>CM060924.1:166752696-171752696 GCA_030737875.1 Allium sativum | reverse complement strand
TTGGTCTTATCGAGTCATGGATGTATGTTTGTTTGTGATTTCTTTGTTTTGGGCTTTACTGGGTATGGCATTATATTGGGGGTCGATTGGTTCCAAAGATACGGGGTGGTGGTAGACTATGAGGGCTTTTTGGTGACAGTTAGGGCGGATGATGGGCGGAGGGTAGTGTTTGGTAGTCTACCTAGTGATGGGGTAATGGCTAGTTTTATAAATTCCCTCAACATCCCGCATGATGAGTTGTCAGATGTGTCCGTGGTTGGCCAGTATCCGGACGTCTTCGAGGAAGTGACCGGGCTTCCACCACACCGAGAGATTGAGTTTCGTATTGATTTAATGAAAGATGCCAGACCTATAGTGATGCCACTTCGTCGTATGGCACCAAGGGAGCAGCGAGAGCTCGGGGTGCAAGTCAGCGAACTTTTGAAGAAGGGATTTATTAGAAGAAGTGTCTCCGAGTGGGGAGCACCAGTTGTGTTTGCCATTAAGGCAGATGGTTCCCTTCGCTTGTGTGTGGACTATCGCGAGTTGAATAAGGTAACAAGGAAGAATAAGTATCCTCTACCGCGGATAAATGATTTGTTTGATCAACTGGAAGGAGCAAGAGTATTCTCCCAGTTGGACCTCACGACAGGATTTCATCAGCTTCGAGTAGCAGCTGAGAGTGTTCCGAAAACGGCATTTAGGACGCCGTCTGGATTTTATGAGTGGTTGGTCATGCCATTTGGGTTGACCAATGCTCCAGCATACTTCATGGATCTTATGAATAGGGTATTCAGAGATCAGTTGAATAAGTTTGTTCTTGTGTTCGTAGACGATATCCTTGTTTACTCGAGGATAGAGGAGGAACACAAGGAACATTTAAGGATAGTGTTGGAGGTGTTGAGAAAACACCAATTGAAAGCGAAATTTTATAAGTGTCACTTCTGGAGGAGGGAAGTGAGATTCTTGGGCCATGTTGTTTCAGAAAATGGTATTGCCGTAGACCCTGCGAAGGTGGCTACGGTACAGGGTTGGTCTACGCCCAAGAATGCAACAGACGTAAGAAGCTTCTTGGGGTTAGCTGGATATTATCGTAAGTTTATCCAGGACTTCTCTAAGATAGCGGCACCGTTGACTCAGTTGACTAAGAAGAATCAAGCCTTCGTCTGGGACGGAGTGTGTGAGAATGCATTCAAGAGTCTAAAAGAAAAGTTGACGCGTGCGCCGTTGTTAGTCATTCCCAAAGGGAATGAAGAGATGACGGTATACACGGATGCTTGTGGTACCGGACTGGGTGCTGTATTGATGCAAGGAGGTAGGGTTGTAGCTTATGCTAGTCGGCAACTAAAGCTACATGAGAAAAGGTATCCTACCCATGATTTGGAACTGGCAGCGATCGTGTCCGCGTTGAAGATGTGGAGACATTATCTCTTGGGAGAGAGATTTGAGTTGTTTACCGATCATAAATCGTTAAAGTATCTCTTCTCTCAGAAGGATCTGAATCTCCGTCAGCAGAGATGGTTAGAGTTCTTGGCTTCGTATGATTTTGATATCGCATATACACCTGGGAAAGGTAATGCAGTAGCCGATGCCTTGAGTAGGAGACATGCCAGTTTAGGGGCTATGTTTCTTGAATGGAAGCAACTAGAGTATATCGCAGGGTATGATTTCAGACCAAAGTGCGAATTGGATCCAGAGATGTTAGCTAGTTTGATGATCAGACCCACTTTGATTGAGCGGATTGGTTCCAGTCAGAGGAACGATCCTAATCTATTGGAAATCATCTCCAAGTTAGAGATGAATATCGACGGTAAGGAGATGAATTTGTATGGGCTTGATCGAGAAGGATGGCTTCGAAAGAATGGAAGTCTAGTTGTACCCAACGTGAATGGTTTGAGAGATGAAGTGCTTAGGGAATGTCATCACTCAAAACTGACTATACACCCCGGTGGTGATAAGATGTATCGAGACATGAAGCAGACTTACTACTGGGAAGGGATGAAAAGAGACGTTGGGAAGTTTATATCCAAGTGCATGAATTGCCAACTAGTTAAAGCCGAGCAAAAGAAGCCTAGTGGTTTGTTGCAACCATTAGAAATTCCTGAATGGAAATGGGAGCAAGTCTCGATGGATTTCATTGATGGTTTACCAAGAACTAGATCGGGACATGATAGCATTTGGGTAATTGTGGATCGATTGACCAAGAGTGCAAGATTTATACCAGTCAAATCGACCAGAACGACAACTAAGTTAGCAGAGCTGTATATGAAGTGGGTAGTGAGATTTCATGGAGTACCTAAAAGCATTGTGAGTGACCGAGACCCGTTGTTTACTAGTGGGTTTTGGAAGATCTTACAAGAGGCTCTAGGGTCGGAACTATATCTCAGTACCGCGTATCATCCTCAAACCGACGGTCAGACAGAGAGGGTGAATCGTATATTGGAAGATCTCTTGAGGGCTTGTATATTGGATTTTGGTGGATCATGGGATGACCATTTGCATCTAGTAGAGTTTGCATATAATAATAGCTACCAATCCAGTATCGGTATGGCTACATATGAAGCTTTGTACGGGAGACCGTGCAACTCACCATCTTGTTGGATAGAGACCGGTGAGAAGTTTGTACTTGGACCAGATGTGGTAAGGGAAACTTTAGATAAGATTAAGATCATTCAACAACGAATGAAGGCTGCCCAAGATAGGCAGAAGAGTTATGCTGATAAGAGGAGAAGAGACTTAAAGTTCTCCGTTGGTGACTTGGTGTTTGTCAAGATTTTTCCGTTGAAGAGCGTGATACGATTTGGCAGGAGAGGTAAGTTGGCACCAAGATTTGTTGGCCCATTCCCAGTTCTCGAACAAGTTGGGAATTTGGCGTATAGAGTTGACTTACCAAAGAAGATGGCGGGAGTTCACAACGTATTTCATGTTTCCCAGCTAAGGAAGTTCGTGCACGACCCAGATATGACTATTTCACCTGATCAGTTAGAGGACTTCGAAGTGGAACCCGAGGCGGTTGGGAACCGCAAGCCGATTCGTATTGTCGAGCACGATACGAAGCAACTTCGAAAAAAGTCGATGAAGCTAGTCAAGGTTCAGTGGGGAAAGAACGAGAATGACTGTACTTGGGAGACAGAGGAGAGCATTAGGAAGACGTATCCAGAACTCTTTGCCTGGTAAGATTTACATTGCAATTTAGTTATTCCGCATGCTAGGATAGGTTTGTTTTGCTTGTTTTTCATGTTCGATTGTTGTTTTATGGCTGATAGGCATGCGGGACCCTTTGTGTGTTTTGGTTAGGGAATTTCGGGGGCGAAATTTCTTAAGGAGGGGAGAATGTAACAACCCGCATTCTACGCATCGGAGGATCGTAGAATATTTATTTCTTTCTTATATGAAGTCGTGTGGCTTTGGAAAACGACCATTGGGGTCATTTCCCATGTCCATGATTTTTGCCGATTTTTAAATGACCGTTTTGCCCCTAGCTAATCTTGTTTCGGCCATAACTTTTGATTGGAAAGGAGATTTGACCTGAAACCACCTCCATTGGCTTCGAATGATGGTTTACCTTTCCGTAGAGTGATCACATGTGAGAAACGGACTTACTATTTGGGAGATATGGCTGAAATAAGGTTTGGAAGGTGAAAAACTGCTTAACCGGGCCAAATAGGGTGGTTAGTGAATGGGCCCATAACTCATTTCGGGTTTAGGGTTATGAGGAGGCTGAAAAGAGTTAGGGTTTCATTCCATTTCAGTTTTCTAGCCTCCACTTACCTCTTAGAAACCCTAAAAATGGCCTCTAACCTCTAAATCACCTCCAAATCACTTTCTAATCAAGGATTAAGCTTAGCAACATCAAATCAAGGGAGATCTTCACCAAATCAAGATTAGAGCTGCTGTTTAGCATTGTTATTCGCACCCAAACAGAGATTTATTTCAGATCTAAGGTTTATTTGTGACTAAAGTGAGTGATTTGCATAGTTCCTCACTAACTATGGTTAATTAAGGGTAATTAGTGCTAATTAGCGAATTTAAACATGATAAAAATCTAGAAAAATTCTTATAAATTCTTAAATGATGTTTTAAACCTTTGATATGAACTTGGGTTAATTTGGTTAAGTTTTGCTAATCCTATCGTTAAGTATGCTTGAACATGTTTAAGGGAAAATATGGGGTTTCGGCTATGTTTGATCCACTTTAACCTATCATATTTATGTTTTGATGTTTGAGGTCACTTCTAATTGTTGCTATGACTGTATGGTATGCTTTGTGATTGATTAAAATAGTTAGAATGGTCGAAAACGCCGTCGAATGGCATAAAACACTCGCTGGAAAAGTTGCTGGAAAATGGTGTAGGCTTTCGGATCGGATCGGGGGAATGGGCTCGGACCGGATAGTGGACTGGGCAAGGGATCACCGAACCAAGGCTTAGCACGAGATAAAGTATGGCAAAAAGGAATAACACTGTGGTTGAACTGGGATCGGATCGGAGCAGATGGGAACAGGGATGGGGATCGGATCAGACCAGAAGATCAAGCCAGGGACGGAAGGAAGAAAGGTAATAGACCGAACCGAAGTGACATGGAGGACCCGATCCGAACCGATGTGACATGGGGGACCCGATCCGAACCGATGTGAAATGGAGAACCCGAACCGAACCGATGACTAGTAACTGGAGCAATCCGGACCGAACTGTGGTGTATCTACCCGAACCGAACCGATGGTTAGGAGGAGATCCGAACCGATCCAGTGATGACCAAAAACCCGAGATGCAAAGGTAGTCCAAGTTGGAAGTTAGAGCTCAGGATCCAGTTGGGGACCAATGAGTTCACTTCATGATTGGGCTTTGCTGCGGGACGTGTGCTAAGGAGTTGTTGACATTCATAATTTCGATTCACCATTGAAAAGGAATGATGGGCTACGTATCAGTGCAGTAGAGTCATTACGACTCGAGGGGCAAAGTGGTCGTAGCAGGACTACGTATCAGTGCAGTAGAGTCACCATGACTCGAGGGGCAAAGTGATCGTAGTAAGACTATGAGCCAGTGCAGTGGAGCCATTGTGACTCCATGGGGCAGAGTGGACATAGTAAAGGATTAGTAAGGCTATGAGCCAGTGCGGTGGGGTGTGTACGACTCCATGGGGGCAAAGTGGACATAGCGAAGGATTAGTGGCTATGGATCAGTGCAGTGAAGCCGTTGTGACTTCATGGGGCAGAGTAATCATAGCAAAGTATTGGGTGATCGAAGTGATGGATATCGTATACTTTACGCACTGAGTGAGAGATGTGAGGATGGTTGCTATGCTTGATTGTTTGCCATCATTATGACCTGCACACCCCCACCCCCGTATTCTTTACACCGTATGTAGTGGCACCTTGGAGTATTGTACAGTATGTAGTGCTAACTCTTTGGTTGCAGGTCCAGGTTCAGGTATGGTTTAGTATACCTGTTATTGTTCTGTTTAGCTGCTTATCGCTCATACCAGACTTTTTGTCTGACCAAGAGTTTTATGTCTCTTCTTATTACTCTGGGTGCTCTCACGAGCAGACTAGAGACAGGTTAGTTGGTGATGCACGAGTAGCTGATTCGGAGGCGAGCAGGAGGCTTCCACATATGATATATATAGATATTCTCCCTGTGACGTTGGTGGTCACTACTTAGGCATTAGTAGTGCACCCTTCCTTCCTTTTGTTTAGAGACAGTAATTTGAAAGTTGTAATAAGCTGTATTTAGACTTCCACTACTCTGATGTTGATGTTGGTTTTATTTATCAACTTATGCATTGTCTCGCCTGTTTTATGTCAAGATTATGTTATTGTTATATTTTATTCCATGCGCTGTGAGACATTCTACAGGTTCCTTGTTAGTTCATTCTCTTCTTTCCTTTTCTTTGACGACCGGTCCGTGCTAATTGGGCATGTGTACAGCGCACTTTCAGAGGAAATGCCGGCTGGTGCGGGGCGGGCCGTCACAAATTTCAGGCATAGGTTCAAGATGAAATTTCTCTCACAAGTAGAAGAGAATTTATACATGGAGAGGTTCTTGGCGTTGAAGCAAGGGAATTTATCAGTGAAGGAGCACGTCAACAAGTTCAATCAGTTGGCGAGATTTGGCTTAGACTTGGTGAACACACCTGAGAAGAAGGCCCTGAGATTCGTTAATGGTTTGAATGAGCCGCTACATGGGTTGGCTATGACCCACATTTCTATGGGGGCTACCTTCGAGAAATTGGTTGACATGGCGTTAATGCATGAAGAGGATGCCAAAAGTTGGAAGAAAGAAGAAAAGCTCGAAGGACCACAGAACAAGAAAGCGTGGCCCAAAAAGGAAACGCAAAAGAAGGATGAAAAGTATGAAGATAAGAAGGAGAAAAAGTGCTTTACTTGTGGAAGCTTGACTCATCTAAACAAGGAATGCAGAAAGAGAAAGAGCGCTTGCTTCAACTGTGGTCAAATGGGACACTTCACTAGGGACTGCCCGAAGAAACGAGGGCAAGGGCAGAGGACATGACCTACTTCTGTAGGGTAGGCGAATGCTCTCGTGGTAGATGGATAGGATAGAGATAGGAAAATTTCTGTAGAAGGTTTAATTTCCTTATCTGATTATTGAGTTAAAACTCTTTTTGATTTTGGCATTTTGATTCTGTAATTGAGACTCTGCACTTTAATACTAGTCTTGTTTCTGATCCCGCTATAGTCTCAAACTCCATAAGGGTTACGACTCATCTATTTCTGATAAGCTAGGGTCTGAGGGTATCTGTGTTAGGCGTTAAATTGACATGATGCATACATTCTGGGTTTTGTGGGATATGGTGGAGTTTTATCATGCTCACATTCCTAAGAATCATTTGATAATATGATCTGTACTAGTAGTCTGTAAGTATCTGAATATTTCTGAAAAGGATAGGGGTTTTTACTCGAAGCGTGAAGTAGATTTCCAGTTTTGACATTTTTTTGGGAGTAATTCTCCGAGTATCAATCTGATGTTGATTTCGGTCTTCGGGGTTGATACTTAGGGAATTATTCTCTTAACCGATGTCTAATGGGAACAGAGCTTTTGTTTTAATTGTACTTGCTTCTATCACTCGGTTGTATCCTATCGATCGAGTCTTCGGCCTTTAGATATAAACTAATGGGTGTAAACATGTGTTTGAGACATGTTATTTTTGATGGTTGCAAGTGGATGCAAGTGGTTGCTAGTGGTTGCTCGTGGATGCATATACACACACTAGGCACTAGATCGGCTCAAAAACACTCTCGTAATGCATATGGATGTGTGTGCATTTTTCAATTTTTGTGGATGCAAAATGATTGACTCATCACATGGATGTTGCATTTGGATGAATGGTTATGCACTCATATAGAAACGATGTGTATCAAATAGGATTTCTTGCATACATAATTGGACTCATGGCGCTGACATAATTCGTATTGGGGAGGTCAACTGAATCAGTAGACCGCCTGATCTTTTCATTGGATAGGAGCCATATACACACACTTTTGCATATGTTCATACAACATTAGAAGTTTTCTAAGGACAATGGATGCTTGTGGATGATGATTGAGTAGATGAGTGATTGGATGGTAGGACACATTCTTCTTAACTTGAAGATTTCGGGGACGAAATCCTTTAAGGAGGGGAGAATGTAACACCCCGTATTTTCTGTGAACATAAATTAACAAAACAAAGTATACTTAATTTTGAAAAGAAGAATTAAGGGAAACGGGTTGCGCCATTGCGTTCGTCTCGGAATTCTGCTTGAGATAGAGTCCGAGTTTGCGTAAATCGGACTTCGTATGACGAAGTTATGGCAATAAGAAGTTTCAAGAATTTAAAATAAAAACCAGCCCGAATTCAAAATTTTAAAAGTTAGAAATTCAAAACACACACCCGGGATGGGCGGGAAATTTCTTGCCCAGGACCCAGGTCGACCAGGGGGTCGATATAGGTCGATCTCCCCCCTATTTCCAGATCCGAGGACTAGTTCGTTTTTCTGCATTTGGACGCCCGTTCTGACCAGATTCGTTGCTCCTAAGCTATTTAAACACCCCCAAACCTCACTTTCTCTCCACACAAAACCATTGTAATGCTATGCTGCCTCAATTCTAATTAAAATAAATCAATGGCGTCGCTACTATACTGAAACCTAAGCTAGAACTAGTGCTCCTTCTTCTTCGAATCTAAAGTGGATTAAAAGAGAACAACTACAACCCCTTTTTCTTTTAGAATCCAACCAAGGTGAGTACAGTTATTTTCTAATATGAAATTTAATTATGATCTTGACATGGTTATAAATCTGAATCTGAGATTATACATATTCTTGTTTATCAGATCTGTTTTTCTGTGTAGATCTATCTTATTAATATTATAGTAACTATTTTGTATCTCTTCCTTCCTTCTATTATATAGCCAGGCTACCACGAGCCTGATCCAAATCTCATAAGAGATTGACGCACGAACGCTAAATTTGGGGAAAATAGTGAATGATGCATAATTGGGCATGACTGATTTGTGACTGATTTGAGAAAAGAACATATGTTGTAATTTAAGATCTAGATCTGGGCATACTATATATGATAGTCTGTGATTTGGAAGAAGGAGAATTATTGTGTATATGACTTAGGCGTAAAGATCTATATTATAATAGGATAACTATAAAATGTGAATACGCCTAAATGGGGATTTTTGGATATTTGGCATACGCTGAAATCAAAGGCTATAATTTGGCATAATTCGTATTGTATATCATGATTTGGGTTTTTTGGAGAATACTCTGTACTATGTAAATTTAACTAAAATTTGGGGCATATGTTATATTATGAATTATGACCACAATTTGGGCATGTAAAATTAGGCTTAATTTTATAATTAGGAGAGATATGTCAATGGAACTTTAAGGGATGATTAAATCTGTTAAATTGCCTAATCTGTTGAAACTAAATACGGTCACATGGGGTATGAAAATCTGTAGGCTCGATCTAAAATTGAGCAAAACATGTTAATAGAACTTTGAATAATCTACTATAACTTATAAAGAAGTTAATTTGTTGAATTGGCATAATTAGTCTGATATTGGCATAATCTGTAAATGAATACTTTAGCAAAAATAAGAATGATGAGACACGAGGTTAGACTATGTTTGTGGTAGAAGCCTACCCGGATCCAACCGGCTTAACCAGCAACTGCAAACTGTCAGTCTAATGTGAGAGGTTGTAGTCATAACTAAAAGATGCTTAGACACGAGGTTAGGTCTGGCTTGTGGCAGAAGTCTGCCCGGAACCGCCCGGCACATCCAGCGGTCATAAGCTACCGACCTAATGTGAGAGGTCTGTGCATTAATATTTAATTAATGCAAATTTAAGAAAAATGTGATGCCTAAGACGTGTTGGGTGGATAGGGTTAAATCAACTGGACTGATGAATCTAATAAACCCGTTTCGTAAATCTGTAGCCCCAATACAAGGTTAGGTGAAACAATCTATAAGTCTGTTAATCCGTACATCTGATCCGTTAGTCTGAAAACTTGTTAACCTGTATGTCTGATCTGAGAACTAGTTAATCTGAACCCTGTACATCTGAAACCTATAAACAAGTTAATCTGAAATCTGTTAGTCTGGGGACACAAGGTTAGGAGGGGTAATTACTTGTGTCATCTGTTGTGTGGGACCCGTATTAGTCAATAACCCTTTTCTGGTATCAAAACTATGACCCAACACTAAGTATGGGTCCGGGCATGCTTACTGAACTAATTGTAAGAGGTTCATTCTGATAATGGCGAGGGGTGTTGATGGCGCATTCCAACCGGGTTATGTGCGTGCATGGATCCGGTCTACTCGGGGGAAGTTAAGACGCCGTGACATCTGTAAATAGGTCTTTGTCTCCCCATAGGTTGCCACTTTAGGGAGTGATACACCCTACTGTGGGGCCGACATAGGGTATTTATGTATTAGGGAGCCGATCGCTTGGTGTAGAATTTAGGGTACACCTAGTTCTGTCTGTTTCTGTTGGGGTACCATCTGTTTCTGTTGGGGTGGTAACACCTGTCTATTTCTGCATGGTACCGTCTGTTGGGGTGGTAAAGGCCCATTACTAGCATTCTGTTTCTGTAGTGTTTATTCTGTTTCCATTTCTATTTCAGTTTAAACATTAAGGTAACAACTAATCCTGTTATATTAGTATTAGTGCAGAGAAGTAAGATATAAGTAAGAAACATAACTTGGTCTATATCATTCTGTTTCTTCTGTTTAACTTAAGCATACCGGCTACTCCTGTTGCTGTTATCTCTCATCAAGCTTTACTTACATGTCATGATATTGTTATTTGTTTATATGATGAAAGTCACTGGACTCGCCAGACTTTATGTCTGACCTCGTTTGTTTTCGCCCCTTTTCTTTCCGTCCCCCCTGGTGCTTAGGGTGGAAACATCGGAGCTTGATTCAGATTTTCTCTGCTTGAAGTGCTTGAAGTAATTGCTTGGCTTTGACTCTATCTTTTCATGGAAGTTTATGTTGGGGATTATGGCTTTAAAATTATGCATTCTGAAGGATTTTGTTTAAGACTGATATTTGTGTACTTAGGTTTTGGTATTATGATTTTAAAGGATGTAACAAAACTCATTTCTGTTTCTGTTGTAATACAGTTATAAAATTTTCAAGTACTACTTTACGTATCTGTCTTGTTAAATTCTGTTCTGTTTAATTATAATGCTTCATGGAAGTTAATGCATTCCCTTTGTGAGTGACATTAACGGACATGGGGTGTTACACTTGGTATCAGAGCTGAAGGTTACCAGATTTGATAAAAAGTTTTTGAAAACTATTTTCAAAAAGGTTTTAAAAAAAAAGTATTTTCATAAGTAAAGTTTATTTTGAAAAACATAATCCCCAAAAGCCATATATCTATCTTTCGATTCTCCGTTTTGAATCTCTTTCTTTTTTCAGCATGTTTGGGTTAGGAGTACCGAACCGAACCAGATGTATACTTTTACTTCATCGTGACGACTTCTTCTGAAGACCAACTCCAATTCGACCAAAACCCGAGATGCAAAGGAAGTCCAAATGAGCAGTTTTGACTCAGGATTCAGATGGGAACCAATGAGTGAACTTCGTGATTGGGCTTTGCTACGGGACGTGTGCTAAGGGGTTGTCGATGTCTATAACTTTGGATCACTATGTGTAGGGGGAAAGTGAACGGATTCAGGGCCACAGTGGCCTAGGTACGACTAAAAGGGCTATAGAAGAATGAAGTGAGGTCATTTGTAAAGATTTAGTCATGACTCCATGAGGTAAGCTTGGTGGTAGCAGTAGTTGTACAAGTCGAACTCTGTCACTACTTCGATGGGTCTAGTGATTGACAGTGGTGGACATCGTATGCTTTACGCACTGAGTGAGAAATGTGGGGATGGTTGCTATGTTTGATTGTTTGCCTTCATTATGACATGCACACCCCCTCCCCCGTTATCTTTATACCATGTTTAATGGCACCTTAGAGTATTGTACGATATGTAGTGCTAACTCTTTGGCTGTAGGTCCGGGTTCAGGTATGGTTTAGTATACCTGTTATTGTTCATTTTTGCTGCTTATCGCTCATACCAGACTTTTTGTCTAACCCAGAGTTTTATGTATCTTCTTATTACTCTGGGTGCCCTCATGAGCAGACTAGAGACATGTTAGCTGGTTATGTACGAGTAGATGTGCCAGAGACAAGCAGGAGGCTTCCACGTATGATATATATATATATATATATATATATATATATATATATATATATATATATATATTCTCCCTGTATTGTTGCGGTCACTACTTTGGGCATTAGTGGTGTACTTTTCCTTTCTTTTGCTTTAGAGACAGTTTTAAAGTTGTAATAATGATGATGTGGAACATAAGCTGTATTTGGATTTTCCGCTGCTATGATGTTTAGTTTTCAGCTTATGCACTATATCACCCGTTTTATGTCAAAGTATGTTACTATTATATTTTATTCCATACGCTGTGAGACATTCTACAGGTTCCTTGTTAGTTCTTGTCTTCTTATCCTTTCTTCTAACGTCCGTTCCGTACTGGTTGGACATCGGTACAGCGCATTTCGAGGGAAATGTCGGCCGGTGCGGGGCGGGCCGTCACACTTGGTATCAGAGCTCTAGGTTGGGTAGTTAACCTAGGGAAGACACCAAGGAGAGATAATATACGTATATAAGAGCACGTATTTGTGATTATTTTGGTTTTCAAAAGCTATATATATACTATTAGTATAGTTAAGGATGAAGTCGCACTGCACTGGCACCACTGAAGAGATGGTTAATCGTTTTCTTTTTCCAGATTTAACGATGAGCCGATATACGAGGGGTACTGGTAGAGGAGCCAATAATGGGAATGCTCCTGACATGAGGACTATGTTCACCGACTTCGTGAGAGAGATGCTTAGGGTCGTTCAGAGGGCAGTTCCTAATGCTGCTAATGGTGGTGGTGCCGCGGTGCAGGTGCCTAGGGCCGATTTTGTCAAGCTTTGTAAGGATTACACTAGCCTTGGTGAAAAGTCGTTCCACGGAACGGAATCGGCTACAGAAGTTCAGGATTGGTTGGATAGTTGTGAGCGTATCTTCGAAGACTTGGGTATCGAGGATGCGATGAAGAGAAAGCTAGCATCCCGTCAGCTGCAAGAACGGGCCATGAATTGGTGGAATACTATTAAGGCAGCTACTCCAGAAGATCAAGTTACTTGGGATCAGTTCAAGACTCGCTTCAGTGATAAGTTTATCCCAGCTGCTCAGAAATCAGAGTTGTTTAGGAAATTTCTTGAGCTTAAGCAGAATGGTAGAGCAGTCTCGGAGTATATTGTTGAGTTCGATACTTTATCGAAGTATGGGTTATCCCTCATTGACACTCCCGAGAAGAAGAATGAGAAGTTCATAACAGGCTTGGATCAGTACTTGGGGGAAAGGCTTATTAACCACATCGATGAGATGTTTGAATCGATTGTGGGGAAAGCTTTGAGATCAAAGAGCCTATACCCTAAGTCGAAGACTGAGGTTGCATCTACAGAAGAGCCAAAGCCGCAAGCAAGCGGTGGAGGCAAGGATGGTTCTCAGAATAAAAGAAAGTAGAACCCGACCAAGGATGGTCAGAATAAAAAAAATAAGAAAGATGTTGAGTGTTTCAGCTGTGGTAAGAAGGACCACTATGCCAAAGAATTGATATACACGTAAATGTGTATATTTTATCCACTTATTTATCTAGTTTTCTATTTAAAATAATTAATATTGTGCATTTATAGCTGTGTTTTCAGATTGTTGACAAGAATCATGGTTTAGAGCATTTGATGAATAAAGCATGAAGAATTTGCTGAAAAAGAGTGAAGTTAAAATTACTAAAGCTTGAAGAGTTTAAATCTTGAAGAACGGTTGCAAATAGAGTTCAGTTGGGTAGATTTGGCTCACTAAAGACTCATATTGTGTTCACATTGGCTCAATTGCAGACCATTTCACTCATGTAGCGTTCACATTAGCTCCTTTGCAAGGCTTCTCATTCATGCACTGCACGCGTTCACACTGGCTCACTTACAAGGCCTCTTACTCTACAACCCCGTTCACACTAGCTTATGTGTTATTTGGGCTAATTCTTTAGTCCCACATTGTGGAATTTGCCAAGTAGTCTTTGTCATATCAGCTATAAATACACTTTATCTCATTCATTGTAAAACACATTTAGTTTTATTCTGTAATTCTCTTCTTGGAATAAAACTCTTCTCCCTTTCTCTTAGTTGTTATTTTATTTTATTTATGTTCATGTCTGTTATTTTCTGTTTTTCTTCTTCTTTAGCTATGTCTAGCTAATCCCCTTTGATTAGGGGGTGATGACGCTAATAGATATGATTCAACATGAATCACATAGCCAATAGATGAGGACTTTATATATGTAGATCTAGATATGTTAAAGGGTTAGATCTGAACCTTCATATTCTGTGTCGTTTAAGAGTTATGCTCCTTCACAGGGTATATTCGTGTTCGATCTAACAATTATCAGATTTAGATCTAGTTTTAGGTTTTTAGAAATTAATTTGTGAATCTGTCCTGATAGTCTATGGTTGTTTAAGAGCTCAGCTCCTGCATAGGCTATGCTTGTCGTTATTTACTTATTTGTTTCTAAGAATCTGTTTATCGTTGATTCATGTTTGTGACAGAAACATGAATTAGATCTATATTTATTTGTTGGCTATTGATGAGTGTGAATCTAATCTATGTCATTATCCCCTAATTGCTTTCTCTTATTAGATAAATCTCTCTTCTTTATTTAATTGCTGTTATTTTCTGTGTTTTCAATCAATCAAAATCTTGGAATAACTTGATTGGATTTATTAATTAAAATATTTTTGGTCCCAGAGTTCGACACCCTCTACAACAACCCTTGTTGTTTAGGAAAGCCGAACGGATTTTTTAGTTGTTTACAACTGTTTGATTTGTTCGCAAACAAATTTTGGTGCCGTTGCCGGGGACCAAAATAATTTAAATTCGTAGATCCTTCGTGTTAATTTTTAAAATAAAAAAATAAAAAAAAACACAAAAAAACACAAAAATATTTTTATTTTATTTTGTTCTCTTTTGTTTTCTAGCTAGATAGGAAAAAAATCTTGTTAACTGATTTGGTATTTGAATTGTGATACCGAATCAACCAAATAAGAGAAAAAATATTCTTTCTGTTTGTTTTCAGTTTTCTTTCCCGTTTTCAACAATTCTCACAAATTAAAAAAAAATCCTCTTTCTGTTTTTGTTGCTTTGATTTCTTTCTCTCTTCTGCTTGGATTTCTCGCTGCTTTTTCACCTATCATCTTCAACTCCACAATTCTACCATCTCCACCCAGTTCGAAGACAAACCAAATCCGCTTCCAGCAACCATCCGAACCGCCCACGTTCATACCATATGCTTAACCAATTCACCCAAAACCAACCCAACTCATCACCACACCCAAATTTCTGCCCCTGACCACCGTTAAATCTTCTCTGACCAAAACCATATAGCATCCTCTACCTTTCACAAACAAAACCACCAAAACCCTCTTTAACATCTGCACCAATATATATTTCACCCCCCAGTTCACCAATTCACCTTAATCAACCTCGTACAAAACTCTCCACCCAAGCTCAGACCTTTCACCACTCACCAGCAACTTGAACTCCACAACCAAGCTATTCACCATTGTCATTCAAACTGTTGTATACAAGTTCCACTAAGGTTCATCACCATTCAAGTCAAAAATCTCCTACCCACTCTTTCCGCATCTTCTTCACAACCTCACGACAACTGCAAATAAATTCCCCCTTCATCTCGCAATAGTGCCATTTTCATCAACCTTCTTTCACATAGACATATCCGCACTCGTCTGTCCTCACGCACTATCCATTGACAAACTCAGCCAACCACTTCAAACTCTCCAAGGTGCAAACAAACTCCATCTCTACAGCCAACTCCATACCATAACCGTTCAAGCAGTCACTACCCCATCAACATAACACTGCCATACATACCCCACCGCAACAATACCCGATTTTCCACAACACTCTCAATACTCCAAGACTTCCACAATAGCCAAAACGCCACTTAGTTCTGTCCATTCATCTCAGAACCAAAAGTCACACCACAGCATCCCCTCGTTGAGCGAAACCACCATTCTTCTTTGCCGAAACCAGACAAACGTCTTACATCACTGTTGAACCATTGCCTTCCTACCGCTACCACTTCAAAACACCACGTCTGACCCCATCCGCATACCACAAAATCCAAACAAATTACCATCCTTTGGCCACTGAATCTCCACTGCCAACTTGCAAATTAGAACCGCCGCAAATCCCTGAATCCCACGCTCAGATCCACGAAATACCCCCAGCCATCAGGTAATCACAGACCGAAATCGCATCTCCCTTTCGTCCCCCTTCGCTCTTCGCTGTTGATTTCAGAAGCCTCTCTTTATTTTATTTTTTGACTTGTTTTGGTCTAAGCTCAACCTCCGATTTCAGTTTCTGTTTTCAGAAGAAAAAATAAAAGACCGTAGTCTTATCTGGGAATAGAGGGTTAGCGGTTGGGCTTTTGAAAGCTTGCTGGCTTCACTACTGATTTTTTTATGGGCTTCTTGTTTGGTTTGTGGACTATATAAAGTGGTTCCTTAGCTTTATTGGGTGTGTACTTTTGAATTGGTTTTAGTTTTCTTTTTCTTTCCAAACCCTTTATAAAAAAAATAGTTTTTTTTAATTCGCTTTCTTTTGTGTCTCCAAAAAAAAAAGTTTGAGGAAAATTTCGAAAACAGGTACAACGGCAATTTGAAAAAGGCCTAACAGAAAGCAGCGGACTATTCAGGGTTCGAGCGGTTGCACACCAAGTGGGGTGTGAACGCGCTAGCGCGACTCAACTACACTGGACGGACTGCCGATCAAGGTGAGTATTTTCTAACTCTACAGGGATTGCTGCTGCAAAGAAAAGTATATAGAAATCGCTTGTAAAAATCTTCTGCAGGAGATTGGCTTGCTTGTAAAGAAAAAATTTATATCTGTAATTTCCTGTTCTGTGACTGTTCTAAGACTGTTCATTCTGTGACTGAATATTTTGCCTGTTGATGTATGGTTTAAAATTTTAAAACGAATGTGGGATTAATTGAAAGTTTATTTTTGAAATTGAATCGAGGATTCCCCAAAGCTCATAGGACAAAATATTCGTTAAATTGACAATTAGGATTGATACTCTCTGAGGTGTCTAAGGAACGGTAGAGTTTCGAACTCAAACAGGTACTTAAACCTTCAGTTGTGTTTCTATGGTGATTCGTGGCACACTGATAACCCCTGTCCGAACCTGGCCCAGACCTGTATTCATACAATCCGAAATTGTTAATTTTAACAATTTTTCTAGAGCTTCTTTAGAACCACAAGTTTTGCAACTGATTTTTCGACGAAAAACTCTCTTCTTCTAGTATATGCGCGCTTGCCCCATGAACAACCAAAATTACAATTCTTTTCAAAATTCAAATGATTTTGGTTTCAATTCAAATCAGAATGAATTTCAAGCTGAAAACTTTTTGAATAATTTTTACCAATCTCATCAAACGATTGTACCCGAATATGAAAATTGTCATTTTAGGATTAATGAGAATTTATCTGAGATGAGTCGACTATTAGCGCAAATGGATAAGAAAAATGCTGAATTTCAAAACAATTTTAACATGGGTTTCAACGAAAATTTTGAAAACCAAAATGATTTTTGTAATACGAGTGGAGGTAGAATTTTGGTTATCGAATATGAAAAATGTGTTGCGAACAAGCTAAATTTTTGGCGATGTTGGTGGTGGAAATTAAATAATGAACTTCTAAGAGATGAGGTGGATGAATTTTTAAGGTCAACCAGTGAGGAACACATAGAAACGACGACTCTAAAAAACAACATTTTGAAATCTGATGTGTCTACCAATTTTATTGAAGGCAGCCTGAGTAAAATCAATCAATTAATGCATGAAATTTGGATTTGTCGTAAAGATATCGAAAACATGCGTATCATTGAACAACTGTCTCAATACACCATTGAATTTTGGCAAAATCTAGAAAATCAATTACTTGAGGGAATTAATGATGTTGATGACTTTGAGGATTCCATGAAACTTGGCTTGACTTACATCGAAGAACTGGCTCAAAGAATGGACAATAGCGAACAAGTCTCTTATCGGATTGTTTATCAAATTTCTCTTCTTCAAACTGAAGTTACAAACTTGTTCAACAACTATAAATCTCAATCTAGCAACAAACAAGTTTCTGCCAATGCTTCTTTTGAAACAAATAATCATCCATTAACTTCGTCACAACATTATATCACGATTATTGATGATTCTGACGAAATGACCATTGATGAAAATGAAAATTTTGAAAAATCTCTGCTGCAAAACTCTAATTTCTGTGAAACTGAAATTAAAATTCAAATTGATGCTTCTGCCGAAAATTCAACTCTTGCTGAAATCGAAAATTTTCAACTAACAACTTTTGAAGTTGATGAAAATCTTAATGAAGTTGTTGAAATCTCTGTAATTGATTTGAATTCAAATTCTCTTAAAAACGAAGACGTCAATCTTCAATTTGATCTTCCTCTCTCAAATTTTGAAAATTTAGCAACTTTAGATTGTCAATCTGAAAAAAATGATGAAGTTGGTAACAACTGTTTGAGTGAGGACGACTTTGATGAGCGAAAACTTCTTGAACTGATTGACGATAACGTGTTTGGGTATGACACTGAAAATGAAACTTTTGAAAACTTTGAAATTCTTGATGTTGAAAACAATGAAACTGCTGAATGTGATCTTAAACACATTGACGATTTTTTTAAAATTGTTGAAAATCCTTGCGACTTGATCATTTCAACTGAACCACACTGTGATCACTCGTTTTTCACTGATAAATTTCAGCAGTATATGAACTCCTTTTGGAATAACACTGTTTTTGAGAGAACACAATTTCAAAATTTACTGAAAATTCATTTGTTTGGTTTTAACTTTAGGTTTACGAATGAACCTTTAGTTAACAAAATTTCAAATATTAAAGAAAAACTGAACAATATTTCTCGAAACAAGTGTGGGGGTGAGAGTGATGCACACGTCTCTCAATTTATACATCATCTGAACAAATCAAATTTTGTTTTTGAAACTTTTACTGAACCCCAGCTCGATGATCTCTCCTTAGTTGCTATAGAAATTCAATTTGATTTTAGGATCAATTGTAAGCTCAAAATTTTAAAATTTGCAACTCAAACTTTTGAAAAAACAAAATTTGTTTCTCCAAATATGAAACGAGATATAAAATTCTTTATGATTTGGTTTTCTGTGCTGAAGCTGTGTCTCATAATCTTAATGAGGCTGATCCATTGGTCCATTGTGGACCGGTTCATCTATTCGATGACTACGTATTTTCTGCATGTGTACTCGGTAAGCCATGCTGACCCTCTTATTTTTATTTCCCTTTCACTAAGATATGTCTGATTAACGACTGTGAGGACACAGTCACTCTCAAGTGTGGGGGGAATTTACATTACATCAGCAATCAAATTTTATGAACTAGGTCATTCATTGAACAAGGATTAACTTAAACTCATAAATAACACCTTGGTTCTTGTTTGATAAGTTGAATTTTTGGGTGATGGGAATGAACATTATTTATTCATTGAATTGTAATGTGTCTTTTTGAGATGCTAGGTTGAGACTGTGCAGACGTTAGTTGTGTTCTGGAGTAAGCATGTCAACCTTTGTTATACATGTTAGAACGTGCAAGTAAAAATAATCAAAAAAAAAGAAGTCAAATAATAATGATTTTGCACTTACATTGGATTTTCTGAGTTCGTTTTCATGCATAATATCTTCTTTTCACTCAAATTTTCAAAATCGTAAGTTCTAAAATCCACTTGGCCCAGTTAAGGAGAAATGACTCATTGTAGCGTTCTTCTTCGATACCCCATATTATTCAAACCCAAGTTTTAGTCGATTTACATCCATGTTTCGACAAGTTTATCTTATATTGGTATACTCAAGAACCTTTGTTTAAAGGTCAAAAACGTCACTTTTTATACCAATATTACACCACCCACTCCGTACTTGTTTTAAGGTAGGATAACCATATACCACATCTTATTTTATATGGGTTATCTATCTTACGAAAATTTTCTTATCATTCCTTTCAGCTTTTTGTATAACATCAATCCAGACTTGTGTGTTGAATTAAGGTTATAGAAGTAGAGTAACTAGGGCACAAAACTTTCCTTTCATGAAGTGTTGGTAGTAGAGGAGGAATCAAATGAAATCATTTACGTCATCATTCCATCTCCATTCATCATTCATCATGCAAAAGAAAAAGAAAAAAGAAAAAAGAAAAGAAAAAAGGAATAGAAAAAAAATGAAATAAAGAGAGAGTCTCTCTGAATAAAATAGTCTTCATCATTCCTGACTATGAAGCATCCATTTCCATTCCATCCACATCCATCATACCGTACTTAGAAGTAAGGATTGTAGTTGAGGAGACGAAAGGAAACAAAACGTCCATATGTGCCTTAGTATTACTTTATCTTTTGTACCTTGAAATTCAACTAATACACTTGCCCTCTTATCTAGAATATTTTTAGAACTTACAAAAATTTTCCTTCATCTATGCATAACTCATATCCAATACATTACAGTTACATTGGTGCAAAATTATTCAAAAAAAAAAAGAATAAAGAAATGATTGGGTGCACATTGTCGATGTGTAGAACTTTGGTTGACACCACGCTCTTAACCTTCAAGACAATTGCAGTGTTATCAAGGAATCACGATTCAGCTTGAAAAATTTTGTTCATTTTTGCACTAATTATGGGATGGACAATTTGGGGCTAAACCGTTACTATTGAAGTTAGGTGAAATCCTTGGAATGTGAAAGACCTTAAATATATTGTTTGATTAATCCGCGTACATAAGACGCTTTGGATTTTGTGGGTAGTATCCGCTGAAAACCCTCACGAGACAACACTCGTCCTACTGGGGACACCCAGAGGTTTAACGACTTGTTGCGTACGCTAAATGCAATCGTGTTTCCTACGAAAGTGTGGCATATCTTAGTTTAGTTTAGTTTATTCGAGGACGAATAAAAAGATAAGTGTGGGGGTATTTGATATACACGTAAATGTGTATATTTTATCCACTTATTTATCTAGTTTTCTATTTAAAATAATTAATATTGTGCATTTATAGCTGTGTTTTCAGATTGTTGACAAGAATCATGGTTTAGAGCATTTGATGAATAAAGCATGAAGAATTTGCTGAAAAAGAGTGAAGTTAAAATTACTAAAGTTTGAAGAGCTTAAAGCTTGAAGAACGGTTGCAAATAGAGTTCAGTTGGGTAGATTTGGCTCACTAAAGACTCATATTGTGTTCACATTGGCTCAATTGCAGACCATTTCACTCATGTAGCGTTCACATTAGCTCCTTTGCAAGGCTTCTCATTCATGCACTGCATGCGTTCACACTGGCTCACTTACAAGGCCTCTTACTCTACAACCCCGTTCACACTAGCTTATGTGTTATTTGGGCTAATTCTTTAGAATTTGCCAAGTAGTCTTTGTCATATCAGCTATAAATACACTTTATCTCATTCATTGTAAAACACACTTAGTTTTATTCTGTAATTCTCTTCTTGGAATAAAACTCTTCTCCCTTTCTCTTAGTTGTTATTTTATTTTATTTATGTTCATGTCTGTTATTTTCTGTTTTTCTTCTTCTTTAGCTATGTCTAGCTAATCCCCTTTGATTAGGGGGTGATGACGCTAATAGATATGATTCAACATGAATCACATAGCCAATAGATGAGGACTTTATATATGTAGATCTAGATCTGTTAAAGGGTTAGATCTGAACCTTCATATTCTGTGTCGTTTAAGAGCTATGCTCCTTCACAGGGTATATTCGTGTTCGATCTAACAATTATCAGATTTAGATCTAGTTTTAGGATTTTAGAAATTAATTTGTGAATCTGTCCTGATAGTCTATGGTTGTTTAAGAGCTCAGCTCCTGCATAGGCTATGCTTGTCGTTATTTACTTATTTGTTTCTAAGAATCTATTTATCGTTGATTCGTGTTTGTGACAGAAACATGAATTAGATCTATATTTATTTGTTGACTATTGATGAGTGTGAATCTAATCTATGTCATTATCCCCTAATTGCTTTCTCTTATTAGATAAATCTCTCTTCTTTATTTAATTGCTGTTATTTTCTGTGTTTTCAATCAATCAAAATCTTGGAATAACTTGATTGGATTTATTAATTAAAATATTTTTGGTCCCAGAGTTCGACACCCTCTACAACAACCCTTGTTGTTTAGGAAAGCCGAACGGATTTTACAGTTGTTTACAACTGTTTGATTTGTTCGCAAACAAGAATGTCAGGCCAAGCTAGCAGATAGGAAGTGCTTCAACTATGGCCAAGTGGGACATCACAAGGACAAGTGTCCGCAACCCCCTAAAGAGAAGCAGATGGTGAAAGCATATGCCCTTAATGCTATTCCTTCTTCGTCGAATGCCCCAACTGCGGCCGGAGAAGGGAAAGAACATCGTCATTCAAGGTATGCTTTCTGTTTACGATGTTCAAGTTAGAGTTTTGTTTGATACCGGAGCTTCCCATTACTTCATACCTAGTGACCTGGTAGATAGGTTGGGATTGGAATCCGAGATAGTCGATTGACCTTTAGCCGTGACGAATCCGATTGGTGGTTCGACTAACCTTAGTATGATTTTCCGTAATGTGGTCTCATCGAGTCATGGATGCATGTTTGCTTGTGATTGCTTTGTTTTGGGCTTTATTGGGTTTGGCATTATTTTGGGAGTCGATTGGCTCCAAAGATACGGGGTGGTGGTAGACTGTGAGGGATTTTTGGTGACAGTTAGAGCGGATGACGGGCGGAGGGTAGTGTTTGGTGGTCTACCCAGTGATGGGGTAATGGCTAGTTTTCTAAATTCCCTTGACATCCCGCATGATGGGTTGTCAGATGTGCCCGTGGCTGGCCAGTATCCGGACGTCTTCGAGGAAGTGACCGGATTTCCACCACACCGAGAGAGTGAGTTCCGTATTGATTTAGTGAAAGATGCCAGGCCTATAGTGATGCCACTTCGTCGTATGGCACCAAGAGAGCAGCGAGAGCTCGGGGTGCAAGTAAGCGATCTTTTGAAGAAGGGGTGTAACGACCTGTATTCTACGCATCATAGGATCGTAGGATATTTATTTCTTTCACATAGGAAGTCGTATGGTCATGTAACTTTGGGAGACGACTATTTTGGTCATTTCCCATGTTCATGATTTTTCCCGATTTTTAAATGACCATTTTACCCCTAGTTGGCACTGTTTTGGCCATAACTTTTGACTGGAAAGGAATTTTGACCTGAAACCACTTACTTTGGCTCCGGATGAAGGTTTACAATTCCGTAGAGTGGTCACATTAGCCAAACGGACTCACCGTTTGAGAGATATGGCTGAAACAAGTTTCAGATGGTGAAAAAACAGCTTAATTGGGCTTAACCGGGTGATTAGCAGCTAGGCCCAGAGGGGAATTTCGGGTTTAGAGGTATAGGAGGACTGATTAGGGTTAGGAAATCACTTTCATTTCAATTTGAGCCGCCACAAACCTTCTTGAGACCTTAGTAATGGCTTCCATCCTCTAAAACCTCTCCAAAACATATTTTAATGAAGATTAAGCCTAAACTACATCAAAACAAGGCCAAATAGCATCAGAGCAAGGTTGGAGCTGCTGCTATACATAGGGATTCGACCCAAACAGAGAGTATTTTGGATTTGGTGTTTTATTTTGTGGCAAAGGTGAGTGATAGCATCGTTTTGACACTAATTACAGTTAATTAAGGGTGATTAGTGAAGATTAGCGAATTGATACACTAATAAATTCTGGAAAAATGTTTATAAATTCTTAAATAATATTTTATGCCTCTATTAGAAATTTGGTTCGATTTGGTTAAGTTTTATTAATTCTATGATTAGTTTTATTTAATCATGCTTAAGGGAAAATAAGGGGATTTTGGGCATCTTTGATCCGTTTTGACATGTAACTTCATTGTTTTGGTGTTTGTGGTTAGTTTGCCATGTTGCTATGACTGTTTGACATGATTTGTGATTGATTAGCATAGTTTGATTTGTCGAAAACGTCGTCGAATGGCGTAAACAAGTTGCTGGAAAAAGTTACAGAAAGTTGTGCAGGGTTTCGGATCGGATCGGATATGGGCTCGGATCGGATAGGAGACCTGGGCAAGGAACCCGACCCGAACCAGAAATCTAGCACAGATGAGGCTAGGCAAAAAGGAAGGCCATGTTGGTTAAGCTGGGGATCGGATAGACTTGGAGACGAAGGGCTCGGATCGGAACTTAACACTTGGGAGAACCGGCAAGAGGGAAGGCCACGCGGATCAGATGGCGAAGGAAGGATCGGATCGGAGCACGTGGAGAACGAGGGAGCGGATCGGAGCGGAAGCACGAACTGGAAGGGAGATGGCACCCGACCCGACCCGGAGGAGGACACCCGACCCAACCCGAAATAGAATACCCGACCCGAACCGATGCGACACTGTGGACCCGAACCGAACCGCTACAGGAGAAGACTACGAACCGACCCGAAGTAGAGGACCCGACCCGAACCGATGGCTAGGAGGAGAACTCGACCCGACTCAGTATTGACCAATAACCCGAGATGCAAAGGTAGTCCAATATGGGAAGTTAGAGCTCAGGATCTAGTTGGGAACCAATGAGTTCACTTCATGATTGGGCTTTGCTGCGGGACATGTGCCAAGGGGCAGTCGATGTCTATGACTTTGGATCACTATGTATGGGAAGTACGTGAACGGATTCCGGGCTGCAATGGCCTAGGTACGACTAAAGGTCTATAGACCAATGAAGTGGGGTCATTTGTAAAGATTTGGTCATGACTCCATGTGCTAAGCTTGGTAGTAGCAGTAGTTGTACAAGTCGAACTCTGTCACTACTTCAATGGGTCTAGTGATTGACGGTGGTGGACATCGTATGCTTTACGCACGGAGTGAGAGATGTGAGGATGGTTGCTATGGATGATTTGTTTGCTATCATTATGACATGCACACCCCACCCCCGTATTCTTACACTATTTATTATGGCATCTCAGAGTATTGTACGGTATGTGGTACTAACTCTTTGGTTGCAGGTCCAGGTTCAGGTATGGTTTAGTATACCTGTTATTATTCTGTTTAGATGCTTATCGCTCATACTAGACTTTATGTCTGACCCAGAGTTTTATGTCTCCTCTTATTACTCTGGGTGCTCACACGAGCAGACTAGAGACAGATTAGCTGGTGATGCACGGGTAGGTGATCCGGAGACGAGCAGTGTAACACCCCACCTCCGCCAATGCCACTCTTGCAAGGACATTAGCTTTGGAGGGGCGTTAAACAAGGTAAACATGCATGCAGATATCACAAGACAGAACATATAAGTAAAATAGAGCAGTAAAGCAGCGGATAAAACTTAGCATTTCAAAACCATAGTCATGTTACAACAAAGTACTTGGTCATTATTTTCCAACAACAAAGTCTAGATAAAAGTATAAACTGAAAAACTGAAATACATAAAGTACTATCCCCAAAATGAAGTGATAAACCATAGCTAGCTCAATGTCCAAAACCGTACATGAGCAAATCCAGTAAGCAAGCTGTAAAGATCCAAGCTAAGCTCCAATGTTCCCACCCTGAGAACCTGAGGGGGGGGGGGGAACGGAAGAAAAGAGGCGAAAGAAAACAGGTCAGTCAAAAAGACTGGTAAGCCCTACTACTATCTGTCTATGAACTAGTAAAGTTAACTGGCATGAGAAGCTGAGATGAACATAAGGATAACAACATACTGGCATGATGATTAACTAACAAGATAGATAAAGGTGTCATCGCATAATTAAGGTTAAGTTTTGCACCACGGGTGTACTAGCATTCTAACATGTCAAGTAAAAACAAGAATTGATCCCTTGGCCCAAGCTTGGCCCACCATCATGAGGTGACCTAAATTAAGGTCCAACTACACGGTCTAGTCGATCGGCTCCCTATAAGCCTAACTCGTCAAGTGTCGGTGTCATACGGCCCAAACATGCAATGTAGTTAAACTGCGCTAGGTACACCCTAGGGTGTATCAAGTCCTAGGGTGTCAACCTCAGACACGAATCAAGTATGCGCAGTCTAGATCTACTGGTACCCGTGCCTGATTCTCCAACTCCGGACTATGTGCACGACCATAGTCCGCCTGGACCTACACCGGCGTACCTACTCAGCCGTCGTTTTGGTCGCTTACATGTCAGCCCAGTAATCGTGCCCCACCCTAGCCTAGTCCTAGGGTCTTATGATACTATCAAGAGGGTTACTGCTGAAAAGGACCACGCAACTAGGGTTTCATAACGGGTTAAATGTGGTTAACCCGATCCAAACGTGGATTAAATTGGTTAAGTGTACCCAAGGTTCATGACTTAATTCCGATTAACCCATCAAGCCCAAATTGGTTAAGTATTAAGTGGACCATGACTTAACCCTAATCAGAAGGCATTAATTAACTTAATGTGCTTTAACCTCTCACATTAGACCTTGTTGTGGTTACTAGTTAAGCCGGGCGGGTCCGGGTAGCTTTACACCACAACTTGGTCTAACCTCGGGTTCGAGCACAACATGACCAACTTCTCACATTGGGTCTTATTGTTTGTAGCCACTAGTTAAGCCGGGCGGGTCCGGGTAGATTTGTGCTACAAACTCAACCCAACCTCGAGTTGGCCACACTCATATTTTCTAAGTGTCATGTCCATTATGTTTCCAAAACATAATTACAAGTTAACATATCACATCATGTTATAAAAACCATGTTTATGTCATAATGTTACCCAACCCCAACGTAATCCCATCGTTTACATAATCGCATCAACGCATAAAGGATAAAATAGGGAACTTGGCATAATCATGACAAAAAGGTGTTGAAGCCACAAGTTTATCATGGTGGCATATGAAATGTACATATGTTCATATACTTGCATATTGCATTATTAGGCTTCAAAAGCATGCATAAAACCAAACTTAGCATATGAGTGATACATGGTGATAAATGACATGTAGAAGTTGCTAGAAGTTCGCATTTAGCCTCACATGCAAGTTATCATAAGGGATATGATAACTTCCATGTTGCCAAAATGCAACCTTTAACATAAAGCTTGAAGCTTTAAGCTCACAATCTCAAGTTTAACTTGCATAACATGATAACATGTGTATAATGATCAACCCAAACTTGCATAACATAGCAACATGTGTCATACATAATGATTGAACCAACTTGCATAACATAATGATCAACCAAACTTGCATATCATAATGATCAACCCAAACTTGCATCATTCATTTAACTTTAGAGTTCAATAAAAAGAAAGTAGAAAAGGGCTTACAATGCTATGAAGACACAAATAAATATCTATTATAAAGATTGAGACGAAGCCCTTATGCAATCACCAAAAAACCCAAATATGCAAGCTCCAAATGAAAAACCCTTGCACCAAATCAATAAAAATCCTTGCTTTGAAATAGAAATGTTGCAACTTGACTTGAATGCAAACTAAGAACACTCATACAAGTTTGAAAGCACTTGTATGAACTCACAATCTCTCATAGAAATAGGCTTAGGAATTTTAGCATGAGAGTGGAGGCCATGAGAGGAACAAATTTGACATAGTTTAGTTGTAGGATTGAATAATGGTGATTTAGGCTAGGTTTAGGGGTCTTTTTATAGAGGATTAGGATAGTATTAGCCATAGGATTAACCCTAGATTTAATCCAAGCCATCAAAGCATGTCTTGGGGAAGAAGTCAAGTGTAGGAACCATCTAGGGCCTTTAGATTAAAGGTGAACCATGAGAACCATTCAAATGCAAAATCTGCATTTGAGCGAATCGGCCCACGGGTTGACAGCCAAACACCCTGGATTAACCCCTAGTCGACCCAGCGGGCTTGGGTCGACCTCAAAAATTAGCCGGTTCGGTTATTCCCCTCTCCCAATTCGCTGTTTTGAACATTTTTGCATATTTATTTATTTAATTTTCAATTATATATATATATATATATATATATATCAATATATATATATTTCTCTGCGCAACCCATTTCACTTAATTAAGTATACTTTAATTTGTGAATTTTTATGTTCAAATTACGGGGTGTTACATTCTCCCCTCCTTAAAGGATTTCGTCCCCGAAATCTCCAAGTTAGGAAGAACGTATCCTACTATCCATCATCCATCTACTCAAAACATCATCCACGTGCAGTCATTGTCCTTAAAGGATTCTAAATGTTGTATGATCATATGCAAAGGTGTGTGTATATGTACTTATCTAATGCAAAAATCAGGCGGTTACTGATACAGTAAACCTCCTTAATGCAAAATATGTTAGTGAAATGAGTCCATATGTATGCAAATTCCTAACATAATTTATAATCTCTACATGAGTGCACATAATATTCATCCATATGCAACATCCACGTGATAACTCAACAAGTTTCATCCATGAATAAGTATAAGCACTCATGCATATGCAACATGAAAGTGTGTGAGTCGATCTTAGTGCCTAATGTGTATCATGCATCCACGAGTATCCACGTGCAAACACTTGCAACCACTTGCAACCATCAAGCATAACATGTTTCAAATACATGTTTCAACCAAGGGTTTCTACCTAAGGTTCTCATGACAAGATCTACGAAACAAGATAAACTAGATAAACACGGATAAAAAGAAAGATATGCTAATTAGGAAAAGAGATCGAGAATGTACCTTCAAAAAGAAATGGATAAAGCCCACGCATCTTCTCCTCGGTTTCCCAAGTTGCATCTTCGTCGGCTTCACCCCACTGAACTTTCACCAACTTGACCTCTCGATTCCTTAGCTTCTTGATCTCTGTTCCCAAGATACGAATCAGAGCTCTTCTCAAGGTTGCTTCTTTCTCTACCTCAATGTCTTCAAGAATGCTTGGTTCAACCACCTCAGCGGACTCATGTAGGCACTTTCGGAGATGCGAGACATGAAAGACATTATGCACTCCGGCTAGCTTCTCGGGCAATCCCACCTTATAGGCCATCTTTCCAATTCTCTCTATGATAGGGAAGGGTCCTACGAACCTTGGTGCCAGCTTCCCCGCTGCTCCAAAACGTACCACATTTCGCAAAGGAGAAACCTTCACGAAAACCATGTCTCCCACTTCGAATTCCAAATCTGCCCTTCGCTTGTCAGCATAGGATTTCTGTCTATCTTGAGCCGCTTTCATCCTTCTTCTTACTAATTCAACTTTCTCGGATGTGTCTCGTATCATATCGGGCCCAAGTATAAGTCTATCTGTTGTCTCCCACCAACAAGATGGTGACCTACACGGCCTCCCATATAAAGCTTCAAATGGTGCCATCCCTATGCTGGCTTGATAGCTATTATTATAAGCAAATTCTACAAGAGGAAGGTGGTCTT
Organism: Allium sativum; assembly: GCA_030737875.1. Classification (NCBI taxonomy): domain Eukaryota; kingdom Viridiplantae; phylum Streptophyta; class Magnoliopsida; order Asparagales; family Amaryllidaceae; genus Allium; species Allium sativum. Next base: position 171,723,678 of record CM060924.1, on the reverse strand, counting down.
CCCAAGTACCACCGAAGTTGAGAACACAAAGCCTCAAGAGATCTTCTAGCACTCTATTCACCCTTTCGGGTTGGCCATCCGTCTGGGGGTGATAGGCTGTACTCAAATTCAATCGCGTATCCATCGCTTCTTGCAAACTGTTCCAGAACTAGCTAGTGAAAATCGGGTCACGATCGCTAACTATGCTAGAAGGAACTCCATGCAACCGCACTATTTCTCGTAGATAAATAGACGCCAGCCCTGATGCGATCCTCTTGCTCTTTACTGGGATGAAGTGAGCACTCTTCGAAAGTCTGTCAACTATGACCCATATGCTTGTGTTCCCTCTCCTTGACCTAGGCAATCCATCCACAAAATCCATAGAAATACTCTCCCACTTCCATTGTGGGACCTCCAATGGATGTAATAGCCCACCTGGTTTCTTTGACTCGGCCTACACTTGTTGGCACACCATGCACCTTGAAACATACTCTGCAACATCTTTCTTCATTCCATCTCAAAAGAAACTGCGCTTCATATCTCTATACATCTTATCTCCTCCCGGATGTATAGTCATCTTCGAGTGATGCGCTTCTTCAAGAACTCTATGGACCAAATCTCCCACCCGAGGAACACATAATCTCCCATCACGCCTTAGCCATCCTTTATCATCAATAGTATATCTGGCAAGGTGACTAGACGTCTCACCCCGAATCAACTTGTCCATAACTTCGACTATCTGTGGATCTTCCCTCTGCGAAGCCCCAACTTGATCAAGAAGTGTGGGTCTAAGCTCAAGGGATGCTAATGAACCCGTCATCAACTCAACAGCCGTCGTGAAATCAAAGGTTGCCAAGAATTCCAAGTTCTTCATCTCAATGAACAAGGGGCTTAAAGTCAATCTCCTTCTGCTTAGTGCATCCGCCACAACATTACCCTTGCCAGGGGTATAAGCTATCTCGAAGTCATAAGATGCCAAAAATTCCATCCACCTTTGCTGCCTTAGATTCAGATCTTTTTGCGAGAAGAGGTATTTGAGTGTCTTGTGATCAGTATACAACTCAAACCTTTCGCCTAGAAGATAGTGGCGCCAGGATTTGAGTGCAAAGACGATCGCCGCTAACTCCAAATCATGAGTGGGATAGTTCTTCTCATGAACTTTAAGTTGCCTACCCCCATAACATATCACTCTTCCCTCTTGCATCAGAACAGCTCCTAACCCCGTGCCACATGCATCTGTGTACACGGTAAACATCTTACCACTATCGGGTAATGCCAAAACTGGAGCTGAGGTAAGGGCTCTTTTGAGCTTTTGAAAAGCAAGCTCACACTCCAAGTCCCATGCAAAGACTAAGTTCTTCTTCGTCAACTTAGTGAGAGGGGCCGAAATCTTAGCGAAGTTTCCGATGAACTTCCTATAGTAGCCCGCCAAACCGAGAAAGCTTCTTACTTCGGTCGCATTCCTAGGAGTCTTCCAATCTTGAACCACAACCACTTTCGCGGGATCCACCGCTATGCCTTGCTTAGAAACTATATGTCCAAGAAACCGAACTTCCCTTCTCCAGAAATGACATTTGGAGAACTTGGCTTTCAACTGATGCGCTCTAAGCGTATCCATCACTTCCTTGAGATGTCTGGCATGTTCTTCCTCGTCCTTTGAGAAGATCAGAATATCATCCACGAAGACAACAACAAACTTGTTGAGGAACTCCCTGAACACCCTACTCATCAAGTCTATGAAGTAGGCGGGTGCATTAGTCAATCCGAATGGCATGACAAGCCATTCAAAGAATCCATCCGGAGTCCTAAACGCAGTTTTATCAATGCTATCCTCAGCTACTCTAAGCTGATGGAATCCGGTGGCTAGATCGAGCTGAGAGAAAACATAAGCACCTACAAGCTGGTCAAAGAGATCATCAATCCTCGGTAACAGGTGCCTATTCTTCTTTGTCAGCTTGTTCAACTCTCGATAATCAACACATAGACGAAGCGAACCATCCGCCTTAGTAGCAAATACCACCGGAGCACCCCATTCAGAAATGCTTCGTCTAATAAAACCCTTCTCAAGCAGCTCCTTGATTTGCTTACTGAGCTCCCTTTTCTCACGAGGGGCCATGTGCCTAATGGGCAATGATACTGGCTTGGCATTATCGACTAGATAAATGCGGAAATCTATCTCTCGTTTAGGGGGTAACCCCTTAACTTCTTCAAAGACATCAGGATAGTCTCGGACCACCCTTACAGATTGCAGATCATCGATGGACGAGTCGAGAGATTCAAGATAGCATAACATGACGGGACCTCTAGGGTTACAAGAAATTTCTAGGGTATTACCGAGGCGAGTCATGAGCCTCACCACCCTATGTTCACAATCGAGAATGGCTCCATAACTGGACAACCAATCCATGCCCAAGATCAACCCATATCCCGTGAACCTGAGAACATAAGCATTACACGTGAATTCTATGGTCAAGATAGAAATCTTCAAATCCACACAAATCATAGATAGATGGGCGGAACCCCCAATTGGATTTGAGACACAAACGGGATCCTCAACTAGGCTAGTACTTAGGTGCAAACTTTCAACAATGTCAGAAGAGATAAAACTATGCGATGCGCCAGAATCAAATAAGGTGCGAATAGGAAAATCAGAAATATAAACAAGACTTTCTACAGAAATACTACCTCGGTCCTGAGCTGGAGCAGCGTTGAGAGCATGCACTTGCCCTCCAGAAGGTCCTACACGCTGATTCTGCCCTTGCCCTTGTCCTTGCTTCTTGGGGCAATCCTTGCTAAAATGTTCGGTCTCTCCACAATGAAAGCATTCGCCCGACTTCCTCTTCCTCTTCTTACAGTCTTTAGCTATGTGCCCCACATTCCCACAGTAGTGGCATTTTCTTGGATCCTTTGCCTTGGCCTTGTTGCCCTTGTTGTTCTTGTTGTTTTTGTTGTTCTGATTGCTCTGATTTCCTCCCCACTTGGAGTCTGTCTTCTTGGCTTGGGTCTCATTAGCCTTCACTTTCTTCTTGCCATTCTTATCGTCTCCTTGAAGCAATGCCATGTCTACTAGACCTTCGAAAGTGGACCCCATAGGTATATGAGATAGGGCTAAACCTTGTAGTGGCTCATTCAACCCTCGTGCAAAGCGCAAAGCCTTCTTCTGGGGAGTATTAATCATGTCCAAACCAAATCGGGCGAGCTTGTTAAACTCATTCACGTACTCCCTCACTGTCATGTCTCCTTGCTTCAAAGATATAAACTTCTCCAATTGCAAATTCGCCTCAGCTGATGATAGAAACTTAAGCCCAAATCTTGTCCTAAAGTCGGCCCAAGTCTCTATAGGCCTCGTAGCATTGGTGACCTCCCACCAATAAGCAGCTTATTCTTTCAATAACCATGATGCCAATAGAACCCTTCTATGATCTTGCACATCAAAGATGGCGAAGAGATCTTCAGTTTCTTTCAACCAATTTCTTGCCTCCACAAAAGTCTCCGTCGCAATAAAGTTCTTGCCACCCATCGCCTTAAAGTCTTTGCAAATCTTAGCGAAATCTGCTTGCGGGTTCTGAGGAGGAGGAGGAGGAACCTCAGTTATATTGGGGGTATTTGCTGGGCCCACATCGTTGGCCCTAGCTTCCAAGTATCTCCGGAACCATCCGGGAATGGTCACTCCCTCGGGAAGGTTAAGATCGGCCATACTGAAAAAGGAAAAAGATAGATTCAGAACGAAGAAACGAAGGATAGTGCTATGGCTTTTGGGGAATAGCCTTTTTAAAATAACTAGACTTTTCTTGGAAAATACTTAATTGGTTTTGAAAATAGTTTTTCAAAATGTAAGTTTCAAAAACACTTTTGCTCAAATCTTGTAAACCTTATGCTCTGATACCAAATGTAACACCCCACCTCCGCCAATGCCACTCTTGCAAGGACATTAGCTTTGGAGGGGCGTTAAACAAGGTAAACATGCATGCAGATATCACAAGACAGTACATATAAGTAAAACAGAGTAGTAAAGCAGCGGATAAAACTTAGCATTTCAAAACCATAGTCATGTTACAACAAAGTACTTGGTCATTATTTTCCAACAACAAAGTCTAGATAAAAGTATAAACTGAAAAACTGAAATACATAAAGTACTATCCCCAAAATGAAGTGATAAACCATAGCTAGCTCAATGTCCAAAACCGTACATGAGCAAATCCAGTAAGCAAGCTGTAAAGATCCAAGCTAAGCTCCAATGTTCCCACCCTGAGAACCTGAGGGGGGGGGGGGGGGAAACGGAAGAAAAGAGGCGAAAGAAAACAGGTCAGTCAAAAAGACTGGTAAGCCCTACTACTATCTGTCTATGAACTAGTAAAGTTAACTGGCATGAGAAGCGGAGATGAACATAAGGACAACAACATAATGGCATGATGATTAACTAACAAGATAGATAAAGGTGTCATCGCATAATTAAGGTTAAGTTTTGCACCACGGGTGTACTAGCATTCTAACATGTCAAGTAAAAACAAGAATTGATCCCTTGGCCCAAGCTTGGCCCTTCATCATGAGGTGACCTAAATTAAGGTCCAACTACACGGTCTAGTCGATCGGCTCCCTATAAGCCTAACTCGTCAAGTTTCGGTGTCATACGGCCCAAACATGCAATGTAGTTAAACTGCGCTAGGTACACCCTAGGGTGTATCAAGTCCTAGGGTGTCAACCTCAGACACGAATCAAGTATGCGCAGTCTAGATATACTGGTACCCGTGCCTGATTCTCCAACTCCGGACTATGTGCACGACCATAGTCCGCCTGTACCTACACCGGCGTACCTACTCAGTCGTCGTTTTGGTCGCTTACATGTCAGCCCAGTAATCGTGCCCCACCCTAGCCTAGTCCTAGGGTCTTATGATACTATCAAGAGGGTTACTGCTGAAAAGGACCACGCAACTAGGGTTTCATAACGGGTTAAATGTGGTTAACCCGATCCAAACGTGGATTAAATTGGTTAAGTGTACCCAAGGTTCATGACTTAACCCCGATTAACCCATCAAGCCCAAATTGGTTAAGTATTAAGTGGACCATGACTTAACCCTAATCAGAAGGCATTAATTAACTTAATGTGCTTTAACCTCTCACATTAGACCTTGTTGTGGTTACTAGTTAAGCCGGGCGGGTCCGGGTAGCTTTACACCACAACTTGGTCTAACCTCGGGTTCGAACACAACATGACCAACTTCTCACATTGGGTCTTATTGTTTGTAGCCACTAGTTAAGCCGGGCGGGTCCAGGTAGATTTATGCTACAAACTCAACCCAACCTCGAGTTGGCCACACTCATATTTTCTAAGTGTCATGTCCATTATGTTTCCAAAACATAATTACAAGTTAACATATCACGTCATGTTATAAAAACCATGTTTATGTCATAATGTTACCCAACCCCAACGTAATCCCATCGTTTACATAATCGCATCAACGCATAAAGGATAAAATAGGGAACTTGGCATAATCATGACAAAAAGGTGTTGAAGCCACAAGTTTATCATGGTGGCATATGAAATGTACATATGTTCATATACTTGCATATTGCATTATTAGGCTTCAAAAGCATGCATAAAACCAAACTTAGCATATGAGTGATACATGGTGATAAATGACATGTAGAAGTTGCTAGAAGTTCGCATTTAGCCTCACATGCAAGTTATCATAAGGGATATGATAACTTCCATGTTGCCAAAATGCAACCTTTAACATAAAGCTTGAAGCTTTAAGCTCACAATCTCAAGTTTAACTTGCATAACATGATAACATGTGTATAATGATCAACCCAAACTTGCATAACATAGCAACATGTGTCATACATAATGATTGAACCAACTTGCATAACATAATGATCAACCAAACTTGCATATCATAATGATCAACCCAAACTTGCATCATTCATTTAACTTTAGAGTTCAATAAAAAGAAAGTAGAAAAGGGCTTACAATGCTATGAAGACACAAATAAATATCTATTATAAAGATTGAGACGAAGCCCTTATGCAATCACCAAAAAACCCAAATATGCAAGCTCCAAATGAAAAACCCTTGCGCCAAATCAATAAAAATCCTTGCTTTGAAATAGAAATGTTGCAACTTGACTTGAATGCAAACTAATAACACTCATACAAGTTTTAAAGCACTTGTATGAACTCACAATCTCTCATAGAAATAGGCTTAGGAATTTTAGCATGAGAGTGGAGGCCATGAGAGGAACAAATTTGACATAGTTTAGTTGTAGGATTGAATAATGGTGATTTAGGCTAGGTTTAGGGGTCTTTTTATAGAGGATTAGGATAGTATTAGCCATAGGATTAACCCTAGATTCAATCCAAGCGATCAAAGCATGTCTTGGGGAAGAAGTCAAGTGTAGGAACCATCTAGGGCCTTTAGATTAAAGCTGAACCATGAGAACCATTCAAATGCAAAATCTGCATTTGAGCGAATCGGCCCACGGGTTGACAGCCAAACACCCTGGATTAACCCCTAGTCGACCCAGCGGGCTTGGGTCGACCTCAAAAATCGGCCGGTTCGGTTATTCCCCTCTCCCAATTCGCTGTTTTGAACATTTTTGCATATTTATTTATTTAATTTTCAATTATATATATATATATATATATATCAATATATATATTTCTCTGCGCAACCCATTTCACTTAATTAAGTATACTTTAATTTGTGAATTTTTATGTTCAAATTACGGGGTGTTACAAGCAGGAGGCTTCCACGTAATATATATAGTATTCTCCCTGTGTTGTTGAAGATCACTGCTTGGGCATTGGTGGTGCATCTTCTACTTTAGCTTTCTTTTGTTAGAGACAGTAAATTTGAAAAGTTGTAATAAGCTGTATTTGGATTTCCGCTACTCTGACGTTGATGTTGGTTTTAGTTATCAGCTTATACATTGTCTCACCTGTTTTATGTCAAGTATTTTGTTATTATATTTTATTCCATGCGCTGTGAGACATTCTACAGGTTCTTTGTATGTTCATTTCCTTCTTCCCTTTCCTTCTCACGACCCGTTCCGTGTTAACTGGACATGTGTATAACGCACTTTTGGAGTAAATGTCGGTTGGTGTGGGGTGGGCCGTCACACTTGGTATCAGAGCTCTAGGTTGCGTAGTTAACCTAGGGAAGTTATCAGGGAGAGATAATATACGTATACAAGAGAGCGTATTTGTGATTATTTTGGTTTTTAAAAGATATATATATATATATACTATTACTAGTATAAGAATGAAGTCGTACTGCACTAGCACCACTATGGAGTCGTTAATCGTTTCCTTTTTCAGATTGACGATGAGCCGATATACTAGAGGTGCTGGTAGGGGAGCCAATAATGGGAATGCTGCTGACATGAGGACGATGTTTACTGACCTCATGAGAGAGATGCTTAGAGATGTACAGAGGACAACTCCCAATGGTGGAAATGGTGGTGGTCCAATAGTGCAGGAGCCAAGAGTCGACTTCGCCAAGCTGAATAAGGATTATACTAGCCTTGGTGGGAAGCCGTTCCATGGAACGGAGTCGGCCACGTATGTTCAGGATTGGTTGGATAGTTGCGAACGTATCTTCAAGGATTTGGGTATCGAGGATGCGATGAAGAGAAAGCTAGCGTCCCGTCAGCTGCAAGGGCGGGCAATTGATTGGTGGAATGCTATAAAGGCAGATACTCCCGAAGATCAAATTACTTGGGAGCAGTTTAAAGCTCGCTTTAGCGAGAAGTTCATTCCAGCTGCTCAGAAGTCAGTGCTGTTTAAGAAATTCTTGGAGCTCAAGCAGAATGGCAGAGCTGTCTCGGAGTACATTGCTGAATTCGACACTTTGTCGAAGTATGGGTTATCTCTTATTGATACTGCCGAGAAGAAGAATGAGAAATTCATAACTGGTTTAGATCAGTACTTAGGGGAAAGGCTTATTAACCACATAGATGAGACGTTTGAGTCGATTGGGGGGAAAGCCTTAAGATCAGAAAGTCTCTACCCTAAGCCGAAGACTGAGGTTGCATCCGCAGATGAGCCAAAGCCACAAGCAAGTGGTGGAGGCAAGTGTGGTTCCCAGAATAAGAGAAAGCAGAATCAGGCTAAGGATGGCCAGAAGAAAAAAAATAAGCAAGATGTTGAGTGCTTTAGCTGTGGTAAGAAGGGCCATTATGCTAGTAATTGTCGGGCCAAGCCAGCGGATAGGAAGTGCTTCAACTGTGGCCAAATGGGACATCACAAGGACAAGTGTCCGCAACCCCCTAAAGAAAAGCAAATAGTGAAAGCCTACGCCCTTAATGTTATTCCTTCTTCGTCAAATGCCCCAACAGCGGCGGAAAAGGGAAAGAATGTCGTCATTCAAGGTATGCTTTCTGTTTATGATGTTCCTGTTAGAGTTTTATTTGACACCGGAGCTTCCAGTTCTTTCATATCTAGTGACCTGGTAGATAGGTTGGGATTGGAGCCCGAGATTGTCGATAGACCTTTAGTAGTGACGAACCCGATTGGTGGTTCGACTAGCCTTAGCATGATTTGTTGTAATGTGGTTCTATCGAGTCATGGATGCATGTTTGTTTGTGATTGCTTTGTTTTGGGCTTTACTGGGTTTGGAATTATTTTGGGAGTAGATTGGCTCCAAAGATACAGGGTGGTGGTAGACTGTGAGGGATTTTTAGTGACAGCTAGAGCGGATGATGGGCGGAGGATAGTGTTTGGTGGTCTACCCAGTAAGGGGGTATTGGCTAGTTTTCTAAACTCCCTCGACATTCCGCATAGTGAGTTGTCAGGTTTGCCCGTGGTTGGCCAGTATCCGGATGTTTTCGAAGAAGTGACCGGACTTCCACCACACCGAGAGATTGAGTTCCGTATTGATTTGGTAAAAGATGCCAGACCTATAGTGATGCCACTTCGTCGTATGGCACCAAGAGAGCAGCGAGAGTTCGAGGTGCAAGTCAGCGATCTTTTGAAGAAGGGATTTATCAGAAGGAGTGTTTCTGAATGGGGAGCACCAGTTGTGTTTGCTACCAAGGCGGATGGTTCCCTTCGTTTGTGTGTAGACTACCGCGAGTTGAATAAAGTGACGAGGAAGAACAAGTATCCTCTACCGCGGATAGATGATTTGTTCGATCAGTTGAGTGGCACGAGAGTATTTTCTCAGTTGGATCTCGTGACAGGTTTTCATCAGCTTAGAGTGGAAGCTGAAAGTATAGCTAAAACGGCATTTCGAACGCCGTCTGGATTTTATGAATGGTTGGTCATGCCATTCAGGCTGACCAATGCCCCAGCATATTTTGTGGATCTTATGAATAGGGTATTCAGAGATCAGTTGAATAAGTTTGTCCTTGTGTTCGTTGATGATATTTTGGTCTATTCGAGGACAGAGGAAGAACACAAGGAACATTTAAGAGTGGTGATGGAGGTGTTGAGAAAACACCAATTGAAAGCAAAGTTTTCTAAGTGTCACTTTTGAAGATGGAAGTGAGGTTCTTGGGCCATGTTGTATCAGAGAATGGTATTGCCGTGGACCCGGCGAAGGTGGCTACGGTACAGGATTGGCCTACGCCCAAGAATGCAACAGATGTAAGAAGTTTCTTGGGATTAGCTGGATATTATCGTAAGTTTATCCAAGGTTTCTCCAAGATAGCAGCACCATTGACCCAGTTGACCAAGAAGAATCAAGCTTTTGTCTGGGATGAAAGGTGCGAGAATGCATTCAAGAGTCTAAAGGACAAGTTGACAAGCGCACCAGTGTTAGTCATTCCTAAGGGGGATGAAGAGATGATAGTATACACGGATGCCTGTGGTACCGGACTGAGTGCTGTATCGATGCAAGGCGGTAGGGTTGTAGCTTATGCAAGTCGGCAATTGAAACCGCACGAGAAAAGATACCCTACCCATGACTTGGAATTGGCAGCGATCGTGTTCGCGTTAAAGATGTGGAGACACTATCTCTTGGGAGAAAGATTTGAGCTGTTTACAGATCATAAGTCGTTGAAGTATCTCTTCTCCCAGAAGGACCTAAATCTCCGGCAACAAAGGTGGTTAGAATTCTTGGCTTCCTATGATTTCGACATCGCATATACACCGGGAAAGGGCAATGCGGTGGCTGATGCATTGAGTAGAAGACATGCCAGCTTAGGGGCTATGTTCCTTGAATGTAAGCAACTGGAGTATATCGCGGGGTTTGATTTCAGACCAAAGTGCGAATTGGATCCAGAAATGTTAGCAAGTTTGACGATCAGACCCACTTTAATTGAGCGTATCGGCTCTAGTCAGAGGGACGATCCTAACCTATTGGAAATCATCTCCAAGTTAAAGATGGATATCGATGAGGAGATGAACAAGTATGGGCTTGATCGAGATGGATGGCTTAGAAAGAATGGAAAGCTTGTTGTACCCAATGTCAATGGATTGAGAGATGAAGTGCTTAGAGAATGTCATCACTCAAAACTGACTATACATCCCAGAGGTAATAAGATGTATCGAGACATGAAGCAGACTTACTACTGGGAAGGGATGAAAAGAGACGTTGGGAAGTTTATATCCAAGTGCATGAATTGCCAGCTAGTTAAAGCCGAGCAAAAGAAGCCTAGTGGGTTGTTACAGCCCTTAGAAATTCCCGAATGGAAATGGGAGCAAGTCTCGATGGATTTCATTGATGGTTTACCAAGGACTAGATCGGGACATGATAGCATTTGGGTAGTTGTGGATCGACTGACTAAAAGTGCAAGATTTATACCAGTCAAATCGACCAGAACGGCAGCTAAGTTAGCAGAATTGTATATGAAGTGGGTAGTGAGATTTCATGGAGTACCTAAAAGCATTGTGAGCGACCGAGACTCGTTGTTCACTAGTGGGTTTTGGAAGAGCTTACAAGAGGCTCTAGGTTCAGAGTTACATCTCAGTACCGCATATCATCCTCAGACCGACGGTCAGACGGAGAGGGTGAATCGTATTTTGGAGGATCTCTTGAGAGCGTGTATATTAGATTTTGGTGGATCATGGGATGACCATTTGCATCTAGTAGAGTTTGCATATAATAATAGCTACCAATCCAGTATCGGTATGGCTCCGTTTGAAGCTTTGTACGGAAGATCGTGCAACTCACCATCATGTTGGATAGAGACTGGCGAGAAGTTTATGCTTGGACCAGATGTGGTGAGGGAAACTTCAGATAAGATCAAGACCATTCAACAACGAATGAAGGCTGCCCAAGATAGGCAGAAGAGTTATGCTGATAAGAGGAGAAGAGACCTAAAATTCTCCGTTGGTGACTTGGTGTTTGTCAAGATTTCTCTGTTGAAGAGCGTAATACGATTTGGCAGGAGAGGCAAGTTGGCACCAAGATTTGTTGGCCCATTCCCTGTTCTTGAACTAGTCGGGAATTTGGCATACAGAATTGACTTACCGGAGAAGATGGTAGGAGTTCACGACGTATTTCATGTTTCCCAACTAAGGAAGTTCGTTCACGACTCAGATATGACTATTTCACTTGATCAGTTAGAGGACTTCGAAGTAGAACCCGAGGCGGTTGGGAACCGCAAGCCGGCCTGTATTGTCGAGCACGACATGAAGCAACTTCGAAGGAAGGCGGTGAAGCTAGTCAAGGGTCAGTGGGGCGAGCACGAGAATGATTGTACTTGGGAGACAGAGGAGAACATTAGGAAGACACACCCAGAACTCTTTGCCTGGTAAGATTTTGACTTCGATTTAGTTTTCCGCATACTAGGATAGGCTTGTTTGCTTGTTTTGCATGTTTGATTGTTGTATGTGGTTGTTAGGCATGCGGGATCCTTTATATGTTTTGGGTTAAGGAATTTCGGGGACGAAATTTCTTAAGGGGGGGGGAGAGTGTAACTTCCCTTATTCTACGCATCATAGGATCGTATGATATTTATTTCTTTCACATACGAAGTCGTATGGTCATGTAACTTTGGGAGACGACTATTTTGGTCATTTCCCATGTTCATGATTTTTCCCGATTTTTAAATGACCATTTTACCCCTAGTTGTCACTGTTTTGGCCATAACTTTTGACTGGAAAGGAATTTTGACCTGAAACCACTTCCTTTGGCTCCGGATGATGGTTTACAATTCCGCAGAGTGGTCACATTAGCCAAACGGACTCACCGTTTGGGAGATATGGCTGAAACAAGTTTCAGATGGTGAAAAACAGCTTAATTGGGCTTAACCGGGTGATTAGCAGCTAGGCCCAGAGGAGAATTTCGGGTTTAGAGGTATAGGAGGACTGATTAGGGTTAGGAAATCACTTTCATTTCAATTTGAGCCGCCACAAACCTTCTTGAGACCTTAGTAATGGCTTCCATCCTCTAAAACCTCTCCAAAACACATTTTTAGTGAAGATTAAGCCTAAACTACATCAAAACAAGGCCAAATAGCATCAGAGCAAGGTTGGAGCTGCTGCTATACATAGGGATTCGACCCAAACAGAGAGTATTTCGGATTTGGTGTTTTATTTTGTGGCAAAGGTGAGTGATAGCATCGTTTTGACACTAATCACAGTTAATTAAGGGTGATTAGTGAAGATTAGCGAATTGATACACTAATAAATTCTGGAAAAATGTTTAGAAATTCTTAAATAATATTTTATTCCTCTGTTAGAAATTTGGTTCGATTTGGTTAAGTTTTATTAATCCTATGATTAGTTTTATTTAATCATGCTTAAGGGAAAATAAGGGGATTTTGGGCATCTTTGATCCGTTTTGACATGTAAATTCATTGTTTTGGTGTTTGTGGTTAGTTTTCTATGTTGCTATGACTGTTTGACATGATTTGTGATTGATTAGCATAGTTAGATTTGTCAAAAACGTCGTCGAATGGCGTAAACAAGTTGCTGGAAAAAGTTACAGAAAGTTGTGCAGGGTTTCAGATCGGATCGGATAGGAGACCTGGGCAAGGAACCCGACCCGAACCAGAAATCTAGCACAGATGAGGCTAGGAAAAAAGGAAGGCCATGTTGGTTAAGCTGGGGATCGGATAGGCTTGGAGACGAAGGGCTCGGATCGGAACTTAACACTTGGGAGAACTGGCAAGAGGGAAGGCCACGCGGATCAGATGGCGAAGGAAGGATCGGATCGGAGCACGTGGAGAACGAGGGAGCGGATCGGAGCAGAAGCACGAACTGGAAGGGAGATGGCACCCGACCCGACCCGGAGGAGGACACCCGACCCGACCCGAAATAGAATACCCGACCCGAACCGATGCGGCACTGTGGACCCGAACCGAACCGCTACAGGAGAAGACTACGAACCGACCCGAAGTAGAGGACCCGACCCGAACCGATGGCTAGGAGGAGAACCCGACCCGACTCAGTATTGACCAATAACCCGAGATGCAAAGGTAGTCCAATATGGGAAGTTAGAGCTCAGGATCAAGTTGGGAACCAATGAGTTCACTTCATGAATGGGCTTTGCTGCGGGACGTGTGCCAATGGGCAGTCTATGACTTTGGATCACTATGTATGGGAAGTACGTGAACGAATTCATGGCTGCAATGGCCTAGGTACGACTAAAGGGCTATAGACCAATGAAGTGGGGTCATTTGTAAAGATTTGGTCATGACTCCATGTGGTAAGCTTGGTAGTAGCAGTAGTTGTACAAGTCGAACTCCGTCACTACTTCAATGGGTCTAGTGATTGACAGTGGTGGACATCGTATGCTTTACGCACGGAGTGAGAGATGTGAGGATGGTTGCTATGGATGATTTGTTTGCTATCATTATGACATGCACACCCCACCCCCGTATTCTTACACTATTTATTATGGCACCTTAGAGTATTGTACGGTATGTGGTACTAACTCTTTGGTTGCAGGTCCAGGTTCAGGTATGGTTTAATATACCTGTTATTATTCTGTTTAGATGCTTATTGCTCATACCAGGCTTTATGTCTGACCCAGAGTTTTATGTCTCCTCTTATTACTCTGGGTGCTCACACGAGCATACTAGAGACAGGTTAGCTGGTGATGCACGGGTAGGTGATCCGGAGACGAGCAGGAGGCTTCCACGTAATATATATAGTATTCTCCCTGTGTTGTTGAAGATCACTGCTTGGGCATTGGTGGTGCATCTTCTACTTTAGCTTTCTTTTTTTAGAGACAGTAAATTTGAAAAGTTGTAATAATCTGTATTTGGATTTCCGCTGCTTTGACGTTGATGTTGGTTTTAGTTATCAGCTTATACACTGTCTCACCTGTTTTATGTCAAGTATTTTGTTATCATATTTTATTCCATGCGCTGTGAGACATTCTACAGGTTCTTTGTATGTTCATTTCCTTCTTCCCTTTCCTTCTCACGACCCGTTACGTGCTAACTGGACATGTGTACAGCGCACTTTTGGAGTAAATGTCGGTTGGTGCGGGGCGGGCTGTCACAAGGGGTTTATCAGAAGAAGTGTTTCTGAATGGGGAGCACCAGTTGTGTTTGCTACCAAGGCTGATGATTCACTTCAATTGTGTGTAGACTACCGCGAGTTGAATAAGGTGACGAGGAAGAATAAGTATCCTCTATCGTGAATTGATGGTTTGTTTGATCAGTTGAGTGGCGCAAGAGTGTTTTCTCAGTTGGATCTCGCGATAGGTTTTCATCAGCTTAGGGTGGAAGCTGAGAGTATAGCTAAAACGGCATTTCGGACGCCATCTGGATTTTATGAGTGGTTGGTCATGCCATTCGAGTTGACCAATGCGCCAGCATATTTTGTGGATCTTATGAATAGGGTATTCAGAGATCAGTTAGATAAGTTTGTTCTTGTGTTCGTGGATGATATTTTGGTCTACTCAAGGACAGAGGAAGAACACAAGGAACATTTGAGAATAGTGATGGAGGTGTTGAGAAAACACCAATTGAAAGCAAAGTTTTCTAAGTGTCACTTCTGGAGGAGGGAAGTGAGATTCTTGGGTCATGTCATTTCAGAAAATGGTATTGCCGTTGATCCTGCGAAAGTCGCTACGGTACAAGATTGGTCTACGCCCAAGAATGCAATAGACGTAAGAAGTTTCTTGGGATTAGCTGGATATTATCGTAAGTTTATCCAAGACTTCTCCAAGATAGCAGCACCGTTGACACAGTTGTCCAAGAAGAATCAAGCTTTCGTCTGGGACGAAAACTGCGAGAATGCATTCAAGAGTCTAAAGGAAAAGTTGACATGTGCACCAGTGTTAGTCATTCCTAAAGGGAATGAAGAGATGACAGTATATACGGATGCATGTGGTACCGTACTAGGTGCTATGTTGATGCAAGGAGGTAGGGTTGTAGCTTATGCAAGTCGGCAACTGAAACCACACGAGAAAAGATATCCTACCAATGATTTGGAATTAGCAGCGATCGTGTTCGCGTTGAAGATGTGGAGACATTATCTCCTGGGAGAAAGGTTTGAGCTATTTACCGATCATAAATCGTTGAAGTATCTCTTCTCTCAGAAGGATCTAAATCTCCGACATCAAAGATGGTTAGAATTCTTGGCTTCCTATGATTTTGATATCGCATATTCACCAGGAAAGGGCAATGCAGTAGATGATGCATTGAGTAGAAGACATGCCAGTCTAGGGGCTATGTTTCTTGAATGGAAGCAACTGGAGTACATCGCTGGGTATGATTGCAGACCAAGGTGCGAATCGGATGCAGAGATGTTAGCAAGTTTGACGATCAGACCCACTTTGATTGAGCGGATTGGTTCCGATCAGAAGAACGATCCTAACTTATTGGTAATCATCTCCAAGTTAGAGATGGGTATCGACGAGGAGATGAACAAGTACGGGCTTGATCGAGATGGATGACTTAGAAAGAATGGAAGACTAGTTGTGCCCAATGTCGATGGATTGAGAGATGAAGTACTTAGAGAATGTCATCACTCAAAGCTGAATATACACCCCGGTGGTAACAAAATGTATCGAGACATGAAGCAGACCTACTACTGGGAAGGGACGAAAAGAGACGTTGGGAAGTTTATATCCAAATGCATGAATTGCCAGCTAGTTAAAGCTGAGCAAAAGAAGCCTAGTGGTTTGTTACAACCATTAGAAATTACAGAATGGAAATGGGAACAAGTCTCAATGGATTTCATTGATGGGTTACCAAGGACTAGATCAGGCCATGATAGCATTTGGGTGATAGTGGATCGATTAACCAAGAGTGCAAGGTTTATACTTGTTAAGTCAAACTGGACGGCAGCTAGGTTAGCGGAACTGTATATAAAGTGGGTAGTGAGATTTCATGGAATACCCAAAGGCATTGTGAGTGACCGAGATCCGTTGTTTACTAGTGGATTTTGGAAGAGCTTACAAGAGGCGTTAGGATCAAAATTACATCTCAGTATTGCGTATCATCCTCAAACCGACGGTCAGACAGAGAGGGTGAATCGAGTATTAGAAGATCTCTTGAGAGCCTGCATATTGGATTTTGGTGGATCATGGGATGACCATTTGCATCTAGTAGAGTTTGCATATTATAACAGTTATCAATCCAGTATTGGTATGGCTCCATTTGAAGCTTTGTACGGAAGACCATGCAACTCACCGTCATGTTGGTTAGAAACCGGTGAGAAGTACGTGCTTGGACCAGACGTGATAAGAGAAACCTCAGACAAGATTAAGATTATCCGACAACGAATGAAGGCTGCCCAAGATAGGCAGAAGAGTTATGCCGATAAGAGGAGAAAAGATTTAAAGTTCTCCATTGGCGACTTGGTGTTTGCCAAGATTTCTCCGTTAAAGAGCGTAGTACAATTTGGCAGGAGAGGCAAGTTAACACCAAGATTTGTTGGTCCATTCCCAGTTCTCGAACAAGTTGGGAATTTGGCATATAAAGTCGAATTAGCAGAGAAGATGGCGGGAGTTCATAATGTATTTCATGTTTCCTAGTTAAGGAAGTTTGTGCACGACCCTAGTGTGGCTATTTCACTTGATCAGTTGGATGATATCGAGGTTGAACCCGAAGCGGTTGGGAACCGCAGACCTATGCGTATTGTTGGGAACGATACGAAGCAACTTCGAAGGAAGGCGGTGAATCTAGTCAAAGTTCAGTGGGGCGAGAATGAAAATGACTGTACTTGGGAGACAGAGGAGAACATTAGGAAGACGTGTCCATTTCGCCTGGTAAGATTTCAGTTTCGATTTTGTCTTTCCACATGCTAGGATAGGCCTGTTTTGTTTGTTTTGCATGTTTGATTGTTGTATATGGCTGGTAGGCATGCGGGATCCTTTGTATGTTATGGGTTAAGGAATTTCGGGGATGAAATTTCTTAAGGGAGGGGGGGGGGGGATGTAACGACACGCGTTCTACGCATCGAAGGATCATATGATATTTATTTATTTCACATACGAAGTCGTATGGTCGTATACTTTTGGGGAACGACTATTGGGGTCATTTCCCATATTCACGATTTTTGTCGATTTTTTAAATGACCATTTTGCCCTAGCTGATCTTGTTTCGGCCATAACTTTTGATTGGAAAGGAGTTTTGACCTGAAACCGCTTCCGTTGGCTTTGGATGATGGTTTACAATTCCGTAGAGTGGTCGCATTAGCCAAACGGACTCACCGTTTGGGAGATATAGCTGAAACAAGGTTTAGAAGGTGAAAAACAGCTTAACCGGGCCTAATTTGGCTGATTAGTGAGTGGGCCCATGACCTATTTCGGGATTAGGGTTATGGGGAGGCTGATAGGGTTAGGGAATTATGTTTCTATCATTTTCCAGCCGCTACTTTTTGTTCCTTCAAGTTTAGCCATGACCTCCACTTTCTCAAACACCCCAAATCACCTTCTAATCGCTAATTAAGCCAAATCTACATCAAATTAAGTAGAAATAGCACCAAAGTAAGGTTAGAGCTGCTGTTAGACATCAATTTTCGTTCCAATCAGAGATTCACTTCAGATCTATAATTTATTTGTGGCAAAGGTGAGTGATTTGCATAGTTTCTCACTAATTACAGTTAATTAGGGGTAATTAGTGTTAATTAGCGAATTTATGCATTAATAAATTCTGGAAATATATTCATAAATTCTAAAATGTTGTTTTAGACCCCTGTTAGAAAATTTGGTTAGTTTGGTTAAGTTTTGTTAATCATACTGTTAGTTATGCCTAAACACGCTTAAGGGGAAAACAAGGGTTTTTGGCTATGTTTGATCCAATTTACATGCTATGGTTGTTGTTTTGAGGTTTATGGTTGATTCTCTATGTTGCTATGACTGTATGGTATGCTTTGTGATTGATTAGAACAGTTATAATGGTCGAAAACGTCGTCGTATGGCGTAAAACAGTCGCTGGAAAAGTTGCAGGAAAATGTGTAGGGTTTCAGATCGGGTTAGGGGGCTCGGATCGGATGGTGGACTGGGAAGAGAAACCGAACCGGATCGGAACTTTGCACTAAAGGAGGGTTGGCAAGAAGGAAGGCCATTTGCATAAGAGCTGGAGTTGGGTTCAGATAGGGAGCAAGGAAGGGGCTGCGGATCGGATCTGAGAAGATGAGATGGAGCAACGGATGGGACCAGGTTGTTATAACCGAACCAAACCAGAGCTGGAGGACCGAACCGAACAGAGGATAGACGCTATACTTCCGAACCGAACCAAGCAAGTGTGAGCGGACCGAACCGAGGAGGAATGGATCACTGATCAAGGCATGGGCTAGGACCACCGAAACGAACCGGGTTAGGAGTACCGAACCAAACTAGATGTATACTTTTACTTTATCGTGACGACTTCTTCTGAAGACCAACTCCAATTCGACCAAAACCCGAGATGCAAAGGAAGTCCAAATGAGTAGTTTTGACTCAGGATTCAGATGGGAACCAATGGTTGAACTTCATGATTGGTCTTAGCTACGGGACGTGTGCTAAGGGGTTGTCGATGTCTATAACTTTGGATCACTATGTGTAGGGGGTACGTGAACGGATTCAGGGCCACGGTGGCCTAGGTACAACTAAAAGGGATATAGACCAATGAAGTGAGGTCATTTGTAAAGATTATGTCATGACTCCATGAGGTAAGCTTGGTGATAGCAGTAGTTGTACAAGTCGAACTCTGTCACTACTTCGATGGGTCTAGTGATTGACAGTGGTGGACATCGTAGGCTTTACGCACTGAGTGAGAGATGTGGGGATGGTTGCTATGTCTGATTGTTTACCTTCATTATGACATGCACACCCCTCCCCCGTTATCTTTATACCATGTTTAATGGCACCTTAGAGTATTGTACGGTATGTAATGCTAACTCTTTGGTTGCAGGTCCAGGTTCAGTTATTGTTTAGTATACCTGTTATTGTTCTGTTTTGCTGCTTATCGCTCATACCAGACTTTTTGTCTGACCCAGAGTTTTATGTCTCTTCTTATTACTCTGGGTGCTCTCACGAGCAGACTAGAGACATGTTAGCTGGTTATGCACGAGTAGCTGTGCCAGAGACGAGCAGGAGGCTTCCACGTATGATTTATATATAAATATTCTCCCTGTGTTGCCGCGGTCACTACTTTGGGCATTAGTGGTGTACCTTTCCTTTCTTTTGCTTTAGAGACAGTTTTAAAGTTGTAATAATGATGATGTGGAACATAAGCTGTATTTGGATTTTCCGCTGCTACGATGTTTAGTTTTCAGCTTATGCACTGTCTCGCCTCTTTTATGTCAAAGTATGTTACTATTGTATTTTATTCCATGCGTTGTGAGACATTCTACATGTTCCTTGTTAGTTCTTGTCTTCTTATCCTTTCTTCTGACGTCCGTTCCGTACTGGTTGGACATCGGTATAGCGCATTTCGAGGGAAATGTCGGCCGGTGCGGGGCGGGCCGTCACAAGATAAGAAGGAGAAAAAGTGCTTTACTTGTGGAAGCTTGACTCATCTAAACAAGGATTGCAAAAAGAGGAAGAGCGTTTGCTTCAACTGTGGTGAAATGGGACACTTCACTAGGGACTGCCCGAAGAAACGAGGGCAAGGGCAGGGGACATGACCTACTTCTGTAGGGCAGGCGAATGGTCTCGTGGATGATGGATAGGATAGAGATAGGAAATTTTTTGTAGAAGGTTTAATTTCCTTATATTTTTATTGAGTTAAAACTCTTTTTGATTCTGACATTTTGATTCTGTAATTGAGACTCTGCACTTTAATACTAGTCTTGTTTCTGATCCCGCTATAGTCTCAAACCCCATAAGGGTTACGACTCATCTGTTTCTGATAAGCTGGGGTTTGAGGGCATCTGTGTTAGGCGTTAAGTTGACTATGATGCATACATTCTAGGTTTTGTGGGATATGGTGGGGTTTTATCATGCTTAGTTTCCTAAGAATCATTTGATAATCTGATCTGTACCAGTAGTTTGTAAGTATCTGAATATTTCTGAAAAGGATAGGGGTTTTTGCTCGAAGCGTGAAGTACATTTCCAGTTTTGACATTTTTTTGGGAGTAATTCTCTGAGTATCTATCTGATGTTGATTTCGGTCATCAGGGTTGATACTTAGGGAATTATTCTCTTAACCGATGTCTAATGGGAACAGAGCTTTTGTTTTAATTGTACTTGCTTCTATCACTCGGATGTATCCTATCGATCGAGTCTTCAACCTTTAGGTATAAACTAATGGGTGTAAACATGTGTTTGAGACATGTTATGTTTGATGGTTGCAAGTGGATGCAAGTGGTTGCTAGTGGTTGCTCGTGGATGCATATACACACACTAGGCACTAGATCGGCTCAAAAACACTCTCATACTGCATATGGATGTTTGTGCATTTTTCAATTTTTGTGGATGCAAAATGATTGACTCATCACATGGATGTTGCATTTGGATGAATGGTTATGCACTCATATAGAAATGATGTGTATCAAATAGGATTTCTTGCATACATAATTGGACTCATGGCACTAACATAATTCGCATTGGGGAAGTCAACTGAATCAGTAGACCGCCTGATCTTTTCATTGGATAGGAGACATATACACACACTTTTGCATATGTTCATACAACATTAGAAGTTTTCTAAGGACAATGGGTGCTTGTGGATGATGATTGAGTAGATGAGTGATTGGATGGTAGGACACATTCTTCTTAACTTGAAGATTTCGCGGACGAAATACTTTAAGGAGGGGAGAATGTAACACCCCGTATTTTCTGTGAACATAAACTAACAAAACAAAGTATACTTAATTTTGAAAAGAAGAAATAAGGGAAATGGATTGCGCCATTGCGTTCGTCTCGGAATTCTACTTGAGATAGAGTCCGAGTTTGCGTAAATCGGACTTCGTATGAAGAAGTCATGACACTTAGAAGTTTCAAGAATTTAAAATAAAAACCAGCCCGAATTCAAAATTTAAAAAGTTCAAAATTCAAAACACACACGCGGGATGGGTGGGAAATTTCCTGCCCAGGACCCAGGTCGACATAGGTAGACCTGGGGGTCGACCTCCCCCCTATTTCCAGATCCGAGGACTAGTTCGTTTTTCTGCATTTGGACGCCCATTCTGACCAGATTCGTTGCTCCTAAGCTATTTAAACACCCCCAAATCTCACTTTCTCTCCACACAAAACCATTGTAACGTTATGCTGCCTCAATTCTAATTAAAATAAATCAATGGCATCGCTACTCTGCTGAAACCTAAGCTTGAACTAGTGCTCCTTCTTCTTCGAATCTGAAGAGGATTAAAAGAGAACAACTACAACCCCTTTTTCTTTTAGAATCCAACCAAGGTGAGTATAGTTATTTTCAGATATGAAATTTAATTATGATCTTGACATGGTTATAAATCTGAATCTGAGATTATGCATATTCTTGTTTATCAGATCTGTTTTTCTGTGTAGATCTATCTTATTAATATTATATTAATTTTTCTGTATCTCTTCCTTCCTTCTGTTCTATAGCCAGGCTACCACGAGCCTGATCCAAATCTCATAAGAGATTGACGCACAAACGCTAAATTTGGGGAAAATAGTGAATGATGCATAATTGGGCATGACTGATTTGAGAAAAGAACATATGTTGTAATTTAAGATCTAGATCTGGCATACTATATATGATAGTCTGTGATTTGGAAGAAGGAGAATTATTGTGTATATGACTTAGGCGTAAAGATCTATATTATAATAGGATAACTATTAAATGTGAATATGCCTAAATGGAGATTTTTGGATATTTGGCATACGCTGAAATCAAAGGCTATAATTTGGCATAATTCGTATTGTATATCATGATTTGGGGTTTTTGGAGAATACTCTGTACTATGTAAATTTAACTAAAATTTGGGGCATATTGTGAATTATGACCACAATTTGGGCATGTAAAATTAGGCTTAATTTTATGATTAGGAGAGATATGTCAATGGAACTTTAAGGGACGATTAAATCTGTTAAATTGCCTAATCTGCTAAATCTGTTGAAACAAAATATGGTCACATAGGGTATGAAAATCTGTAGGCTCGATCTAAAATTGAGCAAAACATGTTAATATAACTTTGAATAATCTCCTGTAACTTGTAAAGAAGTTAATTTGTTGAATTGGCATAATTAGTGTGATATTGGCATAATCTGTAAATGAATACTTTAGCAAAAATAAGAATGATGAGACACGAGGTTAGACTATGTTTGCGGTAGAAGCCTGCCCGGATCCAACCGGCTTAACCAGCAACCGCAAACTGTCAGTCTAATGCGAGAGGTCGTAGGCATAACTAAAAGATGCTTTGACACGAGGTTAGGTCTGGCTTGTGGCAGAAGTCTGCCCGGAACCGCCCGGCACATCCAGCGGCCATAAGCTACCGACCTAATGTGAGAGGTCTGTGCATTAATATTTAATTAATGCAAATCTAAAATAAATGTGATGCCTAAAACGTGTTGGGTGGATAGGGTTAAATCAACTGGACTGATGAATCTAATAAACCCGTTTCGTAAATCTGTAGGCCCAATACAAGGTTACGTGAAACAATCTGTAAGTCTGTTAATCCGTACATCTGATCCGTTAGTCTGAAAACTTGTTAACCTGTATGTCTGATCTAAGAACTAGTTAATCTGAACCCTGTACATCTGAAACCTGTAAACAAGTTAATCTGAAATCTGTTAGTCTGGGGACACAAGGTTAGGAGGGGTAATTACTTGTGTCATCTGTTGTGTGGGACCCGTATTAGTCAATTACCCTTTTCTGGTATCAAAACTATGACCGGACACTAAGTAGGGGTCCGGGCACGCTTACTGAACTAATTGTAAGAGCTTCATTCTGATAATGGCGAGGGGTGTTGATGACGCATTCCAACCGGGTTATGTGCGTGCATGGATCCGGTCTGCTTTGGGGAAGTTAAGACGCCGTGACATCTGTAAATAGGTCTGTGTCTCTCCATAGGTTGCCACTTTAGGGAGTGATACACCCTACTGTGGGGCCGACACAGGGTATTTATGTATTAGGGAGCCGATCGCTTGGTGTAGAATTTAGGGTACACCTAGTTCTGTCTGTTTCCGTTGGGGTACCGTCTATTTCTGTTGTGGTGATAACACCTGTCTATTTCTGCGTGGTACCGTCTGTTGGGGTGGTAAAGGCCCATTACTAGCATTCTGTTTCTGTGGAGATTATTCTGTTTCTGTTTCAGTTTAGACATTAGGGTAACACCTAATCCTGTTATATTAGTATTAGTGTGGAGGAGTATGATATAAGTAAGAAGCATAACTTGGTCTATATCATTCTGTTTCTTCTGTTTAACTTAAGCATACCTGCTACTCCTGTTGCTGTTATCTCTCATCCAGCTTTACTTACATGTCATGATACTGTTATCTGTTTATATGCTGAAAGTCATTGGACTCGCCAGACTTTATGTCTGACCTCGTTTGTTTTCGCCCTTTTTCTTTCCGTCCCCTCCCCTAGGTGCTCAGGGTGGAAACATAGGAGCTTGATTCAGATTTTCTCTGCTTGAAGTGCTTGAAGTAATTGCTTGGCTTTGACTCTATCTTTTCATTGAAGTTTATGTAATTATGCATTCTGAAGGATTTTGTATAAGATTGATATTTGTGTACTTGGGTTTTGGTATTATGATTTTGAAGGATGTAACAAAACTCATTTCTGTTTCTGTTGTAATACAGTTATAAATTTTTCAAGTACTACTTTACGTATCTGTCTTGTAATATTCTGTTCTGTTTACTTATAATGCTTCATGGAAGTTAATGCATTCCCTTTGTGAGTGACATTAACGGACATGGGGTGTTACAATATGATATCTTATCTTTAAACCCTTCTTCGAGACGTACGAGCTCAAAGATGGTAAGGTTATTGTATTTCAATTGTGTGTTATAAAGTAACAGTGTGGCATCCCAAGTGATTGAGCTATTGATAACCAAAGCATGAATTTAGGGTAAAGCGTAGCTTTTCTTAACGAGGCTTTGTCAATCCTAATAACCCGGTAATGACGTAAAAAATGATGAATGCGACAAGGTTATGTGGACCATTCCCTCTTAGATAAAGAGTTGTACCATGGTATGGAGTCTAGATATTTACTCATGTGGACATTCTACTTTATATGGATGATGAAAGCGAACGCTCGGTTAAAGGTTGGTTACGACCAGGGAATGCCATATTCGTGTTGCCATCTAACCAGTCAACATGTAGAGATGGTCCGGCCTTGCGTTGGCAGGAGATTTATCAGTTGTTTCTCCGGGAACATCCCTTTAGAGGTGTTTCCATCAGATTTTGAAGATCCTTTGCCTTGGTCATTATTGGCATCCAATTCACCACTACGAACCTTTACGGTTTTAGTTATATACTTATGTCAGCATAATAGGTTAGGGCATTATGTTGGCTAATATTGATACATTTACTTGTGAAGTTATTTTTCTACACTATGCACAAATAATAATATCAAATGATTTTCGCTTATCAAGCATTTTTTTGTTATCATATTTTAATTCTTAAATGGGGTAAAATTGATGTGTATAACTTTTGTATCGAACATTTAAAAATAAAATGTGTCATATTTGAAAATATTTTTGAATTTGTGAAATTGTTATTTAAATTGAAATATTATAAATGTGTAATGTAAAATAAGTTTTTCGAATTTGCGTTCTTGAAAATAAATATTTATTTTTGAACTTGTGACTCATTTTGTCAAATATGAAAAATGATGTATTATTTTGTTGATCGGATAAGATGGATGTATTTAAGAAGAAAACTGATAGGCTCAGTAAAGGAAATTTTTATAATGGTATAAATGTATATTTGTTGAATTCGCTTGAGGTGATAACGAAAACGATCTAGAAATTCATTTTCTATGTAGTAGGCATAGACATTTGAAGTATTTGTTACCTGATATTGTGAAATTTCATTTATGAAAAAAATGGTTTGGTACCTGAGTATTATGTTTGGGATCGTTGTAGAGAAGTTGTAGCAAATATTTCTGAATTAGAAAGTGTTGTTAATGAAATTATTATGACAACCCATATAGAAATATGATTGAAGATGCAACACGATCAATGTTTCCAATTTTTGAAGTTGACGACGATTATGAAATTGTTGAAGAACCAAATACTAAAGCAAAAATTATGATTTACTGGATTCTGCTAAGAGACCTATTTGGGATGATTGTAAAAGCAACACTGCGTTGTCAGTAATTTAGAATGCATTGCGATGAAGTCAGCATTTAACAATATTGAAGCCAGGTTTACGGCTATTGTACAAGCTGAAAAAAGACATATGCCATCAAATGATTTAATATATGAAAATCACTATGATATTAAAAACTTATGTTGATTTTTAGTTTACCTTATCAAATAATAAATACAAATTTAATTGGTTGCATGTTATTTTGAAAAGAAGATGTAAACCTTAAAAATTATAAAATATTTAAGCAGGAAAGACACAAACCAAGAAAAAATAAGGGAAACAAAGTTCCTTACAAGCATATGCATTACTTACCCTTAGTTAAAGCTTCAAAGATTATATGTGTCTTCTATTACTGCATCTCATTTGAGATGGCATAATGTGAGAGTGAAGGAAGATAGCACATTGACACATCCGATCGATTGAGAAGCATGAAAGCATTTCGATAAAGCTCATCCCAATTTTGTAGTGGAGAGTCGTAATGTTATACTGGAATTATGTACGGATGGATTTTCATCATTTTTTCAATTTGGTTCTATATATGCATCCTACCTCATTATCATCACACCATTTAATTTACCTCCATGGATATGTATGAAAATGCAGTATATGTTTTGTACTATTGTCATTCCTGGTCCGACAATCCGACACAAGGAATCGATGTTTATTTGCAACCATTAATTAAGGAGTTAAAAATATATTGTAACAAAGGAGTAGAAACATATGATGTTTCAAAGTTTTTTTTTTTGGGTATGTTTGCTACTTTGTTGTGAACTATAAGTGATTTCCTGCATATGTAATGCTTTTAGGATAGAGTACTTCAGGTCGTTTAGCATATCCATATTACATGGAAGAAACAAGAGCGTTTTCTTTACCGCATGGTAGGAAAATCTCATGGTTTTACTGTCATCGATGTTTTCTCCTTGTAAATCATTCCTTCCGAGGAGACAAGATAAACTTTTTAGCTAATAGAGTAGAAATCAGACAACAACCGACGATATGGTCAAGCAAAGAAATATATAGACTGGTTAGGGACTACCCAAAGATATATGAAACTGGAGTGAAAACATAAATTAAAAGCAAATTGATTGTTCATAATTGGTGCAAAAGATTATTTTTTTAGGAGTTGTCGTATTGGAAACATCTTCTGATTCATCGTAATATTAATGTGATG
Source organism: Allium sativum (assembly GCA_030737875.1). NCBI lineage: Eukaryota > Viridiplantae > Streptophyta > Magnoliopsida > Asparagales > Amaryllidaceae > Allium > Allium sativum. The sequence continues at coordinate 171,696,960 of CM060924.1, read as the reverse complement.
CACAATAAGAAAATGTATTTGATAATGTTTTTAACACGATTTTGAATGTCAAAGGGAATACAAAGGATGACTTGAAATCAAGACACGATATACAAGAATTATGCAAATGTCCGGGGCTTCATATGAAACGAAATGACAGTAAAGAAACCCAAAGCATGTTACGAATTAGATAATAGTCAAGTTAAAGTTGTGTTAAAATGGGTGAAAGCATTAAGATTTCCTAATTGGATTTCATCAAATCTTCGCAGATGTGTTAACTTTTAAAATGCTAGATTGTGGGATGAAAAACAACGACTGTCATATAATAATGGAAAATTTATTACCCGTTCTACCTAAAGAACTATTTCCATGAAAAGTTTGTAAGGTAGTAACGGAGCTTAATTTGTTTGACAAAAAGCTTTGTTCGACTAATTTAAAAAAAGTAATGTTTACGTAAATATGAAGTAGCTATATTGCCCTACAAATTAGAGAAAATATTTTCGTCGGGTTATTTTTATGTAACGGAACATTTACTTGTTCATCTCCCATTTGAAGCACGACTTCGATGTCCAATCCAATATGGATGGATGTATCCGTTTGAGAGGTATGCAATATGACACCTAGTAATGTAACATCATTTGAAAGATAAAATTTAATATAAATTAATTTTGCATAAATATCTAATCATCTGGAAAAAAATGTGAGAGAAAAAACACGAGTTGAAGGTTCGATATGTAAATCTTATGTCGAAGAAGAAGCTTCGTTCTTTTTCTCTTACTATTTCAGTGAGCATGTGAATCTATCATTTGAAAATGTTTCTTGTAGTTTTTTAGAAGCGTTTGAGAGTACAAAGGAAAATATTGCATAAAATGAGACCAAATATGAAACAGAAGATGATGATGAGTGATATAAATGATGAGCATTAATTCAATAGTTATTTAATTATGCAATACCACATATATTTTGCAATTTATATACCTATGTTGAATTCTTGGTGTATTATGAAAATGAAGTAACCATGAAACCAAATTTGTTTATTATTGTTTACATCTATTATGTCATTTCTATTTTTCATTTATTTAGCAATTTTTATTAAAAATTCAGTGTAATCAACTTATCGCTGGAACACCAAACCCAATACGAATCAGGTATACACAATTTTATTTCTGTTTCCATTTCAGTCATTAATTTAGAAATTTATATTGCTTATGTCATCAAGTATGAAATATATTTTGTTGTCATGTTATTATTCTCTTTTAAAATAATTTTTACATATTCCACAGGTATAGACATGTCATATAGAGGTAGGAGTCTTCCCGATCTTCCGGAGGTGATGGAAGCTGTCCATCACAACCGTCACAATGTTCTATTATTACTTTAGTGCCAAGAGATGAAGGGTAATAAAGCAACTTTATTCAGTATCTCAATTTTTTTTAACGATATATTTTCTTATTTGTATCATATTAAAAAATAGGGGGTTCAATCTACAACCATCAAAGGTTGTACTAGATATTTCTAAAGCGGCGTACCGGGGTAGGATGCAGCTTGTTAGCCGAAATAGGATAACATCCCTCCCCAAAAAGTAGAGTGTATTTGGAAGGATGTCTTGGAAGTATACTTTATTTTTTCCATTTATAATTCGTTTTTGTTGCTTTTTAACTGTTTATCATTTACAATTTAATGTTTTTTTTTTGCTTTTTATCGTGAAACACATGCTGAGTTAGACATACAAACAGATGATATGCAGCTGACATGACATTACTAGATGCATAAGATGCGAAAGAATTATAGGGATTCGATGTCGGAAGTGAAGAAAAAAGAAAAGAAACCAAATTAGATAGGGGCGAGCATATGGGAACGGTAGCTGAGGTACTGGGATAGTGACGAATCGATGGTAAGTATACTATTTTTTTAATATGTTTGATTGATAGGTATCAAAAAAATACTTGATCTATAAATAATGCATCAAATTTTGAATGTACAGGCAGAGTCGAAAAGAAACTCTGCAAATAGAAATAAAAATCCCGTCACTCATCGAGGAGGGTCAAAGTCATTTCAGTAGTATCGATAGGAGTTGGTAAATTTACTGAATGCGAATTGCAAATAGTTGTGCTATATTAGTTTGAATGTACAATAATTGTATAATAATCAATTTAAGGTAGTTGAGGCGCAGAGTCCGTGCCATATATGGACATGTTTATTAATACGCATGTCGTCGAGCATGTGAATCCGAACGGGACCGTTTCAGATACATGGCACGACCAAAAATCTAGCAAGAGCCATATAAGCATATTTCAACTTGTGTAGTATTAGTAGTTGTTAACATGCCTTTTGGCCCAGTTACCAAGAGCAATCCAAGCCGACATGACTTGACCCAATGCGTGGTTCACTGCCCGGAAGCGTTTCCAAGACATTCCGGACTCAAGCCCAAATGGAGTCGTAAAAGAATAATCGTCCTCGCTCGACTAAGCTGGACAATAATAAAAAAAAACACTTCGAGATAGGCATTAAGCCTCATCATAAATTTGTATCCCAACCTCACAACTCCTTAGAAATTCCACCATCACCAAATTTATATCCCTGAGATACGACTCCCCTGATCGGCATACATCCATTTCGTAATTGTATCTCGCTTTCATCGTATTATGTATTCCTGCCTTTCAGTAACTTTTCGTATCCTTCATCATCACCGCATTTCGTATCCCCATTCTAACTCTCAGGATACAAACCCACCCACACTCAAGGATACGAAGTCAACAAGTGCAAGGCGAGGCTATATATGTAACAACCCGAATTCAATAGACCGATTTAAAAAAAATCCCAATCTATCGAAGCTCGAGTCGGCTTGCCTGGTATCCTGCAGAAACGATAGAGAAAATAAATATATCAGAGCTCAGAAAACATCTTACAACATAATGGATAAAATATAATATAGTCAAATATAGCCTTACCGAAGTAATAATACTATCTAACCGGTAAAGCTATCTTATCTTTGTCACAAACCTAACCTATGAGTGTGTTATAAGGAGCGGATCAGAACACAAAAGTTCTTATGGTTGAACAAATTATACATTCTGAAATAATCCTATATATACCTTTCAGTTATGTTTTGTTATTTATTAGGTTGTTTGGGTTAACAACACTCAAGGCTCTATACTTATGTCGTACCCATCTACATCTCTGTAGATTAACCTAACACAGTATATATGTAGCTACCCCTAACATATCAAGATACTGCCCATGGTACCCACCTCACACGACCTCCACCTTCATGCCATGGAAATGTGTATCCTACGTTGAACGACGTACGGAAATCCATTCATAATGCCACGTTACCGCACAGAACCCTCCTCGCTATGCCATGCAAGCGTACAGAGTAATGCCCTAACGTCTACGGTACACCACCCAGTGCATATGCCTAGACCCTCACACGTACGTACTGCCTACTGTATTATGAGTCCCATAATAGGGCTGCATCCAATGCACATAACTCGATCGGGAGCTTTTGCATATCTGTAAAGGCCCGCCTTTAAGGACATACAATACAAATATCCAGTATGATCTTCTTTTTCACGGTGGCTATGGCCCCACCAAATCCCCTCCCTCAACTAGTGAAAGACTACATCAAGAGCTAATGACATGCCCCTAACAACCAATCTAGCATCCAATTTGGCATGTCTCTCAACCGCCATGCCTCAATAGTGAAAGTTCGATGGTATCTTGGTTTGGCTCTAGTCCTTCCGCATCCCACTGGCCGCCGATGACAAGTACCCGACGATTACTATCCTGTATTGGTCCCAACCCAGCTCCTTCCAAGGAAGTCTCTGAATCACCTAACGCCATCCACTATAGACTTTTGATTACCAAGCTACCATGGCAATCAAGGTATACTTACCAGGCGGTATCGCGCAGACCTCACCTCTGTGTGTAGATCCTGAGCGTGTACTGCAACAGAGAACCGCCACTGAGTACCCTATCATGTCCCTCGGAAGTCGCGTGCTTCCCACCAGTCCCACCAGAAATCAAGCTGCATGTAGAGCCGAGTAATCATGTGGATGTGCTCCTCCTGTGTATCTAGAAACCCTAATGATCTACTCAGTTGGGTTCTTCACCTTCGTATGTGTAGGCTGGTCTAAGTGCATCACGCTAACGTGTTATTAGACCTATGTCTAATCTTTTAATCGTGCGCTTGTCTTATCTTATCAGATTGATTATCCACATTTTACTTTTCTTTCAAGTTACCAGGCTTCCTCTAAGCCTCTTATATCTCTAAGGAATGGACCCCTCTCGCTTAGTAATTAAGTGATATAACTTAACTTATTTAAGTTCATTAATATGCCTGTAACATGTTATTCCTTAGATTGTAATTAACATAAGTAATCTACAATCTTTTTACATTATTACCATGTCATTTATTATCCAATTTCAGGTTTACAAGTTACAATAACATGTTCTACTTAATGTATAATTAAGTATATCTTATCACAATCCATATGTTTTCTGTTAACATGTTACTTAATATATATAACTAAGTACAACTTATTTTATCCCATAAGTCTTCTTACTTTTCTCTTTCTTATTTCATCATAATCGTCACAACTTATCGTTGTAGTATACTTATTGACTTAGTTCTCTTAACTAAGTTTTATTAATAAGTTTCCTTTTCATTTATTATAACCTATGTTATAATTTCCACTTGTCCTTAGAACAAGCCAACCTATTATATTGCATTCTCATTAATGTAATTAATTATAATAAGTTATATTCCCCGTTCATCGCATTTTCCCTTTTAACCAAACTTTTACTGTTATAACTTCCATTTCTTTACTGACTTATATATTTTCACATGTACCATTTACTTCTGTTGGTTACTATTAATGTCACTTATGAACCTAATGGTCATATTTCCCTAATATATTAATGGCAATGAGGTACCCTTATTTTATTATTCCCCAACATATCTATTTTGTTGTACCCCAATAGACATTACTAATTTACTTAGTTATTTATTTATTGCCTTTTTTATACATATATTTTTAATATATGTTTAGGCACCGGACCTCTCACATTAAGTTGACCACTTGTGGATGCTGGATTTGTCGGGTGGTTCCGAGCAGGCTTCCACCACAAGTTGAACTTAACCTCTTGTCTCAAATGCGGTTATCTACAGTTTTCCAATTCAAACAGATGATTAATGGAAATAGGCTTTATACAACAGAAATGTCCTTAACACATTCTACGCAGATTTAATCTCAATTACCAAAATTATTCCCAATTTCTCTGTAATTTGATTTACAATATCCAATTTTTCATTAATAGTATTTTCTGTAACATGTTCACTTTGTTGTAAATCTCAAAAATTTAGTATTACAGTAATTTTTATCCAATTAACGGATTCATAAAACAGATTTATACAACATTAATATTCTTAACATAACTAAAAAATGAATTATACAGCAGCTGTTATAACTTACAGTTATTTAACATGTTAAGAATAACGGGGAATGTAAACGGTAAATATACCATTATTTAAAAAGGTATAATTTTAATCCACTCACCAGACAGCTTTCCAAATCCTTGAATCTGATCCAGATCTGTTATTTTGTGGCTTTCCTAACTAAATCTATTATTAAAACAACCACGGATTCACAAACTTAATTCTAAAAGAAGAGAGAAAGAGGAAGAGAAACCTACATAAATCAAACTCAAGAACTTACCTCATGTTGATTACAATTCTGAACACCTACTTGTAGATTTCTATCTCGTATCTTCAAATCTTGAATCATAACCCCTACGAGCTAATATTTTATTTTTCTGAAAAGATTTTGAGAGAAAGGAGAATGGCAGTCTTGGCAACACCTCAGAAAATATGAGATTAAAGTTAGGCTTTACTAGTCTATTTATAATTGTACTAGAAAAATCTAGTCCATCAGATTTAATCCATTAAAATCCGAACCACACATATCAAATTTCTGCGTCATATAGAACAGATGTGGTCCCGCTCAGGTCGACCCATGTGTCGGCCCGCCCTATAGGTGGATCAACCCAAGAAGAACGTGGGTCGACCCATCCTGATCCAACCGAGATTTGTGCGACTCTGTGATTACTGAACTTAACGTTTAATTAACAACGTTAATTACTTGCTTTATATACTTCTCTTGATTTATTTTATTCCTATTATAAACCATGGTTAAGTTTGAATTTCAATTCTACACATATGTGTGTATATATATATACACATACAATCTTATATTTATTTAAATTCATCAATAACTTACCTTTCAATTCCTTGTCCTTTAATGGCTGCTTATTTAATGTAATTAATGATGCTATTAATTCATTACTTTATTCCCCTTTTCAATTGTAGCCTATTTCTTGTCCATTTTTCATGCATTGACTTATTTATGCTTTTAAACTTTTTAGCGCATGTATTTATTTGTGCATTTATTTCTTTCTTCTCTTAACTTGCTCCTTTTATTTCAATATTAAAATTTTATGTATATATATACATATTCATGCAACCTTTATTTATTACCCATTTTTTTATTTAATTAAATGTGGGGTGTTACTAGACACGAATTCACCAAAGACACTGGGATACGAAAGCAAGCCAATGAGTATAAGTGCAATGAAGTAAAGAAGAACAGAAAAAGACAAGTATCGGGTTTGGTACCATCCTGGGATATGAAGTTTGGACCTAGGACCCACAACCTTACCTACTCCTACCTGCTTAACCTGCCTCTCCTCCCCTATAAATACTCATCATTCTACTGCATAGAGGGTTTGGATCTTTGTTCTCTTGGCAACTTAGGAAGAATACAACCTTCATACAACCTCTCAAGCACATTTCATTACTCCGAGAAGAAGAAGATCCTTCTCGGGCACTCAGACCACTTTAGGCTTCCTTGGCATTTCAAGAAGAAGGGATATGACCTATCATTGTATCTCCTTACCACCACGACCATGTTAGCTTCATGAGAACATGTTATCCTCTCGATACCCTCTCGACTAGATTTGGTTTCACGGAATCTTGAAGCCTTCTCCTTCCTCTTTCAAGCATTTAGATCGCGAAGAAAATCCTAATACCTCCTTCTCCATGGATAACACTCGAGATCACTAACTCTAGAACTCGGAATCAGCATAGCCCTTGTACATTCGGAGATATACCGATTCAATATTGTAACTTGTAAAAGTTGATTAACAAAAGCACCAAAATTTCAGAGTAGATGTAGGCTCCGACGAGCCGAACCACTTTACATACTGCGTCGTTGTTTACCTCATATTTCCTATGCATATTCACATTGCAACTCTCTTGTTTTACTTACTGGATTTTTATTTTCACTATTGTGAAAATCCCGAGCATTGGTTCCTAATTTTCAGCCTTAATATTTTGGCGCGCCACGAAGGGGAAGCACACTAACAATCAACATTTTGGTGCTTTCACTGAGAAACTGAAGACTTCGTCTTTCCTATCATTTGATCACTGAGACTTGGAGTGCTACTTAAGTCTTTCGAGACTTACCAACCAAGTCCACCGATATTGGTAACCAAAGGAAATAACATTACACTTGGAACTTCCATGATTGATCCTGACTCGGAAAATCCTCTTCAACCACAAGCCACCGAAGTTCCGACCAATGTGAATATCGCTGATACTTCCATTCCTGATACCCTAGTTAACTGAGCTCTATTTGATGAAACTATGAGGGCATTGAGAGAAATGCAAAGAATCCTTGTCAAAAAATCAACCAAAATCTTGGATTGATGCAACGGCTTCGACTACATGCTCAATGAGGCATCCTTCGCCTCTAAAAGGATTGTCTTTTGGCTACCTTAAAATTATGTCTCTCCAAGCTCCATTCCGGTTGTCTTCACAACAACCATCATCTTAACTATTCCCAGCTTGGGCGTAATCTCGATCAATGGATTAGTACTCAACCCCTCGCCGGACTAGATCGACTTGTCGCAAACCAGAAATTAGCGCCTATGCTTCGCACAAACAACCTAGCCTAATTTTTTGTTTATTGACCTACGCAAATTCAAAGCTCCGAGGTATAAGATTCTCAAGATAAAGACAACATTCATCCGAGAAGACGTCCAAGGCTACGCACTCCCGAGTCGGATCACGACCGCTGGAATCTAGAGAACATTCAAATATCTGTTCTCATAAACCTACTCCTCGACATTATGAAAGAATCCTAGGTCCTGTCACCGACGAGTGGGAAACTATTGTGAGACATAACCCCTTCATCAAAAATGTGCTCGACACTGAATGACCCAAACACTTCAATATGCCATAAATAGAGGCTTACTACGAGAAATCAGACCTTTGAGACTTAATAACCCACTATGAATCGTGTATAGATGCCGCTCACACCACATACGGTGTGAAGTGAAAGTGCTTCCTTGTCTTTCTAGAAGGCATGCCTCTTTTATTGTTTACCCGACTTCTGCGAGAACCATCTCCACCTTTGATCAACTCACAAAGGATCAGATCAAGAAATTCAGTATGCGCATGTTAACCCCATTATAAGACGTAGCTCAAAAATTATACATCAGTTATAATACAATATGGTGGATCGTGTGTCATTTAAATGGATGGGTCGGCCATGTTTTACGCAATGGATCATGTAGCACTTCGGCCAGCATGGATCGTGTTAGACAAGCCAAAGTATTGGATCGGACCCACATCATGTGATGGATCTGACCATACGATCCATCATGGATCGGCCATGCTTTCCAGTATATGCAACCATGGATCATTTGCGCAACACTCTGGTAGGTCGATTAAATGACTTAAATGATGGATCAGTTGCGCCTTAAACGATGCGTTGGTCACGAAATCAAGACATGGATCGGCTATATTTAATTATATACTGGATCGATAGTGCCCATGGACTGCATATGTTGTGAACACGTGAAATTTATATAGGTCAAAATATACAGTTTACTTATATTTGATACAACACATATATGGATCAGTTGATTATGTATATGGGTCAGCTGATTTATGTAAGGCATGCTGGTAAATTCATGAATCATGAATATGGATCGTATCGCCAAAATATTATTAAATGACTTATGGGTCGGTAACAATATATGCTACAACAATCATGGGTCGTGTACTAACTGTATACGATTGAAATAATATGAAGCATGCATAGATCACGAGAGGAAACGTGGCTCATATGCCAGCTGCACACAGTTGTATGTATGGATCGGTTCCACATGAGCAGCAGTCATGAATTGACTTCATGAGAAAAGCAGCATGGATCAACATGTTTTCAGCATGGATCGGCAGTATCTTATGGACATGGATTGGAAAAGCTTGTGTCATTGATCGACAACTATAAAGCGCGGATCGGCAATATCTCATGTATATGGATTGGTCGTGTTCAGAAGCATGGATCGTGGCATGGCATATATATTGTGGATCAGTTGTTCCCATATTTTCCAAGGTGTCATGTGGCTTCATAATTTGGTGTGCTGAAGTAGGTAAGCATGTGCCAACTGTACACGAGGCATGTATGAGCCGCTCGTATTTCTTCATGTGTCGGTGTAAACATTTAATGGATCGTGAGTGAGTGCAAGTGGTATGGATCGTGTGTTAAAGCATGGGGTATATGTATATATGGAGCACCTGTGTATTATTGAACGAGAATGATCCATAAATGCAAAGAGGATGGATCATTTGCATTCTTGGACCACAAGGTAACGTACACAAGACCGTGTGCACTGCACACACTCCTGTTCAAGCTCCACGCCATTCCAATCTCCACCTATAAATACACCAACCTCTTACACATTTCAGGGATCGATTTTTTCTCCCCAAAGGGCTGCCATTTTCAATCTCCGACATTTCTCAAACATCTCTGACTCCATTAAAGCATCTTCAAGCTTAATTCAAGCATCCTCATCAACATCTTCATCGAGAATTCATCAAAGTTCATCTCCGTGCGTGATTATCGAAGGTCTACTTCAGCAATCGTCGATATTAGCGAGATTTCGAGTATTTTCAAGGAAGAATCAAGAAGTTGTTGAGAGAAAAGAAAGATTTATTGTAAAAAAGATAGAAAATGTAGAAAGTGAGATTGAATGTGTACCTTGTAGTGAATATCATAATGAAACCGACCTTCAAAGTTTATGTAGGCCAAAACTGAGGCTGAACCACTTTAAACGCTCTTTACTTTTCCTATTTTTTGCACATTTATGTTCTTGACCTTGTTTTTCATAGATTTAAAGTGTTAATATACCTCTTGGGGTGTTAGCATCCATTTTGGTTGTTAACATTTTTGGCGCCCACTGTGGGGCTCGAACCAACGACCACAAGTTAAGAGCCTTGCTGGGGGAAATTGTTGAAGGTTGATCTTCAATATAGATCCACGAAGTCTAAAAGTCAAGCATGTTGAAAAAATCTCTACAAAGTTCAGAAAGTTTTCCGATATCATGGCACCATCAAGGAAAGGTAGTAAGTCTGCTAGAGGTTCTAGAAATGATGTTGTAACCACACCACAAACTAATAATCTGAATGTTGCTTAAACTTCGGGAGCTGGAGATTGTGAAACCAGAAATGAGATGAATGCAGTTGTAGTTGGATTGAATCAACGAATGGAAACTTCAAATAATGCTCTTATGGATAAGGTAGACGTTCTTCTTACCGCTCAAGCTAATCTCGTACCTCAGAGAGTTGTTGATCTAGATGAGAATGCTCACTCTTCGACATCGGAATAGAATTGTTATCACTATGAAGAGGAAATGGATGATTTGGTAGACGGTGGAGATGATGCTGATGTTAGATATTCTAAAGCAATTGCTAAGAATCATTCCGCAAAGCATACTTCTCGTAAAGTTGCTAGTCCCACCAAAGGGGCACCTCCCCAAGGTGGAGGTCCAAGACCCCTGTTCTCTAACCGCGATTACTTGCTAAGACAAGCATCTGGTAAAGGAACTGGCATCCTCCCCATGGAACGACACAACAATAAGGAGTACCTTTTAAAAATGATTAAGCAAATCATGAAGGAGAGCAAGGCGAGAAATGATGATGAACGAGAGTGGGATATTGCTCCAAGTAAGACTCTGTTTACTGAGAGAATTCGAAAGGCTGAGTTCCCCAAGAAGTTTGTTCCTCCGATTATGCCAGCTTATGGTGGAACTGGTGACCCTAATCCATTTCTGTACAAGTATGATCAACACATGAATGGTGCACGGGCGACATATGAAATCAAGTGCTTATTCTTTCATATCTACTTGGAGGGAATAGCGACACCATGGTTCACCAAACTACTACCAAAATCAGTGGGTCATTTTTATGGTTTGGCAAAGAAGTTCAGGGAGCAGTTTAGGTTGTACACTACAAAAGCCAAAGATATAATGTCATTATCAGATTTGGAGAAAAAACCAGGAGAATATATGAATGCTTTTCTTACTCGTTTTAACACTGTTGTAACAAAAGTGGGGAATCCAGAGCCTCGGATAGTACTGATGGCATTATACCGAGTTATGGACAAGAAGAGAGAGTTTGGGAAATGAGTGAACATGAAGGATCCCAATACTCTTGAGAAGATCTATATGAAGGCAGAGTAGTTCATCAGAGTAGAAGATGACCCTTCTCTCACCCAAAATATTGCTGAAAGCATTGTTGTGCCAGAGAAGAAGGATAATGATACTCAAGGCAATAAGAAGAATATCATAGGTCAGAAAAGGGAAAATGAAGAAAAAGGGGAAGGTAATAACAAAAAGCGTCATTATCTCAGACCCGAATAGTCGAACCCCTTAAACGATGCTCTGGATTTTCTTTGCCACCAAAGATGAAGAATACTATCCAGAGCCACCATCGCTGAAGATTTCTAAGAAAGCAGCAAATTCTGAAAAATTCTGTGGCTTCACAACCAGGCCGGACATGATTCTAATGAGTGCCGACATTTAAAGAACCTAATCGAAGAATTGATCAAGCAGAGCTGCAAAAATATGTCAGGGAGCCACGAGCAACAAATGCCTTTCCAGCCACTTAATGGAAAAAACTAGATAATAACAGATGAGGAATTCAAATGGCCAGAGCTGGAATAAAGACTATTTGCATCAATATTTTACTTACAACATTGTTTAGTTCTATTAAAAATTGTTGTAAATTTTCTTACAAACCTAAACCACCCACAAGAATATTGTAACTAAACAATTACTATGTCATTTTCCAAAAGAAAATAAGATGTCTGTATTTTGTTTATTTCGATGATGTCAATTACTAAAAAGTTGCTAAAAATTGATCTAATATTATAGGCTATCTAAATGATGTTCGCTCGCGTACAATCCAATAAGACCTGGCAACCCTTACATCATACCCCAATATGGGCGGCTCAAGTGTTGAGTGTTATAAGCGTCATTCTGCATAAGTGCGAGTATGTAATGCACCGATTTGTAGTTTGAAAGAGGGAGTCGCTAAGAGTCGAGCGGTAAAACATGCGGCAAGCAAGCACGAAACAATAAAGGGCAAGTTCCATCGAAGGGATGCCTCACCAAATTGGAGGTACAGGGCCTCCGTTCTCTAGATGTGATTTCTTGCCTAGACAAGTATCCGGTAAAATGACTAGTGCCCGCCCCATGGAATGACACAACGACGAAAGCTTCCCAAGTGAAGCGGAAAGGAAAAGACATCTACGGAGTCACCCAATGGAGTCGATATACATCGATTCGCTCGATATGTCGATGAAATTAGGCTATAAAATATAAGTCCTCCCCAAGTAGGGGCACATAATCCAAAGTCCCCTCCAAACGGGGGCACATAATTCAATGTCCTCCTTAAGCGGGGAACAAAATCCAAAGTCCTCCCTAAGCGAGGGCACAAAATCCAAATTCCACCGTAAGCGAGGGCACAAAATCCAAAGTCCTCCCCAAGCGGGGGCACAAAATCCAAAGTCCTCCCCAAGCGGGGGAACAAAATCCAAAGTCCTCCCCAAGTAGGGCACATAATCCATAGTCCTCCCCAAGCGGAGGAACAAAAACTGAAGTCCTCCCCAAGCGGGGGCATAAGAGCCAAAGTCCTCTGCAAGAGGGGGCAAAAGGATATAAAACCTCCCCAAGAGGAGGCACAGAAAATAAAATCTTCTCCAGGAAGAAGCACAAGATCAACCAATAAAGCCGGGTTTTCTAGATACATTGGAAAAACTTGGGAGCTCTCATTACACCAAAGAAGATTAACCTTTGAAATCTAACTTGTTATCATTGACTGGTTACATCGGTCAAATCGAATTAAAAGCAATCCCCTACGAGAGTGAATTCCTTCATCAAGCAAATCTAGAGCCTCTCAACATAAAGGCCTCCCCGTATCCAAAGCTCCAATTACAAATAACTCAAATAACCCAATTGTATTCTGCTTCAAACCTAAGGATAAGCGATGTTCAAAAGGCAAATGTGAGAACATGGCATAGCTCGAATCCAATAGAGGAATAACGCATCCCAAGGAATTGAAGCTAATGTCCATCAACGGTGTCAACATGAGATATAAAAAGAAGGTTGCATTTTTTACAAGTTCTTATTAAGTTTCAAAATTAGGCTCACATCCGGTCATAAACTTATTATAAATTAGGTCCCTATTTTTCAAAAATACATCAAAAACAAACAAAATAAATAAAAAAAATACGAAAATTAATATTAAAATAAAACATGGTCTCGACCAAAAAGTCACTCAAAAAAAAAGTTAAAAAACAGAAAAAAGTGCAGTTAAATGCATAATATTATGCACATATTTGATTTTGTTGCATGCATATGTGCATGTATTCTAGTTCTTCCATCCGCCTTGATTTATTTGCATATTTCTGTGCATGTATTGCATATTTCTTGCATAGAAGTATGCAATAATTCGTAACCGTGCAACTCAGTTCATTTTAAGTTGCATTCAAGTGTGCAAATAAAACTGAAAACATGCACACATGTGTGAAACACATATGCAGGCAAAAACGTTAGCTGAATTCCCTTTATGCAATAGTTGCATACATGTATGCAACTATAGGAAATAGTTGGATACATGTATGCAACTTTTTTTTTATTAGCGTGGACTTATGGGATTATTTTATGATTTTAGATTATTTTTTTATGCACTACCGCAAATTTTTTTTTTGCAGGAAATGGAGGAGGCGGAAGTTAGAAAATGGGCGAGGCGGAACTAAAAACAGGGGACGAAAACTTATATAAAAAAGGGAGGGATGTGGGCTACATTAAGTTTGAAAATAGGGATGTGTGCCTAATTTTCACTAAAAAGAATATCGAGCAATAATTATGCACTAGGGGAAACCGTTATGAAATTGAAATCCAAATTTTTATATAGCCCGGTTTGATCCATGGTGTCAAACATTGTTGGAAGAGATAGCAATACCACGAGGCTGCAATATATAAAAGGCATCCCAAAATATGGAGAAAGTAAATACGTGCTAAGACAGGAATAATGCAAGAAGTGATTCATTTCTGCATAGCGTTTGACTTCCAAGACCTAGCTCTTAGGCTCATAGTTCTCAGAATGGATTCTGCAAAAGAAGGATGCAAAATGCCAGCTTAGTACAACTCATCAAGCGACACATAAGCTACTCAATTTCCCGAAAATCCTACGGTCATTGCCACCTAAAAGGATTGTCGAAGAACATGAGTTATACTGACCGTCGACTAAGTCATCGCTAATAGTTGTGTCAGTCGGCCTAGACTTAAAATTTCATCAGACAAATTGTTTGGTGCACACATTCATAAATGTCAAATTTGGTGCATTAAAAGCTCAAAAAGATGACACTTAGAATTAGAACTTCAAAATCTAAATTGATGAATCTCAAGTGTCACGGACAAGCAAACAAAGTGTATTATCAACGTGGACTGTGTCTAGCGAGTCATAAACTCTTAGATAAAACAGCTTTACATTGATAACACATTCGAGTTTGTAAATAATCCTTATAACCTATTTCCTCTTATTAGACTAACCTGTTGTCACCTTGAGCAATCGACAACGAATTCTCCACCAAATGGACGCAAAAGCTCTTTGTTACAGATTCTCTGTAAGAACATACATGCTAAGAGAAACTTTCCAATAAAACTAGGTCAATGTTGCACTACTATTCATCGGAATATGGCAAAGGGTCCAAACAAGTCCAATGCGCGTCATCGACTAGTTTAAAAGCCATGTGCAAATTGAAGCTCATATTTCCGAGTCCAACAAATATCGTGAAACTTGGATGCCATTGCAACAAAGTCACGAGGCGGACGATCAGCAAATTCCTATTTCCCTGACAATTTTGCGTCAGATTCGAGAATGCCAAACTGAATGCATGCTTAATTAAAAACATGTTGAGTTAGCACAGAATGGCATCTCTCCAATGGATTGTCGAGAGGAAGGGGAACAGGAAAGGACTGATATACTTTCGACATTGAAGTTGCAATCGCACCAAACTCAGAAACTTGAATTGAAACTCCAATTTGAGCAAAAATGATTTCCTTTCCAGAATGATAACTAGTCTGCTGTCTGGTATTCACTCTACACTTGGAACCTCATTTTAAAACAAATTACAGGCATGGTTTTAAATCTCGGATATTGATCGTGTTTCGTCTCAGAGATTTTATAGACTCGGTCTCGTATCGGGGGAGATTTCGGACGAGATGAGTCTAACTCAGGAGTTCATCTCGGATATTCATGTCGGGTCTAAAAGTTCATATCGGAACTATCTCGGGGTACATGATCTGTTAAAAATGATATTTTAACAAAATGATTTTTATTAATGCTATTAAAAACATAGTAACTTAAACTTAAAATGCAAAATAACTTTATTATTCTTTATTTTGCGAAAGATCATTCATACTATAAATCGTAATATGCTAAAAACAGAAATATTGTTAGACAGGAAACATTAAAAAATTCAGAATAAATAGACCATAAAATACATAATTTCAAAAGTAACATGTATGTAAAAAGACGAATATGAAAATCATAAGCATTGTAAAACATATACAAACATACAATATAGCCATTTAACATGCAAAATGTAAAATAACAAAATATTGATATGGCTAGATTTGAGTGTTTTAATTATAGTTCTAGTTCAGGAACAAATTTAAATTTTAACCCAAAAAACTTAGATATCGGACGATATTCCATATTTCGTCTCGGTCAGTATATCGTTCGATATTGCAATATCTTGGGCGATATATTCGAAAGGAGATTAAGAGTGATATTTGTTGTTTCATTTCGGAAGGAGCCCAAAACGAGATCTCGGACGATATTTGCGAGATTTGAAACAGTGATTACAGGTACACATTTCAAAATATATGAACTGTTGTACAAAATAATATAGGTCATTAAAGGCGAGGCTTGTAATCTGTAGTCAGCATATATCGATTAACAAATCTCAAGCATTGTTGCGAATTCGTATTAGAGTGTTGTGTATGTGCAGACAATGTTCCACAAATCATAAATGATTGAACGAATCGATTCTGTATAAGCACTTGATTCAGTTCAAGTCAATAAATTCGTTTTAATTCATTTTTAATGATTAAACTAATCTGTTGTCGTTGTGGGAAAACGATGACAAAATATTCGCCCAAAAACGTGTAAGTGCTTGTCTAGTTACAGGATAATTAGCAGTGAAAAGGCACATTCAAGTTATAAGTAGCAGGTTCAAATTGGTAATCACTTTTCAAAGAAAAAACTTGGATCGCTTCAGAAAACTCGTTTACCAAAAGATCACTAAGGCACGCGATCCGACAATGGATCGTGAATGCGCAATCCATGAATGGGTCGTAGGCTCGTAATCCATGAATGGGTCATGAGAATCCTATCCATCATGGATCGTGAACATCTGACCATCATGAACCATGAGCATTCGATCCATCACGGACCGTGAGCATCCGATCCATCGAAGTCGCGACCAAACTCAAAGTGCAATCAATTGAGGCTCCAATCAGCATAAAGATTCACATATCAATATAATGTCAAAATCGACAAGTACACATTGAAGCATTCATCATCAAAATGCAAGAAAATCGGCTATGTGACTCTCTACCAATAGTTATGTATAAGTTATTAATCTTTTCATGCTCAACTATAAATTTTCATGGGTGCCATGTTGATTATGTTAATTCATAATTGATAGTCTTTAATTTATTGAACTTATATATATCTTTTTCCTCCCCTTATGCTCCAATATGAGTAGGACTTGTGTATTGTACATGCATTTTTTTCTAAATCGTTGTGCTATAATTAATATAATTAGTACTGTGTCATATGTATGCAACTGCAAATGAATTCTTCATGTACATAGTTTAGTTGTTGGAAAAAAAGTGCACTATGGTGAGGTGTATGCTGTGTATAATAAATTCCTCCTACAACATAATTGGTTATAGTAGATGTTTAATTATTATTCCCTTTAGTAGGTTTTTTGCTCGCTGGTAAAGAGCTCCTGGATTATTATTTGACAGTAAACAGTACGATCATTGATTATTGGTGAATTATTATTTGGCGTTCGTATGTGACTATTTACTTTCCTATTTTTATTTATATTTCTCTTGACTATTTACTCGAAACAACAATCAACCAAGTAAAATAGAATTCATGTACTTTTATCTCTACTATTTTTATAGGCTACACAATCATCCGATAGTACTTCCATAACAATTTAGATGTAGGAGAACTTACAGTAGCATTTTTTCCAGCACAAACTTTAATCGTGATCTTATCAATCTTGGAATTACATGTAAGAAGCATGGGATTGCTCGAAGCTCTAGAAGCTGATGGAGGTTTTGTGAATTTTTGTAGTTCAGACTTTAAATTTGTTGTGATAGTCAAACCCCTTTTTAGTAAATTAGTAGATGGTGATCGTGGGATGCTCTTAAATGATCCTTTTGATGATAGTGCCTTTCCTCCTGTCGTCTAGGCTTCTAACTTGATATTGCTCGACTGGAATAATTTTTTGGTTTCAAATCCTTGCACAATGAAGTTGCAGTCAGATTAACACTCTTTTGTGGTAGGATGCTAGTGGTGAAATCTCTTTTAAAAGCAATGATTTCCCAGCTGATTTAGATGAAGATTTACTGAGACAAGACAATTCAGTTGGATCTAAAACACCTTCTTCAGTAAAGAAATCTTGGTTCCAATCCAGGTTTTTCCTTAAACTAGATCCTATGCCTTTGCTGTTTTTTTTAATCTGAAATGACATGCTTGAATTCTCCTGAACTAAGCAAAAGTTTTTTTGTTCCATAGGCTCAATTGATGAATCTGATCGACCAATGATTTGCAATGGAGATTTATGAACTCTTTCTTCTTCACTCATTATTATAAGTTTCACTTACTTTTATTCATGAGATTTGAAGAAATTCAATTTGAATATTGGCTCTCAAATTTATTTTATCCATTAGACAGAGAGTTGGTGGCAGGAGGATGCATGCCTAACTAATAAGTTGCATGCTTGCTGCAAAATAAGTCGGGCTAGTTGTGCATGTATTTGCTCCCCTTTGTTGCACACAATTGAATACTCATAATGTTCATATATGTGGTAATTTGTCTCGCTCCAGTCAAATCATCCTATATTCATTCATCTTTTTGTTTAATTCCTTTCTTTCATCATGTTTCTTATTATGATCAGACTTTTACTGTCATTGCCATTATTTCCCTGATAAATATAAAATTCAGCACGTTTTAAAGAGTTTATAAATACACAGCCAAAGGAGCACAAGTTTTGTTAAGATGTACATGCTTTTTTTGAAAAAAGAAAAGAAAACGAAAACTTGCATTATATATAGGCTATCCTGACTTATGAGCTTATGACAAGGAGGCAAATATGCCTGAGTATTGTAATATTGTAAATTTCATCCAGTATTCTAGCTTCACTGTGAAATCATCTTTATCTGAATTTGAAATTGGATTGTGCACATAATTACATTATTCAATAGTCTTACTTCATGGTGATCCTTTCTCTTAGCCAATTAAAAGCATGTAGATCCTTTATAATGACATCGTTAGCTGCCTCACTGTCTGTGAAGTGAAAATTTCTTATTCCAGGAGTTTATAATGACACTTTGTCATTGAAGGTAAGAAAACATGCATTTCACTCATTTATCTTCTTCTTTTTAACTCTTGTTCTTTATAATGCTTTATTTTGTTTTCATTTAAATTATGTAAGGTTTGGAAATCATGACGGCTATTCACAATGGAAATCATGACGGCTATTCAGGATAGATCCATGCAGAAAATGAGAAACTTTTCTATATGTATGTGCAGGTTATTTTTTTTTGAACTTTAGACATTACGATGCATAGATCCATCAACTATGTAAACATAATTTTTGTTTATGTGACATTAGTTAATAGTTGTATCGAATAATGTTATGAATGTTGGGTGTTATGTGAATATTTTATCAATGTTATATAATGTTTTGTAACATTAATTTTTCTAGTTGATATATATGTATATATGTTTCATTGCATGATGAGTATTGAATGTTGATTATTGTTGAAATGAATGTATTTGATGTCTAGATTGATGGTAAGAAATGCTGCAAAATGTTTGCTATATATTTCCGTCGGTAATCCGTCGCTACATAGCTAGGATTTACCGACGGATAACTGGAATGTAAAATGTTTGCTATATATTTCCGTCGGTAATCCCTCGCTAAATAGCGTGGATTTAACGACGGAAAAATATTTATTAAATTTATTATGTTATATATATCCGTCGGTAAAACGTCAGTGAAATATTTTAAAATGAAATGATAATATATCAGAAAATGACGCTGAAGTAACGGAGAATCGACGATAATTTCCACCGCAAAATTGTGCTTAAAATACCAACGTGTTTTTTTAGCGACAGTCGTATTCTGCTGCAAATCCGTCGCTAACAAGTCTTTAGCGTGGGTTTAGCGACGGATTTTTCCACTGCAAAATCAGTATTTTCTTGCAGTGGATCTTACACAATGAATGCTGGCTGTTGATTACATTCAAAAACTTAGAATTGCCTGTCACTTCAAGGAGGAAACAACTTCCTTGCTTTGCTCCTTGCACAACCATTATGCAACTTGAATTGAAAAATGAAAGCAAGCCGATTACCGAATTGCCAAACTACAGCTGCTAGATCCAAACTGAAGTACAAGCTATCTCAAAAAAAACGATCGGATTCAGTTACGATTAACATCTCCAAGTCGTATATCGATGTGTATAATATTTGAAAAGTAATTCACCAACAATGACCAAAGTTCACACATTGTGCTCAAGAATTAAGAACAACTGATCTGTCACAATCGCAATCATCAATATAGCAGAAAATTCAAGTGTATACAAAGGAAAACCGAACTGAAATTCATCAAAGTACATGGTTAACACCACAATCGATCTAAACCCTAGGTCGCTAAAATCAAATCGACACAAAAGCTATAAGAAGTCGACACCTACAGTGAATCGAGTTGGCTAGAAATGATTGAATCTCAGTTGCAAGGGTTCTGCGAAGTCGCGGTTGATTGGATCTGAAGAAGCAAACCAAAAATCGATTTGAATCAGCTACAATCGAAGTGACGATCGAATTAGGACGACATCGCAGGTCTCTGGTAATCGATGTTGGTGGCAGCGACACAAATCAAGTCGACGACAATGGGTTAAATTGGGGCGATTTTATCAGGAAAAGATTTCTACCATTAAAGTGTGTTTTTATCTAAGGAAAGATAAAGCAAAAAATGATGGATCCGAAAATATATGAAGTGACGCTAAAAAAGAACTCATATGGTCCATCAGGTGGGCCTTAGCGGTTCATTAGAAAAGTTAACATGGTCCATTATGATTTCCATATATCGATCCATTGGGTAAGATTCATCATGATCCATCAAAATAATATCAAGACCGTTGAAATTTCGAAGCTCATATTTCTTTCAGAAAACACAAGCTCCGCGAGGCAAATGTTAACCCCTTGCATGTCGCAGTTCAAAAATTATACATCGATTATAATACAATATGATGGATTGTGCGTCATTTAAATGGATGGGTCGACCATGTTTTAAGCAATGGATCGCGTGCCACTTCGACGAGCATGGATCGTGTTAGATAAACCAAAGTATTGGATCAGCCCCGCATCATGTGATAGATTGGGCCATACGATCCATCATGGATCGGCCATGCTTTCCAGTATATGCAACCATGGATCGGTTGCGCAACACTTTGATTGGGCGGTTATATGACTTAATTGATGGATCGGTTGCACCTTAAATGATGGGTCGGTCACGAAATCAAGACATGGATCAGCTATAATTAATTATATACTAGATCAGTGGTGCCCATTGGGCTGCATACGATGTGAACACGTGAAATCTATGTGGGTCAAAATATACAGTTTACTTATATATGATACAACATGCATATGGATCGGCTGATTCTGTATACGGGTCTGCTAATTTACATAAGACATGCAGGTAAATTCATGAATCATGAATATGGATCGTGTGGGCAAAATATTATTAAATGAATTATGGATCTATAGCAATATGCTACAACAATCATGGGTCGTGTACTAACTGTATATGATTGAAATAATATGAAGCACGCATAGTTCACGAGAGGAAATGTGGCTCAAATGCAAGCTACACACAGCTGTATATATGGATCGACTCCACATGAACAGCAGGCAAGGATCGACTTCATGAGAAAAGTAGAACGGATCAACATGTTTCAACATGGATTGGCAGTATCTCATATATATGGATCGGTCATGTTCTAAAGAATGGATCGTGGCATGTCATATTTATCATGGATCGGTTGTTCCCGCATTTTCCAAGGTGTCGCGTGGCCTCATAATTTGATGTGTGAAGTAAGTAAGCATGTCCCAGCTATGCACGAGGCATGTATGAGCCGCTTGTATTTCTTGATGGGTCGGTGTAAACATTTGATGAATCGTGAGTGAGTGCAAGTGGTATGGATAGTGTGTTAAAGCATGTGGCATATGTACATATGGAGCGCTTGTGTATTATTGAAGGGGGACGATCCATACATGCGAAGAGGATGGATCGTTTGCATTTTATTAGACCACAAGGCAACGTACACAAGAGCATGTGCACCTCACACACTCCACTTCAAGGTCAACTCCATTCCAATCTCCACCTATAAATAGACCACTCTCTCACACATTTCAGAGATCAAAATTTTCTCCCCGAAAGGCTGCCATTTTCAATCTTCGAGATTGCTCAAACTTCTCCAACTCCATTAAAGCATCTTCAAGCTTAATTCAAGCATCTTCATCAGCATCTTCATCGAGAATTCATCAAAGTTCATTGCCATGCACGATTACCCAAGATCTACTTCAACAATCGTCGATACTAGCGAGATTTCGAGTATTTTCAAGGAAAAACCGAGAAGTTGTAGAGAGAAAAGAGAGTTTTTTATAAAAGAGAAAGAAAATGTACAAGATGAGATTGAATGTGTACCTTGTAGTGAAGATCTTTATGAAATCATCCTTCAAAGTTGATATAGGCCAAAACCGAGGTCGAACCAAAGTGCTTTTTACTTTTTCTATTTTCTACAATTTACGGTCTTAACCTTGTTTTTGATAGATCTAAAGTGTTAATACATGTAACACCCCGTGTATTCTATAACTGTGAAATTCATACATTAAAGTATAATTAATTTCAAATCAAAGAATTAAGGGAAACGGGATACGCCATTGCGTTCGTCTCGGAATCCTACTTGAGATAGAGTCTGAGTTTGCGTGAAACGGATATCATATGAAGAAGTTATGGACGAACGAAGTTGGGCGAAAAACCGGAAAAGGGTCAGAATGCACTGGCGCACTTGGGAAGTGCGCCAGAACAAAAATGCACTGGCGCACTTGTGAAGTGCGCCAGTACATTTTTGACCTGGCGCACCTGCCAAGTGCGCCCAGGTCAAAAACGACCTGCTGGCCAGGTCTGGTCTAGCCCTGGCTGGCCAGGTCTGTGTTTGGCCGATTTTCAGAAGCTTGCTTTGTCATTAGGGCTAGGTGGCAGGCTCTAATTGGTCTCTCTTTCGAATGAATGGCTACGATCAATCCAAGCAACATCGATGGCCCTAATCAGTTCATAAACCCTATAAAAATGACCCTAGACTCAACCTAATCTATTCATTCAAAAATAAGAACAAAGCCACCATGCTGCTGAGGAACGACTAGGAGTAGCCACCAAATTGGAGAGAAGATTAGGAGGCAAATTCTAAAGCATAAAGCAACTTAAACAAATCAAATCAACAAGGAATCGCATCTTCAAATCCCTAAATTTGAGAATTCGCCACACAATTGTAAGTAGAGTATTATTTTGGTATGAACAAATAATTGTGTTGGTTTGTATACTTGATTGTGGTGATAAAGTAATTCATATTTGTGCGTTACTATGATTCTTATCGATTTGGAATATTGTATACGTTTGGATATTCTCGAATTATGTTATTCATTATAAAAAACTACATGTTTGCGGTAGTTTTATGCAAGTATACGTTTGGAATATTCGCAAATTATGTAATCCATGTTGAAGCTACATGTATGTAGTTGATTAATTGAAATTCATGCAAGTTTGGGGTTTTGCTACTATGCCATCATAATGTATATTTTTGTACAAAAATCATTTTGTACGTAATTGGAACAAATTTGGGTTATTATAGTTCATATGAAACTATGTTGAAATTTTGGCACCATGATCTATGTATTAAGCCATGCTTTTGTACTAGAAAACCTATTTGCAAACTTATGAATATGACTAGGCTATGATTGATATTTTGCATAATTGAAATCCATGTTAGGTCCATATTGTTAACAAGAATTATATGATGACATATGTGGTACATAGCTAGGTTAGATTCAAAATCCCATTTGCAAGTTTGCATGACTAAAGAAAAAATCATGATTTCATGTTAGAAATATTTATGCCATAAGTATATGTGAATAGATTTAGAATCATGATTAAGATGGATTAATTCTAGTTGAAGTATACTTTTGTATTAGTCACAAAAGTAAGCACCTTTGTAAACATGTAGTAATCTTATAAACATGATTTGCTTATGTTTGATATTATGCCTAAATAAAATATAGGTTTATGTTGTAGTTAAGCCTATGTGTCAATAGTGATATTCTTAACTTAACTACAAGTTTACATGGTTTGATTCATGTCACTTATGCTTTATGACCAAAGTATATGTTACTACTATGCAAGTACACCAGTTTCTATTTTGTAGTTCCAACGTCACATTGCAAGTTCATGCGTTCACATTCCCCTTTTTGTGTATGTAATCACGCTTTAAGCCTCCCCTTTTCGCATGGCTAGGTTGGGCTTAAAAGGGCTAAGCCCAACATATATATAATAAACGGACGTATTAAACGGGGGAAAATAACGTTGGGTTAAAATTTATTAATAAATGAAAATATAAAGAAAAGGGGCCCAAATTCAAGTATGGGTTGGGCCCATGATTGGTGTAACCTTCACACCATTGATTTTTAATGGGCCGCAAATATTTACATATAAGAAAAATAAAGAAGAAAGACAAAATATGTAAATGTAGAAAATACGATGTGTTTAACCCGAGGTTGGATTGAGTTGTGATGTAAACCTGCCCGGAACCGCCCGGCTGTCCAGTAGTCACAACAATACCTATCCAATGTGGGTGGTTAAACATGGAGCCCAATAAGGACCCGAGGTTAGACTGAGTTGTGGCGTAAGACTGCCCGGAACCAACCGGCAACAGGCAGCCACAACAATACCTGTCTAATGTGAGAGGTCAAGGCTTTAATAAGACAATTAAAGCTGAGTCAGGATTGTTAGGATTAAGTGGACTAAAGACTTAATCAAAATGGAACATGCTAAACTAAACGGACTGGTGGGGGTTAGGTTAGAAAACACTTAACCAACTTAGCATGTTGGCTAGAGATAGAAAACCTAGTAACGGGGGACCTTTTTCAGCAGTAACCCTAGAAGGTGTATCATGATACCCTGAAACTAGGCAGGGTGGGGCACGATTACTGGGCTGATTGTAAGAGGTCAAATCGACGGCGGTGGTGTAGCAGTGTAGGTTCTAACGGGGTGCGGGCGTGCACACACTCCGGCGCAGAAAAATAAGGCACTGGACACCAGTAGCATACCTGTGCATTCTAGGATTGTGTTGGGCCGCCACCATGGGACTTGATACACCCCATGGTGGGACCAGCATAGGTAACTACAACATCGGGGGCCGTAAGACACATGTAACTATGCGAGTAGGAGCCGATCATCATAGAATGGATCACTTCACCCTGATTATGGGGTGCCAGTTGGAAACTAGTTTATATGGGTTCAGAGATTTACAGGGGGTACGATAGTATATTCGACCCTAGACAACTTAACCAAGTTTATAGTGCTTTCCCACTTCTTGTTTATACTTATCATACCCAGTTCTTTATTCATAGGCAGAATAGTCCTAGACTTACTCAGGCTTTATGTCTGACTCTACTTTTCTTTCGTCTTCTTTTCTTCCGTTTCCCCCCCCCCCCCAGGTCCACAGGGAGGGAACACTGCAGCTTGACCAGCCTTAACATCCAGCTTGAAGAGGAGAAATGTATTGCTTGGACCTTTTCGTTTTGAACTATGGCTTTGGACAACCACTATGGGGCTTTTGCAGTTTATCTATGTTTTCTTTATGCTTCTTTAAATAATGTAATCAAGACAGATTATGAAAGTGTTATGTTATGTTTTTGGAAAGGATGTAAGACAATCATGGTGATGTTGTTGTAACACATATTTGCTTTTATGAAATAAAAAGTTGTTGTTTTTCCGCTGTTTACAAATATGTGTTCTTATATCTGTCTTGTATATCTGTGACTTATACTTATAAACCTCCACCAAAATTAGGGCATTCCCTTTAAGAGTGACCCTAACGGAGGTGGGGTGTTTCACTTGGTATCAGAGCACAGGTTTACCAGATAAGATAAAAAGTTTTGAAAATTTATTTTCAAAAAGGAAATTTAAAGAAGCATTTTTAAAAAAGATAAAAATATTATTTTATTTTAAAAGGCAAAGTCCACTCCCCAAAGCCATAGGTACTATCTCTTATCCTTCGTTTTGAATCTATCCTTTTTGTTTCAGCATGTCCGAAGAACTTAACTTGCCAGAAGGGGTACCAATACCTGGTTGGTTTAGACGGTTCTTAGAAGCAAGGGCCACTCAGCCACGTCCTACCGTTCCTCCTCCCCCAGCTACAGGAAATCATCCAGCTGCAGCGGCACCTTTTCCTCCACCTCCTCCACGGGGAAACACGTTTGCTAAGATATGTAAAGATTTTAAAGCTATGGGAGGAAAGGATTTCCATGGAACTGAGTCCTTCGTGGCAGCTAGAAATTGGCTGAAAGAAACTGAGGACCTATTCATCATCTTTGAGGTAGAAGATAGACAAAAAGTACAACTGGCAGTATGACTATTAAAGGACGAGGCTTCCTACTGGTGGGAAGTCACTAATGCAGAAAGACCAGTGGAGACATGGGAGGACTTTAGGGCAAGGTTTGAGACTAAATTTCTCTCAGATGCGGAAAGAAGTTTGCAGTTGGAAAAATTCTTATTTCTTAAGCAAGGGAACAAGACAGTCAGAGAGTATGTGAATCAGTTCGATGAGCTGGCTAGGTTTGGGCTGGACCTAGTCAACACCCCGCACAAGAAGGCTCTCCGTTTCGTCAAAGGGTTGAATGAGCCATTACACAGTTTGGCCATGACCCATATACCCATGGGAGCCACGTATGAAAGACTGGTGCAAATGGCATTGCTGAATGAAGAGGATAAGGGCAAGAAGGAGACAAAGGCAGAAAGCTCTCAAGGGAAGAAAGAGGGTTTGCAGCCTAAGAAGACAGACTTTAAGAAGGGCGGGAAAGGCAACAAAGAGAAGAGGAAGTGCAATTTCTGTGGCAAAGTGGGGCACTTAGTAAAGGACTGCCGGAAAAAGAAGGCCAAGGAGAATGGTGGGTGCTTTTCTTGCGGTGAGACAGGCCACAGGGCTAAGGACCGCCCAAAGAAACGAGGACAAGGGCAGAGGGCTGGATCCGCCCCAGGGGCACAGGTTCATGTGTTGGAAGCGCCACCTCTGCAACAGCGAGGTATAAATACTTCTGTAGAAAGTGTAGTTTATCTTTATGATCACCCCGTTCGCACTTTATTTGATTCTGGCGCATCACACTCCTTTATCTCGTCTGCTTTAGTAGAATCTCTGCACCTAAAAACTAGTATGGTAGAGG
Source organism: Allium sativum (assembly GCA_030737875.1). Lineage (NCBI taxonomy): Eukaryota > Viridiplantae > Streptophyta > Magnoliopsida > Asparagales > Amaryllidaceae > Allium > Allium sativum. The sequence goes on along the minus strand of CM060924.1, from coordinate 171,669,767 downwards.
ACCCCTTAATTGTTTCAAACCCAATTGGGGGCCCAGCTCATTTGTCTATGATCTGTTTGGGATTGAAAATTTCTATTCTAAGTGTAGAATTTCAATGTAGTGCCTTTGTTTTGGGCTTTTCGGGTTATGGTTTGATTTTGGGTATGGATTGGCTATCCAGTAATGGGGCCATCCTTGATTGTGAGAAAAGGGTTGTTAGGCTCCTAACCCAGCTCGGTAATACTTTGGAAATTTCTTGTAATCCCTCGTATGCGGTTATGCTTAGTTATCTTGAATCGCTAGATGCCTCTGTTGAAAGTTTGCAATCAGTTAGAGTGGTCCGGGAATATCCGGATGTCTTCGAAGAGGTGAAGGGCTTGCCTCCGAAGCGGGAAATAGACTTCCGCATATATCTTGTAGATAATGCAAAGCCCGTTGCGTTGCCCGTTAGACACATGGCTCCACGAGAAAGGAAAGAGCTCAGTAAACAGATTAAAGAGCTTCTAGAAAAGGGGTTCATTAGGAGGAGCATTTCAGAATGGGGCGCTCCAGTGGTGTTCGCTACAAAGGCGGATGGTTCACTCCGTCTATGTGTTGACTATAGGGAGCTCAACAGGCTAACGAAAAAGAATAGGCACCCGCTCCCTAGAATTGACGATTTATTTGACCAGCTTGTAGGAGCGTCTGTTTTCTCCCAGCTCGATTTAGCAACCGGTTTTCATCAGCTAAGGGTGGCTGAAGATAGCATCGATAAAACGGCGTTCAGAACCCCAGACGGCTTCTTTGAATGGCTTGTCATGCCTTTCGGCTTGACAAATGCACCTGCTTACTTCGTGGACCTGATGAGTAGGGTATTTAGAGATTTCCTCAACAAATTCGTAGTGGTCTTCGTAGATGATATCCTTATCTTCTCAAAAAGTGAAGAGGAACATGCTCAGCACTTAAGGGCAATCATGGAAACTTTGCGAGTCCATCAACTAAAAGCCAAATTCTCCAAATGCCACTTTTGGAGAGAAGAGGTGAGGTTCCTTGGGCACATAGTATCCAAACAAGGGTTAGCAGTGGACCCTGCTAAGGTAGTGGCGGTACAGGATTGGAAGACACCAAGGAATGCAACTGAGGTCCGAAGCTTTCTAGGACTAGCAGGTTTCTATCGAAAGTTTATAAGGGATTTTGCGAAAATCTCAGCTCCACTCACGAAATTGACCAAGAAGAATCTAGTGTTCAATTGGGACTTGGATTGCGAGTTTGCTTTCCAACGACTGAAAAGGGCTCTTACAACAGCCCCAGTTTTGACGTTGCCAGATGGAAGCAAGATGTTCACTATTTATACGGATGCATGTGGGACAGGGCTAGGCGCCGTCTTAATGCAAGAAGGAAGGGTAGTAGCTTATGGCGGGAGGCAGTTGAAAGTGCACGAAAAGAACTACCCAACCCACGATCTCGAGTTAGCCGCCATCGTCTTTGCACTCAAGTCTTGGCGACACTATCTCCTAGGTGAGAAGTTCGAACTTTACACTGACCATAAATCGTTGAAATATCTTTTCTCGTAGAAGGATCTTAACTTGAGGCAACAAAGATGGATGGAGTTTCTTGCCTTGTACGATTTCGAAATCTCCTACACTCCGGGCAAAGGCAACGTAGTGGCAGACGCGTTGAGCCGAAAAAAATTGACCCTAAGCCCGTTGTTTGTTGAAAGACAAAGCCTAGAGTTTATAGCCAGCTTCGACTTTAGGCCTTCCTCCGATTTTGTACCAGGCTTGCTAGCATCTCTCGAAGTACGGCCAACTTTAGTGGATTCAGTAAGGACAGCACAACGCGAAGACCCTCAGCTTGTGGAAATAATTGATAGGCTAATTAGGGGTGAGACTTCAAGTCACCTCAACAGATACTCCATCGACGATAAGGGTTTGCTAAGGCGAGACGGAAGACTATGCGTCCCACAAACAAAAGATTTAGTAAAGAAGGTTCTCGAGGAAGCACATCACTCCAAGATGACGATACACCCAGGCGGAGATAAAATGTACAAAGACATAAAAAGGACTTTCTTCTGGAACGACATGAAAAAGGACGTGGCAGAATTCGTTTCTAAGTGTATGGTGTGCCAACAGGTTAAGGCGGAACAGAAAAAGCCTGGCGGACTGCTACATCCTCTGGAGGTCCCGCAGTGGAAGTGGGATAGCATCTCAATGGACTTCATCGATGGGCTGCCTAGGTCCAGGAGAGGCAACACTAGTATTTGGGTAATAGTGGATAGGCTTACTAAAAGCGCCCACTTTTTACCTGTCAAAAGTAAAAGAACTGCCTCATCCCTAGCATCACTTTACCTCAAGGAAATCGTTCGACTCCATGGAATACCATCTAGCATTGTTAGTGACCGAGACCCCATCTTCACCAGTGAGTTTTGGCGGAGTCTGCAAGAAGCAGTAGGAACGCAGTTATGCTTGAGCACAGCCTATCATCCCCAAACCGACGGCCAAACAGAGAAAGTGAACAGAGTTTTGGAAGACCTTTTAAGGCTATGCGTCCTCGACTTCGGAGGGACATGGGAAGACCACCTTCCTTTGGTGGAATTTGCCTACAACAACAGCTATCAACCAACCATCGGAATGGCGCCCTTCGAAGCTTTATATGGAAGACCGTGCCGATCGACCACTTGTTGGTGGGAGTCTACTGATAAGCTCATACTTGGACCAGATATGATCCGAGGGACTTCAGAGAAAGTAGACTTAATACGAAGAAGGATGAAGACGGCCCAAGACAGACAAAAGTCCTATGCCGACAAGAGAAGGACCGACCTTGAATTTGAGGTTGGAGACAGAGTTTTTCTCAAGGTATCACCGCTAAGGAACGTTGTTCGTTTTGGAACCACAGGAAAGCTAGCGCCAAGGTTCGTAGGGCCATTCCCTATCATCGAGAAAATTGGGAAAATGGCCTATAGATTAGAGCTACCCGAGAAGTTGGCTGGAGTCCACAACGTTTTTCACGTTTCACATCTCCGAAAATGTCTACATGAGTCAGCTGAGGTGGTAGAGCCAAATATCCTCGAAGAGGCCGAAGTGGAACGCGAAGCAACCATAAGAAAAGTTCCAACCCGCATATTAGGAACGGAAGTGAAGAAGCTACGCAACCGCGAAGTCAAGCTCGTCAAAGTTCAGTGGAGCGACGCCGAGGGAGACGCGACTTGGGAAACTGAAGCTAGAATGCGCACTGTCTACCCTTTTCTGTTCGAGGGTACATCCTTGATCTTTCCTTTTCCTTAAGTTGCGCTTTTATCTATCTTTTTAGGTATATTTCCTCAACCTTATCTTTTAGGTAGAAACCCTTTGGATGGAAACATGTAATTGAAACATGTTATGGATGATGGTTGCAAGTGATTGCTAGTGGTTGCTCGTGGTTGCATATACACACACAATCTAGGTTTTAGATCGGCTCAGTCACTTCATATTGCATATGCATATATGTTTGCATTCGTATATGGTTGAACTCTAATGTGTTGTCATATGGATGTTGCATTTGTATTGAATGATTATGCACTCATGTAGAATCATGAATAGGAAAATTTGCATACATAATGGATTCATGGCACTTACATAATTCGCGCATTATGGAGGTCAACTGAATCAGTAGACCGCCTGATTTTGCATTAGATAACTACATGTACACACACACTTCGCATATGATCATGAAGCATTAGAAATCTTTTAAGGACAATGGATGCTCGTGTTTGATGGATGAGTAGATGGATGACTGGATGTTAGGATATACATTCCTCCTAGCTTGAAGATTTCGGGGACGAAATCCTTTTAAGTGGGGGAGAATGTAACACCCCGTGTATTCTATAACTGTGAAATTCATACATTAAAGTATAATTAATTTCAAATCAAAGAATTAAGGGAAACGGGATACGCCATTGCGTTCGTCTCGGAATCCTACTTGAGATAGAGTCTGAGTTTGCGTGAAACGGATATCGTATGAAGAAGTTATGGACGAACGAAGTTGGGCGAAAAACCGGAAAAGGGTCAGAATGCACTGGCGCACTTGGGAAGTGCGCCAGAACAAAAATGCACTGGCGCACTTGTGAAGTGCGCCAGTACATTTTTGACCTGGCGCACCTGCCAAGTGCGCCCAGGTCAAAAACGACCTGCTGGCCAGGTCTGGTCTAGCCCTGGCTGGCCAGGTCTGTGTTTGGCCGATTTTCAGAAGCTTGCTTTGTCATTAGGGCTAGGTGGCAGGCTCTAATTGGTCTCTCTTTCGAATGAATGGCTACGATCAATCCAAGCAACATCGATGGCCCTAATCAGTTCATAAACCCTATAAAAATGACCCTAGACTCAACCTAATCTATTCATTCAAAAATAAGAACAAAGCCACCATGCTGCTGAGGAACGACTAGGAGTAGCCACCAAATTGGAGAGAAGATTAGGAGGCAAATTCTAAAGCATAAAGCAACTTAAACAAATCAAATCAACAAGGAATCGCATCTTCAAATCCCTAAATTTGAGAATTCGCCACACAATTGTAAGTAGAGTATTATTTTGGTATGAACAAATAATTGTGTTGGTTTGTATACTTGATTGTGGTGATAAAGTAATTCATATTTGTGCGTTACTATGATTCTTATCGATTTGGAATATTGTATACGTTTGGATATTCTCGAATTATGTTATTCATTATAAAAAACTACATGTTTGCGGTAGTTTTATGCAAGTATACGTTTGGAATATTCGCAAATTATGTAATCCATGTTGAAGCTACATGTATGTAGTTGATTAATTGAAATTCATGCAAGTTTGGGGTTTTGCTACTATGCCATCATAATGTATATTTTTGTACAAAAATCATTTTGTACGTAATTGGAACAAATTTGGGTTATTATAGTTCATATGAAACTATGTTGAAATTTTGGCACCATGATCTATGTATTAAGCCATGCTTTTGTACTAGAAAACCTATTTGCAAACTTATGAATATGACTAGGCTATGATTGATATTTTGCATAATTGAAATCCATGTTAGGTCTATATTGTTAACAAGAATTATATGATGACATATGTGGTACATAGCTAGGTTAGATTCAAAATCCCATTTGCAAGTTTGCATGACTAAAGAAAAAATCATGATTTCATGTTAGAAATATTTATGCCATAAGTATATGTGAATAGATTTAGAATCATGATTAAGATGGATTAATTCTAGTTGAAGTATACTTTTGTATTAGTCACAAAAGTAAGCACCTTTGTAAACATGTAGTAATCTTATAAACATGATTTGCTTATGTTTGATATTATGCCTAAATAAAATATAGGTTTATGTTGTAGTTAAGCCTATGTGTCAATAGTGATATTCTTAACTTAACTACAAGTTTACATGGTTTGATTCATGTCACTTATGCTTTATGACCAAAGTATATGTTACTACTATGCAAGTACACCAGTTTCTATTTTGTAGTTCCAACGTCACATTGCAAGTTCATGCGTTCACATTCCCCTTTTTGTGTATGTAATCACGCTTTAAGCCTCCCCTTTTCGCATGGCTAGGTTGGGCTTAAAAGGGCTAAGCCCAACATATATATAATAAACGGACGTATTAAACGGGGGAAAATAACGTTGGGTTAAAATTTATTAATAAATGAAAATATAAAGAAAAGGGGCCCAAATTCAAGTATGGGTTGGGCCCATGATTGGTGTAACCTTCACACCATTGATTTTTAATGGGCCGCAAATATTTACATATAAGAAAAATAAAGAAGAAAGACAAAATATGTAAATGTAGAAAATACGATGTGTTTAACCCGAGGTTGGATTGAGTTGTGATGTAAACCTGCCCGGAACCGCCCGGCTGTCCAGTAGTCACAACAATACCTATCCAATGTGGGTGGTTAAACATGGAGCCCAATAAGGACCCGAGGTTAGACTGAGTTGTGGCGTAAGACTGCCCGGAACCAACCGGCAACAGGCAGCCACAACAATACCTGTCTAATGTGAGAGGTCAAGGCTTTAATAAGACAATTAAAGCTGAGTCAGGATTGTTAGGATTAAGTGGACTAAAGACTTAATCAAAATGGAACATGCTAAACTAAACGGACTGGTGGGGGTTAGGTTAGAAAACACTTAACCAACTTAGCATGTTGGCTAGAGATAGAAAACCTAGTAACGGGGGACCCTTTTCAGCAGTAACCCTAGAAGGTGTATCATGATACCCTGAAACTAGGCAGGGTGGGGCACGATTACTGGGCTGATTGTAAGAGGTCAAATCGACGGCGGTGGTGTAGCATTGTAGGTTCTAACGGGGTGCGGGCGTGCACACACTCCGGCGCAGAAAAATAAGGCACTGGACACCAGTAGCATACCTGTGCATTCTAGGATTGTGTTGGGCCGCCACCATGGGATTTGATACACCCCATGGTGGGACCAGCATAGGTAACTACAACATCGGGGGCCGTAAGACACATGTAACTATGCGAGTAGGAGCCGATCATCATAGAATGGATCACTTCACCCTGATTATGGGGTGCCAGTTGGAAACTAGTTTATATGGGTTCAGAGATTTACAGGGGGTACGATAGTATATTCGACCCTAGACAACTTAACCAAGTTTATAGTGCTTTCCCACTTCTTGTTTATACTTATCATACCCAGTTCTTTATTCATAGGCAGAATAGTCCTAGACTTACTCAGGCTTTATGTCTGACTCTACTTTTCTTTCGTCTTCTTTTCTTCCGTTCCCCCCCCCCCCCCAGGTCCACAGGGAGGGAACACTGCAGCTTGACCAGCCTTAACATCCAGCTTGAAGAGGAGAAATGTATTGCTTGGACCTTTTCGTTTTGAACTATGGCTTTGGACAACCACTATGGGGCTTTTGCAGTTTATCTATGTTTTCTTTATACTTCTTTAAATAATGTAATCAAGACAGATTATGAAAGTGTTATGTTATGTTTTTGGAAAGGATGTAAGACAATCATGGTGATGTTGTTGTAACACATATTTGCTTTTATGAAATAAAAAGTTGTTGTTTTTCCGCTGTTTACAAATATGTGTTCTTATATCTGTCTTGTATATCTGTGAGTTATACTTATAAACCTCCACCAAAATTAGGGCATTCCCTTTAAGAGTGACCCTAACTGAGGTGGGGTGTTTCACTTGGTATCAGAGCACAGGTTTACCAGATAAGATAAAAAGTTTTGAAAATTTATTTTCAAAAAGGAAATTTAAAGAAGCATTTTTAAAAAAGATAAAAATATTATTTTATTTTAAAAGGCAAAGTCCACTCCCCAAAGCCATAGGTACTATCTCTTATCCTTCATTTTGAATCTATCCTTTTTGTTTCAGCATGTCCGAAGAACTTAACTTGCCAGAAGGGGTACCAATACCTGGTTGGTTTAGACGGTTCTTAGAAGCAAGGGCCACTCAGCCACGTCCTACCGTTCCTCCTCCCCCAGCTGCAGGAAATCATCCAGCTGCAGCGGCACCTTTTCCTCCACCTCCTCCACGGGGAAACACGTTTGCTAAGATATGTAAAGATTTTAAAGCTATGGGAGGAAAGGATTTCCATGGAACTGAGTCCTTCGTGGCAGCTAGAAATTGGCTGAAAGAAACTGAGGACCTATTCATCATCTTTGAGGTAGAAGATAGACAAAAAGTACAACTGGCAGTATGGCTATTAAAGGACGAGGCTTCCTACTGGTGGGAAGTCACTAATGCAGAAAGACCAGTGGAGACATGGGAGGACTTTAGGGCAAGGTTTGAGACTAAATTTCTCTCAGATGCGGAAAGAAGTTTGCAGTTGGAAAAATTCTTATTTCTTAAGCAAGGGAACAAGACAGTCAGAGAGTATGTGAATCAGTTCGATGAGCTGGCTAGGTTTGGGCTGGACCTAGTCAACACCCCGCACAAGAAGGCTTTCCGTTTCGTCAAAGGGTTGAATGAGCCATTACACAGTTTGGCCATGACCCATATACCCATGGGAGCCACGTATGAAAGACTGGTGCAAATGGCATTGCTGAATGAAGAGGATAAGGGCAAGAAGGAGACAAAGGCAGAAAGCTCTCAAGGGAAGAAAGAGGGTTTGCAGCCTAAGAAGACAGACTTTAAGAAGGGCGGGAAAGGCAACAAAGAGAAGAGGAAGTGCAATTTCTGTGGCAAAGTGGGGCACTTAGTAAAGGACTGCCGGAAAAAGAAGGCCAAGGAGAATGGTGGGTGCTTTTCTTGCGGTGAGACAGGCCACAGGGCTAAGGACTGCCCAAAGAAACGAGGACAGGGGCAGAGGGCTGGATCCGCCCCAGGGGCACAGGTTCATGTGTTGGAAGCGCCACCTCTGCAACAGCGAGGTATAAATACTTCTGTAGAAAGTGTAGTTTATCTTTATGATCACCCCGTTCGCACTTTATTTGATTCTGGCGCATCACACTCCTTTATCTCGTCTGCTTTAGTAGAATCTCTGCACCTAAAAACTAGTATGGTAGAGGACCCCTTAATTGTTTCAAACCCAATTGGGGGCCCAGCTCATTTGTCTATGATCTGTTTGGGATTGAAAATTTCTATTCTAAGTGTAGAATTTCAATGTAGTGCCTTTGTTTTGGGCTTTTCGGGTTATGGTTTGATTTTGGGTATGGATTGGCTATCCAGTAATGGGGCCATCCTTGATTGTGAGAAAAGGGTTGTTAGGCTCCTAACCCAGCTCGGTAATACTTTGGAAATTTCTTGTAATCCCTCGTATGCGGTTATGCTTAGTTATCTTGAATCGCTAGATGCCTCTGTTGAAAGTTTGCAATCAGTTAGAGTGGTCTGGGAATATCCGGATGTCTTCGAAGAGGTGAAGGGCTTGCCTCCGAAGCGGGAAATAGACTTCCGCATATATCTTGTAGATAATGCAAAGCCCGTTGCGTTGCCCGTTAGACACATGGCTCCACGAGAAAGGAAAGAGCTCAGTAAACAGATTAAAGAGCTTCTAGAAAAGGCGTTCATTAGGAGGAGCATTTCAGAATGGGGCGCTCCAGTGGTGTTCGCTACAAAGGCGGATGGTTCACTCCGTCTATGTGTTGACTATAGGGAGCTCAACAGGCTAACGAAAAAGAATAGGCACCCGCTCCCTAGAATTGACGATTTATTTGACCAGCTTGTAGGAGCGTCTGTTTTCTCCCAGCTCGATTTAGCAACCGGTTTTCATCAGCTAAGGGTGGCTGAAGATAGCATCGATAAAACGGCGTTCAGAACCCCAGACGGCTTCTTTGAATGGCTTGTCATGCCTTTCGGCTTGACAAATGCACCTGCTTACTTCGTGGACCTGATGAGTAGGGTATTTAGAGATTTCCTCAACAAATTCGTAGTGGTCTTCGTAGATGATATCCTTATCTTCTCAAAAAGTGAAGAGGAACATGCTCAGCACTTAAGGGCAATCATGGAAACTTTGCGAGTCCATCAACTAAAAGCCAAATTCTCCAAATGCCACTTTTGGAGAGAAGAGGTGAGGTTCCTTGGGCACATAGTATCCAAACAAGGGTTAGCAGTGGACCCTGCTAAGGTAGTGGCGGTACAGGATTGGAAGACACCAAGGAATGCAACTGAGGTCCAAAGCTTTCTAGGACTAGCAGGTTTCTATCGAAAGTTTATAAGGGATTTTGCGAAAATCTCAGCTCCACTCACGAAATTGACCAAGAAGAATCTAGTGTTCAATTGGGACTTGGATTGCGAGTTTGCTTTCCAACGACTGAAAAGGGCTCTTACAACAGCCCCAGTTTTGACGCTGCCAGATGGAAGCAAGATGTTCACTATTTATACGGATGCATGTGGGACAGGGCTAGGCGCCGTCTTAATGCAAGAAGGAAGGGTAGTAGCTTATGGCGGGAGGCAGTTGAAAGTGCACGAAAAGAACTACCCAACCCACGATCTCGAGTTAGCCGCCATCGTCTTTGCACTCAAGTCTTGGCGGCACTATCTCCTAGGTGAGAAGTTCGAACTTTACACTGACCATAAATCGTTGAAATATCTTTTCTCGCAGAAGGATCTCAACTTGAGGCAACAAAGATGGATGGAGTTTCTTGCCTTGTACGATTTCGAAATCTCCTACACTCCGGGCAAAGGCAACGTAGTGGCAGACGCGTTGAGCCGAAAAAAATTGACCCTAAGCCCGTTGTTTGTTGAAAGACAAAGCCTAGAGTTTATAGCCAGCTTCGACTTTAGGCCTTCCTCCGATTTTGTACCAGGCTTGCTAGCATCTCTCGAAGTACGGCCAACTTTAGTGGATTCAGTAGGGACAGCACAACGCGAAGACCCTCAGCTTGTGGAAATAATTGATAGGCTAATTAGGGGTGAGACTTCAAGTCACCTCAACAGATACTCCATCGACGATAAGGGTTTGCTAAGGCGAGACGGAAGACTATGCGTCCCACAAACAAAAGATTTAGTAAAGAAGGTTCTCGAGGAAGCACATCACTCCAAGATGACGATACACCCAGGCGGAGATAAAATGTACAAAGACATAAAAAGGACTTTCTTCTGGAACGGCATGAAAAAGGACGTGGCAGAATTCGTTTCTAAGTGTATGGTGTGCCAACAGGTTAAGGCGGAACAGAAAAGGCCTGGCGGACTGCTACATCCTCTGGAGGTCCCGCAGTGGAAGTGGGATAGCATCTCAATGGACTTCATCGATGGGCTGCCTAGGTCCAGGAGAGGCAACACTAGTATTTGGGTAATAGTGGATAGGCTTACTAAAAGCGCCCACTTTTTACCTGTCAAAAGTAAAAGAACTGCCTCATCCCTAGCATCACTTTACCTCAAGGAAATCGTTCGACTCCATGGAATACCATCTAGCATTGTTAGTGACCGAGACCCCATCTTCACCAGTGAGTTTTGGCGGAGTCTGCAAGAAGCAGTAGGAACGCAGTTATGCCTGAGCACAGCCTATCATCCCCAAACCGACGGCCAAACAGAGAAAGTGAACAGAGTTTTGGAAGACCTTTTAAGGCTATGCGTCCTCGACTTCGGAGGGACATGGGAAGACCACCTTCCTTTGGTGGAATTTGCCTACAACAACAGCTATCAAGCAACCATCGGAATGGCGCCCTTCGAAGCTTTATATGGAAGACCGTGCCGATCGACCACTTATTGGTGGGAGTCTACTGATAAGCTCATACTTGGACCAGATATGATCCGAGAGACTTCAGAGAAAGTAGACTTAATACGAAGAAGGATGAAGACGACCCAAGACAGACAAAAGTCCTATGCCGACAAGAGAAGGACCGACCTTGAATTTGAGGTTGGAGACAGAGTTTTTCTCAAGGTATCACCGCTAAGGAACGTTGTTCGTTTTGGAACCACAGGAAAGCTAGCGCCAAGGTTCGTAGGGCCATTCCCTATCATCGAGAAAATTGGGAAAATGGCCTATAGATTAGAGCTACCCGAGAAGTTGGCTGGAGTCCACAACGTTTTTCACGTTTCACATCTCCGAAAATGTCTACATGAGTCAGCTGAGGTGGTAGAGCCAAATATCCTCGAAGAGGCCGAAGTGGAACGCGAAGCAACCATAAGAAAAGTTCCAACCCGCATATTAGGAACGGAAGTGAAGAAGCTACGCAACCGCGAAGTCAAGCTCGTCAAAGTTCAGTGGAGCGACGCCGAGGGAGACGCGACTTGGGAAACTGAAGCTAGAATGCGCACTGTCTACCCTTTTCTGTTCGAGGGTACATCCTTGATCTTTCCTTTTCCTTAAGTTGCGCTTTTATCTATCTTTTTAGGTATATTTCCTCAACCTTATCTTTTAGGTAGAAACCCTTTGGATGGAAACATGTAATTGAAACATGTTATGGATGATGGTTGCAAGTGGTTGCAAGTGATTGCTAGTGGTTGCTCGTGGTTGCATATACACACACAATCTAGGTTTTAGATCGGCTCAGTCACTTCATATTGCATATGCATATATGTTTGCATTCGTATATGGTTGAACTCTAATGTGTTGTCATATGGATGTTGCATTTGTATTGAATGATTATGCACTCATGTAGAATCATGAATAGGAAAATTTGCATACATAATGGATTCATGGCACTTACATAATTCGCGCATTATGGAGGTCAACTGAATCAGTAGACCGCCTGATTTTGCATTAGATAACTACATGTACACACACACTTCGCATATGATCATGAAGCATTAGAAATCTTTTAAGGACAATGGATGCTCGTGTTTGATGGATGAGTAGATGGATGACTGGATGTTAGGATATACATTCCTCCTAGCTTGAAGATTTCGGGGACGAAATCCTTTTAAGTGGGGGAGAATGTAACACCCCGTGTATTCTATAACTGTGAAATTCATACATTAAAGTATAATTAATTTCAAATCAAAGAATTAAGGGAAACGGGATACGCCATTGCGTTCGTCTCGGAATCCTACTTGAGATAGAGTCTGAGTTTGCGTGAAATGGATATCGTATGAAGAAGTTATGGACGAACAAAGTTGGGCGGAAAACCGGAAAAGGGTCAGAATGCACTGGCGCACTTGGGAAGTGCGCCAGAACAAAAATGCACTGGCGCACTTGTGAAGTGCGCCAGTACATTTTTGACCTGGCGCACCTGCCAAGTGCGCCCAGGTCAAAAACGACCTGCTGGCCAGGTCTGGTCTAGCCCTGGCTGGCCAGGTCTGTGTTTGGCCGATTTTCAGAAGCTTGCTTTGTCATTAGGGCTAGGTGGCAGGCTCTAATTGGTCTCTCTTTCGAATGAATGGCTACGATCAATCCAAGCAACATCGATGGCCCTAATCAGTTCATAAACCCTATAAAAATGACCCTAGACTCAACCTAATCTATTCATTCAAAAATAAGAACAAAGCCACCATGCTGCTGAGGAACGACTAGGAGTAGCCACCAAATTGGAGAGAAGATTAGGAGGCAAATTCTAAAGCATAAAGCAACTTAAACAAATCAAATCAACAAGGAATCGCATCTTCAAATCCCTAAATTTGAGAATTCGCCACACAATTGTAAGTAGAGTATTATTTTGGTATGAACAAATAATTGTGTTGGTTTGTATACTTGATTGTGGTGATAAAGTAATTCATATTTGTGCGTTACTATGATTCTTATCGATTTGGAATATTGTATACGTTTGGATATTCTCGAATTATGTTATTCATTATAAAAAACTACATGTTTGCGGTAGTTTTATGCAAGTATACGTTTGGAATATTCGCAAATTATGTAATCCATGTTGAAGCTACATGTATGTAGTTGATTAATTGAAATTCATGCAAGTTTGGGGTTTTGCTACTATGCCATCATAATGTATATTTTTGTACAAAAATCATTTTGTACGTAATTGGAACAAATTTGGGTTATTATAGTTCATATGAAACTATGTTGAAATTTTGGCACCATGATCTATGTATTAAGCCATGCTTTTGTACTAGAAAACCTATTTGCAAACTTATGAATATGACTAGGCTATGATTGATATTTTGCATAATTGAAATCCATGTTAGGTCTATATTGTTAACAAGAATTATATGATGACATATGTGGTACATAGCTAGGTTAGATTCAAAATCCCATTTGCAAGTTTGCATGACTAAAGCAAAAATCATGATTTCATGTTAGAAATATTTATGCCATAAGTATATGTGAATAGATTTAGAATCATGATTAAGATGGATTAATTCTAGTTGAAGTATACTTTTGTATTAGTCACAAAAGTAAGCACCTTTGTAAACATGTAGTAATCTTATAAACATGATTTGCTTATGTTTGATATTATGCCTAAATAAAATATAGGTTTATGTTGTAGTTAAGCCTATGTGTCAATAGTGATATTCTTAACTTAACTACAAGTTTACATGGTTTGATTCATGTCACTTATGCTTTATGACCAAAGTATATGTTACTACTATGCAAGTACACCAGTTTCTATTTTATAGTTCCAACGTCACATTGCAAGTTCATGCGTTCACATTCCCCTTTTTGTGTATGTAATCACGCTTTAAGCCTCCCCTTTTCGCATGGCTAGGTTGGGCTTAAAAGGGCTAAGCCCAACATATATATAATAAACAGACGTACTAAACGGGGGAAAATAACGTTGGGTTAAAATTTATTAATAAATGAAAATATAAAGAAAAGGGGCCCAAATTCAAGTATGGGTTGGGCCCATGATTGGTGTAACCTTCACACCATTGATTTTTAATGGGCCGCAAATATTTACATATAAGAAAAATAAAGAAGAAAGACAAAATATGTAAATGTAGAAAATACGATGTGTTTAACCCGAGGTTGGATTGAGTTGTGATGTAAACCTGCCCGGAACCGCCCGACTGTCCAGTAGTCACAACAATACCTATCCAATGTGGGTGGTTAAACATGGAGCCCAATAAGGACCCGAGGTTAGACTGAGTTGTGGCGTAAGACTGCCCGGAACCAACCGGCAACAGGCAGCCACAACAATACCTGTCTAATGTGAGAGGTCAAGGCTTTAATAAGACAATTAAAGCTGAGTCAGGATTGTTAGGATTAAGTGGACTAAAGACTTAATCAAAATGGAACATGCTAAACTAAACGGACTGGTGGGGGTTAGGTTAGAAAACACTTAACCAACTTAGCATGTTGGCTAGAGATAGAAAGCCTAGTAACGGGGGACCCTTTTCAGCAGTAACCCTAGAAGGTGTATCATGATACCCTGAAACTAGGCAGGGTGGGGCACGATTACTGGGCTGATTGTAAGAGGTCAAATCGACGGCGGTGGTGTAGCAGTGTAGGTTCTAACGGGGTGCGGGCGTGCACACACTCCGGCGTAGAAAAATAAGGCACTGGACACCAGTAGCATACCTGTGCATTCTAGGATTGTGTCGGGCCGCCACCATGGGACTTGATACACCCCATGGTGGGACCAGCATAGGTAACTACAACATTGGGGGCCGTAAGACACATGTAACTATGCGAGTAGGAGCCGATCATCATAGAATGGATCACTTCACCCTGATTATGGGGTGCCAGTTGGAAACTATTTTATATGGGTTCAGAGATTAACAGGGGGTACGATAGTATATTCGACCCTAGACAACTTAACCAAGTTTATAGTGCTTTCCCACTTCTTGTTTATACTTATCATACCCAGTTCTTTATTCATAGACAGAATAGTCCTAGACTTACTCAGGCTTTATGTCTGACTCTACTTTTCTTTCGTCTTCTTTTCTTCCGTTTCCCCCCCCCCCCCCCAGGTCCACAGGGAGGGAACACTGCAGCTTGACCAGCCTTAACATCCAGCTTGAAGAGGAGAAATGTATTGCTTGGACCTTTTCGTTTTGAACTATGGCTTTGGACAACCACTATGGGGCTTTTGCAGTTTATCTATGTTTTCTTTATGCTTCTTTAAATAATGTAATCAAGACAGATTATGAAAGTGTTATGTTATGTTTTTGGAAAGGATGTAAGACAATCATGGTGATGTTGTTGTAACACATATTTGCTTTTATGAAATAAAAAGTTGTTGTTTTTCCGCTGTTTACAAATATGTGTTCTTATATCTGTCTTGTATATCTGTGACTTATACTTATAAACCTCCACCAAAATTAGGGCATTCCCTTTAAGAGTGACCCTAACGGAGGTGGGGTGTTTCAATACACCTCTTGGGGTGTTAGAATCCATTTTGGTTGTTAACAGAGCATCTCCTATGATAGTAGGGAAGGTCTGAAAGAATATCTCGAAAGATTCGACAAACCGTTGGCGGATGTAGAAGAACTAAATCCCATACTGCCCTATCCCAACTTTCCAAAGGCATTCATCCTGAATTTGAATTTGGAGCATGGATCAACCGATGGCAACCAAAGTCTTTGGAAGTCTTCTACAAGAAAGCCAACTATTTCCTACTCCAAGGAGAAGCATAAAGAAATGAAGCTCCTCGTTACGACATATTACAACTAACGAACTCTAAAGCTCTAACGACTCCAGTCCCAACGCTCCAAGCGAACCTGCTCAAGTTGGCAACAACGAAAGTGGTTGCAACAACAAGAGGAAGCCTCCTCGACTTTCGTATCACCACCACTACACTCCTCTCAACGATCCCTTGAGAAAATCTGTCTCGAAACCCGCAACACTCTATAGCACAAGATCCCAAAGCCTATAGGTTCGTCGGATGAACCGAGAGAATCCAAAAACTATTACTGGTTCCATAGCATCCACGAACACAACATGAATGAATGTTTCCACTTTCAGGACAACATCGAAAAATTCATCTGCAAGGGAAAGCTTGAGCACTACATACAGGGTTGCTACATTGAAATTTTCGAGCCATCCAACGTTTAATAAAAATTTCAATTGACTGGTACTTTTTCTAATAGCTAGATCCTCCAAGATCCATTTTTTGACTTAGCAAGGCTTAGTTTTAATTTAGATTATATGTTTTAATTTCGAAAACTTGATTGAGTTGTAAACAAACTTAGTTGTAATCCTTGTACGAAATGCCAAAACATTAGCCTCAACCTTCAAGGCTCGTCTGTGAATCAGCAAAGTTCCGCTACCACAAATACAATCGAACAAGTTCGACCACACTTACCTCTGAGAGTAGGGGAAGGTACTTTAAGCCCAACAGACTTAGCCTGACCTACCTACACTCAGGTATACTCAAGCAGCGATCTATTGGAACCATCCGTATGTCCAACAGACTTAGCCCGACCTGCCTACGCTCAGGCGTACTCAGGAAGCGGTATATTGGCACCATCTCTATGTCCGACGGACTTCGCCCAACCTACCTATGCTTAGGCATACTCAAAAGGCAGTCTATTGGCACCACTCTAAGCATAAAGGACTTAGCCCGACCGACCTACCTACCTATGCTCATGCATACACAAGAGGCGACCCATGAGCACCGTCCTGAATTTAAATTGCCTTGAGACTAACGACCGAAAGGAAAATTCTAAATCCTATGGACTTAACCCGACCTACCTACGCTTATGCATACTCAGGCGACGATCTATTGGCATCACTCTAAGCCCAAGGGACTTAGCCTGACCTACCTACCTACGCTCATGCATACTCAAGAGGCAACCCAGTACCACCATCCTGACTTAAAACTGCCTCGAGACTAACAACCGAAAGGAAATCTTGAAATCAAAGTTAGCCTACTCGAACTTTGCATGACTTGAGTTTTTAGAGACAGAAATTTCGAACAACCAAACCTAAGTGCAACACTAATTCAGATTACACGAGTACAACTTCCGAAAAGAGTAGAAGTACTCGAGCACTTAAAGCGACAATCTATATTGATGCAGTGGTCCCTGAGGCTGTCATCAGAGAATTCGATTTGCGACTCGCTCCCAACTCTGTCTCCCTCTTTAGAGATGAATTGGGAACGAGGATGAAACCCTCTTATCCAACGAACTCCTCCACTTTGCTGTCATTATTGCCTTGTGCCTCTACCTGAGCTCCGACCAACTCCCAATCAGTTTGGGCACACTACGAAGCACAACCGAAGGCACATCTGGAAGCAGGCCAACGGGCACCGGTCCTCTGCCACTCCCGTAACCATCTCCATCGACGCAGTGGTCTCCGAGCTCAATTTCGATAAACGCCTCTATAACACCCCATATTTTAATACAATAATTATATAAAGAAGATATTGAAAAGAATATTAGATAAAAATATTTAGAATTGGGCGAAACAGACCTTACAGGTGCGTTCGTTACGGAAATTTTGATTTAGATAAACTTTTGGTTTTTGTGAATCGGACTTAGTATGAAAAAGTTATGATCTAAAGAAGTTTGAACTAAATCAAACAATTAATTAACTAACTTAGAAATGCAGTGGTAACAGGGCGACCTGACCCAACATCGGTCTAACCCTGTGTCGACCCTAAGGGTTGACACTAATGTCGACCCAGGTAGCAGGTGGATCGACCCACCTTCGACCTGGCAACGTGAACGAACCTGGACTTATTTTTTGGTTTTATTCTTATGTTGGCTTAATGGTGATGTATATTCTATGGTTTGATTTAAAACCCTACGATCCTATGGTTTACATTTATCCTAGTATATCAATATATAGGCTAGATACCCACATTATTTTCCTATACGAACATTTCTTCATCTTCTTTCTGTATAAAGCAATGTTTTGAAATAAAATAAGAAATGGTCCAGATGTAACAACCCGAATTCCGACAGACCAATTTTTTTTTCAAAATTGCAATCTATTGAAACTCGAATTGGCTTGTAACAACCCGTATTTTCAATAACCTGTAATAACATAAATCGAGGCAGAATTTAATTCTAAAATGGGAATCAAGGGAAACGGGCTATGCCATTGTGTTCGTCTCGGAAAAATACGCGAAATAGAGTCCGAGTTTTCGAAAATCGGAGTCCGTATGACCAAGATATGGCCTCGCGAAGTTTCACGAAAATTCCCAAATTAAAGTATACTTAATTAAGTGAAATGGGTTGTGTAGATATATATATATATATATATATATATTGATATATATATATATATATAATTGAAAATTTAATAAATAAATATGCAAAAATGCTCAAAACAGCGAATTGGGAGAGGGGAATAACCGAACCGGCCGATTTTTGAAGTCGACCCGAGCCCGCTGGGTCGACTAGGAGTTAATCCAGGGTGTTTGGCTGTCAACCCGTGGGCCGATTCGCTCAAGTGCAGATTTTGCATTTGAATGGTTCTCATGGTCCATCTTTAATCTAAAGGCCCTAGATGGTTCCTACACTTGACTTCTTCCCCAAGACATGCTTTGATGGCTTGGATTGAATCTAGGGTTAATCCTATGGCCTAAAACACTTGCCTAATCTATAAATAAGACCCTAACCTACCCTAATTCATTCATAATTAAACCTAGTGACTAAACTATGGCAAAATGCTAGCTCTCATGGCCTCCACTAATTTTATGAAGAGGGTTGCATACTAATCACTCTCTAATCAACTTCTAATCCCTTCTTAGCATTTTAATCTTCTTCATTTGGTGTTCAAAGTTGCTAGTTGTGAGTTTCTATCACTTTGATGATCTTTTGGTAAACTAATTAGATGAGATGTGATGAGATTTATGGTTTTGTATGTGGGTTAATGAGCTTTGAATCATATGATATGATGTTAGCATTAATCTTATGTTTATGCATGTTGAGTATGTAAGCTTATGCAAGTTTAATATGATGTATGTTATGTTTGCATGATGCTAAATATGCAAGTTGTGGGCTATGTAATCATATGCATGTTATGCAAGTTCATGGTAATATGCTATGCAAGTTACATGTTTGTTAATATGCAAGTTACATGTTTGTTAATATGCAAGTTACATGTATGTAAATATGCAAGTTACATGTTTGTTAATATGCAAGTTACATGTTTGTTAATATGCAAGTTACATGTATGTAAATATGCAAGTTACATGTTTCTTTATATGCAAGTTACATGTTTGTTAATATGCGAGTTACATGTATGTAAATATGCAAGTTACATGTTTATTAATATGCAAGTTCATGATGACACATTATGCAAGTCTATAAGCTAATATGCAAGTTTGTTATGCAAAATGAATATGTAAGTTATGTGACATATTATATGCAAGTTATGTGACATGTTATGCAAGTTCATATGCAAGTTATGTGTTTGTTAATATGCAAGATGGCACCTTTGAAACATGTTCATTCATATGCAAGTTGACACCTTTTATATGTGTTATATCATGAACGAAATTACGTGGGAACGATGGGGTAATTAAATGCATAAGTTAATAAGATTGTGTGAAATTAATATAATTATGCATAACACAAAATAAATAAACATAGTATGGGAATTTGCCTATTTGGTTAGGTGTACCCATACTATGTGTTGGGAATTTACCTATTGAGTTAGGTCTACCCCATGGGAATTTACCTATTAAGTTAGGTCTACCCATGTTAAGAAAACTTGATTAATTAGGGATAATTAATATAAAATTATGAGGGTGATTAATTAGGTGTAATTAATTGACTAAGACACGAGGTTGGACTCAGTTGTAGCGTAAAACTGCCCGGACCCAACCGGCTTAACCAGTTGCTACAAATGTTAGCCCAATGTGAGAGGTCTTAGGCACAAACTAAA
The DNA here is from genome assembly GCA_030737875.1 of Allium sativum. Classification (NCBI taxonomy): domain Eukaryota; kingdom Viridiplantae; phylum Streptophyta; class Magnoliopsida; order Asparagales; family Amaryllidaceae; genus Allium; species Allium sativum. The sequence goes on along the minus strand of CM060924.1, from coordinate 171,649,721 downwards.
TACGTAATTAATGTAAAGACACGAGGTTAGACTCTGTTATGACATAAGGCTGCCCGGACCCAACCGGCTTAACCAGCGGTCATAAAAGACAGTCTAATGTGAGAGGTCTTTACAAAGGTTACGTTCTTAATTAATTAATTAAGAAACACTTAACCACATTAGCATGTAGAGGGACATGAGGGGTTAAGTGGGTGCCTCGGGTGGCATGAGAAAATCTAGTGGTTGCCTTGGGTGGCAATAGAAAATACGATTAGAATACTTAACCAAAATAGAACATGTAATTAAAACATGATTAAAGGGTTAAGTGGGATATACTAGAAAAAGGGACAAGCTTAGGTGGGTAGCTTGTGGAGGCCCATTTCAACCAGTAACCCATACGTATCTTTGTGGGCTCGACCCATGTCGAGGACGGGACACGCATACTGGGCTTGACTGTAAGAGGCAAACGGGTTAGCGGTGGCAACGCAAGTCCAACGGGCTTCATATGCGTGAGTGGGCCCGGGCTGGTAGGTAAGCCGTTGTTGCATCGAGTAGATATAAGCCGTGCACCTTTAGTTTCATCAGGTTGCCACATTGGGGAATGATACATCCCACGGTGGGGCCAGCACGGGTATCTACGTTAGGGAGCCGATCGAATGGGAAGTGGTGTGTACACCTAGTGGATTGTAGGGCCCCGTGGCGCCTACTTGGTCACCTAGGGGTACGCAGGTACTAATTAGTAAATTTTATAAGTCCTTGGGTGGGATCAACCTTTAAGTTAGGAACGACTGGTGTGGTGCAGTTTAGTAATTTACCTTAGGGAGGGTAGATGCGTCTTTATCCTTTATCTTCGTTTAGTTGGCTGCTTAGGGTAGCCATTCATCCCTATATGTTACCGTATATCAGTTTATGTCTTCTCTGGTTACTTTAACGATTGTATTGTTAAAGTTATAGGACTCGCTCAGACTTATGTCTGACCCTGTTGTTTTTATCTTTTTCCCAACCCTCAGGTCCTACGGTGGATCCTAGCAGTAGTGGAGCTTGATCGGATTGCTGTTCCAGTCTTTAGGAGCTTGGATAGATGTAAAGCTCCAGTTATCCAGTTATCTTTTCTTTTGTTTGGCTATTGTATGAGAGTGGGATTATGTACTTCTTTATTTTGATGGATATTGTACTTGACCTTTATTGTGGTTTTATGATGTAACCAGACATGTTTTACTTCCGCTGTTATGAGATGATGTTTTAAAATTTCAAGTACTATTTATATCTGTCTTGTTGTAATTTTTCTGTTCTATATTCACTAAAATACTCCACCGATGCTATGGCATTCCCTTAGTGAGTGATCATAGCGGGAGTGGGGTGTTACACGTGGTATCAGAGCTTAAGGTTACCAGAACAGATAAAATTTTTGAGAAAAACTACTTTCTAAGAGTATTTTCGAAGAAAGTATTTTTAAAAGCATGTCTTCTAAGAGAAAAAGTTTTTGAAAAAGAAAAGCATAATCCCCAATAGCCATATCTTTATCTTTCGGAATCTCCTTTTTGAATCTTTCCTCTTTCGTTTCAGCATGGCTGAAGATCTTAACATCCCGGAGGGTTTAGTTATACCACTATGGTATAGGAGGTTGCAAGAGGCTAGGGCCGCGGCTGCGGGTCCGGCCAATGCTACTACACCAGAGACAACCGCTCCTCCTCCTCAGCCTAGAGTGGATAATTTTGCTAAGGTTTGCAAGGAGTTCAAGGCTATAGGAGGAAAACCTTTTCTTGGTTCAGAGAATTTCGTAGAGGCTAGAGATTGGCTTAAGGAAGTGGAAGAGTTGCTAGATATCTTTGAAGTGGAAGAGGGAAAGAAAGTCAAGTTGGCGGCTTGGTTAATGAAGGGAGAGGCCTCATTCTGGTGGGAGGTCACTAATGGAGAACGCCCTGTTGACTCTTGGGCAGATTTTAAGCAAAGGTTTGGGGCTAAGTTTCTCTCAAGGGCGGAAGAGAATCTGTTTATGGAGAAGTTCTTGAATTTGAAGCAAGGGAATCTCACGGTGAAAGAATATGTCAACAAATTCAATCAATTAGCAAGGTTTGGCATAGAGTTGGTGAATACACCGGAGAAGAAGGCTTTGAGGTTCGTTAGAGGCTTGAACGAACCATTGCAAGGAATAGCTATGACTCACATTCCTATGGGGGCCACTTTTGAGAAGCTTGTCTACATGGCACTTATGCATGAGGATGATAAGAATTCTAAGGCACCAGAGAAAAAGGGGGATCAGAAGAAACCGCAACAGCAACAACAAGGCAAGGGCGGAAAAGGCAATGGTGACAAAAAGAAGACGAAGAAGAAGTGCTTCAATTGTGGAACACCAGGACACCTCAGTAAGGATTGTCGCAAAAAGAAGAAGACCGGTTGCTTTCATTGTGGTGAAGCAGGGCATCTTGTGAAAAACTGCCCAAAGAAGGGGCAGAAGACGGGGTCTACCTCAGGAGGCCAGGTGCAAGCTCTTATAGCACCACCTCAGTCAGGGGGGCAAGTTCAGGTTCTCTCAGTTCCACCGATTCAGCAGAGAGGTAGAACTATTTCCGTTGAAAGTCTGGTTTTTCTGTTTGATCATCCAGTTCGTACTTTGTTTGACTCTGGCGCATCGCATTCTTTTATCTCATCATCGTTAGTTGAGTCACTGCACTTAGACACCAGTCTAGTTGATGATCCCTTGGTTGTCTCAAACCCAATTGGGGGCTCCATATATCTGTCTATGATATGTTTGGGTTTGAAGATTTCTATACTTAGCGTTGAGTTTAGATGTGATGCTTTTGTATTGGGCTTCACGGGCTATGGGTTGATCTTGGGCATGGACTGGTTATCCAGTAATGGTGCCGTTCTTGATTGCGAAAGGAGAGTTGTCAGGCTCATGACCCGCTTGGGTAACACTCTCGAGATCTCTTGCAATCCCATGGAATCTGTTTTGCTAAGTTATCTTGAATCGCTCGATGCTTCGGTCGAAAGTTTGTGTTCTGTCAGAGTAGTCCGGGAATATCCGGATGTGTTTGAAGAAGTAAAGGGTTTGCCTCCGAAGCGGGAGATAGATTTCCGAATTTATTTGGTGGATAATGCCAAACCAGTGTCTTTGCCAGTACGCCACATGGCTCCTCGTGAGAGAAGAGAACTTCATAAGCAAGTAGGGGAGTTGCTTGAGAAGGGGTTCATAAGGCGAAGTATATCGGAGTGGGGAGCTCCAGTAGTGTTTGCCACGAAGGCGGATGGGTCCCTCAGACTTTGTGTGGATTATAGGGAACTTAATAAGCTCACGAAGAAGAATAGACACCCATTACCGAGGATAGATGATCTCTTTGATCAGTTGGTTGGCGCGTCAGTATTTTCGCAGATGGACTTAGCTACAGGGTTTCATCAGTTAAGAGTGGCGGAGGACAGTATAGAGAAGACTGCTTTCCGGACTCCGGATGGTTTTTATGAGTGGCTAGTGATGCCATTTGGGTTGACAAACGCCCCCGCATACTTTGTTGATCTCATGAGTAGAGTGTTCAGAGAGTATCTGAATAAGTTTGTAGTAGTTTTTGTGGATGACATCTTGGTCTTTTCCAAGAATGAAGAAGAGCATGCCTTACATCTCAAGGAAGTGTTGGAGACTCTTCGAGCGCATAGTCTTAAAGCTAAATTCTCTAAATGCCATTTTTGGAGAAGAGAAGTGCGATTCTTAGGGCATGTGGTCTCTAAGGAAGGGATAGCTGTGGATCCCGCAAAGATAGTATCTATCCAGGATTGGAAAGTTCCTAGAAATGCTACCGAGGTAAGAAGTTTCTTGGGGTTGGCAGGATATTATAGGAAGTTCATCAAAGACTTCGCGAAGATATCAGCCCCATTAACCCGCTTGACGAAGAAGAATCTGGTTTTCTCATGGGATGTAGATTGTGATGATGCTTTCCGACGGTTAAAGAGAGCTTTGACCACCGCTCCAGTTTTAGTGCTTCCAGATGGGAGTAAGCCGTTTGTTGTTTATACCGATGCTTGTGGAACAGGATTAGGCGCAGTCTTGATGCAGGAGGGAAGGGTAATAGCCTATGGAGGGAGACAATTGAGAGTGCATGAGAAGAATTACCCTACCCATGATCTAGAGTTGGCCGCGATTGTTTTCGCACTTAAGTCTTGGCGCCATTATCTTCTTGGTGAGAGATTCGAGTTGTTCACCGACCATAAATCATTGAAGTACTTATTCTCTCAGAAGGATTTAAACTTAAGACAGCAAAGGTGGATGGAGTTCTTAGCATCCTATGATTTCGAGATAGCGTATACCCCTGGTAAGGGTAACGTGGTGGCAGACGCCTTAAGTAGAAAAAGGCTATCTTTGAGTCCATTGTTCGTGGAACGACGAAGCTTGGAGTTTCTTTCTTTGTTTGACTTCAGACCTTCTGTTGATTTTGTACCTGGTTTGTTGGCATCCTTGGAGGTTAGACCTACTCTTTTGAGACGGATTGGCGAGGCTCAGCGAGACGACCCACAGTTGGTTGTGTTGGTAGAGAAGCTTATAAGAGGGGAGTCGTCCAGCCATTTGGGTAGATACACCATAGATGATAAGGGATGGTTGCATAGAGACGGTAGACTTTGTGTACCGCAAGATGAGGGTTTGAAGAAGGCTATTTTGGATGATGCACATCGTTCAAGAATGACTATTCATCCCGGTGGAGACAAAATGTACCAAGACATGAAGAGAGTTTTCTTTTGGGCCGGTATGAAGAAAGATGTGGCCGAGTATGTGGCTAGATGCTTAGTGTGCCAACAAGTTAAAGTGGAGCAAAGGAAACCCGGTGGGTTGCTACACCCATTGGAAGTTCCACAGTGGAAGTGGGATAGTGTCTCGATGGATTTCATCGACGGGTTACCGAGATCGAGGAAGGGCAATACGGGAATTTGGGTTGTGGTAGACAGACTTACAAAGAGTGCCCATTTTATACCCGTAAAGAGTAAGAGGACCGCTCCATGGCTTGCTTCAGTCTATGTTAGAGAGATTGTTAGATTGCATGGCGTACCATCCAGCATTGTGAGTGATCGAGATCCTATTTTCACTAGTGAGTTTTGGAGAAGTTTGCAAGAGGCGGTAGGGACTCAGTTGTGTTTGAGCACCGCATATCATCCTCAGACGGACGGTCAGACCGAGAGGGTGAACCGTATCTTAGAAGATCTTTTGAGGCTTTGTATCTTGGATTTTGGAGGTACATGGGAAGAACATCTTCCTTTGGTGGAGTTCGCATATAATAACAGCTTTCAGTCCAGTATTGGTATGGCTCCTTTCGAAGCTCTTTATGGAAGGCCTTGTCGATCTCCTACATGTTGGTGGGAATCTACGGATAAGATCTTGCTTGGGCCGGATATGGTTAGAGAGACTTCAGAGAAGATTGATTTAATTCGAAAAAGGATGAAAGCAGCGCAAGATAGACAGAAATCTTATGCGGATCGGAGAAGGACGGATCTTGAGTTTGAGGTTGGGGACATGGTTTTTGTCAAAGTATCTCCATTGAGAAATGTTGTTCGCTTTGGGTCCGTAGGGAAGTTAGCACCGAGATTTGTTGGGCCGTTTCCTATTAAGGAAAGGATTGGACGGATGGCATATAGGGTGGAGTTGCCCGACAGACTTAGTGGTGTTCATGATGTATTCCATGTATCACATTTGAGGAAGTGCTTACATGAGACCGCGGAGGTGGTAGAGCCGAGCTTGCTTAGAGATGTAGAGGTAGAGCGTGATGCGACGATTCGACGAGCTCCTACTCGCATCCTTGGGTCAGAAACTAGGAAGTTGAGGAACAGAGAAGTTCAGCTAGTTAAAGTGCAATGGGGAGATGACGAAAGCAATGCTACTTGGGAGACGGAAGCAAAGATGCGTTCTTTGTATCCATTTCTTTTTGAGAGTATGTCTTTTAACTTCTCCTTTATTGCTTGTCTAGTACTTATCTTATCTTTAGTATATCCTCTCGCTAATACCTATGACCTTTAGATAGGGTAAAACCTATGGTTGAGACATGTGTTTGAAACATGTTATGGTTGATGGATGCAATTGTTTGCTAGTGGTTGCTCGTGGATGCATATACACACACATTAGGCACTAGATCGGCTCAGTCACTTCATGTTGCATATTGCATAAATGGATGTGGTAGTTAGATTGATGGATGTATCATGGCTGTGTTATCATATGGATGATGCATTTTTGTGTATGGTTGTGCACGCATGTAGAAATTTGTATGTGTCAATAGGGTTTCGCATACATATTGGATGCATGGCACTATCATGGTTTGCATTAAGGAGGTTTACTGTATCAGTAACCGCCTGATTTTCGCATTAGGTAAGTACATATACACACACTTTTGCATATATCCATCCAGCATTTAGAATCTTGTAAGGACAATGATTGCTCGTGGATGATGCTTTGAGTAGATGGATGATTGGATGGTAGGATACGTTCTTCCTAACTTGAAGATTTCGGGGACGAAATCCTTTAAGGAGGGGAGAATGTAACAACCCGTATTTTCAATAACCTGTAATAACATAAATCGAGGCAGAATTTAATTCTAAAATGGGAATCAAGGGAAACGGGCTATGCCATTGTGTTCGTCTCGGAAAAATACGCGAAATAGAGTCCGAGTTTTCGAAAATCGGAGTCCGTATGACCAAGATATGGCCTCGCGAAGTTTCACGAAAATTCCCAAATTAAAGTATACTTAATTAAGTGAAATGGGTTGTGTAGATATATATATATATATATATATATTGATATATATATATATATAATTGAAAATTTAATAAATAAATATGCAAAAATGCTCAAAACAGCGAATTGGGAGAGGGGAATAACCGAACCGGCCGATTTTTGAAGTCGACCCGAGCCCGCTGGGTCGACTAGGGGTTAATCCAGGGTGTTTGGCTGTCAACCCGTGGGCCGATTCGCTCAAGTGCAGATTTTGCATTTGAATGGTTCTCATGGTCCATCTTTAATCTAAAGGCCCTAGATGGTTCCTACACTTGACTTCTTCCCCAAGACATGCTTTGATGGCTTGGATTGAATCTAGGGTTAATCCTATGGCCTAAAACACTTGCCTAATCTATAAATAAGACCCTAACCTACCCTAATTCATTCATAATTAAACCTAGTGACTAAACTATGGCAAAATGCTAGCTCTCATGGCCTCCACTAATTTTATGAAGAGGGTTGCATACTAATCACTCTCTAATCAACTTCTAATCCCTTCTTAGCATTTTAATCTTCTTCATTTGGTGTTCAAAGTTGCTAGTTGTGAGTTTCTATCACTTTGATGATCTTTTGGTAAACTAATTAGATGAGATGTGATGAGATTTATGGTTTTGTATGTGGGTTAATGAGCTTTGAATCATATGATATGATGTTAGCATTAATCTTATGTTTATGCATGTTGAGTATGTAAGCTTATGCAAGTTTAATATGATGTATGTTATGTTTGCATGATGCTAAATATGCAAGTTGTGGGCTATGTAATCATATGCATGTTATGCAAGTTCATGGTAATATGCTATGCAAGTTACATGTTTGTTAATATGCAAGTTACATGTTTGTTAATATGCAAGTTACATGTATGTAAATATGCAAGTTACATGTTTGTTAATATGCAAGTTACATGTTTGTTAATATGCAAGTTACATGTATGTAAATATGCAAGTTACATGTTTCTTTATATGCAAGTTACATGTTTGTTAATATGCGAGTTACATGTATGTAAATATGCAAGTTACATGTTTATTAATATGCAAGTTCATGATGACACATTATGCAAGTCTATAAGCTAATATGCAAGTTTGTTATGCAAAATGAATATGTAAGTTATGTGACATATTATATGCAAGTTATGTGACATGTTATGCAAGTTCATATGCAAGTTATGTGTTTGTTAATATGCAAGATGGCACCTTTGAAACATGTTCATTCATATGCAAGTTGACACCTTTTATATGTGTTATATCATGAACGAAATTACGTGGGAACGATGGGGTAATTAAATGCATAAGTTAATAAGATTGTGTGAAATTAATATAATTATGCATAACACAAAATAAATAAACATAGTATGGGAATTTGCCTATTTGGTTAGGTGTACCCATACTATGTGTTGGGAATTTACCTATTGAGTTAGGTCTACCCCATGGGAATTTACCTATTAAGTTAGGTCTACCCATGTTAAGAAAACTTGATTAATTAGGGATAATTAATATAAAATTATGAGGGTGATTAATTAGGTGTAATTAATTGACTAAGACACGAGGTTGGACTCAGTTGTAGCGTAAAACTGCCCGGACCCAACCGGCTTAACCAGTTGCTACAAATGTTAGCCCAATGTGAGAGGTCTTAGGCACAAACTAAATACGTAATTAATGTAAAGACACGAGGTTAGACTCTGTTATGACATAAGGCTGCCCGGACCCAACCGGCTTAACCAGCGGTCATAAAAGACAGTCTAATGTGAGAGGTCTTTACAAAGGTTACGTTCTTAATTAATTAATTAAGAAACACTTAACCACATTAGCATGTAGAGGGACATGAGGGGTTAAGTGGGTGCCTCGGGTGGCATGAGAAAATCTAGTGGTTGCCTTGGGTGGCAATAGAAAATACGATTAGAATACTTAACCAAAATAGAACATGTAATTAAAACATGATTAAAGGGTTAAGTGGGATATACTAGAAAAAGGGACAAGCTTAGGTGGGTAGCTTGTGGAGGCCCATTTCAACCAGTAACCCATACGTATCTTTGTGGGCTCGACCCATGTCGAGGACGGGACACGCATACTGGGCTTGACTGTAAGAGGCAAACGGGTTAGCGGTGGCAACGCAAGTCCAACGGGCTTCATATGCGTGAGTGGGCCCGGGCTGGTAGGTAAGCCGTTGTTGCATCGAGTAGATATAAGCCGTGCACCTTTAGTTTCATCAGGTTGCCACATTGGGGAATGATACATCCCACGGTGGGGCCAGCACGGGTATCTACGTTAGGGAGCCGATCGAATGGGAAGTGGTGTGTACACCTAGTGGATTGTAGGGCCCCGTGGCGCCTACTTGGTCACCTAGGGGTACGCAGGTACTAATTAGTAAATTTTATAAGTCCTTGGGTGGGATCAACCTTTAAGTTAGGAACGACTGGTGTGGTGCAGTTTAGTAATTTACCTTAGGGAGGGTAGATGCGTCTTTATCCTTTATCTTCGTTTAGTTGGCTGCTTAGGGTAGCCATTCATCCCTATATGTTACCGTATATCAGTTTATGTCTTCTCTGGTTACTTTAACGATTGTATTGTTAAAGTTATAGGACTCGCTCAGACTTATGTCTGACCCTGTTGTTTTTATCTTTTTCCCAACCCTCAGGTCCTACGGTGGATCCTAGCAGTAATGGAGCTTGATCGGATTGCTGTTCCAGTCTTTAGGAGCTTGGATAGATGTAAAGCTCCAGTTATCCAGTTATCTTTTCTTTTGTTTGGATATTGTATGAGAGTGGGATTATGTACTTCTTTATTTTGATGGATATTGTACTTGACCTTTATTGTGGTTTTATGATGTAACCAGACATGTTTTACTTCCGCTGTTATGAGATGATGTTTTAAAATTTCAAGTACTATTTATATCTGTCTTGTTGTAATTTTTCTGTTCTATATTCACTAAAATACTCCACCGATGCTATGGCATTCCCTTAGTGAGTGATCATAGCGGGAGTGGGGTGTTACATGGCTTGTCTGGTATCTAGTAGAAAATATAGAGATATAAACTATTAGAGCTCTACATCTCACAGCGGAATGGAATAAAATAAAATATAATATAATATAATATAATCAAATATAGCCTTACCGAAGTAATAATACTGCCTAGCCAGTATCCAAAGCTATCATATCTCTGTCAAAAGCCTTTTGTATTGGTGTGATGGTTTTTGTATTGTTCGGTTATGTCCTGGGTGTTTCACATTACGTGTGTGTGTGGGCACCCTCTTTGGCTAGCGGTCAAGCCTTGTTGGCCATTATTTTGGTTAATAATAATGCGTTCTATTTTGTTTAAAAAAATCTCTATCAAAAGCCTAAACTGCGAGTATGTTATATGGAGGGGGCGTGCATGTATTCGGATCCTCACATGTACGTACGGCTTACTGTACCCTGAGTTCCATAATAGGGCTGGATCTGAATGCACGGAACTTGGTCGGGAGCTTTTCCATATCTGTAAAGGCTTGCTAAAGAGGCCTAAAGTACAGATATCTAAACTATGGTCTACATTTCTACGGCGGCTATGGTTCCACCTCGACCCCTCCCTCAACTAGTGAAAGACCACATTAAGAGCTAAGTTATGTGCCCCTAGCAAACAATCTACATACAAATTGGAGTGTCCCGTAACCAAAGTCTCAATAGTGAAAGATCGATGGTCTATAGGTTTAGCTCTAGTCTTTCCACGTCACACTGACTGCCGATGATAGGTACCGGAAGATTACTATCCTTACTTGGTCCTGACCAGCCTCTCTGTAGGAAAATGGTCGAATCACCCCAATGCCATACTGCCATAGCCTTCTACCTGCCAAACTACTATTATAGTCAAGGTTTACTCACTGGGTGGTAACGCGCAGACCCAACCTCTACGAGTACAACCTGAGCATGCATCACAACAGAGGACCACCACAGAGTACCCTGCCACGTCCCTCGGAGGCCGCGTGCATCCTTCCAGTCTAGCAGAGTCAACAAGCAGAATATCTAGTAGAAGAATCAAATAGACGTGCTCCTCTCGTGCCTACAAAAACCTTGATGATCTAAGCCATTAGGATCTGCACCTTTGTATGTGAGAACTGGTCCAAGCGCATCATGCTAATGTTTTGTTAGACCTTATGTCCAAACGTTTAATTATCCGCTAGCTCTACCTCATCAGATTCTAGTTAACTTGGTTATTTTCAATCATATTAACTTCTTGTTCAATTTACCAAGTTCTCTCTGAGCCCCCTATATCTCTAAGAAGTGGACCCCTCTCGCTTATTAATTTCAGTTGTATAACTTAACCCATTAAGTTCATTAATAATCCCCTAACATGTTATTCCCTAGATTGTAATTCGAAATCTGTAATCTACAATCTTCTTACATTATTATCTTGTCATTCATTGTCCAACTTCAGGTTATAATAACATGTTCTACTTAATGTATTATTATGTATATCTTTAATTAGCATGCTCTATGTTAACATGTTACTTAATATATATCATTAAGTACAACTCAATTCCTCTCATAAGTTTCCTTACTTCATTCAGTCTTATGCCGCCTGAGCCGGCTTCCACTTATTATTACCTTCTATTGTTTAGACTTCTTGATTCCCATTTATAAGCCTACTTTATTCTTATTTATTAACCATGACTTGGTTTATTACAACTTCTTGTTTTTCTTTGCTCATTTACTTAGTTCTTTTAACGAAGGTTTATCAATAAGTTTCTTTCCATTCATTATAACCTACGTTATAATTCCCACTTGTTCCTAGGACAAGCCTACTTATTATATAACATTCTCATTAATGTAATTAATTATAATAGGTTATTATCATTCCCCGTTCATTCCAGTACTTATCCTGTTGTAACATCCATTCATTACAATTAATACCATTTATTCATTTCCCATTATAGACATATATTTATATATATATATATGTTTAGGCACCAGACCCCCCACATTATGTTGACTATTTGTTGATGTTGGATTTGTTGGGCGGTTCCGGGCAGACTTCTTCCACAAATTGAAATTAACCTCGTGTCTTAGTACGGTTATTTACAATTTTATGCACCCCTCACGTTATGCTGACCACTTGTAGGTACTGGATTTACCAGGCGGCTCCGGGAAGGCTTCTACCACAAGATGAACTTAACCTCGTACCTTAGTGCAATTATTTTACAATTTTCAAGCTACTGTAGATTTTACATATAACCTAGGCATATTCAATCTTCCAAATTTTTACTGTAATTCTATTTACACAGTTTGGCATAATAATATTCTTAACAAATGTTCAGGCATATATTCCATAATTACAACAATTACAATAATTTCCAATTCAGACGGATGTTTAAATGGAAACAGGCTTATATGACATAATTATTCTCAATAGATTTAACCCTAATTACCACAAGTATTCGCAGTTTCATTGTAACTTGATTCACAAAATCCAATTAACAGGTTCTTAGGGTGATTCTTTATACAACAGTTATTATTCTAAACAGTCTTAATACACAATTTCTACAATTATCAACTATTTAGAAAATTTAATACAACGAGGATTACAAATGTAAATATACTGTTACTTAGAATCGTATAATTTGGATCCACTCACCTAATAGCTTTCCCACCCATGAATCTGGTCCAGATTTGTTGTTTCGTGGTACCCCTAACTGAATCTATATTCAAAAATATCCACGGATTCATAAATCTATTACTAAAGAAAATGGAAAAGGAAGAGTAACCTAAATAAACCAGATTCAAAGACTTACCTAACGCCGATCAAAATTCTGAACACCCATTTGGTAGATATATAAATATGTATAAATATATCTATACACATACACTTTTCTTCCAATTCTTGAATGGAATTTCCTAAGACTAATTATTATATTTTCTTAAGAGATTTGAGGAGGAAGAAGAATGGCTGAGTCTAGATAGTCACTCAGAAAATATGAGATTTAGGCTAGGATCTGCTAGTCTATTTATAGGTGTTCAAGAAAGTATTGATCTTAATAGTACACGCAGTACTGAGTCACCAACGAATATGGTCTGAAAAACAATCCAGACTCGCTGAACGAATCTGCCTATATCATGTTAGGGACTTCGGAATGGATCTTTAAGGCAAAAAAAACACTAGAGGGGGGGGGGGGTGAATAGTATTTGTAATAATTTAAATAGAATTTAAAACTAAAGTGAATTATGGAATGAATCAAACACCATAAACCAAGTCACAGACACAAATTCAAACAAAAATAAGATAAAAAGAAATAGAAATGCAGAAAAGGAAAGAACACACCGGATTTTATACTGGTTCAGATTACTCCTACGTCCAGTCCCTCACAACGCTGGATTGCGCAGAGTTTTATTACTCTTTCAATAGTCAATTACACCCTCCTTGATTTCACGGCTCATAAAGAGACAACGATTCCTACTTCCTTGATTTCACGGCTCATAAGTACACACCGACTCCTATTCCTTGATTTCACGGCTCAACAAGGACGCATCGACTCCTCTTTGACTTACAACAAGGTTTATTCAACCCAAGCAATTACAAAACAGCCCTATAACTCTTCAATAGCACTTGATTCAGAGAGTAGAGAGTGTAGTGAGAAGAAGTTTGGCCAAAAAGAATTGATTTTGGTAGTATAAGTGTAAGAATCATAAAAATGAGTAAAAATAATAATATAGAGAAAGAGGATGAAGACAGAGAAGAAGAGATGATAAAAAATTCGGTTTTAAACCCTTTTTATAGAGTATGAAAGGTTGCAACGGTTCTGAATTGTTTCAAATAGTGAAAAGACACTTCCTTTTGAAATTGGAAAAAGTGACAGTTATATCGACATGGAGTTTTTGTTATGTCGACATGCTCCTTTGAAAAATTGAATTTTAAAGCATTTTTCAAGTGTTTTGATATAAAAATAATTCTAAAAATTCTTGAGTAAAATTCTAGTGTTGTAAATTAATATTATATGATAGAAAAACATATGAAAACATAATTTTAAACTATATAAATATATTTATAAAATTATAAGGTTTTAAACTATATAAAGTATAAATATAAAGTGTATATACAAACTTAAATTTGAAAAACCAAGAAGAAAAAGATAGAAACAAATAGAAAAATAAAATAGAGAGGATTGAGAATAGAATTGAAAATCAGAATTTGAATTTGAACCTGGAGTGCTATTTAGAGTCTTACAAAATCTAGACTCTATAACTATATTAATCTTGAATTCTTGAAATCTTAATTACTCATGAGTCTTGAAATTTCTCTGATCTTTGAATCTCTATCACCTTTATAACTGTACAGTCTTCAGTAATATTTCCTATATATAATTCCTGCACATATATATATATATATACATACATATATATGTATATTCTATACAAAAAGTGTTATATATTTTATAATCAATGATAATTGAAATAAGGTTGTTGTCATCAAAACTCCATTCTCCAACAATCTCCCTCTTTATGATGAAGACAACCTTAGTTTATAAAATATCATACATGTATACCTATTTGATGATGTTCCTCTTATACTCCTCCTGTCTATAAGTTTCCTATAAACTATGTCTATATTTTATAATTTCTCCCTGTTGGCATTATCAAAAAGGTATCCTAAAGATACTCCCCCTAAATTATATAACTGTAAAACTTAAGTAATATTCCTTAAAACACTCCCCCTTAATCAGATATTCATATATTTACGTTTTAGAAGGTTATAACTATTTAAACCATAAATGACAATTTTATTAAACAATCACTTGTACATATACATGACTTTATACATATACGACTAATCATAGGAACGTAATAAAATGAAATCAAGAAAAATTCTTAAACACCTAATTATTTGACAATGGGAGATTTGTGAATTGGACAACTTGGATAATGGAGACATAGTTCACTATTCTTTTCAATCACATTCCCATTTTCGTCAAATAGAACCTCTCCTATGCACTCAACATTATCATCCTCGTCCGTAACCGTTGGATGAGTCTCTTGTTGTTCTTCCTCCTCCATCATTTCTTCTTCCTCTTCTGGTTCTTCTTCTTTCATGGGTTGATTATCATCATTGATGATAATCAGATTAGTCTCGTTATCCATTATAAACTTTAAGAGACTTCTCATTAATTTTCCTTGTCTGTTTTGCTCTTGACTTATTCTAATTTGGAGAACTTGCATCTCAACCACTGTTTGCAGTAGATACTCCATTTTTTCTTCGATTTTGATCACTCTAGAAAGCGTAGATCGTTGAAATGGACCCTCAGACGGTCCAGCATATGAATCAGAGATGTTTTGAGTATTTGGATTAGTGGAAGCCAGTGTATTTTTTAATTTAGAGTTTTTACAGAGAAGAAGAATGAAAATGAAGAAGAAAAGTTGAATTAAAAGATTTAAATAGTTGAAATAACTAACTTTTGGTGGGAATTAATTTTAAATTTTTGGCAATTATATGTCAACATAGCAGAAACTTTATGTCGACATAGTCTTGTTTTGAGTTTCATTATTTTAATTCCTTATCTTATTTTTATATGTATACTATTACTTAATTATTCTAATTCACTTAATGAACATATACCTAGTTCTCTCCTAAATTTAGTGACTGTTGATTCATTTAACGGTTTGGTTAATATATCAGCTATTTGTTTATCTGTTTCTATAAATTCAAGTGAAATCTTTTCTTTACTTACGTTATCTCTTAGAAAATGATGTCGTACATCAATATGTTTAGTTCTCGAATGATGAGTAGGATTTTTAGAAATATTTATAGCACTTGTATTATCGTAGTATATATAGGTGATTTATTTATACTTAAACCAAAATCATATAAAGTTTGTTGCATATAAATTACTTGTGAACACGCTAAAGCAGCAGATGTATACTATGCTACCATTGTTGATAAAGATACGGTATTTTGTGTTTCATTAAATCATGATACAAGGGAATGTCCTAGAAAATGACATGTTCCACTAGTACTTTTCCGATCAGATTTACATCCCGCGTAGTCAGCATCACAGTACGAAACTAAATCGAATGAATCATTTTTAGGATAAAATAATCCAAAGTCTGATGTATGCTTTACATATCTCAGAATACATTTTACGGCTGTTAAATGAGTTTCCTTAGGTTGTGATTGATATCTTGCATAGAGACATACACTATGCATTATATCTGGTCTACTAGTGGTTATATACAATAATGATCCTATCATTCCTCAATATTGTTTTTGATCAACATCTTTTGATGTATCATCTTTACTTAAAGCAATATTAGTTGCCATAGGTGTTGGTCTTCCATTTGTTGTTGTTAGATTATATTTATTAATTAAATCTCTTGTATATTTCTCTTGATTAATGAATATTACATTTTTCAATTGTTGAATTCGTAAATCTAAGAAGAATGATAGTTCTTCCATATGACTCATTTCAAATTCTTTGGTCATAATATCCGAAAATTTTTTGTTCATTTTTTCATTTGTTTATCCAAAGATTATATCATCAACATATATTTATACTAATTGTATATCTTTGTCATTTTTCTTGATAAAAAAATTATTATCTAATTTTCCTATTTCAAAATTTGATTGTAATAAATAATTTCGTAATCTATCATACCAAGCTCTAGGAGCCTGTTTTAATCCATATAACGCTTTTTTTTAGCTTATATACGTAATCTGGTAATTTCTCCATCTTCAAATAGGGATGGTTTCTCTACATATACATCTTCTTTGACAAATCCATTTAGAAATGCACTTTTGACATCCATTTGATAAAATTTGAAATTATTATAATTTGCAAAAGATAGTAAAATTCTAATAGCCTCTAGTCTTGCTACGGGGGCAAAAGTTTCATCGTAATCTATTCCTTCTTCTTGAGTATATCCTTGTGCTACTAGTCGTGCCTTATTTCTTACTACCTCACCGTGTTCATTCATTTTATTTTTATAGACCCATTTTGTTGCTATTATTATTTTATCCTTTGGTCTAGAAACAAGTTCCCATACTTCATTCCTAGTAAACTGATTCAATTCTTCTTGCATAGCAAGTATCCATGAATCATTGGAAGAAGCTTCCTTTGGATTTTTGGGTTCGATAGTTGATATAAATGCAGTATTACTCATATTATTTAATTGATTATGAGTTCTAACAACGGATTCAATATCCCCTAAGATATTTTCTACAGGATGGTCTCTAAGTAATCTAATTCTTTTATTTGGTTGGTTATCTTCATTATTTATTTCATTAATTTCATCCTCACAATCGTCTTCATTGTTTTGAGTTATACTTTTATAGTTTTCATCGAAAGATACATTTAATGTTTCTTCTATAGTGTTGGTTCGAGTATTAAAAACTCTGTAAGCCTTGCTTCTTTCTGAATATCCAATAAAAATTCCTTTATCGGATTTTGAAACAAATTTGTCTAAATTATCCTTTGTATTAAGTATAAAACATTTACTCCCAAATATTTTAAAATATGATACTTTTGGTTTCTTATTATATAAAAGTTCATAAGGAGTTTTATGAGTCAAAGGTCTAATTGAAATTATATTAATAATATAATAAGCTGTTGCGACTGCCTCGGCCCAAAAATTCCTTGGTAAATTACTATCGGATAACATAGTTCTCGCACATTTTTGTATTGTTCTATCTTTACGTTCAACTACTTCGTTTTTGTTGAGGAGTTCTTGGAATTGAAAAATTGTGAGTTATTCCCTTTTTATTACAATATTTTTCAAAATTCTCATTTTTGAATTCTCCACCATGATCACTACGTATTGTTTTAATTTTTAGTGATAATAAATTTTGAATCCTTTTAGAAAAAGTTTTAAATTGGTCGAAAGCATCACTTTTATTTTTAAGAAACAAAGTCCAAGTGAATCTAGAAAAATCATCAACTATTACATACACATATCTGTTATGATTTATTAATTGAATTTGAGATGGACCAAATAAATCCATGTGATTTAACTCTAATGGTTTTGAAGTAGTAATTTCTTCTTTTGATTTAAATGAGCTCTTCTTTAATTTTCCGAATTAACACACATCGCATAAGTAATTAACTTTAAATTTCATTTTGGGTAATCCTCTAACTGATTCTAATTTAGAAATCCTAGAAATATGTTTGAAATTTATATGACCGAATCTCTTATGCCATATCTAAGGATCACTGGTATTGGCTATAAGACATAAATTATCGTTTGAAATTTTCATACTTAATATATAGATATTTTTCTTCCTATTTCCTTCGAATATAATTTTTGAATTCCTATCTTCTATGAAACATTTATTCTTTTCAAATTTTATTTTATATCCTTTATCGCAAAGTTGACTTATACTTAGTAAATTTTGTTTTAAACTCCTAGCTAATAAAACATCAGAAATAATAGGAGTTTCAGAATTACCGACATTACCGATTCCAATGATGTATCCTTCAGAATCATCTTCGAGATTACCAATCCACCATCTTCATACTTCAGATTATTAAGTAGTTCTGGATTTTCAATCATATGTCTCGAATAGCCACTATCCAGTATCCGTTTGTCCTTTTTCATTTCCACCAATTGCTTTCCAGAATTTGAATTTTCAATAGACATGTAACACTCCAGTTCAAGATTTGAATTTCCAATAGCCACCTTTTCAGAATTTGAATTGCCAATAGCCACTTTACTCAACTTTTCAACCTTTGAACTTTCAAAAGTCATAGAACTCATCCTTTTCTGTATTGAACAATATTTCAGTAGATCATATGCTTCTTTAATATTAATATATGCAGACTCTTTTAACATTGATGCAATGCATAAATTGACACTAGTATTATCAAAGATTCTAAAATTTGCCATTTTACCAAATTTTCAAAAATCAGATTATGATCTCTTGAAAGACCTTGCTCTGATACCAATTGTTAGGGACAGCGGAATGGATCGTTAAGGCAAAGCAAACACTAGAGTGGGGGTGAATAGTGTTTGTAGGAATTTAAATAGAATTTTAAACTAAAGTGAATTATGGAATGAATCAAACACCACAAACAAAGTCACAGACACATATTCGAACACACATAAGATAAACAGAAATAGAAATGCAGAAAAGGAAAGAATAATCCTGTTTTTGTACTGGTTCGGATTACTCCTACGTCCAGTCCCGCACAACGCTGGATTGCGCAGAGTTTTATTACTCTTTCAATAGTCAATTACACCCTCCTTGATTTCACGGCTCACAAGGAGACACCGATTCCTACTTCCTTGATTTCTCGGCTCACAAGGACACACCGACTCATATTCCTTGATTTCACGGCTCAACAAGGACGCACTGACTCCTCTTTGACTTACAACAAGGTTTATTTGAAACAACCTGAACTTCCCCAGTAAGGAAAGTCCGGATTGAATTGAGGACAAGCCACAAAAGAACGCATACAGAAGAACATTTCATTGTATATTACAACAATTCCATCAAATACAAGAATATACAGAGTATGAATAAATATTACACAGAAAATATCAGAGATTTAAATTACATTTAAATACATCGCAGCGGAAAATAATACAAAACACAGCTGAGAGAGATATACAGATACAAAGCTTTCCGGATATCATTCCAGCTGTAAACCAGGATCCTGTGAATATAAATCTGCAAAACCAAAACTACTAGCTGCCTGTGTCAAAATAAGGGCACCCAGAGTTTAGGTTAAAACAATAAACTCCAGGTCAGTCATTTGACTGGTGTGAGAAATAAAACAGTTATTAATCTTTATTTTAAAGTTAGGTAAATCAAGGGACCACGCTGTATAACACGGAACGGGTTTCCTCCCAAGAATACCAGTGCATAAAACAAACAGCGTAATGCTAAATAAAGAAAAATGAAGCTATTATAAGACCCAGGTCCCATCACACAATGCAACGCAAGCCGGAGGATAGGGTTTTTACCTTATAATAGCCAAAGAATGCTTGATACATTTAAAACAAATTATTTTGATAGTACTATAGGTGTATAGTGTCAAAAACAATTTCAAATCATAAGTATCAATCATAGACGGTGTAAGCGCCCCATCCCACTATGTCGCCATATATAGGATTACAACTAAAATCAAAATGTCATGTATTGGAAGTTGGATTTCCATCTGTGAACCGAGGCAAAAGATAGTCCTCTACCGATTCGAGACTGTCTAGCCCGAGTCTCAGGAACAGCCGCAACTGCCCTTTGGGTCGTCAGGGCCGGTCCACCGATGTGGATTATAATGCCTGAAGACTACGTTTTCCCGCCCTTTGGGGCGTAAATGAGCAAACAAATGACTCCATCGGCTTCACATAGTCACCGAAATATCCGAGGCGCCTCGCAACGGCAACAACCACATAAGTCAAACTCGTTAGGGCATGTAAAACCATCGACGCCACTTCTAGCTAGAAAGAAACGCGTGTCCCCCCTGAGGTCCTCTCCCGTTTTTGGTTCACCACCGTGGTGTGAGGCTCGCGAATCAACGCTACACAAAGCTATGCCACACAGGCCGTGCTTTAATCATCAACCACAAGACTCCGCTTTTCAACAGAAGCCTTGATTATTTGCATCTTAGCATGCCACACAGGCAAACCACTCCATGCAACCGATATCCATCAATCACACAGAATGATATCCAATGTCAGACACACAGTCCATTTACAAGTCCGTTCTAGGTCTGAACGAAACCGGAGGCACCTTGTACCTCGCATATCCATCGATCTATAAGTACGTCTGGACGATCACCAACTGATTCTCTCCTCTTGGGTGTACGGCCCAATCAAGATCATCAGTAATTATCCAAACGTCGTGAAGATCTCCGGTCTTCAACCACCGTCTTCATCTTCGACTTATTGTCGTATCAGTTATTCAGAATGGGATAAACCCGGTCTTTCTGAATAACTTGCGTATACAATAAACAAGTGTTACACAAACACAACATACGCCTCACTCCAATTCATCAGTCACTAACCGTAAATTAGTAAAGGAACAATTCCCCAAATATTAACCCCGAAGGCCGAAACCAACATCAGATCAATACCCAAGAAACCATTCATTTTAACTAATCTCCAGTTAGTTGCTAAATTTCACATTCTTAGGGATAGGTTCCCATTAATTTTATCAAAGATAAATTCCTCAAATTTATTCTTTAATCTTCTTTTGAATATCGATTCAACTAGTCGGAATTAACGAACGTTACCGAGGTAATCATTTGTTTTAATTTCCCAATCCCAACCTATTCATCCCATGAAGTAAAACTGGTCATACTTCATATCTAACACCACGGTGTTATCAGTAAATTCAATTACCATTTCACTTTTAAATCTAATTAAAGATTTAACTATCGCCAGGAGCAAAACTGGTGATACTCCATTCTCGATCATTTCAATCTAATTAAAGATTCATTAAAACTCCACTTGGTTTTAATATTTAACTGGGTTAAAGAACCAAGGTCATTTAAACACGGTTCACGATAAACCCAAAATCACATTCTATTCTATTAGTCTCTAACCGTAAATTAGTAAGAGAACATTTCCCTAAATGTTAACCTTGAAGGCCGAAACCAACATCAGATCAGTACCCAAGAAACCATTCAACTTAACTAACCTCCAGTTAGTTTCTATTTTTCTTAACTCGGTTGGGTCTAAGAACAGTATTATTGAAGATACCGTTCACGACAACCCAAAATCACATTCCATTAATCATCGGGTTAAAGAACAAGTGTTATTTAAAACACCGTTCACGATAAACCCAAAAACCAATTCAAATTCGATTCTAATTAAATTCCATTTAATTGGTACACTTCGATAAATCTAAATAAAAAGATTTTAATCTTCTTCTCAACAGGGTTTAAGAACAGTGTTGATGAAGACACCATTCACGACAAACCCAAATCCCATTTGATATTAAATACAAGGCTCTGAATAGAAAATATATCGGCTTATATTGAATATCAAATTCTATGACCAACAAACATCGTACTGGAAATAACGATATAAACATATCTTTCAAATTTCCATAACAATATTTGTATAATCACGAAATCCAACATCGAAATATTCCAAAGACAATTTCGATTCAAATCCATTTCCACTTCAATTATTGGAAATTCTGTTTATTTTCAAAACCATTTCAAATTTACTTTATTTATTTTAAAAATAAATAGAATTATAATTCTAGTTCAAAACTAGTTCATTTCGATTAAAATCTATTTTTTTATCTTTTCAAGTATGGAGTTTTTCATCCTAATTCTTCACAAATCATTTCTTATGATTTTACACAAATTATTACTATTTTTAATAATTTTATCAAGGCCCGTACAGTCGATTTCCATCAACGGCCATCGAACTGCACTTACAGCGACCTTTTCCAAATTTGATTTGGACATAATTCCAAATCCAACCATTAGATTTCTAATTTCTAATATTCGTTAGAAATCTCTTTTCCATACGAACCCAACGGTTCCGGTTTTAGGAGAATCCGACAGTCGGATCTCCCGTAATATTCGTTCGAAGTCAATGGTTGAAATTCGCGAATTACCGCGGCGCGGCGCGTTCTATTCAGGCCATTACATTATATATATAATAAATATAATATGTACTTCGTCGATTTCCTTTCAAAACGTATTTTATAAATCGTTTTAAATTCGTTTTCAAAACGATTTCAACTTCCTTTTCAAATTCAAATCAAAATTGAATTTCCCTTACAAATTCGTTTTAAATTCATTTCAAATTGATTTCAATTCAAATCGATTTTTAATTCAATTTCAATTCGTTTTCAATTCAATTTGAATTTCAAATTAATTCAATTTCAATTCGAATTCATTTCTATTCAATTTCAATTCGAATTCAATTGTATTTAATTTCAATTCGAATTCAATTCCATTCAATTTTAATTTGAATTCCATTCTATTCAATTTCAATTCGAATCCATTTCTAAATATTCGATTTTGAAATCACTTTCAATATTCATTATAAAATCGACAAAATTCCCGTTCGCGTTAAAATGGCATGTAACTACTTAACACGGCTTCACATTTCTATTTTCAAATATTCTATTTCAAATATTTCTTTTTCAAATATTTCTATTCAAATATTCCTTTTTCAAATATTCTATTCAGATATTTCTTTTTCAAATATTTCTATTTCAAATATTTCTATTCAAATATTTCTGTTCAAATATTTCTATTCAAATATTTCTTTTTCAAATATTTCTATTTCAAATATTTCTATTCAAATATTTCTATTCAAATATTTCTGTTCAAATATTTCTATTCAAATATTTCTGTTCAAATATTTAATTCAAATATTTCTTTTTCAAATATTTCTATTTCAAACATTTCTATTCAAATATTTCTATTTAAATATTTCTTTTTCAAATATTCTATTTCAAAACTGGAATGAGGCCCAATCAATTACCATATAATGTTAATTATATGGATTTTCTACAACACATGTATAAAATAACAACGATAAGTAATCAACCATCGTCCAGAGTGCACCACACAACTGCATAAGCATTAAATATGAATAATTAACGCTTACACAGTCTGTCGACCAATCGATCGACATACAACTAAACAATCGGGATTAGTGTACGTCAAATATCATCCCAAAACCCGTGTGGGGTTTCAAATCAACAAACACAGATTTTTATTTGTGCAGTCGGGCGATGTGTAAAATTTATCGTCCAAATCAATATCAGTCAGATGTGTGTACATAAACAAATCGTCCTATTTGTTTATATTTATTTATTCACATTCACGTTAAAAATTATATTTTCAACTATAAAATATTTTTAACTACATAAATATTTTATTTCATTTCACATCACATCACACAATCAACTACACATCAAAATCAAACAAATAAGCATACAAGCCGTCCATGATCTGTGGACGACGGGTGTCGGGTGCTACTAAACACTCTCTGCATCCTAGTATATATTTCAAACTAGAAATAAAAATAAAAGTGAGGAGTTCTCACAGAGGGTTCCACTCCGCCGTTCTTTGCTTTTGAACTGCTGAACCGTCTGGATCTGTTTGAAATTCCAACACTATAGAGATAAAAATCACATTTTATGTTATCACTTTTGTATAAAGATCTCACCTTTATATATTAATAAAAATCTTATCTTTTTGTTGTTATTCGTACGATAAAATTTATATTTTTACATAACAAAAACTATATTTTTATATTGCTTTCAAACAAATAGAAACCACATTTCTAATTCGCTTCACATATAAAAATCCTATTTTTATCGAAGTAAAAATCATAATTTTACTTCTCTAGTATATATATAAAAATCCAAACTTCCTCAAATAAAAATTCTATTTTTACTTCGCCTTTCTTATTAATAAAAGTCACATTTTTATTACTTTACTATATAGATAAAAATCGTATTTCTATACCACTTCTTTTATAATAAAAATCATATCTTTATGGCGAAGCCTATATTATAAAAATTAAATCTTTTTAATGAACAAAATCAAATCCTTTCGATTTCAAAAATCACTTCTTTTTCTATGGCTAAAAATCACCACTTATATAATTTAAAACACTAACCTATATAATTAAAAATCACCACTTATGTATTAAAAATTCGATTTTTTTATTAAATGAAAATAAGGAAAAACTTACAGTGTTTTTTTTCTAAGAGGGAGGGGCGGATGCTGCAGCGTTGATCGGAGGTGGAGGGTTGAAGGGGCGAGGTAGGTCAAAGGACGGAAGCTCGACGTCGGGGGGGGGGGGGATTCCGTTCGATTTGAGGATGGGTTCGCGATTCTTCGATGGAGGGGCGCATCGGTTCAGCTCAGAAGAGGGGGGGAGGAGAGGAGAGAGAAGGAGGATGGCCGAAGGGCTCGCGGCGGCAACGTGGAGGAGGGAGCGGCTCGACGACGTGGTGGCTAGGGCATGAGCGGCTTCGATTTTGTTTTTATTTTATTTTTCTAAACTGAAAACTGACGGGGCAGAAAGGAGAAAAGTAGGGGGTTAAGTGTTTTATAATTTAATTAATATTATATTTAATTCTCCAATAGTTGACTTTTTATTTCGACCTCAAAATCGAACCCATCGACTGTCGTCCATAGCTAATTACCCCCATTCCGAACACAATGGGATATGTATCGTAAGCCGATTCGATCGTTTCGATCAGTTTTCGTCAAAATCAACATATAACTCTATATATTGAATTTGAATGCGGATTTCAATTTGCTGGGGTCACATACTAACTCGAAAAATTTCAGAAAAATATTTTCTAGCTTCGTATTGACGATACGGTCCTAACAAAACTAATTTCGTCAAATTCTAAGGCCGTTTGAAAAATGGCAATTTTTCAGTCGATTAAAATCAACTGAAACTGGTCAAATGCGTTTTCTTTTGCCACGCTCACATATTGATTTGAAAAATTACGAATTTTGGAATCTAGTAATAATTTGACATCCCGGATCCAACAAAAGTGGTTTCGTCGAAAACCGAGGTCGTTTGCCAAATTTCCATTTTAAGGGCTTTTATATATATTAAAATATATATAAATTCCACAGTGACTTTTCTGAATTTTAAACTGGACATATCTTATACTCTATAAAGTGAAATCTCAGTTTCTTACATACGTTAGAAATATATTATCAAATAGATTCAAATATTTCTTGTTTCACTGAAATCCGATTTATTTTGAATCCTGTACATTCATTTGAAATTCGAAATCGAATTTTCAAACTACCGCGCCATTTTCAATCCCTTTTATATTTAAAATAAAATATTTATATTCTAATGACGATCTATATAAATATATACATTCTATTCTATTCAAAATAAATTTCTCGTCGATATTATTTAAAATAATTCATTTTAAATAATCAAAATTCGCTAAAATCGCCAAAATAAAAATTTTAAACTGGCTCGGATTTCCGGGTTATTACAATCTCCGCCACTTAAAACTTTTTGTTCCCGAAAAGGAACGGAGCCGAAAGTTGTTTTACAAATCAACTCAACTTCCAACATTTTCATTACGGCTTAAGTTCTTCAACTTTTCAGTTTCTAAGAACTTTTCAAATTTGGCTAACACCCTAAATTTTCGAAAAATTTCGCCATAACCTCCCCTGCATCGGGGACTTCGGGATATTTGATATAGCCTCCCATGGCCTTCAATCTAAAAGAAAAAGAAAAAGCCAAGCGGCTAGCCAATCGGCTCATAAAATCATCCATACCCAAAGAAATACAATAAACATGTACATATTTGTCGGGCAAACAATTTTATTCTTCTGCTCTAGCCCCCTTGCTATGACCTGTTCAGTGTAAGTACATATATATGCATGCAAATGCGACAAATTTTCAATACAATTCACTATTTGATCAATTTGGCTAAAGGTTCAACATTTAATTAATCAAACAATAATCAAACAACACAACCATCAATCAATTAGTTGATTATCATTTCAAATTCATAATTTTGATACATAGTCAAAAAATCACATTTTTGGTTCCATATCACAACAATAGGCCCTATCTAATTTTGGTTCTCACACTTGTCTAATGGAAATATATAGATATCACGCTTTCGGCACTCGAATATAAATACTGATGATGCGGCCGCATCATCAGAATTATCCCCGGGCGACTAGAGTGTGACTCTATATCATCCAGTATATTGGAGGCTTCCAATACATGTGGATCAGACGTATATTAAAATCTTTATATACCTGATAGTCCAAATCAACATAAATAAATAATCAAATACGAATAATTTATTTAAATTTTCAAAACAAAATTTGTTTTCACTTTAAAAATATACCCTTCACACTCGTTCTAGGGTACTACTGATCCCATCTCTAATGAGTCATTCCTATTGGATATTACTAATCCAATCTCTGATGAATCCTTTCATATGGTTCTAATGTGTCTTGTTCTATGAGCTTTGTAAACCAAAGCTCTGATACCAAAATGAAATGACCCGAACTTCCTCGGTAAGGAAAGCCCGGATTGAATTGAGGACAAGCCACCAAAGAACGCATACAGAAGAACATTTCATTGTATATTACAACAATTCCATCAGATACAAGAATATACAGAGTATGAATATATATTACACATAAAATATCAGAGATTTAAATTACATTTAAATACATCGCAGCGGAAAATAATACAAAACACAATTGAGAGAGATATATAGTTACAAAGCTTTCTGGATATCATTCCAGCTGTAAACCAGGATCTTGTGAATATAAATCTGCAAAACCAAAACTACTAGCTGCACGTGTCAAAATAAGGGCACCCAGAGTTTAGGTTAAAACAATAAACTCCAAGTCAGTCATGTGACTGGTGTGCGAACTAAAACAGTTAGGTAAATCAAGGGACCACGCCGTATAACACGGAATGGGTTTCCTCCCAGAATACCAGTGCATAAAACAAACAACGCAATGCTAAATAAAGAAAAATGAAGCTATTATAAGACCCAGGTCCCATCACACAATGCAACGCAAGCCGGAGGATAGGGTTTTTACCTTATAATAGCCAAAGAATGCTTGATACGTTTAAAACAGATTATTTTGATAGTACTATAGGTGTATAATGTCAAAAAAAATTTCAAATCATAAGTATCAATCATAGACGGCATAAGCGCCCCATCCCACTATGTCGCCATATATAGGATTACAACTAAAATCAAAAAGTCACGTATTGGAAGTTGGATTTCCATCTGTGAACCGAGGCAAAAGATAGTCCTTTACCGATTCGAGACTGTCTAGCCCGAGTCTCAGGAACAGCCGCAACAACCCTTTGGATCGTCAGGGCCGGTCCACCGATGTGGATTATAATGTCTGAACACTACGTTTCCCCGCCCTTTGGGGCGTAAATGAGCCAACAAATGACTCCATCGGCTTCACATAGTCACCGATATATCCGAGGCGCCTCGCAACAGCAACAACCACATAAGTCAAACTCGTCAGGGCGTGTAAAACCACTGACGCCACTTCTAGCTAGAAAGAAACGCATGTCCACCCTGAGGTCCTCTCCCGTTTTTGGTTCAACACCGGGGTGTGAGGCTCGTGAATCAACGCTACACAAAGCTATGCCACACAGGCCATGCTTTGATCATCAACCACAAGACTCTGCTTTTCAACAGAAGACTTGATCATTTGCATCTTTGCATGCCACACAGGCAAACCACTCCATGCAACCGATATCCATCAATCACACAGAATGATATCCAATGTCAGACACACAGTCCATTTACAAGTCCGTTCTGGGTCTGAACGAAACCGGAGGCACCTTGTACCTCGCATATCCATCGATCTCCAAGTACGTCTGGACGATCACCAACCGATTCTCTCCTCTTGGGTGTACGGCCCAATCAAGATCATCAGTAATTATCCAAACGTCGTAAAGACCTTCGGTCTTCAACCACCGTCTTCATCTTCGGCTTATCGTCGTATCAGTTATTCAGAATGGGATAAACCCGGTCTTTCCGAATAACTCGCGTATATAATAAACAAGTGTTACACAAACACAACATACGCCTCACTCCAATTCATCAGTCACTAACCGTAAATTAGTAAGGGAACAATTCCCCAAATATTAACCCCGAAGGCTGAAACCAACATCAGATCAATACCCAGGAAACCATTCATTTTAACTAATCTCCAGTTAGTTGCTAAATTTCACATTCTTAGGGATAGGTTCCCATTAATTTTATCAAAGATAAATTCCTCAAATTTATTCTTTAATCTTCTTTTGAATATCGATTCAACTAAACGGGATTAACGAACTTTACCAAAGTAATCATTTGTTTTAATTTCTCAATCCCAACCTATTCATCCCATGAAGTTAAACTGGTCATACTTCATATCTAACACCACGGTGTTATCGGTAAATTCAATTACCATTTCACGTTTAAATCTAATTAAAGATTTAACTATCGCCTGGAGCAAAACTGGTGATACTCCATTCTCGATCATTTCAATCTAATTAAAGGTTCATTAAAACTCCACTTGGTTTTAATCTTTAATTGGGTTAAAGAACCAATGTCATTTAAACACGGTTCACGATAAACCCAAAATCACATTCTATTCTATTAGTCTCTAACCGTAAATTAGTAAGAGAACAGTTCCCTAAATTTTAACCCCGAAGGCCGAAACCAACATCAGATCAGTACCCAAGAAACCATTCAACTTAACTAACCTCCAGTTAGTTTCTAATTTTCTTAACTCAGTTGGGTCTAAGAACAGTATTATTGAAGATACCGTTCACGACAACCCAAAATCACATTCCATTAATCATCAGGTTAAAGAACAAGTGTTATTTAAAACATCGTTCACGATAAACCCAAAAACCAATTCAAATTCGATTCCAATTAAATTCCATTTAATTGGTACACTTCGATAAATCTAAATAAAAAGATTTTAATCTTCTTCTCAACTGGGTTTAAGAACAGTGTTGATGAAGACACCATTCACGACAATCCCAAATCCCATTTGATATTAAATACAAGGCTCTGAATAGAAAATATATCGGCTTATATTCAATATCAAATTCTACGACCAACAAACATCGTATGGGAAATAATGATATAAACATATCTTTCAAATTACCATAACAATATCTCTATAATCACGAAATCCAACATCGAAATATTCCAAAGACAATTTCGATTCAAATCCATTTCCACTTCAATTAATGGAAATTCTGTTTATTTTCAAAACCATTTCAATTTTACTTTATTTATTTTAAAAATAAATAGAATTATAATTCTAGTTCAAAACTAGTTCATTTCGATAAAAATCTATTTTTTTATCTTTTCAAATATGGAGTTTTTCATCCCAATTATTCACAAATCATTTCTTATGAATTTACACAAATTATTACTATTTTTAATAATTTTATCAAGGCCCGTACAGTCGATTTCCATCAACGGCCATCGAACTGCACTTACAACGACCTTTTCCAAATTTTTATTTGGACATAATTCCAAATCCAACCGTTAGATTTCTAATATTCGTTAGAAAGCTCTTTTCGATACGAACACAACGGTTCCGTTTTTAGGAGAATCCGACAGTCGGATCTCCCGTAATATCCGTTCGAAGTCAATGGTTGAAATTCGCGAAATGCCGCGGCGCTGCGCGTTCTATTCAGGCCATTATATTATATATATAATATATATAATATATACTTCGTCGATTTCCTTTTAAAACGTATTTTATAAATCGTTTTAAATTCGTTTTCAAAACGATTTCAACTTCCTTTTCAAATTCAAATCAAAATTGAATTTTCCCTTACAAATTCGTTTTAAATTCATTTCAAATTGATTTCAATTCAAATCGATTTTTAATTCAATTTCAATTAGTTTTCAATTCAATTTGAATTTCAAATTAATTCAATTTCAATTCGAATTCATTTCTATTCAATTTCAATTCGAATTCAATTCTATTCAATTTCAATTCGAATTCAATTCTATTCTATTCAATTTTAATTCGATTTCCATTCTATTCAATTTCAATTCGAATCCATTTCTAAATATTCGATTTTGAAATCACTTCCAATATTCATTATAAAATCGACAAAATTCCCGTTTGTGTTAAAATGGCGTGTAACTACTTAACACGGCTTAGCATTTCTATTTTCAAATATTCTATTTCAAATATTTCTTTTTCAAATATTTCTATTCAAATATTCCTTTTTCAAATATTCTATTCAAGTATTTCTTTTTCAAATATTTTTATTTCAAATATTTCTATTCAAATATTTCTATTCAAATATTTCTGTTAAAATATTTCTATTCAAATATTTCTTTTTCAAATATTTCTATTTCAAATATTTCTATTCAAATATTTCTATTCAAATATTTCTGTTCAAATATTTCTATTCAAATATTTCTTTTTCAAATATTTCTATTTCAAATATTTCTATTCAAATATTTATATTCAAATATTTCTTTTTCAAATATTCTATTTCAAAACTGGAATGAGGCCCAATCAATTACCATATAATGTTAATTATATGGATTTTATACAACACATGTATAAAATAACAACGATAAGTAATCAACCATCATCCCGAGTGCACCACACAACTGCATAAGCATTAAATATAAATAATTAACGCTTACACAGTCTATCGACCAATCGATCGACATACAACTAAACAATCGGGATTAGTGTACGTCAAATATCATCCCAATACCCGTGTGGGGTTTTAAATCAACAAACACAGATTTTTATTTGTGCAGTCGGGCGATGTGTAAAATTTATCGTCCCAATCAATATCAGTCATATGTGTGTACATAAACAAATCGTCCTATTTGTTTATATTTATTTATTCACATTCACGTTAAAAATTATATTTTCAACTATAAAATATTTTTGACTACATAAATATTTTATTTCTTTTCACATCGCGTCACACAATCAACTACACATCAAAATCAAACAAATAAGCATACAAGCCGTCCATGGTCTGTGGACGACGGGTGTCGGGTGCTACTAAACACCGTCTGCATCCTAGTATATATTTCAAACTAGAAATAAAAATAAAAGTGAGGAGTTCTCACAGAGGGTTCCACTCCGCTGTGCTTTGCTTTTGAACTGCTAAACCGTCTGGATCTGTTTGAAATTCCAATGAAGTCCTTTTTACGCTGTTCACAATAAAAATTATATTTTTGTTTCGACGCTATAGAGATAAAAAACACATTTTATGTTATCACTTTTGTATAAAGATCTCACCTTTATATATTAATAAAAATCTTATCTTTTTGTTGTTATTCGTACGATAAAAATTATATTTTTACATAACAAAAACTATATTTTTATTTTACTTTCAAACAAATAGAAACCACATTTCTAATTCGCTTCACATATAAAAATCCTATTTTTATCGAAGTAAAAATCATAATTTTACTTCTCTAGTATATATATAAAAATCCAAACTTCCTCAAATAAAAATTCTATTTTTACTTCGCCTTTCTTATTAATAAAAATCACATTTTTATTACTTTACTATATAGATAAAAATCGTATTTCTATACCACTTCTCATATAATAAAAATCATATCTTTATGGCGAAGCCTATATTATAAAAATTAAATCTTTTTAATGAACAAAATCAAATCCTTTCGATTTCAAAAATCACTTCTTTTTCTATGGCTAAAAATCACCACTTATATAATTTAAAACCCTTACCTATATAATTAAAAATCACCACTTATGTATTAAAAATTCGATTTTTTTTATCAAATGAAAATAAGGAAAAACTTACAACATTTTTTTCTAAGAGGGAGGGGCGGATGCTGCAGCGTTGATCGGAGGTGGAGGGCTGAAGGGGCGAGGTGGGTCAAAGGACGGAAGCTCGACGTCAGGGGGGAATCCGTTCGATTTGGGGATGGGTTCGCGGTTCTTCGATGGAGGGGCGCGTCGGTTCAGCTCAGAAGAGGGGGGGGGGGGGGGGGGGAAGGAGAGGAGAGAGAAGGAGGATAGCCGGAGGGCTCGCGGCGGCAGCGTGGAGGAGGGAGCGGCTCGATGACGTGGTGGCTAGGGCATGAGCGGCTTCGATTTTGTTTTTATATTTTTTTCTAAACTGAAAACTGACGGGGAAGAAAGGAGAAAAGGAGGGGGTTAAGTGTTTTATAATTTAATTAATATTATATTTAATTCTCCAATAGTTGACTTTTTATTTCGACCTCAAAATCGAACCCACCGACTGTCGTCCATAGCTAATTACCCCCATTCCGAACACAATGAGATATGTATCGTAAGCTGATTCGATCATTTCGATCAGTTTTCGTCAAAATCAACATATAACTCTATATATTGAATTTGAATGCGCATTTCAATTTGCTGGGGTCACATACTAACTCGAAAAATTCCAGAAAAATATTTTCTTTCTTCGTATTGACGATACGGTCCTAACAAAACTAATTTCGTCAAATTCTGAGGCCGTTTGAAAAATGGCCATTTCTCAGTCTATTAAAATCAACTAAAACTGGTCAAACGCGTTTTCGTTTGCCACGCTCACATATTGATTTGAAAAATTACGAATTTTGGAATCTAGCAATAATTTGACATCCCGGATCCAAAAAAAGTGGTTTCGTCGAAAACCGAGGTCGTTTGCCAAATTTCCATTTTTAAGGGCCTTTATATATATTAAAAAATATATAAATTCCACAGCGACTTTTCTGAATTTTAAACTGGACATATCTTATACTCTATAAAGTGAAATCTCAGTTTCTTACATCCATTAGAAAGATATTATCAAACAGATTCAGATATTTCTTGTTTCACTGGAATCCGATTTATTTTGAATCCTGTACATTCATTTGAAATTCGAAATCGAATTTTCAAACTATCGCGCCATTTTCAATTCCTTTTATATTTAAAATAAAATATTTATATTCTAACGACGATCTATATAAATATATACGTTCTATTCTATTCAAAATAAATTTCTCGTCGATATTATTTAAAATAATTCATTTTAAATAATCAAAAATCGCCAAAATAAAAATTTTAAATTGGCTCGGATTTCCGGGTTATTACATTATTCAACCCAAGCAATTACAAAACTACCCTATAACTCTTCAGTAGCACTTGATTCAGAGAGTACAGAGTGTAGAGAGAAGAAGTTTGATCAAAACAGAATTGAATTTGACAGAGTATAAGGGTAAGAATCATAAAAATGAGTAAGAATAATAATATAGAGAAAGAGGATGAAGATAGAGAAGAAGAGATGATAAAAAATTCGGTTTTAACCCCTTTTTATAGAGTATGAAAGGTTGCAACGGTTCTGAATCGTTTCAGATAGTGAAATGACACTTCCTTTCAAAAATGGGAAAAGTGAAAGTTATATGTTGACATGGAGTTTTTGTTACGTCGACATACTCCTTTGAAAAACTAAATTTTAAAGCATTTTTCAAGTGTTTTGATATAAATTAATTCTGAAAATTCTTGAGTAAAATTTTAGTGTGGTAAATTAATATTATATGATAGAAAAACATATGAAAACATAATTTTAAACTATATAAATATATTTATAAAATTATAAGGTTTTAAACTATGTAAAGTATAAATATAAAGTATATATAAAAACTTAAATTTGAAAAACCAAGAAGAATAAAGATAGAAACAAATAGAAAAATAAAATAGAGAGGATTGAGAATAGAATTGAAAATCAGAATTTGAAACTGGAGTGATATTTAGAGTCTTACAAAATCTAGACTCTATAACTATATTAATCTTGAACTCTTGAAATCTTGAAATCTTGATTACTCATGAGTCTTGAAATTTCACTGATCTTTGAAACTCTATCATCTTTATAACTGTACAGTCTTCAGTAATATTTCCTATATATAATTCCTGCACACACACACACACACACACACATATATATATATATATATATTCTATACAAAAAGTGTTAGTATATATTTTATAATCAATGATAATTGAAATAAGATTGTTGTCATCAAAACTCCATTCTCCAACAGATCAAGTGTAACGACCCGAGGATTTTGTCGACCTTGGTTACCGACATAAACTCAATGTCGACACTCCAAGACTCGGAAAATACTGGATAGTTAATGAAAGAAGTTAGAGGGTGAGAATAGATAGGATAGAAACTTAGAATAGAAGAAGAAGAAGAACATACAACATCATAGTAACGCGAATCTCACAGTGGAACGAACAACATATAGATAACTTATCCTTGAAATAAAATCAGTATATGTATATAGTAACATTATCAGAGTACAACACTTACAACACAACGGAAATAACTATAGCTATGTAATCCTGAAGCCTCCTGCTACAGCTCTTCAAGTATATCTGTAAATCCCGACTACTTGACTGCCCGTACAAAATTGGGCACCCAAGAGTTTAGGGAAAACAAAACAAAATAAACTCTGGGTCAGTCATGTGACTGGTGTGAGTAAACTCAAATCATTTGTTTAACTTTTAAAATCTCTTTAAAAGAAAGGATAATCGTAAGACCGATCCACACATAAACACGGACGGTTTTTACCTTACGATAAACCAAATTATTCTTTATATCAAGTCTCTTCTGATATTACAATAATGTCTAAATACAAGTACTTAACAATCTAGCAGAAACGCTTGCATCTAATGTTCTACATATATCATATACAATCAAAATCGCGGTCTCTTATTTGGGGAATGGATTCCAACTATGACAAGGTATGGATCCACCTTCCGCTCAGTGTACTCTAGAAGCGATACACTGGAGTTCAACAAGAACATCTTGCAACTCAGCCACACATGACCGACCACTCATTTCGCTTGAGTATATCGAATATATTGCCACCCCTCGGTTAGTATTCCAACATAACCGTTCCCGGGAGATACAGAATTGAAAGAAGTACAAATATGAATATTCTCTAGATGGCGACAATATACCCTAATTGGTTGCGAACCATTTAGCCATGCTTCCTGCCCGATTTCTGTCATTTCCCAGTTGATGAGGCTCGAGGTCAAAACGTATCTTTTAACAGATCGCTCCTCCATTTACTTCGAATGCCACATCGTCATACCCGTCAGATCACAAATTGATTTCCCCAAAAATATCACGGGTATAAGCTAAGAAAACAAATTCCACCGCCACCAACGTAAATACATTTGAAACGATCAACTTACGCGATCTACCAGATATACTCTGTCAGACGTTCGTCCATTCAAGTTGTCCTGGGACTGGACAAATCGTAGGCACTATTCAGTACATCAATCTTAGGCAATTTCTACCTAAGATTTGTACAATAGCCCTTGCACTTTACTCCGTCTTCAATATATTCAGCATATTTAGTTTGCAACGCTTATGCCAATACAGAGTGGTTCTTTGGATAATAATCCAACCGGTCTCTCCATATTAACAACGTTAAAATGGTCTAAACTTTCATAGTTGGTGATTTAACTATCAAATGAAAAATGTTCGTGTGCACACAACGATCTTATTTCCAAATGGAATTATCGATCAAATCATCAAACATATATATATATATATATATATCTCCTTATTTTCAATATTTAGAAAATATACGTTATTAACATTGGAAAACATTTCCATATCTTATTCACACATCACTACCATTCCACAAATATTAGTCCCTAACTGCAAACTAGTAAGAGAACAATTCTCTAAGTATCAATCCCGAAGGCCGAAACCAACATCAGATCGATACTCAGAAAACTATTCAACTTAACTAATCTCTAGTTAGTTTCTAATCTTGTTTAACTCTATTTGATTAACTCTTATCCGAATAACTAATATTCGATTAACTCTGATTGAATAACTAGTATTCAATTAACCCTAATTCGATTAACTATGTTCAATTAACTCTACCTGGTTAACTCTTATTCGGATAACTAATATTCGATTAACTCCTTCTATCTCTTGTCAATTTCCTTTTATAATCCTATTTATTTTTCCAAATAAATATTCCTTTATTCTATTTATTCACTAAATAAATATTCCTTTATTCTTATTCTATTTGTTAACTAAATAAATATTCCTTTATTCTTATTCTATTTATTTCATAAATAAATATTCCTTTGTAATCTATTTATAAGTATTTAACAAATATTTCCCTTTCTTATATTTGTTTTACAAATATTTTTCTTTTATATTTATCTATTTATCTTCTAAATAAATAATCCTTTTCTACTCTTATTTATTTACTAAATAAATAAATTCATTTCATACTTCTATTTATTATCCCAATAAATATCCCTCTTTATAAAATCCTTTGATTTTATAAATAAATTCCCTTCTTATAAAACCCCTTGATTTTATAAGTATTTTCTCTTTAAATAAATTCTAATTCATATTATAAATGAATATCCCTTTTTTTTTATAAAATCCTTTGATTTTATAATTAAATTTCCTTTTTATAAAATCCTTGATTTTTATAAATATTTTATTTTCAATAAACACTTTGAAAATTCCCTTTTTAACATTCTAGTATTCCTTATGGTATTTAACGTACCATATAACAATGATCGGTATCATTCAAACATATAAAATCATCAACAGATTTCACATCATATAACACAATATATGAAACAAATAGTATTTTATATATTGAGGAACCCAGTTGGGTCCCTCCAACCTGTTTCCCTACATCACAGATGTTAATAGACACAAATATCACTAATATAAAATATTCTGATAAACAGAATCAATATTTGATTAACGATTCATATATATCGTTATTTATACTTTCAACCAATACACAAGCAATTCAACCAAACAGTTAACACACAACAATCAACAGATAATTATTAGTTCTAAGAATACGTTATAAAAATATAACTGTTCAGAGTTGGTGAGTTCTACTCACTTTGGCAGTTCATCGTTAAAGAACGGTAAACTGTTGTTTGATTTGAATCAAACAATTTATTTCTCCATAAATTCAAACGAGCTCCAATCCACTCACAGTCAGTTCCATTGGGTAGTGTCCGTCCATACGATCCCAACAGATCTTGTTTCGCTGAGTTCTGATATCGTATGCTCATGTTATAACAATTATAAGTTAATACAATTTTAAACCAAAATAAAACATGATTTATTTTTAAAAGAAATGGGCTTTAACCTTCCTTTCTTACCGGCCCATTTCCACCCAATACCAAACCAGTATCGTGCTTTCTCCCTCACCACAATTTATCGTGACCTGCTCCTCAACTTCCCACACCATTTTCGATCTTCACCTCCAAACCGTTCCTCCATTTCTTTACAACAATTCAAACGAACATAACCAAACTACTCCACATCATCTCCTCCATCAACCTGTACCCACTTCTTTCAATTCGATCATAAATACTGGCATCGCGACTTCAAGTTGAAACCGCACCCTACAGTCATCGCACCGAACCTTTCTTCCACCGAATCACTTTGTTTCTTCCCCGTAGGTGCTATTCCATGTTCTAGATCCGAAATTGAACTCGAAAGGAGCTGCTTCTTCTCCAATCGCACAAAAAGTTGAACCCTAGAAAACTGTGTTACACAGCAAAACTTATCATACCACTCCAAACTAGTACAGGATTGAAGCACTCCCTCTTGTGAATCCAAACATACTACTCTTGCAAATTATAGTTATTTATTTGGATTTGTAAAATTTTTGAAAGTGGAAAAATGTTTACTGGAAGAGGTAAAAACCAGCGGCGCGTTATTCTTGCTCGATTGACTTCTGAGGAATTTTATTTAGGGTTTTAGAGTTTAAGGGTTACTTATAGGAAGGATATAATCTATTATTTTAATCTATTATTTTATTTTATTTTAAGCAATCGCTAATTGTATTCATCCTCTAAAATTCCTATGATCACATACGATAACCAAAAATCACCAAAATTGGCATGCAGCTACAGTTTGACATTACGGACCCAACGAAACTAGTTTCGTCGAATTCCGACTCCGTTTTCTCACACAGCGTATTTTTAAAGGTCGAATTATCAACTGTTTATCACATTAAAATCCCGTACGACCACATACTGACTTCAAAAATCACGAAACTTGACATCTAACAATAATTTGGTATTGCGGATCCAACAAAATTAGTTTCGTCGAAAACAGAGCTCTTTTGCAAAACTGGCTATTTTTAAAGCCCTAAATAACCCTTTTTAATATATAAATATATTTAAAAATAATTAAATTTTGATATTTATAAATAAATATTATCGTATATATTCATCGTGGAATACCATACAGCTCCCAAAATATTTCTAACTGAATGTATAACTCGATAGTTCAAATCTAGTGTTAAATCAGTATTCAATTTATTTTGAAAATCTATTTAAATATAAATAAATCGTTATAAATTATAAAGGAATTCCGTAGCGACTTTTCTAAAATTTTATTTGGACATAACTCAAAATCTACATAATGAAATCCCGATTTTTCTCTTCCATCAAAAAAATACACTTCACCAGCTCCGAGCGTTTCTTGTTTCACAGAAATTCGACTTAAAATGAATTCTGTATATTCGTTTAAAGTTCAAATCGCCAAATTACGAACTGCCGCGCCATTTCGAGCTCGATTATAATTAAATTATAATTTATACGTTCAACCATCGTTAATTTAATATATTCATTATCGTAATTCAATTTTAAACTGAATTATATATTTTGAATTGCCCAATTCACACTATATTGCCATTTCAGCTAATTCTGATTATTTCAGAATTAATAATATTATTTAATTATTATTTTAATTAAATATTCAAAGTTATTTAATTAAACGGCCATTTAATTCTCTAAATCACTATTTAAATAATTAAATAAATTAATTATTATATCGCTAAAATAGGGGACATTACATTCTTCCCCCCTTAAAATAATTTCGTCCTCGAAATTGCTAAGGTAGAAAACAAACCCTATTAACTGGGTTAAAAATTATTTGTTTACTTTAACTTCTGTTTCAACTGAACTAATTAATATTAATTAAAATATTAATTTATTCTTACTAACTAAAGTTTTCAAAAATCCCGAAAATTTTCTAACATTTTTAATTTTCGAATTTTTTTGCCAGCACCTCCTTTGTACTGGTCAATATCTCAAACTCTAACTCGCCTCTCTGGGCCTTCTTCAACCAAAAGAAAATCAAATAGCCAAACGGCTTTCCAATTCGGCTCATCACTCATCAAACTGATATGAATATAAACGTGTACCTTTTTGTCG
Organism: Allium sativum; assembly: GCA_030737875.1. Classification (NCBI taxonomy): domain Eukaryota; kingdom Viridiplantae; phylum Streptophyta; class Magnoliopsida; order Asparagales; family Amaryllidaceae; genus Allium; species Allium sativum. The sequence continues at coordinate 171,610,353 of CM060924.1, read as the reverse complement.
GGCATATAATTATATCCTTTACATCTGCTACCAATTCAGCATGTACTCATATCACCCCAATCAATCTCCAATCCAAATCTGTTCAGCACGGCTATTCGCTTATATCCAAACCAAATTTCATTTCAAACTCGAGTTCCATTCTCGATTCCAAACTCTTAACTTGATTATCAAATTACACTTCAAATTCGAATCTCACAAATCCAATTTGCCTTGATATCATTCTAATTCAATTTCATTTACCACTTAACTGTCTTTATTTGAATTCCAATTGGCTTTCCCAAATTTCAATTCAGTTGGGTTTTAACTCAAATAATCTTTCCCTGGGAAGTTTAAATCACTTAGCTTTTCAAAAATCAAATATCTCTTTTTTCAGGATTCAAAACAACTTGCTTTCCACAAAACAATTCAAAAACAAAATCTTTGGTAGTAATCCGTTACTTAGTAACTCAAAAATGAACACGGATGATGCAGCTGTCGTCATCGGAATCTATTTTCCGGTGATCGAAGTGAGTTTAACACTATATCACTTTTCAAAACCATTTCTAAACATTTCCATTTGAAACACATTACAAAATATCACTCAGAATGCTTGTAAACAATTTAAAATCTCCCAGGATCTTAAATTTTCCTTATTTTTAATCCAAATCCATTTACAAACACGTTTCCAAATTTTAGGAATTTTAATTTCAATTCTGACTTTAATTTCAGATTTAATTCATCTTGATTTCATATATTATACTTATATGAATTCTGACTGGTTATTTACATAACCATTTTACATTTATAATCTCATTCGATTATAATAACAACCAACATATCCTATATATGTTAATATTTCCAATATATATATACTTTTCTATATATTAAAATATAATTTGGGTAAAATTATTTCATTTACCCTCTTTAAAACATACTATGTCAGTTTATCATATTCAAGTGTTTAGTAACCCTTATCGATACAATGGATCAAACTGGTCGACCAGAACTCATAAACAACTCGACCAATAAATCTCCACAATATAAACATTTTATATTGAATATCAAATACGTTCACTCGTATATATACACTCAACTCAATCTAGGGTATTACTAACTGCATCTCTACTGAGTCACGCCACAGAGCCAAGGTAATTCACTTAACCTTAAGCTCTGATACCACTATAACGACCCAGGGATTTTGTCGACCTTGGTTACCGACATAAACTCAATGTCGACACTCCAAGACTCGGAAAATACCGGATAGTTAATGAAAGAAGTTAGAGGGTGAGAATAGATAAGGTAGAAACTTAGAATAGAAGAAGAACATACAACATCAGAGTAACATGAATCTCACAGCGGAACGAACAACATATAATAGATAACATATCCTTGAAATGAAATTAGTATATGTATACAGTAACATTATCAGAGTACAACACTTACAACGGAAATAACTATAGCTATGTAATCCTGAAGCCTCCTGCTCCAGCTCTTCAAGTATATCTGTAAATCCCGACTACTTGACTGCCCGTACAAAATTGGGCACCCAAGAGTTTAGGGAAGACAAAACAAAGTAAACTCTGGGTCAATCATGTGACTGGTGTGAGTAAACTCAAATCATTTGTTTAACTTTTAAAATCTCTTTAAAAGAAAGGATAATCGTAAGACCGATCCACACATAAACACAGACGGTTTTTACCTTACGATAAACCAAATTATTCTTTATATCAAGTCTCTTCTGATATTACAATAATGTCTAAATACAAGTACTTAACAATCTAGCAGAAACGCTTGCATCTAATGTTCTACATATATCATCTACAATCAAAACCACGGGCTCTTATTTGGGGAATGGATTCCAACTATGACAAGGTGTGGATCCACCTTCCTCTCAGTGTACTCTAAAAGCGATACACTGGAGTTCAACAAGAACATCTTGCAACTCAGCCACACATGATCGACCACTCATTTCGCTTGAGTGTATCGAATATATTGCCACCCCTCGGTTAGTATTCCAACATAACCGTTCTCGGGAAATACAGAATTGAAAGAAGTACAAATATGAATATTCTCTAGATGGTGACAATATACCATAATTGGTTGCGAACCACTTAGCCATGCTGCCTGCCCGATTTCTGTCATTTCCCAGTTGATGAGGCTCGAGGTCAAAACGTATCTTTGAACAGATCACTCCTCCATTTACTTCGAATGCCACATCGTCATACCCGTCAAATCACAAATTGATTTCCCCAAAAATATCACGGGTATTGTAACACCCCGTGTATTCTATAACTGTGGAATTAACAAATTAAAGTATAATTAATTTGAAATCAAAGAACTAAGGGAAACGGGATACGCCATTGCGTTCGTCTCGGAAAAATACGCGAAATAGAGTCCGAGTTTTCGAAAAACGGAGTCCGTATGAAGAAGATATAGCCTCCGGAAGTTTCTGAATTAAGTTTAAAATTAAAAATCGGGCCCAATTGGCCAGGGCGGGAAAATTCCCGCCTAAGACACCCAGGTCGACTGGGCTGTCGACCTGGTCTAGCCAGGTCGACAGGGCTGTCGACAGGGCTGTCGACCTGGTCCAGACCCAGGTCGAACCCAGTCCACCCTGGCTGGCCTAGTCTATGTTGGTCGATTTTCAGAGGCATGCTTTGTCATTAGGGCTAGGTGGCAGGCTCTAATTGGTCTCTCTTTCGAATGAATGGCTACGATCAATCCAAGCAACATCGATGGTCCTAATCAGTTCATAAACTCTATAAAAATGACCCTAGACTCTACCTAACCTAAGTCTCTAACACAATTCTCTAGCCTCCATTGCTCTCTTCTTCTAATTAAAAATAAAAATGGCGTCGCTACTCTGCTAGAATCAAAACTAGAAGTCAATCAACATCATCCTAAATTCAAATTTGAGATAAAAGCTTCTGCAACAATTCTGTAACAACTAAAGTCCTTTCTTTAATTCAATCAAGGCAAGTACAGTTATTCTCCGCTATAAACGTTAATTATAATTTTGATATGCATTTAAAACTGAGTTTGAGGTTGTATATATATTCTCTTCTGTTGGATCTGTTTTCTGTGACTGTTCTGTATTCCTTTCTTCTTTTCTGTTTCTATACCCAGGCTACCACGAGCCTGTGCCCAATCTCATAAAGAGATTAACGTATGAACGCAAAATTTGGGACAATTAATGAAGGATGCGAAATTTGACAAGACTGAATTAAACGTATGACTTTAGATCTGAAGCATAAAATATATTGGACATGTGACTTGGGATTGGATGCATAAATTTGGCTATGAACATGTAATTTATATATTGCATGCATAGAGTATGTTGTAATTTAGATTTGTAACTAATTAGAGAAATGAACATATGTTATTTAGATCTGTAATTAATTAGAAAAATAAGCATATGTTATAAACTAGTTTTAGACCTATGCATATTCTGTGATAAAAGAAGAAGAGGAACCACTGTAAGATTACATATGATTTAAGACTTTGGACAAATTGCATATAAAAGTTAAGATTTGATTTTTAGAAGATATGATTTAAAGATTTAGATTGTTGGGTATAGTTTGCATAATGATTCATGACTTAAAAAGAAGAAGATATGGAAGCTTAGGTGTAAAAGATTTACATTAATTAGGATATCTATTATTGTGATTACACCTAAATAGGGATTTTTGGATATATGGCATGCATTGGAATTAATGGTTATATTTGGTATAATTTATATGTGAATCTGCTGTAAAATGCTAGTTTAACAAAAATTGGAACATATGTTATAAGGTAAATTATGTCCATATTCTGCGCTATGTAAATGTATGCAAACATGGAAGTACATGATCATATTGTGAATCATGACATTATTTAGGCATATGAACTTAGGCCTAATTTATGTTTAGGCAAGGCATGTAAATAGAACCTTTAGAAATATTAAATTTGCTAAATCTGCTAATTTGCCAAGTTGCCTAAACTGCTAGTTTTGTTATATTGCCTAGACTGCTAATTAGATTGAAATGCCTAATCTGTTAAATTTGTCGGTTGAAATGCCTAACCTGTTATATGCCAAAATCTGCTAAGTTGCTAAATCTGTTAAATCCGTTAAGTCATATAAAATCTGTTATCTGCTAAAATCTGTTATCTGCGGTGTTGATATAATCATCATGTTATTGATATAATCTGAATTGGCATATATATTGGGCGTGCGCATAAACGGTAAATTATTAATTAATTGGCCGCAAAGATAAACGTGACTAACTCGAGGTTAGAATGAGTTTGCGGCGTAATTCTGCCCGGAACCGCCCGGCACATCCAGTGGCCGCAAACAATAGGTTCTAATGTGAGAAGTTAGTCATAACCTGCTTAAGACACGAGGTTAGGTCTGGCTTGTGGCAGAAGTCTGCCCGGAACCGCCCGGCCCATCCAGCGGCCACAAGCTAGCGACCTAATGTGAGAGGTCTGGGCATTAATAATTAATTAATGCAAATCTAAGATAAGAATGACGTCTAAAACGTATTGGGGGAAAATAGGGTTAAACCAACTGGATTAATAGGTGTAGTAAACCCGTCCATGAATCTGTAGGCCCAATACAAAGTTAGACAAATCTGAAAAATCTGTACATCTGATCTGTTAGTCTGAAAACTTGTTAACTTAATCTGTGAACTAGTAAATCTGAATTCTGTATGCCTAAACTTGTAAACAAGTTAATCTGAGATCTGTTAGTCTGGGGACACAAGGTTAGGAGGGGAATTACTTGTGTCATCTGTTGTTTGGGACCCATATTAGTCAGTAACCCTTTCTGGTATCAAAACTTTGACCCAACAGTAGGTAGGGTCCGGGCACGCTTACTGAACTAATTATAAGTGGTTCATTCTGATAATGGCGAGGGGTGTTGATGGTGCGTTCCAACCGGGTCATGTGCGTGCATGGATCCCGGTCTGCCTCTGAGGATGTAAGACGCCGTGACATCTGTAAATAGGTCTGTGCCAATTGGTTGTCACTTTAGGGAGTGATACACCCTATTGTGGGGCCGACACAGGATATTTATGTATTAGGGAGCCGATCGCTTGGGGTAGGGTTTTAGGGTACGCTTAGTTCTGTCTGTTTCTGTTGGTACCGTCTGTTTCTGTTGGGTGGTAACACCTATCTGTTTCTGCGTGGTACCGTCTGTTCGGGTGGTAAAGGCCCATTACTAGTGTACACCTAATTCCACATTCTGTTTCCGTAGAGATAAATCTGTTTCTGCTTCTGTCTGTTTCTGATCGGGTAGTAAAGGCCCATTATTAGCATTCTGTTTCTGTTAAAGTATTCTGTACCCGTTCCTGCTTCAATTTAGACATTAGGGAGACACCTAATTCTGCTATACTAGTATTAGTGCAGAGAAGTGTAAAACAATAGTTTATATCATTCTGTTTTTCTGTTATATCTGCTACACCTGTTATAGTTATCTCACATCCAGATTTATGTTCATATCATATTATTATTATCTGTTCATATGCTGAAAGTCACTGGACTTGCCAGACTTTTTGTCTGACCCTTGTTGTTTCGCCTCCTTTCTTCCGTTTCCCCCCCAGGTTATCCAAGGAGGGAAATACTTTAGCTTGATCCGGATTTCTCTTTGCTTGAAGTGCTTAAAGTATGGCTTGGCTCTGTATAGCTTCCGTTCCATGGGGATTATGATTTTAAACTATGCGTTTTGAAGGCTTTTGTACAAGACTGATATTTTGTACTTGAATTCTGAAATTGAAAGGATGCAAACATATTAATTTCTGTTTCCGCTGTAATAAAGTTAAAAATTTTCAAGTACTGTTTTATCTGTCTTGTAAGTTTCTGTTCTGTTTACTAAAATGCTCCACCAAAGTTAAGGCATTCCCTTTGTGAGTGACCTTAACGGAGGTGGGGTGTTACAGGTATAACCTAAGAGAAACAAATTCCTCCGCCACCAACGTAAATACGTTTGAAACGACCAACTTACGCGATCTACCAGATATACTCTGTCAGACGTTCGTCCATTCAAGTTGTCCTGGGACTGGACAAACCGAAGGCGCTACTCAGTACATCCATCTTTGGCAATTTCTACCTAAGATTTATACAATAGCCCTTGCACTTTACTCCATATTTAATATATTCAGCATATTTGGTTTGCAACGCTTATGCCAATACGGAGTGGTTCTTCGGATAATAATTCAACCGGTCTCTCCATATTAACAACGTTAAAATGGTCTAAACTTTGATAGTCGGTGATTTAACTATCAAATAAAAAATGCCCGTGTGCACACAACGATCTTATTTCCAAATGGAATTATCGATCAAATCATCAAACATATATATATCTCCTTATTTTCAATATTTAGAAAATATACGTTATTTACATTGGAAAACATTTCCATAGCTTATTCACGCATCACTACCATTCCACAACTGTTAGTCCCTAACTGTAAACTAGTAAGAGAACAATTCTCTAAGTATCAATCCCGAAGGCCGAAACCAACATCAGATCGATACTCAAAAAACTATTCAACTTAACTAATCTCTAGCCAGTTTCTAATCTTGTTTAACTCTATTTGATTAACTCTTATTCGAATAACTAATATTCAATTAACTCTAATTGAATAACTAGTATTCAATTAACCCTAATTTAATTAACTATGTTCAATTAACTCTACCTAGTTAACTCTTATTCGAATAACTAATATTCGATTAACTCCTTTTATCTCTTGTCAATTTCCTTTTATAATCCTATTTATTTTTCCAAATAAATATTCCTTTATTCTATTTATTCACTAAATAATTATTCCTTTATTCTTATTCTATTTATTTACTAAATAAATATTCCTTTATAATCTATTTGTAAATATTTTACAAATATTTCCCTTTCTTATATTTGTTTTACAAATATTTTTCTTTCATATTTATCTATTTATCTTCTAAATAAATAATCCTTTTATACTCTTATTTATTTACTTAATAAATAAATTCATTTCATACTTCTATTTATTATCCCAATAAATAACCCTCTTTATAAAATCCTTTGATTTTATAAATAAATTCCCTTCTTATAAAACCCCTTGATTTTATAAGTATTTTTTCTTTAAGTAAATTCTAATTCATATTATAAATGAATATCCCTTTTTTTATAAAATCCTTTGATTTTATAATTAAATTTCCTTTTTATAAAACCCTTGATTTTTATAAATATTTTATTTTCAATAAACACTTTGAAAATTCCCTTTTTAACATTCCAGTATTCCTTATGGTATTTAACGTACCATATAACAATGATCAGTATCATTCAAACATATAAAATCATCAACAGATTTCACATCATATAACACAATATATGAAACAAATAGTATTTTATATATTGAGGAACCCAGTTGGGTCCCTCCAACCTGTTTCCCTGCATCACAGATGTTAATCAACACAAATATCACGAATATAAAATATTCTGATAAACAGAATCAATATTTGATTAATGATTCATATATATCGTTATCTATACTTTCAACCAATACACAAGCAATTCAACCAAACAGTTAACACACAACAATCAACAGATAATTATCAGTTCTAAGAATACGTTATAAAAATATAACTGTTCAGAGTTGGTGAGTTCTACTCACTTTGGCAGTTCATCGTTAAAGAACGGTAAACTGTTGTTTGATTTGAATCAAACAATTTATTTCTCCATAAATTCAAACGAGCTCCAATCCACTCCCAGTCAGTTCCATTGGGTAGTGTCCGTCCATATGATCCCAACAGATCTTGTTTCGTTGAGTTCTGATATCGTATGCTCATGTTATAACAATTATAAGTTAATACAATTTTAAACCAAAATAAAACATGATTTATTTTTAAAAGAATTGGGCTTTAACCTTCCTTTCTTACCGGCCCGTTTCCACCCAATACCAAACCCGTATCGTGCTTTCTCCCTCACCACAATTTGCCGTGACCTGCTCCTCAACTTCCCATGCCATTTTCGATCTTCACCTCCAAACCGTTCCTCCATTTCTTAAAAACAATTCAAACGAACATAACCAAACTACTCCACATCATCTCCTCCATCAACCCGTACCCACTTCTTTCAATTCAATCATAAATACTAGCATCGCGACTTCCAGTTTAAACCGCACCCTGCAGTCATCGCACCGAACCTTTCTTCCACCGAATCACTTTGTTTCTTCCCGTAGGTGCTATTCCACGTTCTAGATCCGAAACTGAACTCGAAAGGAGCTGCTTCTTCTCCAATCGCACAAAAAGCCGAACCCTAGAAAACTGCGTTACACAACAAAACTCATCGCACCACTCCAAAATAGTACAGGATTGAAGCTCTCCCTCTTGTGAATCAAAATACTACTCTTGCAATTTGTAGTTATTTATTTGGATTTATAAAATTTTTGAAAGTGGAAAAATGTTTACTGGAAGAGGTAAAAACCAGCGGCACATTGTTCTTGCTCGATTGACTTCTGAGGAATTTTATTTAGGGTCTAAGAGTTTAAGGGTTACTTATAGTAAGGATATAATATATTTTTTATCTATTATTTTATTTTATTTTAAGCAATCACTAATTGTATTCGTCCTCTAAAATTCCTGTGATCACATACGATAACCAAAAATCACCAAAATTGGCATGCAGCTACAGTTTGACATTATGGACCCAACGAAACTTGTTTCGTCGAATTCCGACTCCGTTTACTCACACAGCGTATTTTTAAAGGTCGAATTATCGACTGTTTTTCACATTAAAATCCCGTACGGCCACATACTGACTTCAAAAATCACGAAACTTGACATCTAACAATAATTTGGTATTGCGGATCCAACAAAATTAGTTTCATCGAAAACAGAGCTCGTTTGCAAAACTGGCTATTTTTAAAGCCCTAAATAACCCTTTTAAATATATAAATATATTTAAAAATAATTAAATTTAATATTTATAAATAAATATTATCGTATATATTCACCGTGGAATACCATACAGCTCCCAAAATATTTCTAACTGAATGTATAACTCGATAGTTCAAATCTAGTGTTAAATCAGTATTCAATTTATTTTGAAAATCTATTTAAATATAAATAAATCGTTACAAATTATAAAGGAATTCCATAGCGACTTTTCTAAAATTTGATTTGGACATAACTCAAAATCTACACAATGAAATCCCGATTTTTCTCTTCCATTAGAAAAATATACTTCACCAGCTCCGAGCATTTCTTGTTTCACAGAAATCCGACTTAAAATGAATTCTGTATATTCGTTTAAAGTTCAAATCGCCAAATTACGAACTGCCGCACCATTTCGAGCTCGATTATAATTAAATTATAATTTATACGTTCAACCAACGTTAATTAAATATATTCATTATCGTAATTCAATTTTAAACTGAATTATATATTTTGAATTGCCCAATTCACACTATATTGCCATTTCAGCTAATTCTGATTATTTCATAATTAAATATATTATTTAATTATTATTTTAATAAAATATTCAAAGTTATTTAATTAAACAGCCATTTAATTCTCTAAATCACTATTTAAATAATTAATTAAATAAATTATTATATCGCTAAAATACGGGACATTACCTCAAGGGTAGGTCGACCCCTGGGTCGACCCAGGTACAGCTTAGGTCGACCCAGGTACAGCTTAGGTCGACCTATATGGGTCCAGTTGCGCGAATCCTGTTGTATTTAACGTTTTCTTTTTAAACGTTCGAATAATATGCCTATTATACCTTCTTTGATTTATTTTATACCTATTATACATCACTGTTACGTTTGAATTTCAAATTTACGCATGCATATTTTATCCCAACATTTGAATTTGTGCATATATATATATATATATATATATATATGTGAGCAACTTTTATTTCATTTTCAAAATTCAAACGGTGTTGTGCCGTCATTTAATTCTTACCTATTTTCATAGATTGCAGGTTTATTTTAAATTTCTCTTTTGCATATATATACATTTTTGCATACATATACACATATATTGACATATACATGAATACATATACTTTTATATTTGTGTTTGTGTATAATTTTCCTTATATGTGCATATATACATGTTTTCCGCCTAAAACGTGTATTATTTTAGCTGTTCTTCTAAATTAAAAATATGGCGTCGATGAGATTCGAACTTGCGCCACTCACTTTGGAGCCACTTGTCTTTATCAACTAAGCTACATAGGCTTGTGTTAACAAGACTAAAAACAATGGTGGTCATTGTTCTTCTCTTATACCTCCTTTTCATGTTTGTTGTAATATTTCATTTAAAAATATCTTTCTCATCTTAAATCTGTATTCTGCAATCCATAGGTCTAAATTGATCAGAAAATCGCCCCGGACGTAATGATGCTAATTTCGTGACCTAATTCTGAAATCTCTTCAAATTTTATTTTATTATTTAATTAAAAATGCTGGGTGTTACATTCTCCCACCATTAGGAAATTTTATTCCCGAAATTTGGTAAGGGTAAAATTAAGTAATTACTCGCATAATATACATCCATCATGTGTGAATCCATCTGTTGCAACCACTTGTGTACTTGTGCAAAGTGTAATACAACATAATAATATATGAATGTCATGTATGCCGTAGAAGTACCTCCTATATGAATGCAATTTTTTCATGAAAGTCTTTTGAAAACATAATGCACGCATCCTAAATATATTGGCAATTTCTACATGAATGCAATATTTTGAAAATCAAAATACTTTTTCATCCAAATTTTCCCACACTCTTACAGAGCAAGAGCATAGTTCATCCAATTATTACATGCAAAATCCTACCAACCAACTTTAAATTTTGAATTTCACAAAAAAAAAATCTAATTTTCCAAATTCTATTTCTTATGTTACAAAAAAGATGGAAAACAGGAAACTTGACGTCTCTCGTTTTTCTTTTGTGTACCTTTTCCATCTGTACTTGAATTATATAAAACTATTATATAAATATTCCCTATTTTCCTATTCAAGCACATCCCAGATAAGAAAACTTTCGTTGTTACATATTTTCTTTTTCAATTTATCTTGGAAAATTTCATTTTTATTTCCGTTTCTCAAAATTTTCATTTTTTCTTAACCATCATGTTTGTTGCTTTACTGAATTTGTTATTTCCTTTTAGTTATGTTATTACTCTTTTCTTATCTTATTTAACTTAATCCTATGATCTAAGTTCAGTTTTTAAATAAGCCTTCTAATCCTTCAACTAAAACACGAAAACAAACACTCTACACAACTACTACTAAGGGCCAAGAATCTTAGGACTATGTCACCCCCGATAAAGAAAAGTCCAAACTACAGGATCTAAACACTTACTTTCCCTCTACTATCTAGTAGTAACTACTAGTCCTAGCTGTGTACTAATAGTCATTTCCAAGAAACAACCTAGGCTTCACAATGCTTACGCATTCTACGGGAACTTACCATTATTTCCAAAACAGTCCTAGCTATTTTCTTTATAGCCTCTTAAATTTTCCCGTCCTCCCTAGGTACTAATCCTTTGCCTACTCCTTGATTTCAAAAACGTGATTTGGCTTCCACATTTCATTTTTCTCCCAAAAATTAAAAGTGTCAAAACTTTATTTTTCTATAATAAAACTTTCCTTTGCCAAACCAAAAAAACGTCATCCCACAAATGCAAATCTTTTCATTTTAAATCATAAAAACTGGAGTAGACAAGGACAACAACTTCTCTATCAGTTTCACTACCTTTCATGTTTATAATGTCAGTTCAATAACTTACAACTAGGTGCAAACATCTACTCTATTCTTAATTCTTACAACTTATTTTGTTCGCCTAACAAAATTTTATGTCAAAACAGTTATCAAAAATAGTTATCAAAAGAATAGAGAACTTTGAAATTTTCTTTACCAAAAATTTTAGTTTTTAAAGATGCAAATATTTTTAGACAAAAGTTTCACAAGAAATAACCGATTCCAAAATATACCCCAATTTATTTCAAAACTCGATATGTACTTTTCAAATATGTTACTTACATATTTTTTTCAAACATCAAAAATACCTCTTTTCTCTCAACATTGTTTCTACACAATTTAGCTAGTACATATTTTAAAATTGTATACTTTTAAGAAACATGAAATAACCATAACGAAAACTATTAATATTTCAAGTTCTTAAAAGCTAACAATGGGCTTAGACTCAAAGTGGGTTTCCAACTTACCTAGACTCTCCTAGATATTCCCACAAAGTCAATTCTCTCAAATATATATATATATATATATATATATATATTCCTAGTCCATTTTTCTCTTTTACACTTATCCAATTTATAAGGCTCTACTGCCAAGCCCATTAATCTGAAATACGAACATTACATATACTAACTCACGGGATACACCTTTCTCCAATACAAAGCATATTGTACACCTTTAACCCAAACCATCTAGGGGTCTCAAATTCCCATAATCATTCCTGTAGTGTACAAAACAGATATCCCAACTCTTTCCATGTTCCGCTTTTCTAATTTAGTGGGTTCCACAATGGATCTAGGTGTATATATATAATATATTTATATTTAAAAAAATACAAATACGTTCACTCACTATCTATATAGGGATCCTAAACCTAGGCTCTGATACCAGATGTAAAAACCTGAATTACGAAAGACTGATTTTTTTTCTTTCAAAATTGCAGTCTATCGAAAGTCGAATTGGCTTGTCTAGTATCCTACAGAAAAGATAGAGATATAAAATATATCAGAGCTCAGAAAACATCTCACAATGGAATGGAATAAAATATAATATAATCAAATATAGCCTTACCGAAATAATAGTACTGCCTAGCCAGTATCTAAAGCTATCATATCTCTGTCAAAAGCCTATTCTGCGGGTATGTTATGAGGAGGGGGTCAAAATTCAAGTTCTGGTGACTAGACCTAAATTACACGTTCTGAAATAACCCTACATATACCGTTCAGGTACATTTTTTATTTATTAGGTTATTTTGGGTTAATAACACTCAAGGTTTTAATCACACGACGTATCCATCTACCTTCTAGTAGATTAACCTAATAGAGTATATGTAGCTACCCCCAATATCAAGGTTCTTCCCATCTTACACTCCTCGCTTGGTCTCCACCATCATGCCACAGAAGCGTATGCAACTCCCATCCTATGCCAGAGCAATGTACGGATCTCCATAAAACTACGCCACGTTATGCAACTCTCATCCTACGCCGGAGCGACGTGCGGATTTCTGTAACACTACGCCATGTTTCACACAAAACTGCCATTTTTATACTACGTAAGCTTACAGACTGCCATATCCGAAACTCCTCAGCCAAACTCGATCATAACATGGAGTAATACCCTAGCGTATGCGATACACCACACGATGTGACATGCATGTTTTAGGATCCTCACACGTACGTACTGTCTACTGTACCTCGAGTTCCGTAATAGGGCTGCATCTGAATGCACGGAACTCAGTTGAGAGCTTTTCCATATCCGTATAGGCTTGCTAAAGAGGCCTAAAGTACAAATATCTAAACTATGGTCTGCATTTCTACAGTGGCTATAGTTCCACCTCGACCCCCCCTCAACTAGTGAAATACTACATCAAGAGCTAAGTGACGTGCCCTTAGCAAACAATCGACATCCAAATTGGCGTGTCCTACAACCGAAGTCTTGATAGTGAAAGATCGATGGTTTATAGGTTTAGCTTTAGTCTTTCTGCGTCACACTGACTGCCGATGACAGGTACCGGAAGATCACCGTCCTTTCTTGGTCCTGACCAACCTCTCTGTAGGCAAATCGTCAAATCATCCCAATGCCATACTGCCATAGCCTTTTGACTGCCAAACTACAGTTGTAGTCGATGTATACTCACTGGGTGGTAACGCGCAGACCCAAACTCTATGAGTATAACCTGAGCATGCACCGCAACGGAGGTCTACCATAGAGTACCCTACCACATCCCTCGGAAGCCACGTGCATCGTTCCAGTCCAACAGAGTCAACAAACAGAATATCTAGCAGAAGAATCAAATAAACGTGTTCCTCTCGTGCCTCCAGAAACCTTGATGATCTATCCTATTGGGTTCTGCACCTTCGTATGTGAGAACTGGTCCAAGCGCATCACGCTAACGTTTTATTAGACCTTATGTCTAAACGTTTAATTATTCACTAGCTCTACCTCATCAGATTCTAGTAAACTTGGTTGTTTTCAATCGCATTAATTTCTTATTCAAGTTATCAAGTTCCCTCTGAGCCCCTTATATGTCTAAGGAGTGGACCCCTCTCGCTTATTAATTTCAGTTGTATAACTTAACCCAATTAAGTTCGTTAATAAGCACCTAATATGTTATTCCCAAGATTGTAATTCAAGATTTGTAATCTACAATTTTCTTACATTATTAACCTGTCATTCGTTGTCCAACTTCAGGTTACAATAACATGTTCTACTTAATGTACAATTAAGTATATATTATCTCAATCAGCAGGCTCTATGTTAACATGTTACTTAATATATATCATTAAGTACAACTCATTTCATCTCATAAGTTTCCATACTTCATTCAGTCTTATAACGCCTGAGCGGGCTTCCGCTTATAATTACTTTCTATTGTTTAGACTTCTTAATTTCCATTTATAAGTCTATTAATAATAATCCCACTTAATTATTATTCATTAACCATGACTTGGTTGATTACAACTTCTTGTTGTTCTTTACTTATTTACTTAGTTCTCTTAACTAAGGTTTATCAACAAGTTTCTTTCCATTTATTATAACCTACGTTATAATTCCCACTTGTTCTTAGGACAAGCCTAGCTATTATATAACATTCTCGTTAATGTTATTAATTATAATAGGTTATTATCATTCCTCATCATTCTAATTCTTATCCTATTGTAATATCCATTCATTACAATTAATGCCATTTATTCATTTCCCGTTATACACACATATTTATATATATGTTTAGGCACCAGACTCCCTACATTAAGTTGACTATTTGTGGATATTGGAGGAAGGTTCCAGGAAGACTTCTTCCACATTGAGCTTAACCTCGTGTCTTAGTACGGTTATTTACAATTTTATGCACCGGGCCCCTCTCGTTAAGCTGACCACTTGTGGATGCTGGATTTGCTGGGTGGTTTCGAGCAGGCTTTTACCACAAGTTGAACTTAACCTCGTACCTTGGTGCAATTATTTTACAATTTTCTAGCTACTGTAGATTATTCAGATAACTTAGGCATATTCATTCTTCCAAATTTGTACTGTAATTCTATTTACGCATTTTAGAATAATATTCTTAACAAATGTTCAGGCTTAACATAAATTCCATAATTACAGTAATTACAGTAATTTCCAATTTAGATGGATGTTTAAATGGAAACAGGCTTATATGAAATAATTATTCTCAATAGATTTAACCCCAATTACCGTTAGTATTCGCAATTTCATTATAACTTGATTCATAAAATCCAATTAACAGGTTCTTAGGGTGATTCTTTATACAACAGTAATTGTCCTAAACATCTTAATACACAATTTCTACAATTATTAACTGTTTAGAAAATATAATACAATGGGGATTACAAATGATAAATATACTGCTATTTAGAATGGTATAATTTAGATCCACTCACCTAATAGCTTTCCCATCCATGAATCTGATCCAGATTTGTTGTTCCGTGGCATCCCTAACTGAATATATATTCAAAAATATCCACGGATTCACAAATCTATTACTAAAGAAGAGGGAAAAGGAAGGGTAACCTAAATAAACCAGATTCAAAGACTTACCTAACGCCGATCGGAATATTAACACCCATTGGTAGATATATATACAGATATATATATATATATACTTTTTCTCCAATTCTTGAATCAGAATTTCCTAAGACTAATTGTTATATTTTCTTAAGAGATTCGAGGAGGAAGAAGAATGGCATAGTCTAGATAGCCACTCGAAAAATATGAGATTTAGGTTAGGCTCGGCTAGTCTATTTATAGGTGTTCAAGAAAGTCTGGATCTTAATCGTACACAAAGTGCCGACTCAGCAACAAATATGGTCTGAAAAACAGTCCTGATTCACTGAACGAATCTGCCCAGATCAAGAGTGGGTCGACCCAGGCATATCTTAGGTCGACCCATGTGGGTCCAGGTGTGCATTTCCTACTGTATTTAACGATTTTGTTTAAAACGTTTGATTAACATGCCTATTATACCTTCTTTGATTTATTTTATACCTATTATAAGTCACTATTATGTTTGAATTTCAAATTTACGCATGCACATTTTATCCCAACATTTGAATTTGTCCGTATATATATACGCACAACTTTTATTTCATTCTCAAAATTCAAATAGTGTTATGTCATTATTTAATTCTTACCTATTTTCATTGATTGCAAGTTTATTTTGAATTTCTCTTTTATATTATTTTTTTGCACATATATACGCATATATATACATATACATGTATGCACATATTTTATATCCATTTTTATGTATAATTTTCCTTATAAGTGCATTTATACATATTTTCCTTTTAGAACGTGTATTATTTTATCCGTTCTTCTAAAATAAAATTATGGCGCCGACGAGATTCGAACTTGTGCCACTCACTTGGGAGCCACATGTCTTTACGTACTGAGCTACATAAGCTTTTGTTAACAAGACTAAAAACAATGGTGGTTATTGTTCTTTTCGTATACCTCCTTTACATATTTGTTGTAATATTTCAGTTAAAGATATCTTTCTCATCTTAAATCCATTTTCTGCAATCCATAGGTCTAAATTGATTAGAAAATCGCCACAGACGTAATGACGCTAATTCCGTGGCTATATTCTGAAAGCACTTTAAATTTTATTTTATTATTTTATCAAAGAAGTGGGGTCTTATAGTAAGGGTGCCGTCAAGATATAGATTGAAAGGAATATTATTCTTTTACAACTAATTAAAAGGCCTTTTCTGGATCTAATACAAATTATTGTGAGTTTCACGTTATTTTTAGATTTGCAATTTAAAAAGGATTTTGAAAGTAAATATATATTGGATCTGAAAAGTATTAGTGTTTATAAGTTTATTTTTATATGTTATTATTCTTTAATTTACAGTCAATTGCCTATTCATTCTTCAGTAATTACCCCTTTGTATGTACATCTTTCTTCCATATCCCCTTTCTGTCACTATTTTATTTACATTCTTACTATGCCTACTTTATCAGTCTGTTCATATCTGAGTTTGGTTGTATTTTTTTCTTTTTTTTTTTGCGCTGAGACTAGGCCAACGAGAGCCTAGGACTTTTTCACTAGAATTATGTACAATTTGGAATAAACTGGAATAATATGTTATGTTAATAAAAAGGAGATTTGGGAACATTTGAAAATGAGAACTATTGACTGTATAACTAGGATAATTATAAAGGAAGAGTATGTAAATATGTTAATTTTAACAGGTTAGACTTAATTTTATATTAATTAGAACATTTTATGGGATAATATGAGAACCAGATGTAAATTAAGTAAAACATGTTATTGTAATCTGTAAATATCAAAGAAGGTGCCCGTATGATTTGGGAGAGGATTGTTACATTTAATAAGAATTGTATCGTTAAATATAACATAAGGTTATATTAAGCTTATTAATGAACTTAAACCTGCTAAGTTAAACCTGACTGATTAATAAGCGTAAGAGGTCCATATCTGCTGTTAAAATATTTGGGGGACTCTTGAAATCCAAGTTTGGGGGCCAAGCCTAGGGGTGGCTTGTGTCAATATGTCGTTTACTTGGAAACCATATCAATCAGTACCATCTGTTATCAAACACGTATCGCGCTAGGTAGAGACTAGGGCTCGCTTTACTGATGGATGATTATAAGAGGTTCAAATTCTAGAGGTGAGTATGGGTGCATTTCGGTGCGTTTCGGTCATGAGTGTGCATGTGTCCGATGGGGGAAGATAAGGCGCTGTAACACCGAGGAATAGGTCTGTGTCTTTTAAAGTCGATGGGTTTGGGACTGGTATCCCCGACTGCCATGGCTGACATAGGTTATTCGCATCTTTAGGGAGCCGATCACTGGGTGGTAATTAGGGTAAAACCTAATCATGATATTTTGATAGTTGGTGCATGAATTTTATTCTGGGATATTAATGAGAAGCTTATCCAGTCTTACCTTATCTCGTTTATTTCGTAGTTGCAAATGTTACTGTATTTTCATATCCAGTATTATTGATCTGTCTTGATATTTCTTTACTTTATGCTTATGTAAAAACCATTGGAACTCACCAGACTTTATGTCCGACCTGTTTTGTTTTTCCTTCACTCTCTTCCTTTCCCCCAAGTTCTCAGGATGGCGGATTGCAGCAGTGACCATGGTTCTTTGATTCAGCTTGGACTTGGACTATTTCTTAATCGATGTATTGTTTCGGTTTCTGATACATGATTTTGTTATGAATCATGAGGGATATGATTTTTATAGTTTTTTACTTGTACTCTGATTGTTTATGTTTCCACGAGACAAATGCTTTATTACTATGACTTTATGGTATTTGAAACTGTAATGCTGTAATTGGTTTAATAATAAAAGTTTGAAAAGTTTTCCGCTGTAATTTTACATTCTGTCTTGTCAATATTAGCCTCTGCGTTTTACTTTAGACCTATTGCGCTTCACAGAACTTAATGCATCCTCATATGGGTGACATTAAGGGATGTGGGGTGTCACATTTGGTATCAGGGCTTATGGTTATAAGATCAGAGAATTTTTTTTTTTTGAGAAACTATTTTCAAAGTAAATATTTTCAAGTAAAACCTACTTTCGAAAAATATATCCCTTCAAGTTATTTACAATATTCCTTCGATCTCTTTTTGAATCCTTGTTTCTCCTCTTTTCAGCATGTCTATGGCTCCTAATTTCCCTGAGGGTATTCCCATTCTGACATGGTTCTGTAGATACGTAGAGGCTACATCACCTGCAGAAGTGCAAGGAAATGTCCCACCCCTAGTTGCAACTGTAGTAGTTCTACCCAATCCAGAAGTCCACTTCTCTAAGCTTTATAAGGATTTCCGTGCGGTGGGAGGCAAGCCATTTCGTGGTACGAAAAGCTACGTTGAGGCTAGCAATTGGCTTACAGATACAGAGAACATGTTTGGATTGTTGGAGCTAGACGATAGGAGGAAGGTTCAGTTGGCTGCGTGGCAATTGAAAGACGAAGCATCATATTGGCAGAAGGTGACTCAGGCTGGGCAGGTGGTGGCCACTTGGGATGAGTTTAGGAATATATTCGAGATGAAGTTCTTATCACAATCTAAGGAAGGAATGTAAGTGGAGAAGTTCTTAAATCTGAAGCAAGGAATCATGATGGTGAAGGAATATGTCAATAAATTTAATCAATTAGCAAGATTTGGCTTGAATTTAGTAAACATTCATCATAAAAAGGCTTTACGATTGGCTAAAGGGTTAAATCGGCCTCTCCAAGGATTAGAGTTGGGAGCTCCAGTCGTCTTTGCAACCAAGGTAGATGACTCTCTCCATCTATCCGTAAGCTATAAGGAGTTGAATAAGCTCACCAGGAAGAATATACACCCACTCCCATGGATAGATGACTTGTTGACTAGTTAGTGGGCGCTTCGGTTTTCTCACAGTTGGACCTGACCATCGATTTTCATCAATCGAGGGTAGAAGATGATAGTATAGACAAGATTGCTTTCAGGACTTCAGATGGATTCTTTGAATAGCTGGTCATGCCTTTTGAGCAGACCAATGCACCCGTGTACTTTGTGGATTTGATGATTCAGGTGTTTAGGGTGCACCTAAACAAGTTCGTGGTAGTCTTCATGGATGATATTCTGATTTTCTCGAAGAACGAGGAAGAGCATGCCATACACTTAGGAGAGCTTCTCTGCACTCTTAGGTCGCATCAGCTTAAGGCTAAGTTTTCTAAGTGTCATTTCTGGCTGAAGGAAGTAAGGTTCCTAGGGCATATTGTCTCAAAGGACTGAATAGCGGTGGACCGCGCTAAGGTTGTCGCAAGATTGGAAAGCCCCTAAGAATGCTACAGAGGTTAGCGGTTTCTTAGGGTTGCTGATTATTACAAAAAGTTCCTTATGGACTTTGCACGGATCTCATCTCCGCTCACCTTTCTGACGAAGAAGAATCCGTCTTTCGCTTGGAGTATTGATTGCGAGGACGCATTTCAGATGTTATAGAAGGCTCTACATCAGCTTTGGTTCTGACACTTATAGATGGTGCCAAGATGTTTAAAATCTACACGGATGCTTGTAGCATGGGTTATGGAGCCGTGTTGATGCAAGTAGGTAGGGTAGTCAGATATGGGAGTAGGAAGTTGTGGTTTATGAGAAGAACTATATTACCCACGATTTGGAGTTGGCAGCAATAGTGTTCGCACTCAAGACTTGGCGGCACGACTTACTTGGTGAGAGGTTCAAGCTTGATGCGGATCACAAGTCTTGAGTCCTCTGTTCATACAACGACAGAACTTGGAATTTATCTCGACATTTGATTTCAGGCCATCTATGTATTTTGCACCCAGTTTGTTAGAATCGTTGGAGGTGCGACCTACTCTTTTGGAGCGCATTGGATCCACTCAGCGTGAGGATGAGCAGTTAATAGGTATCTTGGATAGACACGGTAGAGGAGAGACCTCTAGTCACCTAGCTAGATATTCTATGGACGAGAGATGGGGGATACATCGAGATGGGAGATTGTGTGTTCCTAGAGTTCGAGAATTGTTGAGATCAGTTCTTAAGGAGGCTTATCACTCTCTGATGACTATCCATCTGGGCGGTGATAAGATGTACTGAGACATGAAGAGGGTTTTTTCATTAGACTAGTATGAAGGACATTGCAGAGTTTGTGGCCCGTTGTTTGACTTGCTAGTAAGTAAAGGCTGAATAGAGGAAACCTGATGGATTACTTCAGCCTTCAGATATTCCACAGTGGAAGTGGGAGAGCATATCCAAGGATTTTACTAATGGTTTCCGAGATCGAGGAAGGGCAACACCAGTATATGGGATACAGTTGACAGATTGACTAAGAGTGCTCACTTTATCCCATATAAGAGTAAGAGTATGGCATCTTGGCTAGCATCGATATATCTTAGAGAGATCGTTCAACTTCATGGGGGTACTCTCCAGTATAGTTAGTGACCATGACCTCAGCTTTACGAGTGAGTTTTGGAGGAGCTTGCGAGAGGCACTAGGGACACAGTTACGACTTAGGACCGCCTATCACCCTCAGACCGATGGACATACCGAGAGGGTCAATAGGGTCCTTGAGGATTTATTGAGACTGTGTATCATAGATTTCAGAGGGACTTGGGAGGAGCATCTCCCATTAGTTGAGTTCGTCTACAATAATAGTTATTAGACAAGTGTCGGTATGGCTTCCTTCGAGGCACTTACGGACGACCCTGCAGATCACCTACATGTCAGTTGGAGTCTACAGACATACTTCTACTTGGGCCTAAGATGGTTAGAGAGGCTTCTTAGAAGATAGACCTTATTCGTAGACGGATGAAAGCAGTCCAGGACAAGCAGAAGTCATACGCTGATCAAAGGAGGACTGACTTAGAGTTTGGAGTAGGAGATATAGTCTTTATCAAGGTGTCACCTTTGAGAAGCGTTGTTCGCTTTGGCTCAGTAGGGAAATTGGCGCCAAGGTTTGTAGGGCTATTTCCCATAGTTGAGAGGATAGGTCAGATGGCCTATAAAGTTAGACTACCTGAGAGACTGGCAGGCGTTCATGATATGTTCCATGTTTCCCACTTGAGGAAATGTCTACATGATTCCGCAGAGGTAGTAGAGCCAAGTACGCTTGAAGATTTTGAAGTTAAAAAGGAGGCATCAGTTAGAAAAGTTCCTACCTGCATACTTGGATCGCATGTTAAAAACTATGCAAACAAGGAGATCAAGCTAGTGAAGGTGCCATGGGGAGAAGATCTTGACGATGCGACATGGGAACCCGAAGACAAGAGTCATGCTTCTTACCCTTTTCTCTTTGAGAGTGTGTTTTTAATTCCTTTCTAAGCTTTTGAATACGAATCTTTTTTTCCTATCATTCGAATTTATTCTTTGGTAGAAACTTGTGGTTGAAAACATATGTTTGAGACATGTTATGTTTGATGGTTGCAAGTGTATGCAAGTGTTTGCTAGTGGACGCGGTGGATGCATATACACACACATTAGGCATTGGATTATGGATCGGCTAAACAAGAGCAAGTTCATACTACATATGGATGCATGTGCATTTTAATTTTTATTGGACGAAAATTATTGAATCATCATTTGGATATTACATTTTGGTGAATACTTGTTGCACACATATATAAATTTATATGTATTATTAGGATTCTTTTGTATACATGATGGGTACATGGCACAAGAATGAATTACATTAAGGAGGTCAACTGGATAAGTAAACCGCTTGATTTTCGCATTAGCTTAGGGGTATATACACAATACCTTTGCATATGTTCATAAAAAGAATTAGAAATTTTAAGGACAATTGATGCCAGTGGTTGATGGATGAGTAGATGGGTACAGATTTTGATTGATAACATTAGTAACATTCTTCTTAATTTGGAGATTTCGAGGACAAAATCCTTTAAATAGGGAAGAATGTAACACCCCATATTTTAATACACAATAATTATATTAAAAAGATATAAAAATCAATATTAAATGATAAAATATTCAGAATTGGGTAAAACAAACATTACCGTTGCGTTCGTTATGATATTCCGATTCAGACTTTTAGTTTTCGTAAATCGGACTAAGTATGGAAAAGTTATGATCTAAAGAAGTTTGAAATAAATTAAACAAATAAATGATCAATTAACTCAGAAATGCAACGGTAACAGGGCAACCTGACCTTGCATGGGTCGACCCCTATGTCTATTCTAGGGTCGACAATTGTGTTGACCCAAGTAGTAGGTGGTTCGACCCACCTTCGACCTGGCAACGTGAACAAAGTTGGACTGATTTTCTGGTTTTGTTCTTATGCTAACTCAGTGGTGATGTGTATTCTACGGTTTTATTTTAAACCCTAAGAACCTATGGTTTATATTATCCTAATATATCTATAAATGAGCTAGCAACCCACATGATTTTCCTACATAAACATTTCTTCATCTTCTTTCTCTATAAGCTATGTTCTGAAATAAAATAACAAAAAAGGTTAGGGTGCTGTCAAGATATAGATTGAAAGGAATATTATTCTTCTACAATTAATTCAAAGGCCTTTTCTGGATCTAATACAAATCACTGTGAGTTTCACGTTATTTTAAGATTTGCAATTTAAAAAGTAATTTGACAGTAAATATATATTGGATTTGAAAAGTATTAATGTTTATAAGTATATTCTCATATGTTATTGTTTTTAATTTACCCTGTTCATTCTTCAGTTTTATCTGTTTGTATGTACATTTTTCTTCCATATCCCTTTTCTGTCACTATTTTATTTGCAATCTTATTATGCTTACTTTATTAATTTGTTCATATCTCAGTTTGGTTATATTTCTCCTTTTTTTAGCTTAGCCTAGGCCAACGAGAGCCTAGGCCTTTTTCATTAGAATTGCGTGAAATTTGGAATAAATTGGAATAATATGTAATGTTAATAAAACAAAGATTTTGGCATATTTGAGTATGAGAACCACTGATTGTATAATTGGCATAATTAAAAAGAAAAAATATGTAAACATGTTAATATGAATAGGTTAAACTTAATTTTATATTAAGTAGAACATGTTATGGAAGAATATAAGAATTAGATGCAAATTAAGTAAAATGTGTTATTGTAATTTGTAAACATCTAAGCAGGTGCCCGTATGATTTAGGGGAGAGTTGTTACATTTAATAAAAAAAATGTCATTTACAACCATTAAATATAACATAGGGTTATATTAATCTTATTAATGAACTTAAACCTGCTAAGTTAAACCTGACTGATTAATAAGCGTAAGAGGTCCATGTCTACTGTTAAAATATTTGGGGAGACTCTTAAAATCCTAGTTTAGGGGTCAAGCCTAGTGGTGGCTTGTGTCAATCTTCCGTTTACTTGGAATCCATATCAATCAGTACCATCTGTTATCAAACGAGTCTCGCGCTAGGTAGTGACTAGGGCACACTTTACTGATGGATGATTGTAAGAGGTTCAAATTCTGGATGTGGGTACGGGATCTTTCCAGCGGAGTCATGAGCGTGCATGGGTCCGATGGCGAAGATAAGACTCTGTAACACTAATGGATAGGGATGTGTCTTTTAAAGTTGATGGGTTCAGGACTGGTATCCTCGATTGCCTTGGCTGACACAGGTTATTCTCGTCTGTTAGGGAGCCGTTCACTGGGTAATAACTAGGGTAAAATATAATCATGATATTCTGATAGTTAGTGGAAACTTTTTCCTAATGGTTTGATTTCTCTTTTTAACTCTCCTATTAGGACTTTGTTTGATTCCGGTGCTTCTCATTCATTCATATCCAATTCTGTTGTATATAGTATGCACCTAGATACTTGTATAGTTTCTGGTCCAGTTGTGGTCTCAAACCCTATAAGACGTACGAATCAACTGTCTATGATATGTAGGTGTTTGAGAATTTCCGTTATGGGCGTCGAGTTAAGTGTGACGCATATGTTCTTGGCTTTATGCGTTATGGCTTTATTCTAGGAATGGATTTGCTAGCCATTCAATTCTGGGGAGAGGAAAGCTATCCTTCGGGCAAGCCTTGTTCAAATCAGAAAAGTCAATACACGTTCTCCACTTCCCGTTTGACTTTTTGACCAGGACAGGATTCGATATCCAGTCGGGATATTTCGAATCCTTAATGAATCCATTACCTTTTAATTTCTCTGCTTTTTCTTTTAAAGCTGCCAACCGCTCTGGGCCTAACATCCGTCTCTTCTGCTTGACTGGTGGGTGCTTTGGATTAATACACAAAGAGTGGCTCATGATGGTAGGCGAAATCCCACGCATGTCAGCGTGAGTCCAGGCAAACACATCCAGATTTGCCTTTAAGAAATCAGCCAATTCCCTCGCTCTAACTGGATCCAGTTGTGAGCCGATCTTTAGTACTTTTGTTGGATCTGTTTCATCAATAGGTATATCTATTGTTATTTCGTTGGGAGTTGCCTTCCTGTCCCCGGGTTCTCTATCCTCTCTGGGATCTATATCCTCGAGCACGTCTGAGGGCGACTCTCTGGGGGCAGGACCCCTTAATTGCTATGTTGAGGCCTCCTTTGGAGGGGTGGACTCGTCCTTAGCTTCTATATTCAACCCCTTCATTAACATCTTTAACTCCATCATATAACAAGCTCGTCCCGTAGCTTGGTCGCCCCTCATCACCCCAATTCCTGAGTCAGTCGGGAATTTAAGCAGCAAGCACCAAGGTGCAATACGTGCCCTAAATTCGGCAAGGGCCGGTCGGCCTAGGAAGGCATTGTAAGGCGACTCCACATCCAAAACTATAAACGGCAGGATCCTTACTCTCTGGCGATCTCCCTGCCCTAGCGTGACTGGTAGTTCCATAAAACCCATCGGACCTGTAGATGCTCCGTTAAAGCCACGTATCTATCCTTCACTTGGCTCTAAGTCTTTTGCTTCGAGTCTCATTTGTTCGAAAGCTTTCTTGAAGAGGATATTAACCGAGCTCTCGTTGTCCACTAACACTTTATGGACTAAAGCAGGGCCAATTGTTGTGGTAATCACTAGTGGATCGTCGGTTGGAGATTGAACTCCGGAATCATCTCTATTGCGGAATACGACGTCGTGAGAAGATTACCTCCCAGACGAGAGATAGATTTTCAAATATACTTGGTGGAGAATGTGAAGCCTGTTGCTTTACCAGTGCGCCACGTGGATCCTATAGTGAGGAGGTGCTTAGCAAACAAGTGGGTGAGTTATTTGAGTAAGGATTCATTAGTTAGAGAATTTCTGAGTTGGGAGCTCTAATTGTCTTTGCGACCAAGGCAGACGGCTCTCTCTATCTATGCGTAGGCTATAGGGAGTTGAATAAGCTCATCAAAAAGAATAGACACCCACTCCCATGGATAGATGACTTGTTTGACCAGTTAGTGGGAGCTTCGGTTTTCTCACAGTTGGACCTGGCCACCGATTTTTATCATCTGAGGGTAGAAGATGACAGTATAGACAAGACTGCTTTAAGGACTCCAGACGGGTTCTTTGAGTGGCTGGTTATGCCTTTTGGGCTGACCAATGCTCCTGCGTACTTTGTGGATGTGATGAGTCGGGTGTTTAGGGGTACCTGAACAAGTTCGTGGTTGTCTACATAGATGACATTCTGGTTTTCTTGAAGAACAAGGAAGAGCATGTTGTACACTTAGGAGAGATTCTCTACACTCTCAGGTCACATCAGCCTAAGGCTAAGTTTTCTAACTGTCATTTCTAGCGGAAGGAAGTAAGGTTCCTAGGGCATATTGTCTCCAAGGATGGAATAGCGATGGACCACACTAAGGTTGTCGCAAGATTGGAATGCCCCTAAGAATGCTACAGAGGTTAGCAGTTTCTTTAGGTTGGCGGGTTATTACAGAAAGTTCATTATGGACTTTGCACAGATCTTAGCTCCGCTCACCCGTTTGACGAAGAAGAATCTAGCTTTCACTTGGAGTATTGATTGCGAGGACGCATTCCAGATGTTAAAGAAGGCTCTGACATCAGCTTCGATTCTGACTCTTATAGCTGGTGCCAAGATGTTTACAGTGTACACGGATGCTTGTGGCATGGGTTTTGGTGTCGTGTTGATGCAAGAAGGTAGGATGGCCAGCTATGGGAGTAGGAAGTTGTGGGTTCATGAGAAGAACTATCCTACCCATGATTTGGAGTTGGCAGCAATAGTGATAACACTCAAGTATTAGCGGCATTACTTACTTGGTGAGAGGTTCGAGCTTTATGCGGATCACAAGTCGCTCAATTATTTGTTTTTGCAGAAGGATCTCAATTTATGACAGCAACGTTGGATGGAGTCCCTTGTGTCCTATGATTTTGAGATGGGGTATACCCTAAGCAAGGGTAATGTGGCTGCGGGCGCATAGAGTAGTATACCCTAGGCACTCAAGTCTTGACGATACTACTTACTTGGTAAGAGGTTCGAGCTTTGTGCAGATCACAAATCTTGAGTCCTCTGTTCATAGAACGACAGAGCTTGGAATTTATCTCGACATTTGATTTTAGACCATCTACGGACTTTACACCTGATTTGTTGGAATCGTTGGAGGTACGACCTACTCTTTTGGAGTGCATTGGATCCACTCAGCGTGAGGATGAGCAGTTAGTAGGTATCTTGTACAGACTCGGTAGAGGAGAGACCTCTAGTCACCTAGCTGGATATTCGAATTTATTCTTAGGTAGGAACCTATGGTTGAAAACATGTGTTTGAGACATGTTATGTTTGATGGTTGCAAGAGGATGCAAGTGTTTTCTAGAGGATGCGGTGGATGCATACACACACACACACACACATTAGGCACTGGACTATTAATTGGCTAAACAAGAGTACTTTCATACTACATATGGATGCATGTGCATTTTAATTTTTAATAGGTGAAAATGGTTGAATCATCACTTGGATGTTACATTTCGGTGAATACTTGTTGCACACACATATATAAATTTATATGCATTATTAGGATTCTTTTGCATACATGATGGGTATATGGCACATGAATGAACTACATTAAGGAGGTCAACTGAATAAGTAAACCACCTGATTTTCACATTAGCTTAGGGATATATACAAAACACCTTTTCATATGTTCATAAAAAGAATTATAAATTTTAAGGACAATGGATGCCAGTGGTTGCTGGATGAGTAGATGGGTACATGTTTTGATTGATAACATTAGTAATATTCTTCTTAATTTGGAGATTTCGAAGATGAAATCCATTCATTAGGGAAGAATGTAACACCCCATATTTTAATACACAATAATTATATAAAAAAGATATAAAAATGAATATTAAATAATGTAATATTCAGAATTAGGTAAAACAAACCTTATTGTTGCGTTCGTTACGACATTCTGGTTCAGGTAGACTCCTGGTTTTCGTAAATTGAGCTAAGTATGAAAAAGTTATGATTTAAAGAAGTTTGAACTAAATTAAACAAATAAATAATCAATTAACTCAGAAATACAATAGTAACAGGGAGACCTGACCTTACATGGGTTGACCCCTATGTCGATTCTAGGACAATAGTGTCGACCCAGGTAGTAGGTGGGTTGACCCATCTTCGACCTGGCAACGTGAACGAACTTTGACTGATTTTCTGGTTTTGTTTTTATGCTAACTCAGTGGTGATGTGTAATCTACAGTTTGATTTAAAACCCTTAGATCCTATGGTTTATATTATCCTAGTATATCAATAAATAAGCTAACAACCCACACTATTTTCCTACATAAACATTTCTTCATCTTCTTTCTCTACAAAGCTATGTTCTGAAATAAAATAAGAAAAAGGGCTAGGGTGCTGTCAAGATATAGATTGAAAGGAATATTATTCTTCTACAATGAATTCAAAGGCTTTCTCTGGATCTAATACAAATCACTGTGAGTTTCACGTTATTTTTAGATTTGCAATTTAAAAAGGAATTTGATAGTAAATATATATTGGATCTTCAAAGTATCAATGTTTTTAAGCTTATTCTTATATGTTATTGTTTTTTAATTTCCCCTGTTCTTTCTTCAATTTTATATGTTTGTATGTACATTTTTCTTCCATATTCCTTTTCTGTCACTACTTTATTTGCAGTCTTACTATGCCTACTTTATCAATTTGTTCATATATGAGTTTAGTTATATTTCTCCTTTTTTTAGCTGAGCCTAGGCCAACGAGAGCCTAGGCCTTTTTCGTCAGAATTGCGCGAAATTTGGAATAAATTGTAATTATGTGTAATGTTAATAAAAAGGGGATTTGGGCGCATTTGAATGTTATGGGAGAATATGAGAATCAGATGCAAATTAAGTAAAACGTGTTACTATAATCTGTAAATGTTGACATGCTTTTTTGTCAAAGCTGTCACACACCGAGTATTTGGCGAACGGCGCGCTCAAGCATCAAAAAGCACAAAGCAGTTGGGTCGAAGTCGCATCGCAAACACATGGAAACCCGAAGCCTCTATCAGATGGCCCCTGTCGGGCCCAATGGATTCTTAGTCAAGTCATCATCCGAGCCGTCCAGCGGGTCCGGGCGTAGCGCCGGTGGAGGTCCGGGGCCCCACAGTCCTGGCGGCGATCGACCTAGCCGATTAGGTTGAAACTATGGGCACCGCCTGATTAATCCGATTTTCTCCATGCCGAAAGCTCAGATTCCTTCACTTCGGACCAGCAGAACCGCGTATTCCTTCACTTCACATTTAGAGACTTCGACTCCCTCGACAACAGGATTTTCGCCTCATCCACTATCAATTTCACACCTCACCAGTGGGGTCGAGATTTCGCACCCCACCAGTGGGGTCGAAATTTCGAACCTACCTGTGGTGTCGAAATTTCGAACCCCCTGGTGGGTTCGATATTTCGACCCCCGGGCACGGGTGCGAAATTTCGAACCCGCACCAGGAGGTGCAAATTTCCTGCACATGGCTCGTTCTGGGTGCAAAAATTGCTGTTGTGGGCCCCGCTGCTCACCTACTCCCACCTAACCTCCTTCCTATAAATACTCCTAGCCTTGGCCTTCAAATGGATCCTTCTCCCTTGGAATTTTTGGACCTTAAGAGCTCCAAAAACTCATTAATGGCTTCCAACACCTCCAACATGGCCGTGGGAGATGAGATAAGTAATTAAAACATGACATGCATGTTTTCCTTCAACACTTGAGCACTAGCAAGCCTTGCTACACTGCCTCTAGACCTCTTGAACATTAGAGTTACCTTGCCCATAGTTGACCAAGTCAATGCTTTCCAACGAAGAAGAAGAAGGACAATTCATTCAAAGTTCATCATACATATAGCTTTGTACACAAATATTGTTACATCTTTTGTAATCGGTCAAAGATATGATGAATGAGAATTATAAAGTGGACGTAGGCGTTAGTGCCGAACCACTATAAAAGCTATGTCTCCTCGCATTTACATTATTTACTGCTTTTTTTGATAATTGTTCACACTCACACATTGTGTGTTGGCGTGCGACAATTTTGCTCGTCAATAGTAAACATCTGAGCATGTGCCCATATGATTTAGGGGAGGGTTGTTACATTTAATAAAAAATGTCATTTACAACCGTTAAATATAACATAGGGTTATATTAAGCTTATTAATGAACTTAAACCTACTAAATTAAACCTGACTGATTAATAAGCGTAAGAGGTCCATGTCTACAACTAAAATATTTGGGGAGACTCTTAAAATCCTAGTTTAGGGGCCAAGCCTAGGGGTGGCTTGTGTCAGTCTGTTGTTTATACTTGGAATCCATATCAATCAGTGCCATTTGTTATAAAACGAGTTTCGCGCTAGGTAGAGACTAGGGCACTCTTTACTGATGGATGATAGTAAGTGGTTCAAATTATGGATGTTGGTACGGGCGCTTTCCGGTGGAGTCATGAGTGTGCATGGGTCCGATGGGGAAGGTAAGACGTTGTAACACTAGCGGATAGGGATGTGTCTCTTAAAGTTGATGGATTCGTGACTGATATCCCTAATTTCCATAACTGACACAGGTTATTCGCTTCTGTCAGGGGAGCCGTTCACTAGGTAGTAATTAGGGTAAAACATAATCCTGATACTCTAATAGTTAGTGGAATTTTTTTGTTTTAGGATATGAATGAGAAGCTTATCTGATCTTCCCTTGTCTCGTTTATTTCGTACTTGCATATTTTACTGTATTTTCATATCAAGTATTATTGATCTATCTTGATACTTTTTTACCTTATGCTTATGCTAAAAATCACTGGAACTCGCCAAACTTTATGTCTGACCTATTTTGTTTTTCCTACTCTCTCTTCCTTTCCCCCAAGGTTCTCAAGGTGGTGGGTTGCAACAGTGACCGTGATTCTTTAATTCAGCTTGGACTTGGACTATTTTTTATTCGATGTATTATTTCGATTTATGTTCTATGATTATTGTTATGACTCATGAGGGATATAATTTTTATGGTTTGTAATTTTACTATGTTGGTTTATGTTTCCACGAGACAAATGCTTTATGACTATGAATTTATGGTATTTGAAACTGCAATGATGTACATGGTTTTCCACTGCATTTTTATATTATATCTTATCAATATTAGCCTCCGTGTTGTACTTGATACCTATTGCGCTTCACAAAACTTAATGCATCCTCATATGGGTAACATTAAGGGATGTGGGGTGTCACGACCACCACTTTGATATTGTCACCATTTTATGCCTTCATGTGAGCTCCGGTCACTTCCTAGTCAGCTTGGGGCGCGTTGGGAAGTACAACCGGGGGCATATGACAAAAAGCAGGTCCGAGGGCACAGATTATCCACCAGTTCCTGCATTCTCGACATTATCATCTTCCCCACCACCCGTGGAGCAACCGTTTGGGACCAAACCCACCATGCAAAGAAGATGGCCTAAAATCAAAGTCTCAACACCACATAAGTCGCCTTTGACCTCCCTCAATGCTAAGGCTCCGTATAGACAAATGGTCCAGAACGCAATGACAACCTTTAGCTTTATAACTAAAACCATCATCAACGCCGACCACCGATGCCGTACTCGAATCAAATCACGATTATGGCGTGATTAGGTTAAGAATAGAATCCTAGAACCGACAACTCAACCATACATCCACATCTTATGTGTGTATCCTAATGATCAGTTCAAGTGAATTCGCTTCTCGAGCGCCATGCCAATCGACTATGTTACATTTGACTTCAGACACAATCCAATCGCATGATGTCGCAAGACGACCCAGACTTGCAAACTCAAACTCGGGATCAAAGAAAATAACACAACTTCCTACCCCCGAAAAACAAGAAAAATTGTCTAAGTCCTCGAAATGTAAAGTCACAAATTCATATCCCCACGTACTTGCCACCAATTCTCATGTTTTTACGGCTCAACTGTGGAATCATGAAGTCCCGAGATTCCTCCAGCAAACTAATATCTAAGTGTAATGCCAAGTTAATTTACATGAGTACTACGTTGGAAAATGAAAAGAGTGCTTGAACATTTCGAATGATATGTGATATAGGAAAAGTAAATAAAATTTCATTCTCATGTCAAAAATATAGATTTTTATTAATGACATGATGTATATAAAACCATATCAGGTCTCTAAAAACCGAGGGTCGTACTCGCACATTCTATTAGCCTACAAAACCCAAACTTATTTACAACAATCACTTGGGTGAGCCACCCTTCTTTTTCTTCTTCTCGGCCTCGGCTTATGGCATCTCTTCCTTCTTCTTTCTCTTCCTCTTCGACTCTCCACTCCCTCTTGATCCTTTTTCCTTCGGTGCATTCATAGTGAGTCGAGGCCTGAACTTATACCTGTCGGTTAAGGATGCTAGGAGGACCCGCACTGTCTCTTCTTCTTTGGTGATGTATGTGGTCTCAGATTCGAGAAGGATCACCTTCAGTGGTGGAGTGATAACTAGAACGATGGCCCCTTAAGATTCAGTCTTCTTAGCCTCTTTCTTAGTTTTCCTAACCTCTTTCTCGGGTTTCTTCTTCGCTCATTGTCCGACCTTTAGCTTTGCTTCCGTTTGGGCCTTCATGCTCTCCAGTTCCTCCTTGGCTCTCTTCCATGATGCATGCTTTCTTCCAAACCTCCTCTTGAGTATTTGCCTAGGCTTCTTCCCCATCTTTGGTCATTGACTCTTTCCGATTTTTGAGCCTGGCATCTTCATCCGCCTACTTCTTCACCTCAAGCTCCTCAGACTTCATTAGATGTTGGTTTTTTTGTGTTTCGACTAGTTCATGCATTGACTGCCCAACTGCCCCCATTTTCTCGTTACCTGGATGTCTGCACCCTACTTCCGTTGTCCTCCTCAAACAATCTGGCATAATGATCTAGCCATATTTCTCCAATCTCCAGGACAAAGTCTTCGAGTCACCCATATTCCTCCTCCATTTGCCTCTTGTAGGCATCCACATCAGATTTTATCAGAGCCGCCACTCCCGCTTCAAGGGTACCTGTACGTTGGGAAATAAAGTTTAATTCTACTTGCTATTATCTTTCTAGATATCGAAGAGTAAATGGATAGATCTCCTGGCATTTGTTGTGTGGCTTCTGTTGACATTGACCTTTCGGTAGTTGATGGAAGGAGACTTAGGATTGGTGCGGAAGGCCCACCAGCGGAAGCAGCAGGAATGGCGTGTTGGTATTGGGAAACGACCTCGTGAGAATCTATAATGCTCTCGGTTACGATCGTTTTCCCTTTCTCAACAATATGTCTTTCCGCCTCCTCTGCCTCAATGTCTTCCTTAAGAAGTTGTCTTCCTTCCTCCAATACCCAACTCTCCCCTTCAGTCAAGTACTGATCCATTAGCAGTGCCTCATCCATCGATTCCATTTCTCGGCCAGCAGCTACATCTTCCACCAGCTTGTCCATAGTCATAGAATGGTTTCAAGCGTAGTCACGGTCTCATGAGAGCCCAAGTGCCGAAGTGTTTTGATGTATAAGCCCCAGACCGATGGCCCCATGTCCCTCTCTGCCTCCTTTTGGGCCTCCCTAACTTGTATTTGAGCTCTTTTAGTCTAGCTTCGTACTCGGATCTGACTCCATCAAATTGCCTAAGCACTTTCCTATTCAAAGAATCTGCTGCCTCCTCCTCTTTCCTAGCGTGTTCGAGCTCGACATGGTTTGTCACAAGTGCTTGCTTGAGCTCCTCGTTCTCCATCCTCAAGCATTGAGTTTTTTTATTCTCCTTTTGAAGACTTCCATTCTCCTCTATCAACACTTGGTTGTCTGCCTTAATCAACTGCACTTCTTCATTTTCTTTCTTTAGCTGTAGGTTCTCCTCGGTTATAGCCTTGTTGTCCTCCAACGTGCTAGCTCGTGCCAACACGGAGGCCAACACGTTTTTATGATGCATGCGAGCCGCAGCCATGGCTTCCTTCACATATGTCAGCTCCTTCTTCAGTTTATCTATTTCGGCAACCAAGAGTTATCGCTTAAAAGTGCTACTCGAATATGCAGAAATAGATGCAAGTCAGAACAAGTCTTAATTATCTCAGCCTCCCAATTCTGGAGGATCTCCAGCTCAAACTTAACCTCAATTTGCAATCCATAAATCTCAGCATTTTTCTTGAAAATCAACTCTGAGTCTCCTGGAGTATTTGTACAACTCCCGATATTGGTAATAAACATCATATACCTACTTCCAAGTATCTTCGTCGTTTTGTAGTGGGATTAGATGAATATCGGGCAATCATAACAATTCTTCGAAGTAAAAGGTGGGGAATGATTTCTTCAATATCGCTTTCTTCTCTGTGGCACTCAACTCTAGGATCATTGACATATCATGCATTATCGAGCCCTAGCTCCTCACGTCCCTTTCTTTGGTACTTGGTCCTTCGCCAGGCCTGGCCCTGCTTATGGCGGCCGCCACATGTGCGGGGGTTAGTGTATTAGAAGGTGGTACCATCGTCGCCTACTTCTTCATGCTCAATATAAGGACCAAAAATTTATGATAATAAAATAGGATATTTAATTAAGTTAAATATCCAATTAATTGATTTTTGTATATTAATAACATTTTTTTAAAGAATTTTAAAAAGATTGGAATAAATATGATTTCCATCAAAAACGATAAGAAATCAGTTTTTGATAAATCTCATATTTCTCAATGATCGAGAACTACATTGGATAAATTCACTTATTTATGCAAATAAGTAATAATACGAAATAAAATAATTTATATTATTTTTGGAAATAAAAAGTAATTTATGGCATCATCGGTGAGGTCATAATAATTAATAATTGAATTATTTACTTTAACGAGGATTTAGTAATTTAATAACTCATTTTAAATATTATGAAGTCATAATAAATAATTTGTAATGATTTGTAAATAATTTATGATGATTTATAAGAAATTATAATCATGTTTAAAGAAATAATAACAACTGTTACATTACTCGGTTTTTAACCAACATTAATGTGCAGCACTTTTGAGTGATCGATTCAAAGGATTGTATGATCAATCCAACGGGTCTTAATTAATACAAGATAATTTAATTAGGGTTAATAAACTTTATGTACAAAATTATTAAAGATTAAAATATAATGGATATTGCAAACGTGAAGTATAGCAAAATATATACCAGAACACGCACATAAAAGCACACGAAGTACCGAAAACCAACCCGCGACACCCTTCTACAAAGACAGTTGCCTTTAGTGGAACATGGGCTTGATTTACCCCCATGTGCATCCATGTGCAAATGTAAGAGGAGGGGGCATGGGAGAGAGAGATGAGAAGTGACTTGAGGCAATGGTTGCGTAAAAATGAAGTGATGTGTAAGGAAGAAGATAATTGCCAACAAAGTACACACCAAATATCAATGTCAAGCATCACATTCCCATCAAAAGGTACACACCACATACTACACACATGGGCTTGTTTGCCACATGCTTGCTTAGGGCCGAAATTATCATGATGGATGAAGGGTAATTTGGTAATTTTGCGAGCCATAAAACTCTAGTTTGTATTGCCTATAAATACATAGTTAAGCCTCCACTTTCCCTTTCATTGCTCATTTATTTTCTTCTTTCTAAAAGCTTCACAACATTCTTTAATATAGGCTACCTCCATGGTAAAATAATGAGAGAAGGTGAGTAAAAAAACATATAAAAACCAAAGTATAAACATAGTTTTATAATCCATAGAGTTAGACCTAACCTCTACGCTAGTTTGAAATCAATCAAAGCTAGGTTTCTCCACTTTTGGAGCTATGGTAGTGAATTTCATGGGATTAAGGAGGGAAGGATGAACTCAATGTTGTTTAGGAGGAAGGTGGAAGTTATGTTTTGTACCAGAGGCTCCATCAGATGAAATCTCGAGCGCAGGCGAGCGTTTGGGAGAGAAATCACAACTTTGTTTAACTTTAAAGTTATATTTTGATTAATACTTGCTCAAACTTATTTATGATTCTAATTCGAGGTTGATTAAGTTAATTTACATGTTTGGTTAATGTTTTTGAAGTTTGGTGGTTAAATAATAAAGTTGGAAAGCAAACTAGTTAATATAATTTGATTCAGAAAACCAAATAAGTGAGCAACCTTTGCTATGGTTTAGATCCCAATTTCATACATGTTAACGTGGATGTTTTCTTGATGTTTGATGTTGTGTATGGTTCAGATGATGATAGTTAAGTTTACAAAAAGTTAGTAAGAAGTAAGTAAGCTAATTCAGGGGAATTAACAACATAAAAGCTGAAAGGGTTGAACATCAATTCAAAAGGTTGTGATGATGATTGTTTGATGATTTGTTGGAATGGATATTATGCTATTAATATTGTATATGCAAGTCACATATAATTCATGTCGTTAAACACAAGAACAAGATACTCTTTGTTCGATCTAAAAAGGCGTTTATTATTTAATTAAATCTCCAAAAAGCTAAAAAGTGCTTATTGTAGGGATTTGTGTAGAATCATCTAAAGGAGACTTTTTAGAAATTTTTACTCATGTCATTTGACTATTGTTTAAGCTGTTTTTTATGAAAATTTGATAAGAAAATAAGGTCATTCATTGAGAGATCATTAGATAAACTTTTAGAGAAGAAGCTCGGTTTTAAAAAAGTGAACATTTAACTTTTCATAAAACTAACAAATGCTCCACGAATTGAGTTGTAAAGTTATGAAACCAATTGGTAGATTCATTATTAATATAATGAAGTAAATTCAAGGAATAAAAATGGTTTTTTACTTAGCAATAATTTATGTTTCCAAAGTTTGCCAAAATGAGGATTTTGAAGCAACTTAGATTTCGGGATTTCTAAATAAAACGTTTTAACCAAAATTTTCAATCTGAACCTTTTGCAAATGTTTTTGAAATAATTGAATATGATTTTTAAGATTTATTTGGGAAATTTTCTATGACTTTTAGAATAAGTCCAAAATTCGGGCATAAGAGATTGAGCTAAAATTCACTTTAGCAGCAACTAAAGTAAATAATAAAAAGCCGTATGCGATAATTCCTATGAGTACAGTCTAGTACCACCTATGATATCCAACCGGAAGTTTTCCTGTTAGATGAGGGGTGGGAAAAACCAATAGGAAAGATCATATATTTACTAAGATTAGATAAAGTTTTCAAAAAATAAAAAATAAGATTTGATTTGACTTATCATAATGATAATGATTTGATTTGACATGTCATAATAAATAAGATTTGATTAATAAAGGTTTAATTTGTTTTGTCATAAAGAAAGATATGGTTTAACATATTGTCATAATAAATGTTTTATATGACAAGTCATAATAAATAAGAACGAATTCATGAAGATTTGATTTGACATGTTATAATAAATAATATTTGATTTAATAAAGATTTGATTTGACTTATTAAAATAAGCAAGATTTGATTCGTCCTATGGTCATTTTATTTAACTTGTTATGATAAACAAGATTTGAGTTGAACTATGGTGATAATAAAGATTTTATTTGACTTGTTAAAACAAACAAGATTTTATTTGACCTATGGTCATAATAAAGATTTGATTTTCCATAAAATCAAGATATTTAAAAGGAGGTGATCTAATCAAATGATAAACACTGAAGGAAAAATCTTTTATCACTTGTCTGTTTTGAAGAAACCAGAGTCTGGTTTGGGCTCTCCAGATATGAAAACCACTTTGAATAACCTTATGAGTTTGAACGTGGAAGCTATTGAAGACCAGGGAATCTTCTCGGCAATGGAAAAGCTATTATCTTAGTAGGTCCTTAAGATGAAATATGTTGGATGGCCCACCGGAAGGATATAATTCTAAACTAGCAGGTAGTCCTTTCCTTGTTTGGGACTCTCCGTTGTATTGGGGCCCGAAGATCTTTATGATAAGCCAATTGCTCACTGATAACTTCGAAGTTTCTCCTGAGGTAAATGCATAGCAATGATCCTTTGTTGCGGTATCTTCGATGATGCAAGGATTGTGGCCACTGAAAATCAAAGAAGCAGTGGGATAGTGTAACACCCCACACTATTCTACGCCCAAATTTCGACTAAATCGAGACTCAAACACATCCAATCATGCAGCGTGTATATCTGGTACCTGCAAATAAATGAGCATGAGCATAATCAGAGTACGATAAGATAATTCACAATGGAAACAAAATAGGATAAAATAGTATTAACTCAAATAACTTCCTTTTTCAAAATAAGTCATTTTGCCAATACCGGGCATGAGAGAGAACGTGAATAGAAAGCCAAACTTAAACACCTATGAGAACCTAACCTTCTCTAGAGAACCTGGGTGGTTGTAATGAGGAAGGGGTGTCAGAACAACAAGATTGTGGTGAACCGGAAATGTACAACACATATTATAATACACAGATGTATCCCGTTTGGTTCAACCCAAGATGTATGCCTATCAGGGTTAGTGATTCAAGCTTAACCTTGTAGATGTTTACGCACGACTCTACTACTCTTCCCAAAGTGGTATTCCAAGATACAATACTGAGATAGAACATTTACGCATATATTTAGGTAGCCCTTTAAATTTTAATTTAATTGATTATTAGACCGAGAAGTGAACCTCTAACTGCGGAGTACTCACATACGTATATACCTTTCCATCCACTTTCCCTTTATTGTTTCCGCCTCACTATCCATGATAGATAGGGTGGATTCTCCCGATCACTTAAGACCCTAGGCGGACTTATTAGTCGGCGGACTTATTGGTCACTTTATACCTCTCGATAACTTGTTCCACATTCTTATAAACTAGAGATACTAGCTACAGGCCCTACTAGTTAAGTGTTCCGTCATTCATGCATATATCCTTGCCCTGCATAAGGTGAGAGATGGTATTTTATCGCTCGTTATACCTTCTAGCTGACCTTTATTGGATGAACCCCTTAGTCCCTTACTACTTCCCGTAGGGTAAGTATCCATATTTGACGTTTTTAATTTCAGGTTTGGGTAGACAATACGCATACATGTCATTTAAGACCCCTATACTAAAAGACTTATCCCTAGGTGGACTCTTCAAACCCAGCCGCTTAAGACCCATGAAGCGGACTACACACGACGATTATTAGGTTCGTACCCCATTAGCCCTTAATACCTTTCCCTATTGGGATAAAGTGAGCTACGTTATTACGCCCTTTCTGTTTATTCTCTCTCCACACGATTTATCATCATCGTGGGTTCTTATGGTTAATAATATTTTTCCATCATTAACCTACTAAGTCCATTCTATTTTTAATTATAAGTTCTATATTCATTAAATATAATAAGGAGGTTATATCCCCTTTTACCCTAGGATATTTATTTGATTACTTCCCTAATTTGGACTTAGTATTTAAACGACAATCAATATCCATTAATCCCCCTTTTGACACCCATTCTCTTTTATTTTTATTTTTATTTTTATTGCCCTTTATGAACATAACGGTCATATTTTCCTAAGGCAACTATCTATTAATCTCAGGTTATCTATTTGTTGTACCCCAACCAAGGTTTTAAATCTCGGATATCGGTCATGTTTCGTCTCGGGGATTTAATAGACTTGATCTCGTATCGGGAAAGATCTCGGACGAGATGAGTCTAACTCGGGAGTTCATCTCAGATTTCCATCTCAGGTCTGAAAGTTCATATCGGAACAATCTCGGGATACATGATATGTTAAAAAATGTTTTTTATGAATGTTATTAAAAACATAGTAACTTAAACTTGAATTGCAAAATAATTTTATATTCTTTATTTTGCGAAAGTTCATTCATACTCTAAACCGTAATATGCTTAAAATAGAAATATTGTTAGACATAAAATGTTAAAAGGATCCAAAACATTAAAAAAATCAGCATAACTAGACCATAAAATACATAATTTTATAGGTAGCATGTGTGTAAAAAAGATGAATATGAAAATCATAAGCATTGTAGAACATATATAAACAGACAATATTGTCATTTAACCTGCAAAATGCAAATTGACAAAATATTATCATGGCTACATTTGAGTTTTTTAATTATTGTTCTAGTTCTGGCACAGATTTAAATTTTAACCCAAAAAAATTAAGATCTCCGACGATATTCCAGTATTTCATCTCGGTCGATATATCATGCAATATTGCAATATCTCGAGCGATATATTCTAAAGGATACTTAGAGTGATATTTTTTATTTCGTTTTGGAAGGAGCCCAAAACGAGATCTCGGAGGAGATCTCGGGCGATATTTGCGAGATTTGAAACAGTGACCCCAACAGATAATTCTATTCCTATTTATTTATTTATTTATTTGTTGATATATATATATATAAATGTTTATGCACTAGGTGTCTCACTTAAGTTGACTACTTGTGGACGTTGGATTTGCCGGTCGGTTCCGGGCAGACTTACACCACAAGTTGAGCTTAACCTCATGTCTAAATGCGGTTATAATTCAAATTTCCTAGTTTGGGGTATACAACATTAGTCCTAATTAATTTATGAACTATAACCATTATCCTATTATGTTTACTTTCCTCAGTCAACATTGGTTACAATTTTATTTATTGATTTGCGGTCCTATTTATAACAATTAATTATATTGATTGCTACAAATGGTCACCACAAATATATTAATTCAATATGGATTACATTTACATATAATTCCATAATTGAACCTTATCCAAACATTCAAACATTCCATATAACGTATATTTTACCATTTTATGCTGATTTGGATGGATAATATGTATATATTTTATATTTTCGTGTGGTCAATGTAGTTATTATTAATTTAAATTTAATGATTTGGTTTAATTGATAACCAAACATCCCTTTTTACATTCAATCTTGTCAAAAGGTTTCAAGTCTTACAAAAAGAACGTTATCTATGGTTACAATAAATTAAGGATAATTTGGTGGAATTAGCATATTTCCAAATCACAAGAAACATATATATTAATGTAAAATTTGGAATAGTTTATGCAAATTACGTACAAATATATGTGTGTGTATATATATATATATATAAACGTACATTTGCACCACTTTTCCCTTTTCAATCTTTTTATCATATCTCTTGTGATTTCAAAATAATGCCTTTTTATTCAAAATGTGGAAAACGGCATATTTACAACAATTAAGCTAAAACCCAACAATATTGAATATAAACAGGCATATTATAATCACATAATTTACCGATCAAATCTTTTTACCCAAATTCACATACTTTATTTTTCAACACTGAACTAGAGATCTGGAATGTAACTACATTTAAATGGTGTTTAATGGGACTGATTTCCAGAACTACCGTGCTTTACAACAACTTCAATATACTTTACAACATAACCATATGAATATGTGTAAACAGGTTTAAGAATCCTATAATTAATATTATGCATAACCACAATTTGCAATTTGCAAGTTTTAATAATTTTTACAATTAGATTTGATGGGTGTCAATCTAATTACAAGAATTTAATGAACATATCTGATAGAAATAGGCATAAAAATTGAGATCTATTATAACGAGATAAATACGTTATTATAAATGTATATATAAATTTCCAACTCACATGCAAGCATCCAAATCCAAAGTTTGAACCCCTTAGGCCTACGATTCCCAAAACCTTATAAATATACAATTTATCTGAAAAAGGGAAAACTCTAGATCTGTAAAGATATAAGAAAACAGGAAGAGTGGGGAGAATCTATTGTTGAGCGCTAATTTGCATTATTTTCCATTGGATTTGATAATCTTCTCAATCTTATATGATTTGGATTTGTTGTATAAGAATATGTTTTTGATTAAGAAATTAGGTTTGGAGGAGGAAAATGGAAGAGCTTCTCTACTGCCCATAGATTTGTGTGTAAAGGAATGAGGCCTTACCTTTATTTATCGGAGTGGAATTAGCCTTAACCGTTGGATTCATTTTAATTTATATATGTCCACTCGTTTATATATTATAAACTAAACCTATAAAACCTAGCCGTCACTGGGCGTTTTAACGCCCAGTGGGTCGACCGTAGCGATCGACCGCCAGGGTCATCAAATGCCCCGGTCGACCAGTTAAACACGGTATATTATATCCACTTTCGTATTTCGTCCGTAACTTTTCATACGGACTCCTCCAGCGAAACTCCAAACATGAAAGTTGACTAGAATTCCGAGACGAACGCATCCGTTAAAGTTTCGTGGTCAAATTCCATCATTTACAGAAATTGCTATTTTCAAAATTCTAATAATTAATTTATATTGCCAAAATTTCGGGTTGTTACAGATGGTGCCTTCAGTCCATTTTGTTCCTGGATGACTTGTTATGGATGAATGTCTGACAGAGCATTTCCAACGATCATGAACGTTGACATTTACAAACGTACATCTGTTTGATGGTGAGGATTTATCCCTTAGCTTAACATCCGGGTATTTTTACGGAAGTCAATTATTGATTTGTGGATCTGGCAATGTGGCATTTAAAAAATATGAAGTGCGCTAAAGTGAAAAAGGTAAAGACGTTACCTCATCAAGACCTCACATCTCAGAATGGTTAAAACAACACGTGCGGCAAGTTTAACATGCGACCCAGGAATATGGTCATTTCCCTTCTAGATTAAACCCTGAATGTTGAGTAAGTGATGTGGAATCCAAGTATAGGTAGGTAACGACCAGGGAAAATGCCATATTCAGCCTGTTTTTGAAGTCTAATCAGGGTCAGCGTTGTAAGCGCATCAGGTAGGTAGATCGGGTGCACTCTACTAGAGGTGCACAGTATGGAAAAGTAGTCTGTTACCCTAGTCATTGTTGGAAATCAATTCCCCTAAGAGCTTACACATTATATTGCAGAGCCCCTTTGAGGGTGCGAAATTTGATAATGGTAACAATTTCGCGTAATTATATATTTTACTTTAAAAGGATTTTATGCCACAAGTCATTAAAAATAATATCAAATGATTTTACATATCAAAGGTTTTGGCTATTATAAGGCAAAAACCTACCTGTCAATTTATTTACAGACATGGTCTTATGGGGTGCTATTCTTTCCAAAGGACGTTGTTTTGACATACCGTCATCTTGCCGTTGTTTTTTTATTTGCGATGGGATTCTCGTATGATATTCTAACTTTCAAAATTCGTTGTTTGTTTACCGATCTATGACTCTGTCATGCTATTTGGGTTAGTATTCCTCACGGTGGTAATTTCCAAAGCCCGATCCGGGTGTTTTCAATACTCACACTACCAAAAAACATACATACGGTTACATTCATTGGTTGCGTTTGATATGTAAATGCAACCAATGTGGTTTTTAATTCTATATTTACGGTTTTGGTTACATTTGTTTAACAATTGACCAGAATATTGGTTACGTTTGACCCTTCCCTCCCATTGTGTTTTGCTTCCCTCCTTTATTTTCATTTTTCCACCTAAACCTAAATCACTTTCATCTTGGTCTTTCCCTAACTTAATTTCCTCCTTTCTCATCTTCTCTGTTTCAACAATTCTGTCTTCGTATGAATTTTTGTCACTCGTTTACTACTACATCATTCTCACTGCCTTCAACCACACATTGCACAATACTTTCCCAATCTTGTTGCTTTCCACTAAAATTAAAATCGACTTCTGCTTTTACAATCTTCCCTGCGCTGAAAATTGAAACCTTCGGGTATCCTTTTTAATCGATGTGTTGTTGAATCATTTGCAATTTTAGGGATGCACGAATAATCTTCTCGTATGCCTATTCCTTAACATCTCGACTTTGATTTGGAGATACGGTAACTTATGGAGTGATTTTCAAAGTGAAGTAATGGTAATTCATCTTCTGCTGATATATAGATCCAATACACAAGTTTAGGTAAGTTTCTTCAATCGATCATAGATATTGGGATTTGGCGTTTTTGGAAATCGTCATTCCAGCCCTCAGATTTTAGAGTTTATTACATTAGGCATAATTTAGATTCCGGTTGACACATCAGTTTCAAAATTAAAGTGCCTTTTCGTTTTATGATTTGATTTGGAATCTTTATCTCATTTCGACTAAGGTATATGTGATTGAAGCATTTGCATCTGCTATGGATGAGTTATTATTACATATATGCTGCTATGTTCATATATTTAATGTTGTTGGTATAAATTTTGATTAATATTTATTTTCCTCATAAATATTTTCTTCTTTACAGCTATGGATGAGTTGTTTGTGGGTTGCTATTAATTTCTTTGCTTTATTGCTCTTATACTGCACATCCTCCAACCAAGGTAGATTCCTAAAAGAAAATTAAAATGTTTTTATTTTTCAGTCAAGCAATAGTACAAGAGAATGCTTTTCAGATAGATGAGATGAATGTACATCGTGCCTCTTATATACACGAGCAGGCAACAGTTTAATAACATATTGAATATGAGTATCGGCCCATTTATGTAACTGATAATATTAATCTGAGTCCAGCCCATCAGTGCTTGGTAAAAGGTAATGCGCCGTAACTCTTTACTCTTATTTCCCACCCTCAAATCAGGCTAGGGTTAGGGTAGCCGCCTTTCTCTTCCTCGTTATCTCTACCAGGAATCAATTGCTACTTTTAATTTCA
The DNA here is from genome assembly GCA_030737875.1 of Allium sativum. NCBI lineage: Eukaryota > Viridiplantae > Streptophyta > Magnoliopsida > Asparagales > Amaryllidaceae > Allium > Allium sativum. The sequence goes on along the minus strand of CM060924.1, from coordinate 171,565,719 downwards.
TCGCCTTTGTCTGAAATCAACAGCTCTTCCCTGAATCTATGAAAATTCTTTGCTGTGAGAGCTTTAGTGAATACGTCTGCTCTCTGGAAGTACGAGGGAACATGTCGAACTTCGAGTTTCCCTTCGGCTATCCGTTCTCGTACGAAATACAAGTCTATTTCGATGTGTTTCGTACGTGAATGCTGGATTGGGTTTGCTGATAGTGAAATCGCACTCGGATTGTCGCACCAGATGATTGGCTTGTGCTTTAATTCTATGCCGAGCTCTTGGGGAAGATATCCTATCCACATCAGCTCCGCCGTGGCGCTTGCAACCGATCTGTATTCTGCTTCAGTGCTAGAGCGAGATGTAGTAGCTTTCTTCTTTGAACACCACGATATGGGGTTGGATCCGAAATAAACACAGTACCCCGAGGTAGATCTGCGGTCATCTGGGTCAGAAGCCCAGTCCGCGTCACTGTAAGCTTTTATATCTGTAATTTTGCTCGATTTTAACACCAATCCATGATCTAGGGTTCCTCTTAGGTATCGTAAAATACGTTTGACTGCTTTCCAGTGCTCACTTAACGGGTTTTGCATAAACTGGCATACCTTGTTTACACTAAAACATAATTCTGGTCTCGTTATGGTCACATACTGTAGAGCGCCTACGATGCTCCTATATAGTTTGACATTTTCAATAGCATCACCACTTCTTTTGGATAAACGTAGATTGCTTGTCATTGGCGTTGGTAGTGGTTTTGCCTTATTCATGTTTGCTCGTTCAAGTATTTCTGTGATATATTTTTCTCTGTGATAATTTGATTTCAGAATTGGATAAATACTTGACTTGAATTCCCAAAAAATAACTGGCAGCTCCTAAATCTTTGATCAAAAATTTCTTGTTGAGGAAAATAACAATGCCATTGATTTCTTCTTCATTATTTCCAGTAATCAAAATATCATCAACGTAAACTAGGACATATGTGTCTGTTTGACCCTTCACCTTTATGTATAGAGAGCAGTCTGATTTGGCCATGTGAAACCCAAGGTCAGTGAATGTTTCCTTTAGCTTATCATACCATACCCTTGAGGCCTGTTTCAACCCATATATGGCCTTGTGCTGTTTACAAATGAGTCCCTTTTCTTCTGATTTGACATATCCCGTTGGCTGTTGCATGTACACATCCTCTTGTAAATCTCCATTAAGAAATGCATTATACACGTCCAGTTGTCTGATTTTCCATCCTCTATTTAGTGCAACTGACATTATAATCCTGATAGTTGTGTGTTTCAGCACTGGCGAAAATGTTTCACTAAAGTCAAATCTGTATTGCTGTGAATATCCTTTGGCGACCAGTCTTGCCTTGTATTTAAGTATACTTCCATCAGGATTTTTCTCCAATTTATATGTCCATTTACACCCTATGATGTTTTTATGCTTGGGTGGATGCACAAGTGTCCATGTCTTGTTCTTAATCAACGCATTATATTCTTCATTCAGAGCAGCTCTCCATTTGTCACTGTTGATAGCTTCCTCATATGTGTTGGGCTCTCTCTTGTCGAGTATTGTAGTGTAGACTTTGGGTTTAAAAATTCCACTTTTAGCTCTCGTTATCATATGATGAGCATTTCTGTCTGTAGTCTGCTTATTTGCATTTTCTGTTGTAGTTTCATTGTCACAATTGCTTGAGTCACTTTGATTCCCACAGCTGCTATCATCATTGTTATTACTACTGGTAGAATTTTCTGCTGTGCATTGTTGCGTCTGCATATTGTCCTCATCTGTGCTGTAATAGGATTTGGTGCTAGCAACTGTATGAGAGTCACTTGATTCTTCATGTTGATCTTCAATAATTTTGCTGCTGTGCCAGTCAGTTAAAACCATAGGTGGCATGAAATTGCTTGCTGTTTCAATAACCCTTCTAGTAGTCTTTACTCCTTTTTCTGCAGAAGGAAAAATATTTTCATTAAAAATAACATGTCTAGCCACATAAACTCTGCCATTACTGTCCAGACACCTATATCCTTTCTGATCATTCGGGTAACCTAAAAATGTGCATGGTCTGGACCTAAAGCTGAGTTTATGTTGGTTGTATGGTCTAAGATAAGGAAAGCAAAGGCACCCAAAAGTTTTTAATGTTTTGTAGTCTGGTTTGACCTCATATAATCTTTCATAAGGACTTTTTCCATCTATAACCCTTGTCGGCATTTTATTTATTAAATATACAGATTTAGCAAATGCCTCTGCCCAAAATTTGAGTGGCAGGGACGCTTGCGACATCAGTGTCAATCCTGTGTCAACAATGTGCCTGTGTTTTCTTTCTACTAGTCCATTTTGTTCAGACGTATGTGGACAAGTAAATCTATGTCTGATTCCCTTATAATCAAGAAATTTCTTTAAGGTTTTAAACTCACCTCCACCGTCTGTTTGCAAGCACTTCACACTATGATTGATATGTTTTTCAACAAACTTAATGAACTGAACCACAACATTACATACTTCTGATTTTGTTTTAATGAAGAACACCCAGCAATATCTACTATATGCATCAACAAGAGATAGATAGTACCTGTATCCTTGATCAGTATGGACAGGGGAGGGTCCCCATACATCTGCTGCAACTAATTCAAGTGGATTATTATATATAGTTTCAGAATCATTAAATGGCAGTTTGTGGCACTTGCCTATTTGACAATGAGAACAGATATACTTATCAGGTAATTTTTCAACACAAATATTGTTATCATGTAATATCTCTTTTACAATTCTAATGCTAGGGTGGCCAAGTTTTCTATGCCAGACATCAAAAGAGTCCTTATTAACTTTAACAGCAAATTCAACATTATAACATTGTTTGCCATGATAGTTGTTGTTTTTAAGACTGGAATTCTTGAATTTGTACAGCCCATCCTCCATGCTACCCTATAATAAGACATTGTCGTCAATTAGGTCTTTAACGACACAATACTTAGGGTGAAACTCAAAGTAGACATGGTTATCATTGGCAAATTGCGAGACACTAGGTAAGTTTTTCTTGATTTTAGGAACACGTAATAAATTGTTAAGATATAGTTGCCTCTTACCATTGATAAGACCATCACCAATGTGAGATATACTTATTGTTTCACTGTTTCCCATGCGTATAGCTTGCGTACCTGAATAGCCTCTGTTCCCAAGATTTAAGTTCTGCAAACTGTTAGTCACATGATTCGTAGCACCTGAATCCGGATACCAGTCATCCAAATTTATGTCTTCAGATTTGTTAGAATCTTCAACATTTCTAGCTGGTCCTTTACTGTCATATGCATTACTCCTTTGCTGATTGATCTGCGCCATGTTAACTTTAGGCCTTGCTTGACTTGACTGACCTTGTCTTGCCACATTATATTCCGTATTAAATCTGAAATAACATCTACTAGCGACATGACCAAATTTTTCGCATATCTGACATTTAGTTCGATTGTTACCACTCCATCTACCCCTGCCTCTGCCTCTTGGGGGTTGATTTCCCCTATAGAAATTGGGTTCTTGATAGCTAGTTTGGCTTGTATTGTTTCTTGGTTGGTTCCTGACCTTAGAAGTAGTCGCATAATTGACAGTGTAATCCCCCTGTGATGTTTTCTTCTGCTCAATCCTTCCTTCGTGTGCAAGTAGGGTTGAATGAACGATTGTATGTCTGGAATAACTCTTTGTGATGTAATAAACGTAACAACAGACTCATAGTCATCATCTAACCCGCCAGTAATGTATAGAACTTGTTCACTTTCTGAAACTTTGTGACCTGTTGCCCCTAGTTTGTCGCATAATGTCTTGATTCTGGTCAAGTACTCGCTCATAGACATGTTATCTTTCTTGATGTTTTGCAATTGGCTACGATAATGCATAATTCTTGATGCTGACTGGGCAATAAAGATTTGTTCTATTGCATTCCATATCTCATATGATGTGTTACATCCTATGATCTGTGACATTAAATTTGCATTAATTGACGATATGAGCCATGATGCAAGTAAACTGTCTTGCTTCTGTTGTATTGCATAATCTTGATTGGGGATCAAGTTGCCATTTTTATCTGCCACCATTGGTGGTGGGACTGTGACAGTGCCTCTGATATATTCAAGAAGGCCATAACCTCTCAGTGCTGTCTCAACTTGATATTTCCATAGCATATAATTGTCTTCGTCTAAGGGAATATTAATTATATTACTCTTTGGCTTGATTAGGGTAATGGAACTGTCGGTGGATACGCTGGCTTCATTTCTTGACGTGGCAGATCTCAATGTATCATTGTTTCTTGTCATGTTGGATGCAAATCAGGAGTAAAAGATGGTCAGAAAATGATTCTTGGACGGCAAAAGGTTAGTATGAGATTTTTTCTGCAACCAGAGACCGAATGGTGGTTGAATAATGGTTTCTTGGACGGCAAGGAATCTTGTATTAGCCTTTATGCAACCAAGAACAGAGGGAAGTCTGATCAGATGAGGATGCTAGTCCGATGATCAGCACTGCAGCCTAAATCTTTCTCTAATTACTGATTTCAATTTGATCTTTTCTTGATGTTCAAATTTTTGTATGATGTTGCCGTTTGGCTTTTCAGCTCTGATACCATAAAAGAAAATTAAAATGTTTTTATTTTTCAGTCAAGCAATAGTACAAGAGAATGCTTTTCAGATAGATGAGATGGATGTACATCGTGCCTCTTATATACACGAGCAGGCAACAGTTTAATAACATATTGAATATGAGTATCGGTCCATTTATGTAACTGATAATATTAATCTGAGTCTAGCCCATCAGTGCTTGGTAAAAGGTAATGCGTTGTAACTCTTTACTCTTATTTATTCCCATCTTATTATGTTTAAATTTTATGTCTTTCACATTATATTGTCATAGTCTACGATATTTTCAAAATTAGCGTGATTGGTGGTAAAGTAAGATGAAATTGTCTATTTACAAGATTTTCTACAATATGATTTACGTGAAATCTTTCTACACGTGATTGTCAAGGTTATTTTAAGTATACTTTTAAGATATTCAAAACGGTTCCATTTCTTGACTTAATGGAGAAATACTTTGTACTTTGATTTCTAAAGTCTATACCTCAAAACTGGAAATGGAGTTAAAGTTAGAAAAATGTAGATCCGTAAATTAACGAAAAGTCATCATTTATGACTACTTATAACACTTCCAATTTAGGTATAATGCCTGAATATGTTTAAATGATTTAGCATTATGTTACATAAAACAAAATTGGGTCATTATTTCTAAACTTGCTTGCTGCTTAGATGGGGATTGTTACATCCTTTTTTTCATTTCTTCAGTAGTCACTATTTATAATTCCTAAACAGTTGACAGTATGGTGCATGTTCCTAACCTATGCAGCTAAATTTTGATGTCATGCACACAATTACTGAGTTTGAAAGTTTCATTATTTTTACATAGCTACGTGCCAATTTGTACTTCACTTTCTCTGACTGAGCTTAACATGAGGTGACTAAATGTGAATTGCATGTATGAATTTTCTTATTTGTTATCACATATTACAATATTATTATACTATTTATTTTTGTGAAACCACTGTACATTGTACATGTTGAAATCTTATATACTGTTTTTTGAAATGCAGATGGATATGTTGACATGGAAAATGATGAAATCTTGTGCCCACTTAAACTCATTCAAATTGGTTTAGTGTTGTAGTCTGGTTTGGATGACTATAATTAAATATTTTTAATTTCTTATTTTTGCACAGTTTATGATCGTTAGAATGCGCTTTTGGAATGCTATTGGATAATATTAGTATATATTTCTATATACTAGCACATAAATAATTTCTCAGCCAAGTTGTTTGGAATGATACCATTAGTAGTTACTTTTTTGACTGCTGCTGATGAATTTGTGATACAAGCTTGGAATATGGATTTTCTCAACATTTCTAGCAAAAGTTAGTGCCGATTAAGGGCCATAGTTATATTATTCTCGTATACATTAAGGTGGACCATAAAATAAATTATGCATACATGCACAAAGCATATCAAAAATAAGTTTGATTATGTATATAACTTCCTGACCTAAGACCGTGACTGCTAATTCAATTTCATTGCAGTTTAGGAACCATATACCTTATTTCGTAATTTCTTTTTTACTATTTTACCAAAAATTATACCACTACTTGAGTTATACTTATACCATTTTAAAATTTGTTTGACAAATATGGTCACTACATGCTAATTCGAATTTACAGGATACCAATTTAACCAAAAAATAAGTAAACAAAATACGTACAGAGAACTATATAAATCTAAATAGACAACAATCAAAAGAAATAAATTGTATGAGTGTATCACTTGCTCGCAAAACATAGTGGAGACAAGGGACATACCGGTGCTCCAGATCTATATGGGGCATTTGGGATCAATCTTAGAGAACCTCTGCTTTTGCCATGCTGCTTTGCTCGATCAAAGTCGTGGTAAGGCGATTGTTGAGAGCGACTCTCTGAAGATACGCTGTCTCTACTTGCCTTATGCTGAGGGTTTGACGTAGGAGTATAACTGGATTGTGCATGGATATTAACATTCTTTTGCTTTGGATATTGTTCCTTCTCGAACGATGCTAGATTCTGTTCAGGGTTGTTTGGGTTCATTATTATCTTTCCTTCTATCTTCTCTTTTCTAGCAACATTGAAGTATTCGGTGTAGGGTTGATTCCCTTCACTTTCCCATTTTCCAAATTGCGTTACACAAGGTTTCTGTATATGGTTAAAATGTCAGTGTTTTGATTTTGTGATGTTCATTTAGTTGATTTTTTAGGCACTCAAATTAAAATTTGCTACATTTGTAAAACTTATCAGACAATGCCCAAACATAGTAATAACAGGTCTTAAAAACCTCTTGTGCACCATGGTCAGACGGTCAAGAATATGCAAGATTTTATGTCTGAACGGTTTCGTCTAATCGAAACAACAAATGTAAGTATAAAATACAAAGCATCCAACAATACAGAAATTCTTATCTGAACTACAACACATACATGAAAAGAGCAGCTAGTTTTGAAATGTATAATTGAAAAACACTAAAACAGGGTACCACTTACATGTCATTTGGAGGTCTGGAGTTTAGTTCAGGAGTTGTATGAGTAAGCTTTGTGAGCAAAAATGGAACTCAGTTATAGAGGGGGGTAGGCCGTTGTATGTAAATGGATGGAAGTATGGAACTCGTATTGGTTGATGGGACAATAGGTTGAAGAGTTTGGCAAAGACAGAGCTCGAGCTATGTTTCAGTTTGCTACCAAAATGAGGTTGACTGTCTGTAAAACTTGGTCTTTTAATGATGGCGCTTACAATGCTTTGCAGGTCTCTCTTGGTGAATTTAATGAGAGAATTTCCAAGGTTAGCAGCTGCTTTACTTGGTTAATATAATGGATTGTAGTGTTGTTGAAGATACAATGAGCTTACTGTTTGATAATCGGTTAATGATTCTTTTTTATTACTTCTAAAGTATTTGCTTATGAATCCACTATTTCGGATGTGCTTTTCAAAATATGGATGATATATGTATGGTTTGTTGATTGAGTAAAAATTTAAAAAAATCCTCCTGTATTGGTACATACTGATAAAAAAATATAGCTCATGAAAACTCACAACAACATTTATATAAACATAAAACTCGTCCGATCTGTATATTGTACTTTGCTAATAATTTTTTATACTTTAGTATTTTGTGTATAATAAGCTATTCAAATTGTTTACTGTAGCTCATGAAAACAACAGACAAAGTAATTAAACCTGCTGAGAGGAGAGGTGGAAGTTGGAGGCATTTATTTTAACATGTTTTCCTATGGTATTGTACTTTTATATCCATGTTATAGAACATGGCGTATGGCCAAAAGTACCATTAAAATTGAGTTGCATTTTAGCTGATTGTTCGAAAATTAAATGGCATTCATTTAATTATTCAATCATATGGTCCCGTGCGTTGCAATTGAAAGTGTACAACCAATCAAACCACCAAATTTTTAGAAGAAAAAAAAACTTAACTAAACTAAAACATTTTTCTCAATTAAGAATTATTTTTTTGAAAAAATTCATTAAAAATTTTGCACTTTAATTTGTTGGAGGCATGGAAACAGATACATGGAAAGAGAATATTTAACTTTGTGTCCTAACATGTTAATTGGTAGACAAAAGCCGTACCTAAGTATAGGAAATATACACCTTATTTTGCATAAATCTTAAATTTGTTCTCCACATTTCTATCCTTTGTGCTCAACTAAAAGGGATATCAACATTTTACCAAAAAAAGCACACTTAGAGAAATTGTAAGCTTTTTTGTTTATGTGTGCGTCCATCCAATTAGGTGCAATTTTATTTGCTGGCTCAATTTGGAGGAGCAAGTCTTGGATGCCTCACCCTTAGATGGCTTTCTAATGGCAATCGACTGACTGTGATGTTAATATTTCCTGCAGTTGATACCGATAATTTCACTATTGTCAGTTGGGAGATTATGATGTCATTTGTACTGATGTGGGTCATATGTGGAGCTGCATCTGATCATAGAGCAGTAAGATCAAATTAAAAATATGATAAGTATATTTAGTGAAATGATTTACAATTATATTTAGAAAATAGGCTTTTAGGCTATTACTTACAGGTGGAGTTTTCTGGAGCTGCAATTGGAGCAACCCTGTTTCTTGACATACTCATATGTGGGTAAGTAAGCTCAGATCAATTTTTATCTTGTTTTGATTATACTGTTAATAGAGAGCAACAACTAACATGACGAAATTTATCTGCATAAAATAACACGAGCATCAAAAAACCCTACAAGGAGTATAGGACCAGCTATAGTAACAAATAACTAGAATAAGATATGGATATATATTATAGCTCCATTCATCGGAATAGCTATTATGAAGTGCGTCATGCTTTGATTATCCAGTTCAGTCTTATATTGTTTGCACCACTTGACCTATTCTTTCTTGTGATATATCTTCAAATGTTGTGTATTCTAATATTACTCATTATCCCTCATTCAACGTTAGATTTCAAAGTGTTGTACATTGCATGAGAAATCTTCAAACATGCTGAAACTTTATAATTCCACCGTCATAGTAAGCATCACTGAATAAAAATTTAGTTTTAAGCTCGATTGGGAACTAGCACATGCCCTATGTCTGAGCTAAACATATGCATACATTTTGTACGTCATATGAGATTGTATAAATTTTGTTTATTTAATATGCATGAATTATTCAAATACGTATATGCCTTACATGCTGCCTGAAGTTGACATAGCGCAGCCGTGCAGGTAACTCGCTTTTTCTAGAAATCAACACTGATGGTTCCATAATTGATATTAAGGACCGAAAGCTTCATATTCATTTGCAACACCCACCTAAATTAATTATATATCAGGTGCACATTCATTATTTTATTTTATTTATTGTGTTGATTAACATGTTACAAATATTTGCATGTGCACTTTTACCTCTTTTGTGTGTGTATGGTACTATAGTGATGTTTGGTATGAGAAGAATTGATATCATCAACAAAATTAGTAAGAACATGAAAGATATTTTATTAGATGTATCAGTTGAACAAACCACATTTATGCATATTTTCAGTTGTATGTTTCATCCATCAATCAGTCTCCAGTTTCATGAAAACAACCTCACCATCTAAAGTAAAATATAATAGCCATATTGATTTCATCTTTTGGGAGATCAGATGGAAAATTAGAATTAGAAATCTTACCAAGTGGCTAATTTTTAAAAATTTACTAAGCTTTATAAAATTTCAATAAATTTATAAAAAAAAAGTTCTAAATCAAGCTAACCAAAAATTAACTGATCTAACCAAATTTATAAAACTTAGTTAGTTTTTATAAAACTTATATAATTAACTTCAGTAAAAATTAGTTAATTAAATATTATTTTTATAACTTGGTTAATTTTTCATAAAACTTAGTTAATTAAATAAGTTTATAAAACTTCTACAAAAATTTACCAAGCTAACCAAAAATAACTAAGTTTTATAAAGCTTCGATAAATTTATAGTAATTAACATATTTTATTAAAATTTAGTTATTTAAAAATATCAATAACTTTTTATACAACTAAATTAATTTATATAAATTAACTTTGTCTTATAAAAATTTGTCTAACTTAACTAAGCTTCATAAAAATTAACTAGTTTATAGAAATTAACCTGATTTTTAAATATTAATAATAAACTTGACCAAGCTTTGTAAAAAGTAAACAAGTTCATGATATATCTAAGTTTGTAAAAATTAATCAAGTTTTAAAAAATTAACCAAGTTTATAAAAATAACTTAGTTAATAAAGTTTGAGATGTTAGTAAGAGCATTAGTAATGTTAAATTTGAGTAAAAATTTAACTAAATTAAATAAGTTTTAAGAAAATTAACTAAATTATATAAAAATTAACTAAATTTAAGGAGGCGGCTATTTGAACACAAAATTAGACAAACATAGAGACACAAATCCTCGACCGTTGTATCTTTTTGTCCTTACATGGGGAAGTGGAATTCAGGGGGCGATTCAATGGTGGAGATCAATTGTGTCACTAATTGTGTCAAAATTGTGTTTGAATAGACTTTCTCAAATTTAAAAATGTTTTATATAAATGTAACAAATTAAATTTATAATAATTAATCTAACTTGTAAAAATCAACAAATTCTTATAGAAAATAAGTTTGTAAAAAATAACTAAGTTCATAAATTTTTGTTAAGGTTTTAAAATAGAGTAAGTTTATAAAGATAAAAAAGGTAATAAAGTTTAGCCAACTTCTATAAAAATTAATCAAGTTTTATAAATATTTGAAAAAATTAATTAAGTTTGTAAAATGTAACTAATTTTTTTATAAAACATTAACTTTATATTTATAAAATTTAACTAAATTAACAACAAACAAGTTTTATAGAAGATAAAAATAATTTTTTAAAATTGACCGAGTTTTAGAAAGATTAAATAAAATTATAAAAATCAAGTAAGTTTTATAAAATTTTAAATAAGATAAACAAGTTTTATATAAATTAAATAATTATCTATATATTGGCAAAATTATAAGACTAGTAAATAAATTTATAAAAAAATAATAAAATTTATAAAAATTTATCTAAGTTTGATAAAAGTTAAATAATTTTATAAAATTAACAAATTTGTATAGAAGTTAAATGGGTTTTATAAATATTAAGTAAGTTCAAAAAAATAACAATGTTTATATAAATTAATTAAGGTTTGAAAATAAACTATCTTTATAAAAATGAAGAAGCTAATAAAGTTTAACTAATTTTTATAACGTTAATCAAGTTTCATAGAAGTTAAATAATTTTCTAACTTTGACTATGTTTTAGAAAACTTAAATAAATTCAAAGAAATTAACTAAGTAGTATAAAATTTTAAATAAGACAAACATGTTTTATATAAATTAAATAATTATCTAAATTCTGACAAAATTTTAGAAATAGTTAATAAATTACAAAAAAATAATATAATTTATGAAAATTTAACAAAGTTATTTAATTTTTATAAAAATTAATTAATTTCATAAAAGTAACTTAGTTTATAATAATTTATTGATTTTTATAGAAGTTAACTAAGTTTTTTAGAAATTAAGTAAGTTTATAAAAAATAACAAAGTTTCTAAAATTTAATTAATGTTTGAAAATAAATTGGATTTATAAAAATAATGAGATTTATTAAGTTTAACTAACTTTTATGAAAATTACCAAGTTTAATAAACAACTAACAAGATTATTTAGGTTTGTAAAGTTTTTATAAAAATTAGCTTAGTTGTATAAAAATTAAATTGAATTAACAAAGTTTATATGGAATTTATTAAGTATCATAAACATCTTGCTAAGTTAATTAAGTTTCCAAAAATTAAACAAGTTTTTATAAAATATGTCAAGTTTCGTAAACTTGAATTATGTTTAACAGTTTAAGATCCTAAACTACATGAGTTTGCAGCGCAACTAATCAACAAATATCACCATTCACAGTCAAAGTATGTTGTGGCTACAATCTTCAGGTAGCATGCAACCCAATAAAAGTACAAGCATCTATCTTATCGTTTCCTTTGACATAAACTATTTTTTGAATGTTACGCGATAATTCATGGTAAATTCTTATTGTTGATTATCAACCTTATCTACAGGTAATTAGCTTTCTGTAGTGAAGAGCATCAACAACATTGGGCATGACTTTAATTATTATATGTATTATGATATTTGTTAGTAGTTATTGTGTAAATTTGTTTCTGAATGCTTGTGGTATGTAAATTTGCTGATTTTGTCAAATAACTATTATCTAGATGGTTATGGAAAATACTTATGTGATTAATGTGTTATCGGTTATTTGAGTATGATGATTATATGATTGATTGTTGATTTAAATCAGACTTTTGATGATTGTTGTTGATTTTAGTATGACTATCATATATCTGGTTGCTAGAAATAATACAAGTCATTAAAAGTATATAGTAGCATTTGAAATATGCTATAAAACAATCAACACATTTTAGTAGCGTTTAAGAAACGTTACAGAAACAAATGTAATATACCATCAGAATTTTTAGTGGTAAAAAATAATTGCAATGAAAAAAATTAGTTGTACAAAATAAATGTTACAGAAAATCAATAAATGATCCACGTACTAACCATCAACAGCGTCTGAAAAACGCAACTGTGCAGAAGATTTAGTAGTGTTTGTCAAAACGCAACAAAAACAAAACAAAACATTTAGTTACGGCACCTGTAGTATCGTTCATTAAAATGCTACCAAAAACCTTTCATAGTGTTTTTAAAATGCTACTAAAGGTGTGTTCTGGTGTAGTGTCAAGTCAGTTCCGATTGGTTTTCAGGTTTTGCTTAGGATGCTTGGAGTTGAGTATCATTTCATAGGGATAAAAGCAAGATTTATTAGATAGAAATCGTTTGGGGTTTTTCAGAGGAGCTGGAGATCTTCATCTACGTATAGACGTAGTTATATTGTTCCGCTGTGTTATTTATGTGTGTTTATTATTTCAGCAATTGTATGGACTAGTTATATATTTGTTCGGGCCGATCTAGGACTAGACTTGGATTATATAAAAAATGTTTCCACTGTAAAGATTTATTATTATTATTATTATTATTATTATTATATGTTCCCTTTTTGTTGTGAGATTCTGTTGTATTCCACTATTTTCTGTTCTGCTCTTATTCTTTTTAGTTCACCATTGAGTTTTCGACTTTTCGCCGCTTGGGGAATTCATGGCTGAGGGCATCGGTGTGAGTTTTCGAGAGGTGATTTTTTGGGTCCTCACACTCACTATCTCTTCTCCTCTTCTGGTATCCACCAACCTCGTTCTCATCGGTAAAGGCTCCGAATGCGGGGAGTATTCTCATAGACGATGGCTACTTTAAGATTCATGTGATTTCTTCTTTGTGTGCAATTCTGTACTTTCAAAAGAATCACTCATAACGCCTTTCTTCGACCATCGAGAATGTCTCCGATCATGATCTCTGTCGCCTTCCTTAGACATGGCACCTACATGGATAAAACTTGAATCAGAATTGAACATCCTACGTGCACGAATGAAATGTTTTGTTATGTGGTGCTTGTGAGTGTGTGTGTCCTAAGGGTTCCCCCCATGGACCCGTTGTCGGTTTGCTTAACGGGGTAATTTCTCCAACGCTCGGCAATAGGCTTTCGACACAAGCGTCGCTAAGCCCAAAAGAAGATGTCTCTACGGGGATCAGATCCATCCCCCTAAACTGGAGTTCAACCTCCATCGACACGGAAGTCCTAGAGGTTGTAACGGGAGATCTTGGTTCAAAAGCCTCTCCCGGCCTCGTCTCATCAGCCGGAGAGGGAATGGGAGTGGGTCTTGAACCATGCCCTCCAGTGTCACGCTCCTCATTGTCGTTGTTGCTACCTACATTCCCCTGATCCTCTACAACTTCCTCCTTGGCAAGGGGAACCTCTTCCTACGGACCCCGAGGAGCTTCCCCTCCCTCAGATTTCGCCGCTTCATCCTCTCATTTACCATCATCCTTCTGGCCCGTCGAGCAGATCTCGGGAAGCAAATCCAACATATAAAGGAGATGATCCGATAGGAAAGTCTAGGCTTTACGATATTCACTTAGTACTTCCACCAACGCCAACGCTAGAACCCACTCCAAGTACTCTCCACTTCTCGAAATCGGTGGGATACCTTCCATGAAAAAATTCCAAGTTAGTTTAGAGCTTACAGTTCAATTAACTTGGGACGTAGTGTGATTTTTAAGGTACTTACGGTCTGTAAGCAACCTCCTCGCAAATCCTGGTGGGCGTCGAACGTAGAACAAGTCATGCTTAAAAGAGATGGGCTTGTTCCATGCCTCTTGGATGAAATGGTTGTTGGGATGCACCTCTAAATATACAAGGGTAGGAAACACGGTGTTTCTTTTCTTTAGAGAGTAAATATACCAAGTGTCTTCTCCAGTCGGTTCAATGCCCAACCACTCTACATACATGATGTAAGTGCCAAGTAGGAAGGCATATGCATTTGGCTGAAGCTGCATTGACGCCAATTGGAAGAAATACAAGATATCTCAAATATACGAATACGACGGGAGCACACATCCGACGGAGCAGCACACATCCGACGGAGCACATATTCCTGTTCCAGGCAGTATACCCCTCCGGAGGAGCCAACGTCTTGTCTTCCCTCATGGGAACTAGAACATCACCCAAACATATTCCATATTTCACACAGATTCATCTAAATGAAGCTTCATCTATTCGCGAGACAACCGAATCAGGAGGATTCTAGAGAATAACAGTATCTCCCATCATGTACAACGCTTGGAAAACGCCTTCCTGATCGCCATTGGCATCCTCCTCTTCCAACAGGCCCTCTACTGCCAGTTCTTCTTCTTATTGAACCACTGGCACATCCGCATGCTCGCTCGAAAACTACAATCCTTCGGCTTGTCCCTCTTGTTCGAGTATGCCGGATGGGCTTACTTGTTGAGAAGGGATGGAAGCTTCAAAGGCCCCATAGTCGCTAACCGATAGGCTGGAACTGTGCGAAGATTCATTGGAACTTAGAGATGCTGCAGCGATTTCGGCTGTCAAGCCTTAAAGTTGTCTAGATTTTTCTACTTACCATTGCAAAATATACTTCTAAGATAGTAGCATTAGTTGACACACTAAAACTCGTGCCCCTATGTTGGTGTAAACTAACGTGGAACGTGCAAGTGTCGTGCATGCTGGTGCAGTAATGCTAAAACCTTTCAGGATGCGGCAACGGTTTGTATTTCTGCCAACTTAGACTATCATCATCGCAAACCGAAGTCATTAAGTTCAAGTCGAATTATGATTAGGACGTGATCGAGTTGAAAATCGAAACCTAAAAGTGATGGTTCAGTTATGTGTACATAGGCCAAGTTTATGCTCTAATCCTATGTGCATATCTGGATCGTCATTTTAGACGTTTACGTCATTCAAACATTAACGCGTTATGTAGAATAACGTTTATCCTCAAACTCGACCCGATCGGGCAATGTCGCATGACGGTACGAAGTTGAAAATTTGAAATGATGAATGGTTCAACTCATATATATTGCCAGTTCTCAAAATACGAAAATTTCGTAGAAGTGTCCAGATATGGAATTCTCCAATTTGTATCCCATGACTCCCTGAAATTTTGTATCCTGCCTCTCCCCCCTTCCAGCACACATTTCATGTCATCTACGAAAATGGTTAAGTCCCATGATACGAAAATAAATTTCGTATCCTAAGCACTTAGATTTTTTCGACTCTGGCACACTGCATGGGATTTTGCCGATCCCCTCCTCTTAAAGCTTTTTGTATCCCGAGTTGTTTATCTCCCCCATGTGAGTTTTTCCCATGCCTTGCCTCGAATATGAAAAATCTGGGATCAATCGGGATATGTAATTCGTTTTGTAACCCAATACATTGCTTTTTTCTCCATCAACCTCCTCTTGACATATTTCGTAGTCCGCATACAACCCTCTTCTCCCACATCTTCTCTTCGAGCTTTTACATCTCTGATACCTAACATGGGGGAGGCTATCACTAAGACCTCAACTACGACCTCGCTTCATCTCCAACCTCGAACCAGTACACAAATTAATCGATTCCAATTCAGTTTCAACTACCTGAATTTGTAACACCCCGTAATTTTAAATATTAAAATTAACGAATTTAAAAACACTTAATTTTTAGAAAAAGAATTAAGTGAAACGGGTTGCACCATTGCGTTCATCTCGGAATTCTGCTGAGATAGAGTCCGAGTTTGCGTAAATCGGGCTCCGTATAAAGAAGTTATGGAGTTAAGAAGATTTCAAGTTTAAACAGAAAATTAAATTAAAATAATAATTAAAAGTCAAAATAGTTCGAAATTTGTAATTCGATCAGAGCGGGCTGAGCGGGAAAATTCCCGCTTAGAGGTATCGACCCCCCTAGGGGGAGTCGACATAGGTGTCGACCCCCCTATAGGGTGTCAACATAGGTGTCGACCCCCCCAATAGGGAGTCGACCTCTGTCTGATCCAGATCCAGTGACGTATTTTTACAGCCTAGGGCTGATGTGTTGTTACCTGATTGGCCTAATGACGAATTTTCTTGGACTGGATGGCCTAGATGGATACTAGGTTGATCTAAAGGCTCTGAATGGTCTCATACACCTGTATAAACACCTATAACCTTAACCCTAAACCTCACAATCTTATTCTATGAAGCCGTCATGCAGTCCATCCCCAAACTAGCCTAATCGTCATTCTTCAACCTAAATTCAAGAACAAAATTAGAGAGCCTCAAATCAAATTAGAAGATTAGTTTTGCTACAACAACAATGATTCAATTATCTTTTCTTAATCCTAGCAATGTAAGTTCATGTTATTTTCAGATTTAAACACCTAATAGTAATCTTGGCATGTAATAAATTGAATCTAAGTCCATGCTTGATGATGAGACAATCTTTTCAGATTTACCCCTATCTTTCTATTGAATCTATGATTTTACATGCCTAAGAAGTTATTATATCGATTCAATCATGCCTGTCTTTGTTGAACATCGAATATATAATCCTTTTTAGTTCATGTTGTTGTTCTTATGCATGCGATAATGATTGTATCAGCTTATTCAAGAATCCATCTTTGTTGGATCTAAATTTAATGTATTAGGTCTATTGTTACATGCTTATTTTTATGCCTATTCTTATTTTATGCTCCTTCTCTCTCTCTTCCCATATTTTCCCTTTTCTTTTATGAACCTGGATTACCTTCGAATCTAGGCTGAAATCGCGAAATACGAACGATTGGAATGCGGGGAATATTTGGGTATAACCTATTTTGGTGAAATAGTTGGGTATAACTTGTAATTGATATTGGGGAATAATCTATTTGGTAATAGTGGAACATAATTTGTAACTTGTGATTTGGGTCTTAATTGTTATTGTTGCAAACTTGGGGTAAATTGAAATATTAAATCTAGATTGGGCGTAAATTGTAAATTGGAATATTAAATCTAGATTAGGCATAACTATTGGATTGGGATGCCAAGCATAATGTATATTTTGATTTTGGGGCATGACTATTATTGCAAATTTGGGAAGATTGGGTGTAACCTATTTTGAGCAATAACTTGTTATTGAATTTGTAGGGCATAACTTGCAATTGGCTTGGTTGGGCATAACTCGAGAATTGGAACATGACTAGTTTTGTGAATTTGGGATAATTAGCATATAAAATCTAGACTTGGACATGTATGGTAAATATGTAAATTGGATAAAAGATGAACATGCCTAACCCGAGGTTAGATTGAGTTGCTGTGTAAGTCTTCCCGGAACCGCCCGACACATCCAACAACCGCAACAACAGGTCTAATGTGAGAGGTTAGCGCATAAAGCCCAAAACCCATGGTTAGAATGAGTTTGCGGTAGAAGTCTGCCCGGAACCGCACAGCACATCTAGCAACCGCAAACAACTGTTCTAATGTGAGAGGTTAAGGCATTAATGAATGAATTAATGCTAATGAACAGACATGCTAAGAACGAGTGGGGTTAAGTTAAGGGGAAACACTTAACCAAATACAACATGATGAATGAGCAAGGATAAGTTAACCAACATAACATGATGAACGAGTGGAGTTAAGTTAAAGGGAAACACTTAACCAATATAACATGAGAAATGAACAAGGTTAAGTTAATAGGAAACACTTAACCAATTCCACATGATGAATGAGAAGGGTTAAGTTAATAAGAAACACTTAACCAACATGACATGTTAGGTGGGTGGGTTAAGTTAACGTGGACAAGAAGACAACTTAACCAATATTACATGAACAAAGTGGATAAGGTTAAGGCAAGCTTAACGAATAGTACATATGGACTTGATAAGGGGAAGGGTTAAGTAAATCTTGGGTAAGTGGGTAATATTAGTATATAGAGGCCCACAAACTTAACCGTAAAATAAACATACGTGAATCAGTGAGAAGGTTAAGTAACGTATGAATAGGCAACACTTAACCAGTACAACATGTTAATTAAGCAAATGGGTGGGGTTAAGTTAAATTGAGAAGACTTAACCATTATAACATGTTGATTAGGAAACCCTAGTAACGGGGACTCATTTCAGCAGTAACTCACATAGATGTATCATGATACCCTGAGCTAGGCAGGGTGGGGCACGATTACTGGGCTGATTATAAGCAGTCAAAATAGCGACGGGTGGTGCAGCAGTGTAGGTTCCAGCGGAGTATGGGCGTGCGCGTACTCCAGAGTGAATAAAGCAGGCACTGGGCATCAGTAGTATACCCTGTGCATCTTGAATCGTGTCGGGTTGCCATCACGGGAATTGATACACCCCATGATAGGGCCAGCACAGGTATCTACATACAAGCGGGGCCGAATGACACAAGTAATATATACATACAAGCGGGGCCAAATGACGCAAGTAAAGAATACATACAAGTGAGGTCGAATGACACAAGTAATGAATACATACAAGAGAGGTCGAATGACCTTAACGGAGGTGGGATCCTCGTAATAGATGTACACCTGATGGCTACACAATTGCGGGGATTCAGATCATATTATCATTTTATACAGATTACTAGTTGGTACTCTAGTTAGGTGGTACAGAGATATAGAAATCAGAATAACAGGGTAGTAGCGAAGCAAAGAAGGAGTAGAAGCGCATTCAGTTTATCTTGCCTTATCATATCTTATGCTAATCTTATGTTATCTTGTATCCCTGTTATCACGGTATTGTCTTATATTCAGTTTATTCATGTCATGTTGTTTTTACCTGTTTACATACTGAAAGTCACTGGACTTACCAGGCTTTGTGTCTGACCCATTTTCTTTCGTCTTCTTTTCTTTCGTTTCTCCCCCTGGGTAGTCAGGGAGGGAATAACTCAGCTTACTTTGGACCACTTCTCTTTCCAAGCTTGAAGATTCTTTGATGTATTGCTTGGATCCTCTTATCATTGGCTATGGCTGTGTTTACACTTTAATTTGGAGATTTATACTACTTTGCTATGTTTTATGCTTCTTATATATACTTGGAAGTTTTTGAATCAAGACAGAAGTTTTATGTAGTACTTTTAAGTATGACTTAGTCAATCGTTGTAAAAGCTTGACTGAACTACGTTGCTTATAAAATGACTTTGTTTTCCGCTGCTTTATTTGTCTGTCTTGTAATTTATCTGCATCTTTTACCTATAACGCTTCACTGAAGTTAATGCATTCCCTTTGTGAGTGACATTAATGGAGGTGGGGTTTTACACTTGGTATCAGAGCGAGGTTACCGGATCCGATAAAAGATTTGAAAATTTATTTTCAAAATGGTTTTAAAAGAAGCATTTTCAAAAGAAAAGTTTTGTTTTAAAAGGCATATTCCCCAAAGCCATATGCACTAACTTTTGATCCTCTGTTTGAATCCTTGTTTCCTTCTTTCCTGAGTCTCCGGGGCTCCTGGCTTTCTGGGAGGTAACCTCATCGCGGTATGGTTTTGTAGGCTTGATGAGACTACGACACCTGTCAAAGGACGAAGAAGTGCCCAACTTCTATATATAGCCACAGCAGTTTCACCTGCAGCTAAATTTCTTTCAAGCTTTTTTAGGGTTTTCCGTGCGATGGAGGCAGCTTTCGAGAGACTTGTCAACATGTTACACAAGGATGGTAAAGATGAGAATGAGGGAGATTGGCTAAGGAGCACAACCCAAGGATGAGAAACTCATGGATATGGACTTGGTTCACAAGGGAGGAAAGAACAGTAAAACCTAAGACAAGAGGAAGTGTCTTTATTATGGTATAACGGGGCATATAATTAAGGACAAGGGCAAGAACAAAGGAAAGGATTTTCAGGAGGGAAAGTGCATGCTCTCACCACTAGCGTACCTGAGAGAGAGGTAGTAAAGTTTCTATTGAAAAAGTTTATTTTTTCTTTTTGATCAACCTGTTAGTACTCTTTTGATTTTTGCGTTTCACATTCGTTTATATCTGCTTCCATAGTCGAGTCTCTGCACCTTAGTACTTGTATAGTAGAAGATCCCATTATTGTCTCAGATCCAATTGGTGGTTCGACTCATTTATCTTTGGTTTGTAAGGATTTGAGAATAACTATATTAAGTATTGAGTTTAAGTGTAATGCTTATGTTTTTGGGTTCATGGGCTATCGATTGGTGAGCTAGTAATTGTGAAAGGAGGGTAGTTAGACTTTTGACTTGCCTCGGGAATACTCTTGAGATTTCGTGCGATCCTAAGGGATCAGTTTGACTTAGCTACCTAGAATCACTTGATGCATCTATTGACGATTTGCGATCCGTTAGAGTTGTCCATGAGTACGCAGATGTTTTTGATTAGGTTAGGGGTTTGTCCCCCTAAAACGTGAGATAGACTTCCGCATATATCTAGTTGACAATGCAAAGCCAGTTGCATTACCTGTACGACACATGACTGCAAGGGAAAGGAAGGGCTCAGTAAAAAAGTAAAAGATTTACTTGAGAAAGGGTTCATAAGGCGAAGTATTTTTGAATGGGGTGCTCCAGTTGTTTTCGCTACAAAGGCGGATGGTTCACTTCACTTGTGCATAGATGATATTTTTGTTTTCCCTAAGAGTGGGGAAGAACATGCTTTGTATCTAAGGGAAATCTCGGATACCCTCCAAGCGCATCAGCTTAAGGCTAGGTTCTCCAAATATCATTTTTGGAGAGAAGAAGTAAGGTTTCTAAGACATGTGATATCCAAGGAAGGAATAACAGTAGATCCCGCAAAAGTAGTTCGGTGCAAGATTAGAAGGTCGCAAGGAATGCAACGGGAGTAAGAAGTTTTCTTGGATTAGCGGGCTGGTATAGGAAGTTAATTAAGGACTTTGTGAAGGTATTGGCCCCACTTACTAGATTGACGAAGAAGAATCTAACTTTTGTTTGGGATTTGATTTGTGATGTTGCTTTCCAACGACTGAAGAGAACTCTAACGACAACCCCAATCTTGACATTGCCCGAAGGGGACAAGACGTTTACAGCTTATACGGATACATGCGGGATAGGGTTAGGTGCTGTTTTAATGCTAGAAGAGAGGGTAGTTAGTTATGGAAGAAGACAGTTGAAAGTACATGAGAAAAACTATCCTACCCACGACTTGGAATTAACTATTATAGTGTTCGCTCTTAAGTCATGGCATCATTATCTTTTAGGAGAAAAAGTTTGAACTATATACGGATTATAAGTCCTTAAAATATTTTGTTCACGCAAAAAGATTTGAAATTGAGGCAACAATGATAGATGGAATCTCTTGCGTCATACGACTTTGAGATTGCTTATACCCCTAGCAAGGGTAATGTTGTGGCGGCGCCCTAAGTAGAAAAAAAATATGACCTTAAGTGAGGTAAATGTTGAAGTACATAGCAACCTTTAGCTTTAGACCCTCAGTCAAGTTTGTACCTGGTTTGTTAACAACGCTAGAAGAGCGGCCTACGCTTTTGGGTCGGATAGGAGCAGCGTAACATGAAGACCCTCAGATTTGTGACATGATGGATAAGCTAAGTAGAGGTGAGACCTCTAATCATCTTAGTATATACACTTGGTATCATGGTTAACATCTGTTTATCTTGGAAAGATAGTTCGACTACATGGGATACCCTCTAGCATAGTAAGTGATCCAGATCCTATCTTTACTAGTGAGTTTTGGAAATGGAGGTCAATAAGCTTCGCAATCGTGAAGTTAAATTAGTTAAGGTACAGTGGAGTGAAGCTCAAGAAGACGCAACGAGGGAGACTGAAGATAAGACACCCGCATCATACCCTTTTTCTTGAGGGTATACCCTTAATCTCTTTTTCTAGGAATCTTATGCATATCTGCAATTAGTGAATTTTAGCATTAACCGAAATTCGGGGTGTTACATTCTCCCCTCCTTAAAGGATTTCGTCCCCGAAATCTTTAAGCTAAGGAGAATGCATATCCTACCATCCAAACAACCATCTACCCAATTCATCAAACACGGGCATCCATTGTCCTTAAAACAATTTCTAATGATGTATGAGCATATGCAAAGGGTGTGTGTATATGTTCCCTATCTAATGTATGAACATATGCAAACCATGATAGTGCCATGCATCCATTATGTATGCGAGAGAACCCTATCGACACATACAATATCTACATAAGTGCACAATCATTCACCAAAATGCATCATCCATATGATAACAAAATCATTATACATCCATAAATATAGCTTCCTACACACAATTTTATGCAATATGCAATATGAAGTGATTGAGCCGATCTAGTGCCTAGCGTGTGTGTATATGCATCCACGAGCAACCACTAGCAAACACTTGCATCCACTTGCATCCATCAACCATAACATGTCTCAAACACATGTTTCAACCATAGGTTTACCCTATCTAAAGGTCAAAAAGTACTAACGAGAGGACATACTAAAGATAAGATAAGTACTAGACAACGATAGAGGAGAAATTAAAAAAAAAACATACCCTCAAAAAGAAATGGGTACAATGAACGCATCTTCGCTTCCGTCTCCCAAGTTGCATTGCTCCCATCTTCTCCCCGTTGCACTTTGACTAGTTGAACCTCTCTGTTTCTCAACTTCCTAGTCTCTGACCCAAGGATGCGAGTAGGAGCTCGTCGAATCGTTGCATCACGCTCTACTTCCACTTCTCTAAGCAAGCTCGGCTCTACCACCTCTGCGGTCTCATGTAAGCACTTCCTCAAATGTGACACATGGAATACATCATGTACACCACTAAGTCTGTCGGGAAACTCCACTCTATATGCCATCCATCCAATCCTTTCCTTAATAGGAAACGGCCCTACGAACCTTGGTGCTAACTTCCCAACAGATCCAAAGCGAACCACATTTCGTAACGGAGACACTTTGACAAAGACCATGTCCCCAACTTCAAACTCAAGATCCGTCCTTCTCTTGTCCGCATAAGATTTTTGCCTATCCTGCGCTGCTTTCATCCTCCTTCGAATCAAGTCAATCTTCTCAGAAGTCTCCCTAACCATATCAGGCCCAAGCAAGATCTTATCCGTAGATTCCCACCAACATGTAGGTGATCGACAAGGCCTTCCATAAAGAGCTTCGAAAGGAGCCATACCAATACTGGACTGAAAGCTGTTATTATATGCGAACTCCACCAATGGAAGATGCTCTTCCCATGTACCTCCAAAATCTAAGATACAAAGCCTCAAAAGGTCTTCTAGGACACGATTCACCCTCTCAGTCTGGCCGTCCGTCTGAGGATGATATGCGGTGCTCAGACACAATTGAGTCCCCACTGCTTCTTGCAAACTTTTCCAGAACTCGCTAGTGAAGATAGGATCTCGATCACTCACTATGCTAGAGGGTACCCCATGCAATCGAACTATCTCTCGAAGATATACTGAAGCTAGCCATGGAGCAGTCCTCTTGCTCTTCACAGGTATGAAATGGGCGCTTTTAGTAAGTCTGTCTACCACAACCCAAATTCCCGTATTACCCTTTCTCGATCTGGGTAACCCGTCAATAAAATCCATCGAGACGCTATCCCACTTCCATTGCGGAACTTCCAATGGGTGAAGCAACCCACCTGGTTTCTTTTGCTCCGCTTTCACCTGTTGGCAGACCAAGCATCGAGCGACATATTCGGTCACATCTTTCTTCATACCGGCCCAGAAGAAAACCCGCTTCATATCTTGGTACATCTTGTCCCCACCGGGATGAATGGTCATCCTAGAACGGTGTGCATCATCAAGAATAGCCTTCCTCAAACCCTCGTCTTGCGGTACACAAAGTCTACCGTCTCTACGCAAGCACCCCCTATCGTCTAGGGTGTACCTACTCAAATGGCTGGACGACTCCCCCCTTATGAGCCTCTCTACCAACTCAACCAACTGTGGGTCGTCCCTCTGTGCATCTCCAATCCGCCCCAAAAGAGTAGGTCTGACCTCCAAGGATGCTAGCAAACCGGGTATATAGTCAATGGAAGGTCTGAAATCAAACATCGAGATAAATTCCAAGCTTCGTCGTTCCATGAACAATGGACTCAAGGACAACCTTTTTCTGCTCAAGGCGTCCGCCACCACGTTACCCTTGCCAGGGGTATACGCTATCTCGAAATCATAGGATGCTAAGAACTCCATCCACCTTTGCTGTCTCAAATTCAAATCCTTCTGAGAAAACAAATACTTCAATGATTTGTGGTCAGTGAACAATTCGAATCTCTCGCCAAGAAGATAATGGCGCCAAATCTTAAGCGCAAAAACAATAGCGGCCAACTCTAAATCATGGGTAGGGTAATTTTTCTCATGTGCCCTCAACTGCCTTCCACCATAGGCTATCACCCTTCCCTCTTGCATTAAGACTGCGCCCAGCCCTGTCCCACAAGCATCAGTATAGACAACGAATGGCTTACTCCCATCTGCCAACACTAAAACTGGAGCGGTGGTTAAAGCTCTCTTTAACCGTCGGAACGCATCATCACAATCTACGTCCCATGTAAAAACAAGATTCTTCTTCGTAAGGCGGGTTAAAGGGGCTGATATCTTTGCAAAGTCTTTGATAAACTTCCTATAGTAACCCGCCAACCCCAAGAAACTTCTTACTTCGGTAGCATTCTTCGGAACCTTCCAATCCTGAATTGATACTACCTTCGCGGGATCCACAGCTATCCCTTCCTTGGAGACCACGTGCCCCAAGAACCGCACTTCCTTCCTCCAGAAGTGACATTTAGAGAATTTCACCTTAAGGCTATGTGCTCGAAGAGTCTTCAACACCTCCCCAAGATGTAGGGCATGCTCTTCTTCACTCTTAGAAAATACTAAGATATCATCCACAAAGACCACCACGAACTTATTAAGGAACTCCCTGAACACCCTACTCATCAAATCAACAAAGTATGCAGGGGCGTTCGTCAACTCAAATGGCATCACCAGCCACTCATAGAAACCATCCGGAGTCCTAAAGGCAGTCTTGTCTATGCTATCCTCAGCCACCCTCAACTGATGAAACCCCGTGGCTAAGTCCAACTGAGAAAATACTGAAGCGCCAACCAACTGATCGAAAAGATCATCAATCCTCGGCAATGGGTGTCTATTCTTCTTTGTGAGCTTATTGAGTTCTCTATAGTCTACACAAAGTCTGAGGGACCCATCCGCCTTCGTAGCAAATACTACTGGAGCACCCCACTCCGATATACTCCGTCTTATGAACCCCTTCTCAAGCAACTCCCCTACTTGCTTATGGAGTTCCCTCCTCTCACGAGGAGCCATGTGGCGCACTGGTAAAGATACAGGTTTAGCATTATCCACCAGATATATTCGGAAGTCAATCTCCCGATTCGGAGGTAAGCCCTTCACCTCCTCAAACAAATCCGAGTATTCCCGGACCACTCTAACAGATTGCAAACTCTCGACCGAAGCGTCAAGCGATTCAAGATAACTTAGCATAACAGAATCTATGGGATTACAAGAGATCTCGAGAGTGTTACCCAAGCGGGTCATGAGCCTAACAACTCTCCTTTCGCAATCAAGAACGACACCATTACTGGATAACCAGTCCATGCCCAAAATCAACCCATAGCCCGTGAAGCCCAACACAAAAGCATCACATCTAAACTCAATGCTAAGTATAGAAATCTTCAAACCCAAACATATCATGGACAAGTAAGTGGAGCCCCCAATTGGGTTTGAAACAACCAAGGGATCATCTACCAGACTGGTGTCTAAGTGCAGTGACTCAACTGATGATGATGAGATAAACGAATGTGATGCGCCAGAATCAAACAATGTTCGGACAGGATGATCAAATAGAAAAACCAGACTTTCAACGGAAATAGTTCTACCTCTTTCCTGAATTGGTGGAACCGCGAGGGCCTGTACTTGCCCCCTAGCCTGACCCGGTGCCATAAGAGCTTGCACCTGTCCTCCTGAGGTAGTCCCCGTCCTTTGCCCTTTCCTAGGACAGTCTTTCACTAGATGCCCTGCTTCGCCACAGTGAAAGCAGCCAGTCTTCTTCTTCTTGCGACAATCCTTGCTTAGGTGACCAGGTGTCCCACAATTGAAACACTTCTTCTTCTTGCCCTTGCCACCGTTGCCTTTCCCACCTTTGTTTTGCTGTTGTTGTTGAGGTCTCTTTTGATCTCCCTTCTTCTCGGGTGCCTTATTAGCATTGGGACCCTTCTCTTCTTCATGCATGAGTTCCATGTCAACTAGCTTCTCAAAGGTGGCCCCCATAGGGATATGAGTCATAGCCAACCCATGCATCGGTTCATTCAAGCCTTTCATGAACCTCAAAGCCTTCTTCTCCGGTGTATTCACCATGTCTAGGCCAAACCTTGCCAATTGATTAAACTTGTTGACATATTC
Source organism: Allium sativum (assembly GCA_030737875.1). Classification (NCBI taxonomy): domain Eukaryota; kingdom Viridiplantae; phylum Streptophyta; class Magnoliopsida; order Asparagales; family Amaryllidaceae; genus Allium; species Allium sativum. Next base: position 171,538,857 of record CM060924.1, on the reverse strand, counting down.
CTTCACTGAGAGATTTCCTTGCTTTAGAGTCAAGAATCTTTCCATATACAAGTTTTCCTCCACCCTTGAGAGAAACTTTGCCACAAATCTTTGCCTAAAATTCGCCCAAGAGTCAACGGGGCGTTCTCCATTAGTGACCTCCCACCAGAATGAGGCCTCTCCCTTCATTAAACAAGCAGCTAACTTGACTTTCTTTCCTTCTTCCATCTCAAAGATATCTATCAACTCTTCCACCTCCTTAAGCCAGTCTCTAGCCTTCACAAAAGTTTCAGATCCTTGAAAAGGTTTCCCTCCCATAGCTTTAAATTCCTTGCAAGTCTTAGCAAAAGTATCCGTGCGAGGAGGAGGGGGAGGAGGAAGATCGGGTGCTACGGTTGGTGGAGGAACATTTGCTGGACCCGCAGTGGTGGCCCTAGCCTCCATCAATCTCCTATACCATACTGGTACCGTCACACCCTCCGGAAAGTTAAGATCCTCAGCCATGCTGAAACGAAAAAGGAAAGATTCAAAACGGAGAATTCGAAAGATAAAGATATGGCTATCGGGGATTATGCTTTTCTTTCAAAAACTTTTCTCTTTAAAGACATGTTTTTGAAAATATCTCTTCCTAAAATGTTTTTAGAAAAATAGTTTTCTAAAAATTTTATCTGTTCCGGTAACCTTTGCTCTGATACCACGTGTAACACCCCACACCCGCTACGGTCACTCTCTAAGGGAATGCCATAACATCGGCGGAGTATTTTAGTGAATATAGAACAGAGAAATTACAGCAAGACAGATATAAGTAATACTTGAAAATTTAAAACAACATTTCAATGCAGCGGAAAGTAAAATATGTCTGGTTACATCATAAAACCATAATAAGAGTTAAGTACAAATATCCATTCTTGCTAAATAAAAATACATAATCCCAATACATGAACTGATAGCCATAAAAGAAAAGGGTAAGCTGAGCTCTACATCTGGGGTCCAAGCTCCAAGAGAGTAATAAAAGCAGCCTGATCAAAGCCCACTCGTACTGGGCCCACTCTGAGAACCTGAGGGTTGGAAAAAAGATAAAAACAACGGGGTCAGACATAAGTCTGAGCGAGTCCTATAACTTTAACAATACAATCATTAAAGTAACCAGAGAAGACATAAACTTGACATACGGTAATGTCTGGGGATGAATGGCTACACTAAGCAGCTTGGTAGACTTAGGATAAACTAAGATAACTGTAAAGACGCATTTACCCACCCAAGGATAATTACTACACTGCACCACACCAGTCATTCCTACTTAAAGGTTGATCCCTCCCAAGGACTTAGAAAATTTACCCAGTAGTTTCGTGTACCCCTAGCTGACTACATAGGTGCCATCTGCCCCTATCTCCACTAGGTGTACCCACTACTCCCAAATGATCGGCTCCCTACCGTAGATACCCGTGCCGGCCCCACAGTGGGGTGTATCACTCCCCAAAGTGGCAACTCGATATAATTAACGGTGCACGGCTTATATCTACACGATGCAACAACGTCTTACCTACCAACCCGGGTCCACACACGCATATGAAACCCGTTGGACTTGCGTTGCCACCGCTAACCCATTTTGGCCTCTTATAGTCAAGCCCATACGCGTGTCCCGTCCTCGACATGGGTCGAGCCCGATAAGATACATATGGGTTACTGGTTGAAATGGGCCCCCACAAGCTACCCACCTAAGCTTGTTCCATTTTCTAGTGCATCCCACTTAACCCTTTAATCATGTTTAATTACATGTTTCCACTTGGTTACGTATTCTAATCGTATTTTCTATTGCCCCCCAAGGCAACCCACTAGATTTCCACATGCCACCCAAGGCACCCACTTAACCCCTCATGTCCCTCTACATGCTAATATGGTTAAGTGTTTCTTAATTAATTAATTAAGAACATGACCTCATAAAGACCTCTCACATTAGACCGTCGTTTATGACTACTGGATATGCCGGTTGGTTCCGGGCAGGCTTCTGTCATCAAAAGGGTCTAACCTCGTGTCTTTACTTTAATCACGTATTTAATTTATGACTAAGACCTCTCACATTGGGCCAATCATTTGTAGCTGCTGGATTTGCCGGTTGGTTCCGGGCAGACTTCCACTACAAAAGGGTCCAACCTCGTGTCTTAGTTGATTAATTACACCTAATTAATCATCTCCATAATTTGTATTAATTATCCCTAATTAATTACACAATTTTAAGAATATGGGTAGACCTAACTCAATAGGTAAATTCCCAATTCCATAGTATGGGTAGACCTAACTTAATAGGTAAATTCCCAACTCCATAATATGGGTAGACCTAACTTAATAGGTAAATTCCCAATTATGTCCATTCATTTTATGTTACACACATTTCTATTAACATGCATATTAACCCCATCGTTTCCCACGTAATCCGTTTTCATAACATGTCATATAAATGGGAAGATTCACTATAAATGTAACGGGTTCAATCTTAGCACAACGTTGGCTTTTACATGGGTTTAAAAGGTGTCAACTTGCATCATGATATTAAACCCAACTAGCATCATTAAATAACCCAACTTGCATGTGTACACATATGTCATATAAAGGTAACTTGCATAAGTGTTCATAGGTTGCACAAAGGGTGAACTTGCATATGTGACTTGCATCATAAAATAGGGTAAACATGCATATGTATGCATAGCATACAAAGGTATCATCTTGCATATGTATGCATCTTATTTAAAAAGGGTAAACTTGCATGTCATAAGTTATGCATAAAACCAACCACTTAGCATGCATGAAATCAAGTACTTAGCATGCATAAACTCAAACACTTAGCATGCATAAAATCAAATACTTAGCATGCATAAAATCATGTACTTAGCATGCATAAAACCAAACACTTAGCATGCATAAAATCAAATACTTAGCATGCATAAAATCAAATACTTAGCATGCATAAAATCAAATACTTAGCATGCATAAAACCAAATACTTAGCATGCATAAAATCAAATACTTGGCATGCATAAAACCAAATACTTAGCATGCATAAAATCAAATACTTAGCATGCATAAAACCCACCACTTAACTTGCATAAACCCGCATACTTAACTTGCATAAACCCACATATTTAACTTGCATAAACCCACATACTTTAACTTGCATAAACATAGGGTTAACATTAAACATAGATTAGCAAACTAACATCATATCATATGACTTAAAACCCACTAATCCGCATACAAAACCGCATGATCTCATCATATCTCATCTACTTAATTTAGCAATTGGTTATTAAAGTGATAGAAACTCACCAAAACCAAGATTAGCAAACTTATGAAGTAGAACTAGTTGCTATATTTGAAGATGGTGATGATTAGAGGTTGATTAGCTTGCAACTTTTCTTCATAAACTAGTGGAGGCTCCTCTTAAGTTTGATTTTGGCGGCATGATGGCATCATTTCTATTTTTAGTATGGATTAGGCTTGCATTAGGGTGTATTTATAGGATTAGGGTGTGTTTTAGACCATAGGATTAACCCTAGGCTAAATTAGGTCCGTCAGATTTAGGAAGTTTCTAGAGATTAGCCCAAAACACAGCCAAACCCTAAAATGGTGCACCAGGTTTAACTGGTCGAGCACCCCCTGTCGACCCCCAAGTCGACAGGGCTGTCGACCTGATGCTACCCAGTCGACTGGCCTATCAACAGGGCTGTCGACACGGGTAGCTGGGCGGGAATTTTTCCCTCCAGCGCCCAATGGCCCCAATTTTGAATTTTAAACCTGAATTTTAAATCTGTTTTGAACTTTTAATTTTCTGCAAACTTCATTGGGCCATAACTGGGCCATACGGACTCCGATTTACAAAATTTCAGACTCTATTCTGCGTATTTTTCCGAGACGAACAAAATGACGCAGCCCGTTTCCCCCAATTCCCACATCTTAGATTATTTATTCTGCAATTAGTGAATTTTAGCATTAACCGAAATTCGGGGTGTTACAGTATAAATTCTTCTTGACTTGGAGATTTCGGGGACGAAATCCTTTAAGGAGGGGAGAATGTAACACCCCGTAATTTTAAGTATTAAAATTAACAAATTTAAAAACACTTAATTTTTTGAAGAAAAATTAAGTGAAACGGGTTGCGCCATTACGTTCGTCTAGGAATTCTGCTTGAGATAGAGTCCGAGTTTGCGTAAACCGGGCTGCGTATGAAGAAGTTATGGAGTTCAGAAGGTTTCAAGTTTAAACAGAAAATTAAATTAAAATAATAATTAAAAGTCAAAAAAGTTTGAAATTAGAAAATCGGCCAGAGCGGGCTGAGCGGGAAAATTCCCGCTCAGAGGTGTCGATCCCCCCGTAGGGAGTCGACCCCTGCTTGATCCAGATCCAGTGACGTATTTTTACAGCCTAGGGCTGATGTGTGGTTACCTGATTGGCCTGATGACGAATTTTCTTGGACTGGATGGCTTGGATGGATACTAGGTTGATCTAAAGGCTCTGAATGGTCTCATACTCCTATATAAACACCTATAACCTTAACCCTAAACCTCACAATCTCATTCTATGAAGCCGTCATGTTGTCTATCCCCAAACTAGCCTAGCCGTCATTCTTCAACCTAAATTCAAGAAGAAAATTAGAGAGCCTCAAATCAAATTAGAAGATTAGTTTTGCTACAACATCAACGATTCAATTATCTTTTCTTAATCCTAGCAATGTAAGTTCATGTTATTTTTAGATTTAAACACCTAATAGTAATCTTGGCATGTAATAAATTGAATCTAAGTCTATGCTTGATGATGAGACAATCTTTTCAGATTTACCCATACCTTTCTATTGAATCTATGATTTTACATGCCTAAGAAGTTATTATATCGATTCAATCATGCCTATCTTTGTTGAACATCGAATATATAAACCTTTTTGGTTCATGATGTTATTCTTATGCCTGCGATAATGATTGTATCGGCTTATTCAAGAATCTATCTTTGTTGGATCTAAAATTTCTTGTATTTGGTCTGTTGTTACATGCATGCCTATTTTTATGCCTATTCTTATTTTATGATCCTTCTCTCTCTCTCTTCCCCTATTTCCCCTTTTCTTTTATGAACCTTGTTTACCTTCGAGCCTAGGCTGAAATCGCGAAATACGAACGATTGGAATAAGGGGAATATTTGGGTATAACCTATTTTGGTGAAATAGTTGGGCACAACTTGTAATTGATATTGGGGAATAATCTATTTAGTAATAGTGGAACATAATTTGTAACTTGTGATTTAGGGCATAATTGTTATTGTTGCGAACTTGGGGTAAATTGAAATATTAAATCTAGATTTGGCATAAACTGTAAATTGGAATATTAAATATAGATTAGGCATAACTATTGGATTGGGACGCCAAGCATAATGTATATTGTGATTTTGGGGCATGACTATTATTGCAAATTTGGGAACATTGGGTGTAACCTATTTTGAGCAATAACTTGTAATTGAATTTGTTGGGCATAACTTGCAATGGGCTTGGTTGGGCATAACTTGAGAATTGGAACATGACTAGTTTTGTGAATTTGGGATAATTAGCATATAAAATCTAGACTTGGACAAGTATGGTAAATATGTAAATTGGATAAAAGATGAACATGCCTAACCCGAGGTTAGATTGAGTTGCGGTGTAAGTCTGCAGGAACCGCCCGACACATCCAGCAACCGCAACAACAGGTCTAATCTGAGAGGTTAACACATAAAGCCCAAAACCCGAAGTTAGAATGAGTTTGCGGTAGAAGTCTTCCCGTAACCGCCCGACACATCCAACAACCGCAAACAACAGTTCTAATGTGAGAGGTTAAGGCATTAATGAATGAATTAATGTTAATGAACAGACATGCTAAGAACGAGTGGGGTTAAGTTAAGGGGAAACACTTAACCAAATACAACATGATGAATGAGTAAGGTTAAGTTAACCAACATAACATGATGAACGAGTAGGGTTAAGTTAAAGGGAAAAACTTAACCAATATAACATAATAAATGAACAAGGTTAAGTTAATAGGAAACACTTGACCAATACCACATGATGAATGAGAAGGGTTGAGTTAATAAGAAACACTTAACCAACATGACATGTTAGGTGGGTGGGTTAAGTTAACATGGACAAGAAGACAACTTAACCAATATTACATGAACAAAGTGGATAGGGTTAAGGCAAGCTTAACCAATAGTACATATGGACTTGATAAGGGGAAGGGTTAAGTAAATCTTGGGTAAGTGGGTAATATTAGTATATATAGGCCCACAAACTTAACCGTAAAATAAACATATATGAATCAGTGAGAAAGTTAAGTAACATATGAATAGGCAACACTTAACCAGTACAACATGTTAATTAAGCAAATGGGTAGGGTTAAGTTAAATTGAGAAGACTTAACCATTATAACATGTTGATTAGGAAACCCTAGTAACGGGGACCCATTTCAGCAGTAACCCACATAAATGTATCATGGTACCCTGAGCTAGGCAGGGTGGGGCACAGTTACTGGGCTAATTATAAGCGGTCAAAATAGTGGTGGGTGGTGCAACAGTGTAGGTTCCGGCGGAGTATAGGCGTGCATGTACTCCGGAGGGATAAAGTAGGCACTGGGCATCAGTAGTATACCCTGTGCCTCTTGAATCATGTCGGGTTTCCATAATGGGAATTGATACACCCCATTATGGGGACAGCACAGGTATCTACATACAAGCGGGGCCGAATGACACAAGTAATATCTACATACAAGCGGGGCCGAATGACACAAGTAATATCTACATACAAGCGGGGCTGAATGACACAATTAATATCTACATACAAGCGGGGCCGAATGACACAAGTAAAGAATACATACAAGCAAGGTAGAATGACAAAAGTAATGAATACATACAAGCGAGGTCGAATGACCTTAACGGAGGTGGGATCCTCATAATAGATGTACACCTGAAGGCTACATAATTACGGGGATTGGGATCATATTATCATTTTATACAGATTACTTACTGGGACTCTAGTTAGGTGGTGCAGAGAAATAGAAATCAGAATAACAGGGTAGTAGCGAAGCAGAGAAGGAGTAGAAGCGCATTCAGTTTATCTTGCCTTATCATATCTTATGCTAATCTTATGTTATCTTGTATCCCTGTTATCATGGTATTGTCTTATATTCAGTTTATTTATGTCATGATGCTTTTACCTGTTTACATACTGAAAGTCACTGGACTTACCAGGCTTTATGTCTAACCCGTTTTCTTTCGTCTTCTTTTCTTCCGTTTCTCCCCTCAGGTAGTCAGGGAGGGAATAGCTCAGCTTAGTTTGGACCGTTTCTCTTTCCAAGCTTGAAGATTCTTTGATGTATTGCTTGGGTCCTCTTATCTTTGGCTATGGCTGTGTTTGCACTTTAATTTGGGGATTTATGCTTCTTTGCTATGTTTTATGCTTCTTATATGTACTTGGAAGTTTTTTAATCAAGACAGAAGTTTTATATAGTACTTTTAAGTATGATTTAGTCAATCGTTGTAAAAGCTTGACTGAACTACATTGCTTATAAAATGACTTTGTTTTCCACTGCTTTATTTGTCTGTCTTGTAATTTATCTGCATCTTTTACCTATAATGCTTCACTGAAGTTAATGCATTCCCTTTGTGAGTGACATTAATGGAGGTGGGGTGTTACAGAATTGGTCTTGGTAGAATGCTAGAGGTTCGAGAGTGTTGGTGACAAATGGTGGGGTTGGGCAAGTTCGATGCAATTAAGGTCATGAAACTTCCAACTCTCAACAATACAAAATATGCAAAGTGGGGAGAGGGTGGAGTTTGTATCCGTCTTTTATAGGGGAGGTGGTGGGCAGATTAAAACTTAGAAAGTTTACTAAGTACCGAGAACGGTACCGATCCCATAAAAATAAAGATAATGACAAATAGAAGAGTGGAGGGAAGATTTGAGCCCTCCGGGATTGGTCAACCACTTCTGAATTCCAACAACGACGATCATGTGTACGGGTTTTTGAAACTTCGACCATGGAGCCTGACTTGAATCATTAAAAAATCTTATACTTAGGAATCTAAATGATCCTATTGAACACTCCAAATGATCAAGTCCCGACTCATGACATTTCAATAAATAACACGCACGATCGCGCTCCCGAGCTACTGCTACAATCACACATTCATGCTTTCGGAATCTCGATCGATCAAACCAACTCGAGTCGTTGACCAATCATTTGTTCACGAACTTAAACAGTCCAGGAGCACACGCCAAACGATCGGGTCCTAATTTGACAAATTTTTGAAAGCTAACTTACTTTATCACATCCCCATGACATGCCACTTTAACATCATGTCTTTTATTTCATACTATCGTCGTATCACGTGAAAACGTGTGAGTGAACACATGACACTATATCGGCAACAACATTGCACTTCGGTGTAAGCGAACGATGCCGACTAACGCTTAGTTTCTTGAGTCAACAGGAAATGAACGTATGATTAAGCAATCAGACAGGATTCCATCTCGAGTAATCAGAAATCTCAACAATGTTGGAATTTCATGCCTACATCGACAAGCTGCAACAAAGCGCCATGACTACTCATCGTAAGGGTCACGACAAGCTGCTCCACATGACTTTTTCCGGCTTCCAAAAGTACATGGCTTGAATCAAAGCTCATCATGTCAAGACAAGACATACTTTAGGAGCCAAGCATTAATAATACTTTGGCCCGGTTACCAAGATCAATCCAAGCCCACACGACTCGACCCATCACGTGGTTCACATTCCAGAAGCATTGCTGAGACATTCCAAACTCAAGTCTAGATGAAGTCGTATAAGAATAGTCATCTAGGCTCGACCACGCTGCTCAATAATAGATAAACACTTCGGGATCGACATTAAGCCTCATTGTCAATTGGTATCCCGACCTCATAACTCCTTAGAGAATCCACCATCTCCAAATTTGTATCCCCGAGATACAACTCCTTGGATCGGCATACATCATCCACATTTCATATCTGTATTCCGCTTCTATCGAATTTTATATTCCAGCCTTCCAGTCACTTTTTGTATCCCTCATCAACACCACATTTTTTATCCCCATTCTAACTCTCAGGATACGAAGCTACCTACATCCAAGACATGAATTCAACACATGCGAGGCAAGGCCAGATACGAATTCATGAAAGACACCGGGATACGAAAGTAAGCAAACAAGTAGAAGTGCATTGAAGTGAAGTAGAATAACAAATGACAAGTACCGGGTTTGGTACCGATCCCCGAACGATGACCTTACTTACTCCTACCTGCTTCACCTTCCTCTCCTTCCCTATAAATACCCACCATTCTATAGCGTGACTTGGGTTGGCTCCTTGTTCTTTTAGCACCTTAGTAAGAAGATAACCTTCCTACAATCTCTCAAGCACATTCCATCACTTCGGGAAGATGAAGAACCTCCTTCTTTGACACTAGGACCACTTTGGGATACCTTGTCATTTCGGGAAGAAGGGATAGAACCCATCATTGGACCTCCTTACCACAATGACCATGGCATCTTAATGATAACATCTTAGCCTCTTGATCCCCTCTTGAGTAGAGTTGGTTTCACAGACTCTTGAAAGCTTCTCCTTCCTCTTCTAAGCATTTGGATCACGAAGTAAAGCCTACTACCTCCTTCTCCAAGCATAGCACTCAGGATCACTTACTCTAGCACTCGGAGTCACTAGGGGTAAGCCATATTCGGTTAGAACCGAATTAACCAACCAATCCGATTTACTTCGATCAGTTCGGTTTAGTTTTGAAACTAAACCAGTATGGATTTGGTTCGTAAAATAATTTTTTTGTCATTGGTTTAACCAAATTAACCGATTTTTTTATTGTATTATCTAATTTTATGGTATTGTTGTACTTTAATTAATTGGTTTGGTGATAAAATACAAAAGCATTTATTAAAGATAAGTCAAATTTTATTGTAAGTATAAACTTTTATAAACAAAATTTCGCTAAACATAAATTTATATTTTACTCTAAGTGAATTAGTCATTTGGACAATAACATATATCTAAAGTTCGGTTAAATTGGTTAACGACCAAATTAACCAAAATTATTTCGGTTCAGTGCAGTTCTGAAATTTTTTAGTTTCAGCTCGATTTGAGATTTTTACTCCAAAACTGACCGAACGCTCACCCTTAGGAGTCGCCATAACCCATGTACATTCGAAGACATATCGATTTAAAGTTGTAACATGTATCATTAGTAAAGCACCAAACTTTCAGAGTGGACATAAGCTCCAACAAGCCGAACCACCATAAATACTGTGTCGTTATTTAACCCGTGTTTCCCTTGCATATTCACATCAGTACTCGCTTGTTTTCCTTACTGGACGTTTATTTTCATAGTCAAGGAAATCTTAAACGTTGGTGCTTACTTTTCGGCGTCAATAATAGTTGTTCGACTTGTTAAACTATAATGAAATAAGATACGTTGATATTAGTTTAGCTACATACGTATTTATTCATGCAGGAAAAGTTTATGGATCAACGCCAGAAACTCCTAGCTGATACGGGTTGAGAACAGCTGACGGCGGATGCTGAGGATGTTATTTTTGAGTCGATTATGTATCCACCATTGCAAAACAGACGATACGGATTTGGCAATCAAGTGGTAAGTAAATAATATATTAGAAAATAATAGTTTAATAATCTTTTAATTTATTGTACATCGCTTTAATTCAGTCTTAAGTTTCTCTAAGAAAAATTAGTAACTAGTGGAGATTAAAGCCCAATTGAAGGAAAACACTAAGGATTAGACAAAATTAAAGTGATTAGCACATATGTCCTCATTTTCTCACTTTTTACATGTTTTAAAAACAATTAACACATTACTACAAAAATAAGTTTATTAAAAAGGAACTTACTGTGAGGGACAAAATTCATCATTTTTTAGCTTAAAGGACATACTCTTAATTTTTTAGTGAGAAGGACAAAATTTTCAATTAAATATACCATAAGGACAAAAAATCGATGAAAAGGACAATGTGCTTTTGTATCAGTTTTGCTAATCTTTTCATATATTAATACTATATAGTTTCATTTTATGATATTATCCTTATGAATAAATTTTCAGGAGCTCGTCCTTGAGGCTAAAAAAATTCTGAAGTCTGTTCATCACAATAAAATCCCCTTTATTAAATTCTTTTGTATAAAATTTAAAACATATTTTTGCAATTTAAGGGTAATTTTAAACAACTTAAACAATATTTTTTACCCTTCACATAATAAATTTCACATTTTAACAAAACAACGTTGTATATTATTTTCAATCAAAACTTGCAATTTTTGCACTTCACTAAATTAGATAATTATTAAATGCTAGCAGTCAGATTCTAGGCAGATAGACCAGAGATGATATCCATCTATTAGAGATCGACGATTTAAGTGTTAGGGTGGTGCAGCTGGAGGATCAGAATCGTCGCCAAGCCATAGAGATGACACGGCTAATGGATCAGCGTATTTTGAGTCCATGCAGCAGTATGGTGACCGCTTCCCTTCCTCTACTAGCTTTGAAGGTTATGCTGGTTCTGGTGGTGATTAACTGCTTTGATTGGTATGTTTTTTGTTTAGTATGACTTGGTAGATGATAGACTTGTGATTTGATTTTATGCGTATGTATTATGTGATGGAAGACTTGGTTGGTCGATTATATGCTAGATGACTTAATGTTTCGTATGTTGTATGATGATAGACTTGATGACATGTATATTATATATTGTATTGTATAGTTGTTTGCTCGTTGATGGTGAAGTTTGACTTGATTTAATATATTGTTTGGTTTGATGAATTTTGTATTGTTTTGTTTTAGATATTTGGTTGGAATATATTATACTAGGTATGACATATTGCTTGTGGAATAGTGTTTGTAAGAGAAATGTGGCTGTATGGTAATATTGCAGCAAAAATTAAAATTCTTTTTGTAGGTTTTATAACAGTTTCCAATGGCTTGCGATGGCTTTTGAGTATGTTATTCTCAACGGTTTCCGACGGCTACCTGGACATGTTGGAAACCATTGAGAACCATCGGAAGCCGACCGAATCTGTTGGGAAATGGCTCAATGAGCTATGTCGGAAGTCGTTGGAAATTCTTTTCATCGGTGCCTTTATTTGCAATGGCTTTTCTGTAACAACCTGTATTTTTAGTGGTTGAATATTTAATTATTTTAAATATTGATTTGGAAATTTAACTCGAATTCTACGATTTTGAGTTTTAATTTAATTTGAATAGTAAACTAATAAATATAATTATGAAATAATTAAGAATAAATTGGATTTAAGGTATAGTATAAACTGATTGATTTATTAAGACCCACTTAAGTTCAGATTTGAATTATAATAAGGAATTTATTAATTAAACAAAGTCTGGTCATATTAATTTAAATTTATTAAAAACGAGCTCGTCGCGTCGCTTTAGTTCGTAATTTTATGATTTGAACTAAAATAGAGTATATAGGATTCAATATAAGTCAGATTTCTTTGAAACAAATGTTGAGTCATAGTTTTGATTCTTGGCACAATAAAAATGGCAACAAAAAGAGAATATCGATAACAAGATCCGAAGCTAGTATATACAAGGATAAGAATTGAGTCTTGAGTCGTAGTTAAAACTTGTTAAAATCTCTCCTCAAAGAATATGCGTATATATATTAAAGTTCATTTATATTTATACATATGTATGCACTGAATTTGTGTATGCTGCACAAAAAGTGTGCCAGGATAGTCGACTGACATGCCGGGTTATGTAACAACCCGTATTTTCAATAACCTGTAATAACATAAATCGAGGCAGAATTTAATTCTAAAATGGGAATCAAGGGAAACGGGCTATGCCATTGTGTTCGTCTCGGAAAAATACGCGAAATAGAGTCCGAGTTTTCGAAAATCGGAGTCCGTATGACCAAGATATGGCCTCGCGAAGTTTCACGAAAATTCCCAAATTAAAGTATACTTAATTAAGTGAAATGGGTTGTGTAGATATATATATATATATATATTGATATATATATATATATATATATAATTGAAAATTTAATAAATAAATATGCAAAAATGCTCAAAACAGCGAATTGGGAGAGGGGAATAACCGAACCGGCCGATTTTTGAAGTCGACCCGAGCTCGCTGGGTCGACTAGGGGTTAATCCAGGGTGTTTGGCTGTCAACCCGTGGGCCGATTCGCTCAAGTGCAGATTTTGCATTTGAATGGTTCTCATGGTCCATCTTTAATCTAAAGGCCCTAGATGGTTCCTACACTTGACTTCTTCCCCAAGACATGCTTTGATGGCTTGGATTGAATCTAGGGTTAATCCTATGGCCTAAAACACTTGCCTAATCTATAAATAAGACCCTAACCTACCCTAATTCATTCATAATTAAACCTAGTGACTAAACTATGGCAAAATGCTAGCTCTCATGGCCTCCACTAATTTTATGAAGAGGGTTGCATACTAATCACTCTCTAATCAACTTCTAATCCCTTCTTAGCATCTTAATCTTCTTCATTTGGTGTTCAAAGTTGCTAGTTGTGAGTTTCTATCACTTTGATGATCTTTTGGTAAACTAATTAGATGAGATGTGATGAGATTTATGGTTTTGTATGTGGGTTAATGAGCTTTGAATCATATGATATGATGTTAGCATTAATCTTATGTTTATGCATGTTGAGTATGTAAGCTTATGCAAGTTTAATATGATGTATGTTATGTTTGCATGATGCTAAATATGCAAGTTGTGGGCTATGTAATCATATGCATGTTATGCAAGTTCATGGTAATATGCTATGCAAGTTACATGTTTGTTAATATGCAAGTTACATGTTTGTTAATATGCAAGTTACATGTATGTAAATATGCAAGTTACATGTTTGTTAATATGCAAGTTACATGTTTGTTAATATGCAAGTTACATGTATGTAAATATGCAAGTTACATGTTTCTTTATATGCAAGTTACATGTTTGTTAATATGCGAGTTACATGTATGTAAATATGCAAGTTACATGTTTATTAATATGCAAGTTCATGATGACACATTATGCAAGTCTATAAGCTAATATGCAAGTTTGTTATGCAAAATGAATATGTAAGTTATGTGACATATTATATGCAAGTTATGTGACATGTTATGCAAGTTCCTATGCAAGTTATGTGTTTGTTAATATGCAAGATGGCACCTTTGAAACATGTTCATTCATATGCAAGTTGACACCTTTTATATGTGTTATATCATGAACGAAATTACGTGGGAACGATGGGGTAATTAAATGCATAAGTTAATAAGATTGTGTGAAATTAATATAATTATGCATAACACAAAATAAATAAACATAGTATGGGAATTTGCCTATTTGGTTAGGTGTACCCATACTATGTGTTGGGAATTTACCTATTGAGTTAGGTCTACCCCATGGGAATTTACCTATTAAGTTAGGTCTACCCATGTTAAGAAAACTTGATTAATTAGGGATAATTAATATAAAATTATGAGGGTGATTAATTAGGTGTAATTAATTGACTAAGACACCAGGTTGGACTCAGTTGTAGCGTAAAACTGCCCGGACCCAACCGGCTTAACCAGTTGCTACAAATGTTAGCCCAATGTGAGAGGTCTTAGGCACAAACTAAATACGTAATTAATGTAAAGACACGAGGTTAGACTCTGTTATGACATAAGGCTGCCCGGACCCAACCGGCTTAACCAGCGGTCATAAAAGACAGTCTAATGTGAGAGGTCTTTACAAAGGTTACGTTCTTAATTAATTAATTAAGAAACACTTAACCACATTAGCATGTAGAGGGACATGAGGGGTTAAGTGGGTGCCTCGGGTGGCATGAGAAAATCTAGTGGTTGCCTTGGGTGGCAATAGAAAATACGATTAGAATACTTAACCAAAATAGAACATGTAATTAAAACATGATTAAAGGGTTAAGTGGGATATACTAGAAAAAGGGACAAGCTTAGGTGGGTAGCTTGTGGAGGCCCATTTCAACCAGTAACCCATACGTATCTTTGTGGGCTCGACCCATGTCGAGGACGGGACACGCATACTGGGCTTGACTGTAAGAGGCAAACGGGTTAGCGGTGGCAACGCAAGTCCAACGGGCTTCATATGCGTGAGTGGGCCCGGGCTGGTAGGTAAGCCGTTGTTGCATCGAGTAGATATAAGCCGTGCACCTTTAGTTTCATCAGGTTGCCACATTGGGGAATGATACATCCCACGGTGGGGCCAGCACGGGTATCTACGTTAGGGAGCCGATCGAATGGGAAGTAGTGTGTACACCTAGTGGATTGTAGGGCCCCGTGGCGCCTACTTGGTCACCTAGGGGTACGCAGGTACTAATTAGTAAATTTTATAAGTCCTTGGGTGGGATCAACCTTTAAGTTAGGAACGACTGGTGTGGTGCAGTTTAGTAATTTACCTTAGGGAGGGTAGATGCGTCTTTATCCTTTATCTTCGTTTAGTTGACTGCTTAGGGTAGCCATTCATCCCTATATGTTACCGTATATCAGTTTATGTCTTCTCTGGTTACTTTAACGATTGTATTGTTAAAGTTATAGGACTCGCTCAGACTTATGTCTGACCCTGTTGTTTTTATCTTTTTCCCAACCCTCAGGTCCTACGGTGGATCCTAGCAGTAGTGGAGCTTGATCGGATTGCTGTTCCAGTCTTTAGGAGCTTGGGTAGATGTAAAGCTCCAGTTATCCAGTTATCTTTTCTTTTGTTTGGCTATTGTATGAGAGTGGGATTATGTACTTCTTTATTTTGATGGATATTGTACTTGACCTTTATTGTGGTTTTATGATGTAACCAGACATGTTTTACTTCCGCTGTTATGAGATGATGTTTTAAAATTTCAAGTACTATTTATATCTGTCTTGTTGTAATTTTTCTGTTCTATATTCACTAAAATACTCCACCGATGCTATGGCATTCCCTTAGTGAGTGATCATAGCGGGAGTGGGGTGTTACACGTGGTATCAGAGCTTAAGGTTACCAGAACAGATAAAATTTTTGAGAAAAACTACTTTCTAAGAGTATTTTCGAAGAAAGTATTTTTAAAAGCATGTCTTCTAAGAGAAAAAGTTTTTGAAAAAGAAAAGCATAATCCCCAATAGCCATATCTTTATCTTTCGGAATCTCCTTTTTGAATCTTTCCTCTTTCGTTTCAGCATGGCTGAAGATCTTAACATCCCGGAGGGTTTAGTTATACCACTATGGTATAGGAGGTTGCAAGAGGCTAGGGCCGCGGCTGCGGGTCCGGCCAATGCTACTACACCAGAGACAACCGCTCCTCCTCCTCAGCCTAGAGTGGATAATTTTGCTAAGGTTTGCAAGGAGTTCAAGGCTATAGGAGGAAAACCTTTTCTTGGTTCAGAGACTTTCGTAGAGGCTAGAGATTGGCTTAAGGAAGTGGAAGAGTTGCTAGATATCTTTGAAGTGGAAGAGGGAAAGAAAGTCAAGTTGGCGGCTTGGTTAATGAAGGGAGAGGCCTCATTCTGGTGGGAGGTCACTAATGGAGAACGCCCTGTTGACTCTTGGGCAGATTTTAAGCAAAGGTTTGGGGCTAAGTTTCTCTCAAGGGCGGAAGAGAATCTGTTTATGGAGAAGTTCTTGAATTTGAAGCAAGGGAATCTCACGGTGAAAGAATATGTCAACAAATTCAATCAATTAGCAAGGTTTGGCATAGAGTTGGTGAATACACCGGAGAAGAAGGCTTTGAGGTTCGTTAGAGGCTTGAACGAACCATTGCAAGGAATAGCTATGACTCACATTCCTGTGGGGGCCACTTTTGAGAAGCTTGTCTACATGGCACTTATGCATGAGGATGATAAGAATTCTAAGGCACCAGAGAAAAAGGGGGATCAGAAGAAACCGCAACAGCAACAACAAGGCAAGGGCGGAAAAGGCAATGGTGACAAAAAGAAGACGAAGAAGAAGTGCTTCAATTGTGGAACACCAGGACACCTCAGTAAGGATTGTCGCAAAAAGAAGAAGACCGGTTGCTTTCATTGTGGTGAAGCAGGGCATCTTGTGAAAAACTGCCCAAAGAAGGGGCAGAAGACGGGGTCTACCTCAGGAGGCCAGGTGCAAGCTCTTATAGCACCACCTCAGTCAGGGGGGCAAGTTCAGGTTCTCTCAGTTCCACCGATTCAGCAGAGAGGTAGAACTATTTCCGTTGAAAGTCTGGTTTTTCTGTTTGATCATCCAGTTCGTACTTTGTTTGACTCTGGCGCATCGCATTCTTTTATCTCATCATCGTTAGTTGAGTCACTGCACTTAGACACCAGTCTAGTTGATGATCCCTTGGTTGTCTCAAACCCAATTGGGGGCTCCATATATCTGTCTATGATATGTTTGGGTTTGAAGATTTCTATACTTAGCGTTGAGTTTAGATGTGATGCTTTTGTATTGGGCTTCACGGGCTATGGGTTGATCTTGGGCATGGACTGGTTATCCAGTAATGGTGCCGTTCTTGATTGCGAAAGGAGAGTTGTCAGGCTCATGACCCGCTTGGGTAACACTCTCGAGATCTCTTGCAATCCCATGGAATCTGTTTTGCTAAGTTATCTTGAATCGCTCGATGCTTCGGTCGAAAGTTTGTGTTCTGTCAGAGTAGTCCGGGAATATCCGGATGTGTTTGAAGAAGTAAAGGGTTTGCCTCCGAAGCGGGAGATAGATTTCCGAATTTATTTGGTGGATAATGCCAAACCAGTGTCTTTGCCAGTACGCCACATGGCTCCTCGTGAGAGAAGAGAACTTCATAAGCAAGTAGGGGAGTTGCTTGAGAAGGGGTTCATAAGGCGAAGTATATCGGAGTGGGGAGCTCCAGTAGTGTTTGCCACGAAGGCGGATGGGTCCCTCAGACTTTGTGTGGATTATAGGGAACTTAATAAGCTCACGAAGAAGAATAGACACCCATTACCGAGGATAGATGATCTCTTTGATCAGTTGGTTGGCGCGTCAGTATTTTCGCAGATGGACTTAGCTACAGGGTTTCATCAGTTAAGAGTGGCGGAGGACAGTATAGAGAAGACTGCTTTCCGGACTCCGGATGGTTTTTATGAGTGGCTAGTGATGCCATTTGGGTTGACAAACGCCCCCGCATACTTTGTTGATCTCATGAGTAGAGTGTTCAGAGAGTATCTGAATAAGTTTGTAGTAGTTTTTGTGGATGACATCTTGGTCTTTTCCAAGAATGAAGAAGAGCATGCCTTACATCTCAAGGAAGTATTGGAGACTCTTCGAGCGCATAGTCTTAAAGCTAAATTCTCTAAATGCCATTTTTGGAGAAGAGAAGTGCGATTCTTAGGGCATGTGGTCTCTAAGGAAGGGATAGCTGTGGATCCCGCAAAGATAGTATCTATCCAGGATTGGAAAGTTCCTAGAAATGCTACCGAGGTAAGAAGTTTCTTGGGGTTGGCAGGATATTATAGGAAGTTCATCAAAGACTTCGCGAAGATATCAGCCCCATTAACCCGCTTGACGAAGAAGAATCTGGTTTTCTCATGGGATGTAGATTGTGATGATGCTTTCCGACGGTTAAAGAGAGCTTTGACCACCGCTCCAGTTTTAGTGCTTCCAGATGGGAGTAAGCCGTTTGTTGTTTATACCGATGCTTGTGGAACAGGATTAGGCGCAGTCTTGATGCAGGAGGGAAGGGTAATAGCCTATGGAGGGAGACAATTGAGAGTGCATGAGAAGAATTACCCTACCCATGATCTAGAGTTGGCCGCGATTGTTTTCGCACTTAAGTCTTGGCGCCATTATCTTCTTGGTGAGAGATTCGAGTTGTTCACCGACCATAAATCATTGAAGTACTTATTCTCTCAGAAGGATTTAAACTTAAGACAGCAAAGGTGGATGGAGTTCTTAGCATCCTATGATTTCGAGATAGCGTATACCCCTGGTAAGGGTAACGTGGTGGCAGACGCCTTAAGTAGAAAAAGGCTATCTTTGAGTCCATTGTTCGTGGAACGACGAAGCTTGGAGTTTCTTTCTTTGTTTGACTTCAGACCTTCTGTTGATTTTGTACCTGGTTTGTTGGCATCCTTGGAGGTTAGACCTACTCTTTTGAGACGGATTGGCGAGGCTCAGCGAGACGACCCACAGTTGGTTGTGTTGGTAGAGAAGCTTATAAGAGGGGAGTCGTCCAGCCATTTGGGTAGATACACCATAGATGATAAGGGATGGTTGCATAGAGACGGTAGACTTTGTGTACCGCAAGATGAGGGTTTGAAGAAGGCTATTTTGGATGATGCACATCGTTCAAGAATGACTATTCATCCCGGTGGAGACAAAATGTACCAAGACATGAAGAGAGTTTTCTTTTGGGCCGGTATGAAGAAAGATGTGGCCGAGTATGTGGCTAGATGCTTAGTATGCCAACAAGTTAAAGTGGAGCAAAGGAAACCCGGTGGGTTGCTACACCCATTGGAAGTTCCACAGTGGAAGTGGGATAGTGTCTCGATGGATTTCATCGACGGGTTACCGAGATCGAGGAAGGGCAATACGGGAATTTGGGTTGTGGTAGACAGACTTACAAAGAGTGCCCATTTTATACCCGTAAAGAGTAAGAGGACCGCTCCATGGCTTGCTTCAGTCTATGTTAGAGAGATTGTTAGATTGCATGGCGTACCATCCAGCATTGTGAGTGATCGAGATCCTATTTTCACTAGTGAGTTTTGGAGAAGTTTGCAAGAGGCGGTAGGGACTCAGTTGTGTTTGAGCACCGCATATCATCCTCAGACGGACGGTCAGACCGAGAGGGTGAACCGTATCTTAGAAGATCTTTTGAGGCTTTGTATCTTGGATTTTGGAGGTACATGGGAAGAACATCTTCCTTTGGTGGAGTTCGCATATAATAACAGCTTTCAGTCCAGTATTGGTATGGCTCCTTTCGAAGCTCTTTATGGAAGGCCTTGTCGATCTCCTACATGTTGGTGGGAATCTACGGATAAGATCTTGCTTGGGCCGGATATGGTTAGAGAGACTTCAGAGAAGATTGATTTAATTCGAAAAAGGATGAAAGCAGCGCAAGATAGACAGAAATCTTATGCGGATCGGAGAAGGACGGATCTTGAGTTTGAGGTTGGGGACATGGTTTTTGTCAAAGTATCTCCATTGAGAAATGTTGTTCGCTTTGGGTCCGTAGGGAAGTTAGCACCGAGATTTGTTGGGCCGTTTCCTATTAAGGAAAGGATTGGACGGATGGCATATAGGGTGGAGTTGCCCGACAGACTTAGTGGTGTTCATGATGTATTCCATGTATCACATTTGAGGAAGTGCTTACATGAGACCGCGGAGGTGGTAGAGCCGAGCTTGCTTAGAGATGTAGAGGTAGAGCGTGATGCGACGATTCGACGAGCTCCTACTCGCATCCTTGGGTCAGAAACTAGGAAGTTGAGGAACAGAGAAGTTCAGCTAGTTAAAGTGCAATGGGGAGATGACGAAAGCAATGCTACTTGGGAGACGGAAGCAAAGATGCGTTCTTTGTATCCATTTCTTTTTGAGAGTATGTCTTTTAACTTCTCCTTTATTGCTTGTCTAGTACTTATCTTATCTTTAGTATATCCTCTCGCTAATACCTATGACCTTTAGATAGGGTAAAACCTATGGTTGAGACATGTGTTTGAAACATGTTATGGTTGATGGATGCATATGGATGCAATTGTTTGCTAGTGGTTGCTCGTGGATGCATATACACACACATTAGGCACTAGATCGGCTCAGTCACTTCATGTTGCATATTGCATAAATGGATGTGGTAGTTAGATTGATGGATGTATCATGGCTGTGTTATCATATGGATGATGCATTTTTGTGTATGGTTGTGCACGCATGTAGAAATTTGTATGTGTCAATAGGGTTTCGCATACATATTGGATGCATGGCACTATCATGGTTTGCATTAAGGAGGTTTACTGTATCAGTAACCGCCTGATTTTCGCATTAGGTAAGTACATATACACACACTTTTGCATATATCCATCCAGCATTTAGAATCTTGTAAGGACAATGATTGCTCGTGGATGATGCTTTGAGTAGATGGATGATTGGATGGTAGGATACGTTCTTCCTAACTTGAAGATTTCGGGGACGAAATCCTTTAAGGAGGGGAGAATGTAACAACCCGTATTTTCAATAACCTGTAATAACATAAATCGAGGCAGAATTTAATTCTAAAATGGGAATCAAGGGAAACGGGCTATGCCATTGTGTTCGTCTCGGAAAAATACGCGAAATAGAGTCCGAGTTTTCGAAAATCGGAGTCCGTATGACCAAGATATGGCCTCGCGAAGTTTCACGAAAATTCCCAAATTAAAGTATACTTAATTAAGTGAAATGGGTTGTGTAGATATATATATATATATATATATTGATATATATATATATATATATATATAATTGAAAATTTAATAAATAAATATGCAAAAATGCTCAAAACAGCGAATTGGGAGAGGGGAATAACCGAACCGGCCGATTTTTGAAGTCGACCCGAGCCCGCTGGGTCGACTAGGGGTTAATCCAGGGTGTTTGGCTGTCAACCCGTGGGCCGATTCGCTCAAGTGCAGATTTTGCATTTGAATGGTTCTCATGGTCCATCTTTAATCTAAAGGCCCTAGATGGTTCCTACACTTGACTTCTTCCCCAAGACATGCTTTGATGGCTTGGATTGAATCTAGGGTTAATCCTATGGCCTAAAACACTTGCCTAATCTATAAATAAGACCCTAACCTACCCTAATTCATTCATAATTAAACCTAGTGACTAAACTATGGCAAAATGCTAGCTCTCATGGCCTCCACTAATTTTATGAAGAGGGTTGCATACTAATCACTCTCTAATCAACTTCTAATCCCTTCTTAGCATCTTAATCTTCTTCATTTGGTGTTCAAAGTTGCTAGTTGTGAGTTTCTATCACTTTGATGATCTTTTGGTAAACTAATTAGATGAGATGTGATGAGATTTATGGTTTTGTATGTGGGTTAATGAGCTTTGAATCATATGATATGATGTTAGCATTAATCTTATGTTTATGCATGTTGAGTATGTAAGCTTATGCAAGTTTAATATGATGTATGTTATGTTTGCATGATGCTAAATATGCAAGTTGTGGGCTATGTAATCATATGCATGTTATGCAAGTTCATGGTAATATGCTATGCAAGTTACATGTTTGTTAATATGCAAGTTACATGTTTGTTAATATGCAAGTTACATGTATGTAAATATGCAAGTTACATGTTTGTTAATATGCAAGTTACATGTTTGTTAATATGCAAGTTACATGTATGTAAATATGCAAGTTACATGTTTCTTTATATGCAAGTTACATGTTTGTTAATATGCGAGTTACATGTATGTAAATATGCAAGTTACATGTTTATTAATATGCAAGTTCATGATGACACATTATGCAAGTCTATAAGCTAATATGCAAGTTTGTTATGCAAAATGAATATGTAAGTTATGTGACATATTATATGCAAGTTATGTGACATGTTATGCAAGTTCCTATGCAAGTTATGTGTTTGTTAATATGCAAGATGGCACCTTTGAAACATGTTCATTCATATGCAAGTTGACACCTTTTATATGTGTTATATCATGAACGAAATTACGTGGGAACGATGGGGTAATTAAATGCATAAGTTAATAAGATTGTGTGAAATTAATATAATTATGCATAACACAAAATAAATAAACATAGTATGGGAATTTGCCTATTTGGTTAGGTGTACCCATACTATGTGTTGGGAATTTACCTATTGAGTTAGGTCTACCCCATGGGAATTTACCTATTAAGTTAGGTCTACCCATGTTAAGAAAACTTGATTAATTAGGGATAATTAATATAAAATTATGAGGGTGATTAATTAGGTGTAATTAATTGACTAAGACACCAGGTTGGACTCAGTTGTAGCGTAAAACTGCCCGGACCCAACCGGCTTAACCAGTTGCTACAAATGTTAGCCCAATGTGAGAGGTCTTAGGCACAAACTAAATACGTAATTAATGTAAAGACACGAGGTTAGACTCTGTTATGACATAAGGCTGCCCGGACCCAACCGGCTTAACCAGCGGTCATAAAAGACAGTCTAATGTGAGAGGTCTTTACAAAGGTTACGTTCTTAATTAATTAATTAAGAAACACTTAACCACATTAGCATGTAGAGGGACATGAGGGGTTAAGTGGGTGCCTCGGGTGGCATGAGAAAATCTAGTGGTTGCCTTGGGTGGCAATAGAAAATACGATTAGAATACTTAACCAAAATAGAACATGTAATTAAAACATGATTAAAGGGTTAAGTGGGATATACTAGAAAAAGGGACAAGCTTAGGTGGGTAGCTTGTGGAGGCCCATTTCAACCAGTAACCCATACGTATCTTTGTGGGCTCGACCCATGTCGAGGACGGGACACGCATACTGGGCTTGACTGTAAGAGGCAAACGGGTTAGCGGTGGCAACGCAAGTCCAACGGGCTTCATATGCGTGAGTGGGCCCGGGCTGGTAGGTAAGCCGTTGTTGCATCGAGTAGATATAAGCCGTGCACCTTTAGTTTCATCAGGTTGCCACATTGGGGAATGATACATCCCACGGTGGGGCCAGCACGGGTATCTACGTTAGGGAGCCGATCGAATGGGAAGTAGTGTGTACACCTAGTGGATTGTAGGGCCCCGTGGCGCCTACTTGGTCACCTAGGGGTACGCAGGTACTAATTAGTAAATTTTATAAGTCCTTGGGTGGGATCAACCTTTAAGTTAGGAACGACTGGTGTGGTGCAGTTTAGTAATTTACCTTAGGGAGGGTAGATGCGTCTTTATCCTTTATCTTCGTTTAGTTGACTGCTTAGGGTAGCCATTCATCCCTATATGTTACCGTATATCAGTTTATGTCTTCTCTGGTTACTTTAACGATTGTATTGTTAAAGTTATAGGACTCGCTCAGACTTATGTCTGACCCTGTTGTTTTTATCTTTTTCCCAACCCTCAGGTCCTACGGTGGATCCTAGCAGTAGTGGAGCTTGATCGGATTGCTGTTCCAGTCTTTAGGAGCTTGGGTAGATGTAAAGCTCCAGTTATCCAGTTATCTTTTCTTTTGTTTGGCTATTGTATGAGAGTGGGATTATGTACTTCTTTATTTTGATGGATATTGTACTTGACCTTTATTGTGGTTTTATGATGTAACCAGACATGTTTTACTTCCGCTGTTATGAGATGATGTTTTAAAATTTCAAGTACTATTTATATCTGTCTTGTTGTAATTTTTCTGTTCTATATTCACTAAAATACTCCACCGATGCTATGGCATTCCCTTAGTGAGTGATCATAGCGGGAGTGGGGTGTTACAGGTTAATCGACTGACCTAGACAATTTTGTGAAATATGCACAAATATATATATATATATATATACACACATTTTGAATGTTAGTTGAATGACTTAGAACTTCAGTCGACTGAATTTCTACAATGGCTATAGTTTTTTAAAAGTCACCATTTTTAATGAAGAGATAAGACTTTTTATTAAAGGATTTAGACACTACTTTCCATCAAATCTCTTCGCCATAAGTTACAACTATTAAATCATTATATATATGTGAGCTAACATCAAACAAAAACCCCTTTCTTACTCAGATTTGATCTATCTATATACTTCTTATACTCTATATTTTTCATTCTGAAAATATGCTTGAACGTACTTTCATATTCTATATTCAAACAATATATATTTATCTAATCTTCGTATACTTAAACTATATATATAAATAATTGAAGAGATGATTATAGGAAGGGTGTATTGTAAAGATTCAATCTGTGTTATCAAAGAACACAAACGATCTACAAATTTTTTTTTTATTGTGTGAAGTCCTATTCTGCTGCTCAGGCGCGTCAAGTCCTCTTCGGTTGCTAAGGCAAAATCTTGTTCAGTTGCTAAGGGTTGTAAAGACCTATTCCTCCGAGTTAAGAGAGTGTTTTATTCAGTGAAATTCCAGAAGGAGTCTAGGACTGTAAGTAGGATGGTGCTCCAAACCAATATAAAAAATTTTGGTGTCGTTTATTTCTTATTTACTGCATTCACATATTGCTTATTTATAATATCTTAGTATTTATTTCATTAAATTTTTACTTGCATAACTATATCAAGTATAATATATAACTCTATCAAGACTTTCACATATACACCCAGTTCCATATTACTCGATCCTACTCTAGTAGTCTTTACATTTAGTATCGGAGCAGACATCTAATAACTGTAAAACAGTTATTTGATATCTCGATAATATGGAAAATAACATTAGCACTAACACCAACACAAACACAAGTTTCACAGAAGGTCAGTCCACTACACAACCTCAACTTTTTAATGGCATAAACTATAATTTCTGGGCTATACGAATGAGAATAAATATGTAAGCCAATGGATTTGAAACTTGGAATATCACTCAAAACGAATATACTATTCCCACACCAATTATTCTTAGTGCTGAAAATCACGGAAAAAAAATGCTACTTCAAATGCTAAAGGAGTGGATTTGTTGCATTGTGTCTTGGATAGAAATGTGTTTAACCATATCTGCATGTGCAATACTGCGTATGAAATATAACGAACACTCAAAGTAGCTAATGAAGATACTAGCAAGTTAAACAAAGCAAGATATCCACTCTTAAAAATTAGTTTTAGAATTTTAAAATGAATGAAATTGAATTCATAAATGGTATGTACTCTAGATTTCAAAACATTTATCATTCATTGCTAGGATTAGGAGAAAAATATTCTGATTTTGACATATTATTGAAAATCCTGAACACTTCAATGGAAGAATAGGAAAGACAGATCCTAGCAATCGAAGAATAACGATCTTTCAGCCATGAAACTAGAAGAGTTAACATGAAACTTAATGTCTTATGGGGTTAACTTGCAAGCAAAATGAGTACAGGCTCAAGATAAAAACAAAATAACATTCAATGTAGAACAAGAAGAACCAGAATCAAACAATGATGATCGAGCATTCATTGCCAAAACTTTCAAAAAGTTTTTGAAATATAGAAAAGCCAACAGAAATAATGGTAAAAGAAGTACCAGCTTAAATAAGCCATTATCATCGATAATGGAATGCTATAACTGTCATAAGAAGGGGCACATATCGAAAGATTTTCCAGAACAAAAGAAGGAACATTGCAATAAACATAAGAAGGATAGATTTAAAAGAAGGCATTTTCAGTTACCTGGGATGACTCATATTCTCATAACACCAAAAAAGGGTTTTTCTAACAGTTATTACAGTTACTAATATACTTTGTAACAGTTAAAACCGTTACTGTAACATACATGACAAACGGTTGTCACGAATATTGTAACGGTTATAACCGTTATAAAGTGTGTATATTACAACAGTTATAAAAGTTACAAAACATCTGTTTTATCACACTTATAATCGTTAGTAGTGGAAAATTTATAACACTTATAACCATTATAATAATATTTTTTTATAGCACTAATTACTGTGACAAATATTAAATATGTAACAGTTAGTACTGTTAGTACGTAAAATCGACGATTTCATACAATAAACTTAATAACAGTCATAACTGTTACAAGCTTGAATATTGTATCAAGCCTATAGTAGGAAATTCCTTTAAATAGGTAACAATCATAATATGCTCCAACTAATTTCATAAAGCATATGTAACAACTCGGATTTTCAGAACCAATTAATTTTTTTTATTTTAGCTATTTTAATGGATTTTGAATATTTAAAATGATTTATTTTAAATAATAACGACTATAAACTTATTTAAATCGAAGTCAGAACATATAAATTTATTTTAATTATAAATAGAGTTTGAAATGGTGCGGTAGTTTGAAAATTCGATTTTAAATTTCAAATGAATGTACAGGATTCAAAATAAATCGGATTTCAGTAAAACCAGAAATATTTGAATTTGTTTAATTATATCTTTCTAACGAATGTGAAAAATTCAGATTTCATAACGGGAATAAAAAGTTATATCCAGTTTAAAATTTAAAATAGTCGCTATGGAATTTATATACATTTTAATATAAATATAGCCCTTAAAAATAGCCATTTTGTAAACGACCTCCGTTTTCGATGAAACCACTTTTGTTGGATCCGAAATGTCAAACTATTGTTATATTTCAAATTTCATAATTTTTGGAATTAATATGTGAACGCAGTAAATTTAAATGTGTTTGGTAATTTAAATTTGAAATGGATCGACTAGAAAATGGCCATTTTTCAAACGGTCTCCAAATTCGACGAAATTAGTTTTGTTCGGACCGTATCATCAAAACAAAACTAGATATGTTTTTTTTGGAATTTTTGGAGTTAGTATGTAGCCCCGGTAAATTAAAATGTACGTTTAAATTCAGTATATACTTATTTATATTTTAATTTTGATAAAATATGACTGAAACAATCGAATTGGCTTACGAAACATATTCCATTGTGTTCGGAATGGGGGTAATTATCTAGGAATGACAGTCGTTGGATTTGATTTGGAGTTAGAATGAAAAATCTCATTTATTGGAATTAAATTAATAATTAAATAATATAAATTATTGGTATAAAAGGGCTTTATAACCCTAACCTTTAACACCAGCCGCCGTTCCCTCAAATTCGATGGCCACCCTTCTCCAAATTTTCTTCATTAATTTCTTCTAATCCATCACATAATTCATGAAAATTATAAAACCAACATTGGAGAGCATCACGAGATCTCTCTAGTCAACGGACATGATTTTGGTGTGCAAACCGTAGCCGTTCATGGACGGTTTCTGATCGAATGGGCCCACCGAGTTCAAGCTACTTCTAGGTGTAGGGAGGAGGCGGTCGGGGCGTCGAAGGGGTGCAATCTGATGAAGTGTTTGTGGCTCTGGCGAAGTGCGGCAGGGGGATGATGAAGTCGAAGATGGGTGTTTGCGGTTTGAACGATACAGATGAAGAAGACGCAGTTTTTATAGAAGGGTAATAAAAAAAAAGAGGGATTAAAGTTTTTAATTATTCATTAATGATATAAAAATGTAATTAATATTTGAATTGTTATATCATATTCAAACGACAACCGATTTGAAAGATTTAAATTGCGTTGGGATCATCGTGAAGAGAGCTTCGCAATGGGATAGACTAGAACTGAAATGGAGCTAGCTGCAAATTTTAAAGGAGTAAAACCAATGTGAGATCTCTAATTTAAAATAAAATTTATTGTTGATTGCGATGTGAAATTTATATATACGCTATATAAAATTCATATATGTATTGTAAATTTGAATTGATTGTTTGTGATTGCATGAATAGTTGGATTGAATTGTGTATGTTAGAAAAATGTTCATGTTTGAAAAGAAATTGTTTTTACAATAAAAATCATATTTTTATTGTATATATGAATCAATAAAATGTTCATGTTTGAAAAGAAATTGTTTATACAATAAAAATATTTTTTTTATTGTATATATGAATCAATAAAATGTTCATGATTGAAAAGAAATTGTTTATACAATAAAAATCATATTTTTATTGTATATATGGATCAATAAAATGTTCATGTTTAAAAAGAAATTGTTTATACAATAAAAATCATATTTTTATTGTACATATGAAT
The DNA here is from genome assembly GCA_030737875.1 of Allium sativum. Classification (NCBI taxonomy): domain Eukaryota; kingdom Viridiplantae; phylum Streptophyta; class Magnoliopsida; order Asparagales; family Amaryllidaceae; genus Allium; species Allium sativum. The sequence continues at coordinate 171,510,187 of CM060924.1, read as the reverse complement.
CAATAAAATGTTCATGTTGGATAAAAATGTTTGTACAATAAAAATCATATTTTTATTGTATATATTAAAAGAAAAGGTTTTTACAACAATAAAAATTACATTTTTATTACATGTTAGATTCATTAAAAAGAATCATGTTTTAAATTAAAAGATTAGACAATAAAAATTACATTTTTATTGCATGTTAGATTCATTAAAAAGAATCATGTTTTAAATAAAAAATTAGACAATAAAAATTACATTTTTATTGCATGTTAGATTCATTAAAAAGAATCATGTTTTAAATAAAAAAAATTAGAAAATAAAAATTATATTTTTATTGTATGTTTGATTCATAAAAAAGAATCGTGTTTTAAATAAAAAAAATTAGACAATAAAAATTATATTTTTATTGTATGTTTGATTCATTTAAGAGATTTTGCTAAATTAAAATGTAAATCATTTACATGATAGCAAAGTAGAAAATGATCATTTTCTAATGCATATTTTGTGTATTAAAACGTAATCATTTACTTGATAGCAAAGTAGAAAATAATCATTTGTTAATGCATGTTTTGTTTATTAAAATGTAAATCATTTACAAGTTAGCAAAGTAGAAAACCGATCACTTGTTAATACATATTTTGTTTATAAAATTGTAATCATTTACATGATAGCAAAGAAGAAAATAATCATTTGTTAGTGCATGTTTTGTTTATTAAAATGTAAATCATTTACAGGTTAGCAAAGTAGAAAAATGATCACTTGTTAATACATATTTTGTTTATAAAAATGTAATCATTTACATGATAGCAAAGTAGAAAATGATCATTTGTTAATATATGTTTTGTTTATTAAAAAATTATCGTTTGCATGTTAGCAAAGTAGAAAAACAATAATATGTTTTGATTCGTTAAAATCATGTCATTTACATGTTAGCGATGATAATAGAAAAATGTTCATTTGTTAAATATGTATTGATTCATTAGAATAATGTCATTTACATATTAGCGAAGTAGAAAAATAATTACATGTTAGTATATGTTTTGTCATTAAAAATGACATTTTTAATATGTTAAGTTAGAATAAAAAGGAACTTATGTTAAACATGTTTTGACATTAAAAATGACATTTTTAATATGTTGAATTAGAATATATATATATATATATATATATATATATATATATATATATATATATATATATATACGAGGAATAAAAATATATATGTGATGAATAAAACATATATATATAAAATGTGAAGAATGTATATATGAAATGAGAATAAACCATATATACGCGATATATAAAATGGTCATGATATGGAATAAATATTTGTTTGTTAAAAATATTGTTTTTAACACACACACACACACACACACGTGTATATATATATAAGAGATATATAAAATCGACATGTAGTGAAATAAATATTGGATTGTTAAAAATATAATTTTTAAATATATATATATATATATATGCGATATATAAAACAGTCGTGTATAGAAATGATTATTGGATCGTTAAAAATATAATTTTTAACATGAATATGGAATGAATAAAATTGTCATGTATTGAAATAAATATTGGATCATTAAAAATATAATTTTTAACATGAATATGCAATGAATAAAATTGTCATGTATTGAAATAAATATTGGTTGGTTAAAAATATTATTTTTAACGTATATATGGAATGTATAAAGTTGTCATGTAATGAAATATTCAATTTTGATTAAAAATTGAAAATGAAATTGAAATCGTTATAAAATGAATTTATAAATAATTTATAAAATACGACTTAAATAGAAATCGATGAAATATATATAATATATATTATATATATTTAATGGCCTGAATAGAACGCACCGCGCAGCAACCGTTCGCGAATTTCGACCATTAACTTCAAATTGATGTAACGGGAGATCCGACCGTCGAATTCTCCTAAAACCGAAACCGTTGAGTTCGTATCGAAAAGAGCTTTCCAGTGAATATAAGAGATTTGAAATATAATGGTTAGATTTGGAGATATGTCCAAATCTTCCTTAGAAAAGGTCGCTATGGATGCAGTTCGGTGGCCATTATTGGAAACCGACTGAAAGGGCCTTAATAAAATCATTAAAAATATTAATAATTTATGTAAAATCATAGTATATGATTAGGAAAGATTTTGGATGAAAATTTCCATATTTGAAAAGATAAAAATATATTTTTATCAAAATGAACTAGTTATTAACTAGAATAGTAATCCAATTGTTTTTAAATAAATAAATTGGACATGGAAAAAAGGGTTTTTTTTAAATAACCAATATTTTCCAATATATAAATTAAAATGGAATTAAGTAGAAATAATCTTCAGAATATTTCTATATTGGATTCCGTGATTATAAGGATATAGTTGTATGAATTTGGAAGATATTGATATCGTTATTCCAGTACGATATCCGTTGGTTTCAAAATTTGAAATTGAATATAAGACGATATAATTTCTATTCTGAGCCTTATATTTAATATCGAATTGGATGGTTTGTCGTGAACTGTGTTTAAATGACATTGGTTTTTTAACCCAATTAAAGCAGGATTAATTTTCAGTAAGTTGAACAATCAATAAGAAATGATTTTAGACATTGAAACCAATTGGAGTTTAATAAATCTTTAATTAGATTGTGAATGTATAGATGGTAATTGAATTACCAAAACATGAAATGTGATTCAACCAAATACACTTGGTTGCTGATATTGATTGTGATGGATTGACAGTTTGGATTATGCTCGACCAGTTTATGAGAAAAATATGCTTTTACATTTAGCATTGGGTTGGGTAAAAATATCTATGTGCTAACACCTTGTGAAACACTTCACGATTTGACTATAAGGTTTTTAGCGATGTTGTTTATTTCAAAGTTTAATAAATGATTTTAAAATGAGATTTCTTATGTAAAAAGAATAGTATTCCCGATTTTGGATAAGGAACATTTTATAAAATGTTATATAAAACAGAAAGGATTTCGAGGGCTAAACCCGATGATTTCAAAATGATTTGAAAGTGTATTATGGTTTTACATTGCGGTTCATCGCGTATCCGATTAGTTGCTATTGATAACATATCTATTTGGTGGCGGAGAATTTATTCTCTTGCTTAACACCCTTCTTTGAGACGTACGAGCTCAAAGGTTATGTGATTAATAGTGACTGATCATATGTGTGAATTGCTGATGTTAAGTACTATAGTTTGAAAGTACTTGTGATTATTATGTTGTGAAATGATTTTCTCTACTTCGGGATATGAAATGATTTAGTATGTGGCTAAAGATCGGATGACCCAAGAGTGACTAAAAGTGTGAGGGCGGAGTATGCTTTCCCACTGATTGTGGGATGGTGCATCGTCAGTGTAGCCTACTCCATCGAGGGAGGTGCACATATATATCGAGTTGGTAAGGCGCATACAGACTTTTCTAAGGGAACATGACCGATATTTGGTTGCATACTTGTTTGTATGAATTGTTAGGTTTTGGAATTCATATTTTCAAAGATTTTGGTTTGAGATCCCGAAGTGAAATCTACTTTGATATAAAAGCTAGATATGTATTTCAAATGATTTGAAATAAGAATCGGGAAATAAAGTCCAAAGAAATAATTTCTGTAAAGTGAATTGGATTTGGAAAATCTAAGTGTGGGATTAATCTAAAAGGGTAGATTGGAAAATTGCATGTTGATTGAAGCATTGTAGATCCATATGACTATTATTAGTTGTTGTTTATGCACTGGTATTCACGGGGGTAAACTCGTTCTACGACATGCGGCGTGGTCCCGTGATTTACCTTATTTTAAAGTAAAGTTTAATAACTGTTTTGAGTTCTCACACCAGTTCCATGACTGACTTGGGGTTTACTTTTTCTACCTAAACTCTGGGTGCCCATATTTTCCACACGTGCAGCTAGCTGTTTTGTTTTGCATATTATTTCATTTAGTAGGATTCTGGATCGAAGCAAAAAGCTATGTCCAGAGCATTGATAGTCTTCAGCTGCATTGTATTAAATTTATTGTAAATTAATCTTCCCTTGTAGTATTATTTTTCGATGTACTCTAATATAATTTGTACTCTGATGTAACATTATTATGATGTTTATAAAAGTCTTTTGTTATTTGTTCTGATGTGTTGTATGACCAGTGTTAGCGTATGCGGGATTCGAACGGTCTTGGTCGATTTAGCGATCGATTAAGTCCGGGCGAAATCCATATCGTTACAGCTGGTATCAGAGCTTTGGTTAACTCAAATCTTTGGGGTAGAACTCGTTAGAACTGAACAAAAGACTCATCAGAGGCAGGATTAGAAATATCCTATAAAAGGATACTCATTAGAGATAAGATCAGTAGTATTCTAGAATGAGAAAACTCGTTAGAGATGGGGTTAGTAATGCCCGAGAATGAGTTAAGAGTGACAAGTTTATAGTTAACATATTGTGGTTATATATTTAATCCGATCTTAGAAAACATGATTTTTGAGTATATGAAAGTTATATATATTTGAAAAGCTAATCAACTAATTGATTGATGATTGTGTTGTGTGATTATTAGTTCAACTAATAAAATTATTGAAACCAATAAAAGAATAAAAGTTGAGTTGGTTGGTTGAACAACTTTCAGCTTCGTTTCTTTTCGAGGATGAAAAGATTTTCAGTGGGGGAGATTGTAACAACCCGAATTTTCAGAACCAATTTTAAAATTTTATTTTAGCTATTTTAACGGATTTTGAATATTTAAAATGATTTATTTAAATAATAACGACTAAAAATTTATTTAAATCGAAGTTAGAATGTATAAATTTATTTTAGTTATAAATAGAGTTTGAAATGGCGCGGTAGTTTGAAAATTCGATTTTAAATTTCAAATGAATGTACAGGATTCAAAATAAATACGATTTTAGTAAAACCAGAAATATTTGAATCTGTTTAATTATATCTTTCTAATGAATGTGAAAATTTTAGATTTCATAACGGGAATAAATAGTTATGTCTAGTTTAAAATTTAAAATCGTCGCTATGGAATTTATATATTTTTTAAAATAAATATAGCCCTTAAAAATAGCCATTTTGTAAACGACCTCCGTTTTTGATGAAACAACTTTTGTTGGATTTGTAATGTCAAATTATTGTTATATTTCAAATTTCATAATTTTTTGAATTAATATGTTAACGCAGTAAATATAAATGTGTTTGGTAATTTAAATTTGAAATGGATCGACCAGAAAATGGTCATTTTTCAAACGATCTCCAAATTCGACGAAATTTGATTTGTTAGGACCGTATCATCAAAACAAAACTAGATATAATTTTTCTGGAATTTTTGGGGTCAGTATGTGGCCCCAGTAAATTAAAATGTACGTTTAAATTCAATATATACTGATTTATATTTTAATTTTGATAAAAACTAACAGAAACGATTGAATTGGCTTACGAAACATATTCCATTATGTCCGGAGTAAGGGTAATTAGCTGGGAACAACAGTCGTTGGATTTGATTTGGAGTTAGAATGAAAAATCTCGTTTATTGAAATTAAATTAATAATTAAATAATATAAAGTATTGGTATAAAAGGGCTTTATAACCCTAACCCTAACCTTTAACACCAGCCGCCGTTCCCTCAAATTTGATGGCCACCCTTCTCCGAATTTGCTTCATCAATTTCTTCTAATCCATCAAATAAATCACGAAAATTATAAATCCAACATTGGAGAGCATCACGAGATCTCTCTTATCAACGGTCAAGATCATTGAAGGCGCTCTAGATTTCTCGATTTTGGTGTGCAAACCGTAGTCGTTCATGGACGGTTTCTGATTGAATGGGCCCACTAAGTTCGAGCTGCTTCTAGGCGTAGGGAGGTGACGATCGAGGCGTCGAAGGGGTGCAATCCGATGAAGTGTTGGTGGCTCTGGAGAAGTGCGGGTGGGGGATGATGAAGTCGAAGATGGGTGTTTGCGGTTTGAACGATACAGATGAAGAAGACGCAGTTTTTATAGAAGGGTAATAAAAAAATGAGGGATTAAAGTTTTTAATTATTCATTAATTATATAATAATGAAATTAATATTTAAATTGTTATATCTTTGAAACACCCCGCCTCCGCTAGGGTCACTCGCAAAGAAATGCACTAGCTTTAGAGGGGCATTATTGGTAAACATGCACAGAAATATCACAAGACAGAACATATATAAATAAATAGCGGAAGTAAAATCAAACTTTCATAAACATGAATACATAAGGTCTAAAGCCTTTTACATCAGAGTACATCAAAACCTGTCTTGCAATAGTAAAGAAGCATAAAGACTTTTTAATAAATTATTCCCCAAGTAAAACCGCAAAGTAGCCATAGCCAAGAGAAGCCCAAGCCATCCATGATGACCTTCAAGCAGAAGAAGTCCGAACTAAACAGCATTGTTTCCTCCCTGAAACCTGGGGGGGGGGGGGGAACGAACGGAATAAAAGAGGCGAAACAAAACGGGTCAGTCAAAAAGACCGAGTAAGTCCTATCTACTTCCAGTATAAAAACAGGTAAAGGTAACATGACATGCATAAACTGAAAGTAAACATAAGGATAACTACAAGATAGATAAACCAGGGTAGCCGGCTGAACTACTGCGGCAAGGTAAACTAAGGTATCATGATAAACTACGGTGTTATGGTAAGTCAAGGTATCACATCGTCAGATTTCTATCGAGTACATTATCCCAAGGTATCTACCCCGTCTAACATCCCACGGTATCTATTATGTATATTCTTCCTAGTTCTAACATGTATATTTGCTCTGCACCTCTCGTACTAGTATCCCTACCCGCGTCATGTGTTAACCATGAATGTCTCTTGCTCAAAGTCGTGTAATGGTCCATGTCGACCTAATATATCGCATATATAGGTTACTCAAATCATATGTTTCTTTCCATGTATATATAAGTTCAGTCCTTTGCCGTACCTCGTACGGGCTTCCGCATGTCGTATTATCCTTGAAATCATTTGGACTGTCACCCTTGTTCTAGCTAGGCTCTTCCATATGAATCATCGTTTGAACTACTAGGGCTTACGCCACCTAGCACCACTAGGGATTACGCTTACCTATTGCACGCTTTCGTATTTCGGTTTGGGTCAAACCACCTAGGCCACTAGGGATTACGCTAACCCTCAACCACGCCCTTTTTCCCACGCATTCATCGTGAATCGTTTTTCTATAACTGGATGCACATGTATCACATCGTGCCATCCGAGTCCTGTCACCGGCCAAAACAAGAAATACAGGACTCGGTCGGGAGCTTTAGATTTATCTGCCGATGCAGATACTAAGGTCTGCTTTTCTACACGTGGCTATGGTCCCACGAGACCCCTCCCTCAACTAGTGAAAGGCAACACAAGAGAAAATCTTGCATGAGAACTACACTCCGGCCAGCCCACATCCTACGACCTACCTCACCCATAATTAGATAGCAATTATGGTCTGTTGGGTGTTCCCTGCCTTTCCGTACGTACACGCTTGACTCAAGATGGTAGATGATCGACGAACTTGCTATCTCGGGCACCTTATGTATCCGCCGACTCACTGCTATCCACCCCAGTCTTTAGGTCGCTCGCATAGCAACCAAGGCATATTCTTGGTTCTTCTACCGCAGACATCAACCTCTCGTGAGCCTAGTATAATGACCTGACAGCTCACAGAGGGATCCCAAGAATATCCTCACGTTCCCCGAAGCCGCTGCTTCGTTACCCAGTTCGTTGGAGCCTTTATCCAAATCAGATAGCCTGCTCCCACACGCATACTCTAACGTATCGGGTTACTGATCTATCTAAGAAATGGTCCAAATTTCCTTGACTAAGAATTATTACTTAGTTTCCCTTAACTAAGGTTTACCACTTAGCCTTATTTCCATAATCCTTGTTAACTATGGTTATCTACCTAATCCTCCGAATTAGGGTTTATCTAATGGGTTAAGTGTCACTTAAGTTCACAACTTAACCCGTCTATAAAACATGTCGAAACTGGCTAAGTATCCAAGTCCAAGACTTAACCCTACAGACCATGTGTCAAGTTGGTTAAGTATATCAAGCAATCCATGGCTTAACCTCGTCTAATTATCATTTTAGATTGGTTAAGTATATATTAATTTGACCCCATCAAATTACCGAGTCAAATCGGTCAAGCGTATTCGAGACGATTCGTGACTTAGCCTTATCATGTTTTCACGTTAGATTGGTTAAGTATAGGTTAACTTAACCTCAACAAATTAACGAGTTAGATTGGTTAAGTATAGGTCACTTAACCTCATCAAATCATCGTGTTAAATTAGTTAAGTGTTTAACTTAACCCCATTAAATTACCAAGTTAAGTCGGTTAAGTATGGGTTACTTGACCTCATTGAATTATCAAGTTTAAATTGGTTAAGTGTTCAACTTAACCTTATCGAATTACCGTGTTTAGATTAGTTAAGCCTAATCTTAACCCCATCCATTAACTGTATTATACGGTTAAGTGTCATTAAGAAAATTTACTTAACCTTATCACGTTATCGTGTTGGATTGATTAAGTGTTGGTTAACTTAATCCCGTCCACTAGTCGTATAAAAATGGTCAAGTGTCATTAGGCAAATCAAGTTACTTAACCTACCCAAGCTTATCATGTTTTGTTAAGTATCCTTAGCCTAATCAAATTACTTAACCCATTTGTCCATATCCTATTTGGTTAAGCCTCATTAATCAAATTAACTTAACCCTATTATGTGGCATTAATTTAATTAATGCACCCTCAACCTCTCACATTAGACCTTGTTGTGGTTACTAGTTAAGCCGGGCGGGTCCGGGTAGATTTACACCACAACCTAGTCTAACCTCGGGTCTTAAGCGCGACATGACCAACTTCTCACATTGGGTCCTATTGTTTGCAACTACTAGTTAGGCCGGTTGGTTCCGGGTAGTTTTACGTTGCAAACTCAACCCAACCTCGAGTTGGCCACACTCATATTATCTAAGTTCATCATGTTTCCAAAACATGTTACAAGTTTTTCAAGCTTTTGGGTAGACCCAACTTAATAGGTAAATTCTCAAAGGGTAGACCTAACTTAATAGGTAAATTCCCAAGCTCATGTTTTTATGCATACTTACATGTCAACTTCCATGTTATCTTTCAAGTCATATTTTCAAGTATAAACACATGTCATATTCAAGTTAAGATTTTGCGACATGTTCATGTTTATCTAACTACCCAAAATCGTGTTTTCCCAACGCAAGCAAAGCGAGTCAACATAGTAAGGATACTATGTCACATATTGGTCTCAAAACATGCATGATGCCAAAAAGGGCTTGGCTTCCACATGCATAATATCATAAAGGGATTGGCCATAAACATGCATAGTGTCATAAGGTAATTTGGCCACAAACATACATATTATCAAAAGGGGTTTGGCCATAAACATGCACAAATTAAAAGGGGGGATTGGCCACGAGCATGCATAATCTCATAAAGGATTTGGCCACAAACTTGCATGTTAGCATAAGGGGTTTGGGTTCATAAACATGCATAAGCCCCAAAATCTTGTCTTAGCCAATGCTTCACACGTAAAGTGGTTCCTAAAGGTTCATGCTAGCATTTCATGCATAAAGATCCAAACTTGCAAGTTAAACTAGGTTATGCATAGCATGAGAGGCATGATTAAGTCACTCACATGGCCTAAGATCATAAATATGAACACAAGAGGCATGGTAAGGTTCATATAGGTTCGCATAATCATGTTTAGCCTCATTTTATCCCATGTCAACATTAAAAATACCGTTTTGATCCAAAAGTAGCTAGAACTTACTTAGTTAGGCCTAGGGAAAGGAGCATGAATCATCTTGGCTAAGAAAGGTGCCTCCTTTGTAGAAGAATCGTCATGGAACTCGCATAGGAATGTTGATTTGGCCTTGATTTGGTGTAGCAAGCTTGCACCTTTTTGATTTGAACTTGATTTGAGTGCATAGGCTCTAGGGATTGGAGATGGAGGCCATGATCAAAATTAATTTTGGCAGCACTTAGTTGCTAGGTTTGATTTTTAGGGATTTAGGTTAGGTTTAGGGTCTTTTTATAGAGATTAGGATAGTTTTAGGCCCTTAGATTAACCCTAGGATAGATTTGGACCATCAGATCTCGGAAGCTTCCAGACCCAGCCCAAGAACAAGACCAGTTGAGACAAACAGGTGTGCCAGGCTATTTGCCCCGGCCACCCCCTGTCGACAGGCAAGTCGACAGGGCTGTCGACTTGGTCTGGACCCAAGTCGACAGGCCTGTCGACAGCCCTGTCGACATGGCCTAGGCGGGGAAACTTCCCGCCTAGCCCCAGATCTGATTTCCAAAAACTGTTTTCCGAAATTCAAATTCCCAGAAATCTTCTTTGGGCCTTTAACGGGTCATACGGACTCCGATTCTCGAAAATTCGGACTCTATTTCGCGTATTTTTCCGAGACGAACGCAATGGCACAGACCGTTTCACTTGATTCAGAATTTATAATTTAATTCTGTCCTGATTCTTGATTTAACGTGTTATCGAAAAATACGGGTTGTTACATTCTCCCCACCTTTTAGGATTTCGTCCCCGAAATCTCCAAGTTAGGAAGAACATATCCTACCATCCATCATCCATCTACTCAAAACATCATCCACAAGCAACCATTGTCCTTAGATGATTTCTAATGCTGTATGTATATATGCAAAATGTGTGTGTGCATGTTCCTTAGCTAATGCTAATGATCAGGCCTGAAAAATCTTTTGAATGCAAAAATATGTTTAGTGCCATAAATCCAACATGTATGCAAATAGTCCTAGTCATATATATACACTATATGCGTGCACAAACATTCATCCATATGCAACGTCCACATGGTAACCCATTCAATTTCATCCATAAACAAATATAAATACTCGTGTATATGCAACATAAAATGTGATCGCGTCAATCTAATATCTAACGTGTATTCGCGCATCCACGAGCAACCACTTGCAATCATTTGCAACCATATCCACCATAACATGTTTCAGATACATGTTTACATCCATAGGGTTCTACCTAAGATTCCCTAAAATAAGATCGAGAAGATAAACAAAACAAACTCCTTACGGGGTTTGTAACAGAAACAGGACCGAGAGGATATCCATAAAAGATAGCCTACAAGCAAGCTCAACAGAAAACAGGGGTCGAGGATATATTCCCAAAAGAGATATCATGCACGTATTTAGTCTTCAGTCTCCTGCGTCGCATTACCTTGAGCTTAGTTCCATCGTGCCTTGACCGCCCCTTTTTCTTCACGATTTCGCAGCTTCTTACTTCCTGTTTCCATAACATGAGTTGGAACTCATTTCCTCGTCGCCTCTCGTTCCACTTGCACTTATTCTTTCCGTAGTATACTTGGCTCAACCCTATCTACGTACTCAAGCCAGCTTTCCAAAATTCACTAGTGAATTCTGGATCTCGTTTTCCGATGCCAATCCAAATTGCCAAGAGTCCTTACTAGGGTGATTCCCATAACTCATACATAATCGAAACGAACCATCCGCCTTAGCGGCGAATTCTATTCAAACGGATTACCAACAACTGCATCCTGGGATTCTAGGTAACTAGCCATGACAGAACCCAAAAGGTTACATGAGACTTCGAGGGTATTACCAAAGCAAGCCAAGAGTCTAACTACCCTCCTTTTAAAACCGAGAGTGGCACCCCTTACTGGATAACCACTTCATCCCTAGAATCCATCCACAACTTATAAACATAAGCATTATTTCCAAGCTCAACACTTGATATAGATATTCTCAAATCCAAACAAGCTATGAATAAATGGACCGATCTTCCAATAGGACTTGAGACAAAAGCGGGATTCTCTACTACGCTAGTACTAAGGTGCAGAGACTCAACTATCGAAGCAGACTTAAAAGATGCGGTGATCAAAACAAAGTCCCGACGGGATGATAGAGAAGAAAAACTAAACCTTTAACAAGATCGTTACCCTCCTTCCGAGGTACCCTAGAAATGAGAGCATACTATTGCCCTTCGAATGATCTTGTCCCTGTTCCATGATACTTAACTATCCATCCCGTTTCACCATGCCAAAGGTACTCTCTCGTCATGTGTTTCATTGTTCATCTTTCTCCCTCCTTTGAGGACTAAGCCATACCAACAAGTTGCTCATCCTTAAGCTCGTATCCTTTATCCTCTTCCTCACTATCCTTTCTTATAACGCGGCCACTGGTCTCTCGAGAACCACCTCCATCGTAAGGAAAACTCTTTCGTAGGTAGAAAAGACTAGTCGCAGTTAAAACTACTGTGACTACAGATGGAGGAAAGAAAGGAAAAGAGATTAAATCAAGGAAACAAGGATGATGCTAATGGCCTTTGGGGAATAGCCTTTTTCTTTTTAAAAGAAAATTTTCTTGAAAAATGCTTCTTTGTAAACGGTTTTTCAAATAATTTTCAGAAGGTCTTTAAAAACTTTTGCCCAGTCTGGTAACCTTCTGCTCTGATACCAAATGTAACACCCCGCCTCCGCTAGGGTCACTCGCAAAGGAATGCACTAGCTTTAGAGGGGCATTATTGGTAAACATGCACAGAAATATCACAAGACAGAACATATATAAATAAATAGCGGAAGTAAAATCAAACTTTCATAAACATGAATACATAAGGTCTAAAGCCTTTTACATCAGAGTACATCAAAACCTGTCTTGCAATAGTAAAGAAGCATAAAGACTTTTTAATAAATTATTCCCCAAGTAAAACCGCAAAGTAGCCATAGCCAAGAGAAGCCCAAGCCATCCATGATGACCTTCAAGCAGAAGAAGTCCGAACTAAACAGCATTGTTTCCTCCCTGAAACTTGGGGGGGAAACGGAAGAAAAGAGGCGAAACAAAACGGGTCAGTCAAAAAGACTGAGTAAGTCCTATCTACTTCCAGTATAAAAACAGGTAAAGGTAACATGACATGCATAAACTGAAAGTAAACATAAGGATAACTACAAGATAGATAAACCAGGGTAGCCGGCTGAACTACTGCGGCAAGGTAAACTAAGGTATCATGATAAACTACGGTGTTATGGTAAGTCAAGTTATCACATCGTCAGATTTCTATCGAGTACATTATCCCAAGGTATCTACCCCGTCTAACATCCCACGGTATCTATTATGTATATTCTTCCTAGTTCTAACATGTATATTTGCTCTACACCTCTCGTACTAGTATCCCTACCCGCGTCATGTGTTAACCATGAATGTCTCTTGCTCAAAGTCGTGTAATGGTCCATGTCGACCTAATATATCGCATATATAGGTTACTCAAATCATATGTTTCTTTCCATGTATATATAAGTTCAGTCCTTTGCCGTACCTCGTACGGGCTTCCGCATGTCGTATTATCCTTGAAATCATTTGGACTGTCACCCTTGTTCTAGCTAGGCTCTTCCATATGAATCATCGTTTGAACTACTAGGGCTTACGCCACCTAGCACCACTAGGGATTACGCTTACCTATTGCACGCTTTCGTATTTCGGTTTGGGTAAAACCACCTAGGCCACTAGGGATTACGCTAACCCTCAACCGCGCCCTTTTTCCCACGCATTCATCGTGAATCGTTTTTCTATAACTGGATGCACATGTATCACATCGTGCCATCCGAGTCCTGTCACCGGCCAAAACAAGAAATACAGGACTCGGTCGGGAGCTTTAGATTTATCTGCCGATGCAGATACTAAGATCTGCTTTTCTACACGTGGCTATGGTCCCACGAGACCCCTCCCTCAACTAGTGAAAGGCAACACAAGAGAAAATCTTGCATGAGAACTACACTCCGGCCAGCCCACATCCTACGGCCTACCTCACCCATAATTAGATAGCAATTATGGTCTGTTGGGTGTTCCCTGCCTTTCCGTACGTACACGCTTGACTCAAGATGGTAGATGATCGACGAACTTGCTATCTCGGGCACCTTATGTATCCGCCGACTCACTGCTATCCACCCCAGTCTTTAGGTCGCTCGCATAGCAACCAAGGCATATTCTTGGTTCTTCTACCGCAGACCTCAACCTCTCGTGAGCCTAGTATAATGACCTGACAGCTCATAGAGGGATCCCAAGAATATCCTCACGTTCCCCGAAGCCGCTGCTTCGTTACCCAGTTCGTTGGAGCCTTTATCCAAATCAGATAGCCTGCTCCCACACGCATACTCTAACGTATCGGGTTACTGATCTATCTAAGAAATGGTCCAAATTTCCTTGACTAAGAATTATTACTTAGTTTCCCTTAACTAAGGTTTACCACTTAGCCTTATTTCCATAATCCTTGTTAACTATGGTTATCTACCTAATCCTCCGAATTAGGGTTTATCTAATGGGTTAAGTGTCACTTAAGTTCACAACTTAACCCGTCTACAAAACATGTCGAAACTGGCTAAGTATCCAAGTCCAAGACTTAACCCTACAGACCATGTGTCAAGTTGGTTAAGTATATCGAGCAATCCATGGCTTAACCTCGTCTAATTATCATTTTAGATTGGTAAAGTATATATTAATTTGACCCCATCAAATTACCGAGTCAAATCGGTCAAGCGTATTCGAGACGATTCGTGACTTAGCCTTATCATGTTTTCACGTTAGATTGGTTAAGTATAGGTTAACTTAACCTCAACAAATTAATGAGTTAGATTGGTTAAGTATAGGTCACTTAACCTCATCAAATCATCGTGTTAAATTAGTTAAGTGTTTAACTTAACCCCATTAAATTACCAAGTTAAGTCGGTTAAGTATGGGTTACTTGACCTCATTGAATTATCAAGTTTAAATTGGTTAAGTGTTCAACTTAACCTTATCGAATTACCGTGTTTAGATTAGTTAAGCCTAATCTTAACCCCATCCATTAACTGTATTATACGGTTAAGTGTCATTAAGAAAATTTACTTAACCTTATCACGTTATCGTGTTGGATTGATTAAGTGTTGGTTAACTTAATCCCGTCCACTAGTCGTATAAAAATGGTCAAGTGTCATTAGGCAAATCAAGTTACTTAACCTACCCAAGCTTATCATGTTTTGTTAAGTATCCTTAGCCTAATCAAATTACTTAACCCATTTGTCCATATCCTATTTGGTTAAGCCTCATTAATCAAATTAACTTAACCCTATTATGTGGCATTAATTTAATTAATGCACCCTCAACCTCTCACATTAGACCTTGTTGTGGTTACTAGTTAAGCCGGGCGGGTCCGGGTAGATTTACACCACAACCTAGTCTAACCTCGGGTCTTAAGCGCGACATGACCAACTTCTCACATTGGGTCCTATTGTTTGCAACTACTAGTTAGGCCGGTCGGTTCCGGGTAGTTTTACGTTGCAAACTCAACCCAACCTCGAGTTGGCCACACTCATATTATCTAAGTTCATCATGTTTCCAAAACATGTTACAAGTTTTTCAAGCATTTGGGTAGACCCAACTTAATAGGTAAATTCCCAAAGGGTAGACCTAACTTAATAGGTAAATTCCCAAGCTCATGTTTTTATGCATACTTACATGTCAACTTCCATGTTATCTTTCAAGTCATATTTTCAAGTATAAACACATGTCATATTCAAGTTAAGATTTTGCGACATGTTCATGTTTATCTAACTACCCAAAATCGTGTTTTCCCAACGCAAGCAAAGCGAGTCAACATAGTAAGGATACTATGTCACATATTGGTCTCAAAACATGCATGATGCCAAAAAGGGCTTGGCTTCCACATGCATAATATCATAAAGGGATTGGCCATAAACATGCATAGTGTCATAAGGTAATTTGGCCACAAACATACATATTATCAAAAGGGGTTTGGCCATAAACATGCACAACTTAAAAGGGGGGATTGGCCACGAGCATGCATAATCTCATAAAGGATTTGGCCACAAACTTGCATGTTAGCATAAGGGATTTGGGTTCATAAACATGCATAAGCCCCAAAATCTTGTCTTAGCCAATGCTTCACACGTAAAGTGGTTCCTAAAGGTTCATGCTAGCATTTCATGCATAAAGATCCAAACTTGCAAGTTAAACTAGGTTATGCATAGCATGAGAGGCATGATTAAGTCACTCACATGGCCTAAGATCATAAATATGAACACAAGAGGCATGGTAAGGTTCATATAGGTTCGCATAATCATGTTTAGCCTCATTTTATCCCATGTCAACATTAAAAATACCGTTTTGATCCAAAAGTAGCTAGAACTTACTTAGATAGGCCTAGGGAAAGGAGCATGAATCATCTTGGCTAAGAAAGGTGCCTCCTTTGTAGAAGAATCGTCATGGAACTCGCATAGGAATGTTGATTTGGCCTTGATTTGGTGTAGCAAGCTTGCACCTTTTTGATTTGAACTTGATTTGAGTGCATAGGCTCTAGGGATTGGAGATGGAGGCCATGATCAAAATTAATTTTGGCAGCACTTAGTTGCTAGGTTTGATTTTTAGGGATTTAGGTTAGGTTTAGGGTCTTTTTATAGAGATTAGGATAGTTTTAGGCCCTTAGATTAACCCTAGGATAGATTTGGACCATCAGATCTCGGAAGCTTCCAGACCCAGCCCATGAACAAGACCCGGTGAGACAAACAGGTGTGCCAGGCTATTTGCCCCGGCCACCCCCTGTCGACAGGGCTGCGACTTGGTCTGGGCCCAAGTCGATAGGCCTGTCGACAGCCCTGTCGACATGGCCTAGGCGGGGAAACTTCCCGCCTAGCCCCAGATCTGATTTCCAAAAACTGTTTTCCGAAATTCAAATTCCCAGAAATCTTCTTTGGGCCTTTAACGGGTCATACGGACTCCGATTCTCGAAAATTCGGACTCTATTTCGCGTATTTTTCCGAGATGAACGCAATGGCACAGACCGTTTCACTTGATTCAGAATTTATAATTTAATTCTGTCCTGATTCTTGATTTAACGTGTTATCGAAAAATACGGGTTGTTACAATCTTATTCAAACAACAATCGATTTGAACGATTTAAATTGCGTTGGGATGGTCGTGAAGAGACCTTCGCAATGGGACATACTAGAACTAAAATGGAGCTAGCTACAAATTTTAAAGGAGTAAAAACAATGTGAGATCTCTAATTTAAAATAAAATTTATTGTTGATTGCGATGTAAAATTTATATATACGCTATATAAAATTCATATGTGTATTGTTTAAAATTTGAATCAATTGTTTGTGATTGCGATGAATGGCTGGATTGAATTGTGTATGTTAGAAAAATGTTCATGTTTGAAAAGAAATTGTTTACACAATTAAAATCATATTTTTATTGTATATACGAATCAATAAATTGTTCATGTTTGAAAAGAAATTGTTTATACAATAAAAATCATATTTTAATGGTATATATGAATTAATAAAATGTTCATGTTTGAAAAGAAATTGTTTATGCAATAAAAATCATATTTTTATTGTATATATGAATCAATAAAATGTTCGTGTTTGAAAAGAAATTGTTTGTACAATAAAAATCATATTTTTAATGTACGTATGAATCAATAAAATGTTCATGTTGGATAAAAATGTTTATACAATAAAAACCATATTTTTATTGTATATATGAAAAGAAAATGTTTTTACAACAATAAAAATTACATTTTTATTGCATGTTAGATTCATTAAAAAGAATCATGTTTTAAATAAAAAGATTAGACAATAAAAATTACATTTTTATTGCATGTTAGATTCATTAAAAAGAACCATGTTTTAAATAAAAAGATTGGACAATAAAATTATATTTTTATTGTATGTTGGATTCATTAAAAAGAATCATGTTTTAAATAAAAAAAATTGACAATAAAAATTATATTTTTATTGTATGTTTGATTCATTAAAGAGATTTTGCTAAATTAAAATGTAAATCATTTACATGATAGCAAAGTAGAAAATGATCATTTGTTAATGCATGTTTCGTTTATTAAAATGTAATCATGTACATGATAACAAAGTAGAAAATAATCATTTGTTAATGCATGTTTTGTTTATTAAAATGTAAATCATTTATAGGTTAGCAAAGTAGAAAAATGATCACTTGTTAATACATATTTTGTTTATAAAAATGTTATCATTTACATGATAGCAAAGTAGAAAATAATCATTTGTTAATGCATGTTTTGTTTATTAAAATGTAAATCATTTACAGGTTAGCAAAGTAGAAAAATGATCACTTGTTAACACATATTTTATTTATAAAAATGTAATTATTTACATGATAGCAAAGTAGAAAATGATCATTTTTTAATATATGTTTTGTTTATTAAAACATTATCATTAGCATGTTAGCAAAGTAGTAAAACAGTAATATGTTTTGATTCATTAAAATCATGTCATTTACATGTTAGCAATGATAATAGGAAAATGTTCATTTGTTAAATATGTATTGATTCATTAGAATAATGTCATTTACATATTAGCGAAGTAGAAAAATAATTACATGTTAATGTATGTTTTGTCATTAAAAATGACATTTTTAATATGTTAAGTTAGAATAAAAAGGAATTTATGTTAAACATGTTTTGTCATTTAAAATGACATTTTTAATATGTTAAATTAGAATAAAAATATACGGGCGAGGAATAAAAATATATATGCGATGAATAAAACATATATATAAAATGTGAAGAATATATATACGAAATGAGAATAAACCATATATACGTGATATATAAAATGGTCATGATATGGAATAAATATTTGTTCGTTAAAAATATTGTTTTTAACATATATATATATATATATATATATATATATATGAGACATATAAAATTGGCATGTAGTGAAATAAATATTGGATTGTTAAAAATAATTTTTTTTGACATATATATATATGCGATATATAAAACAGTCGTGTATAGAAATGATTATTGGATCGTTAAAATTATAAATTTTAACATGAATATGAGATGAATAAAATTGTCATGTATTGAAATAAATATTGGATCGTTAAAAATATAATTTTTAACATGAATATGTGATGAATAAAATTGTCATGTATTGAAATAAATATTGGTTGGTTAAGAATATTATTTTTAACGTATATATGGAATGTATAAAGTTGTCATGTAATGGAATATTCAATTTTGATTAAAAATTGAAAATGAAGTTGAAATCGTTATAAAATGAATTTATAAACGATTTATAAAATAAGATTTAAATGGAAATCGACGAAATATATATAATATATATATTATATGTAACAACCCGGAAAATCAGAACCAATTTAAAATTTTTATTTTGGAAATTTTAGTGAATTTTAAATATTTAAAATGATTTATTTTAAATAATAATGACAAGAAATTTATTTTGAATAGAATTAGAACGTATAAATTTATTTAAATCGAAATTAGAATATAAATATTTATTTCAATTATAAAAGGAATTGAAAATGGCGCGGCAGTTTGAAAATTCGATTTCAAACTTCAAATGAATGTACAGGATTCAAAATAAACCGGATTTTGGTGAAACTAAAAATATTTGAATCTATTTGAAAATATCTTTCCAGCGAATCAGAAAAATCCAAATTTCATGGCGGAAATAAAAAGTTATGTCCACTTGAAGATTCAGAATAGTCCCTATGAAAATATAGCCCTTAAAAATAGCGATTTTTCAAACGACCTCCGTTTTCGACGAGACCACTTTGTTGGATCCGGAATGTCAAATTATTGCTAGATTCCAAAATTCATAATTTTGGAATCAATGTGTGAGCGTGGCAAAAGAAAATGTGTTTTGTCAACTTCAATTGAATTGGATCGACCAGAAAATGGCCATTTTTCAAACGGTCTCCAAATTTGACGAAATTAGTTTTGTTAGGACCGTACTGTCAAAACATAGCCAGATTTATTTTTCTAGAACTTTTGGGATCCGTATGTGGCCCTGGTAAATTCAAATGTGCATTTGAATTGAAAATATATTGATTTGTATTTTAAATTTAATAGAAACTGATCGAAACAATCGAATTGGCTTACGAAACATATCCCATTGTGTTCAAAATGGGGGTATTTAGCTAGGGGCGACAGTCGGTGGATTTGATTTGGAGTCTGTATTAAAATCTAACTTTTTGAAAAATTAAAGTAAATTAAATATAAATTATATATATTTTCAAATCCCCCCTTCCTCTCTCATTTGGTCAACGCACAGATGAAATTAAAAAAAACCAAATAACGATCGGCGATGGCCATCACAGATCGACGTCGCCGCTTCACCTCCCTCCCCACTGTCGACGCCAATGCCACCTCCTCCCCCTTTCATCGACGTTGATTCTCCCCTCTCTCGCGAACCCGTTTCCTCTCTCCCTCGTAGTTTCGCCCCGCCACTGAAACCCTAGGCGTCGCCAACCCTTCCCCGGCCACTGACCCCCACCACCCCCCGTCGACCACCGGAGCACCTCGCGCCTCTTCCCCTCCACCTCCAGTCGGCCAGAAATAGAAAAAGGTAATTTTTTTATTAGATCAGTTTTTAAGTTATAAAATCAGTTTTAATGTTTATAAAAATAGTTTTTTTAAACATATTAAAGCAGTTTTTCAAACATAAATAATACAGTTTTTTTTTTAAATATAATTATATAGCATAAAAAAAAGTTTATATTTTTATATAATGAAAGTTTATATTTTTATACAAAGAAAGTTTAGATTTATATATGCATAAAATTAAGATTTTTATTTGAATAAAAATATGATTTTTATATGTATAGTGTAGATATAAAAATATGATTTTTATATAAAAACTTTTATGATTAAAAAAACTCGATTTTGAGTTGGAAGAGAATTCGATTTCTAGTTTGATAAAAACTCGATTTTCAGTTAGATTAAAATTCGATATTTAGATAACAAAAAAATGTGATCTTTATACATGAAGTGGTATAAAGAAAATGTGATTTTTAATTGCATATGGCGTTTATAAAAATATGATTTTTATATATGTGGCGAATTAAAAATAAATATTTTAATAAAAATTTGGTGAAACAGATTGCGTTGGAATCAGAACAGCGAATCTGAGCGACGATAAAACTGGTGGAGTGGAAAGCCAAGGTGAGAACTCCTTACTAAAATTTTCTGTTCAATTATTTATTTTATAACTGCATATATATACTGCTCCCCGTCGTCCACAGGCCATGGACGACTTGTTTGTTTGATTGTGTTGTGAAAATTGATTGTGGTGTGAAATGGACTGTATAAAATATTCATGTGTTGAAATAAAATATTTTATAGTTAAAAATATAATTTTTAACGTGTATATGAATAAAATAAATATTCATTTACAAATCGGACGATTTTTTTATGTACACCCATTTGACTGATATGGATTAGGACGATAAATTTTATACGTTGCCCAACTGAACCAATAAAATTTTTGTTTGTGGATTGAAACCCTATGGGATAACCCCAAACATCCGCAGTACGAAAGCAAGGATAATCATTGGAATATAACACATAACAATAACAACAGAACAAAAATAGAGAATTACAGCAGATAATGTTCATCAAATTACACTGAAAAAAAATACATCATCAGAGTTACACAGCATAATCAGATCATACTTAGCATAGAATACAGTTTTCAGCTTAATATAAAATGTATGCAGCGGAATAAAAACATAATATACTAAGTGAAGTCTGAACTGCAAAATAGGAATGATAATGTCCGTCTTCAGCTCCATAGCTATCCAGAATGAATCTGCTAAACCTGTATACAAGACTGCCCGTGTGGAAAAGAGGGCACCCGAGTTTGCAAAGTGAAACAAACTACGAGTCAGTCATGGGACTGGTACGAGAAATCTTACTTAACTTATTTGGTAATAAGGCTAATCACAGGACCATGCCGCTAACGCGGAACGGGTTTACTCCATTGGATTGCCAGTGCATAAATAAAGTAAATCGTCGAACAACGCAATGCTTTTTATAAAAATGAAACCATTATAAGACTCAAGTCCCATCACACAATGCAACGCAAACCGGAGGATAGAGTTTTACCTTATAATGGTCAAAAATGCTTGATACGATAAAACGAATTTGATATTATTATTAGTGTAGATATGTTTTAAAAACATTTCAATCATAATATCAATCATAGACGGCATAACTACCATATACTATGTCGTCATACTAGTTATGCAATCAAAACCGCATGGGTCGTATTGGAAGTTGGATTTTCATCATGAACCAAGGCAAAAGATAGTCCTTATCGAATTCGAGACAATCTAGCTTACCATGTCTCAGGATCAGAGCTCGAGTGACCCTTGGATCTTCAGGGTCGGTCCACAAATATGTTATTGGATTATTTATGCCTGAACAATACGTTTCCCCGCCCTATGGGGCGTTAATAGAGCCACAAGGGACTCAAATAACCGAGGCGCCTCATTCCATCATCCACATAAGTAAAAATGTCAGGGCTGGTAAGTCGCTGACACCACTACTAGCTAGAAAGAAACGAATGTCCTCCCGGCAGTCCTTACTCCTATTTCTGATTCATACTGGGGTGTGAGGCTCGTGAAGTAACGCTATTGTAATGGCACGTTTTGTTAGCTGTCGAATAATTAATTTATTTAATTATTAAATATCGATTGGGCGATATCGATGACTTGAATTAAATAATATTGAATATTTAATTAAAATAAATAATATAATAATATATTATAATGTCGAAATAATCGGAAATCACCGAATTCACAATACTGTGTGAATTGGATCAGCTAAAATATTTAATTCAGTTTAGAATTGAATTTGAATAACGAATCGATTTAATAATCGACGTTAAAACATATTAATTATATTATAATTAGAATAGAGCGCGTAACGACGCGGCAGTTCGCTATTTGGCGATTTAGACTTCAACTGAGTATACAGGGTTCGTTTTAAATCGGATTGCTGTGAAACAAGAAACGTGTGGAGCTGGTGGAGTATATCTTTCTAGTGGAAGAGAGAGATCAGGATTTCATCGTGTAGATTTTGAGTTACGTCCAAATCAAAATATCAGAAATGCAGCGCCCTGACCATAACAATTTAAATATATTTAATTATAAGGATTTAAATAGAAATCAAGCGTCGATATAACACTAACGATATAATATCGAGCTGTAAATACATACAGGGATATTCTGGAGCTGTATGGTATGCCACTGTGAGTATAGACGATAATAATTAATTTTAAATAATTTATTTAATTATATTTAAATATATTTATATATTTAAATAGGTTATTTAGAGCGTTAAAAATAGCCACTTTTGCATACGAAGTCGGAATTCGACGAAACCAGTTTTGTTGGATCCGCAATGTCAAATAGTTGTTAGATTCCAAGTTTCGTGATTTTTAGAGTCACTGTGTGATCGTACAGATTTTTAGAGTGTAAAATAGTCAGTATTTCGACGGTTAAAAATACGCTGTGTGAGCATACAGAGTCGGAATTCGACGAAACCAGTTTCGTTGGGACCATAATGTCGAAGTCTAGCTACATGTCTAGTTTGGGAATTTTTAGGTATCGTATGTAACCACTGTGATTTTTAGAAGGAGGATACGACGAGAAAATCATTTAAATAAAATGTAAAATCAATTCAAAAATATCTCCAACAATTTTTCTGGTAACAAGCAGGCCACACAGGCTTCCTTCTCGACCACAGATGCTACCAACCAAATCTCAAGTATAAAACCCTATTCACCAATACACAGCAAGTTTTTCAATCAAAAGAAAATTCAAAATAAAATCGAATCAAACCCTTAAAATCAGTCTAAATGTATATTTGGATTCACCAAGAGTTCTGCTTCGAGTCCATACGCTTTTCGAAGGGTTCGATCAAGTTTTCTCATCGCTGGAAAATCCCATCGTGGATCTAGGGTTGGCTCAATTGGATTTTGAAGGGATTAATTCATGTTTTAGCTAGTATATTTGTGATGGCGAGGTAGAAGAGCATCGTTTGGCAAAAGTTTGGGGTTTTCTGTGCTAAAAGTGTTCGGTAGTTGCCAGGCACCGTGGGTTCTGGGTGCGAGAGCGTGACAGGGGATTGTGAGCATCGAGTTCGATATGGGGGTGATGATGGGGAGGATGTCGGCCTGGGGTTTTCTTTGCTGGCGCCGAAACAGTTATGGTGAAGGTTGTCGTCGATGTCTGTATGGGGATTGCTCGCCTGAAGGGTTCGAACGCAGTTTCGACGGGGAGTTCGAATGAGAGGAAAAGGGGTTAGGTGGATGGGGATTTCGATGGTGAATGAGGTGGTGTTGGTGGCGTGCGAAATAGATCGCCGGAGGAGGAGGTGCTGTCAGTCAACGGGAAGGTCAACGAAGGGTGTTGTGATTTCTGGAGGAGCGGATTCTTTTCGTGGTTTGGGGAAGAAAGCTTTTGGGGTCGGGTCTGTTATACAAGGGATAATGGGCTGGTTTAGGATGGGTAAAGCCCAATTTGAATATTCAAGTTTTTATTTAAATTCTAAATTAGTGTTTAAACTTAGTAACGCTATAACTTGGTCATACGT
Source organism: Allium sativum (assembly GCA_030737875.1). Classification (NCBI taxonomy): domain Eukaryota; kingdom Viridiplantae; phylum Streptophyta; class Magnoliopsida; order Asparagales; family Amaryllidaceae; genus Allium; species Allium sativum. The sequence goes on along the minus strand of CM060924.1, from coordinate 171,485,697 downwards.
AGACGGAATTCAGCGAAACAAGATCCGACAGGATCGTATGGATGAGTACTCCACAATGGAACTGACCGCGAGTCGATTGGAGTCTGTCACAATTTATAGCAAAATAAATTGTCTGAATCAAGCGATGGTTATCTTCATTGACGGTGATCGTCCAAATGTGAGTAAAAACTCACCAACTCTAAATAGTTCTATTTTTACAGTGTATTCTTAGAACTGTCAATTATTGTCTGTTTGACTGTGTGTTGACTGTTTGATTGAACTGCTAGTCAGTTAGTAGAGATTATATATATATGTACATATATATATATATATATATATATATATAAACCGTCAAATGGTTATATGTTGATTCTGTTTATCAGAATATTTTACTGGTGTTGTCTAACATCTGTGGTGCAGGGAAACAGGTTGGAGGAATCCAACTGGATTCCTCAACAGTTATTTTTACTGTAATTTATGTATTGTGATATATAAATGTGATATATATAATCTATTGTGATTATGTGTGGTTGGACGATATTCATCGTTGTTAGATGATGTGTTAAAAACCATAAGAAATACCAGGATATAGAAAAGAGATTTTCAAACTATAATTCGAAAATAATTTATTTATATAAAATCGATGGATTTTATATTATAAAGAAAAGGGGATTTTGAGTATAAAGGAAAATATTGGTTAATCAAGTATAAAGGAGAAATATTTGTTAATCGAGTATAAAGGATTAATCGATGTGAATTAGTTAAGTTAACTAAGTGGTTAACCAAAGTAAATTAGTTAAGTTAAACTAAGCGGTGAATCAAAGTGAATTTGTTAAGTTAAACTAAGTGGTGAATCAAAGTGAATTTGTTAAGTTAAACTAAATGATTAATCGATGTGAATTAGTTAAGTTAAACTAAAGGATTAATCGATGTGAATTAGTTAAGTTAAACTAAAGGATTAATCGATGTGAATTAGTTAAGTTAATTAAGTGGTTAACCAAAGTAAATTAGTTAAGTTAAACTAAGCGGTGAATCAAAGTGAATTTGTTAAGTTAAACTAAATGATTAATCAATGTGAATTAGTTAAGTTAAACTAAAGGATTAATCGATGTGAATTAGTTAAGTTAAACTAAAGGATTAATCGATGTGAATTAGTTAAGTTAACTAAGTGGTTAATCGAAGTAAATTAGTTGAGTTAAACTAAGTGAACCGGCTAGAGTTAATCAACGTGAATTAACTAAGTTAAACTAAGTGGATTAGTTCAGTTAATCGAGACAAGTAAATCAAGTTAGGGTAAACCATTTGAGTTAACCAGTTAGAGTTAACCATTTGAGTTAACCAGTTTGAGTTGATCAGTTAGAGTTGACCAGTTAGAGTTGACCAGTTAGGATTGATCAGTTAGAGTTGATCAGTTAGAGTTGACCAGTTAGAGTTGACCAGTTAAAGTTAACCAGTTAGAGTTAATCTGTTAGAGTTAACCAGTTGAGTTAACCAGTTAGAGTTGACCAGTTAAAGTTGACCAGTTAAAGTTGACCAGTTAGAGTTGACCAGTTAGAGTTGACCAGTTAGAGCTGACCAGTTAGAGTTATCCAAGTGGAGTTATTCGAAGTAGAGTTATCGAATATAGTGTATTCGAGGGAAGAGTAATCGAATATAGTTTATTCGAGTGGAGGAATCAAATGTTATTCATTTAAGAAGAGTTACCGAATATTATTTATTCGAAGAGTAGTTATCGAATATTGGTTATTCGAAGTTAGTTAATCCAAAGGAGTTATTCAAAGTTAGTTAATCCAAAGGAGTTATTCGAAGTTAGTTAATCCAAAGGAGTTATTCGAAGTTAGCTAATCCAAAGGAGTTATTCGAAGTTTGTTAATCCAAAGGAGTTAGTCGAAGAGTTAATCGAATATAGTTATCGGAAAGAAGGTGTTAATCGAATATAGTTATTCGAGTAAAGTTAAAAGAGTTAATCGAATTTAGTTATTCTAAATGAGTTATTCGAATTAGATATTGGAATAGAGTTAAACACATTAGAGTGATTCGAATTACTCATTCAAATAGAGTTAAACACGTAAGAGTTAATTGAATATTAGTTATTCAATTAGAGTTAAATCGAATTTAGTTATTCGAAAGGAGTTAATCAATTTGAGTTAAGTTAATCGATTTGAATTAAGTTGAATCGAAATGGAGTAAATCGATTAGAATTAAGTTAATCGAGTTAGAGTAAATCGAATATTGGTTATTCGAAGGTAAGTTATTCGAATTAGTTATTCGAAGGAGTTAATCAAATGAGTTGATCCAAAGGAGTTAGTTGAATATTAGTTATTCGAATAGAGTTAAAGGAGTTATCGATTTTAGTTTGATCGAAAGGAGTTATCGATTAGTAAATCGAAAGGAGATTTTCGAATATAGCATATTCGAAAGAAAGAGATCGAATATTGTTTATTCGAAAGAGAGAGATTTCGAATATGAGTTATTCGAAGAGAGATAATCGAATATAGGTTATTCGAAGAAGAGTTAATCAAATAGAGATTACTCGAAAGAGAGTTATACGTCGAATTCGATTATAGCGAATTCGGGAAAGTACTATTTACTTTCCAGGGTTTAAATCAAGATTTAGTTATTGATTTAGAAATTAGGTGCCTGTTAAATTATTCGAGTTAGGAGATAAAGTTATAATTTAGGTTAGACATTGCAGAAGTAGGAATTATAACGTTATAGTTATAATCAAACGTTATCATATAAGAAGTGGATTCGTAACCTGAATCCGAGAATTTGCGTAAACAGATGATTGGAAAAAGTGAGTGATGAGCTTCATCTATTTCACAGTAAAGGACGTTGTTCAATTAAGGTCTGAGAGGTAATTATACCCCAACTTGATTGACTTCAGAATTGACAAAGGAATAGTTGTGGTTCGATCTAAAAGGTTGATTAGGAATAAAGTTAAGGAATAAGCGATAAATGGATTAAGCGAAACGATGTTTTATACAACGTTCATTGGAAATCCGTAAATGAGTTTTGGAAACGTTTTCCAAATATAGTCAGATATGTTTTCTAAACATAGAAAATGAAATGTTTTCATGATAAGAATTTAAGAAATAGAGTTAAGCAAATTTAGAAACTAACTGGAGAGGGTAAGTTGAACGGTTTTCTAAGTGACGATCTGATGTTGGTTTCGACCATCCGGATTGATACTTAGAGAATTGTTCTCATACTAGTTACAGTTAGGGACTGATAGTTGCGAAATAATGGTGATGTGAAAATAAGCTATGGAAATGTTTTCCAATGATTAATAACATATATTTTCTAAATATATGAAATAAGGAAATATGAACATATGATGATTGATCGATCGAATTTCCATTTGGAAATAAGATCGTTGTTTGTACACCGACATGTTTTCATTTGATAGTTGAATCACAGACTATCAAAGTTTTTACCATTTTAACGTTGTTAATATGGAGAGACCGGTTGGATTATTATCCAAAGAACCACTCTGTATCGGCATAAGCGTTGCGAGCAATATATGCCAAAGATAAATTGAAGACGGAGTAAAGTGCAAGGGCTGTTGTATAAGTCTTAGATAACAGTGACTAAGATGGATATACTGAATAGTGCCTTCGGTTTGTCCAGTCCCAGGACAACGTATATGGAAGAAGGTCTGACAGAGTATATCCAATGGATCGCGTAAGTTGATCTGTTCAAACGTATTCACGTTTGGTGGCGGAGGAATTCGTTTCTCTTAGCTGTATACCCGTGTTATTTTTGGATAAGTCAATTTGTGATTTGGCGGGTAGGACGATGTGGCATTCAAAGTGAATGGTGATCAGATGTTCTGAAGATAGACGTAGCCTCTAGCCTCACAACCAGGAAGTAACAAAAGTTGGGCTAGGCAGCATGGCTAGTTGGGTCATCCCCAAGCAGGGTGTATTGTCACCGATCTAGAGAATATTCATATTTATACTTCTTTTTGATTCTGTATCTTCGGATGACGGTTTGATGGCCTATAACCGTGGTGGCAATATATTCGCGACACTCAAGCTAAATGAGTGAGCGGTCATGTGTGGCCGGGTTGCAAGACGTTCTTGTTGAACCCTGAGTGTATCACCTCTAGAGTACACTATTCAGAAGTTGCTCCCATACCTTGTCTGTTGGAATCAAATCTTCAATAAGTGCCCTGCGGTTTATGATTTTATACTATGTATGTAGAACGTGAGATGCAAGCGTTTCTGCTAGATTGATATCTATTTGTACTTAGACATTATTATAATATCACAATGATATTGCTTGTCAAAGTTGTTCAGATACTCATAAGGAAAAACCCGTTCCGTATTCACGGCGTGGTCTTATGACATACCCTATACTTGTTTTAAACTGTTTTACTCATACCAGTCCCATGACTGACCCGGAGTTTACTTTGTTGTTTTCCCTAAACTCTTGGGTGCCTAAATTTGTACGGGCAGTCAAGTAGTCGGGATTTACAGATATACTTGGAGAGCTTGGAGCAGGAGGCTGCAAGATTTTATAGCTATAGTTATTTCCGCTGTGTTGTAAGTGTTGTACTCTGATAAGTGCTATTGTATATATATAACTGTTTACTTCAAAGTTATGTTATATATTATATGTTATTCGTTCCGCTGTGAGATTCGTGTTACTCTGATGATTCTGATGTTCTTCTTCTTCTTCTATTCTATTAGTTCTATCTTTTCTTTCTCACCTTCTAAATTCTTTCACTAACGTCTCGGAATTTCCGACTCTCGAGGAGTCGGAAATTTCCAGCCGTTACAGCTATACACAAAGCTATGCTATTTAAAGCTGTGCTTTTATCATCAACCACAATGCCCTGCTTTTCAACAATAAGCCTTGATCATTTGCATCTTGGCATGCCATACTGACAATTCACGCCATGCGACTGATGTCTATTAATATATAACCTCTAAGGGTGTTAAGCAAGAGAATAAATTCTCCTCCACCAACGGATAAATACTAATAGAGATCACTCACCATGGAACGAAATCCAATGTCAGACATACATCAATTTACAAGTCTGTTCTAGGTCTGAACGAGATTGAAGGCACCGAGCATATCCGAACAATCAGCAAGTACATCCGGACAACTACCACTGTAACCCCTCCTAGGATATAACCGATTCAGGGCATCAGTAGTCATCCATTCGATGTGAGGATCGCCGGTCTTCAATCACCGTCTACAAATCTTCGACTTTCGATCATCGTATAATCATTCGAAACGAAATTTAGCTCGGACTTTTCAAATAATTCTCGAATTTATATAGTTTAAATCAATCTTTCCATTCCATATCGTTTATAATATTTTATAACGATTTATCGCTATTTTTATTTATTTAAAAATAGTCATTTTTAATTAAACGGCGCTTCGGGTCATTACATAGCCCTGGCGCTATTTTCATCAAATTTGATTTACACATTTCTCCAAATATAACCATTGGATCTTGACAAATTTTATATCGTTGGAAAGATCTTTTCAAAACGAACCTAACGGTTCCAGTTTTGGGGAAATCCGACGGTCGGATCTCTCGGTATAATCGTTTGAAGTTACGATTTCAAAAAGCGAACTACAGCAGCGCGATTCATTTTATTTTAATTTATATTTATATATATAAATTAATTCGTTCGACGATTTCAACTATTTGTTTCTCAAATAATTTTGTAAACTTCATTTTCATGTTATTTTCAATGAACACAAGTCCATTTCAAAACATGTACATTTTCCTTATTCCTTACATGACAATAGAAATGTAAATTTTTATTGTTTATCATTTCTAATTTGAACGAGGTATATTTTCCTTCATCTATCTACATTACATTAAAAATGAAATTTTTAATGTTAACTTGTTTTATTTTAAAATAATGAACATTTTTGTATTTCCTTTCTTTACATTAAAAATGTGATTTTTAATGTAATCATGTTTTTCTATTTAAAACATGACATTTTTCTAATTTCTATTATTTCATGAAAGTGTAATATTATTTTTCTGCCTTTATTCTTCTATTACATAATAAATGAAATCTTTTATTCTATCATTTATTACATTTGAAAAATGTAAACTCTCATTTCACCTTTAATTACATAAAAAAAATGGAATCTTTCATTTCTTCTTTAATTACATTGAAAAACGTAATTTCTTTGCATTGTATAAAAATGTAATCTTTTAATCACATTGAAAATGTGAGTTTCAATGTAATCTTCTATGCACATTCTTTGATTACATATAAAAATGTTATCTTTTTATTTGCAAAGCAAATATAATCTCTTTTCATTCTATTCTAGTATGTTAAATATAATGTTTAATATATAACATATATGCTAACCTATGTTTCTAACATGTCAACAATAATGTTTTAACAAATATGCTACTAACATGTCATAGTATAAAATGATTCATTTTTTTATGTAAACTAGTTTTACATCAAAAATGGTTAATTCAATGTTTAACAAATATGCTACTAACATGTCATATTATAAAATGATTCATTTTTGTTTACAACAAGAAGAAAAGAAATCACATAAACAAACGTATATTTTTATTACAACAAAATGAAATGAACAAAATGTATTTTTGTTACAACAAAAATGAAATGAACAAAAGTGTATTTTTGTTACAACAAAAATGAAATGAACAAATGTGTCATTTTCGTTAACAACAAAAATCATTTTAACCAATGTATATTTTATTACAACAAAAATGATAATGGAGAATGTGTCATTTTTTTTTGCAACAAGAATCATATGAACATAAGTTTCATTTTTGTTTCAACAAAAATAACATGGAAATAAGTTTCATTTTTGTTTCAACAAAAATAAAATGAATAAAAGTTTTCAAACAAAGATTCATTCTTTTTAATGAATTATAATTATCATTAAAAATGTGAATTTCAAATTAGACACATCTCTATATCAAAATGTTTATATTTTAATGTACCATTTACATTAAAAATGTAAAATCAAATGCAAATACATTTTGTATCAAAATGTATATTTTCTAATATACTATTTACATTAAAATGTAAAGTCACATGTTGGTGCATTCTATACGAAAATGTCAATTTTTAAAGTATCATTTACATTAAAAATATAAATTCCAATGTTAATACATTTTATATCCCAATGTCAATTTTTAATACATCATTAACATTTAAAATGTAAATTCTAATGTCAATACATTTTATTTCAACAATGTCAATTTTTAACTTACAACAAAAATATGAATCCTATGACGGTATATACTAATCATTTTCATGTTCACATATATATATATATATATATATATACATATATAATCTAAATATTATATTATTTAAACAATTTTATATAATAACATAAATAATTTACAACACAAAAATATTTCAGAAAATTTCGGCAGCATAATGACAGGGTAATTAAATCCGACACCGTCCCGATGTACGACTCCTCGCTCTACCTTAAAGCCTCACAGCTTTTGACAAGGGGGATTTCAATAATCTATTTCGTACGCAGACGATTTTTTTTTCACAACATCAATCAATTTCAATTTCTTTTCAACCACAAAAAACACCAAAATTCAACCAATCACATATCACAAATCAATCAAGTCGTCCATGATCTGTGGACGACGGGTGTCAGGAGTTTCTAAACTCCGTCTGCATCCTGATATAATTTTATTTATTTTATTTCTAAATTCAGATATCTCACATTGATTTGACGATGCCAAAAATTGTAATGAGCTCTAAAAATTCTCTGGACTCTTTTAAAATGTTGTGCTCGATGTCACGGTTCCAATGTTTCTTGTTTCATGGAATTTCGTTATTGTATGTGAGAGTTATGATTTTTACAGTGTTTACGACAATTTTAAAAATAATTATGGAATTAAAATAAAAATAAAAAGACCTTCTTCCTCACTCAAATTTCTGGCCGATGGGTTTTCAAGCTTCTTCAAAATTAGGGTTCAAATTCCTGAAGCACAAAATCAACTAGGCCGCGATCGGACCTCGCCACACCGTCGCACTACGAACGGCACACACAGACCCCCCCCTTTGGTTGAACTCGCACGCCACCTGTGGAGGTGCTCCACCAACGAACGACGCTTGTTTCGAGCCCTGGATCTCGAGCTACGAGCGACTGTGGAGGATGAGGCGGGTATGGATGTGGAGCTCTAGAGATGCTCTGCAAAATCTTCCAAAGGGCTATGGGATTTCATTGAGCGGATTTGGTTTTATTCGAGGAGGAATGATGGAGCAAAAATGGCCATTAAAAACGATATACGGCGGCTTAGAAGATGACGATAGTATAGGGTTCGTATATCATACGGTATATGTATTTCTTTTTTTTATTTTTATTCAATCCTATTTAAATTTCTATATCGCTTCTAACTCCAAATCAAACCCAGCGAGTGACGCCCACAGCTAATTACCCCCGTGTCAGACACGATGGGATATGTTTCGTAACCTAATTCGGCTGTTACGATATGTTTTTCTTCAAATTAAATAATAAAACATCTAATTATTTAATTTGATCGAACATTTTAATTTACCGGGGCCACATACTGATTCTAAAAATTCCCGAAAAATAAATCTAGCTATGTTTTGACGATACGGTTCTAACAAGACTAATTTCGTCGAATTCCGAGACCGTTCGAAAAATGGTCATTTTCTGGTCGATCCGATTTGACTGAAACTGAAAAAACACATTTTCTTTTGCCACGCACACATATTGATCCCAAAAACTATGAAAAATTAAACTTAGCAATAATTTGACATTCCGGTTCTAACAAAAGCAGTTTCGTCGAAAACAGAGGTCGTTTGTAAAATGGCTATTTATACAGGATATATATATATATATATATATATATTAAAAATATTTATAAATTCTATAGCGACCTTTCCAAATATTCAACTGACCATAAATTTTGATTACCACTATGAAATTTCAATTTTTCAGATTCGTTGGAAAGATATTCTTAAACAGATTTAAATATTTTTGGTTTCACCAAATTCCGACTTATTTTGCATCCTGTACAATCAGTCAAAGTTTGAATTCAAATTTTCAAACTACCACGCTATTTCTAACTCCTTTTGAAATGAAAATAAATATATTCGTTCAAACTTCGATTTAAATATATTTTTATCGTTTTTACTTAAAATAAATTATTTCAACTATTCAAAATTCAATAAAATAGCTAAAATAAAATTTTAATTTGGCTCTGATTTTCCGGGTTGTTACAATCTCCCCCACTTAAGAACTTTTCATCCCCGAAATGGAAACTATAGTAAAGTAGGAAACAAAACAGAAAATGTAAATATGGTAAATGTACCTTGCACTAGAGCTAGTCAGAGATATCCACTCTACACTGGGGATAAGCCTGTTTGATGCTATCCTCTGTCTCTCATGTACAGTCTCTGGGATCTCCGCTCCACTGCACTTTGACAAGGTGAATTCTTTTGTTCCTCAGAACTCGGGTTTCTTTGCCAATGATCTTTACCGGCTCCCTTTTTACTGGCAAGTTCGGGGTAATCTCCAAATCTTGTTGTTCAACTTCTTCCACAATCAAGTCTGCATCATGTACATGCTTCCGGAGTTGAGACACATGGAATACATCATGTACCCCTGGCAACCAATCATTCAACTGAACCCTGTAAGCGAGAGTTCCAATTCTTTCTAGAATAGGAAATGGACCAATGAATCTAGGAGCCAAATTCCCAGTCTTCCCAAAAGCGAACTACTCCTCTTAAGGGAGAAAGTCTCAAGTACACATAATCACGAACAGAAAATTCTATATCCCTTCTTCTTGCATCTGCATAACTTTTCTGTCGGCTCTGAGCAGCTAGTAACCGCTTCTTAATAAAATCAACTTTGTCCGAAGCTTCACGGATCATGTCGGGACCCAATACTAGTCTGTTGCCTGGTTCCACCCAACATGCGGGAGATTTACAAGGCCTACCATACAATGTTTCAAATGGAGACATTTTGAAGCTTGCTTGGTAACTGTTATTATAAGAGAACTCGACCAAATGCAAGTGGACTTCCCATGATCTGCCAAAGTCAAGAATACAACCCCGCAACAAGTCTTCCAGCATACGGTTCACCCTCTCAGTATGTCCATCAGTTTGAGGATGATAAGCGGTGCTCAGATTTAATGTTGTCCTCAGCTCCTCTTGGAATGCTTCCCAGAATTTACTTTCGGATATAGGGTCACGATCACTTACAATGCTACTGGGGACTCCATGTAATCAGACAACTTCTTTGAAATAAATCTTCGCCAAACTTTGTGCTGTTCTAGTCGATTTAACTGGAATAAAATGGGCGTTTTTTGTGAGATGATCAACAACCACCTATATACTGTCATTGCCTTTTCTGGTTCAGGGCAAGCCATCAATAAAATCCATGGAAATTTGATCCCATTTCCAACTTGGAACTGGTAGTAGTTGTAACAAGCCGGCAGGTTTTTGCTGATCACTCTTGACTTGCTGGCAACTCGAACACCTGCTGACATAAATGGAAATGTCTCTTTTCATAGATTTCCACCAGAACGTGCGCTTGAGATCATGATACATCTGGCTCACCCCCGGATGAATACAAAGCTTGGATTTATGACATTGATCCATTACTTCTCTTCTAAGCTCAGAGATATTCGGGACACAAATTCGGCCTTTCATCCTTAGAACTCCCTTGTTATCAATTTGAAAACTCGAGGGTTCGCCTTCCCGGACTCTTTTACTAATTCTCTGAATAAATTCGTCATCCTTCAGAAGAGAAGAGATTTTGTCAATCAATGTAGGTGTAATGATGAGATTGGCGAGGATAAGATTGGCGACGCCCACATTCTTTCTACTAAGTGCATCTGCCACAACATTGGCATTTCCTGGAGTATAGAGGATGTACAGATCATAGGGTGCAAGGAATTCAACCCAACGTTGCTGCCTTAAGTTCAAATCTCTTTGGGTGAATAGATACTTCAAGGATTTATGATCAATATGAAGTTCGAACTTTTCACCCAAGAGATAGTGTCTCCATATCTTTAGAGCAAATACGATGGCCATCAACTCAAGGTCATGAGTGGCGTAATTCTTCTCATGCGGTTTTTGTTGGTTCTAGATTAACCCTAGAGGGGGGTGAATAGGGTTTATCACAGTTTTTAACTGAATTAAAAATCTAACGAGATATATAATAATAAACAGATAACAGAATATAGCAGAAACAGAAATGCAGAAAATAAATCACACACAGATATACCCAGCTTTGGCAAAACCCTGCCTACTGATGCATTTCTAAGGTTTCTACTAGGTGATAGAACAGTTCCCTCATAAAAGACCATGTACACTCGCAAACCCTGCTCCTATTCTAACCCTACAACCAAAACCCTAGACTGATCGATATCCCCTAGATCAGATTTCCCCTAGTTACGACACTGTAACTAGTAACCCAGATTTTACAGACTCTGTCAACTATCAGTCAACACCCTGACTGATACACCCAAGTATTTTACAGACACTAGAAACTGTTTGTTTGTTTACAAAGAAGACAGAATTAAAAACAATACAGTATAATTTTAAAACCGTAGGATCTAAAAGTAAAAGGGTCATCCCATTTTCAATTAAAACATTGGCTTAGCCCATGAATAGTTGGCCGACCCCATTTGTTATGTGTCCACCCTCATTTTCTTTTATCCGATCACTTTCCTCCTTACTTTGAAATGGCGTCTGAGAATGGGAAAATGAAATTAGGGTTTCTCTTTGAATCTCCAAATCGTGGTTGCAGAAAGATCAAATTTGTTTCTCTGATGCTTGAGACGTTGTGGCTTTCTGATGCTGATCGGCTTGAGCTCTCTCTCGATTGGAACCCTAAAGAACAGTGAGTTATTCGAATTTCTCTTGAATTCTTTTAAGTTGATTGTATGGGATTTTTTTCCTGATAGTTATTGCCTATGATGTAAGTGGTGTAATATAGGATAAAGGAATCCTATGATAGCTCTCTGATTTCAATATGAATTGGCTTGATCTTTTCCCTTTTTGGAATTCTCGGCTTTGAAAATCTGAATTTATTCGTGACTGTGATTTTGGTTCCCATATATATATATCCCACTGATTTGCTTTGATTTTCCTTATTTGGCAATGGTATTCTTGGCTTGCGTGATTGTGTACAGAACCTGGATGATTTCTTCCCATAAAAAAGATTTACAGACAATCGAATTTGCATTGAATTGATGATTTCTGATCCAATACTGGAAACACTTGAATTTTAAATTGCCTTTGAATAATTCCCTAATTACTCAAAAATTCAAATTATTCTTTGCCCAAAAAAAAACTGAAATGATTTTAAGGAGGTAACTTGAAATCTTCTTGCCATAAAAATGTTTGATTTGATTTCTTGGTCTTTGTTAATGGCACTAGCATTTCTGGAATCTTTTTAAACCTTGTCAAACTAGATTGATTCAATCCCAAAAAAAAATTCTGGAAATAAAACTGCTGTGAATGCTGTCCATTGATTTTGAAACCTGCGGCATTGATATTGCTTGATGAATTGTCAGACATAATTCTTGTACAAAAATGCCTCTTGTGATTTCATATATGTAAATTCGATTTTTTGGTTCATGCCATATTTGTTTCCTTGAAACCATACACTGATTTTAAACATGAATTTGGCAAACTGAAAAACATGAAATTCTTCTCTTGCATGTTCATGTGACTTCAAACTGAAATGCCACATCATATTGCATGTTGAACCATTACTGTGCTATACTTCTTATGCTTGTGCTCCAACTCATGTATTTTGTCCAGTCCTTTGTGATGCTCGACATGCATGTCTAGATCTGATTTGTTGTGCTTTCCATGATACTTGAAAATGCGAGTGTGATCATGCATTTGCTACTTTATACACTCATGTATGCTACTCTTTAATGCTGTATAAGAAATGATCCATGAACACTTTGTACATGCACATTGTCTTGCCATTCCTCTGTTCACTGTTGCCAAGACCATGTTGATACATGCAGTTGTGTTCACCCATGTTTTACCCATTTCTGCATATACATGCGAACCATTGCACCAACCATGTTGCTCATATGTTTTGCTGAAAATTTAAGCTGCTCCATATTTGACCATGAACCTGTTATTGCTTCTTTTCCATTTGAGTTGAACATGTTTGTGCAGTTACACCATGAATATTGCTGACTTGATGTGTGTATTGTGAATCTGCATATGTAGATCACCTGCTGTCCATAAGTATGTTAGCCTTCTTTATGCTGATCCACTTGCCTGCTTCATGTTTGCTGCACCATAAATTTTGCCATTGCATTTGCTCTAATAACTGTTCTAAATGCTGCCATATTGCATGTACACCATGCTGAAACCATTTGAACTTTGTTTAGACTTGTATCACCAATTTTTGCCTTTCGAGGCTGATCCGAAATTTCTGCTTAACCCTTGACCTTGGCTGGTTTGAAAATATTCATGCATGCTCGACTTTTTGCTGCTTGTTTTGAACCATGTTTGAACTATGATGACTTTGTTTTTCATGTGCGCTGAGTCGAGATGGTCCACGTGGCTACTCCTCAGTTGCACACTGATTGGCAAGGCAGTGCACACGTGTATATCTATACATGTGTGTATATGCAGCCATCAAACAAGATTTTATGTCCCTGCACTGTATAAACATACTGTCTAGACAAAGATGAAACAGATCAAGTCATGAAAAATGATGAGAAACACACCAGAAATCTGAGACAAATAAAATTTTTAAAAACAAAAATTTATATTCGCATATATTCAGTTTAAATTCTATTGCAGTGTACTGTGTGTGTGTTTCATTGTGACAGGTAAGAAGATGATGACTGGACTGATAGAGAACTGTTAAGACAGAAGATTGAATACAAAAGACAGTGTCAGTGTATCAGTGTATCAATGTGTCTGTAAATTTAAAAAGAAAACCGAGTGATTGTATATGTATGAGATGTACAGTCGAGTGTGAGTGTGAGAAGCTGTATATATATATATATATATATATATATATATATATATATATATATGAATTGTACTGAAGTTTGTAATAAACAAATTTGTTTGAAATAAAATATTATATTATTGTTGTCAAACAAACTTGTCTATTTTATTAAGTTTATTTACAAGTACAATATTCTGTAAGGTGTTTAAATAGTGGAGTTGTAAATAATTGTACTGTTTGAATGTTTGTAATTGTAACGACCCGCAAATTCGTACTATCTGAGTTGACTAATAACACCAAACGTCCAACCCAAATTGCACAGAAATACGAATCATTATTAGAAAGAAGTTAGAGGATGAGAAATAGAAAGAAACAAATATTAGAATAGAAGAAAATGAAGATCACAAACTCACAGCGGAAAGAATAAAATATATTAAATAACATAACCTTTTGAAATACAAATCAGTAACTTTATATACATACCATCATCAGAGCACAAGAGTTATTCCTGGAACAGTTATAAACACCTGTTTCCAGATACAACACAGTACACAACGGAATATATGATAGTCTATAGCTAACTAGTGAAGCCTCCTAGTTCCAGCTCTTCCAAGTGAATCTAAAAAAAGTCCCGACTACTTGACTGCCCGTACAAATTTGGGCACCCAAGAGTTTAGGGAAACAAAAACAAAATAAACTCTGGGTCAGTCATGGGACTGGTGTGATTAAACTCCAATCATTTGTTTAACTTTCAAAATCCTTTCGAAAGAAGTGATAATCGTAAGACCGATCCACACATAAACACGGATGGTTTTTACCTTACGATAACCCAAAATATTTTTGATATCAAATCCAGTGATATTATAATAATGTATAAATCAAATAATAAGAATCTAGTGGAACGCTTGCATCTCACGTTCCATATATAATGTAAAATCAAAAACCGCATGGCGCTTATTGGAGATTGGATTTCCAACATGACAAGGTATGGAACCACCTTCCGCTAGTGTATCTCTAGAGAGGAATACACTGGGTTCAACAAGAACATCTTACAACCCGGCCCACATATGACCGACCACTCATTTCGCTTGAGTGTATCGAATATATATCACCAACGGTTGGGATCAACAATCATTTCCCGAATGGGATAGCATTGAGTAGAATAAGGAATTAAATGAATCTCTAGATAGGTGATTATACACCCTAATGGGAGCGACCCACATAGCCATGCTGCCTGCCCGATTTTTGTCATTTCCCGGTTGTTGAGGCTAGAGGCTACGATTACTTTCCATTCATTGATAGCACAATTACTTTGAATGCCACATTGTCAGATCCGTTAATCACTAATTGATTTGCACAAATATTCTGGATATTATGCTAAGGGAATAAATCCGTTGCCACCATATATATTTATACAGACCAACATATTCGATCATTGGAAATACTCTGTCAGGCATTCGTCCATATACGTTCGTTCTGGGATTGAACGAAATCGAAGACACAATTTCTATTAATAGAAAAAAGCCCTTGCACTTTACTCTGTCTTCGATTATTTCCCTATAATCTGATTCGCAACGCTACTACCAATACAGAGTGGTTCTCGGATAATAATCCAACCGGTCTCTCCATATTGACAACGATATTTGCAAACACTTCGATAGTCGGTTATTTAACTATCGAAGAAAACAAACATCCATTCAAAGCATCAAACAAATCACTGGGTCCCTTAATTAATATTTCATTAATTAATTCACTTCTTCATTTTCCTATCAATATTCGTTAATGCAATATTTTCAATATTCTTCTTGGCCTTTTACGCTATTTGGAAAACATTCCCATATCTTGCCTTCTTTTATTTTCTACACTTAGAAAATATTTTCTATTTATAATTGGAGAACATTCCATTTATTTATTTCTTGCTCGACTCATTTAATTCTACTCTCAGGAAATATTTATTTATTGTATTTCCAGAATTCCACTAATTTGGGCTAAAACGAATGTTGTGTAAAACATCGTTACAAACAACCCCAAATATTTCATTTAACTACCTTTTATTTAACTATTGATCTTCGAGGCTGGATCTGGCTATTTATCAGTTAAAAATGAAATCAATCGAGTTGGGGTATAATTACCTCTCAGACCTTGACTGAAAACATCCTTAACTTCAAAACAGACGAGACCATTATTCCCGAATAATCAACACCATAAAAAACAATTATCCATTTCTAAACACGTATACGCTTCTCTTTCTATTTTTATCAACTCAAATTTATAGATTTCCTTTTTGTTAGAATATTCTATTTTAATTCATTTCCTTATCGAATTCTATATATATATATATATATATATATATATCGATACATTGATTTCTAATTGTCAAATTTTCTTAAAAATATTCTAACTCCTTAAATTTCTGGAAAATTTCGCCATAAGCTCCTTTGTACTGGGAGCATCGGGAAAATCCCCAAACCGCCACACAGGCCTCTCCAATCAAAAAGAAAAAGAAAAAGAAAAAGCCAAGCGGCTTGCCGATACGGCGCATAAAACCTCATATGGAATTTAAACGTGTACCTTTTTGTTGGGCACACGAATTATAAATCTTCATACACTTCATTACATACCTGTCTAACACATGTCGACCTGTTTTCAATTCAATTCAACTCAATCCATTCGTTTGAATTCAGTTTCGCCCATTTATTCTTTAATTATCTATTTAGCCTATTTCACTTGTTATTCGAATATATCACGTTCAAATATAGAATAATCTATTTTCAAAACAATCGAATGCCATTTCTAATTCAAGTTTCATATTCGATTTCGAATAAAATTTCATAATTCCATTTTCCTATAGAAGGTTGAACTCATTTTAAAATTCAATTAACTAATCCTTCTTTAACTTTGTTAATTCTGTTCAAAAATTAAAAATATGATTTTTGTTTCAAAAATCACTTCATATACTTCACTTGAGTTTATATTTATTTTATAACTCAAGTATGGATCCTTGTAATGGAAATTCGAATTTGATATGCTTGAAATCCTTTTATTAATTTAAATAAAAACTGTTATGGTTTAATAATGGTTATGGCGCTATTTTTCCGAAAATTTGATTTTGACATAACTCAAAATCTATCAGACAAAATCTAGATTTTCTCCTCCATTAGAAATTTATTATCAAATCGGTCCTGACGTTTCTTGTTTCAAAGAATTCCGACTTCAATTCAGTTCTATATATTCAATTGAAGTTCAAATCGCCAATTTACGAACTGCAGCGCTGCGGCGAGTTCGTTTTAATTATATTTATATATATAAACGTTTGAACTTCGTTTATAATAAATTCAACTGCATTCTAATATATTTTTAATATATATCAAATCAAAATTTTCAATTCAACATAATATTTTCGATTATCTATAATTGTCAATTCAATTTACATTCCTATATTCAAATTCTATATTTGAATTTCCTTTAAATTTTCTATATTCAACATCTATTTGAATTTCTATATTCAAATTCTATAATTGAATTCTCTTTGAATTTCTATATTCAAATTCTATATTTAAATTTTATATTCAAATCCCGTTTGAATTTCTATATTCAAACTCCATTTAAATTTCTATATTAAACAAGTCTTGATTTCCAATTCAGTTGAAATCAATAATTTCTACTTTGGAAAAATAACTTTCCCTTTTCTACTTCACACTTGTGTTTTTATTTCTGAATTACCCAATGATAATTCTTTTCACTTCATTTATAAACTTCGTTTATAAATGAATTACTTGTTTTTATTTTATTAAAACAGGTTAATATTTTTATTCCATTCTAAAATTTCAAATTTCTATTTTAAAAATAGAATTTTCCTTTTAAGTCTCAAATATCCTTTTCAAGATATTTTATAAATCAACCCTCATGCCCAGTGATATTTAAACACCAAACAACCAATTATTTATTTTAGGGTTTCTAACACATCATATATGACAGTATATATGTAAAGAAATAAACAAACAGATAATATTTTTTTGAGGAATCCAGTTGGATCCCTCCAACCTGTTTTTCCTGCATCCACAGACGTTAGTCAATAGAAATAATACCCATCCTACTTCGAGGCAGGATATCGCGGTATAGAAGGTCATCCACTATCATAGCGTGGGGTGTATTGGGTAATCATCCGCTAATGGTACCGCGGGCATCCGCTAATGAGACTGCGGGAACAATCTAATCATCTACAATATATATATATATAATAGTCAACCCTAAATAACTAATATATTTAAATCAACCAGAAAGCATTCAAACAAGCAACAACAATTATTTTTACCAAATAAAAATAATTCTAAATAACAGGTGAGTGAGATTTTACTCACCGTGATTTTTCTTTTTGCCGAATATCCAATTAAGTTCCAAATTGTCTCGTCGACGCATCTACTCAACGAATCTATTTAGCAACTCTGATCTATGAACACAATGCTTCTAGTTTCGCTCGAATCTGAATTCATATGATATATACATATTGTCATTACGAGTTTGTGAAGGTTTTAAAACATCATTAACCATTAGTAAACTATTTATTTTAAACCTTGTATAAATTAAACACAATATTTTAAATCAATGATTTGTTTTTCCTCTCTTTAATGATAAAGAAAAATCTAATCTTTTCTTAACCTCATACCCAAATGATTAGTCTAGAAATTTATTTCTTTACTAACTATATATATTTGCGAAAATCACTTTGTCACGGCTATAACTCAACTATTTACATTTGAATCTGATTCAGTATGAATAATATAGTTGTTACAAATCGACTACAAATTAAACTGGTTTACTTTGATTAAAAGTAATTAACTAACAAACTAATATTATTATTTTCCTAGTTTGTATATCTATTCAGTAAACATTATTAAATAAATAAAATAACCTTTTAGTTCTCATTTTAAAATCAGAATCTTCTCATTGCTAACGCACACAAGAAAACAACAACAGGATTCCAACATCACGCACCTTCTTTCCTCTCCATACTTCATGAAAACGAACTACTGCTTCACCATAATCATCAGACAACCCCCTGAACACTAAACCCCACCAAACACCCACTGTTGATCCGCTAACATCATCCAATTCTCATATAACAGACCCGCATCCTCACAATCTCCACTGTGAACCCAATCACGCGGTTCAACTCACTATTAAGCTCCATTAGATCGAACTGAAACTATCGCGCACTATTTATTTGACGATTGGAGTTCCCATGTTGTTTGCCAGAGTCGCGGTCCCTTGCTCTATCTAAGAACACCGCGCCTTTCACACAATCGAATGCCTCAATACTGGTTACAAGTAGACCCTAGCGTCGCCGTTTGTTCGAGCTTCCAACCACATCGCGATTCATAACCTCCTTGCAACGCGAGCCATCCAGCTATGTCGAGCTTCTTCTGCTATCGCGGTGATTGATTTGGTCGAGACTAGAACATCGATTACTAATCTAGGCAATGCAATGATTTCCAAAGCACTCGATTTTGTTTTTGGGAATCAGACCTTGGATTTGTTTTGAGGATCGACTATTATTAGTAGTTTCAGAAGCTCTGTTTGATTTTGCCAAAAAGGGGAATACAGTTGCGGATTTATAGCAGAAGATTTCCTTGGCTATCAAGGAATTATGTTACAATGAAGTACAACGAATTAAATTTGATTTGAATGTGATTTGATTTAATAAGATTTTTATTCTTTTAAAATAGATTCTGATTTGATTTCGAACCTACCCACAATCAAATATCTCGGGGTCCATTAATTTAAATCACGAACCGCTATTCTAGCGTACCGACCGACATTTCAATGTAATAACCCTATTCTGAACTCAACAGTAAATATTCTGAAATTTAATTTCAACATATATACCATATTAAATTAATATAATATAATTTAAATTCGAAAACAACAAATTCTTTGATAATAAATTATTATTTTACTATCGTATATATTAAATAAAATTCCTACTTATCATCTGAATCATTTTGATTCAGTTTTTAACTTCGATTTCAATTATATTTCGAATCACAGTAATTTAATGTATTCGATATTAAATCAAAATCGATTATTAAATTGATAACATAATATAAAAATTGATTTATATTATCAATTCTATATTTAAAACCATATTAAATATTTAAAATTAATTGACCAAAAATCTGGGTCGTTACAGAAATATAATATCCAATTTAAATAAAATACTATATAAATATATGAATGTCTGTACAGTAGTATTCTATTTAAATATAAATATTATATTCCTGTCTGTGATATATATATATATATATATATATATAGAACAGTACAGTAACAAACACATTTAAAATAATATTTATTTGGTTGTTATCATCAAACAAAAATCATATAATTGTGTATACAACTACGTTATGTACAACAATCTCCCCCTTTTGATGATGACAAACAAATAAAAGATTTTGAGCATAATAAATGTGTTTGACAGTAAATTTTTAACTCCCCCTATTTATTAGCTCCCCCTCCAACAGAAACTCCCCCTATAACTGTGCGTGAGTGAAATGAATGAATAATAACGAATTTTCAAAATTTAAAATATTTATAAATATTCACTCATAAATCAAAATCTCAATCCATTCTTCCCCTTTTGTTATCATCAAAAGGATATAGAATTTTAAAATATAGATGAAAAATGACTATAATATAATATCAGCTTAAGAGGAAGAACGAACATCATAAATCTCAATCAGTCGAACAAAAATCATAATAAACTGAGAACTGGTGGCATATTTCACATTGCAGAAAATGACGGATTTACGATGAATTTTACATATTATGGAGAGAGTTTCAAAAACATGTATTTTCAATTATTTTCCAAATGAATTTTATAAAAAATAAAGCACAAAATACAGTGATGGATTTGGACTATAATTATAAATTCAACTTAAGTGACAAAATCAGATTGTCTCAAATCCCAGTAGCTATCAATCAACAAATCATAATACTTCATAAGATATTAACACATTTCACAGATTAGAACATGGATTGATAGGCTGGTTTTTATAAACACCAAGGAGGATTTCAGTTTAATTTCAATTTAGCATATTTTTTTATTTATTTAAGAGCAACTGACCACGCATAACCAGATCTTGGATTTTTAAATGAGGTCAGTCGCAGCTTAAATTATAAGTTGTCTCATAACCATGCATGACCAGAGCTTGGATTTTTAAATGAGTTTAGGGACACACTTATGTATTAATTATATTTATTTTATCATTTTCAGCTTTAAATAGAAACAACTCCTCGATATATAAAACCAATATATGGATGATAGAAAATGGGGTAGGTACAGAAATGGTCTGTGAAATAAATTTCTAAATTAATTATATTATGAAATATGACCAACTGTACCAGGATTACTGAAAATTCTCAATTATCACTAATTCTGAATAATAATATAGTCCCATTTCTATCACGAATATTTCCACTGTTTATTCAAAAGAAAAAAAATAACTCTCCACATTAATATAAAATCATAATGGATGGCAGAAAGATGATAGATAATGAAGATGGTCGTGAAATAATTGCCATTTCAAAGATATTATAATAAATATTCAACCATCATGAAGAAATTTAACTATAATCTCCTCTTGTTGTGAAATATACTACAATCACAATTCATCACAATTTCAAAATCTTATAATAATTTTGATGAATTATAAATACAGTTCAATTTGGATATTGATTTCAATTTCTGAATGAATAATCAATAAATAATTTTAAAATTGAAAAATAATTACAAGAGGAATATGATGATCTATACACGACAAAAGGGAAAAATGTGTACAAGGCAAAAAGAGTGTGTGGATCTATACATGGTGAAGATTTGAATCCAAGTACAGATGTGTGAGACAAATAAAAGGCACTTCTGATACCACTTGATGTCCCTATTAATGAGGATTATAATCACACTGGAGATAAACCAGGATTTCGCGAACAAATAGAAAATCAATCACAAGACCCAAGTAGACAAGATTAGCAAATAAATTTCATCTATCATAGCAGCAGTCAAAAAAAAAAAACAGGCAGTTATTTGAAAACATTTTTCAAAGACAGTATCAGAGTAGCATAGAAACCAATATCACAGCAAACTTGTCAGACGATGTTTCTGAAAGTAACAAAAATATATTCCATGATCCAAGATTTAAAATATTATTTATTTTAAATCATTTGAAAAAATATGAAAATATCAGAATTTAATGAATCAATCACACCAAGTTATAAACTTTTGATTTGAGATATGTGTGTGATTTAGTAAATCAATAATTTCAAATGATTTTAAACAAACAAATATTCAAATCAAATAATCATGAAGAAACAGTAGTTTCAAATTTTTCAAAGAATTCTTCACATAGTTTTCTAATAGGCACACATGAATGATTTTAGATCATTTACATCAAGATACAGAGATATTCATGATCCAAAGAAAAATTAAAAATAATTTATTTGAAATCACTTGAATCAATGTCAAGTTTTGAGATATAATGAATCAGTCACACAAGATCGATAATTCCAAATTTAAGGGGTATGTGAGATTCAGAATATCAAGAATTTCAGATGATTTCAAACAAATAGATTTTAACCATAGAATGATCATGAATATAAGATGAATTTTCAGATGTATCACTGATTCAAGACATTTCAAAATATTCAAGCCAATCTGAAAATTTCTGAAATTATCACAACTGATAAATAAAAAAGTGTTGTAATGAGTATAAATTTTCATGTCCTTCCAAACTGAATTAGAAATAACTCAAAACAGCATATATATGTGAAATTTCATTAAATATTTAGATCTTCAAAAAATTTAGAATTTATACTAACAGTGTTCAAGATATGATATGATATGAATACTTCAGCACTGTTAGAAATTCAAAAAACAGAAAATAAACTTCAAAAGAATTGCAGATATTTACAAGATTAAAATCAAAATATGGAAATGATTAAAACATTAGAGTACTATTTAAATGAAGTGAATTTCCAGAAAAAAATATGAATTATACAATTTGAAGTTAATGAATCGAAAAAGTTACAAAGATATGACAGTGACAAATCAACAAAAAAATTCAGAAGAGGTAGAAGGAAGAATACAAAGAAAAAGAAAAATATTTACAAAGATGAGTTTAGAGGTTATACCTGAATCCAATGTAAATCAGAATCTCTAACTCAACAAGCTTGGCTAAGGAACTCTAAACAAGTCAAAGAAGTGAAACAGCTTGAATTCAGTTTTTCTTTCCCAAAGCAGTCCCTCAGCCTTCACTGGTACCTCGCAGTAGAGAGAATCAAGTGGTCTAACGAAATTCGTAAAACCACTCTGAAATATGTTTATCACTTTTGGTACCCAAATCTGTTTGTATAACAAACCATCAGAATTTACCTTTGTACCCTTAGGAACCCAAATCTGTTTGAATTATACGAAGCCTGTTTTATTTCTTTTTGGGATCCAAGATCGTTAAAGAGGTTTACTATATAACAAGTTTTTATTTTGTTTCAAAAATCCTTTGGAATTTTTAGAGTTCATATTTTCAAGTCTATTCTTTTCAAAATAGTTTGAAGGATTTTTAAAACAACTTGGGTCTCGTTTTCCAAAAATATTGATTTTCCCAAAACCAATACCGTTTTTATTTGCTGAAGAAAATTGGTTTTTCAACAACATATTCAAAGATTTTTCTCCATCAGAAAATTTTCTCAAAATTGTTTCAAGTTGTTGAATTTCAGTTTTAAGATCACTGTTTTCTTTAATTAAATCTGAACAATGATTTTTAGTGATCTTACATCTTTCAAACTCAGATTTCAAAACCAAATTTTCATCATTAAGCAATTTAATTTTGGTTTGGAACTAAGCCATTTCAAAATCAAAATATTTTTGACTTTCAGATTCAAGTTTCTTCAAATTTTCAATTTCGATTTCAAGCTCTTTCAAAATCAAATTTGATTTCAACAAGTTCTCCTTTTCAGCAATTTCAAATTTGGAATTTATATCTGTTTTAAAATTTTCAAATTCCTTTTGCAGAAGGTTTTTCAAATTTGATAACTCAATCTTGTTCTCATTTATGATCAGAATTTCATTTTCAAACTTTTGAATATTTTTATTGAGATGAACAAGATTGGTTTTCAATTTCAAACAATTTTTGCAAACTGAATTTGAAGAATTTTTAACATATTCAAGTTGTGATTCCAAATCATCAATTTTACTAGTCAATTCAAAATTCTTAGATTTCAGAGACTTATTTTTCAATTGGAGTTTATCAACAGATTTCGTTAAATCAAGACACATGTAAACCAGATCTTCATATGAGAAATTTTCTGTTTCAGCATTTGTTGGTTCTCCATCATTTGATCCATCTAAAGTTTCATCTACATGACCTGTTAAGCATAGATTTGAAGCTGAGTTGACTTTCTGGGATTTTGAGCAGCTGTTGTCAATTTGTCCATATTTTGTATTGAGAGTATTCCAAATTTCCTATGCAGATAAACAATGACAGATAAGATTAAACTGTTCAGTACTAAGATAATCAAATATAATTTTCATAGCACAAGCATTGAAAGTAAAATCTACACTATTAAACCCATTGATAACAACATCCCAACATTTAATATTAACAGATTTTAAATAAAATTCCATTTTGGATTTTCAGTTTGAAAAATCTGTTCCATCGAAAATAGTTGGAAATGAATTGGACTGGCTCCCTATGGACTGACAACTAGAATTCTCCATTTCTAAAGTTAATGAAATAACCTGCTCTGATACCACTTGTTGGATCTAGATTAACCCTAGAGGGGGGGGGGGGTGAATAGGGTTTATCACAGTTTTTAACTGAATTAAAAATCTAACGAGATATATAATAATAAACAGATCACAGAATATAGCAGAAACAGAAATGCATAAAATAAATCACACACAGATATACCCAGCTTCGGCAAAACCATGCCTACTGCTGCATTTCTAAGGTTTCTACTAGGTGATAGAACAGTTCCCGCATACAAGACCATGTACAATCGCAAACCCTGCTCCTATTCTAACCCTACAACCAAAACCCTAGACTGATCGATATCCCCTCGATCAAATTTCCCCTAGTTACGACACTGTAACCAGTAACCCATATTTTACAGACTCTGTCAACTATCAGTCAACACCCTGACTGATTCACCCTAGTATTTTACAAACACTAGAAACTGTTTGTTTGTTTACAAAGAAGTCAAAATTAAAATAATAAAAAAACTAATTTAAACCGTAGGATTTAAAAGTAAAAGGGTCATCCCCTTTTCAATAAAAACATTGGCTTAGCCCAGGAATAGTTGGTCGGCGCCATTTGTTATGTGTCCACCCTCATTTGCTTTTATCCGATCACTTTCCTCTTTACTTTGAAATGGCGGCTGAGAATGGGAAAATGAAATTAGGGTTTCTCTTTGAATCTCCAAATCGTGGTTGTTGAAAGATCGAATTTGTTTCTCTGATGCTTGAGACTTTGTGGCTTTCTGATGCTGAACGGCTTGATCTCTCTCTCGATCGAAACCCTAAAGAACTGTGAGTTATTCGAATTTCTCTTGAATTCTTTTAAGTTGATTGTATGCGATTTTTTTTCCGATAGCTATTGCCTGTGATGTAAGTGGTGTAATAAAGGATAAAGGAATCCTATGATAGCTCTCTGATTTCAATATGAATTGGCTTGATCTGTTTCCCTTTTTGGAATTCTCGGCTTTGAAAATCTGAATTTATTCGGGATTGTGATTTTGGTTCCCATATATATATCCCACTGATTTTCTTTGATTTTCCTTATTTGGCAATGATATTCTTGGCTTCTGTGATTGTGTACAGAACCTGGATGATTTCTTCCCATAAAAAAAGATTTGCAGACAATCGAATTTGCATTGAATTGATGATATCTGATCCAAAACTAGAAACATTTGAATTTTAAATTGCCTTTGAATAATTCCCTTATTACTCGAAAATTGGAATTATTCCTTGCCCAAAGGACAAAAAACTGAAATGATTTTAAGGAGGTAACTTGAAATCTTCTTGCCATAAAAATGTTTGATTTGATTTCTTGGTCTTTGTAAATGGCACTAGCATTTCTGGAATCTTTTTAAACCTTGTCAAACTAGATTGATTCTATCCCAAAAAAAAATTCTGGAAATAAAACTGCTGTGAATGTTGTCCATTGATTCTGAAACCTGCGGCATTGATATTGCTTGATGAATTGTCAGACATAATTCTTGTACAAAAATGCCTCTTGTGATTTCATATATGTAAATTCGATTTTCTGGTTCATGCCATATTTGTTTCCTTGAAACCATACACTGATTTTAAACATGAATTTGGCAAACTAAAAAACGTGAAATTCTTCTCTTGCATGTTCATGTGACTTCAAACTGAAATGCCACATCATATTGCATGTTGAACCATTACTGTGTTGTACTTCTTATGCTTGTGCTCCACCTCATGTATTTTGTCCAGTCCTTTGTGATGCTTGACATGCATGTCTAGATCTGATTTGTTGTGCTTGCCATGATACTTGAAAATGTGAGTGTGATCATGCATTTGCTACTTTATACACTCATGTATGCTACTCTTTAATGTTGTATAAGAAATGATCCATGAACACTTTGTACATGCACATTGTCTTGCCATTCCTCTGTTCACTGTTGCCAAGACCATGTTGATACATGCAGTTGTGTTCACCCATATTTTACCCATTTCTGCATATACATGCGAACCTTTGCACCAACCATGTTGCTCATATGTTTTGCTGAAAATTTAAGCTGCTCGATATTTGACCATGAAACTGTTATTGCTGCTTTGCCATTTGAGTTGAACATGTTTGTGCAGTTACACCATGAATATTGCTGACTTGATGTGTGTATTGCGAATCTGCATATGTAGATCACCCGCTGTCCATAAGTATGTTAGCCTTCTTTATGCTGATCCACTTGCCTGCTTCATGTTTGCTGCACCATAAATTTTTCCTTTGCATTTGCTCTAATAATTGTTCTGAATGCTGCCATATTGCATGTACACCATGCTGAAACCATTTGAACTTTGTTTAGACTTGTATCACCAATTTTTTCCTTTCGAGGCTGATCTGAAATTTCTGCTTAACCCTTGACCTTGGCTGGTTTGAAAATATTCATGTATGCTCGACTTTTTGCTACCTTGTTTTGAACCATGTTTGAACTATGATGACTTTGTTTTTCATGTGCACTGAGTCGAGATGGTCCACGTGGCTACTCCTCAGTTGCACAT
This sequence comes from Allium sativum, assembly GCA_030737875.1. NCBI lineage: Eukaryota > Viridiplantae > Streptophyta > Magnoliopsida > Asparagales > Amaryllidaceae > Allium > Allium sativum. Next base: position 171,458,474 of record CM060924.1, on the reverse strand, counting down.
TGATTGGCAAGGCAGTGCACACGTGTATATCTATACACATGTGTATATGCAGCCATCAGACAAGATTTTTTGTCCCTGCACTGTATATACATAATGTCTAGACACAGATGAAATAGATCAAGTCATGAAAAATGATGAGAAACACACCAGAAATCTGAGGCAAATAAAAAATTTTAAAATAAAAATTTATATTCGCATATATATTCAGTTTAAATTCTATTGCAGTGTACTGTGTGTGTGTTTCATTGTGACAGGTAAGAAGATGATGACTGGACTGACACAGAACTGTGAAGACGGAATATTGAATACAAAAGACAGTGTCAGTGTATCAATGTGTCTGTAAATTTAAAAAGAAAACTGAGTGATTGTATATGTATGAGATGTATAGTCGAGTGTGAGTGTGAGAAGCTGTGTGTGTGTATATATATATATATATATATATATATATATGAATTGTACTGAAGTTTGTAATAAACAAATTTGTTTGCAATAAAATATTATATTATTATTGTCAAACAAACTTGTCTATTTTATTTAGTTTATTTACAAGTACAATATTCTGTGAAGTGTTTAAATAGTGGAGTTGTAAATAATTGTACTGTTTGAATGTTTGAAATATAATATCCAATTTAAATAAAATACTGTATAAATATATGAATGTCTGTACAGTCGTATTCTATTTAAATATAAATATTGTATTCCTGTATGTGATATATATATAGAACAGTACAGTAACAAACACATTTAAAATAATATTTATTTGGTGGTTATCATCAAACAAAAATCATATAATTGTGTATACAACTACGTTATATACAACAGTTTTAACTGAGGGCTAGCATATGCGACTACTTTGTCCCTTTGCATTAGCACCGCACCAATACTATCTTTATAAGCGTCTGTCTAGACTTTCAGATCCTGATTGCCATCTATGATGGTCAACACAGGAGCAGTGATCAACCTCTGTTTCAGCTCTTGGAAAGCTGCCTAACATTCAGGGGTCCAAATGAACTTTGTAAGCTTCGTCAATGGATAAGCTATCCTTGAAAAATCTTTAACGAATTTCTGATAATAACCAGCCAATCCTAGAAAACTTCTGACTTCAGTAGGAGTGCTAGGCTAATTCCAATCTTGAATGGCTATGATTTTGCTAGGATCCACTGAAATTCCTTCCTTTGATACAACATGACCGAGGAACTTCACTTCTTCTTGCCAGAATACACATTTAGAAAATTTGGCTTTTAATACATTCTTTCTTAGAATTTCCAAAACTTGTTCTAAATGTTTCTCATGCTCTGTAGTTGACTTAGAAAAAATTAAGATGTCATCAATGAAGACCAACACAAATTTTTTCAAAACATCCCGGAATACTCGATTCATCAAATTGACAAAATAGGCTGGAGAGTTGCATAAGCCGAACGACATTACTAACCATTTATAAAATATGCCTGGACCTCTGAAAGCTGTCAAAGGAACACACTCTTTAGCAATACGCAGTTGATGGAAACCTGTAGCTAATTCCATCTTTGAAAACACTTTTCCTTCATTCAAACGATCCAACAAATCATCTATACGGGGCAATGGATATTTATTCTTGAGTGTCTGCTTATTTAAACCTCAGTAATCCACACACAGCCTGAGAGTACTGTCTGACTTTGGGACAAACACTACTGCTGCACCCCACTCCGAAAAACTAGGCCTAATCACACCTTTCCATAAAAGCTATTTAGTTTGGTTACTCAATTCCTCTTTCTCTTTCCATGTCATTCTTCGAATAGAATGCACAACTGGCCTTGCGTTTGGAACCAAATCAATCTTGAAGTCGATTTCTCTTCGCGGAGGTAAGCGATCAACTTCTTCGAACACATCCGCATAATTTTTGACGACAGGAATATTTTCAAGAGTAGTGGGAGTGAGCTCAAGAGCATCCCAAAATTCTTTTCTATCTGAATCTGAGCCTACACAAGGTATAACAATATTTCCAAGCTTCGTTTTGACTTTAACAACCCTTTCAGCACATTTAACTTCGGCTTCATATTTGGTCAACCAATCCAATTCGAGAATGGTGTCAATTTCAGAAAGATCCATAATAATTAAATTGAAAGGAAACTGATAGCAAGAGTAGGAGACGTGCACTTTACAATATAGCCCGAGAACAAGAGAAGCCCTATCGGATTATGAACATTAATCGGTTCCTTAAGATTCTTTAGGGTTAGCTTTAACTTTTTAACTATGTTGCTTGAGATGAAACTTCGTGATGCGCCAGTGTCAAATAATACTGTTACTGGAATATTGTTGACAGTAAGAGTGCCTTCCAAAACATTGGGCCTTTCTCTATTAGTTAAGGGTGTTGGAGTTTCTGCTACTTCATTTACATGGGCTACTAGAGACTCCTTTGATAGTTGGCAATCCTTTGAAAGATGCCCCGTCTGATGGCAACGATTGCATTCTCTATTCTCTTGAAACTTTCTATTGGATTTAGATTCAACATTCTTTTGTTTCTTCGAAGATTTGCAATTCCTTATCGAATGCCCTTGCTTATTACACTGTCTCATATGAATGTCTTTAGCTTATTCTGACTGACTTTAGGCTTCTTACTGACCTCAGGCTGCGTACTTGCCTCAGGACTGTCAGTTTCAAACTTCCTTTTATTGCTAGAACTGCCTTCTTCTTCATCTTCCAAAACATCTTGCTTATCAAGATCCTCATAGCGACAAGCCATTTCTATCATTTCAGAAAAAGGGAGGTGAATATGTGCAGTTACTCTATTTAGGTATTTGCTTTAAAGTCTTTTGATGAACCTCCGATTTTTCCTCATAGGATCTTCGATTAATTCTGGGGCAAAGTGGGAAAGTTCCTCGAATTTCTTCTGATACTCCCGAATGGTCATATCACCTTGTTTCAGATTGTAGAACTCATCATATAACCGATCAATTTCTCCTGGTGGAATGAATTTTTCTGTGAATATTTCTTTGAATTTATCCCAGGCAATATTACCTTCTGGATTCTCCTTTGTAACAGTTTCCTACCAGAATAAAGCTTCGCCTTTGAGTACCCAAGATGCTATTAGTCTTTTCTGATCATCTTCCAACTTCAAGCCTTCAAAAATTCTCTCAGCAGAACGCATCCATGCTTGTGTTTCAATAATGGACTCCTTGCCCGAGAATGGTTCTCCACCCAGATTTCGATATCTCTTTACTAGAGCTTCTAGATCTGGTTCTTTTTATGGGAGCATGACTGGCTCATTAGATTGCTGAACCAAAGATTTACTTCTTCGGTTTCTGCCACTCATTTCTACTATGTCTACAAATAACAGACAAAGAGTCAGGCCAACAGAATAGATATTGTAAAACATAGAGACATATATTTAAATGTAAATGAATCTATAGGGTGTAATTTTTACTCATTCTAGGACATTGCTAGTCCTATCTATGATGAGTTATTCGTTTTGGAATTCTGTTGATTCTATATCTGGTGAGTTTGTTAATATGTTATATTCCAAGCTAAGGTTAACCAAAGCTATGATACCAACTGTGATGACCCCAAACTTTCGCAGTACGAAAGCAAGGATAATCATTGGAATATAACACATAACAATAACAACAGAACAAAAATAGAGAATTACAGCAGATAATGTTCATCAAATTACACTGAAAAAAATACATAATCAGAGTTACACAGCATAATCGAATCATACTTAGCATAGAATACAGTTTTTAGCTTAATATAAAATGTCTGCAGCGGAATAAAAACATTATACTAAGTGAAGTCTGAACAGCAAAATAGGAATGATAATGTCCATCTTCAGCTCCATAGCTATACAGAATGAATCTGCTAAACCTGTATACAAGGCTGCCCGTATGGAAAAGAGGGCACCTGAGTTTGCAAAGTAAAACAAAATACGAGTCAGTCATGAGACTAGTATGAGAAATCTTACTTAAACTTATTTGATAATAAGGCGAATCACAGGACCACGCCGCTAACGCGGAACGGGTTTACTCCATTGGATTTCCAGTGCATAAATAAAGTAAATTGTCGAACAACGTAATGCTTTTCATAAAAATGAAACCATTATAAGACTCAAGTCCCATCACACAATGCAACGCAAACCGAAGGATAGAGTTTTACCTTATAATGGTCAAAAATGCTTGATACGATAAAACGAATTTGATATTATTAGTAGTGTAGATATGTTTTAAAAACATTTCAATCATAATATCAATCATAGATGGCACATCTACCGTATACTATGTCGCTGTACTACTTATACAATCAAAACCGCATGGGTCGTATTGGAAGTTGGATTTCCATCATGAACCAAGGCAAAAGATATTCCTTACCGAATTCGAGACAATCTAGCCTACCATGTCTCAGGATCAGAGCTCGAGTGACCCTTGGATCTTCAGGGCCGGTCCACAAATATGTTAGTGGATTAGTTATGCCTGAACAATACGTTTCCCCGCCCTATGGGGCGTAAATAGAGCCACAAGGGACTCAAATAACCGAAACGCCTAATTGCATTATCCACATAAGTAAAAATGTCAGGGTTGGTAAGTCGTTGACACCACTTCTATCTAGAAAGAAACGTATGTCCTTCCTGCAGTCCTTACTCCCGTTTCAGGTTCATACCGGGGTGTGAGGCTCGCGAAGTAACGCTATACATAAAGCTATGCTATTTAAAGCTATGCTATTTAAAGCTGTGCTTTGATCATCAACCACAAGGCTCTGCTTTTCAACAATAAGCCTTGATCATTTGCATCTTGGCATACCACACTGACAATTCACGCCATGCGACTGATGTCTATTAATATATAACCTCTAAGGGTGTTAAGCAAGAGAATAAATTCTCTGCCACCAACGGATAAATATTAATAGAGATCACTCAACACGGACCGAAATCCAATGTCAGACATACATCCATTTACAAGTCTGTTCTGGGTTTGAACGAGACTGAAGGCACCACGCATATCCGGACAATCAACAAGTACGTCCGGATAACTACCACTGTAACCTCTCTTAGGAGCTAACCGATCTAGGGTTTCAGTAGTCATCCATTTGATGTGAAGATCGTCGGTCTTCAATCACTGTCTTCAAATCTTCGACTTCCAATCGTCGTATAATTATTTGAAATGAGATTTAACTCGGACTTTTCAAATAATACTCGAATATATAGTTTAAATCAATCTATCCATTCCATATCGTTTATAATATTTTATAATGATTTATCGCTAATTTTATTTATTTAAAAATAGTCATTTTTAATTAAACGACGCTTCGGGCCATTACATGGCCCTGGCGCTGTTTTCATCAAAATTTGATTTACACATTTCTCCAAATCTAACCGTTGGATCTTGACAAATTTTATATCGTTGGAAAGATCTTTTCAAAACGAACCCAACGGTTCTAGTTTTGGAAAAATCCGATGGTCGGATCTCTCGGTATAATCGTTTGAAGTTACGATTTCAAAATGCGAATTGCAGCAGCGCAATTCGTTTTATTTTAATATATATATATATATATATATATATATATATATATATTAATTCGTTCGACGATTTCAACTATTTGTTTCTCAAATAATTTTGTAAACTTCATTTTCATGTTATTTTTAATGAACACAAGTCCATTTCAAAACATGTATATTTTCCTAATTCCTTACATGACAATAAAAATGTAAATTTTTATTGTTTATCATTTCTATTTCGAACGAGGTATATTTTCCTTCATCTATCTACATTACATTAAAAATGAAATTTTTAATGTTAACTTGTTTCATTTTAAAATAATGAACATTTTTGTATTTCCTTTCTTTACATTAAAAATGTGATTTTTAATGTAATCATGTTTTTCTACTTAAAACATGACATTTTTCTAATTTCTTTTATTTCATGAAAATGTAATATATTTTTTTCTGCCTTCATTCTTCTATTACATAATAAATGAAATCTTTTATTCTATCATTTATTACATTTGAAAAATGTAAACTCTCATTCACCTTTAATTACATAAAAAATGAGATCTTTCATTACTTCTTTAATTACATTGAAAAACGTAATTTGTTTGCATTGTATAAAAATGTAATCTTTTAATCACATTGAAAATGTGCGTTTCTATGTAATCTTCTATTCACATTCTTTGATTACATACAAAAAGGTAATCTTTTTGTTTGCAAAGCAAATATTATCTCTTTTCTATCTATTCTAGTATGTTAAATATAATGTTTAACATATAACATATATGCTAACCTATGTTTCTAACATGTCAACAATAATGTTTTAACAAATACGCTACTAACATGTCATATTATAAAATGATTCATTTTTTTATGTAAACTAGTTTTACATCAAAAATGGTTAATTCAATGTTTAACAAATACGCTACTATCATGTCATATTATAAAATGATTCATTTTTGTTTGCAACATGAAGAAAAGAAATCACATTAACAAACGTATATTTTTATTACAACAAAAATGAAATGAACAAAAGTGTATTTTTGTTACAACAAAAATGAAATGAACAAAAGTGTATTTTTGTTACAACAAAAATGAAATGAACAAATGTGTCATTTTTGTTAGCAACAAAAAATCATATTAACCAATGTATATTTTTATTACAACAAAAATGATAATGGAGAATGTGTCATTTCTGTTTGCAACAAGAATCATATGAACATAAGTTTCATTTTTGTTTCAACAAAAATAACATGGAAATAAGTTTCATTTTTGTCTCAACAAAAATAACATGAATAAAGGTTTTCAAACAAAGATTCATTCTTTTTAATGAAATCTAATTATCATTAAAAATGTGAATTTCAAAGTAGACACATCTCTATATCAAAATGTTTATATTTTAATGTACCATTTACATTAAAAATGTAAAATCAAATGCAAATACATTTTGTATCAAAATGTATATTTTCTAATATACTATTTACATTAAAATGTAAAGTCACATGTTGGTGCATTCTATACCAAAATGTCAATTTTTAAAGTATCATTTACATTAAAAAATAAATTCCAATGTTAATACATTTTATATCCCAATGTCAATTTTTAATGAATCATTAACATTAAAAATATAAATTCTAATGTCAATACATTTTATTTCAACAATGTCAATTTTTAACTTACAACAAAAATATGAATCCTATGACGGTATATACTAATCATTTTCATGTTCATATATATATATACATATATATATATACATATATAATCTAAATATCATATTATTTAAACGATTTTATATAATAACATAAATAATTTACAACACAAAAATATTTCAGAAAATTTCGGCAGCATAACGGCAGGGTAATTAAAACCGACACCGTCCCGATGTACGACTCCTCGCTCTACCTTAAAGCGTCGCAACTTTTGACCGGGGGGATTTCAATAATCTATTTCGTACGCAGACGATTTTCTTTTTTTTCACAATATCAGTCAATTTCAATTTCTTTTTTTTTCAACCACAAACAAACACCAAAATTCAACCAATCACATATCACAAATCAATCAAGTCGTCCATGGTCTGTGGACGGTGGGTGTCAGGAGTTTCTAAACTCCATATGCATCCTGATATAATTTTATTTATGAATTTAGATATCTCACATTGATTTGACTATGCCAAAAATTGTAGCGAGCTCTAAAAATTCTCCGGTCTCTTTTAAAATGTTGTGCTCGATGTCACGGTTCCAATGTTCCATGTTTCATGGAATTTCGTTATCGTATGTGAGAGTAATGAATTTTACAGTGTTTATAACAATTTTAAAAATAATTATGGAACTAAAATAAAAATAAAAAGACCTTCTTCCTCACTCAAATTTCTGGCCGATGGGTTTTCAAGCTTCTTCAAAACTAGGGTTCAAATTCCGGAAGCACACAATCAACTAGGCCGCGATCGGACCTCGCCACACCGTCGCACTACAAACGGCGCACACAGACCCCCCCCCCTTTGGTTGAACTCGCACGCCACCTGTGGAGGTGCTCCGCCAACGAACGGCGCTTGTTTCGAGCCCTGGATCTCGAGCTACGAGCGACTGTGGAGGATGAGGCAGTATGGATGTGGAGCTCTAGAGATGCTCTGCAAAATCTTCCAAAGGGCTATGCGATTTTGTTGAGCGGATTTGGTTTTATTCGAGTAGGAATGATGGAGCAAAAATAGCCATTAAAAACGATATACGGTGGCTTGGAAGATGACGATAGTATAGGGTTCGTATATCATACGGTATACGTATTTCTTTTTATTTAATCCTATTTAAATTTTTATATCACTTTTAACTCCAAATCAAACCCAGCTAGTGACGCCCCCAGCTAAATACCCTCGTGCCGGACATGATGGGATATGTTTCGTAACCCAATTCGGCTGTTACGATATGTTTTTCTTTAAATTAAATAATAAAACATTTAATTATTTAATTTGATCGAACATTTTAATTTACCAGGGCCACATACTGATTATAAAAATTACCGAAAAATAAATCTAGCTATGTTTTGACGATACAGTTCTAACAAGACTAATTTCGTCTAATTATGAGACCGTTCGAAAAATGGTCATTTTCTGGTCGATCCGATTTGACTGAAACTGAAAAAACACATTTTCTTTTGCCAGGCTCACATATTGATCCCAAAAATTATGGAAAATTAAACTTAGAAATAATTTGACATTCCGGTTCTAACAAAAGTGGTTTCGTCGAAAACAGAGGTCGTTTGTAAAATGGCTATTTATATGGGCTATATATGTACAATATATATATATATATATATATATATATATATTCTATAGTGACCTTTCGGAATATTCAACTGACCATAACTTTTGATTCCCACTATGAAATTTCAATTTTTCAGATTTGTTGGAAAGGTATTCTTAAACAGATTTAAATATTTTTGGTTTCACCAAACTCCGACTTATTTTGCATCCTGTACAGTCAGTCAAAGTTTGAATTCAAATTTTCAAACTACCGCGCTATTTCTAACTCCTTTTGAAATGAAAATAAATATATTCGTTCAAACTTCGATTTAAATAATTTTTTTATCCTTTTACTTAAAATAAATTATTTCAACTATTCAAAATTCAATAAAATAGCAAAAATAAAAATTTTAAATTAGCTCTGATTTTCCGGGTTATTACCCCCAACACGGGTGTTGGGATGATATTTGACGTACACTAATCCCAACTGTTTAGTTGTATGTCAATCGATTGGTTGACAGACTGTTGTAAGCGTTAAATATTTATATTTAATGCTTGCACAGTGTAGAATGCACTCTGGATGATGGATGATTGTATATTATGGTTGTTATATACATGTGTTGTATGAAATCCATATAAGCAACATTATATGGTAATTGACTGTGTCTGATTCCAGTTCAGAAAGAAGGAATATTTTAAAATAAAGAATATTTTAAAATAATGAGTATTTTCAAATAATATTCAGTAAAAGATCAAAATATGATTTTGAAGTCCGATTTGGGATGGACACGAATACATTTAAATATATAAAGCTGTGTTGATTAAATTAACGCCATTTTGACGTGAACGATATTTATATCGATTTTATTCATTTTTATAATGAATATCGAAAAGGAAATGATTTCAAAATCTAATATTTTGAAAATATTATCATTTATATACTAATGATATGGAATATTCAATTTTGATTTGAAATTGAATATGAAGTTGAAATCTTTTGAAAACGAATTTGAAACGATTTATAAAGTACGTTTTAAATGAAAATCGAAGTGATATATATAATATATATATTTCATGGCCTGAATAGAACGTGTAGCGCCGCGGCAGTTCATGAATTTAGACCATTGACTTCGAATGGACATTACGAGAGATCAGACCGTCGGATTCTCCTAATACTGGAACCGTTGGGTTCGTATCGAAAAGAGATTTCCAACGAATATTAGAGATTTGAAATCTAATGGTTGGATTTGGAATTATGTCCAAATCAAATTTGGAAAAGGTCGCTGTAAGTGCAGTTCGATGGCCGTTTATAGAAATCAACTGCACGGGCCTTGATAAAATTATTAAAAATATCAATAATTTGTGTAAAATCATAATAAATGATTTGGAAAGAATTGGGATGAAAAATCCCATATTTGAAAAGACAAAAATATATTTTTGTTGAAATGAACTAGTTATTAACTAGAATTATAATCCAATATTTTTAAATAAATAAATTGGATTTGAAATGGTTTTAAAAATAACCAGAATTTCCAATATATGAATTGGAATGGATTTGAATCAAAATTATCTTCGGAATATTTCGATATTGGATTCCGTGATTTTACAGATATTGTGGAGGAATTTGGAAGATATATATATATATATTTATATTTATATATCGTTATTCCAATACGATATTTGTCGGTTTCAGAATTTGATATTGAATATAAGCCGATATATTCTCTATTCAGAGCCTTGTATTTAATATCAAATTGGCTTTTGGGTTTGTCGTGAATGATATCTTTAATAACACTGTTCTTAAACCCAATGGAAGCAAGAAAATTAGAAATTAACGGGAGATTAGCTAAGTTGAATGGTTTCCTGGGTATTGATATGAAGTTGGTTTTGGCCTTCGGGATTTATACTTAGGGAATTGTTCTCTTACTAATTTACGGTTAGAGACTGATGGGATGGGGTCTTCAGTAACACTGTTCTTAAACCCCGTGTGAAAAGAATAAATCTTTTAATTAAGATGTAGAGAAGAATTACCAATTAATTAACATTTAATTGGATTTGAAACGGAATGTGAATTGGGTATATGGTGAACTTTGTTTTTAACGACATTCGTTCTTTAACCCGATTTACAGTGAAATGTGATTTGGAATTTATAAATCTTTTGTTAATATTTAAAGGAGATTTTCCAAAGTAAAGTTTTCCAATTTAACATATTAAATTGGAAATGAATGGAATTCGATTTGGTAATAATCGAAGTAAGCTTCTGTAGAGGAAGACTGTTTATATATATGGAATTTAAAAGGCTTTGCCATTAATCCATTTATATTATCGGTTGGATATGGAAGTTTATATCGATTATATATATCGATCTGTTTTCCATGAAAATTCCGTTGTTAATGGAATGAGATTTTGGGTTTATCGTGAGCTGTGTTTTAAATGATAATAGTTCTTTAACCCAGTTAAAGATTAGATTAATTTCTTAATTTTAAATAAAATCATTAACTAATGATTTTTGGACATTAAAACTGAATTAGAGTTCTAATGAATCTTTGATTAGATTGAAATGTGAATCTGATAACTAAAATTATCAAATTCATGGAGTATCACCAGTTTTGCTCCAAGCGATAGTTAAATCTTTAATTAGATTTGAACGTGAAATGGTAATTAATTTTACCGATAACACTGTGGTGTTAGATATGAAGTATTACCAGTTTTACTTCATGGGATGAATAGGTTGGGATTGGGAAATTAAACAAATGATTACTTCGGGAAGGTTCGCTAATCCCGACTAGTTTGGATAAACCTTAATTTGGTTTGAATTGATATCCAAAGGAAGATTAAAGAATAAATTTAAAGAATTTATCTTTGGTAAAATTAATGGGAACCTTTCCCAAAGTATAAGAATATTTGAATAAAAGAATATTCTGAATTGAAATGAGGCGTATGTTGTGTTTTTATAGCACTTGTTTATTATATACGCGAGTTATTCGGAAAGACCGGGTTTATCCCATTCTGAATAACTTAATCGACGATGAGTCGACGATGAAGACGGTGGTTGAACACCAGAGGTCTTCACATCGTTTGGATGATTACTGATGTCTTGATTGGGCGGTACACCCAAGACAATGTAATAAGTGGTGATCGTCCAGACGTACTTGGAGATCGGTCGAATATGCGAGGGCCTCTCTCCTGTATTGGACATATGGGATGAGGAACAAGGTGCCTCCGGTTTCGTTCAGACCCAGAACGAACTTGTAAATGGATGTGTGTCTGACACCGGATTTCATTCTGTGTGATTGATATACATCGGTTGCATAGCGTGAATTGCCTGTGTGGCATGCTGAGATGCAAATGATCAAGGCTTCTGTTGAAAAGCAGAGTCTTGTGGTTGATGATCAAAGCACGGTTTTAATATAACATAGCTTTGTGTAGCGTTAATTCGCGAGCCTCACACCCTGGTGTGAACCAGAAACGGGAGAGGACCTCAGGGAGGACATGCGTTTCCTTCTAGCTAGGAGTGGTGTCTGGGTTTTGCATGCCCAGATATTTTACTTATGTGGATGATGGAAAGCGAGGCGCCTCGGTTATATCGGTCTCTGGGAAGCCGATGGATGATTTGGTCGATATATGACTAGTTTACGCCCCATAGGGAGGGGAAACGCATGGTTCAGGCATTTTAAGCCACTCCGTGTGGATCGACCCTGATGATCCAAGGGTCGATGCGTTCTGACCCTGAGGCTTGGGCTAGAGAGTCTCGAAGCGATAAGGAAGATCCCTTGCCTTGGTTCATATATAGAAATCCAACTTCCAATACGTGACTTTGCGGTTTTAGTTGTAATCCTATATATGGCGACATAGTAGCATGTGATGCTATGCCGTCTGTGATTTATACATTTATATTTGAAGTTGTTTTCTTCACTTATAGTAATAATTAAAGATTAAATTTCGCGTATCATGCATTATTTGGCTATTATAAGGTAAAACCCTATCCTCCGGCTTGCGTTGCATTGTGTGATGGGACCTGGGTCTTATAATAGCTTCACTTTATTTAATTAGCATTGCGCTATTTGTTTTATGCACTGGTATTCTTGGAAGGAAACCCGTTCCGTGTTATACGGCGTGGTCCCTTGATTTACCTAACTTTAAAAAATCAAATTAATAACTGTTTTAGTTCTCACACCAGTCACATGACTGACCTGGAGTTTATTGTTTTAACCTAAACTCTGGGTGCCCCTATTTTCCACACGGGCAGCTAGTAGTTGGGTTTTTCAGATTTATATTCACAGAATCCTGGTTTACAATTGGAATGATATCCGGAAAACTCTGTATCCGTGTATCTCTTTCAGTTGTGTTTTGTATTATTTTCTGCTGCATTGTAATTTGTAAATATCTGATATTCATCAAATGTATATGATTTATTCATACTCTGTTATATTCTTGTATTCTGATGGAATTATTTTAATAAACAATGAAGTGTTCTTTTGTTTGTGTTCTGATTTGTCATGTTCTCAAAGAAATCCGGGCTTCTCTTCACGGGGAAGTTCGGGTCGTCACATTTGGTATCCGAGCTTTGGTTTACAGAGCTCGGAGAACAAGACACATTATAATCAAATGAAAGAATTCATCAGAGAATGGATTAGTAATATCCAATGAGAATGACTCGTTAGAGATAGGATCAACAGTATCCTAGAACGAGTGTGAAGAGTGTTATTTTAAAATAAAAATGAAAACAATTTTCGTTTTGAAAATTTTATAATATTATACATATGTGAATAATTTATTTTAAATTTATTTGGACTATCGGGTATATAGAGATTTTATTATATGTCTGATCCACGTGTATTGGAAGTCTCAAATATACTGGATGGATATGGATCACACTCTAGTCGCCCGGGGATAATTCTGGTGATGCGGCCGCATCATCAGTTTTTATGCTCAAGTTTCGAAAGTGGGATATCTATATGATTCCAATTGAATGGTGTGAGAACCAAAACTAGATAGGATAATTGTTGTGAATTGGCATCAAAAACATGATTTTGTATATATATATATATATCAAAGTTATGAATTTGAAAATTAATCCACTAATTGATTGATGTTTGTGCTGTATGATTATTCATTAAAACCAACATGTGAATGAAAGGTGAATTAGGCCAAATTGAATCAAAATTTGAACTGAATTGAAAATTGATTGAAATCGCATGCATATGCATGTATATACATTGAACAGGTCATAGTAGGGAAGTTAAGTAGAGGAATAAAATTTTATCCCGACAAATAGGTACATGTTTACTAATTTATTGGGTTTGGATGATTTTATGAGCCGATTGGCTACCACTTGGCCTTTTCTTTTTCTTTTGGAGATGAGAGGGCCTGTGTGGCGGTTTGGGGATTTTCCCGTTGCTCCCCGTACAAAGGAGGTTATGGTGAATTTTTTCGAAAATTTAGGGTGTTAGCCAAATTTTTGAAAAATTATAATTTCTTAGAAACTGAAAAGTTGAAGAATGAAAGCCAGAATGAAAGTTGAGTTAATTAGTAAAACAACTTTCAGCTCTGTTCCATTTCAAGGACGAAAAGATTTTAAGTGGGGGAGATTGTAACAACCTGGAAAATCGGAACTAATTTAAAATTTTTATTTTGGCAATTTTACTGAATTTTGAATATTTAAAATGATTTATGTTAAATAATAACGATAAGAAATTTAGTTTGAATAGAATTAGAACATATAAATTCATTTAAATTGAAATTAGAATATAAATATTTATTTTAATTGTAAAAGGAATTGAAAATGGCGCGATAGTTTGAAAATTCGATTTCAAACTTCAAATGAATGTACATGATTCAAAATAAACCGGATTTTGGTGAAACCTAAAATATTTAAATCTGTTTGAAAATATCTTTCCAACGAACTGGAAAAATCCAAATTTCATAGCGGGAACAAAAAGTAATGTCCAGTTGAAGATTCAGAATAGTCGCTATGGAAATATAGCCCTTAAAATAGCGTTTTTGCAAACGACCTTCGTTTTCGACGAGACTACTTTTGTTGGATCCGGAATGTCAAATTATTGCTAGATTCCAAAATTCATAATTGTTGGAATCAATGTGTGAGCGTAGCAAAAGAAAAGTGTTTTGTCAATTTCAGTTGAATTGGATCGACCAGAAAATGGCCATTTTTCAAACGGTCTCCAAATTCGACGAAATTAGTTTTGTTAGGACCGTACCGTCAAAACATAGCCACATTTAATTTTCTGGAATTTTTGGGGTCCGTATGTGGCCCCGGTAAATTGAAATGTGTGTTTGAATTTAAAATATATTGATTTATATTTAAATTTAACGGAAACTGATCGAAACAGTCGAATCGGCTTGCGAAACATATCCCATTATGTTCGGAATGGAGTATTTAGCTAGGGCGACAGTCGGTGGATTTGATTTGGAGTCTGTATTAAAATCTAACTTTTTGAAAAATTAAAGTAAATTAAATATAAATTATATATATTTTCAAATCCCCCTTCCTCTCTCATTTTGTCAATGCACAGATGAAAAAAAAACAAATAGCGATCGACGATGGCCACCACAGATTGACGCCGCCGCTTCACCCCTCCTCTCCGTCGACGTCAACGCCACCTCCTCCCCCTTTCATCGACGTTGATTCTCCCCTCTCTCGCGAACCCGTTTCCTCTCTCCCTCGCAGATTCGCACTGCCACCGAAACCCTAGGCGTCGCCAACCCTTCCCCGGCCACTGATCCCCCCTGCCGACTGCCGGAGCACCTCGCGCCTCTTCATCTCCACCTCCAGTCGGCCAAAAATAGAAAAAGGTAAATTTTATTTTATTAAATCAGTTTTAATGTTTATAAAAACAGTTTTTTATATATATTAAAGCAGTTTTTAAAACATAAATAATACAATTTTTTTAAAATATATTTATATAGCATAAAAAGAAAGTTTATATTTTTATATAAAAAAGTTTATATTTTTATATAAAGAAAGTTTAGATTTTTATATGCATAAAGTTAAGATTTTTATTTGAATAAAAATATGATTTTTATATGTATAGTGTTGATATAAAAATATGATATTTATACAAAAACCTTTGTGATAAAAAAATACGATTTTTAGTTAGAAGAGAATTCGATTTTTAGTTTGATAAAAACTCGATTTTTAGTTAGATTAAAATTCAATTTTTAGATATTAAAAAAATGTTATCTTTATATAATAAAAATGTGATTTTTAATTACAGATGGCATTTGTAAAAATATGATTTATATATATGTGGCGAATTAAAAATATAATTTTTAATAAAAATTTCGTGAAATAGATTGCGTTGAAATCAAAACAGCGAATCTAAGCGACGATAAAATTGGCGGAGGGAAACCCAAGGTGAGAACTCCTCACTAAAATTTTCTGTCTAGTTATTTATTTTATAACTGCATATATAAACTGCTCCCCGTCGTCCACAGACCATGGAGGACTTGTTTGTTTGATTGTGTTGTGAAAATTGATTGTGGTGTGAAATGGACTGTATAAAATATTCATGTGTTGAAATAAAATATTTTATCATTAAAAATATAATTTTTAACGTGTATATGAATAAAATAAATATTCATTTACAAATCAGACGATTTGTTTATGTACACCCATTTGACTGATATGGATTGGGACGATAAATTTTATACGTCGCCCGACTGCACCAATAAAATTTGTGTTTGTGGATTGAAACCCCCACACGGGTATTGGGATGATATTTGACGTACACTAATCCCAACTGTTTAGTTGTATGTCAGTCGATTGGTTGACAGACTGTTGTGAGCGTTAAATATTTATATTTAATGCTTGCACAGTGTAGAATGCACTTTGGATGATGGATGATTGTTTATTATGGTTGTTATATACATGTGTTGTATGGAATCCATTTAACAACATTATATGGTAATTGACTGTGTCTGATTCCAGTTCAAAAAGAAGGAATATTTTAAAATAACGAATATTTTAAAATAATATTCAGTAAAAATCAAATCAGATTTTGATGTCCGATTTGGGATAGACACGAACATATTTAAATATATAAAGTCGTGTTGATTAGATTAACGCCATTTTGACGTGAACGATATTTATATCGATTTTATTCATTTTTATAATGAATATCGAATAGGAAATGATTTCAAAATCTAATATTTTGAAAATATTATCATTTATATACTAATGATATGGAATATTCAATTTTGATTTGAAATTGAATATAACGTTGAAATCGTTTTGAAAACGAATTTAAAACAATTTATAAAGTACGTTTTAAATGGAAATCGATGAAATATATATGATATATAATATATAATATATAACATATATATATATATATAATGGCTTGAATAGAACGCGCCGCGCCGCGGCAGTTCGCGAATTTCAACCATTGACTTCGAATGGACTTTACGGGAGATCTGACTGTCGAATTCTCCTAAAACCGGAACTGTTGGGTTCGTATCGAAAAGACATTTCCAAAAAATATTAGAGATTTGAAATTTAATGGTTGGATTTGGAATTATGTTCGAATCAAATTTGGAAAAGGACGCTGTAAGTGCAGTTCGATGGCCGTTTATGGAAATCGATTGTAGGGGCCTTGATAAAATTATTAAAAATATCAATAATTTGTGTAAAATTATAGTAAATGATTTGGAAAGAATTGGGATAAAAACCCCATATTTGAAAAGACAAAAATATATTTTTATCGAAATGAACTAGTTATTAACTAGAATTATAATCCAATATTTTTAAATAAATAAATTGGATTTGAAATGGTTTTAAAAATAACCAGAATTTCCAATATATGAATTGGAATGGATTTGAATCGAAGTTATCTTCGGAATATTTCGATATTGGATTCCATGATTATACGGATATTATGGAGGAATTTGGAAGATATATATATATATATATATCATTATTCCAATACCATATTTGTCGGTTTCAGAATTTGATATTGAATATAAGCCGATATATTCTCTATTCAGAGCCTTGTATTTAATATCAAATTGGATTTTGGGTTTGTCATAAATGGTATCTTTAATAATACTGTTCTTAAACCCAATGGAGTTAAGAAAATTAGAAACTAACTGGAGATTAACTAAGTTGAATAGTTTTCTGGGTATTGATCTGATGTTGGTTTCGGCCTTCAGGATTAATACTTAGGGAATTGTTCTCTTACTAATTTACGGTTAGAGACTGATGGGATGGGGTCTTCAGTAACACTGTTCTTAAACCCCGTGTGAAAAGAATAAATCTTTTAATTAAGATGTAGAGAAGAATTACCAATTAATTAACATTTAATTGGATTTGAAACGGAATGTGAATTGGGTTTATGGTGAACTGTGTTTTTAACGACATTTGTTCTTTAACCCGATTTACAATGAAATGTGATTTGAAATTTATAAATCTTTTGTTAAGATTTAAAGGAGATTTTCCAAAGTAAAGTTTTCCAATTTAACATATTAAATTGGAATTAAATAGAATTCGATTTAGTAATAATCGAAGTGAGCTTCTTTAGAGGAAGACTATTTATATATATGGAATTTAAAAGGCTTTGCCGTTATTCCATTTATATTATCAGTTGGATATGGAAGTTTATATCGATTATATATATCGATCTGATTTCCATGAAAATTCCATTGTTAATGGAATGAGATTTTGGGTTTATCGTGAGCTGTGTTTTAAATGACATTAGTTCTTTAACCCAGTTAAAGATAAGATTAATTTCTTAATTTTAAAGAATATCATTAACTAATGATTTTTGGAGATTAAAACTGAATTAGAGTTCTAATGAATCTTTAATTAGATTGAAATGTGAATCTGATAACTAAAATTATCAAATTCAAGAAATGATCGAGAATGGAGTATCACCAGTTTTGCTCCAAGCGATAGTTAAATCTTTAATTAGATTTGAACGTGAAATGGTAATTAATTTTACTGATAACAGCGTGGTGTTAGATATGAAGTATTATCAGTTTTACTTCATGGGATGAATAGGTTGGGATTGGGAAATTAAACAAACGATTACTTTGGGAAGGTTCGCTAATCCCGACTAGTTTGGATAAACCTTAATTTGGTTTGAATTGATATCCAAAGGAAGATTAAAGAATAAATTTAAAGAATTTATCCTTGATAAAATTAATGGGAACCTTTCCCAAAGTATAAGAATATTTGAATAAAAGAACATTCTGAATTGGAATGAGGCGTATGTTGTGTTTTTATAGCACTTGTTTATTATATACGCGAGTTATTCGGAAAGACCAGGTTTATCCCATTCTTAATAATTGAATGGCGATGAGTCGACGATGAAGATGGTGGTTGAAGACCGGAGGTCTTCACATCATTTGGATGATTACTGATGTCTTGATTGGGCTGTACACCCAAGATAAGATAATAAGTGGTGATCGTCCAGACGTACTTGGAGATCGGCCGGATATGCGAGGGCCTCTCTCCTGTATTGGACATATGGGACGAGGAATAAGGTGCCTCCAGTTTCGTTCAGACCCAGAACGAACTTGTAAATGGATGTGTCTCTGACATCGAATTTCATTCTGTGTGATTGATATACATGGGTTGCATAGCGTGAATTTCCTGTGTGGCATGCTGAGATGCAAATGATCAAGGCTTCTGTTGAAAAGCAGAGTCTTGTGGTTGATGATTAAAGCACCGCTTTAATATAGCATAGCTTTATGTAGCGTTAATTCGCGAGGCTCACACCCTGTTGTGAACCAGAAACGGGAGAGGACCTCAGGGAGGACATGCGTTTCCTTCTAGCTAGGAGTGGTGTCTGGGTTTTGCATGTCCAGATATTTTACTTATATGGATGATGGAAAGCGAGGCGCCTCGGTTGTATCGGTCTCTGGGAAGCCGATGGATGGTTTGGTCGACATATGACCAGTTTACGCCCCATAGGGCGGGGAAACGCATGGTTCAGGCATTTTAAGCCACTCAGTGTGGACCGACCCTGACGATCCAAGGGTCGATGCGTTCTGACCCTGAGGCTCGGGCTAGAGAGTCTCGAAGCGGTAAGGAAGATCCCTTTCCTTGGTTCACATATGGAAATTCAACTTCCAATACGTGACTTTGCGGTTTTAGTTGTAATCCTATATATGGCGACATAGTAGCATGGGATGCTATGTCGTCTATGATTTATACATTTATATTTGAAGTTGTTTTCTTCACTTATAGTAATAATAAAAGATTAAATTATGCGTATCAAGCATTATTTGGCTATTATAAGTTAAAACCCTATCCTCCGGCTTGCATTGCATTGTGTGATGTGACATGGGTCTTATAGTAGGTTTGTTTTATTTAATTAGCATTGCGCTATTTGTTTTATGCACTGGTATTCTTGGGAGGAAACCCGTTCCGTGTTATACGGCGTGGTCCCTTGATTTACATAACTTTAAAAAGTCAAATTAATAACTGTTTTAGTTCTCACACCAGTCACATGACTGACCTGGAGTTTATTATTTTAACCTAAACTCTAGGTGCCCCTATTTTCCACACGGGCAGCTAGTAGTTGGGTTTTGCAGATTTATATTCACATGATCTTGGTTTACAGCTATAATGATATCCGGAAAGCTCTGTATCCGTGTATCTCTTTCAGTTGTGTTTTGTATTATTTTCCGCTGCATTGTAATTTGTAAATCTCTGATACTTATCAAATATTCATACTCTGTTATATTCTTGTATTATGATGGAATTGTAGTAATAAACAATGAAATGTTCTTCTATTTGTGTTCTGATTTGTCATGTTTTCGAAGCAATTCGGGCTTTCCTTTATGGGGAAGTTCGGGTCGTCACATTATATATATTTAATGGCCTGAATAGAACGCGTCGCGCAGTGACCGTTCGCGAATTTCGACCATTAACTTCAAATTGATGTAACGGAAGATCCGACCGCCGAATTCTCCTAAAACTGGAACCTTGTGGTTCGTATCGAAAAGAGCTTTCCAATGAATATAATAGATTTGAAATCTAATTGTTATATTTTGAAATATGTACAAATCAATTTCAAAAAAGGTCGCTATGGATGCAGTTTGGTAGCCGCTATTGGAAACCGAATGAAAGGGCCTTAATAAATTCATTAAAAATATTAATAATTTGTGTAAAATCATAATATATAATTTGGAAAGATTTTGGATGAGAATTTCAATATTTGAAAAGATAAAAATATATTTTTTATCAAAACGAAATAGTTATTAACTAGAATAGTAATCCATTTATTTTTAGATAAATAAATTGGACTTGAAAAAAAAGGGTTTTTAAAATTACCAGAATTTTCCGTTACATAAATTAGAATGGATTTAAGCAGAAATAATCTTCGGAATATTTCGATATTGGATTCCATGATTATACGGATATTGTTGTGGGAATTTGGAAGATATTGATATCGTTATTCCAATACGAAATCCATTGGTGTCAGAATTTGAAATTGAATATAAGCCGATATAATTTCTATTCTGAGCCTTATATTTAATATTGAATTGGATTTTGGGTTTGTCGTGAACTGCATTTAAATGACATTGGTTTTGTAACTCAGTTAAAGCAGGATTAATTTCTAGAAAGTTGAACAATCAATAAGAAATGATTTTAGAGATTGAAACCAACTGGAGTTTAATAAATCTTTAATTAGATTGTGAATGTATAGATGGTAATTAAATTACCAAAACATGAAATGTGATTGAACTAAATACACTTGTCTGCTTATATTGATTGTGATGGATTGACTGTTTGGATTGTGCTCGACCAGCTTATGAGCAAAATATGCTTTTACATTTAGCATTGAGTTGGGTAAAAATATCTATGTGCTAACACCTTGTGAAACACTTCACGATTTGACTATAAGGTGTTTAGCGATGTTGTTTATTTCAAAATTTAATAAATGATTTTGAAATGAGATTTCTTAAGTAAAAGGAATAGTATTCCCGATTTTGGATAGGGAACGTTTTATAAAATGTTTTATAAAACAGAAAGGATTTTGAGGGCTAAACCGGATGATTTCGAAATGATTTGAAAGTGTATTATGGTTTTACATTATGGTTCATCGCGTATCCGATTAGTTGTTATTGATAACATATCTGTTTGGTGATGGAGAATTTATTCTCTTGCTTAACACCCTTCTTTGAGACGTACGAGCTAAAAGGTTATGTGATTAATAGTGACTCATTGTATGTGTGAATAGCTGATGTGAAGTACTATAGTATGAAAGTACTTGTGATTATTATGTTGTGAAATGATTTTCTCTACTTCAGGATATGAAATGATTTAGTATGTGGCTAAAGATCGGGTGACCAGAGAGTGACTAGAAGTGTGAGGGCGATGTTTGCTTTCCCCCAGAGTGTAGGATGGTGCATCGTCAGTGTAGCCTGCTCCATCGAGGGAGGTGCACACACACACACACACACACACACACATATATATATATATATATATATCGAGTTGGTAAGGCGCATACATCCTTGTCTGAGGGAACATGACTGATATTTGGTTGCATACTTGTTTGTATGCATTGTTATGTTTTGGAATTCATATTTTCAAAGATTTTGGTTTGAGATCCCGAAGTGATATCTACTTTGATATAAAAGCTAGATATGTATTTCAAATGATTTGAAATAAGAATCGGGAAATAAAGTCCAAAGTAATAATTTCTGTAAAGTGAATTGGATTAGGAAAATCTAAGTGTGGGGATTAATCTAAATGGGTAGATTGGAAAATTGCATGTTGATTGATGCATTGTAGATCCATATGACTATTATTAGTTGTTGTTTTTGCACTGGTATTCATGGGGATAAAGTCGTTCCGTGACATGCTGCGTGGTCCCGTAATTTACCTTATTTTAAAGTAAAGTTTAATAACTGTTTTGAGTTCTCACACCAGTCCCATGACTGACTCGGAGTTTATTGTTTCTACCTAAACTCTGGGTGTCCATATTTTCCACACGTTCCACTAGTAGTTTAGTTTTGCATATTATTTCATTTAGCAGGATTCTGGATCGAAGCGAAAAGCTGTGTCCGTAGCATTGATAGTCTTCCACTACATTGTACCAAATTTAATGTAAATTAATCTTCCGCTGTAGTATTTTTTTCCGATGTACTCTAATATACTCTGTACTTTGATGTAACATTATTATGATATTTATAAAATTCTTCTGTTATTTGTACTGATGTGTTGTATGCCCATAGTTAGCATATGCGGGATTCGAACGGTCTTGGTCGATTTAGCCATCGATTAGGTTCGGACGAAATCCGTATCGTTGCAGCTGGTATCGGAGCTTTGTTTAACTCAAATCTTTGGGCTACAACTCGTTAGAACTGAACAAAAGACTCATCAAAGGTAGGATTAGAAATATCCTATAAAAGGATACTCATTAGAGATAGGATCAGTAGTATCCTAGAATGAGAAAACTCGTTAGAGATGGGGTTAGTAATGCCCTAGAATGAGTTGAGAGAGACAATTTTATAATTAATGTATTTGTGATTATATATAATCCGATCTTAGAAAACATGATTTTTGAGTATATAAAAGTTATATATATTCAAAAAGCTAATCAACTAATTGATTGATGATTGTGTTGTGTGATTATTAGTTCAACTAATAAAATTATTGACACCAATAAAAGAAATAAAGTTGAGTTGGTTGGTTAAACAACTTTCAGCTCCGTTCTTTTTCGAGGACGAAAAGATTTTAAGCGGGAGAGATTGTAACAACCCGGATTTTCAGAACCAATTTAAAAATTTTATTTTAGACATTTTAACAGATTTTGAATATTTAAAATGATTTATTTTAAATAATAACGTCTAAAAATTTATTTAAATCGAAGTTAGAACGTATAAATTTATTTTAATTATGAATAGAGTTTGAAATGGCGTGGTAGTTTGAAAATTCGATTTTAAATTTCAAATAAATATACAGGATTCAAAATAAATCGGATTTTAGTAAAACCAGAAAAATTTGAAGCTGTTTAATTATATATTTCTAACGAATGTGAAAATTCATATTTCGTAACGGGAATAAAAAGTTATGTCCAGTTTAAAATTTAAAATAGTCGCTATGGAATATATATATATATATATTAATATAAATATAGCGCTTAAAAATAGCCATTTTGTAAACGACCTCCGTTTTCGAAAAAACCACTTTTGTTGGATCCGGAATGTCAAATTATTGTTGTATTTCACATTTCATAATTTTTGGAATTATATGTGAACGCAGTAAATTTAAATGTGTTTGGTAATTTAAATTTGAAATGGATCGACCAGAAAGTAGTCATTTTTCAAACGGTCTCCAAATTTGACGAAATTAGTTTTGTTAGGACTATATCGTCAAAACAAAAGTAGATATAATTTTTCTGGAATTTTTGGAGTAAGTATGTGGCCCCGGTAAACTAAAATGTACGTTTAAATTCAACATATACTGATTTATATTTTAATTTTGATAAAAACTGACTGAAACGATCGAATTGGCTTACGAAACATATTCCAAGGTGTTTGGAATGGGGGTAACTAGCTAGATACAACAATTGTTGGATTTGATTTGGAGTTAGAATGAAAAATCTCATTTATTGGAATTATATTAATAATTAAATAATATAAAGTATTGGTATAAAAGGGCTTTATAACCCTAACCCTAACCTTTAACACCAGCCGTTGTTCCCTCAATTTCGATGGCCACCCTTCTCCGAATTTTCTTCATCAATTTCTTCTAATCCATCACATAATTCACGAAAATTATAAAACCAACATTGGAGAGCATCACGAGATCTCTCTAGTCAACGGTCAAGATCGTTGAAGGCGCTTTAGATTTCTCGATTTTGGTGTGCAAACCGTAGTCGTTCATGGACGGCTTCTGATCGAATGGGCCCACCGAGTTTGAGCTGCTTCTAGGCGTAGGGAGGCGACGGTCGGGGCGTCGAAGGGGTGCAATCCGATGAAGTATTGGTGGCTCTGGCAAAGTGCAGCTGGGGGATGATGAAGTCGAAGATGGGTGTTTGCGGTTTGAACGATACAGATGAAGAAGACGCAGTTTTTACAGAAGGGTAATAAAAAAACGGATTATAGTTTTTAATTATTCATTAATTATATAATAATGTAATTAATATTTAAATTGTTATATCTTATTCAAACAGCAACCCATTTGAACGATTTAAATTGCGTTGGGATCGTCGTGAAGAGAGCTTCGCAATGGGACAGACCAGAACTGAAATGGAGCTAGCTACAAATTTTTAAGGAGTAAAACCAATGTGAGATCTCTAATTTAAAATAAAATTTATTTTTTATTGCGATGTGAAATTTATATATACGCTATATAAATTTCAGATATGTATTGTATAAAATTTGAATTGATTGTTTGTGATTGCGATGAATGGCTAGATTGAATTGTGTATATTAGAAAAATGTTCATGTTTGAAAAGAAATTGTTTATACAATAAAAATCATATTTTTATTGTATATATGAATCAATAAAATGTTCATGTTTGAAAAGAAATTATTTATACAATAAAAATCATATTTTTAATGTACATATGAATCAATGAAATCTTCATGTTGGATAAAAATGTTTATACAATAAAAACCATAATTTTATTGTATATATGAAAAGAAAATGTTTTTACAACAATAAAAATTATATTTTTATTGCATGTTAGATTCATTAAAAAGAATCATGTTTTAAATAAAAAGATTAGACAATAAAATTTTCATTTTTATTGCATGTTAGATTCATTAAAAAGAATCATGTTTTAAGTAAAAAGATTAGACAATAAAAATTATATTTTTATTGTATGTTTGATTCATTAAAAAGAATCATGTTTTAAATAAAAAAAATTAGACAATAAAAATTATATTTTATTGTATGTTTGATTCATTAAAGAGATTTTGCTAAATTAAAATGTAAATCATTTACATGATAGAAAAGTAGAAAATGATCATTTGTTAATTCATGTTTTGTTTATTAAAATGTAATCATTTACATGATAGCAAGGTAGAAAATAATCATTTGTTAATGCATGTTTTGTTTATTAAAATGTAAATCATTTACAAGTTAGCAAAGTAGAAAAATGATCACTTGTTAATACATATTTTGTTTATAAAAATGTAATCATTTACATGATAGCAAAGTAGAAAATAATCATATGTTAATGCATGTTTTGTTTATTAAAATGTAAATCATTTACAGGTTAGCAAAGTAGAAAAATGATCACTTGTTAGTACGTATTATGTTTATAAAAATATAATCGTTTACATGATAGCAAAGTAGAAAATGACCATTTGTTAATATATGTTTTGTTTATTAAAACACTATCATTTGCATGTTAGCAAAGTAGAAAAACAATAATATGTTTTGATTCTTTAAAATCATGTCATTTACATGTTAGCAATGATAATAGAAAAACGTTCATTTGTTAAATATGTATTGATTCATTAGAATAATATCATTTACATATTAGCGAAGCAAAAAAATAATTACATGTTAATATATGTTTTGTCATTAAAAATGACATTTTTAATATGTTAAGTTAGAATAAAAAGGAATTTATGCTAAACATGTTTTGTCATTCAAAATGACATTTTTAATATGTTAAATCAGAATAAAAATATATATGCGAGGAATAAAAATATATATGCGATGAATAAAACATATATATAAAATGTGAAGAATAAATATATATGAAATGAGAATAAACCATATATACGCGATATATAAAATGGTCATGATATGGAATAAATATTTGTTCGTTAAAAATATTGTTTTTAACATATATATATATATATATATATATATATATATGCGATTGGCATGTAGTGTATAGAAATGATTATTCCCGTGTATATAATTTTTTAACATATATATATATATATTTAAAATTGGCATGTAGTGTATAGAAATGATTATTGGATCGTTAAAAATATAATTTTTAACATGAATATGAGATGAATAAAATTGTCATGTATTGTAATAAATATTGGATCGTTAAAAATATAATTTTAACATGAATATGCGATGAATAAAATTCTCATGTATTGAAATAAATATTGGTTGATTAAAAAATATTATTTTTAACGTATATATGGAATGTATAAAGTTGTCATGTAATGGAATATTCAATTTTAATTAAAAATTGAAAATGAAGTTGAAATCGTTATAAAATAAATTTATAAACGGTTTATAAAATACGATTTAAATGGAAATCGACGAAATATATAATATATATATATATATATATATATATATATATATATATTTAATGGCCTGAATAGAACGCGCTGCGCAGCGACCGTTCATGAATTTCGACCATTAACTTCAAATTGATGTAACGGGAGATCCGACCGTCGGATTCTCCTAAAACAAGAACCATTGGGTTCGTGTCGAAGAGATCTTTCCAATGAATATAAGAGATTTAAAATCTAACGATTAGATTTGGAGATATGTCCAAATCAATTTCAGAAAAGGTTGTTATGGATGCAGTTCGGTGGCCGTTATTGGAAACCGACTGAAAGAGCCTTAATAAAATCATTAAAAATATAAATAATTTGTGTAAAATCATAAGATATGATTTGTAAAGATTTTGGATGAAAATTTCCATATTTGAAAAGATAAAAATATGTTTTTATCAAAATGAGCTAGTTATTAACTAGAATAGTAATCCAATCGTTTTTAAATAAATAAATTGAACTTGGAAAAAAAGGGGTTTTAAAATAACCAAAATTTTCCAATATATAAATTAGAATGGATTTAAGTAGCAATAATCTTCGGAATATTTCGATATTGGATTCCGTGATTATACGGATATTGTTGTGGGAATTTGGAAGATATTGGTATCGTTATTCCAATACGATATCCGTTGGTTTTAGAATTTGAAATTGAATATAAGCCGATATAATTTCTATTCTGAGCCTTATATTTAATATCGAATTGGATTCTGGGTTTGTCGTGAACTGTGTTTAAATGACATTGATTCTTTAACCCAGTTAAAGAAGGATTAATTTCCAGAAAGTTGGACAATTAATAAGAAATGATTTTAGAGATTGAAACCAATTGGAGTTTAATAAATTTTTAATTAGATTGTGAATGTATACATGAAATGTGATTGAACCAAATACACTTGGTTGCTGATTGTGATGAATTGACTGTTTGGATTGTGCTCGGCCAGTTTATGAGCGAAATATGCTTTTACATTTAGCATTGGGTTGGGTAAAAATATCTATGTGCTAACACCTTGTGAAACACTTCACGATTTGACTATAAGGTGTTTAGCAATGTTGTTTATTTCAAAATTTAATAAATGATTTTGAAATGAGATTTCTTAAGTAAAAAGAATAGTATTCCGATTTTGGATAGGGAATGTTTTATAAAATGTTTTATAAAACATAAAGGATTTCGACGGCTAAACCCGATGATTCCGAAATGATTTGAAAGTGTATTATGGTTTTACATTGTGGTTCATCGTGTATCCGATCAGTTGCTATTGATAACGTATCTGTTTGGTGGCGGAGAATTTATTCTCTTGCTTAACACCCTTCATTGAGACGTACTAGCTCAAACATTATGTGATTAATAGTGACTGGTCATATGTGTGAATTACTGATGTGAAGTACTATAGTTTGAAAGTACTTGTGATTATTATGTTGTGAAATGATTTTCTCTACTTCGGGATATGAAATGATTTAGTATGTGGCTGAAGATCGGGTGAACCGAGAGCGACAAAAAATGTGAGGGTAGTGTATGCTTTCCCCCAGAGTGTGGGATGGTGCATCGTCAGTGTAGCCTGCTCCATCGAGGGAGGTGCGCACACACACACACACACACACACACACACACATATATATATATATATATATATATATATATATATATATATATATATATATCGAGTTGGTAAGACGCATACAGCCTTGTCTGAGGGAACATGACCGATATTTGGTTGCATACTTGATCGTATGCATTGTTATGTTTTGGAATTCATATTTTCAAAGATTTTGGTTTGAGATCCCGAAGTGAAATCTACTTTGATATAAAAGCTAGATATGTATATAAAGTCCAAAGAAATAATTTTTGTAAAGTGAATTGGATTTGGAAAATCTAAGTGTGGGGATTAATGTAATTGGGTAGATTGGAAAATTGCATGTTGATTGATGCATTGTAGATCCATATGGCTATTATTAGTTATTGTTTATGCACTGGTATTCATGGGGGTAAACCCATTATGTGACATGCGGCGTGGTCCCGTGATTTACCTTATTTTAAAGTAAAGTTTAATAACTGTTTTGAGTTTCTCGCACCAGTCCCATGACTGACTCGGAGTTTAATGTTTCTACCTAAACTCTGGATGCCCATATTTTCCACACGAGCAGCTTGTAGTTTAGTTTTGCAGATTATTTCATTTAGCAGGATTCTGGATCCAAGTGAAAAGCTGTGTCCGGAGCATTGATAGTCTTCCGCTACATTGTATGAAATTTAATGTAAATTAATCTTCCGTTGTAGTATTATTTTTCGATGTACTCTAATATATTATGTACTCTAATGTAACATAATTTTGATATTTATAAAAGTCTTATGTTATTTGTTCTGATGTGTTGTATGCCCAGAGTTAGCGTATGCGGGATTCGAACGGTCTTGGTCGATTTAGCGATCGATTAGGTCCGAGCGAACCCGCATCATTACAGCATATAACAATAAGAATATACAACATATTATATAACAATATCCCAAAACAAGTACAACATATCACAATTTGTATCCAAAAGCAAATTCCATTTCGACAAACATCAAACTATCACAATTTAGCATATAACCATTCATTATCCGTACCAAATATCAAATAACATCCAAATATCACATTTTAACATACAACCGTTACACATACCACCATCGATAAACCACCTTCTTACATAGCAAGTTGTCTTGTAGTTGGACATGCTTTTCCTCCCTTTCAACCTGAAAGAAAAGCCATTTTTTTCGAATCAAATACATTGAAGCTATATATTAATAATTTTGATGACACATACAGACAAAAGTTATAATTTTGAAATTCACCCAAAAAAGAAGAAGAAAAGAATGCGTATCAGAAGGAAAAAAAACTAATAGAATTGTGTTGTAATTTTCAAACTTAATCTATTTTCCAGAACTGTGTTATAATTCTGAATTTCTATGAGTATGAAAAATTCATAGGTATTAGACAAGTTCGTTCAAACCAACAACACTTCAAAGGGTAGCTTTTCCCAAGAGAAACAACGAGCTTAACCATTTGAGAAGTTATTAGAAGAAAATTATCGCTGTAAAATTAGTATTTGGTAATAGATGCAGTGTAACATCACACTTTAATGAAATCTACTCTTATGGACTCATTTTGCATCAGCTTTGCATTAGTCTAACACATGTTTAATTCTGCTATTTTGGAGCAGCAATAGACCCATTGTTCTACGCTGTTATTGCACTCATCATGCCGCTGTCACACACTAGTTTTACATCATATTCGTTCTTATTCAGATGAATACAAAGACTCCTATGAGATTTTAGGACTCCAACAAAAATTCAGTGAACCTATTCAGAAGTCAAGTAGATAAGATAGGTGCATTTTCATATGATTACCTTAAATGTTTACAGTGTTATCATCGAAAAAGAAAACTTCTTGATTCAACGGTTATACCAATGGTAGAATTTTATTCATAAATTAATATAGAGAAACTAGAGTCTGACTTACTTGTGAAAAAGCCTTTCTAGATTATATGGATTTTAGGTTGATAGAGCTGACACAATATTTTATTTTTGTTTAAGTATAATTATATGAAAATTGTCCAAAATTCAAAATGTAAATCTATAATCAGAATATTGACACTCTATTGCACACTGCTTCATCCCATCAGTGCTATATACATGCTTGGTAGGGTCATTGCTCAAGTTAAAAACTAGAAAAACAGCTATAAAAAATTGAATTGGATAGAGGCACATGGTATGTAGGACAGAGGATATCATCTAACATAATTCATAATAATAAAACACTACTAATAACAACACTCCAATACACACAACTATATCAAATTAACTACCAAATGCAATGTACCAACCATCCATAAATAAGCTGCCAAGCTGGAATATACTATAGAGAGTACCTATAATATATAATTCTTGCCTTGTTGACGTAAACCCGAGCAATTTCAAGTCAATGATCTAAAATCATATAGCTAAGCAACTTTAGCTATAAACCATAGAGCTATAACCTAAAATTAATGGTTTACTTACATGATTTTTGTAACAACCCGTATTTCTAATAACATGTTATAATGTAAATCAAGGCAGAATTAAATTCTAAAATCTGAATCAAGGGAAACGGGCTGTGCCATTGCGTTCGTCTCGGAAAAATACGCGAAATTAAGTCCGAGTTTTCGAAAAACGGAGTCCGTATGACCAAGTTATGGCCCGATGAAGTTTTTAGAAAATTCCAAGCCCGGAAACAGTTCAAATTCGAATTCAGGTTTGAATTTCAGCCAAAACAGGATAGGCGGGAATTTTCCTGCCCCAAGCAGGCTCGACATAGGGGTCGACACCTGTGTCGACCCCTCCCCCCAATGGGTCGACACCCATGTCGACCCAGGGGTCGACACTTATGTCGACCCAGGGGTCGACCCCCCCCTGTCGGACCAATTTTTCTGGTGCACCATTTTGGCATGTTGGGTCCTCTTTTGTTGGTTTCTGACGGGAGTTGATGGCTCATATTCGATTTAGGGTTAATCCTATGGTCTAAACTAACCTAATCTTCTATAAAAAGACCCTAAGACCTAGCCTAAACCCTCATTAATCATTCCTACAACTAAACTATGCCAAAATGTTTCTTGATCATGGCCTCCATCTTCATATCATGGCCTCCATCCTCTTTATGAAAGTTTGAGTGTCCTAAGCTAGTAAAAGAGCCACCTTTCTTAATCAAAACAAGGATCTTTCTTCATACAAATCAAAGGAGCTTCTTGTTTCTCAAGACAACTTGGAGCTTGTATTCATTTGGCGTTTTTAGAGTTGCTAGTGGCTTCGTCTCAATCTTATTTTATTTTATAAGTCTTCATAGCATCGTAAGCCCCCTCCTACTCTTAGATATTAACTATGAAGTTAAATGTTCATGTTGCAAGTTTTTGGTTTGAACTTGAGTAGGTTACATGCTTAGAAACTATCATGTTATGTGTAGATTTATCCTATGCATATTCGTAAAGTCATCACCTTGATGTTGTGGGCTAGAAGCTATAAGCTTTATGTTGAAACGTTGCATTATGCAACATAAGAACTCTCTTATCCCTTAAGTTAACTTGCATAGAATGCTATATGCGAACTTCTAGCCATTTTTCTATGTCATCTATCACCATGATTCACCTATATGCTAAGTTTTGGGGTTATGCATGTTTTTGGGGCTTAATAATGTAACATGCAAGTTCGTGAACACATTATGTCTCATATGCCACCATGTTTAACTTGCGGCCTTATACCCCTTTTTTCATACCTTTGCCAAGTTCCTTCTTTTAATCCATTATGCATTGTTGCGAATGTATATGCGAGTTTAAAAGCGTTGGGGTTACGTTATGGGTAAACTTTAATGACATGAAACATGATTTGGGTAAATTGGTATAAACATGACAACATGTAATTTTGGCTATGAACATGGGACTTGAAAACTTGACACGTATGGGTTGTAAGTGTAATAAGACACTAGACCATACATGAAAGTGGCCAACTCGAGGTTGGGTTGAGTTTGTAGCATAAATCTACCCGGACCCGCCCGACTTAACTAGTGGCTACAAACAATAGGACCCAATGTGGGTAGTTGGTCAAATAGCACTTAAATCCCGAGGTTAGACTAGGTTGTGGTGTAAATCTACCCGGACCCACCCGGCTTAACTAGTAACCACAACAGAGTCTAATGTGAGAGGTTGGGGTGCATTAATCTAATTAATGCCACGTGAAAAGGTTAAGTAATTTTGTCTAATGACACTTAACCGATATGACACGAATGGGTAGGTTAAGTTAAACCGGACTTGATTTCTTAATGACACTTAACCATATAAGACAATTAGGGGATGGGGTTAAGTAATTTACACTTAACTAATCCGACTTGGTAATTAGATGGGGCTAAGTAACTTAGACTCAACTAATCTAAACACGGTAATTAGATGGGGTTAAGTAACCTACACTTAACTAATCTAAACACGGTAATTCGATGGGTTAAGTTAAACACTTAACCAATCTAAACTTGGTAATTCAATCAGGTTAAGTAACCAATACTTAACCAACTTAACATGATAATTTAATGGGGTTA
This sequence comes from Allium sativum, assembly GCA_030737875.1. Classification (NCBI taxonomy): domain Eukaryota; kingdom Viridiplantae; phylum Streptophyta; class Magnoliopsida; order Asparagales; family Amaryllidaceae; genus Allium; species Allium sativum. The sequence goes on along the minus strand of CM060924.1, from coordinate 171,425,464 downwards.
AGTAACTTATACTCAACCAATTATACATGATGATTTGATGAGGTTAAGTAACCTATACTTAACCAATCTAATATGAGAACTTGATAGGGTTAAGTCACAAGACCGTTTAAATATACTTAACCATTGTAATACGATTAGTGGATGGGTTCGAGCTAACCCACACTTAACCAATCCGACTCGATAATCTAATGGGGTTAAGATAATCTATGCTTAACCAATCTAACACGATAATCTGATAGGGTTAAGATAAACAAATACTTAACCAATTTGACTTGATGATGGAATAAGGTTAAGTCATGAGCTTCTAGGTATACTTAACCAACTTGTAGGGCTAGGTCTTGGACTTGAATACTTAGCCAAATCTTGACATGATTCGTAGGCAGGTTAAGTCATGAACTTAAATGACAATACTTAACCCATTAGACAAAACCCTAATCCAGGGGACTATGGGGAAAAAAGGGATTAACAAGGAGACTAAGTGGTAAACCTTACTTTAGGGAACTAAGTAATAATTCTTAGTCGAGGGATTTGGACCAGTTCACAGATAGATGAGTAACCCGATACGGTAGGTCATCGCTTAAAATACGAGGTGGAGCAATATCTGATTTAGATAAAGGCTCCAACGAACTGGGTGACGAAGCGGTAGCTTCGGGGAACGTGAGGATATTCTTGGTATCCCTCTGTGAGGTTGCGGATGGTCCATGAAACCTGGCCTCACAGAGGTTAAGGTCTGCGGTAGAAGAGCCAAGGGTATGCCTTGGTTGCTGTGCGAGCAACCTAAAGACTGGGGTGGATTAGCGTGGGGTCGGAGATATTTTCACGGTAGCCCTAGATAGCACATTCGTCGGCCACCTACCATCTTTAGTCAATCGTGTACGTACGGAAAGGCAGAGAACACCCAACAAACCATACTTGCTATCTAGGTATGGGTGAGGTTAGCCGTTCGGAAAGAGGGCATCGATGGTTGTAGCATAGTTCTCATACATGAATTTTCTTGTTTTGCCTTTCAGTAGTTGAGGGAGGGGTCACGTGGGACCATAGCCACGGATACAAAAACAGACCTTGATATCTGCACCGGCAGATGACTTAAAACACCCGACTGAGTTCCGTATTTCTTGATTTGCCCTGGAACGGAACTCGGATGGCACATTTGAGATACATGTGCGTCTAGACATGGAAAACGATTCACGATTCATACGTGGGATAAAAGGGCACGGTTGACGGGTAGCATAATCCCTAGTAGCCCTAGGTGGCTAAAACCCAAACCGAGATATGGAAACGTTCATCAGGTAGCATCATCCCTAGCGGTCCTAAGTGGCATAAACCCTAGGTGAACACGCGATAATTCATGGTAAGAAAACATAACTAGGTCAAGGGTAGCAGTCCAAAACAACTTCATGGATAAAACGGTACTTCGTTGAAGTGGTATAGATTTACATAAGGAAGCCCGTACGGCCTACGGCAAAGGACTGAACTTATGAGAATCATACGAATCAGGATACCTACATATACGATATATTAGGATGACATGGACCATTACATGACATTGGGCAAGGGACATTCATAGTTAACACATAACGCGGGTTGGGATACTAGTACGAGAGGTGCAGAGCAAATATACATGATAAATACCTTGGGATGTTATACATGATAGATACCTTGGAATAGTATACTTGATAGAAATCTGATGATGTGATACCTTGATTTATCTTGACACCGTAGTTTATCATGACACACTCGTTTATCTTGGTACAGTAGTTCATCCTGTTATTTTGGTTTAGCTTATCTATCTTGTCATCATACTTATGTTAATCTCAATTCCTCATGCCAGTTAACTTTACTAGTTTATATACTGATAGTAGATAGGGCTTACCAGTCTTTATGACTGACCCCGTTTTGTTTCGCCTCTTTGTCTTCCGTTTCCCCCCAGGTTACAGGGAGGAAATGCTATTGTTAGTTCGGACTTCTTCTGTTTGAAGGTCATCATGTATGGCTTGGACTTTTCTTGGCTATGGCTACTTCACTGTTTTACTTGGGGAATAATTTATGAAAAGGTTTTTATGCTTCTTTACTATTGCAAGACAGGTTTCCATGTAAGAAACTCTCTGATGTAAAAGGCTTTAGACCTTATTTATTAATGATATGAAAGTTGGTTTTATTTCTGCTATTTTATATGTTCTATCTTGTAATATTTCTGTACATGTTTACCAATAATACCCCTCTAAAGCTAGTGCATTCCGTTGCGAGTGACCCTAGCGGAGGTGGGGTGTTACATTTGGTATCAGAGCCAGGTTACCAGACTGGGCAAAAAAAAAAAAAAAAAAATTAAAACCTTCTGAAAACTATTTGAAAAACCGTTTACAAAGAAGCATTTTTCAAGAAAAGTTTTGTTTTAAAAGGCTATTCCCCAAAGGCCATTAGCACTATCCTTTGATTCCTTGATCGAATCTCTTTTCCTTTCTTTCCTCCATCTGTAGTCACAGTAGTTCTAACTTTGACTAATCTTTGTCTAGCCACGTAGGTGTTTTCCCGTGCGATGGAGGAAGTTCTCGAGAGACCTGTTACCGAAGTTATAAGAAGGGATAATAAGAGCAAGGATAAAGGACACGGGCTTAAGGATAAGCAACTTGTTGGTATGGATTAGTCCACGAAGAAAGATAAGGACAAGATCAGCGAGAGGGCAATTGTATGCTCTCATTTCTAGCATACCTAAGAGGAATGGTACCGTTTCTATTAAAGGCTTAGCCTTTCTTTTCTATCGTCCCGTCTAGACTTTGTTTTGATCATCGCATCATTTAAGACTGCTTCGATAGTTAAGTCTCTGCACCTTATTACAGCATGGTAGAAGATCCCACTTTTGTCCCAAAATCTGGTTGGAGAGTCGGTCCATTCCTTCATGACTTGTTTGGATTTGAGAATGACATGTCTCGGCTACGGATGGATTCTAGGGATAAAGTGGTCACCCAATAAGGGGTGCCATTCTCGGTTTTGGAAAGAGGGTAGTTAGACTCTCGATTCACCTTGGTAATACCCTCGAAGTCTCGTATAACCTTTTGGGTTCTGTCATGGTTAGTTACCTAGAATCTCGGGATGCAGTTGATTGGTAATCCGTTCGAGTAGAATTCGCCGCTAAGTCGGATGGTTCGTTTCGCTTATGCCTGAGTTATGGGGATCACCCTAGTAAGTACACTTGGCAACATGGATTGGCATCGACAGACGAGATCCAGAGTTCCCTAGTGAGTTTTGGAGAGCTTGCATGAGTAAGTGGATACGTTTGAGCCAAGTATACTAGGAAAAGGATAAGTGAAAGTGGAATAAGAGGCGACAATGAAATGAGTTCTAACTCATATCTTGGAAATAGGAATCAAGGAGCTATGGGATCATGAAGTTAAAAGACGGTCAAGGCACAATGGAATTAAGCTCAAGGGAGGGTGACTTAGAAGGTTGAAGGCTAGATACGCGCATCAATATCTCTTTTTAAGAGTATATCCTGGATCCCTGGTTTTTCCTGTAGAGCTTGCTCGCATGTTATCTTTTGGTGAATATCCTCTCGGTCCTGTTTCTGTTGCAAACCCCGTAGGGAGTTTACCTTGTTTATCTCCTCGATCCTATCGTGAGAACATTAGGTAGAAACCTATGGATGTAAACATGTGTTTGAAACATGTTATGATTGATATGGTTGCAAATGGTTGCAAGTGGTTGCTCGTGGATGCGCGAATACACATTAGATACTAGATCGACACACCCACATTTCATATTGCATATGCACGAGTATTTATACCTGTTTATGGATGAAATTGAATGTGTTATCATGTGAATGTTGCATATAAATGAATGGTTGTGCACACATATAGTGTTTATATGTCTAGGACTATTTGCATACATGTTGGATTCATGGTACTAAACATAATTTGCATTAGAAGATCATTCAGGCCTGATCATTAGCATTAGCTAAGGAACATACACACACACTTTCTGCATATGTTCATACAGCATTAGAAATCTTTTAAGGACAATGATTACTTATGGATGATGTTTTGAGTAGATGGATGATGGATGGTAGGATACGTTCTTCCTAACTTGGAGATTTCGGGGACGAAATCCTTTAAGGAGGGGAGAATGTAACAACCCGTATTTCTAATAACATGTTATAATGTAAATCAAGGCAGAATTAAATTCTAAAATCTGAATCAAGGGAAACGGGCTGTGCCATTACGTTCGTCTCGGAAAAATACGCGAAATTAAGTCCGAGTTTTCGAAAAACGGAGTCCGTATGACTAAATTATGGCCCGATGAAGTTTTCAGAAAATTCCAAGCCCGGAAACAGTTCAAATTCGAATTCAGGTTTGAATTTCCGCCAAAACAGGATAGGCGGGAATTTTCCAACCCCAGGCAGGGTCGACACAGGGGTCGACACCTGTGTCGACCCCCCCCAATGGGTCGACACCTATGTCGACCCAGGGGTCGACCCCCCCCCCCCCTCTGTCGGTCCAATTTTTTTGGTGCACCATTTTGGCATGTTGGGTCCTCTTTTGTTGGTTTCTGACGGGAGTTGATGGCTCAGATTCTATTTAGAGTTAATCCTATGGTCTAAACTAACCTAATCTTCTATAAAAAGACCCTAAGACCTAGCCTAAACCATCATTAATCATTCTTACAACTAAACTATGCCAAAATGTTTCTTGATCATGGCCTCCATCTTCATATCATGGCCTCCATCCTCTTTATGAAAGTTTGAGTGTCCTAAGCTAGTAAAAGAGCCACCTTTCTTAATCAAAACAAGGATCTTTCTTCATACAAATCAAAGGAGCTTCTTGTTTCTCAAGACAACTTGGAGCTTGTATTCATTTGGGGTTTTTAGAGTTGCTAGTGGCTTCGTCTCAATCTTATTTTATTTTATAAGTCTTCATAGCATTGTAAGCCCCCTCCTACTCTTAGATATTAACTATGAAGTTAAATGTTCATGTTGCAAGTTTTGGGTTTGAACTTGAGTAGGTTACATGCTTAGAAACTATCATGTTATGTGTAGATTTATCCTATGCATATTCGTAAAGTCATCACCTTGATGTTGTGGGCTAGAAGCTATAAGCTTTATGTTGAAATGTTGCATTATGCAACATAAGAACTCTCTTATCCCTTAAGTTAACTTGCATAGAATGCTATATGCGAACTTCTAGCCATTTTTCTATGTCATCTATCACCATAATTCACCTATATGCTAAGTTTTGGGGTTATGCATGTTTTTGGGGCTTAATAATGTAACATGCAAGTTTGTGAACACATTATGTCTCATATACCACCATGTTTAACTTGCGGCCTTATACCCCTTTTGTCATACCTTTGCGAAGTTCCTTCTTTTAGTCCATTATGCGTTGTTGCGAATGTATATGCGAGTTTAAAAGCGTTGGGGTTACGTTATGGGTAAACTTTAATGACATGAAACATGATTTGGGTAAATTGGTATAAACATGACAACATGTAATTTTGGCTATGAACATGGGACTTGAAAACTTGACACGTATGGGTTGTAAGTGTAATAAGACACTAGACCATACATGAAAGTGGCCAACTCGAGGTTGGGTTGAGTTTGTAGCATAAATCTACCCGGACCCGCCCGGCTTAACTAGTGGCTACAAACAATAGGACCCAATGTGGGTAGTTGGTCATATAACACTTAAAACCCGAGGTTAGACTAGGTTGTGGTGTAAATCTACCCAGACCCGCCCGGCTTAACTAGTAACCACAACAGAGTCTAATGTGAGAGGTTGGGGTACATTAATCTAATTAATGCCACATGAAAAGGTTAAGTAATTTTGTCTAATGACACTTAACCGATATGACACGAATGGGTAGGTTAAGTTAAACCGGACTTGATTTCTTAATGACACTTAACCATATAAGACAATTAGGGGATGGGGTTAAGTAATTTACAGTTAACTAATCCGACTTGGTAATTAGATGGGGTTAAGTAACTTAGACTCAAATAATCTAAACACGGTAATTAGATGGGGTTAAGTAACCTACACTTAACTAATCTAAACACGGTAATTCGATGGGGTTAAGTTAAACACTTAACCAATCTAAACTTGGTAATTCAATGAGGTTAAGTAACCAATATTTAACCAACTTAACATGATAATTTAATGGGGTTAAGTAACTTATACTCAACCAATTATACATGATGATTTGATGAGGTTAAGTAACCTATACTTAACCAATCTAATATGAGAACTTGATAGGGTTAAGTCACAAGACCGTTTAAATATACTTAACCATTGTAATACGATTAGTGGATGGGTTCGAGCTAACCCACACTTAACCAATCCGACCCGATAATCTAATGGGGTTAAGATAATCTATGCTTAACCAATCTAACATGATAATCTGATAGGGTTAAGATAAACAAATACTTAACCAATTTGACTTGATGATTGAATAAGGTTAAGTCATGAGCTTCTTGGTATACTTAACCAACTTGTAGGGCTAGGTCTTGGACTTGAATACTTAGCCAAATCTTGACATGATTCGTAGGCAGGTTAAGTCATGAACTTAAATGACAATACTTAACCCACTAGACAAAACCCTAGTCCAGGGGACTATGGGGAAAAAAGGGATTAACAAGGAGACTAAGTGGTAAACCTTAGTTTAGGGAACTAAGTAATAATTCTTAGTCGAGGGATTTGGACCAGTTCACAGATAGATGAGTAACCCGATACGGTAGGTCATCGCTTAAAATACGAGGTGGAGCAATATCTGATTTAGATAAAGGCTCCAACGAACTGGGTGACGAAGCGGTAGCTTCGGGGAACGTGAGGATACTCTTGGTATCCCTCTGTGAGGTTGCGGATGGTCCATGAAACCTGGCCTCACAGAGGTTAAGGTCTGCGGTAGAAGAGCCAAGGGTATGCCTTGGTTGCTGTGTGAGCAACCTAAAGACTGGGGTGGATTAGCGTGGGGTCGGCGATATTTTCACTGTAGCCCTAGATAGAACATTCGTCGGCCACCTACCATCTTTAGTCAATCGTGTACGTACGGAAAGGCAGAGAACACCCAACAAACCATACTTGCTATCTAGGTATAGGTGAGTTTAGCCGTCCGGTAAGAGGGCATCGATGGTTGTTGCATATTTCTCATACATGACTTTTCTTGTTTTGCATATTAGTAGTTGAGGGAGGGGTCACGTGGGACCATAGCCACGGATACAAAAACAGACCTTGATATCTGCACCGGCAGATGGCTTAAAACACCCGACCGAGTTCCGTATTTCTTGATTTGCCCTGGCACGGAACTCGGATGGCACATTTGAGATACATGTGCATCTAGACATGGAAAACGATTCACACTTCATACGTGGGATAAAAGGGCGCGGTTGACGGGTAGCATAATCCCTAGTAGCCCTAGGTGGCTAAAACCCAAACCGAGATACGGAAACGTTCATTAGGTAGCATCATCCCTAGCGGTCCTAAGTGGCATAAACCCTAGGTGAACACGCGATAATTCATGGTAAGAAAACATAACTAGGTCAAGGGTAGCAGTCCAAAACAACTTCAAGGATAAAACGGTACTTCGTTGAAGTGGTATAGATTTACATAAGGAAGCCCGTACGGCCTACGGCAAAGGACTGAACTTATGAGAATCATATGAATCAGGAAACCTACATATACGATATATTAGGATGACATGGACCATTACATGACATTGGGCAAGGGACATTCATAGTTAACACATAACGCGGGTTGGGATACTAGTACGAGAGGTGCAGAGCAAATATACATGATAAATACCTTGGGATGTTATACATGATAGATACCTTGGAATAGTATACTTGATAGAAACCTGACGATGTGATACCTTGATTTATCTTGACACCGTAGTTTATCATGACACACTCGTTTATCTTGGTACAGTAGTTCATCCTGTTATTTTGGTTTAGCTTATCTATCTTTTCATCATACTTATGTTCATCTCAGTTCCTCATGCCAGTTAACTTTACTAGTTTATATACTGATAGTAGATAAGGCTTACCAGTCTTTATGACTGACCCTGTTTTGTTTCGCCTCTTTGTCTTCCGTTCCCCCCCCAGGTTACAGGGAGGAAATGCTATTGTTAGTTCGGACTTCTTCTGTATGATGGTCATCATGTATGGCTTGGACTTTTCTTGGCTATGGCTACTTTACTGTTTTACTTGGGGAATAATTTATGAAAAGGTTTTTATGCTTCTTTACTATTGCAAGACAGGTTTCCATGTAAGAAACTCTCTGATGTAAAAGGCTTTAGACCTTATTTATTAATAATATGAAAGTTGGTTTTACTTCCGCTATTTTATATGTTCTGTCTTGTAATATTTCTGTACATGTTTACCAATAATACCCCTCTAAAGCTAGTGCATTCCTTTGCAAGTGACCCTAGCGGAGGTGGGGTGTTACAATTTTCCAATAAGTTGGATTGCTCAATAGCCAAATTTAGAAGGGGAATGTGGTTATCTTCAACAAATATTACAAATTTTTAAATGCTTCAACCTCCAATATACAATTTTTTGTCTAAAGTTCATTGCTTCAGTTAATCAAATTAAGAGGCTAAGCTAATGATATGTTAATATAAATGTAACAAACAGTTTAATGGGCATTATCAAATAAGATAAAGCGTAAGCTTTATGTAATAAAAAGCAAGTAGCCAGAACTTAGAATATACATTTTTTAACATAATTGGCATTATCAAATACAAGAAAAAAATAAATTTTCCTACCTACCCCAACATCTTGCAAAATAACAGTCTTTCGCCTTATCTCTTATATGCCTATCTGTGACAATACTCATATTAACTGACAACTAGCTAGGACACTGAAATATGTGTACAAAACAGTCCTTCGGTGCTCCAAAACTCTTTACCTCTACTTCAATCGTCAAGAAGGGACATATGATTCTCTTGCTTTATATTTGTGAGATAAATATAGATAATAATAGAAAAAGCCAAATTCAGGAAGAGGTATATGTTTGTTGTCAAACATATAATTGATACCAAAATTCCAAGTGAAAATCTTTCAATCAGATTATGAGAAGGGTTTTATCACAGTTTGGATATCTGACTAGTAACATTAGTGTTTTTAAAATTAATCATAAGCGCAAAATAAATTTTTGGTAACTTGAAGATAATTTTTTAATCAGAAAGAGCACCTATATATGCTGATCTAATCATTGAAATAAAGACAGAAACAGCAAATGCTTGTAGCCCAAACTAATGTGAAAATTTAGAACAAATTTAGAATATACAATGATGTACAAACACTACAGGAATTGAACAGTATTGCAACGGACACTTCCAACGGCCTCCAACGGCAGTTGACCAACGGCTTCCAACGGAAGCCAAAATACGTATCTGCATTCTGTATGTAAATATACGCCGTTGGAAACTGTTTGCGGCCGTTGGAAGCCGTTGCCCCCCATTACATGGACTGAAGCACAAATCACCCGACGCTGCTTCTTCTTATTCATTTCTCAAAACCCACGGTTTTTACCCCAAAATCCCCAATATTCCCCCCTTTCATTTATGAAATCGCCAATTTCGCTCCATCTTCTGCCTAGGGTCTCTCCTACTCTATCAAAGCACTCTCTCATCCTCTCTAATCTCCTATTCTCTCCGATTTTTAGGTATGTGTTTATCCTAATTTTTGTTTAATACCTTATGTTTAGTGTAATTGAAGCATAATTAGAGTATGTTTGTGTGTGTAGTGCTGTTAATTAGTTGTTAATGTGGGGTTTAATCATTTTAGTTGCTAATTTAGGGTTTTTAGTAATAAATTACTTAGTTTTTATTATGATCTAGGGTTTGAATTAGTTGAAGTAGTTGTCGTTATTGAGGTTGTGTTTATAGATTTTATTGATTATGTTTGTAATCTAGGGTTTGATTAGTTAAAGTTGACTATGTATATATGCATATATATAGTGTTATGTATAGATATACACGTATATATAGTTGACACTCTATGCATCTGTTTATTTGGTTAAGGCCCAATTCATCGAAAATAATATTTAATTTGTCGAAAACGTGTCGTGGAAATACAAATATTTAAGTTTGTGTTTTTTGGGCTAAGGCGCACAACGGCGCTAAGGCGCACATAGGTGTACAAAAAACACTTCAATCACAAAAAAAGCAAATCATATAATATGTTATATTCATAAAGCCTTAGAGAGTTATTTTGGCCTCGTCTGATAAGTATTCTATATAATCGTGATACGATGTTCGTTTTATTAACGGAACGGACATTTATATTCATTGTATACAATATTTATTGGATTTGTCCTTTGTATTGGACAAGTTACGAATACAATAACGAAATTAAATCTCATAAAATATTTCATTTTAAACGGTTCTCAAAATTTCAAAAGCACTTCCTTTATTCCCTGTGTACACGCAATTGTGTACTATTCAGGGAACTAAAGGGACGTGCTGCCGAAATTTTGTTGAATCGTTTAAATTGAAAAGATTTACGCGATTTAATTACGTTATTGTATTTGTAATGGGAGGTAGGATAACCCACCATTAAATGATCAATTGACATAACATGCATTAATTATTAAAATTGTTTTAACACATTGTCAATGCAAATTTTATCATCATAATTAGTATGTAAAAGAAATGTTTTCATTAAAATACAATCTTAGCGTTTGAGCGATCGGACACAAACAGATAACTGAGATAAAGAGTTTCAACCGGCAGGGGTATGTGAATATGTTTCCTCTTTTAGAATCAAGAATACAACAAACTATAAAGAAGATTATTTTTTAAAAATAAAAAAAAACCAAAAACTATAAACAAGGATTTTTTATGAAAAAAATATATATCAAGAATACCAGACTTCAAAAAAAGTAATATATTGTTAAACATCAAGAATAGTGAATGGCTCAAAATAAATTACGAAAACTTGTGTGAAAATCATGATATCCTAAATCTATCCTTTTAAATCCAACAGCACCTCATGAAATCCAATTCCCAACCGAATTTTATTCCCTCTATTTTTATTCGCTCCATCGGCGTAATATGATAGCACCTGTGTTGACTAAATCAGTTGAAAAATGAAACAATATTTATTATTCTATCCGATCCTTCGTTACTATTATTCCTCTTATCAAAAACTTTCTCACCACTATCCTGGAGACTTGCTAAACCACTAAGCTCTAGAGCAAATGAGAAAATGAGAAGCAACATGGTAACTTGCAAATACAAGATATTTGTTATCTTTATCAGAATAAAAACACTTCCTTATAAGAAATTGTATTTTAATGTGAGAAAAAAATGTCGTGGCATGGAACTGATAACGTTATTGTTTGAAGACATTGAGTGAGTACACTAACAAATGCAAGCATGGAAGAAACTATCCTTAAAAAGGTGTTTCTATGATCATGTATACCTGTACATTCATTATTTTCTCAATACACAACATGGAAATTTCTCACAAGCTCGCAAAATGTCCAAAATACTAATATATCCAAAAAATGTGCAAAAGTTATGGAGCATTTAAAATACACATTCACGTAAACTAGAGGAAGAAATCCCCATATTACTCTGCAAATTGAAAAAAATATTTCCTCCAGGGTTTTTCAATGTTATGGAGCATTTACCTATTCATCTTCCATCAGAAGCACGTCTTCGAGAGCCTGTGCAATACAGATGGATGTATCCATTTGAAAGGTATATTAATATTCAGTTAATTAAATTTTGGTTTAGTGTATGAAAAAATAATTTACAATAATTCTAAACAGGTATTTAAATCATCTAAAGAAAAAAGTGAGGCAGAAAGCTAGAGTTGAAGGTTCTATTTGCAAATCATACATTGAAGAAGAAGTTTCATTTTTTTTCTTTCATTATTTTAGTGATCATGTGAACATCTCATTTGCAAGTACTGCACGTAATGATGAAGGCATTGATCAAAATGACTGCCAAGCGACTTTATCTATTTTTTAAAAACATGGTCGACCTTCTGGTAGATGTGTGGAGGAATGGCTGAACGATAAAGATTACAATGCAGCACACACATATATTCTTCTCAATTGCACTAAAGTTGCATCGTTCGTTAGGTACTGTGCTTATGCATCTATGTATACATGTATTGTATCTTTAATCATATATGTAACGTATGTCCTATAATTGCAGCATTTATGAATCACAGTATCCAAACGGCGATATCAGCAAAGAATTCGCTAGTTGGTTTACTAATTATGTTTTTGATCCAACAAATTGTATTGTGGATGAAGGATTGAAACATTTGGCATTGGGACCTAAAAGAAATGTGAAGACATATCCAATATTCTTTGTCAATGGATATAAATTTAACACTAAAGAATATGGTGCTGAAAAATTAACTGACAATAGCGGTGTATTTTTTAAAGGTAGTGATGATCCAAACGACCATATACACGAATTTTATGGCATGCTAAACCAGATTCTGCAAGTGACATATTTCACAAGACCCGCGGAAGAAGTATTTTTTTTTAAATGCAACTGGTTCTGCAACGTTCCAGGGTCTGGAATCAACGTGCACCCAAAATATAATCTTATAGAAGTAAGACATACGTCCCATTATTATAAGTACGACCCTTTTGTACTTGCCAAACAGGCTCTTCAAGTATATTATGCTCCTTATCCTTTTATGAGAAGAGACAAAATAGATTGGTGGGCTGTTGTAATAACCCGGAAATCTGGGCCAGCTTAAAATTTTTATTTTGGCAATTTTAGCGAATTTTGATTATTTAAAATGAATTATTTTAAATAATATCATGAGAAAATTTCTTTTGAATAAAATTCAATCGTATATAGTTATTCGAATCGTCGTTGGAATATAAATATTTATTTATAGATATAAAAGGAATTGAAAATGGCGTGGTAGTTCGATAATTCGATTTCAAAATTCAAATGAATGTACCGGGTGCAAAACAATCCGGATTTTAGTGAAACCAAAAATAATGGAATCTAATTGTGGCTATCTTTCCAATGAATCCGAAAAATCAAGATTTCATAGCGGGAATCAAAAGATATGTCCAGTTGAAAATTCTGAATAGTTGCTATGGAATTCAGGCCCTTAAAAATGGAAATTTTGCAAACGACCTCGGATTTCGACGAAACCACTTTTGTTGGATCTGCAGTGTCAAGTTATTGCTAGATTCCAAATTTCATAATTTTTCGAATCAGTATGTTAGTGTGGCAAAGGAAAACGCGTTTGACCAGTTTCGGTTGATTTTAATCGACTGGAAAATGGCCATTTTTCAAACGGTCTCAGAATTCAACGAAACTAGTTTTGTTAGGACCGTATCGTCAATATGATGTTAGAAAATATTTTTCGGGAATTTTAGAGTTCGTATGTGGCCCCGGTAAATTGAAATGTGCATTCAAAGTGAATATATACTGATTTATATTTGAAATTCAACGGAAACTGATTTTAATGGTCGAATTGGCCTGCGATACATATCCCATTGTGTTCGGAATGGGGGTAAAACGCTAGGGACGACAGTCGGTGGGCTTGATTTCGAGTTCGTATTTAAAAGTTACCTTTTTGAAATTAAAGATAACAAAATATTTATATTTATATATTATAACTTCCTCTCTCTCCATATTCTCTCACCCCGACCTCAGAATAATAAATAAATAAAAAAACGTAAAAGGGGGAAACCCTTGTCGAGCTCGCCACCGCCGCTATCCGCCAACGCGTCGCCCCACTTCACCATCGCCGATTCCCCCCAACGCTCCTCCTCCGATCTCCATCATCAGCCACCCCTCGACGTGAAGAATCACCGTGATTTCAGGCCTCAAACCCCAAGCATTCGATCGCTGGTTCCATGCGCTGGAGATCGCCGAGCTCCCCCTCACACTCGACGGTGGCAGAGTAGGCATGGGGCAACGTCATGGCGACATCGAAGTAGGGACAGTCGCCTCGTGGCGCGTGCGAGTTTGAGCCCTAGGTGGCCAGCTCGGTTGAATTTGGTTCCAGAGAAATACAGGGAAGAAGATGACTCCAGTAGGTGATAAAGAGGTGAGGAAATTGAATTCTTCTCTTTAAAATCTGAAATTTATATTTATTTATTTATTTTTCTTTATACTATTGTTGTAAAAAATCTGTTTATACATGAAAAAGATAAGATTGTTATAAAAGGGAAAAAAAATAAGAATTTTATTTGTTAACAAGGATTTGATTTTAATTTAGAAAAGTATATACATTGTCTTTAGAAATATATATACGTTGTCTTTAGAAAAAAAAACGCATTGTTTTTAGGAAAAATGACATTGTTTTCAAATATACAAGAGCGATGTTAGTAAATGTGTTTTCAAATATACAAGGGCGATAGTAGATGTGTTTTCAAATATACAAGGGCGATAGTAAATGTGTTTTCAAATATACAAGAGTGATGTTAGTAAATGTGTTTTTAAAAATAAAATAGTGATGTTTATTTAAGCAAAGAAGTGATGTTTATTTAAGCAAAGAAGTGATTTTTATTTTATGCAAAGAAGCGATTTTTATTGGAATAACTTCATTTTAAAAAAAATGTGATTTTTATACGAATGATATAAGGATAAGAATATGATTTTTATTAATGTAGAATAACAAAAATATGATTTTTATTGAGGTATAGTAATAAAAATATAATTTTTTATAAGTTAGAGAATATAAAAATATGATTTTTATATATGCAGTATAATAAAAATATAATTTTTATTATATGAGAAGTGAAATAAAAATATAATATTTACAGTACATGAAGTGAAATAAAAATATGAACTTTATTTTATACGTAGCGAAATAGAAATATAATTTTTATCTATTTGAAGTGGCAAAGTAAAAATATGATTTTTATTTAGATAGAGTTATAAAAATATAATCTTTATTAGGAGAAGAGCGAGATAGGAATATAATTTTTATAACGAAGTGAAAACAAAAATTCGATTTTTAAATATGTAGTGAATACGGGCAACGAAAGGGACAAAAGACGAACGGTGAAGATTTCTACAAAGAAGAGCCGAGGCGTCTGGTTTAGCAAATCGGTGAGAACTTCTCACCTTTCAATTTAATTTTTCTAGTTATAAATATATACTAGGATGCAGACGGTGTTTAGTAGCACCCGACACCCGTCGTCCACAGACCATGGACGGCTTGTATGCTTGGTTGTTTAATTTTGATGTGAAGTTGATTGTGTGATGTGATGAGAAATGAAATAAAATATTTTATAATGGAAAATATTTTATAGTTAAAAATAGAATTTTTAATGTGTATATGAAATGAAATAAAAATAAACAAATCGGATGATTTGTTTGTATACACACATTTGACTGATATTGATTGGGATGATAAATTTTACACATCGCCCAACTACACAAATAAAATCTGTGTTTGATTGTTTGAAACCCCACACGGGTATTGGGATGATATTTGACGTACACTAATCCCGATTGTTTAGTTGTATGTCGATCGATTGATTGACAGACTGTTATAAGCGTTGAATATTTATATTTGATGCTTATACAATGTAGAATGCACTTTGGATGATGGTTGATTATTCATCGTTGTTGATATATACATGTGTTGTAGAAAATCCATATAATTAACATTATATGGTAATTGATTGGGCCTCATTCCAGTTTCGAAAAAGAAATATTTGAAATAAAAAATATATTTGAAATTGAATATTTGAAATGGAAATATTTGAAATAGAAATATTTGAAATAGAATATTTGAAAATGGAAACATATGAAGCCGTGTTGGTTAGATTGACGCCATTTTGACGTGAACGATATTTATATCGATTTTATTCATTCTTTAATGAAAATTAAATAGATTTGAAATTGAATAGATTTGAAATTGAATAGATTTGAAATTCGAACTCTATTGAAATGAATTGAAATTCGAATTATATTTAAAGTGAATTGAAATTCGAATTAAACTGAATTGATTTGAAATTCGAAATACACTGAAATGATTTGAAATTTGAATAGAAATGAATTCGAATTGAATTTAAATAGAAATGAATTCGAATTGAAATTTAATAGAATTGAATACGAATCGAAATTTAATTGAAAACGAATCTAAATTGAATTAAAAATCGATTTGAATTGGAATCAATTTGAAATGAATTTAAACCGAATTTGAAAGGGAAAGTTCAGTTTTGATTTGAATTTGAAAATGAAGTTGAAAACGTTTTGAAAACGAATTCAAAACGATTTATAAATTTCATTTTAAATAGAAATCGACGAAGTATATATTATATATAATATATATATAATATAATGGCCTGAATAGAACGCGCCGCGCCGCGGCAATTCGCGAATTTCGACCATTGACTTCGAACGGATATTGCGGGAGATCCGACCGTCGGATTCTCCTAAAACTGAAACCGTTGGGTTCGTATCGAAAAGAGCTTTCTAACGAATATTGGAAATTAGAAATCTAACGGTTGAATTTGGAATTATGTTCAAATCAAATTTGAAAAAGGTCGCTGTAAGTGCAGTTCGATGGCCATTGATGGAAATCGACTATATGGGCCTTGATAAAATTATTAAAAATAGTAATAATTTGTGTAAAATCATAAAAAATGATTTAGAAAGAATTGGGGTGAAAAACTCCATATTTGAAAAGATAAAAGTAGATTTTTATCGAAATGAACTAGTTTTGAACTAGAATTATAATTCTATTTATTTTTAAATAAATAAATTGAATTTGAAATATTTTTGAAAATAACCAGAATTTCCAATGATTGCATTGGAATGGATTTGAATCGAAATTGTCTTCGGAATATTTCGATGTTGGATTTCGTGATTATACAGATGTTGTTATGGAAATTTGAATGATATAGATATATATATATCGTTATTTCCAATACGATATTTGTTGGTCGTAGAATTTGATATTGAATATAAGCCGGGATATTTTCTATACAGAGCCTTGTATTTAATATCAAATGTGATTTGGGTTTGTCGTGAATGGTGTCTTGACTAACACTGTTCTTGAACCCAGTTGAGAAAAGATTAAATCTTTTTATTTACGTTTAATGAAGTGTACCAATTAAATAATATTTAATTGAAATTGAATTGATATTGATTTTTAGGTTTATCGTGAACAGTGTTTTAAATAACACTTGTTCTTTAACCCGATAATTAATGAGATGTGATTTTGGGTTGTCGTGAACGGTATCTTCAATAATACTGTTCTTAGACCCAAAGGAGTTAAGAAAATTCAGAAACTAACTGGATATTAGTTGAGAAGAATGATTTTCTGGATATTGATCTGATGTTGGTTTCGCCTTCGGGGTTAATATTTGGGGAATTATTCTCTTGATTAATTTACGGTCACGGACTGATTGAAATGTGACGTGATTTTGGGTTTATCGTGAACCGTGTTTTAAATGACACTGATTCTTTAACCCAGTCACAGATTAAAACTAAGTGGAGTTTTAATGAATCTTTAATTAGATTGAAATGATCGAGAATGGAGTATCACCAGTTTTGCTCCAGGCGATAGTTAAATCTTTAATTAGATTTGAACGTGAAATGGTAATTGAATTTACCGATAACACAATGGTGTTAGATATGAAGTATTACCAGTTTTACTTCATGGGATGAATAGGTTGGGATTGGGAAATTAAAACAAATGATTACTTCGGTAAAATTCGTTAATCCCGACTAGTTTGAATTGATATTCAAAAGTAGATTAAAAAATAAATTAAAGAATTTATCTTTGATAAAATTAATGGGAACCTTTCCCTAGGGATGTGAAATTTAGAAACTAACTGTCGGTTAGCTAAGAAGAATGGTTTTCTGGATATTGATCTGATGTTGGTTTCAGCCTTCGGGGTTAATATTTGGGGAATTATTCTCTTGATTAATTTACGGTTAGTGACTGATGAATTGGAATGAGGCGTATGTTGTGTTTGTGTAACACTTGTTTATAATATACGCGAGTTATTCGGAAAGACCGGGTTTATCCCATTCTGAATAACTGATACGACGATAAGTCGAAGATGAAGACGATGGTCGAAGACCGGAGGTCTTCACGTCGTTTGGGTGATTACTGATGATCTTGATTGGGATGTACACCCAAGAAGATGGAAACAGTTGGTGATTGTCCAGACGTACTTGGGGATCGATGGATATGCGGGGTACTAGGTGCCTCCGGTTTCGTTCAGACCCAGAACGGACTTGTAAATGGACTGTGTGTCTGACATTGGATTTTAGTCTGTGTGATTGATTTCTATTAAATATATATCTGTTTGGCGGTGGAGAATTTATTCTCTTGCTTAACGCCCTTCTCTGAGACGCACGAGCTCAGGGGTTATATACTGATGGATATCAAACGCATAGAGTGAATTGCCTGTGTGGCATGCCTATGTGGCGAATGATCAAGGCTTCTATTGAAAAGCAAAGTCTTCTGGTTGATGATCGAAGCACGACCTTCGTGGCGTAGCTTTGTGTAACGTTTACTTCGCGAGCTTCACACCCGGTATGAACCAAAAACGGGAGACGGACCTCAGGGAGGGCATGCGTTTCTTTCTAGCCAGGGTGGTGTCAGTGACCTACCAGCCCTGACATTTATATACTTTTCACCTGTGTGGTTGTTGCTGTTGCGAGGCGCCTCGGTTTGATCGGACGATCCGGGTCCGATGGAGTCATTCGTTGGCTCATTTATGCCCCAAAGGGCGGGGAAACGTAGTGTTCATGCATAATAATCCACATCGGTTGACCGGCCCTGATGATCCATGGGGCAGTTGCGACTGTTCCTGAGGCTCGGGCTGGAGAGTCTCGAATCGGTTGAGGACTATCTTTTGCCTCGGTTCATAGATGGAAATCCAACTTCCAAATACGTGATATTTGCGGTTTTATTTGTAGAGCCTAGTATGGCGACATAGTGGGATGGGGCGCTTATGCCGTCTATGATTGATACTTATGATTTGAAGTTGTTTTACACACTATGCACTTATAATAGTATCAAATGATTGTTTTAAACGTATCAAGCGTTCTTGGCTATTATAAGGTAAAAAAACCCTATCCTCCGGCTTGCGTTGCATTGTGTGATGGGACCTGGGTCTTATAATAGCTTCAATTTTCTTTATTTAGCATTGCGCTGTTTGTTTTATGCACTGGTATTCTTGGGAGGAAACCCGTTCCGTGTTATACGGCGTGGTCCCTTGATTTACCTAACTTTAAAAATAAAGATTAATAACTGTTTTAGTTCTCACACCAGTCACATGACTGACCTGGAGTTTATTGTTTTAACCTAAACTTTAGGTGCCCTTATTTTCGACACGGGCAGCTAGTAGTTTTGGTTTTGCAGATTTATATTCACAGGATCCTGGTTTATAGCTGGAACGATATCCGGAAAGCTTTGTATTCGTATATCTCCTTCAGTTGTGTATTGTATTATTTTCCGCTGCTATGTACTTAAATGTAATTTAAATCTCTGATATTTCTGTGTAATAATTATTCATACTCTGTATATTCATGTAATCTGATGGAATTGTTGTAATATACAATGAAATGTTCTTTCGTCTGCATTCTGTTGTGGCTTGTTCTCGAACTATCCGCGCTTTCCTTCACGGGGAAGTTACGGGTTTTCACAGCTATTTTCAAAACAAAAGCAAGGTTTACATTTGACGGGCGTAATATTCCCGATGACCAAGCTTATCAAGCAGACGTCGAGGATAATGCAGAAATAGTAATAACCGACGATCAAACAGATTTTGGACCTCTAAACGATGAATCAAATGCATTAATTGATGTATTTGAGACTACAGATGAACCATATATGGAGGAGGAAATAGAGTCGGAATCTGAAAGTGATGAGAACGACTAACTAATACTCCTCATTTTCAAAAGGTAATTTTATGTTATGACATTTCTATTATCAAGTAACCATATATTTATTTTTATGACATTTCTATGAATCAAACTCATATGTTAACTAGACATATCTATGAATCAAACTTATATTTAACACTTCTATGAATCAAACTCGATCATATGTTAACTAGACAAATCTATGAATCAAACTTATATTTAACACTTCTATGAAACAAACTTGTACTCATGTTATGACATTTCTATTATCAAGTACTCATGTTATCTAATACCATGTTTTTACATATAGGTCGTTCATGTTATGTTATGTTACGTCATGTTATGTCATGTTATGTTATGTTTTGTTATGTTTTTGTTTGTAACAGGTATGGCGTCAGGTGGCGAGGAGGGTGGTCCATCGTCGGAGTTATCCCGTCTTGTGGTCTGGCTTAAGCCAAAAGCATCAAAAGGGTAAAAACTAAGTTTTTAGTATAAATTTAATTTAAGTACAATAAATTATTTAAATTGTTGTTCTAGCAACAATGTATTTTTTTCCCGTTTAACACAGGGGGTTTGAGTTGGAGCCGTCCAATACCGTTTTGAGGATATCAAAACGTGCTTATCAGGCCCGCATGACTGCATGTTGGCCCACTTGGAGCTCGATACCCGACTTAGTTAAGGAGACCATATGGCAGGATTTTTTTGGTACGTATGTATGATATAACATTTCTTATATTAAGTACATGCTCCTATTTGATAACTTTATATGTATGCTATTTATATAAAAAACGCAGGGTGCGGTGGATCTCCAGGAGACGGATTTGGATCTCGTTAAGCGCCACTAGAACAGTAAAGTGGCAGCAAATTACAGACGAACAGTGAACACTTTAAAATCAGGTGGGAAAAGGCAGTCTTGGGTGAGCGAGTCAGTGTGGAATGATCTACTTACTTATTGGAATAGTAATGAGGACTTCCTGGTAAATTTTACTGCATATTTTTAATTTAAATTATTCTATTCAATTAGTATGTGATTTAGACTAAGACATTTTTTTAAAAACTTAAATGTATAGGCCTCGTCTGAGAGAAATGCAGCTAATAGGAGCAAGAATCCGGTTACGCATCGAGGTGGGTCCAAGTCATTTCAGCATCATCGTGAGGATCTGGTATATTTTGTAATTGCACGGTTTAAAATTTTAATTCATAACTAGTTAAAATTAATAGTTGATTTAAGTTTAAGTTTTAATTTACATGTGTGCATGCTTATTTCAGGAGAGAGCGCGTATGGCTCCTGTTTCGTACTGGGATGTTTTCGAGCATACACATGCATTGAGTCAGACTGACGACACGTGCTCAGTTTCGTACACTTGGGACCATGATGATAAGGTGCGTGAGAGATATGTAAGTATAAAATAGTTAAGTAGACTTATAATTTAATTAAAATAGTGTTATCTAAATTTATTTTATTTTTGTTTAACAGGAGAAATTTCAGGAGCAAAGGGCGTAGGTACTGAAAGCTACAGGGAGGACTGAGCTGACCAAGGAAGAAGAGGACAAGATATTTGATGCTGTCACGGATCCTGCTACCCGAAACAGACGATATGGTTATGGAAATCTAGAGGTAATACTAAAATTTATAATAAAAACTCAAATGTATTCGAACTACTATTATGAAATACTAAAAATCTGAAATTATATACAGATTACAGCATCTCAGCAGATGTATCAGAAGGCTCAGGAAAAGGAAGAAATCACATAGTTGAAAGCACAGATTGCAGAGCTTCATGAACGTGATCGCCGCCGTGAAGAGCAGATGGAGTTGCTTAACCAGCGATTGGCGGAGTACATTGCCCAGCACGGTACGACACCTTCATCTTCAGGGGGAGAGAGTTGATCAGGTTAGCTTGTTTTGATGTGTTTTGAGAGTTGGTGAGGCTTGCTACATGCATGGTAGTTGTATATATTTTGTTATGATGGTTTGGACATGATGTTATGATGATTTGGTGATGGTACGGTTTGGACATGGTGTTGGTTATGTTGTTTGGAGATGGTTATGTTATTTTGGACATGGTGATGGTTTGGTGTTGTTTTGGCGAAGTTTGGTGGTAATGTTATGTAAATATTGGTTAATTTATGTGTTTTGTGTTTGTTTTTTTATTTCGTATTGTGTTTGGGTGTATATATGGTTGAGATTGTGAGTTATATGCTTGAAATGGAGCAGTTCAGAAAGTTTTATATTTGTTGTGTGGCTTGTAGTGGTAAATCTAAAATCTGTAAAAAAAAAAACACCCAGTTTTCCAACGGCGACCAACGGCCTGCGACGACTTACAGGTCATTCCATACAAACGGCTTTCAACGGCCTATTTGCTCAAAACATCATACATATGTCCTTATTTATCAGTTGGAAGCCGTTGGAAATTAAGCGTCGTTTGCGTTGGAAGCCGTTGATCCGTATACCAACGGATTGACCAACGGCTTCCAACGGGGTTTCCAACGGCCGCTGGCCGTTGGAAACCCCTGTTCCTCTTGTAGTGGAATATACAATGATAGAAACTTCAAATGAGGTAATTTTAATTGCTAACCAATCTTACTAGGAAAAGAAGAATTATTGAAGTTATTTTGTAAACTAAAGCCACAATTCCATAAGGATGTCATAAATAATCCATAATGAGATCAATATGCAACTCCATACAAAAGTAAGGTATGAAAATAATGAACAAGCTGAGTGACATTACAAATAAAATATCCATTTGTTGTTTATTAGAATTTTTTTATTACTGCATATGACGTATACAAGCTTATTAAACCAGAAAAGGCATTTAAAAGGTTCTAATTGAAAAAATATCATAGGGGGTAAAATGATAAGATCCACACAAAAATTTACACTAAAATAGATATCAACTAATCACGTAGTTCAAAAACTAAGTTTGATTATCATAATGGAAAATTCAAAAACTAAGTCTGATTTCATATGTTAATCATATACTACTAAGGTTACTTTCCAATAGGATATTAAAATTATGTTAAACTCAGTATAAAGGGTTCAAAATTTTGATAAAACATAAAATATTGTAATGAGTTAAACGTTGGATTGAAATAATAGGAAAAAACATGTATGCATTAAAATTAAGTATTGGTTATATTTAATTTTGTGGAACAATAATACGACAAGTAAATGTATATATAATTATGTGTATATGTACATACACCCCTATATATATATATATATATGTATGTATGTATGTATGTATGTATGTTTGCAGCACATGCGAATAATGTACTTAAGAATACATAATATTAGAAAATGAACACATTATATTAAAATAAAATTTTCATGAAGTCAAAAATGCTATAAAAAAAGATGTATGAAGAATATACGGTTTTAGGTGATATTCGACTTTCTTAATTCTAAAACAAATTAAATTATATCAACATACATCAAAATTTTGAATGTTTTTTTTTGAACTTAATATGAAGCAACTAACCATGATAGTGCTACTAAGAGAATAATTGTACCGAAGAAAAATAGTATATAGGTATCAACCCGTTTCAACAATGTAAAAAAATCATTAAAAACTATGAAATAAATCTATATTCATCTTTAAAAGAAAGAAAATTCATCAATTGTGTTTCATCCTCATATAAATATGTATGACCTAACCTTTACCGTAGTTACACCTGAAGGGTACGTGATTATGTATAGAAATTTAGGAAATTACAGAATTATTAAAAATATTCACAGACAACATTACACTTAATATCTCAGTAACCATATAATTATGAAGTTAAGAACCCAAAATTCTCTAATTTTCAAACATGTCTGTCAAAAAAACAATCCCAAACTATCTAATATTCAGCATCCAAATAATACCCAAATCTCAGTTTCAAAACAAAACTTTCCAAACTTGCTAACTTCTTTTCCTAGTTCATAGCTACTAAACTCTAAAATTAATTAAATAAATAATAGTATATAAAAAAATGTTAGAAGCTTTTGACATCCTCCCCGGAGTTGTATCTAATTTCAGGTAGCTGTTTAGAAATGAATAGAAAGGTTGCGGCACCAACAATCATTTGTAGCTTCGGTACGCCTAGATGGGACAGGCCACAACACACAACACATTCCCGTTCATCGATGCGACAGAGTTTCGGCCTCGACTTTTATCTTTCTACGAAATCAAACTGGTAAATTGTTTGGACAAGGCACTTTTGGTGAAGAATAAGCTATTTGAAGATGAAATCGAAGGGCAGCGGAAGAAGCATGGAGGCGATGTAGAAAAAATTGAAGGGCCGAAACCCTAGAATGAAAAGGGGATAAAACGAGGACACTATCTGTGAGAGATGTGAGAATGGATAAGTAATAAAATAAGATAAATTACGGTCCTATCCAAGTTAGGTTTAACTATCTGCCAAATTACCGAGCATAGCTGAACATAATCACAGTAATAACCATGACAACAGGTTATAACGAAAATATCTATTATAACTTTATAATGGTTATTACTGTTACAACCTGGAAGCAAAAAAGTGTTACAAAATGGCATGTATTATGTAGTGTCTTCTTCTTAGAAAGAGATAGCGACATTGATAGTGAACAAGCAAATGCATGATTCATGGCCAAAGATAATGAGGTTAGTCAATTTTCTTTTGAAGATATGGTAGAAATAAACGTAGAATTATTTGAATCTAGAAATAATTTCAAGAGAAAATTTAAACAAACTATTAAGGATTAGAAAGAGTCAGAATTTGAAAGAGATAAGCTGAAAGATGAAAAAGAAATATTAGAAGACGAAATTAGAAAACTTCAAGAATGTCTTTCTGATTCAAATTCATAACCTTCCTTATGATTTAAGAAATTGAAACTCAAAAAGAAAAGAATTATATGCTTATTTCTGAAAATCATGAGTTAAAAACCAAGATTAAACTTGGAGAGCTAGATAATTCAAGTCTAGAGATTAAATTTGATGGAATTACTAAAAAATGTTACTAATTTTAATAAAGGTAGAGAACTTTTCTAGAATTATAGAAAATTCTCAATCAGCATCTAGTAAAAAGGGATTAGGATATAAGTCGAATCTAATATTTCAAAAAGATAAACAAAAAGAAATCTAATAAGGCTAACCCTAGCAATTCATCAATATCATCCAACAAGAAAAAGGTTTCTAAAACTATTAATACATGGGTTCCTAAAACGGATAATTATTTGATTAGGAAAAAATACATTAAACATTCTTAGAAACAATACATAATAATAAGGATTATACTTTTAAATATTCCATTAAACCCTCTTGGGTATGGTTACCTTCCGTTTAACCCTTGGACCTTAATGGAGGAAGTGGGTACCAAAGTATTTTTTTTGCAGGTACACCGCAATAAAGATTAGGTTATTTCGGTATTTCTGATATCTTTGGAAATAGAGCTCAAATCGAAAGAGTAAATTGGAGTATTTGAACTTGTTGTTTTTATACTTTGGTATTGTACAATATCTATGTCATGGATATGTTGTGCTTCATCTATTTTATCTTGTGTTATCTTCCTTTTTGACGATGACAAAAGGGGAATGCAGGAAATATATCGTCACATACTCAGGGGGAGTAAGTATAAAATATTTTATTATATGCTGTCGAGTGTCAATCTTTATTTACAGATTGTCATCAGTCGAAAAGGGGAAGAATGTTGAGTCCTAGTTTTGATTCATGACACGAAGAAGAACAAGAACGGGAACAAAAAGTGAATATCAATAACAAGATCTTAAGCTACTATATACAAAGATAAGTATTGAGTCTTGAGTTGTAGGTTAAAACTTGTTAAAATCTCTCCTCAAAGAACATGTGTGTGTATATATATATGTGTGTGTGCGCCCTGAATTTGTGCATACTGCACAAAAAGTACCAAGTCAGTCAACTGACCTGCACAATTTTGTGCAATATGCACAAATGCAAATATATATACACACACATACACACACACACGTGTTGAATGTTCAGTTGACTGACTTAGAACTTCAGTCAATAGGATTTCTACAATGGCTATATTTTCTAAAAAGTCACCATTTTTCGTGAAGAGATACAGCCTTTTATCAAAGGATTTAGACACTACTTTTCATCAAATCACTACAAAAAAAACATACATATGGTTACATTCATTGGTTGCGTTTGATATGTAAATGCAACCAATGTGGTTTTTTATTTTATATTTACGATTTTGGTAACATTTCTTTAACAATTGACTAGAATATTGGTTACGTTTGACCCTTCCCTTCCATTACGTTTCACTTCCCTCCTTTATTTTCATTTTTTCGCCTAAACCTAAATTGCTTTCGTCTTGGTCTTCCCCTAACTTACTTTCCTCCTTTCTCGTCTTCTCCATTCAACATTTCTGTCTTCATACGAATTTTTGTCACTCGTTTACTACTACACCATTCTCACTGCCTTCAACCGCACATCGCATAATACTTTTCCCAATCTTGTTTCTTTCCGTTAAAATTAAAATCGAATTCTGCTTTTACAATCCTCTCTGCGCTGAAAATTGAAACCTTCGGATATCCTTTTTAATCGATGTGTTGTTGAATCAATTGCAATTTCAGGGATGCACAAATAATCTTCTTGTATGCCTATTCCTTAACATCTCACTTTGATTTGGAGATACGATAACTTATGGAGTGATTCTCAAAAAGAATTAATGGTAATTTATCTTCTGTTGATATATAGATCCAATAAACAAGTAGGTAAGTTTCTTCAATCGATCATCGATATTGTGTAACGATTTGGATTTTGCCCGGACCTAATCGATTGCAAAATCGACTAAGAACGTTCAAAAACCCGAATATGCTAACTTTGGGCATACAACACATCAGAACAAATAACAGAAGACTTTTATTACATCATTATAATGTTACATCAGAGTATAAAATATCAGAGTACATCGAAAAATAATAATACAGCGGAAGATTAAATTACAATAAATGTAATACAGTGCAGCGGAATTAATAAAATGATACAGCGGGGGTCTATCAATGCTCTAGACACAGCTTTAAGCTTCAATCCAGAATCCTGCTCAATATATTTGCAAAATAAGCTACTTGACTGCCTGTGTGGAAAAAAGGGCACTCAAGTTTGCAAAGTGAAACAAACTATAGGTCAGTCATGGGACTGGTATGAGAAATCTTTCCTAACTTATCTAATAATAAGGCTAACCACAGGACCATGCCGGTAACGCAGAACGGGTTTACTCCATTGGATTGTCAGTGCATGGAATAAAGTAAATCGTTAAATAGCGCAATGCTTTTTAGAAAAATGAAACCATTATAAGACTCAAGTCCCATCACACAATGTAACGCAAACCGGAGGATAGAGTTTTACCTTATAATGGTAAAAAATGCTTGATACGATAAAACGGATTTGATATTATTATTAGTGTATATATGTTTCAAAAGCATTTCAATCATAATGTATCAATCATAGTCGACAAAACTACCATATACTATGTCGCCATACTAGTTCTACAATCAGAACCGCATGGTGTCGTATTGGAAGTTGGATTTTCATCATGAGTCAAGGCTAGGGACGATCTCCTTACCGATTTGAGACACTCTAGCAATGTCTCAGGATCCCCCGCAGTGAACCCTTGGATCCTGCAGGGCCGGTCCACAAATATACCTTAATGGATTGGCAATTCCTGGACACACGTTTCCTGGTCTTATTGAACATATAATTTGGTCACTATCGACCAACAAATCTGAGGCGCCTCATAGTCCATCAACCACATAAGTAAAATGTCAGGGCTTGCAAAACCCTGATACCACTTCTAGCTAGAAAGAAACGTGTGCACTCCCTGCGTTCCCTTGTCCCCTTTCTGACTATTACCCGGGTGTGAGGCTCGCGAGGTAACGCTATACACAAAGCTATGCCGAAATAGGCTATGCTTTGATCATCAACCACAAGGTTCTGCTTTTCAACAAAAGCCTTGATCATTTGCATCTTGGCATGCCACAATGACAATCCACGCCATGCGATCGATAACTACCAATATATAACCTCTGAGCTCGTGCATCCTACAGAAGGGTGTTAAGAAAGAGAATAAATTCTCCGCCACCAATCAGATATGTATTAAATAGAAATCAATTCACATAGAATGAAATTCAACGTCAGACACACATCCATTAACAAGTCCGTTCTGGGTCTGAATGAAACCGGAGACACCTTATTCCTCATCCCATATGTCCAATACGGAAGAGAGGTGCTCACATATCCGGATGATCAACAAGTACGTCCGGACAACTATCACTTTAACACTTTCCTAGGAGCGACCCAGTTCAGGGCATCAGTTGTTGCCCATTCGATGTGAAGATCGCCGGTCTTCAACCACCATCTTCAATGTCTTTGACTTTTAATCGTTTTAGTAATTATTCAGAATGGGTTAAACCCGGTCTTTCCAAATAACTCGCGTATTTTATAATCAAAATCAAGTGCTATAAATACACATCATACACCTCAATCCAATTTAGAATATTCTTTTAATAAAATATTCATATTAAAAGGGAAAGATTCCCATCAATTTTATCAAAAATAATTTCTTTTAAATTTATTCTTTAATCTTATTTTTAGAGATTTATTAAAACTCCAATTTGGTCTTAATATCAAAAATCATTATTTTATGGTTATTCAACTTTTAAAAACTTAATCTTGTCTTTAACTGGGTTAAAGAACCAATGTCATTTAAAACACAGTTCACGATAAACCCAAAATCAACTTCCATTAAATATGGAATTTTCACAGAAATCAAATCAATATATAATCGATATAAATTTCTGTATCAGGCAAATAATATAAATGGAGTAACGACAAAGCATTTTAAATTCCATATATAGTAACAGTCTTCTTTTACAGAAGCCTATCTCGATTATTATCAAATTGAATTTCCACTCAATTCCAATTTAATATATTAAATTGGAAAAGTTGACTTTGGAAAATTTCTTTTTAAATCTTAATAAAAAGATTTGTAGATTCTAAATTATATTTTCACTGTTAGTTGGGTTAAAGAACAAATGTCATTTAAAACACAGTTCACAATAAACCCAATTCACATATCATTTTATTCCAATTACTAAATATAATTGGAAACTCTAATAATCTAAATTAAAAGATTTATTCCTTTCATACGAGGTTTAAGAATAGTGTTATTTAAGACGCCATCCACAACAACCAAAAATCTAATTCTTTTATTTAATTCTAATTAAATATTAATTAATTAAAAGACTTCATTAAATCTTAATTTAAAAGATTTATTCTAGTAAATAACTAGTTCATTTCGATAAAAATATATTTTTATCTTTTGTCCATCAAAAAATGGACATAGAAATCATTATTTTATTCTTCGCTGAATATTATTTTAAAATATTCATTATTTAAAAATATTCTTTATATAAAAAGATTCTTTATGTAAAAATATTCCTTATAATACAATGTTCTTTATTTTAAAGCATTCTTTATAATGAAGTGTTCTTTATTTTAAAGTATTCTTTATATTACAATGTTCTTTATTTTAAATTATTCTTTATATCACAATGTTCTTTATTTTAAAATATTCTTTATATTACAATGTTCTTTATTTTAAAATATCTTTATTTAAAAGAAATTCTAAATCGGAATGCGACTATCATTTACCATATAACTTCGGTTATATGGATTTCATACATCGCATATATACGATAATAATGATAAATAATCTTTAAACAATCCATTCGCATCCAGAGTGAAATTTACAACTGTGTGAGCATTAAAATGAATAAATAACGCTCATCGCAGCCTGTCAATCCACCGATTGGTATACAACTAAATATTGGGACTAGTGTATGTCAAATATCATCCCAATACCCGTGTGGGTTTTCAGACAACAACAATTCATCAAAAAAAAATCATTGGTTAATGAATTAACCAATTTTAATTCCGCTAACATTTTGATGATAAATAACAAACATGTTATTATATTCCTAATGCCAAATGAAAACGTATTTTGCTCGCAAAATTTCCCTACATGTATCTAACGTATAATTTGACAATATAAACGTCACTTTGATTTGCATACAAATTCTATTGTATAATTTAACAATAAAATGTCACTTTAATTTACATACAAATTCAAATATATTTTTGACAAATAAAATGATTCTTATATTTGCATATAAATTCTAATGTATGTTTTGCAAATAAAAATGATTCTTATATTTGCATATAAATTCTAATGTATGTTTTGCAAATAAAAATGATTCTTATATTTGCATATAAATTCTAATGTATGTTTTAACAATAAAAATGATTCTTTATTTAACATACAAATTCTAATGTATGTTTTTAACAATAAAAATGATTCTGTCATTTTTATTGACGATTCCATTTTCAACAAAATGATTAAAAATGATCTTTTCGTTTTGGTTGATAATTCTATTTCAACAAAATGATTAAAAGTGATAATTCCATATTGTTAACAACTCTTATTTTAACCAATTGAATAAAAGTGATAATTCATATTGTTCATGATTCTAATTTAACAAAATGAATAACAAATGATAATTTCATATTGTTAACAATCCTAATTTAACAAAATGAACACAAATGATTCATTAATTTTTGTTGACAATTCTAATTTAACAAGATTAATATTTTTGCTCAACCACTAATCTCTTTAACCAAAATGTTATTTTTGTTATAACTCAAATCCATTTAACAAAAATGTAATTTTTGTTTTCAACCATCATATTTTGACAAAATTGAATATTTTGTTTCAACTACTCTTTTTGACAAAAATGAATATTTTTGGTTCCAACTAATCTTTTTGACACAAATGTTAACTTTATTTCAACTAACATGTTTTGACACAAATGATAATTTTGTTTCAACTAACATGTTTTGACACAAATGATAATTTTGTTTCAACTAACATGTTTTGATAAAATGATTATTTTTTATTTCAACTAACATATTTGACAAAATGATTATTTCTAATTCAACTATTCTAATTTGTCAAAAATGTTCATTTTTTGTTTGTTTCAACACTTATAATTTGACAAAAATGTTCATTTCTGTTTCAAAAATTCTAATTTGACAAAAATGTTCATTTCTGTTTCAACTATTACATTTTGACAGAAGTGACAAATTTGGTTTCAACTATTATAACTTGATAAAAGTAATAAATTTGGTTTCCACTATTATAATTTGATAAAAGTGACAATTTTGGTTTCAACTTAAAAGGGTATTTTTCTTATAACTCAAGCCTCCTTAACAAAAATGTTATTTTTGTTTTTACTCTTGTCTAATTAATAAAAATGTAATTTTTGTTGTTCAATTTTTTACTGAAAACTAAACTACATTAAAAATATAATTTTTAATGTTCAGTCTTTATATTGAAAACAATAAGCAATAAAAATATAATCTTTCAAGTTACTTCTTTTTATTTAAACAAAGTGAAATAAAAACATGACCTTTAATACTTATCTTTTCATTGCAACAAAATTACGGTAAAATATGTTCTTTAATGACCAATCTTTTATTGTGACCAAATTGACAATAAAACCATATCTTTCTATCTTACTCTTTTTATTGTATTGAACAAAGTGACAACAAAAATGAAATATTTTTATTATAATCTTTTATTTTAATCTTTTTATTTTAATGAAAACAAATTTTTGACAAAAACTATGTTTCATGTAAACAATAAAAATGAGATTTTCATTACTAATCTAATTTTGACAAAACCTATTTTTAACATGTCATTCTTTTTATCTAATCAAACATGAACATCTTTAGTTTTATATATATAATAAAAATATTGTTTTTATGGTATGCACTAATTTTGACTAACCTAACATTTTATTTTTATATATACCATAAAAAGATGGTTTTTATTGTATGCACAAATTTTGATAAACTTGAATATTATATATTTTATATATACAATAGAAATGTGGTTTTTATTGTATACACAAAATTTTCGCAATCAATTACAATTTTATACAACACCAACATGAATTTTATATAGAATAAATATAAATTTCACATTGCAATAATAACTAATTTTATTTTAAAATAGAGATCTTACAGTGTGTATGTTTCTTCTGAATTTTCAGTCAGCTCCAAATCTATTCTGATCTGTTCCATCATGTAGTGTTTGATTTTACGGTTCCAACGGTTCGAAAATCGTTCAATTTCGATAAGATCTGAATAAGATATGGCTTTTTAAAGATTTAATTACATTAATTAATAATTAAATAAATAATTAACTTATGATTTTCACTAATTACATTTGCAAACCATCGGCCGTTCCTTCTTCTTTCAGCGATGTACAGAACCCATCGTGCTCCTTCCAAGTTCCTCCTGCTCACCACCTATGCCGCCACTGTTCCCAGATCTAACACCTCCCCTCGACGCGCCGCCAAATGGTCCACCACTGTCGTGAGTCTGGTGAAGTTCAGTCCCCCCTACAGCCGCGAAAATCCCCCTCAACTACGTGACTTCCAGTCAAAAATCCCGCCACCACAACACTTCTTTAAAGATCATCACCGCCCACTTTATATATCTCAATGTTCTCTTTGATTTTGTAATTGAAAGTCCTCGAAAATGTTAAGTGGATTAGGAGATTGAAGGGACTAAAATTCGGAGGTTTGTGGCCATTGAAATCAAAAGGAGGCGGCTGGTTTTAGTGTAGGGTTAGGGTTTCATAACCCTTTATTTATAATATTTTATTATTAAATTGTCCAATTTATAAATAAAACCCTATTAATTCATTTCAGCTCTAATTTTAGCCCAACGAGAGTTGCCCCTAGCCAAATATCCCCATTCCGGACACAATGGGCTAGGTCCAGTCAACCCAATCGATTGTTTTCAGCTTGTTTTCTTAAATTTAAAATATAAATCATTTATTTATTTAATTTGATCGTACATTTAAATTAACCGGGGCCACATACTAACTCTAAAAATTACTGAAAAAATATTTCTAGATATGTTTTGATGATACAGTCCTAACAAAATTAATTTCATCGAATTTGGAGACCATTCGAAAAATGGCCATTTTCTGGTCAATCCAATTTGACTGAAACTGACAAAACACGTTTATATTTGCTGCGCTCACATATTAATTCCAAAAATTATGAAAATTGGAATCTAGCAATAATTTGACATTCGGATCCAACATAAGTGGTTTCGTCGAAAGTGGATGTGACGGCCCGCCCTGCACCAGCCGACATTTCCAATGAAAGTGCGCAGTATCAATGCCCGACTAGCACGGGATGGTCGCCAAAGAAAGGAAAAGAAAGGAACTTGAACTAACAAGGAACCTGTAGAATGTCTCACATCGCATGGAATAAAATATAATAATAACATACTTGACATAAAACAGGCGAGATAATGCATAAGCTGAAAACTAAACCATAATCATCATAGCAGCGGAAATCCAAAATACAGCTTATTACAACTCCAACATACTATCTCTAAAGCAAAGAAAGAGGTGCACTACTAATGCCCAAAGTAGCGACCAACAACAACACAGGGAGAATATATATATATCATACGTGGAAGCCTCCTGCTCGTCTCCGATACAGCTACTCATGCTTACCACCTAACCTGTCTCTAGTCTGCCCGTTTAAGAGCACCTAGAGTAATAAGAAGAGACATAAAACTCTGGGTCAGACAAAAGTCTGGTATGAGTGATAAGCAGCAAAACAGAACAATAACAGGTATACATAACCATACCTGAATCTGGACCTGCAACCAAAGAGTTAGCATACAAGATGTATAATACTCTAAGGTGACATTAGCATATGGTGTAAAGATACGGGGGAGCGGCATGCATGTCATAGTGATATCAAACAATCAAGCATAGCAACCATCCTCACATCTCTCACTCAGTGCGTAAAGTATACGATATCCACTCCTTTGACCACCCAAATCCTTTTGTTGACGTCAAAAGTTGGTCACTAGTGACGATCAACCACCAATCGTGCGATCAACACACGAATAAAGATTAAAAATGCAACAAAAGAACAGGGATCACACACAGAACTTTTATAGTGGTTCAGCAAAGATGGTGCCTATGTCCTATATATTATTTCTCTTTTTTTATTACAAGTGCAATGCTTTGTTTGAAGAAAGGGAAGAAGATGGTTATTTCCCTTTTTCTTCTTGAGAAATATTGAGAGAGATGAACTTCAGAATTGAAGTGCAGCAGAATTGGCAGAAAAAGAGAGAATCCTCTCCCTTCTTCTTTAAGCTTAGAGGTATTTATAGGCCGAGAATGTAGCTTGGGCTATTGCGATATGGTCCGGCCATTTCGGGAAGGCCTAGACACGTAGAATCCATCTGTTGGCTTGAGTTGCGGCTGGAAGGCTGATTCCACTGTTCATAAATAGTATCCTCGGAAGTAGCGGCTGACGCGGAGAGGAATATCAAAAGTAGATCTTTGTCCGCATATGGTTTGACCGTCTTTACTGCCTAGAAAATCGGGATATTTGGTGGACTAACTCTGTAGAAATCTTCCACGCTGGCCTGAGATAATCGGTCGATGCATTCTATCTGGAGGCGAGAAACTCAGTCGACCATGAGACCTATTCTTCTGGGGTGAGCAGTCACTCTGGCTAGTCTAGACTTAGGCCGACATGTGATTGCTTTGGACTATGTTTCTGTCGGGCTTCCTGAAGCGCGGCTTATATGTGTTTGCGCGTTTGGGCTTTGATCTGGCTCGTTGAGACTCTTGCCAAAAAAGAGGGTTAACACTTTGCCCTCGGAATATTTCTTCATCGATAGAGGGAGATGTGTTCTGAAATCTGGACCGAAGCACAAACGCTCGATCTTCCATGGTCACACCGGACCATATTAAGGCCAGAAAACCGACGGTCCGATGTTGTATTAAGGCCAGAAAACCGACGACCTTGCCAGGTCGTATTAAGGCCAGAAAACCAACAACTATCGGGAACCGTATTAAGGCCGAGATGATGATCGCCATCTGTATGAGAATTGATTCCTGCAAATACAAAACAAACCATCCTTATTTCGGAGGAGGGTGATGGGTCGAGCATTTTATTCCACTTGGCTTTAGAGGGTGGCGAGCATAAACCATGATCGTCTTAGTGGCGAACACTAATCCAGGTTCGGTTTGGTAGCGAACACTAATCCAGGTTCGGCTTAGTGGGGTGGTGAGTAGCCATCATCCTCGGCTTAGGACAAGTGTTTTTTATGCTCGACATGTGTTAAGTTAGTTTTTCCAGCAAGCTGTGAATGCTCGCGGGGTAAAGAGAAAAGAGTGTAAGTGTTTAGAAGAAGGGTGGTGGGCTTTCGCGCTGACCACATAAGACAGG
The DNA here is from genome assembly GCA_030737875.1 of Allium sativum. Lineage (NCBI taxonomy): Eukaryota > Viridiplantae > Streptophyta > Magnoliopsida > Asparagales > Amaryllidaceae > Allium > Allium sativum. The sequence goes on along the minus strand of CM060924.1, from coordinate 171,390,312 downwards.
GGGCGAGCGTTTATTCATGCTTGGCTTAGAGATTTTTAAACATGACTCATGTTTGCAAAAGAAAATTCATAGATGCTGAGTAACTGTTACAAATAAATTCTAAAGAAACAACCATTGATTTTAAAGCATGCCTAGGAGCTAAACCCTAACCCTATACATGTGTACATCAAGGTGTCCTTATTATTGAAAGAAACAAATCAAGAAAGATAAAAGCAATCTAATTAATGATAATGTCGCGGGTGCTAGTCTCAGGGTCCTTTCCATTTCCAGGAGCTCGCGGACCAGCCTGAGGAGCTTGGGCAGAAGGTCGTGGTTGCATGGCCGGGGAGCGATCTTTGACATATTCGGCGAGCTCCCCCTTTCTGACTCGTCTTTCGATGAGATCGCGCAGATGTCGGCAATCATTTGTATTATGTCCAGCTACGTTGTGGAATATACAATGCTTGCCAGAGTCGAGCTCCATCTGACTTGGTTCTCGTCGAGAAGGTCTGGGAAAGGGCAAGAACTCGCATATATAGAGGTAGATGTCGAGCAAAGAGGAATTGAGCTCGGTGCATCGATCATATTTGTTTTCATTTCGAGGTCGCACACTGCACTCGTTCTTCTCCGGGGCCTTTCCTCTTCCTTTATTCTGGTCGTTATCGTTGAATGGACCTTGCTGTTTGGCTATTAGAACTTCAAGGCTGGCATCCTCTTATCGGAGGGATCTTTCGGCCTCGGAGTAAAAATCATCTATATCTTTGGGAGGGTCTCTGGTTAGGGAGTTTGAGAATTCAGATCTCTTCTGGACTCTCGTGATTGCGGCCATGAGTACCACCGTTGGCTCGGGCCGATCGACAGATGTCACGGCCGCGTTGAATCGTTCAAGGAACGATCTGAGCATCTCTCCGAATTGCTGCTTGATGGTACATAAAAACATGACACTTTTCGGTCGAGAAATATGTACTCGAAACTGTTCGATGAAGCGGGTGACCAGAGTATTCCAGCTGCTGATCGACTCCTTTGTTAGCTGCCGAAACCACATGCCGGTTATAACCGTGAGAAAGAGGGGAAAGCACTTAGCCATGAAGTTGGTCGAGGCACCAAGTACTTCCATATGTTGCATGTATCGCATGAGATGAATGGTCGGGTCAGTGCGACCATTGTACGGCTCAATATCCGGGAACTTGAAGTCCGAAGGGTTTCGAGAATTTCTGATTTCTCTGGTGAAGGGACTACGATTGACATTGTCTATGTCTTGCTGCGAAGAATTGCCCCGAGTGAAGCGTCGGATGATGCTTGCAAGATGACTCCCATCTCCGAGGAGTCGTTGCCATGAATTTAATTCTGCATCATGAGGAGGTTCTGCGTGAGGATCTGACAAAAGCATGCTCGTAAGGGTGGCCGTTGGCTGGGCTCGGCCTCCGAGAGTTGAGTGAAAGTGTGAGGGAAGGTGAGATCTGGCAGGTAGGTCTGGGCAGAATGGCCCCTCTGGAACCTGATGAGTCATGGGTCGAGCCATACCCGTAGCAAAGGGTCTAGGCTAATCCAGCATAACATGAGATGTTCGGAGCCCGGGGTGGCCCCCATTTGGAGCGAGGTTAGGAGGGTCTATGGTAGCGTTTTCTTCCGCCATGATGAGGACCGGCATAGTAGGATGGCTTCCCTCGTTCGAAGGGAAGGTTGTGCCAACTCTTTGCTGAAGGGAAAGAGTGGTTAGACTGGTCTGCGGTAAGATTCCGGGTTGTAATGGCAATGGCATTGATTCTGATGGACCCGGTGGGAGCACGACCGATTCGATAAGTCGAGATATTCCAAAGAGTGGAGGCATATTGCCAGATGACCTGGATCTTGATCGCCTGCCTCCTGAGGTTCTGTGGCCACAGCTGCACTGGTTGCTAGATACTCCCGGCTGAGGTCGATCGGTTGCTGGGACCAAACCAGCATGAAATAAAGGTGTAGCCTGATCAGTGGCCTGATTTCGTACAGACCGAAGATCAGTTGTTGCCCCAGCTTCGGTTGGTGGAGGAATTGATGTTGAAGCGTTCACCCCTATTTCCAGTCGACCGAGGAGGTGATCCATCAACTGCTGCTGTCGTTCGAGGAATTTACCCTGAGATGTCATATGTTCTCTGAGCTCGACCATGATTTTAATCATGTCGTCCCGGGTTAGGAATCGAGACATATCGTCATGAGAGGAGACTTCATGGCTTATTTCTGCAGCATTTATATCGGCTGCATCGACGTTTGCGGGACGAGAGGATGTTGCATCTTTCTTTCGTTTGTTCGCCATGGGCTAAAGTGTACAGAGGCTTGATGGCAATGTAGGTGCGCAACCCCTACCTAGCGCGCCAAAGTGTTGGCGTCAAAAGTTGGTCACTAGTGACGATCAACCCCCAATCGTGTGATCAACGCACGAATAAAGATTAAAAATGAAATAAAAGAATGGGGAGCACACATAAAAATTTTATAGTGGTTCGGCAAAGATGGTGCCTACGTCCACTTCATATGTTATTTCTCTTTTTTTTATTACAAGTACAATGCTTTGTTTGAAAAAAGGGAAGAAGAGGGTTATTTCCCTTTTTCTTCTTGAGAAATATTGAGAGAGATGAACTTCAGAATTGAAGTGCAGCAGAATTTGTAGAAAAAGAGAGACTCCTCTCCCTTCTTCATTAAGCTTAGAGATATTTATAGGCGGAGAATGTAGCTTGGGATTTTGCGATATGGTCCGACCATTTCGGGAAGGCCTAGACACGTGGAATCCATCTGTTGGCTTGACTTGCGGCTGGAAGGCTGATTCCATTGTTCATAAATAGTATCCCCGGAAGTAGCCGCTGATGTGGCATCCACGGAGAGGAATATCAAAAGTAGAGCTTTGTCCGCATATGGTTTGACCGTCTTTACTGCCTTGAAAATCGGGATATTTGGTGGACTAACTCTGTAGAAATCTTCCACACTGGCCCGAGATAATCAGTCAACGCATTCTATCTGGAGGCGAGAAACTCGGTCGACCATGAGACCTATTCTTCCGAGGTGAGCAGTCACTCTGGCTAGTCTGGACTTGGGCCGACATGTGATTGCTTTGGACTGTGTTTCTGTTGGGCTTCCCGAAGAGCGGCTTATGTGTGTTTGCGCGTTTGGGCTTTGGTCTGGCTCGTTGAGACTCTTGCCGAAAAAGAGGGTTAACACCTTTGCTATGATCACTCTGCCCCATGTAGTCATGATGGCTCCACTGCACTGATCCATTGCCACTAATCCCTTGTTATGTCCAGTCTGCCCATGAAGTCATGACGACTCCATTGCACTGGCACATAGCCATTCTACGATCACTCTGTCCCATGGAGTAATAACTACCCCACTGTACTGATCCATAGCCTAACAACCGTCTTGGTGGTGAATCAAAGTTATGGACGTCGATAACCCCTTAGCACATGTCCCGCAGCAAATCCCAATTCATGAAGTTAACTCGTTGGTTCCCAACTGGATCCTGAGTTCTACTTCCCATTTGGACTACCTTTGCATCTCTGGTTTTGGTCTTCTCCTTGGTTCGTGACCCTTGGGTTCGGCTCGTCTTCTTCCTTCATCCGGATCGGCTCTTGGATGTCTTCTTGGTCGGACCGGTTCGGTCGTGCATGCTCCAGAACGGTCCGTGATGCGTGCTCCAGTTTGTGGTCCTCATCTTCTGGATCGGCTCATGATAGCTCCTCCAAGGCATCAGATCGGTTCGGGCTCCTCAGCTCGTGGATGCTCCGGTTCGGGGTCGGTCACTCGAGCGGGTCGGTTCGAGTACTAGAGCGGTTTATGGGTCCCTGATGCAAGCTGGTCCATGGATCACGATCGGGTCGAAGCGCTTCGGTTCGGGGTAGTGGGAACGAGTCGGTTCGTGATACATGCTCACGAGTGGGGGCGATCCGATCCGGTTCGGTCCATTTCCTGCACTTCTTCCAATAAGCTATTTACGCCATACAACGGCGTTTTCGACCATTCTAACTGTTCTAAGCAATCATAAAACATTCCAAATAGTCATAGCAACATGTATAATCAACCATAAACACCAAAACGTTGAATAATAATGTCAATATGGATCAAATATACCCAAAACCCATGTTTTTCCTTTAATCATGTTTAACCATATGTAATGATAGGATTAACAAAACTTGTTCAAATTAACCTAAATTTTTATCAGATCTCTAAAATAATATTTTAGAATTTTACAAACTTTTCCAGATTTTTCTGAGTCATAATTTCGCAAATTATCACTAATCACCCCTAATTAGCTTAGTGAAAAACAATGCAAATCACTCACCTTAACCAGAAATAAAATATCAAATCTTAAAATCCCACTGTTTGGGTCGAGTTCTAATGCCTAGCAGCTGCTCCAACTCTAATTTGGTGCTATTTCTCCTTGATTTGACGTAGATTAGCTTAATCCTTGAATAGAGAGCGATTTGGGATGAAATTAAAAGGTATAGGCCATTGTTAGGGTTTCTAAGAGGTAAATGGCGGATAGAAAACTGAAATAGAATGAAAACCTAACTCATTTCAGCCTCCCCATAACCCTAATCCCGAAATGGGTTATGGGCCCATTTGCTAATTATCCTAATCAGCCCACTTAAGCAGTTTTTCACCTTCTAAACCTTGTTTCAACCGTATCTCCCAAATGGTGAGTCCGTTTCAGGTCAAAACTCCTTACCAGTCAAAAGTTGTAGGCGAAACAAGATTTTACAGGGGCAAAATGGTCATTTAAAAATCGGCAAAAATCGTGAACTTGGAAATGACCCGAATAGTCGTTCCCCAAAGTTACACGAACATACGACCTCATATGAAAAAAAATATTCTATGATTCTTCGATACGTAGAATGTGGGTCGTTACATTCTCCCCCGCTTAAGAAATTTCGCCCCTGAAATTCCCTAATTAAAGCATACAACGGGTTCTGCATGCCTACCAACGATTCACAACGATCAAACATAATAAACAAACAAAACAAACCTATCCTAGCATGCTGAAAGACTAAATCGAAATGAAAACCTTACCAGGCAAAGAGTTCTGGATACGTCTCCTTAATGCTCTCCTCTGTCTCCCAAGTATAGTCATTCTCATCCTCGGCCCACTGAACCTTGACTAGATTCACCACTTTCCTTCGAAGTTGCTTCATATCATGCTCGACAATACGAATCGGCTTGCGGTACCCAACCGCCGCGAGTTCTACTTTGATATCATCTAACAGATCTGGTGAAATGGCCACATCGAGTTCGTGCACGAATTTCCTTAACTGGGAAACATGAAATACGTTATGAACTCCTGTCATCTTGTCTGGAAACTCAACTTTATACGCCAAATTCCCAATTTGCTCAAGAACTGGGAATGGACCAACAAATCTTGGCGCCAATTTTTGTAACGACCCGGATTTTTCGATCATTTGAATTGGAGATTTAAAATTGGTTTAAATATTTTATTTGGAATATCTACCGATTTTTAATATCGAATTCATTATTAAACGATAATCAAAGGTTTAAATTTATATTTAATATAAAACGAACTCGAAACTGCGCGGTAGTTCGTAATATTCACTACAAGAAAAACCGCATATAGCAGCGGCAGAATCCGCTTCTAATCCGTCGCTAAACAGCCTTTAGCGACAGATTTCCTACATAATGGTTTGGTCGGTAAATAGCATGACGGTATCTGTATCAGATTTTGCGACGGAATCTAGCATGAGTTTTCCGACATTTTTCCATCATTTTACTAATTTTTTATTTATTAATTTAATTTTAATTTATATACCGCCTATTTACCGACGGATAATTAATTTATAATAAAATATTATATATAAAAGAGTTGGTAAATCCTTACTAATTACCAAGGGATTAGCGACGAAAATTATTTGCGGTAAACTTAACTTCCCTTTTTTGTTGCTAATCCGCTGATATTCCCCTTCTGATATATATATATACACACACTGGTCATCACATAACTTGTGTTCCATTCAGTACACAATCATAATTTAAATACAGCACAATTAATATCAACACACATCTCATAATCAATGTTTTACATTAATCACTCATCTCATAATCAACATTCAACATTACATAATAGACATACTAAACATTCTTACATCAAAAATACATAATACATCCATAATATTTCATAAACAATACTAAAAAGTACAAACCAAAATATAGTTCTACCATTTCAAATCCATAACTTGTTGTGGCATGTTCCCGCTTTTTTGCATCAAAGATGCCTACCTTCCTATAAAACAAAAATTCTCTAGTTACACATTTTCATCTCAAACATAATCATCAAATAAACATTTTTAGCATGAGTAGCTGCAAAGAAATACTTAGTGATTAGCAAATAAAGGTCATGTAACATTGAAAAGCTTCAGTCCTAGTTATATGAATGTCCAATAAAAGGCCCACATCTTAAAACAATTATTACGACCAAGTTACTCAGGACTCGGACAAAACTGAATTAGTTCACTTGTGACCCATACACTAATGGATTGATTTCTTCTCCCATAACTGTGCTAAAGATGAACAATGCACTACATGTCAAAGCATAAATGATCCCATAACCTATTGCCTGTATTTAACTGGAAGCTCTGTTAGAACATCTTTCTTCAGTCTAGAATCATAACAGTAGCTTTCATCAAGTTATGTAGTTCTTCGTGATTTCTTGCACCTTAGTACAATCCAAGTACTCCCTAAAATTAATTTAAAGTTCGGTAAAGCATCAATAGAATGATTCCAAAATACCTGTAATAGATCTAGGATTTAATAAATCACTAACCTTGCAATACCTATTACCATATTCATGAACATTTCTGTACATGTCAGGATACGGTGCCTCAAACTGTAGACGAATTTTACAATGTAAAATTAGCATGATAAAAATAAGTATCATTGACTATATAGTTGAACTATTAGCTAGCTACTAAACTAATAAGATTAATCTGTTTGTACAACTCAATAGGTCTAGACAATGTACGAGCTCCGCTAAGTTGTATTGCATATTGATCTTTCTGCATGACAATTAAATATTGTTTTATTTCTCATCGAGAAAGGATAATTGATAACAAAAAATGGGATGGTTGTAGTGCAATTGTAAGTGTATATGATATTTGTTAGGCTGCCAATCAAACTGACAATTCTTTAATGATGTTTGTAATGCTTAAAAGAAATCAGATACCTGCCACTGAGTAACGTTTATGTAACACGGAACCTCCTAAACATATATAAACTAATTACATATGCTATTGGACAGGATAAAGAGAATTGCATAAGATACTTATAAATAAAAGGCAAGAAGAAAATGGAGCAGAGATATCATTTCACATTCAGATTGTACTTATGATACTTAAAAATATTTATAATACAAAATTGTTATTAGTAAAGCTAAGAATTTGAGGAAGGCATGAAGGAAAAAATTCTGATTTTTTTAGTAAGGTACATGTAAAAAAAGCACACATGATTAAATCCGTGTAGCTATCAATATGTGGGACTGTCAATTATTTTATTGGACTATCAGTTATGTAAATACCATGTCGTATGCATGTGCACGTGAGTGTGCATGTTTGTTTTTTTATAAAAACATGACAGCAATATGTGTGTACGTTTGGGGATGGGAAGAACAAGACAAGTGTTTCGCAATCCCAATACTACAGATTAGATCCACAAATTTTGCTACCCCAATGAATGCATGCATATTAAGCTATAATTCTATGCCCATATAATAGGGATAGCAGCATTTGTTCATTTATCTTGTGCACTTTTCTGATAATGTGATTCATTTGCAATCACAATCTCAAAAGAAACAAACGAAGAAACACTTTCAAAAGAAAATTAAAAATTATGCCCGCGCATAAGTGTGCAGAGCGAGTAGTGTGTTCTTGTGCAAGTGCAAGTGCAAGTGCATGAACAAGAGAGAAAGCATCTAACTATGCTGCTTAAAATAATTATTATAAAATTTTAGGTATTTCATTGCCAACAAATCATCCACCAACCGCACTTCAAAACTGACTGACTCCATCTTCCTATCTCACCACGCTTTCAAAATAACCAACTGTCATCTGAAACTAAACACCATCAATCAAACAACGTCACCCCAGCAACTCATGCTTTTACTAACTAACCGCGGCACTTCACCATTTGAGTACTAACTAACAAACACATGCTTAAACCAAGTTTCAAATAGGCTTGGTCTATCCAAATACAAAGCAAGCACAAGGAATTATACAAATAACTACATCTAACATTGGATGGACCAAAAATCTGCAATCACTATAACTGTTATTGAATCTAAATTGAATATACTGAATCGTACACGGAACTATACAAATAATTATATTGGTAACATATTAATTGTCTGCAATTAAAAGTTCGAAATAATAAACATGGGAAACTTACATAAACAACCTGAGTCTGTTTCAAGGGATAACTTTTGAAGAACATAGATGGATCATCGACTGCTTGAAGGAATAGATCAAACTCCACTGGACCACATGCCACTGTCAACGACCTCTTCCTCTTCCTGGCGTTCACCTCCAGGCCAAGACCGATTGACCCAATCCTCGCCAGCTGCGTGAATGAATAGATCAAACTCCGTGAACCCAAACTGTAACAAAACACTAACCTGAATCAGTCTCACCACTTCCAACCATGACTGATAGTTTGGTGAGTACATCAAGATGGGAAAAGGAGATTAGATAACATCGGATGGAAGGGATAAAGAGGCTACGAAAGCGAAGGTGAAAAGAGGCCGAAAGAAAATTCATGATGGAAATTTAGGGTTTTCAAGCTGGAGGCGAAAAGCGACAGATGGAGAAATACAAAAAAACAAAATGGAGACTAAACGAGAAAAATCTATCGATGTGAATAGAGAAGGATGGAAAGAGGAATATTAAGGTGGGAGGCATCGGAAGGAGGACATGAGAGGTTGAGATCCAGAAAGAAGAAAGTAAGCGGAAGAGAACGAAGACAGGAGAGAGACTAGAAAATTATATGGGAAAATATTGGTCGCAAGCCCAAAAATTTCGTTTTGGAGCCAAAGGTAATTTTCGTTTTGGAGCCAAAGGGAAAATTGGATATGGTGCCAAAAAAAATTGTATGCTCAACCGTATAACATTCTATAATAAATATTTAAAAATTTAAAATTCATCCGTATTCATATTTGAAAAATAAAAATTATCTAACATTGGAAAAACAAATACAAATACGAATATGGTCACACTCGCATAAGATGATCGTTCGTTTGAGTGCTAATAAAATTATACTTAATTATTTCACGAAATTTAAAAGATAAAATTATTGTCATTTAATTATTACTTTATATAAGTAAAATATTTTAACTATTTAAAGTTAATTGCAATGTATATGTTACTAGTTATTAACTTTTTATTTGTTATTTCATATTTAAAATTATTAATACTATTTATTAGTTATTATTGTTATATCCATTATTATTTATTTAATGTTAATTGTCAATATTAGTTATTTCATATTTAAAATTAATTATTATTATTAAATAGTGGTAAAGAATAAGAGTTGTTAAGCATAGGGATCTATTACAACTTACAAAAAAGATATATACATATATAATTATTCAAAATGATTTCGTGTTAAAAAATAATTGGTTTTATAAACTTTATGATTTATTTCAAATTTATTCAAGATGATTTCAAAATTTTAAATTTTTCAAAATATAAAACATAATTATCAACTATAATTATAAAACATAATTATCAACTATAATTATCAACTGTAATTTAATAATTATTTAAAATTAATTATTGAATACTAGATATCATTTCATAAGTATTAAATTTTATTATTAATTATTAAATAATTTTTATAATAAACTGATATTTTCAATATTTAAGGGAATAATAATAAAAGATAAGCGAATTTAGCAAGCAAAAGGAGTTTACCATAAAAAATCCAATTCGTAACGGCTCTTCTTTGAGAAAACAATGTATTTTATTAATTACTATTACCTCTTATTTATATTATATAGTAATTAATCAGCATTATTTTTCAAAAAAAATTAATCATTTTATAAATAATAAATATAAAAGTTCGTTTCAAATCTCTTGGAAAACTGCAGGAAAAATAGCATCAAAATTTTGTCGATAGTAATCCGACTCTATTAGCAACGGAATTTAGCATTAAATATTATATGATGGTAAAGAGCTGCAATTTCCATTGATTTAGCGACAGAAGTAGTATTCGACGATAATAATTTATAATAAGATGACATATAAAATCCAAAATATTTCCTCTTACAAAGCCCACATAAATCTGCCGCTAATTAGCAACGGAATTTTCCGCTGCTAAAAATCTGTCGCTAATCTCGGTTTTTCTTGTAGTGATTGAATTTTGAACTTCAATTGAATATACAGAATCCGTTATAGGTCGGAATTTTGTGAAACAAGAAACGTTAGAATCGAATTGATTATAATTTTCTAATAGACAAGAAAAATTGAGATTTTCAGCTTATATATTGTGATTTATGCCTAATTCAAATTTTGAAATAGTCGCAATGGAAATCATTTATAAACAATAACGTTTATTTATTAATTTAAAGGATTTTCAATAGAAATTGGACATCGAATAGGTTAATATCGAGTTATAAGGCCATAGTAGTTTATATATGTCATTTTCTCTAGATATATATACGATGATAATAATTTATTATTTTTAATTTGAATTGTTTTGAAATTTATTTATATTTTTAAAGATATTATATAAGCCATAAAAATAGTTATCTTTCCGAACGACCTCCGTTTTCGATGAAACAAATTTTATTGGAATGCGTATGATTAATTATTGCTAGTTTTCCAGTTTGGAGCCAATTGGAGTTATTTTGTCGGTAGACGATATTTAAAGGTGAACAGATGGATAAATTAGGATCTAAATCGTGATGTTTTTTTGCAAATAGTCTGTTTTCCACGAAATTAGTTTTATTAGAACCATAACACCAAATTGTAACATGACGTCCATTTTCGTAATTTTCGAAGATTGTGTTTATCGATGCGAATTTAATGGTCCACTTTAAATAACGGTGAACGTATAAAATATAACATACCCACGCACATTCTTTGATAATTCTTCTACTCTATACACGCCTATGCGTGCCTAGTTCGAAACACAAATAGATTAAAAATCTTCTACTGTATAAGCTTTTGCTGTTTAGTCTCAACAACTATCACGACACACAAAGGGTACAAGCTATTCTGCCTCCTTCAAACTCAAGCACATGGCAGAATTAAATGAAAATACGGATCTTTCCCTACCTATTTCTTCACGTTGTAGTAAACTATCCATGAACAGCTACCATCATGCCATGCATGATGCATCCATCAACTACCCTATCTGCATATTTTACAGCTCACGTACATGGCCTGCCCTCCTATCAGCCTGTATATTCACATCAGCTGTTAATCTATAAAATCAAACAACTACCATCCAGCCTGTATGAAATAACTTGCAACCCCATTCTATGTGTTGAAGCTATGTACGTGCTAGTTTTGGGAAAAGAAACTCCATAACACACATGCCTATTCCTGTTAGAATTTGCAGCTACAATAGAGCCTACACAGTTCAGCCTACTGTCTACCTTTTTCTTTCCAGATATTAATTTGTACCCAAAGCTAGGAATGAGCTATCTTTTTTCCTGCCCTATGTTGTACGCAGAGAAGTTTCAGCTCCAAGCAAACATACATACGGCCCATCACGTTTCCATTAAAGAAAAGAAAGGGCAGGCAAAGCTATGTTGATGTATACAAGTAGCCTATTGTACCCTATATGTTTAACATGACTTTGAACTCATCCTTTTCCCCATCTTCACCTATATATATGTATTTTTGCTTCCGCTCCTCTCAACATTTTGAAACTGAACAAATCATTATAAAATAAGATCTAAACTCACCAACTAATCAATGGAGATCAGACCGACATTGTCTACATGTAACTGAAGGGGGAAACTGGCGGGTCGTAAATAAAGCTCCAAGTATTAACAGATGGTGCGGCTGCTATCAGCTGTTATTATATCCTCTTGTACACGTGGGTTGGACCACTTATTTTCTTTACTTTCTTTTATCTGTCTGGGCCTATGTTTAAAGCCCATTGCTTTGCTTATATAATATACGAACCTGCACTGTAAAAATAACTTTTCCCTTGTGATAATTCATGCTCTGCTGTTCCTCATTTACTCTCAGCAGTTCTTGATATATGTTTGCCAAATCTTAATTTGGTATCAGAGCGGAATCATACTAGCTTATCAGCATCGATTCTGGTGATCTTTATATACACAGATCTGATACATCAAATCAGATAAGTGATTCAATTTTCTTCTCCTCAGAGTAATTTCATCACCGGAGAAGAAGAGGGCACATTCTGATCAACTGTGCCGTGCCATCAGTCTCAGACACAGCTGCTACATCCATAGCCTCGCTGTGCTCAAGAAAGGGCTGCATCAGTCAATTCATCATCTGTCCTCGATTGAGTTGAAAAATTCATTCAAGAAAAATCAAGAAGCATTCAAGAAGCGCCTGTGCCATACCATTAAACACAATCAGATAAAATCTCATCATCTTGGTTACCTGGTTGCAGCAGACACGCTTGATAACAGCCTTTGATTCCTGGCAGTCTCTCAACTCAATTCATACCTTCTTGGCGTCGGTTTCTTCATGGCCAACGATAATAACTCATCAGATTCAAACTCTGGAAATGCAACTACACCCTCAAATGCTTCTGGATCCTCAAATGCCTCAGCCCCTCAAGAAGGCACATCAGCTGCAGACAAATTGTTGAAAACAGTTGTAAGTCCACAATCACAATTAATCACTACTCAGTTAGATGAAAATAACTACCTATTGTGGAAACTACAAATTCAAACTGCTCTTGAAGGATATGGGTTAGAAGGATACGTATTAGGTACTGTTGACACACCATCTAAATTTGTTACTGATCAAGATAATAGAGTTATCAGTAATGAAGAATTTATAAAATTTCATAGACAAGATCGCTTGATTAGTTCTTGGCTACTGTCTTCTATCAGTCAAAGCATACTGCCTCAAGTTATAGGATGTAAAAGTTCAAATGAAATCTGGCTAACTATAGAGAAAGGGTTTAACAACAAATCTTATGCCAAGGTCATGCATTACAAAAGGCAGTTGCAGAAAATTAGAAAGGATAACATTAGTATGCGAGAATACTTAAGCAAAATTAAGTTTCTCTGTGATATGTTAGAAGTAGCAGGTCATAAAGTTTCTGATTCAGAACAAATCTTGATCATTCTTAATGGATTAAGTGAGGAATATGAAGCTGTTGAAGCTATCATTGCCTCACAAAAACAATTCTCTTCTATGGATGACATTCACTCTATCCTTGTGTCTCATGAAGCTAGAATTGACAGTAAAAGAAATCAAGAAACAGATTTTAGTGTCAACTATGCAGCTAACAAGAATAAGAATCAAAGTAATAATACTAAATCAGATCAAACCTTTCAAAGAGGTGGACCATCAGGCAGAGGCAGAGGAAGAGGTAGATGGAGCAACAACAATAATAAACCAAAATGTCAGATATGTGAAAGAATTGGGCACACTGCTACAAAGTGTTATTTCAGATACAACCTCAACTATGCCAACTATCAGGTTAATAATAATCAAAGGGGATCAAACCCAAGTGCAAATATTGCTCAAGCACAATCAGACCAAGGTACACAATCATATGTTTCAAGAAATCAAAGTGAAATAGCCAGATTGGATCACATAAACGATGACAATTGGTACCCAGACTCTGGAGCTACAAATCACATAACCAATAATCTTGAAAATCTCAATCTTGGAAATAGAGAATATAAAGGTAATCAGTCTATTTGCATGGGGAATGGTAAGTGTATAAATATTTCTCACATTGGCAATGGTAGCATAAATGGTAAGAGAAAACTCTATTTACACAATTTATTAAGGGTACCAAGAATCAAGAAGAATTTAATTAGTGTCTCACAGTTTGCCAATGACAATCAGGTGTATTTTGAATTTTATCCTAAATACTGCTTAGTAAGAGACATACTGAATAATGAAATTTTGTTGCAGGGTGATGTTGTTAAGGGACTGTACAAGTTTAGCTTCAAAAATTGCAAAAACATTGCAAATTTTAATTCCAGTTGCAATTATTCTGAATACAGTTTAAACTGTAATAATAGTGAAGTACACCCTGTATCTGAAAACGCTATTACTAGTAATAATATGTCTACTATTGAGCATTGGCACTATAAACTTGGTCATCCAAGTATTAAAACTGTGAAGAAAATTCTTCTTGATAACAAAATACCCTTTGATGATTTAAACTACCATATATATGCACTTATTGTCAAATGGGGAAGAGTCATAGATTACCATTTACTACATCTACTACCATATATTCTAAACCATTTGATCTTATTGCTGCTGACCTATGGGGTCCTGCACCAATAAGCTCAGACTTTGGATACAAGTATTATTTGTCTCTTGTTGATGCATGCTATAGGTACACTTGGCTGTTCTTGCTAAAATCAAAGTCTGAAACATTTAACTGTGTTGTGAACTTCATAAAAATGATTGAAACTCAATTTAACTGTACCATAAAAACCTTTCAATCTGATGGTGGTACAGAATTCAAGCCACTCAGTAATATTTTTAAAACCAAAGGTATAATTCATAGGCTCACATGTCCTTATACTTCTGAGCAAAATGGCTTAGTTGAGAGAAAACACAGACACATTGTAGAGTCTGGTTTAACATTATTGGCACAAGCCTCTTTACCCCTAAAATTTTGGCCTGAATCATTCAATTCTGCTGTTTATCTAATAAACAGGATACCAACTAAGGTACTAAATGATATCAGTCCATTAGAAAAACTATATAATGTTAAACCAGATTACAGTAAGTTGAAATCATATGGTTGTCTATGTTTTCCACATTTAAGACCATATAACACAAATAAGTTAGACTACAGGTCCAAACCCTGTACATTTATTGGATACTGCTTGTATCAGAAAGGGTATAAGTGTATTGATGCAAATGGAAGAGTTTATATTAGCAGGGATGTTATATTTGATGAAACTATCTATCCATATAGAAACAACAAAGTAAAGACTTCAAATAAAGTCTATCAACAAAAGATTATTGTACCTGAATTGCCAATCGTTAATGGCAATGGGGTAGAGAATGATGGTACTGAGGGTGCTGTTGCTCAACATGATCATCAAGATACTGGTAGCTATTCCAACACTGATCATGGTGAACCTCCCAGCCACGCTCAACAGTCTACTGCACAAATCAGCAATGAAACAAACACATCAGACAATTGTAATGTACCTGAAAACACTGATAGAAGCACAACTGGAAGCAGTGACAACAAAAATGATTCAAATCAGGATGTCTCACCATCAGGTCAACCCCCAACACAACCAGGTCATCATATGATAATCGGAAGCAAGAGAGGAATATTCAAGCCAAAAACTTATATAGCCATTGAAGCTACGGAAGAACCAACCAGCTATAGTGAAGCTGCAAAGAATGAAAACTGGCTTACTGCTATGAAAGATGAGTATGATGCCCTGGCAAGAAATAATACATGGGAGCTTGTCAATCCTCCTCAAAGCAAAAATATTATTGGATGTAAATGGACCTTCAAATTAAAGAAAAATCCAGATGGAACAATCAATAGACACAAGGCAAGGCTAGTTGCTAAGGGTTTTACACAGGAATATGGATTTGATTATAATGAAACCTTTTCTCCTGTTGTAAAGCCCTCAACCATAAGGCTTATATTTACTGTTGCATTAAGTAATAACTGGAAAATCAAGCATTTGGATGTCAATAATGCATTTCTAAATGGTATTCTAGAAGAAGAGATTTATATGCAACAGCCTCAAGGATTTGTACAGGATGAAACAAAAGTCTGCAAATTGAAGAAAGTTATCTATGGTCTTAAACAAGCTCCGCGTGTGTGGTTTGAAAGACTCAAAACTGCTCTATCATCCATGGACTTCCACCCAACAAAATCTGACACCTCCCTATTTATTAAATTAGGTAGTACATCAACTATATTTATACTAATATATGTTGATGATCTTATAATTACAGGTAACAACATGGATGAAATAAGGCAACTAACAGAGTACTTAAACAAGCAATTTTCAATTAAGGACCTGGGTGACATATCTTTCTTCCTTGGCATAGAAGTTAATAGAGTATCTAACTCTGAAATTCACCTCTGTCAAAAGAAGTACATCTCAGAGTTACTTGCTAAATCTAAAATGGATGAGGCAAAATCACAACCTACACCAATGATATCTAATCAACACTTCTCTAAAAACAGGGGAGAAACCATACCTAACATTAAACAATATAGAAGTGTTGTAGGAGCATTACAATATGCTACTATAACACGACCTGATATTGCATTTAGCGTTAATAAGGTTTCTCAATTTTTACAGAACCCTTTGGATGAGCACTGGAAGGCAGTGAAAAGAATTCTCAGATATCTAAAGGGAACTATCAACTATGGACTCACTTTAAAGGCATGCAAGCAGCTAAATATTATGGCATATACAGATTCAGACTGGGCAGCCGATATTGATGACAGGAAATCAATAACTGGGTACTGCATATACATAGGAGACAATCTTATATCATGGTGTTCAAAGAAACAACATACAATTTCCAGATCTAGTGCTGAAGCAGAATACAAAAGTGTGGCAAGTGCTACGACAGAAATTTTATGGCTACAATCTATACTGAAGGAGCTAAATCTAACATCTACAGTAAAACCGACAATCTGGCGTGACAATCAGAGTACTATCTATATGACAGCTAACCCTATCCAGCACGCAAGGACAAAGCACATAGAGATAGATATCTACTTCGTTCGTGAACAAGTGCAAAAAGGGAATTTAACTGTAAATCATATACCATCTTATTATCAAAAAGCATACATTTTTACAAAGTCTCTATCAGCCAAAAACTTTACTAGACTAAGAGATGAGCTAAAGATAAAGGATTGATACAACCTGTGGCTTGCGTCTCATCAATTTATGCTTCACTCTCCATCTCAGACCACGCTGCGCTGATTTGCTTGCTAACTTGAAGATTCACAGTGACTTCGATGTCTTCCAGCTATGTATTAAAGCTTAATCATCAATCTAAAGCTCGAAATTGAACTTGGCAGCCAGCAGAATCAATTTAGGGTTACGATTGGGAACCCTAACCCTAAATCGAATGGGAGAAATAAAGCTCCAAGTATTAACAGATGGTGCGGCTGCTATCAGCTGTTATTATATCCTCTTGTACATGTGGGTTGGACCACTTATTTTCTTCACTTTCTTTTATCTGTCTGGGCCTATGTTTAAAGCCCATTGCTTTGCTTATATAATATACGAAACTGCACTGTAAAAATAACTTTTCCCTTGTGATAATTCATGCTCTGTTGTTCCTCATTTACTCTCAGCAGTTCTTGATATATGTTTGCCAAATCTTAATTTTCGTCAAGTCAGGAAAATCGACAACGGAAGGAACATTATGCTGGTAACGAGGTGAGGGAAGGCTTATCTGCATGGTTTTGTTTCCGTGCATAGGGAACAAGGATGGTTCCCGTTTTCTGGTGGAGCACCGATGGCTCGAGCGTGGGGTCTAGCGAGGTGTCAGGTGGCGGTTTCATTTAATGACACATGGGAAGGTACTGCCATACTGGGTATGCATGCGGGATGGGGAGAGAAACGGTGAAGTCGGATTGTGTTCAAATGGGTTTCTTGTATGCGAACAGTGAATGAAGGCAGAAGGCACCAATAACATGGAACAGTGAAGTGGCGTAGGGGATGATCATGCACTTAGAGAAGGAGCAACACATGTGTAACAATGGAAGGTGGCTTTGCGTACAACAACAACATGGCGGTGTAAGACCATAACCAACCATCCATTCTGTTCAGTTATTCTCTCTCATGTTCTGAAACTGGTCCAACAAGCCGAGCACCCAGAAGGGGAGAACCAGCCACGGACTGCTTGGGGAGTGGGGATACAACGGCAAAGATGTTGCCGTTATAAATATTACAACGGCAAAGTCTTTGCCATTGTAATATTATAACAGCAAACACTTTGCCGTTATAACATTATAACGGCAAAGTGTTTGCCGTTATAATGTCCCCCCCCCCAAAAAACCCTCGCCGCCACCCCTCCTCTGCTCCATTTCTCTTTCTCCTTCTTCAAACCCGAAAACCCATTTTCCTCCCCCATTTTTCACCCAATTTTCTCCACCAATTCACCAATCCGTCAGTTTTTAACCAAATTAACTAGCTTGTGTGAGATATTAGTTCGAAAATATGGCTAGATTACTAAAAAAATTCGCCAAAAAATTCATGCACGGCGACGATCGTGGCGCCGGCGGGAGTGGTGAAGGTGGTAGTGGCCAACAGCCAGTGCTCGGAATAGAAGACTTACTTGTAGCCGCCGAAAACATGGAGAACGAAGAAGCAGATGTGCAACAGGGAGGCGGTCATCGGGGACGTGGCGGGCGTAGAGGCGGACGAGCAGGCAGGGCACGTAGGGGTGTTGGATCAGTTGCCGCTAGAGAGGGCCAACTCGATGGCTATGTGGATATGAACCTCAGCGCCGCGAAGCTTCCTGCGCTATCCAACTTTCGCATTCTTCCAGATGACGAAGTACACGTTAGCACGCAGTCGAGTTTGATTGTAAGTATTTTTAGTATTATTTACATAGTATTCTTTGAGTGTTATATATTGGGTAGATGGTATAACATTTTGTTGAACCGTTAACAGTCGCGGAATATACGTCCACGTGGTTCGTTAGCGACCACACTTAGATATTATCATGCACACTTGGCGGGTAAGGAGGGGGTCGCAGGACTGTTACATGCTCTTGGATTTCAATTTTTTCTAGGTAATATTATAGACCTTTTAATGAAATAAGTGGATAATTTAGTAGTCATATTTTATCTTATTGTGCGATTTGCTATTTTAGGAATAAACCATGTTATAAATGCCGATGTCCAACTGTGTGCGGCCATTGCTCTATGGTGGTACAAAACCACCCACACATTTCACTTTCCTTGTGGTGAGTTAGGACTTACACCGCTTGATTTCTCCATGCTTACTGGTATTAGCGTTGGAGTAAGTGCTTATCCCCAACTGCCTTATGACGATGGTTGATGGCGTGATCGTGCACTTGTTCATGATCTACTGCCTCATTTGGATGTTTCTGCTACGTCGTATCAGGCAGAAGGCGCTATTAGAGTGAGCGCGATCCGTGCGGCTATGGACAGGATACTCGAGCACTACTCTGTTGATGACGACTTGGAGCTTGCTCGATTATTTGTGTTATACCTTATGGGTAACCTTTTCTTTAGTTCTTCGAGCAGTAGCGTTCCTGTGGGGGTTTTTGCGGTCGCGGCTGAGATAAATGCCGATGGGGCGATTTTATATGATTGGGGCACACCTATCCTTGCATACCTATACAGATGTCTCGACATGCAGTGCACCATCACTGATTCTCAGGTTTCTTTATTTGGATTCTGGGAGTTGTTACAGTATTGGTACTTTGAGTACTCTAGGAACTTTCATTTTATCACCCGTATTGTTGACCCATCGACCTTTTTCCCCCGTATATGCTTTTGGACTGCGGACAACCGGGGGCCCAGAGATAATGAGTCACGCCATGTGTTTCCCGTTGCCCATAACCAGATTGAGCTGAGGATGTATATGGATCAGATTCTATGGCATCCATTTGAGCAGAGTACATCCATCGATCCTGAGATCATACAGATTGCTAGGATGCTTGCCGGACGGAGATTTCCATTTATATCTTCTCCCGTGGCGCTAGGTGCTTATTGGTATCTTGGTGAGAGGTGCTGGAGACAGTTGTATGACTTCGATTGTAACGACCCGCATTCTACGCATCATAGGATCGTAGGATATTTATATCTTTCACATACGAAGTCGTATGGTCATGTAACTTTGGGAGACGACTATTGGGGTCATTTCCCATGTTCATGATTTTTCCCGATTTTTAAATGACCATTTTACCCCTAGTTGGCACTGTTTTGGCCATAACTTTTGACTGGAAAGGAATTTTGACCTGAAACCACTTCCATTGGCTTCGGATGATGGTTCCTCTTTCCGTAGAGTGGTCACATTAGCCAAACGGACTTACCGTTTGGGAGATATGGCTGAAACAAGTTTCAGATGGTGAAAAACAGCTTAATTGGGCTTAACCGGGTGATTAGCAGCTAGGCCCACAGGGGAATTTCGGGTTTAGAGGTATAGGAGGACTGATTAGGGTTAGGTTATCACTTCCATTTCAGTTTTAAGCCGCCACTTTCATTCCTCTTAACCTAGTCATGGCCTCCACTCTCTAAATCTCTCTAAAACACCCAAAAATCACCTTCTAATTGAAGATTAGGCTTAGCAAACATTAAATTAAGAAGAAAAAGCACCAAAGCAAGGTTGGAACTGCTGTATAAGATCGGGAACAGCGCCAAATCAGAGCATATTTCAGTTTTGGGGATCTAGTTGTGGCAAAGGTGAGTGATTTGCATTGTATTTGCACTAATTACGGTGATTAAGGGTAATTAGTGAAGATTAGCGAATTTATACGTAAATAAATTCTGGAAAAATTCTTAAAATTCTAAAATAATGTTTTAAGGCTCTGTTAGAAATTTGGGTTAATTTCGATGTGTTTTGCTAATCATATGCTTAAACATGATTAAGAGGGATTATAGGAAAATGTGAGGTTTTGATCCATTTTGGTTTATTTAAATTGTTGTTTGTTACTTGTGGTTGCTGTTATATGTTGCTATGACTCTTTGGTATGTTGTGTGATTGATTTCAATAGTTAGATTGGTCGAAAACGCCGTCGAGAGGTGTATAAACACTCGTTGGAAAGCTGCTGGAAACTACAGGTTACGGATTGGATCGGAGGAAAAGGTACGGATCGGATCGGAGGAAAAGGTATGGATCGGGTCGGAGGGGAAGGAACGGATCGGAGCGGAGTTGGCATATGGTCACGCGAGCTGGTAGAAGCAAAGGATTGGATCAGAGATGGAGAAGAGGGACGGATCGTAGGCTGGACGTCATAACCCGAACTGTCATTTGCTGGACATCACGAACCGAACCGCCACCAGTTGAGCATCACGAACCGAACCGCCACCAGTTGAGCATCACGAACCGAACCGGAACGATGAGAGGGCAATGATCCGAACCGAAACAAGGAGAAGGCAGCGATCTGATCCAAGCCAAGAGAAGGGATCCGAACCGATCTGGTGAAGATGATGACCAAACCCGAGATGCAAAGGAAGTCCAAATGAGAAGTTAGAGCTCAGGATTCAGATGGGAATCAACGAGTTCGCTTCATGGTTGGGCTTTGCTGCGGGACGCGTGCCAAGGAGTTATCGACGTCTACAGCTTTGGACCACTATGGTAGGAGGTGCGAGGGCGGATTCAGGGCCATTGTGGCATCGGTAGAACCAAGGGCTACGACCAATGAAGTGGGTCATTGAAATGTTTGGTCATGACTCCAAGTGTTTGGCTTGGTCACAGCAGGGTTTCTACAAGTCGGGATTCGCCGTTGCCTCAGTTTGTCTAGTGCTCCAAAGTGGTAGATGTCGTACGCTTTACGCACTGAGTGAGAGACGTGAGGATGGTTGCTATGGATGATTTGCTTGCTATCATCGTGACATGCACACCCCACCCCCGTATTCTTACACTATTTACTATTGGCACCTTGGAGTATTGTACGGTATGTGGTACTAACTCTTTGTTTGCAGGTTCAGGTATGGTTTAGTATACCTGTTATTACTCTGTTTAGATGCTTATCGCTCATACCAGGCTTTATGTCTGACCCAGAGTTTTATGTCTCTTCTTATTACTCTGGGTGCTCACACGAGCAGACTAGAGACAGGTTAGCTGGTGATGCACGGGTAGATGATCCGGAGACGAGCAGGAGGCTTCCACGTACTATATAAATAATATTCTCCCTGTGTTGTTGAAGATCACTGCTTGGGCATTGTTGGTGTATCTTCTACTTTAGCTTTCCTTTGTTTAGAGACAGTAAATTTGAAAAAAAAATTGTAATAAGCTGTATTTGGATTTCCGCTGCTTTGAGATTGATGTTGGTTTTAGTTATCAGCTTATGCACTGTCTCGCCTGTTTTATGTCAAGTATGTTATTATTATATTTTATTCCATGCGCTGTGAGACATTCTACAGGTTCTTTGATTAGTTCATTCCCTTCTTTCCATTCTTCTGACGACCGTCTTGTGCTAGTCGGGCATGTGTACAGCGCACTTTTGGAGGAAATGCAGGCTGGTGCGAGGCGGGCCGTCACACTTGGTATCAGAGCTCTAGGTTGCGTAGTTAACTAGGGAAGTTATCAGGGAGAGATAATATACGTATACGAGAGAGCGTATTTGTGATTACTTTGGTTTTTAAAAGCTATATATATACTATTGCTAGTATAAGAATGAAGTCGTACTGCACTAGCACCACTATGGAATCGTTAATCGTTTCCTTTTTCAGATTGACGATGAGCCGAGACACTAGAGGTGCTGGTAGGGGAGCCAATAATGGGAATGCTGCTGACATGAGGACGATGTTTACTGACCTCATGAGAGAGATGCTTAGAGATGTACAGAGGGCAGCTCCCAATGGTGGAAATGGAGGTGGTCCAATGGTGCAGGCGCCAAGGGTCGACTTCGCCAAGCTGAATAAGGATTATACTAGCCTTGGTGGGAAGCCGTTCCACGGAACGGAGTCAGCTACGGATGTTCAGGATTGGTTGGATAGTTGCGAACGTATCTTCGAGGATTTGGGTATCGAGGATGCGATGAAGAGAAAGCTAGCGTCCCGTCAGCTGCAAGGGCGGGCAATGAATTGGTGGAATGCTATAAAGGCAGCTACTCCCGAAGATCAGATTACTTGGGAGCAGTTTAAAGCTCGCTTTAGCGAGAAGTTCATTCCAGCTGCCCAGAAGTCAATGCTATTCAAGAGGTTCTTGGAGCTCAAGCAGAATGGCAGAGCTGTCTCGGAGTACATTGCTGAATTTGACACTTTGTCGAAGTACGGGTTATCTCTTATTGATACTGCCGAGAAAAAGAATGAGAAATTCATAACTGGTTTGGATCAGTACTTGGGGGAAAAACTTATTAACCACATCGATGAGACGTTTGAATCGATTGTGGGGAAAGCGTTAAGGTCAGAAAGTCTCTACCCTAAGCCGAAAACTGAGGTTGCATCTGCAGAAGAGCCAAAACCACAAGCAAGTGGTGGAGGCAAAGGTGGTTCTCAGAATAAGAGAAAGCAGAATCAGGCTAAGGATGGCCAGAAGAAAAAGAATAAGCAAGATGTGGAGTGCTTCAGCTGTGGTAAGAAGGGCCATTATGCTAGTAATTGTCGGGCCAAGCCAGCGGATAGGAAGTGCTTCAACTGTGGCCAGATGGGACATCACAAGGACAAGTGTCCACAACCCCCTAAAGAAAAGCAAATGGTGAAAGCATATGCCCTTAATGCTATTCCTTCTTCGTCGAATGCCCCAACTGCGGCGGAGAAGGGAAATAATGTCGTCATTCAAGGTATGCTTTCTGTTTACGATGTTCCTGTTAGAGTTTTGTTTGATACCGGAGCTTCCAGTTCTTTCATATCTAGTGACCTGGTAGATAGGTTGGGATTGGAGCCCGAGATTGTCGATAGACCTTTAGTAGTGACGAACCCGATTGGTGGTTCGACTAGCCTTAGCATGATTTGTCGTAATGTGGTCTTATCGAGTCATGGATGCATGTTTGTTTGTGATTGCTTTGTTTTGGGCTTTACTGGGTTTGGCATTATTTTGGGAGTAGATTGGCTCCAAAGATACGGGGTGGTGGTAGACTGTGAGGGCTTGTTGGTGACAGCTAGAGCGGATGATGGGCGGAGGATAGTGTTTGGTGGTCTACCCGGTAAGGGGGTATTGGCTAGTTTTCTAAACTCCCTCGACATTCCGCATAGTGAGTTGTCAGGTTTGCCCGTGGTTGGCCAGTACCCGGATGTTTTCGAAGAAGTGACCGGACTTCCACCACACCGAGAGATTGAGTTTCGTATTGATTTGGTAAAAGATGCCAGGCCTATAGTGATGCCACTTCGTCGTATGGCACCAAGAGAGCAGCAAGAGCTCGAGGTGCAAGTCAGCGATCTTTTGAAGAAGGGATTTATCAGAAGGAGTGTTTCTGAATGGGGAGCACCAGTTGTGTTTGCTACCAAGGCGGATGGTTCCCTTCGTTTGTGTGTAGACTACCGCGAGTTGAATAAGGTGACGAGGAAGAATAAGTATCCTCTACCGCGGATAGATGATTTGTTCGATCAGTTGAGTGGCGCGAGAGTATTTTCTCAGTTGGATCTCGCGACAGGTTTTCATCAGCTTAGAGTGGAAGCTGAGAGTATAGCTAAAACGGCATTTCGAACGCCGTCTGGATTTTATGAATGGTTGGTTATGCCATTTGGGCTGACTAATGCCCCGACATATTTTGTGGATCTTATGAATAGGGTATTCAGAGATCAGTTGAATAAGTCTGTTCTTGTGTTCGTGGATGATATTTTGGTCTATTCGAGGACAGAGGAAGAACACAAGGAACATTTAAGAGTAGTGATGGAGGTGTTGAGAAAACACCAATTGAAAGCAAAGTTTTCTAAGTGTCACTTCTGGAAGAGGGAAGTGAGGTTCTTGGGTCATGTTGTATCAGAGAATGGTATTGCCGTGGACCCGGCAAAGGTGGCTACGGTACAGGATTGGCCTACGCCCAAGAATGCAACAGACGTAAGAAGTTTCTTGGGGTTAGCGGGATATTATCGTAAGTTTATCCAAGGTTTCTCCAAGATAGCGGCACCATTGACCCGGTTGACCAAGAAGAATCAAGCTTTTGTCTGGGATGAAAGGTGCGAGAATGCATTCAAAAGTCTAAAGGACAAGTTGACAAGCGCACCAGTGTTAGTCATTCTTAAGGGGGATGAAGAGATGACGGTATACACGGATGCCTGTGGTACCGGACTGGGTGCTGTATTGATGCAAGGCGGTAGGGTTGTAGCTTACGCAAGTCGGCAATTGAAACCGCACGAGAGAAGATACCCTACCCATGATTTAGAGTTGGCAGCAATCGTGTTCGCGTTAAAGATGTGGAGACACTATCTCTTGGGAGAAAGATTTGAGCTGTTTACAGATCATAAGTCGTTAAAGTATCTCTTCTCTCAGAAAGATCTGAATCTCCGTCAGCAGAGATGGTTAGAGTTCTTAGCTTCCTATGATTTTGACATCGCATATACACCAGGAAAGGGCAATGCGGTGGCTGATGCATTGAGTAGAAGACATGCCAGCTTAGGGGCTATGTTCCTTGAATGGAAGCAACTGGAGTTTATCGCGGGGTTTGATTTCAGACCAAAGTGCGAATTGGATCCAGAAATGTTAGCAAGTTTGACGATCAGACCCACTTTGATTGAGCGGATCGGCTCTAGTCAGAGGGACGATCCTAACCTATTGGAAATCATCTCCAAGTTAGAGATGGGTATCGATGAGGAGATGAACAAGTTTGGGTTTGATCGAGATAGATGGCTTAGAAAGAATGGAAAGCTTGTTGTACCCAATGTCAAAGGATTGAGAGATGAAGTGCTTAGAGAATGTCATCACTCAAAGCTGACCATACACCCCGGTGGTAATAGGATGTATCGAGATATGAAGCAGACCTACTACTGGGAAGGAATGGAAAGAGACGTTGGGAAGTTTATATCCAAATGCATGAATTGCCAGCTAGTTAAAGCCGAGCAAAAGAAGCCTAGTGGGTTGTTACAGCCCTTAGAAATTCCCGAATGGAAATGGGAGCAAGTCTCGATGGATTTCATCGATGGTTTACCAAGGACTAGATCGGGATATGACAGCATTTGGGTAATTGTAGATCGACTGACTAAAAGTGCAAGGTTTATACCAGTCAAATCGACCAGAACGACAGCTAAGTTAGCAGAATTGTATATGAAGTGGGTAGTGAGATTTCATGGAGTACCTAAAAGCATTGTGAGCGACCGAGACCCGTTGTTCACTAGTGGGTTTTGGAAGAGCTTACAAGAGGCTCTAGGGTCAGAGTTACATCTCAGTACCGCATATTATCCTCAGACCGACGGTCAGACGGAGAGGATGAACCGTATTTTGGAAGACCTCTTGAGAGCATGTATATTGGATTTTGGTGGATCATGGGATGACCATTTGCATCTAGTAGAGTTTGCATATAATAATAGCTACCAATCCAGTATCGGTATGGCTCCGTTTGAAGCTCTGTACGGAAGACCATGCAACTCACCATCATGTTGGATAGAGACTGGCGAGAAGTTTATGCTTGGACCAGATGTGGTGAGGGAAACTTCAGATAAGATTAAGATCATTCAACAACGAATGAAGGCTGCCCAGGATAGGCAGAAGAGTTATGCTGATAAGAGGAGAAAAGACTTAAAATTCTCCGTTGGCGACTTGGTGTTTGTCAAGATTTCTCCGTTGAAGAGCGTAATACGATTTGGCAGGAGAGGCAAGTTGGCACCAAGATTTGTTGGTCCATTCCCTGTTCTTGAACTAGTCGGGAATTTGGCGTATAGGATAGACTTACCAGAGAAGATGGCGGGAGTTCATAACGTATTTCATGTTTCCCAACTAAGGAAGTTCGTTCACGACTCAGATATGACTATTTCACCTGATCAGTTAGAGGACTTCGAAGTAGAACCCGAGGCGGTTGGGAACCGCAAGTCGGCCCGTATTGTCGCGCACGACATGAAGCAACTTCGAAGGAAGGCGGTGAAGCTAGTCAAGGTACAGTGGAGCGAGGACGAGAATGATTGTACTTGGGAAACAGAGGAGGACATAAAGAAGAAGTATCCAGAACTCTTTGCCTGGTAAGATTTTGACTTCGATTTAGATTTGTCTGCATGCTAGGATAGGCTTGTTTGCTTGTTTTGCATATTTGATTGTTGTATATGGTTGTTAGGCATGCGGGATCCCTTGTATGTTTTGGGATTAAGGAATTTCGGGGACGAAATTTCTTAAGGGGGGGAGAGTGTAACGACCCGCATTCTACGCATCATAGGATCGTAGGATATTTATATCTTTCACATACGAAGTCGTATGGTCATGTAACTTTGGGAGACGACTATTGGGGTCATTTCCCATGTTCATGATTTTTCCCGATTTTTAAATGACCATTTTACCCCTAGTTGGCACTGTTTTGGCCATAACTTTTGACTGGAAAGGAATTTTGACCTGAAACCACTTCCATTGGCTTCGGATGATGGTTCCTCTTTCCGTAGAGTGGTCACATTAGCCAAACGGACTTACCGTTTGGGAGATATGGCTGAAACAAGTTTCAGATGGTGAAAAACAGCTTAATTGGGCTTAACCGGGTGATTAGCAGCTAGGCCCACAGGGGAATTTCGGGTTTAGAGGTATAGGAGGACTGATTAGGGTTAGGTTATCACTTCCATTTCAGTTTTGAGCCGCCACTTTCATTCCTCTTAACCTAGTCATGGCCTCCACTCTCTAAATCTCTCTAAAACACCCAAAAATCACCTTCTAATTGAAGATTAGGCTTAGCAAACATTAAATTAAGAAGAAAAAGCACCAAAGCAAGGTTGGAACTGCTGTATAAGATCGGGAACAGCGCCAAATCAGAGCATATTTCAGTTTTGGGGATCTAGTTGTGGCAAAGGTGAGTGATTTGCATAGTATTTGCACTAATTACGGTGATTAAAGGTAATTAGTGAAGATTAGCGAATTTATACGTAAATAAATTCTGGAAAAATTCTTAAAATTCTAAAATAATGTTTTAAGGCTCTGTTAGAAATTTGGGTTAATTTCGATGTGTTTTGCTAATCATATGCTTAAACATGATTAAGAGGGATTATAGGAAAATGTGAGGTTTTGATCCATTTTGGTTTATTTAAATTGTTGTTTGTTACTTGTGGTTGCTGTTATATGTTGCTATGACTCTTTGGCATGTTGTGTGATTGATTTCAATAGTTAGATTGGTCGAAAACACCGTCGAGAGGTGTATAAACACTCGCTGGAAAGCTGCTGGAAACTACAGGTTACGGATCGGATCGGAGGAAAAGGTACGGATCGGATCGGAGGAAAAGGTACGGATCGGGTCGGAGGGGAAGGAACGGATCGGAGCGGAGTTGGCATATGGTCACGCGAGCTGGTAGAAGCAAAGGATTGGATCGGAGATGGAGAGGAGGGACGGATCGTAGGCTGGACGTCATAACCCGAACTGTCATTTGCTGGACATCACGAACCGAACCGCCACCAGTTGAGCATCACGAACCGAACCGCCACCAGTTGAGCATCACGAACCGAACCGGAACGATGAGAGGGCAATGATCCGAACCGAAACAAGGAGAAGGTAGCGATCTGATCCAAGCCAAGAGAAGGGATCCGAACCGATCTGGTGAAGATGATGACCAAACCCGAGATGCAAAGGAAGTCCAAATGAGAAGTTAGAGCTCAGGATTCAGATGGGAATCAACGAGTTCGCTTCATGGTTGGGCTTTGCTGCGGGACGCGTGCCAAGGAGTTATCGACGTCTACAGCTTTGGACCACTATGGTAGGAGGTGCGAGGGCGGATTCAGGGCCATTGTGGCATCGGTAGAACCAAGGGCTACGACCAATGAAGTGGGTCATTGAAATGTTTGGTCATGACTCCAAGTGTTTGGCTTGGTCACAGCAGGGTTTCTACAAGTCGGGATTCGCCGTTGCCTCAGTTTGTCTAGTGCTCCAAAGTGGTAGATGTCGTACGCTTTACGCACTGAGTGAGAGACGTGAGGATGGTTGCTATGGATGATTTTCTTGCTATCATCGTGACATGCACACCCCACCCCCGTATTCTTACACTATTTACTATTGGCACCTTGGAGTATTGTACGGTATGTGGTACTAACTCTTTGGTTGCAGGTCCAGGTTCAGGTATGGTTTAGTATACCTGTTATTACTCTGTTTAGATGCTTATCGCTCATACCAGGCTTTATGTCTGACCCAGAGTTTTATGTCTCTTCTTATTACTCTGGGTGCTCACACGAGCAGACTAGAGACAGGTTAGCTGGTGATGCACGGGTAGATGATCCGGAGACGAGCAGGAGGCTTCCACGTACTATATAAATAATATTCTCCCTATGTTGTTGAAGATCACTGCTTGGGCATTGTTGGTGTATCTTCTACTTTAGCTTTCCTTTGTTTAGAGACAGTAAATTTGAAAAAAAAATTGTAATAAGCTGTATTTGGATTTCCGCATCTCTAAGATTGATGTTGGTTTTAGTTATCAGCTTATGCACTGTCTCGCCTGTTTTATGTCAAGTATGTTATTATTATATTTTATTCCATGCGCTGTGAGACATTCTACAGGTTCTTTGATTAGTTCATTCCCTTCTTTCCTTTCTTCTGACGACCGTCTTGTGCTAGTCGGGCATGTGTACAGCGCACTTTTGGAGGAAATGCAGGCTGGTGCGAGGCGGGCCGTCACATCGATGCTATTCTGGATGATCCACACCCACATACTTATCGGTGTATGATTTACCCGACGGAGCAGCTAGATATAGCCAGGACAGCAGGCTGGTGGACGGCCGAGAGCTTTGTTGTTATCGGGGAGTGTTACCTTACCTTCTGGCGTAGATTTTTCACCGGGTCCTCAGATACGATTACGCATGCAGCATCGATTGATTTAGTAGGGCCATCTGCTATACGACATGGCAAACGTCCACCTGTTGTCGAGGATGTTACCCAGTCCAGTAAGAGTTTTTGTGCAGCTGATCATATGGCGGCCGCCAGTCATTTTGGATGGACCATGGCAGTGCCCACCATTGGACCGGATCGTTACGTTGACGTGTTTCATCCTCCGGCCCATCACGATTACCCAGATCCTACACAGATATCATATCATGATCTGTATGATATGCAGATGGGGATTAGGCATACAGGCTATATAGAGCATAGGCGTAGCTTAGATTACTATGATGGTGAGCTACGTCGTGTTGCAGAGGAGGCAC
The DNA here is from genome assembly GCA_030737875.1 of Allium sativum. Classification (NCBI taxonomy): domain Eukaryota; kingdom Viridiplantae; phylum Streptophyta; class Magnoliopsida; order Asparagales; family Amaryllidaceae; genus Allium; species Allium sativum. The sequence goes on along the minus strand of CM060924.1, from coordinate 171,360,239 downwards.
GACAGCAGCAGGCGCATTTAGAGGCCCAGCTTGAGGCAGAGCGCAAGAGACTTCAGGACTTGCAGATGTATTACCACCATAGGTCTAGTGCTGGGTCCAGTCAGCCTCCAGATGATGGTGATCATGAGAGACGTCATCGGCGCCGCACACGTCCACGTACACATTCAGATGACTCGGACGAGTGAGTTACTATCACTTTTATGTACTTTCGCAGTTGTTAGGTGTATGGTCCTACTGTTGGAGTAGACATTCTGCATTTTTTGAGTACCAGTGTTATGTACTTTTGTTGTATTACCACTGTTATGTACTTTTGTTGTTCTACGTATTCCTAGTTGATAGTTGTCTGTTCTTGTTGTTTGAGTAGACGTTCTGTATTTGTTCACTACCATGATTATGTACTTTCGATGTTTTACGTTTTCGCAGTTGTCAGTTGTATGTTCCTATTGTTTGAGTATGCGTTCTGTATTTGTTGACTACCGCTATTATGTGCTTTCGATGTATTTTGTGTACGTTTTGATTATGTTTCTGTGTAGAGACTACATTTGGTTATGTGTAGACACTGTATTTATGTGTAGAGAATGTTTTTGTGTAGAGCCGGTATCTTCTGTTGTTCTAGTTCCTGTAAGTGTTATTTGGAATGTAATAACGTTTGAATTTGATGTTGAACAAGGTTTCCCTATTCTCGTGTAGAAATGCAAAATTCTTAAACAGCACGCCAACATAACAAGGTTTACATATAACTCCATATTCTACGCACAAACAGCAAAGTAAATAGACAGTAAAACAACAATAAAATCACAATACCATAAGCATACTCAGTTCCATAGCGGGTCAACCAACTGTAGCGTAGTTTATACGCTTCGTAACCAACGAACTCCTCACCATACTCGAAAAGGTAACGAGAATCATATGTTGCTTGATTTGTTTTAAATATGTTCTCGTCTTCAACAGTTTCGATAATCTTTGTGTACCGATCACAAGCGTCTGCAAAATGACGATTAGCCATTTGGATTTCAACCGTTGTTCGTGTAGTGGGCCGGGAACGATGGTTGTTGTATAGCCTCGTGATCATTGCCCATCTTTCTTCATATGTTAAACCCCCTCCACTTTGCATTAGCAACTCATCTCTCTTTTCAACCTCAATATAGGATTTTACGAGGGCCAGCAAATCCTTAGACGAAAAATCTGGAGTAGGAGAATTATTACAAGCACTATTACTAGGTCGTTGATTTACTGGAGAAGGACGCGGAGCTGTAACCGCTCGATGCTGAATCGCGACGGGCACCTCTTCAACTTGTGTATCATGAACTAAACCCTTTTCGTTATCGTTCACTAAGTTTCGTTCGTACTCATCAAAAATCCTTCCCATTTCTTCATCACTTATTTTTGAATTGTCCATGTAACCTGTGCATCAGTAGAATTAGTAGAGTAACTAGAAGTACGAATTTTGTTGATAATAAACGTTACCTTTAAGAAAACAAGAAAACAAATTTTCTCCCTTTACTCTACAACGGTGCTGCTTGAAGCTGTAGAAGGTATGAGATGGATTATCAGATATGGAGTACTTATAAGGGCAATGTACGACCGACATTTACAATTCAACATACTTGAATACGGTTTACAGGGTTCTCGTGTTATTATGGTTGATTCTGTACAATGTCCGGTCACATCATTGCAGCACCAAAAATGGTGCCATCACATGAAATGTTGGCATTTACTATTAATCTCATGATATTACGTTAGATTCCCTACAGTGTCCGGTCACATCATTGCAGCACGATAAATGGTGCCATCACAAGAAATGTTGGCATGTACTATTAACCTCGTGATATTATGTTAGATTCTCTACATTGTCTAGTCACATCATTGCAGAACGAAAAATGGTGCCATTACTATTAATTTCGTATACTGTTGTCATTTAATTCGGAAGAGACTACCAGCACTAAAAAAAGGGTCGTCCACCAGTGCTTTAACCATTTCAATTCACGAAATGGTTACGAAAAATGGGTCGTTCCCAGGTGCCTTATTTCTGCTTGCGACATAATGAAAACAACTATAATATCACGACAACTAGTAGAACTATTGACAAACCATAATCATACAAACTTCAACAACTAGTACAACTATTGAGCAATTAAAACAACTGGAATAATGACAACTAGTAGAACAGAAGGAAATGCCAAACCATAATCATACAAACTACAACAACTGAGCACACCAGCATCAAATTCAAACACGTACACCTACCATGGATTAGGGAAAGGACCATCTCTTGTCTTACCGGCATTAATCTTGCTCAAGCGTCTTATTTCTGCTTGTGCTTCGAGTGCATACTGACGTCCACGTTCGCAAATGGGAGGGTCAATCCACTCCTTAAAGCAACAACAATCAATGGCATCAGGATAATTCATGTGGTCGTTGAAGGCTTCACAACCGAAAAATCGACGACCGGCATTTGTTTCGGTCTCGTCAACAACAACGACTGACACTAGTCCACAATAGCAAACAGGGTTGGATCCAATCGTCCCTAGTGGCTCGGAAACCTTCCCTTCGTGTACAATTTCTTTTCCAGCTCTTTGATAAACGGAATGAGCATCGTCATTTGAATACTGTTGGTGTTGGGATAGGGGTTTCTTGCTTACACCTTTTTTTTCGCTTCGCTTGGGTGCAGAAGAAGACATTTTTTGGGTTGTACAACTTGAAGTTGAAAAGGTAGTGTGTTAGTGTGGAAGGAGGAGGTAGGTTGATATATAATGGGAGGGATTGCGACCGTTTAAGTAGCCGTTGGGGCGCAACGGCTATAAAATAAAAAAGCAAACAGTTTGCCGTTATATTTTTATAACGGCAAACAATTTGCCGTTATATTTTTATAACGGCAAACTCCTTTATGCATTGGTAACTGCATCTCCTCCTACATATATCGAATGTCGTTTCACTAAAACCCTATCCATCTACTTAGAGCGTAGTCATGCCAATTTCTTATCCATCTTCTTACAATTACACGGACCTTATTTCTGGACCATCAATTCCTAATCCGTCTGCATCTAGAGAACCAACCGAGTGGTATATTGAAATGGAAGAGCGACACAATGACGAGGTGCGACAATTAGAGCTCGAAGCAGGAATGCACGAAATGGAAATAAGCAATCAGCAAGACAATCCAGCACGACAACATGACCGTAGGGCTAACCTTGTAATTCCTCGTGTAAGAGCCACGGTTGAAGAAGGCGAGGTGCAATCCGCAAATATTGTATGCTTTTGTGGTTTTGAAGCACCGCAATTAGTCGTCCGTCATGGAAAAGACGTTGGACGACGATATTATACTTGTCCAGTACGAAACAACGGATGCGAGTTCGGACAGTGCTACAGTCCGTCGAGCAATTACGTATGCTTTGGAACTAGAGGAAGAAATAAGAAAGCTGCGAAATCAAGTTAACGACCTAAGTAATTCAAATTATCGACTCCAACGTGGATTAAATTAGGATTTAAATATTTTATGTTATGCTAATATGTACTGTATCGTTATGCATCCTATCACTTGTATCGTATCGCTTGTATCGTATCACTTGTATCGTTATTTGATGTTACTATGTTCTGCTGTTCTAGTTCCTGTATGTGTTGTTTGAAATGTATTAACGTTTCGTAACCATCTGTAGTTGGTCGACGGACTGTAGCACATTGACTGGTCACGTCTTGCATAGTTCGCATAGAGCAGTCATCTTTTATGTGACAGTGGCGTCATGTCACTCTTTGTCGAGAGTTATTGGAATATAGTCCAGCTCTCAGTCTGTAGCCACAGGGGGTCGTCTTCGATACACTTTATCACTAAAAAGCAGATTCCCTACAGTGTTCCCTACAGTCGTACCAGTGACCGGTTACATCAGTAATTTGTTTGTTTACCTACACAAGCTTTGAAAATCACAAAGTGTAGCTAGTGACCATTCACACCATAACTAATATTACAGCTATATATACATACGTTACTTAGTCACAACTTACCGCACTCAAACACCTTCGTTCTCATTCTTAGATCACATCCTTCTATTAGAATTCACTGAAGATGTCTTCGTGGTCATCTTCTACAGACTCCGAGGAACAGGCGTACAACGAAATGAGGCTACAGGGGCTTCAAGACGAATTTCAGTTCCTAAACCAAATTAGACCGCAAACTGAACCGTCGTACGAATAGCTGAACGTTCAACCTCCATATGAAACTCAAGTCCCACCTATTCAAGTATCATCTGAACAAGCTGTCACTCAGTCAACTCAGGAAGCAGAGTTCTTTCGTGTACCACTGCAGGAACAAATAGTTGATTCCTATCCAGTTCATTGCTACTGCGGGTACGCGGTTGAAGTTGTGGTTCAAGCAGAGGGAAACAATATAGGTCGGCGCATTCAGCGATGCCCAGCCTTTCCAAATGGTTGCAATTACACGGAATGGATAGACCAACCTTTGTGTCCTCGGGGAATAGCATATTGTAACGAACTCGAACGGGAAAATAGACGTGTTCGAAGTGATAATGAGCAGTTGCGATTGAACATCAGGCGACGCCCGTAAGACTAAACGTAAAATGCATTTTAATGAAGTTACTAATTCCTACTCCATGCTTTGATTGAGCTAGTTCGCATGTACTATCGTCAGTTGTTGTGTCTGTATGAACTATTTCAATCATAAATTTCAATCATAAATATAAACCGTTTGAAAAATGGCTATTTTCCAGTCGATTAAAATCAACTAAAACTGGTCAAACACGTTTTCCTTTGCCACGCTCACATATTGATTCGAAAAATTATGAAATTTGAAATCTAGCAATAACTTGACATCACGGATCCAACAAAAGTGGTTTCGTCGAAATCCGAGGTCGTTTGCAAAATTTCCATTTTTAAGGGCCTGAATTCCATAGCGACTGTTAAGAATTTTCAATTGGACATATCTTTTGATTCCCGCTATGAAATCTTGATTTTTCGGATTCGTTGGAAAGATATTCTCGATTAGATCCTAATGTTTTTGGTTTCACTAAAATCCAGATTGTTTTGCACCCGGTACATTCAATTGAAGTTTGAAATCGAATTATCGAACTACCGCGCCATTTTCAATTCTATTTATAATTATATATAATTATTTATATTCTAACGACGACGTATATAATATATACGTTCGAATTATATTCAAAATAAATTTCTCATCGATATTATTTAAAATAATCTATTTTAAATGTCCAAAATTCACATCACAACAACTGTCCGAATTGACTACTCAATGACAGAGCCATTATTGGCAACCAATTAGTGCCAACCTTTCACATCACAACAACTGTCTGAATTGAGTACCCAATGACAGAACCATTATTGCCAACCATTTAGTGTCAACCTTTCACATCACAACAACTATCCGAATTGACTACTCAATGACAGAACCATCATGTTGGAACCATTATTGCCACCCATTATTGCCTACATGTACTCTATGTCAGAGATATTTAGTTCACCATCCCTGCTTATATATATCTCTCGTTCGGATACGCTTAGAGATAACAACGAAACTCAACTTATAAAAAAGCAAGCAATGGATCCAAATCTATACTACCATTACTACAAAAACAAGAAGAATCAAACTGATAATTCCGAACTAGAAGTGGAGCAAGAGACGGAGGAGGAGCTGGAACAGCACGCAATGGTTGCGTATTACAATTATTTCGCTGAAGGCTCAACTAGCAACCATCGGGGTAGCATGCATGGCCGGATTGACCGATGGTATAAGAGAGACTACAAGGATGGACATGAAAGACTAATGAGGGATTACTTCATCGACAATCCAACCTTTGATATAACTTTGTTCCGCCGTCGTTACCGTATGAGTCCGGCTATTTTCTCAAAAATATATCTTAAACTTCACCAATCAAATCCATATTTCAATTATAGACTGAACGGAGCACAAGAAATCGGCCATTCACCACACATCAAAATCACCTCGGCGTTGAGGATGTTAAGCTATGGAACATCTGGCGATCAAATGGATGAATATTTCAGAATCGCAGCATCAACAGCAATAGAGTGCCTGAAAGAATTCTGTAAAACAGTTGTTGCAGAGTTTGGGAAGGAGTATCTACGGACGCCTGGACCTAACGATATAACCAGGATACTACGCAGGGCAGAAGCCAGAGGATTTCCAGGTATGATTGGAAGTTTAGATTGCATGCATTGGGCTTGGAAAAACTGCCTAACGGGATGGAAAGGAATGTTCACCGGACATAAGAAAGTGCCATCAATGATCCTTGAAGCAGTAGCAACAGACGATTTATGGGTTTGGCATGCTTTTTTTGGAGTCCCAGGTTCATTGAATGATATAAATGTTTTAAAACAATCATACCTTTTCACAGAAGTTGCTAACGGATTGTCAACAGATGTTTCATATAAACTTGGTAATATCGAACACAAAACTGGGTACTACCTAGTCGATGGAATATACCCAAAGTGGAGAACTTTGATGCAAGGGTACAAAGTTCCATCAAATGATAAAGAAAGGTATTTCACTGAAAAAGTAGCTAGCTACAGAAAGGACATCGAACGTACGTTTGGTGTTTTACAAGCCCGATTTCATATTTTACGAAATCCTGCTCGTTTTCATGATGCAAGAATGCTTTCAGAAATCATGTATGCTTGTATAATAATACATAACATGATTGTGGAGTCTGAAAGAGGCGGATATAAGAATCAAAAGTCTAATTATCCTGACATGTTTACGGGCTCAAATGCAAAACCCCATAAAGATGTAAACTCAATGGAAGAATATGTTGATATGGTTCAACACATTGAAGATCAAGCTGCACACTTCCAATTGCGTGACCAGTTGGTGGAACATTTGTGGGCGCATAAAGGAAGGAATAGTCGGAATCAGTAGTTGGTACTAGAACTATGTATCAGTGTGTAGTCGTGTACTATGTATCATTTGAACTATCTATCAGTGCGTAGTTGAGTCAATAAATGTGGTTTCCAATCATATTGTAGATTGTATCATTATTTCAACTCAACCCAACATATACAGCTCGTACATAAACAACAACTACTACATTAATACTAGAAACAGGTCACAATCATATTACAACTCACCCCAACATATATAGCTAGTACATAAACACCCACCAGCACATAAATACTACAAATAGTTCATAATCATATTACAATTTAACCCAACATACATAGCTAGTCCATATACGAGCCACTAACGCTTCCGCTTCTGCTTCCTTTGTTTTTTCTATACTCTCCAATCTGCTCGGCTGCTAGTTCTTGCTGTAGAGGGGTAAGCTTACTAAAATCACATGTAATCATTTTAACATAATTATTCTCTCATGCCAAAGCTTTCTGCTCCTCCAGCTTCTTTTCTTCCATGGCTTGTTTCTCCACATGTTCTTGTCTGCGGAGCTCTCGATCATCCCTAACTGCCTTTTGGAAATCTTCGTCGCTACGGTTTCTTTCCACCGAAAATCGAGCTCTATGCTCTTTTGTTGCCTTAGATGAACTCTCCATTGTTTCCATAAATCTAGCAAACTCTGCACCTCGTTGCTCCAGCTGAATTGCCTTGGATCTGCCGACAGGTCGTCCATCACTACTTCCAAATAAAGGGTTTCTTTCTTGCGAACTCGGGCCACTTCCTGGACTAGAATCAGAGTAGTTCATCCTTCTAGCTTTGTTCTGCTGCTCAAACATGAAGTTGCGGGGGTTCTTCCACTTCGGCAACCTAGATAGAAGCTCATAACAGTCTTGAAATTTAAATGGATGACCATACTTTTGCTGGTAGGCCTTTCGTGACTCTTCAGTCTGTAACACAAAGTGGATATTGTATGAGCGTATGTCATTTCTAACTAATCGATCATAGTATAGTAAGTTATTTTTCAAAGTAATCTACGGTACTTACAACGTCATAAGGTGCAGCACCGCTTTGCTGTCTGTTCTCCAAGGCTGTCAGTATTGCAAGATTGTTCTGACATGCGGCATTCATAACTCTATAACCGCCTCTAAGTGATTCCCATGTTCTATTCCTCGCTTCCAACGAATTGTAGAACTCTGCTACTCTTTCCCAAAATTTCTCACCTTTCATATTATTTCCAACAATGCTGTCTTGTGAAATGCGTATCCACGATTTAGCAAGTAAAACGTACTGCTCGGAAGTAAACTTACATTGTTTTCTTCTTCCATCCGCTGGTATATCTTCCCCTTCAGCATTATCATCCTCAATATCTTCTATTCCGTGATTCGGCTCCGATTCAACTTCGGTTTGGTGTCGTTTACTGAAAATGCTCCTTAAAGACTTCACCTTCTTCTTCTTCTTTTGGTTATATTCGGGACTGATAGGTGCAACGTATTCTTCATTCAATTCTTCAGAATTTGTAACATTTACTTCCTCATTTGCATCTTCCTCCTCCTCCTCCGTAGAAGTCCCAACATTTTCTTTGGTAGTTGGAGAGACATACCCATACGAAAACTGTCTTTGCAGATTTTGCATCGCTTCTCGGTCACGAACCTCGGTCTGTTGCGGAGTTAGGTGAGGTTGTTGACTTTGCTCGGTCTGCATCATCATTGACATATACGACGAATGATCGTCGTACACGCCTACCCCGGGCGGTCGTTGGTAAAACTGTGGCGGGACGGACGATTGGATGAGAAGAAAATTAGGAGGACCGAGTGGTTGGTACGGTGGACGGTATGGATAATTTTAATACGGCGAGTAGCCATATTCGTGAGATGGCTGCAACGGTTGCTGTTGTTGGATTGACCGTCGCATCGCATACGATGACGAGTGTGGTTGGGACATGAGTTTCTTGTTTATGGTTTTTTTCCCGCTTCGCTTGGGTGCAGACGAAGACATTTTGTTGATGAAGAAGTTGGGAAGGTGGAGTGGTTGTGTGGAGGAGGAAGAAGAAGGAGATAGGGTGGTTTATAGGGAGGAAGTGAACTAGCCGTTGGTGTTGCAACGGCTAGTGATTATAACGGCAAACTGTTTGCCGTTATAAGATTATAACGGCAAACACTTTGCCACTATAATCTTATAACGGAAAAGTGTTTGCCGTTATAATCTTATAACGGCAAACAGTTTGCCGTTATAAGAACCAGTCTCTGTTGGGTGAACCATCCACGGAGGAGCTCAAAACTAGCCACAGACCAGCCACGGGTGAGTGAACAAGCCACACCTGGTTGCTCCGTGGCTTGTTTAGTAACTGAACAAGCCATTGTTGGTTGTGCTGTAACTGGAGGGGATGAATTCGGTCGGGGGAAGATGATGCGAGTATTAGTGTATTATCTGGTGCAAAAACAAACCGTAGAGAAAAAGAAAGAAAAGAAAAACGAACGATGGGTGAAGGAGTGTTATGGGGAGCGACATGTTAGCAGATGGGAACGAAAACTGTGGAGAGAGAGAAGTTGCGAAGAGCAGAGAAGTACTGGGAAAATTAGGTGATAAATCTTGGGAGAAGAAGCACTGTTCGTAGTTTGAAGGTGGGAATTAGGTGAAGTAGGGTGTATCATTGTTGCACTGTCACTGTGCGTATAGAGGACAGGAGGAGCACACAAGTTAAGCTCCAGGGAATTTTCAATGTTCAAGGTGGGTTTTATATGCTACGTGGGCTGGTATAGAATTTCAGGCCTTGGGCCTCACGGGTTTAAAAAAAATATGAAAACAATCTGAAACGAACATGTTTTATGGTGGAAGGGAGAAAACGTGGGAATGGGATGTTGCCTTGTTGGTCACGTCAGGCAAGGAGCACGGTGGAAAGTGTAGAGGCGTTGGGTTCAAAGTTCAAACATTTGGTGTGGGCCATGAGCAAACATTTCAGATAAGGGTCCATTAATTATAAATTAAAGTTTAGTTTAATCGGAAATTTTATAGCCTATTAATATTATATTTTAATCATATATGATCAAAACTTGGAGCGGAATGGATGGGGTTGAATGAAGCTGCTCCAGTAGATTTTGGTAGGGTGAACGCAGCCGTATTTTATTTGGGTAAGGGACTGTTATATTTAAATTTTAAAATATAATTATAAATAAATAGTTATATAATCTCATAATATTTATAACGGAAACATTCATTATCAGAGTTGGGCAAGTTTGGTATCGTTGGAACTGTATGGATGAAGGCTTGGAGATGGAGCTGGTTTGGTCAACGCTGGAAGCAACGATAATTTTTAATTAAATCAAACAGCTGTTTAATTTAATTAAAACAAGTCGGTTTAACGACAAAATTAAACCAAGGTGAGTTAAACTCACTTAGCTCTTCCGCTTACAATTATTATAAGTCGGATTTATTATTTGTATGCCTTGTTTGCTAATGGTTGGTTGATTTGATGATTGTTTGAGCGTCATTAAACATTGTTATATCGATTATTTAAATTAAACGGTGTTTAATTTAAATAAAATGACATCGTTATTTTTAACGATTATTTCCAATCGAGGTAACTTACCTTGTTGGTTACGTTTATAGCAATATAAACGTATTAAATTAAATTGGATGCTTGAATGGTTGTTATTAGTTGACTGTTATCAGTTAAATTTATTGATTATCATCATCATATGAATTGTAGAACCCATATGATTGGATTATTGAATTAGTTATTGATTGTTAAACCCAAACTCAACATTTGATTGATTATTAACCAATGGGTGATATTGGTTAAGGAATTCATAGCAGATGGCCAAAATACAAACTGTTTTATAGAGATTGATTTACCGTCAGGTGAATCGATAGAAACGAAGTTATGAAAATTATTTATAACTGAATATAGGTTTTTTAAATATATTATTTTAATTGGGTTTATAACAAGGAAATAAACCAACCTTATATACATTGATTATTTTAACCACAAATTACCATTTTTGGTACCAAAGGCTATCTGTGTGCGAAGCATGTGCCTCATATCAATTATTAAATGATCTTATAAAGATGATTCCTAGATTTGCAAGGCTAGTAAGCAAGGAAGCAAATATTAATGTGATGTTTAATAACCGAGGTTAATTGTTTTAAAAAAAACAATTTAAAATGAGATTATATTGTTTTGACTATTATTTATTTAATAATAATAAATGCAATTATTTAAATTAATTTGAATTTAACTTAAATGGAAAGACGAACTAAGATACGATTAATGAGTTAACCATGTGTAGAGTTGGCTAAGTCAACTGTGTTACTCGAAATTGAATTTATTTTATTAGTTATTAATTTAATGGAGATAGTTAATGGATAATTAAACCATTTTTAAACATTGATATTTGTTGAATGATGATCACTTGGGATTTAAAATGTGTAAATGAAGGGTTATGAAGTTTTAAACCATTGTTTATAGTAAAGTGACGTTTTCAAGCGATTTTATATAACTAATAATATAAGTTAAGTTTAAATTCGAAGTTTAAATTAAATCCTTACTGGGATTTAATTTTGAATGGAGTTATAAAACCCAAGCTTTATTGAATATTACTGGAACGGGTTATTTGACATATGAATGCAAATGAAATGGAAACGAAAATGGAAATCCAAGTTTGAATTAAAGTGGTAAGGTGGATTGATTTAAAATGGTGTGATATAAATTCGCTATATTAAATGAGAGATGAGCTTTTATCAAGATATAACTCAAATGGAATTTATTTTGATAGTGGAAATGAGTATGGGGATTTGGTATTACAACTGATATTATCTTAAGGTAAAAATGTTGTTGATCAAGGTCTGTGAGGTAACTAAAATATCCCAACTTGAACGACCTCGGGATTATCGGAGGATGGTACTAGTTGTGATGGTAAAGATGTTAGTATAATTTATTTTGAAAAGTAATAGTGTAACGTTATTTGAAGAGTTTTGGAAGTATATAAATGGGATTCCGAAATAAAGGAATTTAAAAGAAGCTTGAGAATAAGAAATGATATTTCTATAATAAAAGAAATAAAAAGGGTTTGTGAAAATATAACGATATTTTCAAAGGAGGTAAGTTTTGGAATGAGTTTACTCTAAAAAGCAAAGTGACGATTATGGTGATCGAATAACGGAAACAAAAAGGAGATTTCATAACGACGGTATTACGATAGTAAGTTGAATCGTGTCTGCATAACAAGTAATGTGACAACAAATGTATTGAAACGGTAATTAACGGAAACTAGATATGATTTTATGATATTTTTCCTAAGTATATAAATGAAATGTTTGAGAATACTTACATATTAAAATGATTTGAGAATATTATATATTAAAACTAATATATTATTTTAGAGGCCAAGTGATGCTATATAATAAAGCAATGGATCTGTTTTATTGTGATGATTGTTTATTTTGGTAGTTAAATAACCGACTATCAAAATCATACCCAATGCATTGTTGGTATGGAAAGACCGGGATCGAATTTATATTCGAAAACCATTCCGACCAACAGAAACGAAAACGAAGAAGATATCTGATGCTGATCGAGATGGAGCAATGAAGACCGTAAATCTTCATGAGCGGAGGAACTATTGTTGAATTTCTCTGGCTGATCCCCGGAGATATTTCGACAATGATTCTTTCGTAATTGGAATCTATGGTTTGCAAGGACTACTCGTTACTGATCCATGGGGTGATTCCTATATTGGATGCAGTATGAGGGTGCCTTCGGTTCATCCTGTTCCTGGATGACTTGGATAGACGATGTGAACGATGGCCAGATGTTCCAAAAGTCGATTATAACCTCAAGCCTCATCAACCAGGAAATGACAAAAATCGGGTAGGCAGCATGGCTATGTGGGACACACCCATTAAGGTGTATAATCACCTATCTAGAGAAAATCCATTTCATTCTTTAATCTATCGATGCTGCCCCTTTTCGGGAAACGGTGGGTAGCTCCCAACCGTTGGTGATGTACATTCGATACACTCAAGTGAAATGAGTGGTCGGTCATGTGTGGGTCGAGTTGCAAGACATTCTTGTTGAACCCAGTGTATTCGCCTCTAGACATACACTATCGGCAGGTGGTTCCATACCTTGTCATAGTCGGAATCCAATCTCCAATAAGCACCCGCAGTTTTGTTTGTATACTATATATGTGGAGCGTGAGATGCAAGCGTTCTGCTAGATTCTATTTATTTGTATTTAGACACTATTATAATATTAGAATAAGATATTGATTTCGAAATGTATTGGGTTATCGTAAGGTAAAAACCATCCGTATTTATGTATGGATTTGGTCTTATGATGATCCTTTCTTTTAAAAGGATTTTAAACTTTAAAATCAAGTTGGATGATATTATAAACTTAGCGAGATTTTCTCTCACTCTGGTTCACCAGACTGACCCGGTATTTGTAATGCTCGGGTTAGACCGAGATGTATAGGTTCAGGTTATCGGATGCTGTGGAATCCAATGACGAGCTGAAGATGTTCGGACATATGATATTATCTAGTATTATTCCGCTGTGTGATGTATATGAGGACAGATTATTATAACTATCAAGATATATTGATGTACTCTGATGAATGTAAGTTTTTATTTCAAAGCTCTCAATAAAGTTTATTTATATATTATATTTTGCTCCGCTGCGATGTGAGACTCTATGTTGTGTTGTGAAACACCCCACCTCCGTTAGGGTCACTCTCAAAGGGAATGCCCTAATTTTGGTGGAGGTTTATAAGTATAAGTCACAGATATACAAGACAGATATAAGAACACATATTTATAAACAGCGGAAAAACAACAAACTTTTATTTCATAAAAGCAAATACGTGTTACAAAGCATCACCATGATTGTCTTACATCTTTTTCCAAAAACATAACATAACACTTTCATAATCTGTCTTGAGTACATTATTTAAAGAAGCATAAATAAAACATAGATAAACTGCAAAAGTCCCCATAGTGGATTGTCCAAAGCTATAGTTCAAAACAGGAAAGTCCAAGCAATACATTTCTCCTCTTCAAGCTGGATGTTAAGGTTGGTCAAGCTGCTATGTTCCCTCCCTGTGGACCTGGGGGGGGGGAATGGAAGAAAAGAAGACGAAAGAAAAGTAGAGTCAGACATAAAGCATGAGTAAGTCTAGTACTATTTTGTCTATGAATAAAGAACTGGGTATGATAAGTATAAACAAGAAGTGGGAAAGCACTATAAACTTGGTTAAGTTGTCTAGGGTCGAATATACTATCGTACCCCATGTTAATCTCTGAACCCATATAAACTAGTTCCCACTGGCACCCCATAATCAGGGTGATGTGATCCATTCAATGATGATCGGCTCCTACTCGCATAGTTACATGTGTCTTACGGCCCCCGATGTCGTAGTTACCTATGTTGGTCCCACCATGGGGTGTATCAAGTCCCATAGTGGCGGCCCGACACAACCTTAGAGTGCACAGGTATGCTACTGGTGTCCAGTGCCTTATTTTTCTGCGCCGGAGTGTGTGCACGCCCGCACCCCGTTAGAACCTACACTGCTACACCACCGCCGTCGCTTTGACCTCTTACAATCAGCCCAGTAATCGTGCCCCACCCTGCCTAGTTTTAGGGTATCCTGATACACCTTCTAGGGTTACTGCTGAAAAGGGTCCCCCGTTACTAGGTTTTCTATCTCTAGCCAACATGCTAAGTTGGTTAAGTGTTTCCCTAACCTAACCCCACCAGTCCGTTTAGTTTAGCATGTTCCATTTTGATTAAGTCTTTAGTTCACTTAATCATAACAATCCTGACTCGGCCTTAATTGTCTTATTAAGGCCCTGACCTCTCACATTTGACAGGTATTGTTGTGGCTGCCTGTTGCCGGTTGGTTCCGGGCAGTCTTACGCCACAACTCAGTCTAACCTCGGGTCCTTATTGGGCTCCATGTTTAACCTCCCACATTGGATAGGTATTGTTGTGACTACTGGACAGCCGGGCGGTTCCGGTCAGGTTTACATCACAACTCAATCCAACCTCGGGTTAAACACATCGTATTTTCTACATTTACATATTTTGTCATTCTTCTTTATTTCTTATATGTAAATATTTGCGGCCCATTATTAAGTTAATGGTGTAAAGGTTACACCAATCATGGGCCCAACCCATACTTGAATTTGGGCCCTTCTATTTTATATTTTCATTCATTAATTAATTTTAACCCAACGTTATTTTCCCCCGTTTTACACGTCCGTTTAT
Organism: Allium sativum; assembly: GCA_030737875.1. Classification (NCBI taxonomy): domain Eukaryota; kingdom Viridiplantae; phylum Streptophyta; class Magnoliopsida; order Asparagales; family Amaryllidaceae; genus Allium; species Allium sativum. The sequence continues at coordinate 171,345,105 of CM060924.1, read as the reverse complement.
ATATATATTGGGCTTAGCCTTTTAAAGCCCAATTTAGCCATGAGAAAAGGGGAGGCTTATGGCGTGATTACATACACAAAAAGGGGAAGGTGAGCGTATGAACTTGCAATATGACGTTGGGAATACAAAATAGAAACTGGTGTACTTGCATAGTAGTGACATATACTTTGGTCATAAAGCATAGGTGACATGAATCAAAGCATGTGAACTTGTAGTTGAGATAAGAGTCTAAATTGGGTATCATTATTGACACATAGTCATAACTACAACATGAACCTATACTTTTATTTATGCATAATGTCAAACATAAGCATGGCATAAATTTTTCTAACATAAGCATGGTATAATGTCAAACATAAGCATGGCATAAATATTTCTAACATAAGCATGGCATAATGTCAAACATAAGCAAGGCATAAATATCTCTAACATGAAATCATGATTCTTACTTTAGTCATGTAAACTTGCAAAAAGGGATTTTGAATCTAATCCTAACTATGTACCACATATGTCATCATATAATTCTTGTAAACAAGATAGACTTAATCATGGATTTCAATTATGCCAAATATCATTCATAGCCTAGCCATATTCATAAGTTTGCAAATAGGTTTTCTAGTACAAAAGCATGGTTTAATACATGATGCCAAATTCTCAACATAATTTCATATGGATTATAATAACCAAACTTGTTTTAATTACTTACAAATTGATTTATGCACAAAAATATACATCATGATGGCATAGTAGCAAAACCCCAAACTTGCATGAATTTAAATCAACTACATACATGTAGCTTCAACATGGATTACAAAATTTGCGAAATATTCCAAACGTATACTTGCATAGAACTACCGCATGTAGTTCTTTATAACATGAATAACATAATTCAAGAATATCCAAACGTATATAATATTTCAAATTGATAAGAACGCACAAATATGAATAACTTTATTGCCACAATTCAAGCATACAAACCAACACAATTGTTTATTCATACCAAAGTAATACTATACTTACAATGGTGTGATGAATTCTCTAATTTAGGGATTGAAGACGCAAATTCCTTTGTTGAATTGATTTGTTTAGGTTGCTTTAAGCTTTAGAATCTTCCTCCTAATCCTCTCTCCAATTTGGTGGCTACTCCTAGTCGTTCCTCAGCAACATGGCGGCTATGTTCTTATTTTTGAATGAATAGATTAGGGTTTAGTCTAGGGTTGTTTATATAGAGGTTAGGAACTGATTAGGACCATTGGTGTTGCTTGGATTGATCGTAGCCATTCATTCTAAGGAGAGACCAATTAGAACCTGCCACCTAGCCCTAATGACAAAGCAGACCACAGAAAATCGACCACATAGAGAATAGGCCAGCCGGGTTAGACTGGGCTCGACCTGGCTCTGGACCAGGTCGACACCCCTGTCGACAGCCCTGTCGACAGGCCTGTCGACCTGGTTAGACCAGGTCGACAGCCCAGTCGACCTGGGTGCGTCAGGCGGGACTTTTTCGCCCTGGCCCATTGGGCCCCATTTTTGTTTTCTGAGCTTATTTTATTCTGTTTGAATTTTAAATTTAATTCAAAAACTTCCGAAGGCCATATCTTCTTCATACGGACTCCGTTTTTCGAAAACTCGGACTCTATTTCGCGTATTTTTCCGAGACGAACGCAATGGCGTATCCCGTTTCCCTTAGTTCTTTGATTTGAAATTAATTATACTTTAATTTGTAAATTTCACAGTTATATAATTCGCGGGGTGTTACATTCTCCCCCACTTAAAAGGATTTCGTCCCCGAAATCTTCAAGTTAGGAGGAATGTATATCCTAACATTTAATCATCCATCAAACACGAGCATCCATTGTCCTTAAAAAGACTTCTAATGCTTCATGATCATATGCGAAGTGTGTGTGTGTACATGAACTTATCTAATGCAAAATCAGGCGGTCTACTGATTCAGTTGACCTCCTTAATGCGAATTATGTAAGTGCCATGAATCCATTATGTATGCAAATTTTCCTATTTTTGATTCTACATGAGTGCACAATCATTCAATACAAATGCAACATCCACATGACAACACATTAATGTTCAACCATATACGAATGCAAAAATATATGCATATGCAATATGAAGTGACTGAGCCGATCTAAAACCTAGATTGTGTGTGTATATGCAACCACGAGCAACCACTAGCAATCACTTGCAACCACTTGCAACCATCATACATAACATGTTTCAACTACATGTTTCCATCCAAAAAGATTCTACCTAAAAGATAAGGTCGAGGAAATATACCTAAAAAGATAGATAAAAGCGCAACTTAAGGAAAAAGAAAGATCAAGGATGTACCCTCGAACAGAAAAGGGTAGGCAGCACGTATTCTAGCTTCAGTTTCCCAAGTCGCGTCTCCCTCGACGTCGCTCCACTGTACTTTGACGAGCTTGACTTCGCGGTTGCGTAGCTTCTTCACTTCCGTTCCTAATATGCGGGTTGGAACTTTTCTTATGGTTGCTTCGCGTTCCACTTCGGCCTCTTCGAGTATATTTGGCTCTACCACTTCAGCAGACTCATGCAGACATTTTCGGAGGTGTGAAACGTGAAAAACGTTGTGGACTCCGGCCAACTTCTCGGGTAGCTCTAATCTATAGGCCATTTTCCCAATTTTCTCGATGATAGGGAATGGCCCTACGAACCTTGGTGCTAGTTTTCCTGTGGTTCCAAAACGAACAACGTTCCTTAGCGGTGATACCTTGAGAAAAACTCTGTCTCCAACTTCAAATTCAAGGTCGGTCCTTCTCTTGTCGGCATAGGACTTTTGTCTGTCTTGGGCCGTCTTCATCCTTCTTCGTATTAAGTCTACTTTCTCTGAGGTCTCTCGGATCATATCTGGTCCAAGTATGAGCTTATCCGTGGACTCCCACCAACAAGTGGGCGATCGGCACGGTCTTCCATATAAAGCTTCGAAGGGCGCCATTCCGATGGTTGCTTGATAGCTGTTGTTGTAGGCAAATTCCACCAAAGGAAGGTGGTCTTCCCATGTCCCTCCGAAGTCAAGGACGCATAGTCTTAAGAGGTCTTCCAAAACTCTGTTCACTCTCTCTGTTTGGCCGTCGGTTTGGGGATGATAGGCTGTGCTCAAGCATAATTGCGTTCCTACTGCTTCTTGCAGACTCCGCCAAAACTCGCTGGTGAAGATGGGGTCTTGGTCACTAACAATGTTAGATGGTATTCCATGGAGTCGAACGATTTCCTTGAGGTAAAGTGATGCTAGGGATGAGGCAGTTCTTTTACTTTTGACAGGTAAAAAGTGGGCGCTTTTAGTAAGCCTATCCACTATTACCCAAATGCTAGTGTTGCCTCTCCTAGACCTAGGCAGCCCATCGATGAAGTCCATTGAGATGCTATCCCACTTCCACTGCGGGACCTCCAGAGGATGTAGTCGTCCGCCAGGCTTTTTCTGTTCCGCTTTAACCTGTTGGCACACCATGCACTTAGAAACGAATTCTGCCACGTCCTTTTTCATGCCGTTCCAGAAGAAAGTCCTTTTTATGTCTTTGTACATTTTATCTCCGCCTGGGTGTATCGTCATCTTGGAGTGATGTGCTTCCTCGAGAACCTTCTTTACTAAATCTTTTGTCTGTGGGACGCATAGTCTTCCGTCTCGCCTTAGCAAACCCTTATCGTCGATGGAGTATCTGTTGAGGTGACTTGAAGTCTCACCCCTAATTAGCCTATCAATTATTTCCACAAGTTGAGGGTCTTCGCGTTGTGCTGTCCCTACTGAATCCACTAAAGTTGGGCGCACTTCGAGAGATGCTAGTAAGCCTGGTACGAAATCGGAGGAAGGCCTAAAGTCGAAGCTGGCTATAAACTCTAGGCTTTGTCTTTCAACAAACAACGGGCTTAGGGTCAATTTCTTTCGGCTCAACGCGTCTGCTACTACGTTGCCTTTGCCCGGAGTGTAGGAGATTTCGAAATCGTACGAGGCAAGAAACTCCATCCATCTTTGTTGCCTCAAGTTAAGATCCTTCTGCGAGAAAAGATATTTCAACGATTTATGGTCAGTGTAAAGTTCGAACTTCTCACCTAGGAGATAGTGTCGCCAAGACTTGAGTGCAAAGACGATGGCGGCTAACTCAAGATCATGGGTTGGGTAGTTCTTTTTGTGCACTTTCAACTGCCTCCCGCCATAAGCTACTACCCTTCCTTCTTGCATTAAGACGGCGCCTAGCCCTGTCCCACATGCATCCGTATAAACAGTGAACATCTTACTCCCATCTGGCAGCGTCAAAACTGGGGCTGTTGTAAGAGCCCTTTTCAGTCGTTGGAAAGCAAACTCGCAATCCAAGTCCCAATTGAACACTAGATTCTTCTTGGTCAATTTCGTGAGCGGCGCTGAGATTTTCGCAAAATCCTTTATGAACTTTCGATAGAAACCTGCTAGTCCTAGAAAGCTTCGGACCTCAGTTGCATTCCTTGGTGTCTTCCAATCCTGTACTGCCACTACCTTAGCGGGGTCCACTGCTAACCCTTGTTTGGATACTATGTGCCCAAGGAACCTCACCTCTTCCTTCCAAAGTGGCATTTGGAGAACTTGGCTTTTAGTTGATGGACTCGCAAAGTTTCCATGATTGCCCTTAAGTGCAGAGCATGTTCCTCTTCACTCTTTGAGAAGATAAGGATATCATCTACGAAGACCACTACGAATTTGTTGAGGAAATCTCTAAATACCCTACTCATTAGGTCCACGAAGTAAGCAGGTGCATTTGTCAAGCCGAAAGGCATGACAAGCCATTCAAAGAAACCGTCTGGGGTTCTGAACGCCGTTTTATCGATGCTATCTTCAGCCACCCATAGCTGATGAAAACCGGTTGCTAAATCGAGCTGGGAGAAAACAGACGCTCCTACAAGCTGGTCAAATAAATCGTCAATTCTAGGGAGAGGGTGCCTATTCTTTTTCGTTAGCTTGTTGAGCTCCCTATAGTCAACACATAGACGGAGTGAACCATCCGCCTTTGTAGCGAACACCACTGGAGCGCCCCATTCTGAAATGCTCCTCCTAATGAACCCCTTTTCTAGAAGCTGTTTAATCTGTTTACTGAGCTCTTTCCTTTCTCGTGGAGCCATGTGTCTAACGGGCAACGCAACGGGCTTTGCATTATCTACAAGATATATGCGGAAGTCTATTTCCTGCTTCGGAGGCAAGCCCTTCACCTTTTCGAAGACATCCGGATATTCCCGGACCACTCTAACTGATTGCAAATTTTCAACAGAGGCATCTAGCGATTCAAGATAACTAAGCATAACCGCATATGAGGGATTACAAGAAATTTCCAAAGTATTACAGAGCTGGGTTAGGAGCCTAACAACCCTTTTATCACAATCAAGGATGGCCCCATTACTGGATAGCCAATCCATACCCAAAATCAAACCATACCCCGAAAAGCCCAAAACAAAGGCACTACATAGAAATTCTACGCTTAGAATAGAAATTTTCAATCCCACACAGATCATAGACAAATGAGCTGGGCCCCCAATTGGGTTTGAAACAATTAAGGGGTCCTCTACCATACTTGTTTTTAGGTGCAGAGATTCTACTAAAGCAGACGAGATAAAGGAGTGTGATGCGCCAGAATCAAATAAAGTGCGAACGGGGTGATCATAAAGATAAACTACACTTTCTACAGAAGTATTTATACCTCGCTGTTGCAGAGGTGGCGCTTCCAGCACATGGACCTGTGCCCCTGGGGTGGATCCAGCCCTCTGCCCCTGTCCTCGTTTCTTTGGGCAGTCCTTAGCCCTGTGGCCTATCTCACCACAAGAAAAGCACCCACCATTCTCCTTGGCCTTCTTTTTCCGGCAGTCCTTTACTAAGTGCCCCACTTTGCCACAGAAATTGCACTTCCTCTTCTCTTTGTTGCCTTTCCCGCCCTTCTTAAAGTCTGTCCTCTTAGGCTGCAAACCCTCTTTCTTCCCTTGAGAGCTTTCTGCCTTTGTCTCCTTCTTGCCCTTATCCTCTTCATTCAGCAATGCCATTTGCACCAATCTTTCATACGTGGCTCCCATGGGTATATGGGTCATGGCCAAACTGTGTAATGGCTCATTCAACCCTTTGACGAACCGGAGAGCCTTCTTGTGCGGGGTATTGACTAGGTCAAGCCCAAACCTAGCCAGCTCATCGAACTGATTCACATACTCTCGGACTGTCTTGTCCCCTTACTTAAGAAATAAGAATTTTTCCAACTGCAAACTTCTTTCCGCATCTGAGAGAAATTTGGTCTCAAACCTTGCCCTAAAGTCCTCCCACGTCTCCACTGGTCTTTCAGCATTAGTGACTTCCCACCAGTAGGAAGCCTCGCCCTTCAATAGCCACACTGCCAATTGTACTTTTTGTCTATCTTCTACCTCAAAGATGATGAATAGGTCCTCCGTTTCTTTCAGCCAATTTCTAGCTGCCACGAAGGACTCAGTTCCATGGAAATCCCTTCCTCCCATAGCTTTAAAATCTTTACATATCTTAGCAAACGTGTTTCCCCGAGGAGGAGGTGGAGGAAAAGGTGCCGCTGTAGCTGGATGATTTCCGGCAGCTGGGGGAGGAGGAACGGTAGGACCTGGCTGAGTGGCCCTTGCTTCTAAGAACCGTCTAAACCAACCAGGTATTGGTACCCCTTCCGGCAAGTTAAGATCTTCGGACATGCTGAAACAAAAAGGATAGATTCAAAACGAAGGATAAGAGATAGTACCTATGGCTTTGGGGAGTGGACTTTTGCCTTTTTAAAATAAAATAACATTTTTCTTTTTAAAAATGCTTCTTTAAATTCCCTTTTTGAAAATAATTTTTTTCAAAACTTTTTATCTTATCTGGTAAACCTATGCTCTGATACCAAGTGAAACACCCCACCTCCGTTAGGGTCACTCTCAAAGGGAATGCCCTAATTTTGGTGGAGGTTTATAAGTACAAGTCACAGATATACAAGACAGATATAAGAACACATATTTATAAATAGCGGAAAAACAACAAACTTTTATTTCATAAAAGCAAATACGTGTTACAAAGCATCACCATGATTGTCTTACATCTTTTTCCAAAAACATAACATAACACTTTCATAATCTGTCTTGAGTACATTATTTAAAGAAGCATAAATAAAACATAGATAAACTGTAAAAGTCCCCATAGTGGATTGTCCAAAGCTATAGTTCAAAACAGGAAAGTCCAAGCAATACATTTCTCCTCTTCAAGCTGGATGTTAAGGTTGGTCAAGCTGCTATGTTCCCTCCCTGTGGACCTGGGGGGGGGGGGGACGGAAGAAAAGAAGACGAAAGAAAAGTAGAGTCAGACATAAAGCCTGAGTAAGTCTAGTACTATTTTGTCTATGAATAAAGAACTGGGTATGATAAGTATAAACAAGAAGTGGGCAAGCACTATAAACTTGGTTAAGTTGTCTAGGGTCGAATATACTATCGTACCCCATGTTAATCTCTGAACCCATATAAACTAGTTCCCACTGGCACCCCATAATCAGGGTGATGTGATCCATTCAATGATGATCGGCTCCTACTCGCATAGTTACATGTGTCTTACGGCCCCCGATGTCGTAGTTACCTATGCTGGTCCCACCATGGGGTGTATCAAGTCCCATAGTGGCGGCCCGACACAACCTTAGAGTGCACAGGTATGCTACTGGTGTCCAGTGCCTTATTTTTCTGCGCCGGAGTGTGTGCACGCCCGCACCCCGTTAGAACCTACACTGCTACACCACCGCCGTCGCTTTGACCTCTTACAATCAGCCCAGTAATCGTGCCCCACCCTGCCTAGTTTCAGGGTATCCTGATACACCTTCTAGGGTTACTGCTGAAAAGGGTCCCCCGTTACTAGGTTTTCTATCTCTAGCCAACATGCTAAGTTGGTTAAGTGTTTCCCTAACCTAACCCCACCAGTCCGTTTAGTTTAGCATGTTCCATTTTGATTAAGTCTTTAGTTCACTTAATCCTAACAATCCTGACTCAGCCTTAATTGTCTTATTAAGGCCCTGACCTCTCACATTTGATAGGTATTGTTGTGGCTGCCTGTTGCCGGTTGGTTCCGGGCAGTCTTACGCCACAACTCAGTCTAACCTCGGGTCCTTATTGGGCTCCATGTTTAACCTCCCACATTGGATAGGTATTGTTGTGACTACTGGATAGCCGGGCGGTTCCGGGCAGGTTTACATCATAACTCAATCCAACCTCGGGTTAAACACATCGTATTTTCTACATTTACATATTTTGTCATTCTTCTTTATTTCTTATATGTAAATATTTGCGGCCCATTATTAAGTTAATGGTGTAAAGGTTACACCAATCATGGGCCCAACCCATACTTGAATTTGGGCCCTTCTATTTTATATTTTCATTCATTAATTAATTTTAACCCAACGTTATTTTCCCCCGTTTTACACGTCCGTTTATATATATATTGGGCTTAGCCTTTTAAAGCCCAATTTAGCCATGCGAAAAGGGGAGGCTTATGGCGTGATTACATACACAAAAAGGGGAAGGTGAGCGTATGAACTTGCAATATGACGTTGGGAATACAAAATAGAAACTGGTGTACTTGCATAGTAGTGACATATACTTTGGTCATAAAGCATAGGTGACATGAATCAAAGCATGTGAACTTGTAGTTGAGATAAGAGTCTAAATTGGGTATCATTATTGATACATAGTCATAACTACAACATGAACCTATACTTTTATTTATGCATAATGTCAAACATAAGCATGGCATAAATTTTTCTAACATAAGCATGGTATAATGTCAAACATAAGCATGGCATAAATATTTCTAACATAAGCATGGCATAATGTCAAACATAAGCAAGGCATAAATATCTCTAACATGAAATCATGATTCTTACTTTAGTCATGTAAACTTGCAAAAAGGGATTTTGAATCTAATCCTAACTATGTACCACATATGTCATCATATAATTCTTGTAAACAAGATAGACTTAATCATGGATTTCAATTATGCCAAATATCATTCATAGCCTAGCCATATTCATAAGTTTGCAAATAGGTTTTCTAGTACAAAAGCATGGTTTAATACATGATGCCAAATTCTCAACATAATTTCATATGGATTATAATAACCAAACTTGTTTTAATTACTTACAAATTGATTTATGCACAAAAATATACACCATGATGGCATAGTAGCAAAACCCCAAACTTGCATGAATTTAAATCAACTACATACATGTAGCTTCAACATGGATTACAAAATTTGCGAAATATTCCAAACGTATACTTGCATAGAACTACCGCATGTAGTTCTTTATAACATGAATAACATAATTCAAGAATATCCAAACGTATATAATATTTCAAATTGATAAGAACGCACAAATATGAATAACTTTATTGCCACAATTCAAGCATACAAACCAACACAATTGTTTATTCATACCAAAGTAATACTCTACTTACAATGGTGTGATGAATTCTCTAATTTAGGGATTGAAGACGCAAATTCCTTTGTTGAATTGATTTGTTTAGGTTGCTTTAAGCTTTAGAATCTTCCTCCTAATCCTCTCTCCAATTTGGTGGCTACTCCTAGTCGTTCCTCAGCAACATGGCGGCTATGTTCTTATTTTTGAATGAATAGATTAGGGTTTAGTCTAGGGTTGTTTATATAGAGGTTAGGAACTGATTAGGACCATTGGTGTTGCTTGGATTGATCGTAGCCATTCATTCTAAGGAGAGACCAATTAGAGCCTGCCACCTAGCCCTAATGACAAAGCAGACCACAGAAAATCGACCACATAGAGAATAGGCCAGCCGGGTTAGACTGGGCTCGACCTGGCTCTGGACCAGGTCGACACCCCTGTCGACAGCCCAGTCGACCTGGGTGCGTCAGGCGGGACTTTTTCGCCTTGGCCCATTGGGCCCCATTTTTGTTTTCTGAGCTTATTTTATTCTGTTTGAATTTTAAATTTAATTCAAAAACTTCCGAAGGCCATATCTTCTTCATACGGACTCCGTTTTTCGAAAACTCGGACTCTATTTCGCGTATTTTTCCGAGACGAACGCATGGCGTATCCCGTTTCCCTTAGTTCTTTGATTTGAAATTAATTATACTTTAATTTGTAAATTTCACAGTTATATAATTCGCGGGGTGTTACATGTTGGTTCTTCTTCTTCTTCTATTCTAACTTTCTTTCTTTCCTATCTCACCCTCTAACTTCTTTCTAATAACGTTCTGGTGTTTTTGATGCCTGAATGTTCGACACGGTGTTTTTGTGTCGATTTTCGGGGTCGAAAATCCCTGTTCGTTACGGTTGGTATCAGAGCAATGGTTTAGGAATAACCTTAGCTCTGTGGTATAACTCGATAGAGATTGGGTCAGTAATACCCTAGATTGAGATTCAGTATATATATATATATATATATATATATATATATATATATATATATATATATATATGAGAGCGTATTTGTAAATTTTATATACAAATTATTTTGTATTGTGTTGTTTGATCGATTCAAATTGAACTGACAAATTGGTACAATATTATTTTGTAAATAGGGTAAATGAAATAATTTTGCCCAACTATATATTTTTTATTTTATCAAATTATTGATATAATGGTGTGTTTGATTAATTTGGATAAATTTAAACTGGATTATAAATTTGAATGGATTAATAAAACCAGAAGAGAATTTAATATATGAAATTTGGGAATAAAAATTTGAATATATGGAATTAAATGAATCAGAAGTTAACTTAAAAATAAGTTAATATGGACGATTGTGTTATATTGATTGTGATTGTTTGTTTGTTGAATAATAGATTAGTTGAATATAAATTCATCAATAGTTGAAGGAATTGGGAACAGATGAAATAAATTTCAATATAATGATTTTGAAATGAACCAAATATGAAATAAAACTGAAATGGTTTAAACCTGTACCAATTATTGGCAGTATATATTGAGTTAATGCAGGATGGAAGACGAACAGTAGTGAGTTACTTGGCTTTGTGATTTGAGGATTGATTGCCCGATAAAAAAGTAAACCTTAATTATATTAATTGGGTGATTGATTTTACACCCCTGAGTTGGGTAGCCGCTTGGCTTTATTTTCTTTTGATCGATGTGCGGCCCAGAGTGGCAAGTTGTAGTTGTTTGGAGCGAACAGTACAGAGGAGATGCTGGCGAATTTTTCGAAAATTTTTAAGACTTGGATTTTTTTTTAAAATTTTTAATATAATAATTTTTATAATAATTGGGTTTGGATCATTCTTCTTACTTAGCAATTTCAGGGACGAAATTCTTTTAAGGGGGGAAGGATGTAACGACCCGGATTTTTCGATCATTTGAATTGGATATTTAAAATTGGTTTAAATATTTTATTTGGAATATTTACCGATTTTTAATATCAAATTCATTATTAAACGATAATCAAAGGTTTAAATTGGTAGTTCGTAATATTGAATTTTGAACTTCAATTGAATATATAGAATCCGTTATAGGTCAGAATTTTGTGAAACAAGAAACGTTAGAATCAGATTGATTATAATTTTCTAATAGAAGAGAAAAATTGAGATTTTCAGCTTATATATTGTGATTAATGTCCAATTCAAATTTTGAAATAGTCGCTATGGAAATCGTTTATAAACGATAACGTTTATTTATTAATTTAAAGGATTTTCAATAGAATTTGGACATCGAATACGTTAATATCGAGTTATAAGGCCATAGTAGTTTATATATGTCATTTTCTCTGGATATATATACGACGATAATAATTTATTATTTTTAATTTGAATTGTTTTGAAATTTATTTATATTTTTAACGATATTATATAAGCCGGATAAATAGTTATCTTTCCAAACGACCTCCGTTTTCGATGAACAAATTTTATTGGAATGCATACAATTAATTTTTGCTAGTTTTCCAGTTTAGATCCAATTGGAGTTATTTTGTCGGTAGACGATATTTAATGGTGAACCGATGGACAAATTGGGATCTAAATCGCGATGTTTTTTTGCTAACAGAGTCTGTTTTCCATGAAATTAGTTTCATTAGGACTGTAACACCAAATTATACCATGATGTCCATTTTCGTAATTTTTGGAGATTGTGTTTATCGGTGTGAATTTAATGGTCCACTTTAAATAACGACAACCGTATAAAATATAACATACCCATGCACATTCTTTGATATTTCTTCTACTCTAAACACGACTATGCATGCCTAGTTCGAAACACAAATAGGTTAAAAATCTTCTACTGCATAAGCTTTTGCTGTTTAGTCTAAGCAACTATCTCCACACACATAGGGTACAAGCTATTCTGCCTCTTTCAAACTCAAGCACATGGAAGAATTAAATGAAAATATGGATCTTTCCATACCTATTTCTTCACGTCGAAGTAAACTAGCCATGAACATCTACCATCATGCCATGCGTGATGCATCCATCAACTACCCTATCTGCATATTTTACAGCTCACGCACATGGCCTGCCCTCCTATCAGCCTGTATATTCACATCAGTTGTTAATCTATGAAATCAAACAACTACCATCCAGCCTATATGAAATAACTTGCAACCCCATTCTATGCGTTGAAGCTATGTACATGCTAGTTTTGGGAAAAGAAACTCCATAACACACATGCCTGTTCCTGTTCGAATTTGCAGCTACAATAGAGCCTACACAGTTCAGCCTACTATCTACCTTTTTCTTTCCAGACATTAATTTGTACCCAAAGCTAGGAATGAGCTATCTTTTTCCCTACCCTATGGTGTACGCAGAGATGTTTCAGCTCCAAGCAAACGTACATACAGCCCATCACGTTTCCATCGAAGAAAAGAAAGGGCAGGCAAAGCTATGTTGATGTATACAAGTAGCCTACAGTACCCTATACGTTTAACATGACTTTGAACTCATCCTTTTCCCCATATTCACCTGTATATATATATGTATTTTTGCTTCCGCTCCTCTCAACATTCTGAAACTGAACAACTCATTATAAAATAAGATATAAACTCACTAACTAATTAATGGAGATCAGATCGACATTGTCTACATGTAATCGAAGGGGGAAACTGGCGGTTCGTCAAGTCAGGAAAATCGACAACGGAAGGAACATTAGGTTGGTAACGAGGTGAGAAAAGGTTTATCTGCATGGTTTTGTTTCCATGCATGGGGAACGAGGATGGTTCCCGTTTTCTGGTGGAGCACCGATGGCTCGAGCGTGGGGTCCTACGATTATCCTTTCCTTCAAAAGGATTTTAAACTTTAAAATCAAGTTGGATGATATTATAAACTTAGCGAGTATTTTTCTCACTCTGGTTCACCAGACTAACCCGTTATTTGTAATGCTCGGGTTAGACCGGGATGTACAAGTTCAGGTTATCGGATGTTGTGGAATCCAATGACGAATTGAAGATGTTCAGACGTATGATATTATCTAGTATTATTCCGCTGTGTGATGTATATGAGGACGGATTATTATAACTATCCAGATATATTGATGTACTCTGATGAATGTAAGTTTTTATGTCAAAGCTCTCAATAAAGTTTATTTATATATTATATTTTGCTCTGCTGCGATGAGAGACTCTATGTTGTGTTGGTTCTTCTTCTTCTTCTTCTTCTATTCTAACTTTCTTTCTTTCCCATCTCACCCTCTAACTTCTTTCTAATAACGTTCTGGTGTTTTTGATGCCTGAATGTTTGACACGGTGTTTTTGTGTCGATTTTCGGGGTCAAAAATCCCTGTTCGTTATAATTTTCCTCTCCTACCAAATCGAATAACATTTTTTAATGGAGAGATCTTGACAAATACTAAGTCGCCAACGGAGAATTTCATGTCTCTTCGTCTCTTATCAGCATAACTCTTCTGCCTATCTTGGGCAGCCTTCATTCGTTGTTGAATGATTTTGATCTTGCTTGAAGTTTCTCTTATCACATCTGGCCCAGGCACAAACTTCTCACCGATTACTAGCCAACATGACAGTGAGTTGCACGGTCTCCCGTATAAATCTTCATATGGAGCCATACCAGTACTGGACTGATAACTATTATTATATGCAAACTCCACTAGATGCAAATGGTCATCCCATGATCCATCAAAATCTAATATGCAAGCTCTCAAGAGATCTTCTAACACTCAGTTCACCCTCTCTGTCTGACCGTCGGTTTGAGGATGGTACGCGGTACTGAGATGTAATTCTGATCCTAAAGCCTCTTGTAAGATCTTCCATAATCGACTGGTGAACAATGGATCTCGGTCACTCACAATGCCTTTGAGTACTCCATGAAATACTGTAACGACCCGCATTCTACGCATCATAGGATCGTAGGATATTTATTGCTGTCTCATACGAAGTCGTATGGTCATGTAACTTTGGGAGACGACTATTGGGGTCATTTCCCATGTTCATGATTTTTCCCGATTTTTAAATGACCATTTTACCCCTAGTTGGCACTGTTTTGGCCATAACTTTTGACTGGAAAGGAATTTTGACCGGAAACCACTTCCATTGGCTTCGGATGATGGTTTCTCTTTCCGTAGAGTGGTCACGTTAGCCAAACGGACTTACCGTTTGGGAGATATGGCTGAAACAAGTTTCAGATGGTGAAAAACAGCTTAATCGGGCTTAAACGGGTGATTAGCAGCTAGGCCCAAGGGGAATTTTGGGTTTAGGGGTATATAGGTGCTGATTAGGGTTAGAAAACATTTCTTTAGACATTTTCCAGCCGCCACTTTCGTTTCCCTTAACCTAGCCATGGCCTTCACTCTCTAAATCTCTCTAAAACACCCAAAATCACTTCCAAATCAAGGATTAAGGCTTAGAGGCATCAAATCAAGGAGTACTAGCACAAGAACCGAGGAAGAGCTGCTGTGTAAGATTGGGAACAGCGCCAAATCAGAGAATATTTCAGTTTTGGGGTTCTAGTTGTGGCCAAGGTGAGTGATAGCATCATTTTGACACTAATTACAGTTAATTAAGGGTAATTAGTGAAGATTAGCGAATTTATACGTAAATAAATTCTGGAAAAATTCTTAAAATTCTAGAATAATGTTTTAAGGCTCTGTTAGAAATTTGGGTTAATTTCGATGTGTTTTGCTAATCGTATGCTTAAACATGATTAAGAGGGATTATAGGAAAATGTGAGGTTTTGGCCACTTTTGATCCATTTTGATTCATTTAAATTGTTGTTTGTTGCTGTGGTTGCTGTTATATGTTGCTATGACTCTTTGGTATGTTTTATGATTGATTAGAATAGTTAAATTGGTTGAAAACGTCGTCGAATGGCGTAGAAAGCTCGCTGGAAAGTTGCAGAAATGTGCAGGTCCCGAACCGGTTCGGATCGGAGCAGGGGTCGGATCGGACTAGTGAACTGGCCAAGGGAATCCGAACTGGATTGGGACTTGTCACTGGAAGGAGCTTGGCAGGAAGGAAGGCCATTACCTAGAGTTGGAGTTGGACAGAAGATCGGATCGGAGCAATAGAGCAGATCGGATCGGAGGAAGGGAACAGGACGGATCGGAGCAGGCAAACAAGTCAAACAGAAGGAATCAGATCGGATGAACTACCTCCGAACCGAACTCAAGCAGAGACACCCGAACCGAACCGATATCTGAAGGGGGAGAATCACTGAACCGACCCGACCCGGAGGGAGACACCGACCCGACCCGAAGTGGACTACCGACCCGAACCGATGATGGCGATGATTACCGAACCGAACAGAATCCTAGAGCTGCTGCTGCACGACAACTCTCCTGAAGACCCACTCCAATTCGACCAAACCCGAGATGCAAAGGAAGTCCAAATGAGAAGTTAGAGCTCAGGATCCGGATGGGAATCAACGAGTTCGCTTCATGGTTGGGCTTTGCTGCGGGACGCGTGCCAAGGAGTTATCGACGTCTATAGCTTTGGACCACTATGGTAGGAGGTACGAAGGCGGATTCAGGGCCATTATGGCATCGGTAGAACCAAGGGCTACAACCAATGAAGTGGGTCATTGAAATGTTTGGTCATGACTCCATATGTTTAGCTTGGTCATAGCAGGGTTTCTACAAGTCGGGATTCGCCGTTGCCTCAGTTGGTCTAGTGTTCCAAAGTGGTAGATGTCGTACGCTTTACGCACTGAGTGAGAGATGTGAGGATGGTTGCTATGGATGATTTGTTTGCTATCATTGTGACATGCATACCCCACTCCCGTATTCTTACACTATTTATTATGGCACCTTGGAGTATTGTACGGTATGTGGTACTAACTCTTTGGCTGCAGGTCCAGGTTCAGGTACGGTTTAGTATACCAGTTATTGTTCTGTTTAAGATGCTTATCGCTCATACCAGGCTTTATGTCTGACCCAGAGTTTTATGTCTCCTCTTATTACTCTGGGTGCTCACACGAGCAGACTAGAGACAGGTTAGCTGGTGATGCACGGGTAGATGATCCGGAGACGAGCAGGAGGCTTCCACGTACTATATACATAATATTCTCCCTGTGTTGTTGAAGATCACTGTTTGGGCATTGTTGGTGTATCTTCTACTTTAGCTTTCTTTTGCTTAGAGATAGTAAATTTGGAAAAGTTGTAATAAGCTGTATTTGGATTTCCGCTGCTTTGATGATTGATGTTGATTATTAGTTATCAGCTTATGCACTGTCTCGCCTGTTTTATGTCAAGTATGTTATTATTATATTTTATTCCATGCGCTGTGAGACATTCTACAGGTTCTTTGGTTAGTTCATTCCCTTCCTTCCTTTCTTATGACGACCGTCTTGTGCTAGTCGGGCATGTGTACAGCGCACTTTTGGAGGAAATGCAGGCTGGTGCGGGGCGGGCCGTCACACTTGGTATCATAGCTCTAGGTTGCGTAGTTAACCTAGGGAAGTTATCAGGGAGAGATAATATACGTATACGAGAGAGCGTATTTGTGATTATTTTGGTTTTCAAAAGCTATATATATATATATACTATTAGTAGTATAAGGATGAAGTCGTACTGCACTAGCACCACTATGGAATCGTTAATCGTTTTTTTTTCAGATTGACGATGAGCCGAGATACTAGAGGTGCTGGTAGGGGAACCAATAATGGGAATGCTGCTGACATGAGGACAATGTTTACTGACCTCATGAGAGAGATGCTTAGAGATGTGCAGAGGGCAGCTCCCAATGGTGGAAATGGTGGTGGTCCAATAGTGCAGGCTCCGAGGGTCGACTTCGCCAAGTTGAATAAGGATTATACTAGCCTTGGTGGGAAGCCGTTCCACGGAACGGAGTCGGCTACGGATGTTCAGGATTGGGTAGATAGTTGCGAACGTATCTTCGAGGATTTGGGTATCGAGGATGCGATGAAGAGAAAGCTAGCGTCCCGTCAGCTGCAAGGGCGGGCAATGAATTGGTGGAATGCTATAAAGGCAGCTACTCCCGAAGATCAGATTACTTGGGAGCAGTTTAAGGCTCGCTTTAGTGAGAAGTTCATTCCAGCTGCTCAGAAGTCAATGTTGTATAAGAAGTTCTTGGAGCTCAAGCAGAATGGCAGAGCAGTCTCGGAGTATATTGCTGAATTTGACACTTTATCAAAATATGGGTTATCTCTTATTGATACTGCCGAGAAGAAGAATGAGAAATTCATAACTGGTTTGGATCAGTACTTAGGGGAAAAACTTATTAACCACATCGATGAGACGTTTGAATCGATTGTGGGGAAAGCGTTAAGATCGGAAAGTCTCTACCCTAAGCCGAAGACTGAGGTTGCACCCGCAGAAGAGCCAAAGCCACAAGCAAGTGGTGGAGGCAAAGGTGGTTCTCAGAATAAGAGAAAGCAGAATCAGGCTAAGGACGGCCAGAAGAAAAAGAGTAAGCAAGATGTGGAGTGCTTCAGCTGTGGTAAGAAGGGCCATTATGCTAGTAATTGTCGGGCCAAGCCAGCGGATAGGAAGTGCTTCAACTGTGGCCAAATGGGACATCACAAGGACAAGTGTCCACAGCCCCCTAAAGAAAAGCAAATGGTGAAAGCATATGCCCTTAATGCTATTCGTTCTTCGTCGAATGCCCCAACTGCGGCGGAGAAGGGAAAGAATGTCGTCATTCAAGGTATGATTTCTGTTTATGATGTTCCTATTAGAGTTTTGTTTGATACCGGAGCTTCCAGTTCTTTCATATCTAGTGACCTGGTAGATAGGTTGGGATTGGAGCCCGAGATTGTCGATAGACCTTTAGTAGTGACGAACCCGATTGGTGGTTCGACTAGCCTTAGCATGATTTGTCGCAATGTGGTCTTATCGAGTCATGGATGCATGTTTGTTTGTGATTGCTTTGTTTTGGGATTTACTGGGTTTGGCATTATTTTGGGAGTAGATTGGCTCCAAAGATACGGGGTGGTGATAGACTGTGAGGGCTTGTTGGTGACAGCTAGAGCGAATGATAGGCGGAGGATAGTGTTTGGTGGTCTACCCAGTAAGGGGGTATTGGCTAGTTTTCTAAACTCCCTCGACATTTCGCATAGTGAGTTGTCAGGTTTGCCCGTGGTTGGCCAGTATCCGGATGTTTTCGAAGAAGTGACCGGACTTCCACCACACCGAGAGATTGAGTTCCGTATTGATTTGGTAAAAGATGCCAGACCTATAGTGATGCCACTTCGTCGTATGGCACCAAGAGAGCAGCGTGAGCTCGAGGTGCAAGTCAGCGATCTTTTGAAGAAGGGATTTATCAGAAGAAGTGTTTCTGAATGGGGAGCACTAGTTGTGTTTGCTACCAAGGCGGATGGTTCCCTTCGTTTGTGTGTAGACTACCGCGAGTTGAATAAAGTGACGAGGAAGAACAAGTATCCTCTACCGCGGATAGATGATTTGTTCGATCAGTTGAGTGGCGCGAGAATATTTTCTCAGTTGGATCTCGCGACAGGTTTTCATCAGCTTAGAGTGGAAGCTGAGAGTATAGCTAAAACGGCATTTCGAACGCCGTCTGGATTTTATGAATGGTTGGTTATGCCATTTGGGCTGACTAATGCCCCGGCATATTTTGTGGATCTTATGAATAGGGTATTCAGAGATCAGTTGAATAAGTCTGTCCGTGTGTTCGTTGATGATATTTTGGTCTATTCGAGGACAGAGGAAGAACACAAGGAACATTTAAGAGTAGCGATGGAGGTGTTGAGAAAACACCAATTGAAAGCAAAGTTTTCTAAGTGTCACTTCTGGAAGAGGGAAGTGAGGTTCTTGGGCCATGTTGTATCAGAGAACGGTATTGCCGTGGACCCAGCGAAGGTGGCTACGGTACAAGATTGGCCTACGCCCAAGAACGCAACAGATGTAAGAAGTTTCTTGGGGTTAGCGGGATATTATCGTAAGTTTATCCAAGGTTTCTCCAAGATAGCAGCACCATTGACCCAATTGACCAAAAAGAATCAAGCTTTTGTCTGGGATGAAAGGTGCGAGAATGCATGCAGAAGTCTAAAGGACAAATTGACAAGCGCACCAGTGTTAGTCATTCCTAAGGGGGATGAAGAGATGACGATATACACGGATGCCTGTGGTACCGGACTGGGTGCTGTATTGATGCAAGGCGGTAGGGTTGTAGCTTACGCAAGTCGGCAATTAAAACCGCACGAGAGAAGATACCCTACCCATGATTTAGAATTGGCAGCGATCGTGTTCGCGTTAAAGATGTGGAGACACTATCTCTTGGGAGAAAGATTTGAGCTGTTTACAGACCATAAGTCGTTAAAGTATCTCTTCTCTCAGAAAGATCTGAATCTCCGTCAGCAGAGATGGTTAGAGTTCTTAGCTTCCTATGATTTTGACATCGCATATACACCGGGAAAGGGCAATGCGGTGGCTGATGCATTGAGTAGAAGACATGCCAGCTTAGGGGCTATGTTCCTTGAATGGAAGCAACTGGAGTTTATCGCGGGGTTTGATTTCAGACCAAAGTGCGAATTGGATCCAGAAATGTTAGCAAGTTTGACGATCAGACCCACTTTGATTGAGCGGATCGGCTCTAGTCAGAGGGACGATCCTAACCTATCGGAAATCATCTCCAAGTTAGAGATGTGTATCGATGAGGAGGTGAACAAGTATGGGCTTGATCGAGATAGATGGCTTAGAAAGAATGGAAAGCTTGTTGTACCCAATGTCAATGGATTGAGAGATGAAGTGCTTAGAGAATGTCATCACTCAAAGCTAACTATACACCCCGGTGGTAATAAGATGTATCGAGATATGAAACAGACTTACTACTGGGAAGGGATGAAAAGAGACGTTGGGAAGTTTATATCCAAGTGCATGAATTGCCAGCTAGTTAAAGCCGAGCAAAAGAAGCCTAGTGGGTTGTTGCAACCATTAGGAATTCCCGAATGGAAATGGGAGCAAGTCTCGATGGATTTCATCGATGGTTTACCAAGGACTAGATCGGGATATGACAGCATTTGGGTAATTGTAGATCGACTGACTAAAAGTGCAAGGTTTATACCAGTCAAATCGACTAGAACGGCAGCTAAGTTAGCAGAATTGTATATGAAGTGGATAGTGAGATTTCATGGAGTACCTAAAAGCATTGTGGGCGACCGAGACCCGTTGTTCACTAGTGGGTTTTGGAGGAGCTTACAAGAGGCTCTAGGGTCAGAGTTACATCTCAGTACCGCATATCATCCTCAGACCGACGGTCAGACGGAAAGGGTGAATCGTATTTTGGAAGATCTCTTGAGAGCATGTATATTGGATTTTGGTGGATCATGGGATGACCATTTGCATCTAGTAGAGTTTGCATATAACAATAGTTACCAATCCAGTATCGGTATGGCTCCATTTGAAGCTTTGTATGGAAGACCGTGCAACTCACCATCATGTTGGATAGAGACTGGCGAGAAGTTTATACTTGGACCAGATATGGTGAGGGAAACTTCAGATAAGATCAAGATCATTCAACAACGAATGAAGGCTGCCCAAGATAGGCAGAAGAGTTATGCTGATAAGAGGAGAAGAGACTTAAAATTCTCCGTTGGCGACTTGGTGTTTGTCAAGATTTCTCCGTTGAAGAGCGTAATACGATTTGGCAGGAGAGGCAAGTTGGCACCAAGGTTTGTTGGCCCATTCCCTGTTCTTGAACTAGTCGGGAATTTGGCATATAGAATTGACTTACCAGAGAAGATGGCGGGAGTTCATAACGTATTTCATGTTTCCCAACTAAGGAAGTTCGTTCACGACTCAGATATGACTATTTCACCTGATCAGTTGGAGGACTTCGAAGTAGAACCCGAGGCGGTTGGGAACCGCAAGCCGGTCCGTATTGTCGAGCACGACATGAAGCAACTTCGAAGGAAGGCGGTGAAGTTAGTCAAGGTTCAGTGGGGCGAGGACGAGAATGATTGTACTTGGGAGACAGAGGAGGACATTAGGAAGACACACCCAGAACTCTTTGCCTGGTAAGGTTTTGACTTCGATTTAGTTTTCCGCATGCTAGGATAGGCTTGCTTGCTTGTTTTGCATGTTTGATTGTTGTATGTGGTTGGTAGGCATGCGGGATCCTTTGTATGTTTTGGGTTAAGGAATTTCGGGGGCGAAATTTCTTAAGGGGGGGAGAGTGTAACGACCCGCATTCTACGCATCACAGGATCGTAGGATATTTATTGCTGTCTCATACGAAGTCATATGGTCATGTAACTTTGGGAGACGACTATTGGGGTCATTTCCCATGTTCATGGTTTTTCTCGATTTTTAAATGACCATTTTACCCCTAGTTGGCACTGTTTTGGCCATAACTTTTGACTGGAAAGGAATTTTGACCTGAAACCACTTCCATTGGCTTCGGATGATGGTTTCTCTTTTCGTAGAGTGGTCACATTAGCCAAACGGATTTACCGTTTGGGAGATATGGCTGAAACAAGTTTCAGATGGTGAAAAACAGCTTAATCGGGCTTAAACGGGTGATTAGCAGCTAGGCCCAAGGGGAATTTCGGGTTTAGGGGCATATAGGTGCTGATTAGGGTTAGAAAACATTTCTTTAGACATTTTCCAGCCGCCACTTTCATTTCCCTTAACCTAGCCATGGCCTCCACTCTCTAAATCTCTCTAAAACACCCAAAATCACTTCCAAATCAAGGATTAAGGCTTAGAGGCATCAAATCAAGGAGTACTAGCACAAGAACCGAGGAAGAGCTGCTGTGTAAGATTGGGAACAGCGCCAAATCAGAGAATATTTCAGTTTTCGGGTTCTAGTTGTGGCCAAGGTGAGTGATAGCATCATTTTGACACTAATTACAGTTAATTAAGGGTAATTAGTGAAGATTAGCGAATTTATACGTAAATAAATTCTGGAAAAATTCTTAAAATTCTAGAATAATGTTTTAAGGCTCTGTTAGAAATTTGGGTTAATTTCGATGTGTTTTGCTAATCGTATGCTTAAACATGATTAAGAGGGATTATAGGAAAATGTGAGGTTTTGGCCACTTTTGATCCATTTTGATTCATTTAAATTGTTGTTTGTTGCTGTGGTTGCTGTTATATGTTGCTATGACTCTTTGGTATGTTTTATGATTGATTAGAATAGTTAAATTGGTTGAAAACGTCGTCGAATGGCGTAGAAAGCTCGCTGGAAAGTTGCAGAAATGTGCAGGTCCCGAACCGGTTCGGATCGGAGCAGGGGTCGGATCGGACTAGTGAACTGGCCAAGGGAATCCGAACTGGATTGGGACTTGTCACTGGAAGGAGCTTGGCAGGAAGGAAGGCCATTACCTAGAGTTTGAGTTGGACAGAAGATCGGATCGGAGCAATAGAGCAGATCGGATCGGAGGAAGGGAACAGGACGGATCGGAGCAGGCAAACAAGTCAAACAGAAGGAATCAGATCGGATGAACTACCTCCGAACCGAACTCAAGCAGAGACACCCGAACCGAACCGATATCTGAAGGGGGAGAATCACTGAACCGACCCGACCCGGAGGGAGACACCGACCCGACCCGAAGTGGACTACCGACCCGAACCGATGATGGCGATGATTACCGAACCGAACAGAATCCTAGAGCTGCTGCTGCACGACAACTCTCCTGAAGACCCACTCCAATTCGACCAAACCCGAGATGCAAAGGAAGTCCAAATGAGAAGTTAGAGCTCAGGATCCGGATGGGAATCAATGAGTTCGCTTCATGGTTGGGCTTTGCTGCGGGACGCGTGCCAAGGAGTTATCGACGTCTATAGCTTTGGACCACTATGGTAGGAGGTACGAAGGCGGATTCAGGGCCATTATGGCATCGGTAGAACCAAGGGCTACAACCAATGAAGTGGGTCATTGAAATGTTTGGTCATGACTCCATATGTTTAGCTTGGTCATAGCAGGGTTTCTACAAGTCGGGATTCGTCGTTGCCTCAGTTTGTCTAGTGTTCCAAAGTGGTAGATGTCGTACGCTTTACGCACTGAGTGAGAGATGTGAGGATGGTTGCTATGGATGATTTGTTTGCTATCATTGTGACATGCATACCCCACTCCCGTATTCTTACACTTTTTATTATGGCACCTTGGAGTATTGTACGGTATGTGGTACTAACTCTTTGGTTGCAGGTCCAGGTTCAGGTACGGTTTAGTATACCTGTTATTGTTCTGTTTAAGATGCTTATCGCTCATACCAGGCTTTATGTCTGACCCAGAGTTTTATGTCTCCTCTTATTACTCTGGGTGCTCACACGAGCAGACTAGAGACAGGTTAGCTGGTGATGCACGGGTAGATGATCCGGAGACGAGCAGGAGGCTTCCACGTACTATATACATAATATTCTCCCTGTGTTGTTGAAGATCACTGTTTGGGCATTGTTGGTGTATCTTCTACTTTAGCTTTCTTTTGCTTAGAGACAGTAAATTTGGAAAAGTTGTAATAAGCTGTATTTGGATTTCCGCTGCTTTGATGATTGATGTTGATTATTAGTTATCAGCTTATGCACTGTCTCGCCTGTTTTATGTCAAGTATGTTATTATTATATTTTATTCCATGCGCTGTGAGACATTCTACAGGTTCTTTGGTTAGTTCATTCCCTTCCTTTCTTTCTTATGACGACCGTCTTGTGCTAGTCGGGCATGTGTACAGCGCACTTTTGGAGGAAATGCAGGCTGGTGCGGGGCGGGCCGTCACAAATACCACTACCCACTTCATATATAGTTCTGCTAACTTAGCTGCTGTTCTATTCGACTTGACGGGTATAAACTTTGCACTCTTTGTCAATCGGTCCACAATCACTCAAATGCTATCATGGCCCGATCTAGTCCTTGGCAACCGATCAATGAAATCCATCGAGACTTGTTCCCATTTCCATTAGGGAATTTCTATTGGTTACAACAAACCACTAGGTTTCTTTTGCTCAGCTTTAACTAGCTGGCAGTTCATGCATTTGGATATAAACTTCCCAATGTCTCTTTTCAACCCTTCCCAGTAGTAGGTCTGCTTCATGTCTCGATATATTTTGTTACCACCGGGATGTATAGTCAGTTTCAAGTGATGACATTCTCTAAGCACTTCATCTCTTAATCCATTGACATTGGGTACAACTAGTCTTCCATTCTTTCGAAGCCATCCTTCTCGATCAAGCCCATACTTGTTCACCTCCGCGTCGATTCCCATTTCTAACTTGGAGATGATTTCTAATAGACTAGGATCATCCCTCTGACTAGAACCAATCCGCTCAATTAAAGTGGGTCTGATCGTCAAACTTGCTAACATCTCTGGATCCAATTCGCACTTTGGTCTGAAATCATACCCAGCGATATACTCCAGTTGCTCCCATTCAAGAAACATAAGCCCCTAAACTGGCATGTCTCCTACTCAATGCATCAGCTACCGCATTGCCCTTTCCCGGTGTATATGCGTTATCAAAATCATAGGAAGGCAAGAATTCTAACCATCTTTGCTGACGGAGATTTAAATCCTTCTGAGAGAAGAGATACTTTAACGATCTATGATCGGTAAACAACTCGAATCTTTCTTCCAAGAGATAATGTCTCCACATCTTCAACGTGAACACGATCGCTGCCAATTCCAAATTGTCGGTAGGGTATCTTTTCTCATGCGGTTTCAGTTGTCGACTTGCGTAAGCTACTACCCTACCTCCTTGCATCAATACAGCACCTAGTCCGGTACCGCATGCATTTGTGTATACAGTCATCTCTTCAATCCCTTTAGGAATGACTAACACTGGCGCACACGTCAACTTTTCCTTTAGACTCTTAAATGCATTTTCACGATTTCCGTCCCCGATAAAAGCTTGATTCTTCTTGGTCAACTGAGTTAACGGTGCCACTATCTTGGAGAAATCTTGGACAAACTTACGATAATATCCAGCTAATCCCAAGAAACTTCTTACGTCTGTTGCATTCTTAGGTGTAGACCAATCTTGTACAGTACCCACCTTCGCAGGATCCACGGTAATACCATTCTCTGAAACAACATGGCCCAAGAATCTCACTTCCCTCCTCCAGAAGTGACACTAAGAAAACTTTGCTTTCAATTGGTGTTTTCTCAACACCTCCATCACTATCCTCAAATGTTCCTTGTGTTCTTCCTCTGTCCTCGAATAAACCAAGATATCGTCTACGAACACAAGAAAAAACTTATTCAATTGATCCCTGAATACCCTATTCATAAGATCCACAAAATATGCTGGTGAATTGGTCAACCCGAATGGCATGACTAACCACTCATAGAATTCAGACGGCGTCTGAAAGGTCGTTTTAGCTATACTCTCAGCTTCTACCCTAAGATGATGAAAACCTGTCGCGAGATCCAACTAGGAGAATACTCTTGCGCCACTCAAATGATCAAACAAATCATCTATCTGTAGCAGAGGATACTTATTCTTCCTCGTCATCTCATTCAACTCGCGGTAGTCCACACACAATTGAAGGGAACCATCTGCCTTGGTAGCAAACACAACTGGTGCTCCCCACTCAGAAACACTTCTTCTAATAAATCCCTTCTTCAAAAGATCGCTCACCTGCACCCCGAGCTCTCGCTACTCCCTTGATACCATACGATGAAGTGGAATCACTATAGGTTTGGCATCTTTCACTAAATCAATCTGAAACTCAATCTCTAAGTGTGGTGGAAGTCCGGTCACTTCCTCGAAGACGTCCGGATACTGTCCAGCCACTGGCACATCTGACAACTCATCATGCGGGATGTCGAGGGAATTTAGAAAATTAGCCATTACCCCTATCACTAGGTAGACCATCGAACACTACCCTCCGCCCATCATCCTCTCTAACTGTCACTAAAAAGTCCTCATAGTCTACCACCACCCCGTACCTTTGGAGCCAATCGACTCCCAAAATAATGCCAAACCTAGTAAAGCCCAAAACAAAGCAATCACAATCAAACATACATCCATGACTCGATAAGAACACATTACAACAAATCATGCTAAGGCTAGTCGAACCACTAATCGGCTTCGTCACCGCTAAAGGTCTATAGACTATCTCGGGTTCCAATCCCAACCTATCTACCAGGTCACTAGATATGAAGGAACGGGAAGCCCCAGTATCAAATAATACTTGAACAGGAACATCATAAACAGAAAGCATACCTTGAATGACGACATTCTTTCTTTTCTCTGCCGCAGTTGGGGCATTCGACGAAGAAGGAACAGCATTAATAGCATATGCTATCACAATCTGCTTTTCTTTAGGGGGTTGTAGACACTTATCCTTGTGATGTCCCACTTGGCCACAGTTGAAGCACTTCCTGTCCGCTGGCTTTGCTCGACATTCTTTGGCATAGTGGCCCTTCTTGCCATAGCTAAAGCACTCAACATCTTTCCTGTCTTTCTTTCTCTGACTATCCTTAGCTTGGTTCTGCTTCCTTTTATTCTGAGAATTATTCTTGCCTCCACCGCTTGCTTGCAGTTTTGGCTCGCCTGTAGATACAATAGCAACTTCGTTCTTTGACTTAGCGTAAAGACTCTCCGATATCAATGCTTTTCCCACAATGGATTCAAACGTCTCATCACTGTGGTTTATAAGTCTTTCCCCCAAGTACTGATCTAAGCATGTTATGAACTTCTCATCCTTCTTCTCGGGAGTTCCAATAAGGGATAATCCATACTTTGATAAAGTATCGAACTCAGCAATATACTCCGAGACTGCACTACCATTATGTTTAAGCTCCAAGAACTTCCTAAACAACTCTGAGTTCTGGGCAGCTGGGATATACTTGTCACTAAAATGAGCTTTAAATTGATTCCATGTAACTTGATCCTCAAGAGTGGCTGCCTTAATAGCATTCCACCAATTCATCGCCAGTCCTTGCAGCTGACGGGATGCTAGCTTTCTCTTCATCGCATCCTCAATACTCAAATCTTCGAAGATGCGCTCACAGCTATTAAGTCAATCCTGAACTTCTGTAGCCGATTCCGTTCCATGGAACGACTTCCCACTAAGACTAGTGTAGTCCTTACAAAGCTTGGCGAAATCTGCCCTGGGCGCCTGCACCGCTGCACCACCACAATTTTCAACATTAGGAGCTGCCCTCTGAACATCCCTAAGCATCTCTATCATGAAGTCAACAAACATCATCCTCATATCAGGAGAATTCCCATTATTAGCTCCTCTACCAGTATCCCTCGTATGTCGGCTCATCGTCCAATCTGTAAGGAGAAAACGATTAACCATCCCTTCAGTGGTGCCAGTGCAGTGCGACTCCATCCTTAGATATACTAATAGTACATATATATAGCTTTTGAAAACCCAAAATATAATAAATACGCACTCTCTTATATGTTCTATCTCTCCCTGGTGTCTTTCCCTATGTTAACTACGCAACCTAGAGTTCCAATACCAATTGTGACGGTCCGCCCCGCACCAGCCGACATTTCCAATGAAAGTGCGCTGTACCAATGCCCGACTAGCATGGGACGGTCGCCAAAGAAAGGAACTTAAACTAACAAGGAACCTGTAGAATGTCTCGCAGAGCATGGAATAAAATATAATAATAACATACTTGACATAAAACAGGCGAGACGGTGTATAAGATGAAAACTAAACCATAATCATCATAGCAGCGGAAATCCAAAATACAACTTATTACAACTCTAAAATACTGTCTCTAAACCAAAGAAAGAGGTGCACTACTAATGCCCAAAGTAGCGACCAGCAACAACACAGGGAGAATATATATATATATATCATACGTGGAAGCCCCCTGCTCGTCTCCGGTACTGCTACTCGTGCATACCACCTAACCTGTCTCTAGTCTGCCTGTTTACGAGCACCCAGAGTAATAAGAAGAGACATAAAACTCTGGGACAGACAAAAGTCTGGTATGAGCGATAAGCAGCAAAACAGAACAATAACAGCTATACATAACCATACCTGAACCTAGACCTGCAACCAAAGAGTTAGCACACAAGATGTACAATACTCTAAGGTGACACTAACATATGGTGTAAAGATACGGGGGAGGGGTGTGCATGTCATAGTGATATCAAACAATCAAGCATAGCAACCATCCTCACATCTCTCACTCAGTGCGTAAAGCATATGATATCCACTGATTTGACCACCCAAATCCTTTGCTATGATCACTCTGCGCCATGGAGTCATGATGGCTCCACTGCACTGATCCATTGCCACTAATCCCTTGCTATATCCACTCTACCCCATGAAGTCATGACGACTCCACTGCACTGGCTCATAGCCATGCTACGATTACTCTGCCCCATGGAGTAATAACTACCCCACTGCACTGATCCATAGCCTAGCAACTGTCTTGGTGGTGAATCAAAGTTATGGACGTCGATAACCCCTTAGCACACGTCCCGCAGCAAGCCCAATTCATGAAGTTAACTCATTGGTTCCCAACTGGACCCTGAGTTCTACTTCCCATTTGGACTACCTTTGCATCTCGGGTTTTGGTCTTCTCCTAGGTTCATGACCCTTGGGTTCGGCTCGTCTTCTTCCTCCATCCAGATCGTGTAACACCCCGCATTTTTAATGTAATTAAAAATGTTTATATGCATGATAGTGATATGCAGTTTAAATTAATACATACGTTGAAAAGAAGAAAATTTATACGATAACAATATATGTAACAGAAAAAGATAATAAAATAAAGATACTTAATTTAAATATCAGGAATTAAGTAAAAGAGATGTCATCATTGCGTTCGCCTCAAAATTCTGGTTCAGATAGATATCAAGTTTGCGTAAAACGGATAACATATAAAGAAGTTGTAAGCCGCAGAAGTTTATATACGCATAGGATAAAATATATATATATTTTATATGCATTGACATATTTAAGGAAAAGAAAAGTAATATACAATAAGGAATGCGCGTTTAAAGAGGAGAATGGAAATACATTCATATGCGCGTTCATAAATTTAGTTTAAATTGTAGAGATTATCATGCACTTAAAAGGTTCAATGTATTTGAAAAAAAAAGAAAGCATTAAGTACTCTTTTTGGAACCGACAGAGGTTGAAATAAATGTGGCACGTTTTTCTATTTAAATGTATGGAGACTAGATGCATGCACCTGTGATTAAGGAGACTAGATGCATACACCTATGATTAAGGAGACTAGATGCATGCACCTGTGATTAAGGAGACTAGATGCATGCACCTAAGATTATTTATAGCAAACATGTAAATAAAAAAAAAGTTAATGCATAATTATGACATTAATAAATTGGCTTGAGGTTGACTAAATGTTAAGTATTTGGTATTATATATATACATATATATATATAAGAGGCAACACTAATTCGAGATTAGGGGATTTTTTTTAGTGGTAAGAAATGAAATTGGTAAATTAAAGACATTAATGTTACATTTAGGGATAATATAACGGTTACATTAAATATGGAAAAAGAGAGTACATGTAGTAAATGCATTTAGGCATTTCGAATATGACATGAATAGAAAAACAATGAATAAATAGCCATCAATAATGGCTATGAGAAGGATAAAATAAAAATAAAAAGATATTAAATTCCCTTTAGTAAAATAGTTAACACATACTATATTTTCTACGATTAAAAATAAAATAAAAATAAAGGCATAGTTGGATACCATATTTGATAAGAACATGAGTGTAAGTAAACGTATGGTATTTATTTACATAAATAAATAATAATTATGTTAAAAAGGTAGAGAAAAATAAATTGTTGCCTTGTTTAAATAAAAGAAAAAAGGAAACAAATTTTATACGGTTAAGGTATAAACAAAGGAATGGTTTTGCTAAATAAATCTTCATTAATGTTCTTTAACATATAAAAGAGGGCTAGATTCATAGTTTGGCACCTATATAAACAACCCTAAGCTCATTGTAAACTTCACAACAATTCGTGGCGAAGCCATGGCTCCCTTCTCTCTCATTTTCTTCTTCTCCAAAAGATCTTGGATCTATTCTCCCCTCTTTTCTCTACAACATCTATTCTTTAAAATAAAAAGAATAAGATCTAGAACAACAATGAAATAGAAAAGAGATTCAAAGCTAAAGAGAAGATAATGGATTCAGATTTGCGAATTTATGCCGCAAAGAGAAATCAAAGATGATTCAAAAACATAAATCCAAGCTAAGCAAAAGAGGGAAAACAATACTAGAGTTATCTAGTACTCATTTTGAAGACGACAAGCAACGTGAGTGGTTTATAATACAACTTTTGTATAAGATTATTATTTATCGTTCAAACATTCCCCATGTAAAACATGCGATGAAATTATTGTGAAAGATTGGACCTGTAATGTTTTCATATGTTAAATTATTATATGGTCACGTTCCTCCTTTTATCCTTCCCTCTTTATTTCTTTATAATTAGGCTATCTCGAGCCTAGATCTATCATGAAATGAATACGATTGAATATTGCGAACGAAAAGGAGAAACACTAGATTTTGGGATATGACATAAATTGGAGAGTTTGGTTATGAATTACAAATGGGTTTGGGTATAGTATACCATTAGCAAGGTTTGAATGTGTAAACCAAGTTGGGAAGTATAAGTATGAACACGATTTGGGTTTTAGCATAAGATTGTCATCATTGAAAATATTTGAACTTGTTAATTAGCCTATGACACTAGAATAAAACATGGATTTGAATTTGGGGATTTAATATGTTAGTCATATTTTTATAGGACTCGAACTTATTTAAAAATATGAATACCATTGGAAATAAATGATTTGGAATTGGTAAATTTGAATAAAAGTTGGGTAATTGGGTTACATGTAATTTGGTATGAATCAACATTAAATTGGTCTAATTAATGACCACTTGAATAGGCTTAAAAGTAAATTTGAACTGCATAACATGAAATTTGGGGGTTTGGGTGAAATACGAATATTAATAAACCTTTGACACGAGGTTAGACGCAATTTTGGCATAAGACTGCCCGGAACCGCCCAGCAAATCCAGCTGCCACAACTGGACGTCTAATGTGAGAGGTCAAAGGAGGAAATTTGAGCGTAACGGTTTATGACACGAGGTTGGACTCAAGTTGTGGCGTAAGACTTCCCGGAACCGCCCGGCACATCCAGCAGCCACAAAATGTTAGTCCAATGTGGGTGGTCATACATCGTTATGGCATAATGAATGCATTAAGGAATACTAACCATAATAAGACATGTGGGTGACAAGGGTATGGTTCGAGGGTTAAGTGGGTACAGGTAAGTATAGACTTAACTGTAGTAAGACAAGATATGTATAAACATGTAAGTATAAGACTTAACCGTAGTAAGACATGTGTAAAATATGGAAACAATAATAATAAAAATGTTAATCTGAACTAATGACGGGATATGGGGAATGAAAAAATACCTATTACAAATTTGAATAAGAAAAAAGAAGGATAATAGGTTAGACTTGTCCTAGGGACAAAAAGGGGAAAATATGACTTATGGGATACAATAAGTTATAAGAATGAAAAAGGGAAGAATAAGATAACTTATATGAGGAGATATACTTAATTATAACTTAAGTGGTTTGAAAAGGAAGAAGAAGTAAATTTTGAATCATATATGTTGGTTGGGTAGAGTAATTCCCGAGGTGTCAGTCTGATGTTGATCTCGGTCTTCGGGGCTAGTATTTAGGGGGTTGTTTCCCCAATCAGTATATATGTGGGATAAGGTATACTTAACAATGAAGTAAATATAACATGTTGTTGTGACCCAAAAAGCGAATAATTTATGAAATTGAAAGACAACATGTTATAAGGCTTATCAATGGACTTAAGTAAATTCAGTTGATAACCAACGGTAATCATAAACTAAGTGTCAAACCTTGGTTAAGAGAATCAAATAATAAACCTTAGTTAAAATAACTAAGTAGGCAACGAGAAAGAAAACTAAGTAGTAAACCTTAGTTAAAGTGGACTAAGTTGTAAACCTTAGTTAAGAAAATGAACGATTGATAGAACTAAGTAGTAAACCTTAGTTAAAAGGACTAAGTAGTAAACCTTAGTTAAGAAAACGACGATTCAGGAAACTAAGTAAACCTTAGTTAAAAACTAAGAGGGCTAAGTAGTAAACCTTAGTTAAAGAAACTAAGTAGTAAACCTTAGTAGAACACGAGAAGGAGCGTACGGCCGTCTTATTTTAAAGAAGGCTCCAACGAATTGGGTTACGAAGCCTGAGGCTTCGAGGAGACGTGAGGGTACTCTTGGTATCCCTCTGTGAGGCTGCAGATGATCCTCCTGGGCTCACAGAGGTTAAGGTCTGCGTTAGAAGAACCAAGGGTATGCCTTGGTTGCAATAAATGGCAACCTAAAGACTAGGATGGACCAGCGTGATTCGGCGAGACCAGTAGCCCTGTGATAGCAACTCGTCGTCTACCTACCATCTTGAGTCAGTCGAGATACGCACAGCGGAAAGGCGGAGAACTCCTACGAACCATATACTTGCTATCTAGTTGTGGTTGCGGTTGCGGTTAGCCATAGGTTAGTGGGGCATAGAGGGGCCGGCATATAGTTCTCATTTTTCAAGGATGGCCTTTCATTAGTTGAGCGAGGGGTCGAGTGGGACCATAGCCACTAGAAAAATAGACCTTAGCATCTGCATCGGCAGACAACTTAAAGCTCTCGATCGAGTTCCGTGTTTCTTGACTTGCCCTGCCACGGGACTTGGGTAGCACATATAGAGTACATGTGCATCTAGTCATCGAAAAACGGTTCACGATACTTACGCGGGGAAGGTCTAGGAACATATATCGCTTTGGGTAGTGTGTCTTTGACTAGAGGGCATATTTCGTTAGGTAGCATAATCCCTAGTAGCCCTAGGTGGCATAAACCCTAACCGAATTAAGGAAACGTGGCAGTCCAAACAATTACGGAAATGGTGGCACTACGCTGAGG
The DNA here is from genome assembly GCA_030737875.1 of Allium sativum. Lineage (NCBI taxonomy): Eukaryota > Viridiplantae > Streptophyta > Magnoliopsida > Asparagales > Amaryllidaceae > Allium > Allium sativum. The sequence continues at coordinate 171,311,782 of CM060924.1, read as the reverse complement.
TAGTATATAGTTACATAATGAAGTCCATTCGATAAATGGAAAGGGACTGTACACATACATGGAAAAGATAATACGAGTAGGGGGTATCCACATATACGAGATATTAGGTTAATATACTAGCATGTGAATAAGAACGACATGAGTTTAGCCTTAGGTGCTAATGACGAGATTAACCTAATAACTAAGAAAATATACGGAACGGTATATGTAGTGTTACACAGAAGTTTATTATAAGTCCTCTCACACAGAACTTATGTTCTGACCCCCTCCTCATTACATACTTCCAGGTTAGGTTCATGACAGAGATGGTATAGCTTTGGATACTGGTTAGACAGTATGATTTATAAGGTAAAGCTATTTTTGAATATATTATATTTTAATTCCTTCCGCTGTGAGATGCTCTACGAGTTCTGACAAGTTTCTTTATCTCTGTCTTTTTCTGCAGGATACCAGAGCACCCAACTCGGGTTTTGATAGATCGAATTTGAAAAATTCGGTCTGTCGGAATCCGGGTTGTCACATCTGGTATCAGAGCTTCGGTTTAGTGTTCCTAGGGAGATAATGAGTGAACGTATTTGTATTTTCTTAAATATAAATATATTATATATATAAACCTAGATCCATATAGTAGCCCACTAGACATGAAAAGAGTTGGGATATTTAGTTTGTACACTAAAGTAATAAACATAGAAATTTTTGAGACCCTTAGGTGGTTTGGTTGGAAATTGTACAATATGATTTGGTATTAGGGAAAGAAAGTATCCCATAGAGTTAAAACTGAAATGTTATTATTTCAGAGTAGTGGGTTTAGAAGTGAAACCTTATAAACTAGAAAAGGTTGAAAAATGTGGAAAATGGATTGGGAATATATATAGTCGAGAAAATTGAATTCGCGAAAGTGTCTAGGAAAGCCTAGTGAGTTGAAGAACCACTTTGAGTCTAACCCAATGATAAGTTATTAGAACCTAACTGGAGATTGGTGGGGTTGAGTGATTCTCTGAGTATCAATCTGATGTTGATTTCGGTCTTCGGGGTTGATGCTTAGGGAATTATTCTCTTACGAATTTCCGGTCAAAGATTAGCTAACGTTAAAACTAATGGAAAATTCCCGTAGAATGCATAAACATTGAGAAACCTAGGTTTGTTGCTTGAGAAAAAGAGATAAAGTATAGGCTAGTAATACACAACATGGACTAGTAGTTACTACTAGGTAGGGAATGGCAAGCAAGTGCATAGATCCTATTGTGTGGACTCGCGATTGTTAGAGGTAACAAAAGATTCTAGGCCCATAGTTGTATCTGTGTAAGATACTGTTTGAGTAGAAAACAGAAAAGCTTGGTTGAAAAATAAACTTAAGAAGAAGACTAGCCTAACTAACAAGAAAACAACTGAATCAATCAAGCAACAAAACGTGACGGGAAAAGAAATTGAAAATCTTAAGAAAAAGAAAAAAAGATGAATAAATATGAAATTACTCCAAGATATGTTGGAAAAAAAAGTTTCTTATGTAATTGTGCTTGGATAGGAAAATAGGAACTTTTTATAGAATAGCTATGTAAAAATACAAGTGCAACTAGAAAAGGTACATAAAAGAAAAACGGAAAATGTAAAATTTTTCCGTTTTATACCTTTTTGTAACATAAGAAATCGAATTTGGAAAAAAATTATATTTTTCTAAATTTCGAATTTAATGATGGTTGGTAGGGTTTGGATGCAACAATTGGATGAACCGTGCTCTTATTTAAGAGTGTGGGAAAATTTGGATGAAAAATGTTTTGGTTTTTCAAAAATATTGCATTCATATAGAACTGCAAGTATATTTAGGATGTGAGCATCATGTTTTGAAAGAGTTTTTAAAAATTTGCATATATATATAGGTGGTACCAAATTAGGCATACATGCATTACTATGATGTGTTTCACTTTGCACATGTGCACAATGTTTGAAAAAAATGGATGTACACATGATGGATGATATAATATGCGAGGGATTATTTGATTTTACCCCTACCAAATTTCGGGGACGAAATTTCTTAAGGGTGGGAGAATGTAACACCCCGCATTTTTAATATAATTAAAAATGTTTATATGCATGATAGTGATATGCAGTTTAAATTAAAACATACGTTGAAAAGAAGAAAATTTATACGATAACAATGTATGTAACAGAAAAAGATAATAAAATAAAGATACTTAATTTAAATATCAGGAATTAAGTAAAAGAGATGTCATCATTGCGTTCGCCTCAAAATTCTGGTTCAGATGGATACCAAGTTTGTGTAAAACGGATAACATATGAAGAAGTTGTAAGCCGTAGAAGTTTATATACGCGTAGGATAAAATATATATATTTTTTATATGCATTGACATATTTAAGGAAAAGAAAAGTAATATACAATAAGGAATGCGCGTTTAAAGAGGAGAATGGAAATACATTCATATGCGCGTTCATAAATTTAGTTTAAATTATAGAGATAATCATGCACTTAAAAGGTTCAATGTATTTGAAAAAAAAAGAAAGCATTAAGTACTCTTTTTGGAACCGACAGAGGTTGAAATAAATGTGGCACGTTTTTCGATTTAAATGTTTGGAGACTAGATGCATGCACCTGTGATTAAGGAGACTAGATGCATGCACCTATGATTAAGGAGACTAGATGCATGCCCCTGTGATTAAGGAGACTAGATGCATGCACCTATGATTATTTATAGCAAACATGTAAATAAAAATAAAAATAAAAAAAAGTTAATGCATAATTATGACATTAATAAATTGGCTTGAGGTTGACTAAATGTTAAGTATTTGGTATTATATATATATATATATATATATATATATATATATATATATATATAAGAGGCAACACTAATTCGAGATTAGGGAATTTTTTTACTGGTAAGAAATGAAATTGGTAAATTAAAGACATTAATGTTATATTTAGGGATAATACAACGGTTACATTAAATATGGAAAAAGAGAGTACATGTAGTAAATGCATTTAGGCATTTCAAATATGGCATGAATAGAAAAACAATGAATAAATAGCCATCAATAATGGCTATGAGAAGGATAAAATAAAAATAAAAAGATATTAAATTCCCTTTAAGTAAAATAGTTAACACATACTATATTTTCTACGATTAAAAATAAAATAAAAATAAAGGCATAGTTGGATACCATATTTGATAAGAACATGAGTGTAAGTAAACGTATGGTATTTATTTACATAAATAAATAATAATTATGTCAAAAAGGTAGAGAAAAATAAATTGTTGCCTTGTTTAAATAAAAGAAAAAAGGGAAACAAATTTTATACGGTTAAGGTATAAACAAAGGAATGGTTTTGCTAAATAAATCTTCATTAATGTTCTTTAACAAATAAAAGAGGGCTAGATTCGTAGTTTGGCACCTATATAAACAACCCTAAGCTCATTGTAAACTTCACAACAATTCGTGGCGAAGCCATGGCTCCTTTCTCTCTCATTTTCTGCTTCTCCAAAAGATCTTGGATCTATTCTCCCCTCTTTTCTCTACAACATCTATTCTTTAAAACAAAAAGAATAAGATCTAGAACAACAATGAAATAGAAAAGAGATTCAAAGCTAAAGAGAAGAGAATGGATTCAGATTTGCGAATTTATGCCGCAAAGAGAAATCAAAGATGATTCAAAAACAGAAATCCAAGCTAAGCAAAAGAGGGAAAACAATACTAGAGTTATCTAGTACTCATTTTGAAGACGACAAGCAATGTGAGTGGTTTATAATACAACTTTTGTATAAGATTATTATTTATCGTTCAAACATTCCCCATGTAAAACATGCGATGAAATTATTGTGAAAGATTGGACCTGTAATGTTTTCATATGTTAAATTATTATATGGTCACGTTCCTCCTTTTATCCTTCCCTCTTTATTTCTTTATAATTAGGCTATCTCGAGCCTAGATCTATCATGAAATGAATACGATTGAATATTGCGAACGAAAAGGGGAACCACTAGATTTTGGATATAACATAAATTGGAGAGTTTGGTTATGAATTACAAAGGGGTTTGGGTATAGTATACTATTAGCAAGGTTTGAATGTGTAAACCAAGTTGGGAAGTATAAGTATGAACACGATTTGGGTTTTAGTATAAGATTGTCATCATTGAAAAGGTTTGAACTTGTTAATTAGCCTATGACACTAGAATAAAACATGGATTTGAATTTGGGGATTTAATATGTTAGTCATATTTTTATAGGACTCGAACTTATTTAAAAATATGAATACCATTGGAAATAAATGATTTGGAATTGGTAAATTTGAATAAAAGTTGGGTAATTGGGTTACATGTAATTTGGTATGAATCAATATTAAATTGGTCTAATTAATGACCACTTGAATAGGCTTAAAAGTAAATTTGAACTGCATAACATGAAATTTGGGGGTTTGGGTGAAATACGAATATTAATAAACCTTTATCACGAGGTTAGACGCAATTGTGGTATAAGACTGCCCGGAACCGCCCGGCAAATCCAGCTGCCACAATTGGACGTCTAATGTGAGAGCTCAAAGGAGGAAATTTGAGCGTAACGGTTTATGACACGAGGTTGGACTCAAGTTGTGGCGTAAGACTGCCCGGAACCGCCCGGCACATCCAGCAGCCACAAAATGTTAGTCCAATGTGGGTGGTCATACATCGTTAATGCATAATGAATGCATTAAGGAATACTAACCATAATAATACATGTGGGTGACAAGGGTATGGTTAGAGGGTTAAGTGGGTACAGGTAAGTATAGACTTAACTGTAGTAAGACAAGATATGTATAAACATGTAAGTATAAGACTTAACCGTAGTGAGACATGTTTATAATATGGAAACAATAATAATAAAAAGGTTAATCTGAACTAATGACGGGATATGGGGAATGATAAATAACCTATTACAAATTTGAATAAGAAAAAAGAAGGATAATAGGTTAGACTTGTCCTAGGGACAAAAAGGGGGGAAATATGACTTATGGGATACAATAAGTTATAAGAACGAAAAAGGGAAGAACAAGATAACTTATATGAGGAGATATACTAAATTATAAATTAAGCGGTTTGAAAAGGAAGAAGAACTAAATTTTGAATCATATATGTTGGTTGGGTAGAGTAGTTCCCGAGGTGTCAGTCTGATGTTGATCTCGGTCTTCGGGGCTGGTATTTAGGGGGTTGTTCCCCCAATCAGTATATATGTGGGATAAGGTATACTTAACAATGAAGTAAATATAACATGTTGTTGTGACCCAAAAAAGGAATAATTTATGAAATTGAAAGACAACATGTTATAAGGCTTATCAATGGACTTAAGTAAATTCAGTTGATAACCAACGGTAAACATAAACTAAGTGTCAAACCTTGGTTAAGAGAATCAAGTAATAAACCTTAGTTAAAATAACTAAGTAGACAACGAGAAAGAAAACTAAGTAGTAAACCTTAGTTAAAGTGGACTAAGTTGTAAACCTTAGTTAAGAAAAATGAACGATTGATAGAACTAAGTAGTAAACCTTAGTTAAAAGGACTAAGTAGTAAACCTTAGTTAAGAAAACGACGATTCAGGAAACTAAGTAAACCTTAGTTAAAAACTAAGAGGGCTAAGTAGTAAACCTTAGTTAAAGAAACTAAGTAGTAAACCTTAGTAGAACACGAGAAGGAGCGTACGGCCGTCTGATTTTAAAGAAGGCTCCAACGAATTGGGTTACGAAGCCCGAGGCTTCGAGGGGACATGAGGGTACTCTTGGTATCCCTCTGTGAGGCTGCAGATGATCCTCCTGGGCTCACAGAGGTTAAGGTCTGCGTTAGAAGAACCAAGGGTATGCCTTGGTTGCAATAAATGGCAACCTAAAGACTAGGATGGACCAGCGTGATTCGGCGAGACCAGTAGCCCTGTGATAGCAACTCGTCGTCTACCTACCATCTTGAGTCAGTCGAGATACGCACAACGGAAAGGCGGAGAACTCCTACGAACCATATACTTGCTATCTAGTTGTGGTTGCGGTTGCGGTTGGCCATAGGTTAGTGGGGGCATAGAGGGGCCGGCATATAGTTCTCATTTTTCAAGGATGGCCTTTCATTAGTTGAGCGAGGGGTCGAGTGGGACCATAGCCACTAGAAAAACAGACCTTAGCATCTGCATCGGCAGACAACTTAAAGCTCCCTACCGAGTTCCGTGTTTCTTGACTTGCCCTGCCACGGGACTCGGGTAGCACATATAGAGTACATGTGCATCTAGTCATCGAAAAACGGTTCACGATACTTACGCGGGGAAGGTCTAGGAACATATATCGCTCTGGGTAGTGTGTCCTAGACTAGAGGGCATATTTCGTTAGGTAGCATAATCCCTAGTAGCCCTAGGTGGCATAAACCCTAACGGATTAAGGAAACATGGCAGCCCAAACAATTACGGAAATGGTGGCACTACGCTGAGGTAGTGTATAGTTATGTAATGAAGTCCGTACGATAAATGGAAAGGGACTGTACACATACATGGAAAAGATAATACGAGTAGGGGGTATCCACATATACGAGATATTAGGTTAATATACAAGTATGTGAATAAGAACGACATGAGTTTAGCCTTAGGTGCTAATGACGAGATTAACCTAATAACTAAGAAAATATACGGAACGGTATATGTAGTGTTACACAGAAGTTTATTATAAGTCCTCTCACACAGAACTTATGTTCTGACCCCCTCCTCATTACATACTTCCAGGTTAGGTTCATGACAGAGATGGTATAGCTTTGGATACTGGTTAGACAGTATGATTTATAAGGTAAAGCTATTTTTGAATATATTATATTTTAATTCCATCCGCTGTGAGATGCTCTACGAGTTCTGACATGTTTCTTTATCTCTGTCTTTTTCTGCAGGATACTAGAGCACCCAACTCGGGTTTTGATAGATCGAATTTGAAAAATTCGGTCAGTCGGAATCCGGGTTGTCACAGATCGGCTCGTGGATGTCTTCCTTGTTGGATCGGTTCGGTCGTGCATGCTCCAGGTCGGTCCGTGATGCATACTCCAGTTCGTGGTCCTCATCTTCTGGATCAGCTCATGATAGCTACTCCAAGGCATTAGATCGGTTCGAGCTCCTCAGCTCGTGGATGCTCCGGTTCGGGGTCAGTCACTCGAGCATGTCGGTTCGAGTACTGGAACGGTTCGTGGGTCCCTGATACAAGCGGGTCGGTGGATCACGATCGCGTCGGAGCGCTTCGGTTTGGGGGTAGTGGGCACGAGTCGGTTCGTGATACATGCTCACGATTGGGGGCGATCCGATCTGGTTCGGTCCATTTCCTACACTTCTTCCAGCAAGCAATTTACGCCATACGACGGCGTTTTCGACCATTCTAACTGTTCTAAGCAATCATAAAATATTCCATACAGTCATAGCAACATGTATAGTCAACCATAAACACCAAAACGATGAATAATAATGTCAATATGGATCAAATATACCCCAAAACCCATGTTTTTCCCTTAATCATGTTTAACCATAACTAATGATATGATTAGCAAAACTTATCCAAATTAACCCAAATTTTTATCAAAGCCCTAAAATAATATTTTAGAATTTTACAAAATTTTCCAGATTTTTCTGAGTCATAATTTCGCTAATTATCACTAATCACCCTTAATTAGCCGTAATTAGTGACAAACAATGCAAATCGCTCACCTTAGCCACAAATAAAATATCAAATCTGAAAATCCCACTGTTTGGGTCGAATTCCAATGCCTAGCAGTAGCTCCAACTCTGATTTGGTGCTATTTCTCCTTGATTTGACGTAGATTAGCTTAATCCTTGATTAGAGCGATTTGGGATGAAATTAGAAGGTAGAGGCCATTGTTAGGGTTTCTAAGAGGTAAATGGCAGCTAGAAAACTGAAATAGAATGAAAACCTAACTCATTTCAGCCACCCCATAACCCTAATCCCGAAATGAGTTATGGGCCCATTTGCTAATTAACCTAATCAGCTCACATAAGCAGTTTTTCACCTTCTAAACCTTGTTTCAGCCATATCTCCCAAACGGTGTGTCCGTTTGGTAATGTGACCACTCTACGGAATTGTAAACCATCATTCGAATTCAATGGAAGTGGTTTCAGGTCAAAACTCCTTACCAATCAAAAGTTATAGGCGAAACAAGGTTCGCTACGGGCAAAATGGTCATTTAAAAATCGGCAAAAATCGTGAACATGGAAAATGACCCGAATAGTCGTTCCCCAAAGTTACACAACCATACGACCTCATATAAAAAAAATATTCTATGATCCTTCAATACGTAGAATGCGGGTCATTACAACGGAGGTCGTTTGCAAAATGGCTATTTTTAATATTAAAATATATGTATAAATTCTATAGCGACTATTCTGAATTTTAAATTGGGCATAACTTTTGATTCCCGTTATGAAATTTCAATTTTTCGGATTTGTTGGAAAGATATTTTTAAACAGATTTAGATATTTTTGGTTTCACCAAAATCCGATTTATTTTGCATCCTGTACATTCAATCATTATAAATAAACTACCGTTCTATTTCTAACTCCTTTTATAATTAAATTAAAAAATTTAGTTCTAACTTTGATTTAAATAAATTTTTAATCGTTATTATTTAAAATAAATCATTATAAATATTTAAAATTCACTAAAATTCCTAAACTAAATTTTTTAAATTGATTCCAAAATTCTGGGTTGTTACATATTGGCATTTGGCATTTGGGAAATCGTCATTCCAACACTCTAAACTTACAGTTTATTACACTGGGCATGATTTAGATTCTGGTTGGCACATCAGTTTCAAAATTAAAGTCCTTTTCGTTTTATGATTTGATTTGGAACCTTTATCTCATTTCGACTAAGGTATATGTAATTGAAGAATTTGCATCTGCTATGGATGAGTTATTATTACATATATGCTGTTGTGTTCATATATTTAATGTTGTTGGTATTAATTTTGATTAATGTTTATTTTCATTCCTGAACCCTAAATTATCAATATATATTTTCTTCTTTACAACAACGGATGAGTTGTTTATGGGTTGTTATTAATTTCTTTGCTTTATTGCTCTTATATTGCACATCCTCCAACCAAGGTAGATTCCCATCTTCTTATGTTTAAATTTTATGTCTTTCACATTATATTGTCATAGTTTATGATATTTTCAAAATTAGCAAGGTTGGTGGTAAAGTAAGATGAAATTGTCTACTTATATGATTTTCTACAATATGGTTTATGTGAAATCTTTCTATACATGCTTATCATGGTTATTTTTAGTATACGTTTAAGATATTCGAAACGGTTCCATTTCTTGACTTATTGGAGAAATACTTTGTACTTTGATTTCTAAAGTCTATACCTCAAAACTGAAATGGAGTTAAAGTTAGAAAAATGTAGATCCATAAATTAATGAAATGTCATCATTTATGACTACTTATAACACTGCCAATTTAGGTATACTGCCTGAATATGCTTAAATGATTTAGCATTATGTTACATAAAACAAAATTGGATCCTTATTTCTAAACTTGCTTGCTGCTTAGATGGTGATTGTTACATCCTTTTCTTTTCCATTTCTTCAATAGTCACTATTTATAATTCCTAAACAGTTGACAGTATGGTGCATGTTCCTAACCTAGGCATCTAAATTTTGATGTCATGCACACGAGTTACTAAGTTCGAATGTTTCATTATTTTTAAATAGCTGCATGCCAATTTGTACGTCACTTTCTCTGACTGAGCTTAACATGAGGTGACTAAATGCGATTTGCATATATGAATTTTCTTACGTGTTATCACATATTACAATATTATTATACAATTTCTTTTCGTGAAACCACTGTACATTGTACATGTTGAAATCTTATATACTGTTTTTTGAAATGCAGATGGATTTATTAACATGGAAAATGATGAAATCTTGTGATCACTTAAACTCATTCAAATTGGTTTAGTGTTGGAGTCAGGTGTGGATGACTATACTTGAATTTTTTTAATTTCTTATTTTTGTACAATTGATGATTGCTAAAATGCTCTTTTGGAATGCTAATGGAAAACATTAGTATATATTCCTATATACTAGCTCATAAATAAATTCTCAGCTAAGTTGTTTGGAATGATACCATTACTACTTATTTTTCTCACTGTTGTTGATGAATTTGTTATACAAGCTTGGAATATGGATTGTCATAAAATTGCTAGCAAAAGTTAGTGCCAATTAAGGGCTATAGTTATATTAATCTCATACACATTAAGGTGGATCATAAAATAAATTAGGCATACATGCACAAAGCATATCAAAAATATAGTTTGATCATGTATATAATTTCCGGACCTAAGACCGTGACTGCTAATTCAATTTCAGTGCGGTTTAGTAACATATACCTTATTTTGTAATTTCATTTTTACTATTTTACCAAAAATTATACCACTACTAGAGTTATACTTATACCATTTTAAAATTTGTTTGACAAGTGTGGTCACTATATGCGGATTTAAACTTACAAGGTACCAATTTAACCAAAAAATAAGTAAACAAAATATGTGCAGAGAACTATATAAATCTAATAGACAACAATTAGGAGAAATAAATTGTATGAGTATATCATTTGCTAGCAAAACATAGTGGAGACAGGGGACGTACCGGTACTCTAGATCTATTTGGGGTATTTGGGACCAATCTTAAAGAACCTCTGCTTTTGCCATGCTGCTTTGCTCGATCAAAGTCGCGGTAAGGCGATTGTTGAGAGCGACTCTCTGAAGATACACTATCTACTTGCCTTATGCTTAGGGTTTGACATAGGTGTATAACTGGATTATGCACAGATATTAACATTCTTTTGCTTTGGATGTTGTTCCTACTTGAACGATGCTGGATTCTGTTCAGGGTTGTTTAGGTTCATTGTTATCTTTCCTTCTATCTTCTCTTTTCTAGCAACATTGAAGTATTGGGTGTAGGGTTGATTCCCTTCACTTCCCATTTTCCAAATTGTGGTACACGAGGTTTCTGTATATGGTTAAAACGTCAGTGTTTTGATTTTGGGACGTTCATTCAGTTGATTTTTTAAGCACTCAAATTAAAATTTGCTGAATTTGCAAAGCTTATCAGACAAAGCCCAAACATGGTGATAACAGGTCTTAAATACCTCTTTTGCACCATGGTCAGACGGTCAAGAATATACAAGATTTTATGTCTAAATTGTTTCGTTTAATCAAAACAACAAATGTAAGTAAAAACACAAAGCATCAAACAATACACACATTCTTCCTATCTGAACTAGAACACAAACATGAAAAGAGCAGCTAGTTTTGAAATGTATAATTGAAAAACACGAAAATAGGGTACCACTTACATGTCATTTGGAGGTCTGGAGTTTAGTTCAGGAGTTGGATGAGTAAGCTTTGTGAGCAGGAATGGAACTCGGTTGTAATGTCCCGGGATTTTTAACTAACTTTTGGTAAACAATAAATATATGATTACTTCTATAACTAATTGAATTAATAGAATTTAATTTAATACTTGTAGTAAAATATATTTTATCGTTTAAACTACATACATATGCATCTATATATGTATTAGTTTGGTATGAAAGTATTTTTCATGTATTTGTTTGTTAAATAAGAATTTAAGCAAATACTTATATTAGTTTTACATTTTAAATTAATTCTAATCTTATCTAAAATAAATAAATGAAGGAAATTTTATTTTTACTTCATATATAAGCAAAATGTTGACAAGAATGATAAACACTTAAGTGTTATACAAGATTGATGGATGTTAGTGTGTCTTCCCATCTCATGATAGGATGGACACTTTTGTTCATGAAGCATTAATGTAAAGCAAAACTTAGCAGCTAAGGTCTCATTTAAATATACATGTGTTGACCAATAACACTTACTTTTGCACCTGCCGTATGATGGAAGTAGCATCTAGCTAGGAATGAACAATTCAATTGATCCTATCACTGTGTAAGAAGGATTTGTATTTAGAACCATAAGGTACCTTATGCATTATTGCTCTCTTTACTACTTCAGCCAAAACTAGACTATTTACATTTATCTATATTAACAAGTACAAATATATATATACTTGCGCATGAAATTTCCTGAGCAAAACTAGACACCAGCTATTTATATAAGGGTATTAGCATCACTTCATGAACATAGACATAGGAGCCAAGCATGTCTTTCTTTCAATCACTAAAACATCCCTGCATATTAAAGAGTTCTTTCCCCATAAAAACATTAATGCTAGCATTAAATACATTATTAGTTTAGTATTATTTTACATCTATAAATAGGAGCCTACTTACATAATGTTTGCACTACATTTTCGATCGAAGAAGAACTAAAACCAGGCACAAGTCTAGGAGTAGAGTGACATCTATTTGTGAGTAAAACTTCCCTTTTATTTTACTGATCTTCGGAAGTACTACTATGAAATGATTCAAACTGTTTTGAATACAAACCTGTGTAGATATATATATACTCCTCTCTGTTAAGATTAAGAAACCTACTGTAAACCTTATATCATGTTGTCCTGTTAAAACTGTGTTCATACCCTCTGACTTAAATCCTCTATAAACACCACAGTGATTGTATAGGTTATAATCATGTATAATTATATACATGTATCATATTGATGATTGATAAAGTCTGTTATTTCGTTAGAGCCAGTATTAAATAAAAATACGGATATGAATGCCCTGTTTCCAGAAGAGGATTATCCAAATTCTCACACTAGAGTTATTTAAATGTTAGGACCTAATGTATATGGTTTCAGGTTTCAGTAATATAGAAAAAAGAAATAAATTTTGAAGTGAATATATACACAAAAAGAGAAAACCAGAAACAAACTGTAGGTTTCTCTGTAAACCAACTTACATCATGAATTTTCAAACAGCTCAGAACCTGGTTTTAAGTGTATAAATGGAATTGTGGTGCAAAACAATGATTTTTAGTAGTGGTTTCAAGATTTTTAAGTCTACATATAATAAGATAAACGGGGATGAAAGGAAAATATGGTTTGCTCAATATCTGTCAATCCAAGTGATCGTAATTCATGGAGAATTTAGGAGAGCAACGTTTAGGGGAGGATATTTTAGGGAAAAATATGAAAAAAAAAATATTGAAAGGATTGCGAGGTCGATTGGAAATTAGGGTTTTTATATGTTTTATGGGAACATGGGAGTTGGCGTCGAAATGCACCACCGTGAAGGCAAACTGGACCGCCGGACCTTGAGGGGAATAAGAGAGAAGGTTGTCGCGGATCTACGGTCAAGTTCTGGAGATGATCGGTGGAATAGGGTGGCGGCACGTGGGGTTTTCTTGGATCGACGTTCATATGGTTACTTTCGAGTAAATGGGTTGAGAAAGTGATTTGGTGAACGATTGGTTTGGGGACCGAGATGATCGGTCACAGGTGTCCTGGAGGGGAGAGCTGGCATGTAAGGAGGGTCGCGGGGGAGTACTGATGGACGTTGACAATGTGCAAGTGCATAAATGTGCTGTGTACAGGAGGAAGAAAAAAGTGGTACTTTGCATTTGGGATTTTGAACAAGAAGAGTTTGGTACTCTGGCGAGGTGGTGTTTTGGGTGCGGAATCAGGTCTGGCAACTGGTACTTTGGCATTTGCAATACCTGGTATTTTGGCATTTGAAATACCTAGTACTTTGTCACTTCAGAGAACTGGCACTTTGGCACTTCCGAAAAACTGGTACTTTGGTACTTTAGCTGAAGCATGGGTGCTGGAGTGATTTTCACGTGCGCACCGTGGCATTTTGGAAGTGGCACTTTGGTAAAGACGCAAATAAAGGAGATTTTGGATGAAGTTTTAAATCAAACCAAATTCGAAATAAAAATAGGAAATGAAATAAAAATAAGGAAGAAATAAATAAATAAAAAGAGAATTTTTATTTAAATATCATAGGCAAGTGAAAGGAAGACCGTAGCAAGAAGATCAAAGGCAGAATCTCGACTGTAGAAGTTCGACGGGTTTGAAAATAGAAATAATAAAGAAATAATTAATTTAAATTATTTATGATTAATTATGAATAAGAAAATAATTTCCAAGGATAATGGAAGTATTAAATTGTCATATAAACATAGATGACAAACAAAGAAAATACCGTGTGTGACACACACGCTTTATTTTGCTCATTTCTAAATGATGGTTAAAACTGAATAAAATTGTTTGACTGAAACTCATAATCAAAGGATGTGTAAACTGAAACATAATCACGTTCGGCTAATAATTATTTGTCAACTATAAAAGACATTACGTACATCATTTCGAAGAGACCGGAATAAATATTCCACTTCGACTCGAATTATACGTTGCGTATCAGAAATATTGAAGACGGAGATATGCAAGGGCTATTTTAAATAGTACCTTTGGTCTGTCCAGTCCCAGGACAACCTGTATGGTCGGGTGTCTGACAAATATATATTAAATTCTACACCTCGAATTTACTTAAGTATATTACGTTGGTGGCGGAGAAATTCGTTTCTCTTAGCTTTATTGCCCGCAATATATTTGGGAAATCGAACGAGTGTTATGACAGATAGGACGATTTGACATTCAAAGCAATTGAATATATAATCTATCAAAAAGATAAGTTTAGCCTCAAGCTTCACTACGAGGAAATGACAAAAATCGGGCAGGCAGCATGGCTATGTGGGTGGCTCCCATTAGGGTGTATTGTCATCTATCTAGAGATTCATTTTATTCCTTATTTTATCGATGTTGTCCCATTCGGGAAATGGTTTCCGTACACAACCATTGGTGATATACATTTGGTACACTCAAGAGAAATGAGTGGTCGGTCATGTGTGGCCGAGTTACAAGAAGTTCTTGTTGAACCCAGTGTATTCCTCTCGAGAGATACACAATCGGAAGGTGGTTCTATACCTTGTCATAGTTGGAAATCCATTAACCATAAGCGTTAAACGGTTTTTTTGTATAATATATACGTAGAATGTGACATGAAAACATTCTACTAAGTTCTAAATTATTTGCGAAAACCCTAGACATAATTATAATATATGTTTTAAATATACTAACTGCTTTGATTCTCATAAGGTAAAAACCCGTTCCGTATTTACGGCGTGATCTTATGAGTATGATTTTATTTCTTATCTTGTTTTAAAATCGTTTACTCACACCAGTCCCCGACTGACCCAAAGTTTATTTTTCTGTGTTTTCTTTAAACTCTTGGGTACTCATAACACTTGTTATGAGTAGACAAGTGATCCAGGTCTTAACTTAACTTTTGGAGTAGCTGGATGGGAAGGATCTGAATGTTGGCTTATATATGTATAATTATTTGCAAGTTGTTTTATCCATGATGTTATGTATAATTATCTGCAAGTTAGTTTATCACAAATGTTTAAGTATGTAATTTGTGATGACATGTATCCGTATGTATGAAGTACTCTAATGTACTTGACTTATGATATGTAATATTTTGGGTTGTTATGTTATGATCAAGTTCCACTGTGGGATTCTGGTGTTTTCTTTAGTTTTTTTTTTCTTCTATCTATCTTTTATTCTTATATAATGATACAACTTCCGAGGTGTTCGAAAGTTGGGTCGTTACAGTTGGTATCAGAGCTTAGGTTACTGAATACCTAGGCTTTGGGTGAGTATTAAGAGAGCGTATCTGAATTTAGATATTATTATATATAATATATATACGTACTTAGGAGGGATCGACTTGAGTTAGATAACTGAGTATTTTAACATCTGATCAAGTTTGATTATCGACCTGATATATTCCGGTGATTAAGCATGAATACCCGTGGACAAAGAGGTCAAGCTAGTGGAACCACAACTACCATTGGTCGTTACAGTAGGTATGAACCCATGATAAGTGAATTGGTTGATTTTTGAAATCGAATCAGATTTCTAAGTTTCGAAATGGAGATAACTAATTTAATAATTAATTAATTAAGGGAGACTGTGGATGGAACTTAACGGAGTTAAGTGTATTGACCAGAGGAGTTGAATATGGATCCAAGTTTTAGAAGAGAATTTGGGGCAGATAAATATATTCGATCGGGTTGATTCAAATTAAGGAAGCATATAAGATTTGAAAAATTTTCCAAATGATTAAGGATTTTCGGGAGTAATGAGAGTTGATGAGGATTTAAGATTTGAGATTAAGAAATTGGAAACTAACTGGAAAATTGGTTAAGTTGAATGATTTTCTAGGTATCGATCTGATGTTGATTTCAGTCTTCGGTGTTGATACTTAGAGGGTTATTTGCTTACCGATTTACGGTCAGGAACTAATGGATATTGAGAAATAGTAATGCGGAGATGGAAATGTTTTCCGACCAAAGTAACATATATTTATAGTTGTGGAATAACTGGGATAAATAACAAATTACTGATGTGTGTTGATTGTTTATGTATATAAGTTTATAACTCAAGTTATAACTCGAATCTACGCGTTAATCCCAAATTTCGAGGACGAAATTTTTATAAGGAGGGTAGATTGTAATGTCCTGGGATTTTTAGCTAACTTTTGGTAAACAATAAATATATTATTACTTCTATAACTAGTTGAATTAATAGAATTTAATTTAATACTTGTAGCAAAATATATTTTATCATTTAAACTACATACAAATGCATCTATATATGTATTAGTTTGGTATGAAAGTATCTTTCATGTATTTGTTTGTTAAATAAGAATTTAAGCAAACACTTATGTTAGTTTTACATTTTAAATTAATTCTAATCTTATCTAAAATAAATAAATGAAGGAAATTTTATTTTTACTTCATATATAAGCAAAATGTTGACAAGAATGATAAACACTTAAGTGTTTAAACAAGATTGATGGATGTTAGTGTGTCTTCCCATCTCATGAAAGAATGTACACTTTTGTTCATGAAGCATTAATGTAAAGCAAAACTTAGCAGCTAAGGTTTCATTTAAATATACATATGTTGACCAATAACACTTACTTTTGCACCTGCCGTATGATGGAAGTAGCATCTAGCTAGGAATGAACAATTCAATTGATACCATCACTGTGTAGGAAGGATTTGTATTTAGAACCATAAGGTACCTTATGCATTAATGCTCTCTTTACTACTTCAGCCAAAAGTAGACTATTTACATTTATCTATATTAACAAGTAAAAATATATATATACTTGCGCAAGAAATTTCCTGAGCAAAACTAGACACCAGCTATTTATATAAGGGTATTAGCATCACTTCATGAACATAGACATAGGAGCCAAGCATGTCTTTCTTTCAATCACTAAAACATCCCTGCATATTAAAGTGTTCTTTCCCCATAAAAACATTAATGCTAGCATTAAATACATTATTAGTTTAGTATTATTTTACATCTATAAATAGGAGGCTACTTACATAATGTTTGCACCACATTTTCGATCTAAGAAGAACTAAAACCAGGCACAAGTCTAGGAACAGAGTGACATATATTTGTGAGTAAAACTTCCCTTTTATTTTATTGATCTTTGGAAGTATTTCAATGAAATAATTCAAACTGTTTTGAATACAAACCTACGTAGATATATATACTCCTCTCTGTTAAGATTAAGAAACCTACTGTAAACCTTATATCACGTTGTCCTTTTAAAACTGTGTTCATGCCCTCTGACTTAAATCCTCTATAAACACCAAAGTGATTGTATAGGTTATAATCATGTATAATTATATACATGTATCATATTGATGATTGATAAAGTCTGTTATTTCATTAGTGCCAGTATTGAATAAAAATACGGATATGAATAACCTGTTTCCAGAAGAGGATTATCCAAATTCTCACACTAGAGTTATTTAAATGTTAGGACCTAATGTATATGGTTTCAGGTTTTAGTAATATTGACAAAAGAAATATATTTTGTAGTGAAAAAAAGGGAAAACCAGAAACAAGCTATAGGGTTCTATGTAAACCAACTTACATCATGAATTTTCAAACAGCCCAGAACCAGGTTTTAAGTGTATAAATGGAATTGTGGTGCAAAACAATGATTTTTAGTAGTGGTTTCAAGATTTTTAAGTCTATATACAATAAGATAAACGGGGATTTACGAAAAATATGGTTTGGTCAATATCCGGCGATCCAAGTGATCGGAAATCATGGCGAATGGAGGAGAGCAACGTTTAAGGGAGGAGATTTTAGGGAAAAATATAAAATAAATTTTTTATTGAAAGGATTGCGAGGACGATAGGAAATTAGGGTTTTGATATGTTTTTGGGAACATGGGAGTAGGCGTCGAACTGCGCCACCATGAAGGCAAACTAGACCGCCGCACCTGGGGGGAATAGGAGAGAAGGTAGTCGCGAATCTACGGTCAAGTTATGCAGTTGCTCGGTGGAATAGGGTGGTGGCACGTGGGGTTTTCTTGGATAGACGTTCAGATGGTTACTTTCGAGTAAGTGGGTTGAGAAGGTGATTTGGTGAACGAGTGGTTTGGGGATCGAGATGATCGGTCATAGGTGTCGTGGAGGGGAGAGCTGACATGCGAGGAGGGTCGCGGTGGAGTGCTGATGGACGTTGATGATGTGCATGTGCATAGTTGTGCCGTGTACAGGAGGAAGAAAAAAGTGATACTTTGCATTTGGGATTTTGGACAAGAAGAGTTTGGTACTTTGGCAAGGTGGTGTTTTGGGCGTGGAATCAGGTCTGGCAACTGGTAGTTTGGCAAAATAAAGACCCAGTACTTTGGCATTTGCAATACCTGGTACTTTGGCATTTGCAATAACTGGTACTTTGGCATTTGAAATACCTGGTACTTTGGCACTTCAGAGAACTAGCACTTTGGCACTTCCGAAAAACTGGTACTTTGGTACTCTAGCTGAAGCACGTGTGCTGGAGTGATTTCCACGTGCGCACCATGGCATTTTGGAAGTGGCAATTCGGTAAAAGTGGTACTTTGGTAAAGACGCAAATAAAGGAGATTTTGGACGAAGTTTTAAATTAAACCAAGTTCGAAATAAAAATAGGGAATGAAATAAAAATAAGGAAGAAATAAATAAATAAAAAGAGAGTTTTTTTAAATATCATAGGCAAGTGAAAGGAAGACAGCAGCAAGAAGATCAAAGGCAGAAGCTCGACTGTAGAAGTTCGAAGGGTTTGAAAATAGAAATAATAAGGAAATAATTAATTTAAATTATTAATTTAAATTATTTATGATTAATTAGGAATAATAAATTAATTTCTAAGGATAATGGAAGTATTAAATTGTCATATAAACACAGATGCAAACAAAGAAAATACCGTGTGCGACGCACACGCTTTATTTTGCTCATTTCTAAATGATGGTTAAAACTGAATAAAACTGTCTGATTGAAACTCGTAATCAAAGGATGTGTAAACTGAAACAAATCATGTTCGACTAATAATTATTTGTCAACTATAAAAGACAATACGTACATCGTTTCGAAGAGACCGAAATAAATATTCCACTTCGACTCAAATTATATGCTGCGTATCAGAAATATTGAAGATAGAGATATGCAAGGGCTATTTTAAATAGTACCTTCGGTCTGTCCAGTCCCAGGACAACCTGTATGGTCGGGTGTCTGACAACATATATCTATTAGATTCTACACATCGAATTTACTTAAGTATATTACGTTGGTGGCAGAGAAATTCGTTTCTCTTTGCTTTATTGCCTGCAATATATTTGGGAAATCGAACGAGTGTTCTGACAGATAGGACGATGTGACATTCAAAGTAATTGAAGATATAATCTATCAAAAAGATAAGTTTATCCTCAAGCTTCACAACCAGGAAATGACAAAAATCGGGCAGGCAGCATGGTTATGTGGGTAGCTCCCATTAGGGTGTATTATCACCTATCTAGAGATTCATTTTATTCCTTATTCAATCGATGTTGTCCCATTCGGGAAATATTTGCCGTATACAACCATTGGTGATATACATTCGATACACTCAAGAGGAATGAGTGGTCGGTCACTCTTGTTGAACCCAGTGTATTCCTCTCTAGAGGTACACCATCGGAAGGTGGTTTCATACCTTGTCATAGCTAGAAATCCATTAACCATAAGAGTTAAGCGGTTTCGTTTGTATAATATATACGTAGAATGTGAGATGAAAACATTCTACTAAGTTCTAAATTATATGTGAAAATTCTAGACATTATCATAATATCTGTTTTAAATATACAAACTGCTTTGATTCTCATAAGGAAAAACCCGTTTCGTATTTACGACATGGTCTTATGAGTATGATTTTATTTCTTATCTTGTTTTAAAATCGTTCACTCACACCAGTCCCCGACTAACCCAGAGTTTATGTTTTCTGTGTTTTCTTTAAGCTCTTGGGTACTCATAACGCTTGTTAAGAGTAGACAAGTGATCCAGGT
Organism: Allium sativum; assembly: GCA_030737875.1. Taxonomy (NCBI): domain Eukaryota; kingdom Viridiplantae; phylum Streptophyta; class Magnoliopsida; order Asparagales; family Amaryllidaceae; genus Allium; species Allium sativum. Next base: position 171,291,384 of record CM060924.1, on the reverse strand, counting down.
CTTGGCTTAACTTTTGGAGTAGCTGGATGGGAAGGATCTGAATGTTGGCTTATCTATGTATTATTATCTGCAAGTTGTTTAATCCATGATGTTATGCATAATTATCTGCAAGTTAGTTTATCACAAATGTTTAAGTATGTAATTTGTGATGACATGTATCCGTATGTATGAAGTACTCTAATGTACTTGACTTATGATATGTAATATTTTGGGTTGTTATGTTATGACCAAGTTCCGCTGTGAGAATCTAATGTTTTCTTTAGTTTTTTCTTCTATTTATCTATCTTTTATTCTTATATAATGATACAACTTCCTAGGTGTTCGAAAGTTGGGTCGTTACATCGGTTATAGAGGGGGGTGGATCGTTGTATGTAAATGGATGGAAGTATGGAACTCGTATTGGTTGATGGTGTTGGATCTAGATTAACCCTAGAGGGGGGAGGGGTGAATAGGGTTTATCACAGTTTTTAAACTGAATTGAAAAACTGACAGGATATGAAAATAATAAACAGATCACAGAATGCAGCAGAAATAAAAATGCAGAAAATAAATCACACACAGATATACCCAGCTTCGGCAAAGCCCTGCCTACTGCTGCATTTCTAAGGTTTCTACTAGGTGATAGAACAGATCCCGCATACAAGACCATGTACACTTGCGACCCTCGCTCCTATTCTAACCCTACGCTCAAAACCCTAGATTGACCGATGTCCCCTCGATCATATTTTCCCTAGTTTTACATACGCTAGAAAACTGCCAGTTAAATCCTAACTGGATTCCTAGAATTTTACAGACTTCTAGAAACTGTTTGAGTAGGATTAAAAAATTGAAAACAATACAAAAAAGAGTAAATCAAACCCTAGTTCAAAAAGAATTTAAACACCCCTTTATTAAAACGTGGCCGACCCATTTAACTCCTTATCCCATTTGCAACAAAAAATTGTCGGCCTCTTGTATTCTCTGATGAAATAGAAATGGCGGCTAGGAATGAGAAATTGAAACTAGGGTTTGCTGAAATACACCCAAATCGAGTTCAATTGCTTGTGAAAAAGATTTCTCTGATGATCGAATTCTCTGATGCTCTTGAGTTGCCGAATACTTTCTGTGCTTCAATTTGGGATTTCTCTTCCTCTGGCTCTCGATCGAAACAGTGAGTTTTCTGAATGTTTTGCTTTGAAAAGCTTGAATGATTTTGTGGGTTTTTTTTTTATGATCTCCGAATTGCCAGTGATGAAATTGGTTGTATATATCAGGGTAAAAATAGAAACCCTAATCAATTCTCTGATTTCAGTAAATTGATTTGTCTGATTTATTTCTCGATGTTCCTTTTTGATTTTCCTTGAATTGCTCGACTTTCTCTTTTGAAACGGTGGTTACAATTTCTACTGTAAATGCCTTGATTTCCTTGATGAATATAGACATGTTCATGGCCTTTGTCCCTCTCGATATATTTGGCATGAGACCATTTCAGGAAACTGATTTATAATTTGATTTTCTGGAGGAGGAATAGTTGGAATTTTCAAAAACATTTTAAAAGAAGAATTCCTTATATGAATTCGAACAGAATAGGTTGATTGTCAAAACAGGAAACTGTCAAAATGAATTAAAAGAAAAATTGGAAACCCATTTATTGCCTTTGCACATTTCTGGAAAAAGTGAATTTTCTGGCCCATGTGAGTTTTGATAACTTGCCCGATTTAAAATGCTGATTTGTAAACAGATTTTCTTGGCCTTGTTTGTACATGTTTCCTCTTTTAGCTTGCCTTGAATTTCCAGATAATTTGCTCGGCATTGATTGATAAATTTATGTGAATGCCAAAAACTGAATATCTTTAAAAGTAGATGAAAAAACTGGAAATTCTCATTTGCTCCTTTATATAACTGAACTGACTTTGTCATGCCTTATTTGAGTTCAATGTTGTGTTTGAGGTTGTGAATCTATGCACATATGTGCTTGCTTTCTTCTGACTTGTGCACCATCTATTGTTCCATGCCATTTAAGTTACCGTGTTGGACATGTACATTTTCCACTCATGTTTTGTTGCCATATCTTCATGTTTTTATATTCACACCACTGTCTTGACTATAGCTGCTTCACTGTGTCATCCAAAACTGTTGTGCTCGAGCACGTATACTTCAGCTCTTTTTCTTGTCATTGTGCATGATCCAATGAGCTGACCTATGCTGCATTGACCACTTTGCTATCTCGACTATTTGGGCAGCACTTTGTTTGCTGCTATGAACTTGCTGTTGCATCACTTATGCATGTATATCCATCCACTTAAATGTGCACTATATGCTATAGTTTCATTTGAAACTGATTTCATATTTTGCTGAGCATTTTCTTGATGTTTTGCACCATCCATATGTACTATGTGCATGCTTAATGCACCCATACTCCACTTGTACTATGTTGTTTGAAAGGAAAGTGATTTGCCAACTAAAGTCACTTGTTTTGGAGTGATCTTTCCATGTTTGTCAAGCCATTTTGAGCTGATCTGTAATGCTACACATTCATGATATGTTTGACTTGAGTTCGTATGACTCGACACATGAGCTTGTATGTTGACTTTGCATTCATCATGATTATTTGTTGTACTTCATGTTGACTATGTTGACTATGCTGCACTGAGTCGAGACGGTCCACGTGGCTACTCCTCAGTTGCGCGCTGATTGGCGATGCGGTGCACACGTGTATATCTATACACGTGTGTATATGCAGCCATCAGTATGAGTTTCCTTGTCCCTGCATTGATATATATATATATATATATATATATATATACACATACATATGTTGTCTGCCTTGTGGTATTTACAGTGTATCACTGTGAATATCACAAGCTGTGTAGACACAGATTGATGGTAATATAAATCAGATCAAGTCAGAAAAAATGATGAGAAACACACCAGAAATCTGAGGCAAATAAAAATTTAAAAAATAAAATTTATATTCGCATGAATTTTGTTAATTTTCTATTGCAGCGTACTGTGTGTGTGTTTCATGTGACAGGTAAGAAGATGATGACTGGACTGACTGATCTATGAAGATGCTGTAAAGACAGAAGACTGAAAGACTGAAGATAGAAGACTAAGAGACAGTGTCAGTGAAAGTATAAAAGTCTGTATGAATGTATCAATAAAAAAAATATGTATACAGAATTGTAAACTGAGTGAATGTATGAGTGTTGCAGTGAGGAGCTGTATATGTATATGAATTGTACTGATGTTTGTAATAAACAAGTTTGATTGAAATAAAATATTTTTTTATTGTTATCAAACAAACTTGTCTATTTTATTTTGTTTATCTATAAGTAAAATATTGTGTGAAGTGATTAAATAGTGTAGTTGTAAATAATTGTACCGTTCGAGTGTTTGAAATATATATTTTAATTTAAATAAAATACTGTAATAAAATATGAATATCTATATAGTCGTATTCTATTTAAATATAAATATAATATTTCTGTATGTGATGTAGAATAACAGTACGATTTCAAACACATTAATAATAATATTTATTTGGTTGTTATCATCAAACAAAAATCATATAATTGTGTATACAACATCGTTATATACAACAATCTCCCCCTTTTGATGATGCCAAACAAATAAAAGATTTTGTATACAATAAATGTGTTTGACAGTGAATTTACAACTCTCCCTATTTATTAGCTCCCCCTACAACAAAACTCCCCCTATAACTGTGCATGAGTAAATTGAACTGAATGATAATGAATTTTCAAAAGTAATTTCAAAAGTAAAAATATTCATAAAATATTCACTCATTAAATCAAAATCTAATCCATTCTCCCCCTTTTGTTATCATCAAAAGGATACAGAATTTAAAATATAGAAAAAAATGACTAACAAGTACAATATCAGCTTAAGAGGAAGAGCGGTTATCATAAATCTCAATCAGTCAAACAAAAATCATAATAAACTGAGAACTAGTTTCATATTTCACATTTCAGACAATGACAAATTTACGATGAAATTTATATAAATGGAGAGAGTTTTTAAAATACAATTCATTTCCAATTGTTTTCAAAGGATTTTTATAAAAATAAAGCACAAAAACAATGGTGAATTTGGACTATAATTAATACTTCAATTTAAGTGACAAGATCGAATAATTTCAAATCCCAATATCTATCAATCAACAAATCATAATATGTCATAATATTTCAACACATTTCACAGATTAGAAAGATGGATTGATAGGCTGATTTTTATACACTGAGGAGAATTTCAGATTAATTTCTATTTTTAGCACTTTATTTCCTTTTTATTTATTTATTTTATTTTATTTAAGAGCACACTGACCACGCATAACCAAAGCTTGGATTTTTAAATGGGATCAGTCGCAGCTTAAATTATAAAATGTCTCATAACCATGCATAACCAGAGCTTGGATTTTTAAATGAGGTTAGAGACACTCTTATATATTAATTTTATTTTTATCATTTTGAGCTTTATAAAAAAAACTCCTCGGTATATGCAACCAATATGGATGAAAGAAATGTGGTAGGCATAGAAATGGACTGTGAAATAAATTTCTAAATTAATTATATTATGAAATAAGCTCGACTGTACAGGGATTATTGAAAATTTTCAATTCTGAATAATAATATAGTCCCATTTCTATCACAAATAATTTTCACTGTTTTAAAACAAGATGATTTAAAAAAATAAACTCTCTACATTAATATAAAATCATGATGGATGGCAGACAGGTGATAGGTAAAGAAGATGGTAGTGAAACAATTGCCAGTTCAGAGATATTATAATACATGTTCAACTATCATGAAAATATAAATAAAATCTCCTCTTGTTGTGAAATATACTGCAGTCACAATTCATCACAATTTCAAAATCTGATAATTATTTTGATGAATTACAAATACAGTTCAATTTTGATATTGATTTCAATTTCTGAATGAATAATTAATAAATAATTCTAAAATTGAAAATCTAATACAAGAGAAATTTAGGGAGATATAAACACCATAAAGAATATATACAAAAAAAATATTCAATAATTCTAAACTGATACCACATGGTGTCTCTATTTATGAGGAATTTTAACATGATGCTGAACAAGAATGCCATAGACAAAAGAATTATTAAGTACAAAGCCCAAGCAGACGAGACAATAGATTATGCACATGTATCAGAGCAGCAAGCAAGTGATTCCAAAACAAACATTTTTCAAAAAACAGTATCAGAGCAACACAGAAAAAAGTTTCAAATCATACTTGTCAAGGTCACAAAATATGATTCAAGATCCAAGATCAGAAATATTGTTCATTTGAAAAACATTTGAGGAATATGAATAGCTCAAGATTCAATGAATCGATCACACGAAATTTCAACTTCAAAATATGTGTGAGATTCAATAAATCAATAATTCCAAATGATTTTAAATAAGCATTCAAGCCAGTTGATCATGAAATAAAAGTGAGTTACAAAATTAGATTTTTGACGAATTTTTCACAAGAAATCTCTGACAAGCACAAGTGAAATATTTAGATCATTTACATCAAGTTTGAGAATTATTCATGATCCTAAAATTAAGAAATAATTTATTTGAAATCACATGAATCAATGTCAAGTCTGAGATATAATGAATTATTCACACAAGATTGATAATTTCAAATTCAAGCGGTGTGTGATATTCAAAATATCAAGAATTTCAGATGATCTCAAACAAACAGATTTCAAAATAAAATGATCACGAATTAAAATAAATATCCCGATGTATCACTAATTCAAGACAATTTAACATATTCAAGCCAATCTGAAAATTTCTGAAATTATCACAACTGATAAGTAACAAGATGTACTGTAATGAGTATAGTATTTTAAGCGTTTCCAAAATGCATTGGAAGAAACTCATAACAGCATAAGTGTGAAATTTCATTAATTATTCAGATCTTCAAAAATTTAGAATTCAAAATAACAGTGTTCAAGATATGATATTAATGCTTCAGCACTATTAAGAATTCAAAAAAAAACTTCAAAAACTATTGCAGAAATTTATAGAAATAAATTCAAGATCTGGAAAAGATTAAAAATATTACAGTTTTATACACATGAAGTGAATTTCCAGATAATATGAATTCTACAATTGGAAGTTTAAGACACCCCAGAATAAGAAGAATATGGCAGTGACAAATCAAATTAGAATAGACAGAAGAAAGAGATAGAAAGGAGAAGAAGAAGAAATAAACAAAAGAAAAAAAATCAAAACAGAAAATATTTACAGAGGTGAGTTTAGAGATCATACCAGAATCCAGTGTAAATCAGAATCTCTAACTCAACACACTCTTGGGCTAAAGAACTCTGAATGATAAAGCAACATGAGTCCAATTCTCTTTTGCCTAGCAGTTCCTTAGCCTCCTCCGGTACTTAACAATTGAGATGATCAAGTGGTCGAACAAAATTAGTAAAACCACTCACAGTTGTATCCATTTGTTTTGGTACCCAAACTTGTTTATATAACAAACCATTCGAATCTACCTTTGTACCTTTCGAGATCCAAATCTGTTTGAATTTAGTCGAAGCCGTTTTATTTTTATTTGGGATCCAAGATTGTTTAAATGATTTGTTATCAATCAAATTCACATCACGTTTTTGATTTAAGAATCCTTTGAGAATGTTAGAGTTCAAATTTTCAAAACAAACATTTCCAAAGTGATTTGAAGGATTTTTAAAACCAATTGAATTCTGTTTTTCAAACTCATTTGTTTTTCCAAGAACATCATTTTTTCCAAAGCCAAGACCAGATTTATTTCCAATAGAAACTTGGTTTTGTAACAACATATTCAACGATTTTTCCCCATTAGAAAATTTATCCAAAGTTGATTCTAATCGTTGAATTTTGAACTTTAGATCACTATTTTCTTTTAATAAATTTAAGCAATTATTTATAGCGATCTTCTGTTCAGCATTGGACTGTTTCAAAAACAAATTCTCATTTTCAAGTAATTCAATTTTAGCTTGGGATTCGGAAATTTTAAGTTCAAATTGTTTTTGTTTTTCAGATTCAAAATTCTTGGATTTTTCAATCTCATTTTCAAGTTCTTCTAAAATCAAATTTGATTTCAACAAATTTTCATTTTCAGCAATTTCAAATTTGGAATATATATCTGTTTTAAATTTTTCAAATTCTTTTTGCAGAAGGTTATTTAAATTTGATAACTCAATCTTGTTCTCATTTAAGATCAAAATTTCATCTTCAAACTTTTGAATATTTTTATTGAGATGAACAAGATTGGTTTTCAATTTGAAACAATTTTTGCAAACTGAATTTAAAGAATTTTTAACATATTCAAGTTGTGATTCCAAATCATCAATTTTGCTGGTCAACTCAAAATTCTTAGATTTCAGAGACTTATTTTTCAGTTGGAGTTTATCAACAGATTTTGTTAAGTCAAGACACATGTAAACCAGATCTTCATATGAGAAATTTTCTGTTTCAGCATTTGTTGATTCTCCATCAACTGATCCATCTGAATTTTCATCTGTAAGGCTAGTTAAGCATAGATCTGAAGCTGAGTTGACTTTCTGGGGTTTTGAGCTACAGTTGTCAATTTGTCCATACTTCGTATTGAGAGCTATCCAGATTTCCCGTGCAGTTAAACAATGGGAAATCAGACTGTATTGATCATCATCAAGATAAGAATATAGAATATGTGTAGCATGAGAATTAAAAACTTTATCTACCATATCGTACCCATTGATAACAACATTCCAACATTTAATATTAACAGATTTTAAATAAAATTCCATTATGGATTTCCAGTTTAAAAAAATCCGTTCCAGTGAAAATAGTTGGAGATGAACTAAACTGACTCTCACTAAATTGACAGCTAGGATGACCCATTACTCTAGAGTTAAACAAAAATACCTGCTCTGATACCACTTGTTGGATCTAGATTAACCCTAGGGGGGGTGAATAGGGTTTATCACAGTTTTTAAACTGAATTGAAAAACTGACAGGATATGAAAATAATAAACAGATCACAGAATGCAGCAGAAATAAAAATGCAGAAAATAAATCACACACAGATATACCCAGCTTCGGCAAAGCCCTGCCTACTGCTGCATTTCTAAGGTTTCTACTAGGTGATAGAACAGATCCCGCATACAAGACCATGTACACTTGCGACTCTCGCTCCTATTCTAACCCTACGCTCAAAACCCTAGATTGACCGATGTCCCCTCGATCATATTTTCCCTAGTTTTACAGACGCTAGAAAACTGCCAGTTAAATCCTAACTGGATTCCTAGAATTTTACAGACTTCTAGAAACTGTTTGAGTAGGATTACAAAATTGAAAACAATACAAAAAAAAGTAAATCAAACCCTAGTTCAAAAAGAATTTAAACACCCCTTTATTAAACGTGGCCAACCCATTTAACTCCTTAGCCCATTTGCAACAAAAAATTGTCGGCCTCTTGTATTCTCTGATGAAATAGAAATGGCGGCTGGGAATGAGAAATTGAAACTAGGGTTTGCTGAAATACACCCAAATCGAGTTCAATTGCTTGTGAAAAAGATTTCTCTGATGATCGAATTCTCTGATGCTCTTGAGTTGCCGAATACTTTTTGTGCTTCAATTTGGGATTTCTCTTCCTCTGGCTCTCGATCGAAACAGTGAGTTTTCTGAATGTTTTGCTTTGAAAAGCTTGAATGATTTTGTGGTTTTTTTTTTATGATCTCCGAATTGCCAGTGATGAAATTGGTTGTATATATCAGGTTAAAAATAGAAACCCTAATCAATTCTCTGATTTCAGAAAATTGATTTGTATGATTTATTTCTCGATGTTCCTTTTTGATTTTCCTTGAATTGCTCGACTTTCTCTTTTGAAATGGTGGTTACAATTTCTACTGTAAATGCCTTGATTTCTTTGATGAATATAGACATGTTCATGGCCTTTGTCCCTCTCGATATATTTGGCATGAGACCATTTCAGGAAACTTATTTATAATTTGATTTTCTGGAGGAGGAATAGTTGGAATTTTCAAAAACATTTTAAAAGAAGAATTCCTTATATGAATTCGAACAGAATAGGTTGATTGTCAAAACAGGAAACTGTCAAAATGAATTTTTTAAAAAAAAAATTGGAAACCCATTTATTGCCTTTGCACATTTCTGGAAAAAGTGAATTTTCTGGCCCATGTGAATTTTGATAACTTGCCCGATTTAAAATGCTGATTTGTAAACAGATTTTCTTGGCCTTGTTTGTACATGTTTCCTCTTTTAGCTTGCCTTGAATTTCCAGAAAATTTGCTCGGCATTGATTGATAAATTTATGTGAATGCCAAAAACTGAATATCCTGAAAAGTAGATGAAAAAACTGGAAATTCTCATTTGCTCCTTTATATAACTGAACTGACTTTGTCATGCCTTATTTGAGTTCAATGATGTGTTTGCGGTTGTGAATCTATGCACATATGTGCTTTCTTTCTTCTGACTTGTGCACCATCTATTGTTCCATGCCATTTAAGTTACTGTGTTGGACATGTACATTTGCCACTCATGTTTTGTTGCCATATCTTCATGTTTTTATATTCACACCACTGTCTTGACTATAGCTGCTTCACTGTGTCATCCAAAACTGTTGTGCTCGAGCACGTATACTTCAGCTCTTTTTCTGGTCATTGTGCATGATCCAATGAGCTGACCCATGCTGCATTGACCACTTTGCTATCTCGACTATTTGGGCAGCACTTTGTTTGCTGCTATGAACTTGCTGTTGCATCACTTATGCATGTATATCCATCCACTTAAATGTGCACTATATGCTATAGTTTCATTTGAAACTGATTTCATATTTTGCTGAGCATTTTCTTGATGTTTTGCACCATCCATATGTACTATGTGCATGCTTAATGCACCCATACACCACTTGTACTATGCTGTTTGAAAGGAAAGTGATTTGCCAACTAAAGTCACTTGTTTTGGAGTGATCTTTCCATGTTTGTCAGGACATTTTGAGCTGATCTGTAATGCTACACATTCATGATATGTTTGACTTGAGTTCGTATGACTCGACACATGAGCTTGTATGTTGACTTTTCATTCATCATGATTATTTGTTGTACTTCATGTTGACTATGTTGACTATGCTGCACTGAGTCGAGACGGTCCACGTGGCTACTCCTCAGTTGCGCGCTGATTGGTGAGGCAGTGCACACGTGTATATCTATACACGTGTGTATATGCAGCCATCAGTATGAGTTTCCTTGTCCCTGCATTGATATATATATATATACACATATGTTTTATGCCTTGTGGTATTTACAGTGTATCACTGTGAATATCACAAGCTGTCTAGACACAGATTGATGGTTATATAAATCAGATCAAGTCAGAAAAAAATGATGAGAAACACACCAGAAATCTGAGGCAAATAAAAAATTAAAAAATAAAATTTATATTCGCATGAATTCTGTTTTATTTCCATTGCAGCGTACTGTGTGTGTTTCATGTGACAGGTAAGAAGATGATGACTGGACTGACTGATCTATGAAGATGCTGTAAAGACAGAAGACTGAAAGACTGAAGATAGAAGACTAAGAGACAGTGTCAGTGAAAGTATAAAAGTCTGTATGAATGTATCAATAAAAAAAATATGTATACAAAATTGTAAACTGAGTGAATGTATGAGTGTTGCAGTGAGGAGTTGTATATGTATATGAATTGTACTGATGTTTGTAATAAATAAGTTTGATTGAAATAAAATATTATTTTATTGTTATCAAACAAACTTGTCTATTTTATTTTGTTTATCTATAAGTACAATATTCTATGAAGTGATTAAATAGTGTAGTTGTAAATAATTGTACTGTTCGAGTGTTTGAAATATATATTTTAATTTAAATAAAATACTGTAAGAAAATATGAATATCTATATAGTCGTATTCTATTTAAATATAAATATAATATTTCTGCATGTGATGTAGAATAACAGTACGATTTCAAACACATTAATAATAATATTTATTTGCTTGTTATCATCAAACAAAAATCATATAATTGTGTATACAACATCGTTATATACAACAGATGGGACAGTCGGTTGAAGAGTTTGGCAAAGACAGAGTTCGAGCTATGTTTCAGGTTGCTACCAAAACGAGGTTGATTGTCTGTAGTACTTGGAATTTTAATGATGGCGCTTACAATGCTTTGCAGGTCTCTATTGGTGAATTTTATGAGAGAATTTTCAAGGTTAGCAGCTGCTTTACTTGGTTAATTTAATGAATTGTAGTGTTGTTGAAGATACAATTGGTTTACTGTTTGATAATCAGTTAATGATTCTTTTTTATTACTTTTAAAGTATTTGCTTATGAATCCATTGTTTTAGATGTGTTTTTCAAAATATGGATGCTATATGTATGGTTTGTTGATTAAGTAAAATTTTAAAAAAATTCTCCTGTATTGGTACATGTTGATAAAAAAAATAGCTCATGAAAACTCACAACAATATTTATATAAACATAAAACTCGTTCGATATTTATATTGTACTTTGCTAATAATTTTTTATACTTCAGTATTTTGTATATAATAGTCTATTCAAATCGTTTACTGTAGCTCATGACAACAACAGACAAAGTAATTAAACCTGCTAAGAGGAGGGGTGGAAGCTGGAGTCATTTATTTTAACATGTTTGCCTATGGTATTGTACTTTTATATCCATGTTATAGAACATGGCGTATGGCCAGAAGTACCATTAAAATTGAGTTGCATTGTAGCTGATTGTTCAAGAATAGAATGGCATTCATTTAATTATTCAATCATATGGTCCCATGATTTTCAATTGAAAATGTACAACCAATCAAAACATCAAATTTTTAGAAAAAACAAAACAAAACAAAACAAAAACATTTTTCGCAATGAAGAATTATTTTTCTGGCAAAATTCATTAAAAATTTTGCACTTTAATTTGTTGGAGGCATTGAAACAGATACATGGAAAGAGATGATTAAACTTTGTGTGCTAACATGTTAATTGGTAGACAAAAGATGTACCTAAGTATAGGAAATATACACCTTATTTTGCAAAATCTTAAATTTGTTCCCCACATTTCTATCCTTTGTGCTCAATTAAAAGGGATATCAACATTTTACCAAAAAAGCACACTTGGAGAAATTGTAATCAGCTAGCTTTTTTGTTTATGTGTGCATCCATCCAATTAGGTTCTATTTTATTTGCTGGCTCAAGTTGGAGGAGCAAGTCTTGGATGCCTCACCCTGAGATAGCTTTCTAAGGGAAATTGACTGAATGTGATGTTAACATTTGCTGCAGTTGATACTGATAATTTCACAGTTGTCGGTTGGGAGATTATGATGTCATTTGTACTGATGTGGGTCATATGTGGAGCTGTATTTGATCATAGAGCAGTAAGATCAAATTAAAAATATGATAAGTAGATTGAGTGAAATGATTTATGGTTATATTCAGATAATAGGCTTTTAGGCTATTACTTACAGGTAGAGGAGTTTTCTGGAGCAGCAATTCGAGCAACCCTATTTCTTGACGTACTCGTCTATGGGTAAGTAAGCTCAGATCAATTTTTATCTTGTTTTGATTATACAGTTAACAGAGAGCAACAACTAACATGAAGAAATTTATCTGCATAGTAAAATAACAGGAGCATCAAAAAACCCTGCAAGGAGTATAGGAACAGCTATAGTAACAAATAACTAGAATAAGATATGGATATATATTGTAGCTCCATTCATCGGAATAGCTATTACGAAGTGCGTCATGCTTTGATTATCCAGTTCAGGCTTATATTGTTTGCACCACTTGACCTATTCTTTCTTGTGATATATCTTCAATTGTTGTGTATTCCAATATTACTCACTATCCCTCATTCAGCGTTAGATTTCAAAGTGTTGAACATTGCATGAGAAATGTAACACCCCACCTCCGCCAGGGTGGCTCTTGCAAGCACTCTGATTTTGGAGGGGCGTTTGAATCGGGTAAACATGCATAATGATATATTAAGGCAGAACAAGAACATATGTATATATGTAAACAGAGTAAATAACATAGATAAAACAGCGGAAGATTTCAAACCATTTGAAAACAAGTCTGGTACAATAAACGTCAACTTTCCAAATAAACAAGTCTAGATAAAAACAACTTCAACTGAAAAACTGAAATACATAAGTACTATCCCCAAAATAAGTGATAACCATAGCTACCTTCATGTCAAACCGTACATGAGCTAAATCCCACAAGCAAGCGATCAGAAATCCAAGCTAAGCTCCAATATTCCCACCTTGAGAACCTGGGGGGGGGGGGGGGACGGAAGAAAAGAAGCGAAAGAAAACAGGTCAGTCAAAAAGACTGAGTAAGCCCTACTACAATCAATGTAAACTGATAAAGTTAACTGGCATGAGAAGCAGGGATGAACATAAGGATAATTACATACTAGCATGGTGAATATCTAACATATAGTTCAAAGGAGTCATCACATAATCAAGGTGAAGTTTTTCACCACAGGTGTACCAGCATTCTAACATGTCATATATAAACAAGAATTTATCCCTTGGCCTAAACCTGGCCCAGTATCAGGTGTTTGACTTATATCAAGATCCAACTTCTTGGTACAAATTCTAGTATAACAGGATTAGGTGTTACCCCAATGTTTACATCGAAACAGGACGGAACAGAATGGTCCATACAGAGATAGAGTTTGGGAAAAATGAGCTTTTACCACCCTAACAGATAAAGTACAGAAACGGAATGCTAACAATAATGGGCCTTTACCACCCTAACAGACGGTACCACTCAGAAACAGACGGGTGTCACCACCCAACAAAACAGACGGTACCCACAGAATCAGACAGAGCTAAGTGTACCCTAAATCCTACCCAAGCGATCGGCTCCCTAATACATAAATACCCTGTGTCGGCCCCACGATAGGGTGTATCACTCCCTAAAGTGGGAACCAATTGGCACAAGCATATTTACAGATGTCACGGCGTCTTACATCCTCAGAGGCAGACCGGGACCCATGCACGTACATGACCCGGTTGGAACGCACCATCAACACCCATCGCCATTATCAGAATGAACCACTTATAATTAGTTCAGCAAGCGTGCCCGGACCCTACCTACAGTTGGGTCAAAGTTTTGATACCACAAAGGGTTACTGACTAATATGGGTCCCAAACAACAAATGACACAAGTATTCCCCCTTGTGTCCCCAGACTATCAGATTCAGATTAACTTATTAACAGAGTTCAAACGATCAGTTTTCAGACTAACGGATCAGATAACAGATTTACAAACTTGCCTAACTTGGTGTGGGTCCTACAGATCCGCAAAACAGGTTCGTTTAATTTATCAATCAAGTTAGTTTATCCGGACCAGGAATCAAATCGGTTCTCAGCCTTATCAAATTACTGAGTTGGATTGGTTAAGTATAGTTCAACTTAACCCCGTTAATTTACCGAGTTCAGATTGGTTAAGTGTAGGTTAACTTAACCCTAACCACTAGTCGTATTTTACGGTTAAGTGTCATTAAGAAATCAAGCCCGGTTTCACTTAACCTACCCATTCATGTCAAATTGGTTAAGTGTCATAAATCAAATTTACTTAACCTTATCATGTAGCATTAATTAATTTAATGCACCTTAACCTCTCACATTAGACCTCGTTGTGGTTACTAGTTAAGCCGGGCGGGTCCGAGTAGCTTTACACCACAACCTAGTCTAACCTCGGGTTCAAGCACAACTTGACCAACTTCTCACATTGGGTCCTATTGTTTGTAGCCACTAGCTAAGCCGGTTGGTTCCGGGTTGATTTATGCTACAAACTCAACTCAACCTCGAGTTGGTCACACTTATATTTTCTAAGTGTCATGTCCATTATGTTTCCAAAACATATTACAAGTTTTCAAGCATTTGGGTAGACCTAACTTAATAGGTAAATTCCCAATGGGTAGACCTAACTTAATAGGTAAATTCCCACTCTTATGTTTTTATGTCCTTTAAGTTTACCCAAACCCAAACGCAATCCCATCGCTTACATACCGCAATAGCGCATAAAGGATAGAAAGAGGGAACTTGGCATAATCATGACATAAAGGTGTTGAAGCCACAAGTTTAACATGGTGGCATATGAAATGTACATATGTTCATATACTTGCATATTGCATCATTAGGCCTCAAAAGCATGCATAAAACCAAACTTAGCATATTGGTGATACATGGTGATAAATGACATGTAGAAATGGCCATAAGTTCGCATTTAGCCTCACATGCAAGTTATCATAAGAGATATGATAACTTATATGTTGCCAAAATGCAACCTTTAGCATAAAGCTTGAAGCTTTAAGCTCATAAACCCAAGATAAGCTTGCATAACATGATAACATGAACAAAATGATCAACCCAAACTTGCATAACATAACTTGCATATCATATGGCAAACTTGCATATCATAACATAGCAAACTTGCATAACATAACATGATAAACTTGCATATCATAATATAGCAAACTTGCATAACATAACATGATAAACTTGCATATCATAACATGGCAAACTTGCATAGCATAACATGGTAAACTTGCATATCATAACATGACAAACTTGCATAGCATAACATGGTAAACTTGCATATCATAACATGGCATACTTACACAACATAACATGATAAACTTGCATATCATAATGATCAAACACAACTTGCATCATTCATTAACTTTAGAGTTTAAATATGAAAGTAGAAAATGGCTTACAATGCCAAAGCCCTTATGAAATCAAATAAACCCAAAATGCAAGCTTCAATAGAAAAATCCTTGAGCCAAAATGATCAAAACTCTTGCTTTATGATATAAATATGGAAAATTGACTTGAATGCAAGCTAATGATGCTCATACAAGCTTGAAAACACTTGTATGCATGGAAAATCTCTCATAGAAACAACTTAGGAATTTTATGAAGAGAGTGGAGGCCATGAGAGGAATGATTTTGCCACAGTTTAGTTACTTGAATGAATAATGATGATTTAGGGTTAGGTTAGGGGCTTATTTATAGAGATTAGGATTAGTTTTAGCCTTAGGATTAAACCCTAATTCCAATCTCAGCCCTTAAAACCGAATCTGGCCCCAAAACCTAACCAAAACCCCAAAATTGTGCACCAGGCAAAACTGCCCGGCTGAACCAAGTCGACAGCCAAGCCGACAGGGCTGTCGACTTGGGTCCAACCAAGTCGACTCCCAAGTCGACAGGGCTGTCGACTTGGGTGCTCTGGCGGGAATTTCCTCGCCTGGCCCAATCTGACCCTTTTTCGAATTTTGAACCCGAAATTCGAAATCTGTTTTGAACTTGAAATTTTCTGAAAACTTCATTGGGCCTTAATCGGGTCATACGGACTCCGATTTTCGAAAACTCGAACTCTATTTCGCGTATTTTTCCGAGACGAACGCAATGACATAGCCCGTTTCCCTTGATTCAGATTTATAAATTAAATTCTGCCTCTATTTACGATATAATAGATTATCAGAAATACGGGTTGTTACATTCTCCCCTCCTTAAAGGATTTCGTCCTCGAAATCTTCAAGTTAGGAAGAACGCATCCTACCATCCATCATCCATCTACTCAAATCATCATTCACGAGCAATCATTGCCCTTAAAGATTCTAATGCGATATGAACATATGCAAAAGGTGTGTGTATATGTTCTTATCTAATGCAAAGATCCTCAATGCAAAGTATGTTAGTGAAATGAATCCATTATGTATGCAAACAGTCCTAATCATATAATACTATATGTGTGCACAAACATTCGTCCATATGCAACATCCATGTGCCGAATTAACCATCTTGCAACCATAAAAATTGAAAATGTACACACGTCCATATGCAATATGAGAAAGTATTTCAAGCCGATCTAGTGCCTAGTGTGTGTTTATGCATCCACGAGCAACCACTAGCAACCACTTGCATCCACTTGCAACCATCAAACATAACATGTCTCAAACACATGTTTACATCCATAGGATTCCTATCTCAACAAGATACAGTCGAGTGATGGAAGCGAGTACAGATAAAACAAAAACTTGGTACATATACTTACAGACTACTAGTACAGATCAGATTTCCCTAAATGATTCTTAGGAAACTAAGCATGGTAGAAACCCAGAATGTATTCGTCATAGTCACCCTCATGCCCAACACAGATACTTTCAAACCCCAATTTATCACAAACATATGAGTTATAACTCTCAGGGAGTTTGAGACTATTACCAGATCAGAAGCAAGACTAGCATTAAAGTACCGAGTTTCCATTACAGAATCAAAATACCAGAAAAAGAGTTTCAAACTGAAAATCAGACAAGGAAAATTAAACATCCTACAGACAAATTATTCTAGCCCTAATCTATTCACTCGCCATGCGAGTATTCACCGTTCCTTCCGATGTAGTCCCTTTCTTCTTCGGGCAGTCCCTAGTGAAGTGTCCCATCTCTCCATAGTTAAAGCAAGTGCCCTTCCTCTTTCTGCAATCTTTGTTTAGATGAGTTGAGCTTCCACAAGTAAAGCACTTCTTTTCCTTCTTATCTTCAGACTTCTCCTCCTTCTTTTGCATTTCCTTTTTGGGCCCCGTTTTCTTGTTTTGAGACTCATTCACCTTGACCTCCTTCTTTGCACTCTTGTTCTCTTCATTGAGTAGGGCCATATCTACCAAACTCTCAAACGTGACCCCCATGGGCACATGAGACATAGCTAACTCCTGTAACGGCTCATTCAATCCTCTAGCAAAACGAAGAGCCTTCTTCTGAGTAGTAATCACCATATCCAAGCCAAAACGAGCTAACTGATTGAACTTGTTCACATATTCTTTGACAGACATGTCTCCTTGCTTCAAAGCAATAAACCTCTCCATTTGCAAATTCTCTTCAGCAGAAGACAGAAACTTAAGCCCGAATCTTGTCCTGAAATCGGCCCAAGTCTCAACGGGCCTAGTCGCGGTGGTGATCTCCCACCAATAAGCGGCTTCATCCTTCATAAGCCAAACCGCCAACAAGATCTTTCTCTGATCATCTAATCCAAAGATAGCGAATAAATCCTCGGTCTCTTTCAACCAATTCCGGGCCTCTACAAAAGTCTCGGTACCTAGAAAGTTCTTGCCACCCATTGCTTTGAAGTCCTTGCAAATCTTCGTGAACTCTACTGGAGGATGCTGAGGGGGAGGAGGAACCTCACCGACAGGAGGAGGAGGAGCATTAACCACCGGAGGAGGAGTAACATTTGCGGGGCCGGCTTCGGTCTCCCTAGCCTCCATAAGTCTCCTATACCAAACAGGAACTTGCACTCCCTCTGGGATAACAAAGTTATCTGTCATACTGAAACGAAGGAAAAGATAGATTCAGAATGAGGGAACTAAGAATAGATAACTAAGGATTGTGCTAATGGCTTTTTGGGGAATAGCCTTTAAAATAAACTAGACTTTTCTTTGGAAAATACTTTATACTTGGTTTTGAAACTAGTTTTCCAAAAGTTTTAAAAACCTTTTTGTTCCTTCTCGTAAACCATATGCTCTGATACCAAATGTAACACCCCACCTCCGCCAGGGTGGCTCTTGCAAGCACTCTGACTTTGGAGGGGCGTTTGAATCGGTTAAACATGCATAATGATATATCAAGGCAGAACAAGAACATATGTATATATGTAAACAGAGTAAATAACATAGATAAAACAGCGGAAGATTTCAAACCATTTCAAAACAAGTCTGGTACAATATAATGTAAACTTTCCAAATAAACAAGTCTAGATAAAAACAACTTCAACTGAAAAACTGAAATACATAAGTACTATCCCCAAAATAAGTGATAACCATAGCTAGCTTCATGTCAAACCGTACATGAGCTAAATCCCACAAGCAAGCGATCAGAAATCCAAGCTAAGCTCCAATATTCCCACCCTGAGAACCTGGGGGGGGGGGGGACGGAAGAAAAGAGGCGAAAGAAAACAGGTCAGTCAAAAAGACTGAGTAAGCCCTACTACAATCAATGTAAACTGATAAAGTTAACTGGCATGAGAAGCAGGGATGAACATAAGGATAATTACATACTAGCATGGTGAATATCTAACAGATAGTTCAAAGGAGTCATCACATAATCAAGGTGAAGTTTTTCACCACAGGTGTACCAGCATTCTAACATGTCATGTATAAACAAGAATTTATCCCTTGGCCTAAACTTGGCCCAGTATCAGGTGTTTGACTTATATCAAGATCCAACTTCTTGGTACAAATTCTAGTATAACAGGAATAGGTGTTACCCAATGTTTACATCGAAACAGGACGGAACAGAATGGTCCATACAGAGATAGAGTTTGGGAAAAATGAGCTTTTACCACCCTAACAGATAAAGTACAGAAATGGAATGCTAACAATAATGGGCCTTTACCACCCTAACAGACGGTACCACTCAGAAACAGACGGGTGTCACCGCCCAACAAAACAGACGGTACCCACAGAATCAGACAGAGCTAAGTGTACCCTAAATCCTACCCAAGCGATCGGCTCCCTAATACATAAATACCCTGTGTCGGCCCCACAATAGGGTGTATCACTCCCTAAAGTGGGAACCAATTGGCACAGGCATATTTACAGATGTCACGGCGTCTTACATCCTCAGAGGCAGACCGGGATCCATGCACGCACATGGCCCGGTTGGAACGCACCATCAACACCCATCGCCATTATCAGAATGAACCACTTATAATTAGTTCAGTAAGTGTGCCCGGACCCTACCTACAGTTGGGTCAAAGTTTTGGTACCAGAAAGGGTTACTGACTAATATGGGTCCCAAACAACAAATGACACAAGTATTCCCCCTTGTGTCCCTAGACTATCAGATTCAGATTAACTTATTAACAGAGTTCAGACATACAAAGTTCAGACGATCAGTTTTCAGACTAACGGATCAGATAACAGATTTACAAACTTGCCTAACTTGGTGTGGGTCCTACAGATCCGCAAAACAGGTTCGTTTAATTTATCAATCAAGTTAGTTTATCCAGACCAGGAATCAAATCGGTTCTCAGCCTTATCAAATTACTGAGTTGGATTGGTTAAGTATAGTTCAACTTAACCCCGTTAATTTACCGAGTTCAGATTGGTTAAGTGTAGGTTAACTTAACCCTAACCACTAGTCGTATTTTACGGTTAAGTGTCATTAAGAAATCAAGCCCGGTTTCACTTAACCTACCCATTCATGTCAAATTGGTTAAGTGTCATAAATCAAATTTACTTAACCTTATCATGTAGCATTAATTAATTTAATGCACCTTAACCTCTCACATTAGACCTCGTTGTGGTTACTAGTTAAGCCGGGCGGGTCCGGGTAGCTTTACACCACAACCTAGTCTAACCTCGGGTTCAAGCACAACTTGACCAACTTCTCACATTGGGTCCTATTGTTTGTAGCCACTAGTTAAGCCGGTTGGTTCCGGGTAGATTTATGCTACAAACTCAACCCAACCTCGAGTTGGTCACACTTATATTTTCTAAGTTTCATGTCCATTATGTTTCCAACACATATTACAAGTTTTCAAGCATTTGGGTAGACCTAACTTAATAGGTAAATTCCCAATGAGTAGACCTAACTTAACAGGTAAATTCCCACTCTTATGTTTTTATGTCTTTTAAGTTCACCCAAACCCAAACGCAATCCCATCGCTTACATATCGCAATAGCGCATAAAGGATAGAAAGAGGGAACTTGGCATAATCATGACATAAAGGTGTTGAAGCCACAAGTTTAACATGGTGGCATATGAAATGTACATGTGTTCATATACTTGCATATTGCATCATTAGGCCTCAAAAGCATGCATAAAACCAAACTTAGCATATTGGTGATACATGGTGATAAATGACATGTAGAAATGGCCATAAGTTCGCATTTAGCCTCACATGCAAGTTATCATAAGAGATATGATAACTTATATGTTGCCAAAATGCAACCTTTAGCATAAAGCTTGAAGCTTTAAGCTCATAAACCCAAGATAAGCTTGCATAACATGATAACATGAACAAAATGATCAACCCAAACTTGCATAACATAACTTGCATATCATATGGCAAACTTGCATATCATAACATAGCAAACTTGCATAACATAACATGATAAACTTGCATATCATAATATAGCAAACTTGCATAACATAACATGATAAACTTGCATATCATATCATGGCAAACTTGCATAGCATAACATGGTAAACTTGCATATCATAACATGACAAACTTGCATAGCATAACATGGTAAACTTGCATATCATAACATGGCATACTTACATAACATAACATGATAAACTTGCATATCATAATGATCAAACACAACTTGCATCATTCATTAACTTTAGAGTTT
Source organism: Allium sativum (assembly GCA_030737875.1). NCBI lineage: Eukaryota > Viridiplantae > Streptophyta > Magnoliopsida > Asparagales > Amaryllidaceae > Allium > Allium sativum. The sequence goes on along the minus strand of CM060924.1, from coordinate 171,269,976 downwards.
AAATATGAAAGTAGAAAAGGGCTTACAATGCCAAAGCCCTTATGAAATCAAATAAACCCAAAATGCAAGCTTCAATAGAAAAACCCTTGAGCCAAAATGATCAAAACTCTTGCTTTAAGATGTAAATATGGAAACTTGACTTGAATGCAAGCTAATGATGCTCATACAAGCTTGAAAACACTTGTATGCATGGAAAATCTCTCATAGAAATAACTTAGGAATTTTATGAAGAGAGTGGAGGCCATTAGAGGAATGATTTTGCCATAGTTTAGTTACTTGAATGAATAATGATGATTTAGGGTTAGGTTAGGGGCTTATTTATAGAGATTAGGATTAGTTTTAGCCTTAGGATTAAACCCTAATTCCAATCTCAGCCCTTAAAACCGAATCTGGCCCCAAAACCCCAAAATGGTGCACCAGGCAAAACTGCCCAGCTGAACCAAGTCGACAGCCAAGTCGACAGGGCTGTCGACTTGGGTCCAACCAAGTCGACTCCCAAGTCGACAGGGCTGTCGACTTGGGTGCTCTGGCGGGAATTTCCCCGCCTGGCCCAATCTGACCCTTTTTCGAATTTTGAACCCGAAATTCGAAATCTGTTTTGAACTTGAAATTTTCTGAAAACTTCATTGGGCCTTAATCGGGTCATACGGACTCCGATTTTCGAAAACTCGGACTCTATTTCGCGTATTTTTCCGAGACGAACGCAATGACATAGCCCGTTTCCCTTGATTCAGACTTATAAATTAAATTCTGCCTCGATTTACGATATAACAGGTTATCAGAATTACGGGTTTTTACAAGAAATCTTTAGACATGTTGAAACTTTATAATTCCACCGTCACAGTAAGCAGCACCGAATAAAAATAATTTTAGTTTTAAGCTCGATTGGGAACTAGCACATGCCCTATGTCTGAGCTAAACATATGCATACATTTTATACGTCATATGAGATTGTATAAATTTTGTTTATTTAATATGCATGAATTATTCAAATATGTATATGCCTTACATGCTACCTGATGTTGACATAGCGCAGCCGTGCAGGTAACTCGCTTTTTCTGGAAATCAACACTGATGGTTCCATAATTGATATTAAGGACCGAAAGCTTCATATTCATTTGCAGCACCCACCCAACTTAATTATATATCAGGTGCACAATCATTATTTTATTTTATTTATTGTGTTGATTACAAATTAAATGTTCTCATGACATGTTGCAAATATTTGCATGTGCACTTGTTACCTCTTTTGTGCGTGTATGGCACTATAGCGATGTTTGGTATGAGAAGAATTGATGTCATCAACAAAATTCGTAAGAACATGAAAGATATTTTATTAGATGTATCAGTTGAACAAACCACATTTATGCATATTTTCAGTTGTATGTTTCAGCCCTCAGTCAGTCTCCGGTTTCATGAAAACAACCTCAACATCTAAAGTAAAATATAATAGCCATATTGATTTCATCTTTTGGGATATCAGATGGCAAATTAGAACTAGAAATCTAACCAAGTGGCCAATTTTTAAAAATTTACCAAGCTTTGTAAATTTTCAATAAATTTATAAAAAAAAGTTCTAAATCAAGCTAACCAAAAATTAACCGATCTAACCAAATTTATAAAACTTAGTTTTTATAAACCTTATTTAATTAACTTCAGTAAAACTTGGTTAATTAATAATTTTTTAAACTTGGTTAATTTTTCATAAAACTTTGTAAATTAATTAAGTTTATAAAACTTCTATAAAAATTTACCAAGCTAACCAAAAATAGCTAAGTTTTATAAAGCTTCGATAAATTTATAGTAGTTAACATATTTTATTAAAATTTAGTTATTTAAAAATATCAATAACTTTTTATACAACTAAATTAATTTATTTAAATTAACTTTATATTATCGAAATTTATCTAACTTAACTAAGCTTCATAAAAATTAACTAGTTTATAGAAATTAACCTGATTTTTGAATATTAATAATAAACTTGACCAAGATTTGTAAAAAGTAAACAAGTTCATGATATATCTAAGTTTGTAAAAATTAATCAAGTTTTAAAAAATTAACCAAGTTTGTAAAAATAACTTTGTTAATAAAGTTTGAGATGTTAGTAAGAGCATTAGTAATGTTAAATTTGAGATAAAATTCAACCGAATTAAATAAGTTTTAAGAAAATTGACTAAATTATATAAAAATTAACTAAATTTAAAGGAGGCGACTATTTGAACACAAAATTAGACAAACACAGAGACACAAAACCTCGACCGTTAGATCTTTTTGTCCTTACGTGGAGGACTAGAATTCAGGGGGTGATTCAATGGTGGAGAACAATTGTGTCACTAATTGTGTCAAAATTGTGTTTGAATAAACTTTATCAAATTTAAAAATGTTTAAGTTTATAGAAATTTAACAAATTAATTTTATAAAAATTAATCCAAGTTGTAAAAATTAACAAATTCTTATAGAAAATATGCTTGTAAAAAATAACTAAGTACGTAAATTTTTATTAAGGTTTTAAAATAGAGTGAGTTTATAAAGATAAAAAAGGTAATAAAGTTTTGCCAACTTCTGCACCGATTAATCAAACTTTATAAATATTTGACAAAATTAATTAAGTTTGTAAAATGTAACTAAGTTTTTATAAAACATTAACTTTATATTTATAAAATTTAACTAAATTAACAAAAATCAAGTTTTATAGAAGTTAAATAATTTTTTAAAATTGACAGAAATTTAGAAAAATTAAATAAATTTATAAAAATCAAGTAGGTTGTATAAAATGTTGAATAAGATAAACAAGTTTTATATAAACTAAATAATTATCTATATATTGGCAAAATTGTAGGAATAGTAAATAAATTTATAAAAAATTATAAAAATTTATCTAAGTTTTATAAAAATTAAATAATTTTATAAAAATTAACAAATTTGTATAAAGTTAAATGAGTTTTGTAAATATTAAGTAAGTTTATAAAAAAGGGCATTGTTATTGACACTCCAAATATTGTTAAGGGGAGGCCAATTTTTTTTTTTCAAAAATTGTTAAGGGCAGTACCAATGAGGAAAGTAACCCCTTAACAAATAAAGGTAATTTTACCTTATTACCCATTTAGTCCCTTAACAAATAAAGGTAATTTTACTTTAATAAATATTGTAAGGGCCATACAATATTTTTTCCTATTCGCATATATCAATTTTTTTAAACCCTAAAAGATAAACGTTTTTGGAGAAATAGGATCGAACTATTGTTTTTTATCGACATAAATATGCCAAATTTTATAATTACGAAGGCAATGCACTGAAATGTTTATTAATTTTCTAAATATCACTATCAAATACATACATGATTGATTACGTGCTGCATTTGGTACAGTGGTGACAAACTGCTTATTTTAATTCGGTTTTTTTTGTCAAAAATGTTTATTTTAATCTAATATGAAGGGGCAATCCAGGAATATTGAGTAGTGTGAAATAATATGTTTGTGTAGCCTCTTAACAATTTTTCAAAGAGTGGAGTGTTATTAAAAAATGACCACCTGTTAACAATAGTTGGAGTGTTAATAACAATACCCTAAAAAAACAACAAATTTTATATAAATTAATTAAGGTTTGAAAATAAACTGTCTTTATAAAAATGAAGAAGCTAATAAAGTTTAACTAATTTTTATAATGTTAATCAAGATTCATAGAAGTTAAATAATTTTCTAACTTTGACTATGTTTTAGAAAACTTAAATAAATTCAAAAAATTAACTAAGTTGTATAAAATTTTAAATAAGACAAACATGCTTTATATAAATTAGGCAAAAGGACAAAGTTATTTAAAAATTAATTTTCTGGGATGCAACTTTTGTTAATTGGGCTGAAGGACCCGCGGACGGAAATAAAAAAGAACTCCCACGTTTTTCTACTTCATCCCTGTAGTTAGTCGTCTTCAATTAGGGTTTTCCATCAAATTTCAAATCAAAAAAACAACAGATAGATTTAAATCAAAAGCAAATGTATTCCTCTAATGCAAACTCGTCGCTTAAGGTCATCCTCGTCGTCAGATCAATCGCCAAATTCACCAGCGATAACAGGAAATTGGGTTGTTTCTTCGAGATTACACCTATCAGCTATAAAGGTGAAAAAGGCGATGGAGAAGGAGAAGGATAAATGAGATCAGGTACAACAAGCAAAATTAAATATAAATGGTTAAATTGAGTGTATACACTTGTTGCAGGTGTAATTTTAAATTCTATCGTGTTTATTTAGGAAAAATTAACACAAATATATTATAAAATGATTCATTAATCATGCATTGATTTGCAGTGCAAAATATGCTAGGTTAATTAAGTGCAGAAATATACTAGATAAATTTAGCATTATAGCATTGATCTGTACCTAATAATGGATTGATTTGTATTTATAGTATTAAATTAGCATGCATATGTATTTAGTGTATGAAATGCCAGGTTAACTAGCATTATAACACATGAATTAACCTTAGAATAGTGTCTGGAAATGCCAAGTTAACCTAGCACTATAGCGAATGACCGACCCCTTGAAAATTGTACGAAAATGATAGGTCAACCTATCATTATATGGCTTGACCGAGCCCTTAACCAACATATGAAAATGCCATGTTAACCTAGCACTATAGCGAAAGACCGATCCCTTGAAAATTGTATGAAAATGCTAGGTTAACCTATCATTATATCGCATGACTGTGTCCTTAACCAATATATGAAAATGTCAGGTTAACCTTGCACTATAGCAATGAAAATGCTGGGATAAACTATCATTATATGGCATGACCGAGCCCTTAACCAGCATATGAAAATGACAGGTTAACTTAGCGCTATAGCGAATGACCGAGCCCTTGAAAATTGTATGAAAATGCTAGGATAACCTATCATTATATGGCTTGACCAAGCCCTTAACCGTCATATGAAAATGCCAGGTTAACCTAGCACTATAGAGAATGACTAAGCCCTTGAAAATTGTATGAAAATGCTAGCTTACTTTAGTGCATAACATTCTAGTATAATCTAGCATCGATCTATAGTTAAAAATTTACTAGGTTAGTTTAGTGCAGAATATTCTAAGTTAATTTAGCACTATAGCATTGATCTGTATTTAGTTCATTGAACTATATTTATATCATTAATTTGGCATTTTTCTGTATTTAGTCCTGAAAGTGCTAGGTTACCCTAGCATTAGAGCGCATGACCGAGCCCTTGAGCAGTGTTTGAAAGTGCTAGGTTACCCTAGCATTATGGAGCATGACCGAGACCTTGAGCAGTGTTTTAAAGTGCTAGGTTACCCTAGGATTATGACGCATGACCAAGCCCTTGACCAGTGTTTGAAAGTGCTAGGTTACCCTAGCATTATGGAGCATGACCGAGCCCTTGACCAGTGTATGAAAGTGCAAGGTTACCCTAGCATTAGAGCGCACGACCGAGCCTTTGACCAGTGTATGAAAGTGTTAGGCGACCCTAGCATTGGAGCGCACGACCAAGCCCTTGACCAGTGTATGAAAGTGCTATGCTACCCTAACATTATGGCGCATGCCCAAGCCTTTACAAGTGTATGAAAGTGCTAGATTACTTTAGCATTAGAGCACATGACCGAGCCCTTAACCAGTGTATGAAAGTGCTAGGTTACCCTAGCATTATGGCGCATGACCGAGCCCTTGAGTAGTGTTTGAAAGTGCTAGGTTACCCTAGCATTATGGTGCATGACCGAGCCCTTGACCAGTGTATGAAAGTGCTAGGTTACCTTAGCATTAGAGCGCATGACCTAGACCTTGACCATTGTATGCCGCCTAACCTTGCATTATATTGAAGAAAACGTTTTCTATAATATTGTATTATAATACAGTTCTATATTTTAATATAGTTTTATATTGTGTTGTAGGAAACATCAGATTCTTCTCCAAAGGATAAAAAAAGCAGAAAGCGAAACAGAGCTGCAAGGCAAAAAAAAAAAGATAGAGACTGTTCAATACTGATGCAGTCTTGTAGCATTGGTTAAAATGCTTGAAAAGGTTACAAAACAAAAAGGTTTTCAACAAATCAATTAAACTTTTTAAAACAAACTCATTTTTATGGATTTATAGATGCTTTTTTTTTCAATCAACATTGGAGAAAAACAAATTAGAAAATCTTCTAAAATTTTAGATGATCTGATCAGCTGTTATTCCATTTAAGAAGAATGTTTTTGTATTAGGGGGAAAAAAATTGAAATTATCAACGAAAGATGTATCTTTAATATTTGGTTTACCTATGAATGGAAGAAACATTTTTTCACTACCTGAAGTTTCTTTACTATGCACCCCTGAGAATTGTCAATGGTTTGTTTCAAGAAATTTTATTAACATAGATCATATAACAAAAGATCTTATTATTAGAAAAATAGAAATTGAGAAAGAAATTCCAGAAGATGAAAATGATTTGCGAAGATTTATTCTTATTCTTTTGTTTATAACATTTCTTTTCCCTGACAATCTAAGAATGCTTAGTTGGGTTATCTCCAATACACCGTTGATCCAAAAAAATGAATCAAATTTCTTGGCCATTAAGTATTCGTTACTTTTTAACTAAATCATTAAAAAATTTCAAGCATAAACCAAGAAATATGTCTGGTTGTTCCATTCTTCAGCTGGTAAGAAAACATCAGTGATATAAAAATTTAATTTAGTATGATAAGACCTATGATAATTTATTATAAATAATATTTTATTATTATTTTAGTATTTTCTATGTGAACATGTTGATATACTCAAGCCAAGAAAAGAGTGGATAAGAGGATCTCCAAGATTTGCAAAATGATCGCTAAACTTAACGAAGAAAATTGTGTCAAAGGAAATTCTAGCCAATATCATTGATAAAAAGGTAAGATAATGTTTTATGTTGTTAAAATATTAATAATGCAATTAGTTTTGTAATTTTCTGCTAATACTGGAAACATAGTAGTTAACAGTGATTAATATAAATAATTTTATCTATACATAAAACATGGTAGTTACCTATGATTAATGTAAATAATTATATGTTTATTTATGTGTAGTTAGTAATATGCTAGAACATCCTAGCATTATAAATTAGTAAAATGATAACTTCTGAAATTAAGACGAGTTAAAAAATGCTAGAACATGCTATCATTTTAAAATAATAAAACTGACAATAGTTTGCTTGTTTTAAGTTTAACATTGTTGAAAATTGATTTTTTAGCTATAAAGTTTGGATAGCAATGCAGTCATATTGATTGATTAAAAAATAATGTGAACTTCTGTACAAAGAACAAAATATACCAAAACCTCTTTGTTATGTTTTTAGATTATTTGTTAACATGCTAGAACATCTTAGCATTATAAATTAGTAAAATGATATCTTCTGAAATTAAGCTGAGTAAAAAAATGCTAGAACATGCTATCATTTTAAAATAATAAAACTGATAACGATAGTTTGCTTATTTTAAGTTCAACATTGTTGAAAATTGATTTTTTTGCTATAAAGTTTGGATAGCAAAGCAGTCATATTGATTGATTAAAAAATATTGTGAACTTCTGTACAAAGAACAAAATATACCAAAATCTCTTTGTCATGTTTTTAGGTTATTTATTAATATGCTAGAACATCCTAGCATTATAAATTAGTAAAATAATATCTTCTGAAATCAAGCCAAGTAAAAAAAAATCTAGAACAAGTTATCATTTTAAAATAATAAACTGATAACAATAGTTTGCTTGTTTTAAGTTTAACATTGTTGAAAATTGATTTTTTTTGCTATAAAGTTTGGATAGCAAAGCAGTCATATCGATTGATTAAAAAAAATAATGTGAACTTCTGTACAAAGAACATAATATACCAAAACCACTTTGTCATGTTTTTAGGTTATTTGTTAATATGCTAGAACATCCTAGCATTATAAATTAGTAAAATGAGAACTTCTAAAATTAAGCCGAGTAAAAAAATGCTAGAACATGCTATCATTTTAAAATAATAAAAGTGATAACAATAGTTTGCTTGTTTTAAGTTTAACATTATCGAAAATTATTTTTTTGCTATAAAGTTTGGATAGCAAAGCAGTCATATTGATTGATTAAAAAATAATAATGTGTACTTCTGTACAAAAAACATAATATACCAAAACCTTTTTTTCATGGTTTTAGGTTATTTGTTAATATGCTATAACTTGCTAGCATTATAAAACAGTAAAATGATAACTTCTAAAATTAAGTCGAGTAAAAAAAATGCTAAAACATGCTATCATTATAATTAATAAAACTGATAACATGTTTTGCATTTAACATTGTGATCATAAATGATATATGACATTCAGATTTGATTAATGCATTATGTTATGAAATCGTAATTCAGTAGATATATAATGTTAAATTATACTAGCATTATAAACAAGTGGTAATTTTTGTTGTTGATAGCATTTCAATAATGCAATTGGTTTTGTAATAATACCTTTATCACTGAAAACTTAGTACTCATAATTCAGTAAATAATTTTATGTTTATTTTTGTGTATTTATTAATATGCTAGAACATCTTAGCATTAAAAAATATTAGAAATGATATATGAATTTATCACTGAAAAACTTCTTATGTTCGTCGATTACAGATTTCACTTGGAATTAAGAAAATAACATCCAAAGTGAAGATGTTGCTTGATGAATCGGGGAACAAAGAACTTTTGTAAATAAAAGAGATTACAAGTGCAAGTGAGATGATGGGTTAGGAATCGATGAAAAAGACATACAAATTGAAATGCAAAATTTTCAAATTAGACAATTAGAAAATGAATTGAATGATGTGAAAACAAAGTTGGACGAAGAAATTGAGCTAAGGAAAAAAGAGAAGAAGAATTAGTTCAGAAAGAAAAAAAAATTTGCATGCTAAAATCAGTGCTCCAAGAATCTGATAAGGAACAGCAAAATCTGATTATTCAGAAGTTTATAGAGCAACTACCCCTCCTTCTTTCGACCTTCTAAGCACAACAGATAATGAGACTCAGGAAGAGTACAAAAATTGGAAAACCAAGAAGAGAAGGATGTGAGAAGAAGAAGCTAGCGACATAAAAAAGTAACACCAAGTTCAATGATTGAAAGATAAAAAGAAAAAAAGAGGAAGCCAAAAGTTGATTCTCAATTTCAGTATAAAGTAGTATACCGCAAAAAACCAAAAAAGATGAAAAAACAGTGGAATGGTGGAGGAACAAAATGATGAAATAAAAAATAAGAATGAAGAAGAAAGTGAAGAGAATAAAAGAGAAGATAAAACACATGATGAAGAGAATGAAGATGAAGGCGAAGAAGAGGAGAATAAAAAAGAAGATGAAATCGATGGTGAAGAAGATATTAAAAAACAAGCAATGAAGATGAGGATGAAGATGGAAGTGACGAAAGTGATACACAAGTCGAAGAAACTGAAGAAGAGAATGAACTGGTCGAAGAAGAGAAAGAAGAAGCCAGTACAAATGATAAAGTTCAAGATGAACAGCCTCCGGATGTTGACAAAAAAGAAGGAAAGTATATCGCCAAAGAAATATTGTAAAGAGTCCGATATTACAACTCCTAGATTCACACACAAAGAACATAATCGGGGCATTCTTTGCATACGGAGACAAAACAAAGTAAGTTTTTTGTACTCGTTAAAATCTAAATTTATTTAAATGAATCTGTGTTATTTTAATATTTTTAAATTAAAATATTAATATAACACAATAGCATGGCGAAATGATGATACTGAAAGAGGAGGGATAACAATTGTACAGTCTATGCTAGAAGAATTGCTATTTGAAGAATTTAAGACGGTCGGGTAAATGTAAATTGTAATAGGTATTTTTTTTAATTATTAAGCAATATTATGTTCCTAAGATGCTAACTTGTAGCATTGTGATTGTTATTTTTTAAAATGCTAGCCTTCACTAGCATTTTGGAATTTTTTTTTATAAACCAGCATGTTGTTCCCAAAAGACTTTTTTCTACTACATTATGATAACTTTTTAAATAAACAACACACTGTTCGTGAAATGCTAATTCTCCTAGCATTATAATTTTTTTAAACAACATGGTGATATAAAAACAATAAATTCTGCTAGCATTATAATAATATTTTTGATAATACAAATGTTGTTCAAAAAATTCTAGCTTCTACCAGCATTTTGATTTTTAATTGGGTAGTCAACATGCTGTTACAAAAATGCTAACCTCTCCTATCATTTTGATTTTTTTTTATTTAAGCAATTTGTTGTTAATAAAATGCTAAAGTATCATAGCATTATGATGTTTTCTTATCAAACAACATACTGGTAATAAAATGTTATCTCACCCTAGCATTATTTAATAAAATAATGCTTGAATTTTTATAAGAAGATAATAATTTGTACTATGAAGATTTGTGCATGATTAAACATACAGGCTTAAAATATTGCTTGAATTTTTAATTATATTCAGCAGGAGCTAATAAATAGTTAACCAATTCGCATGAAGGCAAGTGATAAGTTGTATTGATACATGTATGTATACAGTGGAATGGTCTGGTACAATTGTATATGAACCCCTATGCATTTAGGCGCATATTGCTTAGAAGTTCAGCGATTATACTGAATTCCGCAAGTTATCTGTCTATAGACCCTAGTTCAAATCCAAGTAGTTGATAAACTGCAAATAAATGATGCACGCATTTGCAACTGAGACTTTTTTCTGCTACGATTATGGTAACTTTTAAAATAAACAGCACACTGTTCGTGAAATGCTAATTCTCGTAGCATTATAATTTTTATTTTTAAATAACATGGTGATATAAAAACACTAAATTCTGCTAGCATTATAATAATATTTTTGATAATACAAAATGTTGTTCAAAAAATGCTAGCTTCTACCAGCATTTTGATTTTTAATTGGGTAGTCAACATGCTGTTGCAAAAATGTTAACCTCTCCGATCAATTTGGGTTTTTTATTTAAGCAATTTGTTCTTAATAAAATGCTAAAGTATCATAGCATTATGATGTTTTTTAATCAAACAACATACTGGTAATGAAATGCTATCTCACCCTAGCATTATTTATATACAATGCAACATAGTGGTAATAAAATGCAACATACTGGTAACAAATTTATATAAAAGCAATTTCCATGTTAAAATAATATACTAAGCTAACATTATTCTTATAATGCAGGTTATTGACTGGTTTACTTCAAATGCAAATACATACAAACACAACTACATATTCAGTACAATCATGACGGTAAATAAATCTTTTACTTTAAAATTGTAACTGTCGGAAACAAATTAATATTGCATGTTTATTTGCAGCATGTCATACAAACAGGTGTTGAAAATGTTGTTCGAACATAGATTAACCCAATGGTCCAAAATATTGTCACAGACGAATATGCAGAAACCATATTCTTTCCCTTGCATTATATCAACCATTGGACTTTACTAACTTTGGATTATGTTAAAATGCAATGGAACCACTATGATTCATTGAGGCCCAAAAGATCAACCTCTGTATCAAATAAACACTATAAGGAAGCTCTGACGATGTTAAGATTGTTATTATCATATATAAATATATATATTTGGATGTATATTGGAAAATATCTATGTATTTTTTTCTGATACAGGGAAAAAAGATTGAAATAATCATCTATCAAAAATTGGCTGAAAACAACATTATAAACAAAAATATTGGAACATAGCAGATGAAACAACCACCATGCCCACAACAAGTTTTTGACTCGTAAGTAAGCATTAGCAGTGTTTTTTTAATAAATACTAAATGCTCAAACCATTATATGTTTGTACCGCTACTGCCTTTTACCATAGTACAGTGAAATCACCTTCATATTGTCCTTTACATGCGCAACTTCAATTATTAATATAAATGCTAAACTGTAATATCATTTTTGTTTTATTCTTAAGGTAGGAACTTTATTATTATTCAAATATCCATACAACACCTTGCATTTTTCGTATCTTTGTACCACTACTGCCTTTTAGAATGTTAGAGTGAAATCTTTATAAGGTCAATTTCAATTGTAAATATAAATGCTAAACTGTAATAGCATTTTTGATTTATTCTTAAGGTATTAACCTTAGTATTATTATAATAGGAAAAAACCAACATAAAATTTTCCTCCTACTACTTATCATCGAAACAGTAATCTTATGTTGAATGCTTTCTACCAAGAACACAGTACATGGTTTTTGCCAAATAATCTGTTGGTAAAAAGCTAAATGTCATAGCATTGCATTTTTTATACCAATTCTTATTTATTAATTTGCAGTTCTGACTGTGCATTATTTGTGATGAAATTCATCGAAAAACTGGACAGAGACAAAATTCTACTAGAGGAATATAAAAAGGAAGAAATCAATCTTATCTGTGTTGACACAGTGTTCAACATACTGAATGACCCACCAAGAAGTTGGGATATTATGAGTTACTTTGCAAACTTGCCCCCAGAAGAAATTGAAAACGCTGTAAAGAAGAAAGAATGTGAACGAAGGAAACACTGAATTATTGATGTAGCGTCTGTTTTAACTCAATTTGAATTTTCTGTTTAGACCTTTGGTTGCTAATTGTAATTGAATTTTAGTAATTTGAATTGATGTTAAAGTAGTGGCTGAACCTAGATTAAAAAATTGTGGTACGAACAGAATTGTACCTGTACAAATTTCATACCTATATGTTGTTAATTGCTTTGTTTTAATTTCATACATAATAGTTGAAGCTGAATTGATTGTGACTTGTTGTTTTAATGAAAATTCAGGTTGTAGCCTATTGTTCGGATCGGGTTATGTCTGATGCTTTTGTGCAATAAGAATTTTGGGAGAATTGTTGGTTTATGGCAACTGTATAGTGGTTGTTTAAGATCTTTCTGATGGTTTGCTGGTTACTGTTATGTGTATGGGTTGGGTTATGCGTATGTCTTTGAGATTGTGATGGTTTGGGAGAATTGTTATGTGTATGGGTTAGGTTACGTCTGATGTTATGTGATGAAATGTATAAATTAAAATGCTATAAACAAATAGCATTATTACAAAGAATTGTTTATGCATACCAATCTAAAATAAAAATGAATTATTTAATCAAAATAACCATAAATGAATCTACTGTATCCTAAATGAAAAACGCTATAACAAATAACATTTTTATAACTAATTGTTTACGCATATCAATCTAAAATAAATTATTTAAACAAAATAACCATAAATGAATCAATAACCAAAATATTTCATTCAACCACCCAAACCCAGAAACGCAAACGACATTTAGACTCAAAGTTCAATCGGGTCATACGGATATAAAAGAAAACAATGTTCAAAACCTAATCAGATACCCATGCAAATAAATATACACCAAACAATACAAACGATTGTAAAGGACAACCAAATTCAAACCTAAGCGAGTGCATACGAGATTCAAAGGACAGCAGGACTCAACCCTAAGCGAGCACCTTTGAAAACAAATATATACCGAGAACATATTGGATAACCGAACATTATAAATGATTGTAAAGGACGACCAGATTATAACCTAAGCAAGTACATATGAAACTCAAAGGACGGCCGGACTCAACCCTAAGCAGAAACCTGTGGAAACCAATTTATACCGAAAACATATTGGTTAATCGAACAATATAAACGATTGTAAAGGACATCCAGATTTAAACATAAGCAGGTACTTACGAGACTCAAAGGACGATCAGACTCAAGCTTGGTCATGTACTTTTGAAAACCAAACTGTACCGAAAACAAATTGGTTAACCGAACAATTTAAACGAATGTAAAGGACATCCGAACTCAAACCTAAGGGGGTATTTACGACATTCAAAGGACGGCCGAACTCAAACCTAAGGAGGTATTTACGACATTCAAAGGACGGCCGAACTCAAGATTGGTTGGGTACCTATGATAACCAATCTATACCGAAAATATATTGGTTGATCGAACAATCTAAATGATTTTAAGCATGACTAGATTAAAACCTAAGCGAGTACTTATGAGATGCAAAAGATTGCTAGACCCAAGCCTAAGCTGATACCTTTGACATTTGAATGAAAAACCAAATCGGGTAGTTCAGCAACAATTCTGCACCCGGTAGGGAATGTTTAACCGAACAGGTTCCAATGACACGTAAAAGAAATTCAGACACAAGGCCTAATTGGGTACCAATGACACGTAAACGACATCCGGACGCAAGACCTAATCGGGTAGTTCAGCAACGATTCTACACCCAGTAGAAATTATTTAACCAAGCGGGTACCAATGAAACATAAAACACATCCGGACACAAGGCCTAATCAGGTACCTATGACACGTAAAATATTTCCGAACGCAAGACCTAATCGGGTACTTCGGCAATGATTCTGCACCCAATATGGATCTTTTAACCGTGTAGGTACCAATGAAACGTAAAACACATCCGGACACAAGGCCTAATAGGGTACCTATGACACGTAAAAGACTTCTGAACACAAGGCCTGATTGGGTACTCCAACAATGATTCTGCATCCAGTAGGGATCGTTTAACCGAGTGGGTACCAATGACATGTAAAGCGGATCCGGACACAAGGCTTAATCGGGTACCTATGACACGTAAAAGACTTCCAAACGTAGGGCTCAATCGGGTACTCTAGCAATGATTCTGCACCCAGTATGGGTTATTTAACCGAGTGGGTACCAATGAAACGTAAAAGACATTTGGATGAAAGGCCTAATCAGATACCTATGACACGTAAAAGACTTCGAGACGCAAGGCCTGATCGGGTACTCTAGCAACGATTCTGCACCCAGTAGAGATCGTTTAACCGGGCAGGTAGCTATGACACGTAAAGCACATCCGTACACAAGGCATAATCAGGTACCTATTACACGTAAAAGATATTTGGACGCAAGGCCTAATCGTGTTGTTCGGCAACGATTCTGCACCCAGTATGGATTATTTAACCGAGCGGATACCAATGACATGTAGAATACATCCAGACACAAGGCCTAGTCGGGTACTTATGACACGTAAAAGATTTCCAAACGCAAGCCCTAATCGGGTAGTCCAGCAACGATTCTACACCCAGTATGGATTGTTTAACCGAGCAGGTACCAATGACACGTAAATGACATTCGGATGCAAGGCCTAATCGGGTACCTACGACTCGTAAATTACTTTTAGACGCAAGGCCTAATCGAGTACTCCAGCAATGATTTTGCACCTAGTAGGGATCGTTTAACCGAGCAGGTAGCTTTGACATGTAAAACATATCCAGACACATGGCCTAATCGTGTACCTATTACATGTAAAAGACATCTGGACGCAAGGCCTAATTGGGTTGTTCGACAATGATTCTGCACCCAGTATGGATTGTTTAACCGAGCGGATACAAATGACATGTAAAATACATTCGGACACAAGGCCTAATCGGGTACTTATGACACGTAAAAGACTTCCAAACACAAGGCCTAATCGGGTACTCCAGCAAGAATTCTGCACCCAGTATGGATTGTTTAACCGAATTGGTACCAATGACACATAAAAGACATTCGAATGCAAGGCCTAATCGGGTACCTATGACACGTAAAAGACTTCTAGATGCAAGGCCTAATCGGGTACACCAGCAACGATTTTGCACCCAGTAGGGATCATTTAACCAAGCAGGTAACTATGACACGTAAAATACATCCTGACACAAGGCCTGATCGGGTACCTATTACACGTAAAAGACATATGGATGCAAGGCCTAATCGGGTTGTTCGACAATGATTCTGCACCCAGTATGAGTTGTTTAACCGAGCGGGTACCAAGGACATGTAAAAAACATTCAGATGCAAGGCCTAATCGGGTACTCCTGCAACGATTTTGCACCAGTAGGGATCGTTTAACCAAGCAGGTACAAATGACACGTAAAACACATCCGGACATAAAGCCTAATCGGGTACCTATTACAGGTAAAAGACATCCTGACGCAATGCCTAATCAGGCTGTTCAACAACGTTTATGCACCCATTATGGATGGTTTATCCTAGCGGGTACCAATGACACGTAAAAAACATTCAGATGCAAGGCCTAATCAGGTACCTATGGCACATAAAAATTTTCTGGACGCAAGGCCTAATTAGGTAAGCTAGCAACGATTCTGCACTTAATACAGATCATTCAACCAAGCAAGTACTAATGACACGTAAAACACATCCAGACATAAGGCCTAACAGAATACCTATGACATGTAAAAGACTTCCGAACGTAAGACCTAATTGGGTACTCCAGCAATGATTTTGCACCCAGTAGGAATCGTTTAACCGCGCGGGTACCAGTGACACGTAAAACATATCCGGACACAAGGCCTAATCGGGTACCTATTACACGTAAAAGATATCTGGATGCAAGGCCAAATCATGTTGTTCGACAACGATTCTACACCCAGTATGGATTGTTTAACCGAGCGGATACCAATGACATGTACAATACATCCAGACACAAGGCCTAACCGGGTACTTATGACACGTAAAATACTTTCAAACGAAAGGCCTAATCGAGTACTCCAGGAACGATTCTGCACCTAGTATGGATTGTCTAACCGAGCGAGTACCAATGACACGTAAAAGACATTCGGATGCAAGGCCTAATCGGGTACCTATGACACGTAAAAGATAAAATACAAGATATCAATGAAAATTGATCTATATTCAAGATATATTTTTTAGTCAACTATAAAATATAAAATATATACAAATGACAAATGTAATAAGGCATTTATGCACGTATACATAACAATAGATTTTCACAACAAAGTGTACTCTTATAAAAGATTGATCAATAAATTTTATAATGTATGAAATTGAATGCATTAGATTCAAATTCCATACTATAATTGATTTAGAAAATAACTATATTCCAAAAGGTTAATTATCAAAAAATGCTATAATGTGAAACTTATGTTTGTTGAATTGATGTAGAACATAGCTGGTAAAAGAATGCAACAAATCACAAACATAATTATGCATGTTTTAAAAATAAAGTGTAGAAAATAAAATAAATGAAAGAAAACACATAAATGTGGCATTAGTCTGTATAAATGACATGGAAAATAGCTGGTAAGAAAATGCCAGTAGTAATTAACACAACACTGCATATTTTAAACAAAATATGCAAAAAACAAAATAAATGAAAGCAAACACATAAGTTTCACAAATACAAGTAAAATTTATATTGTTAGATCCAAAAGCGGCTCTAACACCCAAGTTAACTGATTTTACAGAGATTAATATCTAGAAATGAAAGAAAACACAGAGAGCACACGAGATTTACAGTGGTTCGGCGTTAACGAGCCTATGTCCACTTTATATCTTTTGCGATTACACGTAGAATAAAAGTACAATCAAAGATTTCTCTCAATCTCATGGTTACAATGATAGTTCACTCAAAAATATTGTAATAACACTGATCAGAAATAATGGAGAAGCAACAATGGTGATAACAGCACTCAGAATTGCCAAAAGATCATGAAAAATGTCAAGCGTAGGGCCATATATAGATGATATCTACAGGCGGTTCGTGGTCACACATGGCACAGATCTCGAGGATCTCGGATTGATTCGTGAGTGGGTAAAGAAATGGTCAATATGGCGGTTATGGACAGATGTCGCAGGGTCCTTAATTTGCGGGTCGTGGAAGTCCTAGTCGTGGCTACTATCTCCGTCTTTGAAATTGGATCGTGAAGCACTGGTGCGAGGCGGGTCGTGGTGAGGATACCAAGAGTGGGATTGCAAGAGGGGTATCACGAGTCGAAGGGAACGGATGAGGACCACGAACCGAGGATGGAGAGGGGACCACGAACAGACTAGGATGGCTTCTCGAGCAAGACTTCACATTGGACTTATGTGTGTGTCTAGGTGGCTTGGTCCAAAAAGCTAGCCAACATTTTGCCCCCTCGAAGTATGTTTTATCAGAGATGGAACATGCTTCGAAATTGCTGAACTATCTTTTCATGAAGCGATGTGAATCAATAGCTGTATTTGTCTGTAACGTCGCACTATTTCGAAGGGTTACGCCCTATGAAGAGTATAAATATACTGCCCGGGTTCCAATTATTTCTTTATTCATTGGCCAATTTTCATCTTTTTAGATTCTAGAACATATCGCGATCAACTCGTCAGGTAAGCTTTAAAACTTTTTGTGAGAAACTGGTGTTTAATAACTTTCATGCTTCTCTAAGTATGGAACTCTAGCTTTAGCAGTCATGTCAAAGTCCGGATCACCATTTTATGCCACGGTTCATAGTAAACTATTCAATGCATTTGAATAGAACTGTCCTATGCGCTACGGACCGTTGTCTGAGGAGGCCCATGTACGAACCGTGGTGGGCTTTCTGAATGCTTGTGGCCCATCAGGCCTGGCGAGCCGTATGAGACAAAAATGGGAAGGTCAAAAAGTCTTCTCCTTGGCTATATAAACTATTTTCACCTCCTCCGTTTACTTTTTCACTTTCTTCTTTAATCGCCGCCGTTCTACATATCTCCCACCTCCAAAACCCTAATTTGAACATCCTCCCAAATCCATAATACCCTGAGACCGCTTACTTGACAAGGTAAATAGGTTTCCCTCTCATTTTCATTGATTTTCTTTACTCGAAGCTTTTGAGGAACAGTCGAGAGGGACGTGGACCCATGGGAGGAATTCATGAAGGCGGAAGATGGATTGGAGGTTTATTTGTGGAGATGACCTCGCGAGCAGAGGAGCTGGTTGGAAGGATAATGTGTTCCAATGAATTTCGATTCATGAACGGGGCGATGATTTGACTCATAATAATAATGAGGCAGAGGAGGTGAAATAGCAGTTTGGGTCATGATGATGAGCAGTTCGTGGGGATGGATAGACCAGGGACAGAGGTGAAGTGTTAAGTTGGACAGTGGATCGGATCATGGGAATGAGGGGAGTATTGGTTTGTGGCAACAGGAAGTAAAGTGGATCGTGGGGGGGGGATCCTTCACGATCCGTCCAGGTAAAGCAGAATGGGTCATGAACTAGACTGTCCCACGATCCAAGGCCTTGAAATTCTATGTGTTGCGTATGCAGAAATTCTACAGACTGAGCTCACTTTCAAGGACTTGAAATTCTATTTCCATTTCAAGCACCGTTCCACGGGGACTCCAAATTTCACTTTCTTTGAATCAGTGGCCAATATGAAGGTTTTATCGGATGGTCATAGCAACATAGGGGATGCCAAATCTAATTTGTTTTACATAAAGCATCAAGCCGGATGCACGAAGAAGTGGCTACAATGAAGTAGGCTTTAAGTCTATCGATGCATGTCCTAGTTGCATAGTCAAAGTGCTAATGTGTTCCCTTTTTCTGTGTAGATCACAATTTTCCAAAAACAGAAGGTTTGGTATATGAAGATCGACTGTCCCGCCTCCTCAAAAGCACATCCGATTTATTAAAAATCAAGAAATGTGTTACCGATGTGAATCTTCACAAACACCGCCTTCTGGATATAAGATTCGGGCTTGGTACGGGTGGCAGACCTTACAAGTATGTGCCCCCTGCTCTTGGGGAGTCTAGTAGTGTACCTCCGGACAGGGGAGAAGGGACCATAGAAGTCGTAAAGGCTGTTGAGATTCTTAAAAGTCCTTCACCAATGATCAATCAGGATGACGAGGATCTAAATGTATATAAGGAAGGCGAATCTCGGGTTAGCGAGCCGGAAGGCATCCCCTTCGCTGAAGGACAATCCCCCACAAAGACTCCACCACCAGTTGAACCTTCATTAACAAATAAGCAGATACGTGAGGGTCTAGAAAAGATCCCCTTTCCAGATGACCTCTATACCTCCGAGGATTTTGGAGGGGAACCATTCTTCCCTACCTCCAAGGGATAAACCTCCCCTGTCAAAGAGAAAGAAACTATGTAGACGAGCCAAGCTTTGGACCCTGGTCCGTTAGGGGGATTACACAGGCATACATACACTACATACACCACCTGTCACGATACTGGTACACTAATCATATTTATAACCCTGATTTCCATTTGTTATTTTATGCTGGAAACATGCCTCGTCGTTACTATTACTCTCTCCGCGCTCTACGCGAGAATACTCCCAGGCTATCTTCCGTGTCCGAGCATGATCATAGCGACAGTCGCGGGAGGGATAGCCAGAGACGCCATGATTCTTATCATCCTCACTCCCCGTGCTCTCGCTCTCCTTCTAAGCAGGATCGCGGGAAGTCCCACGGTCGTCAAGTACCACATACTAGGAGTAAAGAGATTCCCAAGGTTCCAACTCCTCCAAAAGGCCTACCTCCTTAGGACAAAACTTCTAAGAAGCATCACGGACCCAAAGATAAGCATAATTGGTCGGGCAAAGACAAAGAAAAGGAGAAGACAGATCTGGTTCCTTCTGGTCAACGTCACTTAGAGTCCACTACTACGCAGGAGGTGACTTTGTCTCCTGATAACTAGGCTAAATTGGAGCACTTGCGGAAACAATTTCCCGAGATCTATTTTGAGAGAATGATCTTCGTCCGAGACTTAGAACCGGTTCCTGAGGACTGGGATGAAGAAGTTGTGGGGCACATCGCCCATATGGCCAAGCAATATAAGATAATGAAGAAACATGCCAAGAATCTTTCTGATGTCATCCGTACTCTAGAGACAGACGCAGCCAGGGCTAGAGTAAAAATTGATAATGATGCTAGGGCCAGGGGTAAAATAGAAAAGGAGCTCGAGGATGCGCAAGCCCAACTTGCTTTAGCCCAGCGAGATGCAGGAAACTACAGGACAGAGCAGGAGGATGCCAAGAAATGATTCCATCTTGAGCTCGATTCTCATAGCCAAGAGCGTGTGGCTTTAAAAAAGGAAATTGAAGATCTCAAGACGACCAACATTGAGTTGAAAAAGGCACAGGACCGTTTTGCTATTGAGAAAGCTGCTTGGGAAAGAGAGAAGGCGAGTTTAAAAAACAATCTTGCTCTTGTTGAGAAAGAAAATGCAAGATTAAACGATAGGCTCGCTCAAGCTGAGGAACGGGCAGCTCTTGCTGAAAGCTATGCCAACACAGCTCTTGAGTCGGCCTCTACCACCATTGCTAATCTTGCCACAGCCAAGAAGGAGATAGAGGATTTGAGGAGCTTCTTATGGACTTTTTTGCTCAAGTTATTCGGACCCGAGACAACTCTTGGATCAAGGATTATAACACCATTTTAGTTAATGTCTGGGATATGATAGTCGAGGGAAAAAAGCAGCGGTTAAAGGTTGATGAAATTGACGAAGGCCAACTTATAGAGACTTTCCTTAAGGGTGGAGAGCCTGAAGCTTTGGCAGAAGGTAGACATATGATCCGAGAGGCCATAGAGAAAGAGAAATCTGACCTCAAGGGAAAATCTAAAATCGATGAGGATTCTAGCTCAGCACCGAAACCCAAAACTTCTGAAGTTGAGGAATACAGTCCAGATGATCCCTTGATCTCCGAGGCCCCAGTTCCCCCAACTTTTGGGGCTTCTACTACAGCGTCAGTCGTAGAATCAGCGGAAGGTATTTCCATACTTTCTCCACAATTTGTCAAAGCTATTATAACTTGTCGTCGCATTGTGGAGCAAACAACTGAAGAGGCCACACTTTCTCCCAAACTAATAACAGTTGCTTCTCAAAATATAGGTCTCAAGTCCATCGAGGGGATTGCAGAAATGCGGGCTGAGGTCGAGAAGGTCAGCGTGCACCCAGTTACTGAGATTATCCCCGAAGATCCCAAGAAAACCGAGATTAAGACAACTATGGAGGCTACTGGGGTATCAAGTACAGATGCTCCAAAAAGATGTTGAAATTATTGGAGCTCTTAGCGATACCGACGACGGCCGTGAGGACGAAGAGGAGGATGTAGACATTATAGGGGAGTCCAAACATGATGATAGCGAGACTCTGGATGAAATCAAGGCAAAGAGGGATAAGCAGTTGGCCCTGAAAATAGAGGAACAACAACCTCTAGATGTTCCACCTATCTCTGTAGCTGCTCCTGGCTCCGGGATGATCATAAAGTTGTCCGGTAAATCAATAACCACGCAGCTTGCAGCCCGGTCTGCCAATCTTCCAGTGGAACCTCCTTCTGACAAGAAGAAGAGGAAACATGATATAACTGATGTCGGTAAGGAGGAGACGGAGAAGAAAAAGAAGGAGAGGAAGCTGAGGTCGTCCCCAAAACCCAAATAGTGCTAATTTAGTTATATCTTTCTTTTTAGCATCTCTACTGGCCTTATGATGTAGCTGCGAGTATGGCCCTCGCCTTTTGCTTAGCTTTATTTTGTAAGTTCAAACTTAGTGAATGAAAAGCTGTTTCTTTTGCATCGTCGCGTACCTATGAGTTTATCGTTTACAATCTTATCATATCTACAAATTTATCATCCTATGTCACAGACATTAGATATAATCGCAACTAAATTAAAGTCATATGTGATTAACATTAAAAATTCCTTGCACTACACTTAAAAACTTAAATGTGTAATGATATTCCCCCCAATCAATCGTCAACATGATGCCTGTCCAGGGCCTATTGAGGATTAATTAGAGTCATTTGTACGTTGCCCCCCCCCCCAATTTCAGAGACGAGGGGTTTGGATTCAGATTTCAATCTGCTCCCCGATCCTTCAGCGGGGTAAGAATTCTTCGGTGGCGTTAAGTCTCTAGCGCCTTTGTACTCTCCCGTCGGATGTCAAGGGCAGAGTGTTATCGAGACGGTGTTATAATCAAGGTGCACACTCACGTCTCGAGGACAATTCTTTGTCCTTCGTACTCCTTCTTAAATCATGAGAACCGGAGCATTGACGGTATTGTCATTTATTTCACTGCACACTTGGACTCAGATCATTTGAGCCTTGAATTCCTTGAATTACCTGTTTCAAGATCGACGCAAGATTCCATAATATTCCATGATGGTGATAGCTCATACGAATAAAAAGTTGCAAAATACATATGTAGCATGGTAAAAGTAAATGACACACGATATTTTTATAGTGATTCGGTCGAATCATGACCTACGCCCACTTCATAATCTCTTGTTTAAATAACCAGACTATTCTAGGCAAGTCATGCCTTTTTACATGGTCCTAAAAACAAAAGAAAAAATTGACAATTTTATGTCAAGTAATGCCGCAGATGCTGGGCATTCCACACTCTGGGGATTTCGTCTCCATCCATGGTCGCTAGCTTGAAAGTTTCATTATCAAGCCTCCAGAGCCTGGCGTACGGTCCTTCCCACTTTGAGCCCAAATGCACTGGGTTGGAAAAACATGCTTCAGGATTGGGTCCTCGGGCTGAAAGGTTCGAGCTCAGACTTTTTTGTTGTAATACCGAGCGACATGTTGCTTATGCCTCAATGCGCGTAGGTCGGCTTCATCCCTCTTCTTTTCAACCATATCCAGGGATTCAAGGAGCAATTCGTTGTTGGTCATTGGGTCATAATAAGTGGTTCTATGAGAATGTACTTCTAATTCGACCGGGATGACTGCTTCTGCTCCGAAAGCGAGGGAGAAAGGTGTATGACCCATCGCCGACTTGTATGTCGTCCTGTAGGCCCATAGAACCAAGGGTAGCCCATCGACCCACATGGCCTTGGCCCGCTTTAGTCTTTTCTTTAGAATGGATCTAATCACTTTATTTGCCGCTTCGACCTATCCGTTCGATTGCGGATGTGCCACAGAGGTGTACCTCTTCTCGATGTGGTACTTCTGGCAAAAGTCTCTGAATTCTGCGCTATCAAATTAGGTTATGTTATCTGTTATAACAACTTTTGGAATCCTGAATCGACATATGATGTTTCTGATAACGAAGTTAATTACTCACTTGGTTGTGATCGTGGTCAATGGTTCCGCTTCAACCCACTTCGTAAAGTAATCCACGGCTACAATGGCAAACTTTGCACCTCCTTTTGCTATGGGGAGACTTCTGCTAATGTCAATCCCCCACACAGCGAAAGGCCACGGGCTCATCATCGTCTTCAACTGACTAGGGGGTGCCCTAGGGATCTTGGAAAACCTTTGGCATGCATCACATCGCCATGCATATTTAGCTGCGTCCTTGTTTATGGTAGGCCAGAAATAACCATACCGCAGTATCCTTTTTGCCAGCGTCTGTCCTCCAGTATGGTCACCGCATTCACCTTCGTGCACTTCTTTCAGTACACGCTTGATGTCATCATGGGCTATGCACCAGAGGAGAGGCATCGAGAATCCCTGCCTATATAAGATTTCGCCTTGCATGATATATCTAGAGGCTTTTCGGATAACAATACGCCTCTCGCTCTTCTTGGTCGGAAGCGTTCCATTCATCAGAAAGTTCTTCAAGGATTTCATCCATGACTCCCTTTCTGGCTCAATTTCCAATACGAGATTAGTTTCCATCAGATCTACGCTTGGAAAGTGCAATATTTCAATTGGGAATAGCTCGGTGTCTTCAGGACAGTCGGAACTAGCCATCTTCGCCAACTTGTCTGCTTTTTGATTCTCCTTTCGAGGGATATGGGATATGCTGTAATGATCAAGGTTATCCAGCAGTTTCCTCACTTCTTTAAAATATGATATCAGTCTTGGACTCTTGGCCTAAAATTTCTCATAACTTGGTTCACAACTAACTTAGAGTCGCAAAAGATATCTAGCTTCGTTACCTCTTTACTTGGACTCTTGGCCTGAAATTTCTTAGTGAAAGCACCAAAATGTTGCTCCTTTGCAAGCTTCAGCCCCGCAATTAGGGCTTCATACTCAGAATCATTATTTGTGGCCTGAAACTCCAATTTGAGGGCGTAATATATCGATCGGTCTTCGAGAGTTACAAGCACAACTCCAGTGCCAGATCGTTTGTCATTCTTGGCGTTGTCAGTATATAATTTCCAAGCGTTGGGGTCGAGAAGTTGTTTCGGAGAATCGGCTTCTTCACTTACTACATAATCCTCTGGGACAGTGAACTCTACTATAAAGTCTGCCAGAAATTGCCCCCTTATTGATCGTCGGGGCTGGAAATTCAAATCAAACTGACTCAACTCAATGTTCCATTTGAGTAGTCTTCCCGAGGCCTCTGGACTCTGCAAAACTTGTTTAAGCAGGTGGTCAGTGTACACGGTGAAAGGATGAGCTTGAAAATAGTGGCGCAGCTTCCTGGAAACGATCAGTAAACTGTACGCGAGCTTTTCTATTCTTGGGTAGTTTCGCTCGGCTGCCGCCAATTTCTTACTCACATAGTACTCTGGCCTCTGAATCTTATCTTCTTCCCTTACTAAAGCTGAGCTTATCGTGCGGGATGATACTGCCAAATATACAAACAAGTCCTCGTGATCGATTGGTTTTGACAGTATCAGGGGTCTCTCGAGATGATCCAGAAGGTTTTGAAATGCTTCTTCACAATCATGAGTCCATTCGAAATTGCGCTTTCCTCGCTTTATCACTTTGAAGAATGGAATACACTTATTCGTTGCTTTGGATATAAATCTACTTAACGCAACTACTTTTCCTGCGAGGCTTTGCACATCTTTGTTTTGCCTGGGTTTCTGAATGTTTCTGATTGCTGTAATTTGGTTGGGGTTGATTTCAATTCCACGCGAACCGACAATAAATCCTAAGAACTTCCCAGAGTCAACCCCAAATGAACACGTCATAGGGTTGAGTTTCATCCCGTACCTTCAGAGGATATCAAACATTTCTTCTAAATTGGTAGTGTGGTTGGACGATTGTCTGGACTTTACTAACATGTCGTCAATGTATACCTCCATTGTCTTCCTGATTTGGTTGTAGAACATCCTATTCACCAGTCGCTGGTAGGTAGCGCCGGCATTCTTCAAACCAAATGGCATCACTACATAACAATATAACCCTAAATCTGTGATGAAACTGGTATGCTCTTGGTCCGGAACATGCATAAGGATTTGGTTATATCCGGAGTAGGCATCCATGAAGGAGAGGAGCTCATGACCTGCCGTTGAGTCCACCAGTTGATCAATTCTTGGTAGCGGAAAACTGTCTTTCGGGCAGGCTTTATTTAAATCTGAGAAGTCAATACAAGTGCGCCACTTCCCGTTAGCATTTTTCACCAGGACCGGGGTTAAGATCCATTCTGGGTAGGTTGAGTCTCTGATAAACCCATTACTTCTCTACTTCTTCCTTCAAGGCAGTGGACCTTTCCGGGCCAAGCATTCGCCTTTTCTGCTTGACGGGCGAATGCTTCGGATTGATGCTTAATGAATGGCTCATAATCGAGGGGGATATTTTGCACATGTCAGCGTGGGTCCAGGCAAACACATCCAAATTAACCTTCAAGAAATTTGTCAGATCTCTTGCTCGAAGGGGATCCAACTGAGATCTAATCTTCAGGACCTTCTCTGGGTTTCTATCATCGATTGGTACATCCACAGTCGTTTCATTGGGAGTTTCCATTCTGCCTCCAGGCTCTTCGTCCTCTCTGGGATCTATGTCCTCGGGCAGTTCCCTGGGCGACTCTCCCAGAGTTATCTTCTTTACTTGCTATGACGTTTCCTCCCTTGGAGGAGAGGGGCGCCTTTTGTTTCTACATCTCTTCCTTTACGCAACAACTTCAGCTCTGCTATGTAGCATGCTCGTGCAACGACTTGATCTCCTCTGATTATTCCTACACTAACATACATCGGGAACTTCAACAACAAACACCAGGGTGCAATGCAAGCTCTGAACTTTGCTAGAGCCGGTCGGCCCAAGAAGGCATTGTATGGAGACCCAATATCCAAAATCACAAAAGGGAGGATTCTCACCCTCCGACGTTCTCCTTCCCTAAGGTTGACTGACAGTTCTACATATCCCATCGGAGAATTTGAGGCTCCATTGAAGCCGCGTACCCATCCCTCGCAAGGCTTTAAATCCTTTGGTTCGAGTTTCATCTGATCAAATGTCTTCTTTAACAAAATGTTAACCGAACTTCCGTTATCTACTAAGACTTTGTGGACTATAGCTGGACCAATGGTGGCAGTAATTACTAATGGGTCTTCTGTTGGGGAATGGACTCCAATACTCTCTCTGCTGCGGAATATAACGTCGTCGGACATTGTCTTTTTTTGTTTGATTAGAGCGGAATCGTCGGGGTTACTGCATTCCCCAACTTCAATATGTTGTTTGGCTGCATTGACATACTGCTCCATCGCCCTGAAGTTGTGTCCTGTCAAATGAAGTCCTCTGACTATGGTGTTGATTACAATGTTTTTCCCTTTCTGCTGAGGGGTAGGTCTAGCAACGAGTTGGTTTTGGTTCGGGCCTGTCCAGCTTGCCCCCTATCCCTTGGAGCCACCTTATACTTGTCTAGTTTTCCTTCTCAGAGTAGTTTTTCAACCACATCTCTCAAATGGAAACATTCGTTGGTGGAGTGACCGTGAACTTGGTGGAAGAGGCGGAACTTTCCAGTTTCGCGTTCTTTCTCCGTCGAATCCCTCGGGGGAGGCCTCTTATACTGGAGAACATTATAAGTATCCATAAAGATGTTCTCTAGTGTATCATTTAATGGCGTGAAGTTCTCAAATGATCTGGATCGAGGCCTTCTCTAGGAATCATTCCCTCGGTTCCTTTTCCGACTGTTATTTCCAGACTATTGGCCATTTTTATTTCCTACATTCACCTCGACTTTCCCTGAGCTGTCTCCTGTCTGCTTAATGGCCACGTTGCTCTGTATATCTTCTTTGTTGGCAGCCTTCCTTTTCCGGTTGGCAAATATTTCTTCCTGACGCAGGCGAATATTAGCTTTCTCATAAAATATCTCTCTGGTTGATGGCGGCTTGCTGGCCAGGTACCTTCCAAACTCGGTATCTTTATCCACCCCGTCAATTTAGGCCACTAAGACAGTCTATTCATGAGGGTCTCTGACTTCTGTGATAGTTAGGTTAAAATGATCTAGGTACGATCTCAGGGTTTCGTCAGCACGTTGTTCAATGAGGGATAATTCCATGTTATTTTTAGACCTCTGAGCGTGAAGTCGAAATTGGTTCACAAACTTTTCACTTAGTTCCCTTAAACTGGATTGATCGTGCCGGCAAGCGGGTGAACCACAGTAATGCCACATCTTCTAGGAATGTCGGGAACGCTTTACACTTTACGGCGTCGGAGGGTGCAGCAGCATTCATGGACCAAGAGTATCTCATCAGGTGTTGGACTGGGTCCGTCCTGCCAGTATAACGATTCATAGTTGGCATATTGAAACGCCTCGGTAATGTAACCTCCAATATGTCGTTGATAAAGGGTGTGTGTGTACGCTCTATACCCCAATCTTCGTTTCTCTGTCCACGGCTGTCCACCATGATCTGCCTAATCATTGCTTCAGCTTCAGCATGAGTTATTGTAGTTCAGGATCAGCGCTCCTTGCCCTGCGGGGTCCTCCATCGTTTCTTCAATGGGCAGCCGCGAAGTCTGGAGCCTAAGCAGAACTTCCTTTCCCCCTATTTCCACGGTCAGTCACGTGGCGAGGGGGTTGCGGTGGTCGATTCTAAACAGGATCAATAACGACTTGTGCTTTAGGAAGCACTGCAGGACTATTCGGATTATGGTCAGCAGGTCCTAGATGAAGTGCTGCCTCTTCTCGGGAGGGAAGCGATCTGAACCGAAGTTGTTCTATATTTTCAACTATTTCCAATGGTCGCTGTGGGGGTCTCCGAGATTTCCCAGACGAAGACAAGTACTCTGGAGTCAAAGGGTGGGCCGACGGAGGTCAACCGTTGGAGATCATCAATGCGCCTGTCCAATGAAGTGAGGTTCTGTCGTAACAGGGATCTCTCTTGTCTTTGGGCTGCTAACTCGTCGTTCGTTCTCCCCAACATATCAAGGATACGGGAAATATCTCCTTCAATAGCTGGAGCAGAAGGATTGAATTGATTATCAACATTATCTCTTATGCGGCGTAAAGAACTTGAGCCAGGTCGAGCGGAAGCACCAACATAAGCAAAACGAGCCATAATCTCCTTTCCAGGTCGAGTTGTGGTCTAATTGTCATTTCGGGTCGTGGTCCCCCTCTGTTGGTGGCTCGTAGTGGCCCCCTGAAGTTGGATCGTGGTGATGTCTTGAGAACGGGTCATGACGCCGTCTGCAGGTCGGGTCGTTACAAGATTGTTGGGTCGGGTCGCCCCTTCTCCCTCACGAACCAGGGACTCTATCTCGACCTTCTCTTGAACGCTTCCTTTAGCAGGTTCATTTGCGGCTTCATTTGCTT
Organism: Allium sativum; assembly: GCA_030737875.1. Lineage (NCBI taxonomy): Eukaryota > Viridiplantae > Streptophyta > Magnoliopsida > Asparagales > Amaryllidaceae > Allium > Allium sativum. The sequence goes on along the minus strand of CM060924.1, from coordinate 171,240,790 downwards.
GAGAAGCTCATGCATCTTTGGATTTCTTTCCAGCTATAACGACTTGACTTTACAAAAACCTTCAGAAACTGAAACAGTGGAGATTCAGACTAAAGTAATAATCCAATACGCTGAGATTTCAGTTCTCATTGAAAGCACCAAAATGTTAGATCCAAAAGTGTCTCTAATACCTAAGTTAACTGATTTTACAAAGATTAATATCTTGAATGAAAGAAAACACAGAGAGCACATGAGATTTATAGTGGTTCGGCGTTAACGAGCCTACGTCCACTTTATATCTTTTGTGATTACACGTAGAATGCAAGTACAATCAATGATTTCTCTCAATCTCACAATTACAATGATAGTTCACTTAACAATATTGTAATAACACTGATCAGAAATAATGGAGAAGCAACAATGGTGATAATAGCACTCAGAATTGCCAAAAGATCATAAAAATGTCAAGTGTAGGGCCATTTATAGATGATATCTGCAGGCGGTTCGTGGTCACACATGGCATAGATCCCGAGGATCTCGGATTGATTTGTGAGTGGGTAAAGAAATGGTCAATATAGCGGTTATGGACAGATGTCGCAGGGTCCTTAATTTGCGGGTCGTGGAAGACTAGTCGTGGCTACTATCTCCATCTTTGAAATCAGATCGTGAAGCACTGGCGTGAGGCAGGTCGCGGTGAGGATACCAAGAGCGGGATCGCGAGAGGGGTATCATGAGTTAAAGGGAACGGATGAGGACAACGAACCGAGGATGGAGAGGGGACCACGAACAGACTAGTATGGCTTCTCGAGCAAGACTTCACATTGGACATATCTGTGTGTCTAGTTGGCTTGGTCCAAAAGGCTAGCCAACATATATTAACAAAGTTAGCTTACCACTTTTACTTTATACAACTAATAATATAATCAACCAATCACTTTTACAGTATACAAAACAAAATGATAAATTAATTTAGCATTATCCGGTTTAATTGATGTGGATTATAGCTAGTGATAAAATGCTAGCAATCACAGACAGAGGACTTCATAATTTAAACAAAAAAATACACAAAACATAATTATTGAAAGCAAAAATATAAAATTCATAAATAAAAGTCAAATCTATATTAAAAATAACAACTCAACATGTAACATGTCCCAATAACCAATAAAAAATAACCACAACATACTAAGTATATAGTAACATGTCCAATGGAAAAAAACTGAAAAATAAATTCAAATTTAAATCTTCGTTGAAGCTTGACAATTCCTCTTGTTATGTCCAACTTGATCACACTTGCTGCATTTATTCCGCTTATTTTGAGAATAAGAAAAGCCATCATGTCTTTTAGTAGAAGGTCTTCTAACACCTCGAATTTCTTTAGGCGGTCTAATTACAATTTCATCTTCAGTAACAATTGGCTTACCGACATTTGGAATTGGATTAATAGCATGTGCATAACTAGCTCTAAAAGCATTAGTTGTAAAATAATATTCCACGAAGTCATATAGCGATAGCCTTGATTTATTCATACACTTAACAACATGTGCACATGGAAAACCGATAACTTTCCATTGATTACAGCTACACAATCTTTTTTCAAGATCAACATAATGTGAAATAGGAGATCTAACTTCAAAAATATTTTCGGTAGACCTATATGCATTCCATCCAAACTCATCTTCAACTAACTTTGACAATCGTTGCTCCATAACAGGGCATAAAACAGTACTATACTTATGACATTCTTCCCTCCGCTTAGCCATTTGTTCCATTACTTTCACCGGAATTCCATCTAGACAAGATGTAATCGGCATAATCCTATCATCCACAATCCAAGAGTTAAAACTCTCAGTCTCATTAGAAGAATATTCTCCATGTCTTCGACATTGAAAAACCAAATCTGCCCAATGTTCTAAAGGTTTATCATTCAATTTCTTTAAATTTTAAGATAGAACATTCAAAATCAGATAGATTTTAAGCTCGAGTTATAAGTTTAAACAAATCAACAATTGATGTATCACCCTAGCAAGCTTTAACCACTGAACAAATATTTTGCTCCATATGAAATGTGCAGTAACTATGAAAAGAAGACGGAAACACTTTCAGAACACCTAAGAGAAAACCCCATTGACGATCAAACGTAAAAACTAATTCACGATCTTCATGAAGCATCTCTTTTAAATTCTCTAAAAACCAAGTCCAATTTGATTCATTTTCATCTAAGACGACTCCCATAGCTAGTGGAATGAAACCTGAAAAAATGCTTTACAAATTTAAAATGCTAACAATAAAAAAATACTGATGTAGCATAAGCATATCAATATATAAATCAACTTAATATCTTACATATACCATGGTAGGAAATTAAAAAATGCTAAAGTAAACTATCATAATATATGTCATGACTAAATCAGTGAAATAAATAGAAAGAAAATGCAGCAATATGATGCACAACAAAAAAAGGGTAAAGATAAAAAGCATAATGTATCTTAGGATGAGAACTGAGAAACAAGTATGAAAAAATTGCAGTCTTTTAATACATAGGAGTCTGATTGTACACAGGGAGTTAAAAATGCTAATGTAACCTAGCATAATGAATTTCATGACCAAAGTAATGAAGCAAATAGAAAAAATGAAACAATATGATAAACACAAAAAAATGCTAAAGGAAAAATAGTATCATGTATTTTAGGATTGTAACTGTTAAATAAATATTAAAAAAAAGCATTCTTATAATAAATGCTTAATGTGTTTCTGATTCACAACAGTTTTTTTTTTTTAAATGCACTCTTATAATAAACAAGGATTAAAATGCTAATGCAAACTGTCATAAAATATATCACGAATGCAGGGAAAAAAATTCCAATAATATACAATATGATATAAAAAAATTGATTAAAAAGACTAGCATTATGTATTCCATAGCATTAAACAAACAAAAAACACAACAGTCAAATAAGAAAATAGAACGTGCAGTATTTCAATATCTGTCTATCAAATGGAATTTGTAAAACTATGAACAAAAAATGCTAAATAAATTAGCATTATCAATTATAATGCACATGTAATGCAATATTCAGTGTTATAAATATATGCAGTTCTATCATTTCAAACAAATGAAGTAAACAATTTACATATAGCAAAATAAATATAAAAAAGTAATAAAATACATGAAGTTCACATACGTTCCCATAAAATACACGAAGTTCACCAAAATTCCCATAATAAAGAATTCAAAAACAAAATACTAAACAACAACTTAAAAATACTCAAACCTTGGTTTCCATTTTTTGCAGTGGCTGCTAATAAAACTCCTGGTCTACCCTTCAAAAATGCTGCATCAAGAAATATAAGAGGACGACAATGTCGAAAACCAATTAAGCAAGCATTAAGTCCAATGCAAAATCTTTCAAATTGCTGACTGGGTGGATCAACATCCAAAGCAACATAACTTCCTGGATTAGTTTTTTTCAAAGTCTCTAAATACCAATTTAATTCATTATATGACATAGCATCATCTCCGTCAATTTCCTTTAAAGCCAATTGTTTTCCGGAGTATGCATAATAATAAGAAAGATTAAAATTAAACTCTCTTCTAAATTCGGTCATAATATATTTCGGTTTCTTCAAAGGGACATCTCTAATTTGATCAATAATCAAAGATTTAATAAATCAACTAGAAATATGAACATTCTTAACATCCCTAAATCCTGCACCACATGAATGTTCAAAGTTATAAGCTCTAATAAAGAATCAAAGAGGCTGTCTAGTATCCGAAGAAGCATTTAAATTGAATTTACAACCTTCCTTATTCCAAGAGCATATGACAGATATTCTTTCAGGGCAATTTTTAACAAAAATCAATTCATGTCCTTCTTTTATTTGATAAGCCATTAGAAACTCCCTAAAATCTTCAGCACCACTAAAACAATAACCAATAAAATCCATAAGATTCATTTGAGGCCCTTTCTTCATAATATCTTTCAAATAAGAACTTGATTCGCCATAAGACTTGATACTATAAGAACCAGAACAAACCGAAATGCTATGCTGATTAGAATTAACTGAAAAACTACCGTCAACATTGAGCTCCAAAGCATGATGGCACAATTTAACAGTGAAAACAAAAAAGGAATTTGAAAACACAATATTGTATGCAAATCCGAATCAGAGTCAACTTTGATAATCTTACTTTCCAAGGTATATGATATTTCAATAGAACAAGGAGTAAGATGTGTCCAATATTCACATATGTTATTCTTAACAGCAATTAAAGAATAACTCATGTCCAGTCGAATAGAGTAGCTACACTCATCAAGTAAAAACAAAACCAAAATACTATTCCCAAGACTGCTCCTGCCAAAGAAAAAATAAAAACAGATTCAGACATAAATCACAAATGATATTATGAGATGTTAAAAAAACGTGTACAGTCAAAATTAAATAAATTCAGATATATAGTAGAAAGAAAAGCACTAGTAGTTATTAAAGGAAAAAATAATAGCTATTTGTATGAGCAAATATTAAACAGCAAGAAAATGCTAAATGCACATAGCATTAAAATTTTAAAAAAAATCATAATAGCGTATCCACAAACATACCCTTGTTCTTCTCTAGTGATTGAAACCAAATCAGGCATATTGACGCAAATAACCTGTAAATTCAACAGGAAATAAGATCGACAAAATATAACAAAGAAAAAGTAGAAAATAAATAGAATCGATCGAAAATTCAAAGTAAATTAGGCTAAAATTATATCGATTCAGTAAAAGAATCAAAATAATCCAATCAACGATGTAAAATGCACGTAATCAATGAATGATTTGAATTACGATTAGAATTGAAAGAAAAAAGAAAGAGCGAAGGAGAAAATTAAAAAGACAGCATTATTTACTTAGGCCTAAAAATAAACCAAAGTTTGGCCTTCAGAAGAAATTAATAGAGCCGCGTTTTTTGGGCCAAAGAAATTTAAAACTTTGCCCTCCAGCCCATTTTCCACAATTAAATAATTATCTAGTTTCTGAATTTTTTTTTAGAAATAGTTAATAAATTACAAAAAAAATGTAATTTATGAAAATTTAACAAAGTTATTTAATTTTTATAAAATTTAAACAATTTCATAAAAAGTAACTTAGTTTATAATAATTTACTAATTTTTATAGATGTTAACTAAGTTTTATAGAAATTAAGTAAGTTTATAAAAAATAACAAAGTTTCTAAAATTTAATTAATGTTTGAAAATAAATTAGATTTGTAAAAATATAAAGATTTATTAAGTTTAACTAACTTTTATGAAAATTACCAAGTTTAATAAACAACTAACAATATTATTTAGGTTTGTAAAGCTTTTTTAAAATTAGCTTAGTTGTATAAAAATTAAATCGAATTAACAAAGTTTCTATGGAATTTATTGAGTATCATAAACATCTTGCTAAGTTAATTAAGTTTCCAAAAATTAAAAGAGTTTTTATAAAATATGTCAAGTTTCATAAAATTAAATTATGATTAACAGTTTAAGATCCTAAACTACATGAGTTTGCAGCGCAATTAATCAACAAATATCACCATTCACAATCAAAGTATGTTGTGACTACAATCTTCAGGTAGCATGCAACCCAACAAAAATACAAGCATTTATCTTATCGTTTCCTTTGACATAAACTATTGTTTGAATGTTACTCGATAATTCATGGTAAATTCTTGCTGATTATCAACCTTGTTTACAGGTAATTAACTTTCTGGAGTGAAGAGCATCAACAACAATGGGCATGACTTTAATTGTTATATATATTATGATATTTGTTAGTACTTATTGTGTAAATTTGTTTCTGAATGCTTGTGGTATGTAAATTTGCTAATTTTGTCAAATAACTATTGTCTAAATGGTTATGGAAAATACTTATGTGATTAATGTGTTCTCGGTTATTTGAGTATGATGATTATGTGATTGATTGTTGATTTAAATCAGACTTTTGATGATTGTTGTTGATTTTAATATGACTATTATATAACTGGTTGTTGGAAATAATGCAAGTCATTAAAAGTATATAGTAGCATTTGAAATATGCTATAAAACAATCAACACATTTTAGTAGCTTTTAAGAAACGTTACAGAAACAAATGTAATATACCATCAGAATTTTTAGTGGCAAAAAATAATGCAATGAAAAAAAATTAGTTGTACAAAATAAACGCTATAGAAAATCAATAAACGATCCACGTACTAACCTTCTGCAACATTTGGAAAACACAACTGTGCAGAAGATTTGGTAGCGTTTATCAAAACGCAACAACAAAAAACAAGAATTTTAGTTGCTGGGCCTGTAGTAGTGTTCTTTAAAACACTACCAAACACCTTTCATAGCGTTTTTCAAATGCTACTAATGGTGTTTTCTGGTGCAATGAATCTCTTCACCATAAGTTGCAACTATTAAACCATTATATATAGGTGATCTAACATCAAAAAAACACACCTTTCTTACTTTTGATCTATCTATATACTTATTATATTCTATTTTCTGCATTCTAAAAATTTTCTTGAACATACTGTCATATTCTATATTCAAGTAATCTTTCTTCCTTATCTTCATATACCTAAACTATATATACCGAGGAGAAGATTACAGGAAGAGTGTACTATAAATAGACAATCCGTGTTATTAAAGAACACAAACAGTCTACAATTTTTTTCTTTTATTGTGTGAAGTCCTGTTTTGCTGCTCAGGCGCGTCAAGTCCTTTTTGGCTGCTGAAATGAAATCTTGTTCCGCTGCTAAGGTCCCTGTTCCGCTGCTCAGGGTTGTAAAGACCTATTCCTCTGGCTTAAGAGGGGGTTTTATTTAGAGAAATCCCAGAAGGAGTCTAGGACTGGACGTAGGATGGTGCTCCGAACCAATATTAAAAAATTTAATGTTGTTTATTTTTATTTACTGCATTTACATATTGCTTATTTGTGATATCTTAGAATTTATCTCATTAAATTTTTACTTGCACAACTATATCAAGTATAATGTATCACTCTATTAATACTTTCGCATATACACTCAGTTCCATATTACTTGATCTTGCTCCAGTAGTCGTTTCAATAAGAATCTTCTTGATCTATTGGATTATAGTTTTCTAAAAGAAGAGAAAAAAATCGAGATTTCATCTTGTAGATTTTGAGTTTTGTAAAAATCAAATTTTCAGAAAAATTGTTGTATAATCATTTTTGAACTATAACAATTTATTAAATAAAATGAAAGGGTTTTTAATAAATTAAATATTGATTTAACTTGGAATTTAAAATGTTGAGTTTAAAATCCAAATCAGTTTATTTGAAGTTATATAAAATTTTATTTGAATATATACGATAATAATAATTTATTATCAATAAATTTGATTGTTTTGAATTCGATTTATATTTTATCAATTTATTCTAACATATGAAAATAGCCATTTCTCAAACGACCTCGAACTTTAACGAAACTAATTTTATAAAATTCGTAATGGTTAATTATTGTAAGATTTCTAGTTTGGAGCCAAACAAAGTTGTTTTTTGATTGTGCGTGATATAAACATGTATCGATTTACGATTTTAAAATTATAATTTGTGATTTTACAAACAACCTCGGAATTTTATGAAACCAGCTCCACTGGATCCTTAGTAGTATATTATTATTGGATTTTAAATTTCATAACGATTGGAGTTACCGTTTGGTCGTACGTATTGAAAAGTCCTATAAATTAATTTAATCGAAATCAATTTAAATCATCAATTACAAATTGATATCTTCTCCATACAACCAAATTAGACCTCGAAACTTGTTCCAGTGTGTTTAAAATAAACATTAAAACCTAAAACCGTCGGTCTCGATATCTTGATTAAAGTCTGAAACCGTGAAATATTTTATAAAATAAGGGACACTTTTAGAACGTCATTTTCAAATTTGGACAAATCTCTACCAAATCTTTACATATTCTTATCTAATCTTAGCGAAATCTGTGCAAGATTACGTTGTTCTTGATTCAAAAAATGCGGTAGACAATGATGGAAATCTTGACTTTAAAATACTTCAGCCTTCGTTCTTTTTCACATTTGAAAATCAGCATCTTCTTCCTTTTCTTATTCGAAACAAAACACAGGATCCCTCCTAATCTTTCAAATTTTTTATAAAAATTAAAATCTAACTAAATCAGACATAGATTGATTCGTTGAACTCCTAATTTCGAGAGCTTCCCCTCGATAGTTTTCAAATTGGGTTCGTAGGATATTTTTGATGCTCCAAAAATAGGCAGTGTAGACATAACAATGGCGTTGGAGATCTAGGAGGTGCCGAAGCTGGAAGCGAGGCTGCAGCAAAGATCGTGGTGGCATAGGTGAGGTGGATGACGGAGTTTGGTGAAATTCAGCAACCGAAGATTTCGCTACTTTTTCCTATAGACGAGGAGGATGGGTCGCGTTTCAAAGTGAGGCCTCGGAGTCGATCTGGAGGTGGAAACTGGGTTGAGATGGAGGTGATGTGCGTGATGGGGGTGGTGAGAAGCGGTCGAAGGTATCGACGATGGTGAAGTATTGTAGGCGTGAATTATTTAGGAAGAGGGAAGAAAAAGTTAAAGTGGTAAATCGAGATTAAGGTGTAAATTAATTACATTATTAAATTAGTTAATGACGTATTAATTCGTTCAAGGCATATAATATTTGTGTATTTTTTATTCGATGTCAGATTTGAACATGACAAGATCTGTTTTAATCGTATCGACGTAGGTTATGCATAAAAATTTGTTCGGGGTGATTTGGTGCTCACTGGAATTTTATCAAATATTAAATGTTCGTTTAAAATTGATAAAATGACGCGAAATGGTCGATCGAAAATAAATTGTGAGTTAATTCTGACTCTTTCAGGAATACTTCTAAATGTTATATTATTGTATAATAGTATTCATGGTTGTTAGTATAAATTGTGTGTGGATGTTTTGTTGATTATTATTTTGGTTGATGGTTGACGATATTTATATTTTCGTCATCTTAAATAAATTAGATTGGACTTTTTATTCATTTGCATATATGAATTGGTATTATGTGATGTGATACAGGGAAAAAGGATGGAGGGATCCAACAGGATTCATCAAAATGTTTTGGATGTTACTTGTCTTCAGATTATTCTTATATGAACTGTTTAACCTAAGTAACGTTTAATCTATTTGGATGTTAATTGCTGAATTAGATGTTTGTTGTTGAATTGAAATTCAACATTAATGTGTTATTAATCAATAAACAGTATTGATTAAGTACTTGGCAGCAAATCTAAAACCCATCTTTTTAAGACATTGCTTCGCTGTTAGGCAAATCAGCTTATTTGTAGTTATCAAATTGATTTTTTTAACTAAAGCAAGGTTTTCAAATTATTTTGTATAAGTTATGTAAATTAGGAGTTTTATAAATAAATCAATATTTTATAATTGGTTTTATAAATTAGTTACAAATACGATAGATAGCAAATTTATATGTTTTAAATAAGTTTCACAAGCAAATAAGTCTGAAATTAACCTAAGGGTTAATAGTGGTGAAAATTGTTTCCAAGAAACAATTAAGTGGGGTTATACTAAATTAATTATGTGTTAATTAATTTAAAAGGGAAGGATCAATTGAAATCAGTTAACAAGTTGATTATGATTTCAAGTTAGCTCAGTCAACTGTTTAATTAAAATCCGTTATTAAATTGATTTGATTTCAATTAATTTAATAGAAATAGTTTTTACTGAATGGTTGTTTAAATTTGATTATGATTTCTTAAAAAGTGAATGAATTTTTTAATTAACTGTGTATAAGAAAAAGTACTAAGTGCTAGTTAGTAATAAAATTAATTATTATTTTTATTAATTATGATTCAAGTGATTCTCTTTTTAATTGGATTTCAATTAAGGAAGTTATTATATTATAATGAGTTTTAATGGAAATTATAAAGGGATTTCATCGATAAATCCAGGGCTTACGAAATTATAAAAACCAGGTTTTATAAACAGAAAATCGTATAAGTGATTTCAACTATTGGAACGATTTTTGTAAATTAATTTCCAAATTTAAGTAATGGCTTAGAAATGAAGTTAAAACTTAGAAATGGGAAGGTATGTGGTTAGTACTCTAAACAGGAGCCTAAAATTCGTTGAAGTTTATTTTGTAAGTTAAGTTTTAATAATTCAATCTAAACTCGAGAAGTTTAGGTAAGTAGAAAATTTTGTAAGGATATAACTAAAGTAAGTCCTGAAGTGAGACTTATAAAGGATTTTTATAAAAGGTTCCTTTTATAATTTAGGCTTTCTGAACAAGGGTTATGAAGGGGATTTGAGCTAATGCAATGATTTTTTTTCTTTTGAAAGTTAAGCGCAAATTTTATTAATTACCAAAATATTTACATTACATATATCAGCATATACAAGTATGCTATGATATATAACCATCCTTCTCTATACCCTTCAAAATCACTAATACTCACTTGCTAACCACAAGTGATTACAGAAAGAATCTCCAGTAATCAAAATTACATTCCAGCTGCTCTTGCTTCTAAAACATCCGGTAAATAAAAAAAAACATTCCAAGACAAGCTTGCATGCACCATAATCGCTCGGATCTGACATAAGTCAAAACTCACGTGTAGAATTTATCAAAAAAGGGGCCAGGATTGCGCCTTGTGTGTCGTTTCTACGACATCACCTTGCTACCAGCGGGTAGTAGTCTTCAAATGTGAACTCATGTCCCTCATCAAGGTCATCTTCAGCAAAAAAAATTCCCTTAGGTTTCTTGCCTTTGGATATTGCAGATGGATAGGCACTCATTGAAACAGCAGAGGATAACATGGAAGATTCGATTGCTGGAGGAGGAAGTATTAGATGGTCAGGTGGCTTTAAATTTGCAGATGGGGAAGCAGATTGCTTGGCACTGGAAGAAGAAGTTCCAATCAAAGCCGAAGTAAAATTCATACAAGAAGAAGCAGGAGAACTCTGACTATAAGTTGATGAACATGACATAGAACCAGAAAGAGCTGAACAAGGAGCAACAATAGTGGCACTAGAGGATGAACTAGTTCCCAAGAAATCAATTCAAGAAATAGCTCCATTACCTGTAGCCTTGTTTGAAGTTTCTAAATGTTCTCTTGTATCATCAAACAGATTTCCAAACAAGGTCTGCATTTCAGCGTTAGATGTGTAGTCTGAATGTGCGTTGGTAACCAGATTAGATTGAACAATATTAGGCTCATCAAGACCATGACCATCAATATAAACATTCTGCTCAATAGCATTAATATCAACATTCTACCCAGTATCATCGGTAGCTAAGCATGCAAAAGAGTTACCATTTTCATCGCTTGTAGCAACTACAGAATTTGTCATACCCTTATTAGTATCTACCTCCTTTCTCTTCCAATACTTCTTTCTTTTGTTGTAAACATTTGTCCATTTCTCCTGATTACCATTTGCATGAATTTTAATATGTGGCTTTTGTACTTGCACATTCTCAGCTGGATAATAATCCCTCCCATTAGCATTACCCAGATTATGATTATCCTTATTGTTATTGGCGTGTAATTCACAGTGGGATGAATCATGTCAAAATATCCAACAATTGACACAAATCTTTGGTTTCCAGACATAGCTAACCTTTACAATAGGACAAGCATCTCCCAAACCATTAATCTCAATAGCATTTGCTAGCTCAAATTCAGGTGATACTTCGACCAATTCCTTCGCATATCTGAACCTATCTAACCTTTCAGTACTAACATCATAACAAGTCAATCTGCCAACATGATTCACAAGCCAATTGATGCCTATTAGAGTCCATAAAACCATGGGTATCCTATATAAATGGATCCAAACAGGGACTTTTTTATTTGAGATTGGGCATATCCTATTGTTGGATCCCAAACAGATATGATAAACATCCTACCACATATGAAGATGGGATCGGATCTGAGAATTTTTTCCCAATTAGAGTCATTGGAGAATTTAAAGTAAAAGTGAGACCCATCGGATTTAATATCAACCTCACCATCAAGCTTCCAATGCCTATGCAAATAATTAGATACAGCGTGAAACGATAACATACCATCGAGGAAAAATCCGATCAGAAAATTACTCTAGTAATTAAGACCTTGCTGCTTGACAAGATCTGGTATTATATGCTTCTTTCCATCTCTCGATATATCAAAATGGAGTGGCTTGTACAATCCTGCATTCCTTGGAGAAGATCTAAATAGAGATAGGTAATCAGATTTCACTGGAAAAGATGGTTGCGATGGAATAACCAGATCTGGATTAGCATATATCGAAGAACATGGAATTCCAGAGGGAGGTGGTGGATCATGGGGTTTGGGGGGTAGAGGGCGAGGTGGAAGAGGTGGAAAGGCATCGGTGGCGAAGGAGGAGGAGATAGGAGAAGAAGAATGAGTTGTTGCTGCCGCCATTGCTAGGTCATGATAGTTATGATTTTAAATAAGCGTTTACTTAATAATAGAATTAAGTAAAAACAATGTTAATCAAAAAGGAGATTTTCAAAGATGCAAAAAAAGAATACTTAATAGATTTGTGTAAAGAATTTGGTAAATGGATTTCTGCAAATAATCCACATGGTAAACGAATTGTATTAAAAAGGGTTCAAAGCTAGGAGGTTTGAATTTTGGTAAGGTTTTACTTAATAAAATAATTAAGTACAAGTTGTTATAATTGAAAGGAGATTTTCCAAATGCAATGAATGGTTTATTAAAGCCAAATTTAAACAAAATTTATGTGATATTTTAGTTAATATCAGTTTTGAGTTACAAACTTTATCTATCTTAAGATAAGGACGTTGTCGAGTCAAGGCCTGAGAGGTAAATAAAATATCCCAACTTGAACAACTTCATTTTTATCTAAAGGATGGTGGTAGTTTGAAATCGTAATGAGTTTGGAAATACTTTATTATTTCCATAAAAAATATTGCAATATTATTTTGCAAGATTTAGAGATTTAATAAACTATTTGGACTTTATTGTAAACAATGTATCACTTGACATTGTTTGGCCCAAATATGAAGTTTGATTTAACTTATACCATTTGGTTAAGTATATAACGTTATTTTCTAAGTAATGAAAATAGTATGGTTTGGGAATACACTTATTCCAAGAAATAAGTAAATGACTAGGGATTTCAAAGAAATGAAATAAGAGGTTATGCTGGTTTGAAAAGGAAAAAGAGGGTTTTGTGAATATATAGCTATATTTCCAAAGTAAGGAAATAAAAAGAGGTGTTTTGTGAATACGTTGCATTTGAAAGTATAAGTACATGGATATGATTTTTGAAGTAAACGAAAATAAGAGACTTGTGTGTGGAATCTATTTTTAAAAATCGATGAAATGGTTTTAGTGGATAATTTTAAATAAAAAAGGCTAGTGTTGTTGATGTACTTGGCTGTATTGTTTGGTTAGGTAGTTAAATATCTTACTATCGATAAAATCCCATTTGACTTATTACGTATAGTTCGAGGAGACTGGGGTGAGAACTGGACCCAAAACCACTTCGTATCGACTTTATGTTTGAAAAATAAATTTGTTGGGATGCTTATGAGATGATTTTAAGACATAGATCTTTGGAGCGAGAGGGATGCTCACTGATGTCTCTGGTTAACTACCATGATTAAACTTGTAGCAGTAATCCCTACGTATAAAGGTTTCTTCAATTTCGTTCAGTCCTAGAACGAACTTGTATGGATGAATGTTTGACATTATATTTTCTAAAATCATGTACGTTGATTTTTTACAAATATACCGAGTATAGTTGTGGAGAATGCAACTTCTTTTAGCTTAACATCCAGTGTATACTTGTGCAAATCAATTAGTGACTGACGGAGCTGACAATGTGCATTCAAAGTTTGATGTGATGTTTCCAAAAAGGTAATCGTGACCTCAAGCCTCATCAACCGAGAAATGACTGACATCGGGCAGATAGCGGGGCTATGTGGGTCATACCCATTAGGGTATATCATCACCTGATCTAGAGAAATCAATTATCCCTTTTTGTATGCTTTTGAATGAGAACGGTTGGACGACCTACAACCATGGTGATGATATATTCGGTAAACACAAGTTGAACGAGTTGTCGGTTCTGTGTGGTTGGGTTCCAAGATGTTCTTGTTGAACCCCAGTGTTTTATCTTTAGAGGACAAAGGTGGATCCATACCTAATCATGTTGGAAATCCAAAGTCCAATACAACCCGTAAGGTTTTTGTTGTAAACCAACTATGTCGAAAAACGAGATGCAAGCATTTTGGCTATATTCTATTTTTTGTGGATTGATAAGCATTAATATAATATCACTGAATTTTATAATGAACAGTGATTTTGTTATCGTAAGGGAAAACCACATTTCATGTTTATGTGTGGTCGTGTCTTACGAGTGTTCCATTCTTTTAAAAATATTTCTTAAACAATTAAGAAAGTTGTTTATGATGTGAGTTTTTTCACTAAAAGTATCTCGACTGACAATCTATGTGATTTTTCTTTTCTACAAAATGCGCTCGATCAAACCGAGTACATTTTCTAGGTAGCATTGGGTTTTGCTTGGTGCTTCAGGAGAGGAGCTGAAGTCAAGACGTATTCCACGTATTTTCTAGTATAATTTATTTCCGCTGTGTGTATTGTATTTATAAGCATTGTATAGGCCGATCTAGTTGTGTGTAAACATATATATATATATATATATATAATTTCTTCTTTGGGTAAAGAGTATTGATATATTATATTTTATTCGTTCCGTTGTGAGAATCTATTTCACTCTGATTCTGTAGTGTTGATGTTTTTATTCTTCTTCTTCTATTCTAGTATTTCTTTCTTTCTTTTTTGACCCTCTAATTTTTTTCTATTAACTATCTGATTTTTCGATACTTGAGTTTTGACAAGTGAATACAGTATAATGTATTATTATCAAAATTCGAGCATCGAATTTCGATGATCGTAACATTTTCCGACAGCTGTTATCGGTTCTGAACCGCTAGAAAAGTCGTTCTTTCGTGTAGTGTTTGTAACCATTTTGGCTAACAACAGGCTTACTCAGTACATTAAAAAGACAATGAAAGATCCGAATACTTTTAACAGTATAAATTTCTTAAAAAAACTTGAAATCGAAATAAAAAAACAATATACATCACTGTAAATAGATACAATTAGTTCTTTATACATCATGCTATACAAGTACAGAGTTTAAATTCTAACAAACATGTCGTTAAGTGAAGCGGCCTTTACATTACATAGAAAGCATCTAAAGAAGGATTAGAAACAATTGCTTATATTGAAAAATGAAAGTAAACAATATAAAACCATGTACCTTACAGGGAAAGTACAAATGTAAAACTGATAGTCTAATCAGAAAGGGATGAATTACTTTATCATTGTTAGCGTTTTATGAACGTATGGAATAAACAATATATATATACATATACACACACACATACACGCACACGCACACACACACACACACACACGCACACACACACACACACACACACATATATATATATATAATAAAGAAAAACTGAATGAGGCTTCCGTGAAAAATGAAAGACCAAGTAGTCCATGATACTAGGTCTGCATATGTATAGGCAAAAGAAAAGATATTTGGTAGGATAAAATATATTTGTTAGGTTTGCATTAGTGGCGGTCATAAACCACATTGCAGTACAGAAACCGTCCAGACCGGACCATAAAAATAGTGCGGAAAACCGAACCGACTCATCTCTTTAAACCAATTTCTTCTAACTGAACTGACTCGCAATGATATGATTTGGTTGCGGTTTGAACTGTTGACACAACTGTATTAAATCAAATCGAACCAAATACATGCACTAATAATCTTAAGATAAAAATATAACTAATTACTATCTAGTTTTTTATTTTCACGATGTATGTTCTATTTTCAGCGTATGTTGTTGTTATATTAGTAATAATCGTTATCACAATTTTTTATATAGTTTCAGTATAATGGTTTCCATTCCATTTTTTTGGATAATGTTAATTATTGTTTTATTTAAGTTATCTTACTTAATATTTTTGCATTAATCAACCATAATGTTTGGTTGATATACTACAATAATTTTACTTTTCATTAAACGTAAAATTGAAGTATTCATACAGTTATAAACTAATCTTTTAATTCAGGATAACATTGCGTGTCTTAATCTTTAAGTGACAATGTCACATAATTGTAAATTGAGTATTGATGGAAGTAATTCTCTTATTTCATATTTAACATAGGTTCAAACCAGATTGAACTAAAACTAGACCGTATTATAATAAAAGAAAACCGAAATCGTACTATTTGAATAGTTAGTATAATGTTTTGTATTTTTGATCAACCGTTTAATGCGGTACGGAAGCGGTTTGGATTTCAAACCGCACCAGACCGAACCGTGTCCACTCCCTAGTCTACATATGCAACTAGTCAATGGTGAATCAAGTATACATATAATGATAAGAAAAACAACCGATCGAATTGTATATTTTTAGTATTTTATAATATAGAGTCTCGTGCTGATAACATGTTATAAAAGAATTAGAACATAAGAAACTAAAAGAGAAAAGAGAAGACATTTTTATTGATTTCAATATATTTACAACACACATGAATTTTCTATTTATGAACTCCACATGTCTTAGTAATCACAATAGTGTGCTTCGCATTAAGCATATTTAGAATTATTATTTCAATATATTAATACAAAAATACAATGGTATAGTGCTTTAGAGCATCTCCAACAAGGTTATGAATCGTAATGTTACGATCTGTAACATTCAAGGAAGTATTGTTGATGTTTCCCAACAGTCGCGCGCCGATTTTAGCGGCGCTCCCGTATTATGTCATCGCGTGCCTATAAGTATGTCGCGGTAGGCCTTATAGTCCCCATAACTTAGCCAAATTTCCTCTTTTTAATTCTTTTTACTGTTCTGGACACCGGGATGCCGCCACACGTAACGAAGATGGGGAGACGTACAATTCGGCCTCAACTAGACGACGTAGCTGGTCCTGCGCACCCTCCTTCACCAGCGAAGACGACGATTGATGACAAACGGATCCTTCATGAGTTTCCAGAGGGATAAGATCACCGTTCGTTTACCGCGCTCGACATCATTGAAAGTGACTAAGCAGCGGTAGGATCGCGTAGTATGGAGTATAAATATAGAATGGTAAAGTAGTAGCTGTAAGTAAAATCACACGGTCGATTTTATACTGGTTCGTACCACTGTCCTACGTCCAGTCCCAGACTCACTTCTGGAATGTCACTAAGACAACAACCCTCACTTCACACGGAGGAATAGGTTTACAACTACCCAAACAGCCGAACGAGATTTCTTGCCTCAACTGCTGAAGAGGACTTCCACAATACAGAAAACTTGTTGACTACTTGTGTTCTTGTTAACACAAATATGTCAAGTTGAAGTACACCCTTCCTATAACCTTTCCTTGATGATAGTAGTGTAATTCGTGAAGGAATATAGAAGGTTTAAAAGATTAAAATCTTTAGAGTATGAAGATGAAGTGCTTAGAGATCTTTTAGAAAAGATAGAAAGAATTGTAGTAAGATTTGGTGATTTGATCACTTAATCAAGTCGTTATTTATAATATACAGAAGGATATAACTTATCACAAAGAGATTCGATAAAAAGATATGGATTAGAAAGTTGTGACTCTTCATTTAAAGTTGCATCTCTTCGTATTCAGATGTCTGAATGAAAATTTCAGATGTCTGTTTTGATTTAAAAACAAAACAGCAAGAAAATAGGCAATTTCGAAGCAGATTCATATGTCTAAATTAAAGTTCAGATGCCGGTTTTTGAATAAAATTAAAACAGAATGGAAATAGGCCATTTTGGAGGTTATTCAAACGTCTGAAATTTTTGACTCAGATGTCTGAATATTATGGGAAATTTATTCTTTGCTTCAGTAGACAAACGTTTGAATTAAATAATTCAGACGTCTATTCTCTGTAACAGACCTATGCCTTGTGCATGTCATGTATAAAATCATATATATATATATATATATATATATATATATATATATATATATATTAAAACGTGCATGTGTGTGTTTCATCAAGGAAGATTTTAACAATTAATACTAATATTAATATACTCTAAACACATTTAATCTTCAATTATAGCTCTTGAATCTATTGTTGAATATCTTCCTACAAAACAAAGTTAGTCGATAATAATATATATGTACATGTATAGTTGTCATAATCAAAACGCCATATAGCGAGATCCAACATTCTCCCCCTTTTTGATAATGACAACTATATATGTAACTCCCCCTGTCAATATGCATATATTATCATATATTTCTCCCCCTTTGTCATTGACAAAAAGGAGATACTTATGTAAACAATTCACATGAATATGCACAAACACACAAACAATACGCATACGTAATAAGCACAAACATACAGACATATGATAGACATTTTACGCTCATTCAAATGACTGAATTATGGGATAAAATTTTGATCCCATGAATATTCAGACAACTGAATCTGGGATTTAGTCGGCTGAATATATAGTTTTTCTGAGTTATGCATATGATATTCATGTTTATATATAACTTTTAAGTTTATATTCAAGTTCAATATATATTTCATGTCACAAGCTACAATTTGATCATACGAAAGCATATTTACACAATCATTTAGAGATGTATTCATATATAAGTCAAAAGAGAATTTGTAAGCTTTATTTACTTATGAGCTTGTGATATATGAAGTATTTCCATAAGAAACTGTATAAAAATATGTAGAAATGATATAGTATATTAATTGACCATTAATATGAAATATGATGTGTAAAATAATAATTGCATATCAATATAAATATATAAGATTACCAATTTTTCTGATTTATTCATTCATTTTGAGCTCTGTTTCCAAAAATTTCAGAGATATTTGAATAACCTTATTGTTGTGGTGTACCTGCAAAAAATATGATAAATACTTTGGTACCCACTTCCTTTGTCAGGGTCCAAGGGTTAAATGGAAGGTAACCGTACCCAAGAGGGTGTAATGGAACCTTTAAAAATAAATTTTTTATTATTAACTACTGAATCAAAATAATCATCTATATATCTTTCTCTGTTTTTCCAATTTACAAGAACCCAAATACTTAAATAATTTATATTGATATTTTCTTTGGTACTTCTAGATTTATTATAAATATCTCTAGTCATAGGAGTATTCGAATTTCGATAAAAATTGAATCTTGGATTAATTCGTGCTTTAGTACTAACAATGATATTTTTATTTTACATAAAAGCATATCTAGTACTATTCCTCTGATTAGTTTTATTATATTCTAAACCACTTTTGTCGTG
Organism: Allium sativum; assembly: GCA_030737875.1. Taxonomy (NCBI): domain Eukaryota; kingdom Viridiplantae; phylum Streptophyta; class Magnoliopsida; order Asparagales; family Amaryllidaceae; genus Allium; species Allium sativum. Next base: position 171,221,441 of record CM060924.1, on the reverse strand, counting down.
TAAAGGTCTAGAACTAGATAAAATTACATTTAAATCATTTTTACCTTTATTGAATTCTGCGAACTTATTTGTACATATTTCAAATTTGATTCCAAAGTCACGATTAACACTTTTAAAAGAAATTTTGCTACTTTTTAAATTATCATTTTCCTTTGATACCAATTGAAAGTGACTAAGCAGCGGTAAAATCGTGTAGTATGGAGTATAAATATAGAATGGTAAAGTAGTAGCTGTAAGTAAAATCACACGGTCGATTTTATACTGGTTCGGACCACTATCCTACGTCCCATCCCAGACTCACTTCTGGAATTTCACTAACACAACAACCCTCACTTCACCCGGAGGAATAGGTTTACAACTACCCGAACAGCCGAACGGGATTTCTTGCCTCAACTACTGAAGAGGACTTCCACAATACAGAAAACTTGTTGACTACTTGTGTTCTTGTTAACACGGATATGTCAAGTTGAAGTACACCCTTCCTATAACCTTTCCTTGATGATAGTAGTGTAATTCGTGAAGGAATATAGAAGTTTTAAAAGATTAAAATCTTTAGAGTGTGAAGATGAAGTGCTTAGAGATCTTTTAGAAAAGATAGAAAGAATTGTAGTAAGATTCAGTGATTTGATCACTTAATCAAGTCGCTATTTATATTATACCAAAGGATATAACTTATCACGAAGTGATTCGATAAAAAGATGTGGATTAGAAAGTTGTGACTCTTCATTTAAAGTTGCATCTCTTCATATTCGGATGTCTGAATGAAAAATTCAGATGTCTGTTTTGATTTAAAACAAAACAACAAGAAAATAGGCAATTTCGAAGCAGATTCAGATGTCTGAATTAAAAAATTCAGATGTTTGAATTAAAAAATTCAGATGTCTGTTTTTGAATAAAATTCAAACAGCAAGAAAATGGGCCATTTTGGAGGTTATTCAGAAGTCTGATATTTTTGACTCAGACGTCTGAATATTATGGGAAATTTATTCTTTGCTTCAGTAGACAGACGTCTGAATCAAATAATTCAAACGTCTGTTTTCTGTAACAGACCTATGCTGTGTGCATGTCATATATAAAATCATATATATATATATATTAAAACGTGCATGTGTGTGTTTCATCAAGGAAGATTTTAACAATTAATACTAATATTAATATACTCTAAACACATTTAATCTTCAATTATAGCTCTTGAATCTGTTGTTGGGTATCTTCCTACAAAACAAAGTAAGTCGATAATAATATATATGTACATGTATAGTTGTCATAATCAAAACGCCATATAGCGAGATCCAACAACCATTTCGGTGTAAATTTTAATTTTTAACATTTATAGTTATTGAACTGTTAAATAGTTTACTATATTACGTAGGTAGTATGACCTGTTTGTTTTATAGTTGTAGTTTAGTACATATACGTTATAATTTTTAATAGCATGAACTGTTGATTTTATAGTTATTGAATTGTTATAATTTTAACAGACACAGTACATCTACGATCGCGGAAGTTGGGCGATGTTTAGAACTGCCCTAAAGGATTACAAGGTGCGTACAATGGCAAGGAAATGCGACCAACCATCATTTTGGAAGCTGTGGCATTGTACGATCTGTGGATATGGCACGCTTTCTTCGGAATCCCTAGTTCGAATAATGACTTAAATGTTATAGAAAGATCACATCTGTTCAATGATCTTGCTCAAGGCAAGGTACCTCCTTTAACATTTACCCTAGGCCAAAATACTTATGACCATGGTTATTACCTAGGTGACAACATTTACCTGAAATGGAGCACCATTGCTGAAATATGTCCAAATTCATTGACTCATAAACAAGTCAAATTCGCGGCGATGCAGGAGGGACAGAGAAAGATGTAGAACGAGCATTTGGTGTTTTACAATCTAGATTTGCAATGATAAGTAATCCGTGTCGGTTGTGGTCTAGGAAAAAGATGTCTACAATCATGTTTGCTTGTATTGTTCTACACAACATGATTATAGAAGATGAAAGAGAAATGGATGAAGGGCAACGTCTCTACGAATATGAAGGTGCTTCGCAACCACCCCAAGTATTCCGACAAAACACACCACTAACAGAAGAGGACTTCAACATTCATTTGAACCGTCGGGTTATATTTAGAAATGCACAACTCCATAACCGGGTGCAGAAAGATCTTATGGATCATTTATGCAACCACTATGGCGATACCTAGTTATGAAGCTTGCTTGTCCGAACTTGTGTTTTATTTTATGATCGTACGATGTTAATGCAGTAATGATATTGTTGTAGTTTTTTATGCAGTAATGATGTTGTAGTTTTTTATTTAAGCAATCGCGTTCAATTGTAGTTGTACGTGTTATTAACCAACTATTATTATGATCCGAAGCTAAACTAGTTTTTTTATGTATTCCAAAACATAACTATTTTCTACGACAATAATAACGATTTTATTTCATCATATTAAAATATAAGCTAGGATAGGTAACCAAAAATTAAAATTGTAAATGAGGAAAACGCGCTGAACAAATCGGCTCGCTAGATGACGAGCTCATAATTTCGGCATGCGAGACCAATTCAGAATCCTGAATTGATCCCGTAATATTACATCATGTAATATCTGTTGAGGACCAAAATACCACAAAATTCACAATTCAAAAGATGAATTGCGAGCTGTTGGAGATGCTCATATATACACAAGCATACAGGTTACAAACGTGAAGAACAAAGATTTGTTTAGCTACAATTCGATTTTACTCCAAGCAGAAATTGACAGTGGCGAGCAACATATTTTTAAGAGCTATTGTATTGTTTTTTTATATCACATGTAAAACAAAGATTGTTTTGCTCTTCCATGTCTAGCATAAAGCGTGGTTTAAGATAAATTTATAATTTGTTTCATATTTTTGTTATATTCTCTTTCGTGATACATGCATCTTTTTCCATATTATGCTTTAAGAGTTTCATATAGATAATTTTTTGTTATGGTGCTACCATAGGTACAATTGAAAGGATTGACTATTGCCATCACGATAACTTATCAATGCTTTAGAACTACAATATTTTTCTAATAAATATTTTCCTAAGATATTGCGTTCACATTTATGTTACTTAATTATCTTTATTAATTAGAAAGCTTTTATTAGCATTAGCAACAGAATACAACTTCGTTGTATATGTTGCTAGGGCTGAGCAAATGGTTGGTTCATTTTGAACCAATCAAAAGTCCTAAAAATCAAAATAATCATTTAAAAAATATGAACGAATCAAATCAAACAAAAAATATTCAAAATCGAAACCAAGCGATAATATTTGGTTCGGTTTGGCTGGTTTATTTAGTTTATCTTAAATTAATGAATATGATCTTTTAGTTATAACATATAATATAAGACCAAAGTAATCAATTGAGTCCATGTGATGCAAACATTTTCAAAATCTAACTAATCTTCCAAAAATATTAATTCAAATTAAAAGAAAAATAATAATAGCATTATTAAAATACTGTAAATAATATTATTATCAATAGTTATTTTTTAACTTTAAAAATAATTTAATTTTTAAATATGGTTTAATCGGTTGGTTTGGTTTTCAAGTTTTAAAAATCAAAACCAACAATAAATCAAAATAATTTGAAAACAAAAACAAAAGCCAACCAATTAGCTAGAAAAATCAAACCAAACCAACTAAACATAACTGATTTGGTTGACTTATTTGGCTTTAACCAATAAATGCTCTTGTCATATCCTCTCCGATTAAAGGAATGAAAGATAGCTTCAACTAAAACCTATAGGTGTGGATCGTCTGGACCAGGGGGTCCACGTTCCTCTAGTCCGGGCCAAACAAATTGCTCCATTTCAAGACAATTTGCACATAGCTTTCTGAATTCCTCTAAATTCCGATTGAAATTCAGAGGCTATGTGCATATTGCTCCGAAATAAGGCGATTTGATTGCCTTGGGCCAAGAAAACGGACCCCTTGGTCTAGGCTTATCGTTCTCCAAAGAACAAGCAAATGGACCACTGCATTAAATGAATAGCGGTCAAAACTTCCAGGTCTTAGACTAGGTAGGTGCAATAAATTCAACAGCCTGACTTAGATAATATATTATTATCATTATTATATGATGATGAAGTTGAGATCTCAAGCTTTGTATGAGTATTATATATAATCTGATATAGCTACTAATTTATTATGTGTATATTACGACTATGAATTAAAAAAAGTTACAAAGTGCCACCTTCTTTCTTTCAAGCTGATACACTGCAATTAGGGAATAGAGAATTGCTCATGAAGTTATAGCATAGCGTTAAATGCCACAGAATATGCTGATATTAACCGGTGTTGAAAGTATTCTTTTGACTAAATTTGAAAGCAATTTTCTGTGCGTTTTAATCGGTTGAAGGGGTGACAAGGGGATATATTTTCTCCGGAATGCAGCTCAGCTGACTCTTTCAATTTCACTGCTATGTTAATGTCCAATCGGCTCACGTAAAGGTTAATTTTTTGGTCTATGTACGACTGTACCACAAATTTGACTATTTCAAGACAAAATCTTTTGTTGGAAAAATAAAAACAAAGTTGATTTTATTGACAGAAGGATTTAACTTATTGAAACTTGTGTTATTTTCCAAAACTAAACTGCTTTGAAAGCTCTGTTGCCTGGTTTTGAAAGAAGTTAAAGTCCGAAGGCTTTTTGATTCATCTTTTAGACGTTTTCAACTAATTAACCCTGTTTATATCAAAACGTCTCCTAAGCAAATTTCATGGCCTCCACTAATTCTTCAAAATCTCCTCATTTCTCCTCTTAATTTTCCTCTATATTCTCTATCCTTAAGAAGAAGCCTCCTGATACAGGTAAAAATATATTTTAAACTGTTTGATATGGTAAAAGATTTCAGACAGCAAGAGTTCAGAAATATGCACATATTCCTAAGCCTCCTGCAACTAGAGAGCGCCTTCCACTACAAGAAGAAGCGGCTTTTCCGAAGGTTTTGAACAGTCAGCAGCCCTTAGAAAAGGATGTTGCAAACAAGGCGTCCTTGAATGGAATTTCGAACGGTTTCCGAGAATGTTCGTCGTACTTGTTTCCGACGGATTCCTACACTTTCCAATGGTTGCCGACACGTGTCGGAAGCCATCGAAAACCATTGCTAATTATAAACATGAAAGCCATTGGAAAACCCGCAAATTTTTTAAATTTCAGTTTCTGTTTTGCATTCCAACCATATTTCTCAAATTAACCACTATTCCACCAACAATACACAATCCTAGTAAACCATATATCAACTAAATATTAAAATCAAACCAACCTGAATTCACTAAACCAAAAAATTACATAAAATCAAGTCAAATTTTACTAAAAAGAATAAAACACTAATATATACAATACATAAATATTTACATGCCTGAAGTCTATCATCAAATAACAATGAATATGCAAAGTCATTAAGTCTATCATACAACAATCAAGTTTACCATCAGATAATATGTACAAAACATCAAACCATCGTGTCTAATCATCCATCAAACCATACTGAACCAAAATAACATTTTTATCACAACTATCAATCACCTCTAGAACTTCCGATGCCAGCAGAAGAAGGAAATCGGCCACCATACTGCTGCATGTACTCAGCAATACACTGATCCAGCAAATGTGTCATCTCGCTGGTCTGGCGACGATTCTGATCCCCCAATTGCGCCACACAAGCCCTCAGCCCCTCGATCTCTGATAAATCGACATCAACTCTATTCTTCTTGCTTCGCTTTTGGCTGCTAGCGTATAACAAATAATCTTTTAACCAGGCTCGATGATATTAATTATTTATGACCCGTAAATCTTCTTCTATTTCTAAATAGAAAATCATGGAAAAAATAGACCAGAGACCTAAGAGATGATGTATTTTCATCTTTTCCATAATCATATTTGTTTTGTGTTTTGGATTATGATAAAATTGTGTATTTTTGATTTGGTATTGGATATCATTTTGATTTTGCTTATTTACTAGATATTATTTTATTCGTTGTGCAATATTCATGTCTTGGTTACTATTAATATCAACAATGATCACAGATACTGCTTCTATTACATTATGAAAGGTCAGAGTGGAATGTCTGGATAGTTTGGAAAAAGTCAAATCATTCATGAACGTAAAGAAGCTTTAACATTTTCATGTGACCAAATCGTCAAAAGATTATTAAATTGTTATTTCCTAATATATTATTGATTATCACTTGATTGCAAAATCTATATCGTTTGCTCCGCGATGGTAGGTCCGTAACTGACTCAAATATAGCATCCTCCTCATCCATCGTGAGCTGCTCTCGACCAATATCAGCCAAGAGTTTCTGACACTGTTCCATAAATTTTGCCTGCATGAACAAATAAGAATGTAGATAAAATTAATATTATGACGTCTTATTTCATTATAATTTAACAGTTTGAACAAATACTACTACTGCAACATAAAATGAAATATGCTTACATGGCTTTTGCTAGATTTTTCCTTGTGTCATGTATATGAGATTGTCCCGTCCGGATTTACATGCTCGACGACATACGTGCTGGTAAACACATCCATATACGACGACAATGGATCCTGTGCATCGGCTTTCTGAATTTGATTATTATATACAATTATTGTACATTCAAAATTATATAGCATAATAAATATTTATAGTTCGCATTTAGTAAATTTACCAACTCATGTCGATATCGCTGAAATGACTTTGACCCTCCTCAATGAGTGACGAGATTTTTATTTTTATTTATATAGTCTTTCCGTTTCTGTCTATACATTCAAAATTTGATATATTATTTAACGATCAAATATTTTTTGATATTTACCTATCAGCCAAATATTTAAAAAGAGTTTAGTATACATATCTTCGCCTCGTCAGTATCCCAATATTTCAGCCACCTTCCCATACGTTCGCACCATCCAGTTTGGCTTCTATATTTTCCTTTTTATCGATGATATGGAATCCTTATAGATCTTTCTCATCTTCTGCATCCAGTAATATCGGATCAGCTGCAATTCGTATGTCTGTATATCCAGCTCACCCTGTGTTTCACGATAAATAAACAACCAAACATCAAATGTTAAACGATGCATAGTATGTTAACGATAAACAAATTAAAAATGGAAAATAGAAGAATATACTTATAAGGATATCTTGCCAAATACACTCGACGATGTAAGACGAGATGTTATCCCACTTCGGCCAATAAGCCGACATCCTAGCCCGGTACGTCACTTTTAAAATATCTAGAACAATCTTTGATGGTTGTAGGTCAAACCCCCTATGTTAAATATGATATACATAAGTGCATAGTTGGTGGAAAAAAAAAGATGTTGAATATAGTTTATTGTTTACCTCTCAGCTCTAGGTACTAAACTAATGATAGTATATTGTGACTGTTGCGATGGACTACTGTCATCGCCTTTGGAAGAACATGACGAACTCGTACTTCTCGATGACATATATATACCTGTCACATATGCACCATTTTAAAATGGAACGATAACATGATATTGAAATATATTTTACAAATAAATGACGTAAACGATATATATTGCTAAATAAATGATAGAAATGAAGATGGAATTGTATATACCTGAATTAGATTAGGTCTCATATATTGAGGATAAGCATATTACATTTCAGTTTTAATATAAATTGCTAAATAGTTGGAAATGCAAATGACATAAAAAGCGTAAATAATGATAAGCAGATTTGGATTTGCAATTACATTACATCGATTGCAAATTATACGTTGTATATTGCATAATTACATTATAACTAGGAATATAATACTCATCATCTACATCAGTTATCATCGGCTTATGATTCCGAATCGGTCTCATATTCTACGATATTTTTCTCCGTATTCTCGAACGCTTCTACCAAAATGTTTGATTCATTCATCAGAGGTCCAAAAACCATATGATCGTCTGTAATTATTATTTCGTTGTTTCGCTCAAGATCTACTTGATAAGCTTGTTCGTTTCGAATATTCTTCCTATTGATTGTAAATCTGTACTTTCTGAACTTTGTTTTAAAAACTGCCGACCAATTTGCTTTATCTCTCTTTAGATACGGATTAAGAGCGTAATATATTTGCAACGCTTGTTTAGCTAGTACAAAAGGTTCATACTTGTGATAATGCGATGTATGTTTTATTTTGATAAGATTATAATTTTTGTGCACATTAATTCCAGAACCTGGAACATTGCTAAACAAACTGCACATAAATAGAAACACCTCCTTTGCGGGTCATGAGAAATATACCAGTTGCAAAATTTATGTTAAAACACCATAGAAATCATTTATGTAATTTTTTGGATCATCACTATTTTTGACAAATATACCTGTATTATTAGTTATTTTTTTGCACCATATTCTTTGGTGTTAAGTTTATATCCATTGACGAAATACATTAGATGTGTCTTGATCGCTCTTTTTGGTCCCATTGCAAGATGTATCAACCTTTTGTCAACGACACAATTTTTTGCCTCGTAAACATAATTTGAAAACCAACTGGGAACATTTTTACTGTAATCTCCGTTAAGATGTTCACGTTCATAAACACTATATATATAAATAAAATATTGCATCAAATTCTACACGTGCGTTAATTATTATAGAAATGAACAAAACACAAATTATTATTTCAGATTACCCAATAAATGGTGCAACCTCAGCACAATTTGGAAGAATATAAGTGTGTGCTATATGAAGATCTCTGTCATATAGCCATATTTCTGTAAATTTCTCAAAAAGTCGACCACGTTGCCTAAAAAAAGATAACTTTGTTTAAGAGGACTTTTGTCCGTCGCTTTTGTCATTACGACGAACACTTTTAAATGATATATTCGACCACTGAAATAGTGAGAAAAAAAGAACAAAACTTCTTCTTCGACTTAAGATTTACATATCAAACCTTCAAATCGTGTTTTTTTTCTTACATTTTTCTTCAGATGGATCAGATAACTATGCAAAATCAATTTATATTAACTTCATCTTTCAAATGCAATTAAGTTACTCGGTAACATATTACTACCTCTCAGATGGATACATCCATTCATATCGGATAGGACCCTTAGTCGTGCTTTAAATGAGAGATGAATACATAAATGTTCCATTACATTAAATAATCGAAACGGAAATATTTTCTTCAATTTGCAAAGAAATATTGAAATATCTACTTCAAGTTTACATAAACGTTGAACTTTTAATATGGTCGAACAATGCTCTTTGTAAAAACAGACTAAGCGTGACTATCTTCGAAACTTTTAACGGTAGTAGTTCTTTTAATAGAATGGGTAATAAATTTTGTATCATTTTGTGATAGTCGTGGCTTTTCGTTCTGTTCAATCTACAGTTTTTAAGTCAACACATTTACACAGATTTGATGAAATATCATTAGGAAATTTAAGCCTTTCACCCATTTTAGCATAACTTAAACTTGATTATTAACTAATTCGTAACAGGCCTTGAGTCTTTTATTGTCATTTGGTTTCATATAAAGCTAGGACGTTGCCATCATTGTTGTATATCGCATCTTGATTTCAAATCATCCTTAGTCTTCCCCTTGTCATTCAAATTTGTGTTAAAGACATTATAAATACATTTTTTATGTGGAAATTAGGTTGTTAATTAACCCCATTATCAAATGCATGAATAAACCAAATGAGAAGTCTTCAACATGTAAGCAAACTCTCATAAGCATTTCACCAAATACAAAGTGTGCATGGACTGTTCTATCATCAAGCACCTGGGTTAATCACCTTGAAGCATATTAACATGGCACCTCTGCTCGCTCGAGAGTCCTGGGGTCGAGCAGAAGCTTCCCAGGTGGTCGAGCAGTCCTGGTGGAGCACTTCCTTTTGCGATTGTGGTCTCATTTTCTACTACTTACCATTTGGTGAAATACGGTTTACATACCTTTGATGTTTGGACCATTTTTAGTTTAAACATAGGTTAATGGGATTCTTTTTGTAGGATAATAAGTTTTAAGGACAACACTTCTTAATAATAAGTTTTAAGGACAATTCTGCACGAAAAAGATAAAAGTGGTTATCATTTGTGTTATACAGGTAAACGATAAAAGCAGTTATCTTTATTTCTGTATAACGTAAAAAGATAACCACTTTTATCTTTTTCTTGCAAAATTGTCCTTAAAAGTAATTTTTCAGAAGTGTTGTCCTTAAAACTTATTACCTTGAAAAAATAAGCCATTTAAGTGAAAATACCTTTTTTGTGCATTACGACAACACCCAAAATATACTTTGTTTGCACCAATTATGAATAGTAAATTGACCTTTAATTTCTGTTTGCACTCCAGTTTCATATATCTTTGGATATTCTAACAAGTTCGTATATGCCTTCGCTTGACCATATTAATGGCGATTGTTTTGTTTATACTCTGTCAGCTAAAAAGTTTTTGTTATCTCCTCTTAAGGGATGATTTACATGGAGAAAATATCGATGACAGTCAAATAATGAAATTTACTTATTATTCGGCAAAGAAAACGCCCTTGTTTCTTTCGTGGAATATGGACATGCTAGGCGACCGGAAGTACTCCATCCTGAAAGCATTGCATAGACAGGAAAATCACTTATAGTCCATAATAAAGAATCAAACATATGAGAATTTTTCTTCTTTGAAATATCGTATGTTTTTACTCCTTCGTTTCACAGTGCTTTTTTACTTTTCAATCAACGGTTGTAAATAAACATTGATTCTTTACGTCAGATCGTCAGAGCCAGGGATGACAATAGTAAGTAACATATATTGCGTTTTCATACACACTGACGGAGGTAAATTATAAGGTGTGATGATATTAGGCCATGATGAATATTGAGAACCAAATTGAGAAAATGGTTTATTGTGTGTTTTTCCGTTGTGTAGTGTATTAATTAATGTACTCTGATATGTATTTTGTACTCTGATGTAAAGTTATTGTAATGATAATATTTTTCTTTGTTTCAGTTCTTATCAGTCGGAATCCCAAGTGATATGTCTTATTGATCGGTATAAGTCAATTGGATTATTAATTTGATTCGGGCGACAGTGCGGGTCATCACAACACCACCTTCACCTTCCTCCCTTGCGCCTGCACCAGACCACCTACCACCATGTCCCCTAGGCCCCTTGCGCCACCCCTAGCTTGGCCTCCTCATATAAATAAAAACGTAGTATGTGTCTATATATATATATATATATATATATATATATATATATATATTGGAAGCAAAAGGCAAAAGACGGTGTGCGGTAACACTATTTGTTCGCGCGGTCAAAGTCCTACCGTAAAAGGTTGGCGGAGTGGAACCCTTTGTGAGAACTACCTTAACTATATTTACAATTATTTATAATTATATTGGATGTTCAATGAATGATTGAATGGTCGCTCTGTGGTTGTTACAAATAATATAATCATCATTGTTCATACACGTACGAGCGTTGACTATCCGTAAACGCTCATATTCTATTTATTCTATGATATGTTTGAATGATTGATATGGATGTTGTTATTGTTGGTAATAGTGATAGTATGATATACTGCACATGTTACGCCTACATATATGGGAATATTTGGGTATTGGTTAAGTCTCATGCCAATTGGACAATATAAATGAATATTATATTCATTTGAATATGAGGCAAAAATTAAATTTGGAATTTTTATCTGAACTCGAATAGAAATTAAATTAAAGTGATTATGAAAAACTTTGTAAAGATGGAAATTTAGTTGAACAAGGTTTTGATATAAAATGGTATGTTCAAGATTAAAATGGTAAAATCAATTTCAATTTTGAAACTGAGTTTTGATTAACCACATCAGAGATGTTTTAAACTCAAACTGAATGTTTCGTTAAGCTTATATAATATTTAATTGAGATTTGGAAAGTTTGGCCTTCAAAAGGTTAATTTTTGTAAAATAATAATATCTTATTAGTTAAATAATAATATAATATTTAATAAAAATAAATATTTAAATTTTAAATCAAAACTTTGATATATTGTTTTGAAAAAGTCTTTGAGTGTTTTAAATAGATTTGTAAACTATTTTGTGGTAAATCGGATTAGTTTTAATATAAAGTTAAAATACGGTTAGAACAAAGCTACTCGCGCTGTGGTAGTTTGTGAATTTCAACTGTAAACTTCAAACAAGCATAATGGATGCAATTTAAATTGGATTTTCTCAAAACAAAAACGATTTGTTTTTAAATGATAATAGTTTTCAAATAAATAAAGAATTTTCAAATTTCGATACATAATTTTCAAGATATGCTCAAATTAATTATTAATGAAAATCGCGGTAGTGCAGTACGTTGACCATAATGGTAAACGACTATTTTAAATAGTTAAATATATGGAAAAATTAGTATGTTAACCGACTTTTTGTCCGGTCCCAAAAATAGTTAAATCCCACATGACTTGGCTATTGCATGGAACAACAGCGTGGAAGCCTTGTCGAATCACCTAGAGCTCCAGTCCATAGGGAACCGCACAAGAGTAGTCGATCCGACTCGATTGAACTGCTCAACAATGAACTAATGCTACAGGATCGGCCTCTAGCTTTGCCATCAACGCATCACTCGGCATCATAGCTTCTCGAAGCCTACATTAGTATGAATCTCGTATATCCCCTATGGGATACGAATTCGTATCGCTCGATGGGATACAAATTTGTATCCGCTATAAGTCAACTGATACGAATTAGTATCTCCTCATGGGATATGAATTCATATCCAATGCATTTCAGGGATACAAATTCGTATCTCGCCTACTCCCATTGGGATGAGTTTGCATCCCTTGTGGTATGCGGATTCGCATCCCTACTACTCCAACAGGGAGCGGTTTTGTAGCCCCAACATGGGATACGAAAACCTAGCCCCATTCGGAGGATACGAATTTGTATCCAACACTTTGGGATGCGAGCACACGCATAACATATGGGATACAAAATTCTGCTATGGGCCACTTCATCTCACATACTCAACTTCCAGCCACTCTAATAAATACCCCCTCATTTCCAACGTGAAAATGGTTGGAAAAAGCTTGGATCTAAGCTCTAATGGCCTCTTAAGCTTTAGAGAAGAAGAAGAAGAATCGCCTTTTTTCTCAAGACATCCAACATACAAATAATGAACCTTAAAACTTAGCCAAATATTGTAAATAATTGCAATGAAGATGTTCATCACTATTATCCGTCAATAATGAATAAAACCGAAAAAAACTTTAGAGTGGACGTAGGTTCAAATCGGACTGAACCACTATAAAATTATTGTGTTCTTAACTTTTCTGCTCTTTTCCTTATGCGAAACATTATTCTCGCTCAGTTTAAGAATCTTTACGTGTTATGCCAACTTTTTAGCATAAAAACTTTAGCGCACCAGAAAGGGGAATAAATGAACGATGTGCATCTACAGTCGATGCTCTCTCTCTCTCTCTTCCCCTAAGAAACCTAAAGCTTAGCCTTTCCTATTACTCGAGCATCAAGGCTTGGAACTCTACTCAAGTCCTCCAAGACTTACTAACCAAGCTAATAGACAATGGTAACAAAAATTTCCATCCCTATACTATAAAGGAGGCTTAAAACAAGCTCTAAAATGTAAAACAAGCTAAATGTAACTCGCGCACATCATTGACAAGTTATGGAAGCAAGGTTTCCAATGCTAAAACTGTATTTTTCTTGTTATCGTTCACGTTTTATCGCATCGTTGGTCCTGTTGCACCGCTAATACGCGCACACAAACCATCCAAAAATCTTCCTTATGCTATTCATGTGACCAAAAATTGAAATTTTTCACAAAAATAATCTTCTACTATAAACTATTTTCATAAATTTTTGAAAATTTATTTTCAACACTTTTTACTTTCCATACGAGATCTAGATGAAATCCAAAATTTTGGTAACACACGCTTTGCGTCATTCAAACCATCTATTGTAATGTAAACATATGTTTAAACACGCGCAAACTGTTGTACCCAAATTCTTCGATTTCGTGCAAACCGGAATAAAAGAAAGTAAATCAGTAAAAATTTAAATTTTTAAAAAGGATAAAAGTTTTTTTTTCAAGCAACGTTCAAAAAAAGTTTCAAAGATGTATTTTGCTGAAACTTAAATGATTCAAGTCACATGTTGGCGAAAAAGGAAGTCAACCACACAAAAGTGCGAAAACTGAAACTACACACAAAAGGACAAAATAAATTTTAGCTTAACGGGTAATAAGTGTTTAATTACACCCGTGACGATAACGACGCAAAATCCGTCCTTCGCTAAAATTTATCCAATGCAAAATTCTATTGTTTCTAACTCTAGCAAAACTGTTAGTTAGACAAGCAAATGAGATTTCATTCAAACGGATATGCGCGAATGACATAAATATTTCCAAACATAGAAATCTCATTAACATAAGTCGTGCTATTTAGACAACACTAACAGTTACAAGCACGAATTACCACAAAGCCTAGAACCAAATGCAAGAAAGGGAAAACAACAAAGATGACAACAAAACAACAACACCAAAACTGCCAAAACTATGCCTATACACAACGAGATGTCATGCTTCGCGACTGGAGCTCAAACCATTTCTACGACCTTTGACTAATCATATCATGATAGCAAAATGGTCAATCTCGTGTTAAAAACATTGCTGGTGTTGTTGGAGGTTTCCACATCACCATCTCTTTTAAGAGAGAATTTGTGATGAGAAAAGAGACTACCAAAAAACTGCTTCTCATGGAAATCCACCTAATATTGTCTAAGGACAAAACTGGATAGGTGAAATTATAGAAAGTAACTTCATGAGACAAAACTCAAGAACAACAAGCTGAATCAAATATGATGTGACACAAATTGATGGTTACTCCATCGATCAGAGAAAGGATTGATTTCCGCATCATGGGACAAATCTAGTCATAGCTTTCCATTTATAAACGATATGCTAAGTGGGTCACATGTCTACACGGGTAGTTCTAACATAGATTCCCGAACTCAAAAACTGACATTAAGAAAAAGAGTTTTGCTGCAAAATCTCCAAAGCCGATCAAACAAAAGAACATACAAGTCCGCATAAAACACAGATGTCTCTAAAATCTCATCGGCATTCTTCTCAGAAAAACCATCCAATGATAGCTTAATCTTCATCTCCAAAACAACTATCTTCTTCGTAAAAATATATTCCAACAAGACAAGGCAAAGGCGAATGCAGCATAAACAACGATCCTGTCCTAAGATCTCGAAGCAACGGACTGGTGCAAGTCCAACTGCCACAACAAATTTCCTTAGTCCTAAAGCCGTGAGATCTTTTTGCTCATTCGATCCGACCAAATGATCTTTCCCTAGGGATAAGACTTAAATCATACTAAAAAGATCAGGTAGTGCAAGTAGGTATTATGAACTAAGAAATGATCGGAGAGTAGAAATTGGATTTACATCTTGGAGTACTAGTGGGGTAAGATCTAATGCGCAAACAAGCCCAAAAAAGAGGAAACGAGGCGACAAAAAAGAAAGAGAAAAATAATAGAGATATGGTTTGGCTGTATGAGGAAGGAAGGACGAAAGAAAGAAGTTACGAGGGGATTTGGATGCAATTTTTATGGTTGATTCCTAAGTCTAAGTTGTACCAAAACTCATCAATAAGTTGACCACTCTAGGTATAATGGTTAAACGGTCAAATTTCAAATGAGTTTTGGCAAAAGATCGAACCTTGACCTTATTAGGTCGGATTAAAATATTAATCCACCCGCGTCATCTTTTAAGATTTGACGCGATCCAAACAACAATTATCCTGACCACCGTAGTATCAAAGACCGCAGTCGAACTTTGAACTGTCTCCAAAGATTTAAAGTAGTATCAACAATAATGTTGCGACCACACAACGAACGGACGAATTTAGAGTAGAGAATCAACTAGAAATCCAAAATAAAAACTAAAAAGGATTCCCCTCTTACCTAGCTGTTAAACAAACAAAATGATTCGAAATCAAATACCCCAAAAATCAAGACGAAGGATTTTACTTAGCCTTTTCGAGGGAAAATTTAAAATTTTTAAAAAGTGGAATTTATTATAAACTAACGATTTCATATTTATAAAGCCAATTTATTATTTCTATTATTAATATTTATATTCCAATTTATATCACCTACTGAAAAACCTTCTCAAGTTCAAAAATGTTGGAACTTTGAAATCTCGAGGATTAATTGTAATAATTTCAATAAATCATCGAATATATATAAAAAGAGGGATAGAAAAAATCAAAAGGAATAGATATTAATTATTTGTAAGTTTCGTGGCATATTCCTTTTCATTTCCAATTCCCTTCTTTCTACCAATTCGATTATATTTGTTAAAATCACACAAAGCCCAACAATTCTGCAACATGAATAGATTAAAATTTTAAAACCTCGTCTTCATAAAACTATATATTTATAAAACTATTTTTCTGAAATCATAATTTCAAAACTTTCCAAAATCCATTTTATTTTCCAAACAGTTTTAAAAATAAAATTCCCTTGACTACAAGGCCAAGAACTGAAATGAATACTTTCAACAAAAGAATATCCAGAAATTTAACCAACTATCAAATGGAATCACCTCGTAATTATATTTCCAAATGAATACGACATGTTATCATGGATTTCCTGTTTCAGACCAAGGAAAGGTCTTTGACTGGAACTACCAAATGAAACCAAAAATCAGAAGTTGCGACTATCTCGGTTATAGCTAGATTTTTGTCCGGTATCCAAACTCGAATCAATGGAATCCACCATATGTCGTCCTCATGCTCTTCACAATGAAATTGCAATGTACAATGGGGTAAGATAGAATTGTCTAGAAACCCGAACTCAACATATTTCAACTCTTAATCGCTTAAGAGCCATTTTATATAATTAGGTCCACGACTAATTCATCATTAAAATAAATTAAAGTGAAGTAAGAAAGACAAAGAAAAAAAGAAAAGAAAAACGAATTACATTCTCTCATGATTCCCACTTTTAACTAAATCCTCTGATCGTCTAACCTATGCCCGGATACCAAAGGTAACAACCCACACTTTTCTGAGCCCAAATTTCGATGAAAATCGAAACTCGAACACATCCAAGCATGGAGCACGTAAATCTAGTACCTGTAAATAAAAGATCATGAGCATAACCAGAGTACGATAAGGTAACTCACAGTGGAAATAAAACAGGATAAACTAGTAATAACCTAAGTAACTACCTTATAAAAGGGGGCTTTCACTTAAAGGGCATATTTTTTCAGGGTAATAAGTTTTAAGGACATCACTTCTGAAAAATTAGTTTTAAGAACAATTTGGCACGAAAAAGATAAAAGCAGTTATCGTTTTATGTTACACAAAAAAAAGATATCCGCTTTTATCTTTTTCCCGTATAACTTAAAAAAGATATCCACTTTTATCCTTTTCATACAGAATTGTCCTTAAAACTTATTATCCTACAAAAGAAGCCCTTTAACCTAATTTCCACTTATAAAAGTGAGTCATCAAGTCAATACCGAGCATGAGAGAGAACTAGAACTGAAAGCCAACTTAGATACGTATAAGAACCCCGACCTTCTCTATAGAAACCTGGGAGGTTGTAATGAGGAGGGGGTCAGAACAAAAAGATTCTGGTGAACAGGGAAAGTACAATACAAATTACAACACACAGATGTATCTCGTTTGGTTCAACCAAAGATATATGCTTGCCACGGCTAGTAATTCTAGCATAACATTGTAAACATTTATGCACGAATCCAACTACCCTTCCCAAGGTAGTATTCCCAATGATATCGATACCAAGATAGTACGTTTACACATACATTAATGAAGCTTTTATATCACCATTAATTAGTTATTAAACCTCCTAATCGTGGAGTTTATTTACTCATGTATGTATACTTTGCCACTTAATGCCTCACTATCGAATGATAGATAGAGTGGATTCTCCCGATCACTTAAGACCCTAGGCGAAGATGATTTACTCAATGTTATTATAAACTGGAAGACACTAGCTATAGGGTCCTACAGGTTAAGGCTTCCGTCATTTGCGCATATAAACCCACACCCGAATAAGGTGAGAGATGGTAACTCATCGCTTAAGACCAATAGTTCTTGTTGGTGGAATCTCGTTGTACCATCCAGCTGACCTTATTGGGTAATCTACTTAGATGCTTAATACTTCCCGTAGGATAGGTAGTCCTATGGAATTACCATAACTGACATTTTAAATCCAAGTTTAGGTAGGATTCACATACCATTTAAGACCCCTAACTAGATGACCTATTCTATGACGACCCAAACTTCCCAGTAAAGGAAAGGCTGGATTTCTTTGAGAACAAACACACATCAGATCACAAACTGAAGAACATTTTATTGCTGATTACAACAATTACACCAGAGTACAAGAATATAACTGAGTATGAACTTATTACAAAAATAGAAATACAATAATATCAGAGATTTAAATTACATTTAAATAGCAGCGGAAAAATATTACAAATATACAACTGAAATGAATACACGGATACAGAGCTTTCCGAATACCGCTTCAGCTGTAAGCCAGAATCCTGTAAACATATCTGCAAAAAGCTACTAGACTGCCCGTGTGGAAAATATGGGCATCCGAGTTTGCCAGTGAAACAAAACACAGGTCAGTCATGGGACTGGTATGAGAAATCTTAACTTAACTTATCTAATAATAAGGCTAATCACAGGACCACGCCGCTAACGCGGAACGGGTTTACTCCATTGGATTGCCAGTGCATAAATTAAAGTAAATCGTTAAACAACACAATGCTTTTTTAGAAAAATGAAACCATTATAAGACCCAAGTCCCATCACACAATGCAACGCAAACCGGAGGATAGGGTTTTACCTTATAATGGTCAAAAATGCTTGATACGATAAAACGAATTTAATATTAGTGTGTATATGGGTATATATATAATAAACATTTCAATCATAATGTATCAATCATAGACGACATAGTACCCCATCCTACTACGTCGCTATACTAGTTCTACAATCAAAACCGCATGGGGTCGTATTGGAAATTTGGTTTCCATCATTAGTCGAGGCTAAGGGCAAGCTCCTCTCTGTTTCGAGACACTCTAGCAAATGCCTCAGGATTACACCTTTGGGTAACCCTTGGATCTTCAGGGTCGGTCCCTACCTAAGGGTAGTGGATTAATTATGCCTGAACACACGCTTCCCGATCCCTTTGGACCTATAACATGACCACTAATGGCCTATAAAAATCCGAGGCGCCTCAAAATCCATCATCCACATAAGTAAAATGTCAGCCAGTTTAAGCACTGACACCACTCCTAGCTAGAAAGAAACGTGTGCACTCCCTGCAGTCCATATCCCGTTTTTGACTCATAGGGGGGTGTGAGGCTCGCGAAGTCACGATATACACAAAGCTAACCCGTAATAGGCTATACTTTGATCATCCCACAATGCCCTGCTTTTCAACAAAAGCCTTGATCATTTGCATCTTAGCGTGCCACATTGACAATTCACGCCATGCGATCAATCACTATTAATATATACCAGGGTGTTAAGCATAGAATAATTTTCCACCACCAAACAGACATACATCAACATAAATCGATTTAATTCACACGGAACGAAATCCAATGTCAGACACGCATCCATTTACTAGCTTATGCTCTGGTTCTGAGCGAAAACCAAATCCGAACAATCAACAATAGTCCGGACGGCCACCACTGAGGCCCCTTCAAGGTAGCTACTCCCATCAGGGTCTCTGTAGCAACACATTCATTCGATGTGAAGATCGTCGGTCTTCAAACACCGTCTTCATCTTCGACTCTTCATAGTCGTAGTAATTATTCGGAATGGGTTAAACCCGGTCTTTCCGGATAATTTGCGTATTTATGATTAAAAATCAAGTAATATAAAAACACATCCAACGCCTCATTCCAATTCAGAATATTCTTTTAATAAAATATTCACATTATCTTATCAAAGATAAATTCTTCAAATTATCCTTAAATCTTTCTTTTAAAGATTTATTAAGAACCAATTTGGGTTTAAATATCACAAATCATTATTCAATGATTAATTAAAATTAAGAAATTAATCTTATCTTTAACTGGGTTGAAGAACTAATGTCATTTAAAAACACCGTTCACGATAAACCCAAAATCATCTTCCATAAAATATGGAATCTTCACAGAAATTAAATCAATATATAATCATTATAAATTTCTGTATCCGACCAATAATGTAAATGGAATAACGGCAAAGCCTCTTAAATTCCATATGTAGTATCGGTCTTCTTTTACATAAGCTTATCTTGGTTATTATTAATTCAAATTCCATTCAACTCCAATTTAATATATTAGATTGGAAAACTTAACCTTTGGAAAATTTCCAACTAAATCTTAATAAAAGATTTATAAATTCCAAATCATATTTTCACTGTCAGTTGGGTCAAAAAACGAATGTTGCATGAAAATCGGTTCATTTCGTTGAAAAAGAATGGTTAACAAAAATCTATTCTTTTTTTTTTTGAGAAAGAATGTTTAACAAAAATCTATTTTAACTTTTTCACTATAAACCAAAAATGAAAATCTTTTGAATCTCATCTTTTATTGTAATCAAAAATGTGATTTTCTAATTCATTCTTTCTAATATGACAAAAATGTTCTTTTCTAATTTAACACAAAAGTGACAAATTTTAATCAAATAAACAATTTACAACAAAATGTTATTTTATGTCTGGTGTAACATTTTATAACAAAAATGTTAATTTCATTCTAATGTGACATTTTATAATAAAGATGATATTTATCCTAATGTACATTTTACACAAAAAAATGAGATTTTTATTTTAATGTACATTTTTCACTAAAGATGAGATTCTAATTCTAATGTACATTTTCCACTAAAAATAAGAATATTAATTCTAATGTACATTTTATAACAAAAATGTGATTTATATGCAACATCTTCTAACCAAAAAGGTATTTTTATTTTAATGAGACATTCCCTAACAAAAATGACATTTTTTTATTTTAAATAACATTTTCTCTTAAAAATGGCATTTTTATTTTCATAAACATTTTCTAATAAAAAGGCCATTTTAAACTAATGCAATATTCTATAATCAAAATGTTATTATAATTTCTTTTCAATGTTACACAAAAATCTGTTCTTTTTATTTGACAACTCTTTTCTAATACTAACAACAAGTTAAATATAGATATAGATTTCTATTGAAAATGACATATTCACGAGAATCATTATTGTCTACTCTTTTTCTAATGGTTCATATAAAAACGGTATTTTATATGTTAACAAATTTTCCCTTTCTAATGACAAATAAAAGAGAATTCTTATTTGTCAAAATCAAGTTTACATTTCTAACGACAAATAAAGAAAATTTATTTGTCATAACATGTTTTTACATTCCTAATCCGATCTTGATAAGTAAAAATGATATATTTGTTTTTTCAAAAAATTTATAATCACAAGATACATATTTGTTTTCATCCAATTTATGATCAAGATGACATATTTGATTTCAACTAAGCCACCATGATATATTTACTTTCATCCAAACATAATACACACAATTTAGTTCATTGATTCATCATGACCATAGAACAATCAATATTTCAACAAATATATACACAACAGGAACATGAATTTTATGTGAATATAAGTTTCACAATGAAATAAATAATTTGTTCGATTTTAAAATAGAAATATCACAATGTTCTTTGTCTGAATTTCCCGTGTACTCAGTTTCAGTTCTAGTCAGCTTCATGCTGTAGTGCTCGGAAATACGATCGCAACGCAACTGATTTCGCGAAATTCCGACGCTGTTTGAAGAAGTTACAATGGTTTATACGTTAATGATACAATTAAATTAATTAGAATATTTAATTAACTAAATAAATACATTAATCTTTCTTCCTCATGTCCCTGTAACACGCAATACACCAGAACCCATCTCAGCTCCCTCCATCTCCCCAAAGCGCATGGCACCTCGGCCCACCAGAGATCCATCTGGATCGACCACCACGTAGCCCTCGTCGCAACCTACCCGCGCACCCCCTCCATGACCAACTCGAGATTCTCCTGGCTCCCCAAACTCGCTTCGTTCGGCGTGTGTTCCAGCTCGAAATCAAAGCAAATCATGATGTTAAATCAAATCTTGACCGGACAATAGCAAGAGCTCCTTGAGAGCTTTGATTTTTTGATTTATAGGAGTTGAATAATACTGATTGAATGTTGAGATTTTGGGGGGAATTTGTCACGAGATATCGGCCATTGAAAACGTTACTGGCGGCTGCTCTAATTAGGTTTTAGGGTTCGTATTGTATTGGTATTTATACGCGTATTTACTACACTACACCAAAACAGGTGATTGCCAACGAGTATAACTGTCGCAAACAATTTCCGCAACACTTATTAGCGTTGCTATGGGGGCGTGGCAATGTATTACCAACGCATATAAGCGTTGGAAAATATTCATTCCCAACGCTTATATGCGTTGGCAAATATTCATTCGCAACGCTTATATGCGTTGGCAAATATTCATTCACAATGCTTATAATCGTTGGCAATATTATATTCGCAACACTTATAAGCGTTGGTAACATGCAACGCTAATATTTGCATATAAGATAGCACAAGCTCTATTTAATATGCATTCATTCAGCTATGGAATTATCTCAACATAGCAACATGTAACCAAATCAATAAGGAAAAAAAATCCATATTCATGATAACAACAAAGTATGAACTAACAAAAAAATTCAATACATAAAGATACTAAATTTAATACATATACAATATCTGATTCCATAGTAATAACAATACAGAATTAACATAATGCAAGATGTTTTTCATATTTGAAGTCTACAAGTACCAAACGCGAAACTCCAACTATATAAAGAACCATACATCCAAAAATTTGCATAGCTTGTACCACCAATTTTTCTCATTTTCTCTGCTTCTTCTACTGCTTTCTGCGTGCATTTAATTTAATAACATCAATTAAGTTTCAAATAGCAGAAAATGTTATAAGTTCAAAGTCATACCTTTTCAATTTTGACACATCTTTTGTCTATTGAGCTCGATGAAATCTTGCAATTTAAGCTCCTTTTTAATCCTTTTGTTTTCTTCAAGAACCTCCAATGCAAATTCCACACCACGATCACATAATGGTTCGTCAATCCAGTGGATGAATCCACAATCTCTAAGAGTTCCAGTATTTGCACAAATAAAATATCGGCGACCAACATTTTTATTTAAATAGCATGTTCTGAATATTGGTTCAATGTTGCAACGGCATAACAACCTTCGAGATTGTGCTTCTTCAACATAGCATGTTGGTAGGGGTATACGAAAAGCACATACAAATGAATTTATATACTGGCATTCTACCCTCAAAAATACAACAGACCATTTGAGAAGTATACTAACTAGGAGGACAGTTAACATATGTATGTATGCCAAAAATAATTTTATTTTAACTTTAATTTAACAGAGTAAAACCCTGCTGTAAACCCAGGGACTCAGGTTAAAGACAAACAGCACCATTAACAGGTAGATAGTCCACAAAATGAATCAAGGTCGAGGGGCGGTGTCTATTATATAAAGCAGACAGTGTCTCACATTATACAACTCTGGTTTTACATTTCAGTCACAAATTTCATCAAGTAACTTTGCATACATCTTTGTATTTTTGAAAACCTTTCATTGCAAAGAAAGAAACTGGCAACATTCACGGTCCTTTATTCAATTCTTACACTTCTGTTTACATTTTTAGTTCAAATTCAGTCTTCACCTAACCCATTTCCTACAACTACAGCTCACCACAATTTTTTGGTTAAATGCACTATTTACTATGGAATTTAACTATTATTTTTCTTTCCGTAGAAAATTGGAACTTGTGTTAATTTACAATTAGCTGCTAGATTAAAACTTCAGGATGCATGCATGGATTTTAAATGCTTTATGTATGTATCTGTTATTATTTCAAACAGCAACAAGTAAAAGAAAATTTTCAATTGCGGACCTAAACGAAATCAAGTGCATTTATGTTATGCAGACATAAATATATTCATTTCGTATTTACTATTTTAAACATTTACAAATAGTTTGAAGGTACAATTTTAACATGTTTCTTGTTATTTCAAGATTAGAATGTTTCTCGTTATTGCACTGAAAATGCCTATAAATTTGTCAGTGTAATAAAGTCTAATAGAACCCACGTTGAATGTCCATAAGGCTATTAACTATTAAACTAAAACATGCAAGAAAGAAGCACCATTTGCTTAAAAAGAAACCTTTTATTTATTACCCAAAAATTGAGGCTAACTTACTAAATCTGAAAGTTGGTGACATGCATAATTTATTGAAAAGTTTTGACTGTAATTGCATACACTAATGGTCTAATAGTGTCATCCATTTAGTTTATTCTTATGTGGATATCAAGGTTTAAAAATTGTGCGTGTATAATAATTCATACTCTATATCTAAGATCTATACATGTCAAAAGCGATTAGTTAATACAACCAAAACGTTATAATTGGAATTGAATAATATCTAAAACGAAGCAAGTCACACATAAATTGTAAAGTCTTGTATGACTATATTTCCTTAAAACTAAAGTGAGTTGATTAAAGAGAGAAAGAACAAAAACAGATTAGCTTACATAGGAACAGAACATGTGAAAGTCCATAACTGCAAATAAGTTGTGGTAAAAACAGACATAATGTTTATATATTTAAATAGGAAACATAGCTCTTCATTATCATGGTGAATCAAAATATTCGGTTATGCATTATAGAGCAAACAAATTTTAACCCAGACCTTATCTCAAGCTTTGATAGATCCTACAATTATGATAAACGTTGGAGAGGCAGTAAAATTAAAATAACTAATGGCATGTTAACTGATTTCACTTTTTAAACTACCAAATGGAAGGATAAATATAAACAAAGGTATACACATAACATGTTACAAAAATGGGTATGTGACTGTTGCAAAATGCTTAAATATGATAAATTGTTACTTGGATTATCAGCGCAGTTTTACTGTGCCTTAGGCTCAGTAATACTGAGCCATTCGACGGCTCAGTAATACTGAGCCATTCGGCTTAGTAATACTGCGCCGATCTGCTCAGTATTACTGAGCCTAAGGCGCAGTTAAACTATGTCGAACGACTCATTATTACTTATACTGTATGAAGATAATTTAAGAATTAGTTAATAAAGCTTATAGGAATTAGCTTATACTGTATGAAGATAATTTAATAATTAGTTAATAAAGCTTATAGGAATTAGTCAAATATTGTTAATATCAAATATTTGTTATGTTTTGCTGTTAAATAACTAACCATATATATCTCTAGCATAATTATCATTTTATTTCAGTACAAGTGAATACCAAACTTCTACGTATGTTTTTTTATTTGATGTGGGGCAACAAATCAATGTAGAATTCAGTAAAGTAAAACTGTATATATATATATATATATTATCAAAATTCTACATATTTTATTTCTATCCTTATTTATATTTATTTTTTTGGACATAAACAAAATGACAAGTACATGTATGAAAATAATAAAATATGTACGTAGTCGATCATTTGACACCTTTGTATTTTGATATTCATTCAACTGGGCAATGTACTTCACAAACGCTTAGGTGGTAAAACCTCCAAACACTAAAGGATTGTATTTTTATAGTCATTCAACTGGGCAATGTACGTAGTCGAGCATTAACATAGTTAAAGAAATAGCGATGTAATTACTAACCTGCTCTCCAACAAGTGGGTCTGGTGTATTTTCATGATGCAGAGGCTCTCTTTAAAGGATCTGGAAGTAATGTGTGCATAACCTACATTGTTAATAAAATAAATTAATTGAAAAACACTAGGAAAAATTATGTTCTCATTTTTTTTACTAGTTGAACCTTTAACATAATAATGCAGGTCTTTTATAGGTTTATGGCAACATGTACCCAGTGAACACATATTGGCATACAATTTTTGGTAAATAAACCATGTGGACAAAGTAATAAACATATGCTAATATGTCTTCATTTGGAACTTAACACATCTTTAAACCAATGTTCAGGTCATGCTTTAAAGTTTACAAAAATATATGACAGCTCAACATACATCAATCCACTAAACCTTGTCCCCTCTAATTTATAATATTGTAGTCCTTGATTTCGTCGAGTAGATTATATATGTACCTGTGCATAATTCAAATTCTCCGTACACTAGGGCTTCCGCTGCTATCCTAGTGAAAAGTGCCATACAATACCTGAATGTATGTATATACATTTATGAAAATAAAAAACTTCAATTTGATTGTATATATTTCAAACTTATATAAAAACACAAACTTGTACCTGTCAAATGCAGCTATGCTAATATGGCTGCTGTAAAGCTCAGTCTCTAACTTTTCAAACTTACACTAATCATTTACCAAATCCATCTTAACTTCTGGCCAATAAGAGTAAGTAAGAGTTAGCAAAGAATATCATTCAAGACTTTTACCTATGGATATACATCACAATACATTTAGTTAGATCTATATATAATTTTACTTATAAAAAGCGGTTTTAAATGAAAAGAAATTACAAAATGAGACTAGTTCAAGTTCTGGAATTTTCATGGCCAAATAATCTTTTCAGGAATGTTTAG
Source organism: Allium sativum (assembly GCA_030737875.1). Classification (NCBI taxonomy): domain Eukaryota; kingdom Viridiplantae; phylum Streptophyta; class Magnoliopsida; order Asparagales; family Amaryllidaceae; genus Allium; species Allium sativum. The sequence continues at coordinate 171,194,733 of CM060924.1, read as the reverse complement.
ATAATCAAAATGGAAACCAAAATTTCAAACCTTGGACTTTAGAGCTATTTATAACGTTATGTAACAAAATCTAATTTTTTTGAGTTAGTATAACTAACATTAAAAATTAAAATCATACCTTCTGAAATCATAAAGCCATGGTTCCTGAGAAGCCTAAATAATACAGATGTTGCGTGAAGTCCATCTGTTTGCACATGTTAGTATAACCACTTATGAGTATACCATGTAACATTAACCTTATTTCTTCTTCAAAATGGTATGCAAGTCCCAGGTGATCAATTATATCAATGAGCTTGAGTTGTGCTAATGGTTCCGAGACGCTGAACATGGCAAGCACCTGTTTCTTTAAGTCCCTTGCTAGAGCCGCATAATTTTCCTCCTATTTACAGCTTGACATTTTGCTAACATGGTGCATAACAAAGCAGCCGCAGGCACACAGCACACGTGGCATACAATGGTGTTCGGGCACAATTATCACAATATATGTGCAGTATGCACTCAGTGGCAATTCAAAATCTCATGAATCGCCAATATACTTCATGTTATTTTTGCACCATCAATAACTGTAATAGCCAAATGCTTCCAATAGATCAAAAATGTCTCGAAGAACCAATCAACAACCACTCAAATTCTGGTTTCCATATTGGAACAATCCGACCCAAACTCCAAGCCCAAACCGCACACAACCACAACATAAGCCAACACGGGGGAGATATTTTAGAGAAGTCATTAGAGCTTTTCCACCCTACCGAAGAAAATGATTGAAATTACACACTGGGGAGATATTTTAGATAATAAATAAAAACATACAAATTCGTTGCATGCAAAATAATGCATTAAAAAAGCTAGCATTATCTCTCATGTATCATATACATTACAAGCTAAATATATCAAATTCACTGCAAATGTCCTTAGAAGATGATTCGAGTGTATATGTTATTTAAAGCAGTGCGTTGAAGAGTGCCCGTGAACACTTAATTAAAGCTAATTCAGAAAGAATTTTATGTTGTCAATCCTTTACTGAGTAATCAAGTTGTTACTCCAACTGCTCCTTAAAAAATGGTAGTATCAACACTTATTTAATTCCCTTTCCAGTACTATAACCTTTATTTTTTTTATCAAAGTATAAACTCTGTATTGGTTGCTCTAATGCATATACCATAAATATATTTCATTAGTCCAAATTTAGCTGAATTTGTAAATGAACAAAACATTGCACGCGTTGAACTCCATCCTCTGATCCAGGTTGAAATAAACATAAAAATGGTAATTCATTCCCCTAAATGCTTGCTTGACACAAAGATGAAATACAGCAAAAGCATACCAAGCAACAAATAACAGTGTATAATTAAATGGGATAGTTGTAACTAAGAAAAAGGTGAAGATCAATTATAAAATTATATAAAGTTGGAGGTATGAAACAAGGGTTCTTATTACTTAAATATAACAGAGCTAAATTACTTAAATATAACTAAGAAAAAGGTGAAGATCATTCAGCATGAACTTACAAGTCATACGAGGTAATCATCTATACTCTTCTTACCCTCCAGGTTTCCTTAACCATTGTTTCAGCCTTAGATGCAAGTGCAACTTCCCCCAGTCTAACTCTTCTAATAAGAGCAAGCTCTGTCCATTCATGCGTTGAATTAGATATCTGCCAAAAGATACATGCCTTCCCATCCTTGCATAACTGGATATAATTAAATATTATCAATTTGTTACCTAATATTATCAGTTTGTTACCTAACATTCACAAACTGATAATATTTAATAACAAATTGGTTACTTTTGGGAGATATCAGTTTGTTACCTAATATTGCTCTTCCCATATGCATATGAATGATAAATGCATTCAAAGACGTTCATTGATATGAAAAAAGTAAAACATTGTAAAACTTCGGTTAGTGGAAATCAGGTTTAATTATTTTTTACATGTAATGGACGTCTGTGTTAGTCATTGTTGTTCTCTCATTAATTTTGGTGAGCGCAACACTATTGATTTTAATATTAAAAGGGAAGTGATTATTGAACATAAATAAATTTCCTATTTCCATGTACTGCCTATTTATAAATATCACTGTTAAATGTTTAAACTGGTCAACTTTTGAACTTTCCCCTGATTAAGAGGCCCAAATATCTACTGGTACAAATAACTACTATCCATATTGCCCATTCATATCTTATATTTAGTGTTCATGAAAGCAGCTTAACAAAAATTACATTCTCACCCAAGTTCATGCAACGCACATATGTAGAAAATTCTGGATTGGAAAATAATAAATAAAAATAACGGAGAAGAAGTGAGAAAAAAAATAGTAAACTAGGCCGCCACGCTTAATCCTATACAAAAATAAATTTACCTACCAAGCATGCATCATGCAACATAAATATTTAATTTATTGAATGCTGTCTAATGGGTACGCCGCTACGTTCGTGCATATAATTTTGTTTTCCTTTATGTCAGACTTTCTTCCTTTCTAATATTAATATGCAGTTAGTACAGCTATAAAAAAGGTTGCTACCTACCATGTTTCGTTATTTACATTCTTCATAAACAAATAATATGCATATTACTTAAACCCTTATCTCAGCAGAAATGCAAAATCACATTTCATGTTTTTCACGTAATTCTCACATCCCTGCTTATATATTTTCTTTCCATAACTTTGTACGAAATGAATATATATACTTTGATCTGTTAACTCTTCATAATGTATCCTTTATTATAATTCCTCAGACTAAATTAATAATTTAATCTACCATAATTATGTACGAAATCCCTTAGTCACATTGTAACGTCATTCCTTGACAAACATTTATATATTATTATAACTAATGCTATATTAACTCATGTTGCATTAATTCATGCTATATCACTAGCACTTGGAAAAAAAAGCCAACTTACTATTTTACTTTTTAAGTATTATTTTCAAATTGTTTTATATTCCAACAAAAGGATTATTGTAATTAACCTAATTCAGCTATTATTCCCTTTCATTAGTTTTCCCTCTAATTTTGTCATCTATGTTAAGTTAACTATTCCACTGCTGCCAAATATGTTCCTCCCTAAAATATTACATCCCCTATCCATACTCAATAAACTCTACAATTAGTTATTACACTCCCTTTATAAAGGCAGATTATACATCAGACAAATAATATAGTCACCATCATCATAGATTTTATGTTACAATTATATAGATTTATGTTACAGTTATAAAGATTTTATTACCATAACAGAGTCATCATCGTCATAAAAGCTAAACGACTTTCAAATATGAATAGTGAAACAAATAAAGTTAAATTATAAACCTTATTTAAAAAAAACACTTAAAGGGTGGTTTAATATTGGTTTATAACAACATGGTCATGCGAGGCATGAAGAAGCGGTAAATATATGCACTAAAAGTAGATTACATGGGCAAATTTTTATAAACATAGATTATACTCATATACTGGTACTAGTTGAAATGTAGAACAAATGTTTTTCTTGATGTGGACATAGCCATCACGATCCTTTTTTCATTCACTCTAATTAGATACATGTCTACATACTAGTGTAATATAAGGAACCTAAGACATGGACACATCATCTAGATTAGGATGAAAATATGCAAGTCATGGTCGTTAGCGAACTTTGGTTAAATTGAACGTACAAACTGAAATATTGAGTTATATGAATTAGTAAGGCAAACAGAACCATCTGGCATTACATAGCGACATCATACAATTTTAATCCTTGTTCGTTCACAGCCTCACATAGCCGAAATCCATCCAAATTATCTGACATCTTAAATCCAAAACCAAGTAAGATCTAAGAGCATAAACTTGGTTCAACAAGAAAAGTTTGAATTTTCACTAAATGCTTTATGTAAATAGAAACCATTTTATTAAATAGTTTTCTAATCAATAATTTAGGTACTGTAGCACTAGTCTAAGCCGCTAAAATACAATTGGCCCCATGATTTCCATTTCTTAACTCTTTCAGGTACTATAGCATTTCCCTTTTCTAATATGCTATATGCGGTTCACAGGGTGCCATTTCTATTTCATGACAACATCAAGTATTGTTATTTGACCACCATATTGAACAAACTGTTCTCAAAACAAGCAGCTACCAAAAATTAATTCCTTTGAAGCTAATTAACTTTTAATCTACAAAATAGAATTTCTCCTAATGCATTTATCCATCAGAATACATTACTTTGCAACCTTCGCGGAATAAAAGCACCCTTTGTTTGGAAAAATAGCCGGTCTTTATTTGTGAATCATGAAAAATAGAGATCCGTATAGTCCAAGTCGACCATGACTAGTAACTATGTAGTAGATAATCCAAAATAATTGTTCCGTAAAAAACATTCTAGTACCATAAATTGTCTCCCAAAATAAACATAGTCTAAAATTAAAGTACAAAATACATCACTTGACCATCTCTAAATCGATCGGAAAAGGAAGATGTATTAAACATCGGACAATTACCTGAGGAGTCTCAGTTTGAGAAGGCTTTGTAAGTCCAAGAGTTTCCATTTGAACAACTCTTTTAGCACGAAAATGATCTGAAAGCAAGTTCCAAACCTGAAATCGACAAAGTACAATTTGAACAAAATTTATACCTGAAGTGATTGAATGCGAGCACAAATCGAACAAAGATCCCTAAAACTGAATGCGAGTTGTTCCCTGAAGCGACCCCAAAATCCGATTAGAGAGGAACTGATTTGAATCATTTAATATTAACCATTCCAGGATTCCTAATTCTTTTTTCCTTCTGTCATCGTGGGTTTGGATTTCTGATTTAGGCGGCCGTTTTTGGTAAAAGCGTTGAGAGAAGGAACGAGAAATGGAAAATAGGGTTACAGGCTTTAGTTTACCATTTTACCCTTAGAAACTAGCCTTACAACACAAATAAGCGTTGGCAATAAAAAAATTACAATTATGTACTTTTGGTAACACTCTTTTAATATAGCAACACATATTATTGTTACTACTCTACAACAGAATTAAGTGTTGGCATTTGAAAAAAAAATGTGTTACCAAATGGCCATTATGGTGTAGTGTATTTTAATTCATTTAATTCTATTAAATTTGTATATCGTCTGGAACTCCGAATTAAATCCAACGAATGTCGCCCCTAGCTAATAACCCCCGTCCCGGACGCAATGGAACATGTTTCGTAACCCAATTCTGCTATTACGATATGTTTTTCTTTTAAATTTAATTATAAATCATTAAATTATTAAATTCAAACGTACATTTTAAATTACCGGGGCCACATACGAACTCTAAAAATTATAGGAAAATTATTTCTAGTTATGTTTTGACGATACGGTTCTAACGAGACTAATTTTGTCGAATTCTGAGACTGTTGGAAAAATGGTCATTTTCAAGCTGATTAAATTTGACCAAAACTGACAAAACACGTTTTCCTTTGCCACGCTCACATATTGATTCGAAAAATTATGAAAATTGAAACTTAGCAATAATTTGACATTCCGGTTCCAACAAAAGTGGTTTCGTAAAAAACCGAGGTCGTTTGAAAAATGACTATTTTTAAGGCCAATATATTTAATATTAAAAATACATTTTTAAACAAATAAATTCCGAAACTCAAAATATATAAGTGTTTATTGTTTTTCAATGCAGAAACGTCATTCCGAACTCAATGGAAGTTGTTTCGAGTCGGAATTCCTTCATATGTGAAAAGTAGCCTTTCGGGCCCTATATAATATATATATATATATATATATATATATATAAATATAAATTCTACAACGACCCTCCTAAAAATTGAATTGGCCATAACTTTTGATTTTTAAAACGAAATTTCAGTTTTTCAGATTCGTTGGAAAGATATGGTTAAATAGATTTAAATATTTCTAGTTTCGCTCAATTCTGATTTAAAATGAATCCTGTACAGTCAGTCAAAGTTCAAATTCAAATTTTCAAACTGCAGCACTGTTTTAAACTCCTTTTATAATTAAATTGAATTTATTCGCTTTAAAATATAAAAAATTAGTCGTTCTTATCTAAAATAAATTATTCTAAATATTAAAATCCATTAAAATTTCTAAAATAAAAATTTTAAATTGGCCCCAAAATTCTGGGTCGTTACATATTCCCAGGTGGACTTCTTGACCTAAAGCCACTTAAGGCCCAAGGAAGCGTACTATTCGCGAAGATTATCAAGCTCGTACCCAATTAGCCTTTAATGTTTTAATTTATGGGAGGTGGGCTACGCAATCGCTCAATACCTTTTTATAGGTGGATCTAACCACTTAAGACCTTAATTCCCAAACCAGGCTACTTTATTGAGTTATTTTCGTATAGTTTCTCTTTACGGAAATACCATACATACACGATTAATTATCGCTACGGGTTCCTATGGTTAATGTTGCTACACATCATTAATCTACCAAGTCCAATTCTAACTTTTAATTATAAGTTCTAGATTAACTAGTTGAAATAAGGAAAGTTATATCCTTCTTAGCCTAGGATATTTATTCAGTTATTTTCCTTGTTAGACTTGGTATTTGAACGACAATCAATACCCATCAATCCCCTTTTTATTTCATTCATTTCTGTGTAATTGGTTTATTTCCATTTATAACCATAATAGTCTTCCTAAGGCAACCATTACTTTTAAATACCATTTATTTCCATTGATTTTCATTAATGTCGTTTATGAGCCTAACGGTCATAACTTTCCTAAGACATTAATCAATAGTGAAATATCATTATTTTATCAATTCCGAAATATCTATTTGTTATACCCCAACGGACATTTCTAATTTACTTATTTATTTATTGCTTATTGTATATATGTATATATATATATATATATATATATATATATGTGTGTGTGTGTGTGTGTGTGCACAGACCCCTCATAGCTGACCACTTGTGGATGTTGGATTTGCAGGGCGGTTCCGGGTAGACTTCTACCACAAGTTGAGCTTAGTCTCGTGTCTTGGTACGATTAAAATTTGATTCTCTTATCGGGGTTTACAACATTAATCCTAACAAATTTAGAAAATTGTACCTGTTAGGCTTAATTGCCTAATTAATTTTTTTCCCAAACCGACGTCGGTACAATAACTATTTATTTATTTATGGCCCTGTTATCCTGATCCATGGTTTTTAATTTTATATAAAAGAGCACAATTGTACGGATTGGATCGTGGAAACAATTATGGGTTGAGTTGTAAGTTTCATGGATCGGTTAGAGATGAAGGTGATGGATCACGAGTGCATGGTCGTTTGTGGATCGTGTAGTCATGGATTAGGCAATGAAGAGTGATCCATGGATCGGTGAAAACATGGGTCGATCGTATGCATGAATGGACTGCCTGTACATGTGGATCGTGTACATGGTTGTGCATGGATCATAGTGCACATGATGGATCATGATATTAAATCATGGATCGAAGCAATGCAGATCAACATACATGGATCAGCTAAAAGTTGGATTAGGCAAGTGCCGCACACATGGAACGTGTGGATCAGATTGTGGCACAACGTATGGATCGTGTGCACAAATTATGGATGGGGCAGACTTAAACGAAGGCAAAAATGCGGAGCGCACATGGCAAAACAAGGGACCGGATCATTATGCATACATGGATTGGGTCATTGGCAATTATGGATCGGTAAGCGTAGAACATGGCAAAATGGTGGATTGGACCAGGTTGCACACACACACGGATCATGTGTGATCCATGGCTATGGACCACAAGCGATTATACATGGATCATATACATATCAATTCAAGCTCTATAGCACTCCTACCTCCGTCTATAAATACTAAACCACCTCACACATAAAAGGGGTTAGAATTTCTCCTGCCGAGGCTCTGCCATAATTGATATTGAGCTTCTCAAGCATCATTCTCCTCCAGAATTAACTTCTTCACCGAGCTCGATTATCAAGATCAAGTCCGATAATCATTACTATTTGTGGATCTCAGCGTGTTATACTATGGAATTAGAAAATCATTGCGTAAATCATTTAGAAATGTTGTAATTCGAGGTCAGCTTGTAATTTTTAATAAAGAAATCAACGAAATGCACATTCAATGTTGAAGTAGGCCTAAATAGCGACTGAACCCTTATAAATCCTGTTCTGTGCTTTACTTTTCTACTGTTTACTACTTTTATTCTTATTTTTCTGCAATTGAAAGGTGTTTCTACACCTCTCTGGGTGTTAGCCCATTTTCGGTGTTAACATGCCTTATCTTTAGCAATCAATTGCACTAATTGCTACAATGGTCACCACAAATATATTCATTTAATATGAACTACATTTATATGTATAATTCCATAAAAATTCATTCATTCAAACATCCATTAATATATATTTCCTTATTTACGTAGATTTATATTTATATTTTTGCGTAGTTAACGTAATTATTTCTTTTATTATTATTACTATTACTTTTATTACTATTATTATTACTTTTAAGTTTAGTAATTTGGTTTAACTAATAACCAAACATTGCTTTTTGTATTCAATCTTGCAATAATGTTCTAAATCTTACAAAAAGACCATCAACTACAGTTATTGTAAACTCTTCCTGAATATTGGAATAAACACCTTTCAAACCACAAGAAATATATGTTATGTATGTTTTGAAATAGTTGATGTAAACTATGCACAAATACATATAATTATATTTATACGTGAATTTACACAACTTTTTCCCTTTTTGATTTTGAGCGTATTTCTGATTGGTTTCGAAATAATATCCTTTTGTTTAAGGAGGACAAAATGGCGCAATTTACAATTACTAAGTTAGAACCCAACAAAATTGAGCATAAACAGGTATATATCTTTTTAATCAAAATTACATAATTTATGGTTTAACACTAAAACTACAGATCTGGAATAAAACTACATCTGAACGATGTTTTATGAGACTCATTTCCAGATCTATAGTGTCTTACAATAACCACAATATATTTTCCAACACAATTGTAGACAATAATATAACCAATTAAGTAAGGCTACAAATTATGATATTATTCAGACCACAAATCTATATTTTCATGTTTTTGGACAACATTCATAAATAAATCTGATAGGCATCATTTTAGATCTAACAATATTATGAACATATCTGATAAATATTAGGCATATATTTAAGATCTAACACAAACAAGATAATAAGTTATTTAAACATTGTATATAAATTTCCCATTCACATGAAATCATCCAAATCTGAAATATGAATAATATTTTAGGTCTATAATCCCAAAATTCTTTCAGATCTACAGTTATTCTGAAAAGGGGATACTTTTAGGTCTGTAGATTTGCAAGAAAATAAGAATAGAGGGGAGAATTCAATGAAGAATAGCTTAGAAGTCAATACATACCCTTTTCCACTTGGATCTGATTATCCCTTTCAAATCCATACGATTTATGTTTGATTTGATTGTATATGAATCTATTTTTGATTTAGAAATTTATTTGAAGAGAAAGGGAAATGACATAGCTCTGCCCCTATTACCAGAAATAGGTGGAAAAGAATGAGGCCTTACCCGTTTATTTATACGAGTGAAATTGACCATGAACCGTTAGATTTGAACAATTAAACATCCGTCCGTTTATATAATAATATCTACGTAAATACCCTTCAAAACCTAGCTGTCACTGGGTTGTACAGGCTTGAAGCGGTCGACACCCTCCTACCAAGCGGTTGACCGCCCTTCATCCAACCTGCCTAGTGAAGGTGGGTTATAGAAGGCAATATATTTTATATTTATTACATTTTTTATTTTCGTCATTTTTTCGTATTTCGTCCGTAACTTTTTCATATGGACTTCGTTCACGAAACTCCAAACGTGAAGGTTGACCAAAATTCTGAGATGAATGCAATGCTTAAAGTTTCGTGGTCAAGTTCCTTAATTTGTAGAAATTCCTAATTTTGAAGTCTAATTAAATAACTAATTTATTCATTGTCAAAATTCTGGGTTGTTACATACATCATTTATTTATCCAATAAAAATTATAAAGGCACTAAAAGGGCATCGGAATGGCATTGGAAATTTCGGTACCATTATGATGCCATTCATGTATTAAAAAAATATAATGGTGCCAAAGTGATGCAGAAATGATGTTGGAACTTTTCGACGCCATTGCTGCAATATTTACTCAATCACTAAATACTATAAAGGCATCGAAAGGGCGTCGGAATATGGCGGCGTCACTCAAACACTGGATTTATTCAAATATAAAGAACTAAATTATGTTTTAATGATTGTATGATTCAAGAAATTAAGCGAACCAAGTAGCGGAAATGCGCATATCACAAAATATAATAATATTAAATGATCATACATGTTTCTTTGTGCAATTAATTGAGTTTGCGAAGAGTAAAACTCCATTGCATGTTCACATACGTACATCTGTTTCCCAGTGTTAAAGTACCAATTACAATTAACATGAATACATTTTCTGCAAACAAAATGAATGGAGCTAATTACACATCGAACAATATTTCATTTTACCAACATCTAATAAATTAAAAATAAAATCGAAGTTTTTATTATATAGATTCACATATAATAACTGGTAGGCATTGGAGTTTCCCGTACATAAGTAATTAGATGAAATCTTAATTAATTACCTAATCGTTTGACAATGATAATAGGAGTTCTTATTATAGTACACAATAGATTTGCTTAGAACATTTTAATAAACTCGTCCGAAACCTTAGAATCATGAGATGCATCTTAAACTTACTAACCACGTAATAAATGAAATCATCTTGCAAATTCCAATTGCTTGTTTCACTCTAAACCTCGTCAAGGAAGGTTATGGGACGTTAATTTCATTATTTCTTAAGGAACAAAAACGCGTCACAATTTATATAGGCCCGCTTATTTTCATTCTCAGACCTGCCTTTCTCCATTCTCCTTTTTATTTGCCCCGTATTCAGTATCCCAAACCCTAAATTATCTACTTCGCATACTTGTCTGCAAGCATAGATTTTCGTTCGCCCCTTTTTTCTGCTATTTTGTTGGTAGGAGTCGCCGATCCTATTGTGGCTAGGCTTCGGGATCCAGATTGCATCGGTTTCGGTCACTACTTATTGGATTTTAAGGGTTTCTTATTGTTCAGGTGATTTCCTCTTTAAGTTTTCCCAAATTAGGTTTGATTTTTTTAATTTTGATTTCTAAAATTAGGTTAGATGTTGTGATTGAATTATTGTACAAGTCTGAGTTTACTCTACTCACATTAGGATATTACGTTTAGTTTTCCTCGTAAGTATTGGATATATGACATATATGAAACACCATTGACATTAACATAACTTGTTTTTGAACTAATATTCTAGATGTGGTTTAGCTAAGTAGTTAAAAAACAGAAATATATCTGAAAGACAATGCAAATATTTGGTGGCAACATAATTAAGAGTACTTTCTGTTGCAAAACTTCTTAAAAAATGTTATGTGATGTCATTTTTGACATGCATCATGGAGTATGTGCCAATGCATTTCACTAAACCGGTAAAAACTGCACATTTTATTAATTTCAACGAAGAAGATGCTTTCTTTTCAATCAAACGACATTTAAGTGTTTTAAATAGATGAAGTATTTTAATTATTGAGTTAAATAATTGAATACGTACGTGTGTGTATAATCAATGTGCTGAAACCATGCTACAGTCCCTTCAGACTGTCTTTCGAGGTCTGAAATCTACCGGGGAGTTGATTGCGGTTTTATATGTCTAATTTGGTGTGGAATTCAATGATGTGGAAATCTATTGAGGAGGAGGTGTGGCTTTTGAAGGGAATGAGGTGTTCCAAATGATTTCTGATACTAGCAGCTTGGTTGTATACTATGATCTAACACTGGATAACATATTAGTTTTTCATGGGCAGTTTGGTTTTCCTCTTTTAAAAGTGATATGTTTGTGATATACCCCCAATACATGTATATTTCCATACAACATTAATATTATTTATTAATACAAATAATATTGCTAGTTGTTTAGGAACCTTCCTCTTTCTCCATGGTTCGCCTAATCATTTCCTCCGTCTCAAACTTCGCCTCAAGCCTAACTTTTACCCCTTTTGCATCCTCCTCAGCTTTCGCCCCTCAAAATTTGTCACCACCACTTCCATCACCTCTGATTCTCTCATCGCCTGACCCTCTAGACCTCTCTAACATTCCTCCTAGTCGGATCCCCACCCTAGAATGCCTAACTGAGATTCCTAATGATAGATCCAAAAGATGGTCCTCTCTCTTATATGCCAAGCCGAAGAACGCAGATTCGTATGCTCCGCCGGAGTTGCAACTAGAATTTAAAGGCAAGGTTATGATTCCAAATTCAGTTATCTTCCTAGAAACGAAGGAATAGTGGCAAAATTACTTAGTGGTTTTCTTCCTGGATAAGCTGTTAAACTTCTATGTTGTTACGAACCAGCTGCAGCGTCTATGGAAGCCGCAGGGAGGTATTAAGGCAAAGTATAATGGCAGTATGTTTTTCTTCTTGTTAGCAAACTCTAAGGATATGTATCACCCCATATTTAAACTACACTAAAGAAGATAAATCAAAGAATAATTAATTTATTATTAAGAATTAAGGGAAACGGACTATGTCATTGTGTCTATCTCGAAATTTTGGTCAAGATAGACACCTGGTTTGCGTAAAAGGTATAATGTATGAAGAAGTTATGAACGGTAGAAGTTTGATGATCAAAACAGGGACAACTGGCGTACTTGACAAGTGCGCCAAGACATTTTTACACTGGCGCACCTGCCAAGTGCGCTCATAGTAGTTTTTGGGCTTCCAGACCCAAGTGGGTGTCGACCCATAGCCCGATTCCCCCTAGGGCTAAGTGGCATTCGAATTCTGGAGGCTGGAAGCTATAAATATACCCTCATATCTCTTGTTTTCTCATTATAAAAACAATGGAGGCCAAATGCTGTCAGTGCATGAACTCAGTCTAATCCTTTCTTCTACAAATCAAGTTTAAAGATTCAAGTATTTCAAGAATTGATCTGAAATTCAACACCAACAATTTCTTTTCTATCTTCTAAAATCCAAACACTATGAGTTAGTTACTTTTAGATTTAAATGATTAAAAGTAAACGTGATATTACTGTGATCTGGATATATGCCTGTGATTGAATCATATTGGATCTATCATAATTTGTGAATCTATAATATTCTAGGACCTGTATCTAAATCTTTATCATATAAGATCTATTGGGACTTTTGAATCTATGACATAACTATGATGTGGATCGTAAATATTATCATGCTAGATCTACCTTTATAGATCTAACTCGCTTGTGGTTAACTTATCATGTCACAATTGTGGATCTTAAATACTATCATGCTATATCTACCTTTATAGATCTAATTCGCTTATGGTTGATTTATCATGTCACAATTGTGGATCTTAAATATTATCATGTTAGATCTACCTTTATAGATCTAATTCGTTTGTGGTTAATTTATCATGTCACATTTGTGGATCTTAAATATTATCATACTAGATCTACCTTTATAGGTCTAATTCGCTTGTTGTTAATCTATCATGTCACAATTGTGGATCTTAAATATTATCATGCTAGATCTACCTTTATAGATCCAATTCGCTTGCGGTTAATTTATCATGCGACGATCGCCCATAACCCCTGCACTATACAAGAGAAATAATGCACTGAAAGATGTGCAAAGCTGTTATAAACGATCATCAGTGTAGGAAAACACAAGCGGAACCTGTCGTATAACTCACAATGCAAGGATAAAATGTAATAGAACATATACAACAGATAATAGTAGTGAAGAAGAAACACTGGACTTCCATACAACTAGAAAGTAAGATCCACAAACTTAGAAATAATGTTAATACAAAGTTGCCTCACTACATCACTCAGAAAAGAAAACAGCAGAAATCCAATTATTAGCTACCAGTAAAACTAGTACATGAGTCCCCTGCTCGCCATCGATCAGCATCGTCCTCCTCACTAAAGCATTACCTATCCCCTGTTACTTAGTCTGCCCATCCACAATCGGATGAACAGCCCAAGGTAATAGGAGGATACATAAAACCTTGAGTTAGACAACAGTCTTAGTGAGAGATAAAACATTTAACAAACTTCAACAATAAAGTGTATGAGAGAGGATAGATAAACATACTAATCTACCCATAACACAAGAGAAGACCTCAACCTTATCGAACAGTGATAGCCTTTACAATCCACTCAACCAAAGGAATAACAATTCATACATGGAAACCAGAGAAACCATTCAATCATGGAAAAACACAAATAACATCCAGATTATATAAGTCTCACACAGACAACCCTAATCGAGTTTAACATTCCCCAAGCACTCTCCCCAGAGGCCTAAACCAATATCAGTTAAGTACTCAAAGAACATCTCCCTCGACTTTGGATAATCTATGTGAGATAGTACAAACAGAACAACCAATCATCCATGATTGACTCTGGCTATCACCGCCAATCCTGCTTTGAAACCACCGTTAATCGTATGACGGCCAACCTTTCCATATGTCAAGGGCTAATGGTAACCCCAGTTCTAGCATAAACTCATATGTCCAACCTTGACAATGTCCAACCTTGACAACTAGGCCTTTCAACGATACCCAAAGTACTCGACCAACAACCTTCCGGTCTATTGGGTGCCCCCATCGTACCCCTGCTTTGAGCCTGCTAGAACTTACGACAACGATAATCTCTCAGCCTTCAATATCTCTAGTCGTACAACCTTGACCGCTATTTACTGATCAAGCGACCTTCTCGAGTAACCATTATCCACCAACTCACAACCTTTTAGTTGTCTGCCTATTCATTGCTTTTCACCGATCAATGAACATATCACATCACTTAGAACATCCCCTTCTGGACTCTCGTCAAAGCCATCATCACCATCGAACCAAACAACATCAACATAAGGTTCAATATAGTTTATAGCATTATCACCCCTAATTAGAACACTTTTGAACACTTCCAAACTTCCTAATTGAATTCACTTTGAAGTTACATCATCACTGGAAATGTTCGACCAAGAAAACTTGCCAAGAATTGGCTGACCAGAAATGGCTGTTCAGAATGGTCCGATCCTACTTTGGTCCGGTACGATCCACTTTGGTCTGATCCAATCTACTTTGGTCCAATCTGATCCACTTTCGTCCGATTCAACTTTCGTCAGATTCACTTCCGTCCGATTCAACTTTCGTCCGATCCACTTTCGTCCGATCCAAATATGGTCCGATCCAAATGTTGTCTGATCCAAATATGGTCCGATCCGATCCACTTTGGTCTGATCCATTCCACTTTGCTCCGGTCCGATCCACTTTGGTCCGGTCCGATCCAACTATGGTCCAATCCAAACCCTGCCTATTGCAATTCAACTCCGATTTCAACCAAAACTTCGCCAAACGACGAATCCGACGAAACCAACTCAACCAAAATCATCATACACAATCATAAACATATCATAAACCTACTAACCACATGAATATAGCAATTATCACAAAAATGATGTAAATCTCACCAAAAACCATTAAAATGAACATACGATCAAAATGAGAGATCTAACTACCATAAACATGTAAAATGACATGAAATTAACGAGTAAAACTTGTTAGATTAGATCATAGGGTGATGCATATGAAAATGAACTTGTAATGGTGTAAATATATGGTAAAACATCCCAATTTGATGAGAAACATGCACAAACACTCATATACTTCATTACATTCATGCGAGAGATGTAAATCACTCACCGATTCTCCAAAACCAGCTAAAATGATAGAATTATGAATCCGAACAGCGAATACTTCGAACCAAGCTCCTTGATCCAATGAATTTTCCCTTTTAACGATGTAGATCTTGCCTCGAATGGTGTAGATCTTCGATTTCCCTCCTTAGATTTGGATTTCTAATGGTGGAAAAGTGTTTTAGAGAAAGAAGGAGTACAAGACCTCCAAATGAGAGAATGGGAGAAGTAACCTATTCTCCATACCCCTCACCCTCTATTTGTAGATTCCACCATCCCACTAATGGGCCTCCCCAATTCAGCCCATTAGGCTCTCCAAACCTGAACAACCAACTGAAAAACCTTAAAACAGCGATTTCTCCCAAACCACTGAGCCAAATTCTTAATGTAGCCACTCTACGGAAAGGCAACCATCAATTTCTTTCCAATGGCACAAGTCTCATCCTCTGATTCGACCTAAGTCAAAAGTTATGCCCTGGACAAGACTGACAGGGGCAAAATGGTCACAAACAAAATCCGTAAAAATTATGGACATGTCTTACATCCCCATAAGCAACATATTAAAAGACGAGAGTGGTCCAACCTTTAGAGAATAAAACAAATATATTTTACGATCTTCTGATATGTAAAATGCGGGTTGTTACATTCTCCCCCCTTTAAGAAATTCGCCCCTGAAATTCCAAGAAAACATAAGCAACCACAACAATTCCGCATGTCTATCATCCATGAGAAGCCAATTCTATCATTCAAACTAGCAACCATCAAGCCTACATCCATAGCCTTATCCTAGCACGCGGAATTCTAACAGACAACAACAAGATAGAACGATATAACGAAGATACGATATCAAACGGTCCTACCGACGAAGAGTTCTGGATGAGTCGCTCTCATGCTCTCCTCCGTCTCCCATGTACAATCGTCTCCATTCTCACTCCATTGCACCTTGACTAGCTTAATCGTCTTCCTCCTAAGCTGTTTCGTGTCATTCCCACAACACGAAGTGGCTTATGAGGTCTCGAAACTATGGTCTCTAAGTCTTCGTACTGCTCTGGAGATACCACTATATTCGAATCATACACGAATTTCCGTAGAAACGACACATGGAACACATTATGCACACTCGACATCTTCTCGGGTAACCCCAATCAATATGTGAGCTTTCCAATTCGATAGACTATCGGAAATGGTCCAATGAACCTTGGAGCTAACTTTCCTTTCTTGCCAAATCTAACCACGTGTTTCAACGACGAAGCTTTCACAAAAACCATATCGCCCATGTCGAATTCCAAGTCCTTACGACGCTTGTCGGTGTAACTCTTATGACAGTCCTGGGCTGCCTTTATTCGTTGCCGAACTGTCTCGATACGATCCGAGGTTTCTCTAATCATCTCAGGCCCAAGTACCAACTTATCTCCAGTTTCTAGCCAACATGCTGGAGAATTGCACGGCCATCCATACAATGCCTCGTATGGTGCCATCCCAATGCTAGACTGGTAGCTATTATTATACGCAAACTCAACTAGATGTAGATGGTCTTCCCATGATCCTCCTAAGTCTAACACACAAGCCCTCAGGAGATCTTCTAAAACTCGATTGACTCTCTCGGTCTGACCATCCGTTTGGGGATGATATGCCGTACTTAAGCACAACTCAGTTCCCAAAGCTTCTTGCAAAATTTTCCAAAATCCACTCATAAATAATGGATCTCGGTTACTTACTATACTCTTTGGGACACCATGGAATCGAACTATCCATTTCACATAAAGTTCAGCCAATTTCGATGCCGTCCTAGTTGACTTGGCATGAATGAATCTCGTACTTTTGATCAAACGATCCACGATGACCCAAATCCCCTCGTTTCCTGCCCTGGTTCTAGGTAGTCCATCGATAAAACCCGTCGATACTTGCTCCCACTTCCACGTAGTAACTTCCAATGGCTGAAGCAACTCACTCGGCTTCTTCTGTTCAACTTTCACCAACTGACAGTTCGTACACTTGGAAATGAACTTTCCAATATCTCGCTTCATCCCTTCCTAGTAGTAGACTCTCCTCATGTCCTGATACATCTTATTTCCACCGGGATGAATCATCATCTTCGAGTGATGACATTCTCTCAGAACCTCTTCCCTCAATCCGTCAATATCCGAAACAACTAATCGCCCTTGCTTTCGAAGCCAACCCTTTCGATCGACCTCAAACTCTTTATCTTCTGGTTCCAGTTTCTGAATGAACTGGACAAGCTTCGCATCCTTCTTTTGGCTCTTGCCAATCCTTTCGATAAGAGTAGGTCTTATCGACAAGCTCGCCAATATTTCAGGTTCCAACTCAAACCTTGGCCTGAAATCGAACATTGCCAAGTACTCGAGTCTCTTCCATTCCGAAAACATCGCTACCAAACTTGCGTGTCTTCGACTTAATGTATTTGCAACCGCGTTACCCTTGCCCGGAGTATTGGCTATGCCAAAATCATATGACGCTAGAAACTCTAACCATCTTTACTGCCGAAGGTTTTAATCCTTTTGGGAGAAAAGATACTTCAACGACTTGTGATCCGTAAACAACTCGAATCGAACTCCCAATAGGTAATGTCTCCACATCTTCAGAGCAAATACAATCGCCGCCAACTCCAAATCATGAGTTCGGTAATTCTTCTCATGTGGCTTTAGCTGTCGACTCGCGTAGGCCACAACCTTGTCCTTCTGCATTAGTATTGCTCCAAGTCCAGTACCACATGCATCGGTGTATACCACCATCTCTTCATTCCCACTTGGAATGGTCAACACGGGTGCACTCGTTAATCTCTCCTTCAGGATTCCGAATGCTTGTTTACACTTTGCATCCCATGTGAACACTTGGTTCTTCTTCATCAATCCTGTCAACAGTGCAACTACCTTGGAGAAATCCTTGATAAACCATTGGTAATATCCTGCCAACCCAAGGTAACTCCGAACATCCGTCGCATTCTTAGGTCGATCCCAGTCCTGGATTGCAGCAACTTTAGCGGGGTCAACCGCTATCCCTTTTCCAGAAACTACTTGAACTAAGAACCTCACTTCATCCTTCCAGAAGTGACACTTTGAGAACTTAGCCTTAAGCTGATGCTTCCGCAAGATCTCTAACACAACTCTCAAGTGCGTCTTATGTTCTTCCTCATTTCTAGAGTAAACCAGAATATCGTCCACGAACACAAGCACAAACTTGTTCAACTGGTCTTTGAATACTCTATTCATAAGATCCACAAAATACGCTGGTGCGTTAGTCAACCCGAATGGCATCACCAACCATTCGAAGAAACCAGATGGTGTCCTAAAAGCAGTCTTTGGCACACTATCCTTAGCCACCCTCAACTGGTGAATCCCATTGCCAAATCCATCTGAGAAAACACTTTGTCTTTGTGAAGCTGATCGAACAAGTCATCAATCCTTAGCAACGGATACTTGTTCTTCTTTGTCACCTTGTTCAGCTCACGATAGTCCACACACAATCTTAACGAGCCATCCACCTTAGTTGCAAATACAACCGGTGCACCCCATTCGGATACACTCCGCCGGATGAACCGTTTTCCCAAAAGCTCTCGAACTTGCACCTCCAACTCTCGCTGTTCCTTACGCGCCATCCGCCTAAGTAGCATAACGATTGGTCTATCACCTTCGGCCAAATCGATCCTAAACTCGATCTCACGATGCGGCGGCAACTCTTTGACCTCGTTAAAGACATCTACATACTCATTAGCGATCAGCACTGATGACAGGTCTTCTTGTGGAATCCCAAGCGAATATAGATAACTCATGAAGACCCCGTCTTCGCGCTTACATCTAATCAACACCTTTCGCCCTTCCACATCCCCGACCCTCACCTCTAGCTTCTTGCAATTCACCCTTACCTCATACCTCTTGAGCCAATCCATGCCCAAGATGATCCCAAACCCTGCAAAGTTAAGAACAAAGCAATCACACATAAAAGAGCAACCTTGACTAAACAACACTAGGCCACGACATATTATGCAAAGATTTGACGAACCCCCAATTGGATTAGTCACTATGAAGGGTCTATCACAAATCTCAGGTTCCAAACCCAAGAGACACACAAGCACATTGCAAATGAAGGAATGCGATGCTCCAGTATCGAAAAGCACACAAACTGAAACACCGTTAACTAAAAGGGTACCTTGCACCACGAAACTTTTTCCCTTCTCCTCTGCAGTAGGAGCCCTTGAAGAAGTTGGCACAACATCCAAAGCATATGCCCTCACAACCTGCTTGCCCTTAGCTGATTCTGGACAATCTTTCTTCTCATGCCCAGGCTTCCCACATTTGAAGCACTTCTTCTCATCTTTGGGATTCTTGCACTCATTAGAAAAATGACCTTTCTGCTGGCAGTTAAAGCAAACCACCTCACTCTTAGGTTTCTTTTGGCCATCTTTTCCCTTTTGCTGTTGCTTCTTCCTCTTCTTATTATTACCACCCTGCTGTGGTTTCTTAGCCTCCTTGGTGGCAGCAACAACATTTGCTTCCTTAGGAAACAAGCTCTCATGACGAATAGATTTTTCCACAACCTTCTCAAATGAATCATCAAGATGGTCCACTAACGGTTTTCCGATATAAGCATCCAAACCCAAGACAAACTTCTCATTCTTCTAATATGTAGTATCAATGTATGAACGAGCATATCTAGACAAAGCTTCGAAATCAGAAATATAGTCAAGCACAGAACGACCATTCTGTTTCAGCTCTACAACTTCTTGAATAGAGCAGATTTCTAAGCTATGGAGATAAACTTTGCTTCAAACTTATCTTGGAATTGCTCCCATGAAATTTCTTCCTTTGGAGTCTCGAATGTAACAAAATTCCACCATTCCATGGCCCTACTATGCAGTTGCCTTGATGCAAGTTTTCTCTTTATTGCATCCTCGATACCCTAGTCTCCAAAAATTCGAACACATGAATCCATCCACCTCTGAACCTCTTCAGCTGGTTCAGTTCCCTTGAATAGTTTCCCCCCTAGAGATGTAAAGTCCTTGCACAGCTTTGCAAAATCTACTACTCTAGGAACTCGCACACCAACATCTACCGTTGCCGTCACTGGAGCGGGTACCCTTCGCATAACTGCTTCTGCTATGGCTTCAAACATAGCCGGGTAATTAGGTTCAACACCATTTCCCCCTCCAGTATTGGCTCCCCTAGCAGCGTGTCTTGTTTCTCGTCTACTCATTCTAAATTTGCAATTTAGAATAATTAGCCACCTTCAAGAAAAACAGCTAAAGGAAAACAACTGCTACTACTATATATGCTAATATATATAGTAACCATCCAACTGAAATCTACAAGTACGTCTCTCATACGTGATTATGTCCTTGAACTTTGGCCAAAGATCGTTGACCAGAGCTCTGATACCAAATGTGACGACCGCCCATAACCCCCGCACTATACAAGAAAAATAATGCACTGAAAGATGTGCAAGGCTGTCA
Organism: Allium sativum; assembly: GCA_030737875.1. Classification (NCBI taxonomy): domain Eukaryota; kingdom Viridiplantae; phylum Streptophyta; class Magnoliopsida; order Asparagales; family Amaryllidaceae; genus Allium; species Allium sativum. Next base: position 171,173,515 of record CM060924.1, on the reverse strand, counting down.
TGGACGGTCATAAGAGTAGGAAAACACAAGAGGAACCTATCGTAAAACTCACAGCGCAAGGATAAAATATAATAGAACATATACAACAGGTAATAATAGTGAAGCAGAAACACTGGACTTCCATACAACTAGAAAGTATGATCCACAAACTTGGAAATAATGTTTATACAAAGTTGCCTCACTACATCACTCAAAAAAGAAAACAGCGAAAATCCAATTACTAGCTAGCAGTAAAACTGGTACGTGACCCCCCTGCTCGCCATCGATCAGCATCGTCATCCTCACTAAAGCATTACCTATCACCTGTTACTTAGTCTGCCCATCCACAATCGGATGAACAGCCCAAGGTAATAGGACGATACATAAAACCTTGAGTTAGACAACAGTCTTAGTGAGCGATAAAACAATTAACAAATTTCAACAATAAAGTGTATGAGAGAGGATAGATAAACATACTAATCTACCCATAACACAAGAGAAGACCTCAACCTTATTTTCCCCACATCGGACAATGATAGCCTTTACAATCCATTCAACCAAAGGAATAACAATTCATACATGGGAACCAGAGCAACCATTCAATCATGGAAAAACACACATAACATCCAGATTATATAAGTGTCACATAGACAACCCTAATCGAGTTTAACATTCCCTAAGCACTCTCCCCAGAGGCCTAAACCAATATTAGTTAAGCACTCAAAGAACATCTCCCTCAACTTTTGATAATCTATGTGAGATAGTACAAACAAAACAACCAATCCTCCATGACTGACTCTGGCTATCACCGCAAATCCTGCTTTGAAACCACCGTTAATTGTATGACGGCCAACCTTGCCATATGTCAAGGGCTAATGGTAACCCCAGTTCTAGCATAAACTTCATATGTCCAACCTTGACAATGTCCAACCTTGACAACTAGGCCTTTCAACGATACTCAAAGTACTCGACCAGCAACCTTCCGGTCTATTGGGTGCCCCCATCGTACCCCTGCTTTGAACCTGCTAGAACTTATGACAACGATAATCTCTCGGCCTTCAATATCTCTAGTCGTCCAACCTTGATGGCTATTTACTGCTCAAGCGACCTTCTCGAGCAACCATTATCCACCAACTAACGATCTTTGAGTTGTCTGCCTATTCGTTGCTTTTCACCGATCAACGAACATATCACATCACTTTGAACATCCCCTTCTGGACTCTCGTCAAAGCCATCATCACCATCGAACCAAACAACAACAACATAAGGTTCAATATAGTTTATAGCATTATCACCCCCAATTAGAACACTTTTGAACACTTCCAAACTTCCTAATTGAATTCACTTTGAAGTTACATCATCACTGAAAATGTTCGACCAGAAAAACTTGCCCAGAAATGGCTGTCCAGAATGGTCCGATCCAACTTTGGTCCGGTCCGATCCACTTTGGTCTGATCCGATCCACTTTCGTCCGATCTGATCCACTTTCGTCCGATTCAACTTTCGTCCGATTCACTTCCGTCCGATTCAACTTTCGTCCAATCCACTTTCGTTTGATCCAAATATGGTCCAATCCAAATGTGGTCCGATCCAACTATGGTCCGGTCTGATCCACTTTGGTCCGATCCGATCCACTTTGGTCCGGTCCGATCCAACTATGGTCCGATCCAAACCCTGCCTATTGCAATTCAACTCCAATTTCGACCAAAACTTCGCCAAACGATGAATCCGACGAAACCAACGCAACCAAAATCATCAAACACAATCATAAACATATCATAACACTACTAACCACATGAATATAATGATTAGCACAAAAATGATGTAAATATCACGAAAAACCATTAAAATGAACATATGATCAAAATAAGAGATCTAACTAACATAAACATGTAAAATGATATGAAATTAATGAGTAAAACTTGTTAGATTAGATCATAGAGTGATGCATTTGAAAATGAACTTGTAATGGTGTAAATTTATGGTAAAATATCCCAATTTGATGAGAAGCATGCACAAACACTCGTATACTTCATTGCATTCATGTGAGAGATGTAAATCACCCACCGATTCTCCAAAACAAGCTAAAATGATAGAATTATGAATCCGAACAGCGAATACTTCGAACCAAGCTCCTTGATTCGATGAATTTGCCCTTAGAACGATGTTGATCTAGCCTCGAATGGTGTAGATATTCAATTTCCCTCCTTAGATTTGGATTTCTAATAGTGGAAAAGTGTTTTAGAGAAAGGAGTACATGACCTCCAAATGAGAGAATAGGAGAAGTAACCTATTCTCCATAACCCTCACCCTCTATTTATAGATTTCACCATCCCATTAATGGGCCTCCCCACTTCAGCCCATTAGGCTCTCCAAACCTGAACAACCAACTGAAAAACCTTAAAACAACGACTTCTCCCAAACCGCTGAGCCAAATTCTTAATGTAGCCACTCTACGGAAAGGAAACCATCAATTTCTTTCCAATGGCACAGATCTCATCCTCTGATTCGACCTGAGTCAAAAGTTATGCCCTGTACAAGACTGACAGGGGCAAAATGGTCACAAACAAAATCGGTAAAAATTATGGACTAGTCTCACATCCCCATAAGCAACATATTAAAAGATGAGAATGATCCAAACCTTAGAGAATAAAACAAATATATTTTACGATCTTCCGATACGTAAAATGCGGGTTGTTACATATCATGTCACATCTACTTATGGACCTAATTCTTGTTAGATCATTGGTACTTATCATGTTGTGTCTAGTTTAGATCTATCATTAATTTGACATATGAATCCTTTTTTTTCATGCCTATTATGACATCCTTAGTATGTTAAATCTAGTTTTATTATCACATGCTCACTAGATCTATTTTTATATGTCTACCGTATCACTATCCCAATTATATGTTTATGTTACTTTTGTCAAAATAATAACTATGGTCATCTTTCCCATTTATTGTTTATGGCTAGGCTACTTTCTAGCCTAGACATGACGCCAAATATATGCGAATGCGTTAGTTAGGGAACGGGGGAAAACATTAGAATTGGCATAACTTGAATGATGAATATGAATTTGAACATATAATCCATTATGAATATAAATGGGTAAATGGGCATGAACACCTATAAAGACATAGTTATAATTAATTGGTTAATAATTAAAATGCCTAGAGTTACAGTAATTAGAAAACTGTAATGGCACTTATGACACGAGGTTAGATTGCATTTGTGGTGGAAGTCTGCCCGGACCCGACCGACATATCCAGCAACCGCAAATGTTGAATCTAATGTGAGGGGTCTAAGTGCACAAATACGAGATGGGCAAAGATACGAGGTTAGGCCCAACTTGTGGAAGAAGTCTGCCCGGACCCGACCGGCATATCCAGCATTCACAAGTTATAGGCCTAATGTGGGAGGTCTAGCCCATTATAACCATAAATGAACATGGTAACGAATTGGAATACTTAGCCTAGTTGAATCCATAGGGATTGTATGAACATGTTTACTTGAATAGGGGTTAAGTAAACTTGGTTGAAACAGTCGGTGGGTTAAGTAAATCTTGTGGCGGTGGGTAATATATATATATATATATATATATATATATATATATATATATATATATATATATATATACATATATGCCCACAAACTTAACCATTTTTATACTTTGAGGTTATGCAACTTTGTTAAGTAAACTTGCTTGGATCAGTAAGGGTTAAGCAAATCTTGTGGCGGTGGGTAATATTTACATATAGGCTTACAAACTTAACCTGATAAGGTTATGTAATTAAAGACACCTAGTGGTATACAAAACCGGAGGAAATAACAAATTTATGTAATTAAAGACACCTTTTAGGTAAGCAAAACTTGTAAAAACGATGGGGTTATGTAACTAAAGACACCTAGTGGTATACATAGCCAATGAAAACCTAGTGGGGGATACAAGACAAAGGGGAGAGCTTGTATCATATTGTGTGGGACCCGTTTCAGCTAGTAACCCGGAGTAGGTATCAAACACGTACTCCAAAAAAGGTCGGAGAAGGGGCATGCTTACTGGACTGATTGTAAGAGATCCAAACATGATGGACTGTGTGGGTGGCGCAAATCGACTGGGCCATGTGCGTGCATGAGCCGGGCAGAGGGGGATAAGACGACCGTGACACCTATAGATATGGGGCTATGCATATCAACAAAGGTTTGCCACTTTAGGACGTGACACATCCTACGGTGGGGCCTGCACAGAGTATCTACGTGGATTAGGAAGCCGGTCGATTAGGGTAGTAGTTAGGGTACATTTGGACGTATGCCTAAGTCTACCACCTTATAGTGAAAGGGATCGTCTTATTCTGGGTATACTAGTAGTAGTGCACAATAATCATTAAAGAATGATATACACCCTATCATGTTTACCTAGTCATACCTGCCTTTTATGTAGTTATCTCTCTTATCCACTTTATATGTTTGTCATGCTACTTTTTTTTATTTACTTGCTCAAAGTAACCGGACTCGCCAGACTTTATGTCTGACCCTTTTTGTTTCCACTTCTTTCTTTCGTTCCCCTCCCCCAGGTTCTCAGGGTGGGAATACTCAGGCTTAGTCAGGACTCGGTTATCATCTTGCTAGCGGCTGCTTTCGAAGTATGGCTCAAGTTCTTAACTCTACTATGGCTTTGTCTCTTTTTGGGCAGTTATGCTTTTTTTAAGAATTTATATACTCCGATGGTACAAGACAAAAGTTATATTATTGTAATGAATTTTATGTAGTTTCAGACTTACGGTATTTTGGACCACGATGTCATGATTTATGTTTGAAATAAAAATTTAAATTCCACTGTTGCTTTTGTATCTGTCATGTAATATTTCTTTTTCTGTTTACCTATAACGCTTCACGAAACTTAATGCATTCCCTTAGTGAGTGACATTAATGGGCGTGGGCTGTCACACGTGGTATCAGAGCTGAAGGTTACCAGATTAGATAAAAGTTTTTGAAGGGTTTTAAAAGAAAGTATTTTCAAAAGAAAAGTCTATTTTGAAAAACATATTCCCCAAAGCCATATGTAATATCTCTCGATTCTCCGGTTGATTCCTTTTTCTTTTTGTCTGGAGAACCAATCCTTCCCAAAAGGTGTCCCCATTGCGGCATGGTTCCGTAATCATGTTAAGACTATGGCACATGTCGAAGGGCAATGAATTGCCTAACCTCCATCCGTAGCCGCAGTAGTTTCACATGCGGATAACTTTCTTGAGCTTTGTAAGGATTTTTGTACGATGGAGGAAGCTTTCGAGAGACTAGTTAGCTTGTTACACAAGGATGGTAAAAAAATGGAGAATAAGGAAGTTAAGACTGAGGAAACAACACAAAATAAGAAGGTATGGCCCAAGAAAGGACAACAACGGAAGAAGAAGGGTGGAAAGAGTGACAAGGCTAAGGATAAGAAGAATTGCCATAGTTGCGGACGAGAAGGTCACTTGGTGAAAGACTGTAAAAGAAGAAAGAATTCTTTCTTCAATTGTGGGGAGGTAGGACATTTCGCTAGGGAGTTCCCGAAGAAACAAGGACAAGCTCAAAAGGCAGGAGCTTCTGGAGGGCAAGTGCATGCTCCCGCGATCAATGCTCCAGATCGAGGTAGGAAAGTTTATGTGGAAGGTTTGATTTCTCTTTTAAATCATCTTATTAGAACACTTTTTGATTCTGGCACTTCACATTCATTTATATCTAGTTCTGTAGTTGAATCTCTGCACTTAAATACTAGTATGGTACTGGATCCCGTTATTGTCTCAAACCCCATTGGTGGTTCAGGTCATTTGTCCACGATCTGTCGGGGTTTGAGAATATATGTCTTAGGCGTCATGTTTGAGTGCGATGCGTATCTTGTTTCATGGGCTATGGTTTGATCTAGGGATAGGTTGGCTAGCCATGTATGGTGCCATTCTCGATTGTAATGGGAGGGTCGTTAGACTTTTGACTTGCCAGAGGAGGACCCTCGAGATTTCTTGTGACCTAAAAGGGTTTGTCATGCTTAGTTTCATGTAACCTCTTGATGCATCTGTCGATGATCTATGGTCTGTAGTGGTAGTCCGTGAGTATCCATATGTTTTTGAGGAGGTCCGGGGTTTATCTCCAAGGCGTGAGATCGATTTTCATATATATTTGGTAGACAATGCAAAGCCAGTTGCATTACCTATGCGTCATTTGGCTCCAAGGGAAAGGAGGGAGCTCAAAAAACAAGTAGGGGAGCTACTTGAAAAGGTGTTGGTTAGGCGAAGCATATCTGAATGGGGTGCTCCGGTGGTATTCGCAACTAAAGCGTACAACTCGCTTTGTATATGTGTGGATATTCATGAAGTTTTTCCTCAATTCTTATTTATCGAAGTGTCTACACGATACAGCAGAAGTAGTTGAGCCGAACATGCGTGAGGAATTAGAGGTAGAACGGGAGGCGACAATTAGACAAGTTCCTACTCGTATACTTGGATCAGAGGTTAAGAAACTGCGCAACAGAGAGGTTAGGTTAATATAAGTAAATGGGAAGAAGACAACGCGGATGCGACTTGGGAGACTGAAGACAAAGATCACACCTCATACCCTTTCCTTTTTGGGACTATGTTCTATACTTCTTTTTCCAAAGCTTTTATTTGCATTTGCTTCTATCATCTGAGTATATCCTATCGATCGAATCTTTGACCTTTAGGTAGGAATCCCATGATTGTAAACATGTGTTTGAGACATGTTATGTTTGATGGATGCAAGTGGATGCAAGTGGTTTCTAGTGGTTGCTCGTGGATGCATATATACACATTAGGCAATTGATTGGCTCAATCACTCTCAAACTACATATGGATGTGTGTGCATTTTTCTTTTTCTTCATGGATGAAAATGGATGTATCATCAGATGGATGTTACATTTGGACGGATGATTGTGCACACATATAGAACTTACATGTTATAATAGGACTATCTACATACATGTTGGATTCATGACACTAACATACATTGCATTAAGGAAGTCAACTGAATCAGTGGACAGCCTGATCTTTCGCATTAGTGTTGGAACATATACACACACCTTTGGATATGTTCATATAAGCATTATAAATTTTTAAGGACAATGGATGCCTATGATTGGTGGATGAGTAGATGGATGATGGATGGTAGGATACATTCTTCTTCACTTAGGGATTTCGAGGACGAAATCCTTTGAGTAGAGGAGAATATAACACCTCGTATTTCAACTACAATAAAGAGTATAAGTTAAAAAATAATTAATTTAATATTAAGAATTAAGGGAAAGGGACTATGTCATTGCGTACGTCTCGAAATTCTGGTCAAGATAGACACCTAGTTTGCATAAGACGGATAACGTATGAAGAAGCTATGAACGGTAGATGTTTGACAATCAAAACAGGGACAACTGGCGTACTTGATAGGTACGCCAAGGAATTTTTACACTGGCGCACCTGCCGAGTGCCCCCATAGTAGTTTCTGGGCTTACGGACCCAAGTGGTGTCGACCCATAGCCCGATCCCCCCTAGGGTTGAGGTGGCATTCGAATTCTGGAGACTGACATATATAAATATACCCTCATATCTCTTGTTTTCTCATACTAAAAACAATGGAGGCCAAGTGCTGTCAGTGCCTGAACTCAGTCTGATCCTTTCTTCTTCTACAAATCAAGTTTAAAGATTCAAGTATTTCAAGAATAGATCTGAGATTCAACACCAACAATTTCTTTTCTATCTTCTAAAATACAAACATTGTGAGTTAGTTACTTTTAGATTTAAATGATTAAAAGTAAAGTGATATGACTGTATTTGGATATATGCTTGTGACTGAATCATATTGGATTTATCATAATTTGTGAATCTATAATATTCTAGGACTTATATCTAAATCTTTATCATATCAGATCTATTGGGACTGTTGAATCTATGACATAGCTATGATGTGGATCTTAAATATTATCATGCTAGATCTACCTTTATAGATCTAATTCGCTTGTGGTTAACTTATCATGTCACAATTGTGGATCTTAAATATTATCATGCTATATCTACCTTTATAGATCTAATTCGCCTGTGGTTAATTTATCATGTCACAATTGCGGATCCTAAATATTATCATATTAGATCTACCTTTATAGATCTAATTCGCTTGTGGTTAATTTATCATGTCACAATTGTGGATCCTAAATATTATCATACTAGATCTACCTTTATAGATCTAATTCGCTTGTGGTTAATCTATCATGTCACAATTGTAGATCTTAAATATTATCATGCTAGATCTACCTATATAGATCCAATTCGCTTGTGGTTAATCTATCATGTCACATCTACTTATGGATCTAATTCTTGTTAGATCATTTGATACTTATCATGTTGTGGCTAATTTAGATCTGTCATTAATTGGACATATGAATCCTTATTTATTCATGCCTATTATGACATCCTTAGTATGTTAGATCTAATTTAATTATCACATGCTCACTAGATCTATTTTTATATGTCTACCATATCACTATGCCAATTACATCTCTATGTCACTTTTGTTAAAATAATCACTATTGTCATCTTTTCCTTTTATTGTTTATGGCTAGGCTACTTTCTAGCCTAGACATGATGCCAAATATATGTGAATGCGTTAGTTTGGGAACAGGGGAAAACATTAGTATTGGCATAACTTGAATGACGAGTATGGATTTGGACATATAATCCATTATGAATATAACTGGGTAAATGGGCATGGACACCTATAAAGACATAGGTATAATTAATTGGTTAATAATTAAAATGCCTAGAATTACAGTAATTAGAAAACTGTAATGGCACTTATGGCACAAGGTTAGATTGCATTTGTGGTGGAAGTTTGCCCGGACCCAACCGGCATATCCAGCAACCGTAAATGTTTAATCTAATATGAGGGGTCTAAGTGCATAAATACGAGACAGGCTAAGACACAAGGTTAGGCCAAACTTATGGAAAAAGTCTGCCCGGACCCGACCTGCATATCTAACATCGACAAGTTGTAGGCCTAATGTGGGAGGTCTAGCCCATTATAACCATAAATGGACATGTTAACGAATTGGAATACTTAACCTAGTTAAATCCATAGGGATTGTATGAACGTGTTAACTTGAATAAGGGTTAAGTAAACTTGGTTGAAACCGTGGGTGGATTAAGTAAATATTGTGGCGGTGGGTAATATATATATATATATATATGTGTGTGTGTGTGTGTGTGTGTGTGTGTGTGTGTGTGTATATGTATATATAGGCCCACAAACTTAACTATTTTTATACTTTAGGGTTATGCAACTTTGTTAAGTAAACTTGCTTGGATCATTATGGGTTAAGTAAATCTTGTGGCAGTAGGTAATATTTACATATAGGCCCACAAACTTAACCTGATAAGGTTATGTAATTAAAGACACCTAGTGGTATACATAACCAGTGGAAATAATAAAGTTATGTAATTAAAGACACCTTTTAGGGTAAGCATAACTTGTAGAAATGATAGGGTTATGTAATTAAAGACACCCGGTGGTATACATAGCCAATGAAAACCTAGTGGGGGATACAAGACAAAGGGGAGAGCTTGTATCTTATTGTGTGGGACCTGTTTCAGCAAGTAACCCGGAGTAGGTATCAAACATGTATTCCGAACTAGGTCGGAGAAGGGGCACGCTTACTGGACTGATTGTAAGAGATCCAAACATGGAGGACTTTGTGGGCGACGCAAACTGACCGGTCCATATGCGTGCATGAGCCGGGCAGAGAGGGATAAGACGACCGTGACACCTGTAGATATGGGGCTGTGCATATCGCCGAAGGGTTTCCACTTTAGGACGTGATACATCCTACGGTGAGTCGGCATAAAGTATCTACGCGGATTAGGGAGCCGATCGATTAGGGTAGTAGTTAAGGTACATTTAGACGCATGCCTAAGTCTACCACCTTATAGTGGAAGGGATCATCTTATTCAGGATATACTAGTAGTAGTGCTGAGTAATCATTAAGGAAGCGTATACACCCTATCATGTTTTCCTAGTCATATCTGCCTTTTATGTAGTTATCTCTCTTATCCACTTTATATGCCTGCCATGATACTTTTATTTATTTACTTGCTAAAAGTAACTAGACTCGCCAGACTATATGTCTGACCCATTTTGTTTCCTCCTCTTTCTTCCGCCCCCCCAAGGTTCTCAGGGTGGGAATACTCAGGCTTAGTCAGGACTCGGTTATCATCTTGCTAGGAGCTGCTTTCGAAGTATGGCTCAAGTTCTTATCTCTACTATGGGTTTGTTTCTTTTTAGGGAATTATGCTTTTTAAAGTATTTATGTACTGATGGTACAAGACAAAAGTTATATTATTGTAATGGGTTTTATGTATTTTCAGACTTACGGTATTTTGGACCACGTTGTTATGATTTATGTTTGAAATAAAAATTTAAATTCCGCTATTGCTCTTATACCTGTCTTGTAATATTTCTGTTTCTGTTTACCTATAACGCTTCACGAAACATAATGCATTCCCTTAGTGAGTGACATTAACGGACGTGGGGTGTCACAGGATAGGACTAGAATAGTATAGGCAGATCCAGTTGTGATTCATGATAAACTGTTTATTATAAAGCGTGGGACATAAATATTGGAAGTAATGCCAGTTCGATAAGGAATGTTCCAGTGTGGATTAAGATGAGGAACATTCCGTTGTGCTGTTGGACTAAGATTGGCATTAGCTGGCTTGCAGTGCGAGTAAGTAAATCCTTATGCATGGATAACTCTAAAGAAAGCTTGGAGAGACTTGAGTTTGCTAAATGTATGGTGGAAGTAACACCGGATGAACCATTGGTCAATGAATTTTAGGTTGCATTTCCTGATGGTAGTGAGAAAATGGTATTTGTTCATTATCTATGGCAACCGACAGCTTGTGTATTTTGTAAATGCTTCGGCCATGTAACAGAGCAATGCAAGAAAAAGATATACATTGAACGTCAAAGAATTGACATCCTAAAACAGAAGAGTAGAGATACTGACATGAATGCAACCACCAGTTTGAGCCAGGATGGGAAAGTTGGCCGACATGAATGCAACCACCAGTTTGAGCCAGGATGGGAAAGTTGGCCGTAAAATCGAAGTGCTTGGTGATAATTCAGAGAGCAGGAATGGAATACATATAAGGAGAAACGAAGTGTAGAGGAAGGTTACAAAGAAGAGAAACATGAACTCGAATACCATACTCTGGAAGCCCATTCAAGGTAAGGTTGACAAACCGAACAATTCAACCAATCTGCAAAGTGATAATGTTATATATGCAAAGAATTCTTTTGGCATGCTAGAAAACATTGAAGAAGATGGCAATGATAGAATAAATGAGCACAACACTGTAAGAGAAGACGAATTTAAGTATGGAGAAATTGAAATAGTAGATGCAATGCTGACAAAAGCTTTTGGAGGAAACAATGAAGTACAAGATCATGCCAAATTAAATGAAGTGTTGTGTGAAGCAAATTTTGATCAATCTGGTTTTAGGAATTGAGACAAAGACTCGGATGTTGTTATTTGATATGACGAGCCTACATTTTCTATTGATAAGGTAAACTCTGAAAGTGTTAGAATTCAATGTGCAAACAAAGAAAATTCGATAGGAGAGACAAATGCAATCAATGAAGCTAAAGGCTTTGTAGAAGGGGGAACAATGCAGCATGGAACTGAAATAACTAAAGTTACTAAAGTCTTGGAAGGAACAACAAATAGAGGTGAAGTGTATGTGAATAGACAGGAAACCCAAAATCAGCAGATGGTGAAGAACGTACAGAATAGTGATAGTAGTGAGCCTTCCATTGTGGTTCTGAAGGAAATAATCTCTGGAGACATGTGTGTTATCGCTAACAAACTACAAGCTGAACTTGAAGGTAGAGATTTTAACACAAAACAATATCACGCAACTAAGAAGACTATTCAGGATTTTACTGATTTTAAAATGAGGAATGATCTAGAGATGATGGATTGATGCGTCTAGAAGGAGTTGCAGACTTAGTTAAGCAAATGCTTAATTAGTGTCAATAGTAGAGGAAAAACTACTCCTGTTGGCAAAGGCAAGAACCCATATGTGCACTTAGCTGCTCCTCCAGCATACAAGGAAAGATCACCTGATATTGTCAAAGAACCAGTGGCTTCAAGCTCAAATGAAAAGGCTAGATCTCATGCTCTGATTACTCGGAGTAAGCAGAAAGAAATGCTCAGGAACTTGCAAAAAAATGGTTGATCGAATTACAATTTATTTTCTTTGCAAAATTAATGTCAAAAACAAGTGTCAAAGGTAATGTAATTTGATTAAGTAGCTAGACATAATGAATTTGTATTACCTTCCCTGCGTGGAAGTGTAGTTGATATATCTACTGTATATCATCTAGATTATCATGTACCTTTTCTGTATTTTAATAAAAGACTGTTACAGAACACTATAAAAATCGGTCGGTCTTGCCAAAGAAAATAGTATTGCTGGTTGTTTACGTGGATATTTTCCAACAAAAGATTGGTTTAAAATGGGGGTAGAAGCTTGTTTCACGGAGACCCAATTTTTAGGTGACCGTCGAACAAACAAGAAAGAGTCTTAATAATTTTTTCAATCGGTACTCAAAAAAAGTAAAACTTCTCAAACTATCCTATTGGTTTTAATCAATTGAAAATTGTAATCCCTTCCAGAAAGTGTTTAGGGTTAACATTTTATATTACGTAATTTGAGACAATTAATCGTTATATCAATAAATCATGTTCCAAATTGTACAAAGTTAAAATAGGAAATCAAGTTGACATATAAATTCACCGATTGATGCGCTTCTATCATGTTTGACAAAGGAAAAAAACGACAGATTAAGTCAAGCAACCGAAAGTCAACGTTTAATATTTAGACAAAATAGTCAGAACGGCGTTATAACCATGCCTGCACAATGATAGCAATAACACAGGATAATGGAACACAGTTAGAAAAGTCGTAGACGTATTCAAACAAACCAGCTAATAGCATGCATTTTGAATCATTTGGTTCATGCACACAGAGAGGAAAGAACATAACTAAAGTATACAATTTTAGACTTAAAATAAAATTTGTCGGTATGACAATATATTCCATGGTCAACAACAAGAAATTCTCAAAACATCAAAATCTGCTCAACAATAAAAACCCTTGCAAACCAAAATTCAAGGATTAATCTGGCATTATACAGCCTCAGACAGATAATTAACATTATAATCGAAAAAATTCCAGTAGATCAAAAATAAAGACAAAAAGTAGATAATTATAATGTAAAGAGAGTTATATCTGGCATTATACAGCCATAGATAGTTATCAAAACAAATTTCTGTCCATTGGTCTCTGTGTGTGTATATATATATATATATATATGCATATTTTCAAAAATGTCTAGTAATACATATATATTAAATCTGAATCTTGTCATTTTCTCTTATGTTTCATTGCTTGAAATCCTTGAATTTGTGATTGTATAACGTGTAGACATATAGATATAAACTGTTTATAGTAAAAAATAGGACTTTTTACGTACTTAGGCTTGTTTCAGAATTGTATTACATGATTAGCCATGTTTCAAAAATAATTACAAATGTAGACCTGTTTTGTCAGGGGAGCGACATGGGCGAGTTTTCAAAACTCGCCTTTGGGCGCGTTTTCAAATCGCGCCAGTGTATTTTGGGTACTTTCAAAACTTTATATATACTCATCGTCTTCTCATAATCCGTTGTCGTTGTATGTTTCTGAAGTTTAGTTTGAATTATTATTTGTGTGTTTATAGGAGTTGGAAGATCAACATGAAGCATTGTATGTATGTGTTTTTCTAATGAATTATTTTATGCTTTTGAAGTTTGAATTAAAGCTTTGTATTTTGCTGGTTTGTACAGTGTACATTATGACATTAATAAGAATTGACAACTCGCTGACACGGGTACAGTTTGTACAGTGTACAGTATTTTGCTGGTTTGACTAGACACGGGTAAATTGGTCCATTGTGGTAAAGCCATTGTGATAAAGCTCTTCCAATTCTGACGCATGGCTTGTTTTGTGTGATCAGTACGAGTAAAGGACAATTGATTATGATTCTGCTTTATTTTGAATTGGATGACATGATTAAAGCTCTATTAAATCTGACTTGACAACGACCGCACACTGAGTTGAATAAAGTTGATTTAATGGTGACGTTGCTTAGTTGGTTTCCCTATTTCATAGCTCTTCAGCACATTATTTCTCATATACTCCAATCTTGTCTTCAAAGAACTTCAAGAAAAATAAACATAGTCAACAATGGCGCCTCCTTTTATTACTGCACTTATCTACTACGACGGTGAATTGGTCGTGGATGGGCAACAAATTGGAAGTTATGTGGGAGGATTCTGCAAACCAGGGAGAGTTCGATGGGGTTGCACACTTGGTGCTTTGAAGGACACAGTTTTCCAAGCAACCAGAATTAACCCTCTCGAATATGATATCGAGTTGTCGGTCAACTGGCCTACTGAATCGGGGTCGAGAGCCGTAACACATTCAGATGATGAAGATGTACAAGTACTGTTTTCCACTTTTAAGAAATCTTTTGAGTTGTTTGTTGGAAAAACAGCAAAAGAAATTGTGGAAGATGTTGTGGAAGAAATAATCACACCGCCTATAGTGAGTAGCGGTTTCAGATTTTTCACAGAAATGTTGCAAACTCATGATCCATCAATCAACTTTAGTTCTCCTTTATACACCAATCCGTATTGTCCACCAAATGAGGCTGAGCAGCAGCAACAGCAACAACAACAACAAGAAGAACAACAGACTGATCAGTTAGAATGGTTAGATTGAGCCAAAGGTATGTGTTCCACATCAAGTTAGTTTTATAATTATTCATTGAAATGTTAGATCTAACTGAAATGCATTTATTAATAGATTGACTGTAGAAGCCGAAGAATGGGGTGCAGGACCTTCACAACAGGCCGAACATATTGACAGCATGGAGGTTGCCACGACAACAGTTGATGATACATGCTGGACCGGAGTCAGCAATGAACCATTGAACTATGACTATGATACAAACACAGTAGATACCGAAGAAGATGGTGATCAGCCTCAAATGGAAGTACCCATGGACGATGATCTCTGCACGGCGCAAATGATGGCCAGATCCGTAGTGGCTAATTTAGAGTTTTCTGGTGAAAAATTCTCGGCTTGCTGCGTACAAAATGGTTTTGCTGTTGGGATGGTATTCTGTAACACCCCACCTCCGTTAAGGTCACTCACAAAGGGAATGCCTTAACTTTGGTGGAGCATTTTAGTAAACAGAACAGAAACTTACAAGACAGATAAAACAATACTTGAAAATTTTTAACTTTATTACAGTAGAAACAGAAATCAATATGGTTACATCCTTTCAAATCTCAGAATTCAAGTACAAATATCAGTCTTGTACAAAAGCCTTCAAAATGCATGTTTAAAATCATAATCCCCATAGAACGGGAGCTATACAGAGCCAAGCCATACTTTAAGCACTTCAAGCAGAGAGAAATCCGGATCAAGCTAAAGTATTCCCTCCTTGGAAAACCTGGGGGGGGGGGGGGAAACGGAAGAAAGGAGGCGAAACAACAAGGGTCAGACAAAAAGTCTGGCAAGTCCAGTGACTTTCAGCATATGAACATATAATAATAATATGACATGAACATAAAACTGGATGAGAGATAACTGTAACAGGTGTAACAGATATAACAGAAGAACAGAATGACACAGACTATTGCTTTACACTTCTCTGCACTAATACTAGTATAACAGAATTAGGTGTCACCCTAATATCTAAACTGAAACGGAAACGGGTACATAATAATTTAACAGAAACAGGATGCTAATAATGGGCCTTTACTACCCGATCAGAAACAGACAGAAGCAGAAACAGATTAATCCCTACGGAAACAGAATGTAGAATTAGGTGTACACTAGTAATGGGCCTTTACCACCCGAACAGCAGAAACAGACAGGTGTTACCACCCAACAGAAACAGACGGTACCAACAGAAACAGACAGAACTAAGTGTACCCTAAAACCCTACCCCAAGCGATCGGCTCCCTAATACATAAATATCCTGTGTCGGCCCCACAATAGGGTGTATCACTCCCTAAAGTGACAACCAATTGGCACAGACCTATTTACAGATGTCACGGCGTCTTACATCCTCAGAGGCAGACCGGGATCCATGCACGCACATGACCCGGTTGGAACGCACCATCAACACCCCTCGCCATTATCAGAATGAACCGCTTATAATTAGTTCAGTAAGCGTGCCCGGACCCTACCTACTGTTGGGTCAAAGTTTTGATACCAGAAAGGGTTACTGACTAATATGGGTCCCAAACAACAGATGACACAAGTAATTCCCCTCCTAACCTTGTGTCCCCAGACTAACAGATCTCAGATTAACTTGTTTACAAGTTCTGACATACAGAATTCAGATTTACTAGTTCACAGATTAAGTTAACAAGTTTTCAGACTAACAGATCAGATGTACATATTTTTCAGATTTCTCTAACTTTGTATTGGGCCTACAGATTCATGGACGGGTCTACTACACCTATTAATCCAGTTGGTTTAACCCTATTTTCCCCCAATACGTTTTAGACGTCATTCTTATCTTAGATTTGCATTAATTAATTATTAATGCCCAGACCTCTCACATTAGGTCGCTAGCTTGTTGCCGCTGGATGGGCCGGGCGGTTCCGGGCAGACTTCTGCCACAAGCCAGACCTAACCTCGTGTCTTAAGCAGGTTATGACTAACTTCTCACATTAGAACCTATTGTTTGCGGCCACTGGATGTGTCGGGCGGTTCCGGGCAGAATTACGCCACAAACTCATTCTAACCTCGAGTTAGTCACGTTTATCTTTGCGGCCAATTAATTAATAATTTACCGTTTATGCGCACGCCCAATATATATGCCAATTCAGATTATATCAATAACAGGATGATTATATCAACATAGCAGATAACATATTTTAGCAGATAACAGATTTTATATGACTTAACGGATTTAACAGATTTAGCAACTTAGCAGATTTTGGCATATAACAGGTTAGGCATTTCAATCTAATTAGCAGTCTAGGCAATATAACAAAACTAGCAGTTTAGGCAACTTGGCAAATTAGCAGATTTAGCAAATTTAATATTTCTAAAGGTTCTATTTACATGCCTTGCCTAATCATAAATTAGGTCTAAATTCATATGCCTAAATAATTGTCATGATTCACAATATGATCATATACTTCCATGTTTGCATACATTTACATAGCGCAGAATATGGACATAATTTACCCTATAACATATGTTCCAATTTTTGTTAAACTAACCTTATATAGCAGATTCACATATAAATTATACCAAATATGATCATTAATTACAATGCATGCCATATATGCAAAATTCCCTATTTAGGTGTAATCACAATAGTAGAGATCCTAATTAATGTAAATCTTTTACACCTACGTTTCCATATCCTTCTTCTTATTAAGTCATGAATAATTATGAGAAATATACCCAACAATCTAAATCTTTAAATCATATCTTCTATCACAGAATATGCATAGATCCAAATCTAGTTTACAACATATGCTCATCTTTTTCTAATTAATTACAGATCTAAATTACAACATACACTATGCATACAACATATATAAATTATATGTTCATAGTCAAATTTATGCATCCATTCCCAAGTCACATGTCCATTATATTTTATGTCTCAGACCTAAAGTCAAACATTCAATTCAGTCTTGTCAAATTTCGCATCATTCATTATTTATCCCAAAATTTGCGTTCATACGTTCATCTCTTATGAGATTAGGCACAGGCTCGTGGTAGCCTGGCTATAGAAACAGAAAAGAAGAAAAGAGATACAGAACAGTCACAGAAAAACAGATCTGACAGAAGAGAATATATATACAATCTCAGATTCAGAATTAAAAACATATCAAAATTATAATTAACGTTTATAGCGGAAAATAACTGTACTTGCCTTGATTGGATTAAAGAAAGAACTTTAGCTTGTTGTTGTAGATCTTCCCTTTGATTTGAGATTTGATTTAGCTTTTTCATCAGTCCTAGTTTTAATTCCAGCAGAGCAGCGACGCCATTTTTATTTTTAATTAGAAGAAGAGAGCAATGGAGGCTAGAGAATTGTGTAAGAAACCTAGGTAGAGTCTAGGGTCATTTTTATAGAGTTTATGAACTGATTAGGACCATCGATGTTGCTTGGATTGATCGTAGCCATTCATTCGAAAGAGAGACCAATTAGAGCCTGCCACCTAGCCCTAATGACAAAGCAAGCTTCTGAAAATCGACCAAACACAGACCTGGCCAGCCAGGACTAGACCAGACCTGGCCAGCAGGTCATTTTTGACTTGGGCGCACTTGGCAGGTGCGCCAGGTCAAAAATGTACTGGCGCACTTCCCAAGTGCGCCAGTGCATTTTTGTTCTGGCGCACTTCCCAAGTGCGCCAGTGCATTCTGACCCGTTTTCCGGTTTTTCGCCCAACTTCGTTCGTCCATAACTTCTTCATACGATATCCGTTTTACGCAAACTCAGACACTATCTCAAGCAGAATTCCGAGACGAACGCAATGGCGTATCCCGTTTCCCTTAATTCTTTGATTTGAAATTAATTATACTTTAATTTATGATTTTCACGGTTATAGAATGCACGGGGTGTTACATTCTCCCCCACTTAAAAGGATTTCGTCCCCGAAATCTTCAAGTTAGGAGGAATGTATATCCTAACATCCAAACATCCATCTACTCATCCATCAAACGCGAGCATCCATTGTCCTTAAAAGACTTCTAATGTTGTATGAACATATGCAAAAGTGTGTGTATATGTTCCTTATCTAATGCAAAGATCAGGCGGTCTACTGATTCAGTTGACCTCTTTAATGCGAATTATGTCAGTGCCATGAGTCCAACATGTATGCAATAGAATTCTAATGATATATATTATTTCTATATGAGTGCACAATCATTCACTCAAATGCAACATCCATGTGCTGAATCAATCATTTTGCATCCACAAGAATTGAAAAAATGCTCACCCATCCATATGCAGTATGAGAGTGTTTTCGAGCCGATCTAGTGCCTAGTGTGTGTATATGCATCCACGGGCAACCACTAGCAACCACTTGCATCCACTTGCAACCATCAAACATAACATGTCTCAAACACATGTTTACACCCATTAGTTTCTACCTAAAGTTCGAAGATTCGATCGATAGGATACAGTCGAATGATGGAAGCGAGTACAGATAGAACGAAAATTTGGTTCCCATTAGACATGGGTCCTAAGTATCGACCCCAAAGACCGAAACCAACATAAAATTGACACCCAGAGGATTACCTTCTTTAGACAATGTCAAAACTGGAAATCCTATCAAAAGTATTTAGATTTTCACAGACTACTGGTACAGATCAGGTTCCCTAATGATTCTTAGGAAGTTAAGCATGATAAAATCATACCCCACGAAAACTCAGAATGTATGCGTCATACTTGACGCCTAACACAGATATCCCTCAAACCCCAACCTCAAACAGATGAGCCATAACCCTTATGGGTCTGAGTCTACAACGGAATTCAGAAATAATACTAGTATTAAAGTGCAGAGTATCGATTACAAAATCAAAATACCAGAATCAGAAAAAGTCTTAACTCCATAATCAGATAAAGAAATTAAACCTACTATAGAAATTTTCCTATTTCTATCCTAGCCACTAGCCTCAAGAGTGTTCGCCTGCCATCCTTGTCCTCGTCTCTTCGGGCAGTCCCTAGTGAAGTGTCCCATCTCCCCACGGTTGAAGCAAGCGCCCTTCCTTTTTCTGCAATCCTTGTTCAGATGAGTCGAGCTCCCACAAGTAAAGCACTTTTTCCCCTTCTTATCTTCAGACTTCTCATCCTTCTTTTGTGTTTCCTTTTTGGGCCCCTCTTTCTTATTCTGTGGTTCTTCCTTCTTTGTCTCTTTCGGGCCCTTGTCTTCCTCGTGCAGTAGTGCCATATCCACCAATTTCTCGTAAGTTGCTCCCATGGGTACATGGGTCATGGCTAGGCTGTGCAGTGGCTCGTTCAATCCTTTAACAAAGCGGAGAGCCTTTTTATGCTGAGTGTTGACTAAATCCAATCCGAATCTTGCTAGTTGGTTGAACTGGTTGACGTATTCCTTGACCGTCATACTTCCTTGCTTAAGAGATAAGAACTTTTCCAATTGTAAACTTCGTTCAGCTTGCGAGAGGAATTTTGTCTCAAACCTTGTTCTGAAATCCATCCATGTCTCAACCGGCCTCTCGGCGTTAGTGACTTCCCACCAGTAGGAAGCTTCGTCTTTGAGCAGCCATACTGCCAACTGTACCTTCTGCCTATCGTCCACCTCGAAGATAACGAATAGATCCTCAGTTTCTTTGAGCCAATTCCTTGCTTCTACGAATGATTCAGTTCCTTTGAAATCCTTTCCACCCATGGCCCTAAAATCTCTACAGATCTTTGAGAAAGCAATTGCACGAGGAGGGGGTGGAGGAGGGGGATCATTTGCTGGACCTGCTGTGGCGGTCCTAGCCTCAAGATATTGACGAAACCAACCGGGTACATGAACTCCCTCTGGTATCTCAGATGCTTCAGACATGCTGGAACGAAAAAGGAAAGGTTCAATACAAAAAGGGCTGAAAGAAAGATATATGGCTCTTGGGGATCATGTTTTTCAAAATAAGCTTTATTTTTGAAAATACTTCCTTCCAAAACCTTTTTTTTTTTTGAAAATAGTTTTCAAAACTTTTTATAAAATCTGGTAACCTTCAGCTCTGATACCAAGTGTAACACCCCACCTCCGTTAAGGTCACTCACAAAGGGAATGCCTTAACTTTGGTGGAGCATTTTAGTAAACAGAACAGAAACTTACAAGACCGATAAAACAGTACTTGAAAAATTTTAACTTTATTACAGTAGAAACAGAAATCAATATGGTTACATCCTTTCAAATCTCAGAATTCAAGTACAAATATTAGTCTTGTACAAAAGCCTTCAAAATGCATGTTTAAAATCATAATCCCCATAGAACGGGAGCTATACAGAGCCAAGCCATACTTTAAGCACTTCAAGCAGAGAGAAATCCGGATCAAGCTAAAGTATTCCCTCCTATGATAACCTGGGGGGGGGGGGGGGGAAACGGAAGAAAGGAGGCGAAACAACAAGGGTCAGACAAAAAGTCTGGCAAGTCCAGTGACTTTCAACATATGAACATATAATAATAATATGACATGAACATAAAACTGGATGAGAGATAACTGTAACAGGTGTAACAGATATAACAGAAGAACAGAATGACACAGACTATTGCTTTACACTTCTCTGTACTAATACTAGTATAACAGAATTAGGTGTCACCCTAATGTCTTAACTGAAACGGAAATGGGTACAGAATAATTTAACAGAAACAGGATGCTAATAATGGGCCTTTACTACCCGATCAGAAACAGACAGAAGCAAAAACAGATTAATCCCTACGGAAACAGAATGTAGAATTAGGTGTACACTAGTAATGGGCCTTTACCACCCGAACAGCAGAAACAGACAGGTGTTACCACCCAACAGAAACAGACGGTACCAACAGAAACAGACAGAACTAAGTGTACCCTAAAACCCTACCCCAAGCGATCGGCTCCCTAATACATAAATATCCTGTGTCGGCCCCACAATAGGGTGTATCACTCCCTAAAGTGACAACCAATTGGCACAGACCTATTTACAGATGTCACGGCGTCTTACATCCTCAGAGGCAGACCGGGATCCATGCACGCACATGACCCGGTTGGAACGCACCATCAACACCCCTCGCCATTATCAGAATGAACCGCTTATAATTAGTTCAGTAAGCGTGCCCGGACCCTACCTACTGTTGGGTCAAAGTTTTGATACCAGAAAGGGTTACTGACTAATATGGGTCCCAAACAACAGATGACACAAGTAATTCCCCTCCTAACCTTGTGTCCCCAGACTAACAGATCTCAGATTAACTTGTTTACAAGTTCAGACATACAGAATTCAGATTTACTAGTTCACAGATTAAGTTAACAAGTTTTCAGACTAACAGATCAGATGTACATATTTTCATATTTCTCTAACTTTGTATTGGGCCTACAGATTCATGGACGGGTCTACTACACCTATTAATCCAGTTGGTTTAACCCTATTTTCCCCCAATACGTTTTAGACGTCATTCTTATCTTAGATTTGCATTAATTAATTATTAATGCCCAGACCTCTCACATTAGGTAGCTAGCTTGTGGCCGCTGGATGGGCCGGGCGGTTCCGGGCAGACTTCTGCCACAAGCCAGACCTAACCTCGTGTCTTAAGCAGGATATGACTAACTTCTCACATTAGAACCTATTGTTTGCGGCCACTGGATGTGCCGGGCGGTTCCGGGCAGAATTACGCCGCAAACTCATTCTAACCTCGAGTTAGTCACGTTTATCTTTGCGGCCAATTAATTAATAATTTACCGTTTATGCGCACGCCCAATATATATGCCAATTCAGATTATATCAATAACAGGATGATTATATCAACACAGCAGATAACAGATTTTAGCAGATAACAGATTTTATATGACTTAACGGATTTAACAGATTTAGCAACTTAGCAGATTTTGGCATATAACAGGTTAGGCATTTCAATCTAATTAGCAGTCTAGGCAATATAACAAAACTAGCAGTTTAGGCAACTTGGCAAATTAGCAGATTTAGCAAATTTAATATTTCTAAAGGTTCTATTTACATGCCTTGCCTAATCATAAATTAGGCCTAAATTCATATGCCTAAATAATTGCCATGATTCACAATATGATCATATACTTCCATGTTTGCATACATTTACATAGCGCAGAATATGGACATAATTTACCCTATAACATATGTTCCAATTTTTGTTAAACTAACCTTATATAGCAGATTCACATATAAATTATACCAAATATGATCATTAATTACAATGCATGCCATATATGCAAAATTCCCTATTTAGGTGTAATCACAATAGTAGAGATCCTAATTAATGTAAATCTTTTATACCTACGTTTCCATATCCTTCTTCTTATTAAGTCATGAATAATTATGAGAAATATACCCAACAATCTAAACCTTTAAATCATATCTTCTATCACAGAATATGCATAGATCCAAATCTAGTTTACAACATATGCTCATCTTTTTCTAATTAATTACAGATCTAAATTACAACATACACTATGCATACAACATATATAAATTATATGTTCATAGTCAAATTTATGCATCCAATCCCAAGTCACATGTCCATTATATTTTATGCCTCAGACCTAAAGTCATACATTCAATTCAGTCTTGTCAAATTTCGCATCATTCATTATTTATCCCAAAATTTGCGTTCATACGTTCATCTCTTATGAGATTAGGTACAGGCTCGTGGTAGCCTGGCTATAGAAACAGAAAAGAAGAAAAGGGATACAGAACAGTCACAGAAAAACAAATCTGACAGAAGAGAATATATATACAATCTCAGATTCAGAATTAAAAACATATCAAAATTATAATTAACGTTTATAGCGGAAAATAACTGTACTTGCCCTGATTGGATTAAAGAAAGAACTTTAGCTTGTTGTTGTATATCTTCCCTTTGATTTGAGATTTGATTTAGCTTTTTCATCAGTCCTAGTTTTAATTCCAGCAGAGCAGCGACGCCATTTTTATTTTTAATTAGAAGAAGAGAGCAATGGAGGCTAGAGAATTGTGTAAGAAACCTAGGTAGAGTCTAGGGTCATTTTTATAGAGTTTATGAACTGATTAGGACCATCGATGTTGCTTGGATTGATCGTAGCCATTCATTCGAAAGAGAGACAAATTAGAGCCTGCCACCTAGCCCTAATGACAAAGCAAGCTTCTGAAAATCGACCAAACACAGACCTGGCCAGCCAGGACTAGACCAGACCTGGCCAGCAGGTCATTTTTGACCTGGGCGCACTTGGCAGGTGCGCCAGGTCAAAAATGTACTGGCGCACTTCCCAAGTGCGCCAGTGCATTTTTGTTCTGGCGCACTTCCCAAGTGCGCCAGTGCATTCTGACCCGTTTTCCGGTTTTTCGCCCAACTTCGTTCGTCCATAACTTCTTCATACGATATCCGTTTTACGCAAACTCAGACTCTATCTCAAGCAGAATTCCGAGACGAACGCAATGGCGTATCCCGTTTCCCTTAATTCTTTGATTTGAAATTAATTATACTTTAATTTATGATTTTCACGGTTATAGAATACACGGGGTGTTACATATTCCGAAGCAAGGAAGAGTTTCTCCACCAACTTACGGAATGGTCTATTCTGCACGGTGTTTCATACAAGCCAATCAAGTCGAATAAAACAATATATACCGCTGTATGTAATGTTGATGGTACTTGTCCATGGCGAATACATGCTATAGTGTCGAAGAAATCACAAAACGGATTGTGGGAAATCCGAAAGTTGCCTCATGAACATAACTGTGTCAACCCTACGATTAATTCAAACCACAAGCAAGCCACTTCTGCGTTTCTTGTATCCAAAATCATGGCTTTTGTGAAGGCCAACTTGGATATCTCAGCGGGGACGGTGCAAGTGCTTGTCGACGAGCACCTTTTCATCAAAATCAGTTACATGAAAGCTTGGCGAACATTGAATAAAGCTTTAGAAAAAGTATACGGTGACTGGGCCGAATCGTATACGTACTTGCCTCAGTATTTTGAGGAAATTAAAAGACGCAATCCAGGTTCAGTAGGACATATAGTACACGATGAGTATAGGGTATTTCATCGTGCTTTTTGAGCATTTGGTCCTTCCATTGCAGGTTTTGTACACTGTCGTCCAGTGCTCTCTATTGACGGGACCCATTTGTACGGTAAGTACAAAGGAATACTGCTTGTTGCTACCGCTATAGATGCGGACGACTGCTTTTACCCCTTAGCTTATGGGGTGGTCGAGTCCGAATCATATGATAGTTGGGCCTGGTTCTTTTCATGCATGCGTGAGTTCATTTATAGCGTACAAAATCGACACATTACATTTATACCTGATAGAATGAAAGGGATTCCAAGCGCTTTGCAGGATAAATGGCACCAACCGCAAAAACATAGGTTCTGTGCAAGACATCTTAAAATAAATTTTCAAGCTATAGGTCATCGAGACAAGCGACTTGTAGGCTTGTTTTACGCTGCTGCATGTGCTTCAGAAGTGATTGAATACAATAAACTTAGAGAAGAGATCAAGAAAACTAAGCCGGAGGCGAATGACTGGATTGAACGAAGCCTAGGAAATTGCGAAGAAAACTGGGCTCTTTGCAAAGATGACGGCGACCGCTTCCATATTATGACGACCAACACATCTGAAAGTTTTAATGGCGTACTAAAAGGCGCCAGATCCTTGCCTATAAAGGCGTTGGTTGCAAGAACGTTCTTTCGATCAGTTGAGTATTTCTATAAGAGACGAGAAAAGGGGGCGGGTCTGAATTCGAAACTTACTCCAAGATGGGAAGCTAAAATTGAAGCTCGTGCTATTGACGCACGACATTGTAGGCTTGTTCGATTTGGTCGATATAAATGGCAAGTGATTAACAATTACGGCGATGAATATGATGTTGTGATCGACGGTTCTGATGTCACATGTACATGCAGAATCCCACTTCTGCTAAAGATACCATGTGCTCATGTGATGGTAGCTTGTTCAGCCCAGGGTTTTGGTAGTAATACAGCACATCACGATTTTGCTTCTGAATGGTACTCCGTCGAAAGTTATAGAGCTACATACGACCCAGAGTTTAATCATGTACGCGATAAGAAATACTGGGACCCGTACAACGGTCCACGAATACTGGCTCCAACTATCAAAAGACTAGCTGGACGACCCAAGTCAACGAGGTTCAAAAATGTTATGGACGAGCATCAAACACCCAAAACAAATAGATGCAGCAAATGTGGATCGCTGGGCCATAACAGAAAGCGGTGTACTTCAGCAGCCTAAATTGGAGATGTATGTTTGTTGATGCGATGTCTGTGTGTTGCATTTCGTGTATATGTATTTGTTATGTTTCGAACTTACCTGTCCTTAACCGGACTATGTATCTCTCTTGTATTTGAATATTAGAATTTGGTATTTGTTTTACGTTGTTTGGTTAAGCTATATATACTAATTAAATGTCGTGGTAGTTCGAAGTTTAACGTTTACATCTACATTCTAATATATAGGAATCGTTATACGTCAGTTTTCATTGAAACAC
Organism: Allium sativum; assembly: GCA_030737875.1. Taxonomy (NCBI): domain Eukaryota; kingdom Viridiplantae; phylum Streptophyta; class Magnoliopsida; order Asparagales; family Amaryllidaceae; genus Allium; species Allium sativum. Next base: position 171,147,192 of record CM060924.1, on the reverse strand, counting down.
AAAACGTTTGAATCTATAGAACTATATTTCAGTAATGAAACAGAAAAATGGGAATTTCATATTATAAAATTCGAGTTATGTCCAAATCGAATTTCAAGAAAGTCGCTATGGAGTTCAAAACAAAAGTGTACAGGCGAGTTTCCAAATCGCGCCTTTGGGCGAGGTTCCAAAACGCGCCTTCGTTAATACAAAACAGGTCTGTTTCTGTAATTACTTTCAAAACAGGTCTATTTGCGTTATATAATTCTTAAACATGTCTAACATGGTAAAAAGTCCTAAAAAATAACATGCATCTGAGTTTTTGTTTGAACTTGACCATCCTGACCTCTAAAATCATAAACTTCAAATCTAGACAATATAACCGAAACTGTCAACCAACAACTTATTTTTATGTCTAGTTTGCTTTAAAAATGGTCCCATGTTTCTTCATTAATTATGGCCAGAGAAAAGGGGATAAATCAATAAGCAACTTGATTTTTAGCTAAAAATTAACACGTGCAAATTTAGAAATGGATCATACCCGTGCAATATGCTTGGAAAATCATTACTTTTGAAGGATGTTTCATGATTTTAAGATGAGTATGCTTAAAGGAATGTTGATTTGTCTATATTTGGGTTGAAAACCGACTGTGTCTGATTGTCCACGATCGAGGGAATAGTCGGGGGACAAGCATCCTGGAGTCTTGAAGATGGTCCAGATGGAGTGTAGAGTCGCTGCTGGAGTAAGGAGGCCATGGCGAGGTGAAAACAAAGCTCACAGAGGCCATTAGGGTTTGAAGCAGTGGCGGCTGAATTGAAACATGTAACATTAGTATTGTTGATTCATGTATTACAGAGGCCACTAATGTATCTTAATATAGCATAATAACATATACATGTATACTGATTAAAAAGAAAAATTCACGTATGTAGGCTTGTTTTTGAGAAGTATAACGGATTTAGCCATGTTTCTAAAATAATTACAGAAATAGACCTGCTTTGGTCTGGGGTGTTGCAAAGGCGCCTTTTGAAAATTCGCCTTTGTGCGAGTTTTGGAAACTCGCCTTTAGTTTTGAAATATTTAAAAACCATTTTAAACATGCCAAACAATTTTACAAGAACAACATACAGCATACAAACTGCGTTCATCCAATTCGATAAAAACATATTGCTACGACCCAGTACAACATAACCAAAAGCCTACAAAACGACATAAATAAGACCCAACATAACTTAGGAACATTGTAGAACTGATATAAAGTTAAATTTAAAGATGTACTTATACGCCTAAGTTTTATGCTCTGTAAGCTCATAATTCATTTACTAAACATTAATAATTTGAGCTATGGACAACTGGGGAAATGACGATGAAGGGGTAGCAAATCAACGACCTGGAAAAGAAAGTGTAGTTGAAGGGTGCATTGTCGAGCCACTAGGTCCGGGTGGATCCAACCCTATTTGCCGTTGTGGAGAAGAATCGGTCGTGGTTGTTTCGAAAACCGAAAAAATGCTAGTCATCGATTTTTCGGTTGTGAAGCCTACGAGGACCACAAGGTTTTTCCTGATGAAATTGATTGCTGTTACTTTAAGCAGTGGATTGACCCTCCGATGTGCAAACGTGAGTTCAGTATGCACTGGAAGCGCATATCGAAATAAGACGCTTGAACAAGAATGTTGGTAAGCCAACTAGAGCTCGATTTTTTCGACGAACGTGGTAGGTGTAATCGCCGTTCTTGTAAGCTTCTCAATTATGTAATGCAAATTATTAAAATTCCTGGAAGTACGAACATATTTGCTAAAAATCGTAAACCTTGATGCAAACTGAGTAGACAAATATCTCATTACTTAAAACTAGGATACAATAAGGTAGAAATAACAACAAAGAAATAGCAACATCACATCTAACGTAGAAAATTTAAACTAGGATATCACATGTCAAAAGTTTAATGGAGTAGATTAGTTTGTGCAGGGTTAAAGCAGTGTACATGTGACAATCCCTTAAACCAAGGAGTGATGAATATCTCCTGATACACTAGTCATTGCAGGGTTAAAGCAGTACGTAAAACAGATTCCCTACAATATTACTTCAGAGGAAATAGTGCCGGGCAGCACGTAAAGCAAAGTTATACCAATGACCATTCACATCATTCTCTGATTTACCCTTTATTCACTTGTACACTATGCTTCTATATATCTTTGTCAAATTACTCATAACTTACCGCACTCCAACAACTTTGTTTCCAACTACTCTGTGCATTCCCACAACTATGCCTTCTCGGCCATCATCTCCAGACTCTGATGAAAATGCGTATGAACAGATGTGACTTCAGGAGTTTGCAAATGAATTTCAGTTTCTAAACCAAATGAGACCTCGAGTTGAACCACCCTGTAAACAGCGGAACGTATAACCTCCACATAAAGCTCAAATACCAAATGTTCAACATTGGTATGAACAGCCGGTCGTTCAACCACTGTAAGAAGTACAGGTATATCAAGTACCACAATTCCAATTCCTTATGAACAAGAAATTGATTCTTATCAAGTTTTTTGCTACCGCAGTTATCTGGTTGAAGTTATGGTTCAAGCAGATGACAACAATATTGGTCGTCGCACTCAGAAATATCCATCCTATCTTAATGGATGCAATTACACAGAATGGATAGACGAACCGTTGTGCCCTAGGGGAATAACATATGAAAACGAACTCGAACAAGAGATTCGACGTCTCCAAAACGTTACCGAGCAGTTGCGGTTTAACCGTAATGATTAGGCGACTTGAAATCCAAAGAGCATGAACGTGAGATGTAGTTTGGTTGCGTACTATTTTCCTCGTTAGCATCTGTTGTTTCCTAAGTTTTAGCACCTAGTCTCGTGTTAGCATCTGGTCTATCTGTTAAGAATAAAGAAAACACAGTTACGAAAGCTTATATTCTCCTTTACACAGACTGCTGACCTGGCATCATTTCATCCATTCATCTCCTCTATATCCAGCCGTCCATTCAGTCATCCAAAATTTTTTATTGTAACCAATCACTGTTAGCCCAAAGCCCATATCGTATGTATATAAACTGGGCTGTGTACATTTTTTCTGATATAAGTTGAATCATAAAATAGTTGAAAGCATTTTTCTATTTCATACTTTCTTGAAAACAGATTCGTATAATTCTTTACTTGGTATCAGAGCATCTCAGTGCCAAACGGCATCAAATTTCTAACAGATTACTAGTGGGTTATACCCATCAGGTAAATTTCATCATTTGGGTATATTTTCTCTTATCTGTGATTACTCACATCATTTAAGAGATCAAATATAGTATGTTTATTGGTTCCCTGCCATAAAACCCTCACGAATTTGGCTGCACCTTAATAAAACACGCTATATTTGTTGAAATTCCACATCAATCACCAAGAATCCAATTCAAGAAAGTCAAGAAACTCACCAAAACTCAGTCAAAGCCTCGCCAAGAGAGCCTCATCAGAAGTTTACATAAGCTTTTTACATACTTCATCATCAAGACTCTCGGCTTCTCTAACCTGAGTCTTTGCTGTTTCACTCCTCTCGATCAGAAACGATAATTGATTCAGAATTTCTTGAGCTATTTGTGCTCGTTGTCATCATGGTAGAAACATCCACGTCTGCATCAGGGACTGCTACTGGATCGAATCCTGAAAACCCATCAATTCCACCAAATCCACCAAATGGACCTGTAAATCAGTTAGTTAAAACTGGTATCAGTCCTCAAAGTCAGTTGATCACAGTTCAACTACAAGAAGAAAACTACTTTTTATGGAAGCTACAAGTCGAAACTGCTATACAAGGCTACGGCCTAGAAGGATTCATTCTTGGAACTACTCCTATTCCTGCCAAATTCATTACCGATCAAGATAACAGAACAGTAGCCAACGAGGCATTCGTTCAATATCATAGACAAGATCGACTAATTAGTTCTTGGCTATTATCCTCAATCAGTGAAGATTTGCTACCAACCGTTATAGGGTGTTCATCGGCCAATGATATATGGACCACCATAGAAAAAGAATTCAATAATCAATCATCAGCCAAAGTCTTGCACTATAAACAACAACTTCAGAATATCAGAATGGAGAATCTAAGCATGAGAGAATATATAGCAAAGGTAAAAAAGTCGTGTGACCTACTTGGGGTTACAGGCAACAAAGTATCTAATGGAGACCATGTTCTATACTTACTTAATGGATTAAACGAAGACGATGAGGCTGTTGTCGCAGTTATCACCACACAAAGAACTGTTCTTCCTGTTGATGAAGTTCATTCCATATTATTATCTCATGAGTCAAGAATAAGTAGTAAAAGAATTCAAGAAATTGATCTTAATGCAAATTTAGCTACAGGTGGCAGAAACAAAAACCAGAATAACAATAACAGATCTGAAACACCTTACCAAAGGGGTGGTGGTACAAATAGAGGCAGAGGCAGAGGCAGATGGAACAACAATAACAGACCCAAGTGTCAGATCTGCGAAAAGATTGGCCACACTGCACTAAAGTGTTACTTCAGATATTCTAACAGCAATCAAAATCAGAAAAATAGCAGCAATCCTAATGCAAATGTCGCTCAGATAAATCAAGAAACAAACAGTCAAGACAAGGGAAATGAGACTGCCAGAGTGGAGCACTTACAAGATAACAGTTGGTACCCTGACTCTGGAGCAACCAATCACCTTACAAACAACTTAGACAACTTGAACATTGGATGCAAGGAATATCGAGGTAACAAGTCTATTTCTATTGCCAATGGTAAAAACATTCAAATTACTCACGTTGGGAACACCTATATTAATGGCAGTAAACAATTACATCTATGCAACCTTCTTAGAGTTCCAAAAATCACCAAAAATTTAATTAGTGTATCTCAGTTTGCTAGAGATAACAAAGTTTACTTTGAATTTTTTCCAACGTATTGTTTAATTAGGGATATTCTAACTAGAAAAATCATATTACAGGGTGACTTGGCAAATGGGTTGTACAAATTTAATTCTGTTAGATGCAAGGGTGACGCTAGCTGAGGAAATTACAATGCCACATGTAATTTGAATATCAAGACTAATAGCTGTATGAATGTATTTGATTTTTGGCATTGCAAACTAGGACATCCCAGTATTAAGACTGTTCAATCAATATTAAATGATAATCATATCAAATATGATGTTGTATCCTTACCCTATGTATGTGAATTTTGTCAAATGGGTAAAAATCACAGGTTACCCTTTACTGACTTTGACACTGTTTACACTAAACCACTACAACTAATTGCTATAGACCTTTGGGGTCCCTCACCAACTTGTTCTGACTATGGTTACAAATATTATGTATCCTTTGTTGATGCATATACAAGGTTTACATGGATATATTTTCTAAAAACCAAGTCAGAAACCTATAATGCTATAATAAATTACATTACTATGGCTGAAAAGCAATATGATCAAAAGGTTAAGATCATACAAACTGATGGTGGTAGTGAGTTTAAAGGTTTATATAAATTCTTTCAGCAAAAAGGCATCGTTCACAGAACTACTTGCCCATACACTTCACAACAAAACGGATTAGTGGAGAGAAAACACAGACACTTGGTTGAATCTGGCTTGACATTGCTTGCACAAGCAAATATGCCACTAAAATTTTGGCCAGAAGCCTTTAATACAGCTGTTTATCTGATTAATAGACAACCAACGGCTGTATTAAAGAACATATCACCATTTGAAAAATTATACAATGTCAAACCAGATTATAAGCAACTTAAGATGTTTGGCTGTCTGTGTTTTCCATACTTAAGGCCTTATAATACCAATAAACTAAATTTCAGGTCAAAACAGTGTACTTTCCTAGGATATACTAACAACCAAAAGGGGTACAAATGCATTGATAATACTGGAAGAATATATGTCAGCAGGCATGTTGTGTTTGATGAAACAGTTTTTCCATATAGCACACGGGATATAAATACTACAGGTAAAGTAAGAAATCCAAAATTCTCTATACCTGCTATACCTCATATTCAAGAAAGCTGGCAGCAAATGGAGAGTAATCAACAACCTGATGCTCAAAGCTCACCAATTAGCTACGATCATGGAAGCTTTGAGCCACCCAGTGTGGCATCTCATCCACCTGTTCAAAGTCACAATCAAGAGAATGATGAGTCCACTAATCAGCAAACAACACCTGAAAGATCTGCAGAAAGCAGTAGCTCACCACCAAATGAACAACCAGTTCAAACTGATCATCCAATGATTACAAGATCTAAAAGTGGTATCTTTAAACCTAAAATATTTACTGTTATGACTAGTACTAATGAACCTGCATCTTTTGATCAGGCAGTCAACAACAAACATTGGAAAGCTGCAATGGATGAAGAGTACAATGCTCTAATTAAAAACAATACTTGGGATATTGTGTATCCTTCTGCAAATAAGAATATAGTAGGATGCAGGTGGACATGCAAGTTAAAAAAAATCCAGATGGATCTATAAACAAGTATAAGGCAAGGCTTGTAGCTAAGGGTTTTACACAAGAATATGGGTTTGACTTTAATCAAACTTTTTCACCTGTGATAAAACCCACAACTATAAGACTTGTTTTAACCATTGCTGTAAGTAAAAATTGGCACATTAGACATTTAGATGTCAATAATGCCTTCCTAAATGGTATTCTTAAGGAAGAAATCTACATGAGTCAGCCAGCAGGGTATAGTATTAACTCAAATTATGTATGTAAATTGAACAAGGCTATATATGGCTTGAAACAATCTCCTCGTGTATGGTTTGATAGACTGAAAACCACCTTGTATAATTTAGGTTTTCAGTCCACCAAATCAGATAACTCCTTGTTCACAAAGATTGATCAGTCATCTACAGTATACATACTAATATATGTAGATGATCTGATAGTAACAGGCAATAATATCAAAAACATAGATGAGTAAACACAATATCTAGACAAGCAATTTTCTATTAAAAACCTGGGTGAGGTTAATTACTTCTTAGGCATAGAGGTAACAAGGACCAACAATAAAATATTCCTGTGCCAAAGAAAGTATATCACTGAGTTACTCAACAAAACCAGGATGTTAGATGCTAATCCTCAACCTACACCCATGATAACTAGTCAACAATACTCTAAATTCAGAGGAGAGGCAATATCAAACATCACTGAATACAGAATGGTGGTAGGAGCACTTCAATATGCTACTATAACCAGGCCTGACATTTCTTACAGTGTTAATAAATTATCTCAGTTTATGCAGAAACCATTAGATACGCATTGGAAAGCTGTCAAAAGAATTTTAAGGTATCTTAAAGGGACTATAAACTATGGGCTCACATTAAAAGGCAGTAAACATCTGAACATAGTAGGGTATGCAGACGCTGATTGGGCCTCAGATCCTGATGATAGACGGTCTACAAGTGGTTACTGCATTTACATTGGTCAAAGTCTAATTTCCTGGAGCTCAAAAAAACAAGCTACAATTTCTAGATCGAGCACAGAATCTGAGTACAGAAGTATAGCGAATGCAGCGGCTGAAATAAAATGGGTTCAATCTATTTTAAAAGAACTTCAAATTAAGACTACAGCAAAGCCAGTACTATGGTGTGACAACAAAAGTGCTGTGTACATGTCTGAAAACCCAATACAGCATGCGAGAACAAAACATATTGAAATTGATTTGCATTTTGTCAGAGAAATGGTGCAACAAGGCGAAATCGAAGTTAATCACATACCTGGAACTTACCAGAAGGCCGACATACTGACTAAAGCAATAAGCATGAAGAACTTTACCAGATTTTGCTCAAACTTCAATGTTGACGAAGACAAGGATCAAGCTGAGCTAAGCCACAACAAAAATAGAGGATCGGGAAAGCTATACAACACCAGAATCCTCTCCAAAGTCAACGGTGATGAAGGCAAAATTCGAACTGCTACAAATCACTGCAACAGAGGAAGGACCGAAGATCTATTCAACATCAACAACAAAACTGGCATATCAAAGCTCGAATCTGACGATGATAGCAGAAGAGACCACATCGGAAGCGATAGCATGAAAATCTCAGGAGCGCCGCCATGAATATCGTGAAAATTAGGATTTTGGAAACCCTAGTTTTCAGAAGGGCGTGTTAAGAATAAAGAAAACATAGTTACGAAAGCTTATATTCTCCTTTACACAGACTGCTGACCTGGCATCATTTCATCCATTCATCTCCTCTATATCCAGCCGTCCATTCAGTCATCCAAATTTTTTTATTGTAACCAATCATTGTTAGCCCAAAGCCCATATCGTATGTATATAAACTGGGCTGTGTACATTTTTTCTGATATAAGTTGAATCATAAAATAGTTGAAAGCATTTTTCTATTTCATACTTTCTTGAAAATAGATTCGTATAATTCTTTACTCTATCCTAAGTTTTATTATCTATTTCTGTGTTAGTATCTGTTGCATCCTAAGTTTTAGTACTTATTTCTGTGTTAGGATTTGTTGTAATCAACTTTTTAGTTAATAATTGTTATTTGGTTTATGAAATTCGCTATATTTGAATGTATAATTTATAGTACAATTAAAAACGAGCTCGTAATGTCGTGGTAGTTCGTTTTATTATGTTTGGAACTTTAACTGAATACATATGATTCTTTATACGCCGGGTTTCTCTGAAACAAGAAATGTTCGAATCTACTAAAATATATTTTTATAACGAAGGAGAAAAATGAAGATTTCATATTACATATTTTGATTACATATTTTGAGTTGTGTCCAAATCAAATTTTCAGAAAATCGTTGTGGAATCGTTTATAAAGCATAACGATTTATTAAATATGTATATAAATCATTTTTAATATAAAGCATACGTCAATTTTAATGTAAAAGCAATAGTCGAAATAGCACTACAGCATTTTGTTATTTAGAAATTATCTAGAAGCGAACAATGTAGGACTGTTCCACGTACACTTTGTTCGAATGAAGTATTGTTTTGGGTTTACTGAAGGCGAAATTTAGGAACTCACCTTCGTGTGAGTTCCCAAGACTCGCCTTCAGTAAACCCAAAATAGGTATATTTTTGTAATAAAGTTTAAAACAAGGCTAAATGCGTTATTTTTTCACAAAACGAGCCTAGAGGCGTGAATTATCCGATTAAAAAAAGGGGGAAACACATTTTTTTTTTCTTTGCGACAATGAGCACTAGAGACATAAGATAAATCACTTCATGCTTTACTTCAAGTTTTCTTCTTTCTTTTCTTTCTGTGGAAACAGAACAAACCTCACTTCCTCACTTTCATTTCTAATTCTTTCTTCGGAAGATGGAAACACAACACTTTCTTCTTCTTTGGACTCAGAACACATCTTAGATCGGTGCATGATGAAAAAAAGAAAAGAAAATGCATGGTCGTGAGATACATGTGCTATGTGTGTGGGTGATGTGTTTGTAATATGGGTTGTGTGTGGTGTTTTTGTAGGTGTGCGGTATGAGGAGCTGTAAGTGTGAGCCGACTGCTTGCTTGCATGGTGCGTGACGAGGTTATAAAAAAAGAATTATAAAAAGAGGAGAACGTGAAGATGAAAGGGAAGAAATGTGCGCAGGTGGGAAAGGGAGGACTCTGTGGGTTTTGGTTTTCATGTTTGGTAAGATTATAAATTTAGTTATTCGTTTAGATTTATTAAATCAGTTTAATTTGTTGAGTTCAATGATTTTGGTTATACTAGAGCACAATAACCAAAGCTTTGGTATAGTAAGTCTTTAGCAAGTAGGTCATTATTAGGGTGGACGCATTTGTTCTAGTGGGGTTTGAAGTTCAAATCGCTTTCGCATCGCATCAAACAGCTGATCAGAAATACATTATTAAAAACACATGCACCAAGAAATGAAGATGCATGTAGACTTAGAATTGCCACTAAATTCGCATAAGCTTACGTAGCATTTTGTGCGTATGCCTGTGCATATAGGAAGAATCAACAATATGAGATTTATAAGGTATCTGTTGTGTGCTTAAGTGATTAACAGTAAAATGGAGTTGATTAGAAAGACAGAAGGAGGAGATATACGAAGAAGAAGAGTAAGGAAAATAATTCTGCTTGCATTACTCTATTTCATTACACATACTTATAGATAATTTCCTGATAGCTACTGCCTACGTGGCCACTACTGCATTGGATCCTTATCCATTTCTAACAAACTATGCCTAGGTGGCCATTCATTGGATAAAAGTTGTAACAGAAATAGAAAATACAGATATTGAAATACAGAAAATATAGATTCTACTTTTCTTTACTGGCCGTTGGTGCTTTTCCCTGTCAAGATGCTTTTCAGTCTAGCAGCTTCCGGGGTGTTTTGATGATCCTCTTGGGTCTGGAGTGAGCCTCTTGTGGTGGCACCGCATCAATGCATACCCCATCGAGATCAACCTTGTCCTCAAGGTCGTGGTTAAACACATCATCGGGTATTGGTTCCTGTGATATTGTGGACGGGTTTGGGCATGGTTTGAGGAGGGAGACGTGAAAAACCAGGTGTATACGAGAGTCTGGAGGCAATAGTAGTTTGTATGCGACTGGTCCAATGCGTTCGAGGATTTGGAAGGGTCTGAAGTATTTTTTTGAAAGTTTATTGTGATTATTGCATAGTGTGAGTTGACGATATGGTCGTAGTTTGAGAAACACCCAACTGCCAATGCTGAATTCTTTGTCGCTGCGATGCTGATCGGCTAACGTCTTCATCCGAGTTTGGGCTTTATGGAGGTTAAGTTTGATATTGTGAAGTAGGAGGTCACGGGATTTAACCCAGTCGTCGAGTTGAGGGATTGGAGTGGAGTTTGGTATGTAGTTTGAGAGGATGGGTGGAGGACGACCATAAACTGCCTGGAAAGGGGATAGTTTCAATGACGTGTGTGTCGATGTGTTGTACCACCATTCCGCCAAAGGGAGGCATTTAGCCCATTTTGTCGGCATATCACCCACAATTGCTCGTAAATATGTTTCTAAGCATCGATTAACGACTTCGGATTGACCGTCGGATTGTGGATGGTAGGCGCTACTCATTTGCAACTTTGTGCCATGAAGACGGAACAATTCTTTCCAAAATTGGCTGGTAAATAGACGGTCGCGATCCGAAACAATGGAGCGGGGAAATCCATGTAATCGGATATATTCTTGTAGAAAATGGAAGGCAAGTTGTGTGGCGGATATGGAAGTTGGAAGAGCACAAAAATGGGCGTATTTAGAAAGCCGATCAACGATTACCCATATGATAGTTTTGCCTGCGGATTGTGGAAGATGAGTGATGAAGTCCATGGAGATATCTTCCCAAATTTGGCCAGGAATGGGAAGGGGTTGAAGCAAGCCTTTGTAAGGGGTGTTGTCCGGTTTTGTCTGTAAACAGGTGAGGCACTTGCGAACATAATCGCGGACTGTCGAAGCTAATTTGGGCCAATAAAAGTTTGCTGCAATTCTGGCAATCGTTGCCTTGATTCCAGAGTGGCCTCCCATTTTAGAATCATGAAATTCCGTGATGATTTTATTTTGCAATTCCTTGTTATCGGGTATGTAAACCCGATTATCCCAAAATAAAAGTTGATTAGGCCAGTGTAATTTTGGGTTAGAATACGTACCATCCTGTAGCTGCTTAATGATTTTCTGGGCTTTGGCATCTGCCTGTAGTGCTGCGCTAACGTCTGTCAGCAACGGAAAAGATGGTCCAGAGATAGCTTTCATAGTAGCGTCGGCGGTGAATCGCGAGAGTGCATCTGCTACGTTATTCTCCTTTCCTGGTTTGAATTGAATTGTAAAGTCGAACCCCAATAATTTGGTCAGCCATTTCTGTTGTTCTGGCGTTTGAATCGACTGAGATACCAATTCACGCAAGCTCTGGTGGTCAGTAACGATCTGAAACGGTTGCCCTAAAAGGTAGTGCCGCCACTTTTTGACGGAGGAGGTGATGGCGAACATTTCTCTGGAGTAGGTGGATGCTTTTTGTAGGTAGCGTGGGAGTTTCAAGCTGAAGAAGGCGATGGGGTGACTATTCTGGGATAAGACGGCTCCTATTGCGGTGGATGAAGCATCGGTGGTGAGGATGAAGGGTTTGGAGAAGTCAGGTAGTGTTAAAATGGGGGTGTGGGTAACGGCCCATTTAAGTTTAGTAAAAGCTTCTTGGGCTGGTGGGCTCCATTTGAATTCATCCTTTCGTAGCAGATCTGAAAGTGGGCTGGCGATGCTTGCGTAGTGCTTTATGAAGCGTCTGTAGAAGCCCGTGAGGCCGAGGAATCCCCTGACGTCAGTTGTAGAGGCTGGTGTGGGCCACTGAAGCATTGCGGCGATCTTGGACGGGTCCACTTGTACCCCTTTGGCGGATATGATGTGGCCGAGGTAGTTAAGCTCATCGAGGCCGAAATTGCACTTAGTGAAGTAAGCAAAAAACTGATGTTCGTCGAGAATGGATAGTGTGGTTCTAAGGTGGTCTAGGTGTGTTGGCCAAGTGGGGCTGTAAACAAGGATATCATCAAAAAAAACGAGCACGAATTTACGCAAGTATGGACGGAAAATATTGTTCATGGTGGCTTGAAATATGGATGGGGCGTTGGTTAGACCGAAGGGCATGACCAAAAATTCGTAGTGTCCCTCATGAGTGCGAAAAGCTGTTTTAGGAATATCGGGTGGGTGAACACGGATTTGAAAATAGCCGCTACGAAGGTCTAGTTTAGAGAAGAATGTGGCACCATATAGTTCGTCTAAGAGTTCGTCGATCGTGGGGATAGGGAAGCGATCTTTAATAGTGATGGTGTTTAGTGCCCTATAGTCAACACAAAACCGCCAAGACCCGTCTTTCTTTTTGACGAGAATAACTGGGGAAGAAAAAGGGCTAGTTGATGGACGGATAAGATTGGAGTGGAGCATCTCTTGAACTTGTCGTTCAATTTCGTTTTTTTGAAAATAAGGGTATCGGTAGGGTTTGGTATTGATCGGTGTAGCAGTGGGGATGAGATTAATATGGTGATTAAGGTTACGGTTAGGTGGTAGGTCGGTTAGTTTGGTGAAGAGGTGTTTGTAGGTGGATAATAGTTGAGTTAGTTGTGGATCAGAATGGGTAAATGTTTGTGGTTCGGTTGAGTGTGTAGGATTGTGGGCTTGCAGGTAAAAACAAGTGGATATAGCAGAGGTGTGGTCAAGCCTACGGAGCTGGTTAAGGGAAATGGGTAGTGGTTGTGGGCTTGGGCCTAGCCCAATTAAACGGATGGGTTTATTATTAAAATTAAAATCCATCGTTAGTTTCTTATAGTCAAGCGTAATAGGGCCAAGGGTTTCCATCCATTGTATGCCGCAGACAGCATCTGAACCAGAGATCTCGAGGAGGTGGAAATCAATTTCGAAACAATTGTTTTGTATGTCGATGAGCACGCCAGGGCAGCTTCCAGTACTCCTTAATTTTTCGCCGTTCCCCACAGTAACGACGAAAGAATTTGTGGTGGATATTGGAAGGCCAAGGAATCGGGCGGTTTTGGGGTGGATGTAGTTATGAGTTGAGCCGGTGTCGAGGAGGATGGAGATAGGGTTTCCGTTAATGGTAGCAGGGAGGCGGATTGAACGTGGGTGGATGGAGCCAGTAAGCGCATGAAAGGAAATTTCCTGTGTTGAGTCATCAGTAATGGGAGGAGGTGGTTGTTGGTCATCGGTGATGGCGTTGAGTTGTTGTTCAGGTTCAGGTTGCGAAGGATGGTCTGGGTTATGAGGGGCGTCGTCGGCTTGGATCTCAGGTAAAATCATTAATATGTGTGTTGGTTTGCAGCGATGTCCGAAGTGATATTTCTCATCGCAGTTGAAGCATAGGCCTTGCTGCTTTCTGGCGTTCATTTCAGAGGAGGAGAGTTGTTTGATAGGCATGGTTGTTTTTGTGGTATGTGGTGAAGGTGTTTGTGGGATTGACGGTGTGTTTTGTGGGTGGTTGGTAAATTTGTTGTGGGGAAAGGATGGCTTACTGAAGTTGATTTTACTGTTGTCGGTGTACTTCTTTTAATGAGTTTTGCTCCTTCCACTGCGTCAATGATTGAGGTGGGTTTGAGGAGATGCAACTCGTTTTGTATGTGGGTTTTGAGGCCGGAAATGAAACATTGTAGGATGGATTCGGGTGGGAGAGTGGTGATACGGTTGCAAAGGGTCTCGAAGGTGGATTGATAGTGGTCAACGGTGGTTATTTGCTTAAGTTTGAAGAGAGTTGCTTGTGGGTTTAAGAAGGTGGGTGGGCCGAATCGTTGTTCAAGTGCTCTAGCTAAGGATGGCCATGAAGATAATTGTTTGTTACGGTGCATCCATTGAAACCATGAGAGGGCTTGGCCGTGCATATGAAAACTGGCTAGTTCGACGCGTTGATGTTCCGGTGTGGTGTAATATGTGAAGAAACGGTCGGCTTGGAAAATCCAGTCGTGGGGGTTTGAGCCGTCGAAAGATGATAAGGTAATTTTGGGGTTTCGGCTTGTGTTGGGGGTTGTTAGCAAGGGGGTTGCCTGTTAGTGTTTGGGGGCGGGTTTATGGTGGATGACTGATTGTTTGGAGATGGTGGTGGGTGGTTGTCGAATCTGGAATGCAGCTCGGCTATGGATTGGGTAAGGTTCTGAAGTGTAGTTTTGATGTCAAGGATATCGGCATTTTGGGATTCAAGGAGGGAGCTGTGGTTACTTTGATTTTGTTGGATGGTTGCAATGGAGTCATGGTGGGTGGCAAGCTGCTGTAGGGCGTCGTCAACCTTAGTCATGGTGGCTGAGGTTGTTTGGATGTGGCGGGAGAAGGGAAGAGAGGTTAGGAGGTGAAAGCACCAATTTGTTGTGTGCTTAAGTGATTAACAGTAAAATGGAGTTGATTAGAAAGACAGAAGGAGGAGATATACGAAGAAGAAGAGTAAGGAAAATAATTCTGCTTGCATTACTCTATTTCATTACACATACTTATAGATAATTTCCTGATAGCTACTGCCTACGTGGCCACTACTGCATTGGATCCTTATCCATTTCTAACAAACTATGCCTAGGTGGCCATTCATTGGATAAAAGTTGTAACAGAAATAGAAAATACAGATATTGAAATACAGAAAATATAGATTCTACTTTTCTTTACTAGCCGTTGGTGCTTTTCCCTGTCAAGATGCTTTTCAGTCTAGCAGCCTCCTGGGTGTTTTGATGATCCTCTTGGGTCTGGAGTGAGCCTCTTGTGGTGGCACCGCATCAGTATCATTACTCATTATCTTTGATCTTTTTTTGTACTTTATTAGATGAAACTGTTTTTCTTGTACAAGTCCTTGATTTTCTTTGTAGCCTGTTTTATCATTTATAGTTCCAACTCTGACTAAATAATGCTTGCTGAAATATGACAATTTTGTTCTTTTAAGCCAGTGCAGACATTAATATGTAATAAAGTCATTTTAGTTGTCATATTATACTCACTAGTTTGTTATTTCACACAAGCATTTCTCATACATATATACTGATTTATACACATTCTTGTATCTTAATATAGCATAATAACATGCAATTCTGACAATGCAGATATGACTTTAATGATAGCGTCACATCCGATGCCATTCGTGATGGCATGTTGTCACGTGTTGATGATTTTTGGCCCTCATTAAAGACTATCCCATATAATGTTAAGAAAGTCATGTTTAAGGAGTGTTGGGTCAGTTAATTTAATGACGGCGATACATATAACTCTTATAAGTATGTTTATCGCTTATAATATGTCAAGGCGCATTGGGAAAGATGCATTCGTTGTTACCTCACGAAATATTTGACAAGTTCAAGGGGCATTGGGAATCTCCGGAGTTTTAGACTATTTCCAAGGCAGCAAAAGATAGCAGAGAGGAAAACCATAAGCTACATACTGGTGGTTCGAGATCTAATGTTGATTACCGTCTTGATAAACGTTTCAATACTCATTCTGCTTATCCTACTTATGTTTTGCTCCATGCAATTGTTACAAGACAAACAAATGGGTTTGTCTAGTTCCTATTCAATTTGCCGTGTAAATAATCATGTTACCAGTTAATTGACTAAATATGTTATATGTGCACACATTCTTTTATTAACATTTTCAGATTTGTTTCACTATGCTACTGTTTGTTTTGCGATACTGAATTTATATATTTCTTTGTTTATTTTGCACATAACATGGATTTATCAGTAGGAAGATCTTAATAGAGAGCCAACATCTTAGGAGATTTATCGCTCGACTTATAAGGTCGACTCAAACAGTAAAGGACCGACCACTATTGGATGTGTTGACGATGACGCAAAGCAGTTTGTAGTAAGTCACTTATAAAATCTGATTACTATAGATATCTATTTTTGTGGTTTTAAGCATGAAAACTAAAAAACAGGCATAATATGAAGCTCAAATCGACGAGCGAAAAAGTAAGGATATAGATATAACATTTGAGATTGAAGAATAAGTCTTCCGCTTACTTAGCACTTCTATGACCAAAAGACCGGATCATACACAAAATTATGTGAATGTTCCAACAGTAGTTATTTTAATGTTTTATTACTACATAATTAGATTGGTTTAGTAAATGTTGAATTATTGTTTAACATCTTAATTTACAAAATAAATGCATGAGTATAGACGTAGAGATCAAGACAATAATGTTTCTAATCATTCGGCGCAGTATATCGCTAGCATGGAGCAGAAGTTGGTAGTGACAAAGGCTAAAGTGGAAATGTAACAGTCAAACTATGAGAGACTTAGTCGATTGGTTGAGGAACACATGGATGGACTAGAAGGCGAGCTTTGTCAAGACGAAGACGAGTGAAAATTTACATTTGATTTGCTGTTATGATCCTTTTTCTTCGCTCGTTGATTGCGATGTATTAATATCAATTAACTACGTGGACATGATTTGCGTCGTAGCATGGCTATATGCGATATTAATTTAAGTAGCACTGGATAATGATGTGACAATTATGTGTTAAGTTGAATGTTTCATCGATTATAAAGTTTTTTTGTTGTTTTAGAATTTCATTATTGGTGATATATGTATATATACATACTACATAGATGTGTAGCATTACTAATAGCGGTATTTCTACTGAGAGTGAATGTTGAAAATATAGAAAAAATACAATAAAATTGCTTTAGGAATAGCGTTGGTAAGACAGTGCTAAAGAGTGGAAAATTATAAAATTGAATTATAAATTTGGTGTTGGTAAAGGCCTATAGCATGGCGTCAAAGAGATGTCGGGATATAATGTCTTAAAGACATTAAAAGAAGACGTCGGAAAGGCTAAGGAAATTCCAAAATAGAGGTGTTGAAATTGCATCGGAAAACCGTCGGAAGAAAGGCGTCGAAAAGCACCCAGTGCATGGCATCGGAAAGGCATTGGGAAGTACCTGACGTTTGGTGTCGGAAAGGTGTAGAAAATATTCTTTTTCCATATAGGTTTTACCGACGCCGAAAAAGGCGTCACTAAGGCATCGATAAGTTGCTTTCCAACGCCTTTTGGCGTCGAAAAATCAATTTTCTGTTGTAATAAATTGATATCGAACATAAGCCGATATAGTTTTTATCCAGTACCTATATAAAATAATTGCAGAAATAGGCTTTCAAGTTTAAATAAGTTGGTTTTAGACAGAAATAACCTTCATACATTTGATATGGAATTATATTATTAGATGTGTGATATCTGAGAAATTCAGAAGATGTTAGATCGTTATTTCACTTATAATATTCGTTGATTATGAGAATTGGTATCAAATATAAGCTGGTAATTTTTTTGTTTTAATCTTATATTTAATATCAATCAATTTTGGTTCTATCGCAATCTGTGGATTAAAGATATGTTTAGAAGTTATGAAACTTATGAATAAATCTTGAATTAAGATTTAAACGGGTAACTAAGATTCAAAGGAAATCTGATTTAAAAGATTTAAATGGATCTCTGATGTTTTTATGAATTTAAAGGAAATGGTTTGATTGAAGGATAAGGAATGATAAAGGAAGGTTTTAACTCAAGTAAAGGGAGACTTGATTAGGATATAATATAACCCACAATATGTTTTAAAATATGCGCTAATTATTTGGAAAGACCGGGATCAAATTTATATCTGAAAACCATTTCGAATAATTATACGACGTAATGGAGAAATTGAAGACGATGGTTGAAGATCAGAATCTTCACATCAAATGGATTACTCGCTAATGTCTCAATTGGGTTGTACTCCCGATATGAGGTTACCTATAGCAGTGGTCAAGACATATTGGTAGATTCTTTGGATTTGCAAGGGCCTCTCTCCATTATGCACGAGGAATAGGGCGCACTCGGTTTCGTTCAAACCCAGTACAGATTTGTATAGATGTATGTTTGACATTGTATTATGTAATGTCTAGTTGGTTTTTACTAAACATATTTCTGTTGGTGGTGGAGAATTTATTTTCTTAGCATAACACCCTTTTTTGAGAAATTCGAGTTCGAAGATTATATGGTTAGTGATTATCAATTATATGTTTGATGTGCACGTAAAAATTCACATTTATATCCACATATTTATTCTTGTTTAGTTGAATAAATGAACATTTTTGGGTATTTTATATGGTCAAACCATGATTCAAATGTTTTCAAAATCATCACTCATTTAAGGTGTAAAATTGTAAATTGTGCATGTTTTAAATTGTGATATCATTTACTTTTTTCTTGTAGGAATTTAGGAGCAAAAATGATGTATACACATGAAGATATGCAGAGAAGCATGCATATACACAAGAGGAGGCAAAGAAATAATTCATTCTATGGAAAGTGGAGGAACCGACCTCTCTACTAACCCACTTACTCTTAAAACTTCATATTAGAGACTAATGCACTAATTGGATGAGGCAAATAATGCTTCATGCATTCTACATGGTTAATTAATAGCTAGAGACAAAAATTAGAAGTTTCATGAAAGGGAATTTTGGAGAATTCCCAAGAGGAGTGATTAGGGTTTTAGGGTTTTAGATCATGTATATATACCGCCTTGTTTCATGTATTTTGGATCTCCTTTTTATCATATGAAAGTGCAAGTGATTAAGTGAATAAAAATGGCTTCCAAGTCTCTTTCTTTTATGTCTGTCTTAAGCATCTATTAATTTATATGCTTTACTTTTGTTAATTTATAGCTTAGATTTATTTACATGCTCTTTACTTTATGTTCATACTTTAGATTTATTTACATGCACTTAGTTTAGTTCTTTTCTTATTTTATTTAGTTTTCATTTTGCTTTCTTTTCCAATGTTGAAACTTACATACATATATGAGTATCTAAGCCCCTATTTAGGGGTAATGAAGCTCTCTAACTTTATGTGAGTTCAACATTTGCATGATTTGTGATCTCTTTAATTTGCGCTTCATGGTAGTGGATTTTGATTTAAGTTTATACAGGTCGGTTTGATAGTTTATGTTGCATATGCAAATGAGACATTATTATTCAATATAAACACAAATTACATCAATATTTGCTAAGTGTTTTTTTATTATTATGAAATAAAAGCAAGAACAAAATTTGATGATCTATGTCACTAATTACAATAGTGAATAGATCATACTAAAAATAGTTTTTTCTTTGCTTTAGTTTTCATGAGAACAATGAGTGGTTTAATTGTTGTTTTATAGTTTCATAGTTTATGTTATGCTAAATAACAACATAAATAAACTACACTTATGATAAATGCTACTTTTATGTCACTTAATATTAAAAACAGAGATTATAGATCGTATGTTTGTTAATTTATACAAATATATAAGGGGATTTACCTCTAAATTGATCTTAATCTCATATTTAGCATTAAATTTAGCTTCTGATTTTCATTAGTTTTTGTAGTTAAAACAATCCAAAGTTTGGTTTAATTTGATTGAGTAAGATTGAAATTATTTCTTTTCCTACGGATCGACCCGTACTCGCCCCCATGCTAACAATTGTACGTCGTGCGCTTGCGGTTTTATTATGATATTTTGTTGACGGTTTTCCAATTTGATATAAAATCCGTTTGCAGACAATGTTATAAAATGATAGTGTGGCATACCAAGCAATGAGCTAATGATGATCAAAGCATGGCTTAGTGAAGCATAGCTTTGTGTAACGTGACTTCGACAAGCCTTAAACCTTGATAAATGGCCAAACCACGAAAAATACGGCGAGGATATGGGTTGTCATCTCCTTCTAGATAAAAAGTGTACCATGGTATGGAGACCAGGTATTACTTATGTGGCAACTTTTACTTATGTGGATGTTGATATTGCGGGCCCCCGACTAAAGGTTGGTAATGACCGGAAGATGACATACTTTGGCGTGATCTATCCAATCTAGTTAAGGTAGAGATCGGCCTTGTATTGGCAGAGATCCCGTTTGGTTCTCGGAGCATCCCTCTAGAGGTGTTCCCATTGATAAGGAAGTTCCTTAGCTTAGCCGTTTGTTGGGAATCCAATTCTCTATTATGAGCCTTTACGATTTTAATTTTAAACCTATATGTCAACATAATGGGATGGGGCATTATGCTGGATAAGATTAATGCATTTACTTATGAAAGATTTTTCACACTATGCACTAATAATAATATCAGAGAATTTTCCATGTATCAAGCATTTTTGGTTATCATAAGGAGAAACCTCGCCCAAGTCTGCGATTGCATTGTGTCTGTACCGTGAGACCTTTGATAGTTTCATTTTCCAAAAGGCGTTGCAAATTTCTATGCACTAGTACTTATA
The DNA here is from genome assembly GCA_030737875.1 of Allium sativum. Taxonomy (NCBI): domain Eukaryota; kingdom Viridiplantae; phylum Streptophyta; class Magnoliopsida; order Asparagales; family Amaryllidaceae; genus Allium; species Allium sativum. The sequence continues at coordinate 171,126,477 of CM060924.1, read as the reverse complement.
AGGAGAAAACACGTCCTATGTTATACGACGTGGTCCTATGATTTACCTCACTTTAAAATAAACCTAAACATAACTATTTGAATTTTCAGGCTAGTCCCATGACTAACCTGAATTTTATTGTTCTTCCACCTAAACTCTAGGTGCCTATTATTTTCTGCGGGCAGCCTGATAGTTTGTCGTTCCCACAGATTTTGTCTTGGAGTCTTTTGGGAGCCAGATTTTCGATTTTGGCTAGAGTTATACCTTGGATTATTCTTCTTACACTGTGAGTTGGCATATATTTCTTTAAGATGTGTTTTTGTTGTACTCAAGTGATCATTGTAACTCTGATGTGAAATTATTGTCATGATAATAAAAAAATCCCTTTACTTTTGTTTCAATGTGTAAGTACCACTAACATCCGTCTTTATGAACGGTTTGAGTGGGTATAATTACTGGTTAGAATCGAGCACAAAGGAGGATCATTATTGAATTGGTATCAGAGCTTTGGTTTATACCAGAGCTTTGGGTTACAACTCATTTTAACGAAATGACTCATCAAAAATAGGATTAGTAATACCATATAATGATAAACTAATCAGAGATAGAGTTAGTAATGCTCTAGAATGAGTTCGCAGAGTACAGTATGCGAGGAAACGTCTTTTCACGTAAAATAAATAGGCTTTGAAACTAATATGTTTTGAATATAAAAGAATTTGCGTTAAGTTATATCAAATTTGTTAAAGCAATAGTGATCTCTCCCAAATTAACTAGTTAATATAACTTGGATGTTTGTATTCAAATTTGGCTAAAAGTATGCTTTGGAGAATAATAAAGGAAATTTTGAACATGGATTAGAGCTTAAGTGTCTAAATTAAAATAGGAATCATCAATGATTTTGGACGATCGAAAAAGAATTATGAAAGGTAAAGATAAGAATATTAGGTGTCGAATTTATTCAGGAATAATATTGCTTTGTCCAAAAAAATCATTAGTAAATTATGATAACCTAATTTAAGTTAGTAATAGTTCTAAATTCAGACCAGGATTCCCAACAATTTTTAATAGTTAGTGAATTTTAGAATACATTTGAATGAGAAATAGAAATATTAAAAAGAAAAAACCTTATGAACTAAGTTTCACGATTTGACTGGAAGGTATTTGAAAATTAGAAATAAGAAATGGTTTAGATTGAAGTACCTGGATAAGTAAGTTATAAAATAGTTTGGGTTAAATTATATATTTTTCAAATTTTGTACTAATTAGTAAGTTAAGGTAACCTTAGAAAATGATTTCTAACTTTAAAATTTTCTTGCTAAATTTTAGGGTGGTAAACAACTTAGTGTGGGATAATACTTGTCCCAGTTTACTACTAGAGTCGATGATAGCAGCTCTAGATCTAATTTGGAGGATTGGATGTTAGATTCAGCTAGTAACGATGAGTCGAGTTATGTACAACCAGAGGTTCCCTTACCTCGAGAACCTGAGGATTCTGCACCCACTGATGACTTGGTAGAGAGACCGGTTGATCATGAGAGTTTAGATTTCGAGGCCGACGAGAATATCATCTGGGAGATGGGAACACCTATTAGTAGCAATGAGATGAGGGACTCAGGAGAGCATGTACAGCTACGGCAGGTTGATGATGCTGAAATATTCCAGGATATTCCCTAGGACGCGATAATGATAGAGAAAATTTGATGATGAGATAGTTGATGTGATTTGGCATGTCGTTCTCACTGAGCAGGTTGACGATCATACGGAGCCTATTCCAGTTGATGAGGGTCCCGAGTGGGATATAGCTCCATAGTTTGATGAGCATGATGACAGTGAGGTCATGGATGAGGATGGATACTTGGCCGACAATGAGGCAGAGCACGACGAGGATGAGGACTTTGTTGATGAGGATCTGAAAGAGCTGAGTATGTCAGCACCATACGATGATGGGTTGGAGGATTAGCTAGATGGAAGTTATTGTTTTATGGATATTGTATATATGTAGTGTTAACGATATTTTTTGTCAACACCGAAGATATGTCTATGGAAGTGGATCTAAGGGAAAAAGGGTTATTTAATTCCTGCAAGCTTGAGTTAGTTCATCGTTCCTTAGATATCAAAGTTTAAATCCCGAAAGATTAGTTGCTCTTCCCTCAAGGGGTGAGTATCACACTTATGCGACTCGAAGACCAACACCTTAGGATAAGGGTTTCGTAAGCTCGTTGCAAGATAGGAAACTAAATGACTTGTAGGACGGTATTAAAGTAAATTAAAAGAAAAGATAAGGCTTGTGTGTGAAGCCCTTCTTAAGGGGAAAGGCATAAGGTATTTAGGTACCCGCGGAAAGGGTCGAATTGAGAAACACAAAACAGCACAAAAATAGATCATGTAATAAGCGAAATAGTAAAGAACACGACAATTTATAGTGGTTCGGTTCAGGCTGAACCTACGTCCACTTTAAGGGCTTAGATGATTTTATTCATGGAGGATGTTACATAAGGAATCCCCAATCTGGTTTGCAAATTAGGATTTACTCTCTTAGAAATGAGAGCCAGATTATAGAATGGGGGAAAAGTCCCCCAAAATGAGACCCCAGGGGTCTTATTTATAGGCGAATTGGGCCCCCTTTTGTTGTGAACCTAGCAGATGCCTCTTTCGGATGCTGAACTAAGGTTTCGAACGCTCTTGTAACTTTAGGTTCCGGCAGAAAAGTCTCGCCCGACTTTCTTCTTATCGAATGCCTTTATTGATATCCTTTTTCCATTGGAATATCAGTCCCGGGCTTTTGGAAGTGGTTCTGCCGACATGCCTCTCGGAGCTTCACCGATAAGCTTCTGGTCTCGGTTAAAATCCTTAGTGCGTTGCGCATATGCTTCTGGTATGCCTTCCGATGGTAGGCTTTCAGCTTTGGGACCATTCAGATCGGTTTGCTTTTATGCTCGGCTTTTGACATCGAATTATAAAGACTTCAATGTCAGTAAAGGGTGTCGGTAAAGAGTGTCGGTTCTAACTGCTTTATCTCCCTCTGTATTCGTTACTTGTTCTAACAGATGACACTTTCGCTTGCCGGTATAGGTGTCGGATCTAAGCATGTTATAGTGACTACCTCCTTTCTCCTTCCGACAACCCATGGTTTCGGGTTTGATACAACAACCTCATCCGTGACCCCTCTCGGATGACTTATAAACTCTCTCTTATGACACTAGTGTCAGTATTTGAACTAATTAATGTTGGCATCCCTTTGCCTTCTCTTTCCTGATGTAGAGCTTTCCTTTAATGGCTTTAAGCTTTCGTTTATATGCTCTTGGTTGCCCACCTCTTTTTTCTTACGGTTTTATGTGGTATGCTTTTGGAGTTGTGCCTTTACTACTCCTTTGGTGAAGGTGCTTTCCTACCGGTGCTTTCCTTTCATATCAGCAGCAACCCTTTGCTTTGACTTATTTTTACTGTTTTTGTCGGACCGCCACCCTTATGCATGGGTACTGGATTTATGATTCTAGGTCCTTCCCTTTTGTTGCAGATTAATTCGGATAGCCCTTTTCCAGTAATACTCGATGTTGATGCTTGACTACAACATGGACCTTTTTGTTGTCGGCTTCGACCTTAGGACTTTGCTTCTTTTAGCACTCTATCCTCCTTTGAGGTCCTCTTCCCCATGGTTTAGGTTTTGTTGCCCGAAACCCTTTTCTCTTATTACTTCGGTTCTTCTGCTTCTTTATATTTGGCCGGTGCAAATTTTGGTGCTAACATTGAGCCCCTTAGTATAAAGAAGCTTTTGTTCTTTAGGATAAATCCTGCGGTTCCTGTACCGTTTCTTCTCTCACTTAAGAAATATTAAAAAAGTTCTCAGTATAAGTTTCGTATAACTTCAAAACATTGATGCGAGGAGAAAACATGAACTTTATTAATGGATAGATCTTGAATGTATCTAGACAGAAAGTTATAAATTCTATATTAACAAACATAATGTGTCAGTAGAGGTGATATGACTTGCACAATGTCTGACATTTTACTTATGATATGTCTAACATAATTTCGATCACAATTCTTATTAGCAAATATTAGGGGTAAATATGCCATGAGTTTGGAAAACTTCCTGTATGAAATGTTGTGAGATCATAATTTTTGTTGGAAGGCTCCATATGGGGAGTCCATAGTACCTGCTTGTGCTCTAACTTAGGAACCTTTACCTTGGAATAATAATGGTATACTCGAACTTCATATGTGAATATGGTAAAAGAAATTTGAACATTTTCCTTCTAGAAGTAAGCATAAAGAATCCATAACTAAACTTGATTGTTAGAATAATGCAGGTCTACGGATTTATCTCCTGGAAATACTATAAATATAGAATGCTCATTTGAAATACCAAGGAAGAAGATTTAAGGCTCATACTTGAACTTATGCAACAAGAATTCGAAAAACTTGAATGTGATAGGAAAATGCAAATTTATAAATAGAAAATCGGTTATCAGAAAATCATATATGCAATTAGTAGAAATTCCAGGACTCATACATAGGTAAATAGGAAATATGGAATCCTGAGACTCATGCTTGGATGGATGGAAATAAGAAATTCTCATAGAAACCCTGAGACGCACACTTAGGTAAGTAGAAAATCAGCAATCATCGCAAGACTAATACCCGGGTTAGTGAAAACCAAAAGGCATATATAAACCCCGAGACTCACACTCGGGTTAGTGGAAACCAAAAATCATATAGAAACCCCAAGACTCACTGTTAGGTCAGTGAAAACCAAAAATCATATAGAAACCCTGAGACTCACATTCGGGTAAGTGAACGCTTAAAATCATATTGAAGCCCCAAGACTCACAATCGGGTTAGTGAAAACCAGAAATCATATAGAAACCCCGAGACTCACATTCGGGTTAGTGAAAATCTAAAATCATATAGAAACCCCGAGACTCACACCCAGGTTAATGAAAACAAGAAATCATAAAGAAACACCGAGACTCACAATCGGGTTCGTGAAAACCTAAAATCATATAGAAACCCCGAGACTCACACTCAGGTCAATGAAAACCAGAAATCATATAGAAACCCCGAGACTCACACTCGGGTTAGTGAAAACCTAAAATCATATTGAAACCCCGAGACTCACACTCGGGTTGGTGAAAACCAGAAACCACATACCATGCCACATTTGGAAACTTACTGAAAAACACCATAAGAAGAATGTCTCAACAAAAGCGTAAAAGTAATTATCAAAAGTTTGCTTAAGGGTCATCTAATGAAAGCATCACAAATCATCCAGGATTACATATGTGCAGAGTGTTAGTTATCCAAACATTATTGGAAGGGATCAAGCAACCACAAATTACATAAGGTTCCTCGGAGGTTCACTCAAAGAAACCACACGAATGATAGAGTCGTAAATATATCGAGGTATAACTTCTCGAGCGCATATGTAGAGGACTGCTTTCGAAATAAATTAATCCTATCCTGAGCCAAATAGTCATTCAGCAGTAGTTCTGTTCCATTTTCAAATCATTTGACCCTTCAGCGGTAGTTCCATTCAATTGTTTCATCATGTAGCCATTCAGCATCTAGTTCCGTCCAATCATCCAATCTTTCGATTGTTTTATCGTTCAGCAAGTAGTTCCGTTTGGTCATCTGAATCCATAATCGTTCAGCGAGAAGTTCCGTTAGGTCATCTAGTTATCAACCGTTCAACAAGAAGTTCTATTTGATTATTTGGTCATAGAGTATCTAACGTCTTGTCTTATTCCTAACCTCCAGGATATGCGAATGAATGAATGTTCTCTAAGAGAGTGACATTTTATGGGTAGATGCATAACTAGCCCCCACTTAAGGGGAAAATCTGCTAATTGGAGTTGCAGGTATATTTAGGCCACCCATGTAGGGCACTCCATTGCGGTAAATGCAAGCAATATAGCCTTGCTTGAAAGGCACTCCCTTGTAGGAGATGTTTCTTCTCTTCCTGGAAGCTTTTGTTGCTCCTCTCTGGAGGCTTTTTTTTATCGCTTCTCGTCTGGGAAGTTGTGTTTGTTGTGGCTTCTCTCTCTGGAAGCTTTGTTTGACGCTCCTCTTCTGGGTAGTTGTGTGTTTCTTGTGGCTTCTCTCATTGGAAGCTTTGTTTGACGCTCCTATTCTGGGAGGTTTTGTGTTTCTTGTGGCTTTTCTCTTTGGAAGGTTTGCTTTGATGTGCTTTTCTCCCAAATGCTTTATTGATTCGCCTTTCCCTTCGAAGGCTCTGCTGATTTTCTTTTTCTTCCAAAGCTTTATCGATTGCATGTTCCATACCTTTAATAGATGCATTTGTACATGTTGATAAATAAGATTGATGATAGTGTTTTATGAAATTTTAAGATAAGGATATTAGGTTTTGAGCAATCTCATTTAAGCCCGAAATTTTTTGGCGTTTAGTTGCTTTCTTTGTCGCATATTCCTTTGGGAGACTTCCTCTAAAGCTTTCCGTTGACTGATAACTTTGTTGCGCATTTAGCCGTGCATGTTGTTCTTTGTATGCTCCTATTTGAGTTTCCGTTTCCTCCTGGTGGACAAGTCATAAGCAGGAAGTTCTCTTCTCTAAGCTTTTGTTGTAGGCACAAGCTTGAACAGGTTTTGGTTTTTACCTGTGATGACAATTGGACCTGCATTGTATTTGTTTGACTATAAGCAAGACAAAGTGAAATGACTAATGAAAAATGGAATATGAAACAGAAAACTTATTGTTAGATCCTAAACCTTTACTGGAGTGTTTTCAATCATTTCTTTCATTGGTCATCTTTCATTCCTTTCTAAATATGCCCTTTTTGCTTTTTGGTTTGGATCAAATATGTCAGGCCATGACACTGACTGGTTTGATGCCCTTTCGCCTTATGATAAGAACAATAGTCTTCGCCTTCATCTGAATTTTGAGAGTTAACTGCAAAGGAATCAGAACCAAACTCTTTTGCTTTTTGATTTTTCCCTCAGCTCTTTCTTGTGTCAAGTTTCCTTTCCATACGGATGAATCTGTTAGATCTAGAATAAATATCACTCAAACTTTCGCACTCATTTAAGATAAGTTCCTACCAGAAATATGTTGGTATAAGAAACCTTGATCAATGCATAGCTATTATCTTTTCTCTATTCATTGCTCCTTCCACTTTGAGTGACTTGATATGAAACCTCTTAAGACAACCATCGAGGGATTCCTCAGGTCTTTGTCCCATGGTAGCTAAATCATAAATGCTAATTGTTGGGTCCTTCCACATATGGAACTATGTACTGAACACAGTAGGTAGTTGTTCCCAGGTAATGATGACTGGGCCACGGTAATGTTTGCACCATTTGATGGCCTCTCCACGAAACGTTGTTAGGAAGATCTTGCAACGGAGGCTTTTGGTGGTGTTATATAAATCCATGTAGCTCTTGAAGACACAAAGGTGGTTTTCTGGTCTGTAGTTCCATCATACAGAAGTGGTAGAATTTTCATTACAAACGAAGCTCTTGCTGTTTTATTTCATTGGAAAAGGTGATCCCTTGTAGACTATTATCTTCTGGCAACACTGGGCTCTCACTTTCTTCCAAATCGTCTACTTCCTTTAATATATTGTTTCTCCCTTCCATAATTGGACTGTCTTGTAAGCTTGGCATAGTTGTAACCTGGGAATTAAGCCCTAGAGGTTCTATACTTGTTGACTCCATTTCATTAGGTCTTGCTTCAAAAGTCCTTTTGACCATGTTTTCTTCAATAAGCCTTCTCGCAATATCGATTTGTGAAGCTAAATGCAATATTTCCAACCCATTAGTTGCTCCTTTCACTGGGCTTGAAGGTTCCCCGGTTTGCATATCTGCTAAGCTAAATTCTGGAAGTATACCATCTACAAGGGTGGATAATGCACTGAAATCTTGCTCATGATTCTTTCTTGTCCTAACCATTCTTACTAGGTATTAGGAGTTCCTTTTAATGATAGAAAGGGAAATAAGGTAGAGGCCTTATTTCAAAAAGGTGACCATAAGGATGGAAAGTTTAAGATAGGGACAAGGGTAGGAGAAATGAGGGTTGAACACAGGGAAGAAAGTATAGGAAATAAGGTTGGAGAGCCAAGGTTACACTACTCTTTAAATAGCTTGGATCGCCGATGCCTTAAGCAATTGTTTTGTATTCACAAGCTTTTTAAAGCTTAGTCCAACCCGGGATGGAACAGCACAGTTAGAAACATGGCAAGGTTACCCAAAGGGCTAAAGGTAGGAATAGAGGGACGGAGGTTTAAACACTCCTTCTAGCACCAAAATGTTAACGATATTTTTTGTGAACACTGATGATAGGTCAATGGAAGTGGATCTAAGGGGGAAAATGGGTTATTTAATTCGTGCAAGCTTGAGTTAGTTCACCATTCCTTAGATATCAAGGTTTAAAGTCCGAAAGATTAGTTAATTCCTGCAAGCTTGAGTTAGTTCACCATTCCTTAGATATCAAGGTTTAAAGTCCGAAAGATTAGTTACTCTTCCCTCAAGGGGTGAGTATCACACTTACGCAACTCGAAGACAAACAGTTACCTTAGGATAAGGGTTTCGTAAGGTCGTTGCAAGATAGGAAACTAAATGGCTTGTAGGAGGTTATTATAGTAACCTAAAGGAAAGGATAAGGCTTGCGTATGAAGCCTTTCTTGAGGGGAAAAGCATAAGGTATTTAAGTACCCGTGGAAAGGGTTGAATTAAGAAACAATAAACATCACAAAAATACATCACATAATATGCGAAATAGTAAAGAACACGACAATTTGTAGTGGTTCGATTTGGGTTGAACCTACGTCCACTTTGAGGGCTTTGATGATTTTATTCATGGAGGAGGTTACATAAGAAATCCCCAAATTGGTTTGCAAATTAGGGTTTACTCTCTTAGAAATGAGTGCCAAATTGTGGAATAGGGGAAAGTCCCCTAAAATGAGACCCCTGGGGTCTTATTTATAGGAGAATTGGGCCCCCTTCTGTTGTGAACCTAGCAGATGCCTCTTTCAGATGTTGAATAAGGTTTCAGCCGCTCTTGTAACATTAGGTTCTGGCAGAAAGGTCTTGGCCGCATTTCTACTTATCGAATGTCTTTATTGATATCTTTTTTCCTTCAAAATATCAGTCCCAGGCTTTTGGGAGAGGTTGTGCTGACATGCCTCTTGGAGCTTCACTGATAAGATTCTGGTCTCGGTTACAAATCCTTAGTGTGTTGCGCATATGCTTCCGATATGCCTTCCGATGATAGGCTTTTGATTTAGGGACCATTCAGATCGGACTGCTTCTGTTCTCGGCTTTTGACATCGAATCATAAAGACTTTAGTGTCGGTAAAGGGTGTCGTAAAGAGTGTCGGTTCTAACTCCTTTATCTCCCTCTGTATTCGTTACTTGTTCTAAAAGATGACGCTTTCGCTTGCCTGTATAGGTGTCGGACCTAAGCATGTTATAATGACTACCTCCTTTCTCCTTCCAACAACCCATGGTTTCCTTCTTGATACAACAACCTCATCCATTACCCCTCTTGGATGACTTGTAAAATCTCTTTTCTGACGCTAGTGTCAGTGTTTGAACTAAGTAATGCTGGCAGCCCTCTGCCTTCTCTTGCCTGATGTAGCGCTTTCCTTTAGTGGCTTTAAGCTTTCGGTTTATATACACTCAGTTACCTACCTCTTTTTGCTTACGGTTTTAGGTGGTATGCTTTCGGAGATGTGCCTTTACTACTCCTTTGGTGAAGGTGCTTTCCTGCCAGTGCTTTCCTTTCGTATTGGCACCAACCCTTTGCTTTGACTTATTGTTGTTTCTTTGTTCATTCGTTATTGTTATCGAACCGCCACCCTTTTGAATGGTACCAGATTTATGATTCTCTGGCCTTCCCTTTTGTTGCGGATGTAATCCTGGCATCCCTTTTCCAGCAATACTCGATGTTGATGCTTGACTAAAACTTGGCACTTTTTGTTGTTGGCTTCGACCTTAGGACTTTTCTCCTTTTAGCGCCCTAGCATCCTTTGAGGTCCTTTTCTCCATGGTTCAGGTTTTGCTGCCCGAAACTCTTTTCTCGTATTTCTTTGGATCTTCTGCTTCTTTATATTTGGCTGGTGCAAATATTGGTGCTAACATGTTGCATCTTAAGCGCTTAGTTTGCAATAAGATAGTTTTGGGCTAGTACATATTTTTAGGGACTAAAATATTGTAGACATGTATAATTTTTGTCATTGTATACATAGGCCACCTCAAGTGCATAGTACATACGCAGGTTGGATTATCTTAATCCAGTTTAAGAGGGGTTCGATCTAATGTTAATAACGTACATATAGATTGGGTTGAAACTGGATCGTTGTCTCATCTAAGCGATCCAAGAAAGATAGAACTAGATCAGATGAAGGTTACAGAAAACATGAAGCACACGGTCAAGTGGGGGTGATAAAACATAATATACGAGTGATATGATGGATCACTCATAGTTCATATTTGGATCCAACATGAATGGATGGTGACAACAAATGATCGTATGGATCGACACGAAGATTTGGATCGTATATATGCACGAACCACTTATATAAGGCATGGTGGATCGCACATGACAAACATTTATATGGATCAAGTGCAATCCGATTAGCTGGAACATGAGAATATCGTTAGCGATCCGACTAGTTGGTCGATGTATAAACGTGGATCAGTTTAATATGAAGACCTATGGATCGCTGGTGTATTCAGGTGATGGGTCGTTGGAATGTTCCAGCGCTGGATCATATATATGTTATGGATCATGCCAATTGAGATAAGTATGGTTCGTTCATGAATTAAAAGGATGGACCATTTGTATTTCATGAGGATGGATCATTCATCAGCTATCTTAGTGCCACGTGGATCATTTATATTGCATGCGATCCAAATAGGAGATGGAGCGTTGTTCGTATATTAATCTAAAGTCACGTGATGTGTTAATCTGCATGGATCGTGAGAATTCATAGTATGTAAACCACCTGTATGATAAAACTATGGAGCGTGACTGTAATATAAAGCATGGATCGTGTGTATAAAAAGTGGGTCACCTGCAAAGATGGACCGTTCACATCTGCACCATTCACGATCCGTGTACAATTCAAGCTGTGTGAACTGTAAATTCATTTCACGGAGTGTGAGCGGCTAATGGTTTGCAAATATATATCACGACAAAATTAAATAATGGGTGGATCATGTACTTACATGCAGGCATGGATCGTGGAAATTTGAGTAATGGATGGATCGGTTGTATTCCTGAATTGATGGACTAAAAGTATGGAGCGTGGCATAAATAGATGGAGTGTGGCACACATGACTGGATGGTGGCGGCATATAACTGGGTCATGCCACTATAAATAGAGTATGGACCGTGAATGAAGAGCACGGGTCATTGCTTTCTAGCATGGATCGTGCATAATGTAAATGAGGGATTGTGCCAGTTGCAAAAAAGAATGGCCATGGCTGTATAAAATGCATGGATCGCCCATGCATATTGAGGTCGGTGATTTATATGGAGTGTGCGTGTATATACATGGACCCTATGTGAATTGTTTAAAGGGCACTCCAGAGTTTGGATGGACTGCCAGCTTTCATGGATGGATCGCTGGTTCCATTGATGGGCCGTGTACACTACACCAGTAACTTCCAAGCACTCCCATTTCCACCTATAAATAATAGATTGCCTCACACTTGAATGAGGTTATATTTTCTCCTCCCGAAGGGCTGCTATGATTGATCTCCAACTCCATTAAACCTTCTCCAACACCATTATAGCTTCTATAACACCATTAAAGCTTATTCAAGCATCATTCAAGCCTCTCCAACATCAATCTTCTCCAGAAATCATCAAAGTTCTATACCAAGATCGATTGTTGAAGATCAAATCCGATAGTCATCGTTATTTGTGGGTTCGATAACATTTCTGCGGTGGAATCAACATATTATTAGAGAATTGTGAGAGATTCATTGTAAATTGTAATGGAGAAATCAACGAAATCCTCATTCAAAGTGGACGTAGGACAAAATAGAGGCTGAACCACTATGAATCTGCTCTCTACTTTTCTTTTTCTTACTATTTTCTACTTTTAACATTGTTTTCTACAGTTTAAAGGTGTCACTACACCTCCTTTGGTGTTAGCGTCGATTTTTGGTATTAACATCTTGGCGCCCACCGTGGGGCTCGAACCCACAAGCATAAGGCTAAGAGCCTTGATCCAGAAGATTTGAAGCCTTCTCTTTTATGGTAGTTCCCCAAGGTCTAAAAGCCAGGCTCGCTAAAAGGATTTATCTGAAAACCAGAAAGTTGCCTGATATTATGGCCCCTCCGAAGAAGAATGGTAAATCCGCAACACTTTCGGGAAACACGTTTGATGATGCTACAGTCACTCCTCAAACTAACCATCCAACCACTTCTTAAACCCCTGGAGTTGGTGTAACTCAGGGAGAATTGGATGTAATTGTGGCCCTTTGAATCTACAAACAGAAGCCTCAAATAAAGCTTTGATAAACAAGCTGGATGCTCTTCTCGCTACCCAGGCCAATCCGGCAAATCATAAAGTTGAAATTGACTTAGAAGAGAATGCACATTCCTCGGCTTCAGATTGCAATCGTGATTACTATATAGAGGAAGCAAATAATTTGTCAAGTGGTAGGAATATATACCGACATTGAGGACTACAAGACAGATGCTAATGTACTTAAGCGATCCTACTCAAGATAGAACCATTCTGGAAAGCATACTGCTCAAAAAATTGCAAGTCCCACCAAAGGAGCACTTCCCCAAGCTGGAGGTACAGGGCCTCAGTTCACTACCCGTGATCGCTTGACAAGACAAGCATCCGGTAAAAGAACTGGCATCCGCCCCATGGAACGACGCAGAGGAGTATATTTCGAGATGATTAAGCAAATCATAAAGGAAAATATGGTTAGAAATGAAGATGTGAGAGAGTGGGACTTTGCTCTAAGTAAAATTCCTATCACGAAAAGTATTCGGAAGGCTGAATTTTTGAAGAAGTTCGTCCCTTCAGCCATGCCTGCATATAATGGAGTTACTGATCCTAATCTGATTCTGTACAAGTATGAGTGGCACATGAACCTTTCTAGGGTGACGGATGAGATCAAATGTCTTTACTTTCCCATCTATTTGGAAGAAGTGGCATCGTTGTGGTTCAATAGACTGTCACCAAGATCCGTAGACCAGTTCTCCTACTAGCCAAAGAAGTTTAGAGAACAATTCAAATTGTACACCTCTAAAGCCAAAGATATTATGTCGCTATCAGGGCTAGAGAAAATCCGAGAGAGTCGATGAAGGCTTTTTTTACTTTTTTTAATGTTGTTGTGATGGAGGTTGGAAATTCGGAGCCCTGAATGATATTAATGGCACTAGTCCGAGCGTGGATAAGAAGACCGAGGTTGGAAAATGGGTGAAGATGAAGGAACCCAATACACTCAACAAATTCTATAAAAAGGATGAGGAATTTATACGGTTACAGGTAGATGCTTCCACCCAGAATGCGGCTAGAAGTAGTGCCGTGGAAGATAAGAATGGCAATGATACTCAAGGCGAAAAGAAGGATGCCGGGGGAAGAAAATAGAAAACAAAGACAAAGGAAAAGGGTAGAATGATAACAAGAGGCTTCGCTTATCCAAATCCGAAGAGTTGACCCCTTTAAGTGATACCCCGGAGAACATCTTATTTTCCACCAAAGATCCGGGATATTACCCGAAACCACCACAGTCGATCAAGATAGGGAACAAGGCAACAAATTCTAGGAGATTTTTTTGCTTTCACAATCAACCCGGGCATTATACTAATGAGTGTTGGTATTTGAAGAACCAGATCGAAGAGTTGATCAGGAAGAATAAGTTGCAATAATATGTTAGAAAATCACAAGCAACAGATACCCCTCCAACCGCTCAAGGGAAAACTCAAGCTAACAACAGTTGATGGAGTTCAAATGCCCAGAACATGGAATAATGACCATTTGTGCTAACATTTTGCATAAAGCATTGTTCATTTCTTATGAAAAATTGTTGTAATTTCTTTTTACAAGTACAAACCTCCCATGTCAAAAGGGGGTATTGTAACTGAACATTATCTCTGTTAATGTCAGCATGTCTGCTTATCTCAATCATATATTCACAAATTTTTGTTTGAATAATTCAAAAAATTGCATAATATTGATTTGACATTATAGGATGCCTGAAAAGCACTTGCTTCCTCACAGTCCGAACAGACATAGTGATCTTTACAACACATCTCGATAGAGACGACTCAAGTGTGGAGTGCCATAAACATTATTATGCACAAACGTGAGGTTGTAATGCACCGCCTTGTAGATCGAAAGGGGGAGTCACTAAGAGTCAAGCGGCGAAAAACGGGGCAAGCAGGCACAATAAAGAAAAAGACTCTCCGAGGGAACCTAATGAAGTCGATACATCGATACTCTCGACACGTCGATGAAGTTGTCCTAAGCTCAAGACCTCTCCGGGGGCACCCAATGAAGTTGATCCGCTTGATACGTCTATGAAGTTGTGTTAAGCTCAAGACCTCTCCGGGGGCACCTAATAAAGTCGATATGTTGATCCGCTCGATACGTCGATGAAGTTCGATTAAGCTCAAGACCTCTCCGAGGGCACCCAAAAAAGTCGATACATTGATGAAGTTGGATTAAGCTCAAGACCTCTCCGGGGGCACCCAATGAAGTGGTGATGTTGATCTGCTCGATACGTTGATGAAGTTGGATTAATGTAACGACCCGCATTCTACGCATCGGAGGATCGTAGTATATTTATTTCTTTTTCATACGAAGTTGTATGGTCGTGTAACTTTGGAAAACGACTATTAGGGTCATTTCCCTTGTTCACGATTTTTGCCGAATTTTAAATGACCGTTTTGCCCCTAGCGAATCTTGTTTCACCTATAACTTTTGATTGGTAAAGAGTTTTGACCTGAAACCACTTCCGTTGGATTCGAATGATGGTTTAACTTTCTGTAGAGTGGTGACATTGATCAAACGGACTTATCGTTTGGGAGAAATGGGTGAAACAAGGTTTGGAAGGTGAAAAACAACTTAATTGGATTAATTGGGTAATTATCAGCTAGGCTCGTTAGGGATTTCGGGATTAGCATTATATAAGGGCTGAATAGGGCTAGAGAAACCTTTCTTTTCCATTTCTACAGCCGCCACTTACCTCTCTTCAACCCTAGCAATGGCCTCCACCTTCTAAACCACCTCTAATCACTTTCTAATCAAGGATTAAGCTAGTCAACATCAAATCAAGTCAAAATAGCACCAAATCAGAGTTGGAGCTGCTGTGTTGCATAGGAAAACACCCCAAAATAGTAGACTTTCAGATCTAAAGTTTTATTTGTGGCTATGGTGAGTGATTTGCATCGTTTTTCACTAATTACGGCTAATTTGGGGCGATTAGTGATAATTAGCGAAATTTTGGCTCAGAGAAATCTGGAAAATTTGTAAAATTTGTAAAATTCTTAAATATTACTTTATGCCTCTGATAAAAATTTGGGTTAATTTGGATTAAGTTTGATAATAGTATGGCTAAACATGATTAAAGGGATTAAGGGCAAAATCATGGTTTTGGGCATGTTTGATCCTAAATAACACATGTGATTGATGTTTTGGTGTTTATGGTTGATCCTATATGTTATTACTATTGTTTGGAATGCTTCATGATTGCTTAGTAAAGTTAGATTGGTTGAAAAATCCATCGTATGGCATAAATAGCTTGCTGGAAAAGTTGCAGGAAATAGTGCAGAACCCCACTCGTGACCAGGGTACCACGACCCGGCCCCGCTCGTGGAGCCACCCCACTCACGAACCGCTCCACCATACGAACCGCAAAATGTAGTACATGACCCGGATCTTGGTCACGATCCGAGATGTTGACCACGAACCAGAGAAATATGATGGTGATGGAGACCACGAGCGCCAAGGAAGCATCACCACGAGCCGATCGCCTGGAAGGACTCACGAGCCAGTGCATCGTCCACGAGCCGCTCCTCCGAATCGAGTATGCACCACGAACTGATGAGAGAACCTACGAACCGAGAAGGATTGAGGAGGAGCACGAACCACGAACCGTTGCTTCATACGAACCGAGCCCAAGTAATGACTAGAGCACTAAGCACACCCGAATAGAGACGATGACCAAAATCTGAGATGCAATGGTTTTCCAAATAGGAAGTAGAACTTAGGATCCAAATGGGAACCAACGATTTAACTTCATGATTGGGCATTGCTACGGGACATGTGCAAAGGGGTTATCGATATCCATAACTTTGGTTCACCACTGAGAGACGGATTAGTGGTTATGGATCAGTGCAATGGGGTCATTGTGACTCCATGGAGCAAAGTGATCATAGCAAAGGATTGGGTGATCGAGTAGTGGATATCGTATGCTTTACGCACTGAGTGAGAGATGTGAGGATGATTACTATGTTTGATGTTTGCTATCACCATGACCCACACCCCCCATTTACACTTTATGTTTGTGTTACCTTAGAGTAGTGTACATCATGTTGTGCTAACTCTTTGGTTTCAGGAATAGGTTCAGGTATGATTGGATTATACTGTTATTGTTTTATTTTGTTGCTTATCGCTCATACCTAACTTTTGTTTGACCCAGAGTTTTATGTCTCTTCTTGTTACTCTGGGTGCTCCTAAACGAGTAGACTAGAGACATGTCAGGTGGATATGCACGAGTAGATGTCCGGAGATGAGCAGGAGGCTTACACGTACAATTTACACATATATCTCCCTGTGTTGTTGTTGGTCACTACTTTGGGCATCAGTAGTGCACCTTTTCTATTTTGCTTTGGAGACAGTATTTTGAAGGTGTAATAATGATGTGGATGATAAGCTGTATTTTGGATTTCCGCTGCTATGATGATTTAGTTTTCAGCTTATGCACTGTCCGGCCTGTTTTATGTCAAGTTTTGTTATTATTATATTTTATTCGATGCGCTGTGAGATATACTACAGGTTCTTTATGATTCTTAGTTCCAACCCTTTCTTTCTTTCTTTGACGACTGTCCCGTGCTAGTTGGACATCGGTACAGCGCATTTCGAGGGAAATGTCGGCTGGTGTGGGGCAGGCCATCACATTTGGTATCAGAGCTTCTGTTGCGTAGTTAACCTAGAGGAAGACATCAGGGAGATATAGTATACGGATATGACAGCGCGTATTTGTGATATTTTGGTTTTCAAAAACTATTTATATATACACTATTAGTATATCTAAGGATGAAGTCGCACTGCATTGGCACCACAAAGGAGAAGGTTAATCGTTTTCTCTTTACAGATTGAACGATGAGCTGATATACGAGGAGTACAGGTTCAGCGGCTAACAATAGGAATGTCCCTGATATAAGGACAATGTTTACTACCTTAATGCGAGAGATTCTTAGGGATGCTGGGGGAGCAGTTCCTAATGTTGCTAACGGTGATGGTGCAGTAGCGCAGGCACCTAGAGCCGATTTCGCCAAGCTCTACAAGGATTATACCAGTCTTGGTAGAAAGCCATTCCACGGAGCGGAGTCAGCTACAGAAGTTCAAGATTGGCTTGATAGTTGTGAGCTCATCTTTGAAGATTTGAGGATCGAAGATGCAAGGAAGAGAAAGTTAGCATCGCGTCAGCTTTAAGGACGAGTAATGAATTGATGGAATGCTATTAAAGCAGCTACTCCTGAGGACCAAGTTACATGGAATCAGTTTAGGATTCGCTTTTGTGATAAGTTTATTCTAGCTGCTCAGAAATCAGTACTGTTCAAAAAAAATTTAGAGCTTAAGCAGAATGGTAGGGCAGTCTCGGAATATATTGCTGAGTTCGATACTTTATCGAAACATGGATTATCTCTTATCGAAACTGTTGAGAAGAAGAGTGAGAAGTTCATAACAGGCTTAGATG
Source organism: Allium sativum (assembly GCA_030737875.1). Taxonomy (NCBI): domain Eukaryota; kingdom Viridiplantae; phylum Streptophyta; class Magnoliopsida; order Asparagales; family Amaryllidaceae; genus Allium; species Allium sativum. Next base: position 171,108,588 of record CM060924.1, on the reverse strand, counting down.
AGTACTTAGGGTAAAGACTTATAAACCACATTGATGAGACATTTGAATCTATTGTAGGGAAAGCATTGAGATCTAAGAGTCTTTACCTTAAGTCAAAGATCAAGGTTGCTGTTATATCTGCAGAGGAGCCAAAGCCACAAGCAAGTGGTGGAGGCAAGAATAATTCTCAGAATAAGAGAAAACAAAATCAGACCAAGGATGGTCAAAAAAAGAAGAATAAGAAAGATGCCGAGTGCTTTAGCTGTGGCAAGAAGGGCCACTATGCCAGAGATTTTTTGGAAAAGCCTGGTGAAAGGAAGTGCTTCAATTGCGGCCAAGCGGGACATCATAAGGGTAAATGTCCACAAATCCTTAAAGAGAAGCAGATTGTGAGAGCATATGTTATCAACGTTGTTCCTTCTTCGTCGAATGCCCCAACTGCGGTGCAGAAGGGAAAGAGTGTCTTTATTCAAGGTATGCTTTCTATTTATGATATTTCTGTTCGAGTTCTGTTTGATACCGAGACATCCCATTCCTTCGTATCTAGTGACCTGGTAGATAGGTTGGAATTGGAACTTGATATTGTCGATTTCTTTAGATGTGACGAACCCGTTCGGTGGTTCGACTAGCCTTTGCATGATCTGTTGTAATGTGGTCTTATCGAGTCATGGATGTATGTTTGCTTATGATTGCTTAGTAGTTTTGCTAGTATCATGTAACACCCCACGTCCATTAATGTCACTTGCAAAGGGAATGCATTAACTTCCATGGAGCATTTTAAGTGAATATAGAACAGAAAATCACAACAAGACAGATATAAAGCAGTACTTGTAAATTTAAAACTTTATTTATTGCAGCAGAAGGTAAATATGTTTGGTTAGATCATCAAAACCATAAACCAAAGTCAAGTACATAATATCCATCTTGATAAAACAAAGTACATAATCCCACTACTACAAATAGCCATAAAGAAAATGATAGGCTGAACTTTACTTCAGCAATCCAAATCCAAGTGCTCCCAAAGAGATCCCAATCAAGCTCCACTACTACTAGTCCCACCCTTAGAACCTTGGGGGGGGGGGGGAGGAACAAAAGAGGTGGAAACAAAGGGGGTCAGACATAAATTTTGGCGAGTCCGATAACTCTAACAACATAATTATTAAAGCAATATGATAAGATATAAGCTGGAGAATAAGGTAATGATTGTGTGAACCACATGGGTATGGCAAGGCAATCAAGAGAAACAGAGATAACGTTAATGGCACTTCCTAATCAATATAGGATAATTACTATACTATACCGTACTGTACTGTACCAACACTAACTACACCCCTACTAGTCACTCTAGAAATTTGATCCCTCTTTGCTAAATAGAACGATGATAGCTTCGTGTACTACTAGATGTACCCACTATCCTCCATATTTGACTGTTTATCTCTAGTTGCTATCATAGGTACCCAGCGTGTACCTATCCCCACTAGATGTACCCCTTCAATAAGTAATAAAGGTAATTCCAAGTACTCCTAGATGACGTCATAGGTGCCGCCAACACCTATCTCCACTAGGTGTACCCCCTTAATAATTATTAATTATAGTGGTAGCTTCATGTACCTCTAGCTGACTACATAGGTGTCGTCTACTCCTATCTCCACTATGTGTACCCACTACCCTGCCCCATTCGATCGGCTCCCTAACTCGTAGATACCCGTGCAGGTCCCATAGTGGGGTGTATCACTCCCCAATATGGCAACCTTATACCACGCAAGGAATGCACGGCTTATAACTACACGATGCAACAACGTCTTACCTACCATCCCGGACCCACGCACGCACGTGACCCCGTTGGACTTGCGTTGCCACCGCTAACCCGTTTTGGCCTCTAACAATCAGACCCAGTAGGCGTGTCCCGTCCTCGAGTTGGGTCGAGCTCACAAAGATACTTAATGGGCTACTGGACTGAAAATGCCCCCCTCATGCTTGACAAAGGCTTTCCACCTAGGCTTGGTCCCCTCTAGTACATCCCACTTAACCACCTTCATGTCCACTTACATGTTTTAAATTTGGTTAAGGGTTTCTATTAGTAATTCCACATGCCACCCAAGGCACCCACTTAACCCATATGTCCCACTTACATGTTTTACCTTGGTTAAGTGTTACTAACCGTATTTCCTCATGCCACCCAAGGCACCCACTTGGCCGCCATGTCTCACCACATGTTTTGCTTTGGTTAAGTGTTTCTTAATTTATTACTACCGTAACCCCTGTAGGACCTCTCACATTAGACTGGCATTTGTGGCTGCTGGATTTGCCGGGCGGGTCCGGGATATCTTACACCACAAACAAGCCTAACCTCGTGTCCATACAATTGTTACGCATTTAGTTTGGGCCTTTGACCTCTCACATTGGGCTACCATTTGTGGCTGCTGGATTTGCCGGCCGGGTCCGGGCAGTCTTACACCACAATGAGTCCAACCTCGTGTCTTAGGCAATTAATTATACATAATTAATTTTCCCCAAATTTGAATTATTTCCCCTATTCAAATTTCCATATTTATTTATGTTCATAATTTATCACCTAAATTATGCTCATCTATTTATGGTATATAAATTATATCAATTTCATCACTAATTAATTTTATTCCCTAAAATTAATTACATGCCTTTTTAGGCCATTACATGCCAAATTCACAATATGTGTGTATCCACTATTATCCCCATCGTACCCCCGTCATTCGTTCGCTTAACATGACATATACATATTAGACTAGCAAATAGTCTAATACTTAAAAAAAGGGAATAAACGTCACAAAGTCACATACACACAATAATAGATCTAATTTGCATCTAACTTGCAATTAAGAATTACAACATACTTGCATAGTCTTTGTATTATTAAGGATCCAAAAATCATAGATCTAAAAGGTGTGAACTTGCATGTATGAACATAGTTTTACACCCAACTAGCCTAGGTAATCATCACAAACTTACATAAAATATGTATGCCGTCAACCTAAACATAAAGGTGTCATCTTGCATAACTATGGATCCAATAAAAGGTGTTAACCTGAGTAATCTATGGATCCACATAAAGGTGTAAACTTGCATAACTATGCATGTCATAGTTTCAACATAAAAATGTCAACTTGAATATGGATCTAAACTTTAAAGGTGTGAACTTGTATATATGTGAATCCAATTATCACTTAAACTTGCATATGAACATAATACTTATACGAACTAGCATATGTTCCACATCCATATTCGCATAAAAATTGATGTTATAAACCTACGTGATTGGATTATAAAAGGGGATTCATTGACATAAGTTAACATCATGAACTACTAGCATATATTTTAGATCCAAACTTACATAACATCATATAACTCGCATACAACTTGCATAATCATATTAACTTGCATAACATCATATGTACAACTTGCATAATCATATTAACTTGCATAACATCAGATATGAAACTTGCATAATCATATTAACTTGCATAACATCATATATGAAACTTGCATAATCATATTAACTTGCATAATCATATTAATCTTGCATAACATCATACATGAAACTTGCATAACATCATATATAAAACTTGCATAACAACATATAATATGAATCAAGTTAACATACATGATTAAACATATGAATTAGATTCACAACCACAACTTATAATCCAACGTATATCACATCATAATTAATTTAGCAATTATTTTGTTAAAGTGATCGAACTCACAACTCAAAAGCGGTCTTGAGTTCTGAATTCTGATTTCTGAAGTTGTATTAGCTCTCCTTTGAAGAAGATTCGTTGTTAGGGTTGAATAGAATTGATTTAATTTGTTGTTCTTCCTCTCTAATTGGTGGCAACTGCTCTAGGGTTCAAAACGACAACATGACGGCCATAGTTTTAGTTTTAATTTTGATTTAGGGTTTGAGTCTATGGGTCTTTTTATAGAGTTTTGAATTTATTTACAGCCGTCAGATCACTCTAGAATCCATCTAGGTCGTAGAAACCAAGTAATGATGTCAACAGACCAACCAAAACTCGCCACCTAACCCTAAAACATAAAATTTCGTCATAGACCATTTAGGGCCGACGGGACCAATTCCAAACCTCCTGAGTCGACCCTGGGGTCGACCCAGCAGGGCTCGGGTCGACCCATAAAATAGGTCGGTTTGGTGTTTTGCCTTCCCGCTTCCGCTGTTTTGAATTGTTTTTCTTAAATTTTAGGTTGAATTTTATTTTTTATAAATATATCTATATATATTTCTATCTTTCTAATTAACCATTTTCACACTAAACTACTTTTTGAACCGCGTTCACACTAAGCCGCTTTATAGCCATTCCCCTATAACAAAAATATGGCATTGGCGGGGATCGAACTCTGTACCTCTTTTATGCAAGTCACATGTTCCAACCAAATGAACTACTTAGTCTTTTGCTTACAAACCTTAGAACAATGCTAAACATTTATTCTTTAATTTAGTTAATTCGATTATTCAAAAATCCGGGGTGTTACATTCTCCCCTCCTTAAAGGATTTTGCCCTTGAAATCTCCAAGTTAAGGAGAATGCATATCCTTACATCCAAACAACCATCTACTCAACCATCAAACACAGGCATCCATTGTCCTTATAGAATTTCTAATGTTGTATGAATATATGCAAAAAGTGCATGTGTATGTTCCTTATCTAATGCAAAATCAGCGGTTTACTGATTCAGTTGACCTCCTTAATGCAAACCATGATAGTGGCATGCGTCCGTTATGTATGCGAAAGAACCCTATCGATACATATTATTTCTACATGTGTGCACAACCATTCACCAAAATGCAACATCCATATGATAGCACAACCATTATACATCCATTAGCTTAAATATGCACACACATTTATATGCAATATGCAATATGAAGTGACTGAGCCGATCCAGTGCCTAAAGTGTGTGTATATGCATCCACGAGCAACCACTAGCAAACACTTGCATCCACATGCATCCATCATACATAACATGTCTCAAACACATGTTTCAATCATAGGACTACCCTATCTAAAGGTCAAACTAACGAGAGGACATACTAAAGATAAGATAAGTATAAGGTAAGCGATAAAGGAGAAACTAAAAGACATACCCTCAAAAAGAAAAGGGTATAATGAACGCATCTTCTCTTCCGTCTCCCGAGTAGCGTTGCTCTCATCATCTCCCCATTGCACTTTGACTAGCTTGACCTCTCGATTCCTCAACTTCTTAACCTCCGACCTAAGAATGCACGTAGGAGCTCGCCGAATCGTCGCATCACGCTCTATCTCCACCTCTCTAAGAAAGCTTGGCTCTACCACTTCCGTGGTCTCGTGCAAACACTTCCTCAAATGTGGCACATGGAATACATCGTGTGCGCCACTAAGTCTCTCGGCAACTCCACTCTATACGCCATCTGCCCAATCCTCTCCTTAATAGGAAACGGCCCTACGAACCTTGGTGCTAACTTCCCAACGGACCCAAAGCGAAAGACGTTCCGTAATGGAGACACCTTGACAAAGACCATGTCCCCAATATCAAACTCAAGATCTGTTCTCCTCTTGTCCGCATAAGACTTCTGCTTATCTTGTGCCATCTTCATCCTCCTTCGAATCAAATCGATCTTTTCTGAAGTCTCTCTAATAATATCGGGCCCAAGTAGGATCTTATCTGTAGACTCCCACCAACATATAGGCGAACAACACGACCGTCCATAAGAGCCTCGAACGGTGCCATGCCAGTGCTAGACTGAAAGCTGTTATTATATGCGAACTCCACCAACGGAAGATGTTCCTCCCATGTACCTCCGAAATCTAAGACACACAACCTCAATAGGTCCTCTAGAATACGATTCACCCTCTCAGTCTGGCCATCCGTCTGAGGATGATATGCGGTGCTCAAACATAACTGAGTCCCTACCGCCTCTTGCATGCTCTTCCAAAATTCGCTAGTGAAGATAGGATCGCGGTCGCTCACTATGCTAGAAGGAACACCGTGCAAACGAGCTATTTCTCGAATATATACGGAGGCTAACCATGGAGCAGTCCTCTTACTCTTCATGGGAATGAAATAGGCGCTCTTAGTAAGTCTGTCTACCACGACCCAAATCCCCGTGTTACCCTTCCTCGATCTCGGTAATTCGTCAACAAAATCCATCGAGACGCTTTCCCACTTCCATTGTGGGACCTCCAATGGGCGTAGTAATCCACCGGGCTTCTTTTGCTCTGCTTTTACTTGTTGGTACACCAAGCATCTAGCAACAAACTCTGTCGCGTCCTTCTTCATGCCGGCCCAAAAGTAAACTCGTCTCATGTCCATGTACATCTCGTCTCCGCCGGGATGGATGGTCATCTTCGAACGATGTGCAACATCAAGAATGGTCTTCCTTAGGTCCTCGTCTTTTGGTACACAAAGCCTTCCATCCCTACGTAACCAACCCTTATCATCTAGGGTATACCTACGGAGATGGCTTGATGACTCCCCTCCTTTGAGCTTCTATACTAACTCCATCAGTTATGGGTCATCACGTTGTGCCTCTCCAACCCATCCTAAAAGCGTAGGTCTGACCTCAAGGACGCTAGCAAACTGGGTACAAAATCAATGGATGGTCTAAAGTCAAAGGCAGAGATAAACTCTAAGCTACGTCGCTCGACAAACAAAGGACTCAATGTCAACTTTTCCCTACTCAAGGCATCCGCCACAACGTTACCCTTGTCAGGGGTATATGCTATCTCGAAATCGTAGGACGCCAAGAACTTCATCCACCTTTGTTGCCTCAGGTTTAGATGTTTCTGAGAGAATAAGTACTTTAGTGACCTATGGTCTGTAAGCAACTCAAACTTCTCATCAAGCAAATAATGACGCCAAGACTTGAGCGCAAAAACTATGGCCGCCAATTCTGAGTCGTGGGTAGGGTAATTTTCCTCATGGACTTTCGACTGTCTTCCACCATAACATATCACCCTTCCCTAGAGACCACATGCCCTAAAATCCTTACTTCTTTCCTCCAAAAATGGTATTTTGGAGAACTTAGCTTTAAGTTGGTGCGCTTGTAGGGTCCCTAAGCTTTCCCTAAGATGTAGGGCATGCTCTTCTCTGCTTCTAGAGAAAACCAGGATATTATCCCATGCAAAATCATCACAACTATCCATCTCTCACACAGACCATCCTAGTCGAACTCGACATCCCCCAAGTGCAAGCCCCAAAGGCCTAAACCAATATCAGACAAACACCCAAGGGATACTTCCTTCGAATTCAGACGACCTACGTGAGATGATACTAGTAAGACGGCCAACCAATTGAGCACTTGACTGACTCTGGCTGTCCTTGCCAGTCTTGCTCCAAAACCACTGTTGATCACATAACTGGCTTTGCTTAATCTATTAAGCACATACGAAAACTTATTTCGCGCCTCTGGTAAACCACGCACTTTATCAAAGACGTCTCCATACTCACGGACCACACAAACATACTCCCAATCATCGTTGGATGCGTCAGAAGATTCTAGGCAGCTAAGCATCACTGAACCCTTAGGGTCACAAGAAATATGAGGGTCTTTCCATAACGAATCAATAGTCTAACTACCCTCCTTTCACAATATAGGATGGCACCCCGCCTGGCTAGCCAATCCACCACTAGAATCAAACTATAGCCCGTGAAACAAAGGACGAAGGCGTTGCATTCAAATCCAATGCCCAAGATAGACACTCTCAAATCCCGACAAACCATTGAAGGATGAGCCAAACCACCAACAGGATTTGAGACTAGGATGGGATCCTTAACTAGACTAGTATTTAGGTGCAATGTTTCAACTAACGAAGCAGATACTAACGAGTATGAAGCGCCAGAATCAAACAAAGTTCAAACAGGATGATAAAGAAAACCAAATTTCAACCTAGACGGTCCTACCCCATCAGGTATACCAACCGTGAGGGAATACAACTACCCTCCAGAAGATCCTGTAGTTTGTCCTTGCCTCTTTGGACAATCCTAAGGTGTCCTATTTCTCCAAAACAACTAGCCTTCTTCTTCACATTCTCCATTCGTGACCTCCCACCAAGATGAGGTTTCGTCCTTTGTTAACCAAACAACTATTTGAACCTTCCTCCCATCGTCTATCTTAAAGGTACCAACAAGCCATCCACTTCCTTGGACTAACTTCTAGCCTGACAAACGTCTAAGTCCCTTGAGATGGTTTTCCGTCCTTCGTACGGAAGTCCTTATTTATCTTAGAAAAAGCATCTATACGCGGAGGGGGGCGGACTCAAAAAGAGAAAGAGGAAGAGATTCAAAACGGAGAATCGAAGGAAGGATATACGGCTCTTGGGGATTATGTTCTTAAAATAAACCTTTCTTTCAAAAATACTCTTCTACAAACATATTTTTGAAAGTATTCTTTATAAAAATGCTTTTGAAAAATAGTTTTTCAAAATATCTTATCTGTTCTGGTAACCTTCAGCTCTGATACCACGTGTAACACCCCACGTCCATTAATGTCACTCGCAAAGGGAATGCATTAACTTCCATGGAGCATTTTAAGTGAATATAGAACAGAAAATCACAACAAGACAGATATAAAGCAGTACTTGAAAATTTAAAACTTTAAATACTGCAGCAGAAGGTAAATATGTTTGGTTACATCATCAAAAACCATAAACCAAAGTCAAGTACATAATATCCATCTTGATAAAACAAAGTACATAATCCCACTACTACAAATAGCCATAAAGAAAATGATAGGCTGAACTTTACTTCAGCAATCCAAGTGCTCCCAAAGAGATCCCAATCAAGCTCCACTAGTACTAGTCCCACCGTTAGAACCGAGGGGGGGGGAGGAAGAAAAGAGGTGGAAACAAAGAGGGTCAGACATAGAGTCTGGCGAGTCCGATAACTCTAACAACATAATTATTAAAGCAATATGATAAGATATAAGTTGGAGAATAAGGTAATGGCTGTGTGAACCACATGGGTATGGCAAGGCAATCAAGAGAAACAGAGATAACGTTAGTGGCACTTCCTAATCAATATAGGATAATTACTATACTCTACCGTACTGTACTGTACTGTACCAACACTAACTGCACCCCTACTAGTCACTCTAGAAATTTGATCCCTCTTGGCTAAATAGAACGATGATAGCTTCGTGTACTACTAGATGTACCCACTATCCTCCATGTTTGACTATATATCTCTAGTTGCTATCATAGGTACCCAGCGTGTACCTATCCCCCCTAGATGTACCCCTTCAATAAGTAATAATGGTAATTCCATGTACTCCTAGCTGACGTCATAGGTGTCGCCTACTCCTATCTCCACTAGGTGTACCCCCTTAATAATTATTAATAATAGTGGTAGCTTCATGTACCCCTAGCTGACTACATAGGTGTCGTCTGCTCCTATCTCCACTAGGTGTACCCATTACCCTGCCCCATTCGATCGGCTCCCTAACTCATAGATACCTGTGCAGGTCCCACAATGGGGTGTATCACTCCCCAATATGGCAACCTTATACCACGCAAGGAATGCACGGCTTATAACTACACGATGCAACAACGTCTTACCTACCAGCCCGGACCCATGCACGCACGTGACCCCGTTGGACTTGCGTTGCCATCGCTAACCCGTTTTGGCCTCTAACAATCAGACCCGGTAGGCGTGTCCCGTCCTTGACTTGGGTCGAGCTCACAAAGATACTTAATGGGCTACTGGACTGAAAAGGGCCCCCCATGCTTGACACAAGCTTTCCACCTAGGCTTGGTCCCCTCTAGTACATCCCACTTTGTAACACCCCACATCCGTTAAGGTCACTCACAAAGGGAATGCCTTAACTTCAATGGAGCAATATGGGTACTGGAACAGAAATATTACAAGACAGACATATATAATACAGCGGAAAGTAAAATAGAAGTACTTCAAATCATTTATTAAATAGAATTGTTTACAATAAAAGCCCATCAACTTCCAATACCCAAATACATAGCTAAAATATCTGTCTTGCTCAAAAACAAAGAAGCACAAAATAAATTATAGTACTCCCCACTAAAGCAAAGCAAGCCAAAGCCAAGAGAAATCCAAACCTTCATGAAAGAGCCTTGGAGCTTGGTAAGATCCAAACTTAGCTATATTCCCGCCCTGTGAACCGGGGGGGGGGGACGGAAGAAAAAGGGGCGAAATAAAACGGGTCAGTCATAAAGATTGAGTAAGTCCTAATGACTTTCAGCATAAAAACAGGTAAAGATAACATGACATGAATAAACTGAAAGTAAACATAAGCATGATGACAAGATAAGCTACAGGCACGATAACTAAGAATAACATCATAGGATTTCTGTCATGTATAACATTGCAAGGTTCCCATTCAAGATGAATTAAGTATAGTTTCGCAATATTTCTATCAAGCATCGCAAGATTTCTCTGCTTCACCATTAAAATGACATCTACTTGCTCTTATTTCCTAAATTCTCTGCACCAACTGTACTAGTACCCCAACCCGTATCATCCTTTCCATGTATATGTACATTCCCTTGCCGTATATCGTACGGGTTTCATAACGTATTTCTATAAAACTTCAACGTAGTGCCACCATTCTTGAAATCATTTGGACTGCCACCTTTGTTCTGGCTAGGTTTCCTTTTCATGAACTATCGCGTGTTCAACTAGGATTTATGCCACCTTGGACCACTAGGGATTATGCTACCTATTGAATGTTTTCTAGATTCGATTAGGGTTTATGACACCTAGGACCACTAGGGATTATGTTACCTAACGAACAACACCCTTTTTCCACATAACGATCTATTAATCGATCGGCTCCGTACAAGTCCTAGCTCATTCATGTGTCTGTGTCATACGGCCCAATCACGAAATGTAGTCACCTGTGCTAGGTCCACCATAGGGTGTATCAAGCCCTAGGGTGCCAACCACCGACACGAATCAAGCACGCACAGTGTAAACCTACCGGTGCCCAATGCCTGCTTTTTCAACTCCGGACTACGTGCACGACCATAGTCCGCCTGAACCTACAATGGCGCACAAACTCAGCCGTCGTTCTGGTCGCTTACAATCAGCCTAGTAATCGTGCCCCACCCTGCCTAGTTCCAGCATACCATGATACATCTAGTGGGTTACTGCTGAAAAGGATCGCGCAACTAGGGTTTCCGTTCAGTAGGTTAAGTGTTGTCATTTAAATTCGAGACTTAACCCCATCAGTCTAGCATGTCAAGTTGGTTAAGTACTGTCATTCAAGTTCGTAACTTAACCCACCTACGTGGCATGTCAAATTGGCTAAGTGTTGTCGTTCAAGTTCATGACTTAGCCCTACAAATCATCTGTCATGTTGGTTAAGTATATTCAAGCGGTTCATGACTTAACCCTATCAAATCATCGTGTCAAATTGGTTAAGTATATTCAAGCGGTTCATGACTTAACCCTATCAAATCATCGTGTCCAACTGGTTAAGTATATTCAAGCGGTTCATGACTTAACCATATCAAATCATCGTGTCAAATTGGTTAAGTATATTCAAGCGGTTCATGACTTAACCCGCCCACGTATCATGCTAAGTTGGTTAAGTATTATCTATATCAAGTTGACTTAACCCTGCCACGTGTCATGTTATATTGGTTAAGTGTCATTAATCTAGCCATATTACTTAACCCACCCATTGGTCTGATTAACTATTATGTTGGTTAAGCCTACATTTGTAAGTTTTACATGTTCTTAACTCATACCGATTAGGTCCACATTTACATGTCAAATTTCCATGTCATCCCACCTAACCCTCTAACCTTACCCACGTCTTATTATGGTTAGTATTCCTTAATTCATTCATTATGACGAACGAATCATGACCTCTCACATTAGACCGTGCATTTTGTGGCCACTGGATTTGCCGGGCGGTTCCGGGCAGATTTATACCACAAACTGGGTCTAACCTCGTGTCATAAACCGTTACGCCTACAATTTGGCCTTCGACCTCTCACATTAGACTGACACTTTGTGGTTACTGGATTTGCCGGATGGTTCCGAGCAGATTTACACCACAAACTGAGTCTAACCTCGTATCAAAGGTTCATTAATGGTCGTATTCCACACAAAACCCCAATATCAGTTCATGTGTTTAACATATAGAAATGTTCATGGTTCACGTTTTTGCCCCAAAACGTATTCCCAAATTATTATCATAATTCACTATAAGGTTATGCCAAGTATAGCCTTTTATTTACAATACATGCCAATTACCAAAAACCCAACTTAGGCGCGTTCATATTAAACCTCTACTAAGTCATAAATTATCATATATGTTTCAACTCCAAATTTTACATAATTAACATATGCCCAATATCTAGATTACATGTAAATTTTACATATGCTCAATTCCTACCAAATTTACATATGTTCAATTCATGTCGTTTTACATGTATGCCAACTTTATGCCAATTTATACATATGCCAAGTTTCATGCCGCTTTACATATGTCAAGATTCATGATTTACATGTTTACAAAGCTATGCCCAATTTACATAGATCAAGTTTTATCCCCAAAATTACATGTATACTACGTTTACACCAATTTACTCATAACAAGTTCTAGCCAAATTACATATATCAAGATCCATGCCAAATTATATACATATATATATATATATATCAAGATTCATATCAAATTATATATATCAAGATCCATGTCAATTTATATATGTAATTCCCCATTCTTGCAATTTCCATTATAATGACAATACCCAAATATCAAGTTTCATGTTAATGGTAAATTATCCCCAAACATCCAATTTTCATATTATGCCTTCGATTCCACCAAACACATATATTCCACTAGGCAATATTCCAATATTTCCCCCATATACCCTCGCACGCATATCGTAGTTTAGGCCTAGGTCCGAAATTGACCAAGGTTCATCAAAAGAAAATAAATAGGGGAAGGTAGAATTTTGCATAATAATAAGATTAGAGAGAAAAACATCATCACAGGCATGAAGATTACAACTTGGTAATGAATCAAGAAAACTGATTTACAGCAGGCTGAATAGATCATAAACTAGACATGGGAATAAAGATAGACAAGTCTCAAAACTCAAGATCCAAGAAGCAACAGAAATAGATCGATAAACATACTTAAATCCAATTTCACTTCATCACATGCCCATATTATATTTAAATATTTTAATCTGAGAATAACTAGAAATTACAGGGCATGGCTAACGAATTAAGAACTGAAATTGTCATAGAACGTTGTAGTATTGTTGATTTATTGTTTGAACCATTGTTGAAGCTTTGTTCTTCGAATTAATTTGAGTTTGAACGCTTGTACTTTGATTTGGAGGCGGCGACCATGGTTCAAGAGGGAGTTCAGTAGCATAATAGTGTAAGAATGATTTGATATGAATTAGGTTAGGTCTAAGGGTGTTTTTATAGGTGTAGCAACTAGTTTAGGCCCTTAGAATAACCCTAGAATCAATCCGGACCATCAAAACACGTCTCAGGCTTCAAAAATGAGTTCTAGCTCAAACCAGGTCGACCTGTAAGGGGGGAAGTCGACCATGTGGTCGACCTGGGGGGTAGGTCGACCTTATGGTCGACCGGGGGGGGGGGGGGGGGAGGGGGGGGGGGGTAGGTCGAACCCTTGGTCCAGTGCTGCCTGAAAACTGCTGAAACTTGTACATGCCATAACTTCTTCGTCTGGACTCCGATTTTTGAAAACTCGGACTCTATTTCATGTAAAATTTCGAGACGAACGCAATGGCGTAACCCCTTTCCCCTGATTCTGATTTTAAAATTTAATTCTGCCTTGATTTCTTGTTTTAACATGTTATAAAAATTCGGGTTGTTACATTCTCCCCTCCTTAAAGGATTTCGTCCCCGAAATCTTCAAGTTAAGAAGAATGTGTCCTACCATCCAATCATCCATCTACTCAATCATCAATCACAGGAATCCATTGTCCTTAAGAGATTTCTAATGCTATATGAACATATGCAGAAAGTGTGTGTATATGTTTCTTGTCTAATGCAAATGATCAGGCCTGATTGATATTTTTAAATGCAAAATATGTTTAGTGCCATGAATCCAACATGTATGCTAATAGTCCTAGTTATATAAACACTATATGTGTGCACAAACATCCATCCATATGCAACATCCACATGATAACACATTCAATTCCATCCATAAACAAGTATAAACATTCATGCATATGCAATATGAGATGTGACTGAGCCGATATAGTGCCTAATGTGTGTTCATGCATCCACGAGTAACAACAAGCAACCACTTGCAACCACTTGCAACCATCAACCATAACATGTCTCAAACACATGTTTACATCCATTAGTTTCTACCTAAAGGTATAGTCGAATGATAGAAGCAAGTAAAGAAAAACTTTGTACCCAAAACCAATATATATGATTCTAGGAAACCAAGCATGATAAACTCATTTTAGGTTGCAAGAAATCCCTTCCTAAAACCAACCCATATCCTATAAAGCCCAAAAAGTTTAGTCAACCCAACGGACACCCTCAAACCCCAACATATATCACAACCAGATGAGTCATACTCCTAATGGGGTTTGCAACAGAAATTAGATTGAGAATAGGACCGAGGGGATATACATAAAAGATAGTATGCAAGTAAGCTCTACAGGAAAAGAGGGATCAAGGATATACTCTTAAAAAAAAGAGATATGATGCGCGTATCTAGTCTTCAATCTTCTAAGTCGCATTTCCTTGAGCTTAACTCCATTGTGCTTTGTCCGTCTTTAACTTCAAAATTTTGTAGCTTCTTAATTCCTATTTCCAAAATATGAGTTGGAACTCATTCGACTGTTGCCTCTCGTTCCACTTTTACTTATTCTTCTTCTAGTATACTCGGCTTAAACATAACTGCGTACTCATGGTTTCATGCAAGCTCTCCAAAATTCACTAGTGAATCCTAGATCTCGTTTACTTACTAGAAGGTATTCCACATAAATGAATTATCTCTTGAAAATAAACAAATGCCAACCATGTTGCCAAATGTACTTACTAAGGTGATTTTCTATAACTCATGCATAAGCGAAATGAACCATTCGCCTTAATGGCGAACACTACTCGAGCGGATCAATAAATGTATCAAGAGATTCTAGGTAACTAAGCATGGCAGAACCCTAAGGGTTACACTAGACTTTGAGGGTATTACCGAGGCAAGTCAAGAGTCTAACTATCCTCTTTTCATACTCGAGAATGTTATCATTTCTGGACAACCACTCCATCCCTAGAATCAACCCATAGCCCAAAAACATAAGCTTTACTTCTAAACTCAACACTTAGCATAGACATTCTCAAATCCAAACAAGTCATGAATAAATGAGCCGATTGTAACACCCCGAATTTCAATTAACACTAATAGTTAGTAATTAAAGTATAATTAATCTCAGGTGGAAGAACCAGGGGAAACGGGCTGCGTCATTGCGTTCGTCTCGGAAAAATACGCGAAATAGAGTCCGAGTTTTTGAGAATCGGAGTCCGTATGGCCCGGTTAAGGCCCAAAGAAGTTTTAGGAAATTTAAATTTAAATTTCAGGTTTGAAAAACAAGTTTGGAGCCAAAAGAGGAAAGGGGGGAAAAATTCCCGCCTAGCCCCGTGTCGACAGCCATGTCGACAGGGGTGTCGACAGGGGTGTCGACAGCCCTGTCGACAGGGGTGTCGACACAGGGTGTCGGCCCTGCTGGTCTGGGTGCACCAGGTTTGTTCTTGGCTGAGTCTAGGGCTATGTTCTAGAGGGTTCCTAAATCTAAGGGTCCTAATCTAATCTAGGGTTAATCTAAGGGCCTAAAACACTTTCTAATCCTATAAATAAGACCCCAACCCTACCCTAATTCATTCATAATTAAACCTTGTAATTAAACTATGGCAAAATGCAACTTGATCATGGCCTCCACAAATCAATGAAGAGGGTTGCATGCTAATCACTCTCTAATCAACCTCTAATCCCTTCTTAGCATCTTAATCTTCTTCATTTGGTGTGCAAAATTGCTAGTAGTGAGTTTCTATCACTTTGATGATCTTTTGGTAAACTAATTAGATGAGATGTGATGGGATTTATGGTTTTGTATGTGGGTTAATGAGCTTTGAATCATATGATATGATGTTAGCATTAATCTTATGTTTATGCATGTTGAGTATGTATGTTTATGCATGTTGAGTATGTAAGTTTATGCAAGTTTAATATGATGTATGTTATGTTTGCATGATGCTAAATATGCAAGTTGTGGGCTATGTAATCATATGCATGTTATGCAAGTTCATGGTGATATGCTATGCAAGTTACATGTATGTAAATATGCAAGTTACATGTTTGTTAATATGCAAGTTACATGTTTGTTAATATGCAAGTTACATGTTTGTTAATATGCAAGCTACATGTAAGTAAATATGCAAGTTACATGTTTGTTAATATGCAAGATTCATGTTTGTTAATATGCAAGTCACATGTAAGTAAATATGCAAGTTACATGTTTGTTAATATGCAAGTTACATGTTTGTTAATATGCAAGTTACATGTATGTAAATATGCAAGTTATATGTTTGTTAATATGCAAGTTCATGATGACACATTATGCAAGTCTATGAGTTAATATGCAAGTTTGTTATGCAAGTGAATATGTAAGTTATGTGACATATTATATGCAAGTTATGTGACATGTTATGCAAGTGCATGTGCAAGTTATGTGTTTGTTAATATGCAAGATGGCACCTTCGAAACATGTTCATTCATATGCAAGTTGACACCTTTTATATGTGTTATATCATGAGAACGAAATTACGTGGGAACGATGGGGTAATTAAATGCATAGGTTAATAAGATTATGTGAAATTAATATAATTATGCATAATATAAAATAAATGAACATAGTATGGGAATTTGCCTATTTAGTTAGGTGTACCCATACTATGTGTTGGGAATTTACCTATTGAGTTAGGTCTACCCCATGGGAATTTACCTATTGAGTTAGGTCTACCCATGTTAAGAAAAACTTGATTAATTAGGGATAATTAATATAAAATTATGAGGGTGATTAATTAGGTGTAATTAATTGACTAAGACACGAGGTTGGACTCAGTTGTAGCGTAAAACTGCCCGGACCCAACCGGCTTAACCAGTTGCTACAAGTGTTAGCCCAATGTGAGAGGTCTTAGGCACAAACTAAATACGTGATTAATGTAAAGACACGAGGTTAGACTCTGATATGACATAAGGCTGCCCGGAACCAACCGGCTTAACCAGCGGTCATAAAAGACAGTCTAATGTGAGAGGTCTTTACAAAGGTTACGTTCTTAATTAATTAATTAAGAAACACTTAACCACATTAGCATGTAGAGGGACATGAGGGGTTAAGTGGGTGCCTTGGGTGGCATGAGAAAATCTAGTGATTGCCTTGAGTGGCAATAGAAAATACGATTAGAATACTTAACCAAAGTGGAAACATGTAATTAAATCATGATTAAAGGGTTAAGTGGGATATACTAGAAAGAGGGACAAGCTTAGGTGGGTAGCTTGTGGAGGCCCATTTCAACCAGTAACCCATACGTATCTTTGTAGGCTCGACCCATGTCGAGGACGGGACACGCATACTGGGCTTGACTGTAAGAGGCAAACGGGTTAGCGGTGGCAACGCAAGTCCAACGGGCTTCATATGCGTGAGTGGGCCCGGGCTGGTAGGTAAGCCGTTGTTGCATCGTGTAGATATAAGCCGTGCACCGTTAGTTTTATCAGGTTGCCACGTTGGGGAATGGTACACCCCACGGTGGGGCCAGCACGGGTATCTACGTTAGGGAGCCGATCGAATGGGGAGTAGTGTGTACACCTGGTGGATTGTAGGGCCCCGTGGCGCCTACTTGGTCACCTAGGGGTACGCAAGTACTATTAAGTTAATTTTATAAGTCCATGGGTGGGATCAACCTTTAAGTTAGGAACGTCTGGTGTGGTGCAGTTTAGTAATTTACCTTAGGAAGGGTAGATGCGTCTTTATCCTTTATCTTAGTTTAGTAGACTGCTTTGTGTAACCATTCATCCCCATATGTTACCGTATATCAGTTCATGTCTTCTCTGGTTACTTTAACGATTGTATTGTTAAAGTTATAGGACTCGCTCAGACTTATGTCTGACCCCGTTGTTTTTATCTTTTTCCCAACCCTCAGGTCCTGTGGTGGATCCTAGCAGTAGTGGAGCTTGATCGGATTGCTGTTCCAGTCTTTAGGAGCTTGGGTAGATGTAAAGCTCCAGTTATCCAGTTATCTTTCCATTTGTCTTGGCTATTGTATGAGAGTGGGATTATGTACTTCTTTATTTTGATGGATATTGTACTTGACTTTTACTGTGGTTTTATGATGTAACCAGACATGTTTTACTTCCGCTGTTATGAGATGATGTTTTAAAATTTCAAGTACTATTTATATCTGTCTTGTTGTAATTTTTCTGTTCTATATTCACTAAAATACTCCACCGATGTTATGACATTCCCATTGTGAGTGATCATGGCGGGAGTGGGGTGTTACACGTGGTATCAGAGCTTAAGGTTACCAGAACAGATAATTTTTTTAGAAAAACTATTTTCTAAGAGTATTTTCGAAGAAAGTATTTTCAAAAGCATGTCTTCTAAGAGAAAAAGTTTTTGAAAAAGAAAAGCATAATCCCCAATAGCCATATCTTTATCTTTCGGAATCTCTTTTTTGAATCTTTCCTCTTTCGTTTCAGCATGGCTGAAGATCTTAACATCCCGGAGGGTTTAGTTATACCACTATGGTATAGGAGGTTGCAAGAGGCTAGGGCCGCGGCTGCGGGTCCAGCCAATGCTACTACACCAGAGACAACCGCTCCTCCTCCTCAGCCTAGAGTGGATAATTTTGCTAAGGTTTGCAAGGAGTTCAAGGCTATAGGAGGAAAACCTTTTCTAGGTTCAGAGACTTTCGTAGAGGCTAGAGATTGGCTTAAGGAAGTGGAAGAGTTGCTAGATATCTTTGAAGTGGAAGAGGGAAAGAAAGTCAAGTTGGCGGCTTGGTTGATGAAGGGAGAGGCCTCATTCTGGTGGGAGGTCACTAACGGAGAACGCCCTGTTGACTCTTGGGCAGATTTTAAGCAAAGGTTTGGGGCTAAGTTTCTCTCAAGGGCGGAAGAGAATCTGTTTATGGAGAAGTTCTTGAATTTGAAGCAAGGGAATCTCACGGTGAAAGAATATGTCAACAAATTCAATCAATTAGCAAGGTTTGGCATAGAGTTGGTGAATACACCGGAGAAGAAGGCTTTGAGGTTCGTTAGAGGCTTGAACGAACCATTGCAAGGAATAGCTATGACTCACATTCCTATGGGGGCCACCTTTGAGAAGCTTGTCTACATGGCACTTATGCATGAGGATGATAAGAATTCTAAGGCACCAGAGAAAAAGGGGGATCAGAAGAAACCGCAACAACAACAACAAGGCAAGGGTGGAAAAGGCAATGGTGACAAGAAGAAGACAAAGAAGAAGTGCTTTAATTGTGGCACACCAGGGCACCTCAGTAAGGATTGTCGCAAAAAGAAGAAGACCGGTTGCTTTCATTGTGGTGAAGCGGGGCATCTTGTGAAAAACTGCCCAAAGAAAGGGCAGAAGACGGGGTCTACCTCAGGAGGTCAGGTGCAAGCTCTTATAGCACCACCTCGGTCAGGGGGGCAAGTTCAGGTTCTCTCAGTTCCACCGATTCAGCAGAGAGGTAGAACTATTTCCGTTGAAAGTCTGGTTTTTCTGTGTGATCATCCAGTTCGTACTTTGTTTGACTCTGGCGCATCGCATTCTTTTATCTCATCATCGTTAGTTGAGTCACTGCACTTAGACACCAGTCTAGTTGATGATCCCTTGGTTGTTGCAAACCCAATTGGGGGCTCTATATATCTGACTATGATATGTTTGGGTTTGAAGATTTCTATACTTAGCGTTGAGTTTAGATGTGATGCTTTTGTATTGGGCTTCACGGGCTATGGGTTGATTTTGGGCATGGACTGGTTATCCAGTAATGGTGCCGTTCTTGATTGTGAAAGGAGAGTTGTCAGGCTTATGACCCGCTTAGGTAATACTCTCGAGATCTCTTGTAATCCCATGGAATCTGTTTTGCTAAGTTATCTTGAATCACTCGATGCTTCGGTCGAGAGTTTGCGTTCTGTCAGAGTAGTCCGGGAATATCCGGATGTGTTTGAAGAAGTGAAGAATTTACCTCCGAAGCGGGAGATAGATTTCCGAATTTATTTGGTGGATAATGCCAAACCAGTGTCTTTGCCAGTGCGCCACATGGCTCCTCGTGAGAGAAGAGAACTTCATAAGCAAGTAGGGGAGTTGCTTGAGAAGGGGTTCATAAGGCGAAGTATATCGAAGTGGGGAGCTCCAGTAGTGTTTGCCACGAAGGCAGATGGGTCCCTCAGACTTTGTGTGGATTATAGAGAACTTAATAAGCTCACGAAGAAGAATAGACACCCATTACCGAGAATAGATGATCTCTTTGATCAGTTGGTTGGCGCCTCAGTGTTTTCGCAAATGGACTTAGCTACAGGATTTCATCAGTTGAGAGTGGCGGAGGACAGTATAGAGAAGACTGCTTTCCGGACTCCGGATGGTTTTTATGAGTGGCTAGTGATGCCATTTGGGTTGACAAACGCCCCTGCATACTTTGTTGATCTCATGAGTAGAGTGTTCAGAGAGTATCTGAATAAGTTTGTAGTAGTTTTTGTGGATGACATCTTGGTCTTTTCTAAGAGTGAAGAAGAGCATGCCTTACATCTCAAGGAAGTGTTGGAGACTCTTCGAGCACATAGTCTTAAAGCTAAATTCTCTAAATGTCATTTTTGGAGAAGAGAAGTGCGATTCTTAGGGCATGTGGTCTCTAAGGAAGGGATAGCTATGGATCCCGCAAAGATAGTATCTATCCAGGATTGGAAAGTTCCTAGAAATGCTACCGAAGTAAGAAGTTTCTTGGGGTTGGCAGGATATTACAGGAAGTTCATCAAAGACTTCGCGAAGATATCAGCCCCATTAACCCGCTTGACGAAGAAGAATCTGGTTTTCTTATGGGACGTAGATTGTGATGATGCTTTCCGACGGTTAAAGAGAGCTTTGACCACCGCTCCAGTTTTAGTGCTCCCAGATGGGAGTAAGCCGTTTGTTGTTTATACCGATGCTTGTGGAACAGGATTGGGCGCAGTCTTGATGCAGGAGGGAAGGGTAATAGCCTATGGAGGGAGACAATTGAGAGTGCATGAGAAGAATTACCCTACCCATGATCTAGAGTTGGCCGCGATTGTTTTCGCACTTAAGTCTTGGCGCCATTATCTTCTTGGTGAGAGATTCGAGTTGTTCACCGACCATAAATCATTGAAGTACCTATTCTCTCAGAAGGATTTAAACTTAAGACAGCAAAGGTGGATGGAGTTCTTAGCATCCTATGATTTCGAGATAGCGTATACTCCTGGCAAGGGTAACGTGGTGGCGGACGCCTTGAGTAGAAAAAGGCTATCTTTGAGTCCATTGTTCGTGGAACGGCGAAGCTTGGAGTTTCTTTCTTTGTTTGACTTCAGACCTTCTGTTGATTTTGTACCTGGTTTGTTGGCATCCTTGGAGGTTAGACCTACTCTTTTGAGACGGATTGGCGAGGCTCAGCGAGACGACCCACAGTTGGATGAGTTGGTAGAGAAGCTTATGAGGGGGGAGTCGTCCAGCCATTTGGGTAGATACACCATAGATGATAGGG
Organism: Allium sativum; assembly: GCA_030737875.1. NCBI lineage: Eukaryota > Viridiplantae > Streptophyta > Magnoliopsida > Asparagales > Amaryllidaceae > Allium > Allium sativum. The sequence continues at coordinate 171,086,821 of CM060924.1, read as the reverse complement.
GATGGTTGCATAGAGACGGTAGACTTTGTGTACCGCAAGATGAGGGTTTGAAGAAGGCTATTTTGGATGATGCACATCGTTCAAGAATGACTATTCATCCCGGTGGAGACAAAATGTACCAAGACATGAAGAGAGTTTTCTTCTGGGCCGGTATGAAGAAAGATGTGGCCGAGTATGTGGCTAGATGCTTGGTGTGCCAACAAGTTAAAGCGGAGCAAAGGAAACCCGGTGGGTTGCTACACCCATTGGAAGTCCCGCAATGGAAGTGGGATAGTGTCTCGATGGATTTCATCGATGGGTTACCGAGATCGAGGAAGGGCAATACGGGAATTTGGGTTGTGGTGGACAGACTTACCAAGAGTGCCCATTTTATACCCGTGAAAAGTAAGAGGACCGCTCCATGGCTTGCTTCAGTCTATGTTAGAGAGATTGTTAGATTGCATGGCATACCATCCAGCATTGTGAGTGATCGAGATCCTATCTTCACTAGTGAGTTTTGGAGAAGTTTGCAAGAGGCGGTAGGGACTCAGTTGTGTTTGAGCACCGCATATCATCCTCAGACGGACGGTCAGACCGAGAGGGTGAACCGTATCTTAGAAGATCTCTTGAGGCTTTGTATCTTGGATTTTGGAGGTACATGGGAAGAACATCTTCCTTTGGTGGAGTTCGCATATAATAACAGCTTTCAGTCCAGTATTGGCATGGCACCTTTCGAAGCTCTTTATGGAAGGCCTTGTCGATCTCCTACATGTTGGTGGGAATCTACGGATAAGATCTTGCTTGGGCCAGATATGGTTAGAGAGACTTCAGAGAAGATTGATTTGATTCGTAGAAGGATGAAGGCAGCGCAAGATAGACAGAAATCTTATGCGGATCGGAGGAGGACGGATCTTGAGTTTGAGGTTGGGGATATGGTTTTTGTCAAAGTATCTCCATTGAGAAATGTTGTTCGCTTTGGGTCCGTTGGGAAGTTAGCACCAAGGTTTGTTGGGCCGTTTCCTATTAAGGAAAGGATTGGACGAATGGCATACAGGGTGGAGTTGCCCGACAGACTTAGTGGTGTTCATGATGTATTCCATGTATCACATCTGAGGAAGTGCTTACATGAGACCGCAGAGGTGGTAGAGCCGAGCTTGCTTAGAGATGTAGAGGTAGAGCGTGATGCGACGATTCGACGAGCTCCTACTCGCATCCTTGGGTCAGAGACTAGGAAGTTGAGGAATAGAGAAGTTCAGCTAGTGAAAGTGCAATGGGGAGATGATGAAAGCAATGCTACTTGGGAGACGGAAGCGAAGATGCGTTCTTTGTATCCATTTCTTTTTGAGAGTATGTCTTTTAACTTCTCCTTTATTGCTTGTCTAGTACTTATCTTATCTTTAGTATGTCCTCTCGTTAGTACTATTTGACCTTTAGATAGGGTAAGCATATGGTTGAAACATGTGTTTGAAACATGTTATGGTTGATGGATGCATGTGGATGCAATTGATTGCTAGTGGTTGCTCGTGGATGCATATACACACACATTAGGCACTAGATCGGCTCAGTCACTTCATGTTGCATAGCGCATAAATGGATGTGGTAGTTAGATTGATGGATGTATCATGGCTGTGTTATCATATGGATGATGCATTTTTGTGTATGGTTGTGCACGCATGTAGAAATTTGTATGTGTCAATAGGGTTTCGCATACATATTGGATGCATGGCACTATCATGGTTTGCATTAAGGAGGTCGACTGAATCAGTAGACCGCCTGATTTTGCATTAGTATACGGACATATACACACACTTTCTGCATATGTCATGCATCATTAGAAGTTTCTAAGGATAATGGTTGCTTGTGGTTGATGGTTTAGTAGATGGTTGTTTGGTTGGTAGGATACGTTCTTCTTAACTTAGAGATTTCGAGGGCGAAATCCTTTAAGTAGGGGAGAATGTAACACCCCGAATTTCAATTAACACTAATAGTTAGTAATTAAAGTATAATTAATCTCAGATGGAAGAACCAGGGGAAACGGGCTGCGTCATTGCGTTCGTCTCGGAAAAATACGCGAAATAGAGTCCGAGTTTTTGAGAATCGGAGTCCGTATGGCCCGGTTAAGGCCCAAAGAAGTTTTAGGAAATTTAAATTTAAATTTCAGGTTTGAAAAACAAGTTTGGAGCCAAAAGAGGAAAGGGGGGAAAAATTCCCGCCTAGCCCCGTGTCGACAGCCATGTCGACAGGGGTGTCGACAGGGGTGTCGACAGCCCTGTCGACAGGGGTGTCGACACAGGGTGTCGGCCCTGCTGGTCTGGGTGCACCAGGTTTGTTCTTGGCTGAGTCTAGGGCTATGTTCTAGAGGGTTCCTAAATCTAAGGGTCCTAATCTAATCTAGGGTTAATCTAAGGGCCTAAAACACTTTCTAATCCTATAAATAAGACCCCAACCCTACCCTAATTCATTCATAATTAAACCTTGTAATTAAACTATGGCAAAATGCAACTTGATCATGGCCTCCACAAATCAATGAAGAGGGTTGCATGCTAATCACTCTCTAATCAACCTCTAATCCCTTCTTAGCATCTTAATCTTCTTCATTTGGTGTGCAAAATTGCTAGTAGTGAGTTTCTATCACTTTGATGATCTTTTGGTAAACTAATTAGATGAGATGTGATGGGATTTATGGTTTTGTATGTGGGTTAATGAGCTTTGAATCATATGATATGATGTTAGCATTAATCTTATGTTTATGCATGTTGAGTATGTATGTTTATGCATGTTGAGTATGTAAGTTTATGCAAGTTTAATATGATGTATGTTATGTTTGCATGATGCTAAATATGCAAGTTGTGGGCTATGTAATCATATGCATGTTATGCAAGTTCATGGTGATATGCTATGCAAGTTACATGTATGTAAATATGCAAGTTACATGTTTGTTAATATGCAAGTTACATGTTTGTTAATATGCAAGTTACATGTTTGTTAATATGCAAGCTACATGTAAGTAAATATGCAAGTTACATGTTTGTTAATATGCAAGATTCATGTTTGTTAATATGCAAGTCACATGTAAGTAAATATGCAAGTTACATGTTTGTTAATATGCAAGTTACATGTTTGTTAATATGCAAGTTACATGTATGTAAATATGCAAGTTATATGTTTGTTAATATGCAAGTTCATGATGACACATTATGCAAGTCTATGAGTTAATATGCAAGTTTGTTATGCAAGTGAATATGTAAGTTATGTGACATATTATATGCAAGTTATGTGACATGTTATGCAAGTGCATGTGCAAGTTATGTGTTTGTTAATATGCAAGATGGCACCTTCGAAACATGTTCATTCATATGCAAGTTGACACCTTTTATATGTGTTATATCATGAGAACGAAATTACGTGGGAACGATGGGGTAATTAAATGCATAGGTTAATAAGATTATGTGAAATTAATATAATTATGCATAATATAAAATAAATGAACATAGTATGGGAATTTGCCTATTTAGTTAGGTGTACCCATACTATGTGTTGGGAATTTACCTATTGAGTTAGGTCTACCCCATGGGAATTTACCTATTGAGTTAGGTCTACCCATGTTAAGAAAAACTTGATTAATTAGGGATAATTAATATAAAATTATGAGGGTGATTAATTAGGTGTAATTAATTGACTAAGACACGAGGTTGGACTCAGTTGTAGCGTAAAACTGCCCGGACCCAACCGGCTTAACCAGTTGCTACAAGTGTTAGCCCAATGTGAGAGGTCTTAGGCACAAACTAAATACGTGATTAATGTAAAGACACGAGGTTAGACTCTGATATGACATAAGGCTGCCCGGAACCAACCGGCTTAACCAGCGGTCATAAAAGACAGTCTAATGTGAGAGGTCTTTACAAAGGTTACGTTCTTAATTAATTAATTAAGAAACACTTAACCACATTAGCATGTAGAGGGACATGAGGGGTTAAGTGGGTGCCTTGGGTGGCATGAGAAAATCTAGTGATTGCCTTGAGTGGCAATAGAAAATACGATTAGAATACTTAACCAAAGTGGAAACATGTAATTAAATCATGATTAAAGGGTTAAGTGGGATATACTAGAAAGAGGGACAAGCTTAGGTGGGTAGCTTGTGGAGGCCCATTTCAACCAGTAACCCATACGTATCTTTGTAGGCTCGACCCATGTCGAGGACGGGACACGCATACTGGGCTTGACTGTAAGAGGCAAACGGGTTAGCGGTGGCAACGCAAGTCCAACGGGCTTCATATGCGTGAGTGGGCCCGGGCTGGTAGGTAAGCCGTTGTTGCATCGTGTAGATATAAGCCGTGCACCGTTAGTTTTATCAGGTTGCCACGTTGGGGAATGGTACACCCCACGGTGGGGCCAGCACGGGTATCTACGTTAGGGAGCCGATCGAATGGGGAGTAGTGTGTACACCTGGTGGATTGTAGGGCCCCGTGGCGCCTACTTGGTCACCTAGGGGTACGCAAGTACTATTAAGTTAATTTTATAAGTCCATGGGTGGGATCAACCTTTAAGTTAGGAACGTCTGGTGTGGTGCAGTTTAGTAATTTACCTTAGGAAGGGTAGATGCGTCTTTATCCTTTATCTTAGTTTAGTAGACTGCTTTGTGTAACCATTCATCCCCATATGTTACCGTATATCAGTTCATGTCTTCTCTGGTTACTTTAACGATTGTATTGTTAAAGTTATAGGACTCGCTCAGACTTATGTCTGACCCCGTTGTTTTTATCTTTTTCCCAACCCTCAGGTCCTGTGGTGGATCCTAGCAGTAGTGGAGCTTGATCGGATTGCTGTTCCAGTCTTTAGGAGCTTGGGTAGATGTAAAGCTCCAGTTATCCAGTTATCTTTCCATTTGTCTTGGCTATTGTATGAGAGTGGGATTATGTACTTCTTTATTTTGATGGATATTGTACTTGACTTTTACTGTGGTTTTATGATGTAACCAGACATGTTTTACTTCCGCTGTTATGAGATGATGTTTTAAAATTTCAAGTACTATTTATATCTGTCTTGTTGTAATTTTTCTGTTCTATATTCACTAAAATACTCCACCGATGTTATGACATTCCCATTGTGAGTGATCATGGCGGGAGTGGGGTGTTACACCGATTCCCCAACAGGATTTGAGACAAAAATGGGATCCTCTACTACGCTAGTACTAAGGTGCAGATACTCAACTATCGAAGCAGAATTAAAAGGATGCGATGTACTAAAAACAAAGTTCCCACTGTATGATAGAAAAGAAAAGCTAAACTTTTAACAGAAACGTTACCACCTCTCTTAGGTATGCTAGTAGTGAGAGCATACAATTTCCCTCTCGACGATCTTGTACTTTGCCCTTGTCCTTGTCCTATAATACTTAATTACATGTCCCTTTTTACCATACTAAAGATATTCTCTCTTGTCATGGGTTTTTATTATTCTTCCACTTGGCCTCTTTCCTTTCACCTCTTTCCTCTTCGTGGATTAAGCCATATCAACAAGTTTCTCATCCTTAGACTTGTGCCCTTTATCCTGGTTCCTACTATCCTTGTATAGCTTATTGAAAAGTTTCTCGAAAGTTACTTCCATCGCACGACAAACCTAAAAACGCTTGAAATAAGATTAGTCGCAAGTAAAACTACTGCGGCTACAGATGGAAGTTGGACACTACTTTGCCTTCCGACATGTGTCACATGCCTACAAACTATGGTGAAATAGAAAGAGAGAAGAGACTCAAGGAGAGAATCAAAAGATAGTGCATATGGCTTTGGGGAATATGCCTTTCGTAAAACAAAACTTTTCTTGAAAAATGCTTCTTTGTAAATGGTTTTTAAAATAATTCCAAAAGGTTTTAAAAACTTTTGCCCAGTCTGGTAACCTTCTGCTCTGATACCAAATGTAACACCCCACATCCGTTAAGGTCAATCACAAAGGGAATTCCTGAACTTCAATGGAGCATTATGGGTAATGGAATAGAAATACTACAAGACAGACATATATAATACAGCGGAAAGTAAAGTAGAAGTATTTCAAATCATTTATTAAATAGAATTGTTTACAATAAAAGCCCATCAACTTCCAATACCCTAATACATAGCTAAAATATCTGTCTTGCTCAAAAACAAAGAAGCACAAAAATAAATTATAGTATTCCCCACTGAAGCAAAGCAAGCCATAGCCAAGAGCAATCCAAGCCTTCATGAAAGAGCCTTGGAGCTTGGTAAGATCTGAACTTAGCTGTATTCCCACCCTGTGAACCTTGGGGGGGGGGAATGGAAGAAAAAGGGGCGAAACAAAACGAGTTAGTCATAAAGACTGAGTAAGTCCTAGTGACTTTCAGCATAAAAACAGGTAAAGATAACATGGCATGAATAAACTGAAAGTAAACACAAGCATGAAGACAAGATAAGCTACAGGCACGATAACTAAGAATAACATCATAGGATTTCTGTCATGTATAACATTGCAAGGTTCCCATTCAAGATGAACTAAGTATATTTTCGCAATATTTCTATCAAGCATTGCAAGATTTCTCTGCTTCACCATTAAAATGATATCTACTTGCTCTGATTTCCTGAATTCTCTGCACCAACTGTACTAGTACCCCAACCCATATCATCCTTTCCATGTATATGTACAGTCCTTTGCCGTATATCGTACGGGTTTCATCCCGTATTTCTATACTTCTTCAACGTAGTGCCACCATTCTTGAAATCGTTTGGACTGCCATCCTTGTTCTGGCTAGGTTTCCTTATCATGAACTATCGCGTGTTCAACTAGGATTTATGCCACCTAGGACCACTAGGGATTATGCTACCTATTGAACGTTTTCTAGATTCGATTAGGGTTTATGACACCTAGGACCACTCGGGATTATGCTACCTAACGAACAACACCCTTTTTCCATGTAACGATCTATTAATCGATCGGCTCCCTACAAGTCCTAGCTCGTTCATGTGTCTGTGTCATACGGCCCAATCACGAAATGTAGTCACCTGTGCTAGGTCCACAATAGGGTGTATCAAGCCCTAGGGTGCCAACCACCGACACGAATCAAGCACGCACAGTGTAAACCTACCGATGCCCAATGCCTGCTTTTTCAACTCCGGACTACGTGCACGACCATAGTCCGCCTGAACCTACAATGGCGCGCCAACTCAGCCGTCGTTCTGGTCGCTTACAATCAGCCCAGTAATCGTGCCCCCACCCTGCCTAGTTCCAACGTACCATGATACATCTAGTGGGTTACTGCTGAAAAGGGCCGCACAACTAGGGTTTCCGTTCAGTAGGTTAAGTGTTGTCATTTAAATTCGAGACTTAACCCCATCAGTCTAGCATGTCAAGTTGGTTAAGTATTGTCATTCAAGTTCATGACTTAACCCGCCTACGTGTCATGTCAAATTAGCTAAGTGTTGTCGTTCAAGTTCATGACTTAGCCCTACGAATCATATGTCAAGTTGGTTAAGTATATTCAAGCGGTTCATGACTTAACCCTATCAAATCATCGTGTCAAATTGGTTAAGTATATTCAAGCGGTTCATGACATAACCCTATCAAATCATCGTGTCCAATTGGTTAAGTATATTCAAGCGGTTCATGACTTAACCCTATCAAATCATCATGTCCAATTGGTTAAGTATATTCAAATAATTCATGGATTAACCCGCCTACGTATCATGCTAAGTTGGTTAAGTATTATCTATATGTTCAAGTTGACTTGACCCTGCCACGTGTCATGTTATATTGGTTAAGTGTCATTAATCTAGCCATATTACTTAACCCACCCATTGGTCTAATTAACTATTATGTTGGTTAAGCCTACATTTGTAAGTTTTACATGTTCTTAACTCATACCGATTAGGTCCACATTTACATGTCAAATTTCCATGTCATCCCACCTAACCCTCTAACCTTACCCACGTCTTATTATGGTTAGTATTCCTTAATTCATTCATTATGACGAACGAATCATGACCTCTCACATTAGACCGTGCATTTTGTGGCCACTGGATTTGCCGGGCGGTTCCGGGCAGATTTATACCACAAACTAGGTCTAACCTCGTGTCATAAACCGTTACGCCTACAATTTGGCCTTCGACCTCTCACATTAGACTGACACTTTGTGGTTACTGGATTTGCTGGACGGTTCCTGGCAGATTTACACCACAAACTGAGTCTAACCTCGTATCAAAGGTTCATTAATGGTCGTATTCCACACAAAACCCCAATATCAGTTCATGTGTTTAACATATAGAAATGTTCATGGTTCACGTTTTTGCCCCAAAACGTATTCCCAAATTATTATCATAATTCACTATAAGGTTATGCCAAGTTATAGCCTTTTATTTACAATACATGCCAATTACCCAAAACCAAACTTAGGCGCGTTCATATTAAACCTCTACTAAGTCATAAATTATCATATATGTTTCAATTCCAAATTTTACATTATTAACATATGCCCAAGTTCTAGATTACATGTAAATTTTACATATGCCCAATTCCTACCAAATTTACATATATTCAATTCATGCCGTTTTACATGTATGCCAACTTTATGCCAATTTAAACATATACCAAGTTTCATGCCGCTTTATATATGTCAAGATTCATGATTTACATGTTTACAAAGCTATGCCCAATTTACATAGATCAAGTTTTATCCCCAAAATTACATGTATACTACGTTTACACCAATTTACTCATAACAAGTTCTATCCAAATTACATATATCAAGATCAATGCCAAATTATATATATATATCAAGATCCATATCAAATTATATATATCAAGATCCATGTTAAATTATATATGTCAATCCCCATTCTTGCAATTTCCATTATAATGACAATACCCAAATATCAAGTTTCATGTTAATGGTAAATTATCCCCAAACATCCAATTTTCGTATTATGCCTTCGATTCCACCAAACACATATATTCCACTAGGCAATATTCCAATATTTCCCCCATATACCCTCGCACGCATATCATAGTTTAGGCCTAGGTCCGAAATTGACCTAGGTTCATCAAAAGAAAATAAATAGGGGAAGGTAGAATTTTGCGTAAAAATAAGATCAGAGAGAAAAACATCATCACAGGCATGAAGATTACAACTTGGTAATGAATCAAGAAAACTGATTTACAACAGGCTGAATATATCATAAACTAGACATGGGAATAAAGATAGACAAGTCTCAAAACTCAAGATCCAAGAAGCAACAGAAATAGATCGATAAACATACTTAAATCCAATTTCACCTCATCACATGCCCATATTATATTTAAATATTTTAATTTGAAAATAACTAGAACTTACAGGGCATGGCTAACGAATTAAGAACTGAAATTGTCATAGAACATTGTAGTAGTGTTGATTTTTTATTTGAACCATTGTTGAAGCTTTGTTCTTCGAATTGATTTGAGTTTGAATGCTTGTACTTTGATTTGGAGGCGGCGATCATGGTTCAAGAGGGAGTTCAGCATTATAATAGTGTAAGAATGATTTGATATGAATTAGGTTAGGTCTAAGGGTGTTTTTATAGGTGTAGTAACTAGACTAGGCCCTTAGATTAACCCTACAATCAATCCGGACCATCAAAACATTGTCTCAGGCTTCAAAAATGAGTTATGGGTCAAACCACGCCGACCAGGTCGACCTGTAAGGGAGGGAGGTCGACCATATGGTCGACCTAGGCGGTAGGTCGACCCTATGGTCGACCTGGGGGGGGGGGGGGGGGGGTAGGTCGACCCCTTGGTCCAGTGCTGCCTGAAAACTGCTGAAACTTGTACAGGCCATAACTTCTTCATCCGGATCCGATTTTCGAAAACTCGAACTCTATTTCATGTAAAATTTCAAGACGAACGCAATGGAGTAACCCGTTTCCCCTGATTTTTATTTTAAATCTGCCTTGATTTCTTGTTTTAACATGTTATAAAAATTCGGGTTGTTACACACTTATCCCCCTTCATGTCCACTTACATGTTTTAAATTTGGTTAAGGGTTTCTATTAGTAATTCCACATGCCACTCAAGGCACCCACTTAACCCCTATGTCCCACTTACATGTTTTACCTTGGTTATGTGTTACTAATCGTATTTACTCATGCCACCCAAGGCACCCACTTAACCCCCATGTCCCACCACATGTTTTACTTTGGTTACGTGTTTCTTAATTTATTACTACTGTAACCCCTGTAGACCTCTCACATTAGACTGACATTTGTGGCTGCTGGATTTGCCGGGCGGGTCCGGGCAGTCTTACACCACAAATGAGCCTAACCTCTTGTCCATACAATTGTTACGCATTTAGTTTGGGCCTTTGACCTCTCACATTGGGCTACCATTTGTGGCTGCTGGATTTGCCGGGCGGGTCCGGGCAGTCTTACACCACAAATGAGTCCAACCTCGTGTCTTAGGCAATTAATTATACATAATTAATTTTCCCCAAATTTGAATTACTTTCCCTATTCAAATTTCCATATTTATTCATGTCCATAATTTATCACCTAAATTATGCTCATCTATTTATGGTAGATAAATTATACCAATTTCATCACTAATTAATTTTATTCCTTAAAATTAATTACATGCCTTTTTAGGCCATTACATGCCAAATTCACAATATGTGTGTATCCACTATTATCCCCTCGTACCCCCGTCATTCGTTCGCTTAACATGACATATACATATTAGACTAGCAAATAGTCTAATACTTAAAAAAAGGGAATAAACGTCACAAAGTCACATACACACAATAATAGATCTAATTTGCATCTAACTTGCAATTAAGAATACAACATACTTGCATAGTCTTTGTATTATCAAGGATCCAAAAGTCATAGATCTAAAAGGTGTGAACTTGCATGTATGAACATAGTTTTACACCCAACTAGCCTAGGTAATCATCGCAAACTTACATAAACTATGTATGTCGTCAACCTAAACATAAAGGTGTCATCTTGCATAACTATGGATCCAATAAAAGGTGTTAACCTGAGTAAACTATGGATCCACATAAAGATGTAAACTTGCATAACTATGCATGTCATAGTTTCAACATAAAAATGTCAAATTGAATATGGATCTAAACTTTAAAGGTGTGAACTTGTATATATGTGAATCCAATTATCACTTAAACTTGTATATGAACATAATACTTATACGTACTAACATATGTTCCACATCCATATTCGCATAAAAACTGATGTTATAAACCTAGGTGATTGGATTATAAAAGGGGATTCATTGACACAAATTAACATCATGAACTACTAGCATATATTTTAGATCCAAACTTACATAACGTCATATAACTCGCATACAACTTGCATAATCATATTAACTTGCATAACATCATATGTACAACTTGCATAATCATATTAACTTGCATAACATCAGATATGAAACTTGAATAATCATATTAACTTGCATAACGTCATATATGAAACTTGCATAATCATATTAACTTGCATAATCATATTAATCTTGCATAACATCATACATGAAACTTGCATAACATCATATATAAAACTTGCATAACATCATATAATATGAATCAAGTTAACATACATGATTAAACATATGAATTAGATTCACAACCATAACTTATAATCCAACGTATATCACATCATAGTTAATTTAGCAATTATTTTGTTAAAGTGATCGAACTCACAACTCAGAAGAGGTCTTGAGTTCTGAATTCTGATTTCTGAAGTTGTATTAGCTCTCCTTTGAAGAAGATTCGTTGTTAGGGTTGAATAGAACTGATTTGATTTGCTGTTCTTCCTCTCTAATTGGTGGCGGCTGCTCTAGGGTTCAAGACGATAGCATTACGGCCATAGTTTTAGTTTTAATTTTGATTTAGGGTTTGAGTCTGTGGGTCTTTTTATAGAGTTTTGAATTTATTTATAGCCGTCAGATCACTCTAGAATCCATCTAGGCCTTAGAAACCAAGTAATGATGTCAACAGACCAACCAGAAATCGCCACCTAAGCCCTAAAACATAAAATTTCGTCATAGACCATTTAGGGCCGACGGGACCAATTCCAAACCTCCTGAGTCGACCCTGGGGTCGACCCTGCAGGTCTTGGGTCGACCCATAGAATAGGTCCGTTTGGTGTCTTGCCTTCTCGCTTCCGCTGTTTTGAATTTTTTTCTTAAAGTTTAGGTTGAATTTTATTTTTATAAATATATCTTTATATATTTCTATCTTCCTAATTAACCATTTTCATACTAAACTACTTTTTGAACCGCGTTCACACTAAGCCGATTTTTAGCCATTCCCATAAAACAAAAATATGGCATTGGCGGGGATCGAACTCTGTACCTCTTGTATGCAAGTCACATGTTCCAACCAAATGAGCTACTTAGTCTTTTGCTTACAAGCCTTAGAACAATGCTAAACATTTATTCTTTAATTTAGTTAATTCGATTATTCAAAAATCCTGGGTGTTACATATCATCCCACATAGACTATCTGAATTCGGAGGAGATATTCCTTGAGTGCTTGTCTGATATTGGTTTAGGCCTTTGTGGCTTGTGCTTGGGGAATGTCGAGTTCGACTAGGATGGTTTGCGTGAGATATAAGTAGTTTTTGCGATTTCCATTGAATGATATCTTAGCTTATTCGAGGAGTGATGTGCAGCCGTGACATGATAAGACTGTTCAATGGTATGGACTGCCCCGAGTTGGATTCGATAGGGCTATGAGATGACTCGAGTGGGACTCGAGGAAGCTGCAAAGTAATGGATTGTTTAGGACCCTATGTTGAGGTTCTCTTTGGTTCAAGAATGGTAGAACTTCGAAGGGATGAGGTGTGTTCATTGATCGTGGAGATGCAATGAAGATTAGGACGAGTTGGACTTGAACTTGTAAAAGAAAAATGGTTGTTTGTTGATGTTGGAGATGCAACGAGTAGGGAGACGATTCAAGTTGGACTTGATCTCATCAAAGAAAAATGGTTGTTTGTTGATCTTGGAGATGCAACGAATAGGAAGATGACTCATGTTGGACTTGAGTTTGTCAGTAATGGATACACGAGACTGGGTCTAAGTATGTGGGTAGCTCTTCTGATGAGAGTACCAAGAAATCGTCGATAGTTGGAGTGTTCTAGGCGGAATCAAAGCAGGGGTGTCTGGGGACGCCCGTTACCTTGGATCTATTGGACGTGATCTAGTTATCCTTGGAGAATAAATGTGCGTTGGACATATGGTAATCCGTTTGGATCCGGGGCTTCCATTGGCCCTTGGGATTGGTTGACCAGTCATGTAAGTAACGATGTATATATGGCTTTAGCAGGTGATAGATAAGACATGTTTGATGGATGCTATGGTTGCTATGTTTGTTCCTATTTTTGTTCCCCTGTGTAGACAACCACCTGTAGGATTCTGGTAATAGAGAACGAAGAGATGACGGTATATATGGATGCATGTGGTACCAGACTAGGTGTTGTACTGATGCATTGAGTAGGAGACATGCCAGTTCAGATGCTATGTTTCTTGAATGAAAGTAACCGGAGTATATCGCGGGATATGATTGCAGACCTAAGCATGGATTTGATACAGAAATGTTGGCAAGTTTGACGATCAGACCGACTTTGATTGAGCGGATTGGTTATAGTTAGACGGACGATCCAAACCTAATGGAAATCATCTCCAAGGTAGGGATGAATATCAATGGTGAGAAATGAATAAGTATGGACTTGATAAAAAAGGATGGCTTTGAAAGAATGGAAGACTAGTTGTACCCAACGTTAATGGATTGAGAGATGAAGTGCTTAGAGAACGTCATCACTCGAAATTGACTATACGTTCCGGTGGTAACTAAATGTATTGAGACATGAAGCAAACCTGTCACTGGGAAGGGATGAAGAGGGACGTTGGGAAGTTTATCTCTAAGAATATAAATTGTTTGTTAGTTACAGCTAAGCAAAAGAAGCCTAGTGGTTTGTTACAACTGTATGCTAGGATAGGCTTGTTGTGTTGTTATGTATGTTTGATTGTTGCAAATGATTGATAGGCAGGCGGGTTCCTTTGTATGTTTTGGATAGGGAATCTCGGGGGCGAAATTTCTAAAGGAGGGGAGAATGTAACGACCCACATAATACGCATCAGAGGATCGTAGAATATTTATTTCTTTTTCGTACGAAGTCATATGGTCGTGTAACTTTGGGAAACAACTATTGGGGTCATTTCTCATGTTCAAGACTTTTCCCGAATTTTAAATGACCGTTTTGCCCTTGACGAATCTTGTTTGCCTATAACTTTTGACTAGAAAGGAGTTTTGACCTGAAGCCACTTCCATTGGATTCGAATGATGGTTTACCTTTTCATAGAATGGTCACACTGATCAAACGGACTTACAGTTTGGGAGAAATTGCTGAAACCAGGTTTGGAATGTGAAAAACAGCTTAATAGGGCTTAATTTGGTAATTAGCAGCTAGGCCCGTTGAGGATTTCGGGTTTTGGATTATATAAGGGCTGAATAGGGTTAGAAAAACCTTTCTTTGTCATTTCTACAGCCACCACTTACCTCTGTTTAACCCTAGTAATGACCTCTACCTTCTAAACCACCTCTAATCACTTTCTAATCAAGGATTAAGCTAATCAACATCAAATCAAGTCAAAATAGCACCAAATCAAAGTTAGAGCTGCTATGTTGCATAGGAAAACGCCCCAAAATAGTAGAGTTTCAGATCTAAAGTTTTATTTGTGGCTATGGTGAGTGATTTGCATCTTTTTTCACTAATTACGGCTAATTAGGGTCGATTAGTGATAATTAGCGAAATTTTGGCTTAGAAAAATCTGGAAAATTTGTAAAATTCTTAAATATTACTTTATGCCTGTGATAAAAATTTGGTTTAATTTGGATTAAGTTTGCTAATCGTATGCTTAAACATGATTAAAGGGATTAAGGGCAAAATCATGGTTTTAGGCATGTTTGATCTTAAATAACATATATGATTGATGTTTTGGTGTTTATGGTTGATTCTATATGTTATTACTATTGTTTGGAATGCTTCATGATTTCTTAGTAAAGTTAGATTGGTCGAAAACGCCATCGTATGGCATAAATAGCTTGCTGGAAAAGTTGTAGGAAATAGTGCAGAACCCCGCTCGTGACCAGGGTACCACAACCCGACCCCACTCATGGAGCCACCACACTCATGAACCGCTACACCATACGAGCCACGAAACGAAGTACACGACCCAAAGCTTGGTCATGATCCGAGATGTTGACCACGAACCGGAGAACTATGACGGTGATGGAGACCACGAGCCTGAGCGCCAAGGAAGCATTACCACGAGCCGATCGCCTAGAGGGACTCATGAGCCAGTGCATCGTCCACGATCCGCTCCTCCAAACTGAGTATGCACCACGAACCGATGAGAGGACCCACGAACCGAGAAGGATGTAGGAGGAGCACGAAACGCGAACCGTTGCTTCATACGAACCGAACCCAAGTGATGACTGGAGCACAAAGCACACCCGAACAGAGATGATGACCAAACCCGAGATGCAATCGTAGTCCAAATAGGAAGTAGAACTCAAGATCCAAATGGGAACCAACGAGTTAAATTAATAATTGGGCTTTGCTGTGGGACATGTACAAAGGGGTTATCGGTATCCATAACTTTGGTTTACCACTGAGAGACGGATTAATGGTTATGGATCAGTGCAATAGGGTCATTGTGACTCCATGGAGCAAAGTGATCATAGGAAAGGGTTGGGTGATCGAGTAGTGGATATCGTATGCTTTATGCACTGAGTGAGAGATGTGAGGATGATTGCTATGTTTGATGTTTGCTATCACCATGACCCACACCCCCCATTTACACTTTATGTTAGTGTTACCTTGGAGTATTGTACATCTTGTTGTGCTAACTCTTTGGTTTCAGGAAAAGGTACAGGTATGATTGGATTATACCTGTTATTGTTTTGTTTTGTTGCTTATCGCTCATACCAGACTTTTGTCTGACCCAGAGTTTTATGTCTCTTTTTATTACTCTGGGTGCTTCTAAACGAGCAGACTAGAGACATGTCAGGTGGATATGCACGAGTAGATGTCCGGAGACGAGCAGGAGGCTTACACGTACTATTTACACATATATCTCCCTGTGTTGTTGTTGGTCACTACGTTGGGCATTAGTAGTGCACCTTTTCTATTTTTCTTTAGAGACAGTATTTTGAAGTTGTAATAACGATGTGGATTGTAAGCTGTATTTGGATTTCCGCTGCTATGATGATTTAGTTTTCAGCTTATGCACTGTCTCGCCTGTTTTATGTCAAGTTATGTTATTATTTTATTTTATTCCATGCCCTGTGAGATATACTTCAGGTTCTTCGTGATTCTTAGTTCCGACCCTTTCTTCCTTTATTTGACGACCGTCCCGTGCTAGTTGGACATCGGTACAGCGCATTTCGAGGGAAATGTCGGCTGGTGCAGGGCGAGCCGTCACAATTAAGCTCAAAACCTTTCCGGGGGCACCCAATGAAGTCAATACATCGATTCACTCGACACGTCGATGAAGTTGGATTAAGCTCAAGACTTCTCCAGGGGAACCCAATGAAGTAGGTACATCGATCTGCTCGATACGTCGATGAAGTTGGGCTAAGCTCAAGACCTCTCCGAGGGCACCCAATGCAGTTGATACATTGATCCGCTCGATACGTCGATGAAGTTGGATTAAACTCATGATCTCTCTAAGGGCACCCGATGAAATCAATGCATCAATCCGCTCGATACATCAGTAAAGTTAGGCTAAATTCAAGAACTCTCCGGGGGCACAAAAATATAAGACCTCCCATAGAGAAGGCAGTTGATCGGCTAATAAAGTTGGTTTTCCTAATACATTGGCAAGCTCAGAAGCTTTAAACATGCTGGCACAAACAAGAAGGTTTTGCTGATAAAGCGGAAACTTCTAGCGCAACAATCAAAATCGAAGAAACTCGACAAAGTGATCACATCCAACTTTTGGAGCTCATGATGACCCATGGTATAGGGGAAACATAACCACACTGGGATTGGACGATGATTGGAAAACATACCATGGGTTCATCACAACATCGCAATAAGCAAAAATTGACTTGCACTCGATAAAGAAATAAATGCACTTGGGAATACATGAGCTAAAGTGTACAACGGACAAAAGACTTTGCCTTAAAAATCTTGGGAAAATGACCTCACCTTCAAAAGTGGGGCATCTGAAAATTTCAAAAAATCGATACGCTTGATACGTCAATGAAACCGGTAAAGTTCAACCTCGGAAGTCCAACTAGTTGACATTGACTGGTTGCAAGTCTCAAAAAGGAGAGGAGGTGGATACATCGGTCATGTCGAATTAAAAGTAATATCCTACGAGAGTGAATTCCTCTATTGAGCAAACCTAGAGTCTCTCAACGCCAAATGCCACCTTAGTGCAACTTATTAAGCATCGTACATAAAGGCCACTCAATTTCCTGAAAATCGTGCGATTATTGTCACCACCCAAAAGGTTCAGCGCAGAATATGGGTCATGCTAACTGTGACATTGCTAATTATTATATGAGTCAGACTTGACCCAAAAGTTTCATTTGAAAAATGGTCAGACACAAACCTTTCATTAATGTTGAATGTTGTGCAGTAACAGTTTAAAAGGATGATGCTTAGAACTCGTAGTCCAAAGCATAGACTGGAGAATCTCAAGTGTCTTCGGCAAGCAAACGAAGTGTTCTACCAATGTACACTACATCTAGTGAGTTATAGACCATTAGATGAAATAGTTTCACATTAATAACACATCTGAGTTCGTAAATGATTAACATAATCTATTCCTCTAATTGGACTAACTCGATCTCATCTTGAGCAATTGACAACGAATTCGCCGCCAAATGGGCACAAAAGCTCTTTATTACAGGTTATCTGGATAGGCATACATGCCAAGAGAAATTATATAATATCAAGCCCAGACATTCAGTCATCCTGATTAGGTCCAAAACAAAATATATACCCAGAAGAGCAGGTCAGATGTGTATCAGTATCATCTCAAATTGCTAAAATGCGAAGGTTGACGACCAAAAAGGCATTGACAGTCTGGAATCCATTAAGATCAGAATTCAAAAGTGAAGTAAAACATTTGTCTATTAATTTGGGCCATTGTTGCACTATTGATCATCGAAATAAGGCGAAAGTCTAAACGAATCCAGTGTGCATCAGCGATTAATTCAAAATCCATGTGCAAAATTAAAGCTCAAATTTCCGAGTCCAACAAATATAGTACTGCACCTAACCTTGAAAGCTGGTTCAACAAGCCGAAAGGCAGATATTCCGCAAAATCCTCTTTCTGTGACAATTTTTCATCTGATTTGGGAATGCCAAATGGAATGCATGCTTGATTAAAAGCACACTAAGTTAACACAGAAGGGCATCTCTCGAAGGATTGCCAAGAGGACGGGGAACAGGAAAAGAATGATTTGCTTCCGAACCTATAGTTGTAGTCACTCTAATCTTGGAAATTTGAATTGAATCTCCAATTTAAGAAGAAGTGATTTCCTCTCCAGAACGATAACTAGTCATCAATCTGGTATCCATTACACACATGGAATCTCATTTTTAAAATGACTTACAGGTACATGTTTCACAAAAAGTGAAGTTTCATGCAAAAATTATAGGAAATACTAAAAGCGAAGCTTGAAATATGTAGTCGGCATGTATGTCAGTTAGCAAATCTCGGGCATCGTCTCTGATCCAAATTAGAATGCTATGTTTACACGAACGACGTTCCGCAAGTCATAAGTGGTTAAATGAAACAACTTCGCATAAACACGCCATTCAAGATAAAAATTCATTATACTTCATTTTTATTAAACAAACTAATCCATTGTCGACGTGGGCAATTGACGATGAAATATTCTCCCA
This sequence comes from Allium sativum, assembly GCA_030737875.1. Lineage (NCBI taxonomy): Eukaryota > Viridiplantae > Streptophyta > Magnoliopsida > Asparagales > Amaryllidaceae > Allium > Allium sativum. The sequence goes on along the minus strand of CM060924.1, from coordinate 171,067,928 downwards.
AAATTGATGCAAATGTTCTTGTTATCACAGGACATCAACAGAAAAAGGCCAATTCGATTGGTTTGGTCATTTACAAGTCGGATCGACTCAACTAGCTCCAACAATTGACTCAAAAATCAACACTCTATTTGTCATTTGTAAATAGAAGATCAATACACACAGAATCGTGCTTAGCAAACTATGGTCAGAGCAAACTCAACGACCAAAGGAAACAAGATCCGATCCATCATATAACCAAGGCGTGCGATCCATAAAATATTGTGATATGTTCAGCGCACGATACACAGGGGATAGCAACCGAGTTCTCTTGCTCAAAGCCACTGCAATAGATCAAAAGTGCGCTTCATATAAAATTACAACCAGGTTTCTTCGCTCCAAGACCTAAATCACAAAGTTCAGTCTGAAGCACGATCAACAAGAGTTGTGGTCGAATTCTGTCACATCAATTAACAAATCGCCAATGATCCGTCATAAGTCCTCTGTACTGATCCATTTCGAAGCACACATTTACTTTGACAACGTATGCTTCAAGGGACAAATGTTAACCCAGTTTAAGAGGGGTTCAAACTAATGTCAATAACGTACACGTAAATTTGGTTGAAACTGGATCGTTGTCCCATCTAAGCAACCCAAGAAACATAGAACAAGATCCGATCAAATTTACGGCAAACATGAAGCACATGGTCAAGTGGATCCATGATACAACATAATATACGAGTGATACAATGGATCGTTCACAGTTCATATTTGGATCCTACATGAATGGATGGGGATAGAAAATGATCGGATGGTTCGACACGAAGACGTGGATCGTATACATGCATGAACCACTTATATAAAGCATGGTGGATTGCACGCAACAAATATTTATATGGATCAAGTGCAATCCAATCAGCTAGAAGGTGAGAATATTATGGGAGATCCAACTAGTTGATCGATGTACAAATGTGGATCGGTTTAATATGAATACCTATGGATCGCTGGTGTTTTCAAGTGATAGGTAGTTGGAATTTTTTAGCGCTGGATCATATATATGCTATGGATCGTGCCAATTGAGATAAGTATGGGTCGTTCACGAATTAAAAGGATGGACCGTTTGTATTTCATGAGGATGGATCGTTCATCGGCTATCTTAGTGCCACGTGGATCATTTATATTGCATGCGATCCAAATAGGAGATGGAGCGTTGTTCATATATTAATCTAAAGTCATGTGATGTGTTAATCTGCACGGGTCACGAGAATTCATAGTATGTAAGCCATATGTATGATAAAACCATGGAGCGTGACAATAATATAAAGCATAGATCGTGTGTACAAAATTGAGTCACCTGCAAAGATGGACCGTTCACATCTGCACCATTCAAGATCCATGTACAATTGAAGCTGTGTGAACTGTAACTTCATTTCGTGGAGTGTGAGTGGCCAATGGTTTGTAAATATGGATCGCGTCACAGTTTAATAATGGGTACATACATGTAGGCATGGATTGTGGCTGTTTGAATAATGGATGGATCGGTTGTATTCATGAATTGATGGACAAAAAGTATGGAGCGTGGCATAAATAGATGGAGCGTGGCACGAACGACTGGATGGTGGTATATATAATTGGATCATGACTTATAACTGGATCGTTCCAGTGTAAATAGAGCATGAGTCTTTGCTTTCTAGCATGGATCGCACATAATGTAAATGATGGATCATGCCAGCTGTACGAAAGATGGATCGTAGTTGTATAAAATGCATGGATCGCCCATGTATATGGAGGTCGGTCATTTATATGGATCTTATATGGAGCATGCGTGCATAAACATTGACCGCACGTGAATTGTTTAAAGGAGGAAGGGTAGAAGCTACATTCTAGAGTTTGTATGGACCGCTAGCTTTCATAGATGGATCGTTGTTTCATTGATGGACCATGTGCACTACACCACTAACTCTCGAGCACTTCCATCCCCGCCAATAAATACTAGACCGCCTCACACTTGAAAGGGGTTAAATTTTCTCCTCCCGAAGGCTGGTATGATTGATCTCCAATTCCATTAAAGCTTCATCAAGCATCATTCAAGCTTCTCCAACATTACTCTTCTCCAGAAATCATCGAAGTACTACACCGAGATTGATTATCGAAGATCAAATCCGATAATCATTGCCATTTGTGGATTCAATAGCATTTCTACGGTGGGATCGAAAGATTATTAGGGAACTGTGAGAGATTCATTGTAAATCTTTGAAAGGAGTTGTAAATCGGGATCTAATATGTCCCTTGCAATGGAGAAATCAATGAAATCCTCATTCAAAGTGGATGTAGGCAAAAATAGAGGCTGAACCACTATAAATCTGCTCACTACTTTTCTTTTTCTTACTATTTTCTACTTTTATCCTTGTTTTCTGCAGTTTAAAGGTGTCACTACACCTCTTTAGGTGTTAGCATCATTTTTCGATGATAACAGATGACATCATCGTTTTTTGTACTTTGACATGGATATTTTCTATGATATGATATTTTTGGGCTGACTGTGACATATTTATTTTGTTATGGATTTATGTGTGTTTGTTTGGATGTTGATCTATGTATGTTAAAATATTCTACCTGACATTTCGCTATGAATACAGAATTTCTTTCAAATTTTGATAGAAGGAAGTTTTAATCTTGAGTTTGTATGGATAGTTATGATTCCCTTTCCTTTTAAAGGACGAAAAGTTTTTAAAGGCGTAAATGTAATGATCTAAAATTTTAACAAATTCAAAATTTGAATTTAAAATTTGAACTCTTGAATATAAAAATGAATTTAATTTGGTTTAGATATGAATTTGAGTTAATTATAAAATATATTTTCAATTTAGTTTTAGTACAAATATGTTTAAATAATAAAGTAGATGTTTAATTTTGTCAAAATATAACAGTATAATTTTGATAAAAAACTTATCGGGTTTTGTCACAACGAATTATCGAAAACATATTTATAGAACTATTTTGTTAATGTAATCTTTTATCAAATAAGTGTATGTTAAATACATGTAATATAATAAAAATACAGGATATTTGCTTCAAGGGCTCGTAACCACGCCTTAATTTTTTTTTCAGGACACGGACTTTAAATAATTAGTTTGCAGGACAAAAACATGGCGTGGCTTTTTCTTGTTTAAAAATATCGATTTCTTCAAATTTATCAGGCGCCATTATCACAATATATCCGATTTGTCATTATTTTTAAATTCGATCTGCGATCGTTAATATTTCAGGTGAGTTTTAATAATTTCGTTTTTCTTCATGTTTTATAATTCGACATAAAATTTTTAAATTCTTGATAATTAAGAGGCGATTTTTTATTTTGTTGATATTTTATTTCCTATCATGTGATTTTTATAATTTTGAATTGAATCGTGGATTATAATTTTACCGAGCAATTTTAAATTTTTAATTGAATTCGGAATTGACATATATGATATCGAAATATGGTAATTTGTTCTTTATTTTTCTGGACTATGTGGTTCAATCAATGGAAGAGTAAACTCAAAGTTCAAGTTTTCCTTTAGTTGAACGAGCTGCTAAAAGGTATAGTGTAATTAAATTGAAATTTTCATATGACATGTGAAATGTTCTTTTAATGGTTGTTTATTAGTGAATTTAATTGTAGTTTTTGTATAGTTATGATAATTTTTGTTTCATTAAAAAAACAGAAGTGAAAAAGATAACTCGTTTTATCTTTTTTAAAAATCGTCTTTAAAAAAAAGATAACTGGTTATTTGGGCTTCAATGGTAAATAACAATAACTTGGTATAGTTAATTTTTAAAAAAAAATTGGTTATATTCTGCAACAGTTATCTTTTATATATAATTCAAATGATAAATGGTTAACAATTATATGTTAATATAACACAACAATTATATGTAAAGATAATATAACAATTATATGTAAAGATAACACAACAGCTATAATACAATTATCTTTTAAAATCATTTATGTTAGTTTAAAATTGTTGTATAATTTTGTATTTCATTCAATATCATAACAGCAGTAAAAAAGATAACTGGTTTTATCCTTTTGTAAAATGTTTTATTAAAAGGTTTAAATTTTATAGTTATTTACTTATTTATGTTCTGAATTGCAGGTTTGATATATCTACGATGGTTGTATTTGATTTTAATAAGAATTCATTTAGTATTCGTCTTGGTTTGGATGCATCAATTAGTTATGTAAGAAGTATGGTTTGTGAGGTATGGAATACTTTTACTCCTTTATGCTTTGATGTGTTCTATATTCGAGAATCTGAAACTACTTATGTTGAGACAGATAGTGATCTACAAGCTATGTTGTGCTTGTCATGGTTTAAAAAGGAAGATTTCTTGGTTTTTTTATATGCTTAAAGAATAATTCAAATAACGTTGCGCTTGACAGTCTCAAATCAGCCTTTATTGTTGGTGTTGGAGAATCAAGTAGTAATTTGATTGAATATAATGATGATTTAGACTCTGCTTATTGCCAAGAAAAAACTTGCATGATTGGACAAATATTTGATTCAGCTATTGGATTTCGTACAATGGTTAGTGCATATTGTTTGAAAAATGGATTTAAAGTACAATATGTTAAGAATTGTAAGGAGCGGGTGATAGTTTGATGTGTTGTAGATGGTTGTCCATTTAGAATTCATGCTTCTTACAAATTGAAGCAATTGGATCAGTTGATTGTTAAAAATATTCATCTAAGTCATTCATGTGGAGGTGGATTTAGATCAGTAAGTAGTCCAGCTATTAACAGTGATCTTGTAAATGCTTTGATTGTTAATCAAACGTGATGAGCAAGGAAAACAAAGGATAATGTGAAAAGTTTTAGGTGAGATTATGATGTGGATTTAAGTTACTATTATGCTTATAAGGGTAGAAAATTGGCTATTAGTGATATATATGGTGATGAAAAAAAATCATATAATGATTTAATATGGTATTTGAAGGCAATTGAGAAAAATAATCCGAAAAGTTATACAATTATGGACGTGGATGAAGAGACTAACCACTTTGAGAGTGTATTTGTTTTCTACGAGGCTTGTAAGTTTGGATTTCGGTATTGTCGACCAATGATTTTTTTGGATGCAACTTTTTTAAAAGAACGAAGTGGTATTTTGATGGCTGCTACTGCTAAAAAGGGGAATCAATGTACTTAATGTTTTTAATTATTTTCTTATTTAGTACATAATTAGATATTGATAAACAGGTTACTGTATTATTGTTTTTAGATTCAATAAATAGGAACTTGTAATTTAATAGAAGAAAAAGATAGAACAATATATCCTTTTTACGCAGTTCATTAATTTTATCATATTCTGTAGTATAACTGAAAATTATAATTTGTATTATTGGAAATTGTTATTTAGAATAATTGTTGGTGTTGTTGTTTTATATTTCAGGTTTTTTTCCATTGGCAATGGCTCTTGTACCTAAAGAAAATTAAGAGTGCTGGAGTTGGTTTTTGACCCACTTAAGAAATGCTCTTAGGTTTGCTAAACCATTGACTTTTTTAAGTGATAGACATTGGGGTTTGCTGTTGAGTATTCCTAAATTTTTTCCAAATAGCCATCATTCTTATTGTCTATATCATATGAAAAGTAATATTGCTGGTATTGTTAAAAGTGGGAGGGGTGCTTGGGTAGGTCATTTGCTAGAACAGTGTTCTTTAGCTTCAAATGCTCATGAATTTGAAAAAGCTATGGCTAAATTTAAAGAAATTGGGAGTGCAAAAGCTATCGAATATTTGAATGATAAGTCTGCCTGTAACTACATGTCTTGATGGTATTCGGATTAAGTTTATGTTGTAAATGTCCAACCGAAGAGAAGAGGCTGCTAACTGGAATAGTGTTCTTTGTCCAGAAATGGAAGCTTGTTTGAAGGCGGAAGGGTTTGGGTGGAATGTTACTAAATCTTCTAGGTATGTGTTTTTTTTTTTTGGATTATGATGTAAACAGTTAACAAAGATTTTTTTTTAGTGCAAACTGTTTTTGAAAATGATATGTGCATTTATCTTTTTAATATTTTTTCTCATTAAGTCAACGAAAAAGTTGAATGAGAAATATGTGAGAATAGGATAATTTTTGTATTATTTAACTTCGTACTATAAATTTAAGGATTTATGTATTTGTAGTGTGATATTATGTAATGCACGAAAGAAATGCTTATTATAGAGATATCAAGATATCAGACACATTATATAGGATTAGTTGTTAATGTGGGATTTTTTTTTTCTTGTTAATGTTATTTATTTAAATATGCTTTATTTTGAATTATGCAGTTTTATTTTTGAAGTTCATTCTCCAACATCACAAAAAGTAGATCTTAAAAATCGCATTTGCAGCTGCAATCAATGGAAAGTGAAGGGTTTTCCTTATGCCCATGCTTTGAAGTGTATATATTTGTCTAAAAATTACATTTATGATTACATTGAGTCATACTTCACTGTTGAGTATTTTCAAACTCCTTATTCAAATGCAATAAATCCAATTCCAACTTTTGATAAAGAAGCAATTGAAGCTGAAGAATCATGTATTGTTCTTCCTCCTAAAGCTATTCATGGAGTTGGTAGGCTTAGAGTGAATAGAATTAAAGATGTTAATTTTCGTGCTAAACAAAACAAATGTGGAAAGTGTAAAAAACTAGGACATAATAGAAGAAGTTTTTCTTTGAATGATTGAATTGTTTTTTAAAATTCACTGTATTTGAATGATTATTTTAAATTTAGTGTTACATTTGAATATTATGGTAAAATGAAATTTTGGTTATATGGATGTTAGACCAAAAAGTGGTTCTAACACCCAAATTATATCGATTCACAGAGAATTAAAACTAGAACTGAAAGAAAATGCAGCAAACATACCAAATTTATAGTGGTTCGGCGTTAAAGAGCCTACATCCACTTTATATGACTTTGATTATACATTTGAATGCAAGTACAATCACAATTTCCTCTCAATCTCCCTTTTACAATGATAATTCACTCAACAAATTCGAGGTATTTCTGATTAGAAATGGGGGAAATATTGTAATGGTGGAATCAGAACTCTCAATTGCAAAAAGATCCTGAAAAGTGCCAAGTACTGGGCTATTTATAGGTGATTTCTGCAGGCGGTTCACGAAGACACGTGGCACCAATCCTGAGAATCTCAGAGAGGTTCATGGCTTGAGGGAGAATTGGTCATAGGAGCCATTACAAGTTCGTGTTACTAGATCCATTAATATCGGTTCGTGAGTGGCCAAGTCGTGGATATGATCTACTAACTACAGGGTCGGCTCGTGACACTTTGACACGAACGGGTCGTGAACCCTCCATCACGAGCGGGTCGTGAACCCTAAGTCACGGGAGGGTCTATGAGGTTAGTCACGAACGGGTTTCTGAGGTTAGTCACGAGTGGGTTTCCGAGGTTGGTCACGAACCGTGGTGCATTTTCCTTGAATTTGGATGTGCAAGTCTTCATCTGTCTAATTACGAATATTTGTACTCTTGGTGGCTTAATCAAAAGCTAGCCGACATTTTTCCCCCTCGAAGTAAGTTTTATCAAGGATGGAACATGCTTCGAAATTACCAAACTATCTTTTCTCGAAACGGTGTGAGTTAACAGTCCTACTTGTTCATACTATCACATTGCTTCATAAAGTTGTGCCTCTTTATGAATCCACGTTTCCTGCTGTCTCTAGATGGGTATACATATCAGATGGAGTTTCCAATTATTTTTTCGTTTATTAGTTGACTCCAATCTTCAAATTTTAGAGCACATCGTGAATGATTCTTCAGGTAAGCCCTTAAATTTTCATAAACATTTTTGAAGAAGTTCATTACTCCTACAGATAAAAAGTTCTCAACTTTTCGGTCCGATAAATATCCTAAAATCTTTATCATCGAGTTGTGTTGTGGATTGTGTCTCCTAGAGCTATGTGTGTCATGAACCGACGTCATAGCGTGCTCTTGCGCAAGCAACCACAGGCTCAGCTAGGTATTCATGGCCCACCGGGCCGAGCCGATCCATCAAGACAAAAAAGCTGAGACCAAGAGTCTTCATAGAGGCTACATAAGCCAATTTACCATTTATTTTATACTTTTTACTTTAGTCGTTTTATCTCCAAATCCTAAACCCTAGCTTCAAGATTTCCCCCAAAACCATACAATCTTAAATATTTCAACTCGATTGAAATAGGTAATCAACCGCTTTAGGCTTCGATTACTTTTCTTTAAATTGAATTGTATGTAATATAAGATGTGGGTTTCGATTCAATTTCCGCCGTTATTTACTAGGGATGTTGGTGCCCTTGTTTTTGGAGCCACCGCCAGCGCCGGTTCCAGCCACAGTCAGGCGATGGTAGGGAAGATGGAGAGGCGCGGCTCCTTTGAGTTTTTAGCGAACACGTGAGGAAAAGGTACTTTACGATGCGATGAAGAAACGGCGAAACTCTTGTTACTGCTTCGCCGCTGGAGATCCACTCGAGAGATCGAGATGAGAGAAATGAAATAAACACCAGGTCGTGTAGTCGATGGGTTTGTGAGTAGAATAAGAGGTTGGTAAAGTGAGATGAGCTTCAGCAGTTCGGGTCGTGGGTCATGGCATCGAGGTGGGTCATGGAGCATGGTGACAGGTTCGCTCGTGGAGGAGGCAAAGCATTGGTTCGTGAATGGGGACATTGAAGCGAGTCGGGATGGTGGTCCGCGAGTCACTCAAACACAAGTCGATGAGCCTTATGGCTTTACCTTCGAACCAGTCCCAAATCACAACCTGGTCTCCTCTTCAAGAGCCGAATAAGGCGAGCCGGTATGGTGCCCACGAGGATGCTTAACCACGAACTGTACTATACCCATGAGCCTAAATACTCCGCGCGAGCCAATTCCCTTGTCACGAGCCGCATCATAAAGCTTAAAGAACCAATTTAACCAGTGAACCGACATATATCTTGACTGAAATCTGATGTAATTTTAACATATCAACAAAAGTTAGGATAGAGCCTTCGAACAAGTAACTCTGGAATGATCAAAGACGTAACTTAAAGACCTGCGATGACCAATTATTCTTTCATCTCCTTTTACTTCATGCTTTTCCTTTCAGTACCCCGCACACTGGCACCTGGACACACGGGGTTCACAGGTATCTATGCCCTAATTATTTCCTGTATTTGTTTATTAACACAACAGACATGTCTGATAGACTATCAGCAAGATTATCAGAGAAGAGTGCAGATCCAGAATCGTCAATCTATTATAATCCTGACATACTTCCGTTGGACACGGATTATAACAATTCTGGATCTGATTATGAAATGGATATTGATGTAGAATCAATATCTTCTGAAAGCACATCACATAAAGAAGAAGAGGACGGGATTGGAGATATCCGTACCCCATATGAACTTGAGGATGTTAAAAAGCTAGACGATCTGAGTGATTCCAAGACTACCAAACTGGATGATTTAAAATTAAAGAAACTCTGCTTAGGGCACGATATCCGTTGGGGTGGTGTTAAAATCCCAGAGAAAGGGGATAGCCCCATTCTGCTCTAGAGGGGTATATGGCCATCAGTAAGGTCATGTCCTCAATAGGCGCCATTCCTCCGTTTCCTCCAATTGTAGTTAGTCTCTTGAGACGACTGTGTATTGCTCCTATGCAGCTTCACCCTAATGCTTACGCTGCTCTATATACCTTATACATTGCATACGCAGAAATTCTGGGAACCGAGCTTGTTTATAATGACTTGAACTTTTACTACCATTTTAAACATCGTTCGACAGGGACCCCAATTTTTTTTCTTTGAGTCTATCCCTGCTAGGAAAGTCCTGAGTGAGGGACATAGCAACCTAGGGGATGCTAAATCTGAGTGGTTCTATATAAAGCATCAAGCTGGTTGTGCGAGAAGGTGGTTGCAGTCAAGTAGGTTTTAGACTCTTCAGTATCTGCTTTGATTGCATACAGCAATGTACTAATACTTAATTTCTTTTCACAGTTCCCAACCCCAAGAAGCAAGAGGGTAAAATGTACGAAGATCGCTTGTCCCGCCTTGTAAAAAGCAACTCAAATTTTTGCAAAATCAAGACGTGCATAACCGATGATAACCTTCATAAACATCATCTTCTTGATGTAAGAATTGGGCTTGGTCAGGGTGGCAGGCCTTACAATATGTGCCCCCTACTCAGATGATTGGGGAATCTAGCAGGGGAAGTGACCACGGAAGATACAAAGATAATTGAGTTTCCTAAAAGTCCTTCACCTATGGACATTCAAGATGATGAAGAAATGAACATATACAAAGGAGGTGAAGTTTGAGCCGACGAACCAAAGGATGTTTTCATCCTTGAAAGGAAGACTTCTCCCAAAACATTGCCGCCAACTAAGCCCTCGGGTCATGATTCTTTAACAGAGGAACAAATATATGGGGATTTAGACAAACTCCCCTTGCCGGATAACATTTACGCATTGGAGGATTTTGGAGCGGAACCTTTCTTCCCTGTCTCTAAGGAAGAATCCACACCTATAAAGAAAAGGAAACTGTACAGATGAGTCTAGCTCCGGGCCCTGGTCTGTTGGGGGGTCACACGGGAAACACACATCACATGCACCATATGTCACAACATTCGTACACTGTATGTACTCATGGTTTTTATACTTGCTTGTTACTTTTGCAGGAAAATGCCTCATCACTACTCCTATTATCATCGTGAACTTCATGAGTGCACACCCAGATTCAATCCCGCAACCGAGCATGATCGCCATGATAGTCGGGGAAGAGATAGTAAGAAACACTATGATTCTTATCAGCCTCATTCTTAGCGCTCTCGCTCTCCTTCAAGGCAAGATCTCGAAAAGCTCCACAGCCGTCAAGTGCCACATGTAGGAGGTAAACAACTTCCCAAAGCTCCGACTCCCCTGAAGGGTATTCCACCTCAGGGTAAGTCCTCCAAGAAGCACCATGAATCCAAGGATAAGCACAAGTATCCAAGAAAAGGTTTGGAAAAAAAGAAGACAACCCTTGTCCCCTTCGGTCAACGCGACCTAGACGTTATCACTACCCAGGAGGTGATCCTTGCCTTGAAAATAAGACAAAGCTGGAGCGTCTGCAAAAGCAGTTCCACGACATCTACTTTGGAAAGATGCTCTTCGTTACAGACCTAAACCTGTTTATGATGATTAGGACCTAGAAGTCGTGAACCGGGTAAGTCATGTGGCTACACAATATAGGGCAATGAAGAAGCATGCCAAGAAGCTTTTAGATGTTATCCACCATTTGAAAATAGATGTGTCCATAGCTAAAGAAAAGGCTGAACATGACCTCAAGGCCAGGGACAAGGCCGAGAAGCAACTTGAAGATACTCAAGCTCTTCTTGCCAAAACTCAGAGGGACGCCGAAAGCTACAAAATGCAGTTGGAGGATGCGAAGAAATGTTTCCATCTTGAGCTTGATTCGAACAGCCAAGAGCGTATAGCTATGAAAAAGGAGATAGAAGATCTCAAGTCGGCTAATACTGAGTTGAAGACATCACAGGACTGCTTTGCCGTGGAAAAAGCTGCTTGGGAGAAAGAAAAGGCGACTTTGAAAGACATGCTTGCTCAAGCCGAGGAAAGAGCAGTCCTTGCCGAAGGGCATGCCAATCAAGCTCTAGAGTCTGCGTCTGATGCTACTGTTAAACTCGCCACGGCTGAGAAAGAGATAGAAGAATTTGATGAATTGTTTGTAACATGCCGCATTTTACGTATAGGAAGATTGTAAAATATTTTTATTTCATTCCCTGAGGGTTGGATCATTCTCATCTTTTAGTATGTTGTTTATGGGGATGTAAGACATGTCCATAATTTTTACCAATTTTGTTTGTGACCGTTTTGCCCCTATCAGTCTTGTAAAAGGCATAACTTTTGACTCGGGTTGAATCAGAGAGTGAGACCTGTGCCATTGGAAAGGAATTGATGATTGCCTTTCCGTAGAGTAGTTACATTAAAGATTTCGCTCAACGGTTTATGAGGAATCGTTGTTTTAAGGTTTAACGGTTGACTGTTCAGGTTTTGGAGCCTTAGTGGGCTGAGTTGGGAAGGCCCGTTAGTAGGCTGGTGGAATCCTATAAATACGGGGTGAGAGAGGAGGGAAAAAGTTTACTTTCCCATTCTCTCATTTGGAGGCATTGATCTCCTTCTTCCTCTAACAATTTTCCACCACTAAAAATCCAAATCCAAGAAGGGAAATCCTAGATCTACACCATTGGAGGCTAGATCTACATCAACAAAGAAAGGATTCATCGGATCAAGGTGTTTGGTGCGAGTTGCTTGCTGTCCAGATTCTTATTTCTAACATTTTAGCTTGTTTTGGAGAATCAGTGAGTGATTTACATGTCTCACATGGATTCAATAAAGTGTATGAGTATTAGATCATGTTTTTCATCAAATTCAAGTTTTTTCCTTAGATCTATGCTTTGGTAAGTTCATTTTCATATAGATCACCCTAGGATCTGATTTAACAAGTTTAGATAGGTAATTTCTATGATATTTCATATAAATGTGCAAGTTAGATCCATGGTTTTTGTTTTATATGCATATTTGTGATGATTATGGTAAATTTGACATTATCGTTGATAGAATTGTCATTTTCATGATATTGTTGATTTCATAACATGATTGTAATCCTTTTTGATGAATTGGATGAGTTAGTTTCGTCGCATTTATCATTTGGCGAAGTTTTGGTCGAAATCGGAGTTAAATTGCAATATGCAGGTTTTGGGTCGGCCATAAGTTGAATCGGCCATAAGTTGGGTCGGCCTAGTCAGAAGAAGTGGGTCGGCCTAGTCATAAAAAGTGGGTCGACCTAGTCATTCAGAGGTGGGTGGGCCTAGTCATTCAAAGGTGGGTTGGCCTAGTCCGCAGAAGTTGGGTCGGACCAAAATTAGGTCGGACCAAATTTGAGTCAGACTATAGTAGGGTCGAACCAAAGTTGGGTCGGACCAAAGTTGGGTCGGACCAAAGTTGGGTCGGACATAAGTTGGGTCGGACCAAAGTTGGGTTGGCCTATTCTGGTCAGTCATTTTTGCCATTTCTGGTCGGTTATTTCTGGTTGGATATTTCTGGTGATGATGTGACTTCAAAGTGAATTCAATTGGGAAGTTTGGAAGTGTTGAAAAGTGTTTGTTGTTCGTTGTATGCACCAAATGGGGAGACAACTCAAGGATGTATTGAGTTCGTGTGAAATGACAGCTCTAACATGTTCGGAGCTAATTAGTAGTCGTATTTGATAACAACTAGAGGGATGAAGGCCGAGGAATTATCGTTGTTGTAGGTTCTAGAGGATTCAAAGAAGAGGTACAATTGAAGACCAATTGTAGGTCTAGTGCCTTGGGTGTCGTGTATGGCCTAGACACGTGTTGAGTATAGTGTGTAGCATGTGTTGAGTATAGCATGTGGAGTTTTGCTGGAACCGGGACGTCGTGTATGGTCCTTGACAATTGATGAAAAATTGTTTAGCCAGTCATACGATAACAAGGATTCCAAAGAAAGGATGGCGGTGATAGCCAGAGTTAGTCATGGACGTTTGAGTGCTTGGTTGCTTTGTTTGTACCATCCCACAGAGATTCTCTGACTTCAAATAAGGTGTTCCTTGGGTGCTTGTCTGATATTGGTTTCTGCCTCTGGGGCTTGTGCTTATGGGATACCTAGTTTGATTAAGGTGGTTTCCGTGAGATATAACTAGATGTTGTATGAGTTGCTTTTGCTATGTATGAATGTTTTTCTAATTGCCATGGCTGAATTGTTGTCCCCTTTGATTTACGGATCGTAAAGGCTATCACTGTCAAGTGTGGGGAAGGCAGGTGTAAGTTTTTTCTAGAGCTGGGTAGATTAGTTATTTATTTACCCATTCTCATATACTTTATTTAAGAAGTTTGTTAGTTGTTTTATCGCTCACTAAGACTGTTGTCTGACTCAAGGTTTTAGGTTTCCCTTTTATTACCTTGGGCTGTTCATCCGATTGTTGGATGGGACAACTAAGTAGCAGGTGACAGGTGATGCCTTAGTGGGAACGTTGATGCTGATCGATGGCGACTAGGAGGCTGACGTACTATCTTTACTACTATCTGATAATTGGATTTCCGCTGTTTGCTATTTCTTTGAGTATTGTAGTAAGGAAAATTTTACAGACACTATTGTTGTTGTCCATGTGTATGGGAAATACTTTCTAGTTTTTATGAAAGTTTAGTGTTTTCTTCTTCACTATCACTACCTGTTGTATAATTTCTATTGTGTTTTATCCTTGTGCTGTGAGTTTACAACTGGTTTCTATTATATACCATAACTTGATGATCTTCCATAGCTGCCTGACACACCCTTCAACGCATTATTTCTCTTGTATAGTGCAGGGGCTGTGGGCAGTCGTCACATTTGGTATCAGAGCTCTGGTCAACGGTTGTGGCTAAAGTTCTAAGACGTAATTACGTATGAGAGATGTATTTGTAGATTTCAGTTGGATGCTTACTATATATATTAGCATATATAGTAGTAGCGTTTATACTTCCTTTAGAAGTTTTTCTTGAAAGTGGCTAATCATTCTAGTCTGCAAATTTAGAATGCTTCGAATCTATACGAGACATTCTGTTATGGAAGAAATTTTGCCTAGAGGGGGTAATGGCGGGGCACCTGATTACCCGGCCATGTTTGAAGCCATGATGGAAGCATGTCTTCGAAGGAACCCCGCTCCTGTGGCAGCTACGGTTGAAGTTGAAGTTCCAGTGCCTAGAGCTGTAGAATTTGCAAAGCTACGCAAAGACTTTACATCATTAGGAGGGAAATAGTTCAAGGGCACTGAACTAGTTGAAAAGATTCAAAGGTGGATGGATACTTGTGTCCGAATCTTCAAGGACATGGGTATTGAAAATGCAACAAAGTGGAAACATGCATCAAGGCAGTTAGTGGGCAGAGCAACGGATTGGTGGAACTCTGTCACACTTGAGACCCCTGAAGAGGATATTTCATGGGATCTATTCCAAGATAAGTTTGAAGCAAAATTTATCTCCACTATGTAGAAGTCTGTTCTGTTTAAGAGATTCGTGGAGCTTAAACAGAATGGTCATCCTGTTCTTGACTATATTTCTGACTTCGAGACCTTGTCGAAGTATGCTCGTTCATATATGGATACTCCTTATCAAAAGAACGAGAAGTTTGTCTTGGGATTTGAGATAGACCATTGATTGTTACCAATCCAGTTGGAGGTTCGTCCAATTTGTGCATGTTATGTTGTCGTCTAGTGTTATCGAGTCATGGTTGCTCATTTGTGTGTGATTACTTTGTTCTTAAATTCGTTGGGTTTGGGATCATCTTGGCATGGATTGGCTCAATAGGTATGCAGCAAGGGTGAATTGTGAGAAGCTACATGTGAGAATCGGGGATGTGGAAGGGCGAAAGGTGTTGATAAAGTGTAAGCGCAAAGAGAGTGTCTTCGTTATGTATCTATATTCGCTAGTGATCCCACAAGAAGACTTGACATCTGTGTTGATCGCTAAGGAGTATAAAGATGTCTTTGACGAGGTCAAAGGGTAATCGCTGCATCGTGAGATCGAGTTTAGAATCGATTTGGTCGAGGGTGCTAGACCAATCGTTATGCCTCTTAGGCGGACGGCGCCTAAGAAACAGCGAGAGTTAGAGGTGCAGGTTCGTGACCTTTTGGGAAAAGGATTCATTCGGGGAAGGGTTTCCGAATGGGGTGCACCAGTGGTGTTTGCCACCAAGGCGGATGGCTCGTTAAGATTGTATGTGGATTACCGTGAGATGAATAAGGTGACTAAGAAGAACAAGTATTCGTTGCAAAGGAAAGATGACTTGTTTGATCAGCTTCACGAAGCCAAAGTGTTTTCTCAAATGGATTTGGCAATGGGATTTCACAAGTTGAGGGTGGCTAAGGATAGTGTACCGAAGACTGCTTTTAGGACACCATCCGGATTCTTCGAATGGTTGGTGATGCCATTAGGGTTGACTAACGCGCCAACGTTTTTCGTGGATCTTATGAATAGAGAGGACAAAGATCAATTGAATAAGTTTGTGCTTGTGTTCGTGGATGATATTCTCGTTTACTCCAGGAACGAGGAAGAACACAAGACACACTTGAGAGTTGTGTTAAAGATCTTACGATAGCATCAGCTGAAAGCTAAGTTCTCAAAGTGTCGCTTCTGGAAGGATGAAGTGAGATTCTTAGGCCATGTAGTTTCTGGAAATGGGATAGCAGTTGATCCCGTTAAAGTGGCAGCAATCCAGGACTAGGATAGACCTAAGAATGCGACAGATGTTCGGAGTTTCCTTGGGTTGGCATGATATTATCTATGGTTTATCAAGGATTTCTCCAAGATAGCTGCATGGTTGACAGGTTTGACGAAGAAGAACCAAGTGTTCACATGGGATGTAAAGTGCGAGCAAGCATTCTGTATCCTGAAGGAGAGATTGACGAGTGCTCCTGTGTTGACCATTCCAAGTGGGAATGAAGAGATGGTCGTATACACCGATGCATGTGGTACTGGACTTGGAGCAGTGCTAATGCAGAAGGATAAGGTTGTGGCCTATGCGAGTTGACAGATGAAGCCGCAAGAAAGGAATTATCCAACTCATGATTTGGAGTTGGCGGCAATTGTGTTTGCTCTGAAGATGTGGATACATTATTTGTTGGGAGTTCGATTCGAGTTGTTTACGGATCACAAGTGGTTGAAGTATCTTTTCTCCCAAAGGGATTTGAATCTTCGGCAGCAACGATGGCTGGAATTTCTTACATCATATGATTTTGGTATAGCCTATACTCCGGGCGAAGGTAACGCAGTTACAAATGTGTTGAGTCGAAGACACGCAAGTTTGGGAGTGATGTTTTTGGAATGGAAGAGTCTTGAGTATTTGGCAAGATTCGATTGTAGGCCAAGGTGCGAGTTGGAACCTGAAATGTTGGCAAGCTTGTCTATAGGACCTACTCTTACTGAAAGGATTGGAAAGAGCCAAAAGAAAGATGCAAAGCTTGTCAAGTTTATCCAGGGATTGGAACCAGAGGATAAAGAGTTCAAAGTCGATCGAGAAGGTTAGCTTCGAAAGCAAGGGCGATTAGTTATTCCTGATATCAACAAATTGAGAGATGAGGTTCTGAGGGAATGCCATCACTCGAAGTTGACGATTCATCCTGGTGGTAATAAGATGTATCAGGACATCAAGCGAGTTTACTACCGGGAGGGAATGAAGCGAGATATTGGAAAGTTCATTTCCAAGTGTAAGAATGGTCAGTTAGTGAAAGCTGAACAGAAGAAGCCGAGTGGATTGCTTCAGCCATTGGAAGTTCCTACATGGAAGTGGGAGCAAGTATCGATTGATTTTGTCGATGGACTACCTAGATCCAAGCCAGGAAATGGGTCGGTTAAACTTTTGGGTCGGGTCGGTCATACCTGGTCGGTCCTATCGGGTCGGTTGGTTGTGACCAGGTCGGTCGGGTTGAAGTTCATGTTTTGTTGAGGAAGCAAGTGGGTCGTCGGTTGGGTATTCTGGCCGATTAGTCAAGTTGGAGGTGTTTTCAGCAACTTTTCTAATTGCTATGGTGGGTGGATTAAGTGCTATGGTTTGACTGGATCGTTTTCGATAGTCAAGCGAATTGGAAAGCTCGCATATAGATTAGAGTTACTCGATAAGATGTCATGTGTGCATAACGCTTTTCGTGTATCATTCCTACGAAATATTTGTATGGTCCGGATGTGGTAGTACCTCCGGAGTAGCACGTCGACCTTATAGTTGAGTTATTAGTTATGAAATCTCGTAAGCCGCTTCGTGTTACGGCGAATGACACGAAATAGCTTAGGGAAAAGATGTCTAATTTAGTTAAGGTATAATGGAGTGGGGATGGCGACGGTGTTACGTTGGAGACGAGGGAGAGTATAAAGATGACCCATCCAAAACTCTTCATTTGTATGACCGATTGAAATCACACCATCATTATTACTTGTTGATTTTGTTGTTATCTTTGTTGTTGTTTGACAGAATTCCACATGCTAGGATAAGGCTATGGATGCATGGCTTGATGGTTGCTAGTTTGGATGATAAAAAAAGTTGGCTTCTCATGGATGATAGGCATGTGGAATTGTTGTGATTGCTTGGAATTTCGGGGGAGAAATTCTTAAGGGGGGGGGAGGGGAATGTAACAGCCAGCATTTTACGTATCAGAAGATTGTAAAAAAAAATTATTTTAACCCTTGAGGGTTGGATCATTTTCATCTTTTAGTATGTTGTTTATGGGGATGTAAGACATGTCCATAATTTTTACCAATTTGGTTTGTGACCATTTTTCCCATGTCAGTCTTGTACAGGGAATAACTTTTGACTTAGGTCGAATCAGAGGGTGTGACCTGTGCCATTAGAAAGGAATTGATGATTGCATTTTCGTAGAGTGGTTACATTAAAGATTTGGCTCAGCGGTTAGGGAGGAATAGTTGTGTTAAGGTTTAACAATTGGCTGTTCAGGTTTTGGAGCCTTAGTGGGTTGAGTTGGGAAGGCCCATTAGTGGGCTGGTGGAATCCAATAAATAGGGGGTGAGAGAGGAGGTAAAATTTTTACTTTCCCATTCTCTCATTTAGAGGTATTGATCTCCTTCTTCCTCTAACACCTTTCCACCATTAAAAATCCAAATCCAAGGAGGGAAATCATAGATCTACACCATTGGAGGCTAGATCTACATCAATCAAAGTAAGTATTCATCGGATCAAGGCGTTCGGTGCAAGTTGCTTGCTGTCCGGATTCTTATTTCAACCATTTTAGCTTGTTTTAGAGAACTGGTGAGCGATTTACATCTCTCACATGGATTCAATAAAGTGTATGAGTAGTGGATCATGTTTTTCATCGAATTCAAGTGTTTTTCCTTAGATCTATGCATTGGTAAGTTCATTTACATATAGACCACCCTAGGATTTGATATAGCAAGTTTAGATAGGTAATTTCTGTGATATTTCATACTAATGTGCAAGTTTGATCCATGGTTTTTGTTCATATACATATTTGTGGTGATTTTGGTGAATTTGATGTTATCGTTGATAGAATTGTCATATTGTTGATTTCATAACATGCTTGTAATCCTTTTTGGTGAATTGGATGAGTTAGTTTTGTCGGATTTATCGTTTGGCGAAGTTTTGGTCGAAATCGGAGTTTAACTACAATATGCAGGTTTTGGGTCGGCCATAAGTTGGATCAGCCATAAGTTGGGTCGGCCTAATCAGAAGAAGTGGGTCGGCCTAGTCAGAAAAAGTGGGTCGGTATAGTCATTCAGAGGTGGGTCGGCTTAGTCATTCAAAGGTGGGTTGGCCTAGTCAGAAGAAGTTGGGTCAGTCCAAAGTTGGGTCAGACCAAAATTGGGTCGGTCCAAAGTTGGGTCGGACATAAGTTAGGTCGGATCAAAGTTGGGTCGGACATAAGTTGGGTCGGACCAAAGTTGGGTCGGCCTATTCTGGTCAGCCATTTTTGCCATTTCTGGTCAGATATTTCTGGGCAGACATTTCCGGTGATGATGTGACTTCAAAGTGAATTCAACTGGAAGTTTGGAAGTGTTGGAAAGTGTTTGTTGTTCGTTGTATGCAACAAATGGGAAGACAACTCAAAGATGTATTGAGTTCGTGTGAAGTGACAGCTCTAAGGTGTTCTGAGCTAATTAATAGTCGTAGTTGATAACGACTAAAGAGATGAAGTTCGAGGAATTATCGTTGTCGTAGGTTCTAGCGGACTCAAAGCAGAGGTATAATTGAAGACCAATTGTAGGTCGAGTGCCTTGGGTGTCGTGTATGGCCTAGACACATGTTGAGTATAGTGTGTAGCATGTGTTGAGTATAGCATGTGGAGTTTTGCTGGAACTGGGACATTGTGCATGGTCCTTGACAATTGATGGCAAATTGTTTAGCCAATCATACGATAACGAGGATTCCAAAGCAAGGATGGCGGTGATAGTCAAGTCAGTCATGGACGTTTGAATGCTTGGTTTATTTGGTTGTACCATCCCACAGAGATATTCTGACTTCGAATAAGGTGTTCGTTGGGTGCTTGTCGGATATTGGTTTCAGCCTCTGGGGCTTGTGCTTATGGGATACCAAGTTCGATTAAGGCGGTTTCCATGGGATTTAACTGGATGTTGTATGAGTTGCTTTTGCTATGTATGAATGGTTGTTCTAATTGTCGTGGCTGAATTGTTGTCCCTTTTGATTTACGGATCGTGAAGGCTATCACTATCAGGTGTGGGGAAGGCAAGTATAAGTTCTTCTCTGGAGCTGGGTAGATTAGTTGTTTATTTACCCATTCTCATATACTTTATTGAAGAAGTTTGTTAGTTGTTTTATCGCTCACTAAGACTATTGTCTGACTCATGGTTTTATGTTTCCCTCTTATTACCTTGGGCTGTTCATCCGATTGTTGGATATGAAAACTAAGTAGCAGGTGACAAGTGATGCCTTAGTAGGAACGACGATGCTGACCATTGGCGAGCAGGAGGCTAGCATACTATCTTTACTACTATCTAATAATTGGATTTCCGCTGTTTTCTATTTCTCTGAGTGCTGTAGTGAGGCACATTGTACAGACACTATTGTTGTTGTCCACTGTATGAGAAATACTTTCTAGTTGTTATAAAAGTTTAATGATTTCTACTTCACTATCACTACCTATTGTATAATTTCTATTATATTTTATCCTTGCACTGTGATTTTATGACAAGTTTCGCTTATATACCATAATTTGTTGATCGTTCATAGCTGCCTGACACACCCTTCAGCGCATTATTTCTCTTGTATAGTGCGGGGGATGTGGGCGGTCATCACTTGTTGATGGACTTTTTTCCTCAGGTCATTCGAACTCGAGGCATTTCATGGATCAAGAATTATCCTACCACTTTGGTCAATGTATGAGACCAGATTGTTGAAGGTGAAAAGCAGCGTTTACAGGTTGAAACCGTCGACGAAAATCAGCTTATGCAGACTTTCTTAAAGGTGAAGAACTTGAGGTACTGGTAGAGGGCAGACGTCTGATTAAAGAGTCTATGGAGGAAGAGAGACTTAAGCTCAAGGGCAAGAACAAAGCTGATGAGGGTTTAATCTCAGTTGTGGAGCGCAAGAATTCTGGGGTCGACGAGTATAACCCTAATGACCCGCTAATCTTTGAGATTCCCATTCCCCAACTTGTTGGGGTTTCTACTGTAACTCCGGATGAGCAGTCGGTGGAAGGTATCTCAACATTCTCTCCACATTTTGTTAATGCTGTCATAACTTGTCGTCACATTGTGGAGCAAACAATTGAGAAGACCACATTTTCTCCTAAATTAATTACAGTTGCTTCTCGTAATGTAGGTGCCGAGCCGACCCAGGGGACTGTAGAAAAGTAAGCATAAGTCGAGAAATTCACCGTACCATCAAGCCTAAGGTCCCTGAAGTCCATACACAGACTGAGGCCGAAGTGACCGAGTAGGCCATCGTGCTATCGGCCACTGATGCTCCTAAGGATGCTGAAACCATTGTAGCCTTGAAGGACACAGATGGGGATGAAGAAGAGGACGTCACTATCAGCAAGGGAGACAAAGGATGATGGTAATCTGACCCTAGACAATATGAAGGCCAAAAAGGATGAGAAGCTGAGAGTTAAAGTTGAGGAAGGGCCTTTAAATGTTCCACCTCTCTCTATAGCTGCTCCCGAATCTGGACTGATCATAAATCTCTCCTCCAAGTCAATAACCACACAACTTACGTCCCACTCCTCTGATGCTCAACAAGATCCTCCTTCGGGTAAGAAGGAGGGGAAAAGCACGAAAACTCTAATGCTAACAAGGAGGAGCCAGAGAAGCAGAAGAAAGAGAAGAAACCAAGGCAGTCTCCAAAACCCAAGTAGAGCTTGTTTACTTTTGCTTGTTTTAAATTTCTCCTAACCTTATGATGTAATTGTGAGAATGGCCCTCACATTTTGACTAGCTTGTAGTTCTGCACTCTGTAAATGAAATCTTGTTTCTTTCTCATTATTGTGTACCCGCGAGTTTGTCATACTTAGTCATATATAAACATTCAGTCCATAGCTAAGTTAAAGTCACATCATAAACCATTCTAGCAATGAAAAATTAAAACTGCACTATGCGTATATGTGAGGATCGGATAAGTGTTGCCCTCCATGTCCGAGAAGTAGGGGTTCGGGCTCAGCTTTCATTCTTGTCCTGCAGCGGGATAGAAGCCCTTTCGTGGCATTTAATCAAAACTCCTTTATACTCTCCTGTCGTATGCCCAGGATAGAATTCGAACTCAGCTTTCTGTTTGATCCCCAATTCGTTAGTGGGGTAGGAGTTCATTTGCGGCGCTCGGTTCTTGGCGCCTTTATACTCCCCTGTCGAATGCCAAGGGTATAGTAGAGTTGAGGCAGTCTTTTAATTACGGTGCACCTTCACGCCTCGTGGACAATTCATTTTCTTGTCCTTTATACTCTTTCTCATATCACGATAGTTAGAGTGTCTGAGGTTATATCGTTTTCTTCATTGCATCCCCAATATACTGTATGTTATTGACCTTTTGGTTTGATAGAAGACTCTTTGAATTACGTGTTTTAAGATGGTCATAAGGTTTATGACAAATATCACAATTATAGTAGCTCATATGAATAAAAAAATGAAAGAATAAATAAGAAATGGTGCGATAAAAGTAAATGACACACAGTATTTTATAGTAGTTCGGTCGAATAATGACCTACATCCACTTTATAATCTTTTGCTTATGTAAACAGAATATTCTAGGAAAGTCATGCCTTTTTACATGGTCTTAAAGACAAAGAGTAAAAGTGACAATTTCATGTCAAGTGATGCCGCAAATGCTGGGCGCTCCATACCCTGGGGATTACATCTCTGTCCACAGTCGCTAGCTTGAAGGATCCATTATCAAGCCTCCGTAGGATGGCATATGGTCCTTCCCATTTCGGACCCAAATGGACTGGAGGTGGAAAGACATGCTTTAGAACCAGGTTTCTGAGTTCAAAGGTTCGAAATCGAACCTTATTATTGTAATATCGGGCGACCCGCGGTTTGTGTCTCAAGGCATGCAGGTCCGCTTCGTTCCTTTTTTCTTCAACCATATCCAGGGACTCGAGGAGCAGTTTATTATTAGTCATCGGGTCATAGTAAGTGATTCTATGGGATGGTACTTCTAACTTGACCGGGATGACCGGTTCTGACCCAAAAGCGAGGGAGAAGGGGGTGTGCCCCGCGGATGATTTATAAGTTGTTCTGTACGCCCACAATGCCAAAGGTAACTCGTCGACCCATATGGCTCTGGCCCGTTTCAATCGCTTCTTCAAAATGGACTTAATTGCTTTGTTTGCCGCCTCTATTTGTCCATTCGACTGCATATGCGCTACAATAGTGTACCATTTCTCTATATGATATTTCTGGCAAAAGTCTCGGAACTTGGTACTATCAAACTGGGTCCCATTATCTGTTATGATAATCATCAGGATCCCGAATCGACATATAATATTTCTGACGACGAAGTTTATCACTCGCTTTGTTGTGATCATGGTCAGCGGTTCTTCTTCGACCCATTTTGTAAAGTAATCCACAACTACGATGGAGAATTTTGCTCCGCCCTTTACAATGGGAAGGCTTCCAATAATTTCAATTCCCCGTACAACAAAAGGCCATGGGCTCATCATCATTTTTAATCGGCTAGGAGGTGCCCTGGGGATCTTAGAAATTTTCTAGTATTTGTTGCATCGCCGTGCATACTTAGCCGCATCTTTATTCATGGTAGGCCAGAAATAACCATATCGTGATATCTTCTTAGCCAATGTTTGAACTCCGGTATGGTCCCCACATTCACCTTCGTGTACTTCCCTCAATACCCGCTCGATGTCGTCATGGGCTATATAACGGAGGATTGGCATTGAGAATCCCTATCCGTAGAGGACCTCGCCTTGCATGACGTATCTAAAGGCCTTTCGGATAACAGCACGCCTTTCGCTTTTCTTGGTTGGAAGCGTTCCATTCATCTTGAAGTTCGTTAGGGGTGTCATCCACGACTCCCTTTCCGGCTCAGTTTCTAGTACATGTTCAATTTCCATCTAATCAATACTTGGAAGCTCCAATATTTCAATCGGGACCATCTATGTGATCTCAGGACTGTCAGAACTAGCCAGCTTGGCCAACTTATCTCCCTTTTGATTCTTTGATCGGGGAATATGGGTTATAGCGTAATGCTCAAAACCGCCCAGCAGCTTTCTTACTTCTCTTAAATATGATACAAGTCTTTGCCCCTTGGACTGAAACTCCTCATTAACCTGGTTCATGACTATCTTGGAATCGCGGAAAATATCCAACTTTGGTATCCCCAACTCTTTTGCGAGCTTTAGCCCAGCAATCAGGGCTTCATATTCTGAGTCATTATTTATGGCATGAAATTCCAACCTTAGAGCATAGTATATTGACCGTTTCTCAGGGGTGACGAGGACAACTCCAATGCTAGACCGCCTATCATTTTTGGCACCGTCGGTATAAAGCTTCCAGGTGTTAGGACCTAGCAGGCATTCTGCCGGGCCTGCCTCTTCGCATGTTACATCTTCTTCGGGAATATTAAACTCTGATATGAAATCTACCAATACTTGCCCCCTTATCGATCTTCGAGGTTGGAAGTTTAAATCAAACTGGCTTAACTCTATATTCCACTTGAGTAGCCTTCCACATGCTTCTGGTCTTTGCAATACCCATCGTAGAGGGTGGTCGGTGTATATAGTGATAGGGTGAGCTTGAAAATAGCGATGAAGTTTTCTGGATGCAATCAGTAGGCTATATGTGAGTTTTTCTATCCTCGGGTAGTTTCGGTCTGCTGCTGCCAGTATTTTACTCACGTAATACACCGGCCTTTGGACCATATCTTCTTCTCTTTCCAAGGCTGAACTTATTGCATGAGATGATACCGCCAAGTATAAAAACAGATCTTCATGGTCGACTGGTTTGGAAAGTATTGAAGGTCTTTCCAATTCCAAATGAGTAAGAAGGCTCTGGAATGCTTCAACACAATCAGGAGTCCATTGGAAGTTGCATTTTCCTCGCTTTATCAGATCAAAGAATGGAATGCACTTATTTGTAGCTTTAGAAATAAATCAACTTAATGCGACAATTTTTCCAGCGAGGCTCTGTACATCCTTAATCTTCCTAGGCTCCTGAATATTTTTTATTGTTGTGATATGATCTGGATTGATTCTGATCCCTCGAGATTTGACAATAAAGCCCAAGAATTTCCCGGAGGCGACTCTAAATGAACATTTCAGGGGGTTGAGCTTCATTCCATGTCATCGAAGGATATCGAACATTTCAGCTAGATTAGTAATATGGTCAGATGACTGCCTGGATTTCACAAGCATATCGTCGACATACACCTCCATCGTTTTCCAAATTTGATTATAGAACATTCTATTCACCAAGGTGGGTATGTTGCTCTGGCATTCTTCAAACCAAAGGGCATCACCGTATAACAATATAGTCCCAAATCCGTGATGAAGCTGGTATGTTCCTGTTCTGGAACATGCATGGGAATTTGGTTGTATCCTGAGTATGCATCCATGAAGGAGAGAAGCTCATGTCCCGCTGTTGAATCCACCAATTGGTCAATTCTAGGAAGCGGGAAATTGTCCTTTAGGCAAGCTTTGTTTAAATCTGAGAAATCAATGCATGTACGCCATTTTCCGTTGGCCTTCTTTACCAAAACAGGATTTGAGATCCATTCTGGGTAAGTCGAATCTGCATTGAATCTGTTGCTTCTTAACTTTTCAACTACTTCCTTCAAGGCAACTGACCTCTCCGGGCCGAGCATTCGCATCTTCTGCTTAACTGGTGGATGTTTTGGGTTGATACTCAGCGAGTGGCTCATAATTGAGGGTGATATCCCACACATATCAGCGTGGGTCCAAGCAAACACATCCAAGTTTGCCTTTAAAAAGTTAATCAATTCCTTTGCTCGAAGCAGGTCTAGCTAGGATCCAATCTTTAAAACCTTCGCTGAATCATCACCGTCAATCGGGATATCCATAGTTGTTTCATTGGGCGTTGCTATTCTCCCCCCAGGCTCCTCATCCCCTCTAGGATCTATGTCCCCGGGCAGTTCTCTGGGCGACTTCCTCGGGGTCGTCCCCCTTAATTGCTATGCTGAATCCTCCTTCGTGGGGGAGGAAGAACCTTTAGTTTCTATGTTTAATCCTTTTAGTAACATCTTCAATTCCGCTATATAGCAGGCTCGTCCCGTGGCCTTATCACCTCTAATTACTACCACTCCCGCTTCAGTCGGGAATTTCAAAAATAAGCACTAGGGCGCGATGCAGGCGCTGAATTCTGCAAGGGTCGGTTGGCCCAAGAAGGCGTTATAGGGTGAGTCAACGTCCAAAACTACAAACGGGAGAATTCTCGCCCTCCGGCAGTTTCCTTCCCCCAATGTCACTGACAATTCTACATATCCCATTGGAGCTGTCGAGGCCCCATTGAAGCTGCGTATCCATCCCTCGCAAGGCTTCAAATCTTTTGCTTCGAGTTTCATCTGAGCGAATGCTTTCTAAAAGAATATTAACTGAACTCCAAAAGGAGTGACCGTAAGTTTGATGGAATAGGCAGAACTTTCCTGTTTCACGCTCCTTCTCTGTCGAGTCCCTTGGAGGAGGCCTCTTATATTGAAGAACATTGTAGGTGTTCAGGTAAATATTTTCCAATGTGTCATTCAGAGGTGTGAGGTTCTCAAATGTTCTGAACCGAGGTCTCTTCTGTGCATCATTCCTTCGATTCCTTTTCTTGTTATCATTTCCAGTTTGGCGACCATTTCCATAGTTCTTATTACCGACATTAACTTCCACTTTCCCAGAACTATCGCCAGACTATTCGATGGCCACATTCTCTTTATATCCTCCTTATCAGCGGCTTTCCTCTTTCGATTAGCATCTAATTCCTCCTGACGTAGATGGATATTGGCTTTCTCATAGAAAATTTCCTAGGTCAGTGGTGGTTTTCTGGCTAAGTATCTGTCGAACTTTGTATCTTTATCTACTCCGTCAATTAAGCCCATTAGGACAAATTTCTCGTGAGGGTCTCTAACCTCCATGACTGCTAAATTAAAGTGGTCTAAGTATGAACCTAAAGTTTCATCGGGACGCTTCTTAATGAGTGATAGCTCAATGACATTTTTGGACCTTTGAGTATGGAGTCAGAATTGATTTATGAACCTTTCGCCCGATTCTTTGAAGCTAGAGATCGATCGAGCAGGCAAGTGTGTAAACCACATTAAAGCCACATCCTCTAAGAAGATCAGGAATGCTTTGCATTTCATTGCACCGAGGGTAGCATCAGCATTCATATACCATGACTATCTCATTAAATGTTGAACCGGGTCCGTCCTGCCCGAATAACGGTTCATAGTCGGCATGTCGAATCGCCTCGGGCATCGAACGTCAAATATGTCATCAGTGAAGGGCGTATGACTGCGGTCTACGCCCCAATCTTCATTTCTTTTTCCACGGTTGTATGCCATGATCTTCCTCACCATTCGCTCAACGTCATCATTGGTCAAGATGGATTCAGGATCAACACTTCTTGCCCTACGGGGTCCCCCAACATCTCTTCGATGTACTGCTCCCTAGTGTGGGGAATGAGCAGAGCTTCCTCGCTCCCTATGGCCACGGTCAATCATGCGGCGAGGGGGTAGTAATGGTTGATTATGAATAGGATCATCAGCATCCTGACCCCTAGGTATTACTGTGGGTCCCCCTACAGGCTAAAGAGCGGGATTATTCAAGTTACGGTTGCTAGGTCCCAGGTTAAGTGCCGTTTCTTCTCGAGAAGGAAGGGATCCAAATCGAAACTACTCCACGTACTCAGGCCTTTATAATTGCCGCCATGGGGGTCTACGAAGTTCTTCTGACGAGGAGGAATAGTCGGGAGTAAAGCGATGAGTCGGTGAAGGCATTCTCGGGCTTCGAAGTTCATCTATCTGCCTTATCATTGTAGCCATATTTTCTCTCATCAAGGTACTCTCACGTCATTGAGCCTCCAAATCGTCATCTGTCCTCTCCAACATGTCGAGAACACGGGACAAATTACCTTATATTACTGGAGCAGAGGCAGTAGTTGATCATTAACATTCACAGTTGGATTCAGAGCACTCAAGCCAGGTTAAGCAGAAGCATCAGCGTGAGTGGAACGAGCCATAATTTCCTTTCCAGGTCGAGTTGTGGTCCCTTGGTGAGGGCGGTTCATGTTCCCCTCTTGTGAGTGGCTCGTGACCAAGTCTTGGGAGCGGCTCGTGTTTAGCTCTTGGAGGCGGTTTGTGGCCAGGTCTTGGGGGCGGCTTGTGGTCCCTTCTTGGGCTCGGTTCGCCCCCTGCGAGCCGCGGGCCAGAGAGTTCACTTCAGCCTGCTCCTGAATGCTCTCTTCATTAGCTTCATTTGCTCAAGAAGCTCATGAATCCTTTGATTTCTTTGCGGCCATAACGTCTTGACTTTGCTGAAGTCTTCAAAAATGAAACAGTGGGAATGCAGACTATTTTCTTCGGACTTGAAAATCCAAATAGTAGAGTAATAATCCGACGGGCTGAGAATGAGTTCTCAGTGAACACACCAAAATGTTAATCCAAAAAGTGGTTCTAACACCCAAATTATACCGATTCACAGAGAATTAAAACTAGAACTGAAAGAAAATGCAGCAAACACACCAAATTTATTGCGGTTCGATGTTAAAGAGCCTACGTACACTTTATATGACTTTGATTGTATGTTTGAATGCAAGTACAATCACAAAATCCTCTCAATCTCCCTTTTACAATGATAATTCACTCAACAAATTTGAGATATTTCTGGTTAGAAATGGAGGAAATATGGTAATGGTGGAATCAGAACTCTTAATTGCCAAAAGATCCTAAAAAATGCCAAGCATTGGGCTATTTATAAGTGATTTCTGCAGGCGGTTCATGAAGACACGTGACACCAATCCCGAGAGTCTCAGAGCGGTTCATGGCTTGAGGGAGAATTGGTCATAGGAGACATTACAAGTACGTGTCACTAGATCCATTAATCTCGGTTCATGAATGGCCAAGTCGTGGCTATGATCTCCTGACTGCAGGGCCGGCTCGTGACACTTTGACATGAACGGGTCGTGAACCCTCCATCACGAGCGGGTCGTGAACCTTCATCATGAGCGGGTCTACGAGGTTAGTCACGAGCAGGTTTCTAAGGTTGGTCATGAGCGGGTTTCTTAGGTTGGTCACGAACCGTGGTGCATTTGCCTTGAGTTTTGATGTGCAAGTCTTCATCCGTCTAATTACGAATATTTGTACTCCTGGTGGCTTGCTCAAAAAACTAGCCAACAATGGATGTGATGAATGTTGATTTTTAGGAGTGATTAATGTTAAGAACTGATTGAAATTCTGCAAGTTTTTGTTTACTTTTTGTTATATGATGTAGTTTAGGTTATTAAAAAGATATTCAATTTTATCTTTTTATTTTCTATTATGCAACATGTTCTATTAGTGAATGATTATTTGGTGATTTGGCTTTCTGAAATTTATGTTGTGTTATGTTGAATGGTTATTTGAGTATTTCGTTTTTTCAACAGCAAAGGTTTGAAAAGATAACTGCATTTATATTTTCATGTAAAAGCGCTATTTTAAGTTTGTTGTATGTACTAAATTTAATAGGTTCATTTTGTCTGAGCATGTGTGTCCTATCAGGTATTTTTGTTTCAATACATTAGTAAATAATTGCATACTGATTACATTGTTAAATTATTATATTTTGTGGTTTACGGGATGCAAAAGATAAATATTTTTATCATTATATTTTATATTTTTCTATTAATAATAATGAATTAATAATTGAAATTATTACAATTCTGATATCAATTAATCATACATACTAACAAAATCCACTAATTAATCAAACACACTAAAAAATTCAAGCAATTAATTATACACACTAACAAAAAGTGGGATATTAATGAAAAGATAAGTGTATTTATGTTTTTGTTAAAAGACGCTTGTTATATTCGTTTTTCTTTTTTGCAAACTGCATAAAGATCGCATATTAGCATTAAATTAAATAACAAAGATAAATTTGAATACATACATAAAAATTTACTGTTTTATGTAGACAACATGAACAGTACATCAATAGTTGACTTTCAAAACAAAAGATAAAAGCAATTAGCTTTTGATTTATAACATTGTAGACAGAAAGTACATCAGCAGTTTGTAATTAATCTCCAAACTCAGGTATAATCCCTAACACCTACGATCAAATTAGTATCAGCTATTACAAATTAAACACCAAATTCAATATCTAATTGTTAACATCAGCATTTACAAATTAGAGACATCATTCTTGATCAATTATGTTTTAAAGGTTTGACCTAGAGCTACAAAACTTCTCAAGCTTCCAACAGTATGGTTCGTCAGTAAGTATTTGGGCAGCTATATTTGCTCGAAATGGATCTACTTGTTCAGGACTAATTTTTGATGAAGTTTGCATTTCTTGAGTTATTTTTTGCATGAACATCATTACAAATATTCCACAATCGTACCTGCATTGTTTGTAATTAGTATTGGGATAATGCAAACAAGCAGTACTTTATACAAAAATCAATTTGTAGCCAACTGTCAGGAAAAGATAAAAACATTTATCTTTTCTAGAAAGTCAAGTTACTATTAACTTGTAATCCTTCCATAAAGTTTTAGATCATTTGTGTAATGTTTGAAAACATCTTATCTTAAACAACATCTGTTAACATAACTTAGTACATTTCAGATTATTTTTTAGCTTAGTTTTGTTGAAAAGATAAAGCCATTTATCTCTTCTAGAACTCAATGCTATTATTTACTCATAATGGTCATTGAATTCA
This sequence comes from Allium sativum, assembly GCA_030737875.1. Lineage (NCBI taxonomy): Eukaryota > Viridiplantae > Streptophyta > Magnoliopsida > Asparagales > Amaryllidaceae > Allium > Allium sativum. The sequence continues at coordinate 171,037,049 of CM060924.1, read as the reverse complement.
ACCTTTTTGTCTCCTTTTTCCTTTTTAATCATTGAATTCAACCTTTTTGTCACTGTTTTTCTACTTATTACATTTTCTTCATTGAAATTGGAACTTAAAACTCAGAAAAACTTTCCATGGTGGAAACCTTTCTTGAAGCCAGAATAAGAAATAATTCCTCTCCAGCTAGTGGCATTCCAAATATAAGACTCACTTCTTTGGGAGTTATTTCCAAAAATTTGTCTCCCCCTTTAAAAGCATTTTCGGTAACATCGAATGAAGTAATTATATCATCTAGATTTGAAGCACATTTTCTTAAATCATGTCTTGAAGTTGAATCGTTAAGAAAAAATTTAAAAATATTTTTAAAAGGTGTATTCTCTATGAAATCTTTTGCTTCCTGAGAAAGAATATTTTCCTTTTTAATAACTGACATCACTTTATAGATTGCATCTATATGTGCCAGTGTACTGTTTCTTTTTCCTTTTTCTCCCTGCTTCCACGATTTCATAGTTATCTGCATCATCCAAGTCAGTATTTGTTCCCTCACTTTGGTTATCTGCATCATCGAAGTTAGTATTTGTTTCCTCACTTTGATTATCTGGCTTTGTATTTTCTTCATCAGACTCTGTTTGTATTTCTGTATTAGTTGGTTCATATTGTTCTGGTTCAGATTGTTCCTGCACTAATGAAAATCTTATTATTAGTTTAGGATGTTTAAGATGTTATCATAGTCTATGAAAACAATACAGAACAGAAATGAAATGCTATATCATCCAAACAATACCATGCATGCACAATAATGTATAGAAAAAGATAATATGATTTATCTTTTTGACATAGTTTGGAAACCAGGTTTATAAGGAGTGTAATAATTTGAAATAATCATTATAGCAATAAGCTTGTGTAACATATATCACTTATTTTCAAATATTAGTATATCTAAACATCTAATTAAATCCAATAATGATAAAGCTAAACGTAATTATCTTTTTTAGTAGTTAAATATTGAAATGATTTTGCCATTTTTATATAAGATTTAAATCTATTTTATATGGTATGTAATAATTTTAAATAATGAATATAAACAAAAAACTTTTTTAAATGTGTCGTTGTTTGTATTGTTTGTTATTAAGATATAGTATTTGCTATTTATCCAATTCAGTGTGTCTCTAGTCATTACAAACAAAATCAACTTGGTATCAAATTTACAAATCTAAATAACATAATCCATATCAGGAAAAAGCTAACAATTACTGATAGAAATGATGTTATATTTGATTATGAAATTCTCATAATTGATTATGAATTTGTAATGGCTAATGTTTATAATTCTTTGTTAAAAATATAAATGCATTTATCTTTTACTGACATTATATTGTATCACTTTCTTTTATTGATAGTATGTTGTATGACTTTCATATTGTTGTGCATAAAAATCAAAACAGATAATTATTGTACACACAATTTAAGTAAAAAAGGTTACCATTGGTGTTATTGACAATGATTTTGTTTGATTGTGTTCTTCACAGTACAGAGAATATACTGGTCTACTGTTTACGCATTGAATTCCTTTGTTGATGAAGATGCATGTACCATCTTTAAAGACAACCTGTTTTCTCTTTGACCTTGTCTCCATTTTTCATCCTGGATGAATGTACACAATTATTCAATTATTGAAATAAACCAAAACACAAAGAAGAAAAGATATATGAATTTATATTATTTTGAAAACTAACAACATTGAGTATTCAGTTAGTCAAATAACCAGTTCAAAATATTCGAAGGAGCAATCAATCAAACAAATTACATTACATAATCAATGACAAATCATATTTATAGCCACTTTTCAGGGAAAGAAATAACCGTTTATCTTTTCCAAAAAAGAAAATTATTAGTAACTTGAAATATATGAGTATTACTTCTTAATAAAAGAGTTTGAATGGTTGTATTTTTAAACACTAACTAGTAATTATTGTCGTTCGATTCAAGCAATATCATCAACAAACACTAACTAGTAATTATCGTAGATCGATTCATAATAAAAGAATTTTCATGACTACACACTGATTAGCAATTATAATCGATCGATTAAAGCAATATCATCAACAAATGACAAACAATTAAGTAATAACAGACAACATTTAGAGGAAAATAATACTTACTAATCATTCATTGTTAATTGAAACTTACTTTTATAGTCGATGCTTGATCTACGAAAATGGCGACGATCGATTTCGTCGAAATGTTGTATTGGTAAAGTTTGAAAGTACTGATTCAACCGATTTAGTAATTAGGTTTTATTAGCATAACTAGAAGCGGCAAATGAAAAATGTCTTGGAAAGTAATTATTGGCGACCCATGTTCTAGAAATTAACTGTATAAAGTAAATATGCCCTTGTAGTGAAATTCCCTATAAAAATAATTATATTTTCGAAATATTTATAAGTTGATGGTAATGTCGAGATTTGATAACATTAATCGTTGAGGTTTAAACAACAAAACAATAGCCTAGAGCTTGAATTTTAGCAAGATATATAAGTGTAACTAATTTGAAACACTTCTAGGATGTTACTAAAGTGTTTTAACCTAAAATTAATGCTTGGGTACATGACTTTCTTCATGTTAACATGGCAAAGAATGGTGGTTTTGGCTAGGTGGAAGCATGCATGGAACGCGACCTCTTAGGTGGACATGTGTCCCCTAGGAAAATTGCCAAAACACCCTTAGAATATGGCTATATAAAGGCACCATGCCGCCTTCATTTTCCTCACTATCCTTCTCCACTTTCACCTCCATTCCTTCCCTTTCTCTCCTCCTCCTCTATGACATTCTGCCACCACCATGGCTCCGGCCTCCTCCCTCCCCTTGGCCTACATCGGGCTAACCTCCCGCCACCTAAAAACCTGGCCTACGCCCTCCATTTCCCCTCCCCCTCGGCCTTCCACTCTGACCACACACCACCACAGACCAGGCACCCAATGCCACCATCAACGTCCTCCACCCACCTCCCCAAGTCCGGCTGTACCACTCCCCCTCTTTCTCAAAACTTCGGCCCCTCCTCTTTTAAAAAAAGAAATTATTATATATATTATATTATATTTTAAATTATATTTTAACGAGGAAGACGGTGCATAGAAATATTTTCCAATGGCTCGTTCTTAGTTAGTTAGGCTCGCCTACAGTGAAGAATTAAGAAGCTATGTGATGAGAACTACTTAAACTACATTTAGTTTAAACTAGTTATATATATAATTAATTATTGATGTTAATTGTATGTATGTGATGTTGGTCGGATGATTTTGTAAAACACATATACACTGATAAATGTTAAGTACTGTAATGCTTGCACATCAATAATAACTATATTAATGATATTGTGGATGACTATTATGGACGTATACATACTTGTTAATATTGTTGAATATGGTTAATTATTGTTTGGATGTATTCACACACTAAAGTTATGGCATAATAAAAGTAATTAGTTAAGTCTCCATTTCATATAAACATGATTTATATTATTAAAATATTAAAATAATGACCAAAAAATGGAATTTTGAATCCGGTTTCAGAAATAGTTTAGAAATGATATTAAAGTATATACGAGTAACTTTCGTGAGAGGTGGAAACGTATTTGGAACCAATTTTAACTATATATGGCATGTTCAAGTTTGAAATCGATTTTGAACTCCAAATTTGAAAAGTGAAGTTGAGTTAGATATGTAAACAATGGTTTTAATTCAAATCGACCATAATAATGGCCTTATATTATATTTGATTTCTGCAAAGTTTGAAGTTAATCGGATTAATTTTTGAAAAATAATATCATTTTATAAATATAATAATATTCAAATTTGAATTTAAATTGAATTTGAAGTCAAATTTGAAAATATTATTTTTAAATAAGTTTATATATGTTTGTAAAAATTTATAATCATATTAAAAATGAATCATACGAATTTCTATTATAAGTCGTAATATGGTCCGAATAGGACTTGTCGTGCTGCAACAGTTCACAAATTTCAACCAAAAACTTTAAACAATTATAACTAATGTAATTTAAATCAAATTGATGTAAAACGAAAATTGTTTGTTTTCTAATAACAATAGTTTTTAAATGAAAAAGGAATTTTCAAATTTCAATATATAGTTTTCAAGTTATGTTTAAATCAATTTAGAAAAAACTCGCAAAGTGAAGTTCGATTGACAGTAATTGGAGATCGAATGAAACGACTTTATAAAAATTACTTAAAAAAAGAAAAATTATGATAAATCATAATTTTTATTTAAAAGTGATTTGAATTGAAAATATTAAGTTTTGGATAAACCCATTTCGACTAAACTAGCTATCTAGTATCATTTTTGTAACGCTTTTGCAACATTTTCTAGAAATAGTATATTTTGAAGTTCTAAACTTGTTTATTACTCTTCGGATCTTAAAGAATTGTTTTTAAATGATTTACAAAATATTTTGGAAGTATATATAACTTAGTGTTATATTGGTTTTAAATAAAATCAAATTTATTTTAAGATAAAAGGATTTTTCAATTATTAACGTAATTGGGAATAATTGGAAATGATCTTTGAATGTCGATAATGATTCCATGTATATGCTTATAATTTTCGGGGAATTTAAAGGGTAGTTTTATCGTTATTCCACTTATAGTATCAATCTAATAAGGGAATTGAAATCGAACATGAGCTGATATACTTTCTGTCCAATTCCTATATAAAATGATTATAAAAAAAAATTGAGTTTAAATAAGATGGGTTTGGATAGAAATGACCTTCAAATATTTGATAAGAAATTCCTTTATTAGACGTGTACTATCGGAGGAATTTAGAAGATATTCCACGTATAGTATTCGCTGATTATGAGAATTCGTATCGAATGTAAGCTGGTCTAATTTCTTTTTTAATCTTATATTCAGTATCAATCGGTTTTGGTTCTAACGCAATCTATGGACTAAAGATATGTTTAAAAGTTATGCAACTTATGACTAAATCTTGAATTTAGATGTAAACGGGATTCTAAGATTTAAAGAAACTATCAGTTAAAAGATTTAAATGGATCTATGATTTATTTATTAATTTAAAGGAAATGGTTTGATTGAAGTATAAGGAGTGATAAAGGAAGGTTTTAACTTAAGTAAAGGGAGACTTGATTAGGATTTGATATAATCCACAATTTGTTTTAAAGTCTGCCCTAATTATTTGGAAAGACCGGGATCAAATTTATATACGAAAACCGTTTTGAATAATTAAACAACGTAATGGAGCAATTGGAGAAGATAGTTGAGGACTGGGAATCTTCACATCGAACGGTTTACTCGCTGATGTCTCAATTAGGTTGTACACCCGATATAAGATTATCTATAGTATTGGTCCATATGTACTTGTAGATTTTCCGAATTTGCAAAGGCCTCTCTCCATTATAGATGAGGAATAATGTGCCTTCTGTTTCATTCAAACCCAGAACGAACTTGTATGGATGTGTGTCTGACATTTTATTTTGTAATATGTAGTTGGTTTTTTCTAAACATATTTCCGTTGGTGGCGGAGAATTTATTCTCTTAGCTTAATATCCTTCTTTGAAACATACTAGCTCAAATGTTATATGGTTAGTGATTATCAATTGTACCTTATAAATAACATTGTGGCATTCCAAGTGATGAGCTAATGATAATCAAAGCATGAGTTAATGAAGCGTAGCTTTGTGTAATTTGACTTCGACAAGCCTCACACCTCGGTAAATGGCCAAAATAGGAAAAATGCGATGAGGATATGAGTTGTCGTCTCCTTGTAGATAAAAAGTGTACCATAGTATGAAGCCCAGGTATTACTTATGTGGAAATTTCTACTTATATGGATGTTGATATTGCAGGGACCCGATTAAAGGTTGGTAACGACCGGAAAATGACATATTTAGATGCGATCTAATCAATCCAATTAAGAGAGAGACCGACCTCGTGGTGGAAGAGAGCCCATTTGGTGTAACAACCCGGATTTTCAGAACCAATTTAAAAATTTTATTTTAGCTATTTTAATTGATTTTGAATATTTAAATGATTTATTTTAAATAATAATGACTAATTTTTTTTTAAATCGAAGTTAGAACATATAAACTTATTTTAATTATAAATCGAGCCTGAAATAGCGCGGTAGTTTGAAAATTCGATTTTAAATTTCAAATGAATGTACAAAATTCAAAATAAATCGGATTTCAGTAAAACCAAAAATATTTGAATCTGTTTAATTATATCTTTCTAACGAATGTGAAAAATCCAGATTTCATAATATAAATTGAAAGTTATGTCCGGTTTAAAATTTAAAATAGTCGTTATGGAACTTATATATATTTTAATATAATATATAGCCCTTAAAAATAACCATTTTGCAAACGACCTCTGTTTTGATGAAACCACTTTTGTAGGATCTAGAATGTTAAATTATTGCTAGGTTTCAAATTTCATAATTTTTGGATTTAATATGTGAGCGTGATAAATTTAAATGTGTTTTGACAGTTTCAGATTGAATTGGATCGACCAGAAAATGGCCATTTTTCAAATGGTCTCCAAATTTAACGAAATTAGTTTTGCTAGGACCGTATCGTCAAAACGTAGCTAGATTTATTTTTCTGTAATTTTTGGAGTCAGTATGTGGCCCCGGTAAATTAAAATGTACATTTAAATGCAATATATATTGATTTATATTATTATTTTAAAAAAAACTGATCAAAACAGTCGAATTGGCTCACGGGACATATCCCATTGTGTCCGGTATGGGGGTATTTGGTTAAGGCGACAGTCGTTGGGTTTTAATTGGAGTTCGAACGTGAAAACTTCAATAAAGAGAAAAATAGGATTAAATAAAAAAGGGTGATAAATAAAAAAAATCTGTCAAAACCCTAGAATCCCATTCTCTTCGTGGTCCACGCGTTATGAGCCGCCACTGCAAAATGGACGCACCAAACCCTCCGATTTTATATCCTTAATTCCTCCAAATCCATAAACAATTAGCCAAAATTTTCAATGAACAAATGAAAGATCGAAGTACAAGCTTTTAATTAGTACGGATGTGATCAAGTTCTGTGAAGAGATTAGGCCAAAAATCGTCCTACAACTCGCGTCATTCGCATCAATTTTTGGGGATGAGGGGGCACCGAGATCCACACAATTAAGGGCGATGGTGGAGAGTGTCGAGGCGGAGATGGTGTCGCTAGTGGATGGCGTTCCGTCGGCTTCTGGAGGCGGCACGGTGGATTTTCTTCCGGTCAAGCTTGGGTTTTATCGTGTACAGGAAAGTAACGAGGGTAGCAAAAGGGTAAACGATGGAAATAAAAAAATTAAGATTAATTTAAACTTTAGTCAATTTAATTAATTATCCAGTTAAATTATACAATGTTTAAATATCTATATCTTCTTCATACGAGATCGGATTCACGAACCGTCAATTGCGTTGGGATCATGTGAACAAACTATACAACACAGAACTGACTAGGACTGAAAAGGAGCAAATCAGAATTTGTGGCGGATTTAAATTCAAACATAATAAAATCATCATTTAAAGAATGGTGGAGTGGAAATGAACGTGAGAACTCTCTCGCACACAAATTATTTTACAGTTATTATATAATAGGTTGCAGATGGGGCTTAGTAGCTCCTGACACTATTTTTTGTACAGACCATGGTTGATTGTGATTTGGATTGATTGGATTTGATATTATTGTATATAAAAATTATTTATATAATATGTATATATATTATCATGAAAAGAAAATAAAATAAATATTCATTTACAAATCGGGCGGTTTGTTTATGTATACCCATTTAAATGATATTGATTGGGACGGTAAATTTTACACATCGCCCAACTGCACAAATAATAATCAGTATTTGTTGTTTGAAAACCCCACACGATTATTGGGATAATATTTGCCATACACTAATCCCAATAATTAGTGGTATGTCAACCGATGGGTTGACAGACTATATAAGCGTTATTTATTTATTTATTTTAATGCTTATACAGTTATAAAATGCACTCTGGATATTGTATGAATTTTTAATGATTGTTATCATTATTGTTGTATACATGTGATGTATGAAATCCATACAACTGAAATTATATCGTAATTGATTGAGTCTGATTCCAGTTTAGAATTAATGAATATTTTAAAATATATTCAGTGAATATTGAAATGTGAAGCCGTGTTAAGTAGTTAAACGCAATTTTAACCCGAGCGGGTTTATCTATTGATTTAACTCATTTTATAATGAATACCGAAAAGTGATTTCAAAATCTGATATTTTGAAAATATTATCTTTTTAATATTATAAGGATATAGAATATTCAATTTTGATTTAAAATTGAAATGGAGTTGAAATCGATTTAAAACGAATTTATAAACGAATTTATAAAATACGTTTTAAATGGAAATCGACGAAATATATATAATATATATTATACATATATATTAATGGCCATAATAGAATGCGTCGCGCAACGACCATTTGTGAATTTCGACCATAAACTTCAAATTGATGTTAAGGGAGATCCGACCGTCGGATTCTCCTAAAACTGGAACTGTTGGGTTCGTATCGAAATGATATTTCAAATGAATATAAGAGATTTGAAATCTAACGGTTAAATTTGGAATTAGTCTAAACCGATTTCAGAAAAGGTCGTTATGAATGCAGTTCGGTGGCCGTTATTGGAAACCGACTGTAAAGGCCTTAATAAAATTATTAAAAATATGGAAAAATTATGTAAAATCATAATAAATTGTTTGGAAAGATTTTGGATGAAAAAAATGCATATTTGAAAAGATAGAAATATATTTTTATTGAAATGAAATAGTTATTAACTAGAATAATAATCCCATGGGTTTTAAATAAAATAAATTGGACTTTTAAAATGGTTTTCGGTATTAACTGGAATGGATTTGGATGGAAATAATCTTCAGAATATTTCGGTATTGGATTCTGGGATTATATGGATATTGTTGAGAAATTTGGAAGATATATATATCGTTATTCCTAATACGCTATTTATTGGTTTCAGAATTTGATATTGAATATAAGCCGATATGATTTCTATTCAGAGCCTTGTGTTTAATATCAAATTGGATTTTGGATTTGTCGTGAATGTTGTCTTTATTAACACTGTTCTTAAACCCAGTTGAGAAAAGAATAAATCTTTAAATTAAGATTTAGTGAAGTTTTCCAATTAATTAATATTTAATTGGAATTGAATAAAAGAATTGTATTTTTGGGTTTATCGTGAACGGTGTTTCAAAATAACATTTGTTCTTTAACCCAATTAGTAGTGAAGAATACGATTTGGAATTTATAATCTTTTAAATAAGATTAATGGAATTTTCCAAAATTAAGTTTTTCAATTTAATATATAAAATTGGAATTGAATGGAATTCGATTTGGTAACGATCGAGATGAGCTTCTATGAAGGAAGACCGTTACTATACATGGAATTTAAAAGGCTTTGCCATTATTTCGTTTATATTACTAGTCTGATACAGAATTTATATCGATTATATACTGTTATGATTTCCGTGTAGATTTCATTTTAATGGAAGATGATTTTGGGTTTATCGTGAACTGTGTTTTAAATGACACTCGTTCTTTAACCCAGTAAAGACAGGAGTTATTTCCTAAATTTGACTAATCATTAAATAATGAATTTCGGAGATTAAAACTAAGAGGAGTTTTAATGAATCTTTAATTAGATTGAAATGGGAATGAGATAATTAAAATTATCAAATTTAAGAAAGTGATCAAAAATGGAGTATCACCAGTTTTACTTCATGCGGTAGTTAAATCTTTGATTAGATTTGAACATGAAATGGTAATTGAATTTACCGATAACACAATGGTGTTAGACATGGAGTACTACCAGTTTTGCTCCATGTGATGAATAGGTTGGGATGGGATAATAAAATGAATGATTACTTCGGTAATGCGTTAATCCACTACAACAAAATGATCCTATTACAACGGTGGAACACCGTTGCAATATACATTTTACAACGGTGGGCAAACCGTCGTGTATTAAGAAGTTGTAATAGACTCATATCTTTTACAACGTTTTTGCACTGTTGCAACACCGTTGTAATATGTATATTTTACAACTTTTCTCCACCGTTGTAATAAACTTTATTACAACAGTTATGCACCGTTGTAATAAAATATACTACAAGTGTTATGCACCGTTGTGATTGATAGTTGCATTTTAAAAAAAATATACCTTTTGCAACTGAAATGAACAATACACTAAATGTAGAAATACTCCATAAGCAAATCATATATTACAATTATTTGCAAACTAATTTATTAAAATACTCAAATTTACAGTATTACAAACAATAAGTTTTAGAAAACATTTCGCGCATTATTACATACTTGACCGGTACAAAGCAACTTAGTACAAGCACAAGTTATCCACAAAAAATGCATATCCTACGGAAGTACACAAGTCGAAGACAACAAAATCTTCACGCCATTTATCTTTTTGCTGCAAGTTCACTACAATGATCTGAAACCTGCAAACAAGATTTACAGTGTGCTATTTCACATTGATGTATAAAAATCAAGCATTATGTTATAACAAAGAAAAGGGCTAAGAGACGAACATGAGAAAACAATAAGAAAAAATGACACGAGGGTTATAACAAGAAAAAACAACAAGATTTACAGTGTGCTATATTCACATTGATGTTATAACAAAAGAAAAGGTTACTTACGTGCCATATTTGCAAGGTGCAGTTGGCAAACCAAAACCAATTAGGAGACCATTATGGTTCAAAACACTCAAAAGAATAAAACCTCCTACTTCCAGCGAGTCTGCATCATGACATCTGCAATAATAAAAACAGTATGTTCTATGATCTTGAAGATTGCAACATACTACTTTCAATATTGAGTAAGATTTCATTGACCAATTCAAACTTCTAATCATCAGTCAATTATATTTATACTAAAAATATACAAATTTTTATGGCGTGTGCATAAGACATAAACGATGAATACATTATAATATCTCATCTTTATTGCAACCGTGTAAGAACTTCTTAGCAAATGGACTTATATATAAATGTAAATAAAGCTTATATCATAACTCCTTACCTGATCGATTCATCAACAAGTGAATTGGAATGGACTGTTACTTGTATGGCAGATCTGGCCGATCTGACATTTATTGGCTTCCCTTTTGATATGACATAAACGGCACAAAAGCCTGCTGCATATTTCATTAGTGATGCAAGCACATCTATGTGCCTGAATTTCCTGCATATAACTTTCAACATCAATAGAAGTTCAAAAAAGAAAAGTAAACGTAATTATAAGAATTGCTTATGTTATACTAACTTTGTAAGTGATTTCCTTGAGGATGCACCAACCACGATATTATGGATGTGTTGGGTGGCAATATATTCGCTTATTGCTTTCGAAACATCAGAATCCTCTAATACCACTTCTTTCACCTCAATCTGAGGAATAAAGAGGAGTAAATTAGTTGAAGGTGACAACGGATAAATGATTTTGTGTGTACAATTACAAACCCCTTTACGAGAACAAAATCCCCTAAAAGGCAGAAAGAGTTGATTAGTCTCGATTTCTATTTGTTGTTTTGTGGCTTCAGGAGTTGCTTCTGCCGTAGCAAAACCATCTGCACATTGGTTCGATACATGCATTGATGTTTCAAATGTTAAAATAAGAATCAAATGATAGGTTAAGGATATTACAGGTAGAGGATTTGCTGCGGACATGAATTAGTATGACAATCTGATTATCGACAAGATGATCGAGCGTCCATTTGAGAGCCTGTTGACTGTTTTTGTCTCTGTCAAACCCGACAACTGTCAGCATCCCCGTTTGCAGGCTGCTTTCATCGCCCACCTACATTTTCTGGTGCTATCTATATATGTTTTCCAATTTCTCTCCTTTCCTCAATATTTTTTTATCAAAACATTCTGGGTAAAGGGAGGGAAAGAATTGGGAAACTAATTGACCTTCTTATTTTATTTTTATGTTTATTCTGTTGATTTATCTGCATTTGCAGGCGGAAGTAGGGAGACTGCGGCACTTGGAATATCGTTTAGATCTGAAAGAGGAACTTCATGCAGTCAATGCTTACCCTAAATGAAGTTAATTGATAACCAAGTGTAAATCAGCAACCAAAATATTGTTTCAGAACAAATTTCTTACTTTTGGCGTGTTCAAACTTGCAATTTCCTCCAATGAATGTCGGCAAGCTCCCCTTATTCTGTTTGGGACAGCCTATTCCTGCTTTCTCTGAGTACGTAGTAGAAGATATCGACGTCATTAAATAACAAATTGACTGCTAAAAAGATTATGTGTAGTTAGAATTTTGGTATTTGCAGTGTTTTTACAGTAAGGAATAATAGGACGAAGCATCTCTAGTGACAAGAGAAACATCCACTACTGGTTTAACCAAGATAGCATTATCAGTGTGCTTAGCACAACCATTAACAATAAATGATTCTCAATTGGACTGACTACGCTGGCATCCACAGCATCCACAGTAGTATTAACATCTATGACATGATTTAATGCTTTTAAACCCAAAGCAACACTATTTTCAGTCCAACGTTTACCAATAAAGGAAAATAGCATAGGGCTAAGGGTACCTGATTTAGAGCGAACTACCACCGAATGCTCCATTGTAGGATCGACAGCAGGCAAGTCATTTAGATTGTTGAGCAGACTCGAAAGGGGATTTTCAGGCAACGCTACAGAGTTTCCTCAATTAACAGAGTTAAATCGATACCAGAACTCGACGGCGCTGACGACAAATTAGGGCTCACCATACCACAGGCTCGTTCAGATCTATTGTTGAAGCAGCGGTTATTACAGTGAGACACACACTACCACAAGAGTAGCATGCGGATTTCGTCTTCCTCAGCAAAAGAAAATGATGGCGAAGTCGAGCGGATTAGAGAATGGATGCAGATCGCGTCTTTGAGGAGGTTGGGGTCGCCATTTCTGAGTAAAAATGATAAAGGTTTTGTTTAGGGTTGTCCATACGATTTTGATTTAGGGTACAACACAGGAGAGGCGGCCCGCCTAAATTTCACGTGTGCCGCCTAAATTTTGATTTAGAAAGGATGTAGGTTGACCAAATTTTCGCTTTTTCCATTAAATTACATCCTTTTATGCTAATTTTTTATGCCCATCTATTTTTCTTTGATTATAATTAAAATTTCATTAAAGTATATAAAATTAAATATTATAAGTTAGAACTTATAAGTAAAAATTTATATCAAATTTAATATGGATTTCTTGAGAATTAATTTTTATTATAATATTAAATATTACTTATGAATAGTAGTTACTGTTAATATGTACCGTTTCGGACGGGGCGCTGCCTGCCCCCTGGACCCCCGCAACCGGACCGGGCAGGTCGAACCCCGTTAGCGGGGGCATTGCCCCCGCACCCCCACCTTAGGGGGTTGCCACCCCCTTGGACCCCCCCTCCGTAGGGATCATATTTGACAAAAGATTTTGGAAAAACTTTCAACAACGATTACTTATTAAAAAATATTATATACTAAATATTAATTACTACTAATAGTCATGATTAATTATAAATTAAATATTTATTAATTGTTATTTACTTATTGATTATTAGTTAATTGATTATTAACTGCTCATTAGTTATTACTTACTAATTAATTACTAGTACTTAATAATGAAGTAGTTATAAATAATTATTTTTAATTAAATATTTAATATTTATATATTGATTATTATTAAATAATTACTAATTGATTGTTAATTAGTAATTATTAGTAGGAATTATTTATTTATTTATGATTTTTAATTAAATATTTAACATATATTTATTGATTATTAATTAATAATTACTAATTGGTTGTCAATTACTAATTATTAGCATGAATTATTTATTTATTGAAGTATTTTTAATTAAATATTTAATATTAATATATAGGTTATTAATTAATAATTACTAATTAGTTGTAAATATTAATTATTAAAAATTATTTAATGAAAATAATTAATATGAAAATATAGTCATATATTACAACAGTCAAAAAATAAAAGTTGTGATAGGCTTTTATTACAACTGTCAAAATAACACAGTTGTTAAAAATAAATTTATTACAACTTTTCTGGAAAAAAGTTGTAAAAAACATTTATTACAACGGTGCTTTAACCACCGTTGTAAAACTAAAGTTGTAATATGTTGTTTTTGTTGTAGTTACAACGGTGTTTATATCACCGTTGTAAAAAACCATTTATTACAACGGTGCTTTTACCGCCGTTGTAAAAACCCATTTATTACAACGGTGCATTTACCACCGTTGTAAAATTAAAGTTGTAATATGGTGTTTTTGTTGTAGTGATCCCGACTAGTTTGATAAACCTTAAGTTGGTTTAAACTGTGAAACGATACTATAAAACCTTTTGAAATGATTTCCAAAAAAATGGATTAAACAGTGTGTTTAAAAGTGATAATCTTTGATAAGATTAATGAGAACCTTTCCAAAATAAAGAAATACGAATAAAAAGAATATTTTGGATTGGAATGAGGCATTTGATGTGTTGTTATATCACTTGATTATAAGATACACGTGTTATTCGGAAAGACCGGGTTTAACCCATTCTGAATAATTGATACGACGACTAACAGTCAAAGAGATTGAAGACGGTGCAAGACCGACGATCTTTACATCGAATGGATGGGTTGCTACTGATGCCCATGATTGGAGTAGCTAACTTAAAGGGGCTACAGTGGTAGCCTCCCGGACGTATTTGTTGATTGTTCGGATATGCGAGGGCCTCTCTCCTGTATTGGACATGTGGGACGAGGAATAAGGTGCCTCTGGTTTCGTTCAGACCCAGAACGGACTTGCAAATGGATGGTATGTCTGACGTAGTATTCCTTTATACTATATTCGTTGATATCTGCTAAAAATATATATATTTGTTTGGTGACGGAGAATTCGTTCTCTTGCTTAACACCTTTCTCTGAGACGTACGAGCTCAGAGGTAATATATCTGCAGAAATCAGTGGTACGGTATGGATTGACAGTGTGACATGCTGAGTTGCAGTGATCAAGGCTTTTGTTGAAAAGCAGATCCATGTGGATGATGATCAAAGCACATATTTAATTAGCATAGCTTTGTGTAGTGTTAATTCGTGAGCCTCACACACCGGTATGATAGTGAACTGATGGTCAGGTCAGTATGCTTTTGAGATGAGGACAGACACCCTTAGTGGTGTCATGGATTTGGTCGACCGAGATAAGCTGAGTGTGATTGCTCCACACTCAAAGGGATAGGGCACCCCCCCCCCCCGATTTACAGAAGGATAGAGTAAGCGGTGTTTTCTCTAGCTGGGATGTAAGCCGTAGTGATATTTGATTTCCCAAAACGGCAGATGTGCATTACGATGTTTTCTCTAGTTGGGACATAAGCCGTTGTGTATTGCACTACGCGATAGATCTTTCGAATTAGGAGCCATCAGTATGGAAATCCAAACTTCCAATACGGCATTTTGCGGTTTTAATTGTAAACCTATATATGGCGACATAGTGGGATGGGGAGCTCATGCCATCTATGATTGATACATTTATATTTGAAGTTGGTTTTTTCACTTATAGTAGTAATAAAAGATTTATTTTTAGAACGTACCAAGCATATTTAGCTATTATAAGGTAAAACTCTATCCTTTGGCTTGCGTTGCATTATGTGGTAGGACCTGAGTCTTATAATAGCTTCGTTTTTCTTTAATTAACATTACGCGGTTTGTTTTATGCACTGGTATTCTTGGGGGTAAACCCGTTCCGTGTTATACGGCGTGGTCCCTTGATTTACCTAACTTTAAAATCAAGTTAATAACTATTTTGGTTCTCACACCAGTACTTTGACTGACTCAGAGTTTATTGTTTTAAGCTAAACTCTGGGTGCCCTTATTTTCCACACGGGTAGCTAGTAGTTTTGGTTTTGCAGATTTCTATTTAACAGGATCCTGAATTACAACTGGAGCTATATTCAGAAAGCTTTGTATCCGTGTATTTCTTTCAGTTGTGCTAGTTATTGTATTTTCCGCTATGCATTGTATTTATACATTTTATTTCCGCTGCTATGTATTTTAGAACTCTGATATTTTTCTATGTAATATTTATTCATACTCTGATATATTCTTGTAGCCTGATGTAAATTTTTGTAATAGCAATGAAATGTTCTATTGTTCGTGTTCTGATTTGTCGTGTTCTCAATTCAATCCGAGATTTCCCGTAAGGGCTGTTTGGGTCATCTCAGTTTGGTATCAGAGCTTTGGTTTACAGAGCTCGAGAACAAGGCACATTAGAACCAAACAAAAAAATTCATTAGAGATAGGATTAGTAACATCCTATAAAAATAACTCGTTAGAGATGGGATCTGTAGTATCCTAGAATGAGTTTGAAGAGTGCAATTTAAAAATTAAATTAGATTTTGAAAATTTTATATCTTATTATTCGTATTTGAGTATTTATTTTATATTGAATTTGGACTGCCGAGTATATGAAGATTTTGAATATACGCGTATTTGAAGTCTCAAATATACTGAGTAGATATAGAATAACACTGTAGTCGCCCGGGGATAATTCTGGTGATGCGGTCGCATCATCAGTGTTTATGTTCGAGTTTCGAAAGTGAATATCTATATAATTTCCAATCGACTGGTGTGAGAACCAAAACATAGTTTGAATCTATTGTTCGTGATTTGGCATTGAAAATATGATTTTGAATATATATATAAGTTATACATTTGAAAAACTAACCAACAAATGGATTGTTGGCTGTGATGTTTGATTATTAGTATAACTAATAAAAACTATTGGAACGATAAAAACAATAAGAAAATAAAAGCGTAAATTTAGCCAAATCAAGTCAAATATGGAACTGAATTGAATATTGATTGGAATTGCATACATGTACATATATATGTGTGAACATGTCATAGTAGGGAAGCTAAGAAGATGAATAAAATTGTATGCCCGACAAATAGGTACATGTTTACTGTATTTTATGGGTTTTGATGATTTTATGAGCCGATTGGCTTTTTCTTTTTCTTTTGGATTGATGAGGGCCCTGTGAGGCAAGTTGCGGTTTTAAATATCAACCCGTACAAAGGAGGTTATAGCAAAATATTTCAAAAATTTAAGGTGTTAGCCAAATTTTTGAAAAAATTAGAAAATTCTTAGAAACTGAAAAGTTGAAGAATGAAAGCCAAAATGAATGTTGAGTTGGATGGTTAAACAACTTTCAGCTTTGTTCCTTTTCGAGAACGAAAAGATTTTAAGTGGGGAAGATTGTAACAACCCGGATTTTCAGAACCAATTTAAATTTTTTATTTTAGTTATTTTAATGGATTTTGAATATTTAAAATGATTTATTTTAAAAAATAAAGACTAAATTTTTTATATAAATCGAAGTTAGAACATATAAATTTATTTCAATCATAAAACGAGCCTGAAATAGCGCGGTAGTTTGAAAATTCGATTTTAAATTTCAAATGAATGTACAGAATTCAAATCAAATCGGATTTCAGTAAAACCAGAAATATTTGAATCGGTTTAATTATATCTTTCTAACCAATGTGAAATATCCAGATTTCATAATATAAATTGAAAGTTATGTCCAGTTTAAAATTTAAAATAGTCGTTATCGAATTTATATATATATATATATTAATATAATATATAACCCTTAAAAATATCCATTTTGCAAACGACCTCCATTTTCAACGAAACCACTTTTATTGGATCCGGAATGTTAAATTATTGCTAGGTTTTGAATTTAATATGTGAGCATGATAAATTTAAATGTATTTTGATAGTTTTAGTTTGAATAGGATCGACCAGAAAATGGCCATTTTTCAAATGGTCTCCAAATTCAAAGAAATTAGTTTTCTTAGGACCGTATCATCAAAACATAGCTAGATTTATTTTTCTGTAATTTTTGGAGTGAGTATGTGGCCCTGGTAAATTAAAATGTACGTTTAATTGCAATATATATTGATTTATATTATTTTTTAAAGAAAAACTAATCAAAACAGTCAAATTGGCTTACGGGACATATCCCATTGTGTCCGGTATGGGGGTATTTGGTTAGGGGCGACAGTCGTTGGGTTTTAATTGGAGTTCGAACGTGAAAACTTCAATAAAGAGAACAATAGGATTAAATAAAAAAAAGTTATAAATATAAAAAAACCTGTCAAAACCCCTAGAATCCCATTCTCTCCGTGGTCCACGTGTTATCAGCCGCCACTTCAAAATGGACGCACCAAACCCTCCCATTTTAGATCCTTAATTCATCCAAATCCATAAACAATTATCCGACATTCTCAACGAACAAATGAAAGATCGAAGTACAAGTTTTTAATTAGTACGGATGTGATCAAGTTTTGTGAAAAGATTAGGCCAAAAATCGTCCTACAATTCGCGTCGTTCGCATCAATTTTTTGGGGATGACGGGGGAACCGAGATCCACGCAATTAAGGGCGATGGTGGAGAGTGTCGAGGCGGAGGTGGTGGCGCCAGTGGATGGCGTTCCGTCGGCTTTTAGAGGTGGCATGGTGGATTTTCTTGTTGTGTTTTATCGTGTACAGGAAAGTAACGAGGGTAGCAGAAGGGTAAACGATGGAAATAAAAAAAGTAAGGTTAATTAAACTTTAGTTAATTTAATTAATTTTGCAATTAAATTATACAATGTTTAAATGTATATATCTTCTTCACACGAGATTGGACTCACGAACCGTCAGTTGCGTTGGGATCTCGTGAACAAACTCTACAACATGGAACTAACAAATACTGAAAAGGAGCAAATCAGAATTTGAGGCAGATTTAAATTCAAACAGGATAAAATCATCATTTAAAGAATGGAGTAGTGGAAACGAACGTGAGAACTCTATCTCACTCAAATTATTTTACAGTTATTATATAATAGGTTGCAGACGGGGCTTAGTAGCTCCTGACACTTTTTTTGTACAGACCATGGCTGATTGTGATTTGGATTGTGATTGGAATTGATATTGTTGTATATAAAAATTATTTATATAATATATATATAAAAATTATCATGAAAAGAAAATGTAATAAATATCCATTTACAAATCGGACGGTTTGTTTATGTACACCCATTTAACTGATATTGATTGCGATGATAAATTTTACACGTCGCCCATCTGCACAAATAATAATCGGTATTTGTTGTTTGAAAACCCCATACGGGTATAGGGATGATATTTGCCACACACTAATCCTAGTAATTAGTGGTATGTCAATCAATGAGTCGACACTATATAAGCGTTGTTTATTTATTTTAATGCTTATACAGTTATAAAATGCACTCTGGATGTTGTATGAATTTCTAATGATTCTTTATCATTATTGTTGTATACATGCAATGTATGAAATCCATATAACTGAAATTATATGGTAATTGATTGAGTCTGATTCCAATTCAGAATTAACGAATATTTTAAAATAATATTCAGTGAATATTGAAATGTGAAGCCTTGTTAAGTAGTTAAACGCCATTTTGACCCGAACGGGTTTATCGATCGATTTTATTCATTTTATAATGAATATCGAAAAGTGATTTCAAAATCTGATATTTTGAAATTATTATCATTTTAATATTATAAAGATATGGAATATTCAATTTTGATTTAAAATTGAAATGGAGTTGAAATCGATTTAAAACAAATTTATAAAATACGTTTTAAATGGAAATCAACAAAATATATATAATATGTATATATATATATATTAATGGCCTGAATAGAATGCGCCACGCAGCGACCGTTCGCGAATTTCGACCATTAGCTTCAAATTGATGTTACAGGAGATCCGACCGTCGGATTCTCCTAAAACCGGAACCGTTGGGTTCCTATCGAAAAAAACTTTTCAATAAATATAAGAGATTTGAAATCTAACAGTTAGATTTGGAATTATGTCCAAACCAATTTCAGAAAAGGTAGCTATGAATGTAGTTCAGTGGCCATTATTGGAAACAAACTGTAAAGGCCTTAATAAAATTATTAAAAATATGGAAAAATTGTGTAAAATCATAATAAATGATTTGGGAAGATTTTGGATGAAAAATTCTATATTTGAAAAGATAAAACATATATTTTTATCGAAATGAACTAGCTATTAAGTAGAATAATAATCCCATGGATTTTAAATAAAATAAATTGGACTTTGAAAATGGTTCTAAATAACCAGAATTTTTCCAGGAATAAATTGGAATGGAAATAATCTTCGGAATATTTCGATATTGGATTCCGTGATTATACGGTATTGTTGAGGAATTTGGAAGATATATATATCGTTATTCCCAATACGATATTTGTTGGTTTCAGAATTTGATATTGAATACAAGCTGATATAATTTCTATTCAGAGCCTTGTGTTTAATATCAAATTGGATTTTGGGTTTGTCGTGAATGGTGTCTTTATTAACACTGTTCTTAAACCCAGTTGAGAAAAGAATAAATCTTCAAATTAAGATTTAGTGAAGTTTTCCAATTAATTAATACTGTATTTGTTGATCTCTGCTAAATATATATCTGTTTGGTGGCGAAGAATTTATTCTCTTGCTTAACACCTTTCTCTGATACGTACGAGCTCAGAGGTTATATATTGGCAGAAATCAGTGGTACGGTATGGATTGACAGTGTGACATGCTGAGTTGCAGTGATCAAGGCTTTTGTTGAAAAGCAGAGCCTTGTGAATGATGATCAAAGCATAGCTTTGTGTAGCGTAAATTCGCGAGCTTCACACACCGGTATGATGGTGAACTGATGGTCAGGTCAGTATGCTTTTGAGATGAGTATAAACACCCTTAGCGGTATCATGAATTCGGTCGACCGAGATGAGCTGAGTTGGTCGCTCCACGTTCAGAGGGATAGGGCACAACCCCCGATTCCCAAAGAGATAGAGTAAGCGGTGTTTTCTCTAGTTAGGACGTAACCCGCATTGATACTTGATTTCCCAAAACGGCGGATGTGCATTACAGTGTTTTTTCTAGCTGGGACGTAAGCCATTGTGTATTGCACTACGCGATAGATCTTTCGAATCAGAAGCCATCGGTATGGAAATCCAAACTTCCAATACGACATTTTGCGGTTTTTATTGTAAACCTATATATGGCGACATAGTGGGATGGGGCGCTCATACCGTCTATGATCGATACATTTATATTTGAAGTTGATTTCTTCACTTATAGTAATAATAAAAGATTTGTTTTTAAAACGTACCAAGCATATTTGACTATTATAAGGTAAAACTCTATCCTCCGACTTGTGTTGTACTGTGTGATGGGACCTGAGTCTTATAATAGCTTCATTTTTCTTTAATTAGCATTGCGCTGTTTGTTTTATCCACTAGTATTCTTGGGGGTAAACCCGTTCCATGTTATACGGCGTGGTCCCTTGATTTACCTAACTTTAAAATCAAGTTAATAACTGTTTTAGTTCTCACACCAGTCCCATGACTGACTCGGAGTTTATTGTTTTAACCTAAACTCTATATGCCCTTATTTTCCACATGGGCAGCTAATAGTTTTGGTTTTGCAGATTTCTATTTAACAGGATCCTGGATTACAACTAGAGCAATATTCGGAAAGCTTTGTATCCGAGTATTTCTTTTAGTTGTGCTAGTTATTGTATTTTCTATTATGCATTGTATTTATACATTTTATTTCCGTTGCTATGTATTTTAAATCTCTGATATTTTTCTATGTAATATTTATTCATACTCTGATTTATTTTTGTACTCTAATGTAAATTGTTGTAATAGCAATGAAATGTTCTATTGTTCATGTTCTGATTTTTCGTGTTCTCAATTCAATCCGGGCTTTCCCGTAAGGGGGAGTTTGGATCGTCTCATTTGGTTTTCGGGGCATCCCTCTATAGGTGTTCCCATCGGTAAGGAAGTTCCTTAGCCTGGTCATTTGTTGGAAATCCAATCTCCACTACGAGCCCTTACAGTTTTAATTGTATAGCCATATGTCAACACAATGGGATGAGATATTATGCTAGCTAAGATTGATACATTTACTTACGAAAGAATTTCCATATAATGCATTAATAATAATATCAGATAATTTTCCACGTATCAAGCATTTTTTGTTATCATAAGGAGAAAACTCGCCTAAGTCTGCATTTGCATTGTGTGTGTCGGAAGACCTTATGATAGTTTCATTTTTCTAAAAAGCATTGAGAATTTCTATGCACTAGTATTCATAAGGAGAAAACTCGTTCCGTATAATACGGCGTGGTCCTATGATTTACCTTACTTTAAAATAAACCTAAACATAACTATTTTAGTTCTCACGCCAGTTTCATGACTGACTCAGAGTTTAATATTCTTCCACCTTAACTCTGGGTGCCCATTATTTTCCACAAGCGGCCTGGTGGTTCGTGGTTCCCGCAGATTTTGTCATAGAGTCTTTTGAGAGCTGGATTCTGGATTTTGGATTTTGAGTAGAGCTATATCTTGGATTGTTCTTCTTCCGCTGAGAGTTTACATATATTTCTTTCCGCTTTGTTTCTGTTGTACTCTGATGATCATTGTAACTCTAATGTAAAATTATTGTTATGGTAATTTAAAATCCCTTTACTTTTGTTTCTGATGTGTAAGTACTCTTAACCATTCGTCTTTATGAACGGTTTGAGACAGTTTAATTATCGGTTAGAACCGGGCACAAAGGCGGGTCGTTACACACATCATGTTGCGTAAGACATACTTTAAAGGGCAAAAGATTACCCGGTTTTTGAGTCGGGCTGTCTATGGACATATACATAAGTTTGGCCCAACAATCAACAACCCAGTAGTTGACGACAATGATTCAGATTGATAACTTCCAAGAAGTTCTTGAAATGAATATCTCAATAGCTCAAGAATACAAGACATGTGACTCGACAAAGAACAATTTAGAAAACAATTTAAAGACAGATGAGAAGATCACCAAGGAAGCAAGACAAACAAATCGAATAAATGAGGAAGGGAAGCTAGGAATCTGAACTGGTATACCACATACAATTCTGGACCGGTATGCCACGTACCAATCTGGATTGGTATGTCGCGCACCCATCACGATCAGTACTTCACATATCGATCCGGATCGGTACGCCACGTGCCAGTCCGGATCAATATTACACGTACTCATCTGGATCGATATACCAGACATACCGATCTGAATAACTGCACGAGAACATGTCATGCCTATGTTCTCCACTCTCCCCATAATTGTCACTCCTCTCCGAGAATTCTAACTCCTCATCTATAAATATGAGTTCACCCATCACTTGGAAGGATCTTTTGACATCCTCTCAAATTATTTCTATATATAGTATACGGATCTGATTTTATACCAATCTGAAAGTTGTATTTGTAAGAACTCGAGTAAAACTAGTGAAATCTCTTCGAAGTGGACGTAGACATACTTAACCGAATCATTATAGTCGTTGCATGTGATTTTTTTTTTTTTTTACTGTTTATCTAGTTTTCCATTTACTTTTCTTTTATTAAACTTCTGATTATAACATATTTCGGGGTGCTAATGCAATTTTGTATGCTAACAATATCCAAACTATTATGTTCATTTAGAGAAAAAAATCAAGTATATTTTGTCTAACTGAATTTTATTTTTGTTTTTTTGCCATATTTTACATCATGTCCAAACTGTTCAAAAGACTCCAGTTATAAGCACAACCATACTTTACGCATGTATTAAATATATCTTTATGTAAAATGTAATTATATTACAGAAAATTTAATAGGTTCATACTGTACATTCAAGATAATTGATGGATATACTATATTTGTGTCATACATATTTAAAATTTATTCTTATAATTGTAGTTATAACTTATAAAGAAATTTATTTCTATTTATCAATTACGATGATAGAAAACTCTAATAAAAAATGCATGAAAATATCCTTTTGCACAAAATGCTTAAAAAAATCTACTAACAATTACTAGGAAAAAAAAAAATATAATAAGAAAAGTTGTAAAGTACAAATAAGATCAAATGAAAATAATACATGAAGTCTACAATAACAAGATTCAAATAAACAGAAGCTAAACGTGAGTCAAGTGTAAAATAACAAAACATAGAAATTATATTATGCTTTAAAAAATTTAAAACATAGCCACTAGTTTCATCTAAATCATAACCATTAATCATTATTTAAACAATCATCAACTTCTTCTTTCGAATCATATTCTATGACATTTTTCTCCTGAGTCATTATAAATACAATAACGTGTTAATTAAGCATAAGTCATTTTCCAAACATTTAAAAAAGAGACAAAAATAAAATAGTGCGTTATTTAGTGTTATGCGCTATGATAAAAATATCATTATAGGAAACTCTTGCGCTATTTTAAGTACAATAGCGCAAGCACTGCGCTATGTGCTATTTGTCGATATAACGCACGCTTTGATAACACACGTTGAAGGCACGGTATATTCCTTATGGCATAAGCCTCAAGTCTACCGCTGACATAAACCTAAGGTCAAACAAAAACACACACAAAATCAATTTATATAAACTAAAATAATGTGTTTAATTTTATCACTAACGAGATTCAAATTCTTTGGCTTTAGAGTATATTGAAAAATTCAGTCTAGTTAAAAAGATATAACTCTACTACAATGATTAGTATAGATTCACGGAGATCGATATTAGATGACAATCACAAAATCGCCATCAACTTATAGTGAACTTAGTAACGTACAATCCGTAAATCTCAATAGAAGAAAGCTACCAGCATCAGTCTCTTTCCCAATAGTGCACCACTAATTCCACGTAATACCATACTATTCTATAAGCTAAACTGTATACGTAACCTCTGTGGACAAATAAGATGGTCCACTGACATCCGTTCGCCCACTCCAGAAGGTTACCCCCTCCCTAATCCTCTGTTGATGATCATGGTAAAAATATATTGCGTTCTTCTCTCTGCATAAACAATGATACACATGCATGAACATTTGGCCCTTATTTACATATGTTTTTTCAATACGGTTGCGAAGGTACCTTATTTCTGGCCGTCATTTCCATTTTGAATAGTATCTTGCCTGGGACTACTCTCTTCTTCACCTGGCCCAATCTTCATCTCTACCTTCTCCAATTCAGTTCCAATTCTTATATCATCAGGGCATAGGTAATTATAGAACACTCGACATACAAACCGAGGAAGGAAACCTACAGCCAGAAGGATGACCATATGCAGCCAAAAGTACGCGGTAGAAATCAAATGGATGAACGAACCATAACCAGGTGATGAGGCCGACAGTTCTGTCAAAATGGTGCCTATAAAACCAGCAAGGGTACTCAACCATATAATCAAATGTAGCTTCATGTTCCACCTATAAATATCCATGGCAATCTGGAAGTTTACAAGTAAAACAACTGCAAATATAAAAGTGTCTCCCAGACCATCGAAATCCAGAGCAGTGTTATTGTACGCAAAGTAAGGAACGTACAATATGACAAGGCTTTGCCAAAATGCATCCATCATCATCAAACAGAACAGTTTGAAGTTGTAGCACTCTCCCCTGCGCCCTACAGCGTACATCTCAGGGTACTTGAGTAGGGTATCCCTAAGCAAGTCCTGATCATTTACCCCTACAAATACGTTGGGTAGAGATGTGTATACTGCTGCGAAAAGAAGCAAGTTTATGAAGTTGGTTGGATTTATCAACCCCAAATCGGTATAGTACAAGAACCAGTAGGAAAGGAGGATAGATGAAGAGCTTTTGTAGATGTTGTACAGGATTAAGTAGCCTATTCTGTGGTAGTTCCAGTGTCCATGAACTAATAAAAGAGGCACTAGAAATCTGAACTGACCGATAGCAAAATCAGATGCCATAACCGCTTGTCTTCCTTCTTGTCCGCTAATGCCGATTCCTACATCAGCCTCTTGAATCATGGAAACGTCGTTTGCACCATCACCTATAGAAAGTGTTAGTTCAGTCGTTCTCTTTTTTGCAATGGAAACTACACCAGCTTTTTGCAGCGGTGCTACTCTACAACAAATAACTGTATTGCACGCTACTGCTATTTTGAACAACTCATCCTCCATCCCGGTGTCGTCTACAATATGAGTGAGAGCAATGCCATCGATGATTAAAGCAAGAGGAGCGTAATGTTCTCCAGTAACAGTTGATTTATCGCACAATGTTTTTGCTTCTTTAAGGTTTTCCTTGGCACTTTCTTTAGAGTTGCCGTTGATCACAATCAGGTTCATTTCCTCGCTTATGAGTTTGCTTGATTTTCCAATTGAGATAGCCGTTTCTTGCTTATCTCCTGTTAAAACCCAAACTTTTATTCCGGCTTTTCTCAAAGCTTCAATAGATTCAGGGACACCATCTTGTAACCTATCTTCTATCCCAGTAGCCCCCAATATCTGAATCTTTTGCTCCATTTTGACTGCGATAGTTTTGATTGAATCGACACGACTGGACAAACTAGTGTTTGCTTGTTCATATTCAAGAGCCCAGTTTTCAAACTCACTGTTGGATAACTCACGCATGCCTATCACTAAAGTTCTCAGACCTCCAGAAGAGTAATCATGAAGATGGGACTCGGTTAACTTAATTAAATCCGGATTCGAAGTATTGTCAACCACGCTAAACATTGCATTATCCGCTCCTTTCACGAATAATTTCACTGAGTTGTCTGGGGATCGAACGACAACTGACATTCTTTTGCGGTCACTATCAAACCCATGAATACCTAATACGTCGAATTTCTGGCTTTCTCCCATAATGTTAATATCGATATGCCCTGAGGTTCTTTTCACGAGAACATAATCATAGGCAGCTGCAGCATATAGTAGTGCCTGTTCATCAGGTGACTCGCCCTGATAATCAATCAACTTCATTGTAGGTTCTGCTGTTTCCACAGTTTGAGGAACTATGGTGTTGCACAAGGTTAGAGCCAAGAAAAAATTGTGAGCAGCGGAATCTTCCCTGGAATGCCATTCGGTTTCTAACAAATGAACGAGTTTGGGATCGGTGTTCACTTTCACTTTTGGCATTAACGTTACACCATTAACTGTTTCAACAAATGAAAAGACCTTGAAATTCAACAAATCAAAGGGTAACAAGGTGTAGATAATTTACATGGATCAACAGAATCAGAAGCTAGCAGTTCAGAAGTTTTGGATTAATATCACCTAATTTGACAAATTACAGAACCAAAAACTACTTGACCTTGGAGTGCCACACTTTAGCCGCTCAACGACCGTCTTAACCAGCTTCAGCTACAGTGAAACTGAATAGTCCAACTCAGTTGAATATTCAGCTGAATTGGACTGTTGGGCTACTATTATTTTTGGACCACTCTTGTATATTCAGCCTGAATAATGGTGCTGTTGGATATGCATGGTTTTATACTAAATAGGGCTTAAGAAGATACTGAAAGATGTTCACAACGTTTTATTACCAAAAAAGCTTTCTTAATTTTTGAGAAATATACTGGTTCTGATCTTTTGTTAAATTTCCAGAGTAGAGCACCAGAGCCAAAATAGTTTATACTTCCAGCTTTACTTAAAGCTTGTTTAAACATATTTTTTTAGCAGAATCATTAACACAAAATGAGCAATTATATAATATGGCAAAAATTACTCACCTATAGTAGGATGAGGAGCAACCTCCCCTGGAATTGGATCCATCCCATCTTTGTAGTTGATTCCACCGACCGTAATATGCCTGAAAATCATCTTATTTTCTGTCAAAGTTCCTGTTTTATCTGAAAACACATATCCAATCTGACCCAAATCCTCATTGATGTTCAGTGACTTACACTGAAGCCAAGTGTTTGTAGGCTCATAATACATGCTTCGATCTTTACTCATAACCACTATCTGCGAAAGCCTAGCTCCCTCTAGAGCTATATACATCGTTATAGGTATGAAGTTCTGAAACATAAGGATAGCCTTTAAAAAGGTTAAAAGCACTTCCACACCAAGGCTAGTATACATATAGTTTTTCCCCTTCCCATTCACATACTCCTTACGCCTATAAAAAGGAAGCACATCCAGCAAATCTTCATTTTCCTTCAGCCACAACCCTGTCAACGTAGCAGTAGCCGTCACCATAGCAACCATGAGAACAGCAAGTACAAGGATCTCACGATTCATCCCCCTCTCCACTTTACTCCTCTTGAATGGCGGGTCTGAGCTGTTGAGCATAACTTTCGTCTCCATGCCCGTATACGCCGCAACCCCAAAAACCCACTCCGTGTTCTTTATTTCACATCCTCTCAAAATCACGTTATCCATCCCAAGCGACACTTCCCTATCTTCAATCAGAATTGACGCCTGAAACCTAATTATATCTCTGTTTGGGGACTCGCACTTCACCTCGGCTGCAGGATTCAAATCCAACCATCTCTCGATCTCCCACTCCGCAAACTGATGCAAAGCATACTTCGTCTTCAGATTCGTCTCACCGTCCAGATTAATAGTCTGAACGTATGCAGATCCAGTTGCGAAATCGCTGGTGGACAGCACAACCATGTCGCAAGGGATAGTTTCGTCCTTCCCAACTTTAACGATCTCACCGACCAGCACGTCCTTCCATTTTTTCGACTGGAAGGACTTGGAAACGGGATCGAGAACCAAACAAGAACGTTCGTTTTGATCCTTGTCGGACTTACCGCGAACGTAGTCTTCGTACCCGTCTTTCAATGCGGTTAAGAAGAGGACGATGCCGAGAGGGAGGAAGGCAGTGGAGCCACCGCCTATGTTGAGCTGAGGAAACATATTGAGGCAGGCTAGGATGAAGAAGTACAGGTAGGCGACGCGGCGGAACTGCTCGTAGAGGTTGCGCGGGATGAAGGTGAAGACGTTGTACTTGGTGGTGCGGATGGAGTTGTTGGATTTGATTTGGCAGTTCCGGTCAGGGTAGGCTATGTGGATGGACCTCGCGGGTGAGGTTTCGTCGGATTCGGGCATTTCGTCGGCAGGGAAGAGGGGGTGGGTAAGGGATTGAGAACTGGAGGGATGATCGAGTGGCAATGAAGAAGAAGAAGAAGGAGGAGGAAGAGGGGTTGACAGTGCAGTGGGAGTTCTCATATATAGAATTGATTTTGTAGTGGGAAATCCCAAGTTGAAATCGTGGACGGTAGGGATTTGGGAAGTTTGAAAAACCTAAACAAAGCGGAAGAAAATCGTTTGGTAGATCATAGTCATGGTCGTTGAATGTGTGGACAACGACGAAAGCAGCTTCCTCAGCATGGGCTTACGCGCAAAATATGGTGTACCTTCGTGGAACAGGATCTAACTGTTCTATTCCCACTGTGCTTCGTGTCTTTCCAATTAGATCTCCTGGTTTTTGCTGTTTTGCATATAAGTCTCCAAAAATTCTAGAATTTGGAAATCGGTGGATTGTGATTGGGTGAAAGGGAGACACTGGAAATGAAGACAGAACAATCGGTAAGGTGGAACAGACAATAAGATAGTGTATATTACAATTTTCCTTACTTTTGGTCATACAAGTAAAGCTAATACGTTAAATGACTCGCATTATAAAAAAATGTGCAGATGTGGTATACGCGTATTTACGTTTGTGCATACTTATTATTTAACATAACGGTTTCTGAATCACAGAAGATTACATCAATCAACTAAACGTTGTATAACGTATACGGTATATTTTATGATTAGCTAAGAAGATGCAAAAAATGAACTATAGAATATCATTTTTATTATTACCTTAGCTTAGATGTATTGTGACTGTACATAAGCAAAAAAGCCTAACTAAAATGCTAATTAAAAGGATGCATGGGCTTTTTTTACAACACTAATTTTTATCGTTCAAAATTTAAGAGCTTTGCGGTTAAGGACTTTGCGTTGTGGTAACAGTGACACTGGTTCGAAACCCAGAATAACATGTTAAGAGTTTATCGTGCGCATACACTAAGATCGATAGCTTATGTGGTGCTCCCGAATTAGACTAGGTGCACTACGGAAAATTTTACAACTCTGATCGGTTTCCTCCTAAGAAAAAAAAAAAAAAAAAAAACCTTTGTTGCAAATGCATAACACTTAGAAATAGAATCCTTATATCAAGATGTGAGGCAATACACTACTTGTTAGATCCAAAAATGACTCTAACACCCAAACTAGGAACAATCTCTGATGAAATGAAACTAAAAATGAAGAAAACACACAATATATAGTGGTTCGGCGTTAAATAATCTACGTCCACTTTCTACTCTTTGAATTGATGATTTGAATGAAGATACAACAATGATTCTCACTCACTTCTACTCATATCATACATAAATTCACTCAATCTTTTCAGAAATGTACTTTATAAGATGATTGTAATACGAAGATGGTGATAGAATTCGGTTCTCAAAGGAGTTTCAATTCTGAAAATGCCAAAAGATCCTTTCAAATGTGTCTTGATGGTGTATTTATAGGCGAAAAATGCTTTTGGAATGGCTTCGGTTCAGATCCACGTGGCGTCCATCCCATTACTATCGGGTCCGGATGGGATATGATGGTGATAGCACATCAGGTGAGTGGTGAACGTAGGGAGAACGTGTGTTCAACCATTCCGGTTCTTCACGGAACGTGGATATAACTGCAGCAGCTTCGGTTATCTGGGACCGGATCGGTTCGGATGGAAAGATGGAGGGGTGGATCGGGTATGCAAAGAGTGAAGAGAGTGGATCGGGTTTCCTCCGCTCCAATTCGATTCTGTCCCTGTCCCTCAGCTTTCTGCTTCACAACGTTTCTGTTCGGCTTAGCCATCCCGGTCCGATCCGGCCTCCCAAAGTGTGTTTCTCCAACTAACACTCTCAACCGATTGATCTTCTAACTTGTGTAGCTTAGTTCACAAAATAGGTTAACATTTTGCCCCTTCGAAGGACGCTTCTATTGAAAATGGAGTGTGCTTCGAAATGGTTTGACCATTGGTTTCTGAATCAAGGACGCTGAATAATCGCTTCCATTTGTCTGCAGGGTCGCGTTGCTTCGTATTGTGTCTCTTGTTGCCTATATATATACCATGCAATGCACAAATTACCTTCTTCATTTTAAATAATTCTGAGAACTCCCCTTGATGTCCAGTGACTCCTCCAAGTAAACTTTTTGTATGTTTTTCTTTGAGTTCAATTCGTATGTCAAGTTAATGTGCATGATACCATTGGGGTTCGGTTTCCGATCTGGACGACTTTTTTCACCCTACTACCACTAGATCAATGGGCTAAAAATATATATATGGGCTTGCATACCGGTCCGAGCGGGATGAAAGGCTGAGAATACAAAGGGCCACCGTGAATCCATATAAATTTGTTGTCTCTCCTCTTCTTCCTCCTTTCCTTTTATTATCCTCGTCTTCTAGATTTTAGAAGAAAAGAAAAACCCTAATTTTCAATACTTCAAAATTCCCTTCATTTCTCGAATCAATTACATAAGTAGGTCAAAAAACTTTAGTTAATTCCTTTTTAATTGATTTCGATTCAAATTTGTGAACGATTTGATTAGTTTCAATATGGTGTTTAATCGAACGTCACGCTTCTTTCTCCTTCTTCATCGTTGCTGATCTTTCACCGCCATCTCGAGGTAGTTGCGAAGGAGGGTTGAAACTTATATTGTACGTGCCAGCACATAAGTTCTTGACTTTGATTCGGTTTTTGGCATAAGAATGAGTTCGGTGTTTATTAAGGGATAGAGAGGATGGAGAAGAAGAAGAGGGAAAGGTATGGGATCGGTTCGGAATAGGAGGCATAAGAGGGAAGAGGAGAAAGGGATCCATCTGACCGGGTCGGGTCGGAGTGAGAGAAATGGTCATGGAAAGATATGGGCACTCGGACCGATTCGGACTGCTTAAAGTACCAACTTTCGAACCGAACCGATTTGCTTGTAATGCATTAACTTCTGCCTTGGACCACACATGGTCCTGCCCCCGGTCCGAACCCTTTCCTCTATGGGAGTCCGATCCGATCCCAACATATATATATCCGAGCTGAATTGAAACCGTCCAACTTAATGCACAAGAAATGTCTGACTTGCTCAATCAATGTTTGTCGTGATTTACAACTTAATGAACAGTTATGATAGCTCCTTAGGGACATGAGCGAACATTTAAAACTATTCTGAACATTATTGCTTTGTCGAACCTTTGCATTATGCTCTTATGTGTTTACTTTGCATCATTTGCACACACTGTACACACCTTAGTTCACACATATGCACAGGGGGATACGGGCTATTTTACTCTAACTTATGCTATTGCTTCTTCAATAGTTTAACGACCATGGCAGAGAGACGTTCATCTCGATTAGCAGAAAAATGAGAAGTGATAGAAACATCTGAAAAACTCACTTTTGATGACATATCCTCTTCCTCAGACCCAGAATGGGATGATGAGGGCCCAGATTATGAAATGGAAGCGTACAATAGTGAAGTATCTTTCGGGGGTGATGTCTCTCTTGGTGAGGAAGAAGAAGGAGAGGTAGGACATGATCATGCTCCTGACGAGTTTGAAACTGCCACCATATTGGAGTTAGCCAAAGATTCTGTTGAGTCGACGATTGACGATGATAAACTCATCCGAATATGTCTAAAGCATGGGTTACTAAAAAGAGATACCCAGTTGCATTCGAAAACAGATCGCCCTCACAATCCACCGAAAGGATTTATGGTTATTACCCGATTAATGTGTCTGTTGGGGCAATACCACCATTTCCGCCTTTTGTCGTCGATTTTCTGAGACAGATGTGGATTGCCCCTATGCAGTCACATCCCAACTCTTGTGCTTATTTATACACCTTATATATAACATACAAAGAGATTTTAGATGTAGAGCTACCTTCGATGACGTCCATTTCTTTTATAATTTCAAGCATCAGACTCAAGAGACTTGCTCCTTCTCATACTTTGAATCAATTCCGAGAAGGAAAATTATCATTGTTCCATATAGCAGCAAAGCTGGTGACTCAAAACCTGAATGGTTTTATATCAGACAACAACTGGAGTGCGCCAGGAGATGGACCAAATCAAGTAAATCACCAACTTTCTATATTCCAACTTTAAATGTTTATGCCAACACATTAACTTTCTTTCATTTTCATTCGCAGTTGATAACCCAAAGCAAATATCAGGTCAATTATACTTTGATCGTTTGCACTAGCTGCTTAATGGTGACCAAAAGTTATTAACCATCGACGTTGTCCTTAAGGATGAGTATCTCCATCGCCATGGGTTACTATCTATTACCCGTAGCATAGGTCATGAGACAGGTCCATATGTATACGTACCCCCAGTCGACATTATCCCTGAGACGGGTGAGGGCTCGAAAGGTCCAACGATACCTCTTAGGACTCCTCTCTCTCCGTCCTCAACTCAAGACGATGAATTAGCCAACATAGCTGAGAAGTACAGAGAAGGGTATGTCATTCCTGATGATGTCATTTCTCCTGAAAAGTCAACATCCCCTAAAGAGCTACCACTAGACGCTTCTCAAGGAGATGCTCCCACTACCGACGATTCTACATTTAAGGGTTTAGGAAATCTTCCCCTTCCCGAAACTATTTACACTTCATAGGACTTCGGAACGAATCCTTTAACCTTCACTTCTTCAGAGGAGACTACACCCGTGAAGACCAAAGAGCATACTCATGCTAGTCTGGCTTCAGGCTCGGGTTTGTTGGGGGGAACGTCACTTAGGATGCACATAACACATTAACACCGCACGTCACAACACTTATGTCTTATGTGAACGTCGATTCTGAACTCCACTTATATTGTTGTGCAGGTACAATGTCACGCCCTTACTATGATCTTGGGAAAATTCGTCGTAGCATGTCCAAACCTCCTTCTGATATTGAGCATGATTGTCGTGAGAACCGGGGCAGAGATGACAGAAGGCATCATGATTCCCATCGACCTCATACTTCACGCTCTCATTCTCCTCTTTGGTCGGATCCGGACAGATATAAGAGCCACCAAAGTCATCGTGGAGGAGACACATCACAGTCCAAAGACCGAATTCTTCCCCAAGATAAATATTCCCGACGTAAAAGTCCACCGAAAAACACTGATTCGCGAGGCCAGCACAAAGTCTCTGAGAAGCGATCTGAAAAAGGTGATGCAGCCATCGTCCCCGCCAAGTGGAAACATTTTGAGCTATCTTATTCCAAATCCCCACCACTGGACGCTGATTCTAAAACGAAACTGGCTTATCTGAAGGAGCAGTTCCCAGATCAGTACCTTGAGCATTTAACTTTCCTACCCGCACTTGAGCCTATTTCTTCAAAGTGGGCAGATGATGCTAGAGAAAAGATCGACGCAGTAGAGAAACAGTATTCGGAGATGTACAAGTATTCACGCAATCTCTCCAGAATCATTCGGGCTCTAATTGCAGATGTCGATGCAATGAAGAAAGTTGCAGATTCCGATGAGAATGTTTTGAAAAATCTAGAGAAGGACTTAGAAGATACACAGGCTCAACTTGCCATTGCTCGACGAGATGCCGACAAATTCAAAAAGCAATTTGAGGAATTACAAAAGCGTTATCATGACCTACTGGAATCTCACAGTCAAGAGCGTTTAGATCTGAAGAAACAAGCTGAAGATGCTAAGTCAGAAAGTGTCAAAGTGCAACTAGCCTACAGTACTCTTGAGCAAGAAAAGGCCGAGTTAGCGAGGAAGAATGCCGAGTTGGAGAGGCGAAATGCTGACTTGGAGGCCAAGTTAATGGAGGCCGAGACTAGAGCTGCCTTAGCTGAGGGGAACGCGGATAATGCTACCAAATCCGCCGAGGAGGTCCACACACAGCTGTTTGAGGCTAAGAAGGAATTGGACGGTTTTGGCAAACTGATCATAGAATTCTTTGCTCATATAATCCATCGCCAAAACATCTCTTGGATCGAGGACAACCCGACTACCTTAGTTCATGTATGGAGTCAAATCATTGAATGAGAAAAAGATGAACTTGAGGTAGACTTTGTTGATAAAGACAAACTCATGGAGAAGTATCTGAAAGATGATGAACCGACACGCCTAGCCGAGGGGCGTCACCTTATTGCTGCTGCCATGGAGGAGGAGAAACGCCAGGCTAAAGGAAAGAATGTCCTTGAAGTTGGTACCTCTTTTGCTATCGTCGAAGCTACTGGAGTAGAGGAATATGATCCCGAAAATCCGGGAATTCCTAAAGCGCATCTTTTATCTCCTATACTCGAATTAGCATCAGAGACGGTAGCCACCCCAATTGAGAAATCATCGGAAGGTATTTCCACATTTTCACCCCAATTTTCCAAGGCAGTCTCCACCTTTCGTCACATCATCGGCCAGTCGATCGAAGATTCCTTGTTTTCTCCTGAGTTGATAACTGTTGCTTCTCATTCTGTAGGTGTTGAATCAACCAAGAAGACCGACGAGCAACGTGGAATCGCCATTGGGGAAAATATGTCAAAGAGACTCAGAAAGGATAGGATAAGGCTACCATTGTTGAGTCCGGAGGGGGAGCCGAAGGTGAAAAGTAGAAGGCTACCAATAAGACTCCTATACCGCCAAACGCCGACACTTCTCATGATGATGAAATGATAGACACTTTGAAAGATGCTAGTGGTAATGAGGGACATAAGAAGATCCCGATGTTACTATAATTGGGGATTTGCAGAATGCTGATGACGTGACTTTGGCTGAGATGAAGGCCAAACAAGACAAGCACATGCAGCTGAAAGTCGAAGAGATAGATCCCGAAAGCCTTAAGCCCCTTGCAGTGGTGGATGCTTGATCGAGGTTAGTTGTTAAGCTTTTAACTAGGTCAATTACAGTGGAGCTTGCTAAAAAATCTTCTCTTGATCCCAGCACTCCGACTCTTGGTAAGAAGTCAATTGACTCTGGTACCTCACTTTCAGAGAAGAAGAAACAAAAGCGTCTTATGTCCGATGCTGAGAAAGAAGCTAAAAAATCTCTTAAGGCTGCCAAGAAGCCCATGTCTACTCCAAAGTCCAAATGACAGTGCGCTTTGTTTTTTGTTTTGATATTCTATTGGTCCGCTATTGTAGTAGCGAGTGCGACCCTCACACCTTTTGCTTTGCTTTCCTGTATAAACTCACGTGTTTTGAATAAAGTAGTTTGTTCCCTGCGATGTATGATATTTGTAAATTTAGCATTTAAGTAAGAATGCAAATGAACATCTTGTCATATAATAGTTATACAATAAAGTCATTATTAAGGGGAACATGTGTATATATATATGCCCCCAATCAATCTTGAATGACTGTTAAGGCTTATTCAAGATTGATTAAATTCAACATCCAGTTGCCTTCGATTCTCTGACGGGGCCATATTCCTTTCATCATTGATGCTTATTCTTCTAGCATCCTTATACTCTCTTGTCTCATAACCAGGTTAGAGTATTACAAAGGCGGTCTCTTATCGGGGTGCACCTTCACGCCTTAAGGAACGTCGTCTTCCCGTCCTTTATACTCTCTCTCGATTCATGAGGGTAAGAGTTAGGAATGTCGTCTTCCCATTCCATGGATCTTATCATGCAAATGGTCATTTCGTTCGCTCCTGCACATAGATTATCTCCAATTTTCCAAATATAATTTAATGTTTTGTGTTTCATAGTCATGATAGAATAATCGATGAAGATAGAAATAATGCAGGAAAGTAAATGACACATGATATTTTTATAGTGGTTCAGCTAAGTCATAGCTACATCCACTTCATAATCCTTTGTTCATATAAACAGACTTTTTAAGGCAAGTCGTGCCTTTTTACATAGTTTATAAAAACAAAAACTAAAATGGAAGACATTTCATATTTAGCTCAGATATCGTCGTAAGTGCTGAGCATTCCAAGTTCTGGAAATCTCTTCACTGTCCACGGTCGTTAGCTTGAATGCTCCTCTATCAAGCTTCCGCTGGATGGCGTATGACCCTTCCCATTTTGGACCTAATTGGATTGAAGGGGAGAAGATTCGTTTCAATATTAAGTCCCCCGGTTCGAATGTTTTGAAGCGAACTTTTCGGTCAAAATAACATGCCACTTGATGTCGATGTCTTAAAGCACGCAGGTCAGCTTTGTCTCTTTTTTCTTCAAGCATGTCAAGAGACTCAAGGAGGAGTGATCTATTCGTCATCGGGTCATAGTATGTCACCCTATGAGAGGGGACTTCTAGTTCCACCAGGATTACTGCCTCCAATCCGAAGGAGAGTGAAAAAGGAGTATGGCAAGTTGTTGTCTTAAAGGTTGTTCTGTAGGCCCATAAAGCTAGCGACAACTCATCCACCCACTTGGCTTTGGCCCGTTCCAATCGCTTCTTAAGGATAGATTTAATGACTTTGTTAATTGCTTCAACCTGCCCATTTGTTTGCGAGTGAGCCATAGCCGTATACCTTTTATCAATCTTGTATTTCTGACAGAAGTTTCTGAATTCGACGTTGTCTAACTATGTCTCATTATCAGTTATGATGGTCCTCGGTATCCCAAATCGACAAATAATGCTTCTGACCACAAAACTTATCAGCTTCCTTGCCGTGATCGTGGTTAACGGTCCATCTTCTACCCACTTCGTGAAATAATCCACAACGACGATCGCGTACTTTGCTCCTCCCTTGGCGATGGGTAACACTCCAATAATATCAGTTCCCCACATGGAAAACGGTCATGGGCTTACATTGACTTAAGCTGAGTCGGAGGTACTCTGGGAATTTTGGCGAATCTTTGACATTTGTCGCAGCGTCGTGAATAATCAATCGCGTCTTTATTCACGGTAGGCCAAAAAAATCCATATCGCAACACTTTCTTTGCTAGGGTTTGGCCCCCGGTGTAGTCCCCACACTCACCTTCGTGTACTTCTCGCAGTACATGTTTGATGTCGTCACGTGCGATACATCATAATAGGGGCATTGAAAACCTTTGGCGATAAAGGACGTCGTCCTGTAAAACGTATCTTGCAGCCTTACGTGTTGCAGCTGTCTTTTGCTTTTCTTCAATGGGAGGGCTCCACTCTTGGGGAAGTTCTTGATTGGTATCATCCATGATTCTCTCTCTGGATCAACTTCTAATGCTAGTTCCACCTCCATCAGGTCGAAACTTGGTGATTCCAAAATCTCTATTGGAACCATTTCAGTTTCTTCAGGGTTGTCAGAACTTTCTAGTTTTGCCAACCGGTCTGCTTTCTGATTTTCTATTCTTGGAATGTGTGTTATGATGTAACGCTCCAAATTTCCCAGCAACTCCTTTACTTTTTTGAGATAGGTAACGAGCTGAGGTCCTTGGTAACAAACTCCTCCCGTACCTGGCAGACAACTATCTTGGAGTCACAGCATATATCCAACGTCTTCACTCCTAGTTCTTTTGCGAACTTCAGCCCGGCAATCAGGGCTTCATACTCGGAATCTTTATTGGTAGCAGCAAATTCTAATCACAAGGCATAGTAAATACATCGTCCTTCAGGAGTGATTAAAACAACTCCGGGGCGGGACCTTCGATCATTCTTGGCTTCGTCCGTATATAACTTCCACGGACTAAGCTCTAGCTCTTGTTCTGAAGTAACCACCTTCTCACCCACCGTTTCCTCTTCGAGAATCATGAATTCAGCTATGAAGTCGGCCAAGACCTGCCCCCTTATTGATCTTCGTGGTTGAAAATTCAAATCGAATTGACTCAACTCGATGTTCCATTTAAGTAACCGCCCCGATGCCTCGGGTTTTTGCAACACTTGCCTTAAAGGTTGATCGGTGTATACAACAATAGGGTGAGCCTGAAAGTAATGACGAAGTTTGCGGGAAGCAATCAGGAGACTATAAGCAAGTTTTTCTATTTTAGGGTAATTACGTTCTGCAGCCGCTAGCTTCTTGCTCACATAGTATACGGGCCTCTGGACTTTATCTTCTTCACGTACCAAAGCTGTACCGACGGCATGAGATGATACCGCTAGGTAGACAAACAAATCCTCATGTTCCACGGGTTTTGACAATATTGGAGGCTTCTCTAATAAGTCTAATAGACTCTGGAAAACCTCCACACAATCAGGAGTCCACTCAAAAAAAAATCCCTCGTTTTATCAGATCAAAGAAAGGTACGCACTTATCTGTGGCTTTGGAGATAAACCTGCTCAATGCAGCAACTTTTCCGGCCGGGCTTTGAACATCCTTAATCTTTCGTGGTTCTTCAATATTCCTTATTACTGCTATTTGACTAGGATTTAACTCAATCCCTCGAGAACTCACGATAAACCCAAGTAACTTTCCAGATGTGACCCCAAACGAGTATTTTAGGGGGTTTAACTTCATTCCATATCTTCGAAGAATGTCGAACATTTCGTCTAAGTCCTTTGTATGGTCGGAAGATTGTCTAGACTTCACAAGCATGTCGTCTACATAAACCTCCATGGTTTTTCCGATTTGATTATAGAAAATGCGGTTGACCAAATGCTGATACATGGCTCCTGCATTCTTTAATCCAAACGACATTACCACATAACAATATAACCCT
Source organism: Allium sativum (assembly GCA_030737875.1). NCBI lineage: Eukaryota > Viridiplantae > Streptophyta > Magnoliopsida > Asparagales > Amaryllidaceae > Allium > Allium sativum. The sequence goes on along the minus strand of CM060924.1, from coordinate 170,997,528 downwards.
AAGTCTATGATGAAACTTGTGTGTTCCTGATCTGGTATGTGCATGGGAATTTGATTGTACCCTGAATAGGCATCCATAAAGGATAAAAGGTCATGTCCGGCCATCGAGTCTACTAATTGATCAATCCTGAGAAGAGGAAAGCTATCCTTCGGACAAGCCTTGTTCAAGTCAGAGAAGTCAATACATGTACGCCACTTCCCACTAGATTTTTGACCAGGACAACATTCGATATCCAGTCGGGATATTTCGAATCCTTAATGAATCCATTATCCTTCAATTTCTCTACCTCTTCCTTCAAACCTGCTGACCGCTCTGGGCCTAACATCTGTCTCTTCTGCTTGACCAGCGGGTGCTTTGGATTGATGCTTAAAGAGTGGCACATAATAGCAGGCGAAATCCCACACTTGTCAGCGTGAGTCTAGGCAAACACATCTAAATTTGCCCTTAAGAAATCAGCCAACTCTTTCGCTCGAATTGGATCCAGCTGCGATCCGATCATTAGTACCTTTGTCGAATCTACCTCGTCAATAGATATATCTATTGTCATCTCATTGGGAGTCGCCTTTCTGTCCTCGGGTTCTCTATCCTCTCTGGGATTTATATCCTCGAGCACATCTAAGGGTGACTCTCTTGGGGTTGGACCCCTTAATTGCTATGCTGAGTTTTCCTTCGAAGGGGGCGAATCATCCTTAGATACTATATCCAACCCCTTCATTAGCATCTTCAACTCCGTCATGTAACAAGCTCGTCCCGTAGCTTGGTCGCCACATATCACCCCTATTCCTGCGTCAGTCGGGAATTTAAGCAGTAAGCACCATGGTGCAATACATGCCCTAAATTCGGCGAGGGCCGGTCGGCCTAGGAAAGCATTGTAGGGTGACTCAACATCCAAAACTACAAATGGCAGGATTCTTACTATCTGGCGATCTCCTTGTCCTAATGTCACTGGTAATTCTACGTAGTCCATCAGAGCCGTTGACGCCCCATTGAAGCCCTGTATCCATCCTTCGCAGGGCTTTAAATCTTTTGCTTCGAGTCTCATTTGTTCAAAAGCTTTCTTGAAGAGGATATTGACAGAACTTCCGTTGTCCACCAATACCTTATGGACTAAGGTGGGGCTGATGGCCGTGGTAATTACCAGTGGGTCTTCAGTTGGTGATTGAATTCCGGTATCATCTCTACTACGGAATATAACATCGTCTGACATCGTCTTTTGTTGTTTTACTGCAGTAGTGTATTCGAGGTTACTGCATTCCCCTACCTCAAAGTGCTTGGCAGCATTAACATACTGATCCATTGCTTTGAAACTATAGCTAGCTAGATGGGGTCCGCCTATAATGGTATTAATAACAATTCCTTTACCTTTCTACTGTGCTGTAGGTTTGGAAGTAGGCTGACTTTGGTTCGGAGCTTGCCCTCCTTGTCCCCTGTCCCATGAGGCAACCTTGTACTCATCTAACTTCCCTTCCCGCGACAACTTTTCAACTACATCTCTAAAATGACGGCATTCGTTGGTGGAATGGCCGTGGGTTCCATGGAACAAACAAAACTTTCCCGTTGCGATCTCTTTTTCAGTGAAGTCTCTAGGCGGTGGCTTTTTGTATTGCAATATGTTGTATGTATCCAAGTAAATATTCTCCAACGTATCACTTAACGGCGAATAGCTTTCAAAAGTTTGGAATCGAGGTCTTTTACTAGATTTATTCCCTCGGTTCCTATTCCTCATATTGTCGTTCCCATTCATATTGTTATTACCTCCGTTCTGGTTGCCAACGTTCATCTCAACCTTCCCCGAACTGTCACCGGATTGCTTCACAGCAACATTACTTTGGACACCTTCCCTCGAGGCCCCTTCAGACTTTCTCTTCCTATTTGCATGAGCTTCTTCTCGCCTTAAGCGAATATTGGCCTTTTCGTAGAACAATTCCCTAGTAGGGGGTGGTTTCCCGGATAGATAATCCCTAAATTTTGTGTTTGGATCAACTCCTTCTATTTGGGCCATCAGAATAGTGGGTTCATAAGGGTCACTAACTTTGGTGACAGACAGGTTGAAGCGGTCTAAGTATGATTTCAAAGATTCACCTGGAGCCTGTTTAATCCTTGACAACTGTATGACGCTCTTGGACTTTCGGGCATGAAGCCGGAATTGGTTCATAAAGTGCTCACTCAATTCTGTGAAATTTGATATCGACCATGGAGGGAGTCGGGTGAACCACATTAACGCCACGTCTTCTAGATAAATCAGAAAGGCCTTGCAGTTTACAGCATCTGGAGCTGCTGCGGCATTCATGAACCATGCATACCTCATCAGATGCTGTCCTGGGTCTGTTCTTCCTGAATACCGATCCATCTGAGGCAAGTTGAACCTTCGAGGGAACTAGAAATCCAATATATCATCTGTGAAGGGGGTATGGCTTCGCTCAATGCCCCAATACTCATTAGTGTATCATCGGCTTTTGGACATAATCTGACGCACCATTGCCCATACATCAGCATTTGTTAATGTCTGCATAGGTTCTCTAGGTCTGATATTCAGATTACCCCTGGGTTCCTGATTAGGGGATAACCGCCTGTTTCTAGCGGCGGCTGCTCTACATTGCTCCCTATGCTCCCGGTCAATCTTAGGAGGAAGAGGCTGGAGAAGTTGCTGTTGCATAGGATTAGTAATATTAGGATCCCTGGGTAGAACGTGGGATCCATGCATGGGCAGCAACATAGGCTCTCTCAAGCTCGGGTCATCAGGCTCTAATATACGAGTGGCGTCTTCGCGGGATCCTAAAGATCCAAAAGTTAACTGATCAAGGTTCTGAGGTCGTTCAAGCGGCCTTCTTTCACGAGGACGTTTCTCATCTGAAGAAGATGAAAAGTATGCAGCAAGGCGGCATGTTGGGGAATGTGTCTTTTGCCTCCGGAGCTCATTGAGTTCCCTACTCATGGTGATCATGTTCTCTTGCATGCGAAGACTGTCACGCTTATGGGCTTCCAATACATTTCTAGTACTGTCCAGCATGTCAAGAAAATGCGAAAAATCCTGGTGTGTGATGGGTGCAGATGGAGCAGGTTGATCACCAGTTGTCGTGGCCAGCATCGGAGCATTGGTGGGTGCTCGAGTAGAAGTACCAGCTTCAGTCTCATTCGGTTCGGAGTAGGGTGTCAGAGTCAATTCGGTTCGGAGGGGTCTGAGTAGCTGGAGTACTTCATGATCGGTTTGGGTTCTCCTGCTCAATTCGGTTCGGAACGTTCGGTTCGGATCGGGCTTGTCCAGAGCTTTGCCCCTGCGACCTCGTCAATACGATGGCTTGTTGTTCTTCTCTAGCATTGTTCCCCCTAGCGCCTTGCACTTCTTTTCCTTTCCCTTTAGCTATAATGTCCAATATTTCAATAATTAATCAGTAAACGCTTGAAATTGTCGGAAATAGAGGATTAACTTCTTTGAACTTGTAGGTCCAAATAGTAGAACGATAATCCCAAAAAGTGAAGAATTCAAAGATTCTCAGTGAAACCACCAAAATGTTAGATCCAAAAATGGCTCTAACACCCAAACTAGGAACGATCTCTGATGAAATGAAACTAAAAGTGAAGAAAACACACAATTTATTGTGGTTCGACGTTAAATAGCATATGTCCACTTTATACTCTTTGAATTGATGATTTGAATGAAGATACAACAATGATTCTCACTCACTTCTATTCATATCATACATAAATTCACTCAATCTTTTCAGAAATGTACTTTATAAGATGATTGTAATATGAAGATGGTGATAAAATTTGGTTCTCAAAGGAGTTTCAATTCTGAAAATGCCGAAAGATCCTTTCAAATGTGTCTTGATGGTGTATTTATAGGCGAAAAATGCTTCTGGAATGGCTTCGGTTCGGATCCACGTGGCATCCATCCCACTACTATCGGGTCTGGATGGGATATGATTGTGACAGCACATCAGGTTAGTGATGAACACAGGGAGAACGTGTGTTCAACCGTTCCGAGTCTTCAGGGAACGTGGATATAACTACAGTAGCTTCCGTTATCTGGGACCGGATCGGTTCAGATGGAGGGGTTGATCGGGTACGCAAAGAGTGAAGAGAGCGGATCGGGTTTCCTCCGCTCCGATGCGATTCTGTCCCAGTCCCTTAGCTTTCTGCTTAGCAACGTTTCGGTTCGGCTTAGCCATCCCGATCCGATCCGACCTCCCAAAGTGTGTTTCTCCAACTAACACTCTTAACCGATTGATCTTCTAACTTTGTGTAGCCTAGTTCACAAAGTAGGCTAACACTACTAAAAGTAAACAAAATTAAAACTAAGTAGGCTACACTATAGATTGATGCTTAGGTAGGTTGTATAAAAAGCTAAATTACATAAGATCTAGAAAAAATTTATGAGTACATTATACAATGACAAAATTATACATAAAAATAACACATAATTGCCAGATAATCGAATAATTTAACAAATAGGAAATACTTTTTAAAATTGCTTGAAGCTTGCAAAACCATTTATATGCATGTGGATTTGGCAGTTGAGGAGCTGGAATGTAGAAACGTCAGCGGTGAAAAAGGTATAGTAGTGTCAAATTGATGGTGGATATGAAAGAAGGAAGATGGTTAGGGCTTCCAAATGGGTATCTTAAGAAAAAATAGATTGAGATAAATAGAAGAATTTAGATATTTCAAAGATATAATTTCGAGCGGAAAGCGAAATGAATGTTTGTGGATAAAGAATCCGCAATTTTAAGAAGACATTGTTGTAGAAGAAATAAATTTTATGGCCAATGTATTTGGCTTTAAATAAGTATATTTTGCAAATCTCTAGACAAATTTCTCTAATGGTCGGTTTGATTATTAATGTAATATTGGGTTTCCTTGTTTTTTTATTTTGTGCCACATCATGAATAAGTTGTATCTCAAACTTCAAAGTCTTTATGTGAAGATGTTTATAAGTAATGAAAAGGTTGTGTTAAAATCTACCGTTAATAAACTATTTTCCCGCTTTTTTTATAGTTTGTTCTTTTGTTATTCCATAAAATTTTGTTTATTTCACAACATATTTCAGCACTTTCTCTAAATAAAAATTATAGGTCTAGAGTTATGATAATTAAGAAAGCCATATCTATTCATTTTCATGTGGATTCTTCTTTTTCTTTTAATTGACTTTGAAATGAGATAGACTTCTGTGATAACCTGATTGATATCTCGGTATTGTTTTTTTTCTTTCTCGAAACTTGTATTTAATCAATAATTCAATTTGAATTGATTCCAAGTTTATAACAGGTGGTGTTGGTTTCTTTGGGATTTCTTTTATATATTTGGGTTAAGTTTTGAACGATTTTCTTTATAAGATATTGAATTCACGTATTATCTTACTCAAATTACTGACCTACATGATTTTTGCACGAATGAATATTTTTTTGGTGCTAATTTTGAATTTAATTTGGGACTAAAATTATTTCAAAAACTAACTTGTTGTACATATCTTATTCTATTAATTTTGTTACTGTTTTTGTTTTTAGATATCTATCTATCTGTAACACCCCACACCCGCTAAGGTCACTCACTAAGGGAATGCCTTAACTTCGGTGGAGCATTTTAAGTGAATATAGAACAGAAAAATTACACAAGACATATATAAATACTTGAAAATCAAAAACATCATTTCATTGCAGCAGAAGGTAAACATGTTTAGTTACAACACCATAAAGAGTCAAGTACTAAATATCCATCCTGATAAAAACATAAGTACATAATCCCACTACATAAACAATAGCCATAAAAGAAAAGATAAGTCGGGCTTTACATCACGGTCCAAGCTCCAAGAGATAGATAAAGAAGTCTGATCAAAGCCCATTAGTGCTAGGCCCAACCTGAGGACCTGAGGGGGAAAAAGATAAAAACAACGGGGTCAGACATAAGTCTGAGTGAGCCCTATAACTTTAACAACACAATTATCAAAGTAATTAGGGTATGATATAAAATTGGTACGGGATGACTGGGGATAAATGACTACACTAAGTAGCCAAATAGACATAGGATGAACTAAGATAACGGTAAAGACGCATCTACCCACCCAAGGGTAATTACTAACTGCACCACACCAGTCATTCCTACTTAAAGGTTGATCCCTCCCAAGGACTTAGAAAATTTACCCAGTAGTTTCGTGTACCCCTAGCTGACTACATAGGTGTCGTCTGCCCCTATCTCCACTAGGTGTACCCACTACTCCCAAGCGATCGGCTCCCTACCGTAGATACCCGTGCTGGCCTCACAGTGGGGTGTATCATTCCCCAAAGTGGCAACCCGATACAACAAATGGTGCACGGCTTATACCTACACGATGCAACAACGTCTTACCTACCAGCCCGGGTCCACACACGCATATGAAACCCATCGGACTTGCGTTGCCACCGCTAACCCGTTTTGGCCTCTTATAATCAAGCCCAGTACGCGTGTCCCGTCCTCGACATGGGTCGAGCCCAATAAGATACATATGGGTTACTGGTTGAAATGGGCCCCCCACAAGCTACCTCCTAAGCTTGTCATTTTATCTAGTGCATCCCACTTAACCCTTTAATCATGTTTAATTACATATTTCCACTTGGTTAAGTATTCTAATCGTATTTTCTATTGCCACCCAAGGCAACTTACTAGATTTCCTCATGCCACCCAAGGCACTTACTTGATTTCCACATGCCACCCAAGGCACCCACTTAACCCCTCATGCCCACTACATGCTTATCTGGTTAAGTGTTTCTTAATTAATTAAAAACGTAACTGTTGTAAAGACCTCTCACATTAGACTATCTTTTATGGCAGCTGGATTTGCCGATTGGGTCCGGGCAGCCTTACGCCATAACCGAGTCTAACCTCGTGTCTATACACTTGTCACGTATTTGGTTTGTGCCTAAGACCTCTCACATTGGGCCAATCATTTGTAGCCGCTGGATTTGCCGGTCGGTTCCGGGAAGTCTTACGCTACAAAAGGGTCCAACCTCGTGTCTTAGTCGATTAATTACACCTAATTAATCACCCCTGAATTAATTTTCCCTAATTAATTCCAATTTTAACGATGTACATAATTGACTCAATTATGTCCATCCACTTTATGGTATGCATAATCATACCAACTTCACACAATTTCATTAACATGTTTATTAACCCCATCGTTCCCCACGTAATTCGCTAACATGACATAAAAGGGAAGATTCATCACAAATACAATGGGTTCAACTTGCATAACACATTAGTATCAACATGGGTTTAAAGGTGTCAACATGCATATAGCATCAAACCCAACTAGCATAAATAATCAACCCAAACTTGCATGAATCACATATGTCATAAAGAGGTTAACTTGCATAAGTTTCTTATGTCATACAAAGGGGTAAACTTGCATATGTATGTAAAACATATAAAGGGGTTAACTTGCATATGTATGCATATCATACTAAGGTGTAAACTTGCACATGTCACTTGCATATAATCAAACGCCAAACTTGCATAACATGTCATATGTGAACTTGCATATAATCATACACCAAACTTGCATACATATGAACTTGCATATAATCATACACCAAACTTGCATAATCATGGTGTCATAATGGATCAATGTTTATCATAGCAATTTGCATAACTAGCATCATGAACACATAGCCTAACACTTGCATAACATCATGATCATGTAGCATATAACTTGCATAACTTGCATAACATCATGAACATGTAGCATATGACTTGCATAACATCATGAACATGTAGCATATGACTTGCATAACTTGCATAACATCATGAACATGTAGCATATGACTTGCATAACTTGCATAACATCACAAACACATAGCATATAACTTGCATAACACGCATAACATCATTAACACATAGCATATAACTTGCATAACATGCATAACATCATTAACACATAGCATATAACTTGCATAACTTGCATTGCTCCACATTCATAGCCATAACCTCATTATATCCTATCATAATCATTTCAATAATTGGTCATTAAGGCTATAGAAAACTCACAACTTGTTGATTAGCACTCCTAAGAAGAAGATTAAGTTGCTAGAGTTGATTAGAAGTTGATTTGAGAAGCTATCTTCCTCTTTAATTTGATGGAGGCTCCTTCAAGTTGCATTTTGACGGCATAACGGTGTTGTAGCTATTTTTAGTATGAATTTGGGTAGTCTTAGGGTGTATTTATAGAGTAGTTAGGTGTTTTAGGCCATTAGATTAACCCTAAATTAGATTAGAGCCGTCAGATCTCGTCCTAGCCACCAAAACACAGCCCAAAAGCCAAGCTGATGCACCCAGGTCACCTGGGCTCGACCAGGGAGGTCGACCCCCAGGTCGACACTAGGGTCGACTCCCCAGTCGACCTGGTGGGTAGGTCGACTCCCCAGTCAACCCCTTGGGTCTGGCGGGAATTTTCCCGCCACTTCTGAAATGTTTGAATTTTTATTTTTAAATCTGTTTTGAATTTCTGAAAACTTCTTCGGGCCTTAACTGGGTCATACGGACTCCGTTTTTCGAAAACTCGGACTCTATTTCGCGTATTTTTCCGAGACGAACGCAATGGCATAGCCCGTTTCCCCTGATTCAGATTTTAAAATTTAATTCTGCCCTGTTTTATATTATAGCAAGTTATTCAACATACGGGGTGTTACATTCTCCCCTACTTAAAGGATTTCGTTCCCGAAATCTCTAAGTCAAGAAGAACGTATCCTACCAACCAAACAACCTTCTACTAAACCATCAAACACTGGCATCCATTGTCCTTAGAGTTTCTAATGCTGTATGAACATATGCAAATAGTGTGTGTATATGTTCCCTGTCTAATGCAAAATCAGGCGGTCTACTGATTCAGTTGACCTCCTTAATGCAAATCATGATAGTGCCATGCATCCAATATGTATGCGAAAAAACCTTATCGACACATACTATTTCTACATGAGTGCACAACCATACACCAAAATGCATCATCCATATGATAACGCAACCATTATACATCCATTAATATAGCTACCTACACACAATTTTATGCAATATGCAATATGAAGTGATTGAGCCGATCTAGTGCCTAGAGTGTGTGTATATGCATCCACGAGCAACCACTAGCAACCACTTGCATCCACGCGCATCCATCAAACATAACATGTCTCAAACACATGTTTCAACCATAGGTTTACCCTATCTAAAGGTCAAAGGTACTAATGAGAGGACATATTAAAGATAAGATAAGTACTAGACAAACGATAAAGGAGAAGTTAAAAGACATACCCTCAAAAAGGAGTGGGTATAGTGAACGCATCTTCGCTTCTGTCTCCCAGGAAGCATTGCTCTCATCTTCTCCCCATTGCACTTTGACTAGTCGCACCTCTCTGTTCCTCAACTACCTAATCTCTGACCCAAGGATGCGAGTAGGAGCTCGTCGAATAGTCGCATCACGCTCTACCTCCACTTCTCTTAGCAAGCTCGGCTCTACCACCTCTGCAGTCTCATGTAGGCACTTCCTCAAATGTGACACATGGAATACGTCATGTACCCCACTAAGTCTCTCGGGCAAATCCACTCTATATGCCATCCGTCCAATCCTTTCCTTAATAGGAAACGGTCCTACAAATCTTGGAGCTAACTTCCCAACGGACCCAAAGCGAACTACATTCCGTAATGGAGATACTTTGACAAAGACCATGTCCCCAACCTCAAACTCAAGATCCGTCCTCCTCTTATCCGCGTAAGATTTCTGCCTGTCTTGCGCCGCTTTCATCTTCTTTCGAATCAAGTCAATCTTTTCCGAAGTCTCTCTAACCATATCAGTCCCAAGCAAGATCTTATCTGTAGATTCCCACCAACATGTAGGTGATCGACAAGGCCTTCCATAAAGAGTTTCGAAAGGAGCCATACCAATACTGGACTGAAAGCTGTTGTTATATGCGAACTCCACCAATGGAAGATGCTCTTCCCAAGTACCTCCAAAATCCAAGATACAAAGCCTCAATAGGTCTTCCAGAACACGATTCACCCTCTCGGTCTGGCCGTCCGTCTGAGGATGATATGCGGTGCTCAAACACAACTTAGTCCCCACCGCCTCTTGCAAACTCCTCCAAAACTCGCTAGTGAAGATAGGATCTCGATCACTCACTATGCTAGAGGGTACCCCATGCAATCGAACTATCTCTCGAAGATAAACCGAAGCTTGCCATGGAGCAGTCCTCTTGCTCTTCACAGGTATGAAATGGGCACTCTTAGTAAGTTTGTCTACCACAAACCAAATTCCCGTATTACCCTTCCTCGATCTCGGTAACCCATCAATAAAATCCATCGAGACACTATCCCACTTCCATTGCGGAACTTCCAATGGGTGAAGCAACCCACCTGGTTTCTTTTGCTCCGCTTTCACTTGTTGGCACACCAAGCATCTAGCGACATACTCGGCCACATCTTTCTTCATACCGGCCCAAAAGAAAACTCGCTTCATGTCTTGGTACATCTTATCCCCACCGGGATGAATGGTCATCCTGGAACGGTGTGCATCATCAAGAATAGCCTTCCTCAAACCCTCGTCTTGCGGTACACAAAGTCTACCGTCTCTACGCAAGCACCCCCTATCGTCTAGGGTGTACCTACTCAAATGGCTGGACGACTCCCCCCTTATGAGCCTCTCTACCAACTCAACCAACTGTAGGTGGTCCCTTTGTGCCTCGCCAATCCGTCCCAAAAGAGTAGGTCTGACCTCCAAGGATGCTAGCAAACCGGGTATATAGTCAACGGAAGGTCTGAAATCAAACATTGAGATAAATTCCAAGCTTCGTCGTTCCACGAACAATGGACTCAAGGACAACCTTTTTCTACTCAAGGCGTCCGCCACCACGTTACCCTTGCCAGGGGTATACGCTATCTCAAAATCATAGGATGCTAAGAACTCCATCCACCTTTGCTATCTCAAGTTCAAATCCTTCTGAGAAAACAAGTACTTCAATGATTTGTGGTCAGTGAACAATTCGAATCTCTCTCCCAGAAGATAATGGCGCCAAATCTTAAGCGCAAAAACAATAGCGGCCAACTCTAAATCATGGGTAGGGTAATTTTTCTCATGCTTCCTCAACTGCCTTCCACCATAGGCTATTACCCTTCCCTCTTGCATTAAGACTGCGCCCAGTCCAGTCCCACAAGCATCGGTATAAACAACAAATGGCTTACTCCCATCTGGCAACACTAAGACTGGAGCTGTGGTTAAAGCCCTCTTTAACCGTCGGAACGCATCATCACAATCTAAGTCCCATGCGAAGACTAGGTTCTTCTTCGTCAAGCGAGTTAATGGGGCTGATATCTTCGCGAAGTCCTTGATAAACTTCCTATAGTAGCCAGCCAACCCCAAGAAACTCCTCACCTCGGTAGCATTCTTCGGAACCTTCCAATCTTGAATGGATACTACCTTCGCGGGATCCACAGCTATCCCTTCCTTGGAGATCATGTGCCCCAAGAACCGCACTTCCTTCCTCCAGAAGTGACATTTAGAGAATTTAGCCTTAAGGCTATGCGCTCGAAGAGTCTCCAACACTTCCCTAAGATGTAGGGCATGCTCTTCCTCACTCTTAGAAAATACTAAGATGTCATCAACAAAGACCACCACGAACTTATTAAGGAACTCCCTGAACACCCTACTCATCAAATCAACAAAGTATGCAGGGGCGTTCGTCAAACCAAATGGCATCACTATCCACTCATAGAAACCATCCGGAGTCCTAAAGGCAGTCTTGTCTATGCTATCCTCAGCCACCCTCAACTGATGAAACCCCGTGGCTAAGTCCAACTGGGAAAATACTGAAGCGCCAACCAACTGATCAAAAAGATCATCAATCCTCGGCAATGGGTGTCTATTCTTCTTTGTGAGTTTGTTGAGTTCTCTATAGTCTACACAAAATCTGAGGGACCCATCCGCCTTCGTGGCAAAAACTACTGGAGCACCCCACTCCGATATACTCCGCCTTATGAACACCTTCTCAAGCAACTCCCCTACTTGCTTATGGAGTTTCCTCCTCTCACGAGGAGCCATGTGGCGCACTGGTAAAGATACTGGTTTAGCATTATCCACCAGATATATTCGGAAGTCTATCTCCCGCCTCGGAGGTAAGCCCTTCACCTCGTCAAACACATCCGAGTATTCCCGGACCACTCTAACAGATCGCAAACTCTCGACCGAAGCGTCAAGCGATTCAAGATAACTTAGCATAACTGAATCCATGGGATTACAAGAAATCTCGAGAGTGTTACCCAAGCGGGTCATGAGCCTAACAACTCTCCTTTCGCAATCAAGAACGGCACCATTACTGGATAACCAGTCCATGCCCAAAATCAACCCATAGCCTGTGAAGCCCAAAACAAAAGCATCACATCTAAACTCAACGCTAAGTATAGAAATCTTCAAACCCAAACATATCATGGACAAATAAGTGGAGCCCCCAATTGGGTTTAAAACAACCAAGGGATCATCTACTAGACCGGTGTCTAAGTGCAGTGACTCAACTAATGATGATGAGATAAACGAATGCGATGCGCCAGAATCAAACAATGTACGGACAGGATGATCAAATAGAAAAACCAGACTTTCAACGGAAATAGTTCTACCTCTTTCCTGAATCGGTGGAACCGCGAGAGCCTGAACTTGCCCCCTTGCCTGACCCGGTGCCACAAGAGCTTGCACCTGTCCTCCTGAGGTAGATCCCGTACTTTGCCCCTTCTTAGGGCAATCTTTCATTAGATGCCCTGCTTCACCACAGTGGTAGCAGCCAGTCTTCTTCTTCTTCCGACAATCTTTTCTTAGGTGGCCTGGTATCCCACAATTGAAGCACTTCTTCTTCCCCTTGCCACCGTTGCCTTTCCCACCCTTGTTTTGCTGTTGCTGAGGTCTCTTTTGATCTCCTTTCTTCTCGGGTGCCTTATTAGCATTGGGACCCTTCTCTTCCTCATGCATGAGTGCCATGTCAACTAGCTTCTCAAAGGTTGCCCCCATAGGGATGTGAGTCATAGACAAACCATGCATCGGTTCATTCAAGCCTTTCACGAACCTCAAAGCCTTCTTCTCCGTGTATTCACCATGTCTATGCCAAACCTTGCCAATTGATGAAACTTGTTGACATATTCCTTCACCGAGAGGTTTCCTTGCTTTAGAGTCAAGAATCTTTCCATATACAAGTTTTCCTCCGCCCTTGAGAGAAATTTTGCCACAAATCTTTGCCTAAAATCCGCCCAAGAGTCAACGGGGCGTTCTCCATTAGTGACCTCCCACCAAAATGAGGCCTCTCCCTTCATTAACCAAGCAGCTAACTTGACTTTCTTTCCTTCTTCCATCTCAAAGATAACTATCAACTCTTCCACCTCCTTAAGCCAATCTCTAGCCTCCACAAAAGTTTCTGATCCTTGAAAAGGTTTCCCTCCCATAGCCTTAAATTCCTTGCAAGTCTTAGCGAAAGTATCCGTGCGAGGAGGAGGAGGGGGAGGAGGAAGATCGGGTGCTACGGTTGGTGGAGGAACATTTGCTGGACCCGCAGTGGCGGCCCTAGCCTCCATCAATCTCCTATACCATACTGGTATCGTCACACCCTCCGGAAAATTAAGATCTTCAGCCATGCTGAAACGAAAAAGGAAAGATTCAAAACGGAGAGTTCGAAAGATAAAGATATGGCTATTGGGGATTATGCTTTTCTTTCAAAAACTTTTCTCTTTAAAGACACGTTTTTGAAAATACTTCTTCCAAAAATGTTTTTAGAAAAATAGTTTTCTAAAAATTTTATCTGTTCTGGTAACCTTTGTGTAACAACCCGTATTTTCAATAACCTGTTATAACATAAATCGAGGCAGAATTTAATTCAAAAATCTGAATCAAGGAAAACGGGCTATGCCATTGCGTTCGTCTCGGAAAAATACGCGAAATAGAGTCCGAGTTTTCGAAAATTGGAGTCCGTATGACCCAGTTAAGGCCCATTGAAGTTTTCAGAAATTTCCATGTCAAAAACAGATTTGAATTTCAAATTCAAAGTTGGAAATTAGGGCAAACTGGCGCAGGCGGGAAAATTCCCGCCAGGACCCCCATGTCGACAGGCATGTCGACAGGGTCCCCAGGGTGTCGACAGCCCTGTCGACAGCCCTGTCGACACAGGGTGGCCGGGCAGTTTTGCCTGGCGCACCATTTTGGGTCTTGGTCTGGTCTTGTGGCTTGGTTCTAGAGAATTCCGAAATCTGACGGACCTAAACTAACCTAGGGTTAATCCTAGGGCTAAAAACACTTTAATCTTCTATAAATAAGACCCTAATCCTACCCTAAAACCTAATTTATTCATTCTAGTAGCTAAACTATGGCAAATTGATTTCTCAAATGGCCTCCACTTAAAAACCCTAGCCTCCACATTCTTCAAAAATCATTCTTATGAAGATTTTGATGTTCATACAAGCATTTCTAAGTTGTATGAATGATCATTAGCTTGCATACATCATCAAGTTGCAAGCTTTAATTGCTAAGCTAGAGTTTTTGGGATTTTTGTTAATTGGAGCTTTGTTTTGGGTTTTTATATGCTTGCATAAAGGGCTTCTCAATCTTTATTAGTAGATTTGTGTCTTCATAATATTGGTAAGCCCTCTTACCTTCATTTTAGAAACTCTAAAGTTAATATGTGATGAAAGTTGGGATATATGCATGTTTAATAAGTTATGCATGCTTATGCGAGTTCAATATGCCATGTTACACAAATTTAACAAGTTATGCATGTTTATGCAAGTTCACTATGCTATGATTTGCAAGTTTAACAAGTTATGCATGTTTATGCAAGTTCACTATGCTATGATTTGCAAGTTTAACAAGTTATGCATGCTTATGCAAGTTCACTATGCCATGATTTGCAAGTTTATTGAGTTATGCATGATTATGCAAGTTCACTAGGCCATGATTTGCAAGTTTATTGAGTATGCATGATTATGCAAGTTCACTATGCCATGATTTGCAAGTTTATTGGGTTATGCATGCTTATGCAAGTTCACTATGCCATGTTATGCATGTTTAATAAGTTATGCATGCTTATGCAAGTTCACAATGACATGTTATGCATGTTTGACAAGTTGTGCATGTTTATGCAAGTTCCCTATGCCATGTTAGGCAAGTTTAACATGTTATGCATGTTTATGGTAATATGCAAGTTCACTATGCTAAGTTATGCAAGTCTAACATGTTATGCATGTTTGTTGTGATATGCAAGTTCATCATGTATGTTATGCCAAGTTCCCTCTTCCTATCCTTTATGCGTTATTACGAATATGTAAGCGATAGAATGACGTTGGGGGTTTGGGTAAACTTAAAATACACGAAAATATAAGATTGGGAATTTACCTATTAAGTTAGGTCTACCCCTTGGGAATTTACCTATTAAGTTAGGTCTACCCAAGTATTTGTTGACTTGTAATTATGTTTTGAAATAAAGTGGACATGACACTTAGAAAACATAAGTGTGGCCAACTCGAGGTTGGGTTGAGTTTGTAGCGTAATTCTACCCGGAACCTACCGGCTTAACTAGTGGCTACAAACAATAGGACCCAATGTGAGAAGTTGGTCATGTGGTGCCAAGACCCGAGGTTAGACCAAGTTGTGGTGTAAATCTACCCGGAACCCACCGGCTTAACTAGGTAACCACAACAAAGTCTAATGTGAGAGGTTAAGGTGCATTAAATTAATTAATGCCTCATGATTAGGGTTAAGTCAGGGTCCACTAATACTTAACCAATTTGGGGATTCGAGAGATTGAAATGGGGTTAAGTTGTGAACTGTCGGTTACACTTAACCAATTTAATCCATTTGGGGATTCGAGGGATTGAAATGGGGTTAAGTTGTGAACTGTCGGTTACACTTAACCAATTTAATCCATTTTGGGGTTTCGAGGGATTGAAATGGGGTTAAGTTGTGAACTGTCGGTTACACTTAACCAATTTAATCCATGATTAGTGAAGGGTTAAATCGCACTTAACCCTCTTAGGAAACCCTAGCAACGTGGTCTGTTCCAGCAGTAATCCCAGTTTGGTATCATCACAACCCTAGAGGCTAGGCTAGGGAGGGGCACGATTAACAGACTGATGTAAGCGACCAAAGCGATGGCTGAGTGGTACAGCGGTGCGGGTCCAGGCGGGCTACGGACGTGCACGTAATCCGGTATTGGACAAACTCAAGGCACGGGTACCAGTAGGTTTAGACTGTGCATTATTGCTTCAGTGTCTGGGGTTGACACCCGAGGGCTTGATACACCCGAAGGTGGACCCAGCACAGTCTGACTACATCCATATGTGGGCCGTATGGACACCAACACTTGACGTGTTAGGCTTATAGGGAGCCGATCGACTAGACCGTTTGGTTGGACCTTATATTAAGGTCACTTCATGTTATTGGGTCAAAGCTTGGGCCAAGGGATCAATACCTGT
Source organism: Allium sativum (assembly GCA_030737875.1). Lineage (NCBI taxonomy): Eukaryota > Viridiplantae > Streptophyta > Magnoliopsida > Asparagales > Amaryllidaceae > Allium > Allium sativum. The sequence continues at coordinate 170,981,070 of CM060924.1, read as the reverse complement.
TATGTTGGTTTGCTAGTACACCGTGGTGCAAAACTTAACCTTGTTTATGCGATGACACCTCTATCTATCTTGTAGTTAATTTATCATGCCAGTATGTTGTTATCTATGATCATCTCAGTTTCCATCATGCTGTTAACTTTATTAGTTTATAGACTGATCGTAGCAGGGCTTACTCAGTCTTTTTGACTGACCTGTTTTCTTTCGCCTCTTTTCTTCCATTCCCCCCCCCCCCAGGTTCTCAGGGAGGGAATACAGGAGCCTAGCTTGGATCTTAGATGCTTCCTTGGATAGCTCATGTATGCTTTGGACTTGAGCTCGCTATGGTTTTTCCACTTTGGGGATAGCTACTTTTATGTTTTCCTTTTCAGTTTCAGATGATGTTATTTTATGTACTAGACTTGTTTATTTGGGAAATTGACATTTTGATGTACCAGACTTGTGTTTTGAAATGGTTTAAAAATCTTCCGCTGTTTTATTTACTTACTCTGTTTATTTACATATATATATATATGTCATGTCCTGCCTTGTTATATCATTATGCATGTTTACCTTGTTTTAAAATGCCCCACCAAAGTCAGAGTTGCTTGCAAGAGCCACCCTGGCGGAGGTGAGGTGTCACATTTGGTATCAGAGCATATGGTTTACGAGAAGGGATAAAAAGGTTTTTAAAACTTTTGAAAAACTATTTTCAAAACCAAGTATAGAGTATTTTCCAAAGAAAAGTCTAGTTATTTTTAAAGGCTATTCCCCAAAAGCCATTAGCACTATCCTTTGAGCCCTCGTTTGAACTTTTTTCTTTTCGTTTCCAGCATGTCTGATAATCTCGTCTTGCCCGAAGGAGTAACAATACCCGATTGGTTTCGTCGGTACTTGGAAGTCACGGCACCGGTCCCGGGTGTCTCTAATGATGTCTTTCCAGTCGAGGCCGTTGTTCCTCCTCCTCCTTCCATAGTTGATGTTCCTCTTCCCCCTCAGCCTCCACAAGCGGATTTTGCGGAAACTTGTAAGAACTTTAAGATGATGGGTGGCAAGAATTTTAGTGGAACAGAGACTTTTGTAGAGGCAAGGAATTGGTTGAAAGAGACCGAAGATCTTTTAGCCACCTTTGATATAGGCGACCGCAAGAAGGTTTTATTAGCGGTATGGTTGCTAAAGGAAGAAGCTGCACGTTGGTGGGTAATCACCACCGCTACTAGGCCAATTGAGACTTGGGATGACTTTAGAGGAAGGTTTGGACTGAGGTTCTTATCACTGAAGCAAGGGGACATGACTATTAGGGAATACATAGATAAGTTCAATCAACTGGCTCGGGTCGATTTAGACTCGGTTAATACAGCTCAGAAGAAGGCCCTACACTTTGCTCTAGGATTAAACGAGCCATTACATGGTTTGGCCATGTCTCATATACCCTTGGGGGCGACTTTCGAGAATTTGGTAAATATGGCCCTACTTCAAGAAGAAGAAGATAACAATGACAAGAAAGAGGTCAAGGCGAATGAGTCTCAAGGCAAGAGGGTAAATTCCGGGAAACGAGGCAAGAATAACAACAACCGCAAGGACAAGCCAAGAGAGAATAGGAAATGCAACTTCTGTGGTAAAGTGGGACATACATCCAGGGAATGTAGGAAGAAGAAGAGAAAGCGGGGCGAATGCTTTCATTGTGGTGAGTCTGGACATCTCAGCAAGGATTGCCCGAGGAAACAAGGGCAAGGTCAGACTCAGTATGTGGGACTATCTGGAGGGCGAGTTCATCCCCTTAACACCGTTCTTCTAGCTCATGATAGAGGTAGTGTTTCTGTTGAAAGTCTTGTTTACATTTTCTGACTTTCCCTGTACGTACTTTGTTTGATTCTGGCACATCGCATAGTTTTATTTCATCTGATTTAGTTGAAAGTTTGCACCTAAGTACTAGTCTAGTTGATGATCCCGTATGTGTTTCAAATCCAATTGGGGGTTCTGCCCGTTTGTCTGTGGTCTGAGTGGATTTGAAAATTTCTATCTTGAGTATAAAATTCTCGTGGGATGTTTATATTCTCGGTTTCAGGGGATATAGGTTGATTTTGGGCATGGAATGGTTGTCCTGTTTTGGAGCCATTCTTGGTTTTTGTATATAGGGTTGTGAGGCTCATGACTCGCCTCGGTAATACCCTAGAAATTTCTAGCAACCCTATGGGTCCCGTCATGTTATGTTATCTTGAATCCCTCGACTCGTCTATCGATAGTTTGCAATCTGTGAGGGTGGTCCAAGACCTGATATCTTAGGTGAAGTGAAGGGGTTACCCCTGGACGTGGGATAGATTTCCGCATTATCTGGTTGGTAATACCAAGCCAGTTTCGTGGCCGGTTAGGCACATGACCTCACGAGATTAGAGTTAAGAAAGCAAGTCATGGAGTTGCTTGAGAAGAAATTCCTGAGACGAAGCATTTTCGAAGAAGGTGCTCCAGTAGTATTCGTTACTAATGTGGACAGTTTGCTTCGCTTATGTGTTGATTATCGTGAGAAGAATAGACAACCGTTACCAAGGATCGATGATTTGTTTGATCAGCTTGTAGGAGCATCTGTTTTCTTTTGATCCAGCTACCGGATTCCATCAGCTTAGGATGGCTGAGGATGGAATTGACAAGACCGCGTTTAGGACTCTAGATGGATTTTTGGAATGGCTAGTCTTGCTATTTGGTTTGACTAATGCACCCGCATATTACGTGAACTTGATGGGTAGGGTGTTTAGGGAGTCCTTGAACAAGTTTGTCGTGGTCGTCGTAGAAGATATTTTGATCTCCTTAAAAGAACGAGGAAGAGCATGCTAGACATCTCAAGGAGGTGATGGATACGCTTAGAGCCACCAGTTGAAGGTCAAGTCCTCCAAATGTCACTTTGGAGGAAAGAAGTTGGATTTCTTGGGCACATAGTTCCTAAGTAAGGCTTAGCGGTGGATTCCGCTAAAGTGGTTGCGGCTTCAGACCGGAAAACCCTAAAGAGGGCAATTGAAGTAAGAAGCTTTCTCCGTCTGGCTAGTTAGTTAGCATTCCCTGAGCTTAGAATTACTCTTCTGGATCAAGAAGGGGGTTTCACAGGAAGAAGACCCGCAGTTAGTCAAGAACATGGACCAGTTGATTCGAGGCGAGATGTTAAGTCACCTCGCTAGATATATTATAGATGACAAGGGATGACTAAGGCGCGATGAGAGATTATGTGTTCCTCGAGTGGAAGACTTGGTAAAGAAGGTTCTTGAAGATGCGCATCACTCGAGGAGGTGGCCGAGTTGGTCTCAGGATGCATGTTGTGCCACCAGGTTAGGGCCAAGTCATAGAAGCCCGGCAGGCCATTACCTCCATTGGAGGTTCCGCAAGGGAAGTGTGAAAACATCTCGATGGATTATGTGGATAGATTACCTAGATCAAAGAAAGGGAATACGGGTAGGTGGGTCATAATAGGTAGACTCACGAAGAGTACTCATTTCAGTCCGGTGAAGAGCGAGAGGACTGCATCATGGTTAACAACGGTTTACCCTCAAGAAGTTGGCCAGTCTTGAAGCCATGGGTAGGCAACTGAATCTAGGTAGGGCCTATCACTCATAGGCGGATGGTTCATTTCGATTACGCATGAGTTATAGAAAATCACGTTGGTAAGGGCAATTGGCAACGTGGATTGTTATTTTCAAGAAAAGTTCTGCTGCGTGGAATACTTTATAGTAAGTAGACGAGATCCAGGATTCACTAGTGAATTTTGGAGAGCTTGCATGAAATCATGAAGTTACCGTTATGTTTAAGCCAAGTATACAGAAAGAAGAATAAGTGGAAAAGGAAGACGAGAGGCGATAATGAAATGAATTCCAACTCGAATTTGATAAATAGGAGTTAGGAAGCCAAGAAATCATGAAGTAAAAGACGGTCAAAGCACAGTGGAGTTAAGCTCAAGGAAACGTGACTAAGAAGAGTGAAGACTAGATACACGCATCATATCTCTTTGTAAGAGTGCATCCTTGATCCTTGTTTTCCTGTGGAGCTTACTTACAAGTTATCTTTTGTATATATCCTCTCGGTCCCATTCTCGATCTTATCTCTGTTGTAAACTCCATAAGGGGGTTATGACTCATCGGTTAGTACTATATGTCAGAGTTTGAATGGATTTCTTGAAATCCAAAAAGGAGTTTATCTTGCTTATCTTCTAAGATCTCTTTTTAGCATATCTCTCTATCCATGTTTATCTAGTTTATCGTGTTTATCTTGTCATGAGAACCTTAGGTAGAATCCTTTGGATGAAACATGTGTTTGAAACATGTTATGCTTGATGGTTGCAAGTGGTTGCAAGTGTTTGCAAATGGTTGCTCGTGGATGCATTATACACAATTAGGCACTAGATCGGCTCGCACACTCCTCATATTGCATATGCATGAGTGTTTATTCATGGATGAAAATTGTGTGTTATCACATGGATGTTGCATATGGGTGTATGTTATGTGCACACATATAGATGATATACATTATGTTAGGAATTGCATACATATGGATTCATTTCACTGACATACATATGCATTAAGGAGGTTTACTGTATCAGTAACCGCCTGATTTTCGCATGAGGTAAGTACATATACACACACTTTTGCATATGTTCATACCACATTTAAAATCCTTTAAGGACAATGATTGCTCGTGGATGATGTTTTGAGTAGATGGATGTTGGATGGTAGGATATGTTCTTTCTAACTTGAAGATTTCGGGGACGAAATCCTTTAAGGAGGGGAGAATGTAACAACCCGTATTTTCAATAACCTGTTATAACATAAATCGAGGCAGAATTTAATTCAAAAATCTGAATCAAGGGAAACGGGCTATGCCATTGCGTTCGTCTCGGAAAAATACGCGAAATAGAGTCCGAGTTTTCGAAAATCGGAGTCCGTATGACCCAGTTAAGGCCCATTGAAGTTTTCAGAAATTTCCATGTCAAAAACAGATTTGAATTTCAAATTCAAAGTTGGAAATTAGGGCAAACTGGCGCAGGCGGGAAAATTCCCGCCAGGACCCCCATGTCGACAGGCATGTCGACAGGGTCCCTAGGGTGTCGACAGCCCTGTCGACACAGGGTGGCCGGGCAGTTTTGCCTGGCGCACCATTTTGGGTCTTGGTCTGGTCTTGTGGCTTGGTTCTAGAGAATTCCGAAATCTGACGGACCTAAACTAACCTAGGGTTAATCCTAGGGCTAAAAACACTTTAATCTTCTATAAATAAGACCCTAATCCTACCCTAAAACCTAATTTATTCATTCTAGTAGCTAAACTATGGCAAATTGATTTCTCAAATGGCCTCCACTTAAAAACCCTAGCCTCCACCCTCTTCAAAAATCATTCCTATGAAGATTTTGATGTTCATACAAGCATTTCTAAGTTGTATGAATGATCATTAGCTTGCATACATCATCAAGTTGCAAGCTTTAATTGCTAAGCTAGAGTTTTTGGGATTTTTGTTAATTGGAGCTTTGTTTTGGGTTTTTATATGCTTGCATAAAAGGCTTCTCAATCTTTATTAGTAGATTTGTGTCTTCATAATATTGGTAAGCCCTCTTACCTTCATTTTAGAAACTCTAAAGTTAATATGTGATGAAAGTTGGGATTTATGCATGTTTAATAAGTTATGCATGCTTATGCGAGTTCAATATGCCATGTTACACAAATTTAACAAGTTATGCATGTTTATGCAAGTTCACTATGCTATGATTTGCAAGTTTAACAAGTTATGCATGTTTATGCAAGTTCACTATGCTATGATTTGCAAGTTTAACAAGTTATGCATGCTTATGCAAGTTCACTATGCCATGATTTGCAAGTTTATTGAGTTATGCATGATTATGCAAGTTCACTAGGCCATGATTTGCAAGTTTATTGAGTATGCATGATTATGCAAGTTCACTATGCCATGATTTGCAAGTTTATTGGGTTATGCATGTTTATGCAAGTTCACTATGCCATGTTATGCATGTTTAATAAGTTATGCATGCTTATGCAAGTTCACAATGACATGTTATGCATGTTTGACAAGTTGTGCATGTTTATGCAAGTTCCCTATGCCATGTTAGGCAAGTTTAACATGTTATGCATGTTTATGGTAATATGCAAGTTCACTATGCTAAGTTATGCAAGTTTAACATGTTATGCATGTTTGTTGTGATATGCAAGTTCATCATGTATGTTATGCCAAGTTCCCTCTTCCTATCCTTTATGCGTTATTACGAATATGTAAGCGATAGAATGACGTTGGGGGGTTTGGGTAAACTTAAAATACACGAAAATATAAGATTGGGAATTTACCTATTAAGTTAGGTCTACCCAAGTATTTGTTGACTTGTAATTATGTTTTGAAATAAAGTGGACATGACACTTAGAAAACATAAGTGTGGCCAACTCGAGGTTGGGTTGAGTTTGTAGCGTAATTCTACCCGGAACCTACCGGCTTAACTAGTGGCTACAAACAATAGGACCCAATGTGAGAAGTTGGTCATGTGGTGCCAAGACCCGAGGTTAGACCAAGTTGTGGTGTAAATCTACCCGGAACCCACCGGCTTAACTAGGTAACCACAACAAAGTCTAATGTGAGAGGTTAAGGTGCATTAAATTAATTAATGCCTCATGATTAGGGTTAAGTCAGGGTCCACTAATACTTAACCAATTTGGGGATTCGAGGGATTGAAATGGGGTTAAGTTGTGAACTGTCGGTTACACTTAACCAATTTAATCCATTTGGGGATTCGAGGGATTGAAATGGGGTTAAGTTGTGAACTGTCGGTTACACTTAACCAATTTAATCCATTTTGGGGTTTCGAAGGATTGAAATGGGGTTAAGTTGTGAACTGTCGGTTACACTTAACCAATTTAATCCATGATTAGTGAAGGATTAAATCACACTTAACCCTCTTAGGAAACCCTAGCAACGTGGTCTGTTCCAGCAGTAATCCCAGTTTGGTATCATCACAACCCTAGAGGCTACGCTAGGGCGGGGCACGATTACTGGACTGATGTAAGCGACCAAAGCGATGGCTGAGTGGTACAGCGGTGCGGGTCCAGGCGGGCTACGGACGTGCACGTAATCCGGTATTGGACAAACTCGAGGCACGGGTACCAGTAGGTTTAGACTGTGCATTATTGCTTCAGTGTCTGGGGTTGACACCCGAGGGCTTGATACACCCGAAGGTGGACCCAGCACAGTCTGACTACATCCATATGTGGGCCGTATGGACACCAACACTTGACGTGTTAGGCTTATAGGGAGCCGATCGACTAGACCGTTTGGTTGGACCTTATATTAAGGTCACTTCATGTTATTGGGTCAAAGCTTGGGCCAAGGGATCAATACCTGTTATGTTGGTTTGCTAGTACACCGTGGTGCAAAACTTAACCTTGTTTATGCGATGACACCTCTATCTATCTTGTAGTTAATTTATCATGCCAGTATGTTGTTATCTATGATCATCTCAGTTTCCATCATGTTGTTAACTTTATTAGTTTATAGACTGATCGTAGCAGGGCTTACTCAGTCTTTTTGACTGACCTGTTTTCTTTCACCTCTTTTCTTCCGTTCCCCCCCCCCCCCAGGTTCTCAGGGAGGGAATACAGGAGCCTAGCTTGGATCTTAGCTGCTTCCTTGGATAGCTCATGTATGCTTTGGACTTGAGCTCGCTATGGTTTTTCCACGTTGGGGATAGCTACTTTTATGTTTTCCTTTTCAGTTTCAGATGATGTTATTTTATGTACTAGACTTGTTTATTTGGGAAATTGACATTTTGATGTACCAGACTTGTGTTTTGAAATGGTTTAAAAATCTTCCGCTGTTTTATCTACTTACTCTGTTTATTTACATATATATATATGTCATGTCCTGCCTTGTTATATCATTATGCATGTTTACCTTGTTTTAAAACGCCCCACCAAAGTCAGAGTTGCTTGCAAGAGCCACCCTGGCGGAGGTGGGGTGTCACATTTGGTATCAGAGCATATGGTTTACGAGAAGGGATAAAAAGGTTTTTAAAACTTTTGAAAAACTATTTTCAAAACCAAGTATAGAGTATTTTCCAAAGAAAAGTCTAGTTATTTTTAAAGGCTATTCCCCAAAAGCCATTAGCACTATCCTTTGACCCCTCGTTTGAACTTTTTTCTTTTCGTTTCCAGCATGTCTGATAATCTCGTCTTGCCCGAAGGAGTAACAATACCCGATTGGTTTCGTCGGTACTTGGAAGTCACGGCACCGGTCCCGAGTGTCTCTAATGTTGTCTTTCCAGTCGAGGCCGCTGTTCCTCCTCCTCCTTCCGTAGCTGATGTTCCTCTTCCCCCTCAGCCTCCACAAGCGGATTTTGCGGAAACTTGTAAGAACTTTAAGATGATGGGTGGCAAGAATTTTAGTGGAACAGAGACTTTTGTAGAGGCAAGGAATTGGTTGAAAGAGACCGAAGATCTTTTAGCCACCTTTGATATAGGCGACCGCAGGAAGGTTTTATTAGCGGTATGGTTGCTAAAGGAAGAAGCTGCACGTTGGTGGGTAGTCACCACCGCTACTAGGCCAATTGAGACTTGGGATGACTTTAGAGGAAGGTTTGGACTGAGGTTCTTATCACTGAAGCAAGGGGACATGACTATTAGGGAATACATAGATAAGTTCAATTAACTGGCTCGGGTCGATTTAGACTCGGTTAATACAGCTCAGAAGAAGGCCCTACACTTTGCTCTAGGATTAAACGAGCCATTACATGGTTTGGCCATGTCTCATATACCCTTGGGGGCGACTTTCGAGAATTTGGTAAATATGGCCCTACTTCAAGAAGAAGAAGATAACAATGACAAGAAAGAGGTCAAGGCGAATGAGTCTCAAGGCAAGAGGGTAAATTCCGGGAAACGAGGCAAGAATAACAACAACCGCAAGGACAAGCCAAGAGAGAATAGGAAATGCAACTTCTGTGGTAAAGTGGGACATACATCCAGGGAATGTAGGAAGAAGAAGAGAAAGCGGGGCGAATGCTTTCATCGTGGTGAGTCTGGACATCTCAGCAAGGATTGCCCGGGGAAACAAGGGCAAGGTCAGACTCAGTATGTGGGACTATCTGGAGGGCGAGTTCATCCCCTCAACACCGTTCTTCCAGCTCATGATAGAGGTAGTGTTTCTGTTGAAAGTCTTGTTTACATTTTCTGACTTTCCCTGTACGTACTTTGTTTGATTCTGGCACATTGCATAGTTTTATTTCATCTGATCTAGTTGAAAGTTTGCACCTAAGTACTAGTCTAGTTGATGATCCCGTATGTGTTTCAAATCCAATTGGGGGTTCTGCCCGTTTGTCTGTGGTCTGAGTGGATTTGAAAATTTCTATCTTGAGTATAGAATTCTCGTGGGATGTTTATATTCTCGGTTTCAGGGGATATGGTTTGGTTTTGGGCATGGAATGGTTGTCCTGTTTTGGAGCTATTCTTGGTTTTTGTATATAGGGTTGTGAGGCTCATGACTCGCCTCGGTAATACCCTAGAAATTTCTAGCAACCCTATGGGTCCCGTCATGTTATGTTATCTTGAATCCCTCGACTCGTCTATCGATAGTTTGCAATCTGTGAGGGTGGTCCGAGAATATCCTGATATCTTGGGTGAAGTGAAGGGGTTACCCCTGGACGTGGGATAGATTTCCGCATTATCTGGTTGGTAATACCAAGCCAGTTTCGTGGCCGGTTAGGCACATGACCTCACGAGATGAGAGTTAAGAAAGCAAGTCAAGGAGTTGCTTGAGAAGAACTTCCTGAGACGAAGCATTTTCGAGTAAGGTGCTCCAGTAGTATTCGTTACTAATGTGGACAGTTTGCTTCGCTTATGTGTTGATTATCGTGAGAAGAATAGACAACCGTTACCAAGGATCGATGATTTGTTTGATCAGCTTGTAGGAGCATCTGTTTTCTTTTGATCCAGCTACCGGATTCCATCAGCTTAGGATGGCTGAGGATGGAATTGACAAGACTACGTTTAGGACTCTAGATGGATTTTTGGAATGGCTAGTCTTGCTATTTGGTTTGACTAATGCACCCGCATATTACGTGAACTTGATGGGTAGGGTGTTTAGGGAGTCCTTGAACAAGTTTGTCGTGGTCGTCGTAGACGATATTTTGATCTCCTTAAAAGAACGAGGAAGAGCATGCTAGACATCTCAAGGAGGTGATGGATACGCTTAGAGCCACCAGTTGAAGGTCAAGTCCTCCAAATGTCACTTTGGAGGAAAGAAGTTGGATTTCTTGGGCACATAGTTCCTAAGTAAGGCTTAGCGGTGGATTCCGCTAAAGTGGTTGCGGCTTCAGACCGGAAAACCCTAAAGAGGGCAATTGAAGTAAGAAGCTTTCTCCGTCTGGCTAGTTAGTTAGCATTCCCTGAGCTTAGACTTACTCTTCTGGATCAAGAAGGGGGTTTCACAGGAAGAAGACCCGCAGTTAGTCAAGAATATGGACCAGTTGATTCGAGGCGAGATGTTAAGTCACCTCGCTAGATATATTATAGATGACAAGGGATGACTAAGGCGCGATGAGAGATTATGTGTTCCTCGAGTGGAAGACTTGGTAAAGAAGGTTCTTGAAGATGCGCATCACTCGAGGAGGTGGCCGAGTTGGTCTCAGGATGCATGTTGTGCCACCAGGTTAGGGCCAAGTCATAGAAGCCCGGCGGGCCGTTACCTCCATTGGAGGTTCCGCAAGGGAAGTGTGAAAACATCTCGATGGATTATGTGGATAGATTACCTAGATCAAAGAAAGGGAATACAGGTAGGTGGGTCATAATAGGTAGACTCACGAAGAGTACTCATTTTAGTCCGGTGAAGAGCGAGAGGACTGCATCATGGTTAGCAACGGTTTACCCTCAAGAAGTTGGCCAGTCTTGAAGCCATGGGTAGGCAACTGAATCTAGGTAGGGCCTATCACTCATAGGCGGATGGTTCATTTCGATTAAGCATGAGTTATAGAAAATCACATTGGTAAGGGCAATTGGCAACGTGGATTGGTATTTTCAAGAAAAGTTCTGCTGCGTGGAAAACTTAACCTTGTTTATGCGATGACACCTCTATCTATCTTGTAGTTAATTTATCATGCCAGTATGTTGTTATCTATGATCATCTCAGTTTCCATCATGCTGTTAACTTTATTAGTTTATAGACTGATCGTAGCAGGGCTTACTCAGTCTTTTTGACTGACCTGTTTTCTTTCGCCTCTTTTCTTCCGTTCCCCCCCCCCCCCAGGTTCTCAGGGAGGGAATACAGGAGCCTAGCTTGGATCTTAGCTGCTTCCTTGGATAGCTCATGTATGCTTTGGACTTGAGCTCGCTATGGTTTTTCCACTTTGGGGATAGCTACTTTTATGTTTTCCTTTTCAGTTTCAGATGATGTTATTTTATGTACTAGACTTGTTTATTTGGGAAATTGACATTTTGATGTACCAGACTTGTGTTTTGAAATGGTTTAAAAATCTTCCGCTGTTTTATCTACTTACTCTGTTTATTTACATATATATATGTCATGTCCTGCCTTGTTATATCATTATGCATGTTTACCTTGTTTTAAAACGCCCTACCAAAGTCAGAGTTGCTTGCAAGAGCCACCCTGGCGGAGGTGGGGTGTCACACTTTGCTCTGATACCACGAGTAACACCCCACACCCGCTAAGGTCACTCACTAAGGGAATGCCTTAACTTCGGTGGAGCATTTTAAGTGAATATAGAACAGAAAAATTACACAAGACAGATATAAATACTTGAAAATCTAAAACATCATTTCATTGCAACAGAAGGTAAACATGTTTAGTTACAAAACCATAAAGAGTCAAGTACTAAATATCCATCCTGATAAAAACATAAGTACATAATCCCACTACATAAACAATAGCCATAAAAGAAAAGATAAGCTGGCCTTTACATCACGGTCCAAGCTCCAAGAGATAGATAAAGAAGTCTGATCAAAGCCCACTAGTGCTAGGCCCAACCTGAGGACCTGAGTGGGAAAAAGATAAAAACAACAGGGTCAGAAATAAGTCTGAGTGAGCCCTATAACTTTAACAACACAATTATCAAAGTAATTAGGGTATGATATAAACTTGGTACGGGATGACTGGGGATAAATGACTACACTAAGTAGCCAACTAGACATAGGATGAACTAAGATAACGGTAAAGACGCATCTACCCACCCAAGGGTAATTACTAACTGCACCACACCAGTCATTCCTACTTAAAGGTTGATCCCTCCCAAGGACTTAGAAAATTTACCCAGTAGTTTCGTGTACCCCTAGCTGACTACATAGGTGTCGTCTGCCCCTATCTCCACTAGGTGTACCCACTACTCCCAAGCGATCGGCTCCCTACCGTAGATACCCGTGCTAGCCCCACAGTGGGGTGTATCACTCCCCAAAGTGGCAACCCGATACAACAAATGGTGCACGGCTTATACCTACACGATGCAACAACGTCTTACCTACCAGCCCGGGTCCACACACGCATATGAAACCCGTTGGACTTGCGTTGCCACCGCTAACTCGTTTTGGCCTCTTATAATCAAGCCCAGTACGCATGTCCCGTCCTCGACATGGGTCGAGCCCAATAAGATACATATGGGTTACTGGTTGAAATGGGCCCACCACAAGCTACCTCCTAAGCTTGTCATTTTATCTAGTGCATCCCACTTAACCCTTTAATCATGTTTAATTACATGTTTCCACTTGGTTAAGTATTCTAATCGTATTTTCTATTGCCACGCAAGGCAACCCACTAGATTTCCTCATGCCACCCAAGGCACTTACTTGATTTCCACATGCCACCCAAGGCACCCACTTAACCCCTCATGCCCACTACATGCTTATCTGGTTAAGTGTTTCTTAATTAATTAAAAACGTAACCGTTGTAAAGACCTCTCACATTAGACTATCTTTTATGGCAGCTGGATTTGCCGGTTGGGTCCGGGCAGCCTTACGCCATAACCGAGTCTAACCTCGTGTCTATACACTTGTCACGTATTTGGTTTGTGCCTAAGACCTCTCACATTGGGCCAATCATTTGTAGTCGCTGGATTTGCCGGTCGGTTCCGGGCAGTCTTACGCTACAAAAGGGTCCAACCTCGTGTCTTAGTCGATTAATTACACCTAATTAATCACCCCCGAATTAATTTTCCCTAATTAATTCCAATTTTAACGATGTAAATAATTGACTCAATTACGTCCATCCACTTTATGGTATGCATAATCATACCAACTTCACATAATTTCATTAACATGTTTATTAACCCCATCGTTCCCCACGTAATTCGCTAACATGACATAAAAGGGAAGATTCATCACAAATACAATGGGTTCAACTTGCATAACACATTAGCATCAACATGGGTTTAAAGGTGTCAACATGCATATAGCATCAAACCCAACTAGCATAAATAATCAACCCAAACTTGCATGAATCACATATGTCATAAAGAGGTTAACTTGCATAAGTTTCTTATGTCATACAAAGGGGTAAACTTGCATATGCATGTATGACATATAAAGGGGTTAACTTGCATATGTATGCATATCATACTAAGGTGTAAACTTGCATATGTCACTTGCATATAATCAAACGCCAAACTTGCATAACATGTCATATGTGAACTTGCATATAATCATACACCAAACTTGCATACATATGAACTTGCATATAATCATACACCAAACTTGCATAATCATGGTGTCATAATGGATCAATGTTTATCATAGCAATTTGCATAACTAGCATCATGAACACATAGCCTAACACTTGCATAACTTGCATAACATCATGATCATGTAGCATATAACTTGCATAACTTGCATAACATCATGAACATGTAGCATATGACTTGCATAACATCATGAACATGTAGCATATGACTTGCATAACTTGCATAACATCATGAACATGTAGCATATGACTTGCATAACTTGCATAACATCACAAACACATAGCATATAACTTGCATAACATGCATAACATCATTAACACATAGCATATAACTTGCATAACATGCATAACATCATTAACACATAGCATATAACTTGCATAACTTGCACTGCTCCACATTCATAGCCATAACCTCATTATATCCTATCATAATCATTTCAATAATTGGTCATTAAGGCTATAGAAAACTCACAACTTGTTGATTAGCACTCCTAAGAAGAAGATTAAGTTGCTAGAGTTGATTAGAAGTTGATTTGAGAAGCTATCTTCCTCTTTAATTTGATGGAGGCTCCTTCAAGTTGCATTTTGATGGCATAATGGTGTTGTAGCTATTTTTAGTATGAATTAGGGTAGTCTTAGGGTGTATTTATAGAGTAGTTAGGTGTTTTAGGCCATTAGATTAACCCTAAATTAGATTAGAGCCATCATATCTCGTCCTAGCCACCAAAACACAGCCCAAAAGCCAAGCTGATGCACCCAGGTCACCTGGGCTCGACCAGGGAGGTCGACCCCCAGGTCGACACTAGGGTCGACTCCCCAGTCGACCTGGTGGGCAGGTCGATTCCCCAGTCGACCTGGTGGGCAGGTCGACTCCCCAGTCGACCCCCTGGGTCTGGCGGGAATTTTCCCGCCACTTCTGAAATGTTTGAATTTTTATTTTTAAATCTGTTTTGAATTTCTGAAAACTTCTTCGGGCCTTAACTGGGTCATACGGACTCCGTTTTTCGAAAACTCGAACTCTATTTCGCGTATTTTTCCGAGACGAACGCAATGGAATAGCCCGTTTCCCCTAATTCAGATTTTAAAATTTAATTCTGCCCTGTTTTATATTATAGCAAGTTATTCAACATACGGGGTGTTACACTATCATAGATCAAAATTTCCAGATTCCATTATAAAGATCTCATCATATAGACCTCGCTTTATTAATTTTATCCCTGTAGATCTTATTTTATCATAGATCTAAACTTTTAAATCTCATTCCATCATACAAATATTTTAGTCGTTACATTTTAGATCTCATTCAACTGTAGATTTGATTTTTTTTTTGTCCTTATTTTTCTGATTTTATTATATTGTAGATCACGATATTATAGTAACTTTTATATGGTTTTAAGTTCATTTATTTTTGAAAATAAGTTTGAGCTCGACAAATTTTTTAATGTTATTTCAAACAAAATTATCAAATTTGATAGCATTTTATTTATCATATGGTTTTACTAATCCAAACATGCTTGGTAAACAAAGTTTCTATTTTGAAAACTTTTGATTTGGATTTGAGTTTGAACAAAGACTTCATCATATATTTTCTATATGATTTATACTTCTAAAATATATATTTTATTGTTTCTTAAAGAAAAAAATATAAGGAAAATTCATATCTATCTAGAAAATCATATTATGTTTAGATCTAATATTGACCTTGATTTACCATACTTGAAGTGAATGAAAAAATTAGCAAAAGCTTACATGATAAGCTTAATATGTACCATCGGAAAAAGAGGGAATTGGGAACATGTAGTTTTTATAATGCTAAGAAATTGAATTTCCATAAATTATTAAATTTCAAGGTTACACAAAATTAAGAACTAGAAGTTTCAAAAAAAAAAAAAGAGGATTGAAAATTTTAATTATTAAAAGGGAAATACATATATCTAGATTTTGGATATATAATTTGATAATACTTTTTCATCCATAAGTTCTACTATACATATTTCTTAGGGCAGTCAATGAGTACCCGAAAAAATCCGAAGTCCGTCCGCATCTGCATCGGAAAAGCGAATAAATATCTGGAAAAATGGATGCGAACAGGGATATAGGCATATCCACATCTGAAAAATATCCGTCTCCTTTTTTCACAATTTAGCTTAAATTATAATATTTTAACATAATTAAATATACTAATTTATTATTTTGTAAAATTATAAGTCTTCTAAACGCATGCTTATTGCTCAAAATTTTATACTATCATCATATTTAATTACTATTAGCACTTTAGTAATCAAATGGGTTTAAGAAGTATAATATTAAGCTAAAAAAATTCATTTATATACAATAATTTATCAACCATTGGTAGAGCGGATAATTATCTGATATACCTCCGTATCCACGATGCGGATATCCGATTTTTGAAAATGGTTTCGAATGCTGTTATGGCACCATCTGCATCTGAACGTATCCATTGATAGGCCTACCATGTTTTATATGGTCAGATATTTAAAAAAAAAGGGTAATTCTTTTCTTGGTCCAGTAGTACAATTTATTAATTGTAATTTTTTTAATTTTATTTTTTGGATTACAATTTCTTACTATTGTTTCATTTATTAAATAAGTTAAGACAACAATATGAAGTTTCACAAAGACTTTTTTAATAACTAGTAGTTACATTATCCAAAGTCTGAGACCTAAAGATTTGGATTATAAAAAAAAAAAAAGAGTTCACAATGAAATCTTAGAAGTATTTTTTTAACCTACCAAAATGTAAAAGCTTCTATTAGAAGCTTGAGTTCATCTTGAATTAATGAAAATTATACATATATTTACATTGCTTGAATATGAAGTTTATAAATCAACATACCTAAAATTATTTATGATTTAGAAGCTCAAAAATTGATTGAAACTATGTTAAATGATAAAATTTTACTTCTTAAAAAAGCTAAAACAAATCATCATACGAGATGATTATGGTAGGTTCAAGAGATTTCAAAAAAAAAAAAAGGATCTCCATATGAGTTATATCTTACTTACGTCCTTACATTTACATATCATATTAACAAAATATCCTGAAGTTCTTATGTTTGCATAAAATTTCAAACATCCATCGAATTGAATTTATAATTATAATTAATTTAGGCTGAAAAGGGCATTCATACTTATAGAGTATGAAATCAAATGATGCTTTAGTTCTTGCTTCTTCTACTTCATTTATGTTTATATGTTTAAGTTAGTTTAAACTATTTTTCTTTATTGTTTATTTAAAATTATGAAAAAGTATACATGGTTAATTTATATATTTTGTGAAATGCAAAGTCTAACTTTATTTCACTACTTGCAACTTCATTTTAATTAATTTCTATGTTGCTTTCTTATTGCTACTATAACTCAAATCTGAAGTTTGAGTGAGTGCTATAAATTTTTTTTTTCACTAATTAGACTATACTATAAAACATGAAGTCTTAATAAATTATTTTTGTATACGTTTGCCAAATTAGTGATTAAACTAAATACATTTTAGTATTCTACAAGAGCTATAACCCATATAATACACTTTTATGTTTATGGATGTTTGTATGTATATGTGTTTGTGTGTGTGTGTATATATATATCCTTGATTTTTAGTTTTTCATTTAACTTCGTATTGCAAAATTTAGCAACCTAGAAGAGATGTGAATATTTACTCTATGAATGTTAGCCTTAGGTCCTTAAAATCAAACTTGATAGACAAAAACTCCTTCCTAAAAAAAGATTATAAATTAGGTCCTTAGAATTTAATAAGTGAATAATTGTACAAGATCATGCAATTATTTAGTGAATACTTATATATATTTATGCAATTATATCCAAAATTTGGATAAATATCCATAATTTTTCTGTGAAAATTTATGCATATTTCCTCACTTTTTTGGCGAATAATCACGGAAATTCCCGCAAACTTTTTTAAAATATGCCAAAATTTGTGCAGCTTTTTTGGTGAATAATTGCCGAAATTTCCACAAATTATCGTTCAATAGTTGGGAAATTTCCACAATTTTTGATATAATTGCATATATCTACAACAATTTCCTGAATAATTACATAAGTTTATACAGCTATTAGTTAACCTAATTCTAGGGACCTAATTTATACTTATTTTGACAAGAATATTTTGGCTATTTTCAAACTTAATAGGGACTTTAGCCAAATTGTCCCTTTTACTTTTGTTAAATGTAACTACTTTAAGAGACAATATATTCTCTAATGGAACATCATACGAAACTCCAGGATTAGTGATAATAATTCATCTTCAATAGTGTAACAACCATGAATTTGCGGCTACCTATAATAACAATTGATGAATTTTAAGGATTCTAACTTGTTAATTAAGAACTAAACATTGTTGGATTGAATTTCAATTTTGAGTTTGTTCTAACTTGTGGGTAAATTTAGAGGAAATGATCTATTTAATCATTAAAGTTATTAAATAGTGAGCTTTGAGGAAAATATATACAATTTACGGTTAACTGTAGTAAATAAGTAATAAAGAAGAAATAAACTGGGTTTATGGTAAAATTAATATTAATAAACTTTGGCATATAAAAATAACTCCAAGAAAACCAAATAAGGTGCAAGTTTTGATTAAATGATCGCTCACAAAATTTATATTGTGTATATTGCAACAAATTGCAATAATATGTGTATAAAAATATTTTAGTGTGAAATCATGTACTTTAAATATGTTTGGTTAAAAATAAAATACTAAATGTACGACATTGATGAAAAATCAATATTTATGTGCTCAATTTAATTTAAGGTGCTTGTATAATTATTTCTATCAAAATGTGGAAGTTTATAAAATCTTAGAGTTAAAAATGCATGTCTTGAATATAAAAATATAAAATGTACAATTTAAATTGAAATTGTAAATTTGTGTGTATTAACAACCAAAATGGATGCTAACACCCCAAGAGGTGTATTAACACTTTAAATCTATGAAAAACAAGGTTAATAGGAAGTAAAATAAGAAAATAGCAAAAGTAGGGAGCGTTTATAGTGGCTCGGCCTCAGATTTGACCTAGTCCACTTTGAAGGATGATTTCGTTATGATATTCACTACAAGGTACATGATTTTCTTCATTTCATACATTTTCTATCTCTTTTTACAATAAATCTGCCTTATCTCTATATAACTTCACGATGATCCTCTATCTCTTGATTTCTTCAGAAAAATACTTGAATTCTCGATGGAGATGTTTGAATCTCGATTGAAGATGTTTTAATGGAGATGGAGATGTTGTAGCAATGTTGGAGATTGAAAATGATAGCCCTTCGGGGTAGAAAATTCGGTCCCTTTAATGTATGAGAAGGTGGGGTATATATAGATGAAGAATGGAGTGGAGTGGTGAATTTGTAATAACACGCGCGTAGTCCCGTGGATCGGCGGTCAATCCATACCATGGATTGTGTCTGACCCGTGCAATATTTCCACCGATCCATAGTGTTTTATTATGATCAAAGCATGCCGATCCAGGCTTGGATCGTTCAGACCGATCCCCTATGTGGCGCCTTGCCCAATTGAGCAACTTACCATGTGCAACACCATCCAATCCATAGCTTTAAGCATGTCTGATCCATCTAGTGATGTGCTACCGATCCACTCACATACGCGTTGACGATCCATGGTAATTATAACATGTCGATCCATATCTAAGAAGAGTGACCGATCCATCGGCTAAAACGGTGCCGACCCATCATATGAAAATACGCTCGATCCATCAGCTAAAACAAAGTCGATCGTTCATATTGGTTTACATCCAATCCATCAATATGCACATCATTTTTAGTGGATAAACATTTTCCCCTCGAAGTTTATTTTTTCTTCTTGAAAGAAAGATGGGCTTCGAAATTACAGCGGTCTTGATGTTATTTGATGGATCATAATTTTTTCTTTGATGGATCAGAACATTTATTTCATAACGGATCGGAAAGGCCACCCGATGGGTCCTACACATTCTTTATACAGCTGCCTTATACCTTCTCTTTAGATCCGCCTCTTTTCACTATATCTTTGTTTCCTTTTATTATCGAAAAGCCTTTTAATGGTGGCATCTTTTCCCTAGGAAAATCGCACTGGTCCAATTCGAATTCACTCCTCGACCAACTAGATCTACAATACTATCACCAACGCCGATCATAAAAGATCTCATGTTCATCTTCGGATCCGACTTCCATTTTCAACTAAATTTGAATTAAACCGATGTATTCCTCTTTGAGATCCAAACTGTTGTATCTTGTCAATGTTGCACAGGTCCTTGTCACCGGAATTTAAGCTCTTCTGACTATCATCAGTTGTTGTATATTTTAAGTTTTTATTGGCTTTCTTGTTGAGTTGTGTACTTTAATGATCATGCACTTCAGATCGATTTGAGTTTGAAAATTTGGTGTTTGTCATAACCGAATTCAACTAGGGTTTTGGAATCAGATAGGATTTTGTGAGAATTTAACGATTTCTAGTGTGTCAATCACTCATGGTGTTATAATGATTTATATCTTAATTTAGCATCAGCAATTTTGAATTCGGACTGGAAGATTCTATCGTAGCTATCCACAGATTGTGTACTTCAATTTGATTTCCACACTCTGATATTTAGGATAACATAACCCAATTGTAATTTTTGTGTTGATGTACGAAATCCCTTTAGATAGTAGTGTGAGTCTTCTTTGAGTATTTTTCCGATTCCAGCTATTTGTATTTCAATAAAAACTTGCCACTTTTGATGTTTGGGGATGATGATAAGCACTTCTAGTGTTGTTTAACATGTTGATCATTCGCATTTTCTTTATGATGCATAGATGACCCATTTGTACTTAGCACTTTTGCACATAGATTGTTGGACTTGATCACTCAAGCTTTTTGGATCGCGCTTTAGAGTATGGACATGACTTGAATGGATCAGATGCTGCTGACCCATAATGGATCGGCTATGTACAACCCATGATGGGTCGGCTTTGCATGATCCATGGTGGACCGATTGCCTTAGAGGTCTTTTGATCGATGATTTTTCAGAAGCGATTCAAGTTTTGAAAATTGATCAACCACTTGAATTTGCAACCTATAAACTTAACATGCCTTTCCACTACTATTTGTCTTGTAACCACAAAAACACTTGCATATTTCTAGGCCAATATTTTGCCATTGACTTCCCACATCGACAACAGATTAGTTAATCAAAAAATTTAACTATAGCGAATTTTATGAAATGCCTATACAGAACCATTTTGTTCAACCATTTATAACTTGTCAAACATCACCTGTATAGATACGACATTACAATTCGAATTCGAAGTTGCGCATGGGACCGACTAATCGAAACTTGTCGATTGTAGATTTCAAGCTTTGCTTTTTTAACGACTTGTATAATTAAGCACAACACTTCTCACTTAGGATATGTGCACTTATGATTTATTTAAAAACACGATTCCTTGTGTAGAGTGGATACCCGATAGAAATCTCGTCATGAGTCTGAATGAACAACTACGTCTATTCAAACCGAGTTTCTGATCAAGTTCCTGGAGCTGTGACGACTGCAGCTCCCAGGTCGGAACAAGCCAATCCTTTCCCATGCCTTGTCCTCTCAACAAATCGCCTTCAGAAAGATGCTCTACAATGCTTACAAAACGTACTTTTAAGCAGTTATGCACTCAGTTTAGCATCCTCGAAATTGATGCGAGATTATCGGGGAAGGATGATTTTTCTGATCTTCCATCCGTTAGCTTTGTGACATTTAATTTCCATATGTTAGTGAGTTGAGCCATCCCTCCTTCCAATTAACTTTTTACAGATGATCCTCTGACATTTGGCCGTTGTCCCGTTCCAGCTACACCTAAATGGTTATGCCATTTTAATAGGGCTTTGTATTATGAGGACGAGGCGCTGTATGCCTACTCTTTAGGATATCTGTTATCTACGCATTTTCAAAAGGAGGAAAGAAAAGCCTTCAATCGTTTTTTTCGAAGCCGCTCGAAATTGCAAGCTTATCCTCGACTTACTAGATAGTTTTGGGGGATTCGTGAATCAATTCTTTTACGTTCGGTTCCCCCGAAAGCTTTTACGGAATCTGGATGGAAGGAGGCGAACATATTTTCTTAGAGGTCATTATCCAGTTTCTTTCTCAGTCCCGATCATTAAGTCTTCCCTTTGTTTTGCAGAACTACGCTCTCCTGTCAAGGACTCTATTGCTTGTAAATCTTCTCTCGTGTTTCTAAGGGGTGTCAAAGACGAAGAGAGGACTATGAAGCTCCTACTCAAAGAAGAATTTCTTTGCCAATATAATTTGCTCGACCCTTCAAGATCTTTTCTTTCCGGAGGAACGTATTAAACTCCTCACTCTATACCTAAAGCAGTGGGTGTGTCAGTTTCTGGAGGGGATATTACGTTGAAAGATTCCATTGAGGAGTCCGCTTTAAAGAAATGCAGAGATCCTGCTGGTGGTGCTGAGTCATCTTTCCAACCTCAATTGCCCTCTATTGATGTGGAAGAAAATGTACATTGTGAGGGTAAAGATCCTACGACGACTGAGGAGAAGCTTGAAGAAGGAGAGATCATGAACAAAGGTGATACTACTGCTGAGAGAGTTGATGTCGACCCTATGATTCAGTCACATACGAGGATGAATTCATGGAGATATTCGGGAGTTTGAGCGATCTTAATGTCACAACAGGCGAACTTTCTACGAGTGATATTATAACTTCTAAACTCGCTTCCCTGGAAACAAAGGTGAATTGGTTATGACTCCATCTCGAAACCCTCTCCTTGGGTTCGCAATCTCTTTGACTGCAAAATCTATGAGAGGTTCATTTTTCGACGCACGTTAGACCACACACTGCATACACTTAGAGCTTTAAATATCTTGCACTTTTGCTTTCTATCCTGCCCCAGTACTTCCTGCTTTAAACACTAAACTCTCGTTCTATTTTGTTTCAGGTTAAACGATGAACCGTTCATATGGACATGAATTCAAATGCTATGGGGGTTCTTATATATGCACCAACTTGTTATCATAGGGAGACTGAAGAGCAAATGAGAGTGAGAAAAGCTTAGGAGGAACGGGATCGTCAGGATAAAGATGAGTGGAGCAGGAAATCTCGTGATGATTACTACGACTGGGATAGGCGGGATGATGATAGCCGGAAGAAGAAGAGAGATAGAGATGACAGGGATAAGAATCAAGGTATTGATGATTCTCATAAATGTTCCAGGACATATAAAGATTATGCCTATTTCGCTCAAACTTCCACCAGCCTTATGCCCCTTGTACCTCCATCTACTACGCGCACTCCTACTGATATACAACAAATTATTGAGAGGCCATGTTACACTCTTGATCCAACACCAAAGAAAGAGGCCAAGATAGCCACGAGTGAATAATCTTGTCATGTCATGATAAGTCCACCCGATGTAATCCGAGATCGTCTTGACAGGATGATCGCCCCATAGCCAAACGAGCTTGATGCAACGACTTGACGCCTGAGATCCAAGACTCACCACAGATCGAAGCAATCTTGTTGAAGTAGGACAAGAGGTCAAGATAGCCACGAGTGAAAAATCTTGTCGCATCACTGACAAGTCAACCCAATGTAATCCGAGATCGTCTTGATAGGATGACCCCATATCCAAATGAGCTAGATGCACGGACTTAATGCCTAAGACCCAAACCCGTCACAGGTCAAGGCAATCTTGTCGAAGTAGGACAAGAGGCCAAGATAGCTAGACGCTTATTAAAGTTTGCAGAAATGTTGTTGATTTCATACTTCACAAGAAAGCCTCCTTGCTTTGCGAAGTAATCTTATTAAAGTTAGGGATTTTTTAGTAAATTCAAAAGAAAACACAATGATTCATCGTCCGTAAAGATCATACCTAGGGGCCGGCCTACTCCATACATGGGTAGGTGGACTTGGATGTTTCATGATTTCAGATTCATTCATGAGGGAGAGCGAACGGTTTATTGTTTACAAAGAGAATGCCTAGGAACTTATTCATTCCTATCATATGGGTAGGTAAACTTGGTCCTTCTAAATCCAAGGCCGAGAAAAGTAAACTTTTTATTAATAATCAGAGGGGGTGATGGTATGTTGTCGAACAAAGAGCCTGCCTGGGGATGCGTATTCCCGTGCAGGGGTATGTCGACTCAACCATTTTACAACCTAAATAACCAAAAGGATACATCCACATGACCGAAGCCAATAAAGCTTATAACACGGGCCGAAGCTCGAATAACCAAATCTGGAAAGCTAGAGTGCTACACCATAGTCCTGAGAAGCCAAGAGCTGACAAATCCAAGAAACCCAAAAGTCAGGGAATCTAGAGTAAAAGCCAAGAAATCAAACCAAATTTTTTGGCAAAACCATGACCAAATCCATAATACCAAACAAAACCGAGGGTCAAATAACCAAAACATCTAAAGTCTAGAAGACCAAGCAAAACCAAAAGCCAATAAACCAAGATATACATAGTACCAAACAATGAGAATCCACAAGCCAAAAGATACTGATGCCAGGGAGACTTGTATCCAAGACAAAAGAGCCAATAAGGGGTTTAGTTTGAAGTGGGCCCCCGGGCGTTGGGCCTGGGCCTATCCTCGGTAGTAGCTAGGGGATGTGCCTATCCATGCGCCATAGCCTGAGTCTTAACAAATCGTGCCAGCTCATTACGCCTGACACGCTCCTCAATCACGTTTTGAAGGTGCCGACACTCGTTTACGTTGTGACTACACGCTTCTGAGTGGGCTCCTATTTGGGAGGCTGTCTAAATGGAGCAATAGGGTGAACTTCCAAAAAGATATCCTGTAGGGTGTGAGTAAGTTTTGAATCAGATAGGAACTTAGATCTCTTGTTAGCCGCTGAGTTATTGTTACAAGTCTTGCCTTTACCTAAAACTATAGCTTGACTATCAAAAACTTCCAGAACTGAGCTTCCATCGAGAATGGGGGTGCTCTGAGCGTATCGTGAATGGCGCTGATCCGAGGATTAATTTCGTCCTGCTGTAGAGTTTAAAAGGTTGCCCCCAAGTCCCATGTTGAAAACTATGAAACATAAGCACTTGTTCCAATGATGTTTGTCTGGTGAGTCGACCTTCCAAAACCATGCAGTCTACCTTCAATCCGAGCGAGAAAATAATTCATAACCTAAGCTTGATGATCTAGAAAAGCAATCAAACCTCTAGCCAATTCCGTGAACTCGTAAAACATTTTTATTTTATTCCCTGAGGGTTGGATCATTCTCATCTTTTAATATGTTGCTTATGGGGATGTGAGACATGTCCATAACTTTTACCGATTTTGTTTGTGACCATTTTGCCCCTATCAGTCTTGTACAGGGCATAACTTCTGACTCAAGTCGAATCAGAGGGTGAGACCTGTTCCATTGGAAAGGAATTAATGATTGCCTTTCCCTAGAGTAGTTACATTAAAGATTTGGATCAGCAGTTTGGGAGGAATCGCTGTTTTAAGGTTTTTTCAGTTGGCTGTTCAGGTTTGGGGTGCCACAATGGGATGATTTGGGAAGGCCCATTAGTGGGTTATTGGAAGGGTATCAATAGATGGTGAGAGGTACGGGAAATAGTTTTACTTCCTCATTCTCTCATTTGGTGGCCTTGAGCTCCTTCTTCCTCTAACGCCTTTCCACCATCGAAAGTCAAATTCCAAGGGGGGAAATCATAGACCTACACCATTGAAGGCTAGATGTACATCAATTGAAGCAAGAGCTCATCGGATCAAGGGGTTTACTGCGAGGTGATTGCTGTCTGGATTCTTATTTCTACCATTTTAGCTTGTTTTGGAGAATCATTTGCATCTCTCACATGGATTCAGTGAAGTATATGAATGTTTAATCACGTTTTTATCAAATTCAAGTGTTTTATCATAGATCTATACCATGACAAGTCCATTTTCATATGAACCACCCTATGATCTATTTTAGCAAGTTTAGATTGGTAATTCCTATATCATTTCATATGTTTATGCAAGTTAGATACGCAATTTAGATCATATGTTCATTTATCATGGTTTTAGAGTAATTTACATAATTTTAGTGACAATCGTCATATTCATGTTTATAGTGACTTCATAACATGCTTATGATTGTGTTTAATGAATTCGACGATTTAGTTTCGTCAATTGTATTGATTGGCGAAATTTTGGTTGCAATCGGAGTTGAAATGGAGATGTGCAGGTTTTAGGTCGAACATGGCCTGGTCGTTTATGGTGGGTCGGTCGAACCATGGGAAGGTTTTCTTGGAGGAAAAGAAATGGGTTGGGTCGGTCTTGATGAGGGTCGGTCGCATGTAGGGTGTAGGGTCGGTCTCACTTTTGGGTCGGGTCGGTCCTAAAAAGGGGAAGTTTGGGTCGGCTAGTCTGAAGTCCTGGTTTTGGAGCAGACATGTCGGTCACTTGGAGGCTGGTCGGGTCGGTCGAGCTGGGTATTTGGGTCGGTCGGTCCCAAAGGAGAAGGAGGGTCGGTCGAGTCCTGAACCCAGGGAGGAAACAGGTAGGTCATGGCGGGTCGGGTCTGACCAGGCGAGTGGGTCAGTCCAATTCTGGTCGAGCATGATGGGTTTTAGCAGCATTTTAATCGCTGTGGTGTGTGGCATAAGTGTTGTGGTTTGATTCCTTTAGCAAGTTGATGTGATGCTATTGATTGTTTCGGTCCTCAAGATTGAAGTTCTTCTTTGGTTCGAAGGTGGTAATAACTTTGAGGAGCATTCAAGTGGGAATATTCGAAGTGTTGAATGTGTTCGTTGATCGGTATAAAACATCGAATGAGGTGACAACTCAAAGGTCATGAGTTGGTGGATAATGGTTGCTTGAGAAGGTTGCTTGGGCTATGAAAAGTCGTTGAATTGGATGACTAAAGATGCGAAGGCCAAGAGTTATTGTTGTCGTAATTTCTAGCAGGCTCAATGCAGGGGTACGATGGGGGCATCCAAAAGACTTGTTGTAGGTTGACTACCTTGGGTATCGTTGAAAGGCCTAGTTGTCAAGGTTGGACATACATACGTATTGTTGAAGGGCGTATGGAGTTTATGCTAGAACTGGGGTTACCATTAGCTCTTGACAAATATGGCAAGGTTGGCTGTCATAAGATTAACGATGGTTTCAAGGCAGGATTGGCGGCGTAGCCAGAGTCGGTTATGGATGATTGGCTGTTTTGTTTGTACCATCTCGTGTATGTCGTCCGACATCGAAGGAGAGGTTCCATGGGTGCTTGTATGATATTGGTTTAGGCCTCTTGGGCTTGTACTTGAGGGATGTTGAATTTGATTAGGATAGTTTACATGAGATATATATAATCTGGATGTTATGAGTGCTTTATCATGATTGAATGAGTGTTCTGGTTTCCATGGATGATTGGTTGAATTGTTAATTCTAAAGGCTATCACTATCCGATGTGGGGAAGATAGGGTTGAGTTCTTCTCTGGTGTTGTAAAGGCTATCATTGTTTACCTACTCTGATGATCGTCCATAGTTGCCTGGCACACCTTTCAGCACATTATTCCTCTTGTTTAGTGCAGAGGTTATGGGCGGTTATCACATTTTGTATTAGAGCTCTAGTTAACGATTTTAGCCAAAGTTCTAAGATGTAACCACGTATGAGAGATGTACGTGTAGATTTCAAATGGATGCTTACTATATATATTAGCATATATAGTAGTAGCGGTTGTATTTCTTTACCAGTTTTTCTTGGAAGTGGCTAATTATTCTAAATTGCAGATTTAGAATAAGTAGACGAGAATCAGGACACGCTGCTAGGGAAGCCAATACTGGAGGCGGAAATGGAGGTGAACCAAATTACCCGACCATGTTTGAATCCATGGTAGAGGAAATTATGCGAAGGTTACCCGCTCCAATAGCAGCAACGGTAGATGTAGGTGTGCGAGTTCCTAGAGTAGTAGATTTTGCAAAGCTGTGCAAGGGCTTTACATCTCTAGGGGGAAAACCATTCAAGGGAACTGAGCCAGCTGAAGACATTTATAGATGGATGGATTCATGTGTCCGAATGTTTGGAGACTTGGGTATTGAGGATGTAATAAAGAGAAAGCTTGCATCAAAGCAACTGCAGGGCAGGGCCATGGAGTGGTGGAATTCTATTACACTAGAGACTCTAGAAGAGGAGATTTCATGGGAGAATATCCAAGCTAAGTTTGAAGAAAATTTTATCTCCACTGCTCAGAAGTCCGTTCTCTTCAAGAAGTTTGTAGAATTGAAGCAGAATGGCAGATCAGTCCTTGACTATATTTCTGATTTCGAAGCTTTGTCCAAATATGCTCATTCATACATTGATACACCCTATCAGAAGAACGAGAAGTTTGTCTTGAGTTTGGATACCTATATTGGAAGGCCGTTGGTGGATCATCTTGACGATTCATTCGAGAAGATTTTGGAAAAGGCTATTCCCCATGAGAGCTTGTTTCCTAAGGAAGCAAATGTTGTCGTTGCAACCAAAGAGGTTCAGAAACCACATCAGGGTGATAATAATAAGAAGAGGAAGCAACAACAACAGAAAGGAAAGGATGGCCATAAGAAGCCTAAGAGTGAGGTGGTTTGCTTTGACTGCCAACAGAATGGCCATTTTGCTAGTGAGTGCAAGAATCTCAAAGCTGAAAAGAAGTGTTTCAAGTGTGGAAAGTCTGGGCATGAGAAGAAAGACTGTCCAGAATCAGCTAAGGGCAAGCAGGTTGTGAAGGCATATGCTTTGGAAGCTGTGCCAACTTCTTCAATAGCTCCTAATATAGAGGAAAAGGGAAAGGGTGTCATCATGCAAGGTACTCTTTCTGTTAATGGTGTTTCAGTTCGTGTGCTTTTTGATAATGGAGCATCACATTCTTTCATTTGCAATGAGCTTGTGTGTCGTTTGGGTTTGGAACCCAAAATTAATGATAGACCATTGATCATGACTAATCCAGTTGGGGGTTCATCCAATCTTTGCATAATATGTCATGGTCTAGTGTTGTCAAGTCATGGTTGCTCTTTTCTATGTGATTGCTTTGTTCTTAACTTCGCCGAGTTTGGGATCATCTTGGGCATGGATTGGCTCAAGAGGTATGCGACAAGGGTGAATTGCGAGAAGCTAGAGGTGAGGGTCGGGGATGTGGAAGAGCGAAAAGTGTTGATTAGATGTAAGTGCAAAGAGGGTGTCTTTATAAGCTATCTATATTCACTTAGGATTCCACAAGTAGATCCTTCATCTGTGCTAATCGCTAATGGGTATGAGGATGTCTTTGACGAGGTCAAAGGGTTGCCGCCGCATCGTGAGATAGAGTTTAGGAACGATTTGGTCGAGGGTGCTACACCAATCGTTATGCCTCTTAGGCGAATGGCGCCTAAGGAACAACGAGAGTAAGAGGTGCAAGTTCGTGACCTTTTGGGAAATGGATTCATTCGGAGGAGTGTATCCTAATGGGGTGCACTGGTCGTGTTTGCAAACAAGGCAGATGGCTCGTTGAGATTGTGTATGGACTATCGTGAGATGAACAAGGCGACTAAGAAGAACAAGTATCCGTTGCCAAGGATTGATGACTTGTTCGAACAACTTCGTGAGGCCAAAGGGTTTTCTCAGATGGATTTGGCAACGAGAATTCACCAGTTAAGGGTGGCAGAGGATAGTGTGCCAAAAACTGCTTTTAGGACACCATTCGATTTCTTTGAATGGTTGGTGATGCCATTCGGGTTGACTAACGCGCCAACGTACATTGTGGACCTTATGAATAGAGTTTCCAGGGATCAGTTGAACAAGTTCGTGCTTGTGTTCATGGATGATATTCTGGTTTACTATCGGAATGAGGAAGAGCACAAGATGCACTTAAGAGTTGTGTTGGAAATCTTGCGAAAACATCAGCTGAGAGCTAAGTTTTCAAAGTGTCACTTCTGGAAGAGAGAAGTGAGGTTCTTAGGTCATGTTGTTTCTGGAAATGGGATAGCGGTTGACCCCGCTAAAGTGGCAGTCATCCAAGACTGGGATAGACCTAAGAATGCGATGGATGTGAGAAGTTTCCTTAGGTTGGCTGGTTACTACCGATGGTTTATCAAGGAACTCTAAAAGATAGCCGCACTATTGATAGGATTGACGAAGAAGAACCAAGTGTTCACGTAGGAAGCAAAGTGTGAACAAACGTTCAGGATCCTGAATGTGAGACTGACAAGTGCTCATGTTTTGACCATTCCAAGTGGGAATGAAGAAATGGTTGTCTATATCGATGCATGTGGTACTGGACTTGGAGCGGTACTGATGCAAAAGGATAAGGTTGTGGCCTACGCGAGTCGACAGCTGAAGGCGCATGAGAATAATTATACAACTCATGATTTGGAGTTGACCGCGATTGTCTTTGCTCTAAAGATGTGGAGACATTACCTATTAGGAGTTCGATTCGAGTTGTTTACGGATCATAAGTCGTTGAAGTATCTTTTCTCCCTAAAGGATTTGAATCTCCAGGACCAAAGATGGTTAGAGTTTCTGGCATCATATGATTTTGGTATAGCCTATACTCCGGGCAAAGGCAATGCAGTGGCAAATGCATTCAGTCAAAGACATGCAAGTTTGGGGGCGATGTTTTCGGAATGGAAGAGCCTTGATTATTTGGCAAGGTTTGATTTCAGGCCAAGGTGTGAGTTGGAACCCGAAATGTTGGCAAGCTTGTCGATAAGACCCACTCTTATCGAAAGGATTGGCGAGAGCCAAAAGAAAGATGCAAAGCTTGTCGAGTTTATCCAGAAACTGGAACTAGAAGATAAAAAGTTCGAAGTCGATCAAGAAGGTTGGCTTCGAAAGCAAGGACGATTAGTTGTTCTTGATATCGACGGATTGAGAGATGAAGTTTTGAGAGAATGTCATCACTCGAAGTTGACGATTCATCCCGGTGGTAATAAGATGTATCAGGGCATGAAGCGAGTCTTCTACTGGGCGGGGATGAAGCGAGATATTGGAAAGTTCATTTCCAAGTGCATGAACTGCCAGTTGGTGAAAACTGAACAGAAGAAGCCAAGTGGTTTGCTTCAACCATTGGAAGTTCTTACGTGGAAGTGGAAGCAAATATTGTTGGATTTTATCGATGGACTACCTAGAACCAGAGCAGAAAACGAGGGAATTCGGGTCATTGTGGATTGTTTGACCAAAAGTGCAAGGTTCATTCCTGTCAAGTCGACTAGGATGACATCGAAATTGGCTGAACTTTATGTGAAATAGATAGTTCGATTCTATGGTATCCCGAAGAGCATAGTGAGTGACTGAGATCCATTATTTATGAATGGATTTTGGAAGAGTTTGCAAGAAGCTTTGGGAACCGAATTGTGTTTAAGTACGACTTACCATCCCCAAACTGATGGCCAAAACGAGAGGGTCAATCGAATTTTGGAAGATCTTTTGACGGCTTGTGTGTTAGACTTTGGAGGATCATGGAAAGACCATCTGCATCTAGTTGAGTTTGCATATAATAATAGCTACCAATCTAGCACTGGGATGGCACCATACAAGGCGTTGTATGGGCGACCGTGCAATTCTTCAGCATGTTGGTTAGAAACTGGAGATAACTTATTTCAAATATAAACAAACAAGCATTTAAGGGTCCATGCTTTTGCTGTCTTTTACAAATTGTACTATACCATGATGATTATGTACCAGCTAAATAAAAAGACATAATTCATATATATGTGACCTTAACATAGTGTGGTACTACCATAATCATACATAACAATATATTTGAGTGTAAGCACAAGCAAATTAGTATCAAAAATATATGTAACACCCATAATTTTGATGTGCGTTATTTAGAAAATATAATTAGCTAAGTTAAATATAATTTTAATGCACTGAAGACTACACCAAAATATAATTTCTTCTGGATTGTGAACAGATTATTGCTATCCAAAGGACGCACCCTGTCCAGAACAGGATAACGTCTCCAATTTCTTGAACTTTTTTGCCTTTTTCTTTTTTCTTCTGATCCTTTATTTTAGTAACTAAAGCATTCCAAGTACGATTGTCAATAACTTCAGAATCATTAGTCGCCTGAAATTCAAAGGTCTTGTCGTGATATCTGTCTTTTCTTACGACCTTACGTCTGGATGCACGCTGACTTGGGGTAGAGTTATCCAACGTAGTGTCATTATGTATCTCCATCGCCTCATCTACATCCACCCCCTTTTCAGTAGCCAAAGAAGAAATGTCATCTAGCGCCTGATCATACGAAAGACCATGCGGGGCTGTCAATTGCGTCTGTAACTCCTTATTATTCTCCTTAGTTGAATCCCTGTCTTCAGAACTTTGTTGGTTCATGTGTTCTTCTTCCTGAACCTGCATTGTAGAATTATTCTGATTCTAACAAGTGGACATCTGCGATCCCAAGTCAACAACCATAGTCTGTCTATTGTTACACTGAGGATCTGGTTGCTTGGGGGCCCAAATTTTTGGTGACTGATAGATGCTACTTATGTGACCAAAACTCTTACAGTTCGAACAAACTAGGTACATCCATTCATATTCAACATCTTGCATAATTAACTGTTCATTCTCAATTAAAATTGGAATTTTGTTAGGAAAGGACGACGAGCTAGAGATTTCGACAAGGACTCGTGCATAATCAATTTTCTCAATTCCTTCAATCACCTTATCTAGCTTGATTGGAATGCCAATAACAAATCCTATTTCATGCTTATGAAGTAAGTCAGAATTAACATCATCGCATTTCCTGCTTTGATGACCCATAAGTTGGTAAAATAGAAGAGAATTGGAAGTTGGAACCTGATTGCCAGCTACGACCTCCTTGCAAGGTCGGCTAGAATTCGTGGAAGGGTTCCGTCCAGCCCGACTGGTATTCATTTGGGGATTTTTCCAGGAGAAGAAATCTGTGCAGCCATCTGAATTGGCGGGAGGTAAGCACAACGGCTTTGTCTGCAACGATGTATTCACAGGAAGGCTTTTCTTGAACTACCGCTGTGAAACAGAGGGAGCAGAGGAATTCCTTTCACAGTCAGTTTTTATCAAATATGGCCATTGCAGATCTCTAGATTTGTCTTCCAAGGCCTTCTGATTCGGTTTTGTCGCAGTCGTATGATGATTTCCTTCTTTATGCATCGTTTTGGACTTTCTTCTGGAAGTAACTATTTGGAAACCATCGTTGTCGACCAGCGGAGGCTTATTAACTAATGAGTTAAATTGACCGGTCATGGAAGAGGTCGAAGGAGACTTACGCGAAGTCGGTGGTGATATGGATTCGAAGCAGTCCTCAGTTATGGTTTTCTTTTCTTGTGAAAATTGGGCGGATTTGGTGGTCGGACGATGATCGGGGGGTTTAGTAGAATAGAAGCCTAGGAAAAATATCCAATTTGCCCCTTATAAATTTCTTAGATTAAAGACGAGAAAAATAGGTCAAAATAATATTCTTTGGTCTTCCATCTTCAAACTATCTCCTTTATCATAAAGCACTTCTAAGCATCGTCTTCTTCAACATACATGTGATTTTATGTCAGAAATCACAACAACAATATGTGTAGAAACACGATTGTTTCATATTTTTGTTTGAGCTAAGTAAAATTTCCTAAATTATTTCGTAGTTTGTTCCCATTTTCATTACTGATTATTAACCATCATCAAGGTAAAATCGGCTCAAAAAACACTATATACAATGATCAACAACCGACCTAACCTATATGTGTTCGACGATTAACCACTGTCGGACTGTACATGTCGTGACAAGCTATCGCCGATTATTCCATGACAATCTCGTCTAATATAATTCGTGTAATCTTCAAGCAAACCCAAAAATAGGGTTAATAAATTACTTGATTGGGTTGCCTAGGGTTGAGACGACGATATATCTTCTGCTTTGTTCTTCCTGCCCGACTATGACACAGTTTGCTTGCCTCTTCTCGTCAACATTGAAGTCGAAGTGTCGGAGAAGAAGGTTTTTTGCTGATCGAATTTGATTTATGTTATTCGAACACAATGACAGCGAGATGGAGAAATATGAGAAATACGATGGTAGCTCCTATTTTTTAATGTTTGGTATTAGGAAGAGGGAAATGTATTTTTTATGGTATTTTTTAGTTTCAGTATTAGAAAAAGGATATTAGGGTTCCGTTACCACCACACAATGGAATAATTCAAACCCACAATTTGTTTCATTTAAAAAATATAAAATCACAAAAGGGGTGTGCTAGCCTAAACCATGATGATGGCTTTCCAATTTGAAGAAGACGAGTCTTCTGTGGTCACCTTCATATCTGACGGTGTGCTGAACACTAATGAAGATGTTGCCATATATCTTCCTATAGACTGAGATTTTTCACGTCTGAGTTGAGTTTATCTGGGGGCTTTCCGTAGGTTTCTTCTAGAACCAAAGCGTAGGGTGTTAGGATTAAGTACTCAAGAACGTTCATTCTGTAGGTAATGTCGAGGTTTGTGTTGCTGATCTTTGCTTCTTTGTCACATCTTCAATTAGGAATTGGTGCATGTATGGAAGACCTTCAATATTGTAGCCATCGTATTTTGGGTCTTTGAGAAATGAAAGTATATAGGAGAATAAGTATATGTATGCAGCTATGCCTATGTTGCCTTTTTTGATGGGAACCTGAAGACTGTGATTACTACCTTCTTCTCTGTCTGTGAAATGAAACTTACACAAGGAAATATGTTTGGTCGTTTCTTATTACAACTTTTCTATAGATGTATTGGTTAATGAAAAAGTTCAAGTATATTTTTTCGCATTATACAAGTTATATAAATATGTATACCTATGGTTTCCTATTACGTTCTTGCTATCTAACTACTCTTGTAGTTGTACAGGGCTTCTCCACTCTCTTGAGCAATGCGTGTGATTTTCCTATACTGGATACATACATATTCATGTACGGTAACAACTAATGCACTGAACATTGGTAACTACTGAACTGCCAAGTTACAAAGCCTAAAATAAATATGATATGGTGACGAAGTATGGGGTACATTAGAAACATTATCCTTTTTTGTTGGAATTTTTATTCGTTTAGGTTATTTTAACACATATCTCAACCTTTTTAAAACTATACACAAAGAAGCTACTTTGTACTGCAAAAAGTATATATTTTTTAATGTTGTTTTTGTTAGAGTTTGTGCTTTAAACGCAATCCAATTGATGTGATTAATAACACTGTTGATGTTATTATTTAAAAGGCAAGTATTATTAATTACCAATATAGACAATTACAAAAATTTACAATTTTACAAAACATTCTCTCTTTTACGCAGTTTGAGAAAAAAGGATAAACAGCATTAAAAAGGAAGCCCTGAAAAAACTCAAACTGCAAAATACAAAAGGTAAGACACTCTACATTACTATTCAAACTACTATCCAAACTCTATCCAACAAACTGCAACGAAACTTTGCATCCAAAATTGACAGCGTTTCCCCACTGCAAAAAATCGCCAAACTGAATCACTCAAATTATTCAATCACCAAGAATTAAATTGCCAAAATACCATGGCATTATTAGATTCAAAATTGGGTTGCAAAGAACTGCTGCACTATCCAAAAATAGAATTCCCAAAAAACATACTATATAACTCCACTGTATTATAAGAATTCCAATGCAGCCGATTTTAGAACACAGAGCCACTATACTGGATTGCTTCTAGTGTGTCGAGTTGCAGATTTCTTACGATAACAGGATGGCAAAAAATCCTCAAGCCCAAGATCAACTTCATCATCTGAATAATCCTTACTTTCAGAAGCTTTTTTCTTCCTAGCCCTCCTCTTAGCATTTTTCAAAGCTGTTTTAGAAGGACCAGAGCTCGGTGGTGTAGAATTATCACCTCTTACATTAATAACATCTCTGTCTAAAACAACACTATTACCAGTTACAATATTAGAAGGAACTGAAGGAGGAGGCAAAACAATGTGGTCTGAAAGGGTTAAATGAGAATATGTAGAGCTATTAGCCAAAACTGAATCAATATTAACACCAACTACATCATTATCTCTTTCATCATAATTTTCACAATCAGCCCAAAACTTTCCTTTTAACCTCTCAGCTTTGGAGTGACTAGAGGAAGCCCTGACCACACCAGACAAAATTGACGAACCATTTAATGATGAACAGGCTGCTATTGGAGTACTATTACTAAAAAATGAAGAACAAGACTTAGAGAAAGAATTGCTAGAAGAATCCCAAACACAACTGCTAGCAATACCAGAACAAGTTGAACCAGAACTAGTAGAGTTCAAACCAGAGGTAGATTCAGAATTTTTTAGTGAAATAACCATTTGAGTATTGGCATCATCAATTAAATTTCCAACAGTAGTTTCTTCCTCATGATCAACATCACATGACGTACTCTTATGAGTACCATCAACTTGAGTATCCTTTCCATTATCTCAAATATTTACATTTGCATTATTAACATTCACTATATCAACAAGAATTTCCTCATTTAAATCACTCTCTTTCCCTAAATTTCCTTTAACTGCCTCAGAGTTTAATACATCAAAACAATTCTTATTCACATTCTCCACATCCAGTTGAATCTCAACATTTGATTACTATTAACCTCATTTTTCCTCCTCCATGATTTCTTATATCTAACAGTATTCCAGCTATTATTATGATACTAGGTAGACTTATTACTGTTGCAGGTACCAGAAAAAGAGTTTGGCATAGGTTGATTTTCCTCGAAACAGACATCAGCAGTTTCCAAGTTATCCATCTTTGCATTTGAATTAAAAACACAACTAACAGAATCATGCCCAAACAGTTTACAGATAGTGCAAATCCGATGTTCCTAATCATATGTAACCCTAATAGGAATGCAATTTGATCCTAAATCATCAAGAACTATCAGCTCAGGAAGCTCGAAGTCAGAAGAAACTTCAATCAAGGGTTTAGCATATCTAAATCTCTGCAATCTTTCTATATTATTATCCAAGCAAATTAATTTCCCAACATTACACGCAAGCCAATTTATTCCTAAAAGCGTCCATAAAATTGTAGGAATTCTATAGAAGTGGACCCAAACAGGAACTTTCCTAATCTGAGATTGCATATTACCAATCGACGGATCCCATTTTGTAATAATGAACATACACCCTCTAATGAACACTGGAATAGCTTTAAGAATTTTTATTCTATCATTGTCATTTGTAAAATCAAAATAAAAGTGAATACCATCTGATCTAATATTCACCTGACCTTCTAATTTCCAATTTTTAAGAAGAAAATTTACCACCGTAGGGTAGGATAAGGTGCCATCTAAGAAGAACCCAACCAAGAAGTTGCTCCAGATGTTCAATCCTTCGTTTTTAACAACATCTGGAATCTTTTTCAGCAATCTGCCACGAGGAACATCAAAATGTTGAGGCATAAAAACGCCTACGTTCCTTGGTAAAGAATTGAACAGCAAAGCGTAATCCACTTTCGTAAATGAAGGAAAGGTGGCTTTAGACGAGTAATTTGATCTGGAATCAGGATTTGGAAATGAGGGATTAGATCCCAGATTCGCCAAAGAGGGATTCTCAGAAGAAGGATTGACATGAGAGGGAGGAGGGTCAGGAGGAATAGGAGGGGCGAAACTTGAGGGAAGAGGAGGGAAAGCATGGTCAAAGGAGGAGGAAGGAAGAGACTCTGGCGCGGTCGAAATTATCAAAGAAAGGTTTTTTTTCAATTGATGTTATTATTTTATTTTGAATAAAAGATTCTATTATATCATATCTACTGCGTAATATAAATATTAGCATAACATAAGTCCTTAGAATAATAATACAGAGTTATATAGTTCAAGTAAGTTACTTGAACATAAGATTATACAATACAATAAGAATTATTATAATTCTTAAAAGACCTTAGTCATGTTTTATTGTTTATATAGGACGACAATAAAACAATGAGACTAGTATGTTGATTGGCTGATGATCGTGTCTCATTGATCATTAATATACGTGATATTAATGTCAATACATAAATACGTATTGGAGAATAACATATTGGGCTGACCCAACATGAGAAAACTACGTGGAATATATTAACAATATCATAAGTATTCTCATAGTTACAGTGATGTAATGGTGCTCAGACTTGGAATCATTATAATTTTATTCGAGGATATTTGTGTTTTAATATCATCAAAAGTTACTTTTAACCGAGTAGACCATTAAGGTGATTATCAGATACATCTCGAATCGATTGAAAATTGTGAATGAGGTGATGGAATTTAGCCCTAAAATATAAGTAATGATATCCATGGGCCTCTTGATTGAGTGAGACTATGAAATGCATTGCCATGCTCAAATAATGATTTGTTTTGTATAGTCTACTCATCGATCAAGATAACAGAATTAAATTATAAAGAGGGTGATATGTTCCATGCCTCGAGCTTAATCCTGAATATAATAGTTAAAATTAAAGGATTAAATTACATTGGGACATTGTTCATAGAAAAGGTTGTATTGAATCATTGATCTTATTATAACTTAGGTAATAGCTTGTGCTGCTAGACACCACTCACTATTTATAATTTAAATATTGTTTACATTATTGCCAATGTTAGGGTAACCTACAGGGTCATATATAATAACGTATTAAAGGGTGAGAACCGTTCTTAACAAAAATAGGTCAAATGTTGACACTTTCTTTTGGTTTGAAACGGAAAAAATGGGTTATATGTTCCCTTGAAAATCTCATTTTATATTATAAAGGGTCCGACCCTTATTTCTTTTGTATGACATAGAAAAGAAAAACAAAGGAATAAAATGGGGAAAAGAAAACCTAAAAGTAATATTGGCTGGCAACGATCTCATTTCCATCGATTCGTATGACGAATTCAAAGAGTACGTTCATGGACAAATCTATGGAGGCGCTTCATTCAAGAGCTGGACTTCAATACATCCAGATCCGGTTCGAAGTCGTGATTTTGTAAAACTATGACAGGTATAATTCTCGATTTACAATTTACAGAATAAATCCTATTTATTTTGGTTGACTTTCATTTATATAATGTGAATTCAACCCAAAATTACTTTTAATGGTATCGAATTCGTGTTCATATAAATCGTAGGTTGAGTTTAAGTAGGGTTTTCTTTATGATGGTGTAATGGCCTGAATTTCTGTACTTTTTGAGTTGACTAAATACAACACATGTCCAACCCAAATTGCACAGAAATACAAACCATTATGAAATAAGAAGAAAAAGAACAGAAATAACAACATGGAATCTCACATCGCAACGGAATAAAATAAAACATAAGGTCCGTTTGGCACAGGTCCCTGTTAAGGTTTTAAATTAGGCTCAAGTCCGATCCAAAAATTATTGTAAATTGGGTCCCTATTTTTTGAAAATTCATGAAAAAAATATAAAATAATCACAAAAATTCATTATTAAATAAAACACATATACGCCCAAAAATTCATGCGTTAAAACAATCAAAAACCACATCAAAACCCAAAATAACACAAAAACAGTGAAACGGCAGGTTTATGCATCAAAAGATGCACCTATTCATAAATAGTTGCATACATTCATGCTTATATTTCAGCGTTGCGTCCAACTGCAGCATAAATGCATACATATATGCAGCTAAACAGCATTATACGCATCCTTTTATGCATATATTCAAATCTAACCTGTTTTTTTTTTTAGCAATCATCATTTTCAGACATTGCTGCACACATTTATGCTCTTGTACAGAATACATGCATGCATTCATGCGCATATTATGAAGCCATCGTCCCTTTTAAATTTGTTGCACACATTCATGCATATATACGGAATAGTTGCATACATGTATGCAACCATTTGTAACACATGCATCTCAGTTCAACTTTATATGCATACATGTATGCGACTATTGGTAAAAGTTGCATACATGTATGCATATATTGGTCTAGATTTTGATCATAAAACACTATATGAATATTTGCATGCTACTTTTCAGACATTGTTGCACAGAAGTATGCAACTTTTTTTTTTTGGCGAATGCTTCTCGGAATATTTCCCATTTTTTGAAATTTTTTTTAGTCATTGGCGCATTTTTTTTGGTCAAACAGGGGAAAAGGCAGAAGTGGTTGGATGAGAAGGCGGAAGGGAGAAAAAAAGAGAGCGACAGCTAATTCTAGGGACCGGGTTTACATTTAAAGTTTGGGGGGACATGCACTACATTTTGAAATGTTTTAGGGATGTGAGCCTAATTTTAACTAATATATATATATATATATATATATATATATATATATATATATATATATATATATATAACACCTATTGGAACACAAAATTTAAACTGATCATTATTAGATTACAACACAGTGGAAATAACAATAACGATGAAGCCTCCTTCTCCAATTTCCTCGAATGGTATCTGTAAATACCCGAACAACTTGACTGCCCATACAAACTTGGGCACCCAAGAGTTTTTTAGGTAAAACAAAACAGAATAAACTTTGGGTGAGTATTGGAACTGGTATGAGTAAACTCCAACCACTTGGTTTAACTTTTAAAAATCCTTTTTAAAAGAAAGGATAATCGTAAGACCGATCCACATATAAACACGGATGGTTTTTACCTTTTGATAACCCAAAACATTCTTTGAAATCAATACTATTCTGATATTACAATAGGGTCTACATCAAGTAAATAATAGTATAGCTGAACACTTGCATCTCACGCTTCACATACATAGTATACAATCAAAACTGTGGACTCTTATTGGAGAATGGATTCCAACTATGACAAGGTATTGGAGCACCTTCCGACAGTGTATCTCTATAGAGCAATACACCAGGTTCAACAAAAAAATCTTTCAACCCAAGCTAAACATGACCGGCCACTCACTTCGCTTGAGTGTACCGAAAGTATTATCACCAACGGTTGGGATCAGCAACCGTTACCGAAAGCATACAGCAGCAATAAAATAAAGAAACAAATGGATTTTTTCTAGATCAGATGACAGTACACCCTAATTGGGAGCTGCCCACTTAGCCAAGAGGCCTACCCGATTATATACCATTTCCCGGTTGTGTTACATCTTACTCTTTCATTACCATAGCATCATTTACTTTGAATGCCACATCTTAAAACCCACCAAATCATTTATTGACTTCTCCTAAATATCACGTGGTATAAAGCAAAGAGAAACGAATTCCTCCACCACCAATTGTAATATGTTTGAAGAGATCAATATAGATGAGCTGTTAGGCAAGATCTGTCAGACATTCATCCATACAAGTTGTCCTGAGACTGGATAAACCGAAGGCACTATTATGTAAATTCATCTTAGGCAATTTAGTCCTAGGATCAACAAAACAGCTCTTGCATTTTACTCCGTCTTTGAATACCTTCAGTATAATCTAATTTGCAATGTTTATGCCTATACGGAGTGGTTTCCGGATAATAAATCCAACTGGTCTCTCCATATTGACAATAATGGTATTAAATTGACCAATACTTTGATAGTCAATTATTTATCTATCGAAGAAACAAACACTCATCGAAAGATCCTGTTCCTAAATAGAAATATTTTTGTTCAGTTTTGAACAATCATTGAGTCACTTTTTATTAATATTTTATTGATTAAATTCTTCCCAGTATTCATTCCCAATCTCCTTACCTAGATATTTCAACCCTGCTTGGATGCTCACTACGCTTGGAAAACATTTTTCATATTACACCTTTATTTTCTATATTTAGAAAATATCTTCTATTTAGTTAAAAAACATTTCTAATTACCCATCTCTTCCACAGAAATATTTATTTTCTGTACTTAGGAAATACTTGTTATTATAATTCAAAAATCACACTTGCATGGGTTAAAACGGTTGTTGTGCAAAACATCGTTACAACAACCTAAACTACTGCCAATTATTCACTTTAAACATGTATGTGTTTCTCCTTCCAACTTCTCAAGATTTAATTTTATAAATTCTTTTTCCTTTCTTGTAAAATTTCATTATACATTTATTCTCTTATTAAATTCCTTATATAATTGATATGTTGATTTCTAGTTATCAAATTTCCTTAAATTATTCCGTCTCCTTAAATTTCAGGAAAATTTCGCTGGCGTCTCCTTCGTATAGCTCAATCGATACAACTACAAATTGTCTATCTGGGTCCTTTCCATTTAAAAGTAAAATCTAAAGGCCAAGTGGCTTGCCAAATAGGCTCATAAAATCTCATATTAATTTAAATATGCACCTCTATTGTTGGGCATTCAATTTATTTCTTCAGTTAGCTTCATTCCATACCTGCTCAAATGTTTATTCAAACATTCCAATATTTATTCCAACTCAATCCAAACATTTTTAACTTAATTCGCTAATTTATTCTTTAATTAGTTTTTTTTGCCTATTTCACTTTTTATTTGAACATATCATGTTCATATATAATTTTAATTTGCTTATAAACCAGTCGAATTCCATTTTCAACTCAAGTTTCATATTCGATTTCAAGTATGAATTTAAAATCCAATTCACTTATCAAAAGTCCAATTTCGATACAAAATTCCACTAAATAATTTCTTGTCTAATTAGTTAACTTTATTCAATAATTAAAAATATGATTTTTTGTTTGAAAAATCAATTCACTTACTCCACTTGAGTCCATATTTATTTTATAACTCAAGTCTGGATATTTCTAATGGAAATCAGAATTTTATTCATTAAAGTCCTTTTATTTTATTAAATACACCAGTATTGTTTTTAAATGATTATACCATTGTTTTTCTGAAAAATTGATTTTGACATAACTAAAAATCTATAAAACAAAATCTTGATTTTTCTCTTCCATTCTAAAACTATTATTTAATAAATTCGAACGAATTTTGTTTCAAAGAATTCCGACGTATATTGAGTTATACATATACTCAATTGAAGTTTGAATTATCAAATTATGAACTACCACGCTGCAACGAGTTAGTTTTAATTAAATTTAAATATAAATGTTTAAACTTCGTTATTAATAAATTCCAACACCATTCTTCCATATTTTAATATAAATTAAACCGGTCTTCCAAATATAGCTTAAACATTCTGATTTTCCTAAATCATCCGTTTTTTTATAACTTAATTATGAATTTGTTTACAACTCAATTTTCCATATTAAATTCCAATTCCTTTGGAAATAAATTATTTTATAAAATTCAATCTAATCGACTTCCAATTATAAATCCCTCAAATTATCTTAGTTCAGTTTATATTCTGAATTCTGGAATAAAATCTATCGTTCTCTTTTTGAAACGGATCACTTTTAAATTCATACTTGAAATTATAATTCCAAATTATCCCATAACAATTACCCCACTTAATTTATAAACATCGTTTATAGATTTACTTCCATGTTTTGTACATTAAACAAGTTCCATTTGAAAATCTATTCAATACCCAAATCTTATTTTGGAATATTTTATTTATTATAACTATTTTTTTAGCATAACAATTGTGTAGAGCAACTCTACACACCCAATTAGATAATATTACTAATAATATATTCGGTCAACAAGCCTGGTCGATGGCATAAACAATACTAATAATGCATGCAAAGAATTCAAAGCGTGTAGCGCGATTAGTAACATATGAAGCTTATGTACAAACTAAACAAACTTACTTCTAAACACCACAAAATATCCCCATTAACACATCCCCTTGCATAATCATATATCCCATCAGCATCAGCTTACCATAAAACACAAAAAAATTTACCAATTGCCAAGCAATGTGCAGAACAAGATGAGCTTACCATGGCCACGGGTAGTAGCGACGTTGCTAGGTTCGTCCAACGTCAGTGCTTCCTTCAGATTCTTCCCAAACGATAGCAGCAGGATGGTTGGGATGTAATGTGTTGTCTTGGTACCTGACCAAAGGTGGTAGAGGTAAGTAATTTTGAAGCAAAGCTGATGATTTGATGCATAGCGATTACTGAAGCAGCGGTTATTGCGTTCGTTCCATAATGTCCAGATATATGCAGCGACCAGGGTTTCTAGGTTTGGAGACAAAGGTTCGAACTCCCAGTGATTGAAGTGATGGAAGAAAGGTTGGGGACATCCAAGAATGCTAGTTACAGTCGAAGACCGGAGGTAGAAGCTTAATTCACATTCTTCAAGCAAATGGGGGACGCTTTCGTTTGCTCTTAGAT
The DNA here is from genome assembly GCA_030737875.1 of Allium sativum. NCBI lineage: Eukaryota > Viridiplantae > Streptophyta > Magnoliopsida > Asparagales > Amaryllidaceae > Allium > Allium sativum. Next base: position 170,937,276 of record CM060924.1, on the reverse strand, counting down.
AGAGAATGCAAACGGGATTAACCACCATTCCGTTGCGAATTAACCTATCTTTAGTGTTGATCCGCCCTCTAGCCAAGCTCCATAGGCATAATCTAACCCTCGGTGGCGCCTTAATCTTCCATATTCTAGGGAACCGGAATAACCTACCATGAAAGGAGATGTAGTTGTAGCATGATCTAACAGAGAAGTTCTGATTGGCATTGCTCTTCCAGTAGATAACGTCGGGGTTTTGGTTCAAGGTGGTTGTTTGTATTATAGGTAGAACTTCTCTGATTTCTCCAATGGTTAATGGGTGGAAGTAAGTTGTTAGCATGATGGAAGTGGCTCCCAGTCGAGCAGCTTCAGCAACGGTGATATCAGGGTTGGGGCATATAGAGTAAAGTTTAGGGTAGAAATGTGAGAGTCTGACGTCAAAATACCAAGTGTCATTCCAAAGAGAGAAGCTCCGTCCATTTTAGACTTTCAAGGCAAAGAGATGATTGGTACGGGCTAGCGATCTTAGAACACCGCTCCAGAAAGGTGACGAATGGGGTCTTGGTCTATCGTGAAGTATAGAGAGTGGTTGGTTATTGTAGTACAAAGCAAGGATAAGGGCTTTCCACATGAAGTTGCCAGGGGTTAAACAATGCCAGATCCATTTGGTAAGGAGTGCAAGATTGAGAGTATGTAAGTCAGGGATGCCAAGTCCGCCTGCATCCTTGCTGAGGCAAGCGGTTTTCCAACTAACAAGGGATTTAATAGGCCCTCATGCCAAAGGAATGACCGCCGTTCCTGATCGATCCGCTTGATAACCCAGCCTGGTACTCTGTGAACCGAGAGCCAGTAGATAGGAAGGGCCGACAGTACCGCTTTGACCAAAACGAGTCTGCCTGAAGAGGATACGGATGATGCTTACCATCTGGCAGGCTTGAATCCACCCTGGCAATAAGGGGGTGCCAGTCTCCCTGATGAAGCTACGTAGGACGAATTGGTACACCAAGATAAGTGAGCGAGAAGTCTTGGAGTTTACAATTCATCATGCTTGTCGTGAGGGGGGGGGGGCTAGATGGTTAGCATTGCTAAGTATGAAGATGGAGCTTTTTGCAAAGTTAATGGAGAGTCCATAAGCCAACTAGAAGGAGTATAGGAGCAGTTTAAGGCAATGAAGTTTTTGAGAAGTGGGAGTGGTTAGGAGGATGGTGTCGTCGGCGAATTGGACAATGGTATAGGCTGGTGAGGGGGGCGAGGTGTTTATGCGGGATAGAATATTGTTATGGATTACAAGGTTGATCATCTGGTTGAGAGTGTCTGCTACTAGGATAAAAAGAAGAGGCAATAGAGGGTCCCCCTGCCTTAATCCGTGTTTGGATTTGATTAGCCCGCCGTCGATACCCTTGGTACTCACGAAGGATAGGCTGTAACTGAGGATCGCTGAAATCCAGTGGCACCACCTATGAAGAAAACCTCTGGCGTCAAGAACTTGCAGAAGGAATTCCGAGCTCACCGTGTTGAACGCCTTACGAAAGTCAAGCTTCAAAAGTAGCCCTTCAGTGTTGGTACGGTGGAAGTAAGAAATGATTTCCTAAACTGAGGCGTTGCAGTCATGGGTATTCCTTCCAGCAACAAAGGCGGATTGCTCCATGCCAATGGGGTCGGGAATGAAGGTTTGGAGATGATTGGCAAGCACCTTGGTGATGTGTTAGAAAGAGCAGTTGAGGAGGCTGATTTGTCTGAAGTTATTGGGGATGATTAGCACCTTTGTGCTTGGGGAGAAGGATGGTTTTGGCATTGTTGAGTCTGTCGATTTGGTTTGGATCATGGAAAAAGGCTTTAAAAACATCAATCATATCATGTTTGATGAAGGCCCAAAAGTTACTATAGAAGACTGGGCCGAAACCATAAGGCCCGCAGGCCTTGTTATCATCCATTCCTCCCAATGCACAAAGGATTTCAGATTCAGAGAATGGTCCTTCGATGGGGAGGGGACTGGTTGGGATATAATCAAGCCCAGCCAATATGAGGTGGCGAAGGGGGCGGTTCCCCAGAAGTCTCTGAAGAAGATGGAAAAGTGTACGTTGATAGCAAGAGGATCGAAAGTGTGGAGACCCGCCACCTCGACATGAATCTCGTGAATCCAAGACTGGAGCCTTCTCCCATTGGTGAACCTGTGAAAAAAGGCAGTGTTGTTGTCACCCTCGGCCAACCATTTGAACTTGGAGCGTTGTTTCCAGGCCATCTCCTCCTGGCGGAGGAGCCGATGGAGTTCAATGTGGAGATCTCTTAGGTTAGTGGCATCGGACTCGCTGAGAGGAGAAGATTCCTCGCGAATATTGAGCATCAGAATGTCTGCCTGAATTTTCGCAATTCGTCTCTTAATGGATACCCAAATGTTGTTGGCCCAAGGCTTGATCAATCTCCTGAGACACCTGAGTTTGTAAACTAGCGTGGAAGAAGGGTTAGATTGTTGAGGAAATGAGAACCAAGCGAGCTTTATAAAATCCTTAAATCCAGGTTCCTAAAGCCATAACTTTTCAAATCGGAAGGGGTGAATGTGGTTTGCTTGATCATCCATGGAGAGAAGGAGGGTACAATAAGCAGAGAGCGTTGAAGCCAGGCCAGTGGCTTTGGAGAGGGGAAATTTATCCTCCCAGGTGGTGCTAAAAAGGAATCGATCCAGTTTGGCCAGGGTGGGTTGGTCCCAGTGGTTGGACCAAGTGAACCTTCTGTTGCAAATGGGGGAGATCCAAAAGAGTGTTGCAAATAGGTGGGTCCAAAAGAGCGCACTCATCAATGAAATAGTTGAAGTATTCAGAGTCTCTAGTGAAGGTGAGACTGCTACGTTCCCATGGGCCACGAGTGACATTAAAGTCACCACCGACAATCTAGGGGCCAACATGGGTAGAGCCAACCATTTTACACTCCCTCCACAGTTGCCTTTTCATATCACCATCAAGCGGGGAATAGATGTTGGAGATGAGAAATGGGGTATTGGATGATAAGTGGATTAGGAGTATGTGAAGGGCGGAGGTGGAATTGAAGGTTTGCATGCAGGACTAAGTGTGATTATTCCAGCCGGTGATGAGACCACCTCGGGATCCTTCTGCTTCGACAGTTTCCCAGTTTGTGAAGAGGCAGGGGTGAGAGGAGAGATAAGTTTAGATTCGTGAAGAAGTATAACACCCTAGTTCAATAGGAGGAGCATGAGGTTTAGGGCGAATATTTTACTAGGGTCCCCCAACCCCTTGATATTCGAGGTAAGGAGATTCATTGGGAGAGAGTGGCTCTCTCCAGTTCAATACGTTGCATGGCCGAGTAGTGTTCCTCTATTAACTATACACCCCTATAATGAGCTAGCTTCTTGTTGAGACTGTAGTTCTCCTTGGTGAAGACAATGGGTTGATATAAATTTCCCTGAGAGGGAGATGGATCACCTAAGGTGGATGCTTAGGGACGTGCGCTGCGGCGGATGGCGGAAGTTGACAGAGCGGGTGCAATCATGGGTGACAGTCCTTTTTGGAGTGGAGGAAGGGGTGGAGGTGGGGTGTTATCTATGGTGAGTGGCTGGACAACGGAGTCTTTAAGATGGATGGGTATGGAGAGGTCAATATCGAGGTTAAAGTCAGTTAGAGGGTCCCATTTGTACTCAGGAGATGGCCAGGGATTCCATCCAAGGGGGTTGATGACTTCCAGAGAGTTGTCAGGCTGCGGGAGGGTAGCCATAGGAGGGTCAGACGGTAGGGTGGGTGCTGGAAACAAGGATTCTATCTGCATGGCGTCAAAGCAAAGCTCAGGTTCCGGCATGGGGAAGTTGAGAGGCTCCATCATAAATTCCCGGTTGTTTTCTCTTTTGTTTCCCACAACCAGGTCCTCAGGTTTAAAGAGGGGTGGAAGTGGTCCCAGTCTTCTACCTTGATGACATAGTGGGCGTTGCCAAGGTGGACGGAGTAGGTTGTGGGTAAAGACACCGCCTTTAACACCCTAGACCTTGGAAAAACATAACGTAAGTCTTTTGAGCCCAGTTGTAATCATCCATTCTAAGGAAAAGCCCCACTGGGTAGAGCGCAGCGGTGAGATGATTAAGGCTGTTATGTAGATGGACAGGAAACCCCTTAATTCGCACCTACGACATAGGCCAAAATTCGCGATCCTCCACTTCAGCAACTGGAGACCATGCTTGCAGCGCCAGAGAGCCACCATGATGGAAGATGAATTGGTTGTTTAGGGAAGTGTTGTAAAGATCGACATTAGGAAATTGGACGAGGTAGGTGTGGTCAGTTAGAATGAAAATCTCCTAGTTACGATGGCAGAAGTAGTCAGTGAGGGTGGTTCGTACTGAATGAAAGTTCCAGTAACCAGTGAGGATAGAAACTTTGACGAGGTTAGGCGCGTTAGCTGGAAACGCCATTTCTTGAAAATTTTGACAGGATAAATATGAAGAATTAGGGTTAGGTAAAGAATTGGGTGCGGACGAATGAAATATAAGCTGGGTAGGTGATTCGACATGGAGGGAGGGGAGGTTGCTGATTGCTGGCACGTGTGCGGAGAGAGGAAGGGATGTGATGGTTGCAGGAGAATTCGCAGAGGCTGGTGCAGCATTTGAAGTGATAAGCATATTCTTCTAAGAGCATCCACGAGAGAAATTTCTTGCGTGTACCCAAAACATCCGCATCGATAGCAAATCTGCGCATTTCTGCATTGTCTTGCCACGTGTCCTGGAGATACACAATGGAAACACAAACGTTTTGATTTCAATTTTTCCACAATGCGCGCCAAAGAAACAAATGGTGGCAATGAACCCATTTTGAATGCCAGCGAGGATGATTGCCTTAGCGGAGGTGGAGGTCGGTGCCTAGGTCTACTGTTCAAGACTTGGAGGTAGGAGAGGCACTGACTAGGTGGCAGTGTAGGTAGGAGCGGGGGTAATGAGGCTGTGGAGGTCGACGGAGGTGTCGTCTTCAAAGGAGGAGGTTGCGGTGGAGGGTTGGGCAAGACTATGGGACCCGACGACGCCTGGGGAGGCACCACAGATGGTTAGGAGGAGACTATGAACGCTTCCGTTATCATGGGGTCGGAAGAGGTGGCTATACTCTTTTAGGAATAATTTATTTTTATAAAAGTCGACATTGTCGAATTACAGTTCCAAACCCATATAGATTTATCCAATTTAATTTATATTCCGAGCATTGGTGTACTTTCTATCATTTCCAAATGATTCCCGGTTCTCTTTAGTAAATTATCAAATGATACTTTTTCACCTTTATTTACAAACATCGTTTATAATTTATACTACTTGTTTGTATATTTAAACAAGTCTTTTATTCCAAATCCATTTGAAATTCAATTTTTACTTTAGGAAAACAAATTTCCATTTTAAATTCACACTTGAATTTACATTCCCAAGTTATCCAATGTTAATTATTTCCCTTCATTTATAAACATCGTTTATAAGTTTAACTAGTTATTTTTATTATTAAAAATAAGTAATTATTTCCTAACCCATTCAAATTCTTTTTAGAAAAAAATAAATTTTCCTTTTAAATCTCAAAACCCCTTTCATGATATTTTTAAATATCAATATATATAGGGCTAGTAAAACACCCAATAATCCATCATAGGTTATTTACCACATCATATAACAATATATATGAAAATCGACAATTAAATTGTTGAGGAATCCAGTTGGATCCCTCTAACCTGTTTTCCTCCATACAAAGATTGTTAGACAACATAAATAATACCCATCCTGCTTCAAGGCAGGATATCAATGTATAGAAGGTTATCAACTATATATATATATATTATGGGGGTACATATTGTCATCCGCTAATGGTACTACGGGAAATATCAATATCCAACCACCAAGCTTAAATATAACTAATATATATAATAACTACAACCACCAAGCCTAAATATTACTAATATATATATATATATATATATATATATAATAGCAACAATTCATTAACAATTATTCAATAGATCCAAACAGTCAACAAACAACTTATAAAAATTATTTAAAAAATCATTTATAATAAAATTATAAATGAACCAAAGAGTGAATCTACTCACCTTGATTTTTATTTGTCGGAATAGCAATTTATTTTCGAGTGGATTAAATATATTGTTTAATTTAATTAAAAATCACAGTTGGATCCAGTTCAACTCAATCCAATTCGATTGTATAATATTTGACGATACAAAGCTAACGCACCTCATTTTACTGAAGTCTGTTATCATATGAATTTTATACGACAATTGCAAGCTTTAAACAAATTGAATTATCATTAAAAAAATTAATTAATTTAAATGATTACTAATGCCTTATGCATTTCTTCCTCCTTCCTCAGGGAAACGCACAGGAACCCGAAGCTATCACACTATGACAACGAACTTCACTTCATCTCCTGCAATCAATACATGACTAAAACGTTCAACAATGTTATTACCAAAACCAACACCGGGACAGGCCATCGGTGAAGGGGTTACAAACTGCCACTTGCATAAGAGAAAAATCAAGAAGTAAGGCAATGGTCACCTTCATCAATGAAGGAGGCCTGAAGCTGGTGAAGAAGGCGAATATCGACAAGGTGACTCTGACACACAAAATAGTCAACTTAAAAACAAATCTAAGGAGACCTGTAACTAGGAGCTAGGGAAAACGAATGGGGTATCGGCATTGATTTGCTTAATGCCGATACAAGGAGGAACAGAAGTGTTGAAGGAAAGAGGGGACTTCCGAAGCAAGTTATCGAGACTAGAAAGAGCGGATGATAACCGAAAGGCAGTTTCGGAAGGCAACTAATTACATTCTGTAAGCATATGCTCCGGAAGACTGAAACCCAACCCGGAGGACTATTGAAAGCAAGCCCAACTTCCTAAAAGAGACAAGTTATCTTCACATCATACCATATGCTTTCTACATGGCCATGGTTTTATATCCATGTCTAAACTCTTCCGCAAAGTTATAACTAAACCCATTCCTACAAGCATTTAGCCTTTTACCGAGGGATGTGCTTATGGAACCCTTGTTCGTAGATAATTTTTGGTTATTAAGTCACTTAAGCGTGATGCTCACCCCTTTGAGGAAAGACTAACTAATTTTTTGGGCTTTAGACTTTGGTGAACTAACTCAAGCTCGTGGAAACTAAATAACCCCATTTTTTCCCTTAGGTCCACTTCCGTAGACCTATCTCCGGTGTTGATGAAAAATATCATTAATATTTTGGCACTAGAAGGAGGGCTTGAACCTCCAACCTTGTGGTTAAACTTACCTCATATCTAATTGTGTTGTTCCATCCGGGCTTGGATTAAGCTTTGAAGAAGGAAGATTATGGGAAAAAGGTCCCAACGAGAGTCTTTTGGATCTCGAATGGCTATGTCAGGTACTACTGACCCGAGAGTGATGGAAGAACAAAGGTTAAGAATTGAATCCCTATGAATAATCAAGTGGAAAAGGGAATAGAGCAATACAATCCTAATTTTTGAACGACTATCCTTCCTATGTATGATAAACATCAATCTTTACTCTAAATGGTTATAAATTAAAGGAGTATAACCCCTTCTCTCATATAAGAGAAGCTATCTACAAGCAAGCCAACGGGATGGCTTTCGGACAAGAAGTAATGAAGAATTTTAACTGATTTACTTCCAAATGGACTAAAACGATAGTGCTTCGGTCTCAAGCTACCTTGGAAAGGAGAAGCAAGGATATGGATGCAGCAATATGATTTAATAACAAAAGGCTAAACTCCAACGACTAGGAAGGAACTATATACCAAGAGTGCTTAATGAGTGCCACCTTATGACATCAATGGAAAACATATACGTCCTAACCCAGAAATAACTCAATTATTGGCCATCCGCAAAGAAGAAGCCTAAGTACAAAAGGAAATTGGGAGGACCTTATTGTCATTATCACATAATAAATAGACGTGAAACTGACCGCTCCAAAGATCTCGAGGGAATGATCATTAAATTCATTAACCCAGGCCAATTATAAGACTTTATACAGGATTAAACTAAGTTCAATTGAATCCTAGGAAAAGGATTATATGTGTAAATAAGGGAATGGATACCCTCTCCAGAATTGAGAATAGCCCATGGTAGGTCAAACCACAAATGGATGAAAACCCTTGTCACCGCCGAGTTGGGCAAGGCACCCCCCGTATGGCGGTGATGTGTAAGCCTTTCTCCGAGCTCGAATCAGAAAGGGCCAGGATAAAACATCAAAAGCGTAAGCCTCCGATCCTTGCTAGAAATGGTCAAGATGAAGCTTCTAATTAGCATTCCCTGCCTCTGCTCGTAGAAGAGTATGCCCTGCCTCTGTTATGACCTAAGCACGTCCGACCTTTACTCGCAGAAGAGCTAGTCATACCTCTTCTTAACTTTCGCGTTACCCACAGAAGGGAACGTAAACCCTTATCATCGCCTACGATGGCCAGGATAGGACACCCCTTAGATGGGGTGGAGTGTAAGCCTCTATCACCGCCTAAGATGTCCAGGGTAGAGCATCAAAAGAGTAAGCTCTTAATTCCGCGTCTATGATGACCCGATTTGAGCATCTAAGACCTTATCATTTCCTACAATGGTCAGGATAAGGCGCCTCTTGGAGGTAGGTTGGGTAAGTCCTTGGGCCCTGCTTGTGGATAAGCTATCCAAGTGCACCAGACGCACAAGCCTAGAGAGTGGCGAATAAAGCATCTACATCCTCTACTTTGACAATCAAAAGCCCAGGGAGTGGCTTACGATGCACGTACACCCTCTGCTTCATAAATTAAACACCAAAAAGGGGCAACGAAACTAATGCCAGGAATGGTCTCTGGTTCCCTACCCTAAATACCTGAATCTATGTCGATTCGGATCTTAGTTATTACCAGAAATGATCTCCGGTTCCCTATCCTTAATACCTGAATTTGGGTTGGTTCGGATCTTAATCATTGCCAGAAGTGGATTTTCGGTCCTACTTTAATACCCAAATCTGGGTCGATTCGAAATTTCAATTATTGCCAAAACGGATATTTGGTTCTCTTAATAACCTGAATATAGGTTGGTTCCAAACTTCTGTTACTACCAAAAGTGGATTTCTGGTCTTACACCTTAATCCAGGAGAAGGATCAAATCCTTGTTGCTACCGGAAGGGTGTTCTTTGTCTCCCATCCTTAATACCCTAATCAGGGATGCTAGATTCAAATTCTTAATCCCTAAGGAAGGATCAACTACGAATGTCCTGGATAATGCCATGGTTCTACTCTTAAAAGCCTTCAAACCAAGAATATGATCTTCGCTCTCATTCCGGGATGTTTCTCCAACTCCTTACATTTAACTTGCTGTTATTCATGCAAAACATGGGTGAGTATCATATATCAAGTAGTATACATCCCATTTTGAAGTTCATTCACAAGGCAATATCATTAACTATTGAAAAGAAAATTAGACAATATAACTTTGTATGGGTCATCTAAGGGCTTGGGTTGTAATTTCAAAGCTCGGATATATGCCCGTCCCATGGCACGCAAAGTTTTATTTTCCCTCTCCAAACTAAAAGCATTCTTTCGTAAACCATGTTTTTCCTTTCGTAGTTGCTTAACTTTAGAAGTTAAAAGTCGATATGCCAGAGTTTATCCTCATTATACTTTCTGTCATAAAAACTTTTTATGTCGACCTTAATTTTCCTATACCACCTATTAACAAGAGAATTGTCTAACCCAAAGGGGAAATTCCTCATATAATGGCTTATCTCAAACTCTGGGGCCTCAAATTCTGCTGTGACTCGCGAAGACTTAGGCATAGAGGTTTCGGTGGTACATCCAAAAATGGATTCCCAAATTTTACATTTTGTTAATGCATTGTCATGTTCAACTTCTAAATCAACGATTCGACGATGTAAATCATTCGTTTCTTGGTCAAAGTCAATGGAGGGAATCGTCTTTATCTATCTCTTTAGATCAAGGATAGTTTTATCCTGCTGCCTTAACAGATCCTCTAAAACACTTATTTGTTCGTTTAAACACTCCATAGACAGCTCTCAAAAAAAGGACCCGTCATTGGTATCGATAGGAGAGCCCTCTAAAAAGTTTCCCCGACTCATGGTTCGTTGCACGTCCTTCTTGGCAGAGGAAGGAGGGCCTTCGATTGAAATTTCATGTTTTATAAACAAATAAACTACTGCTTATAGAACCTATTTTCAGAAATAGATAATAATAGTAAGCCACTGCTCTTTTCATTCAAAAGATGTTAATACAGATGTTACCCAACGTCCACCCAAACCAGTATAGTTACAAAAATAATAGCAGTTTAATTGTAACACCCCACTCCCGCTATGATCACTCACTAAGGGAATGCCATAGCATCGGTGGAGTATTTTAGTGAATATAGAACAGAAAAATTACAACAAGACAGATATAAATAGTACTTGAAATTTTAAAACATCATCTCATAACAACGGAAGTAAAACATGTCTGGTTACATCATAAAACCACAATAAAGGTCAAGTACAATATCCATCAAAATAAAGAAGTACATAATCCCACTCTCATACAATAGCCAAACAAAAGAAAAGATAACTGGATAACTGGAGCTTTACATCTATCCAAGCTCCTAAAGACTGGAACAGCAATCCGATCAAGCTCCACTACTGCTAGGATCCACCGTAGGACCTGAGGGTTGGGAAAAAGATAAAAACAACAGGGTCAGACATAAGTCTGAGCGAGTCCTATAACTTTAACAATACAATCGTTAAAGTAACCAGAGAAGACATAAACTGATATACGGTAACATATAGGGATGAATGGCTACCCTAAGCAGTCAACTAAACGAAGATAAAGGATAAAGACGCATCTACCCTCCCTAAGGTAAATTACTAAACTGCACCACACCAGTCGTTCCTAACTTAAAGGTTGATCCCACCCAAGGACTTATAAAATTTACTAATTAGTACCTGCGTACCCCTAGGTGACCAAGTAGGCGCCACGGGGCCCTACAATCCACTAGGTGTACACACTACTTCCCATTCGATCGGCTCCCTAACGTAGATACCCGTGCTGGCCCCACCGTGGGATGTATCATTCCCCAATGTGGCAACCTGATGAAACTAAAGGTGCACGGCTTATATCTACTCGATGCAACAACGGCTTACCTACCAGCCCGGGCCCACTCACGCATATGAAGCCCGTTGGACTTGCGTTGCCACCGCTAACCCGTTTGCCTCTTACAGTCAAGCCCAGTATGCGTGTCCCGTCCTCGACATGGGTCGAGCCCACAAAGATACGTATGGGTTACTGGTTGAAATGGGCCTCCACAAGCTACCCACCTAAGCTTGTCCCTTTTTCTAGTATATCCCACTTAACCCTTTAATCATGTTTTAATTACATGTTCTATTTTGGTTAAGTATTCTAATCGTATTTTCTATTGCCACCCAAGGCAACCACTAGATTTTCTCATGCCACCCGAGGCACCCACTTAACCCCTCATGTCCCTCTACATGCTAATGTGGTTAAGTGTTTCTTAATTAATTAATTAAGAACGTAACCTTTGTAAAGACCTCTCACATTAGACTGTCTTTTATGACCGCTGGTTAAGCCGGTTGGGTCCGGGCAGCCTTATGTCATAACAGAGTCTAACCTCGTGTCTTTACATTAATTACGTATTTAGTTTGTGCCTAAGACCTCTCACATTGGGCTAACATTTGTAGCAACTGGTTAAGCCGGTTGGGTCCGGGCAGTTTTACGCTACAACTGAGTCCAACCTCGTGTCTTAGTCAATTAATTACACCTAATTAATCACCCTCATAATTTTATATTAATTATCCCTAATTAATCAAGTTTTCTTAACATGGGTAGACCTAACTTAATAGGTAAATTCCCATGGGGTAGACCTAACTCAATAGGTAAATTCCCAACACATAGTATGGGTACACCTAACCAAATAGGCAAATTCCCATACTATGTTTATTTATTTTGTGTTATGCATAATTATATTAATTTCACACAATCTTATTAACTTATGCATTTAATTACCCCATCGTTCCCACGTAATTTCGTTCATGATATAACACATATAAAAGGTGTCAACTTGCATATGAATGAACATGTTTCAAAGGTGCCATCTTGCATATTAACAAACACATAACTTGCATATGAACTTGCATAACATGTCACATAACTTGCATATAATATGTCACATAACTTACATATTCATTTTGCATAACAAACTTGCATATTAGCTTATAGACTTGCATAATGTGTCATCATGAACTTGCATATTAATAAACATGTAACTTGCATATTTACATACATGTAACTCGCATATTAACAAACATGTAACTTGCATATAAAGAAACATGTAACTTGCATATTTACATACATGTAACTTGCATATTAACAAACATGTAACTTGCATATTAACAAACATGTAACTTGCATATTTACATACATGTAACTTGCATATTAACAAACATGTAACTTGCATATTAACAAACATGTAACTTGCATAGCATATTACCATGAACTTGCATAACATGCATATGATTACATAGCCCACAACTTGCATATTTAGCATCATGCAAACATAACATACATCATATTAAACTTGCATAAGCTTACATACTCAACATGCATAAACATAAGATTAATGCTAACATCATATCATATGATTCAAAGCTCATTAACCCACATACAAAACCATAAATCTCATCACATCTCATCTAATTAGTTTACCAAAAGATCATCAAAGTGATAGAAACTCACAACTAGCAACTTTGAACACCAAATGAAGAAGATTAAGATGCTAAGAAGGGATTAGAAGTTGATTAGAGAGTGATTAGTATGCAACCCTCTTCATAAAATTAGTGGAGGCCATGAGAGCTAGCATTTTGCCATAGTTTAGTCACTAGGTTTAATTATGAATGAATTAGGGTAGGTTAGGGTCTTATTTATAGATTAGGCAAGTGTTTTAGGCCATAGGATTAACCCTAGATTCAATCCAAGCCATCAAAGCATGTCTTGGGGAAGAAGTCAAGTGTAGGAACCATCTAGGGCCTTTAGATTAAAGATGGACCATGAGAACCATTCAAATGCAAAATCTGCACTTGAGCGAATCGGCCCACGGGTTGACAGCCAAACACCCTGGATTAACCCCTAGTCGACCCAGCGGGCTTGGGTCGACTTCAAAAATCGGCCGGTTCGGTTATTCCCCTCTCCCAATTCGCTGTTTTGAGCATTTTTGCATATTTATTTATTAAATTTTCAATTATATATATATATATATCAATATATATATATATATATATCTACACAACCCATTTCACTTAATTAAGTATACTTTAATTTGGGAATTTTCGTGAAACTTCGCGAGGCCATATCTTGGTCATACGGACTCCGATTTTCGAAAACTCGGACTCTATTTCGCGTATTTTTCCGAGACGAACACAATGGCATAGCCCGTTTCCCTTGATTCCCATTTTAGAATTAAATTCTGCCTCGATTTATGTTATTACAGGTTATTGAAAATACGGGTTGTTACATTCTCCCCTCCTTAAAGGATTTCGTCCCCGAAATCTTCAAGTTAGGAAGAACGTATCCTACCATCCAATCATCCATCTACTCAAAGCATCATCCACGAGCAATCATTGTCCTTACAAGATTCTAAATGCTGGATGGATATATGCAAAAGTGTGTGTATATGTACTTACCTAATGCGAAAATCAGGCGGTTACTGATACAGTAAACCTCCTTAATGCAAACCATGATAGTGCCATGCATCCAATATGTATGCGAAACCCTATTGACACATACAAATTTCTACATGCGTGCACAACCATACACAAAAATGCATCATCCATATGATAACACAGTCATGATACATCCATCAATCTAACTACCACATCCATTTATGCAATATGCAACATGAAGTGACTGAGCCGATCTAGTGCCTAATGTGTGTGTATATGCATCCACGAGCAACCACTAGCAAACAATTGCATCCATATGCATCTATCAACCATAACATGTTTCAAACACATGTCTCAACCATAGGTTTTACCCTATCTAAAGGTCATAGGTATTAGCGAGAGGATATACTAAAGATAAGATAAGTACTAGACAAGCAATAAAGGAGAAGTTAAAAGACATACTCTCAAAAAGAAATGGATACAAAGAACGCATCTTTGCTTCCGTCTCCCAAGTAGCATTGCTTTCGTCATCTCCCCATTGCACTTTAACTAGCTGAACTTCTCTGTTCCTCAACTTCCTAGTTTCTGACCCAAGGATGCGAGTAGGAGCTCGTCGAATCGTCGCATCACGCTCTACCTCTACATCTCTAAGCAAGCTCGGCTCTACCACCTCCGCGGTCTCATGTAAGCACTTCCTCAAATGTGATACATGGAATACATCATGAACACCACTAAGTCTGTCGGGCAACTCCACCCTATATGCCATCCGTCCAATCCTTTCCTTAATAGGAAACGGCCCAACAAATCTCGGTGCTAACTTCCCTACGGACCCAAAGCGAACAACATTTCTCAATGGAGATACTTTGACAAAAACCATGTCCCCAACCTCAAACTCAAGATCCGTCCTTCTCCGATCCGCATAAGATTTCTGTCTATCTTGCGCTGCTTTCATCCTTTTTCGAATTAAATCAATCTTCTCTGAAGTCTCTCTAACCATATCCGGCCCAAGCAAGATCCTATCCGTAGATTCCCACCAACATGTAGGAGATCGACAAGGCCTTCCATAAAGAGCTTCGAAAGGAGCCATACCAATACTGGACTGAAAGCTGTTATTATATGCGAACTCCACCAAAGGAAGATGTTCTTCCCATGTACCTCCAAAATCCAAGATACAAAGCCTCAAAAGATCTTCTAAGATACGGTTCACCCTCTCGGTCTGACCGTCCGTCTGAGGATGATATGCGGTGCTCAAACACAACTGAGTCCCTACCGCCTCTTGCAAACTTCTCCAAAACTCACTAGTGAAAATAGGATCTCGATCACTCACAATGCTGGATGGTACGCCATGCAATCTAACAATCTCTCTAACATAGACTGAAGCAAGCCATGGAGCGGTCCTCTTACTCTTTACGGGTATAAAATGGGCACTCTTTGTAAGTCTGTCTACCACAACCCAAATTCCCGTATTGCCCTTCCTCGATCTCGGTAACCCGTCGATGAAATCCATCGAGACACTATCCCACTTCCACTGTGGAACTTCCAATGGGTGTAGCAACCCACCGGGTTTCCTTTGCTCCACTTTAACTTGTTGGCACACTAAGCATCTAGCCACATACTCGGCCACATCTTTCTTCATACCGGCCCAAAAGAAAACTCTCTTCATGTCTTGGTACATTTTGTCTCCACCGGGATGAATAGTCATTCTTGAACGATGTGCATCATCCAAAATAGCCTTCTTCAAACCCTCATCTTGCGGTACACAAAGTCTACCGTCTCTATGCAACCATCCCTTATCATCTATGGTGTATCTACCCAAATGGCTGGACGACTCCCCTCTTATAAGCTTCTCTACCAACACAACCAACTGTGGGTCGTCTCGCTGAGCCTCGCCAATCCGTCTCAAAAGAGTAGGTCTAACCTCCAAGGATGCCAACAAACCAGGTACAAAATCAACAGAAGGTCTGAAGTCAAACAAAGAAAGAAACTCCAAGCTTCGTCGTTCCACGAACAATGGACTCAAAGATAGCCTTTTTCTACTTAAGGCGTCTGCCACCACGTTACCCTTACCAGGGGTATACGCTATCTCGAAATCATAGGATGCTAAGAACTCCATCCACCTTTGCTGTCTTAAGTTTAAATCCTTCTGAGAGAATAAGTACTTCAATGATTTATGGTCGGTGAACAACTCGAATCTCTCACCAAGAAGATAATGGCGCCAAGACTTAAGTGCGAAAACAATCGCGGCCAACTCTAGATCATGGGTAGGGTAATTCTTCTCATGCACTCTCAATTGTCTCCCTCCATAGGTTATTACCCTTCCCTCCTGCATCAAGACTGCGCCTAATCCTGTTCCACAAGCATCGGTATAAACAACAAACGGCTTACTCCCATCTGGAAGCACTAAAACTGGAGCGGTGGTCAAAGCTCTCTTTAACCGTCGGAAAGCATCATCACAATCTACATCCCATGAGAAAACCAGATTCTTCTTCGTCAAGCGGGTTAATGGGGCTGATATCTTCGCGAAGTCTTTGATGAACTTCCTATAATATCCTGCCAACCCCAAGAAACTTCTTACCTCGGTAGCATTTCTAGGAACTTTCCAATCCTGGATAGATACTATCTTTGCGGGATCCACAGCTATCCCTTCCTTAGAGACCACATGCCCTAAGAATCGCACTTCTCTTCTCCAAAAATGGCATTTAGAGAATTTAGCTTTAAGACTATGCGCTCGAAGAGTCTCCAACACTTCCTTGAGATGTAAGGCATGCTCTTCTTCATTCTTGGAAAAGACCAAGATGTCATCCACAAAAACTACTACAAACTTATTCAGATACTCTCTGAACACTCTACTCATGAGATCAACAAAGTATGCGGGGGCGTTTGTCAACCCAAATGGCATCACTAGCCACTCATAGAAACCATCCGGAGTCCGGAAAGCAGTCTTCTCTATACTGTCCTCCGCCACTCTTAACTGATGAAACCCTGTAGCTAAGTCCATCTGCGAAAATACTGACGCGCCAACCAACTGATCAAAGAGATCATCTATCCTCGGTAATGGGTGTCTATTCTTCTTCGTGAGCTTATTAAGTTCCCTATAATCCACACAAAGTCTGAGGGACCCATCCGCCTTCGTGGCAAACACTACTGGAGCTCCCCACTCCGATATACTTCGCCTTATGAACCCCTTCTCAAGCAACTCCCCTACTTGCTTATGAAGTTCTCTTCTCTCACGAGGAGCCATGTGGCGTACTGGCAAAGACACTGGTTTGGCATTATCCACCAAATAAATTCGGAAATCTATCTCCCGCTTCGGAGGCAAACACTTTACTTCTTCAAACACATCCGGATATTCCCGGACTACTCTGACAGAACACAAACTTTCGACCGAAGCATCGAGCGATTCAAGATAACTTAGCAAAACAGATTCCATGGGATTGCAAGAGATCTCGAGAGTGTTACCCAAGCGGGTCATGAGCCTGACAACTCTCCTTTCGCAATCAAGAACGGCACCATTACTGGATAACCAGTCCATGCCCAAGATCAACCCATAGCCCGTGAAGCCCAATACAAAAGCATCACATCTAAACTCAACGCTAAGTATAGAAATCTTCAAACCCAAACATATCATAGACAGATATATGGAGCCCCCAATTGGGTTTGAGACAACCAAGGGATCATCAACTAGACTGGTGTCTAAGTGCAGTGACTCAACTAACGATGATGAGATAAAAGAATGCGATGCGCCAGAGTCAAACAAAGTACGAACTGGATGATCAAACAGAAAAACCAGACTTTCAACGGAAATAGTTCTACCTCTCTGCTGAATCGGTGGAACTGAGAGAACCTGAACTTGCCCCCCTGACTGAGGTGGTGCTATAAGAGCTTGCACCTGGCCTCCTGAGGTAGACCCCGTCTTCTGCCCCTTCTTTGGGCAGTTTTTCACAAGATGCCCTGCTTCACCACAATGAAAGCAACCGGTCTTCTTCTTTTTGCGACAATCCTTACTGAGGTGTCCTGGTGTTCCACAATTGAAGCACTTCTTCTTCGTCTTCTTTTTGTCACCATTGCCTTTTCCGCCCTTGCCTTGTTGTTGCTGTTGCGGTTTCTTCTGATCCCCCTTTTTCTCTGGTGCCTTAGAATTCTTATCATCCTCATGCATAAGTGCCATGTAGACAAGCTTCTCAAAAGTGGCCCCCATAGGAATGTGAGTCATAGCTATTCCTTGCAATGGTTCGTTCAAGCCTCTAACGAACCTCAAAGCCTTCTTCTCCGGTGTATTCACCAACTCTATGCCAAACCTTGCTAATTGATTGAATTTGTTGACATATTCTTTCACCGTGAGATTCCCTTGCTTCAAATTCAAGAACTTCTCCATAAACAGATTCTCTTCCGCCCTTGAGAGAAACTTAGCCCCAAACCTTTGCTTAAAATCTGCCCAAGAGTCAACAGGGCGTTCTCCATTAGTGACCTCCCACCAGAATGAGGCCTCTCCCTTCATTAACCAAGCCGCCAACTTGACTTTCTTTCCCTCTTCCACTTCAAAGATATCTAGCAACTCTTCCACTTCCTTAAGCCAATCTCTAGCCTCTACGAAAGTCTCTGAACCAAGAAAAGGTTTTCCTCCTATAGCCTTGAACTCCTTGCAAACCTTAGCAAAATTATCCACTCTAGGCTGAGGAGGAGGAGCGGTTGTCTCTGGTGTAGTAGCATTGGCCGGACCCGCAGCCGCGGCCCTAGCCTCTTGCAACCTCCTATACCATAGTGGTATAACTAAACCCTCCGGGATGTTAAGATCTTCAGCCATGCTGAAACGAAAGAGGAAAGATTCAAAAAGGAGAATCCGAAAGATAAAGATATGGCTATTGGGGATTATGCTTTTCTTTTTCAAAAACTTTTTCTCTTAGAAGACATGCTTTTAAAAATACTTTCTTCGAAAATACTCTTAGAAAGTAGTTTTTCTCAAAAAATTTATCTGTTCTGGTAACCTTAAGCTCTGATACCACGTGTAACACCCCACTCCCGCTATGATCACTCACTAAGGGAATGCCATAGCATCGGTGGAGTATTTTAGTGAATATAGAACAGAAAAATTACAACAAGACAGATATAAATAGTACTTGAAATTTTAAAACATCATCTCATAACAGCGGAAGTAAAACATGTCTGGTTACATCATAAAACCACAATAAAGGTCAAGTACAATATCCATCAAAATAAAGAAGTACATAATCCCACTCTCATACAATAGCCAAACAAAAGAAAAGATAACTGGATAACTGGAGCTTTACATCTATCCAAGCTCCTAAAGACTGGAACAGCAATCCGATCAAGCTCCACTACTGCTAGGATCCACCGTAGGACCTGAGGGTTGGGAAAAAGATAAAAACAACAGGGTCAGACATAAGTCTGAGCGAGTCCTATAACTTTAACAATACAATCGTTAAAGTAACCAGAGAAGACATAAACTGATATACGGTAACATATAGGGATGAATGGCTACCCTAAGCAGTCAACTAAACGAAGATAAAGGATAAAGACGCATCTACCCTCCCTAAGGTAAATTACTAAACTGCACCACACCAGTCGTTCCTAACTTAAAGGTTGATCCCACCCAAGGACTTATAAAATTTACTAATTAGTACCTGCGTACCCCTAGGTGACCAAGTAGGCGCCACGGGGCCCTACAATCCACTAGGTGTACACACTACTTCCCATTCGATCGGCTCCCTAACGTAGATACCCGTGCTGGCCCCACCGTGGGATGTATCATTCCCCAATGTGGCAACCTGATGAAACTAAAGGTGCACGGCTTATATCTACTCGATGCAACAACGGCTTACCTACCAGCCCGGGCCCACTCACGCATATGAAGCCCGTTGGACTTGCGTTGCCACCGCTAACCCGTTTGCCTCTTACAGTCAAGCCCAGTATGCGTGTCCCGTCCTCGACATGGGTCGAGCCCACAAAGATACGTATGGGTTACTGGTTGAAATGGGCCTCCACAAGCTACCCACCTAAGCTTGTCCCTTTTTCTAGTATATCCCACTTAACCCTTTAATCATGTTTTAATTACATGTTCTATTTTGGTTAAGTATTCTAATCGTATTTTCTATTGCCACCCAAGGCAACCACTAGATTTTCTCATGCCACCCGAGGCACCCACTTAACCCCTCATGTCCCTCTACATGCTAATGTGGTTAAGTGTTTCTTAATTAATTAATTAAGAACGTAACCTTTGTAAAGACCTCTCACATTAGACTGTCTTTTATGACCGCTGGTTAAGCCGGTTGGGTCCGGGCAGCCTTATGTCATAACAGAGTCTAACCTCGTGTCTTTACATTAATTACGTATTTAGTTTGTGCCTAAGACCTCTCACATTGGGCTAACATTTGTAGCAACTGGTTAAGCCGGTTGGGTCCGGGCAGTTTTACGCTACAACTGAGTCCAACCTCGTGTCTTAGTCAATTAATTACACCTAATTAATCACCCTCATAATTTTATATTAATTATCCCTAATTAATCAAGTTTTCTTAACATGGGTAGACCTAACTTAATAGGTAAATTCCCATGGGGTAGACCTAACTCAATAGGTAAATTCCCAACACATAGTATGGGTACACCTAACCAAATAGGCAAATTCCCATACTATGTTTATTTATTTTGTGTTATGCATAATTATATTAATTTCACACAATCTTATTAACTTATGCATTTAATTACCCCATCGTTCCCACGTAATTTCGTTCATGATATAACACATATAAAAGGTGTCAACTTGCATATGAATGAACATGTTTCAAAGGTGCCATCTTGCATATTAACAAACACATAACTTGCATATGAACTTGCATAACATGTCACATAACTTGCATATAATATGTCACATAACTTACATATTCATTTTGCATAACAAACTTGCATATTAGCTTATAGACTTGCATAATGTGTCATCATGAACTTGCATATTAATAAACATGTAACTTGCATATTTACATACATGTAACTCGCATATTAACAAACATGTAACTTGCATATAAAGAAACATGTAACTTGCATATTTACATACATGTAACTTGCATATTAACAAACATGTAACTTGCATATTAACAAACATGTAACTTGCATATTTACATACATGTAACTTGCATATTAACAAACATGTAACTTGCATATTAACAAACATGTAACTTGCATAGCATATTACCATGAACTTGCATAACATGCATATGATTACATAGCCCACAACTTGCATATTTAGCATCATGCAAACATAACATACATCATATTAAACTTGCATAAGCTTACATACTCAACATGCATAAACATAAGATTAATGCTAACATCATATCATATGATTCAAAGCTCATTAACCCACATACAAAACCATAAATCTCATCACATCTCATCTAATTAGTTTACCAAAAGATCATCAAAGTGATAGAAACTCACAACTAGCAACTTTGAACACCAAATGAAGAAGATTAAGATGCTAAGAAGGGATTAGAAGTTGATTAGAGAGTGATTAGTATGCAACCCTCTTCATAAAATTAGTGGAGGCCATGAGAGCTAGCATTTTGCCATAGTTTAGTCACTAGGTTTAATTATGAATGAATTAGGGTAGGTTAGGGTCTTATTTATAGATTAGGCAAGTGTTTTAGGCCATAGGATTAACCCTAGATTCAATCCAAGCCATCAAAGCATGTCTTGGGGAAGAAGTCAAGTGTAGGAACCATCTAGGGCCTTTAGATTAAAGATGGACCATGAGAACCATTCAAATGCAAAATCTGCACTTGAGCGAATCGGCCCACGGGTTGACAGCCAAACACCCTGGATTAACCCCTAGTCGACCCAGCGGGCTCGGGTCGACTTCAAAAATCGGCCGGTTCGGTTATTCCCCTCTCCCAATTCGCTGTTTTGAGCATTTTTGCATATTTATTTATTAAATTTTCAATTATATATATATATATATATCAATATATATATATATATATATATCTACACAACCCATTTCACTTAATTAAGTATACTTTAATTTGGGAATTTTCGTGAAACTTCGCGAGGCCATATCTTGGTCATACGGACTCCGATTTTCGAAAACTCGGACTCTATTTCGCGTATTTTTCCGAGACGAACACAATGGCATAGCCCGTTTCCCTTGATTCCCATTTTAGAATTAAATTCTGCCTCGATTTATGTTATTACAGGTTATTGAAAATACGGGTTGTTACATTAATCATCCCTCCAGTACATTCTTTGTTCATACTGCATATCAACTTTGCATGATGAGCCCTAAGTTCCTTTAATATCATTTCCCTATCGTCCCCTAAGAAATTAAAAGATAGCTGGGGATACTTCATATAAATAAGCTTAAATTCTTTTAAAAAGCGTTCCCTGCTGGACTTATAGAGAGATTTTGTGAGGAACTCTCTCCTCAACCTAGATAGTGAATACAAATCGTCCTTGGAAACAGTGTCATTAGTTCAAATAGGGTTTTGTTATAATGATAATAGATGACAAAAAATCACCTACAGAAACGTAAGGTAGTGTCATGATATTTTGCAACTATCGGTTGGTATCAAAATAAGGCAAACTAACTGGATATAGTAAAGGAAATAATTCAATAGCGAAAATTTGTACCTGAGGAATATTGGAGACAGATTACACTATTTGTTCCATTTCATTGGGTTCTGAGGAAACAATATCTTTAGCAGGTGTACCAACACTGTATGGAGTAAAGAGAGCACATGAAGAATTGGCGTTCACATCCTCAAAGCCCGAGGCATCGCCAACAGATAAAGAAAGTATGCCATCAACTTTGTTATTCTGGCAGCCTTAACACTTAGGGTTAGGTTCATTATTGTGGTCATCTCCTTTATCGCCACCAACATCCAAGCCAATTCCTCCTCATCACCAGACTCCGAGTCTTCTGGCAATTCTTCAATGAATAGAAGGTCCTCGAATTTCACCTTGTTTTTCCTAGGAACCTTAATACCCTGTTTGGCTAAAAAAATTCTATCCATAATTCTACTCTGAACAGAAGGTTAAATAGAGGGGAAGTCCATGCCTGGAAACTTTTGAAATTATCACGGTAAGCTAGGGAGAGAGCCTTCTCATAATACTTTGTCACCACGTCTGGAAGATATGCTTTCAAAAGCAAAAAATCTTATCCAGAGCTTTATAAACTACTCGTTTAGCATTAGAGAGCTCATTTTCCTTCTCTCAACTTCTTGGCATGCTCAGCCAATATATCCGCCCGTTCACTCTCAAAAGTCGAAACCTTGTCAACCAAGAAATTGTTGTTTTCCCTTTCTTTTCCAAGAGATATTATCAGTTGTTCGCATATCTCGTCACATTTGCTCTTCGCTATAGTAAAATCACGTACCTTGGACTCCAACATAGTATTTTCTTCTTTAAGCTTACTTACCTCAGAAAATGATAAAGCAATCATCGTCCGAAGAATATACCAACCTTTGGATATTTGGAAAAGGATAAGGTTATGTCAGCCCTTATAAGAAAACATCTAACGAGAAATTAAAAGGAGAAGCTGACAAACCAAAAGTTGTTGCTTGATGAGATAAAGGTAGAAATTCGAGCAGTCCGAAAGGAAAGACTCTGGCATGTTGGAAACATCAACGGAAGGAAGAATAGATCTAACAATACCATTGAAGTAAGAAGTTGGCAAAGTAAGGCTTAAAGGATCATCATAGCGATGAAAAGGGAGTGAGGTCAGATTATGTTCCCTCGAATCCAAAACTTCATGAGAATTAGATACTAGAAAGCCTGCAGTGAAGTCACTTCCTATGGTCTCGCTCGGAGAAGAATCCACGTTAAGAGTACTACTGGAAGAAGGGGCAATGGGACTAAGCAACGGTTGACCACTGTGCGAAGCAATAGTTCTTTCGCCAGAGGAAGAGGAATCAAAAATTACATCATTGTGTCTTTTAGAAGGATCATCATCAATAGTTGAAACTAGCCTTTTCTCAAATAGATCACTAGAATGGGCAGGGGTGGCTAGAGCAATGAATGCATTAGCACATAGAGTAGCTAGTTACAAAAGAGAAAACATAAAGAAAAATCGAAACATTGGATGAAAAACTTGTGACCGTTTTGATAAGATAACCGTACCCGAGGAACCTGGAAATAAAGGTGGTGAGAGATTAAAGTCATCTGAACCAGAAGACAAGCTCGTAGCACCCAGAAAGTAGATTGGAGGTTTTCTCTGAATCTTTTGTCCAGAAGGCAAGAGGGCATATTTACGTAAGTTATCCAAGGTCAGTAGAATAGAACGTTGCCTCAGTTCTTCAGGTACTCTGCTAAGGACATCAACAACTTGGACCTCTCTTTCCTCAAGCTCCGCCTTTTTAGGAATGAAGGCTAGAAAGAAGTAACAACCAATAAGAGATAATAAAAAAAAGAGAAGAAAGAGAAGAGAAGAGCTACTTACCAGGGTCAATGAAAGTCCCCGATATGCCAAAGGGACACCTGATGTAGAAAAATTGGTTTTTCCAATCTCTAGACTTATTAATGGGGTCACTAACCCATTTCTTCGCAGGACTAGAACGAAGAATGGGTGAGTCCGACACTTTGGCTAGACGAAGTAAGAATCGCAAGAGTTTGACATTAAGGGAAGTTTGGCATGACTCAAGCGCTAAGATTTCTAAGCATAAAAGAAGAGTTTATGTATTTGGTGAAAGCCGAATGAGGGCAACCCCCAACTGACACAAGAATCTAAGTACAAACTCCGGAAAAGAGAAGAAACCTCCGTGCCAGATATGAATGGCAGTATAGGAAAGAACCATTTCGACGGATTCAGAATAGTATCTTATGGGGAAGCAGGAATGGCGTCAATATCGGTCATACTAAAACTTTGGAGAATAGAATTTACTTCCTCTTGGGAATTAATGAAAGAACGTTGAGGAATGAGTACCTTCTTTGGGCGAGGTTTAATAGTTCTGCCTGGCGTGGAGCTAACGGGTTGTTGGTCCTCAGACACAATACTGCTAGGTGATATCGTACCATAACATATGTATTAGTCCAATTTTCTTTTAATAAAAGTATGTACAAATCACATATGGATGAGAAGTAACATAGAAGCTTACTAAGGTTCGGAATTAGATCCATTAAAACACCAAAGTTGACTATGAAAATCAATATTAACAAGGGTTACACATAATCCACCTATGATGGAGACCAACTAAACCTTTGTTACGAGACAATTAGTTGGATCATTACCAAAATTTTTGTTAGTCTCGAAACCCAGTACAAGCGAACTCAAGACCGAAAGCTTAGTATGTTGTTATTGACAAGAAACAGCCTTCTACACGTAATTTTGCATTTTAAACCCCAAAAGTGTGTTGCAGAAAGGTGTAACTTATTTGGCCCGCCATTAGGCGCTATCCCAATTATCATCGTGGTTTAACTCACACTAGACACTTAAAATTCCGATTAATTTCCTAAAGTAGGTTAAGGGCACGATGTAAATTTATGTCTAATCTTAAAAGTACTTACAAGGAATCGAGTTTGAAACCCTAAAAGAGCCTGAGAAATTTTAAAGAACAATAACCTTGTTTGAGCAATGTAATATCCAGGAAAGAAGAGGAAGAAGGAGAAGCTTATGACAAAAGATGCTCTTTCAATCTCAATCGCATGAGTAAGATCAAATCAGTGATCCAAATCCATCCTGAAGAGTGGAAAGTGGAAACCCTACATATTCAGAACCGTACAGCACAAAGATCGAAAGATTTTGACTTGAAAAGTCAAAAATACCCCTTCAGTAGGGGGGAAAATGTTATTACCAAAATCAACATTGAGACAGGCACCGGTGAAGAGGTAACAAACCGACATTTGCATAAGAGAACAGTTCGGAAGCCAGGCAATCGTCACCTTGTGCAATGAAGGAGGCTTGAAGCTGGTGAAAAAGGAGAATACCGACAGGGTGACTCCGATACTTAAAGTAGTGAACTTAAGCTCAAATCTAAAGGACCTGTAACCGTTAGCCTAGGAAAACCAATGGGGTATCAGCATTAATTTTCTTAATGTCGATACAAGGAGGAACAGAAGTGTTAAGGGAAAGAGGGGTCTTCCAGAAGCTAGTTACGTAGACTAAAAAGAGCAGATGATAACCGAAAGGTGGTTTTGGAAGGCAACTAATTACATTTAATAGACATCCCTTCCGGAAGACCGTAACCCAACCCGGAGGACTATTGAAAGCAAGCTAGACTTCCTAAAAGAAACAAGTTATATACACTAATTCACTTAGTGACAATACCGAAAGAGGTGGCGGATCTCATAATCCTACATTCAAAGCATAAAGGCAAATATCATCAGAAATTGATTACTATACCGAGAGCTCGTGACCAGAAGATATGCACACGTTGACTTAGCTTTTAGTATTTTTTGTAAATGTGCACACGTTTATACAATAATATTTTTTGGCTTTTATTTGCAGTTGCACTTGTTACAATGCAGGTTTCAGGAACTAGGATTTAACAACTGTTCATTCCTTCATAATAAGGTTTTTCATATTTCATGTTTTTTCCTAATGACAAAACAAATTAATGGTGAAGCTAAATAGTTTATGTTTCCTAATATAGTCACTAACACATGAATTTATCCAAAAAATTCCTAAAGTCTCAAATATTGACGATCAAGGAGCAGTAATTGACAAGGAAAAGAAAGGCTATTTAGGAATACCAATTATTCGAGGTTTTATTACTAAACACAAATTTTGAACTACCAAAATCTCAATCCATATGGAATTTATGTGTTCCTTTAAGAAATTCAATTTGGGAACACACTAGAAACATTTCTAAAAATGAAAAGAAAAATGATCATTTATTCAGTTTGGTGCACCTTTGATATTGTCCTGTCATTGCCAAAAACCTTACGACATAATTTTAAACATCAATCATTTAACCCCAATTTTTCTATAGCCAACCTATCATTAAAAATTTAATGTTGCGTGTATAATCATGTTATTCATTTTCAATTGTTTTCTTTGTAGATCTTATGTGCATACCTCTAACGATTTTTAACTAACCAGAAACCCTTACCATATGTAAAAGAAGTGCAAAAAAGTAAGCATATACACTAGGCCATCTTTAGGCTTGTGCAATGCACGGGCTGTGTACTAGCATACGATAATGTTGATATATTATTATTAAATTGGATTGTTTTGGAATTAATTAATATTTTATTGATATTATATAAGCCTTAAGAATAACCAATTTTCGAACAACCTCCATTTTCAAAGAAACGAATTTTGTTAAATCTATAATAGCTAAATAATGCTAGATTTCAAATTTGGAGCCAACTGATGTTGTTTTGTGAGCGTGCGAAATTTAAATGTGAACTGATAAACAATTTGAAATTGAAATAATGTCGTTGGTGCAAATAGAATCGAATTTCAACAAAATTAGTTTCATTGGATCTGGAACGTCGGAATATAGGAGTGCGTCAATTTTCATTGCGATTGGAGCTCGTATGCGACAGTGTGAATTTAAGAACGTTCAATCATAATTAGCATTAGAGTAAAATAACCAAACAAAAATTTACGTATTAGATCAAAGCAATATAAATTATAAAAAAATATGGTCAAAACCTTCCTTCTAAGCCAAGTTAATATTTTCTTAAGTCCTAAGAAATTAAATAAAGCCTACCCCATCGCATACCTATGCATACCCTAACTTTGTTTTAGTCCTAAGTAATGAAAAACAAATGTTATTTCCCTACCATATTTCAGCCTAAACGCGCAGATCCATATTTGAAAACCGCTTAAAGGTGCAGTTGTACACATTAATTCACGCACATGCTTACGTTGTACAAAATTTAAGGAGATACCCATTTCCAACTATATTTATGTGTATACACACACCCCTTCGTTTTTTTCTCCAACAAGCAAGAGGTAATAAAAACCAAAATCTTCCCTTCAAATTAAAATCATAACTCCTCATCGATTGCATATTAGCAAATGGCATCAATACGGAAAGTGGAGAGTGAAGTGAGGTGGAGGATCGAGTAAGGTATGGAGGTCGGAGATGGCTTGTGGTGGCCAGGAAGCGGAGATAAACCAAGAATTTTGTTCTTATTATCTAACGCCTGGTGTTGATCAAGTGACGAGTTGTTTTGGGCGAAGGTGGGGGATAAGAAGTCATTCGAGGTGTGGTGGTGGCAGGGGTCCTTGTGATCGATGGCATTGGCGGGAGCAATGGAAGTGGAAGTTGTTGTTTGATGGTTGCATGTATTGTGGGTGCTCATGATTTTCGTTGCTAGAAGCCAACATGGGGGTAGAACTTATTGTTATGGGCAATGCTCAGGGAGGCGCGCCTAGAGGTGGTGGAGTGGTCGACTCTGGCGAACGCCAACAAACATGGTGGTGGTTTGAAAAATTGATCGTCATCGTGATTTTTATGGGAGAGAACTCCTGGGAACCTCGCTTTAAAAGCATTATTATCGGGGTTGATCAACATCCTAATACACGAATTAACGGTTAATCTTAATTATCAAATTAATAAATGTTGTTTAAATTATATATAGTATAAACGATAAGTATAACATGTATAACTTTGTCGTATGATATGAGAATTAGACAAAACATAAGACATTGGAATCGTCTTGATGTGATCTTCGTTATGGAACAAATTTGAATGCGTATGGATGCATCTGGAATTTCCAGTTAAATTAAACGCGCATTTAATATAACTGAAATCAGTCGTTATATCGATGATGGAAATCAAAGTGACTTTACTCACTCAGTTTAACCTACTTATATTTTACATAAGATGGGTTTCCAATGTGTGTGCTATGTGGCAGGTGTTGTTGCGAATAATCGTAAAATAATTTTTATAAAGAGATATTTGAAGGAATTGAAATATAATGCATGTTTGGTTGAGTTGTATAATTTCCTAAGTGTCGATCTAATGTTGGTTTAGGCCTTGGGATTGTACACTTAGAGGATTATTCACTTACCAGCTTACGTTCAGAATCCAAGAGAGGTTGAAGTAAAATGATAATTGAATATTCTTAAGAAAAGGAAATGCTTTCCTAATATGGTAAGACCTAGAAGTTCGAATTAACATATGGTTAATTAAAGAGGCTAAATGATGTTAGGTATTGAATCAGTGAATTCATTTTCTATTTATGGATGAATGTTTGGTTATTTGATAGTTACATTACCGACTATCAAATTTTGCCTATACGATTTTTGTTATGGAAAGACTAGGATCGAATTCATATTCGAAAACCATTCCGAGCAAGGGAATACATAAACATAGAAGATGCTGGTTAAAGATGGAGTAGTCGAAGACAGTGGATCTTCATAAGCGGAAGGGCTACTTGATGAATTTCTCTGGAATACAACAAGAGATATTTAGATAGTGATTCTGTCATCGTTGAAATATGCGATTGTAAGGAATACTCGCTACTAATCCTTGGGGACGATTCCTATACAAGGATGTGGCAGGAGGGTGCCTTTGGTTCATCCTATTCCTGGACAACTTATATAGATGGATGTTTGATAAAGTATTTCCAAAGGGGTGGCGTGCGTTGATTTCTTCAAACGTACCATAGTTGGTGGCGGAGAAGGCAACTTCTCTTAGCTTAACACATAGAGTATTGTTGTGGAAATCAATTAGTGATCTTCAGTGGACTAACGATGTGGCATTCAAAGTGAATGGTGATGTGTTGTTCTGAAGTGTAAGTATAACCTCAAGCCTCATTAACCGAGAAAATTGCAAAAATCAGGTAGGCTGCATGGCTATGTGGATCGCACCCATTAGGGTATATCATTATCTGATCTAGAGAAACAAAATGCCTCCAGTTGTCCCTTTTATTATGCTTTCGACTCGGTTGGCTGGCCCCCCTACCACAGTGATGATATATTCGGTACACTCAATCAGAATGAGTGGTCGGTCATGTTCAACCAAGTTGCAAAATGTTCTTGTTTAACCCGAGTGTATTCATCTCCGGGGGTACATTGTCCAGAAGGTGGTCCCATACCTTTCCATAGTCGGAATCAATTCTCCAATAAGCAGTCGCAGTTTTTTATTATGTACTAAGTACGTGGAGTGTGAGATGCAAGCGTTCCTCTATATTGTTATTTATTTGATATAGACATTATTATAATATCAACATGTTTGATATCAAAAACGTTCTGGGCTATCATAAGGTACCGTACGTGTTTATGAGTAGACTGGTCTTACGATTATCCTTTTCTATCGAAATGATATTTAACTTTAAATCAGTTAGATGATACCTATAAACTTAATGAGTTTTTCTCACACTAGTTCACCAAACTAATCCGTGGCATTTTCATTGATCGAGTCAGACCGATTTTTATACGTTCAGGATCGGATGTTATGAACTTCCGAAGACATGCTAGAGGAGTTCAGACATATGATTCGTAACTAGTATTTCCGGTGCGTTTTGTATATGAGGACGGGTTGTTATAACCGTCCAGATATATTAAATGTCTGTCCTATTCAAATGATTGTAAGTACTATTTCAAGCTCTCAATAAAAGATATATTTCTATATTATATTTTATTCTGCTAAGATATGAAACTCCGTGTATTGTTGGTTAGTTGGTTCTTCTTCTTTAATTTTATTTTAATCTTTCTTTCTTATATTTTTTTCTCACCCTCTAAATTCTTACTATTGGTACTTCGGTTTGCAGTGCACTTTGGGTTTGAATTCTTTTGTTTTGGTCAACTCAAAGGCTATCAGAAGTTTGGATTGTCACAATAAGTGCAGGAGATATAATGTTATAGTTGACCATCCACTGCAAATTAACACACTCAAAGTGACTATCTTTATGTAGGAAGAAAATTACAGTATTAGAGTAACTTAAGGCAGCAAGCCAATTACATGAAAAAACTTCAAATTTCCGTAGAAAACCAAAATTACATAGTATTAACAAGATGTGGCGTTATTGACTTCCCTACAAGCAATTCCTTAACCCAAGAAGCAACAGCATAGCCAAACCACATAGATGTTCCAAAAGGTAGAAGTAAGCAGCAATAAATGGCCATCAGAAAAACAATGAGCAGAAAACCAACCCTCTATATGTCACAACTCCTCCTTTGCCAAGGAAATCGCTGAGGAG
The DNA here is from genome assembly GCA_030737875.1 of Allium sativum. Taxonomy (NCBI): domain Eukaryota; kingdom Viridiplantae; phylum Streptophyta; class Magnoliopsida; order Asparagales; family Amaryllidaceae; genus Allium; species Allium sativum. The sequence goes on along the minus strand of CM060924.1, from coordinate 170,906,531 downwards.
AAAAGGAGGGATAGACGTGGCTCACAACTAACCCAATAACCCAAACTGCTAAAACTAAAACCAATGCAGCAACTAGATCGAAGATGAGAAGGACGTACCTAACACATATTAATCTAGCTAAAAATATGGCTTGTGCCAAATAACCAACACCAAACAATTACCAGTTCACCAATCGCAAAAACAAGATAAACTAGAAACTACCTATGAGATTCCATGCAGCTAGACATCCAAAAATAAATTACAATGCCACAACAGAACCATGACAGAGCAGATTCCAAGCACAACGACCGCTACACCATAATAGCCAATTGGCAACCCTTTTACTTTTCAATTGGCAACACTTATTTGGGTTGTAAGGTGGTAACAATAGTAAGTGTTGCTATATCAAAGAAGTGTTGCCAAAAATACATATTAATAACTTTATTATTAGCAACACTTATTTGGGTTGTTAAGGGTGGATTCTGGGGGTAAAAATGTAAACAAACCAGCATAACCCTAATTCCTCTTCTACGTTCCATCGTTCCAACGCTTTCCCCCTTTTGGCCGCGTAAAACATTATTTCCCTCCCACGAGAATCTCAGAGGAAAAAAAAATCTGAGCATGACGAAGATGAAGGCGAAGATGAAGGTTCCTCTCTGATCGGATTTTAGGGGTGGCTTCACTCGCTTTCATCTCGCAGGTATAAATTTCATTCAATTTTAGGGATTTTGTTTGATTTCAACTCAGTGTACAACTCACGTTTCAGGTTACAACTCGCGCTTTAGGGTTCAATTCGCTTTCAACTCCATCTTTGCTATTATCTTCGGATTTGAGGTAAATAATTTTATTATCGTTGCAGTTAGGTCAATTGATTTATGTTTTGTTAGGTTTGGTATCTTTTTTGTCCCTTTGATTGTCAGGATTTGTCATGATACTGTAATGTAGCTTGTAGCTTTGTTAGGTTTGGTAAAAGATAAGCTTTGTTAGGTCAATCCGAGGGTTACGTCAGGATTTGTCATGGCACAGCAGCTTGTAGCTACTGTGGCAACAACAGCTTCAAGCTGCTGTGACACAGCAGCTTGTAGCTGCTGTTGCCACAGCAGCTTCAAGCTTATCAAAATGTTTAAACATGAGTTGTGGTTGATTCATCCTTTTCCATTTTTAAACATGAGTTGTGGCTGTTAAATGGCTGCGTATAACAAAATATTAGTAAATCAGCAAAGTTAGGTGGTGATTAATGGCTATATACTTATATTTGGAAGAAATCAATGCTTATCAAAATTCATACAAGGTCAAGGGAAATGGTCCTATGCTATATTGATTTAGGAACCACGTAACTTAAGCGCTTAAAGATAATGTTTCTCTAACTTTTTAAATTAAATTGGCCTACAAATGATGTTGAAGTAACACCTTTGTTTTTTAATTTGATGAAATGTAATGAAAAGATAAGTTATATCACATTACATTATGGTTAAATAATTGACTATTCATGAATACAACTATTGAGTACTTCAATGCAAGCCTTTGTAATAACGATCGGATTCTTTTTCTAATAAAATATATAATCTACAACTCAGTTTACTTGTCAGATAATATTGTAATGCATAAGAAACAAATACAATTGCATAATGAATTTAAAAGTGAACCACTGAATGGCTGCATTTATCCATTTCCTTTTTTAGATATCAGGCTAGTTAACGTATCTTACATTATTGCAAATGGTTGTGCTATCTCTGTACACGATCTAAATAAAATTGTAAAGCAACCATCATAAGTTTATGCATGTAAATTTAATGAAATAAAAACATCACAGAAATGAAATATCAAACCATTAGATAGTAAACTTGAAAAAGGTCTTTTGGTATAAGCTTGCGTTGTAGAAGGAACCATATTGGTTATTATATAGTTCGTGCACAAAGAATAAAATACAAATGTAATTCTGATGTGACCGTCCATGATATACAGCAGCTTGAAGCTGCTGTGCCACAGCAGCTTGAAGCTGCTGTTGCCACAGCAGCATGAAGCTGCTGTTGCCACAGCAGCTTGAAGCTGCTGTTGCCACACCAACTGCGTTGAATATAAGTTCCACTATGTCCATCGGCATGTTTTGCTAATACTTTCTGTTATGCATAAAATTGGCATGTTTTGCTAATATTTCATTAAAAGGGTCTTTGCTACTGCTAGTGCATTATCTCTCTTTGATGTTTACTTGGATATTTTAGTTGTGTTTTCAATCTACGTGAACTGGTTTTGACCTATAAAATTGTTAGATAGAAACATTTGAGCAAAAACCAAATTTTCTTGACCTCAAACGTCTAAAGATTCATCTTTACCTTTATATAAAGTATAGTCACCATCCATCACTTTCTACAACTCATGCAAGAAAACGAACAAAATGAGTGGCAAAGAAATCTGGCTTTCCCTTGCATTTTGTCATTTCCTTTTGGAAATCAGAGCTTTTATGTCGTGTGTATTGATTCCTTGAAACCTCGATATTTTCTAATATCAAATCAGCCTACTAAAATGACAAGCACTTGCATATGATAATAACATATGTATGCAAGTTTTTTTTCAAAAAAATAAGTTCTGGTAAGAAGGCTTGATTCCAAGATATTATATGGAAAAATAAAGGATTATACAATGAAAACATGCGATAATTAATAAATACGTCGTGGTGTAGGTATCACAGTCATTTTAATTTTGAATAAATAAGCATGATAATAACATATAATTAATAAACAAGATCAACAATTTTTATTGTGTTGTGCATAGAAATAAAAGGGCAAAAAATTCGATCTATGTTTTTACTATTTTCCTTTTTCAGCTTCAGACCAAATAAAACACAAAGAGAATTTGCATCAAGGTTGTCGCATTTGTGATGAAATATAGTTTGGGTGTATGAAGTCCTAAGATCCTTTAGTTCCGTATTTACATGTGCTATTGTTATGTGAATATCTTAATTATAACTGCTGCGCCATTAGCTGAAAATATCTGGAGCAAGCAGCACTTTTTTTGCCAATCGACCGTTCATTCAGATAATGTCTGTTTATCAACTCATTTTTCACTAGCCAGGGATTCTATGCTAGAAGCCTAGACCCACTTAACAAATGACCATTAATCATAATATATTTGTAAGATGTATTTTACGAAGATATAGCATGTCATCTAAGTGATGTGTTCAGTAAAGCACGTATTTAATGCATAGTTCAAATCATGGTTTAAAAACTAAAGTTACTTAGCTATGGGCTGATCCTTGGATCTCCCGCCTTCCATCCTAGCGTTAATACAATATTGGGATATGCTTATCAATATATTAGTTTTTCGATCTACTTAATACCAAAGAAATTGATCTGAAAATTCTTTTGAAAAATTAAGTCGTATTTACTCCATTAATAAAAAATAAGAATTTAAGAGAGATTCCCATAGTATATTATTTGTTGGTATTACAAGAAAGTTGTGAGCGATAATAAAGGTCGCTGTACATGCACATTTTGGATGAAAAAATTAATTTAAAATATGCTAAAATAAATTTGGCGGTTGTGCTTAGTGGTGAGACGATTGTGTTTCCTTGGATTGCTGATAGGATTTGAATGGGAACAGTGTGCCCTGGTCCTAACTGCTTATTGCTTGCTCCTGTTTCAGTTCTTTAGTTTTTGCTTTTATCTATTACAAGATAAAATTCATATAAATCAAAAGCCTTATCTCTGATTTTAAATGAGTAACTGAAGTAAAAGAAAATCTTCCTCCAGTATTCTAGAAAAATATAAATGTTCATTTTTGTATGCTTTTGTATGCTTTTAATAATTGCTGTCTTTATCGTTACGGAAACATCATTATAATCAAAGACAGAATTTGATAGATTCACCATTGCGGCCCGAACGAATAACAAATTCCTTAAACCTTAATAGTGGTACTGGAATAATTATTTCAGGTTAGTGTAACATCATACTATGTCACAGCATTATTAATGTGTCACAGCAGCTTGAAGCTGCTGTGGCACAGCAGCTTGTAGCTGCCGTGGCACAGCAGCTTGTAGCTGCCGTGGCACAGCAGCTTGAAGCTGCCGTGGCACAGCAGCTTGTAGCTGCCGTGGTTTCTCATAGTGTACATGTTTATTAATCGGTTGGTTGTTAGACTATGAGATAAAATATCCAGTCATTCTCCCTGAAAAATTGACTTGTCCACTTATCTTCGTTCTGTCAACTGGAAAACAAAATTTATAGGTGTTGCCTATTTCTGCAAACATTTGTATTTTTCCAGTTTTCCATGTACAGATTAAACATATTATTTTGCCAAACTGAACAATGGTTAAGAAATCAGTATATTACGACTAACTTAATATTCGCAAAGCGGAGACATATATAGGAAAATGATTTTGTATGATTCTAGATATTATCAATTTTCTATCATATTACATTTCTATTTTGTTTTGAAAACATTATAATTAAAACTGTGAATAAGTAAAAAAATAAATTGACATAGGATGTACGATATATTTTTTTTCGACATAGGATGTACGATCCAAGGATTTTACAGCCATACTATGTATATATGTGTGTGTGCGCGCATGCGCGTGCGTGTGCGTGTGCGCGTGTGATCTAGGCCATGAGGCCTGTATCGCAAAATAGCTGCCAACAGGCTCGACAGTCCGACAGTATAGTAAACTAAAACATAGCATAACTAATAAAATCAGATGACACCAACAAGATATAACGTCGAGGCAAAATACAAAGAAATCCAATGCTGAGCCTCAAAAGGGTAAGGCGAACTAAATCCCAGCACAATGGCTGAACCAACCAATAATCTCAGGGAAACAGCGAGGACATCAAAGTGAGAAAATGATGGATCTGTCCCAATCAGGAGCGGACAAGACTTCCTCTTTGTTGGCACGATAACCATACTCACCATCATTGCACAAGCCAGTTCACTATCCAAAAGTCTGTAGTATAATTCATGTTCATCTTTGTTGTCTGTGGAGATCCATTGAATACATATATTAAATGCGTTAATGTAAGTCTAATGCTTTTCTACATTGCTATTTCAATTAAAATTTGATCAGAATGGAAATTGAATTGTAAAGGCTGAGTCCCGATCTGAATTGAGACTTAAAACAGTAAGAATTAAAAAAATTCTTTTTACCAAAATGGTGGAGTCCTTTCTACGAATTACCTCTTAAGTACATGATTTATTTACTTGCATAATTATTTCTTAAAATACCTAATAATGTTGGTACACAAAATGTTGAGTATTTTAATTCCTGGACCAAGAGCACCAAGTCAGGACATTGATGTATACTTGGAACCTCTTGTCGATGAATTAAAACATCTTTGGGACGAAGGAGCGTCTGTTTTTGACACAGACAAGCAAGAATTTTTCAATATGAAAGCAATATTATTATGGGGAATTCATGATTTACCAGCTTTTGGTAACTTATCTGGCTGTGTGACTCATGGTTATAAAGCGTGTCCTGTCTGTGCTACCGAGACAGAATCAGAGTACATCGGCAACAAGATCATCTATTCAAAATATAGAAGGTTTTTGAAGAATGATCATCCATATAGAGCATTAAAACACGGATGGTATAGGGATGTTGAATATAAAGAGCCTCCAACTCGGCTAAGAGGATCGCCTCTTTTAGAAAAGCTTGAGCGTATCAAATATATTTGTGGAAAAATACCACCAAGAAAAAAGAGATTGATTTCTGAAGCTTATGATAATGTAGATTGTCTTGTCGATGAGGAAGGAAGGCCGGCATGGTATAAGAAGTCAATTTTGTTTGACTTGAATTATTGGAGCAATCATAAAGTTCGTCATACTATTGATGTGATGCATACTGAAAAAAATGTTGTTGAACATCTCATCAATTTTATGTTTAACAAAGGAAAGCAATCTTCTAAACTTGCATTTGATAAGGATCACAAGTTGCAATGTTGTCAAGTTCTTAAAGATGCAAAACTTCCATCATGTCTTGCAACTAAGTTAAATGGTCTTATATGTCTTCAACCACCCGGTTTTCAAATTAAAAAGACATATGATTATCATATTCTCATCCAATACTTGCTTCCTATCATGGTTCAACATGCATATCCTAAGTGTCGTGAGTTAAGACGAGCGCTTTTACAAGTAAGCTTGTACTTCAACACAATATGTTCAAAAGTTCTTGTTCGAGAACATGTGCAAGCGGCTAAAGATATGATTGCTGAAGCATTATGTGTATTGGCACACTATGTTTCAACGGATTTTTTTTTATATAAGCATCCATTTGATGGTACATTTAGCAGATCAAGCTCTGCTTTGTGGACCATCGAATTATATATGGATGTATCCATTTGAAAGGTAAATATTGTTTTTGCATTCAAATTATTTTACCTAAGGGTTATGAAATAACTAACTGTAAGTATGCATATTAATTTTTGTGTGCTAGGGCTATGAAAGATTGCAAAAACATACCTAGTAACAAAAGGTATATATAAGGATCAATTTCTGAAGCATACCTTGTTTCAGAATCAGTTCGATACGCAATGGAATATATGCCAAATCCACGTGATGGAAATCATAGCTCTAAACAAGCATCCTTTTTAGATGAGAATAGTGATGATATATATGAGTGTTCCATCGTTGAAGGTAAACCGTTAAAATTATCTAGAGTGCAACGATCACAGATTCGACGATGGTTACTATTTAGAATTGATATACCGGAACGAGATGAATACTACAGGTCATACATTTTCACCTTTTTCAATATGTATCACATTTAGTCAAGAATATATATATATATATATATATATATATCACAATATTGAATTTGTAGTGCATACCGCTTATCTTTAGAAGACGGTCTTCGTGGTAAAAGGAAAACTATCACAAAAGCAGAAGTAGTAGTCCAATCTGAATTTGTTGATTGGCTATACAATAAGGTGTGCTAAATTTACTTGAGAGCAATATATTTCTTTTTAACTAATGTTATTCTATTAATTTTGTTAATTCTTAACAGTTAGTGGACGAAAAATGCATGAACACAATGTTATGGTTGTATGTCAATGGTCCAAAGTGGGAAGTCAGAACTTTTCTTAAGTATAGAGTGAACGGCTATACATTCTCTCCTCAACATTATAACGATAGCATTTCAACGCAAGATTGTAGTGTCTGTATGGACGCAATCACTACATTTGTTGCAAGTTCAAAAGATTTAAATCCTACGGATGACGAAACTACTTGGTATGGTGTTATTAGAGAGATATGGAAGTTGATTACTATGATTTTCAACATGTGGTATTCTATTGTGATTGAGTGAATGTTGCAGATAAGACAAATGGTTTTAAAGCTTGCCCGGATACAAATTTGTTAATGGTAAACTTAAAGAAGCTCAAGAATACCGATGGAGAATATGATGAGCCTGCTATTCTTGCGTCCGAAGCAAGTCAAGTATTTTACATCATAAATACACATATCAATTCCGACTGGTCAATTGTTCGACGCTCTCCTAAACGCATAATGGATAACATAGATGATTATGAAGTACCAAAAACATATCAATCTATTTTGAAAGAACAACCAAATTTAGAACCATTATTGAAATGTATTCAATCAAAATCAACACGTTGATTGAAAATATTTTGCATGTATTTTGCTTGTTTTGATCATGCAATTGTACAATTATTTTGTGTTTTTAAATGTATGATTTTCTTTTATTGATGTCTTTTAAAACTATTGCCAGTTTGTTATGTTAATTCATGTCTTGTAAGTATCTTTTACGTGTTATGTTAACTTTACATTTTGTTTGTTTTTTAATGTAGATTTTTCATTAAAATGACAAACAATAGCGCAAATGTAAATTTAAGTACAATACAGACTATTGAACCTCAACCACCCAAAGGTAAAAAGTACTTTATAATGGTTGGGGTTGAGGGTGCAGTAGGGGAAGATTCAGCTAAATGGAGTACACGTAGTGGTGAGTTAATTCGTTGTCATTTACCCATTGGCTACAAAGAATGGAGGGCCGTAGATAGCTTCTACAAGGATAAACTATGGGAAGGGCTTTTGGTATTTTCACTCATATCAATTTCATTATCTAGTTTAAATTATGATATATTTGATTGTTTCATGATTTCGTTTATTTTGTTTCTTTTCTCGTGATAGGAAGAATTTGACATGGATGTAGACCCTAGCATAGCTCGACCGTTATTAGAGAAACATTTCCCACCGTACTATAGATCAATGAAGTCAACATTAAGAAAAAGTCTTCTTAAAGTTGATGACACTATGATTCCTAAACGTGTTGTCATTGATAGATGTCCAGATGATATAGATAGAGTGTGGTGGGAAAAGTTCCTTGATATTGAGTATACGAATGAAAAGATGGAGCAATGTAAAAAAAATGCAAAAAAACAAAGCGAAAAACCAAATTACTCATACTCTAGGAAGGAAACCTTACCATAGAGTGCACCATGAAATGGTAATAAAATTATATTTTGTAAATGGTTGTTTGTAGAATGTTATATTAATTATGTGTTGTCAACTTTGATATTTCTTGTAGGTCTTATCCAATCCAGAAGCAAATATTTCACGAACGACGATTTGGAAGGTTGGACATAAAAGAAAATCGGGAGAAATACTACCACGTGCCGCAGAAACATATGTAGGTTTGCATATATGTTGTTAAGCTCAGTAAATTATTTTAATTGATCATTATTTGCCTGAACTCATGATGTTTTGCCTGAACAATGTTGAGTACATAAAGTTGGGTTTCTACAAATACCGAAAACATATACAGCTTTGCTGAGCCCTACCGCTCAGCTTTGCTGAGCCACAGGCTCAGCTAGCTGAGCCTTGCCGCTCAGCATTTGCTGAGTTTTGGATCAGCAAATGCTGAGCCCACGGCTCAGCAAATGCTGAGCCCACGGCTCAGCAAAGCTGACCCAAAGGCTGAGCCGTGGCTCAGCAACTGCTGAGCCTTACCGCTCAGCTTTGCTGAGCCACAGGCTCAGCATTTGCTGAGTTTTGGCTCAGCAAATGCTGAGCCCACGGCTCAGCAAAGCTGACCCACAGGCTGAGCCGTGGCTCAGCATTTGCTGAGCTTTTGCTCAGCAAATGCTGAGCCTGAGGCTCAGCATTTGCTGAGCCTTACCGCTCAGATTTGCTGAGCCACAGGCTCAGCAAGTGCTGAGCCTTACCGCTCAGCTTTGCTGAGCCACAGGCTCAGCATTTGCTGAGTTTTGGCTCAGCAAATGCTGACCCACAGGCTGAGCCGTGGCTCAGCATTTGCTGAGCTTTTGCTCAGCAAATGCTGAGCCTGAGGCTTAGCATTTGCTGAGCTTTGGCTCAGCAACTGCTGAGCCTTACCGCTCAGCATTTGCTGAGTTTTGGCTCAGCAAATGCTGAGCCTAAGGTTCAGCACAGGCTCAGCAAATGCCGAGCCGGAGGCTCAGCATTTGCTGAATGCTGAGCCTGAGGCTCAGCAAATGCTGCTGAGCCACAGGCTCAGCATTTGCTGAGCCAAAACTCAGCAAATGCTGAGCCTTTTGGCTCAACAAATGCTGAGCCGAGCCTTACCTAATTTGCAAGATGTTTTTCTGTTTTGACTTTTGTGAATTTGGTATTTCGTGCGAGATGTTTTTCTGTTTTTAACAAGAAACTGAAATTTTCAATTTAATGTGATATTCAATGAATGCAGGCACTTCTAGAGGCAGCGGAAGAAAAGAGAAAATTGGATGGTAGTTCTAGTGGCGCAGTAGATGATCTTGATAATGATCCAGTTGCAGAAGTTTTTGGTTCCGACACGAAGAAAAATTATTGTCAAGCAATTAGTTCTACTTCTTCTATAAAACAAGTAAAGGTGGCTCGAGCTGTAAAAGCTGTAGCTGATAAAAAACAAGCTGTGGATTTGTCCGTTTGGAAATTGGAGATAGAAAGGCAAGTAGCTACTCAAGTTAATAACGCCATCAATTCAATTACTTCAACTTTTATGAAATTTATACCTAATATGCAAGAAAAACTTGTTGCAAGTCCTTCCACTCCTCATACAGAAGGTGCTTCTAATTTAAGGGATTCTCCTATAAGTAATAATGTAACCGTTACTCCAAATGTGTCACTTAATGATCTTCATTCATCTACAATGGAAAAGAAATACGTAATGCTATTGTCAAATGATTTAGAGAAGGAGGTAGCAAAAGGTTATCTTGGAACACAAACAGTTTGTCATTTTAGGAAAGTGGTACCGAATATTAAGAAAGTAATTTGGGTTGTTGAAGTTCTTGAACCGGATGCACCAACTTATGATGGTCCTCAAAATGGAATGTACAAGTTATGTGAATTTTCAGATGGAGGCTTCGTTATATGGCCAGAGTTTCGTATTCGTTATTTGTAGAATCTTATTTATGTATTGAATTTAGCAAACTAATTATGTATTATTGAATTTGACATCTTAATTATGTATTGTGTTTGTTTATTGTTAACTGATATTCTATGTCGTTATGTTATGAATGTTATCTATTAGTATGCATTGAGTTTAGTATTAGTTTTTGATTCATATTAAATATCATCTATATTATCATCATGTTGGTTATTAATTGAATATTAATGTTAGAATATGCGAGTTGTTAATACATATTTCTGTTATTATTAAAATTTATATTTGTTGTGAATTTAAATTTTGTAACAAGTATAGGCGTTACAAACAAATGTATTGCAACATGTATAAGCGTTGCAAACAAAAATCTTACAACGCTTACAAGCGTTGCTAAAGAAAATCTACCAACGCTTATAAGCGTTGCTAAAGAAAATCTACCAACGCTTATAAGCGTTGCGACTGAAAATTTACCAACGCTTATAAGCGTTGGTACAGAAAATCTACCAACGCTTATAAGCGTTGGTACTAATTTGCCACCCCTCCATAGCAACACTAATAAGCGTTGCTGAAATTGTTTGCGACGGTTATACTCGTTGGGAATCACCTGTTTTGGTGTAGTGGACTGGCTAAATCATATGACACAAGTAACATGTACTACAAGAAGCAACAACATGAATCCAGAAGAACGCAGCTGATGTTACAACCCTGAGTTTTGGAACCAAATTAAAATTTATTTTTAATTGATTTTAATGGAATTTAAATGTTTAAAATGATTTATTATGAGAATTAACGATTTAAAATTTATTTAAATAGAAGTGTGAACGTACAAATTTAAAATTTAATTTAAACGAACGCATAACATTGCAATAGTTTGAAATTTTAGTTTTGAAATTTAAATGAACGCATAGAATTCATAATAAGTTGAATTTCAATAAAATAAGAAATTGGGATTTATTTTGCAGTCAACCACCATTTTTGACGAAACCAATTTTTTTGGTTCCGGAACATCAAATTTTTATTAGGTTTAAAATTTCAAGTCAGTCGGAATTAGTATGTAAGTGCAGTAAATTTAAACGTATGTTGAATTTCAGTTATAATTCAATAAGCTAGTTATATGGCCATTTTCAAATGGTCTCCAAATTCGACAAAATAAATTTTGTTAAAACTGTAATTGTAAGACATAGCTAGATACAAATTTCACAATTTTTGGAGTTAGTGTGTGGTCGAGGTAAATTAAAACGTACGTTCAAATTTATTATTTAACATTGTATTGATTTGTACTTTAATTTTGATAAAAACTGATTAAAACCGTCGAATCAGCTGTCGAAACGTATCCTATTGTGTACGGACTAGGGGTGGCTAGGGACGAAAGTCGTTGGTGTTTGTTTGGAGTTCGGAGCGTGAAACGTTATAACAAAGTAACAAACGAATTAAATAATAATGATAATAATAATAACAATAATAATAATATGTAACCAAAATCAAAAAGCCTAATCCCCTTTCCTTTTCTTTGCGCCACCATAAACGTATCAACGGCCGATTTGCTCCCATTTCTTTCTTGATTTTTCTCCTAATCTGCTCCGTGATTTAACAAATGTTCAACACCAAAATAGTTCAGCTCTTCGAGCTCTTCACTATGGACTGTCAAGATCTGAAATGATAACGTGTGATGGTTAATTTTGTGCCTCAAAGGGCTGCGGTTCGGGTTCTATTTTTGAGGCGTTGGGAGGCGCGAGTGGGCAAGCGTGGTGGACGAAGGTGGAACCCATGAAGGCAGTCATCGTCGGTTGGGCTGATCGAATTCTGATCCCCTCTGGCGTCATACGGTAGTAGCTTCCTCATGCGAGCACAATTTTGAATGTGTCCTGAAGCATACGAGTGGTAGGGAAGGACTAAGGGGTGGGTTAAGGGAAAGTAATTAGTTTAGTTAAGTTTTAATTATCTTGAATAATAAATTTAATGTAATTAAGATTTTAAAACATCGTAACTATTTCAAACAAACGCAGAATTTGATGAGGTTGGAACCGTTGGAACCGTAAAATCAAAGTCTACGCAATGGAATCAATCTGGACAGAATTGGAGTTATCTGGAATTTTTGAATTAATTAAACGTACAGTTTAATTAGATGAAAACAATCGTTATTAAACGATTTCAAAGTGAGAACTCGCTCACTCAATTATTTTGTACAGTTATTTATTTTAGTAACTGATCATACATTGTTTGCCTATGCTGATTCATATTTGATCTAATTATCACAAATTGTTATACAATATATGGTAGCTCACATCACAGTTATTAGCAAACCAGATGGATGAATGAATGATTGTTTGTGTTATGATTTGAATGTGATTTTTATATAATTAACATGTTAAAACGATGTTAGATTATTTGAGGTAATTGAAATCGGATTTAAACATGCATTTACAAGTCGAACGACTTGTTTATATTCACCCATTTAAGTAATATCGATTGGAATGAATAAATAATTTATTAATTGATTATTTTTTGGTTGAAAACCCCATAAGGGTCTTGGGATGATAATTAATTTACACGTCTCCCTTGTGTATAGTTGTGTGTCTACCAATTGATTGATAGACCATTATAAGCATTACTTAATTATTTAATGCTTATACAGTTGTAGATGCATTCTGGATGTGAATTTGATGTTTAATAATTGTATATAATTATTCTTGAATACATGTGAAGTACGAAATCCATATAAATAAAATTATATAAAACTGGTTGAGTCTCATTTCAATCCGAAGTAAAAAATATTTTAATTTAATATTCGTTGAAGAATTGAAGTTTGATTTTGATTTCCGATTTTGGATGGACACAAAGTTTATAAAATTATAATGGTTACGAGAAGATTTGATTTCAAAATCTGATTTTTTGCAAACATTATTATTTTAATATTATAATAATATAGGATGTTCAACTTTGATTTAAAAATTGATGTGGAAGTTGAATTCGTTCTTAAACGAATTTATAAACGTTTTATAAAATACATTTTTATTGGAAATCGATGATATTTACTATATATGTAATTAAGTGGTTTGAATAGAACAAGTCGCGCAACGACCGTTCGCTAATTTCGACCATTAACTACAAATTGACATAACAGGCGATCCAACCGTTGGATTGTCCTGAAACTGGAACCATTGGGTTCATATCGAAAAGATATTTCAAACGAAATATAAGAGATTTAAAATCCAACGGTAAGATTTTAAAATATGCCCAAATAAGTTTTAGAAACGGTAACTATGGATGTAGTTCGGTGGCCGATATTGGAACCCAACTGTAAGGGCCCTAATAAATTATTATAAATGTGAATGAATTATGTAACATAGTAATAAATGATTTGAAATGATTTTGGATGAAATATTCCACGTTTGTAAAGATAAAAGGTTTCTATGTCTGAATAAGCTGTTTACTGACTTGAGCAAAGAACTGAAAGAAATTATTGTGGATTTAATATAACCAGAGTTTACTAATATATAAATTACATTGGATTTGAATGGAAATTATCTTCGGATATTTCAGTATTGAATTCCGTGATTATACAGATAACGTTGAGGAATTTGAAAGATATAGGTTTCGTTATTCCCGAAACGATATCTACTGGTTTTAGAATTTGATACTGAATATAAGTCGATATGATTTCTATTTAGAGCCTTGTATTTAATATCAAATTGGTTTATGGGTTTGTCGTGAATGGTGTCTTCAGTAACACTTTTCTTAAAACCCACTTGAGGAAAGAATGAATCTTTTAACTAAGATTAATTAAGTTTTCCAATAAATAAATATAATTGGAGTTAAGTGGAATTTAATTTTGGGTTGATTGCGAAAAATGTTTTAAATAACATTAGTTCTTAAACTCGATTAATAGTGAAGTTAAGATTGGACTTTAAAATTCTCTTAATTAATATTTAATGGAAAATTTTCAAAGTAAAGTTTTCCAATTTAATAAATTAAATTGGAATTGAATGGAATTCGATTTAGTAATAAATAAGACGAGCTTCTGTAAAGGAAGACCGTTACTATTTATGGAATTTAAAAGGTTATGCCTTTATTCCACTTGTAGTATTAATTTGATATGGAAATTCATATTAATTACCATTGATCTGATTTCCATGAAGATTCCATATTAAATGAAAGATGATTTTGGGTTTATCGTGAATGATGTTTTAAATGACATTCGTTCTTTAACCCAGTTAAAGACAGGATTAATTTCCTAAAATTGAGTAATCATTCAATAATGATTTTTGAAGATTAGTAATAAGTAGAGTTTTAATGAATCTTTAACTAGACTGAAATGTAAATAAGGTAATTAAATTTACCAAATAGTGTTCAAGAAAGGAGTACCACCAGTTTTACTCCATGCGACAGTTAATTATTTAATTAGATTTGAAATGTTAAATGTAACTAATTTTACCGATAACACTATGGTAGTTAGATATGAAGCACTACCATTTTTTTTCCATGGGATGAATAGGTTGGGACTGGATTAATAAAATGAATGATTACCTCGATAAGGTTCGATAATCCCGACTAGTTTTATAAACCTTAATATGGTTTACGTTGCGAAAGATATTACAAAATCTTTTGAAATGATTTCCAAAGAAGATTTAAACAAGAAGTTTAAATGGAATAAATCTTTGATAAGATTTTTGTGAACAATTCCCAGTATAAAGAATATTTGAATACAAGAATATTCTGGGTTGGAATGAGGCGTATGATGTGTTTATATATCACTTGATTATAAGATATGCTAGTTATTCAGAAAGACAGGGTTTAACACATTTTGAATAACTGATACGACGATTAAAAGTTGAAGATTTGAAGTGGTGGATGAAGACCGGTTATCTTCAGATTGTTTGGATGATTACCGATGTCTCGATTGGGTTGTACACCCAAGACGAGGTTATAAGTGGTGGTCGTCCAGACATACTTGGAGATCGACCGGATACGCGAGGGCCTCTCTCCTATATTGGACATATGAGATGAGGAATAAGGTGCTTCCAGTTTCGTTCAGACCCAGAACAATCTTGCAAATGGATTGTATGTATGACATTATAATTCGTGATGTATTCGTTGATCTCTACTAAATATATATCTTCTTAGTGGCAGAGAATTCATTCTCTTTGCTTAACATCCTTCTTTGAGACGTACGAGCTTAGAGGTTATATATAAGTGGAAATCAGTGGTATGGTATGGATTGACAATGTAACATGCTGAAATGCATGGATCAAAGATTTTGTTGAAAGAAGGACTTTGTGGTTGATGATCAAAGCATAGCTTTAATATAACGCAGCTTTGTGTATAGCGTTGATTCGCGAGCTTCACACACTGGTATGAACCAACAAGGGAATAAAGGACAGGAGAGAAATAAAGGACATGCGTTTCTTTCTAGGTAGAAGTGATGTCATGGTATGGAGCCCAAACATTTACTTATGTGCATGTTGGATGATGGATAGCTAGGTACCTCTGACTTAGCCGCACAAGGCCTTTGATGGCCGACATATTGACAGAGATGGTCAATGTACTGACCATGATTTTAGGTCCCAAAGGACCGGGAAACATATTGTTTAGGTATAACTAATCAGCGATGGCTAATCGGCTCTACCGCTCCTAGGTGCACTTGCGGGTGAACCCTGAGTCATGGGCTAGATTGTCTCGAATTCAGGAAGGAAGATCCCTTGCCTTAGTTTATAGATGGAAACCCAATTTCCAATACGTGACTTTACATTTTTACTTGTACACTATTGGTGGCATAGTGGTATGGGACCTTCATATCATCTAAGATTTATACATTTATATCCGAAGTTTCTTTATACATTTGCACTTATAATAATATCAAAAGTATTTGTTTCAAAGCGTATCAAGCATGTCTGGCTATTATAAGGTAAAATTCTATCCCCCGCCTTGTGTTGCATTGTGTGATGGGACCTGAGTCTTATAATAGCTTCATTTTTCAAAAAAGCATTGCATTGTATCTGTTTTTAGACTAGTATTCATGTGGAGGAAACCAGTTTTGTGATATGCGGCATAGTCCCGTGATATGCTAAACATGTCCCATGACTGACTTGAAATTAATTGTTTTCACCTAAACTTTGGGTTCCCATATTTTCCACATGGGCAGCTAGTAGTTTTGGTTTTTCAGATATTTCTTTTCATATGATCCTGGATTATGGCTGGAGACATACTCTGGAATGCTTTGCATCCGTGTATTTCCTTCAGCTGTGCTAGTTAATGTTTCCACTGCACATTATATTTATATATTATATTTCCACTATTTTGTAATTTATTATTCTCTGATATTTTCCATTGGTGTATATTATTTATATTATGATATCTTATACTCTGATGTAAATTGTTGTAATAGCAATGAAATGTTCTATGTTCTGATGTGTCGTTATCTTAAAGCAATCTGTCTTCTTGTTAGGTTTAGATTGGCCAGGAAGTTCAGGTCGTTTCAGTTGGTATTAGAGCTTTGGTTTATTAAAGCTCGAGAACAAGACACATTAGAACCAAATGAAAGAACTCATTAGAGATAGGATTAGTAACATCCTATAAGAATGACTCGTTAGAGATAGAGTCAGTAATACCCTAGAATGAGTTTGAAGAGTGTTGTTTATAAAATGAATTTAGTTTTGAAAATTATATCCTATTATAAGGACTTGAATAATTTATTTATTATTGGATTTGGACTAATGTGTTTAGGAAGATTTTTCATATACAATTCATGAACATATATTCGAAGTCTCAAATATACTGGGTAGATATAGAATCACATTGTAGTGGCTCGAGGATGATTATGATGTTACCGATCGCATCATCGGTGTTTATTTTCGAGTTTCTAAAGTGGGATATCTATATGTTTCCAACTGACTGGTGTAAGAACCAAAAACTTAGTTAGAGTTTATTGTTTGTGATTTGGCATTGAAAATACGCTACAACAAATTGACCATATTACAACTGCAATTTTGCAACGGTGGCAAAATGACAGTTATAAAAAAAGGGTTTTTACAATTTTTTTTAAAAGTTGCAATAAACTTATTTTCAACAACTCTTATAGTTTACCAGTTGTAATAGATATCTATCACAACATTTCTTCCTTGCCTTTTGTAATAGATGCATATTTTGCAACTCCTTTTCTTTACCACTTGTAATAAATGATATTTTTTAACAACTCTATTTTTCTACCAATTGTAACACAATCTTTTCCTTTTTTCATTGAAATAATAAATTGATAATTATAAATAAACAATAAATCTTAATAATCAAATATTACATTTGATAAAAATATTAATAATTACTATTTAATAATTATTAATAATTAGTATTAATTTGAAAATATGTGATAACTAATATTTGCATTCACTATGTAATAAATAATAATAATTAATAAGTAATTATTACTTATAATTACTATTACAATTAATAATTAATAAATAAGAATTATTTTTTAATAAAACATTAATAATCAATAATTAAAAAGTAGTAAATAATATTTAACTTACCATATTAGATTAACTAATATTAATAATTACATTCACTATGTAATAACTAATAACAATGAACAAGTAATAATTACTTATTATTACCATTAAAATTTTAATAATTAATAAATGAGAATTAATTCTTAATAAAATATTAATGATCAATGATTATAAAGAAATAATTAATATTAACTTACCGCATTAGACAACTTTTAAAACAGTAATTAGCATATGGTTTTATTAATCCGCACCCTAAATTTCATTAAATTTTCACGTTAACTTGCTTTCAAAACAAACAGACTAAATATCAAAATTTTCCTGCATGTTGAAAATTTTGGCTCCATTGCAGAGAAAGCCTTCCCACCAACTCAAAATTTGAAACTTTCCTCCAAACGCTCTTTAACAAATAAACCATATATTTTATTGATTACGTCACCTCTACCATTTCCAACAACACATTTCTCCTTTCTCCTGCTTGTTGCAACCATGGGCTCTCTTCGTGTTTTACCTATATTACCCAGATTGGCAGCGGATCCGAGTGGATGAACTCACCGCATTTTAGATCGAAGAAGCGTGAATGGTTTCATCGAGATCAAAGTCGACCTAGGGTTTTGTTCTGTCGGCTTTTGTCTATTGCAGTTCTTGTTCGGTGGATCGAAGGAATATCCAATAGATTCCATTACCTTTTGACGATCCCAACCTCTACGAGTAACCTTTTGAAATCCATTACCGTCAGTTATCGTACCTTGCACTGGTGAAACCATCTTCATCGGATTTGGGGCAGATGAAATCATGCTAGGGTTGTCGGTCGCATCAGCGTGCTCAACTAAATTGAGGCCGGAGGAAGGCTTAGCAGGCAGGATGGAGATTTGGGCGGAACTAGGATTTGGATAGATTCGAAGGGTGTCGTGGTCGTTCGCTCCTGAGATGGTCCGGTAGCATCTGGAGGAGCGGGAGGAATCATAGATGGCGTAGGAGTTTGTTCCAATCATCCAAGTTGCAAAAGATTTGTCATATTTCAGATTGGATGTCAGATTTGTCATAACTTTTTAATAACTCTCACATAAAATCATTACTACTGCAACTATATATGAATCCGCCTGGTCAAGAAAAGGCAGCAATCACAGAGCTCACAAAAGGGTTGAATTTTGCAACTGAATTATGGTGTTTAATAGACCAACAGTCGAGCCCTTTAGCTGACTTAAGTGAATTCCCTAAGTGTGAAGATATATTATCATCGCCATACATATGGTGAAGCACTTGTGACTAAGTTACATGTTACTATTTTTTTAATAGATAAGGAAGATTAGTTACATAATAACCCACAACTGACATTCAAAACTTCATATATTGCCATGGCGAGCTCTGGTTTCTAAGATAGCCTTCTACAGATTTTCATGCCATGAGCATGCAGCAGTTGGCTATAACATTGCAAAATATTTCCCTTTTATTGCTCATTACTACCGTATCATTTACAGCCTGTCACATTAAAATTTTCTCAAGCTATACAAGGATGGAGTCTTTGGATTGCACATCTATTTTGAACTGACGAGTACTACTTAGCTATGTTCATTTACTTAATAGTATTGATTACATTACTCCTTAATAATTGTACCGAAGATCTGAATTATATTACTAAATTAAATGTTGTCGTCAGTAAACAAATCTATTTTGGTATTGTACTGATCAATTCATATTTGTTAACGTTTAATAATTGAATTATTAGTTATTATACATATTCATACTATTGTTTATTTGAGTAGTTAGTCATTTGTGAAGAGTACACCACATTATATGATTCAATATAAATGTCCTTAATTTATTATGCATTTCATTGCTATTGCCAGAATTCATTGCTTTGCATTATGTACTATTATTATAAAGTTAGAACAACTAGTTTATTTGTATTCATATGCCCATGATTGAATGGTTTGCAAAATATCTAACAATTATTTGTATTCACTTTACCAGAATTTATTGCTCCGCATTATGCACGAACGAGCTTTTTCTCCTTTTTACTATTCACCTAACAGCATCTTGCCGTTTTGCCTTTTTTTTGGTGGAACTCTAACATATATATTTTTGTTTATTTACCCACAGTTGTAGCCACAAGTTGAAGTAAATGGTTTGGCGATGTTCACTCATTTAGGTACTCATGCTTATGCCTTTTACTTTTTGTTTCTCTTTTAGGTTGAACTATTCTCTATATAACTTCAACAACACATTACTTTAGGTATCCATTCTTTTAGGTGGAGGCCAATTACATTTCAGAGGCAAATGAGCTTTGTAGATTTCATAGGCAAATGAGCTTTGTAATTGGGTTAAAGGCTTTTAGGGGCAAATGAGGAGGACAATTGTAATTTTATACATTTTTATGTGGTATATGATTTAGAATTTGTATTTTGGATATAATGATTTCTATTAATGAATGGAGCATGATGCTTTTAAACTTAATTCTATTTCTTATTTTAGTTATCTATTTATTGTTGCATATGTAATATATATAGATTTTTATGTATATAATTTGTGGATATGTTAAATGTGTCCCAACAGTTATAAACGATTGTAAAAATTATAACAATAACGGTGTACAACAGTTGAAATAAAGTTTACTACAACGGTGGAAAAAAGTTGTAAAATATACATATCACAACGGTGTTGCAATAGTGCAAAAAAGTTGTAAAAGATTTTAGTTTATTACAACTTCTTAGTACACGACGGTTGCCCCACCGTTGTAAAATGTATTTTACAATGGTTTTCCACTGTTGTAATAGGGTCCTTTTGTTGTAGTGATATGATTTTTGAGTATATAAAAGATATACATTTGAAATTTAAATTAACCTACTGCTAGTTGTGATGTGTGATAACTAATTTAACTAATAAAATATTGGAATAATGAAACCAATATGAGAATGAAAGGTAATTTAAACCAAATCCAATATAAAGTGGAACTGAATTGAATTTAGTTTGAATTGGATATATATATCATATATGTTGGACAGGTTATGAAACTAAGAAGAGGAATAAAATTGTATGTGCGACAAATAGGTACATAGTAATTGTACTGATCGGGTATGATGATTTTATGAGCCGATTGGCTAGCCGCTTGGCTTTTGGTTTTTCTTTTTGATTGATGAGGGCCTGTAAAGGCAAGTTGTACTTGTACCGATCAACCCATAAAAAGGAGGTTATGGCTAAAATTTTCGAAAATTTAAGGCATTAGCCAAATTTCGAGAAATTGGACAGTTTTTAGAAACTGAAAAATTGAAGAACTTGAGCTAAAACGAAGGCTGAACTAGTTTAGTAAACAACCTTCGATTATGTCATCCATGCCGGGGATCAAAAGATTTAAGTAAGGAGGTTGTAGCAACCCTAAATTTTGGAACCAATTTGAAATTTATTTTTAATTGATTATAATGAATTTTAAATGATTAAAATGATTTATTTTGAGAATTAATGATTTAAAATTTATTTAGATCGAAGTTTGAACGTATAAATTTATTTAAATCAAAGTTTGAATATATAAATTTATTTTGAGAATTAACGTTCATGCAAATACATTGCCACTAACTTTCAAAATCATTCATTTTTTTATGTTTCTTAGATCGGATGCGGAATTTCATACCCCTTTGGGGTACTGATTTTTGTATTCCTTTGGGGTACGAATTTTCATATCTGCTGGGTACGAAATTTTATGCCCGTTGGGGTACGAATTTTCGTACCCCGCTAGGGATACGAGGAGGCAGAAATAGGTGGACACGAAGAGACACCTTTCTTCTTTATAAATAGGTCTTCTCTTCGTTTCTTTACTTTCTCCTATTATTTTTCTTGACCGCCATTGTTGTGAACTCCGAATTTTCGTGCTTAGAAAATTTTTGAACAGCGAATTAGGTAGGTCTTAAAGACTTTGGTGGCACGGGCCCTCCCCTCTCGAGCTTCGGCCGTAGCGCCTTAGGGGGGACGTCGAGAATTGTATCGAGCTTCCCAAGCTCGTGGCCATTGAGTTGGAGGGAAGAAGATGAGATGGAGAGAAAGAGAGAAGGGGAGAGTCGAGCGCTTGAAGGTGGCACGATGGCGAGGGAGAGAAGAGATGCTCGTGGGAAGAGGAGGGTTCGTTCCCCGAGGATCGAGGTGCGAAATTTCATACCCGTTGAGGGTGCAAAGTTTTGTACCTTGGTGCTCTAGAGGTACAACTTCTTGTACCCCTGTCGGGGTATGAAACTCGTACCCGATGGGTACGAACTTCGTGCCCGATGGGGATAAGAGATTCATACCCAGTGAGATACGAATTTTCGTACCCCTGTTGGGGTACGAAATTCATACCCGACGGGGGTGCAAAATTCGTACCCAGCGAGGTACGAATCTTCGTACCCCTAGGTACGAATTTTCGTACCCTTGATGGGTACGTGTTTTTCGTACTTACTGGAGGGGTATGAGCTTTTTAACGTTTCCTCGAGAGCTCCACCCTTCGTTGCGTATCTCTCATGGAATCCTGAGTTTTTGACTGTCCACTTCTAGGCTCATTCTTTTTTTGCGTCTTTCATGCGATCAGACTAACGTATGTGTTGACGGCCGCATGATCTATTGCTTAAGCTTACACATAGGATTAGAGCATATCCTCGGACTGTAACTGAACTGTTTGACTGCTTGAATTTCTTTTGCATATCATAATTTTGCATGATGTTGCATGCCCATGTTAGCTTACACCGACACGAAGGGTACAGGTTATTCAACTGTGATGTCTAACAATGGTGCGTTAAAGTATAGCTAGCGATGCATATAAGATCAATGGTTGGAAAGACTTAGGAAACCGAGACTTCCCAGCCATCGTCGCATACTTTCGGTAGCTTGACGGGTAGCGAGCTTGAGATTACTGAAAGGTCCACCCATCCCCAAACAGCAAGTTTAACTGGAGCATCTAAATACGGAGAGAAAACTGAAAAACAACATTCTCCGGTCGTACGCGAAGAGGTTGAGAATGTGGACATTATTGAGGGGATGCACCAGCGGCTCCGATGGCCCTGGATATGCTGCTCGATGAAGTTATACTTGAAAATTCGATAGATTCAGTGCCATCGCACATGGATGTAACGGCAGTTAGGAAAATGGCCTTGCGATTCAATATTCCTGTAGATGATACCCATGCATCAGGAGAGGGTGGCAGGGCTCACGTGCCGCCCGAGGGTTTTACTGCTTAGAACAGACAGGTTTGCATTGCCGGGTGCGTGCCCCCCACCAATAACTTTATTCGGGACATGTTATGTTATTTCCGTATTGCACTATCGCAACTGCGTCCGAAAGCTTATTGCTCGCTTCAAGGCACCTATGTAATTTATCGAGAGTATTTGCATTTGGAGCCTGTCGGAGAGGATATTCAGTACTTTTTTGAACTTAATAGAAGGGTTGATACATCGCCCTCCCAATGGTTCCTGGAAGCATAATTTGCCACTATATTCTTCGTCGGGACGTGGTCCAAGCTATCAGCATTCAAACACGAGTGGTTCTTGGTGCGCTGTCCTCCTGGGTTTATGAAGAGATGGATAGAGGGAAGTAAGCACTTTGGTACTTTGCGTTTTACCATAAAGTTTGCGGATTTGACGTCTTATATTTGATTTTGTTTTAACCATGACAGGGAATCCTGAGACGCCTACTGGCATCGAGTACCAGCAACGCCTTGATGCTGTGCGAAAGATCCCCGCAGAGTTTCGTAAAACTAACACCGTGACAAGTTCGGAGTGCCATCGTCGTGCAGGGCTGCTCCTTGATGATCAGGCATTAATTAAGCTTGCGGTCGCAAGTAATGGGTCGAAGGAGAAAGCGGAAAAAGATCAAATGACTCCTAGTCGGAAGAGAAAGATTCCCCCTACTGGGTCAGGACGGGTAAAGGCTGCTAATTTCCAAGGAGTTACCAGTGGAGATGAGGCTCGTGGTCAGGAGATGGTTGTCTGAGACGAGGGTCTGTTGAGCGCTCCAGTCCTGCCTTCGACAGGTAAGGCGGGGGTGGGGGCATCGGGCAGACCGCAGTCTCCAGCGACTCCCTCTGAGACTGCTGCTTCACTTGAAGAAGAGGGCCAGTTTGATGGCCTCAATAAACTTGACCTATAATTGTCTCCGCGGCTGGGTACCGCAAGCATGGAAGAGCTATCTCGTGCTGCGGAGGAGTTGACTCCTTCGAACGGACCACAATCTAGTCTGTCGATATAACACTTAGGGCATACACTCATAAACACAACATAGCATAAAGGTTTGTCTGAGTGTGCGAATTATCTAACTTTGAATTGCTTCTTTGACAGGTGATATGGCTAGAGGGCGCGGAGGGCGAGGCTATGGGCATGGAAGTCGTCAATACCCTAGGAACACTTTTCTCGATGGCTTTAGAAGGGGGACTAGTTTGTATGGTGACACTCCGCCTCCGCCGGATCGTAGCAGTGAACATCGAAGTAGAGATCGATCCCAACGATCTTCGACTCCTCCTCCTCCAATTCGGGTGTCTGCGGGAGATTCCTAACTTGATTTAGGTGGCTCGGGGCATTCGTCATCGATTGACCCCTCACACACGGTGCCTTCGGCCCCTGCTCAAACTACCAAGAAGCAAGAATCGTCGCTCATCCAGCCAAGGCCCAAAGGGGCGACAATGAGGAGGAGGCAGGATTTAGCAGCACCTGAGAGGCTAGAGCTTTCTATAGTGGAAAAGAAGGCATTATTGATGTGGAATTTCCCAGAACATTACTTTGACGAGCTGCTATTCCTTCCTGATCTCAGCCCGCCTCCCGCCAGGGATTTCGGGGAGATATGCATGCAATTGAGGGACGCATATCATCAGGTGGACGAGCTTCTTAGGTATTTCAATCAACTAGGAAGGAAAACCTGGAGCTCATTACTCAGAAGCTGACTATCGATGGCGAGAAAACCACCGTTGGTAACTTGAAAAATGAGATAGGTAAGTCTGTCCTTTGTGTTGTGGTCATTTCATCGTATGCCTTTACACTTTCCAACTATAATCTTCAATAGTGTTCTTGCAGCGGAGATGAAGCACGCATACGAGATTTTAAAGAAGGAGGCCGAGCACGCTAGCTCAACTTTTAAGGACACTGTAGCTAATTTAACTACTAAGAATACGGCCTTGAAAAAGGACAAGGCCGAACTGTTGCAAGTGATGCAAGTGTAACGTAGCTCCAGAATGATAATGACGCCTGGAGAGCGGAAAACAAAGGCTAAAGAGGCAACTTGAGGAGGTGAGGAAGGCAAACGAAGATATCGAGGCCAGCAATAGATACGTGTTGAGCACGGTTGATGGACAGAAGGTCGAGCACCTGATAGAGGTGGAGCAGTTAAGAGGGGACCTCGAGGCTACGAAATCTCGGGTTGAGGAGTCCTTGGTGGAGCTCACCCGGGACATGTTTGCCAAAGTTCTGAAGTTCCGCGAGCTTTCGTGGCTCGAGGACTATTCCCAAGAGTTAGCTCGGACCTGGAAGAAGCTGGTGCCTTATGAAGTTTATTTGCGCCAAGTAGATGTGGGGACTTTGGATGAACGCTAACTTATGGTTGACCTCTTGACCGTTGAGGAGCGCGAAAATCTAGATGAGGGGAAGAAGCTGTTGCAAGAGGATGCCTAGTGAGAGGCTGGCGAGGCTTACTGCTAAAAGGGAAGCCTGCCATGACTGAAAGTGTGGTGGTAGCGGAGGGGTGGTAGTGGAGAGATTCACGGGAGGAAGTTCTTATTGACCACTGGACCTTGAATCCGCCATGACAATTGATCCTGCAGCCTTGGCTCGGGCTTCGAATAAGTACAATCATGAGTTTCCAGGATTGGGAGAGACCGAATTTACCTTGTCTTCCATAACAAGCACACTTCCCAGCATCCTCGCACCACCCCTGACCAAAGGTAATTTCCTTTTACCCTGCTGAGGATGACGCGGTTACCTTGTTTATGGACTAAAAGGTAGTGTTTTTACTATGTCGCTCTTCCTGGATCTACCATGACACCGGTCTCTGGACTCATGTTCCACAGAAAACTGAATCCGGGCTAGGGCCATAAGGAATGCAACATGGAGAAGGCGGTGGTCAACTGGACACGTTTTTCGATATCAGGCTAGGATCCAGAGTTCATGATTGCTTCATAGAGGAAGGAGAGGTGGTCGATGGCCAAAGCGCTCATGTCACAGATCTAGTGGACGTTGATGTTCCCTAGATGCATGCCATAGTTGATAGCCTAAGACACCGGATGTGGCTAAATGCAAGGATATGGAGGAGAAGCAAAGGTAGGATGAGGCTGCCAGGCAAGAGGCCCTAATGAAGGCCAAACAGGATGCTAAGACGGTTGAGCAGAGGAAGGCCGACGAAGAGGCGTAGAAGCAGAGGGCTGCTGACGAGGCCCAGAAGAAGAAGGAGGATGACGAAGCACAACATAGGGCTACCAAAACCCTTAAGAAGATCAAAGCTGATGATGCCTCGAATCTTAAGTCCCAAAAGCTAGCTGACCGACGGGATGCCAACGAGGCGAAGGAGAAGGTGGAGCGGGAAGCCAAAAAGGTGCTAGAAAAAGGAGATACTGCGGTGGCCCTTGCTACGGGGAACACACCCAAGCTATTGCTACATAATATTGACATCACGGGGATTTCGAGTGGCAATGGCATAGACGAGAGACGCCCCCCAGTTTCCCACGAGTCGGCAACTCCTCAAAAGGGCCGAGGAGGAAAGAACGGGTCAAGGAAGAAGAGTCCTGGCACGGGGGGAGAGCCGTCGAGTGCGGAGTCTGCAAAGAAAAAGCACAAGCACAAGAGGAAAAAAAAACATGATAAGCGTTAGTAACTGTAGTGGATGTTACCATCATTTTTTTTATGTAGGCTGATAGTTTACGTGAGTATGACCCTCGCTTTTTGTTTTTCAAGGCATGGTATGGTTTTCATGTACACCCTGTCATTTAGAAAAGAAAGATGCTAGGCCTGTAGCCTGTTCAGTGTGTGTCTGTGTGAAAATGAAATATGAATTAAAGATTGCAATTTATGTCGAATGTATAGACGTTCTTCTTATGTTTTCCAGCGTCTTGTACTTGCATAAGCGTACTTATCGTTATGCTTAACAGAAATGCAATTGGGGATCACGCTCTGGGTTATCTCCAACGGGATGAGATAGAGTGTTCGTTTCAGTAAGCTTACCTCAGCTCGGGAAACCCATAGTCGCAAAATTAGGCCAGCCGCCTTCTCTCTTCGGCTTCCCGTAGTAAGTCCCAAGTAGAGCGAAGGCGCAGGACGTCGATTCATCTGGTGAGGAGCTCTCTCATTATTAATTCAGGTTATGACTCCAAGATTTGTTTACTCACCGGAGTAAGCCCGGATCATCAGCCCGCAGGGTCCAATCATGGCCATAGATTGCACCTAAGCCTTGAGAGCTTCGGGGAGAAAATGATTTAAGGTCAGTCTCGGTGCTGCGCCGAGATTCGACCGACACTCATAGCCAGGTGAGAAGTTTGCATCATAGATTCACACTAGGTCAGCTATTGGGCGGTCCCAAGTCCTCGAACTTGGGCGTGGAATGATTTATCCTCGGTCTTGGTGCGGGCCGAGATTCGAGTTAGTGGTTATTTATACTCGGTCGCGTCACGGGCTGGGGACTCGAGTAGCATTGTCGGCTCCCATGCTCGGGGCGTCGATCGTAGCTAGTGTTGTCTGCTCTCGAGGTTGGCTCGAGGTTCGGACGGTGGCACCGGCTCCCATGCTCGAGGTGCCGGTGCGACAACCGTGAGTTTATGCACAAGCTAGTTGTCAGGGTTAATCAAACATGTCATGCACGAAAGTATTCATGGAAGGGAGACAGGAAACTGAACATCATTTCTACTGATAACTTTGGCAGTAATAGCCTTTACAATGCCTTGAATTACTAGAGAACAAAACGTCATTAGAAAGCATAACAACTGTATACTAAGTTATGTAAAGTAGCGGTGGAGAAGTTTGTTGTTCCATGCCCTTGGAAGTTGGCTCCATCCACGGTTGCGAGTTTGAAAGTTCCATCGCTGAGCTTCCTTGTATGGAGGAGGGGCCTTCCCAACGAGGAGCGAGGCCTACTGGCAGAGGAAAGACCCGTTTTAAGATGAGGTTGCCAATGTTGAGGTCCTTATGGAAGACTCTGGAGTTAAAGTATCAGGCTATTCGTTGTTGTTGGGCAGCGGCCCTAAGGTCAGCTTCCTTCCTCTTTTCCTCTAGTAAATCAATTGACTCCAAAAGTAAGTCTTGGTTCGTCTTTGGATCATAGTAAGTAACTCGATGAGACTGAAGCTTTAGCCCAATAGAAATGATGGCTTTGGATCCATAAGCAAGGGCAAAGGGAGTATGTCTGGTTGCTGACTTATGAGTGGTTCGGTAAGCCCATAGGGCTAGAGGGAGTTCATCCACCCACATGCCTTTGACTTTTCCAGGTGTTGTTGATGATGGATTTAATCACTTTGTTGACAGCCTCACTTGCCCGTTGGCTTGAGGATGAGCCACCACTGAGAATCTCTTTTTGATTATTTGCTGCTGACAGAAGGCCTTGAATTCAGCACTCTTGAACTGGGTGTCGTTGTCGTAAATGATAGCTTGATGAGCCCTGTATCAGGTGATAATATTACGAACAACAAAGTTGATCATTTTCTTGGTGGTTATTGTGGCGAGAGCTTCAGCCTCTACCTATTTGGTGAAGTAATCAACTGCGACTATGGTATAGCGTGCCCCACCTCTGCCCATTGGAAGAGTTCCAATGACGTCAGTTCCCCACATGGCAAACGACCAAGGGCTGATCATTTATGTTAGTTTGGTAGGCGGGGTTCTTGGAATTTTCGAGAAGCACTGGAACTTGTCGCACTTTCTCGCGTAGTCTGCGGCATCTTGATCGATCATGGGCCAATAATAGCCATGCCTGAAAATCTTTCTTGCTAGGGTCTTCCTCCCGGTGTGGTCATCACACTCACCTCCATGCACTTCTGTAAGTACATGATCAGTGTCGTCAAGGGATACATACCGCAGTAGTGGGACAGAGAAGCCTCTGCGGTAAAGTGTTCCCTCTATGAGAACGTAACGAGTTGACTGGAAAATGAGAGCCTGTTTTTCCTCATATCTCCCCAGGAGGGTCCAGTGTTGCAAGTAGTTCTTTATCGGAGTCATCTAGGACTCAGGCTTGGTTTCGGTGCACATGACCGTATCAGTCTAATTTTGGCCAATGCTTTGTGAGTCGAGTACTTCGACTGGGGTGAGCGCCATAAGTTGTGCATCTTCGGAGCTTGCCAACTTAGCGAATGAGTCTTATTTTTCATTTTGTTCTCCAGGAATGAGTGTTATGACGAAGTGGTCAAAGTTGGTGAGCAATTCCCAGACCTGGGTGAGATATGGTGCGAGTCATGCCCCTAAGGCTTGGAATTCTCCCTGCACCTAGCGCACGATGAGCTCAGAGTCGGGAAAGACCTGAATGGTTTTTAAATTAAGTTCGATTGCGATTTTGAGTCTGGCTATTAAGGCTTCGTATTCTGTATCGTTGTTGGTAGCAGGGAAGTTGAGCGTCAAAGAGTAGTATATCGAGCGATCCTCTGGAGTGATGAGCACTACTCTGACCTAGAAAGATTTACAGTTAGTAGATCCGTCAACAAATAGTTTCCATTGAAGATTCGTGGTTTTGGCGTCTTCGGGAGGTGATTCCTCCGGAGTCATGAACTCCCATATGAAATTGGTGAGGACATGCCGAAGGATGGCGCGACGGGGGATGAAAGTTATCTCGAACTGACTCAGCTCAATGTTCCACTTCAATAATCAACCTGACGCTTCAGGTCATTACAAGATAGGTTGGAGTGGTTAGTCGGTGAAGACCTTTATGGGGTGAGACTGGAAATATGGTCGAAACTTTCGAGAAGATATGATAAGGCAGTAGGCTAGTGTTTCGAGCTTTGGATATTTCTTTCTTGCCCATGTCAACCTTTTGCTGATGTAATAGACGAGTCATTGGACATGGTCTTCGATGCGTACCAGCGCCGAGCTGATTGCGTACATAGAAACAACCAAATAAACGTATAAGTCCTCATGGTCCACAGACTTGGACAATATAGGTGGTCGCTCTAAGTGATTCAGAAGGTCCTCGAATGCAGAAACGCATTCTGGGGTCCATTTGAAGTTGCGCTTCCCTTTTCGAAGTAAACTGAAGAAAGGAATGCATTTGTCGATGGCTTTGGAGATGAACCGACTTAGAGCGACAACCTTCTCGTTTAAACTTTGGACATCTTTGATGTTCCGAGGGACTTGAATTTTTCGAATAGCATTGATTTTGTTGGGGTTAGCTTCGATGGCTCGGGAGTTGACGATGAAACGCAAGAATTTCTCGAAGGCAACTCCAAAGGAGCACTTTAGGGGATTGAGTTTCATCTTACATTGGAAGAGGATATCAAACATTTCGAAGAGGTCTTGGACGTGATCGCTTGATACTTTAGATTTCAACAGCATATCATCTCCACCAGCATATCGTCCACCTATACCTCCATGGATTTTCTAATTTGGTTTTTAAAGTGGAGATTAACCATTCATTGGTAAGTAGTGCCAGCATTCTTGAGACCGAAGGGAATGACGCAATAGCAATAAATCCCAAGTTCAGTAATGAAAGAGGTAAGATCCTGGTCATTGGAATCTGATTGTAGCCCGAATAGTTGTCCATGAAAGACAATAGCTGGTATCCGGCGGTTGAATCAACAAGCTAGTCGACCTTCGGAGGTAGGAAGCTGTCCTTGGGAGATGCCTTGTTTAAGTCAGGGAAGTCAACACAAGTTCGCCATTTGTCGCTGGCATTTTTGATCAAAACTGGATTGGAGACCCATTCGGGGTTGTCAGCTTCGTAGATGAAGTTGTTGTTGAGTAGATGGTCTACCTCTTCCTCGAGTACCTTGGACCTTTCAGGTCCCAAGAAGTGGCGCTTCTGCTTGACTGGAGGCATTGTAGGGTCAATACTTAGACAGTGGCAATCAATTGTGTGGTCGATACCCCTCATGTCGGAGTGAGTCCATGCGAACACTTCTAGGTTATCTTTCAAGAAACTCACAAGATCTTCCATTATTGTAGGCTGTAGTTGCGATCCGATTTTTAGCACCCTTGATGGATTGTCGGGGCTGATCGGAACATCTACTGTAGTTTCAACTGGAGTAACCCTCTCGTACTCGGCCTCTTCGTCCTTTCTTAGATCGAGGTCGTCGTAAAGACGGTAGTGGCGACTGAGCCCAGGCCTAGACGCCGTGAATTTCTATGCGGAAACAGTCTTGGCGCAAGAAGGCATGTGCAAACCTTGCCCTTATCCTTATTGCATGGATTCTTCCACTCTATTGCATATAATTCTCTAGCATTTGCCTGGTCGCCTCTACTTGTTCCGATCCCGTTCTCCGTTGGGAATTTCATCAAAAGGGACCTGGTGACATGGAGATCCGAATTTATATGAGGAAGGGATGTCTAAAGAAGACATTGTACGGGGAGACGATGTCGATGACCACGAAGGTGAGGACTCAGACTCGGACTTGGCTTTGGTCCCCGTCACCAAGTTCAACGGGTAGGTCAATCATTCCAACCGGATGACTGGAAGCTCCATTGAAGTCGTGAATCATGGCACGACACGGTTTAAGTCCTTTACCTCTAACTTCATTTGTCGTAGGCAGCTTTGAAAATGATACTGACCGAGCTTCTTGAATCAGTAAGTACTCTTCAAACAGAAGCAGCACCGATTTGAGCCATGATAACAAGGGGATCTGTAGTCGGGATCTCAATTCCTTTGGAATCTCTTTTGCGAAGACGATATCATCCCACATAAATTTCTGAAGCTTGGCTAGGATGGATTCTTCTGGAACAGAGCAGGCCACATAGGTATCATGCTTTATAGAACTCACATATTCTTCCATTTTCCGAAAGCTATCGTGCGTGGGGTAAGGCCCACCATAAATACTATTGATCACAATCCCCCGCCTTGGGTTAGACGGACCAGGGGCCACCTTGGCAGGTGCCAGACGTGCAGGCGCCAGAGGTTTTGAATTTGCTTCGGGCGGAAAGGGCCCTTGGACGTACTACTCGAGTCACTTTTCACGAATAAGTTTCTTAATTGTGTCCTTGAGCTGGCGACATTCATCGGTGTTATGCCCGTACATGTCTTGGTATCGGTAGTACCTGCCAGTGTTTTTCTCGAAGTCAGTGGATTCTCTAGTGCATGACTTCTTATATGGCAGCGTGTTACATGTCTCCAAGTAAACCTTTTCTACATCTTCATTTAGCAAGGTGTTGGTCTCGAAAGAACGGTAAGGGCCGGTTTTTCTTGGCTCCATCGGGACCTGGTCGTTGTTTCGGCCACCCTGCCTACCATTATTCGGCCTTTGTCTATAGGGACTTGCCCCCTTGTCCTTATCGAAGGGCTCTCCATCTTTGTTTCCCTTTGACGTTATTATTCATAGTATCGGCATGCGGATTGTGGGGGAGACCAGTTTCGGAGAGCCGGTTCTGTCTCACTTCTTCTTGGCACAAGTACTGTCCGACCTTTTCATAGAAAGCGTCGAGGCTTTTAGGTTTCTTCCTATTGATCCACTCCTCGAACTCAGATGTAGGGTGGACCCCCTTTTCTAGTTGAAAAGTATGGTGTGAGGATCTGGGTCTTCGACCTCGGTGAGGGCGGTGTTGAACCGGGAAAGGTTGCTCTTGAGCAACTCAGCGGGTCCTTGTTATAAATTGGACAGAGTGAGGGCATTCTTCGGAGTCGGGATGTGTAGTCTGAATTGCTTTACCAATTCTGTCGCAAGTTGGCTGAAGTTGTTGATGGAATCAAGTGGGAGGCGAGAGAACTAGAGTAAAGTTGTTCCTGACAGGAAGATTGGGAAGCACTTGAATTCGACTTGGTCGTTGCCCCGACTTGAGTCCATTTGCCATTCGTATCGATTTAGGAAGGCACATGGATCGGTTGTGCCGTCATACAGTGGCATCTGCGGCATGCTGAAGCGCCGTGGCCACTTAGCTTCGTTTACTCTTCTTGTGAAAGGGTTACGTCTGATGTGGTCCTCTCATGATTCGCCTACGTCCCCTCGTATTTCCCTCATGTCGGGAAGATAAGTTGGATGGGGATATGCCATCGGAACCCATGGATTTTGGCAAGGTTTAAGAATTCAGTTGCGAGGGCGTCTCCTATGATGAATGACCAGGTCATCTTCTTCCATAACTTCAACATCTATGATCGGGTTTTGGTATGGACGATGATACTGAGTGGGTTGATGCGCATCTTGTTCTAGAAGAGGAGGGAACACTAGGAGAGTATCTCCTTCATCCTGGGCGGCGACAGTTGGGTTCTGTCAAGGAAGTGGTTGGTTGCTCGGACCTGGTCCCTCATTGATGATCAATCTGGAGCGATCTCGGTACTTTGCTCCCTCGCTATAAGTGACTGTAGTTCGGTCGCCATTTCCGTTTCCGTTGCCGTTGTTATTGTCCAGGGCATTGGTGCGGACGGCGACATTGTTGATGAGACTAAACCTCCTTCTTTGATATGGGCCCCACGACTCAGAAGAGGAAGTTTCCAAGATAGTAAGTCGAGATAGGACGTTGTTCCGAGCGAGTTGGAGTCAAGCGACAACGCGCTGACTTTCTTGAAGTTGGTGCATAAGGTCAATGTTACTTCTCAACGCTTGATTGAGTTCAACAGCTGTATTTGTTAACCCACAAAATATGTTCTGGAGAACCATGAGCATGTTTTTGTTAATTTATGATTTTAGGTCGTTAGGTTCTTTGGGTCGTTGTGTCCTTTCTAGCTCGATGAACTCATTAACTCACATATGGGCTATAGGTCGTTATGGCATCATAGGTCGCTTAAACAATGAGTGATGTTCACAAAAAGCTTTGGCACATCCGAACATCTTAAATCATCAAGGCGTGTTGGTCCACTTAGAGGCTAGTCCGTAGGTTTCTTGGACCGCAAGCTCATTAAAGGTTTTAGCCCGTTTTCATTAAGGCCCAAACCACATCATCTTAGTTTAGCCCGATCCAAGCATGTTGGGTCATTCCGCTTTATCCAAGCCCGCTCCGCATCCTTTAGCTCACAATACCTTCAAATGGAACGAGTTGGACCGCTCCGCCTTGTTAAGCATGTCCCGCCTTACTTTGGATCGTGCAACATTTACTCAGCCCTCTTATGATCTAAAACAAAAGCACAGTATTTACATAATTGCCACTTGGTCCGAACTTCATCTATAAATACCCCTACATTCCCTCATTTGAGGAGGGGGGAGGGGAGAGGAGAGATCATAAGGTGCTGCCGAATTTTTTCTACAACCATTCTAAACACTTATTCTCTAAAATCAAGTGAAGATCCTTGTGAAATCCGATCAAGATCTCTGGGAGAAAGAGTGATTAATTTGTTGTAAGAGAGGAGTAATATCTTGTAATCAACATATTGATAATGGAATCTCTTATGAAAGTGGACGTAGATCCTCAATGGATCGAACCACTATAAAAACTACATGTTATTATTTTTATGCTTTTGCGATATTTGGGAGCATGGCCTCACTTTGTCCTTCCTTACCAATTTGGTGAAGTGCTTTGTCACATCTTTGGTGTTGATTCCAATTCCAAGATCAACATTAGGCTCCCACCGTAGGGCCGCGTTCACGTTTCCTACCTCTTTTTGCACCTTGCCATTAAAATTCTAAGCGGCATCCTCCTTCAAAGTTATGGCAAAATCTAAGAAGACCACTAGCAAAACCATGGTAGAAGCCGACGATGTTGTCAATGAAGAGACGCCACTCGCAAACCACTTTGAAATGGGCGAAATTTCAGAAAGTGGGGCCAGTGTCACCAGAAACGAGTTAAAATTGCCATTGCCAACGTCAACAACCGGATGGACGCTTCTACAAAAATCATGATGGAAAAACTTGACGCCATCCATAACACTTGGTCAAATTTGATTCTTCCAAAAGTGCATATAGATCTCGAAGGGAATGACAAATCGCCCGCTTCCGATCATGACCATAACAACAACATGGAAGATGGTTATGATGGTGCAAGTGACAGAGATGGAGCTAATATCGAAGAATCGAGATCAAAAGCTAAGAGCTATTCTGAAATGAATACCCAAAAGGTCATTAACCCTGTCGCAGGGGCACCATCCTGACGAGAAGGCAAAGCACCCAAGCTCTTTAATCACAATTGTATCCCTGGACGAACGTTAGGAAAAGAGCTCAGCTTCGCAGATCATCGTAGCACCGAAGAATACATCTTAGACATGATGAATCAAGCTAGTAAAGATGATAAAAGGGAATGGGACTTCTCTCTCGATAGGACTCCACTTTCTGTTCGAAGAAGTTCAACCCACAAACTATGCCCCTATATAACAGAATTGTTGAACCGAACTACTTTCTGTTCAAATATAAGTGGCATATGAGTGTGGTTAAAGCAACGAATGAGATGAGATGCACGTATTTCCCTATCTACCTAGAAGGATTTGCATCTCCCTGGTTCACAAAGCTCCCTCCAAAATCTATCGATCGGTTCTCCGATCTGACCAAAAAGTTCAAAGAGCAATTCCGCTTATATGCTACCAAAGCCAGGGGCACTATAACACTCTCCGCCATGAAATAGAAGTTAGGGGAAACTATCAAAGCCTTCCTTAGTCGATTCAACATCGCCTTATCTGAAGTAAGAAACCCAGAGCCGCGCATAGTCCTCATGGCTCTACTTGATGCTATAGACAAAACGAGTGAATTCAGAAGGTGGATGAAGATGAAAGAACCGACCACGTTCGATAAGTTCTATAAAAAAGCAGAAGAATACATGAGGGTAGATGACAATCCTGTGCCTCTTCAGATCATTGACAGTAACCCACTCCTTGAGGACCCCGCAAGTGTAGCCATGCAATCCAACCAAAATAGTATTCAGGGGCAGAAGCAAACCAATGGTGGAAACAACAACAAGGCTTCTAAGAAATCTTTCCTTTTCAATCCATCAGAGCTAACTCCTTTGAACGACACTCCTGGAAACATCTATATGGCGACCAAGAATTATGAGGAGTATGCGGAGCCAAACCCAATGAGGATAAGCAACAAAGAAGAAAACTCGAGAAAATTATGCAGGTTTCGCAACCAACCTGGTCACAAAACTAACGAGTGCCGACACTTGAAGAACCACGTTGAGGAATTGATCAGGAAAAATAGGCTGCAATAATATGTAAAAAAATCCACAGACTTTGAATCCTTCTGCAATTCCTCAGGGCCTGGAGAATCAAATCATCAGTCCGGTCTAGACAATGTGGCATCTATCCAAGCTAATCCAAGATTGATCATCAACTTATAGCTGTCAAGGGTGCTCTAACTTGGATGACTTGGAATGAGCCATCAACATTGCTATATCCTTACTCTATGATCTACTTCTTGTCTTAGTTCATGCTTTACCTCGCATTTTTACTTTCTATTGCATTCAAGACTTATTGTAAAACAGTCTGTAATAACCTACAGGAAATACACTAAACTTAAGCCCTGCAACTAAGAGCATGTATGTTCGAATGGCTACTCGCTTGCGAAGTTACTTGCTAAGTCAAAACTTTTGTAAAAAGTTGATGTCACATTGCAAGTTAGCTGTTGAGTGCTTACCCCTTAATCATAGCGACTCTAACAATGCTGGTTCAAGGGCTAAATGCTGTAAATTCCCAACATGCACGAATGCAGAAAATATAAATAAAACCTACCCTGAAAAGTAAACGAAAATGTCGCTATAATTCAAATAGTGAGCAAAAATCATGATAATTAAATGAAAAACTGAAACGTTCGTTAAATGGGGTACCTCCCTGAGTGAGGAATTCAAAACTTCAGCTCCTAAACCAAAATAACTTGCTGAGTCAAGCATATGGTAGAAGGACTGATTGCCACCCCGCGAAATGGTAAAACAGTCAATTCATCACACTTGCATAGCATCTGAAATCTCAGATGCGAAATGTGTCGAACTATTCGCGTAACATCTGAAATATGCAATGTAAAGAATAAAGAAAAATTCACTTGCGTAGCATCTGAAATTTCAGATGCGAAAAGTATTGAACTATTCGTGTAACATCTGAAATGTCAGATGTGAGGAATAAAGAAAAATTCACTTGCATATGAAATATCAGATGCAAAAAGGGTCAAACTATTCGCGTAACATCTGAAATGTCAAATGTGAAGAATAAAGAAAAATTTACTTGCGTAGCATCTGAAATCTCAGATGCGAAAAGTGTCGAACTATTCGCGTAACATCTGAAATGTCAGATGTGAAGAATAAAGAAAAATTCACTCACGCAGCATCTGAAATCTCAGATGCAAAAAGTATCGAATCCACTCATATAAGTCGTTAGAGTGATAATGTCCAGGACCAACGGTCAACCTAAGCTGACAGATCAGCTTTAAGCGATCAACACAATTTTGAATTATAGTACTATGACGTGCAAGAAATATTTAGTAAGTTTTGGTCCGCCAACTAAGATAGACCCAAACTAGCATTTAATTCAACGCAAGTCAAAGTTCGTTATAGGTCTTCACTAACTAATCCGTTATCAACATGGACAATTGATAACGAGTATAAGTCCAAAATTATGTAAAATTTGCCTTGAGTGCAGAATAGGAAGCACAAGACATATAAATTCAAAGTCAAAAAGCTGGCATAGCAAATAATTTTTGACAAAGGTCTAGAGTGCGTCAGGCAAAATATAGCTACATCACAAGTCCAATACGGGGACATTGGATGCAAAATATCATAAGTGTATTAAGCGAGGACTAGCACTCGCATATACAACCGGTTTATAACGTGAAAGCATGAAAAGTAAACAACAAAAGACGAACAACAAAACCACTTCCTTCCATTGGTGAATCATTTCCCACCTTGAGCGGGAGAAGAAGTACCAGTCACCTCTGCCCTACCACCGGGACTTGAAAGTTTAGCAATGATCTCATCCTGAGACCTAAGGGCTTTAATGAGCGTCGCCTTGTCCTTCTCCAAGGTGGTGATAAGCTCAATGTTCTCCCTATTCAATATTTGGAGCTCGCAAGCAAAGGTGTTCCAGGCTCCTAGTTTGCGCGCATAATAATGACCAATTTCATCAAGGCATTTTTCCGTCCAAGTCCTGATAGTGTCGAGTTGCCTCAGCAAATGATTCCTCACGATGTCCAATTCTTCAGAGACTGTGCGATTATCAGACAGACATATATCCAAGCTAGATTGGTCAAAAGTCGCTCCTTGAAGACACCAGCCTTCAAAACGTTCAGCAAGCTCAGAGGTATGCGGTTTGGAAGCGTAGCTAGGTTTTTCTATGATGGCTTTTAGCTCGGCCAGACTAGGGGCAACAGGAATGGCTTCAGTCTCCGCCACCGGGAGTTTCTCTAACCTGCGATGCTTGCGAGCTACCCCCTCACTTGAAATTCATTCAGTTCTTTTAGACATCCTGTGCAAATAGCAATATTAAGAGGAAAACAATGAATTAGAAGGCTGTTTACTCAAAAGATTTTGGATCGTTCTTACCAGCCCTAGAATCTTAGGTCGCTATGTATGGTAACAGACTTAAGGTCGTTTTACAAAACCAAGAAGCTTTAGGTCGTCATAACAGTACGCTTCCTCATGAAGCCCCCTTTTACTTTAAGCCTTAGGCCATGGACAACCAAAAACTACAAGGGTTCAACGACTCAAAGCTTAGGATTGAAATGACGACCTAAAGCCTTGAATTGTCACAACGGCCTAGAGTGTGATTACAGGCTAAAGCTTGAAAGTGGGTACAGCGACCTTATTCAACGCGGGTCATTGCAAAATAGCAACCTAACATATACAATTAGTAGAGACGCTTTAACCATTAACAGGAACAACAAGGCATGATGTTGTAAATTAAGGACGTCAGAAAACTGTGCAGTTGGGCAAGATTATTATCTTAGGGTGCATGATTCTTAGAAATTAGAGCCGCGACCTAATTGTGAGAGCTTGTGCACGAAAGTTAAGATCATCACAAAAAAGCAAGCTCAAAGTCACTAAACTCATCAACGTCGTCATCAAACGCACAATTGAAATTATATTAAACAGAAATCTCACAAAATTTATGAGTATCAAGTTCGACTTAAAATGTACATATACACACAGTAAGTAAAGGCTCTAAGTTGTACCTGGATCCTGATGATGAAGAGCTTTGAACTTGATTATTTGACTAAGAGATTATTCGTATTTCAATTGCTTTGATGATGATGTGAATTGATGGATTTAATTGATGTTAGCCGCCATTGTCGAGGGTTTTTTAGCTTGAATGGAGGTTTTAAGAGAGTGAGGACCTAATGAAGGAATGAGGGCGGAGTTTAACAATTAAACCGAGCCCATAGGGCGATGCAGTGGTCTACTCAGCTGTCAAATCCCAAAAAGAATACCAATGGACACTTATTAATGTGGAACGCAGAATTCATGACGATTTAAAAACCTTGCCACGACCTAAGTGCCTGAGCAACCTAAAAATGAGGTACTTTAAGGGCGCATGTGGCCTGGAGGCCCAAACAACCTAAAATATTAAATTACATGCTAATTTAGCCTAGTTCAAAGCCTGTATTATTTTTAATGAATACGAACTTCAAGGGGCAAATGTTAATCCATAAAATATGTTCTAGAGAACCATGAGCATGTTTTGGTTAATTTATGATTATAGGCCATTAGGCTCTTTGGGCCGTTGTGTCCTTTCTAGCTCGATGAACTCATTAATTCACATATGGGCTATAGGTCGTTACGGCATCCTAGGTCGCTTGAACAATGTGTGATGTTCACAAAAAGCTTTGGCACGTTTGAACATCTTAAGTCGTCAAGGCTTCTTTGTCCGCTCAGAGGTTAGTCCGTAGGTTTCTTGGACCGCAAGCTCATCAAAGGTTTTAGCCCGTTTCATTAAGGCCCAAACCGCATCATCTTAGTTTAGCCCAATCCAAGAATATTTGGGTCATTCCTCTTTATCCAAGCCCGCTCTGCATCCTTCAGCTCGCATTACCTTCAAATGGAACGAGTTGGACTGCTCCGCCTTGTTAAGCACATCCCGCCTTACTTTGGATCGTGCAACATTTACTCCAGCTTGCTTATGACCTAAAACAAAAGCACAGTATTTACATAACTGCAACTTGATCTGAACTTCATCTATAAATTCCCCAGACATTCCTTCATTTTGGGGGGGGGGGAGGAGAGATCAAAAGGTGCTGCCGAATTTTTTCTACAACCATTCTAAACACTTATTCTCTAAAATCAAGTGAAGATCCTTGAGAAATCCGATTAAGATCTACGGGAGAAAGAGTGATTAATTTGTTGTAAGAGAGGAGTAATATCTTGTAATCAACATATTGATAATGGAATCTCTTAAGAAAGCGGACGTAGATCCTCAACGGATCGAACCACTATAAAAACTGTGTGTTATTATTTTTATGCTTTTGCAATATTTGTGAGCGTGGTCTCACTTTGTTCTTCCTTACCAATTTGGTGAAGTGCTTTCTCACATCTTTGGTGTTGATTCCAATTCCGGGATCAATAGTATTTTTCATATTTTTTGCTAAATGTGCAGATCTGCGCTTGTGTTGCGGGAGCATCGGGGTCCACAAGAGGAGCGGTTTCCGTAGTGGCCAGGATATCCGCGGTTGGGCCTGTTGGGATGTTCCGTCTTTCGCTGCGGTTAAAAAGCCAATCATTGCGTTCTTTGGTCGCTACCATCGTAAGCAGACTCGACGACAGGTTTAGCGAAGGAACCTAAAGCTCATCGTAGTCGAGACGATAATGTGCGACAAAGATGCAAATCCGAGTTTTTTCAGTGAAAGCACCAAAAGTTGACGGCAAAAAATGTCTTAAACACCCAAGATTCCAATTACTTAGAATTATTGTTTTGGTCGTGAAAGCAAGTGCGGGAAGCAATAAATAACACGAGAGATTTATAGTGGTTCGGCCTCGTGAGAGACCTACGTCCACTTTGGAAGAGTCGTTGAAATATTATTAATAACACAAAGTTAGAAGGTTGAGACTATCTCATGACATCTCTTTACATTCATTTCAAATTTATATGGAGTCATATAGTCATATGCAAAGTATTGGGAAAAAGACAATTTTGCCCTTCTTCTTCCTCAAAGTGGAGATGCAATTGAAGAGGCTACTTGGAGATCTCTAGAGATGTCAAGTCACCAAATTCCAACCCCTTTGAAGTGTGAGGTCAAGGCGTATTTATAGTGGAGTGGTTAGGTGGGAGTAGGTAGGAGTGGGTAGAAGTAGGAGACCACACCAGGAATTTCGTATCCCCTGTAGTTGGCCTCCAAAATTTTGTACCCCTTAGCACGCGCACGCATAAAATTCGTACCCCAAAGGGTACGAGGATTATATAAAGGAGTGCTAGGGGGTTTGAAACTTGGACCCGTGACTCTTTGGGGTTCGATGTCTTGGTTTGGCGATATTTAGGGGAGCGGTGAGGTTCTCGTCGACGCAATCCCTTCTCTGCTCATTTCCTTTACTCCTTGGCGACACCCTCGGCTTTAGCTTCACGCGATGCGTTGAGTCGAGCGTGTCTTGTGTACTTTTGGGAACCATACCAAAAAGCCAGTTAACAATATCATATTAGATGCCTATTCATAAATACTTAATTAGTTATAACGTGTCATTCTAAATGCACAAAATGTAAGAAGGAATGACTCATTTTTGTTGGCATTATATGTCCAGTAATAGTAAACTTGTGAGTTCATGTCACGTGACAACGCTTATAGGTTCATTAATGCCTTATTGTATGGCTCAAATATAAAATGTAAATCAGTCTTTGTTGAAATAGGTCCCTTAACTACTATGCATGTATATTATTTTATAGTGGGATCATCTGTTGCTTCTGCACATAGTATACTTTTTTGACTTCTAATTTTATCCTGTCGTTAATATCTTACTCTTATCTTGCACTATACACTAAGGTAAAATTTACTTTTGTACACCGATATAGTGGAGTTGAGGTTGTTCGGGTTTTGAAGTACAAAACAGGGATATATAATTTGGCAAGAAAAATATAATAGTTTATAACGAATCACTTAAAATTAATTAATTTTCTAAGGAGATGCACCTTCGCTTGAGTTTAGTTTGAATGCATATCTATTTCAATTCTTCCTTGGTCCTCAAGTGTTTCCTTAATGTAGTTCTATCTGTAAAATTGTAATCTTGATATATTAACAGAATAATTTCATTTCCTTTACTAAGATGAAAATGTAACACGCAATCTTTTTTAAAAGAACTTTACCAAAATTTAAGTTTCTCTTTGACGCTACTCAATATTAATCTTATTCTTGAAGAGTAGCATGCGACCATGTAGAAAGCTTAGCTCAATATATTAGAAAATGTTGGATACTTAAAATATAAGAAATAGATTGTTAGTTCATTCCTCATTGTTTACATGTGCATTCAACTAGATATTGATCATATTTAAGTGACAGCTGCTTATTGATTTATACCGTACTTTGTTTCATTTGCAAAAATAAATGTATATAAGCTTGGTACGTACTTGCAACAAGAAAAAGGCTGAAGAGGAATCCCAAAAGTATAATCCAAACAGAATGCATAAGTCAAAGCTAAAGCGTAACATTCCAACTGGTGCTTGCAGTGAAAGCGAAGAACAACCAGTCAATGCA
Organism: Allium sativum; assembly: GCA_030737875.1. NCBI lineage: Eukaryota > Viridiplantae > Streptophyta > Magnoliopsida > Asparagales > Amaryllidaceae > Allium > Allium sativum. The sequence goes on along the minus strand of CM060924.1, from coordinate 170,864,071 downwards.
AAGAACAAATAGTCAAAGCTTAAACATAACATTCCAGCAAGTATAAATCAAGTGAAGAACAACCAGTCAATGCTTAGAAGCAAGCCATGATTTGCAATGAAGACGAAGAACAACCACCACATTTTATCCCCTCTGACCCAAATGAAGAAAGACTCCCTCGGAAAATGGAACCTTTCCTGAACAAACTGATGATACCGAGCTGGAAATTGGGAAACAAAGTGAAGTTAAAACTGGAAGTACATCCCAGAAAAGAGGTGATAGAGGTCCAGAAAAGGCAAAAAGGCTCCCATTATGCAGTCAGATCGAACTGAAGTTAAGTTCAATGATCTAGGTATACCAATAGGGCAAGGGTCGGTATATTTATCCTCTTTTCTTGGACCGCCTGTGCGGGAGCAGGTTCCATACACTATCAATGATTGGAGGAATATAAGTGATGAGCTAAAATAAGTTATGTGGTAGTCAGTTTAGGTATGAAGTCAGACTTAATTTCGGTCAGTTTAGGTATGATGTCAGATTTAATTTCGGTAATTAAATAATTTTGCTCACTTAATTGTGGTTATTTATAAATCTTAAATACGTGCTTGATTTGTTGTAGCGTGTACATGTTAAATTAATTAATGTGGACTCTATAACACTTTTGTTGTTCAATGCTTTTAACATTAATATAAATTGTTATACTGTCATACACCAAAAAAGGTTAGTTTGCGTGCAAATGAAGGAGAGTTAGGTGATGGTGTTAAATATAAAGTTGGAGAGGGTAGGATGGTCGACAAGTTTGATGTTGGAGGTTAGACTTAAAACTGCCTGTAATGGTGGTAGAGAGAAGTTAATGTGGGTGAACTTTCAGGTGGGGTAGCGGTCGATTTTGGGTTATTGGAGGAGCTAGTGGCGTTGTCAGTGAACGGGCCAACTGGAAGGAGGGAGATGGGAGGCGGGTGCATAAAACGATGGTGGTGGCTAACTTCTAGGTGTTCAGAGGTGTTTGATTTAGCCGCTCGAAGGTTTTCTTGTCATGGTCAAATTCAGGGCGACAATGGTGAACTGGGGTGGGGCACGACTCTCGTGTAGGGGATGGCGCTGGTTGGGGAAGCTCGGGAGGACGTAGGTTGTAGACGTGACGACGTGGGTAAGATAGGGTGGAAATGGTGAACATGAAGATGGAAGAAGAAGGTTGATTTTAGTAATATTTAATTAATGTATTTTAAGTTCAAACAATTGTACCTCACTCGCATGAACTCAGAATCCGATGAAATAAGATCCATTGGGATCGTATGGATGCAGGCTACGTGTACAAACTGATTTGGACGAGATTGGAGCTAGCTAGAATTTTGGGGTAAATTAAACTCACGTTTAATTTAATTAAAAAGCGATCGTTATTGAAACGGTCAAAAAATCACTGTGAGGACTCTTTTTAACCTAAACAGTTATTATAATTGTCAACTGATTATATATTGATTGCTTGTGGTTGCTATGGTTGCTTCATGGATGATAGAATTTTATTATAGTTTTATTATTAGTTTTTATGTATATTTAAGCATTAACAATTATGGCGCTTATCTTATGACTGTTGTTTGATGGAAATTTGCTGTGATTGTTATTATAATTGTTCCCACAAATTAACACCACGAATATGGAATAGTTTGGGAATAGACTAAGTCGATTTCCATTGGAATTTTAAATGAATAATATATTCATTAAGTGAAATAAGACATGAAAATGGAAACTTGATTTTTTATATCCAAAATGATCTGGAAATGAAATTGAAATGATTTCAAATAACTATTGAAAAGGTTGAAATGGATTTGAAAGAGTTTTGAATTAGAAATGGTTTGTTTTAATTATAAATAGATTTTGAATAGTAAATTCAAAAGTGAATTCGAGTTAGATATATAAACGTCGTTTTTAACTCAAAAAGGATTGTTCCAATGATCTTACATATATTTTTATAATGGATTTCAGAAAAGGTTGGATTTCAAAAGATTTAATTTTGAAAAATATTATTATTTTAATATTATAATATATAATATTCAATTTTGAGTTATGATTGAATTTGAAGTTAGAATTGTTTTTAAACGAGTTTATAAACATTTTATAAAATATATTCCAACTGAATCGAACGAGTTTTACTTTAAATAATAATATGGTTTGAATAGGACATGTCGCTCAGTGACAATTCACGAATTTCAACCACGAACTTCAAACGAGCACAACTAATGCAACTTAATTCAAATTTCCCTGAAACGAGAAACAATTGTTTTCTATTGATAGTAACTTTCATATGAAAGAAGAATTTTTTTGGATTTAACTTATATATTTCAAGTTATGGTTAAATCCACTTTTGAAAAGGACCTTTTGAACGTAGTTCGATGGCCGTAATTGGAAATTGATTGAAATGGCCACATAAAAATTATTAAAGATATGGAAAATTTATTATAACGACCCGAACTTCCCCGTGAAGGAAAGCCCAGATTGCTTTGAGATCACGACAAATTAGAACACAAATAGAAGAACATTTCATTGCTTATTACAACTATTTCATCAGAATACAAAAATATATAGAGTATGAATAGATATTATACATCAGAAAAATATCAGAGATTTACAAATTACAATGTAGCAGAAAATAATACAAAAAACAACTGAAAGGAATATACGGATACAAAGCTTTCCGAATATCATTCCAGCTGTAAACTAGGATCCTGTGAATATAAATCTGCAAAACCAAAACTACTATCTGCCCGTGTGGAAAATAGGGGCACCCAGAGTTTAGGTTAAAAAAATAAACTTCAGGTCATTCATGTGATTGATGTGAGAACTAAAACAGTTATTAATCTGATTTTAAAGTTAGGTAAATCAAGGGACCATGCCATATAACACGGAACGGGTTTACCTCCAAGAATACCAGTGCATAAAACAAATAGCGCAATGCTAAATAAAGAATAATGAAGCTATTATAAGACTCAGGTCCCATCACACAATGCAACGCAAGCCGGAGGATAGAGTTTTACCTTATAGTAGCCAAATATACTTGGTATGTGAAATTTCATCTTTTATTATTACTATAAGTGAAGAAATCAACTTCAAATATAAATGTATCAATCATATATGGCATAGTGCCCCATCCCACTATGTTGCCATATTAGGCTCTACAATCAAAACCGTAAATGTCACGTATTGGAAGTTGGATTTCCTTCTGTGAACCAAGGCAAGAGATCGTCCTTACCGCTTAGAGACAATCTAGCCCATGTCTCAGGCAAGCGCGCAGACATGCCTTGGATCGTCAGGGCCGGTCCACTCGATGTGGATTAAAATGTTTGAACACTAGTTTCCCCGCCCTATGGGGCGTAAAATTGGTCTGTATAAAGACCATACCATCAGCTCCGCAGAGACCGAAATAACCGAGGCGCCTCGCAATCCATCATCCACATAAGTAAAATGTCAGAGCTAATAAAACGCTAAAACCACTCCTAGCTAGAAGGAAACGCATGCCCTCCCTGATGTCCTCTCCTGTTTCTGGTTCACACCGAGGTGTGAGGCTCATGAATTAACGTTACACAAAGCTATGCTATATTAAAGCCGTAATTTGATCATCAACCACAAGACTCTGCTTTTCAATAGAAGCCTTGATCATTTGCATCTCAACATGCCACACAGGCAATTCACGCTATGCAACCGATGAATATCAATCACACATAATGAAATCCAATGTCATACACACATCCATTTACAAGTTCGTTGTGGGTCTGACCGAATCCGGAGGCACCTTATTCCTCATCCCATATGTCCAATACAGGAGAGAGGTCCTCGCGTATCCGGTTGATCTCTAAGTACGTTTGGACGATCACCACTTATTACCTTTTCTTGGGTGTACAGCACAATCAATACATTAGTAATCATCCAAACGATGTGAAGACCTCTGGTCTTCAACCACCGTCATCATCCTCGACACATCGTCGAATCAGTTATTCAGAATAGGATAAACCCGGTCTTCCTGAATACCTCGCGTATGTAATAAAAGTGCTATTAAAAACACAACATACACCTCATTGCAATCCAGAATATTCCTTTATTCAAATATTCATATACTTTGGGAAAGGTTCCCATTAATTTTATCAAAGACAAATTCTTTAAATTTATTCTTTAATCTTCCTTTGGATTTCAATTCAAACCAAATTAGGGTTTTCCAAACTAGTTGGGATTAGCGAACCTTACTGAAGTAATCATTTGTTTTAATTTCTCAGTCCTAACTTATTCATCCCATGAAGTAAAACTGGTAATACTTCATATCTAACACCATGATGTTATCAGTAAATTCAATTATCATTTCACGTTAAAATCTAATTAAAGATTTAACTATCACCTGGAGTAAAACTAGTGGTACTCCACCCTCAATCATTTCTTGGATTTGATAAGTTTAGTTATCAAATTCACCTTTCAATCTATTTAAAGATTCATTAAAACTCTATTTCAGTTTTAATTTCCAAAAATCATTACTTAATGATTATTCCAGGTAAAGAAATAAGTCTTATCATTAACTGGGTTAAAGAACTAATGTTATTTAAAACATAGCTAACGATAAACCCAAAATCACATTCCTTTAACAATGGAATTTTCATGGAAAACAGATCAATATATATAATCGATATGAACTTCCATATCCAACTAATAATATAAATGGAATGACGACAAAGCCTTTTAAATTCCATATATATTAGTAGTCTTCCTCCACAGAAATTCACTTCGATTATTACCAAATCGAATTCCATTCATTCCACTTTATTTTATTAAATTGGAAAACTTTACTTTGGAAAATCTCCTTTAAATCTTAATAAAAGATTTATAAATTCCAAATCACATTTCACTGTAAATCGGGTTAAAGAACGAATTTCATTAGAAACATAGTTCACGATAAACCCAATTCACATTCCATTTTAATTCAATTATTAAATATAATTGGAAACTCTAACAATTTTAATTAAATGATTTATTCTCTTCACATGGGGTTCAAGAACAGTGTTACTGAAGACACCATTCATGATAAACCCAAAATCCCATTTAATATTAAATACAAGGCTCTGAATAGAAAATATATCGGCTTATATTCAATATCAAATACTACAACCAACAAATATCGTATTGGAAATAATGATATAAATATATCTTTCAAATTCCCATAACAATATCTGTATGATCACGAAATCCAACATTGAAATATTCCGAAGACAATTTCGATTGAAATCCATTTCCAGTTTATATATTGGAAATTCTGGATATTTTTAAAACCATTTCAAATCCAATTAATTTATAAAATAATAATAATTGGATTATAATTCTAGTTCAAAACTAGTTTATTTTGATAAAAATCTATTTTTATCTTTTCAAATGTGGAATTTTTCATCCTAATTCTTTCCAAATCATTTCTTAGGATTTTACACTAATTATTGATCTTTTTAATAATTTTATCAAGGCCCGTACAGTCGATTTCCATAAAGGGCCATCGAACTGCACTTACAGCGACCTTTTCCAAATTTGATTTGGACATAATTCCAAATCCAACCGTTATATTTCTAATTTCCTGTATCTGTTAGAAAACTCTTTTCGATACGAACCCAAGGTTCCGGATTTAGGAGAATCCGACGGTCGGATCTCCCGTAATGTCCGTTTGAAGTCAATGGTTGGAATTCGCGAACTGCCGCGACGCGTTCTATTCAGGCCATTATATATATATATATATATATATATATATATATATATATATATATATCATCGATTTCCATTTAAAACGTATTTTATAAATGGCTTTAAATTCATTTTCAAAATGATTTCAACTTCATATTCAATTTCAAATCAAAACTGAATATTCCATATCATCGATATATAAATGATAATATTTTAAAAACATTAAATTTTGAGATCTCTTCCTTTTCGATATTCATTTTATAAATGAATAAAATCGATATAAATATCATTCACGTCAAAATGGCGTTAATCTAATCAACACGGCTTTATATATTCAAATATATTCGTGTCCATCCCAAATCGGACATCAAAATCAGATTTTGATCTTTTTCTGAATATTATTTTAAAATATTCATTATTTTAAAATAATCGTTATTTTAAAATACTCATTCATTCTAAACTGGAATCAGACATAGTCAATTACCATATAATTTGATTTATATGGATTTCGTACACACATGTATACAACAACAATCAAACGCATTCAACCATCATCTAAAGTGCATTCTATACTGCATAAGCATCAAATGTAAATATTTAACGCTTACAATAGTCTGTCAACTAATCGATTGACTCACAACTAAATATTGGGATTAGTGTATGTCCAATATCATCCTAATACCCGTGTGGGGTTTCAATCAACAAATACACAATTATTTGTGCAGTTGGGCGATGTGTAAAATTTATCATCCCAGTCAATATCAGTCAAATGTGTGTATATAAACAAATCGTCCGATTTGTTTATAAATGTTTATTTATTCATATACATGCTAAAAGTTATATTTTTAACTATAAAATATTTATTTCCATTCCACATCACACAATCAATTTTCACAACACAAACAGACAAGTCGTCCATGGTTTGTGGACGACGGGTGTCGGGTGCTGCTAAGCACCGTCTACATCCTAATATATATTTTAACTAAAAAATAAAATAAAGTGAGAAGTTCTCACCTTTGGGATCCACTCAGCCTTGCTTTGATTGTCGATCTATGTAGTATACCTACATTAAAAATTATATTTTTAACCAATCAATAATTATTTCTTTGTATGATTATTTTATAAATAACATACATAGGCTAAAAATATATTTTTATCTTTCTAAAAATAAATTCATGTTTTTATAACAACGCTACATAGATATAAATCACATTTTTGTACCGCTATTATATAGATAAAAATCGAATCTTTCTATCGCTAATGAATATATAAAAATCACAATTTTACATTGCCATTCAGACGATAAAAATCGTATTTTTACTTCGCTAACTTCATAACAAAAATCGTATTTTTATTTACCTTTAATACATATAAAAATCCTATTTTTACTTCGCTTCCTATATAATAAAAATCATATTTTTGTTATCTCTATGATATAAAAATCATATTTTTATTTCGCCACTTCATATATAAAAATCGAATTTTTTACTTTGCTACATATATAAAAATAATATTTCTTACTACATATATATATAAATAAAAATTTTACTTTCTCTATTATATAAAAATCAAATCTCTATGGTTCTAAAAATCATGTCTTTCTATGTATACAATCGTGTTTTCTCTAATCAAAGATCATACTTTTCCATGAACTAAAGATTATATTTTTATATTCATAAAAATCTCATCTTAATGTTAATAAAAATCCTATCTTTCTATTTTAAAAATCATAACTTTATACGAATGAAAATCTCATCTTTACACGAGTAAAAATATAATCTTTTCCTAAATAAAAATATAATCTTTACATTTCAAAGATCATATCTTTACTTTCGTAGAACAATGTATATTTACGTTCATGAAAACCATATTTTTAAATTAACTAAACTATATAAAATAAAATAAAACGCACCTTTTATTGTTTTGGTAGTTGGAGGGGCTTGGGAATGAGCTGGAAGCGGCGTCGATCGAAGGGGGAAGGCATGTGGCGGCGGCGGTGGTTTCAGGGGGGTGGAGGGTCTTGGCGTCGCGATTTTTGTAGGAGGTGGGGTTTGGGGAGGTTCTCCTCGACGTGGAGGAGGGTGCGTCTCGTTGGGGCGACACGGTGCTAGAGGGGGGTGGGGGAAGGCGCGTGGTGTATCGTAATCCAGTTTTGAACCCACCGACTGTCGTCCATAACTAATTTACCCCATTCCGAACACAATGGGATATGTATCGTAATCCAGTTTGGCTGTTTCGATCGGTTTTCGCCAAAATCAAAATATATATCTATATATTGAATTTGAACGCACATATTAAATTACCGAGGCCTCATACTGATCCTAAAAATTCCAAAAAAATTATTTCCAGCTTCGTATTGACGATACAACCCTAATAAAACTAATTTTCGTCAAATTTGAAGACCGTTTGAAAAATGGTCATTTTCTGGTCGATCCAAATTGACTGAAACTGCCAAAACACCTTTTTTGCCAGTCTCACATATTGATCCCAAAAATTATGGAAATTGGAATCCAGCAATAACTTGACATCCCGGATCCAACAAAAGTGGTTTCATCGAAAACGGAGGTCGTTTGCAAAATAGCTATTTTTAAGGGCTATATTTCCATAGCGACTATTCTAAATTTTCAACTGGGCATAACTTTTTATTCCCGCAATGAAATTTCAATTTTTCAGATTTGTTGGAAATATATTTTAAAATAGATTCAAATGTTTTTGGTTTTGCTAAAATCCAGCTTATTTGAATCATGTACATTCATTTGAAATTTGAAATCGAATTTTCAAACTACCGCGCCATTTTCAATTCCATTTATAATTAAAAATAAACATTTATATTCTTACGTCGATTCAAATAAATATATACATTCTAATTCTATTTAAAATAAATTTTTCATCATTATTATTTAAAATAATTCATTAAAATTCCCAAAATAAAAATTTTAAATTGGTTCTAATTTTTCGGGTTGTTACATTTATGATAAATCATAATAAGTGATTTGGAAAATAAATATGAAGTTTTGAACTATATTCAAATTTTGTGCTTTTAACCTAACTTGTTAAATACGATAAGTTGAATAAATTAAAAGATTTTCAAATATCAGTTTATTGGATTTGAAAGATGAGTTTCGAGGAATCTTTTAATTAAGATTAATGGGAATATGTATTTGGATGGATACGATCTTCGAATATTTGGTATAAATTATGTTACGTAGAAGTTTACTATTTAAGCAATTTTGAAGATGTTTATATCGTTAATCCATTTATAGTATTCGTTGATTACGAGAATTGGTGTTGAATATAAGTGGATATAAATTCTATTTAAATCTTATATTTTATATCAATTGGTTTATGGTTTGTTGTGAATGATGTCTTCAATAACATCGTTCTTTAACCCAGTTAAAGAGGAAGTTTATGGAATTAATCTTTTAATTAAGATTTAATTGGAATAGGGATTTGAAAGGTATGAAACAAAAGTAAAGCTTTCCAATCGATGAATTGAATGGAAATCGATTTAGTGATAACCGAGATGGATCTCCATGGATGAAGACCTTTACTATTTAAGGAATTTAAAGGCTTTGTTGTTATTCCGCTTATAGTATTAGTCCGATACGGGAATTCTTTTCGATTATAAACTAACATAATTTCATGATGATTCCATTTCTAATGAAAGTATGATTTTCGGTTTATCGTGAATGATGTTTTAGATAACATTTGTTCTTTAATCCATTTAAAGGAGAAGATGATTTCTCAAGATTAGTTGAAATGAAATCATTATTTGAAGTGAATATAAAGATTTAAAGAAAGAAGTTCGAACTTGATGGTTTATTGTTGAGTTAACTGATCTTATGGGTGTTTGATCTGATGTTGGTTTAGGCCTTCGGGGTCATACACTTGATAGATCATTTTCTTGGCATTGTGTAATCGAGAACTAATTCTGGTTAACGAATAATTTTTCCCTAACGATATGATTAAGAAATCGTATGTATGATTTTGGGCTAGAAATGTGATCAAGGAATGATAAAGTAATATGCCCTAATCAATGATCAAAGAATGTGTTTGGGATTGGGATAAATATGTTTTCCCATAAAGATAATGGAAATCTTTAATTAGATTTGAAATGAAAGACAGTATTTAAACTTACCAAAATACGAGGGTAGTTAGATATGGAGTACCACTAGTTTTGATCCATGGGATGAATAAGATAGGAATGAGATAATGATTTGAAAATTTACCTTTTTCGTGAGATTTAATAATCTCGATAAAGCGCCGAAAACTCAATTTGAGTTATGTTAATGAAAAGAGATTTACAATCTTTTGAAATGATTTCCAAGGAAAAGATTTAAATAAGAGTTTAAAGAATATAAATCTTTGATAAGATTCAAGCTAGTAATTCCCAATGTAAATAACAATTTGAATAAAAGAATATTCCGGAATGAGACTCATGATATGTTATATATCAATTAATTGTAAAGATGCGCTAGTTAATTTGGAAACACCTGGTTCCAACCCATTCTGAATAACTATACGATGAGCATTAAGATAATGGAGACTGTGGTTGAAGACCAGGAATCTTCGCATCGTCTAGATTCATTGTTGATGTCTCAATTGAGGTGTACACCAATGACGAGGTTATAAGTGGCAGTGATTTGGACGTACTTGTTGATTGTTTGGATTTGCAAGGGCCTCTCTACTTTATTGGACTACGAATAAGGTGCCTTCGGTTTTTCTCACAACCCAAAATAGACTTGTATGGATGTGTGTCTGACATTGTATCTTGTAGTATGTGATGGATTTTTGTTAAATGCGTTTTCGTTGGTGGTAGAGAATTTATTCTCTTAGCTTATCACTCTTCTTTGAGACGTATGAGCTCAAAGTTGATACGATTAGCGATTATCGATTATACGTTATGAGATGACAATATGGCATGCTAAGTGATGAGCTATTGATGATCAAAGCTTTTGCTGAAAAGCAAAGCTTTGTGTGGAAATGTGACTTCGGAGCATCGCAACTCGGGAACGACTGAAACTGGATGTATGCGACAAAGTTATGACTGTAACATTTCTTCTAGACAGAAACCGATGCTATGGTATGGAGCCTAGAAAATTTACCTAGTGGATGATAAACCGAGGCACCTCGAATAAAGGTCAACAACGACCTGGAACGTTATCCTGAGGAGTAACCTGAACTCCACGCTTTAAAGGGGTGGACCGACTTTGTGAGCATAGTGGTGTGGTTATCCCCCCAGGGATATCCATCTAGAGGTGTATCTACCCGTGGAAAAAGGTAGATCCTTTGCCTAGTCATTGATGGAACCTAACTTCCAATACGAACCCTTTACGTTTTTTGTTGTACTCTATGTATGAAGGCGTAATATATGGTACCAACGTCTTCTAGTGTTTATACATTTACTCTCGAAAGTGATTTCCACACTATGCACTAGTATTAATAAAATAAACTTTCGTGCACCAAGCATATTTTGTTATCATAAGGTAAAAAAAATCCTTTGGTTTGTGTTGCACTGTGCGATGGGATGTGAGTCTTATGGTAGCTTGATTTTCAAAAACCATTGCTAGTATATTATGATTGGTATTCATGAGAGGTAACCCATTTTGTGTTATACAACGTGGTCTTATGATTTACCTAAATTTAAAATAAATAAATAACTATTTTAGTTCTCAGACAAGTCCCATGACTTATCCGTAGTTTATTGTTCTTCCACCTGAACCCTAACTGCCCTTATTTTCCACAAGGGCAGCCCAGTAGTTTTGGTTTGCTGATTTTTAAAGCAAGTTCTAGATTATGGTTGGAGTTATACTCTGGATCATTTCTTAGTCTTCCGCCGAGAGATTTGTTTTCCATTGTGTATACATTTTCGGGTACTCTGTTATTTGTTGTACTCTGATATATTATTGTACTTTGATCTAATGTTGTAATGAAATTAATGGAAAAAGATCTTTGGTTTAGTGTTTATGCGTTGTAACCCCAAGCAATGCGTCATGTTGATCTGTTTAAGTCGGTTTAATTATCGGTTTCAACCTTCCAAGAAGGCGGGACATCACACTATTTCTAATGTAGTACACCCTCGCACATGCATGGCGCCAACAAGTGCTAAATCCCAATGTCCAAAAATAAAACTTAAGCCAAGTACGGCTTAAGCTCCTAACACCATCTCCATAAATTCTCCAACTTCTCAAGCGATCCCTGAAGCCATAACTGCAAACTCAAAATGTAAATCCTTGCATCCTGTGCTTTATAACTTGGCAAAAACTTCAAAACGTTTGGCAGAGTTCTCACTAATTTTAGCATGCTGTTTGAAAACCCAACTGATCTTTTCTTGTTTTCGAAAAGCTGGAAGAACGGGCTTTTCGACTGTCCCAGCTACGACATGCTAAATGACTCGAGCTTTTTCATCCTTATCGCTCTGGGCATAGATGGAAACAAAATGACCACATCAATTCTATCTTATTCCATTTCGACTACTTCTTTCACTTTCACTGCTAGCGCCTCCACGAAAATGAGGGACCTAATGGAAAATGAAAATGTAAGCCATGATGAGGTCTTCGTAACCTAATTCAGCCATCAAATGGAAAATAATGGAACTGAATTACATCAAACAAAATTTAGCTTGGCCATCAACATCAATCTAGTTCATAATAATAAAACCGAAATATGAAAAACATGGAAAACAACAGAACTGAAGTGTGTCAAACATAATATAGTGTTGCTATCAATGTCAAATGCATTAATAGATACTCAAAGAGGAGATGAAACTAAAACATGGAAAACAATGCCAAAATTGAAAAAATATAAAAATAATCTAGTTTAGAAAAAACAAGGGCTACAATTGTTTCTAAACAATATAAATTATCAAATCCAAGCTACGTTGTCCACATTAAGAAAAAGCGCTATTACAAAGTCAAACCTACAACTGCTTAAATAGGCAAATAATCGCTACTACATCAATTCACTAATTCTATGTGTTCATTTTAAGATGCACAAGTTTCAAAAATATTATGGACTGGACATCCATACAAAAAACCTATTGCCAATATTTGCATTCAAACAATAAGTCTATGAAATTAAATGACCATAATGAAAGAGTACAATCACAGACTTACATAAGAGGAAACAGAAATAATGAACTGTGAATACTGAATGTAGAAGAGTAAATGATATCACTTAACGTATTCAATGCAGTTTCATATATACTTAACACCCCGATTAAGAGAATTTCATTGACTAGATGGGAATACAAAAATGAAATATTCGTAGCAAGCTCAAATATTGACAATAATAATCTCTGCATCCCAAGTTAAATATAATTTACTATTTCTTTGCACATCATATGATCCAAAAGACTGCTAGATACCTAAAGTGTTAGCAATAAATTAAATTGCAATAAAAGTTAAGATATTTGCCTTTATTAAATTGCATTGATTTTGGTTTAAATTTGGTATTAAATTATTTATTATAATAGACTCAAATATACTAAACTGTGTAAATAGAGGCATTGATTGACAATGTATATAATTAAGTAATCAAGCAATAATAAATTCTTTTCCTCTAAACTATCCCCATCTTTCTTCTTCAATATTCTACAAACTGGTATCGGAGCCTTATCCGGTTCAAATAAACAAATCTTTATTTATTCGGTTCAAATGAAAGTTCTTCTTGGGTTTCAAGAAGCATGGGAGATTGTTGAAAGTGGGTATACCGAAGTTGAAGATGAGGAAGAATTAACACAAGCTCAAAAGGAGAATTAAGAAGATTGAGGAAAAAAGACAAACCAGCTTTGCTTTATATTTACCAAGGAGTACAAACATACGATGCCTCTTTTGATAAAATAGAACGTGTCACTTCTACAAAGTAAGCTTGGGAGATTTTACAAAGCCCATTCAAAGGAGATGATAAAGTAAAAAGGGTTCGTTTGCAAACACTTTGAGGAGAGTTTGAAGGCCTACAAAAAATGAAATTTCGAATTATTATTACGAGTTTTATCTGTAGTCAACCAACTAAAAATGAATGTTGAACTATGAAAGATATTTGTGTCATTGAAAAAATTCTTTGTTCTTTGGACTCTAGATTTGACTATATTATTGTAGCCATTGAAGAGTCTAAAGATCTAAATTCCATGACCATTGATGAACTCAAGGATTCATTGCAAGCTCATGAAGAAAGACTTAATAGGAAAAATAAAAATATAGATTTGATTCAAGCGTTTCAATCAAAATTGGCTCTGTATGATAAAAAGGAAGAAATTAAAAATCAAAGAGGTAGAGGACGTGGAAGAAAGTCAAGAGGAAGAGGAACATATTCCCGTGAAAGAATCAATTATTAAAGTAAGGAAACTGGAAGAGGTGATTGTTGGTATAATCAGAAATCAAGAGAGAGAGGACACGGAAATGAAAAAGGGAAAAGGCCGTGACTATTTTGAATGTTTTAGCTGCCACAAACTTGGTCATATGGCAAATGATTGCTGGTATAAGGAGGATGAAAAACATAATTCTAACTTGGTATATGCAAACAAAAACCTAGAGAAAAATAATCAAGAAACTTTGTTGCTTGTATTTGAATGTGGAGATTTTGATGATGCCTGATATATAGATGGTGGTGCTAGCAAACATATGACAGGTAACAAAAAATTATTTTCGAAGTTATATGAAAACAATTATAGAGAAGTTAAAGTCAGAGATGGAAAAACATACAAAGTTAGTAGAGTTGGTGAGATAGAATTCACAACCAAAACAGGAAGAATGGAGAAAATGTCTGAAGTTCACCTTGTTCATTGTTTGAAAAATAATTTACTTAGTGTGGGTTATCTTTTAAAGAAGGGATACGATATTCACTTCCATGATATCACTCATCACTTATCAAAGAATAATCATGTCCTTGCTAGAGTAGGAGTAGCCTTAAAAAATCTTGTTTCACTCACTCTTCAGAATTGAAACATGCCCTGTTTCTTTGGTGTCGATAAAAGTATCTATAAGTTTTGCATGATAGATATGGTCATTTAAATTATGACAATTTGAAGATGCTCTCAAGCTATGCAGTTAAAGCGCTTGACGGATCCAATGCGGCAGAGGTGCGAAAGGTTGTAGCGGGGATAAATCGAGGAAATAGCAGGATATAGTGAATGGGTCTAAATAGCATATAAAACTCATATTTAATGCTTTTACAAAATATAAAAATGATAAACAAACGGAAATTTAACATTTAACTTAATTATAATTAGTGCATTCTTAACTTTTAAAAAAAGCATTAGCACATATGAGAAAATAAATGTAAACTTTTGTTTAGTTTGATTATATTTAATGGAATTTTGTAGTATTTTATATTTAAAAAAATATATATGTCAAAAAATTATATCAAAAAGCTAATTTTATAAAATTTATAACGTATAAATGTAAATTTAAAATTTATTTCTTTGATAGAAGATATAGCGGAATATAGCCGAAATAATGGGATATATCGGGAATATCGGAATATAGCAGGGATTAAAGCTGAGAGACTATTCAAGAAAACTTAGGTGTACTTTGTCAAAGAAAAATCTGAAGCCTTTCATAAGTTTAAATATTTCAAGAAAAAAGTGGAGACTTTTATAGGGCTAATCATTACTTCAAGAACTGGTCGCGGAGATAAATATCTTTCAAATGAATTCGAAATTTATTGTTTAAACAATGACATTCGGCATGAGACGACAGTCCGTCACACTCCACAGCAAAACGGGGTGTGTGAAAGAAAAAATAGAACAATCATGGAGAACGCTAAATGTCTTCTCAAGAAGAAGAGGCTGCCGAAAACATTTTGGGCGAAAGTTGTTTCTTGTGTAGTTTATTTAATTAACAAGTCATCAACAAGAAGTCTAGAAAATTGCACACCACATGAAGCATGGTATGGTATAAAACCAAATGTTCGGCATCCAAGGATATTTGGGAGTTTTGCTTACTCTCATGTTCCAAATGCAATGAGAAAAAAGTTGGATGACAAGTCAAAAAAATGTATTTTCGTTGGCTACAATAAATGAAGCAGGGCATACAAATTGTGTAATCGAACTACAAAAAACATTTTGATCAGACGAGATGTCCATTTTGATGAAGGTTCCTTTTTTAAGATTTTGGAATTTGAAAACAATAACATGTCCATTTCTTTTTTCGACACTAAAATTTTTTTTTTTTCGGATTTGGAAAATATAGAAAATGACACCATAGAAGAATATGTTACCACACTTCCTTCACCAATTCCTTCATCTGTCCAATATTTTGTACTAAGCTTAACATGAAAGATGAAAAGTTTTCAGGAACTATATGATGTCACCGATGAAGTTGAATCAGATAATGTTGTGTTCTTTTCCCTTTTTGTAGGGGAAGTTCCAATTTCTTTCAATGATGCATATCAACAAGAAAAATGGAGAAAAGCCATGAAAGATGAGACTGACTCGATGGAAAACAATGATATTGCTGGCAAAAACAAGAAACGGTTATGTGGGCCCAACCCTTGGTGACAATATATTTGGTACACTCAAGTTGGATGAGTGGCTAGTCACATGTGGATGGGTTGCAAGATGTTCTTGTTGAACCCCAATGATTCTTATCTAAAGAACACTGGTCGGGAGGTGGTACCATACCTTGTCATGTTGGAAACCTAAACTCCAATATGATTCGTATGTTCTTAGATGTATACAAACTATGTTGAAATGTGAGATGCAAGCTTTCCGGCTATATTCTTATTTATTTGCGGATAGGTAGACATTATTATAATATTGGATTTTGATATAAAAAGTGTTTTGGGCATCGTAAGGTAAAAACACATGCCATGTTTATGTGTTGTCATGCCTTACAAGAGTTCCATTCTTTCAAAAGATTCTCTAAAATTAAGCAAGATGTTTGTGCTATGCATTTATCATTGAAAGTATTTCAGACTAATCCGAGTTGATTTGGATTTACTTCAAAATGTGCTCGGGTCAAACCGAGTATATTTTTCAGGTTAAGTTTCGCTTGGAGCTTCAAAAAAGAAGCTAGAATTGAGACGTATATCTGTATTCTCTAGTAATAAATTATTATGTTGTGTGTGTTGTAATGATCTGTTGTGTACTCTGATTGTATAATCATATATACAGTTTTATTTTGTGTAAATTGTTCTGGTCTATTATATTTTATTCGTTTTGCTATGAAATTCTGAACTTCTTATTCTTCTATTCTAATATTTATTTCTTTCTTTTCTCACCCTATGACTTCTTTCTTTTAATCATCTGCTTTTGCAATTTGGGTTAGACGGAAATTGTAGTCAGTCAACTCAAAAGTACGAAAAGTCATGTCGTTTCACAGCCTTACCAACAATTGGCCACCTCGAGACAGGCAGAGCCATATATGGAAAACACCTTGGAAGGAAATGGATAGGAGGGATAAAATTCTTTAGTCCATTGCCTTCCATTGTTGCCGGGACAACAGAGTTTAAGCGAGAGCCACCAACAACAATAACACGCACACCCTCACCCACAGAAGAGGAAGAAAATCTCTACCGTCGTCCATCTCCGGGCCCTGCACACCCTGCTAAGGATCGAGACAGAACCTGGATTATGGGATCAAATCCCCAAATCTAGATCTTATCAACCTGGGAGGAGAAAAACTAGTTGGAATATCCACACCAGAGGAAGCAAAAGATTGAAATAGACACGACTCTAATACCATGAAAACTTCGCCAACCAGAACGAATCAATGCCTAGCAATCACCTCGAAAGACCCCAACGAAAACACCTGAACTAAGAAGATAGAAGCACTAATAAGCGCAACTTCCACTGAAGAATCAATAGAGGCACTAATCACCTCCAACACCATCTCTACAGCAGGGAATAACACCATGAATGCATAGAAACTGGAATCATCCCCGTCGAATTCATAAACCTTAAATTGGAACAAAGAGGGGAAATGGTGAACAACAATAAAGTACAGCGCGAAGCACTTAGTCGAATCTAATAACCAAGAGAAACAGAACAAAGGCAACTACCTCAAATAATCGAGAAAAACATAGGTCAGAAAAATTCTTAGAGAAGAGAAGAGGGAGGTGCCAATTCTGAAGAAAAAGAGCCCTTTTATTGGGTGGCCAATGATTTTTCACTATTGAAACAATGGATGAGGTACAACGCCAATTTGGATGCTTATATTGTTTGTTAAAGGTACGGTCACTTATCTCTTGAAATGATCTTTCATTTGTTAAGGGTCTGAGATGGGTCATAGCCACCAAGAAAAGATATATACCAAATCTATGGTTATTTATATTGTAGGCCTGACAAAGCTATCCTTTATAGACGTAGAAACCCCGAACTGAGTTCTATAGCGGAATTTGGACAATAGATAATACACTTCCGTAGCCTGGTTGATGGAGTACGCTTTCGGTAGTGTGGCCTAGTATGCTTTTATAGCATAGTGATGGAGACTAAGTGCACTTTCGTAACGTGGTCTAGTACGCTTTTGTAACATGGCGGTGGAGATCTAGTACGCTTACAGTGCAGCAATGGAGACCACTCGAGAAGTGTACAATGGGAAGTACCTTGAGATGAGGGGCATATAACTACAAATATACGATTTATTAAGTTAATCTACCTTGGAGTAGATGCGTAGTGTTCATGCGAAAAATCGGAAATGTAATGTACAATAAACCATATAACTTGATAAAAGTGGCCCAGTAGTAGAACAATATATGTAGTGTAATTTATAGAAAGTATAATTTGTTCATTTACGCGAACTTTTGTTCTTATCCCCTTCTCATAACAAACCCGTAGGTAAGGCAGATGTCAAAGATTTTATAACTTAGAGATACTTGCTAGACAGTGTCATTTTTATGATAAGTATTTACTTAATATTATATTTTATCCGTTCCGCAGTGAGATATTTTATTGTGAGCTATGATATATTTATCTTTGTCATTCTATAGGATGCCAAACAAACGAACTCGGGTTTCAAAGGACTTTGATTTCAACATTTTGCCAAAAAAAATCGGACCCGTTTAAATTTGGTTTGTTACGTTGGCTCTCCACGTTCGCAACTTCGAGAAGTCAAGCGACCAACTCCCTAAAAAGACATCATCAACTTTCCCTACAATGATCGCACTTGGCCATGTGTTCGCTCATCGTACGTTTTTTTTTCTTTTTTGATTTTGAGAAGAAG
Organism: Allium sativum; assembly: GCA_030737875.1. Classification (NCBI taxonomy): domain Eukaryota; kingdom Viridiplantae; phylum Streptophyta; class Magnoliopsida; order Asparagales; family Amaryllidaceae; genus Allium; species Allium sativum. The sequence goes on along the minus strand of CM060924.1, from coordinate 170,845,232 downwards.
GGGAAAAGTAAGATTATGTCTTATCAAGAGAAAAAGAGTATCAAGTCGTAATATTTTAAGGATTTGGGTTTGTAATAAAAAATAGCTAATATTGTCGTAGTCTTGACTACTTCTTAGATAATTATATTACTTATTGTTTATTTAGTTTCATTTCTTTTCCTTTAGATAACCCATTTTATCTATAAAAAAGAAATGTAATCTAATTTTGTATAATTATTAAGGGCATGACCTTATTATCTATAAAAAATAATTGTAATCTATAAAATAGCTAATTTCATTTATTCTTTCTTCATTTTTTATGAATTTATTAATGTCCACAAATTAAATTTTCAGGTACATTCAAAGCACATTTCAACTGTATTCTCAATTACATACCATCATAACAAATATGGAGTTTAATCTATTAAGTGATCGTTAGATTCTAGAAACACTAATACAATTTGAGATAATAATATTTTTTTTCTTTTTGGTTAAAACTTCTACACATAACGATGGCAATTAGGTGGGCCTAGAGTCCCAACCTAGTTGACCCACCCTTGTTTTGGCCCATTTAGACCTGCCTCATTCGGTGTTCAGGGCAAGTAGTCACGCGACCCGCTTTTGAAAAGTCTGGATCTGGGGTCGAGTCTAGAGCATGACTAACACACCCCCACCCGAACTGCGATATTGAAATATCATTAAAATGCTTTATAACTATAATGATTACCCGTTAATCTTCTTAAGTATATGTGGTCATGAGAATGGTTCCACGTTTGTTTATATAGTAAGGCGTGAATCAGCTTGATTCACTATCTTTTTGCTTTCAAAAGTATATGTGGTTGTGATATAAATATTATATTCTTTCAATCAACAAGCTATAAATTTTTCATAGTATTAAGTTGCATCAATTATAATCATAACATAATAAATGCATACTTTTTGAACTATTATCTTACAACTTATTGTATTATATTCTCTTATCATTGTAAACACGTTATTATTTGTATATAATTTATCATTTATGGATAAAAAAAATATAAGTATATAAATTTGTGTATATTAAAAAACAATTTCATTGGATATTGAGATGGGTCAGTTTTACACTAACCCGTATGAGTTTCGGGTACGAACCAAAATTCCTGACCAGCATCGGTCTACGGGACGGGTTTGGGACAGAGTTCAAAAAACCCAAGTCAGTGTGGGAAACAAAAAGCGTGCCCAGATACCTCTTAAGTTGCCTTACAATACATAATAATTATTATTCAAGATAAACTTACTTTAACTTTCACGTTGTAGAAACTCATAATTACAATATTCAGAACATTAGATTTGTATTTTTATTAATGTAGTGATAAATCAAATTCATTTTTCATTTGAACATTAACTAAAGCGTTAATTTTTTTTAATTTGCCTCCATACATAAATAATCGATCAGTTTTATGATTTATTGCTCATAGCTTTCTTAAGGAAACACATAAAAGGGAAGTGGTACTTTTGTAACATTAGAAACACATTGTATGGATTATTTTTGTAGATTTTTTTTTTTTTTTTTTTGGCAATACCGACGGGTTTTTAAGATGACCGCAAACACCTTTATTATAACTAATAATAAAATACAATGAAGTACATGTGGTTGTTAGTAGACAATCAGCTATGGTTTTTAAAATGGTCCATCCATCACATGTGCTGGATTGAAATGTCCAGCTCACTGTACAGAGAATACAGAAGTGAAGCAGACGTGCTTCAACTGCTAATTTACCTAAAGACTAATCTTCAATGGCTAAGCGAGTCGAAGATGAAGTAGATGTGGAGGCAGAAGGTGATGTAGAAGATGCAAGGCCTGTGCATTCAACAATGTGATGAAGAGACTAGCGAGGTTAGTCAAATATCCAACATGGTTCATATCATATGAAAATTTTCTATCCCAAGAATCATCAGCCAAGACATCATTATTATACTCCCCATAAACATCGTCGGTATATAGTTTCAAATCATTCCCATCATCATAATAATGCAAAATTCTAGCTTCCACACTTTCATCCTCTTTGTCTGAGATAAACATATAATAGACCTTATTGATGGGATCATACCTCATACCCGAGCCTAAATGTGCCCAGGATCTCTCTTGAAAAATCCAAACAACAGTTGCATCTACAACACTTTTTGTGATCATAGCATCATCAGTAGGGGAAACATCAATTGGGGAAACTACAGCGTCATCAATTGGGGAAATATCAATATGGGGTACTACAGGCTTGGGAGCCCAGACACGAGGACGAGGCTTCATAATAGGAGTTTTTGGCTTGGAGGATAAAGTAGTAGTATGTTTACACGCTGCACTAACATGTTTAAATGAATGACATTTACTGCAAATTTCAGGTTGCCATTTATACTGAGTAATAACATAAGAATCAAAACCGTCAATAATAACCTTAAGCTTAGAAGGTAGCAGATAGTTCGGAGATATTTCAACTAGTGATTTCGCAGAAACAAGATTCTTCCTAGCCTCCGTATGAGCATCGAAACATTTGAATTTACCTATTCTCCTAGCCAAACAATTCAATCCTGGAAGTGTTTTCAACACCGACGGTATATGCGTGAAAATAGTCCAGACCGGAATTGATTGCATCCTTTCTCTAGCACTCTCAATCGACATACTCCACGGAGTAATGATTAGAGGCTTCCCTCCAATGATAGGCGGATTAGCTTCTAACACAGTTCTTTCCTTCGGATCAGAAAATTTAAAATAATACATCATGTTCACAAAGTTTACTCGTAGCCCACCCCTAAGATTCCATGTCTTTCGACATTGCACACGCACATCATTGTACGGTGCACCTAATTCCAGAAAGAATCCCACTAGATGATCTTTCCATATATCAATACCTTTTTGAACTATCTCAATTGGTGGGCACGGGTTGACTGGATCGAACACAAAGTCTCGGGGGGAGTAATTTCCAGCACAACGTTGGAGTAAAGTAGTAAAGAATGACGAATATGTAGGCTTCACCAATGGCTCAGGCAGGTGCGGATTTACTTCAGTCAATGGCAAATTCATACCACTAGCGTTCGGTACAGGTACGGGAATATCAGTTCCTGGAACTGAAACATGGGTTGCATTGTAAGGGGAGACTGTGGCATATTCACGAACATTAGGAGAGCATAACTTTTTTGAGGCGTCGCCGGGTACCGGGACAGCAATGGCAGGTAAAACAACCGTAAGGTTCAAGCTCGAAAATACCCATAACTAGATTTTTGCAGAAATTTTATTGGTGGAACTCAATCATTACAAGAAGAATCAATAAATGCTCAATTAAAATGTGTATCAATTGTTAAATTGACAACACTATACTTGCAGATATTTATGACTGATAAATATTGCTGTCAAAAGTGAAATTACCAAATTTCAGTTGCTTAAATAATCTGCTATTGATACCATATAATATAATGATTTGACAATGAAATACAAATGGAAAATCTTCTGGTATATTAATAGATGAATTAATATTTTATAATCTATATACTTTTTCCCAAAGGCGTTTATTCATCTCTACAACTAAAACGAATAAAGGTTTATATATATATTATATATATATATATATATATATATATATATATATATATATATATGTTGCTCTCTTTTCAAACTATGCAATTTTTAATTTAGTAATACATTAGTAGTAAAGTCTTGAGTCGTATGCAACATAATAAATGTCAAAATATATTTGAATAATGCACGTAAGTTTTCAATTTATAATCTTTTGCACGAAGGCTAATAATCTAACCATTGTTTTGAGTGGCGTGCCTCCATAACAGAGGTATTTTACAGGGTAGGATAGGTGTGTTAAAGTTTTGAAGTAAGAAATGGTGTAATATTATTTGGACAGGTTGAAAGTTTGAACATGACATGCACTAACAAATATCTGCTAACGTGGGACAAATACAATGTAATGTTAATAGTGACATGATATTGCCGTCACATCACCTCGATCAATAAAAGCATGGTTCTCAGAATCCAACCAATCAGAAAGGCTTAATTTCATCATTTTTCAATTAAACTCACATTTTTTATATGGATTTAATTGCAAAATATAAAAAATCAGAAGGATTTAATTGGCTGAATATATCGCAACCACGTCATGTATATTCTAGCCTTGCCTTTCCCTTGCTAAAAACAATACAAGTTTGTTGATACTACTTTATATGGCGTGACCTTACCTTCTGATTGGAGGAAATCAGAAAGACCTATGTAGACTCCTCTGATTTTCTCTAATAAGAAGGCGAGATCACGTTGACACCACATATAAAGTGGGGTTAACAAACTCATTCTTTTGCTGAAAACGTGTAACTAAATAATAATAATAATATTAGTGTGGAGCCTGCAAGTGTTATTTTTATTATTTCCATCTTTGCTCTTGTTCCCATTTGCTTCTTGACTTTACGCACACGTTTTCTATTTCAAAACCATGTTACAGCAATTAATGCTCTGAAATTTAATGCCATTTTTCCATTGCTTCTGATTTCAGCTGGCCACCTTCACTTTTTTTTATTACTTCATGCTGATTTTGACGGTTTAATACTGACCTTTTTCAGCCGTTTATGATTATCTACCGGCTCATCTGCTAATTTTATTAATAATCAATTAATTTTGCATTAAGATTTAGTAATTAATATTATTATGAATTAGGAAAGCAAACACGACACTACTGGAATTAATAACAATACCTTATACAAACCGAACACAATTCATGAATTTTGTTTTTCCTTTCCCTTTTCAATTGTATAGTTTGTTCAGTCTTGCTGCAACATTCATCTCTGAAGAGGATGAAAGTTTGAAGATGTCACTCATAAACAACCACAAACTAATAATAATTCAATACATTCTATTCTAATGTGGGCAGGGATACAGGACTTAGACTGAGTACTACTGTACTTGACTGAGAAGATTGTTCGCTGGCTATGCGTTTGAAGGTGACGAACGAAAACATTTATCCTGAACATCTTCATGATATTTAATTCCTCGTTTTTAATGTAACTGATTTACAAATAATTAATTAGTCTATTGTTATGTAATATGCCGTTTTTTTTTCTTCTTCCCTTTTTTTTTTATTTTTTTATTTTTATGATAAAAAATTCAGTCCAAGGCCTAACCCACAAGACCCATGCATAAACATTACTTTACAACATACTCCACAACCCTAGCTGCAACTTTTCTTCATTCACGTCTAATTATCTCAAGAACACTTATTCGGATCATTAGTGGGGGTTTGCTGCATACACCTGACATATTCAGAAAAAACAATCGTTAAAATTCTTGATTTTCATAAAATTAAGTTGAGGCATATGAAATAGTCTTTTTTACTTCACTTAATGATCTTCAATTTGCTCATTAAATCACCAATTAGGGAGCCTAGGGAGGTATATTGAGAGAAGCATAGACCTCAGCCTGTTTTCCTTGGGAACACCGCTGGATTGCTTTATATACATCCTGCACAAGTCAGATATATAAAAGTTACGATTACAATTTGATACCAGATTTTGTGAGCTGATTAGAGAATGCATTTGTAATGTTACTTACTCTGTATTGGTTAATGGATCCCCCAAAGGATTTATACACAGCAATAGAGGAATAAGGCAAGGTGACCCTCTGTCACCCTACTTATTCTCTATTGTTATGGAATACTTCTCCATGCAAATGGAATTGGAAGTATTAAGGGGAAACATCAAACCAATTAATAGAGTAAAACCTCACATCACACACTTACTTTATGCAGATGATATGCTCTTATTTCTTAAGGCTGACATAAAAAGTGCCACTGCTGTTTTTCAAATTTTGGAAAATATGGAAAAGTATGCTGGTCTAGCTGTTAATGCTAATAAAAGCAAAATCTATTTCAGCAAAGATGTTTTAATTAAGCATGAAATTCTTCAGCTTTTAAAATTCAAGGAAGGAAATCTTCCTGTTAGATATCTTGGTCTTCCCTTAAGCTCTAATCAGATTAATGATAGAGACTGCTCTAGATTAATTGATATGATTCAAAATAAACTTAATGGTTGGTCTTGTAAGCTTTTATCCCTAGCAGGCAGAATAGAACTCACTCATACTGTTATTACAGCTATGATCATGTACTGGGTTCAAACTCATAATATCCCTGCTAGTGTCATTCATAAAATTGATAAAATGTGTTCTAATTTCATTTGGAGAGGCAAGCAACATAAAGTAGCTTGGGATAGAGTTTGCAAGCCTAGGAAATTTGGTGGTCTTGGGCTTAGAAAAATTAGTGACATAGCTGATGTAAGTAAGTTAAAATTGTTTTGGAAATTTCTAGATGGTAAATCCCTTTGGGCTAGGTGGATGAATGCAAAATACTTAAAAAAGAAAAACTTTTGGCTGGCTAGAAAGGAAAATCACCATTCTGTTATTTGGAAAAACATTTTAGACTGTAGGGACATGGGAAGGAATTTTATCTACAGGAAATTAAAAGATGGTAATCAAACCAGCCTTTGGTTTGACCCATGGATTAATGGTAATTCTCTAATTAACCTGTTAGGTTGGGGTAATCTTCATGTCCTAGGTGGTGTTACTGATAATGTAAATAAAATAATCATTAACAATGTCTGGAGCTTTCATAACAACACAGCAGCTTTGATCTTTAGAAATGCCATTTCCTCTATTCATATTGATCAAAACTGCTACAAAGATCATTGGGTTTGGAAATTTAGTTCTAAAAATAAATTCTCTTTCAAAAAAGTTTGGGAAGTTTTGCAAGGAGATGAGGTAGAACTGGATTGGCACAAAGTCATCTGGAGCAAGTCAAATTGCCCCAAGATGGCACATTGTGCCTATTTTGCTCTCCTAAATAAATTGCCTACTAGAGATAGGTGTTGTAAATGGAATATAAACTCTGAAAAAATTTGTTTGCTCTGTAAAAGTGAAGTTGAAAGCTCCAAACATCTGTTTTTTGAATGTTTGTATTCTCAGTTCATATGGTTTAATGCAAAAAGTTTTTTGGGTTTTAATCATAATTTCTCCTCGCTTGACATTAGAGACAGTGTTGAGTATATTCTTAAATTTACTAAGCCCAAGTCCACTAATTTCAAAAAAGCCTGTGTTTTCTTGACTGCTTGTATTTACTATATTTGGAGGGAGAGAAATCAAAGATTGCACACTGGTAAGGAGACAAATGGTGTTCAGTTATGGAATTTAATTTTTTATGACTGTAATATTGTTATAAAAAAAGCTAACAGATGCATGCAGGATAAATTGAATAATCAAAGTTATCATAGTAACAAAAATGATAGTGATAAGCTTGTAGAAGATCTCTTACTTAATGGGAAGCAGAAAATTAACTTGGCAGCCTCAAATCCACCTACTGGCAAAGCTTATCTCTATGCTACTCCAGGATCTACTAGGAATACAGGGAGTAAACAAGTTACACTTAATTACAATTTAATTAATAATTTGAACATTTATACCCCTCATTTACCTGATGTAGCCAATAGAGATCAGCTCCCACCCAGTAATGATTTTGAGACCATGAAAGGTGATTTTGACGAGCCTGACATCCTCGCTGGGGCTTCCATCAACACCGCTCTCAAATCAAAAATCTGCGAGGGAAGTAAACATAATTACTTTTCAGAAGTGCGTAATTTATTGAGTAAATCGAATAGTAATCATGCGTTTTTACCTGAAGCAGGTGGAGGTTCCTCCAGGAGTGCTCCAGACTCGCTTAATCACCTGGATAAAGGAAAATCGAAAGAAAAGATCAATTTTTTGCAAAAAATTGGGGATAATCACTACAAAAGCCTGCTTAACCACCAGATCTATCACTTATCTATCTGGTCTGATGGCGAGAGTAGCAGAGGTTGCTCCTCCGAAGTCACCACAGACATTTCTAGAAGCAAGAGAAGCTTTGACAGCTTTAAAAAGTCAGATCTGACAGATCCGAACCCCCCAAACTCCTTTAAACACCAGAAGCTTGTTTCAAGCAACTGGAGAAGGTGTCAGAAGGATCACGAAGTGAATCTCAAGCCTGAAACAACTGAGAAGAGTTGTGAAATCATGGATTTCCTCGTGTGGAAGCCGCCATGAAGACAGCGATGCCTTTTCTTTTTAGGAGCTCGCCATTTTTGCTCCTGTTATTGATTAGGGTTTGTTATGTTAGGGTTTGCTACGAAAGTGGCTGGATATATGGATTGTAATATTTGGGCCTTGGGCCATTATTTTTACCCTTTCAAAAAAAAAAAAGTTACGATTACTATGTTAATTAGGAAGTGGCTCTTTTTTTTTTTTTTCTTTTTTTTTATGAAAAGAAAATATATATAACAAAAGGGAGAACCTAGTCATATCAAACAACTCACAAAAGCAGATTATGCAGAAATGACTGCATTATCTGTGCACACACATAAACAGTGGAAAATGAAAGAATATTTCTATATTATAGTGGTCCATGTAACTTAGATTTAATTATAAAAGATTAAGTCCATTTAAGTAATGTGATTTTAATATATATAAGGTGATACTGTGATGAATGGTTTCAATAAAGGATATTAAAATCTGGGATTAATAATATCCCTCTTACCTTGCCTATTAATTGAGTATGTTGAATTTCTGTATTTCATTAATGGTACATATATGTATTAAAGGCACTTACTCTCTAGTAACCAATATATGTGCTGTGTGTGAAAAGAAAAGTGGTTATATAAAATACCATGTCACTTTTCACGTGTGAGAAAAGGAATAAAAAGGAATTCAACGACGGTTTCATTACTCACTTCATCAGAAACGAAAAGTGAAAAGGCAAAGGGAGAAAAAAAAAAACAATTACTCAAAGAAATTCGCTGCAATCTTCAACCTGAAAAACATGGATCAAGGTTAGTAAATCCATCTCGCTTATATGTAAAGTAGGGTTAAATCAATTTGAGTTTAGATCCATAATTGGGATTATTTCGGAAATTCGAAATAATAGAAAACATTATTCTTTCAATTGGTATCAGAGCCATTTTTAGGCTTGATTGATTTACCCTAATTTGGATTTCGACTTGCAATTCCTTGACTGTAATTTTCGAATTGCAATTCATTCCTGTAATTTTCGAATTGCAATTCATTCCTGCAATTTTCGAATTTTTTTTTTGTTTCGAAATTCTTTGCCTTCCAGCAATTTCGAATTGCCTGTATGCTTAGGCAAAGAAAAGCCTTTGAATTGCCTGTATGTTTAGGCAGAGAAAGGGATTTTTTGAATAGAACATTATCATAGATTTTTAGTATTCTATCTTTTGTTCTCCTGTATGCTTGGAATGCAAGAGATAAAAATATGGTTTGAAGAAACCAAAATCTGGAGACTTGAATGTTTCTAGTGCATGAAATCTCTAATGTCCGCTGTCATTAATTCTGAAATGTAATTGAACTTACATTGACAACAAGTGCATGTTTATCATGTTTCTACCCATTAAAGTGATTAAAGTACCAATTTTTTTTTTTAAAGGGTATAACTTGTTAGTCACCAAAGTGGCCTAGTTATATCTGAATTTAGACACAAAAATAACAGTGTTCAGTTATTCGTGATTAAAGTGATGCTAATAATGACATTAGAGTTTGACTGAATAATTGATCTTATTAATTATATTCTAGGAGATCATCCAAAGGTGGATCATTGAGTATAGTTAATAATATTAAAGGGATTAGTCACTATACTCAAAGTTGAATAATATGCATATCCAAAGATAGCATTCTTATTTGACTATATGTGTTTTGATTAATTATTAAAGTTTTTTTTTTTTAAATTTTGTGTCAATGAAAGTGCTTGCGCTTAAGTATTGCCCAAAGGTTACTTGAATGCATGCTTTATTGTTATATTTATTTTGAATCCATATAAAGTTCTCAAAGCACTAATAGATTAGTATGTATAAATGATTGCAGCTTTATCTAGTGTGTTTGCCTCTGCTAATTTTGTCGTGAAGTTCAATGGGTTGAACTATGATGATTGGTCTGAACAAATCCGGTTCACACTGGGTTGTATGGCTTTGGACCTTGCAATAATAATGGAGGAGCAACCTGCAACCATTACAGATGCTAGCTCCGAAACTGAAAAGTCTCTTTATGAGAGGTGGGAGCGGTCTAACCGGTTGAGTTTGAACCTCATGCGGATGACTATGGCGGAAAGTATCAAGCCATCTATGCCCAAGACAGATAATGCAAGGGAATTCATGCACAAGATTAAGGAGTGTTCTCAATCGGATTTAGCTGACAAGTCGATAGTAGGCAGCCTTATGAGTCAGCTGACTACAAAGAAGTTTGACTGGTCTCAGCCTATTCATGATCATGTGACACACATGTCGAACTTGGCAGCAAGGTTAAGTACCATGGGGATGGATGTAAGTGAGTCATTCTTGGTCCAATTCATCATTAACTCTCTGCCTGTTGAATTTGGCCAGTTCCAGGTGAATTATAACACCATTAAAGATAAATGGAACTTTCAAGAATTGAAGGCCATGTTAATACAGGAGGAAGGGAGATTAGGGAAGATGAAGGATCAATCAGTTCATCTTGTAGGTCATGATGGTGCCAGCAGCAGTAAAAGGAAGCCAGGTAAAAAGGACAAGAAGAAGGATAAGGCCCCAAAAGGCCCTGACAGCAACATCCGAAAGGAGATGAAGTGTTTCTTTTGTAAGAAATCGGGACACTTCAAGAAGGAATGTCCGAAAAGGAAGGCATGGTTTGAAAAGAAAGGTATGTATTATAATTACATTTTTTTTGAATCAAACCTTATGGAAGTGCCTAATAATACTTGGTGGTTAGATTCTGGTGCTACTACTCATGTATCTCATGTAAAATAGGGATTCAGTTCGATCCAGCCCATAAGAGGAACTGAGCAGTACTTGTTCATGGGAAACAGGATGAAGGCACGGATAGAAGGCATTGGGACTTATAGATTGATCTTAGACACCGGTTGTCGAATTGATCTTGAAAGATGTCTCTATGTACCTGAGTGTGCAAGGAATCTTGTTTCTATAAGTAGGTTGGATAATTTAGGTTTCTGTATTAGATTTGAACATGGTGTATTTTCATTGTACAAACATGATTATTTTTATGGTAGTGGTACTTTGATTGATTCACTTTATAGGTTCAATCTTGATATTAAATTTTCTGAATCCTTGTTTCATGTTGAAAGTCAAGGCATTAAACGTAGTGCATTTAATGAAAATTCTGCTTACTTGTGGCATCAAAGAGTTGGTCATATTTCCAAAGAAAGACTAATGAGGTTGGTGAAAAGTGAAATCCTTCCTCAATTGGATTTTAGTGACTTAAATGTGTGTATAAATTGCATTAAAGGAAAGCAGACTAAACACACAGTAAAGAAACCTGCCACAAGAAGCACTCAGCTTCTTGAGTTAATACACACTGATATATGTGGTCCTTTTGACGTTCCTTCTTGGAGTGGTGAAAAATACTTCATCACTTTTATTGATGATTACTCACGTTATGGATATGTATATCTACTGCATGAAAAATCTCAATCTGTGAATGTCCTTGAGGTGTTCATAAATGAGGTGGAAAGGCAGTTAGATAGAAAAGTAAAGGTTGTGAGATCCGATAGAGGTGGTGAATTTTATGGTAAATATAATGAAAGTGGACAATGTCCAGGTCCATTTGCAAAGCTCCTCGAAAGTAGAGGTATTTGTGCACAGTATACAATGCCTGGTACACCTCAACAAAATGGTGTAGCCGAGAGGCGGAACCGTACATTAATGGAAATGGTTAGGAGCATGTTAAGTAATTGTTCATTGCCCTCTTCGTTGTGGTTATATGCATTAAAGACTGCTACGTATTTACTTAACCGGGTTCCAAGTAAGGCAGTTCCTAAGACTCCTTATGAACTGTGGACAGGAAGGAAACCTAGTTTAAGGCATCTACGTATTTGGGGTTGTCCAGCAGAAGTAAGGATATATAATCCACATGAAAAGAAACTTGATCCAAGGACAGTCAGTGGTTTCTTCATTGGCTATCCTGAAAAATCGAAAGGGTATGTGTTTTATTGTCCTAGCCATAGTACGAGAATTGTTGAGACAGGTAATGCTAGGTTCATAGAAAATGGTCAATCTAGTGGGAGTGGTGAATCACGAAAGGTGGATATTCAAGAGATTCAGGTTGAAGTTCCTTCACCTGTTATTCCACTTAAAGTTGTTGTACCAGTTGTTGCATCACAGTCACATGATGCATTGGAACAACAAAATGATGTCCAAATCCCACAAGATGACATTATAGCGAATGAACCGGTCATAATTCAAGAAGAGATTAATGAACCACAAGAACAGTTAAGGAGGTCTGTAAGGGAAAGAACTGCTATTCCAAATGATTATGTGGTTTATGCTGTTGAAAATGAATGTGACTTAAGCATTGATGAAGATCCAGTCTCATTTAATATGGCCATGGAAAGTGACAATTCCGATAAATGGTTGATTGCTATGAAAGAAGAAATTAAGTCTATGGGTGATAACAAAGTCTGGGACTTAGTTGAGTTGCCTAAGGGTTGTAAGACAGTTGAGTCCAAGTGGGTTTTTAAGACGAAAAGGGACTCAAAGGGCAACATTGAAAGGTATAAGGCCAGACTTGTTGCTAAGGGCTTCACACAAAAGGATGGCATTGACTATAAGGAGACCTTCGCTCCAGTTTCGAAGAAGGACTCCTTGCGGATTGTTTTGGCCTTGGTGGCTCATCATGATTTAGAGCTTCACCAGATGGATGTGAAAACCGCCTTTCTAAATGGTGAATTAGAGGAAGAAGTATATATGGATCAACCTGAAGGGTTCTTGGCCACAGGAAATGAACAGATGGTGTATAAGCTTAGGAAATCAATATATGGACTTAAACAAGCTTCCAGACAGTGGTATTTAAAGTTTAATGATACTATCACATCATATGGTTTTGTAGAGATTGCAGTTGACCGGTGTATCTACATAAAAGTTAGTGGGAGCAGATTTGTAATTTTGGTCCTGTATGTTGATGATATTTTGCTTGCTGTAAATAATTTAGGAATGTTACATGATGTAAAGAAATATCTCTCTAGGAACTTTGAAATGAAAGATATGGGTGAGGCATCCTATGTGATTGGAATTGAAATCATTCGTAATAGATCACAAGGACTGTTAGGACTGTCTCAGAAAGGTTGTATAAATAAGATCTTAGAGAAATATAGAATGGACAAATGCTCCGCAGGAATAGCTCCAATACAGAAAGGGGACAAATTCGGTAAAATGCAATGTCCTAAAAATGAGTTGGAGCGAAAGGAAATGGAAAGAATTCCATATGCATCAGTGGTTGGGAGTTTGAACTATGTTCAAACATGTACTCGACCTGATATCAGCTTTGCTGTAGGAATGTTGGGTCGATATCAAAGTAATCCCGGTATGGATCACTGGAAAGCTGCTAAGAAGGTCCTCAGGTACTTGCAAGGCACCAAGGAGCACATGCTTACATATAGGAGATCTGAGCATCTAGAAGTTATTGGATATTCAGATTCGGATTATGCCGGATGTTTAGATAGTAGAAAATCTACATTTGGCTATGTGTTTCTACTAGCTGAAAGGGGCAGTTTCATGGAAAAGTGGAAAACAGTCCGTCATTGCTACTTCTACTATGGAGGCAGAATTTGTGGCATGCTTTGAGGCCACTATTCATGCATTGTGGATGCGGAACTTTATCTCGGGACTTGGAATTGTCGACAGTATATCCAGGCCGTTGAGAATTTATTGTGATAATTCCGCAGCCGTCTTCTTCTCTAAGAATGACAAGTACTCTAAGGGTGCTAAACACATGGAGTTAAAGTACTTATCAGTAAAAGAGGAAGTGCAGAAACAGAGAGTGTTCTTTGAGCATATTAGAACGGATATCATGGTAGCGGATCCATTAACTAAAGGATTACCTCCCAAGGCGTTCATTGGCCATGTCGAGCGTATGGGAATTGTAAATAAAGCCTTGCCATTTTGATTACAGCTTGCTCATGATGTAGACACTTAGAATTCGCTTATAGTTGTGTTTCTGCTTTATTGGACATGTTATCATTATTGTTTTATGTATACACTTATGGTTGTTCGATGACGTGTATTTCTTGAGACTTATGGTATTGCTCAAACTTTAAAGAAATTTAAAGTTGGGATTAGTTTGTAATACATGGAAAGAATCTTGTCGCTCAATGACTTGTGACTGCCATGATTCAATTAGTTCTAACTTGATTAAAGTAAATGAGTTTATGTTGGACTTGGTATATGGGTGCATGCTTAAAGTATATATATATATATATATATATTAAGTCATCAAATTGTCACATGGACCAAGTGGGAGAATGAAAGAATATTTCTATATTATAGTGGTCCATGTAACTTAGATTTAATTATAAAAGATTAAGTCCATTTAAGTAATGTGATTTTAATATATATAAGGTGATACTGTGATGAATGGTTTCAATAAAGGATATTAAAATCTGGGATTAATAATATCCCTCTTACCTTGCCTATTAATTGAGTATGTTGAATTTCTGTATTTCATTAATGGTACATATATGTATTAAAGGCACTTACTCTCTAGTAACCAATATATGTGCTGTGTGTGAAAAGAAAAGTGGTTATATAAAATACCACGTCACTTTTCACGTGTGAGAAAAGGAATAAAAAGGAATTCAACGACGGTTTCATTACTCACTTCATCAGAAACGAAAAGAAATGAAAAGTGAAAAGGCAAAGGGAGAAAAAAAAACAATTACTCAAAGAAATTCGCTGCAATCTTCAACCTGAAAAACATGGATCAAGGTTAGTAAATCCATCTCGCTTATATATAAAGTAGGGTTAAATCAATTTGAGTTTAGATCCATAATTGGGATTATTTCAGAAATTCGAAATAATAGAAAACATTATTCTTTCAACAAAAGAAAAGTACATATAAAACTGCCAGAGGCAAACAAAAAGAAAAGCCAGAATCTAGCAGGCCCCTAGGGGTCACTCGTTATCGACGAGTAAAAAGTCAAAGCATCCATCAATCCAGGTAGACATGCAGGAGATCCAAGGCAACTCTCGCGAACAGGGCAAAAAGCGAAGCTAGGCAGACGAAAACTCCAAAACCAGACAACAAAAGTAACCAGCTGATAGGTCCAGCTCCATAACAAATGCTCCAGCTCCTAAAAAATCTCCAGATAACCCTTGAAAAACTCCTCCAAATAAAAAAGATCCCAATGACACCACGAACCTAAAATTCAGGGCCTGTAGCGGTAGCAGACTACATAAGATATTAAAAGGGGGGGGGGAGGTGTGGGTGTGAAGAGGAAAGTGGCAAAATCCCCCATGCTTACAAAGAGCCAGAATGGATTTAGCCAATCCCCGCCCTAGGGGCACGCAATACTATCAATACTGACAAAAAACCAGCAAACGACCTAGAGCGGAAGGCGATCACTCCCCTAAACGGTCTAGCACGAAAGCAAGGAAAACATTGTTTCTTACCCTTCTAATAATGGGAAGAGAATCCATATGAGTTTCGTCAAAAATTGCCTTGCTCCGCGAGCACCATAGATGCCAACAGATGAAGCAAGGAATAAGACGAAAAGGGATCGAACGTAAAGATTTACGTGAGATTCATGCCCACCAGAACATCGGTAAAACATAATGAGAAAAAACATTATCTCAGAGACCAACTAGATTCCTAAAGTAATTCCAAATAGCAGTTGCAGAATAGTTACTAAAGAACAAGTGAGACATAGATTCCAGCCCACTTGATCCACATCACCTGCACCTAGACACGATTGGGATGCCGATTCTCCGAAGATTCTCATCTAGTGGTAACATGTTAGGTAAAGTTCTTCACATAAACAAAGAAACCTTCAGAGGAAGTCCAACATCCCATATGAAAGAAAAAAGCTCAAGACGTGGATTCGGGGTCCTTGACAAGCTTCACGCCACTTTAAGCGAGAAAGGACTGTCGTCCAATCCGAAACCACCACCATGTGATTCCGAAAAAGGCTTTCACGGATTACATATGTTTCCACGTCTCACTAGTATAGGATTGGACGTCGGAAAAGTTCGTGGTCAAATGTCAGCGGTACTTGGTGTGAAGGAACGACGCCCATAAGGAATCGTTTGCTTCAAACCTACACCACAACTTACAAGCATAGGCAGTGTGGATATCCCTAGGATTTCGGAGATCTAACCCCACTTCACTTTTGGAATGACAAATGATATCCCGTGAAATCCAATGGTGATGTTCAACATTATCATTTTTACTCCAGAAAAAGGATAAAGCCAACGAACGATAAGAGCGTAAGAAAGAAGAGATAGAAGTCATGATAGCAAAAACATGTGATCTTATAGTGTCTAGAATAAAAATTTTAAGAATCAGTCTTCCTGCTTAAGAAAGAAGAGACGCATTCAAATGAATGATCTTCCCCCTTAATTTATCAGCAAGTGGATCGAAAATGACGTTGAGCTTCCGACCTCTATATAGCACAATACGGAGGTAAGTTAAGGGATGGGAGGCAGCCTTCAAAACCCGTGAAGGTTTCAAACCACAAGGATCTAACCGAGGACAAGTCTTTCGCCGGTATGAAGCAAATTTTAGCAGCATTAACGAGTTGATCCGACCATCTCTCGTATTGCTGGATGAAGCTAACAAGACGACAAATTGAGCGATAACTTCTATTCATAAAAATAATAGTGTCGTCAGTGAAGGATATAGAAGAAATAAGAGGACATCTCGCTGGGATACCAAACATCTGAATCCGATTCGCTATCGTGAGGAAGTGTAAGCCCCGCACGAAAACCTTTACATCAATCACAAAGAGAAGGAGAGAGGGTCTCTTTGACGAAGACCCCTTCCCGCCTTGAAATAACCATTGGCCGATCCATTGAACGAAAAAACAGCAGTAGGAAATGGGCCTCCATATAAGATCAATAAGGGATTTCGGAAAGCCGAAAACCCTTAGAACCTTAATGATGAAAAACCAGGACATGCGACCATTAGACTTTGCCATATCCAGCTTAACGACTATATTAGAACCTCTGACTTTACGATCGATATGAGGAACCAGTTCCTGAGCTAAAAGGATGTTATCTGTACTCAAATGTTCTTTTACAAACCCACCTGAGAAGAGGAGATGACACGCTCAAGAAACGTAGCCAGCCTAATGTCCAGAACCGTGGAGATATCCTTATTAGTGAAATTACACAAACTGATTGGATGAAAATCCATGCATGAATGAGGATTTTCATACTTAGGGATAAGAACCAAATTGGTGGAAGTTCAACCTTGAGGAAGATCTCCATCGGAAAAGAAAAATTGGATATCTAGGCAGAAGTCTAACTAGATGATGGCCAGACACTCCTGGAAAAAAAATCTCATTAAAGTCATCGGGCCCACTCGCACTATCCTTACTAAGAGCAAAGACGCAAGCTCGTATTTCTTCCGAAAAAGGAGGAACAACAATATCAACAATCTCAGAAGGAAGTACTAACCTAGGAATGAAGGCTAGCAAGGTCGAATCAGAGACGATAACGTAAGGGGAACCAAGGAATGGTTGGAAATGAGCCAGAATTTTCTCTTTGACCTCCTCGATAGTGGATGCCATAGAGAGATCAGGGCACTGGATCTGAAAAATTGTAAGAAGATTATTCTTCTTATAAATGGAAGAGTGGAAGAACTTGGAGTTCGTATCACCATCGACCACCCATTTAATCCTCGCCTTCTGGTAAAGATAGTCGTTCTCAATACAAAGCTCCAACGGAAAGGAAAGCTGGACCAGCTCCTATGTCTCCTTGTTAGCGGAAGAATGATCTCGTCAAACGAAGCTTCCGCTAGAATAAGAATCTCCTATGCCGCTCTAACACGGTCGAAGACATTCTTGAAAACTTGGACGTTCCAAGACTTTAGACAAGCCTTAAGACGCTTCAGCTTTCGCGAAAACACAGAAACTGGGGACCCAGAAACATGAGCGTTCCAAAAGTCATCCACAAATCGATGGAACGAGCTATGGGATCTCCACATACTTTGGAACCTAAAATAAGAAGGGCCCTAAAGAGAAAGGGTAGAGCAGCTAAGAAACATAGGAGCATGGTCCGAGAAAGTACGATGAAGATGGGAAAACACAAAACGTGAAGGGAAGGTTGAACAAGCCCTCCAATCCGAAAATCATATCTAGTCTAGATAGAATCCGGTTTGGCCCTTCTTGGTTATTACACCAAGTAAAAGCTGAACCGACAAAAGTCACCTCAGAAAGACCCGTGTTAATGATAAAGGCATTAAATTCCGTAAGCATTGAACAATTTGCGATAATGTTGCCTTGTCTCTCGGCTTGGGAGGCGACTAGATTAAAGTTGCCTCCCACAACCAAAACCTGAAAACCCAAAGCGGAAAGAGAGGAATTCTGACTGTAGAGACAACCTCTCCATCCAATCACACTTTGCATAAACTGCCGAAAAGAGAAAGGGAGTAGAGAACGATGGAGCCAAACAATCCACAGAAAGAAGCTGGATGGAATCGAAAACAGATTGGACCACTAAGCCTATGGACCAAAGGATCCAAATCTTTCCAGACACATTGGTTAAGGGCCCACCAAAGCACAGAAACAAAACGACACTAGTGGCCTCATCTAGACCCATAAAAGGTTCCACAAATGCCACTAGATAGACATAATGCTTCCTAACGATGCTCTTAACTCTAGACATCGACGCATATTTCCCAATACAACGGACGCTCCAGAAGAGGAAGTTCGCCATCAGTGAAGCAAGGGAAAGAAGAGTCAAGAAGGGAAGGGACACCATTTCCATCTCAGACAAGGTATAGAGTGTGTTGAGTAGATCTAACGATCTTATCAGACGTCTCTATAGAGCGTGTACGAATGGTGCGAGGGTGCGAGGAAGGGCTCTCCGTACGAAGAGAGGGGAAAGAAGATTCAACTAAAGAAGTGGCAGATCACGAAGCACCAGTCCGCAATGGACTTGAATTCTTAGTAAGACGATATAGACGATCATTAATGATCATTATCTCCTCCTCACCGGGAAAGGGACAAAAAAGAACGCAGAGGATCACTACGCTATAGATGGTCTACTTCAACACCAAAGAAGTGATGCAGGATGAAACACCCCACCCTCCATTAAGGTCACTCACAAGGGACTGCCTTAACTTTGGTGGAGGTTTGTAAGTAAAAGTCACAGATAAAACACAAGACAGATATAAACACACACACATATATATATAAGCAGCGGAAAACAGCAGACTTTTATTTCATAAAATACTTGTTCATGCAACATATTTCCCTAATTGTCTCATAACAACTTCCAAAAACATCACAACATCATTTCTGTCTTAGTTTTTAAATAAAGAAGCATAAAACGTGATTAAAACTGCATAAATCCCCATAGAGTGTGACTAACAGCCATAGCCAAGGAAAGAGACTCCAAACCGTACATCAACTTTCTTGAAGCTTTTAAAGAATTTGACTAAGCTGAGCTATTTCCTCCCTATGGACCTGGGAAGGGAGGGGGGGGAAAGGAAGAAAAGAAGACGAAAGAAAATAGGGTCAGACATAAAGCCTGGTAAGTCTAGTGACTCTTCAGTATGAAAATAAGAATAAGGGCATGATAGGCATAAACTGGAACAGGAAAGTATCATAAACTAAGATAAAGTAGTTTTGAAACGAATGTACAATCGCACCCCACACTATATCTCTGCACCAACTTGTATTATCTTAACTGTCACCCCATGCTGAGGGTGAAGTGATCCCGTTTCTAAAGAAGCACCCTATGCTGAGGGTAAAGTGATTCTGTTTCTAAAGATGCACCCTATGCTGAGGGTAAAGTGATCCCGTTTCAAAAGATGCACCCGATGCTGAGGGTAAGTGATACCCTTATTTTAAAGATCGGCTCCTAATCGCATAATCATCTGTGTCTTACGGCCCCCAGGAATTGTAGATACCTATGCTGGCCCCACCATGGGGTGTATCAAGTCCCATGGTGGTGACCCGACACGGACCTTAGAATGGATAGGTTATACTACTGGTGCCCCCAGTGCCATGTTTGTCTGCTTCGAAGTGTGTGCACGCCCGCACTCCGTTAGAACCCACACTGTTGCTCCCACCGCCGTCGCTTTGACCGCTTACAATCAGCCCAGTAATCGGGCCCCACCCTGCCTAGTTTCAGGGTACCATGATACCTAATTGGGTTACTGTTGAAAGGGGTCCCCGTTACTAGGGTTTTCTAGGCAAACATGCTAAGTGGTTAAGTGTCTGTATTTACCTAACCCCACCCATCAATTTTATTAACATGTTGAATTGGTTAAGTGTTTTAGTTAGCTTAACCCTACCATCTGTCCTTAGCCTTTTAAAGTACCGACCACTCACATTAGACAGATATTGTTACGGTTACTGGATGTGCCGGTCGGTTCCGGGAAGATTTACACCGTAACTCAGTCTAACCTCGGGTCCTTATTGGGCTCAGTGCTTAACCACCCACATTGGATAGGTATTGTTGTGACTACTGGACAACCGGGCGGGTCCAGGCAGATTTACATCACAACTCAATCCAATCTCGTGTTAAGCATATTCGTATTTTCTAAGTTTACATATTTGTCTTTATTTCTGAATATATGTAAATTCGTCAACAATAAATGTTGTGGCCCACTTTCCAAGTTTAACCTTTTTGGTATAAAGAATTTATACCATTTAAATGCCACCAATTTTTGGCATGTGACAAACATGCCAATTTCATATATTTTTATGACAAATTTTCTAATATCCCCAACGTTACCCCGTTTAAACATTAGGCTAACAATCTTAGCCTAATTTTCGTTCGCATAGTTTTTAACATATGATATTAGGCTAAAAACTTAGCCTAATTTAGCGCACACAAATAGGCATAAGGGAAAACATAACATAGGGGTAAACTTGGCATTTTTGGCATAGTCAATATGAACATCATAGGCGTGAACTTGCAAAATAGCCAACATGAATGTCATAGATGTGATCTTGCAAACTAGTCAATATACATATATGTGAATTTGCAACATAGCCTAAATCAATTTTACATATATGTGAATTTGCATTGAAATAAGGGTCGAACCAAATAGGTGTCACATGAATTAGCATATGATTTAGAAAACATAAGTCTAAACTTGTTTTTGGATCGAGGCATAACATCGAACATCACTAGCACGTGACAAGAATATGACTTTTTCATAAATATGTATAACTTTATGACAAGGGTGTGAACTAGATCCAATCGCATATCTAATTACAACATGAAACATGTACTAAACTGGACCTTGACATGGATCCAATTAGGAACTTGCAACTTTTACATAAACATAGGGACATGTATATGAATATAACCATTTAGGCATAAAGATTTTCTAGCATAAAGTATATACATGAGGTTCTAATCACAAACGATCTATATAATCACATAATCATGAACTATACAACTTGCTTGTGATGTTGTTGTCATTCTAAAAGTACAATAGGATCAACATCAATCTTAATTATATCACAAACATCCCAATTTCATTCGCAACACAATCATTTCAAAATATAGATATGAATTAACATCGTCGTTACATAATAGCACAATTCCACTTCCAATTTACATCGAATCAATTCTTAGTTTTATTCTCATCGAAAAAATCACTATACTTACAATAAACGACGAACTTGGATTCCGAATTCTGAATTTTGGATTTGAAATGCTTTCCTTTGGGTAGACTATCGTTGTTTTGATTCGTGTTTTGCTTTAGTATTGGCTTGTCTCTAGGCTTTCTAACTGACGGCCACTCCTAGTTTCTTTCCAGCAGCATGACGGCTTTAGTATTATATTATTTGTGTGAATTTAGGGTTAGACTTGAGTTGTATTTATAGAATTTCAATCTAATTAGAGCCGTCGATGAAGCTAGAGTGAATCCAGACCATCCATCTCAAGAGAAGCCAATTAGAAAGTGACATGTAAGCCCTAGTGACTCAGCCAAGCCACAGAATTCGACCAGACCCTGACCAGGCCAGCCAGGGCCTGACCAAACAGAGTTTCAGGCCTGGGCGCACTTGGCATGCGTGCCAGTGCTAAAATTGTACTGGCGCACTTCCCAAGTGCGCCAGTTCAATTTTGTTCTGGCGCAGTTCCCAAGTGCACCAGTGCATTCTGACCCGTTTCTGGTTTTTCTGCCCAACTCCGTTCGTCCATATCTTCTTCATACGATATCCGTTTTACGCAAACTTGGACTCTATCTCAAGCAGAATTTCGAGACGAACGCAATGGCGTAACCATTTCCCTTGATTTCATCATTTAGAATTAATTATAATTTAATTTTTTAAGTTATAGTTAACGGAAAATTCGGGGTGTTACATTCTCCCCTCCTTAACGGATTTCGTCCCCGAAATCTTCAAGTCTAGGTGAACGTAATTCCTAAC
Source organism: Allium sativum (assembly GCA_030737875.1). NCBI lineage: Eukaryota > Viridiplantae > Streptophyta > Magnoliopsida > Asparagales > Amaryllidaceae > Allium > Allium sativum. The sequence continues at coordinate 170,822,823 of CM060924.1, read as the reverse complement.
ATCCAATCGTCCATCTACTCAACCAACAAACACAGGCGTCCATTATCCTTAAAAGACTTCTAATGCTTTATGATTTATATGCATGGTGTGTGTATATGTCCTTAACTAATGCAAAATCAGGCGGTCTACTGATCTAGTTGACCTCCTTAATGCAAATCATGTAAGTGTCATGAATCCATTATGTATGAAAAAATTTCCTTCCTCAAAATTCTACATGAGTGCGCAACCATCAATACAAATGCGACATCCATATGACAACATATCAAGTTTCAACCATATACAAATATGAATACATAAATGCATATGCAATATGAAGTGATTGAGCCGATCTAAGACCTAGGTTGTGTGTGTATATGCATCCACGAGCAACCACTAGCAACCACTTGCAACTACTTACAGGCGTCAACCATAAAACGTTTCAAATACATGTTTACATCCAAAGGGGTTTCTACCTAAGGATAAAGGATAATATCGAGGAGATATACCTAAAAAGATAGATACAAGCACAACTTAAGGAAAAAGAGAGGTCAAAGATGTACCCTTAAAAAGAAAAGGGTAGGCTGCACGTATTCTAACCTCAGTTTCCCAAGTCGCGTCTTCCTCGGCGTCGCTCCACTGAACCTTGATGATCTTCACTTCGCGATTGCGTAGCTTTTTGATTTCAGTTCCTACGATTCGAGTTGGAACTCTCCTCACAGTTGCTTCACGTTCCACTTCGGCTTTTCTAAAATGCTTGGCTCCACCACTTCCGCTGATTCACGTAGACATTTTCGGAGATGAGAAACGTGAAAGACATTGTGAATTCCAGCCAATCTTTCAGGCAGATCTACTCTATAAGCCATTTTCCCAACCTTCTCGATGATAGGGAACGGTCCTACAAATCTTGGTGCTAGCTTTCCTGCGGATCCAAAGCGAACGACATTCCTTAAAGGGGATACCTTAAAGAAAACCATGTCCCCAACCTCAAACTCAAGGTCGGTCCTTCTTTTGTCGGCGTAGGATTTCTGTCTGTCTTGGGCAGTCTTCATTCTCCTTCATATCAAGTCCAATTTTTCTGAAGTCTCTCTGATCCTGGACCAAGTATAATCTTGTCAGTGGACTCCTACCAACAAGCTGGTGATCGGCAAGGTCTTCCATACAAAGCTTCGAAGGGCGCCATACCGATGGTGGCTTGGTAATTGTTGTTATAGGCGAATTCCACTAAAGGAAGGTGATCCTCCCAAGTCCCTCCGAAGTCAAGAACGCACAGTCTTAGAAGAACCTCTAGTACTCTATTCACCCTTTCTGTCTGACCATCAGTTTGGGGGTGATAGGTCGTGCTCAAGCATAACTGTGTGCCGACAGCTTCTTGCAGACTCCACCAAAATTCGCTCGTGAAGATGGGGTCTCTGTCACTCACTATGCTGGAGGTTATTCCATGGAGTTGAACAACTTCCTTGAGATAAAGAGAAGCTAGCGACGAAGCGATCCTCCTACTCTTGATAGGTATAAAGTGGGCGCTTTTAGTAAGCCTTTCCACTATTACCTAAATGCTAGTATTTCCTCTTCTTGACCTAGGTAACCCGTCAATGAAGTCCATTGAAATGCTATCCCACTTCCATTGCGGGACTTCTAGAGGATGAAGTAGTCCTCCAGGTTTCTTTTGTTCCGCCTTGACCTGTTGGCATGTCACGCATTTAGAAACGAAATCTGCCACATCCTTCTTCATGCCGCTCCAGTAGAAAACTCTCTTTACGTCCTTGTACATCTTATCTCCACCTGGATGTATTGTCATCTTGGAATGATGTGCCCCCTTGAGAACCTTCTTCACAAAATCCTTAGCTTGTGGGACGCATAGCCTTCCGTCCCGTCTCAGCCAACCCTTATCATCGATGGAGTACCTATTGTGGTGACTGGAAGTTTCACCCCTAATTAGTTTATCAATCACATCCACAAGCTGAGGGTCTTCTCGTTGTGCGGCCCCTATCGAGTCTAAAAGAGTGGGTCGTACTTCTAGGGATGCCAATAAACCAGGTATAAAATATGAGGAGGTCCTAAAGTCAAAACTGGCTATATACTCCAAGCTTTGCCTTTCTACAAAGAGAGGGCTTAAGGTCAGTTTCTTTCGGCTCAACGCGTCTGCTACTACATTGCCTTTGCCGGGAGTATAGGAAATTTCAAAATCATATGAGGCAAGGAACTCCATCCACCTTTGCTGCCTCAAGTTAAGATCTTTCTGCGAGAAAAGAAACTTCAATGATTTATGGTCAGTGTGTAATTCGAACTTCTCACCTAGGAGATAATGGCGCCAAGACTTAAGCGCAAAGACGATGGCGGCCAACTCAAGATCATGGGTTGGGTAGTTCTTTACATGCACTTTCAATTATCTTCCACCATAAGCTACTACCCTCCCTTCTTGCATCAGAACAGCGCCTAGCCCCGTACCACAAGCATCTGTATATACTGTGAACATTTGGCTTCCATCTGGAAAAGTCAGAACTGGGGATGTTGTGAGAGCCCTTTTGTAACACCCCGAATTTCAATTAACACTAATGGTTAGTAATTAAAGTATAATTAATCTCAGATTTGAGAATCAGGGGAAACGGGCTGCGTCATTGCGTTCGTCTCGGAAAAATACGCGAAATAGAGTCCGAGTTTGCGTAAAACGGGTACCGTATGAAAGAGATATGGACGAACGAAGTTAGGCAGAAAAACCCGAAACAGGCCAGAAATGCACTGGCGCACTTGTGAAGTGCGCCAGCACAAAAATACACTGGTGCACTTGGGAAGTGCGCCCATGTCGGGACAAGAAACCTGCACAGTTTCTAGAGAGTTCTGTGGTTGGGTGCACCAGTTTGGGGTTTGGGCTTGGTCTTAGGGCTGGTTTTTGGAAGGTTCCGAAATCTAAGGGTCCTAATCTAAGTTAGGGTTAATCTAAGGGCCTAAAACACTCACCTAATCTATAAATACACCCTAATACTACCCTAATTCATACTAAAAATAGAAATGATGCCACCATGCCGCCAAAATCAAACTTGAGAGGAACCTCCACTAGTTTATGAAGAAAGTTGCAAGCTAATCAACCTCTAATCATCATCTTCTTCTTGTATAGCAACTAGTTCTACTACATAAGTTTGCTAATCTTGGTTTTGGTCAGTTTCTATCACTTTAATAACCAATTGCTAAATTAAGTAGATGAGATATGATGAGATCATGCGGTTTTGTATGCGGATTTGTGGGTTTTAAGTCATATGATATGATGTTAGTTTGCTAATCTATGTTTAATGTTAACCCTATGTTTATGCAAGTTAAGTATGTGGGTTTATGCAAGTTAAGTGATGGGTTTCATGCATGCTAAGCATTGGGTTTCATGCATGCTAAGCATTGGCTTTTATGCATGCTAAGTATTTGATTTTATGCATGCTAAGTGTTTGGTTTTATGCATGCTAAGTATTTGATTTTATGCATGCTAAGTATTTGATTTTATGCATGCTAAGTATTTGATTTTATGCATGCTAAGTGTTTGGTTTTATGCATGCTAAGTATTTGATTTTATGCATGCTAACTATTTGATTTTATGCATGCTAAGTGTTTGGTTTTATGCATGCTAAGTGTTTGGTTTTATGCATGCTAAGTGTTTGGTTCTATGCATACATTATGACATGCAAGTTTACCCTTTTTCTAAATAAGATGCATACATATGCAAGATGACACCTTTGTATGCTATGCATACATATGCATGTTTACCCTATTATGATGCAAGTTCATATGCAAGTTTGTCTCTTTTTATGATATGCATAACATATGCGAGTTTGCCTCTATGCATGACATGTTATGCAAGTTCACATGCAAGTTTATGTGCAAGTTCATATGCAAGTTTATGTGCAAGTTCATATGCAAGTTTGTCTCTTTTTATGACATGCATAATGCAAGTTTGGGTTAAATGCTAGTTGGGTTTAATGTATGCTCATATATGCAAGTTGACACCTTTTGAACCCATGATAAAGTTATAAGCTATGTTGGTTAAACCCATGACATTTGTGATGAATCTTCCCTTTTATTATGTCACGTTACGAGAACGAATTACGTGGGGAACGATGGGGTTAATATGCATGTTAATAAAATGATGTGGAATGGGTATGCTTAAGAGTAACATAAATTAAATGGACATAATTGGGAATTTACCTATTGAGTTAGGTCTACCCATATTATGGAGTTGGGAATTTACCTATTGAGTTAGGTCTACCCATACTACGGAGTTGGGAATTTACCTATTGAGTTAGGTCTACCCATATTCTGGAAAACATGATTAATTAATTAGGGATAATTAATATAAATTATGAGGGTGATTAATTAGGTGTAATTAATCGACTAAGACACGAGGTTGGACTCAGTTGTAGCGTAAAACTGCCCGGACCCAACCGGCTTAACCATTTGCTACAAATGTTAGCCCAATGTGAGAGGTCTTAGGCACAAATTAAATACGTGATTAAAGTAAAGACACGAGGTTAGACCCTTTTTATGACGTAAGGCTGCCCGGACCCAACCGGCATATCCAGCAGTCATAAAAGACAGTCTAATGTGAGAGGTCTTTATGAGGTCATGATCTTAACAAATTAATTAAGAAACACTTTACCATATTAGCATGTAGAGGGACATGAGGGGTTAAGTGGGGGCCTTGGGTGGCAATAGAAAATACGATTAGAATACTTAACCAAAGTGGAACATGTAATTAAAACATGGTTAAAGGGTTAAGTAAGTGCTTTGGGTGGCATGTGGAAATCTAGTGGGTGCCTTGAATGGAAATTAAAATATGATTAATGACTTAACCAGAATTTATAACATGTAAGTGGACATGGTTAAAGGGTTAAGCGGGATTCACTAGAAATAACAAGCTTAGGTGGTAGCTTGTGGGGGCCCATTTCAACCAATATCCCAAACGTATCTTAGTGGGCTCGACTCTAGTCGAGTGACGGGACACGCATATTGGGCTTGACTATAAGAGGCCAAAATGGGTTAGCGGTGGCAACGCATGACCAACGGGTTTCATATGCGTGTGTGGACCCGGCCTGGTAAATAAGACGTTGTTGCATCGTGTAGATATAAGCCGTGCACCGTTAATTTTATCAGGTTGCCATGTTGGGGAATGGTACACCCCACGGTGGGGCCAGCACGGGTATCTACGTTAGGGAGCCGATCGAATGGGGAGTAGTGTGTACACCTAGTGGATTGTAGGGCCCCGTGGCGTCTACTTAGTCACCTAGGGGTACGCGAGAACTATTAAGTTAATTTTATAAGTCCATGGGTGGGATCAACCTTTAAGTTAGGAACGACTGGTGTGGTGCAGTTTAGTAATTTACCTTTGGAAGGGTAGATGCGTCTTTATCTTTTATCTTAGTTTAGTTGACTGCTTAGTGTATCCATTCATCCCCATTAGTTACCGTATATCAGTTTATGTCTTCTCTGGTTAGTTTAACGATTGTATTGTTAAAGTTATAGGACTCGCTCAGACTTATGTCTGACCCCGTTGTTTTTATCTTTTTTTCCCAACCCTCGGGTCCTACGGTGGATCCTAGCAGTAGTGGAGCTTGATCGGATTGCTGTTCCAGTCTTTAGGAGCTTGGATAGATGTAAAGCTCCAGTTACCCAGTTATCTTTTCTTTTGTCATGGCTATTGTATGAGAGTGGGATTATGTACTTCTTTATTTTGATGGATATTGTACTTGACTTTTATTGTGGTTTTATGATGTAACCAGACATGTTTTACTTCCGCTGTTATGAGATGATGTTTTAAATTTCAAGTACTATTTATATCTGTCTTGTTGTAATTTTTCTGTTCTATATTCACTAAAATACTCCATCGATGCTATGGCATTCCCTTAGTGAGTGATCATAGCGGGAGTGGGGTGTTACACGTGGTATCAGAGCTGAAGGTTACCGGAACAGATAAATTTTTGAGAAAAATACTTTTTTTAGAAAATAGTAAAGGTATTATTTTTGGAAAAAGTATTTTCAAAAACATGTCTTTTAAGAGAAAAGTTTTTGAAAGAAAAGCATAATCCCCAATAGCCATATCTATATCTTTCGAATTCTCCGTTTTGAATCTCTTCCTCTCTCGTTTTGAGTTTCCCCTCCGCGTATAGATGACCTTTCTAAGATAGATAAGAATGGAAAACCACTTCAAGGGACTTAGACGTTAGTCAGATTAGAAGTTGGTTCAAGAAGGAGGAGGACTGGTAGGTATCTATTGGATAGACGAAGGGAGGAAGGCTCAAATAGTTGTTTGGTTAATGAAGGCGAGTAGTTATCCTTTTGGGAGGAATAGGACACCTTATTAGGATTGTTCAAAGAGGCAAGGGCAAGGTACATAATCTCCTAGAGGGTAGTTGTATTCCCTCACGACTAGGGTACCAAATGGGGATAGACCGTCTAGGTTGGAATTTGGATTTCTTTATTATCCGATTCGAACTTTATTTAATTCTGACGCATCGAGTTCGTTTATCTCATCATTGTTAGTTGAGTCACTGCACTTAGACACCAGTTAGTAGATGACCCCTTAGTTGTTTCAAACCCAATTGGGGCTCCATGAAGTGTTTGGGTTTGAAAGTTGCTATACTTAGCGTTGAGAGTAGATGTGATGCTTTTTGGGCTTCACGAGCTATGGGTTAGTTTTGGGCATGGACTGGTTATCCAGTAGGGGTGCCGTTCTTGATTTTGAAGGGAGAGTTGTTAGGCTTATGACCCGCTTGGGTAACACTCTCGAGATCTCTTGTGATCCCATGGAATCTGTTATGCTAAGTTATCTAGAATCGCTTGACACGTCGGTCGAGAGTTTGCGATCTGTTAGAGTGGTCCGGGAATACTCGGATGTGTTTGAGGAGGTGAAGGGCTTACCTCCGGAGCGGGAGATTGACTTCCGAATATATCTGGTAGACAATGCTAAACCTGTATCTTTACCAGTGCGCCACATGGCTCCTCGTGAGAGGAGGGAACTCCATAAGCAAGTAGCGGAGTTGCTTGAGAAGGGGTCCATAAGACAAAGTATATCGGAGTGGGGTGCTCCAGTAGTTTTTGCTACGAAGGCGGATGGGTCCCTCAGACTTTGTGTAGGCTAAAGAGAACTAAATAAACTCACAAAGAAGAATAGACACCCATTGCCGAGGATTGATGATCTCTTTGATCAGTTGGTTGGCGCCTCAGTATTTTCGCAGTTGGACTCAACCACGGGGTTTCGTCAGTTGAGAGTGGCTGAGGATAGTATAGAGAAGATTGCCTTTAGGACTCCGGATGGTTTTATGAGTGGCTGGTGATGCCATTTGGTTAGACGAACGCCTCCGCATACTTTGTTGATTTGATGAGAAGGGTGTTCAGGGAGTACCTAAATAAGTTCGTGATGATCTTGGTGGATGACATCTTGGTCTTTTCTAGGAGCGAAATAAGTTTTTGTATGTGCTCAATAGGTTGAGCAAAGCCAGTTATGGGATAAACGGTGGTTTTGGAGCGAGACTGGAAAGGACATCCAGAGTTGGACAAGGGCTTAATTATTTAGCCGTTTTTACTAGTATCATCTCACGTAGGTCGTCTGAATTCGAAGGAGGTATCCCTTGGGTGTTTGTCTGATATTGGTTTAGGCCTTTGGGGCTTGCATTTGGGGGATGTCGATTTCAACTAAGGTGGTCTGCGTGAGAGATGGATAGTTGTGACGATTTTGCATGGGAGAATATCCTGATTTTCTCTAGAAGTGAAGAAAAGCATGCCCTACATCTTAGGGAAGTGTTGGAGACTCTTTGAGCGCATTGTCTTAAGACAACAAAGGTGGATGGAATTCTTAGCATCCTATGAGTTTGAGATAGCGTATACCCCTGGCAAGGGTAACGTGGTGGCAGACGCCTTGAGCAGAAAAAGGCTGTCTTTGAGTCCATTGTTCGTGGAATGGCGAAGCTTGGAGTTTAATTCTATGATTGACTTTAGACCTTCCGTTGACTTTGTACCCGGTTTGCTAGCCTCCTTGGAGGTTAGGCCTACTCTTTTGGGGCGGATTTGCGAGGCTCAGCGAGACGACCCACAGTTGGTTGAGTTGGTAGAGAAGCTTATAAGGGGGGAGTCGTCCAGCCATTTGGGTAGATACACCATAGATGATAGGGGATGGTTGCATAGAGATGGTAGACTTTGTGTACCGCAAGATGAGGGTTTGAAGAAGGCTATTTTGGATGATGCACATCGTTCAAGAATGACTATTCATCCCGGTGGAGACAAAATGTACCAAGATATGAAGAGAGTTTTCTTCTGGGCCGGTATGAAGAAAGATGTAGCCGAGTATGTGGCTAGATGCTTAGTCTGCCAACAAGTTAAAGCGGAGCAAAGGAAACCCGGTGGGTTGCTACACCCATTGGAAGTTCCGCAATGGAAGTGGGATAGTGTCTCGATGGATTTCATCGATGGGTTACCGAGATCGAGGAAGGGCAATACAGGAATTTGGGTTGTGGTAGACAGACTTACCAAGAGTGCCCATTTTATACCCGTGAAGAGTAAGAGGACCGCTCCATGGCTTGCTTCAGTCTATGTTAGAGAGATTGTTAGATTGCATGGCGTACCATCCAGCATTGTGAGTGATCGAGATCCTATCTTCACTAGTGAGTTTTGGAGAAGTTTGCAAGAGGCGGTAGGGACTCAGTTGTGTTTGAGCACCGCATATCATCCTCAGACGGACGGTCAGACCGAGAGGGTGAACCGTATCTTAGAAGATCTTTTGAGGCTTTGTATCTTGGATTTTGGAGGTACATGGGAAGAACATCTTCCTTTGGTGGAGTTCGCATACAATAACAGCTTTCAGTCTAGTATTGGCATGGCACCTTTCGAAGCTCTTTATGGAAGGCCTTGTCGATCTCCTACATGTTGGTGGGAATCTACGGATAAGATCTTGCTTGGGCCAGATATGGTTAGAGAGACTTCAGAGAAGATTGATTTGATTCGAAGAAGGATGAAGGCAGCGCAAGATAGACAGAAATCTTATGCGGATCGGAGAAGGACGGATCTTGAGTTTGAGGTTGGGGACATGGATTTTGTCAAAGTATCTCCGTTGAGAAATGTTGTTCGCTTTGGGTCCGTTGGGAAGTTAGCACCGAGGTTTGTTGGGCCGTTTCCTATTAAGGAAAGGATTGGACGGATGACATATAGGGTGGAGTTGCCCGACAGACTTAGTGGTGTTCATGATGTATTCCATGTATCACATTTGAGGAAGTGCTTACATGAGACCGTAGAGGTCGTAGAGCCGAGCTTGCTTAGAGATGTAGAGGTAGAGCGTGATGCGACGATTCGACGAGCTCCTACTCGCATCCTTGGGTCAGAAACTAGGAAGTTGAGGAACAGAGAAGTTCAGCTAGTTAAAGTGCAATGGGGAGATGACGAAAGCAATGCTACTTGGGAGACAGAAGCGAAGATGCGTTCTTTGTACCCATTTCTTTTTGAGAGTATGTCTTTTAACTTCTCCTTTATCGCTTGTCTAGTACTTATCTTATCTTTAGTATATCCTCTCGCTAGTACCTATGACCTTTAGATAGGGTAAAGCCTATGGTTGAAACATGTGTTTGAAACATGTTATAGTTGATGGATGCATGTGGATGCAATTGGTTGCTAGTGGTTGCTCGTGGATGCATATACACACACATTAGGCACTAGATCGGCTCAGTCACTTCATGTTGCATATCGCATAAATGGATGTGGTAGTTAGATTGATGGATGTATCATGGCTGTGTTAACATGTGGATGATGCATTTTTGTGTATGGTTGTGCACGCATATAGAAATTGTATGTGTCAATAGGGTTTCGCATACATATTGGATGCATGGCACTATCATGGTTTGCATTAAGGAGGTCGACTGAATCAGTAGACCGCCTGATTTTGCATTAGTATACGGACATATACACACACTTTCTGCATATGTTCATACATCATTAGAAGTTTCTAAGGATAATGGTTGCTTGTGGTTGATGGTTTAGTAGATGGTTGTTTGGTTGGTAGGATACGTTCTTCTTGACTTAGAGATTTCGAGGACGAAATCCTTTAAGTAGGGGAGAATGTAACACCCCGAATTTCAATTAACACTAATGGTTAGTAATTAAAGTATAATTAATCTCAGATGTGAGAATCAGGGGAAACGGGCTGCGTCATTGCGTTCGTCTTGGAAAAATACGCGAAATAGAGTCCGAGTTTGCGTAAAACGGGTACCGTATGAAAGAGATATGGACGAACGAAGTTAGGCAGAAAAACCCGAAACAGGCCAGAAATGCACTGGCGCACTTGTGAAGTGCGCCAGCACAAAAATACACTGGCGCACTTGGGAAGTGCGCCCATGTCGGGACAGGAAACCTGCACAGTTTCTAGAGAGTTCTGTGGTTGGGTGCACCAGTTTGGGGTTTGGGCTTGGTCTTAGGGCAGGTTTCTGGAAGGTTCCGAAGTCTAAGGGTCCTAATCTAAGTTAGGGTTAATCTAAGGGCCTAAAACACTCACCTAATCTATAAATACACCCTAATACTACCCTAATTCATACTAAAACTAGAAATGATGCCACCATGCCGCCAAAATCAAACTTGAGAGGAACCTCCACTAGTTTATGAAGAAAGTTGCAAGCTAATCAACCTCTAATCATCATCTTCTTCTTGTATAGAAACTAGTTCTACTACATAAGTTTGCTAATCTTGGTTTTGGTGAGTTTCTATCACTTTAATAACCAATTGCTAAATTAAGTAGATGAGATATGATGAGATCATGCGGTTTTGTATGCGGATTTGTGGGTTTTAAGTCATATGATATGATGTTAGTTTGCTAATCTATGTTTAATGTTAACCCTATGTTTATGCAAGTTAAGTATGTGGGTTTATGAAAGTTAAGTGATAGGTTTCATGCATGCTAAGCATTGGGTTTCATGCATGCTAAGCATTGGGTTTTATGCATGCTAAGTATTTGATTTTATGCATGCTAAGTATTTGGTTTTATGCATGCTAAGTATTTGATTTTATGCATGCTAAGTATTTGATTTTATGCATGCTAAGTATTTGATTTTATGCATGCTAAGTGTTTGGTTTTATGCATGCTAAGTATTTGATTTTATGCATGCTAAGTATTTGATTTTATGCATGCTAAGTGTTTGGTTTTATGCATGCTAAGTATTTGATTTTATGCATGCTAAGTGTTTGGTTCTATGCATACATTATGACATGCAAGTTTACCCTTTTTCTAAATAAGATGCATACATATGCAAGATGACACCTTTGTATGCTATGCATACATATGCATGTTTACCCTATTATGATGCAAGTTCATATGCAAGTTTGTCTCTTTTTATGATATGCATAACATATGCGAGTTTGCCTCTATGTATGACATGTTATGCAAGTTCACATGCAAGTTTATGTGCAAGTTCATATGCAAGTTTATGTGCAAGTTCATATGCAAGTTTGTCTCTTTTTATGACATGCATAATGCAAGTTTGGGTTAAATGCTAGTTGGGTTTAATGTATGCTCATATATGCAAGTTGACACCTTTTGAACCCATGATAAAGTTATAAGCTATGTTGGTTAAACCCATGACATTTGTGATGAATCTTCCCTTTTATTATGTCACGTTACGAGAACGAATTACGTGGGGAACGATGGGGTTAATATGCATGTTAATAAAATGACGTGGAATGGGTATGCTTAAGAGTAACATAAATTAAATGGACATAATTGGGAATTTACCTATTGAGTTAGGTCTACCCATATTATGGAGTTGGGAATTTACCTATTGAGTTAGGTCTACCCATACTACGGAGTTAGGAATTTACCTATTGAGTTAGGTCTACCCATATTCTGGAAAATATGATTAATTAATTAGGGATAATTAATATAAATTATGAGGGTGATTAATTAGGTGTAATTAATCGACTAAGACACGAGGTTGGACTCAGTTGTAGCGTAAAACTGCCCGGACCCAACCGGCTTAACCAGTTGCTACAAATGTTAGCCCAATGTGAGAGGTCTTAGGCACAAATTAAATACGTGATTAAATTAAAGACACGAGGTTAGACCCTTTTTATGACGTAAGGCTGCCCGGACCCAACCGGCATATCCAGCAGTCATTAAAGACGGTCTAATGTGAGAGGTCTTTATGAGATCATGATCTTAATTAATTAATTAAGAAACACTTAACCATATTAGCATGTAGAGGGACATGAGGGGTTAAGTGGGGGCCTTGGGTGGCAATAGAAAATACGATTAGAATACTTAACCAAAGTGGAACATGTAATTAAAACATGGTTAAAGGGTTAAGTAAGTGCTTTGGGTGGCATGTGGAAATCTAGTGGGTGCCTTGAATGGCAATTAAAATATGATTAATGACTTAACCAGAATTTATAACATGTAAGTGGACATGGTTAAAGGGTTAAGCGGGATTCACTAGAAATAACAAGCTTAGGTGGTAGCTTGTGGGGGCCCATTTCAACCAATATCCCAAACGTATCTTAGTGGGCTCGACTCTAGTCGAGTGACGGGACACGCATATTGGGCTTGACTATAAGATGCCAAAATGGGTTAGCGGTGGCAACGCATGACCAACGGGTTTCATATGCGTGTGTGGACCCGGGCTGGTAAATAAGACGTTGTTGCATCGTGTAGATATAAGCCGTGCACCGTTAATTTTATCAGGTTGCCACATTGGGTAATGGTACACCCCACGGTGGGGCCAGCACGGGTATCTACGTTAGGGAGCCGATCGAATGGGGAGTAGTGTGTACACCTAGTGGATTGTAGGGCCCCGTGGCGTCTACTTAGTCACCTAGGGGTACGCGAGAACTATTAAGTTAATTTTATAAGTCCATGGGTGGGATCAACCTTTAAGTTAGGAACGACTGGTGTGGTGCAGTTTAGTAATTTACCTTTGGAAGGGTAGATGCGTCTTTATCTTTTATCTTAGTTTAGTTGACTGCTTAGTGTAGCCATTCATCCCCATTAGTTACCGTATATCAGTTTATGTCTTCTCTGGTTACTTTAACGATTGTATTGTTAAAGTTATAGGACTCGCTCAGACTTATGTCTGACCCCATTGTTTTTATCTTTTTTTCCCAACCCTCAGGTCCTACGGTGGATCCTAGCAGTAGTGGAGCTTGATCGGATTGCTGTTCCAGTCTTTAGGAGCTTGGATAGATGTAAAGCTCCAGTTACCCAGTTATCTTTTCTTTTGTCATGGCTATTGTATGAGAGTGGGATTATGTACTTCTTTATTTTGATGGATATTGTACTTGACTTTTATTGTGGTTTTATGATGTAACCAGACATGTTTTACTTCCGCTGTTATGAGATGATGTTTTAAATTTCAAGTACTATTTATATCTGTCTTGTTGTAATTTTTCTGTTCTATATTCACTAAAATACTCCACCGATGCTATGGCATTCCCTTAGTGAGTGATCATAGCGGGAGTGGGGTGTTACACCTTTTTAATCGTTGGAAAGCAAACTCGCAATCCAAATCCCAAGTGAATGCCAGATTCTTCTTTGTTAGCCTTGTGAGTGGAGCTGAGATTTTCGCGAAATCCCTAATGAACTTTCAGCAAAAAACGGCTAGCCCAAGAAAGCTTCGAACTTCGATTGCATTTCTTGGTGCCTTCCAATCTTGCACTGCCACCACTTTCGCGGGGTCCACAGCCAACCGTTCTTTGGACACTATATGCCCCAGAAATCTTACTTCCTTTCTCCAAAAGTGGCACTTGGAGAATTTGGCTCTTAGCTGATGTGCACGGAGAGTATCCATGATCTCTTTCGGATCTGAGCATGTTCTTCCTCATTTTTTGAGAAGATCAAGATATCATCTATGAAGACCACCACGAACTTATTGAGGAATTCTCTGAACACCCTGCTCATCAGGTCTACGAAATAAGCGGGTGCGTTTTTCAAACCGAAAGGAATGACAAGCCACTCGAAGAAACCGTCTGGGGTTCTGAACGCCGTTTTATCAATGCTATCTTCAGCTTCCCTTAGCTGATGGAACCCACTAGCCAGATTAAGTTGGGAGAAGACCGACGCACCTACAAGCTGATCAAACAAATCGTCTATTCGGGGAAGCGGGTGTCTATTCTTCTTAGTCAGCTTGTTTAGCTCCCTATAATCCACACAAAGACGTAGTGAACCATCCACTTTGGTGGCGAACACCACTGGAGCACCTCATTCCGAGATACTCCTTCTTATAAACCCCTTCTCAAGAAGCTCTCTGTACGAAGAGAGGGGAAAGAAGAGAGGGGAAAGAAGATTCAACTAAATAAGTGGCAGATCACGAAGCACCAGTCCGCAATGGACACGAATTCTTAGTAAGACGATATAGACGATCATTATCTCCTCCTTACCAAGAAAGGGGCAAAAAAGATCGCAGAGGATCACTACGCTATAGATGGTCTACTTCAACACCAAAGAAGTGATGCAGGATGAAACACCCCACCCTCCATTAAGGTCACTCACAAGGGACTGCCTTAACTTTGGTGGAGGTTTGTAAGTAAAAGTCACAGATAAAACACAAGACAGATATAAACACACATATATATAAGCAGCGGAAAACAGCAGACTTTTATTTCATAAAATACTTGTTCATACAACATATTTCCCTAATTGTCTCATAACAACTTCCAAAAACATTACAACATCATTTCTGTCTTGGTTTTTAAATAAAGAAGCATAAAACATGATTAAAACTGCATAAATCCCCATAGAGTGTGACCAGCAGCCATAGCCAAGGAAAGAGATCCAAACCATACATCAACTTTCTTGAAGCTTTTAAAGAATCTGACTAAGCTGAGCTATTTCCTCCCTGTGGACCTAGGGGGGAGGGGACGGAAGAAAAGAAGACGAAAGAAAATAGGGTCAGACATAAAGCCTGGTAAGTCTAGTGACTTTTCAGTATGAAAATAAGAATAAGGGCATGGTAGGTAGGGATGAGCAGGAAAACCGATTACGAACCGAAACCAAACCGAAACTGCATAAAACCGCTAAAAACCGCATCTTAAAAAACCGCACCGAAGTAAAACCGCAAAACCGATGAAACCGCACCATTAGTATGGTCTGGGTTCGGTTTTCATCCTTTTTCAAACCGCAAAACCGAAACAGCACCGAATGTTACTTATACGTAAATTTTAACGCTACCTTCTCAAATTTAGCGTCAGGCAAATCTGCACGTTCACTACTTGGCAATCATGGAAGCAAAAGAGCAGCAATACATGTTGCAGCACTCTAACTGCACGGCTATATTGACTCAAATTGCCAAGATTACTCATGACGTGTTGACGGAAATGTATGATCATAGAAAGGATTTACAAAAGAAAACAAAACTAATATTGAACACCTTGAGAAGCTATCAAGTCCTACCACCAGACAAAGCTCTTATTGCATTAGCTATAGAGGTTAAAAAGAAGCAGTATGCTACTATGAGAAGTATCTAAAACAAGTTCTACATACTGCTTTCGATCCATCAGAATTATGATTTGGATTACATCCATTACCTTGATGTCATTTATAGTAAGATGGTATTAGGATTGGACCGATTGGTCATTACAGTAAAAGAGTTTTCATTTGCATGTGAAGATCAATATGACAAACTGGACAAATAAAAAAGCCTCTGCCCTAGCTTTAAACATTTCATGTGCATCATCATCTAAGGGAACGATGTTTTTTTTGTTAATTGGTTTTAAAACCGAAACCGCACTTTTAAAAACCGAAACCGCACTTTTAAAACGAAACCGCACAAACGGTTTTTGGTCCGGTTCCGGTTCCTACTTTTGAAAACCGCACTCTAGCAGTTCCGGGTGCGGTTTTAAGTTAAAACCGCACCAAACCGCACCATACTCATCCCTAATGGTAGGCATAAACTGGAACAGGAAAGTATCATAAACAAAGATAAAGTAGTTTTGAAACGAATATATACTATCGCACCCCACACTATATCTCTACACCTACTTGTATTATCTTAACTGTCACCGCATGCTGAGGGTGAAGTGATCTCGTTTCTAAAGATGCACCCTATGTTGAGGGTAAAGTGATCCAGTTTCTAAAGATGCACCCTAAGCTGAGGGTAAAGTGATCTTGTTTCTAAAGATGCACCCTATGCTGAGGGTAAGTGATCCCCTTATTTTAAAGATCGGCTCCTACTCACATAATCATCTGTGTCTTACGGCCCCCAGGAATTGTAGATACCTATGCTGGCCCCACCATAGGGTGTATCAAGTCCCATGGTGGTGACCCGACACAGACCTTAGAATGCATAGGTTATACTACTGGTGCGCCCAGTGCCCTGTTTGTCTGCTCCGAAGTGCATGCACGCCCGCACTCTGTTGGAACCCACACTGTTGCATCCACCGCCGTCACTTTGACCGCTTACAATTAGCCCAGTAATCGTGCCCCACACTGCCTAGTTTCAGGGTACCATGATACCTAATTGGGTTACTACTGAAATGGGTCCCCGTTACTAGGGTTTTCTAGTCAAACATGCTAAGTTGTTAAGTGTCTGTATTTACCTAAACCCACCCATCAATTTTATTAACATGTTAAATTGGTTAAGTGTTTTAGTTAACTTAACCCTACCATCTTTCCTTAGCCTTTTAGAGCACCGGCCACTCACATTAGACAAATATTGTTACGGTTACTGGATGTGCCGGTCGGTTCCAGGAAGATTTACACCGTAACTCAGTCTAACCTGGGGTCCTTATTGGGCTCAATGCTTAACCACCCACATTGGATAGGTATTGTTCTGACTACTGGACGCCGAGCTGGTCCCGGCGGATTTACATCAGAACTCAATCCAACCTCTTGTTAAGCATATTCGTATTTTCTAAATTTACATATTTGTCTTTATTTCTGAATATATGTAAATTCGTCAACAATTAAATGTTGTGGCCCACTTTCCAAGTTTAACCTTTTTGGTATAAAGAATTTATACCGTTTAAATGCCACCAATTTTTGGCATGTGACAAACATGCCAATTTCATATATTTTTATGACAAGTTTTCTAATATTCCCAACGTTACCCCGTTTAAACATTAGGCTAACAATCTTAGCCTAATTTTCGTTCGCATATTTTTAACATATGATGTTAGGCTAAAAACTTAGCCTAATTTAGCGCACACAAATAGGCATAAGGGAAAACATAACATAGGTGTAAACTTGGCATTTTTGGCATAGTCAATATGAACATCATAGGTGTGAACTTGCAAAATAGCCAACATGAATGTCATAGATGTGATCTTGCAATATAGTCAATATACATATATGTGAATTTGCAACATAGCCTAAATCAATTTTACATATATGTGAATTTACATTGAAATAAGGGTCTAACCAAATAGGTGTCACATGAATTAGCATATGATTTAGACAACATAAGTCTAAACTTGTTTTTGGATCTAGGCATAACATCGAACATCACTAGCACATGACAAGAATATGACTTTTTCATAAATATGTATAACTTTATGACAGGGGTGTGAATTAGATCCAATCGCATATCTAATTACAACATGAAACATGTACTAAAGTGGATCTTGACATGGATCCATTTTGGAACTTGCAACTTTTACATAATCATAGGGACATGTATATGAACATAACCATTTAGGCATAAAGATTTTCTAGCATAAAGTATATACATGAGGTTCTAATCACAAACGATCTATATAATCACATAATAATGAACTATACACCTTGCTTGTAATGTTGTTGTCATTCTAAAAGTACAATAGGATCAACATCAATGTTAATTATATCACAAACATCCCAATTTCATTCGCAACACAATCATTTCAGAACACAGATATGAATTAACATCGTCGTTAAATAATAGCACAATTCCACTTCCAATTTACATCGAATCAATTCTTAGTTTTATTCTCATCGGAAAAATCCCTATAATTACAACGAACGACGAACTTGGATTCTGGATTCTGGATTTGAAAGGCTTTCCTTTGGGTAGACTATCGTTGTTTTGATTCGTGTTTTGCTTTAGTATTGGCTTGTCTCTAGGCTTTCTAACTGAAGGCCACTCCTAGTTTCTTTCCAGCAGCATGACGGCTTTAGTATTATATTATTTGTGTGAATTTAGGGTTAGACTTGAGTTGGATTTTATAGAATTTCAATCTAATTAGAGTCGTCGATGAAGCTAGAGTGAATCCAGACCATCCAATCAGAAAGTGACATGTAAGCCCTAGTGACTCAGCCAAGCCTCAGAATTCGACCAGACCCTGACCAGGCCAGCCAGAGCCTGACCAAACAGAGTTTCAGGCCTGGGCGCACTTGGCAAGTGCGCCAGTGCTAAAATTGTACTGGCGCACTTCCTAAGTGCGCCAGTTCAATTTTGTTCTGGCGCACTTCCCAAGTGCGCCAGTGCATTCTGACTCGTTTCTGGTTTTTCTGCCCAACTTCGTTCGTCCATATCTTCTTCATACGATATCCGTTTTACGCAAACTTGGACTCTATCTCAAGCAGAATTTCAAGACGAACGTAATGGCATAACCCATTTCCCTTGATTTCATCATTTAGAATTAATTATACTTTAATTTGTTAAGTTACAGTTAACGGAAAATTCGAGGTGTTACACAGGAAGTGCTAAAAAATTTTGCTACAGGCAAAAAAAGATCAAAGGCAATAGTTTCTCGGTGTTGCAACGCGTTTCCCTAGAGTCAAAGACAACATCTTTACCATCCAATGACAACATTTTCCTTGTGTCGCCATATATACTGATTTTACTTAAAAGTAGGCCCCACATTATGTATAGTAACAATTTTACCATCTAATGGCAACACTTTTACATTCCAAAAATGTTGCTATAGATATTTCATCTCTAATAAGATTACTATATATTTAATAGAATAATACTGCATAGAATTTGAATTCAAACAGTGTTTTACTAAATAAAATACTTTATTTCAACAATTGAAGTAGTACAATTATCTGACTCCAACTATTTACAACTCAATGATTTACTACAACACTGATTATTCAAGTATACAAATATTCCTCACTATATCACCTAGTTCAATCATTACGTATGCAGTTTCAGTTTGTACAGATACTGAAAAATATATGCCAAGCCTAAGTTGAGCCGAGTGCCGAGCCGAAGGCAAGCCGAGTAGCGGGTCCAAGGACAGCCCCGATGGCAGTTCAGGGAACCGCAGTCCCGACGATTAGGTCGAACAAGTGGGCACCTTTTGATTCATCCGATTTCGGAAGACAAAGCCTTCTTTGAAACGATGTTGCTTTGATTCAAAATTCCATCAACACACCTGTCAATTATGGAAACACACACATAGCAAGCTGGAACAAAATTAGATTTATATTCAAACAAATATTATTTTATTTTAAATTATATTTTCCTCAGATTTCTGGTGTCCTTCCCATCGTCTTTCTGGACTTGGTTTAATATGTATTCTAATGATATTCAAGTATGGCATAATATTATAAGAGATTATATTTATCCAAGTATAGCAAGAAGGCCAGATACTTGAATACATGAATGCAGTCAGGTTGAATGTGTGTGCAAGGATCAAAATAGTTCAAGAAGTGGAATATATAGTTCATATATATATATATATATAATATGCATATATTAAATATATATGGATGTACATATGTATATATAATATATACAAGTATGCACAAGAATGGTACAACAAGGGTTCAAGACCAGGCAACACAATGGCCAAGATAGAGCAAGGCATACAACAATATCGAGTGCAGAATCAAGGTGACATGGTGAACAAACATGGACAGTGGCATCACACAAATAAATGCACATCAGCTCGATGAACTCACAAGCAAGTCGGCAGCAACTCAAATACAAGGATATGTAGTAAATAACAAGGTATAAGGTAGAGTGCACCAACATGTTCAAGTGCACAAGCAAGGTATAACCAGTAAAAAAAAACTTATCATCCTTGGCTATATCATATAGGAATACTTACGCTTGAAATCAAAGTGGCAAATCCCGTAGAAACAAGAAACGAACACTCCCAGAGTTTATCTCTGAATTTGAAAATATATTGATTTGACCAAAATTCATCTTCCATTAATCAACATATAAACTTTCATCTTCCATTAATCAGCGATAAGTCAAAGCTTCCATATTTGACATGAAGGGACCAATTCAAAGTCGAGTCATTCATCACAAAATTTAATTCTAGAAAGTTTGAATATTTCAAACTTGACAAAATCGGAGCAACAAATCCCAACCAAATCTAATGTTGAAATCAGAGTTTATTTAACAATTCGAAACCCTACAAATTCACATGAATCCATCATAGGCAAAGGTGAGATTGAAATCAAACAACCAAACAATAATCAAAAGTAAAAAAGGGCAAAATCACGTACTAATTTTAGAGATCGATTTCGTCTCAACAATACTAGGTTCGAAGATTATCAGAGCACCAGTAGAATTCGAGAAATCGACAACGAGAGGAGTAGTTGTAATTCGACGCAATCAGAGGATCATCCCGAATTAAAGAAGTTGAAGTCGCAATTTGTTGAAGAGGGCAAAAACCTAGTTTTCGATCGACCATTAAAATTGAAGTCGACTGTATTTTTTCTCAAGTGAAAATAGACTGAATTATGCTCTAGCAGGAAAATGAAAATTTGGGGAAAAGGAGCTGAAGCGGTGAAGGAAAATCAGATAGACATGGATCGGTAACGTATACCGTTGGATCGTATTCACGCGGATTGATAATTTTATTCACATGGCTACTGCAACATTGTATAGATATCTATGCTAACACCATGAAGCTAGTGTAGTAAAAGACAAAAATTAGCATAACTATCGTTACATTATTGTTAGCCTACTTTATGGATTAGGCTACACAAAGCTAAGAGAATAATCAGTGAATATGTTTGAAGGAAGGATACACAGCAGGGGCTTGGATAGGTTCGGGGACCCTCGAACCGAACCCTTTCACTATGAAGCAAGCGGGCCCAAAGATTGAAAAAGGGGGGAATATTCAGATCGGTTCAGCTCCGACCCGAACCCTATTTTTCTTCTTCCGGTCCGAACTGAGGATCAACATAATAGCGATTACACTCCACTTCTTCCTGAAGATCCGAAGCGATTATACTCCACTTTCCCACGATCTATGATGTGCTGTCGCCATCTCTAGGCATCCGAACTCGAAACGGACGGGATGAACTCCACATGGCACCGAACCGGATTAAGTTTTTGCCTATAAATACCTCATCAAGCATCGTTTGAAGGGATCCTTTAGCAAGTTAATCACTTAAGCTCCTACACCGTCGAATTTCCTTGTTTATTCAGATTACAATCAAACTCTTGAAGTGTATTTCATGAAAATCAAGAGAAATTATCAATTGTATAAGGGAGATTGAGTGAAATTCAGTATTGTATTTGTATTCATATCATCAATCAAAAAAGTATAAAGTGAACGTAGGCTCTTTAACGTCGAACCACTATGAATCTGGTGTTTTCATAGTTTTTCTTTCTAATTCATTAAGAATTATTGTTTGTTTGGGTGTTTGGACCACTTTTTGGTCATTTTGGTGCTTTCACTGAGAATCGTCGAATTCTCCGTACTTTGGACTATCATTCTACTATTTGGGTTCTCAAACCCGAAGAAGCTAGTCCACATTTTCAGTATCTCTGAAGCTTTCCTTGGTGAATTCTCGAAAGAATTAGATTTCATGACTAAAGAAAAAGGAAAGAGTCGCAAGTTGCTCGGGGAAATGAAGCGAATGAAGATCAGCAAGCTATGGTTGTAACCAGATCGAGGAGGCAGGGCTTAGGTCTGAACCGATCCGGAGGAGGTTCCCAAATCCAATCTGAACAAAGTGATATGATCTGCACCAAATATAATGACCCGAACCACTCAGGTGGAACCAACCCTAAACAGACGATGATGTGAGTGCATTTGGGCATACCTCCCCCCTCCTCGATGATCTGAACCGCAGAGGCAATGGTGGTCCAGTCCGAACTGAATGCATTTGAGGCTGGAACTTCTACTCGAGCCCCTACAAATGCTCCAATACCATCCGCGACA
Source organism: Allium sativum (assembly GCA_030737875.1). Taxonomy (NCBI): domain Eukaryota; kingdom Viridiplantae; phylum Streptophyta; class Magnoliopsida; order Asparagales; family Amaryllidaceae; genus Allium; species Allium sativum. Next base: position 170,800,797 of record CM060924.1, on the reverse strand, counting down.
ACTAATGATTAGCCTACTCCCTCTGCGCCCATCACACACATGTTTCTCTCGCAATTACTTGATATGCTAGATAGTACCAGGGATGCTTTAAAGGCCTATAAGCATGATAGCATTCTCATGCGAGAGAACATGAAAGCTATGAGCACGGAAATCTATGAACATTGAAGATAAAGAATGTCCTCTCCGACTCGTCGGCTCGCTGCGGACCATTCATCTTCTTCAGACGAAAAACATCCGTGTCAGGGAAGGCCGTATGAAAGGCCCGAGAATCTGGGTCAGTTAACATTTGCATCTTTGGGATCCCATGAGGATATGACCCGTGTTTTGGGACCTAATGACCCAAATTTGAGAGAAACAATGTTATTACCAATGCGAGGATCACACGTCCTTCCTAGGGACCCCAGTATCACTAATCCTACTCAAGGACAGCTTTCCATCCCACTCATCATGTAAGTGACTGATACTGTAGAGGGCAAGGAAGCTCCGCTTAGGCCCCAAAGTGGCCGACAATGCACCTAAGGGATATTGGAGGGCCCCGTAGAGCTAGAAGCACTGACACTGAGTCCACAGTGACTATTGCTGATGTGGAGGCAATGGTGAGGCAGATTATGGCAGATAGCTGAGGATAGAGAAATGAGGATTGGGGTACAGACCTAGTCATACGCCTTTCACTGATGACATATTAGACGTCTGATACCGAGACGATTCAATATGCCGACTATGAACAGTTATGCAGGCAAGGAAAATCTGGTTCAACACTTAATGAGATATTCATGGTATATGAACGCCGCCGCTGCTCCTGATGCGTGAAATGCAAGGCATACCCGATCTTCTTAGAAAATGTGGCATTAATGTGGTTTACCCGCCTACCGGTGCAATCAATCTCTAGTCTAAAAGAATTGAGTGAAAGGTTCATAAATCAATCCCGACTTCATGCTTAGAGGTCCAAGAACGTTATTAAATTATCCCTCATTATGCAATGTCCTGATGAAACTTTGAGGTCATACGTAGATCGCTTTAATCTAGTAGTCATGGAGGTCAGAGATCCTCACGAGCAATCCGTCTTGATGGCATTAATCGACGGAGTAGATAAAGATACTGAGTTTGACAAATACTTAGCTGGAAAACAGCCGCTGACCAAGGAGATATTCTATGAGAAACCAATATCCGACTACATCATGAAGAAATATACGATAATCGAAAAAGAAAATCTGACGGAGCGTCCAGAGAAGACATCAAAGCAATGTCGCCGTGAAACAGTCTGGCGACAGTTTAGGGAAGGTTGAGGTAAATGTTGGCAACTAGAATGAAGGAAATAACAATTGGAATAGAAACGGTGGAAAAAGGAATAGGAATCGAGGGAACAACTCTGAAAAATACCTCAATTTCAGACTTTCGTAACTTACACGTTGTTGAATGATACTGCAGAGAACATCTACCTAGATACTTATAACGTCTTATAGTACAAGAAACCTCCGCCCAGAGACTCCACTGAGAAGGAGTTTGCAACTGGAAAATTTTGTCTGTTTCGTGGAACTCATGGTCACTCTACTAATGAGTGTCGTCATCTAAGAGACATTGTTGAAAAGTTGCTTCGGGAAGGAAAGTTAGACAAGTAAAATGTTGCCCCAAGGGATAGGGGCAAGGAGGGAAAGCCCCGAATCAAAACCAACTTGCTTCTAAGCCCGTAGCTCAACAGAAGGGAAAAGGTATTGTTATATACACCATCGTTGGAGGACCACACCCAGCTGGTCCAGTAACAGGGAAATGGAAGAGTATGTCAATGCATCCAAACATCCCAAAATAGGGGAATGTAGCAACCTTGAAGAAACCACCAGTAAAACAATAGAAAATAGCTACTGATGATATCGTCTTCCGAGACAAGGAAAGTGTTGGGGTTGAAGCACCGAGCACTGATCTTTTAGTAATAACTACCGCCATTGGACCTGCGATAGTCAAGGAAGTCCTTGTGGATAATGGGACCTCTGTTAACATCCTATTTAAAAAGGCTTTCGATCAGATGAAACTAGAAATGAAGGACTTAAAGCCATGAGAATGTTGGATTCGTGGCTATAATGGAACCTCAACTGCTCCGATTAGAGCAATAGACTTACCTATAAAGTTAGGCGAGTGAGAGCGTAGAAGAGTGAGGATTCTCCAATTCGTCGTCATGGACATTAACTCACTTTACAATGCTTTCCTAGGACGGACAACACTTTCGGAGTTTAGGGCCTGCGTTGCTCCATGGTGCCTGCTAATGAAATCCCCAAAAGATGCTAGAGTGGGAATGATTCGAGGCAATCAAATTACCGAAAGAGCCTACTATATGGTGGAGTTAAAAATGTTGCAAGACAAAAAGAGTTCAGAGCCTAAGAACACTTCCTTTCTTGTTGAGGAAAACTGAGCATAGCAACTAAGGACAATACCGCCAAGGGAGTTGCCTGACAACCGACTTGGAGATATTGATCCTAGAGAGGACGAGGAGCCAGGAACTAGAAAGGAAACCCCCAACGTGGCGACAATTGACATTCCAATAAATAGTGACAACTCGACAAAGGTCTTAAAGATTGGATCCCATTTGGATTCTTTCTGGATGAAAGAATTAACTGATTTTCTAAAAGCAAACCTCGACGTATTTGCTTGGATACACACAGACATGTGTGGAATTTCTCCCGCGATTATGAGTCATTCACTAAGCCTAAACCCAAAGCATCCACCTGTGAAACAAAAGAGGCATATGCTGGGCCCGGAGAGGTCAGCAGCCTTAAAAGAAGAGGTAGAGAAGTTAAGGAAAAAGGGTTCATTAGAGACTCGACATATCCCGACTGGATATCAAATCTTGTCTTAGTCAAGAAGTCAAATAGGAAGTGGTGGACGTGTATCGACTTTTCTGATTTGAATATAGCTTCCCTAAAGGACAGTTTTCCACTCTTTAGGATTGATCAATTGGTAGATTTGACGGCAGGGCATGAACTTCTCTCCTTCATGGACGCGTATTCGGGGTACAACCAGATCGCTATGCATGTACCGGATCAGGAACACACTAGTTTCATTATAGACTTAGGGTTGTACTATTATGTGGTGATGCCATTCGGAATAAAGAATGCCGGACCCACGTATCAGTGTTTGGTGAATCGGATGTTCAACACTCAGATCGGAAAAACAATGGAAGTTTATGTTGATGTCATGCTTGTAAAGTCCTGACATTCTTCTAATCACACGAAAGACTTGGCGGAGATGGTCAACATTTTACGGAAATACGGGATGAAATTGAACCCCTTGAAATGTTTATTCGGAGTCGCATCAAGAAAATTCCTCAGATTCATAGTCACTTCCTGGGGAATCGAGATTAATCCTGACCAAATTGCAGCAATCAAGAACATAGAAAAGCCGCGAAAAATCACAGATGTTCAGAGTTTGGCCAGAAAAGTTGCAACATTGAGTAGATTCATTTCCAAAGCTACAAACAAATGTGTTCCTTTTTTTGATCTAATTAAACGAGGGAAACGAAACTTCGAATGGACCCCTGACTGTGTAGTGGCCTTTCAAAACTTATTGAATTTTCTAGAAAAACCCCAATTTTGTCTACGCCGGTGGACCATGAGGACTTGTTCGTATATTTGGCAGTATCATCTCATGCCATCAGCTCAGCTCTGGTACGAGAGGAAGACAAGGTGCAGAGGCTGGTATATTATGTAAGCAAGAAATTAGCGGCAGTTGAATGTAACTACCCAAGGATAGAGAAACTTGCCTATAGCCTTCTGATTGCACCCCGTAAACTCCGTCATTATTTATAAGCTCATCCAATTGTGGTATACACTGATTTGCTGCTCCGCCAGGTCCTACAACGACCTTAGGCGTCTAGGAGACTGCTTAAGCGGAACATTGAATTAGGACAGTTCGACTTAAACTTCCAGTCTAGGAGATCAATAAGGGGACAAGCCTTAGCTGATTTTATTGCAGAGTTCACCTTTCTCGAAGAGGACATGTTAGATGATAAGGCAAACTCCTCAGAACCAAGTCTAGAATTTATCCCCTGGAAATTGTAAACAGATGGGGCCAAAAATGGTCGAAGGTCCGGCGCCGGAGTCATTTTAGTAACTCCTGAAGGCCAATCAATTTACTATGTCGTGCGGTTGGAATTCTCCGCTACCAACAATGATTTCGAGTACGAGGCCCTGATTGTCGAGCTAAAACTCGTCAAGGAAATAGGGGTTGTTGTATACAACGGTGTTCTATACACAATTATATGATTTTTGTTTGATGATAACAACCAAATGAATATTATTATAAATGTGTTCGGTTCTGTAATGATACACCACATTACAGATAGAAATATAATATTTATATTTAATTAAAATACTACTGGACAAGAATTAAAATATTCAAAACAGTATTTTATTAAATATAATATTTTATTTCAACAGTCAAAATGGTACAAATTTATAAACTTCACTATTTGTACATTTCACTGATATTCATTTCAATACAATCAACTTCATTGTATACAAAGCTCCTCACTACACCACTCACACTTAGTTACACAGACACATCACTCAATACAATCACCTTGATTTATACAATTAACTGACTCTACACTCAATCTTCTGTCTTCTATCTTCACAACTTTCAGTCAGTCCAGTCATCCACACCTGTCACATACAGAAACATACACACAGTATCTAGAATAGAAATAATATTTTGAAATTCTAACAGATAAATTTTTTATTTTAAAAATTTGTTTGCCTCAGAATTTTGGTGTGTTTCTCATCATTTTTCATGACTTGAGCTGATTCATCTGTGTTTAGACAGTTTATGATATTCATATTGAAATGCTGTAAATACCACAAGGCAGTAAGTTTGTGTGTGTGTGTGTGTATATATATATATAGTACAGGGACAAGAAAACTTGTCTGATTGACTGCATATACACACATGTATATATATGTATGTACGTGTGCGCTGCCTTGCCATTCAAAATTCAGTGTGCAACTAAGGAGAAGCCACGTGGACCAACTCGACTCAGTGCACAATGCAAATCAATGTGCAAATGTTCAGCTAGCATGGTGGTACAAGCATGGAACATATGAAAAAAAGAAGTGGTACAATTCAAACAGCAAATACATGTATGATGGACAAACAAGTTTCAGCTCAAACAGCAAAGCCAAGTGTCGAGCCAAGCCCAGTCATGACCAAATGCCAAAACAAAAACATGTAAGATCACAACATCAAGTGTGTTTAGCATGGCAGAACAACTCAATGAGCAAGGCAGGTTAATATATCATGTACAAAGCCAGTATACATCAACAGTTCAACATGATCGAATGGAGTAGCAGCACTCAAGAATGGTCAAATCATTGTATATGTTCAAGTGACATAGCAACAACTACTCAATAACATGGATACATGCACAAATGGGTGGAAATTCAGCAGCTACAAGATGAGACAACTACACAAACATTGAAGCAGCATATAGGTAAACAAGTGCAAGGAGATCACAAGTAAACATAATATAAATATGATGATGACAACAACAACGTGGTAAAATAAAGCTCAAGCCAAATTCATGAATAAGCCAAGGTGGAAAGTCAGCTCAGCATTTTTATATACATGGATGTCGGCACAGCATGATGGTGTATGAGTGAGCACAACATGGATCTACTGTAGCAGCATATACATTGTGGGCAATCAACAATGCTAAATGCAGTAATGTCATTAACAGTGCATGAAGAAACTTGTCAGTGTACATGTTGCAAGAGATGTACAAGTGCATTTCGAATTGTTTCCAGATTCAATAAATACATTGATGGCAACATTTCATGTTAGGAGATTTGCAGATTCAATCTTTTATTTTCAAGGAGTCAGCATGAAATCAGTGGATTCATTCAAGAACAAAATTGGCAAGAGTTTAATGCACATATGCAAATCATTCGAGAAATTGCAAAAATCAATTTTGTAATTAGTGCTCATAAAATTTATGGAGTAGAAAGTAGTTTCCAATTATGATACAACGAGCAGAAAAATCTCAGTGAATAACTTTTGGCAAGCAATTTCAAAATTTCCCGTTTTGAGTTGTAAATAAATGGGAATGCATGATTGTAACGACCCGGGTTTTGCCCGACCTTAATCGACCCAAAGATCGACCAAGACCGTTCAAAACTCGAATACGTTAACTTTGGGAATACAACACATCAGAACAATAACAACAGACTTTTATAACATTAATAATAAATGTTACATCAGAGTACAGAATATCAGAGTACATCGATTTAAATTACAGCGGAAGATAAATTACAATAAATTACAATATACAGCGGAAGACTATCAACTCTGGACACAGCTTTAGGCTTCGATCCAGAATCCTGCTTAAAAGAAATATCTGCAAAAAAAGCTACTCGACTGCCCGTGTGGAAAAGAGGGCACCCGAGTTTGCAAGTGAAACAAACTACAGGTCAGTCGTGGGACTGGTATGAGAATTCTTAACTAATATAATTACTAGTAATAGGGCAAATCCAAGGACCACGCCGCTAACGCGGAACGGGTTTACTCCAATGGACTGCCGTGCATAACTTAAAATAAATCGTTAAACAACGCAATGCTTTTTTTTTAGAAAAATGAAATCACCATAAGACTCAGGTTCCATCACACAATGCAACGCACACCAGAGGATAGAGTTTTACCTTATGGTGATTAAAAGATGATAAATACGTAAAAACGATATTATTATTAGTGTGTATATGTTTAAATAAAACATTTCAATCATAATATCAATCCTAGGAAGCATAGGTACCATATATTATGCCTCCGTACTAGTAATACAATCAAAACCGCATGGGGTCGTATTGGAAGTTGGATTTCCGTCATGATGGCTCCTGATTCGAAAGATCTATCGCGTAGTGCAATATGCACATCCGCACTTTTGGGCAATCAAGTAACACAGCGGCTTACGTCCCAGCGAGAGAAAACACCGCTTACTCTATATCCCTCTATATGGGAATCAGGAGTTTAAGCCCTATCCCTCTGAGCGTGGAGCGACCACACCCAGCTCATCCCGGTCGACCGAATCCATACAAATATCTAAAGTATACTGATCAAACCATCAGTTCACCATCATACCGGGGTGTGAGGCTCGCGAAGTAACGATATAGTCTTCATCCACAAGGCCTGCTTTTCAACAAAGCCTTGATCATCTTCATCTTCATCTTGGCATGCCACATCGTCAATCCATACCGTACCATTGATCATCCATCAATATATAAACGGGTGTTAAGTAAAGAATGAATTCTTCACCACCAACATTTATATATTGACAAAAAATCAATAACATGATATTAAGCGGAGTACGATGTCAGACACGCAATCCATTTAAAACTTATGCTCTGGGTCCGAGCGAAAGTCAAATCCATACAAATCAACACTCCGTCCGGACGGCCACCACTGTAGCCCCTTCAAGGTAGCTACTCCAATCATGGGCATCAGCAGTCGTCGTCCATTCGATGTGAAGACCGTCGGTCTTCTCTCGTCGTCTTCCAATCTTGGTTTTTAAACGTCGCTTAAATTATTTGGAATGAGATAGACTCGGACTTTCCAAATAATTCTCGCGGATATATATAAGTTGGAAATCATTTCATATCGTTTGATTTTAATCTTTATATATAATTATACATAATTCTCCATCCATTTCATTATTTTGGTAATCATGACAAATAAAGACATATAACATAACACACAATAATGTTTGTTTTAATTTAATCCACATACACATCCTAAGCATAACAATGTATATATTTCTATTTTCAATTCACACAAACATACAATTTCTTGTGCGCCATTCCTAATTCAACAAAAATGATTATTTTGTGTCATTCTTTTCTTTACAAGCAAAATGATATTCTTGCTTTAATCTTTCACATGAAAATGAAAGTTTCATATCTTTATTCTTTTTAATGAAATCAAATTCGTTAGAATGTAAATTTTTTTATATTCCAACATTCATAGTCGTATAATGAATATTATATATATTCATTTAGCATATGTAAATTTTATACGCCTCATTTCCACATTAAAAAGAATATTTCTAATGTACTAACATACCAACATATATGTTTTCTTCTCCTCTTTTCTAGTGTGTTAAACCTAACGTTTTCAATATATAGATATTGCTAACACTACAAGCAAACACTAAAAGAATATTTTTTTATGTCTGGCAATACTAACAATTCATAATAACATAAAAAGAATATTTTATGTTACATCGTTTCTAATATTTCATGTTATCTAACATAAATGGCATTTAATTTACATGTCATGTTTCTAACAAATGGTAATGTTTTGAATAAACGAAACATAACGCAACATTAAAATTCTATCTTTTTATTGTCTCCAAAAAGACAATAAAAATATAACATGAAAATTCTATTTTTCTACCACATCTAAAATGACGGTAAAATGTGACATAGCAAATATATCATTTTAATAGTTCTAAAATGACGGTGAAATATGACATAGCAAATCTATCATTTTAGTAGTTCTAAAATGACGGTGAAATATGACATAGCAAATCTATCATTTTAATAGTTCTAAAATGACGGTGAAATATGACATATTTCATTCACGAAATATGAGTCCTTTCTGTTACATGTAAATGGTATGTTTTGATTTAACAAAGCATAAATGATTCCTTTACATTACATACGAGTGCAATCTTTTTATCCCTTTTAACATTTACTAAAAATGTAATCTCTTTTTATCTTAAATGCAACATTTATAAGAAAATGTTATTTTATTTTAACGTACCATTTTTAACTAGCATGACATATTAATACTAATTATACATATCTTCTTAACAAAAACGTTATTTCTTTTCTTACTTTTCTAATTGAAAAAATATTAATTTTGTCCTTTAAACTTTTAATGCAAACAGAAATGTGAATTTTGTCCCACTTCTTTTCTTTAACGAAAATGTTAAATTTTGGTTTCAACTTATTCTCTAACAAAAATGTTAATTTTTGTTTCATTCCTTTAATGCTAACAAAAATGTTAATCCTTTCATTTAACAAAATATGTTAAATTTATTAATCTCCTTCATTTAAATGTATAAAAAGTATACATTTTCTATTCTTCTTTTTAAACAAAATGTTATACTTTGTTTAATTCTTCCTTTTTAAACAAAATGTTATACTTCGTTTATAAATCATGTTTTCACAAAAAATGTGATTTTCATTTGCATAACGCCTTTAAAAAAAAGTGTTGTTTTTAAACAAAATTGAAACTTTTTAATTTACCAAACAAAAGTAAATTCTCTTTTTATAAACAAATGTAATTCTTTATATTAACGAACTAAAGTGAATTCTATCTGTTAACAAACAAAAGTTCAAATCTTTTAATTGACAAACAAAGTTACAACCTTTGTATTTCAATTTAAGGTAAAATCATTTAATTTAACAAAACAAAAGGTGAAATCTTTATTTTAACAAACAAGGAGTGATATCTTTTATTTTATAAACAAAAAGTGATATCTTTTATTTTATAAACAAAAAGTGATATCTTTTATTTTATTCAAGATCTATTATTTCTTTATTCAATTCAAAGATGTATTCTTTTTGTTGGAAACGAAAAAGTCTATCCTTTTTGTTTGAACAAAAATGTATAATATAATCTACTCTTTTTGTTTAAACAAGAATGTATATTTTTGTCTCTCTAATCAATGTTAACAAAAAGTATATTTTTGTCTCTCTAATCAGTGTTAACAAAAAGTATATTTTTGTCTCTCTAATCAATGTTAACAAAAAGTATATTTTTGTCTCTCTAATCAATGTTAACAAAAAGTATATTTTGTCTCTCTAATCAATGTTAACAAAAAGTATATTTTTGTCTCTCATTAACAAAAATTGTAACTTTTGTTATTTTATTACATTTAATCAAAAATGTAACTTTTGTTCTTTATTTACATTTTAACAAAGAATGTAAATTTTGTTCTTAAATCAAGTTTCAACACAAAATGTTAATTTTGTTTTCATTTATTTAAAACAACAAAAATGAGTATTTATTCCAAACATTATTCTTTGCATTCTAATCCAATGACATTCTCGTCTAATGACATCTTAAATAAATGGCATTATAATATTTTAACATAAATGACACTCATGAATTTTAACATATATGAAATTCTAACATAATATCAAAGTGGTATGTTCATATTTCGATCCTAAGATAACATCATGATTTGATTTAACACAATTTGTAATTAAACAAACAAATAACACAACATGGCGGTTTAACGCAATAGGTAATTAACAAACAAATAACCAACATGGTGGTTTAACACAATTGGTAATTAACAAACAAATAACACAACATGGTGGTTTAACATAATTGGTAATTAACAAACAAATAACCCAATAATCATTAATCAAATCACGTATGGAAATTTCACAGAATGCTATAGCGTATGACATCAATTCTAGATACGTTTCATAATTAAGTAATTTTAATTATATAAGAAGAAAAGAAATAGAATTTCTCACATTGATTTTTGCTGAAAATTTGACTGTCTCAGATTCAGCTCTGGTTGGTGCCATCGCAAAGAGCTCGGAAAGATGAGTCCAACGCAATTTACGGTTCGTCAGTCGGACCTCGTACGAGAGAGTTATGATTTATTAAAGTTGGACATAATTAAATAATTAATTAATATTCGTGAAAATACCTAAAAATTTCACTGTCTCAGAATTGGACAAAATTAGTGTCCACGCTTCCATCTCGTCGCCACGATCCCAACGCACCTGAAATCGTCGAATTTCGACTTCGTATGAGTGAGTTATGCAATTTTAAAGTGCTGGAAATTAATTAAATAATTTAAAAATAAAATAGAAAATACCCCAGAAATCGTTGACCACGGGTTACTGTAGCAGCCGAAACTTTGACCGCGTTTTTCTCCCTGCTCCGACCACCTGCGACACCGCCGTCGCCACCGATGGATTCCCCTTCCCGAGCAGCTCCACCGCCCCAAACGCCATCGCCTGAAACATCCCCGACCGCCGCCGACGAGCCGTCTAACTTTGCACGTACCCCCCCCCCTCCGATCCGCCGCCTCGCTTTACCAAATCGTCTGAAACTTGGCGAGCACCTCCACCTCACGTAGACGAAGAACTTCCGTGTTCGTGACTTCGTCTAATTCTTCCTCGATTCACGAGAATTTCTTGATTTACGTTTTGAGCTTCTGAATTTCGAAAACAGCGAGCTTTAAGACGAGATTCCGGCGAATCCGAGCGCTGTTTGACGAAACCGACGACACCATTAGCTTCGTATCGTCGAGACCTTCGAGTGGACATATAATTTGCTATGGTTTGAAGAGATTTTATTTTCGACAAATTTTTGATTGAGGAAGAAGACAGCCATTGACAAGAGGAGGAAGGGAAAAAAGATTGGCTGCTGTACAATTTCGAATTTCAGCCTAAATTCTGAGGAAAAAGATAATATATAATATGGGTCTAATTTTGGTTTGGGCCCAAATATCATTACGTGTCCAATTACTCAATTTTCAACTGTTTTCTTCAATTCAAAAATTCTTATAAATACATGCTGATTTCAAAATTAATAAAGTTTTAAACATAATTATTTCGGGTCATTACGAATCCAACGAATCTGATTTCGTAATTTTCCGAGTCCGTATGAATTTATTGTGAATTTCCGAAGTCTGAAAATATGCTATTTTTCACTGTAAAAATTATACCGGCCACAAAATAACTCCGAAAGTTATGAATTTTGGAATTTAACCTTATTTTAATATTTCGAATCCATAGAAACTGGTTTCGTCGAATTCGGAGTTCGTTTGCAAAAATTCTATTTTTCAGGCGTATATTTTAATATTCAAAAATACCAAAAATAGTGGAAATTTTCCGAAACTCAGAAATATAAGTTCTTATAGTCATTTTTATATGTAAACAACATTCTGAAACTAATGGAGATGGTTTCGGGTCCTAATTCTTAATTCTGCAAAAATTTGTGTTTTGGGCCTTTAATAATATATATACGAATTCCATAGCGTTTTTCTGAAAATTTAATTTTCTCATAACTTACCATTTATAAACTGGAATCTTAATTTCTGAAACTCTTTGGAAAGATATTTTCAATACGGTCCTAGCGTTTCTTGTTTCGTCCAATTCCGATTTATATTTTATTTTATATAATTTTTCAAAGTTGGAATTTCAAAACTGAAATTACCGCGCCGTTTTCAGGCTCGGAATGGATTTAATATAAATTTCAAGTTCGCGCTCGAAATAAAATAAGTTTTTTTTTATCGTTATTATTTAAAATAAATAATTTTAAATATATTCATTCATTAAAAAATTTTAAAATAAAATTTTAAAATTAACCCCAAAAATCAGGGTTGTTACAATGATTTGGCAAGTTTGAATTCGAAATAGGAAAATAGAGATTTGGTTTAATCATATGTAGCATGGTGACAAGGAAATATGAAACTCGGCAACAAACAACAAAATTGAAAATCACTTTCCACATTTACCATCCTTAATTAAAGCCGAGAGATTTTATTTTCAAAAAAGAGAATCTGTTTCTGAAGACCACAATCAAGTCCAGATTCATGGAGGCAATCAAGGCAACAAAATTCCTTTTCAATCAAGGGCAATCAAAAAGAGAAATACACGCAATATCAAATCAAGTCAATATGGGAAATCAGAGCATTAATAGGATTATATAATCCCATATAAATTCACCCATCATCACTGGCAAAATAGATATCGAAACACAAGCGACAATTATTCAAAGAGCAGAGAAATTCAAATTCAGATTCACTCACAGTTTTCTGAAGGTTTCGATCGAGAGTGAGAGCAATCCCAAATTGAAGCATCAAGCCACAAAGATTCAAGCATCAGAACATTGGATTTCATCAATTAAGCATTTGTGTTTTGGTTCGGAGCAAAACCAGAAAAACCCTAGTTTTTCTTTTTCCAATTGCCACCGCCATTTCTATTGGAGAATCAGAAGTAATCGGGACAAATGAAACGAGGGTGGAACCTATTTTGAAAGTGGCTAGCCAACCTAGTTTAAATTGCTAATGGTAGTTTTAAAGTCTTTTTTAAAACTAGGGTTTTGATTTATTTTTTATTTGTTTTATTGTGTTGTAATTTCTCAAACAGTTTCTAGAGTTTGTAAAATTCTAGAGATCCACTTAGGGGTTTAACTGGCAGTTTCTAGAGTCTGTAAAATCTAGGTAGTTTTCTAGTTTCGTCTGTAAAACTAGAAAGTTGCTAGAGTCTGTAAAATCTAGGTGGTTTCCCAGTTTCATATGTAAAACTAGACAGTTTACAAGAGTCTGTAAAACTAGGGGAAAATCTGGTTTAGGGGATATAGACCAGTCTAGGGTTTTGAGCGTAGGGTTAGGACAGGAGCAGACGCTGAAATTTTACGTGGGATTGTAAGCGGGATCTGTTTATAACACCTAGTACAAACCTTAGGAATGCAGCAGTAGGCAGGATTTTGCCGAAGCTTGGTATATCTTGTGCCATTTACTTTTTGCATTTCTATTTCTACCGTATTCTGTGGTATGATTATTATTTCAATATCCCATCAGATTTTAACTCAACAAAAAATTATAATAAACCCTATTAACCCCCCCTCTAGGGTTAATCTAGATCCAACTGGGGTGACGGTGCTAAACATCTTCTGTGATTCCAAGATAGTTGGCAACCAAGTTTGAAAGGAATTCGAAGCTAGAGGACCACGACTAGTCACTTATCTTGGAAAATTAGAAGAGTTACTCGACAATCTGGAGTATTATAGCATAACTCATATCCCGTGGATAGAAACCAGAAAGAAGACAGACTAGCTAAGCTAGCGAGCTGTGACAATCCAGAAGAGACGAAGATGGTTCTAACATAGGTACTGAAATCACCAAGCTTCGATCAAATGGAAGTCGATCTAGTACTGGAACCTGAACTAGAAAGGGAGTCATGGATACACCCAGTAAGAACTTCCTGCAGAACGAAACACTTCCTATAAAGAAAAGCGAAAGACGAGATGTGGTTTGTAAAGCCGCGAGATATGTCTTACCAGACGGAATACTTTACCGCTAAGGATTTTCCATGCCTTTGCTCTGGTGCATAGCCCATGACGACATCAAACGTGTACTAGCAGAAGTGCACGAGGGTGAATGTGGAGACCACACCGGGGGCCAAACAATGGCAAAGAAAGTATTACGGTATGGATATTTTTGGCCTACCATAAATAAAGACGCTGCTGATTATTCACGATGCTGTAATAAATGCCAAAGACTTGCAAAAGTTCTTAGGGCACCTCCAAGTCAGCTTAAATCAATGGTGAGCCCATGGTCGTTCGCTATGTGGGGGATAAACATCATTGGAACCTGCTAATCGCCCAAGGAGGAGCCAAATATGCAATCATAGTAGTGGATTATTTCACAAAATGGGCAGAAGCCGAACCATTAACGACAATCACAACAAAGCAGGTGGTAAATTTTATGGTCAGGAATATAATCTGTCGGTTTGGGATACCAAGAACCATCATAACTGACAATGGAATCCAATTCGATAGCGCAGAATTCAGAAATTTCTGTCACAAGTATAAGATTGACAAGACACATACTACAGTAGCTCACCCACAATCAAATGGACAAGTTGAGGCGATAAACAATACTATTAAGTCTATCCTTAAAAAACGGTTGGAACAAGTAAAGGACATGTGGGTCTATGAGTTATCATTGGCATTATGGGCCTATCGAACAACCTACAAGACGGCTATGGGTCACACCCCTTTTTCACTCTCTTTCTGATCAAAAGCGGTAATCCCGATGGAGCTTAAAGTTCCTCTCACATGGCGACGTATTACGATCCGATGACAAACAAAGAGTTCTTCTTGAATAGTTGGTTATGGTCGAAGAGAAGAGGGATGAAGCAGACTTGCGTGCCTCGAGGCACAGACGCCAAGTAGCATGATAATACGACAAGAAGGTTAATTGTAACACCCCACCTCCGCTATGGTCACTCGCAAAGGGAATGCACTAGCTTTGGTGGAGTATTATCTAGGTAAACATGTACAGAAATAATACAAGACAGAACATATAAAATAGCGGAAGAAAACATGATTTCATTACTTTATAAAAGTAGTAAGGTCTGAAGCCTTTTACATCAAAGTGCCATTAAATTACTTACATCGAAACTTGTCTTGCAAAAATAAAGAAGCATAAAACCATAGTCATAAATTATTCCCCAAGTAAAACAGAAAAATAGCCATAGCCAAGAAAAGTCCAAGCCATAGGTGATGGTCTTGCAGCAGAAAATCCGAACTACGTAGCAACATTTCCTCCCTGTAAACCTGAGGGGGGGGGGAATGGAAGAAAAAGAGGCGAAACAAAACGGGGTCAGTCATAAAGACTGGTAAGTCCTAGCTACTTTCAGCCTAAAAACAGGTAAGAGTAACATGACATGTATAAACCAAAAGTAAACATAAGCATGATGACAAGATAAACAGATTAAACTAAGATAACAAGATAAACTCAAGTAACAAGATAACCAAGGTGACAGGATAAACTCAAGGTAACAGGATAAACTCGGAATAGCATCGCATGTCTAACGTCCTCTGCACCAACCGTACTAGCATCTTAACTCGTATCATCTTTTCCATGTATATGTATAGTCCCTTACCGTATGTCGTACGGGTTCCATCGCGTTATTCTATATTACCACAACGTAGTGCCACCATCCTTGAAATCGCTCGGACTGCCACCCTTGATTTGGCCAGTTTTCCTTATCACGAATTATAGCGTGTTAAACTAGGATTTACGCCACCTAGGACCACTAGGGATTATGCTACCTATTGGATGTTTTCTAGATTTGATCAGGGTTTATGCTACCTAGGACAACTAGGGATTATGCTACCTATCGACTATGCTCTTTTTCCACGTAACGATCTAATCGATCGACTCCCTACAAGTCCTAGCTCGTCGTGTGTCGGTGTCATACGGCCTAATCACGAATGTAGCTACTCTGTGCTAGGTCCATCCTAGGGTGTATCAAGCCCTAGGGTGTCAACCACTGATACCATTCCAAGCACACACGGTATACAACTACTGGTGCCCACGCCTGCTTTTTCAACTCCGGACTACGTGCACGACCATAGTCCGCCCGAACCTACAATGGCGCACTAAACTCAGCCGTCGTTTTGGTCGCTTACAATCAGCCCAGTAATCGTGCCCCACCCTAGCTTAGTCCCTAGGGTATCGTGATACATCTAAGAGGGTTACTGCTGAAAAGGACCGCGTAACTAGGGTTTCCGTCCAGCAGGTTAAGTGTATAGACTTAACCCCTATCAGTCTAGCATGTCAAGTTGGTTAAGTGTGGTCATTCAAGTTCGTGACTTAACCCGTCTGCATGTCATGTCAAACTGGCTAAGTGTTGTCATTCAAGTTCATGACTTAGCCCTACGAATCACGTGTCAAGTTGGTTAAGCGTATTCCATCGATTCATGACTTAACCGCATCCAAATCATCGTGTCAAATCGGTTAAGTATGTTTAATCTTAACCCCATCAAATTACCGTGTTAGATTGGTTAAGTATATTCAAGCTTAACCCCATCAAATTACCGTGTTAGATTGGTTGAGTATATTCAAGCTTAACCCCCATCAAATTACCATGTTATATTGGTTAAGTATACTCAAGTGATTCATGACTTAACCCCATCAAGTTACCTTGTTAGATTGGTTGAGTATATGTTAACCTAAACCCCATCCACTAGTCATATTATAATGGTTAAGTGTTACCCTCATACGTTTACTTAACCCTACCATGCATTGCGTTACACTAGTCGGGTGTTATCGACCCATTTAGGTTAAACTAACCCTTCCTCAAATCGTGTTATATAGTTAAGTGTCATCAAGTAATCAAGTCCGGTTTTACTTAACCCACCCATCCACGTCATGTTGGTTAATTGTCATTAGCCTAATTAAGTTACTTAACCCACCCGTCCATGTCATATTGGTTAAGTGTCATTAGCCTAATCAAGTTACTTAACCCACCCGTCCATGTCATATTGGTTAAGTGTCATTAGCCTAATCAAGTTACTTAACCCACCCGTCCATGTCATATTGGTTAAGTGTCATTACCATTTATTATTTACTAATGCATCAACCTCTCACATTGGACTTGTTTGCGGCCACTGGATACGCCAGGCGGTTCCGGGCAGAATTTCACCGCAAACCCATTCCAACCTCGGGTTCAAGCATTACCACAATCTAATCTTTGCCTACGACCTCTCACATTGGACTATTATTGTTGTGGTCACTGGATATGCCAGGCGGTTCCGGGCAGAATTACACCACAACTCAAGTCCAACCTCGTGTCGAAGGCATCCATTAGATTGTTAATTACGTATGTGTCTTCTGAGTCAAAATCCCCACTTTACATATTACTAAACATATGCCCAAGTTCCACATTACATGCCCATGAAAATATGTACCCAATTCTAGCCACTTTACATATGTCCAATTCTCTCCTATTTGCATGTATGCCAAGTTTATGACATCCCAACCCTATCAAGTTCTAGCCAAAGTTACATGTTGTCAAGTTCATGCCCAAATAAACCCAAATCATGGTTTATGTTTCCAATTCCACTTATGCCTAGTTAACGTAAGCCCAACCCCTTGATTTAACTTGCATAGTCTCAAAACCCGTGATTTAATTCATATGTCAACTCATGTATGCCGAAACTTGCAAATAATATTGGCAATACCCCGAATTTTCCTTTTTCATGTTATGCATAAATTCGACCACCCATACCTATATCCAAATAGGTGAAATCCCAATATTCCCCCGTATAGAAATCGCACGTAAATCGTAGTTTAGGCCTAGGTCCGAAATCGACCAAGGTTCATCAAAAGAAAATAAATAGGGGAAGGTAGAAACTTTGCATAAAACAAGATCCAAGAGAAAATCATCATTACATGCATGATAAGAACATGAAAAAGTGATTTGCAACATGCATAGGTTCAAATTAATGTCATAGCAACATCTCCAAAGGTCAAGATCCAAAATGAACAAGAATAAGCATGGATTGAACATCATGCATAAATCCAATTCCAACTTTATCACATGTCATATTCAAGTTATCGTTTCAATCTAAAAGCATCTAGAACTTACAAATCGTGGCTAGTGAATTAGGAGCAAGAATCGTCATAGAATCGTTGTAGCGATGTTGATCTACTCTCTTGATTTGATGTAGAAAGCTTGCTCCTTTGTCATGGATCTAGTTTGAATGCTCAAGCCTTTGAAGTTGGAGATGGAGGCCATGATCAAGAGAGATTTTGACAGCACTTCGTTGTTAGAATGAATTGTAGTGAATTAGGCTAGGTCTTAGGATGTTTTTATAGAAGTTAGGACAAGTTTAGGCCCTTAGATTAACCCTAGTTTAGATCTGGACCACTGAAAATCGTCACAGGGAAACCAACCAGACCACACAAGTAAGCAGGTGCACCAGGCCAACTTGGCCCAACTAGGGAGGTCGACCCCTAGGTCGACACCCAGGTCGACTGCCCAGTCGACCTGGTCCTGAGGGGGGGGGGAGGGGGTTGACTCCCCAGTCGACCTGGGTCTGGGCGGGAAATTTCCCGCCCAGCCCGCTTCTAGGTTTACATTCGAATTTTGAAATCTGTTTTCGTTTTTTGAATTTCCGTGAAACTTCTAGAGGCCATATCTCAGTCATACGAACTCTGATTTACGAAATTTCGGACTCATTTCCAACCAGAATTCCGAGACGAATGGAACGGCGCAACCCGTTTCTCTTGATTCTTATTTTAAAATTTAATTCTGCCTTGATTTCTTGTTTTAACATGTTATCAAAAATTCGGGTTGTTACATTCTCCCCTCCTTAAAGGATTTCGTCCCCGAAATCTCTAAGTCAGGAAGAACATATCCTACCATCCATCATCCATCTACTTAAAACATCATCCACAGGCAACCATTGTCCTTAATCGATTTCTATTGTTGTATGAACATATGCAGAAAGTGTGTTCATATGTTCCTTATCTAATGCAAATGATCAGGCCTGATTGATCTTCTAAATGCAGAATATGTTTAGTGCCATGAATCCACATGTATGCAAATAGTCCTAGTCACATAAACACTATATGCGTGCACAACCATTAATCCATATGCGATATTCACATGATAACACATTCAGTTTCATCCATAAACAAGTATAAACACTCATGCATATGCAACATGAAAATGTGTCTGAGCCGATCTAGTGCCTAATGTGTATTCATGCATCCACGAGCAACCACTTGCGACCACTTGCAACAATTTCGCAAACATCAATCATAACATGTTTCAAATACATGTTTGCATCCATAGGGTTCTACCTAAGGTTCTCAAGATAGGATCGAGAAGATAAGCAAGATAAATCCTTTTTGGATTACAAGAAATCCCTTTCAAAGGCCAACCCATATCCTATAAAGCCCAAAAGGTTTAGTCAACCTAACGGACACCTCAACCCTGACATGTATTACTAACCGATGAGTCATACCCCCTATGGAGTTTGCAACAGAAATAAGATCGAAAATAGGACCAAGAGGATATGCATAAAAGATAACATGCGGGTAAGCTCTACAGAAAAACAGGGATCAAGAATATACTCTTAAAAAGAGATATTATGCGCGTATCTAGTCTTCAGTTTTCTAAGCTGCATTTCCTTGAGCTTAACTCCATTGTGCTTTGGCTGTCTCTAACTTCATGATTCCGTAGCTTCTTAATTCCTATTTCCAAATATGAGCTGGAACTCATTTCATTGTCGCCTCTCGTTCCACTTTTACTTATTCTCCCTCTAGTATACTTGGCTCAACCATATCCGTGTACTCACGATTTCATGTAAGCTCTACAAAATTCACTAATGAATCTTGGATCTCGTTCACTTACTAGGAGGTATTCCATGCAGAAGAACTATCTCTTGAAAATAACAAATATCAACCATGTTGACTCCCTAGTCGACTCCCCAGTCGACCTGGGTCTGGGCGGGAAATTTCCCGTCCAGCCCGCTTCTGGGTTTACATTCGAATTTTGAAATCTGTTTTCGTTTTTTGAATTTCCGTGAAACTTCTAGAGGCCATATCTCGGTCATACGGACTCCGATTTACGAAATTTCGGACTCGTTTCCAACCAGAATTCCGAGACGAACGCAACGGAGCAACCTGTTTCTCTTGATTCTTATTTTAAAATTTAATTCTGCATTGATTTCTTGTTTTAACATGTTATCAAAAATTCAGCTTGTTACATTAATCCTCGAAACTTTGAACCCGGAGATTTGGTACTGAAGCGTGTCTTTCCACCTCCAGTCCATCTGGGTCCAAAGTGGGAAGGACCATATGCCATCCAGCGGAGGCTTGATACAGAAGCTTTCAAGATATTGACCGTGGATGGAGAAGAGATTCCCAGAGCTTGGAATGCCCAACACTTGTGGCTGTATTTGACTTAGATTTGAATTGTTTTCTTTTGCTTTATGAACCATGTAAAAAGGGACGACTTGCCTAGAAAAGTCTGGTTAAAGTAAACAAAAGATTATAAAGTGGATGTAGGCCATGACTTGGCTGAACCACTATAAAAATATCGTGCATGATTTACTTTTCTTGCATGAATCTTTTTATACATTCTGTGATTGCTATGATCTATGTATGAGACACAAGAAATTTAAGTCGAAACCGAAGAAAATGAGACAATCATTTGCATAAAAGGAAAAAATGGACGGGAAGGCAACGTTCCAAACTCTAACTCTCATGATATGAGAAAGAGTATAAAAGTAGGGAAGACGACGTCCCCAGGGCGTGAAGATGCACCACGATAAGCGACCGCCTTAAATGCACTCTAATCTGACAATACGACAAGAGAGTATAAAGGTGCTAAGAATAAGCACCAACGAGAAAAAACCCTGGCCTCACTGAAGGGCAGGGAACAATTTGATGCCGAACCTAATCAATCTCGAAAAATCCCTGGCCAGGAAATTTATTCAAGATTGACGGGGGGCATACAATCCACATCCTATGCTATCGATTGTCTAATTGAGCGGTGATTTCATCATAAAAAATTTAGTTGCTTATACGCTTACAAAGAAGTTCAAACATGACGTGAATTGTTATACTTGCATTTTAAATACCCTGACCATTGCCGAACTCAAATAAAATAAATAATAAGCTTGCAGGTATTTTACATAGTGGTACAAACTATTTCATTTACATGAGTGCAGGTTTGTACAAGTAGACTAAATAAGGAAATGCGAGGGCCGCTCTCGCTACAACAACAGTGGACCAATGTAAAATCAAAACAAAAAAGGGAAGCCTACTTTCATTAGGGATTTGGGGCAGACTTAGCTTTCTTAGCAGCTTTGAGCTTATCTCTTTGTTCTTTTTCAGCTTCGAAAATGATACGCTTTGGCTTTTTTTTCCTAAAACCGGAGTAATGGGATCAGTAGAAGACTTCTGAGCAAGCTCTTTAGTAATTGATCGGGTTGAAAGCTTGACAATTATCCTTGACCCAGGAGGGACTACCGCGAGGGGTTTAAGATTTTCGGGGTCTTCTTTCTCAACTTTTTCCTTTAAAAGTAGATCCTGCTTTTCCTTCATCTCAGACAAAGTTATGTTATCACCTCCCTCCGAGCCTCCGGTTTCAAGGAGCTTGACAACGTTGTCATCTTCCTCATTTCCATCATCACCAGCATCATCTTTCAAGGCATCTATTATATCCCCATCTTTGGTAAACTTGGTGCTAGATGTCATGAGAGCTTCGTTAGTTACATCACTCTTTTTGCCCTCAATCTTTTCTGAAGGTTCGGAGCGAGTAGCCTCATCCTTTTCTCCTGCACCTTCTCGGCAGACTTTGCTTCAGTAGCTTCCTATGGCTGCTCTTCAGTCTTCTCAGCTATTTTCGCACCTATAGGGCGAGAAGTAACAGTTACTAGCTAAGGAGATAAAGGATGTTCCTCAATTGATTGTCCAATGATACGACGGAAGGTTGAGATAGCCCTAGCAAACAGAGGTGAAATGTGGAGATACCTTCAGATGATTTTTCAGCATGAGTGGCAGAAGTCTCTGGAGCCTCTTCGACAATAGGAGACAAAAGGATGTCTTGGGAATTCCCGGGTTCTCTCGGTTATATCCTTCCGCCACAGTAACCTCGGGGGCAGTAGAAGAGGAACCAGCATCGATAGTTTCTTTCCCTTTGGCCTGACGCTTCTCCTCTTCCGTAGCAGCAACAATGAGTTTGCATCTCTCGGCCAAGCATGCCAGCTCTTTGCCCCATAGAAATTTTTCCATAAGCTTATCTTCATCAATGGTGTCCACCCTAAGCTCTTTCATCTCCCATTCAACAATATGTTCCCATACTTAAACCAAAGATGTGGGGTAGTCTTCGATCCAAGAAATGTCCCGATGATGGATCACTTGGGCAAAAAATTGTATCATAAGTTCGTTGTATCCATCCAATTCTTTTTTAGTAGAGAAAAGCTATGTATGGGCATCCTTGGTAGATTTAATGGCAATACTTGCATTTCCTTCAACTAGGACTGCCCTAGACTCGACCTCCATCAGCTTGGCTTCCAACTCAGCGTTTTTCTTCGCCGGCTCATCCTTCTCCTGCTCAAGACTGGCACAAGCTAATTTTGCCTTAGTGCATTTGGACTTGGCACCCTCAGCTTGCGTTTTCAAATCTAAGCGTTCCTGGCTATAAGATTCTTTTATAGTGTGATAACACTTTTGTAACTCCTCGTGTTGATTTTTGTAATTATCATCATTCTGCGAAGTAAGAGGAAGCAGAGCCTGAACATCCTCCACTTCTTTCTCTGTGTTTTTCAAAATGTTTTCATCGTAGTTGGCCATCTCCTTCATGTGATCTATATCAGTAATCAAGTCCCAAATGATCTTGGAAAGATTGCGTGAATACTTATACGTCTCCTTATACTGCTTATCTGCCATATCTATTTTGCTTTAGCATCATACACCCATTTTGATGGCATTGACTCGAGAGCGGGAGCAAATTGCATGTGGTCAAAATAGTGATCTGGAAATTGCTTTTTCAAATAAGCCAACTTCGCCTTATTCTCGGAATCGAGTGACATGGGCTTGGCTAAAGATAATTCAACATTTCGTCACTTGGCAAGAATAAGTGATGTTTTTTCTTTGTCTGGCCTCTTTTCAAAAACCTTATGTTTGTCTTGTGAATCACCATGCTTCGATAATGGTTTCTCTTGAAGATGTTTTTCTTTGGGAGGAGTCAGAACTTTGGGATGCGATTTGTCTCCTTTACGACAATCTTAATGGCTTATGTGCTTGTCAAGATCTGATCGACGGGGAGAACGGGAGTGCGAAGAATAAAGACGACTGGAACCATAGTGTCTCCTGTCATATCTGCCATAGCTTTCATGCCGATTATATTCGGTATCGGGATCAAACCTAGGCATGCTTGAGCGAACTTTCCTGACATCATAGCATGGGCGCGTCATTTGTCCCGGAAAACTATACAAATACGTATTATAATTAAGAATTGGTATAGAACACAAGTGTTGTGACGTGCAGTGCGAGTGTAGTGCATATATCCTAAGTGATTTCCCCCAATGGACCGGAACTGGGAGTTAGGCCTGTGTGTGCAGTTTCCCCGGCGGTCACGGGAGTAAATTCTTCTTCTGAGGTAAGAGTGAGAGGATCTGTTCTGAAGTCTTCGGAAGTATAGATAGTGTCGGGCAGGGGAAATCTACCCAAACCCAGATATATCGAATCATCCATAAGATAGCCATCGCCTTGAGACTTGGTTGATGGCAAACCTATTAGGGAAGTCGGTTTTTCATGGGTAGCCGCATCCTCAAGAGTGATGTATTTATCTCTATCCTTGGAGGTTATGTTTGCTAATATATTGTCTTGAGTCGAAGTGGGAGAGGGACTCTTTTGAGGCATCATTGGATCTTTCGAATTCTCTTCCTTTTCAGGTAAAATTTCAATTGGCCCCTCAACTGGGGGTATATATACATAAGGACCTTCTCCGTGGCCTATGCTACAAGTGATAGCAACTAAGCGATGGAGGTGAAGGTATTCATCTTCTAGACAGTCTCTAATGGTAAAGAACTTCTGATCACCATTAAGAAGTCGGTTCAAATGATCGAAGTACACCTGATGTGTTTCATGTTTTGGGTAAGGGATTGCAAGTGAAAGTGAACAACAATCAATACATTTACAGAAGTGATTGAAATTAGAAAGTGAAGGCTGATATCTTTACTTGATTTAAGCCATCTCCTAGTGCATCCTGGTTTCTGTTTGATATAGAACCATTCGAGTCTTAGATCATCAACTTTGCTACTAAATGGTACGCTAATGATTTTCCTTTTTGGCACTGATTCAAAATATACAAAGGACAGGGTGTCTTGGGTCCGATGTTTGAAATTATAGAAGGAACATCTTCGAGGGTGATCTCAGTACCCAGAATTTAATTGTAAGCAATATATAAGCTGTATAGGTAAGCATAGGAGTTGGGCTGAAGTTGCATTGGAGCAATTCGCATTTGTTCCAGAAAGTCGACAACGAATGGAGGTATCGCCCCAATAAGACACATCAACCTACTGATGGCCATATATCCTTCAGGCGGATTATGAGGTCGGTCTGCGCCTGCAGGCAACATAGTATCTCTACGAAGAATTCCATGCTTTAAGCATTTTACACGAGTTTGGCGTCATCAACTATCGATTCAACGGAGTCATCAGGCGAATCCAAAACATTGACATTCTCAAGTTCGTCTGGAGCACGATTGTCTCCAACCCCTATATCCTCTTATTTGTCCATAGAAACATCACCTCTGGATGATGGTCCACTTTCATGAGTTTCCATTTCGTAGTCCGGACCCTCACTATCCCATTCTAGGTCTGAAGTGGAAGATATATCTTTAATGACAAGATTTTCAGATGAACCTATGGCTTCCTTCCTCTCTGGTAGCCTAGTTGAATGTCTTATGGCCATAATCGTTGTATTATTCAAGAGATAACAGAATTAGAGTATAGTTGCCCATGCCCCCATATGTGTGTGTGCACTAAATTGTGCAAATGTGAGCAATGCTGGATACAAGATTAACATAGAAGTAAAGCAGTATGGTAAGCAGCCGTATGTTCATAAGGTCTAGAACATTCAGTTTGGAAGGCTCTATCCTAACTATTTATGAAGTCACAAGCCATATTTAGTTTTGGTTAAGTTAGATAAAACATGCTCGCATCTCATACTGAATAACAGCGGATCGGATTGAATGTTTATATCATAAGCGGGTTGGTTCGAGTGCTTATGTCATTGGCGGATCGGTTCGGATAACTATGTCATCAGTGGATCAGTTCGGGTGTTTTTCTCTTAAAGGGATCGGATCAGATAGAACTATGGAGAGGCGACTTCGTTTGCATCGGTTAGCACCGAACCGAACCGCATTAATATCTGGAAACCTAGCTTTCTTCACTTAAATGTTTTTTGGTATTCAATCCATTTACAACTGCTCCGAACCGAATCGTGGTAACATACTCTATCCTAACTAATTCAACCTCCTCCGCATCACCTAGAACCGACCCCGTTCCCAAACACAATTTCTCCTCATTTGCTTTTCTGAACGCTTCAATAGCAACATGTCCAAGCTTCTCGAGCACTCATCTTTGATGAGATGTTTGCAAAGTAACATTTTCGGTGCCAGTTCAGACCTCCTCCACAACTGCCTCAACATGGCGACAAGGTTGCCAATGACGATGGCGATGAAACAGAAGGCGCGACATCAAGTTTGATGTGACATCGAGCAAAATCACTTAAATTGCCTCTAAATTCGGATTTAAATCGATTAAAACTGAATAAATCAAACATCGAAACCCCACCTAGGAGTTTATTTCAAGACTTGGGAAGTTTTCTTCGCGATTTTGAAATTAGGGTTTTGGTCAGTGAGAAGGGCGGCAACAAGAAAATAAGGAATAAGGAAGGAGAGTGATAATTTATATGTTAGAGAAGGGACCATTCATATTTCCCTGGACTGTACAGCTCGGCCCTACCCAATCGGGGAAAAGCCAAGCGAGCCCAAGGCCTTTTTGGCCACAAGATGAGACAAACTCCCAATCCCAATATGGGTCAAACTACATCAATCCGAACCAAGCTAGAAGGTTAAATAAAAATTGCGAATCAACACGTGACGGAGAAATTCAAAAAATGCTACCAAAATTTTCGTATTTGAAATTACCTGAAAGAGTTGCTTGAACCTGAGACGAAGTCTTAAAGATTTTGAAGACAACAGGAGTAATTCAAGCATTTCATGGTGTATTTATAAACTCCGCAAACACCAGGAGATACGACTTCATGAAAGGTCATGACTTTATAGACAGATGGAAGCAACCACTGAATGACACCAGTTTAGAAGCAAATAAGTGAGCACAATTTATCTCCAATAAGCGTGTACTTCAAAGGGGCAAAATGTTAGCCTACTTTGTCAATTAGGCTATACAAAGCTAAGAGATTAATCAGTGAATATGTTTGAAGGAAGGATACACAGCAGGGGTTCAGATCTGTACGGGGACCCTCAAACCGAACTCCTTCACTGTGAAGCAAGCGGGCCTAAAGATTGAAAAAGGGGGCATATTCGGATCGGTTCGGAGATCTCCGACCCAACCCTCTTTTTCTTCTTCTGATCCGAACTGAGGATCAACATAATAGCGATTACACTTCACGTGCTCCTGAAGATCCGGAGCGGTTATAGTCCACTTTCCCATGATCTCTGATGTGCTGTCACCTCTCCAGGCATCTGAACCCGAAACGGATGGGATGAACTCCACGTGGCACCGAACCAGATCAAGTTTTTTCCTATAAATACCTCACCAAGCATCGTTTGAAGGGATCTTTTAGCAAGTTAATCACTCAAGCTCCTACACCACCGAATTCCCTTGTTTATTCAGATTACAATCAAACTCTTGAAGTGTATTTCACGAAAATCAAGAGAAATTATCAATTGTATAAGGGAGATTGAGTGAAATTCATTATTGTATTTGTATTCATATCATCAATCAACAAAGTATAAAGTGGACGTAGGCACTTTAACGCCAAACCACTATAAATCTGGTGTTTTCATTGTTTTTCTTTCTAATTCATTCAGAATTGTTGTTCATTTGGGTGCTAGGACAACTTTTTGGTCTAAGAATATAGCTAGCAACATCATGTAATTTTGTTTTAGTAGGCCATCTATGGCGTAGTGCCTCTTCAGCGATGGGGGTAGATGGAAAAACAACATGAAGAACAGGAACAACAATGACAAGGGAACACCAAAAAAAGGTAGGGACGCGCCAGAGGCACAACACTAATTCCGTTTTGGATGATACCAATGCTGGATTGTCATTAGATTGACAACCCCGCAGAAGCCGTATCATCCAATGACTAACCAGGGACACGAGCGACATACATCGAGCCTAATAAGGTGAAATACAATGGTCCAAAGCTAACAACAAAGCATAGCTCCACAAGGTATTGTGTCCATTTGGTAAGCCCGTATAGTGATCCGCTGGAACGCCTATACATACTTGACCAAAAATCCATGCCACAATTGTTGAATCAGACCAAGCAATTAGCCTAAGAAAGCCGCTAACAACCCAAAACTGCAAACTACTAGCACAAGACACAGATGAGACACTGGCAGTTTGGTTGTGCCTGAACCAAATCAAACATCCCGAGAATCAAGGGATAGAGATCACCACACTAATACAACGTAGAGCAATGATAAAACCACTAGGAGTGGCCCAGATCATGAACCCAAACCACCCATTGAACCAACAGCCAAACGAAAAGTCTAAGGGGCCAATCATAGGACCAGTTTTGCAACCCCATGCACAGACACAAACCGTAGATGCAGATCACAAAGATAATGCATAACAAGGAAAAATTAGACCATAAGCCATCTCAAGAACACAAGGGACTGAACGCCCAAAACTTGGCACAATGGCCACAAGCCAAACAATAGAATTGTAGTACATAACAATGTACCCATGCATAGTAAAAGAAATGCAAAACAGAGGCTGAACCTGGTAAGGTCGGCGATCCAGTGGAGAAATGCTTACGGAACGCAAGCCCAAGCGTCCGTGAAGCCCGCACGGCCGAGTACTGCTGCCACGCCACGAACCTGACGCTCAAGCTGCAAACAAGTAGTCAACTACATGGGAAGATCCGGCCCAACAACATCAACCTTCAAGTGATACATACAAGAATGCCTGAACTCAGTGCTATGAAACCATCGACGTGGAGGAACAGAGCCCGTACCCTCATCCAGACCCATCAGTGTCGAATCTGTGCCTTCCTCGGTAGCCGAACAGTCAGGCACATATAACAATCAAAGTAATTGCAAACACCAATGGGTGACAGAGCTTGTACAGTCACCGTTCGCGAAGAACCAAGTCGAACCTCCTCAGACAATGCATAGCAGAGGGACAAGGTGAGGATACCTCTTGTGCCCTCTTCGAACACCTAAAGCGGCGTTGACGACGATAATGAGCAGAAGAACCAACACCCCGATCTAGCTGATAACGAAAAGGGACACTGGCAGAGTTGACGAGCAAACGCTTTGGTGAGCATTGAGTAAGGGGCATGACTTCCCTCATAACAACAACCACATCAAAGTCGCGAGCCTCTATCCCATCCAAAATAGAAACTCCACAGTAAACATTGCCTACCATAAAACCCATGTCTGGAGCCATAGTAGAGTGTCCACCAAGACCAACAAATGGTAATCATCAAACTCCCCATTTAGGATGTCAAATAAGAGCCCGTTGTAAAGAAATTTTCTACTCTTGGTGTTAATAACTTTGTCTCTGAAAAGATGAATTTTGTCTCTACCACGAGAAATCTTAGTAGAGATTTTACTGCTTGTAAGGCAGTGTTCCACTCTTTCTTCATAGTTGTCAAAATCACAGCTGTTTTGAGGAAGGTTATTATGATGTTTATTGATGCTTTTATTGGATTTGGCCATAAGAATATTGATTTCTGCTTCAGTTGCTTTCAATGTTTGAATGTTGTTTGTTTCCTCACCACTATGCAGTCTTTTATTCCTTTCTTTCCAAGTTAAATATATGACAGTAGTAAGCATAATGCATGCATTATTGAATTAAGTTTTATTTCCCTTGAAAATTAGTTGGATTTGTATATTGCTTTCCCTGATACTTTGCATCTAAGTACTTTGATTGATTCTTAACTTATTTTTAGCAATATGCCATAAATGTAAAGAATAAGAACAATTAAAAAAAAAGACGATCCGTGTTATCACAAGCATTGATGCCATTCTTACACAATTTTAAGCGCTTTTCTCAAGTAGGGGGCCTACTTTTTATAGCAAAATAGGACCAATGAGCCATTTTGGGGGAAATTTGCTATTCCAGATTACCTCAAACCAGTCCACACAACTTTCTTCTCCTTTGATATAATTTCAAGTATTTTTTTTTATTAAAATTATCTTTAACATTTAGCCTCCAATTTGTCCTTTTTAAGACCGATGTCGATAACAATTCATTAATAGATGTTCTCAAGTTTCACATAACTGAATTTGCTTGAGTATTCCATTTAGAATTTTGAATAATACTATCCACGTTAAGACGAGTTCCCCCAATAAGGTATAGATTATTCCAACCAAATAAATTAATAAATGAATTTCCAAATATTCAGGGATCGAACCATAAACTAGTATTTTTCCTATCCTTGAATCTCCTTTCAAGTAACTTGGAACTAGTATTTCTATTCTTTAGGATATTCTTCGATGTAAAAGAATAATGATTATCAATTGGCATGCTCAATTTTTTTTCTTTTTTTGTATTTTTAATAAGCAACAAAAGTGAACTAGGTAGTCAAAGAACCACTCAAAGCAACAGAGGCAGAAGGAGAGGAAGGTTCAACATCTCAAATAGAATCAAGTGTTAGATTCGTGGTATATTTGTTCATACTTCCAGCAAATGCAACTTCAGATTTGACAATTTTTTACACTAAACCAGCAAGGAAACGATAAACAAAGAACGAAATATCCATATGCTAATCTTGCTCAATCCAGTTCTAAAAACAGATTTCAAATTAATAGTACAAAGAGTCAAACTGGCACTGAAATGCTCACCAAAATCGATGTCATCCATAGTGATGGTTGGTTTCCAAATTTTGGAGCCACAAACCACATCAAAAATGATTTGAATAACTTGAACATTGGCGATAGGGAATACAAAGGCACACAATCTATATTTATGGGCCATGACACTTCTACAAAAAATACACATAGTAACACTGCCATATTTAGAAGTAAAAGAAACTTATATATAAACAATTTAATTGGGGTACAACAATAAAGAACATCCTATTAAGCGCATCTCAATTTTCCAAAAGACAATCAAGTTTATTTTATACTCTTTACTATACATTTTTACCTGAAGTGTAACAAACCGATCACTTCTCGATCCTGATTATCGACACAAATATCATGTCAGCTAACCAAGCACCAGAAATTTACCGGATCACTAATAGGAAGAAGTTAGAGGGTGAGAAATAGAAAGAAATGTTAGAATAGAAGTAAAGAAGACTACAATATTGCAACAGAATCAGAGGAAATACAAGTCTCATAGCGGAAAGAATCAAGTATATAATATAACATAAATTTTAAATTATAGATATGCAACTGTATACATATACCATTATCAGAGCACAGTACATACAACATAGCGAAAATAAACAGTAGCTATCTAATGTTAAATCCTCCTGCCCCAAGCTCCTCAAAGAATATCTGTTTTGACCCTACATAAATTTCAGCGGAATTTCCGTTGTTGCTTTTATTTCCATTGAAATTTCCAAGTGTATCTATTTCGTACGCAGTAAAACGATGAGAGGGAAGTCTGAAATTTGACTGACGAATTGTTTTGTAGGTAGTGTTTTACTGAAAATATTTTGATCTTATTTAACCAAAATTAATTCGATTAAATATTTCAAGAAAAAGTATTTCACTTATGTTGTATTATGTATTATTCTTTTTTTTTTTTACAAAAAAGGGTCTATGAAAATAAACACAAACCTAGATATTTTACTATTTCATACATAGTAAAATGATGAGAGAGAAGTCTGAAATTTAACCGACAAATTGTTTTATAGTTAATGTTTTGTTGAAAATATTTTGACCATATTAACAGAAATTAACACGGTTATATATGTCAAGAAATATAGCAAGAAAACTATTTCATTTAAGTTGTATTATGTATTCTTCTTCATTTATAAAAAAGGGTTTGGAAAAGAAATTCAAACTCACTTGCAAATCAAAATTAATATTACATGAATAAAATACTAAATAAATTAGATAGAGAACTCATATCCATACACAATATTGTCTAGATCAAGATATTTCCATCAAATACCCAAAACGAGTCAAATTCTCTTCCAAGAAACATAATCCATGAAACATCTCTAAAATTGTTTGTGACAAGAAGTTTCCTCTCGTTTTTTAGTTCTCACAACTCATACCTGCATTTAAATGGGAATCGAAAATGCTTTATGTGCAAGCATTTACAGAAAAATCCGCAAATTTAAATAAATAAAATAAAAGATTTTTTGTTGTTATTGTGTAGATTCATGTGAGAATAAAAAGGTAAAAAAATTATATTTGTTGGTATTTCATGAAACATGTTTTTAGAAAGAGATAGAAATCAATCAAGTTTTAAATAAGAATGTCTTGCTTGTTTTAGAAAGGGATGTAAATGTATCAATTAAAAGAAATAGTTGTCATCAAGATTATTTGTATTTATTTTTAGTGGCAGTTTTTGTGGATATACTATTGCTAATCAAAAGAGACTACATGGATTGTGGCCACAAAAGAGATGACGTGGATTGAAATTTGTACCGTTAGATTTGAATTAAAATAAGTTGTTAAATTTATAGTCGGAGAGAATAGTATGGATTGCGTCTTTGCAATAAACTAGAGAAAATATGTTTCAATCATTTCTGATTATGACATACTAGTGTGAAATTTTGAAACATTTAAGAAAAATTTGAAGTTAAAACTTTTATAGTCAATTGTTTGGAAAAAAATAACAACGTATGATAAGTTACTAACGAATGATTATTTAATATTAATTATTTACAAGTTAATTATTGTTTATCAATTCATTAACTGTTAATTATTTCATATTTCGAAATAATTATTATTAATTAATAAAGAAATGATTTTACAAAAAACATTTGCAGGATATGTAAACGAAATCTTCAATGCAAAAAAATTGCTAGAATATACTTTTTTGATACATCATCATGCAACTCAACATTATTTTTAACGAAATTTTAAAATAATATGAGAAAATTGTAAAGGCTAATCGCAAAAAAATTCCTTTCTGTATATGTGTAGATAATACATTTTGCCTACCTATAATTATTGGTAGAAAACCGTCCTTTAACAATTTTATAACATTGACAATATTTACCTACCAATAAATTTTACCATTGAATATCGGTAGATAAAGGTTCTCTTTAACTACCCATATTTATTGGTAAGTAAAGGTTAAATTTCTTGTAATGGACCATTCTGATATTATAATAGTGTCTAACCAAATCAATATCATTCTAGCAGAATGCTTGCATCTCACGTTCCACATACATAGTATACAATCAAAACAGCAGGAGCTTATTAGAGTATGGATTCCAACTATGGCAAGGTATGGGACTACCTTCCGATAGTGTATATCTAGAGATGAATACACTGGGTTCAACAAGAACATCTTGCAACCCGTCTAAACATGATCAGCCACTCATTTTGTTTGAGCGTACTATTGTATGTCACCAGTGGTTGGGATAAGAAACCGTTGCCGAAAGCGTACAACAACGATAGAATAAAGAAGCAAATGGATTTTCTCTAGATCAGGTGACAATGCACCCTAATGGGAGCGACCCACACAACCATGCGGCCTACCCATTTTTTTGTCATTTTCTGGTAATGAGGCTTGAGGCCATACTTACATTTTTCACACCACAACATCATTCATTTTGAATGCCAAATCATCAAACCAGCCAAATTATTAATTGATTTCCCCAAAAATACCATGGCTACAAAGCTAAGAGAAACGAATTCCTCCGACACCAAACATACATATGTTTGAAGAGCTCAATGTATATGATTTGTTAGGCATACTCGGTCAGACATTCATCCAAGGATTGGACAAACCAAAGGCACCATCTCATCAATCCATCTTAGGCAGTTTCTACCTAGGATTAACAGAACATCCCTTGCACTTTACTCTATCTTCAACTATTTTCAGTATATTTGATTCACAACGCTTATGTCCGTATAGAGTGCCTTTCAGATATTAAACCTAATCCCGGTCTCTCCGTATTAACAACGAAAATATAAAATGGACCAAAACTTTGAGAGCCAGTTATTTAACTATCAAAGGAAGTATCCATACAAGCCACGATCCTATTTTCGAATGGAAATTTTACTAATCAAGCATCAAGAAACATTGAGCCCTTTTAAATAAATTTATTATTAATTTATCGTTACCCAACTTCCTTTCAATATCTTTACCTAGATATTCTACAAAACCAGTTTAGCCTCTCACAATTCTTGGAAAACATTTCCATGTATCCACAAATTCTTATTTTCTATATATAGAAAATAAACATTATTAACATTGGAAAACATTTCCAATTCCCATTTCTTAATTTCTCGTTAACCAAATTATTTCATTTTCTATGCTTAGAAAACATCTCTGATTTTTGAATACCTTCTTAATAAAGGAGGATTCAAGATGGTGCAAGAATATGATAAGTTAGTGTTGCCCAAGAACAACAAATTTATTGGACAGGGAT
Source organism: Allium sativum (assembly GCA_030737875.1). NCBI lineage: Eukaryota > Viridiplantae > Streptophyta > Magnoliopsida > Asparagales > Amaryllidaceae > Allium > Allium sativum. The sequence goes on along the minus strand of CM060924.1, from coordinate 170,766,929 downwards.
ATTTTTGTAGTGACATGATTAAATTGAATCTAATAAAGAAATCTTCTACTTATATTGTAGATTCTGTTAGTTTATGGCATGGAAGATTTGGACATGTTAATTATAAATCTCTTAAAAATATGCATAAATTAGGATTAATTTCTAACTGTGATTTCGATACTATCTCTAAATGTAGAATATGTGTTTAAACAAATATACATCGGAAATCCTTTAAATCTGTAGAAAGGAAAACTGGTTTGCTTGATTTAGTATATAGTGATGTGGGTGACTTAGAAAGTCATATCACATATTGTGGTAACCAATACTACATAACATTTATTGATGATTATACTAGATATGCATATGTGTATCTTATTAAATTTAAGGATGAGGCTTTCGATAAATTTAAAATTTGCAAAGCTGAGGTCGAAACAAAATCAGATGTTAAAATTAAAGTGTTACATTTAGATCGTGATGGTGAATATTTTTCAAATGGACTCACCTTGTTTTGTAAACAACATGGTATAGTTCATCAGTGTACCACCCTATATACGCCACAATAAAATGGTGTTATTGAGAGGAAAAGTAGAACTTTAGTAGAAATGGCTAATGTCATGTTCATAAGTTCAAATTTACCTTATAACATTTGAGGGTGATGCTATGTTATCTGCATGTTACATTTTAAATAGAGTACCACTCAAAAAGAATAATAGTTCACTGTATTAATTATGGTTTAATAGAAAACCTAAACTTATAGACTTGAAGTTTTGGGTTTCTTAGCATATGTTAAGAAAACCAGAACCTTAGAAGACCAAAGTTAAAAAATAGGGCATTTAAACGTGTTTTCATAGGATATTCACTTAATAGTATAACTTATAGGTCCCTTATTCTTGAAACGTTAGAGGTTATAAAATCTGTACATGTAGATTCCACTGAGATCATCTAGTCAAGAACCTAATATGGATAATGATATCAATGACGATGATTATGCTCCTGCTCATAACAGCAAGAATGTATCATTACCAGATAATAGTACTGAACATAGAAGAAACAAAAGAGCAAGAATAGAGAAAGACTGTGGTCTTGATATCTTGTAGAAGGGAGTAAGGACGAAGTCCTTAATGTGACAAAACATGTAATGAATGATGATGGAGATCCAAAACTTCTTCTGAGGCTATGACTTCCAGAGATTAAATTTTCTAGAAAGAAGTTATCAATGTTGAAATGTATTCCATGATGTTAAACCAAATTTGGATTTTAACTAATTTACCTCATGGTGCTAAACCTATAGAATGCAAATGGATATTCAAGAAAAAATTGAATACAAATGGATCCATTGATAAGTTTAAAGCCAGATTAGTTGTTAAGGAATATAAGCAAAGACAAAGAGTAGATTATTTTGATAAATATGCTCCAGCTACTTGCATATCTTCTATGGGTTGTTTAATAGCACTTACATAAATTCATAATTTGGTCATACATCAAATGGATGTAATGACATCTTTTCTAAATGGAGATATAGAAGAAGACATATATATGGAACAACCTGAAGGTCTCAAAATCCTAGGCTAAGAAAAGAAAGATTGCAAATTAATAAAATCTCTTTATGGCCTGAAGCAAGCTCCTGTGCAACGACATGAGAAATTTGATAAAGTTGCACTGTCATATGGATTTATTGTTAATGATGTTGATAAATGCATTTATAGCAAATAGGATGCTAATGGTTATGTTATAATATGTTTGGATACTAACAGTTATGTTATAATATGTTTATGCATTGATGATACGATGATATTTGGTCTCAATATATCTTGTGTGAACAAAAATTTAAAGTTTCTATCTTCTAAATTTTATATGAAGATCTAGGAGAGGTTGACATAATTCTGTGAATTAAAATCATTAAAAAAGAGAGGGAGTTATTACTAACTCAATCTCATTACATGGAGAAGTTCCTAAAGAAATATAGTCATTATAATGACAAACCAGCACCAACTCCTTTAGTTCTTAGTATTAAATTAGAAAAGAACACTGGATATACCATTTCTCAACTAGAATATTCAAGTGTTATTGGGAGTCTTATGCATGTTATGCATTGCACTAGACCAGACATCATATAAGCTATAAGCGTATTGTTTCGATACACGAGTAATTCAGGTTTCAAATATTGGAAAGCTATCTCCAGAGTTTTATCTTATTTAGAAGGAACCATTACCTATGGTTTATCTTATAAAGGATATTCTGCTGTAATATAAGGAAATAGTGATGAAGCTTGAGCGATGTTGAATCCAAATCCAAGCCTACGACTTGATGGATATTTACATTAAGAGGCGCTACTACATATTGCGCATCCAAGAAGTAGACTTGTATATCTAACTCAACAATATTGTCAGAATTTATTGCATTACCAGATGCATGTAAGGAAGCCGAATGACTTAGGAATTTGTTAATGGAAAACTCTTTATGGAAGAAGCTATCTCCAGCAGTCTTGATAATTTGTGACAATCAAGCGACGATATACAATGTTTCTAATAAGACAAATAATGGAAAGTATAGACATGTGTGTCAAAGACATCAAATTGTAAGACGGTTACTCAAAAGTGGGGTAATAACTGCTGACTAAATAGAAATAAAGAAAAATTTGGCTGACGCACTCACAAAAAGTCTTCCAAAGGTAATGGTTTATATAAAGTCAAAAGAAATGGGACTAAGATCTTTGAATGAAGATTGATTACCCTTAACGGAAACCCTAGACAAAGTTCATGGGTACCAACAAGTTAAAAGAATGATTATGGAACACTAAATCAATAATATCATAATATATAGTGTTGGATTCCACAATAACAAAGGATGGAAATATGTCTCTAATAAGTCTAGAAACCTTAAAAGGTGTAGTGCAGAAGCACCTTAACAGACTTGCCTATACGAGTATGGAAATCAGGTTGTTTCCTAGGAAAGTAAGACTTCTTTCTAAAGTAGACTCATGAACTAGGATTAAAAGCACATGGTCATTAACGTGCTGAGCAATACTGAGCACTTCACCTAAGGAAAACAACATGTGTGATTGTTTTGGTTTTACCATTAAGCAATTATGAACTTTGAATGGTTTACACTAAGTAAATGTTCAAATCCAAAAGATACATTTTATTTATGTGTTGTTTCCATGATGATGCAAAATTTGATCTTACAACTATATTGGCTTGATCCCACTTGGGTATAAAGGAAGTCACTCTAAATGATCCAACCATTCACTTTATCTATTTTTAGTATTTTAAAAATGGGGGGAGATTGTTGTAAATTTTCAAAATAGTTTTGGGGCTTTGGGTTTGTTTTTGAAGAGGGAAGAAAGAACATAAGAAGGGATTAGTCCCACATCAATAACTATCCTTGAGTTTCCGAATCCCTTTTGTCGCCACAAGTAAAGTATAATATATGAAATAGTCGATGCTACTGAAAGAGGTATATCATAATCATAAATAGTTACTTCTTCCATTTTGACTGTAATAGAGTTCAAGTAGTTTATAGTGCCAGTCTAAGTAGTTATATTTGTTCTCTTTCATAGACCTAGTAAACTATGCATTGTGAAAATTGAAAAAAGTTTCTAAATACATAAACCGTTTTGTCATAAGGATGTTGGAGCCTTGGGGCGCACAAATGTGTACATTGTTATGAGGAGGGAAGTTATACACCGCACGCGCGCGCCGCCTCTGCCGCTGTCCGTCCGACTAAACTAAACCGAGCCGGTATGGGTTTTAGGTCTAGAGCTAATAAGAATAATTTGAATTTAAGAACGACAACGGGCCGAATTTTTGGCTGTTACAGACCCGAAATTCGATTGGGGCATGAATTTTGAACGTTTTACAGCCATTGCAAATAAAGGGAATTAACGCTTGATTTTTAAATGGATACGATTGTTACAAACGATCGTGACGCTTGGTGAACCGACGCTTCCCTTCACTCCTATAAATAGTTACGCCAAAAATCAGTTTGATATCATCCGAATCTTCTTCTTCTTCATTGCAATTTTGCAACGCTTTAAAACTGTTTAAACAACGCTGTCATTGTGTTGTTTTTGTAATGCATCTAAGGTGTTCCAAATTCATAAAGTGTTGTCGATCTATTCTTCTTCTTCCTTTTCATTATTATCCCTACTTGCATCATCAAAAATCAAAATACTAAAGTGTTATTGGTCGGATCAAAGTCGTATAAACTTTGAATATGATTACGTTGTTCCAAGGCTTCATTGAATCCTCAAAGTTGCTAGTTCGATAACTCGTTCGTACCTGGCAGATTGAACTATTTCTTGAAAGAATATATTTCATATATTCTTGAAGTTTAAAGTACAAAAATATCTTCCTTCTAGTCGTCTCGATCCACTCCATCCCTCTTTTGACTTAAACTTGACAATCACCTATCAAATCATATTACTACATATTTGTAGTGACGTCTTAGGTCATCTGCAATATATTACATATTAAAATGTGTTCGAATCATGTTACACAAATTTTGAATTTATGTTTTTTGTACCTAGGCACCTAACCACTAGGACGATGCTTGTCCTTATCAAAGACTTTACTTAAATGGGTAGGATGCAAGATGATTTAAGCTTTGAAACAAGAAGCCTGAACTTTATATTGACAGGTCAAGGTAACTTTGGGCGTGACAAATAGTGAAACATTTTGACAACCCGTGTCATATATGAGTCCGAGTTCGTTCACAATATTTTTTATAGTGTGAAAAAATATTAGTGGTCATAATTAATCAGGGTTTTTTATCGACAAAGACAGTAATGGCGTCAAAACTAAATCTCCAACTTTCTTTTTTTTCTTCATTCTCATACAACCTAATCTCTTTCACCTCTGCGCTCATCTCAATTCACTAATCCTCTTCATTACTCTGATCTAACTTTGCTTATGTGACACCCACATCCGTTAATGTCACTCTTTAATAAAATGCGTTAAGTTCCGTGAAGCATTATAAGTAAACATAAACAAAACATCACACGACAAATATAAAATCGCTGTGGAAATATTAAACTTTAGTTTTAAACAGAAAACAACATGGTCTCAAAATCCAGTTACAACATCAGACTGAAATACTGGAACAAAATACGTCAAATAAAAACATCTGTATTATGCTAAAACCATCAGAGTATAGAACTGAAAAATCATAATTCCTATAAGTAGACAGAAATAAATAGACAAGTAGTCAAAGCGATACATCGAAGCAAATCCAAATCCAAGCAGAAACTGAGGAGAGGGTCCTAATCAAGCCTGAACGTTCCCACCCTGAGAATCTGGGGGGAAAAGGAAGAGAGAGAAAAGGTAACAAAACATGTCAGAAATAAAGTCTTGCGAGTCCGGTGACTTTTAGCATATAAATAAGTAAAAGTATGATGACAGTAAATAAACTGGATGAGAGATAACAGTAGTAGATAGATGGTACAAACAGGATGGACAGGATATACAAAATAAAGAGGATAAACTAAGCTTCTCGATTATTTTCTCTACACCAATACTAGTATACCGTATTAAGTATTTTCCAATTACTTAACAGAAATACAATGATCCCAACAGAAAAATAAATGGTAGACTTAGGTGTACTTCTAGTAATGAGTTTTACTCCAAACAGAAATAATAGGTACCTAAACAGAAATAACGGGTGTTACCCTAAACAAAAATAACAGGTACCTGAACAAGACTAGATCTAGCCCAATTACTACCCCCAGCGATCGGCTCCCTACCACTTAAATACCCTCTATCGGCCCCACGGTAGTGTGTATTACTTCCTGAAGTGGAAGCCACCAGAAGGACATAGACCTCTTTATATGTGTTACAACGACTTATTTTCCCAAGCAAGCCAGACCCATGCACGCACATGACTCCGTTGGAATACGCCATCAGAACACCTCTCCCCAAATGAACTCTTATAATTAGCTCAGTTAGCATGCCCTTATCCCTACCTAGTGCGGTGTCCCCTTTTAATACCAAAATGGGTTACTAACTAATATTGATCCCACACAACATACGACACAAGCCACCCCTTAGGCTTGTATCCCCAAACAACTAGGATTTCCGCAGGTAAAGTTTAACGGGTTTATATAACCTCCCACATATTAAATAGATTTACTTAACCCCACAAATTCAACATGTTTACTTAACCCCACCCATAGATTAAACAAGAAACAGATAAACATATTTATATGTATATAAACCCCATAGATTTAACCTGTTAAGTATTACAGGTTAACAGGTTTGCATTACCCCCAACATGTTTCACAGGTTACTTACAGTTTCATTAACACGTTTTGTTTAATCATAAATTAATCGTATCGGCTTATATGCCTCAAACCACAAGTCATAATTCTTAGTATAAAATATGGCCCTAAATTATAGTCATACTGCATAGTATAAGTTATTCCCCCTAATTACCATTCCCAATTATTCCCAATTTAACCCAATTTTCATTCGTATGCACATTTTAGCGATATTGACCTAGGCTCAAAGGTAGCCTGGCTATAAAAATAAAAAGGGAATGAGAGAGAAAGAAGAACAGAAATAGGCATAATAGTAGAATATGCATATGATTACAGAAATAGGCATATAAGAACCGAATAGCAGAACAGATATACAGAATAATACATGTGATAGCAGGACTGTTTAGGTGCGAATCAGATTCTTAGCAGGCATAGATTTAGAGCTAGGTTTATAAATAGGTCAGGATTACTGGTTAAATGTTTATATCTAAAAGTAACATGAACTCACAGAGACTGGATCTAAAGAACAGAGAATGATATGTTGAAGTTCTAGTAGATAGTCCTGTATAAGTATGTGTCGTTGTTGAAGAAAAATAGGCTAATTCAGTCCAAGCTGAGGCAGCATCTCATTGTCTCCATTGTATTAGGTGAATAAAAACAACAGAAATGTTGTCCTACATATAGCCTACTGCCAACAAATCTCTCACAGAAACAAGTCCAAGTTCAAGAAATGAACCTAGGTCGACCCTATAGTTGACACACCCTTGAGTGAATCGACCCCCCTGGGGTGTGGGTCGACCCCCAACGGGCTTAATTCCCGCGTGGTCTTCCCGCTTCGAATTTGAATGGCTTTGAAATTTTTGGTTTGATTTTTGTATATATAATTCTCTTATATATATAATAACTTTTAAGCTTAATAACTCTCTCATACGATGTCCGTTTTATGCAAACTCGGAGTCTATCTTAAGCGGAATTCCGAGACGAACGCAATGGTACAGTCTTTTTTATTTAATTCCTAATATTTAATTAAGTTTTCCTAAGTTTATTGTTATAATGTCCTTGAAATTATGGGGTGTTACATTCTCCCCTACAAAGGAATTCGTCCCCAAAATCTATAAAGTTAAGAAGAATGTATATCCTAACATCCATCAACCATCTAGTTATCCATCAATCACCGGCATCCATTGTCCTTAAAATAATTCTTATGCTTGTATGAACACATGCAAAGGTGTATGTATATGCCCCTACTCTAATGCGAGAAATAAGTCGGTCTAGTGATTTAGTTGATCTCCTTAATGCAATGTATGTTAGTGCCACGAATCCAGCATGTAAGCAAATAGCCCTAGTGTATCATGTAAACTCTATATGTGTGCATAACCATTCATCCAAATGCAGCATCCATATGATGATACAACCATTTCCATCCAAAAAAATTTAATATGCATGCACATCCATATGCATTATGTAAGTGATTGAGCCGATCTAGTACTAGTGTGTGTATGCATCCACAAGCAACCACTAGCAAACACTTGCATCCATCAAACATAACATGTTTCAAACACATGTTTGCATCCACTGGTTTTCTACCTAAAGGTCAAAGAATCGATCGATAGGGTATACTCAAATGACAGAAGCAAACATGAATAAAAGCTTGGAAAAAGAGGTTAAGAGCATACCCTTAAAAAGAAAAGGGTGTGAAGTGCGAATCTTATCTTCCGTCTCCCAAGTTGCATCTTCGCGGCCTTCTCCCCATTAAACTTTAATCAATTTGACTTCTCGATTGCGAATCTTCTTAACCTCTGATCCAAGTATACGGGTAGGAACTCGCCTAACCATCGCCTCCCATTCTACCTCTACTTCCTCAAGCATGCTCGGCTCAACTACCTCTGTTGTATCGTGCAGACACTTCCGCAAATGAGAAACATGGAAAACATCATAAACACCTGTCAATATCTCTAGTAGCTTCACCCTATAGGCCATTTGACCGATCATTTCCACTATGGGAAAAGACCCTATAAACCTTGGTGCCAATTTCCCTGCTAATCCAAAGCGAGCCACATTCCTCAAAGGTGATACTTTGATGAAAACCATGTCTCCCACCTCAAACTCGATATCAGCCTTCTCTTATCTACGTAGGACTTCTGCCTGTCCTGAGATGTCTTCATGCGTCTATGGATAAGATTGATCTTTTCTAAAGTTTCTCTAATCATATCAGGTCCAAGTAGAAGCCTTTCGGTAGACTCCCACCAAAAAGTTGGTGATCTACAAGGTCACCCATACAATGCCACGAAGGGTGTCATACCTATACTAGTCTGATAACTGTTGTTGTAGGTGAATTCAACCAACGGAAGATGCTCCTACCAAGTCCCTCCGAAGTCTAGGATACACAGCAACAAAATATACTCAATAACTCTATTCACCCTCTCAGTCTGCCCATCGGTCTGAGGGTGATACGCAGTGCTCAAACATAGTTGTATACCCAATGCCTCTTGTAGGCTTTTCCAGAACTCACTAGTGAAGACGAGTTCACGATCACTCATAATGTTAGAAGGCACTCCATGTAAACGGGCTATCTCATGAAGATAAACTGATGATAACCATGTTGTCGTTCTCTTACTCTTAACAAGAATGAAATGAGCGCTCTTAGTAAGCCTATCTACTATGACCCAAATACTGGTGTTGCCTTCCTCGATCTAGGAAAACCATCGATGAAATCCGTAGAGACGCTCTCCAACTTCCACTGTGGAACCTCCAATGCAAGAAAGAAACCGCTAGGCTTCTTCTACTCAACTTTAACTTGTTGGCAAACTAAACATCGATAGATAAACTCTGCTACATCTTTCTTTATCCTAGCCCAAAAGAAAGCCCTCTTCATATCTCAATACATCTTATCACTGCTCGGATGGATAGTCATCCTAGAATGACCGGCTTCCTCAAGGATGTCTTCAACAGACTCCCAACTCGGGGAACACAAAAACTTCCATCCCGTCGCAACCACCCTTATCATCCGTGGAATATCTACTGAGATGACTAGAAGGCTCCCCTATACTGAACCTATCCAAGATGTCTGCTATCTGTGGGTCCTCTCGCTGTAAAGATCCTATCTGATCCATAAGAGTAGGTCGCACATCTAAGGATGCCAGCAAATCCCGTAGATGGCCTAAAACCGAAATTTGATATGTACTCCAAGCTTTGTCTTTCTACAAATAGAGGACTCAAAGTCATCCTCTGCCTACTCAACGCGTCCGCCACCACATTACCCTTGCCAAGGATATATGCAATCACAAAATCAAAGGACGTTGGGAACTCCATCCACCTCTGATGTCTCAAGTTGAGATCCCTCTACAAGAACATATACTTGAGAGAATTGTGATATGTGTACAACTCAAACCACTCTCCAAGTAGATAATGTCGCCAAGTCTTAAGCGAAAATACTATAGCAGCGAATTCCAAATTATGGGTAGGGTAGTTCTTCTCATGAACTCTCAACTGCCTACCACGGTAATATACTATCCTTCCCCCTTGCATCAAGGCGACACCAAGTCCTGTACCACGTGCATCAGTGTACACTGTGAACACTTTATTCCTATCAGGCAAAGTCAAGACTGGGCAGTTGTTAGAGACCTCTTTAACTGCTGAAAAGCATCTTCACTATTAATGCTCCAAGAAATGGTCAGATTCTTCTTCGTCAGTCTAGTGAGCGGGGCTGATATCTTTGCGAAGTCCTTGATGAACTTCCTATAATAGCCTGCTAAACCGAGAAAACTCCTCATCTTCGTTGCATTCCTTGGAACCTTCCAATCTTGAACTGCAACTACATTCGTGGGATCCACCGTTATCCCTTCCTTGAAGACCACATGCCTTAGAAATCTTACTTCCTCTCTCCAAAAGTGACATTTAGAGAATTTCGCCTTAAGTTTGTGTGCTTGGAAAGTCCTAAAAACCTCCACTAAATGTAGGGCATGCTCTTCTTCGCTCTTCAAGAAGATCAAAATGTCATCTACAAAGACCACAACGAATTTATTCAGAAACTCCCGGAACACCCTTCTCATCAGATCCACAAAATATGAGGGTGAATTCATCAAACCAAAAGGCATCACTAGCCACTCAAACAAACCATCTGGAGTTAAGAAAGCGGTCTTGTCTATACTATTCTCGGCCACCCTCAACTGATGAAACCCCGTGGCCAAGTCTAACTAAGAGAAAATAGATGCACTAACAAGCTAGTAAAACATATCATCAATCCTCGGAAGGGGGTGTCTATTCTTCTTAGTGAGCTTATTCAACTCCTTGTAATCCACACATAAGCGAAACGAGCCATCCGCCTTAGTTGCAAAGATGACCGGAGAACCCCATTCTGATATGCTTCTCCTAATAAACCCTTCTCAAGTAGCCCCCTATTTGCTTTCTAAGCTCCCTCCTTTCCCTAGGAGCCATGCGTCAGGCATTGTGACTGGCTTCGCATTATCCACCATGTATATCTGGAAATCAATCTCACACCTCAGAGCTAAGCCCCTATCCTCCTCAAAAACATCCGGGTACTCACAGACAACAGGTACAGATCACAAATCTTCGACAAAAGCATCTAGTGATTCTAGGAAACTAAGCATAATAGAACCTTTTGGGTCATAGGAAATCTCGAGAGTCCTCCATTTGCAAGTCAAAAGTCAAACAACCCTCCTCTTAGGGTCCAGAATGGCACCATACATGGCTAGCCAATACATCTCTAGAATCAGACCAAATTCATGAAACCAAGCACATATGCGTCACACTCAAACTCGACGCCCATAATCATGTATAAAAGACTGCCCCCAATAGGGTTTGAGACAATAACGGGATTAGAAACAATACTAGTATAGAGACTCAACCACATAATCATGTATAAAAGAGTGAGAAGCTACCGATGAAACCATGAAACCAAGCACAGATGAGTCATGCCCCCGATAGGGTTTGAGACAATAACAGGATTAGAAACAATACTAGTATAGAGACTCAACCACATAATCATGTATAAAAGAGTGAGAAGGTACCGAATCAAAAAGAGTCTGAACAAGATGATTGGAAAGAGAAATCAAACATTCAACTAAAACTTTCCTACCTTTGTCTGATACACTACCTCGAGAGCATGCACCTGCCCTCCAAAAGATCCTGCCCTTTGGCCTTGTCCTTGCTTCTTCGGGCATTTCCTAGAATAGTGTCTGACTTCAACACACTAGAAGCAAGCATTCTTCCTTTTTTTGCAATCTTTGACCAAATGACCCAAGCTCCTACAACCATGAAATATCTTCTTGCCTTGAGCTTTGTCGTTCTTTCCACCCTTCTTTTGATAATCTTTCTTGGGCCACACTTTCATGTTTTGTGCCTCATCAGTCTTAGCCTCTTTTTCTCATCTTTTCCATCTTCATGCATCAATGCCATATCAATCAGTCTCTGAAAAGTAGCCCCCATCGGAATGTGAGATAATGACAATGCTTAAAGGTGCTGATTCAATCCTCCTGCAAACCTTAAAGCTTTCTTGTGCGGAGTATTCACCAGCTCCATACTGTAACACCCCACCTCCATTAAGGTCACTCACAAAGGGAATGCATTAACTTTCGTGGGGGTCATAAGAGTATAGAACAGATAAAATTACAAAACAGACAAATTTAAGCAGCGGAAAACAATTAGAACTTTTATTCCATAGTAGCATAACAGGATAAACTTTCATAAGGGTTGTTTCAAACATCAACACCAAAACATCAAAACCCATTACATCAAATATCTGTCTTGTTTCTCAAAAGAAGCATAATGCAAAATAACATAACATAAGTCCCCAATTAAGCAGTAGCCAGCCATAGCAGCAAAGCAAAGAGTCCAAAGCAATACATCACAATCTTCGAGCTTGAAAAGAATCTGAATTAAGCGGTGGTATTCCCTCCCTTTGGACCTGGAGGGGGAAACGAAAGAAAGAATGCGAAACAAAAACAGAGTCAGACATAAAGCCTGGTAAGTCCAGTGACTTTCAGCATGTAAACAGGTAAAGATATCATGACATGAATAAACTGGATACAAGACATAACCATGATAATAAGCATCGCAAGGTAACGAGATAGGCATAAGATAAGACTAGAACATGATAAGGTACCATACTGATTCCTAATTTCTCTGCACCACCTAATTAGTGTTCAACTAATGCCATTTTTTACAAAACAAGATAAGTGATCCCCATTTCCCACATGATAGTTTTATAGGTACATATCTCATGATGAGTGTCCCACCACATATTGACAGTTTACCTATCCCCACCGTACCTATCTTAATTGATCGGCTCCTACTCATAACATTCCGCATGTGGTTGTATCAACCCGGCCCTTACTTGTAGATACATGTGCTGGTCCCACCATAGGGTGTATCATTTCCTAGGGTGGCAACCTGAGACAGTTCTAGAGTGCACAACTTTATACATAATTGGTACTTAGTGTCTAAATTTTCCCATGCCGGAATTACGTGCACGCCCGTAATCCGTCAAAACCTGCACTGCCGTACCACATGCCACTATTTTAACCGCTTATAATCAGCCCAGTAATCGTGCCCCACCCTGCCTAGCTCATGGTCCCGTTGATACCTAATGTGGGTTACTGGTGAAAAGGGTCCCGCTACTAGGGTTTTCCTAGGGTCTATTCGTAGACCCCCCCATATTGGTTAAGTGTCATCAATTAATCAATTCAAGTTTACTTAACTCACCCATTCATCATGTTATATTTGTTAAGTGTCATTGATCCAATCGAGTTACTTAACCCACCCACTTGTCATGTCATATTGGTTAAGTGTTGCATGTTGACTTAACCCTACCATACTTAACATGTTTGTTTAGCATTAATTATTTATTAATGCATTAACCTCTCACATTGGACCTATTTGTGGTAGCTGGATTGTGCTGGGCGGTTCCGGGCAGTCTTACACTGCAAACACATTCCAACCTCGGGTTCAAACATTCAATGCGCTAACCTCTCACATTATACTTGTTGTTTGCAGTTGCTGGATGTGCCGGGCGGTTCCGGGCAGTCTTACACCACAAACTCATTCTAACCTCTGTTAGGCATTATTACCCATTTAATCTTCGCCTTTGACCTCTCATATTAGATTGTTGTCATGGCGGTTGCTGGATGTGCTGGGCGGTTCCGGGCAGCTTTACACCACAACTCAAATCTAACCTCTTGTCTTAGGCGGCCATAAGATTTAATTAAATTATATACTTGCCAATTATGTCCAAATTCCAATTTTTACATACCAATTATCATATGCCCAATTATAGATTTACATGCCAATTTACGTATGCTGAATTATTGGTTTACATGCCAATTTACCCAAACTTGCAATAATAATAATACCCCATATCCATCACAAATAATGCTCAATAATTCCACCAAACATGTTATGCCCATAAATTCACACAAATAGGCAATACTCAATATTCCTCATATTCCAAACATTCGTATTTCGCGATTTCAGCCTAGGTTCGAAATTAACTCAGGTTCAATAAAAGAAAATAAATAGGGGGAGATAGAAGTTACATAAAATAATAACAGAGAGAAAATAGGCATGAAAATATCATCATAGGCATAAAGGCTAGGACTTGATAAGAACATCGTCATGAACATGAAAAACTGATGTACAGCAAGATAAACTGATGATAGTAGCATCATGAGAATAAGAATAGAAGCAAAAGAACAACTTAGAATCAGGCATAGTCTTAGTTTCATCTTATTACATTTCAAGACTAGATTTAGGTGTTCAAATCTAAAAATAACTGAACTTATAGTGTTTGGATTAGAAAAGACAATTGAATCGCTTATTGTTGTTGAAGAACTCTAACTTGATATTGATTAATCATCTAGGTTGATGAAGAACTTTTTGATTTGATTTAGGTTTCAGTGAAGGCTAGGTTTTGGATGTGAGTTTGGCGGCATGGAGGCACCATGAGAGTGAATAATAGAATTAGGGTTTAGGTTTGCATATGTATTTATAGGTGTTTTAGGCAAACCATGGTCTTTAGATTAGCATAGGAGTCATCAGAGCCATCTAAACCAAAGAGACATGTCACCCAGCCAACCACTGTGCGACACATAAGCCCTAAAACAAAAAAATTCGTCATAGACCATTCTAGGCCGACGGGGTCGATTCCAAACACCCTGAGTTGACCCCGGGGTCGACCCATAAAATAGGTCGGTTTGGCATTTTGCCTTCCCGCTTCCGCTGTTTTGAATTTTTTTCTTGAATTTTAGGTTGATTTTTATTTTATTAATTCATATATATACATATATTTCCCTTATATGTATACAAACTTCCAAGGTCCGTAACTTTCTCATACATTATCCATTTAATGCAAACTTTGGGTCCATTTTGACCAGAATTTTGAGACGATCGCAGTGGTATAGTCTGTTTTACTTAATTCTCACTTTTAAAATTAAGTATTCTTTTAATTTGTCTATTAATATTCATAGAAAAATAGGGGGTGTTACATTCTCCCCTCCTTAAAGATTTCGTCCCCAAAATCTCTAAGTTAAGAAGAATGCATCCTACCATCCAACATCCATCTACTCAACCATCATTCACAAGCATCCATTGTCCTTAAAAATAGATTTCTAATGCTAAATGAACATATGCAAAAGTGTGCGTGTATATGTTCCTTATCTAATGCAAAATCAGGCGGTCTACTGATTCAGTTGACCTCCTTAATGCGAATTATGTTAGTGCCATGAGTCCAATTATGTATGCAATTATTCCTAATGTACTTCATAACCTCTACATGAGTGCACAATCATTCATCCATATGCAACATTCATATGATAACACGTTCAATTTCAATCTCATCCATAACAAAACATATATATGCGTATGCAATGTGAAAGTGACTTGAGCCGATCGAGTGGTTAAGGTGTGTGTGTTAATGCATCCACGAGCAACCACAAGCAACAACTTGCATCCACTTGCATCCACCAAACATAACATGTCTCAAACATATATTTACAATCATAGGATATTCCTAGCTGAAGGTCGATGATATAATCAAGAGGACGTCCTAAACGATAGAACAAGCATAAACAAAGCGATAGAAAAAGGGGAAATTAAGAACATACCCTCAAAGAGAAAAGGATACAACGTATGCATCTTAGCTTCCATCTCCCAAGTAGCATCTCCTTTATCACTTCCCCATTGTACTTTGACTAGCTTGACTTCTTTGTTGCGTAACCTCTTGACCTCCGATCCAAGGATGCACGTAGGGGCTCGTCTAATAGTGACGTCTCGCTCCACTTCAACTTCCTCAAGTATGCTCGGCTCCACCACTTCCACGGTGTCATGTAAGCACTTCCTCAAATGTGATACGTGAAACACATTATGTACACCACTAAGCTTCTTGGGCAACTCTACTCTGCAGGCCATCTGTCCAACTATCTCTGTAATAGGAAATGGTCATACGAATCTCGGCGCTAGCTTCCCTACCGACCCAAAGTGAACAACATTCCTTAACGGTGATACTTTGAAAAAGACCATGTCTCCAACGCTGAACTCAAGGTCGGTCCATCTCCTATCAGCATACGACTTTTTCCTATCTTGCGCGGTTTTCATATGTATTCGAATTATATCCACTTTCTCCAAAGTCTCTCTAATCATATATGGCCCAAGTACTAGCTTATCAAAGGATTCCCACCAACAAGTTGGTGATCTACATGGTCGTCCATACAAAGCTTCAAAAGGTACCATGCCAATGCTAGACTGATAGTTGTTACTATACGCAAACTCTACTAGTGGAAGGTGGTCCTCCCATGTCCCGCCAAAGTCCAAGATATAAAGCCTTCAAAGGTCTTCTAGAATCCGATACACCCTCTCGGTTTGGCCGTCCGTCTGAGGATGATACGCCATGCTCAAGCATAACTGAGTCCCTATGGCTTCTTGCAAACTTTTTCAAAAGTCACTAGTAAAGATAGGATCACGATCGCTTACTATGCCAGAAGGAACCCCATGCAAACGAATTATCTCCTTAACATAAATAGGTGCTAACGATGATGCAGTCCTCTTTCTCTTGACTGGAATGAAGTGAGCACTCTTCGTAAGTCTGTCCATTATCGCACAAATACTGGTATTGCCTCTTCTAGACCTAGGAAACCCATCTATAAAGTCCATCGAGATACTCTTCTATTTCCATTGCGGAACCTCTAGAGGATGAAGCAGTCCACCGGGATTTTTCTGCTCGGCCTTGACTTGCTGACATACCAAGAATTTAGAAATGAACTCAACCACGTCTTTCTTCATTCCAGCCCAAAAGAAAACTCGCTTCATGTCTTTGTACATCTTGTCACCACCGGGATGTACGGTCATCTTAGAATGATTGGCTTCCTCAAGAACTATCTTCCTCAAGTTCTCGTCTTGTGGTACACAAAGTCTCCCACCCCTATGTAACCAACCCTTGTCATCTAGGGTATACCTACCAAGATGGCTCGAAGACTCCCCTCTTATGAGTTTTTTTACTAGCTCAAACAACTGTGGGTCATCTCGCTGGGCCTCTCCAATCCATCCCAAAACATAGGTCTCACCTCTAAGGATGCTAACAAATCGGTCACATAATCGACAGAGGGTCTAAAGTCAAAGGCCGCTATGTACTCTAAGCTCTGCCTCTCCACAAGCATAGGACTCAAAATCAATTTCTTCCTACTCAAGGCGTCAGCTACAACGTTACCTTTGCCAGGGTTATATGCGATCTCAAAATCGTAGGATGCTAAGAACTCCATCCACCTTTGTTGCCTCAAGTTAAGATCTTTCTACGAGAAAAGGTACTTCAACGATTTATGGCCAGTATACAATTGAAACTTCTCACCTAGGAGATAATGGCGCCAAGACTTAAGTGCAAAAGCGATGGCAGCTAAGTCTAGATCGTGGGTTGGGTAGTTTTTCTCATGTACTTTTAACTGTCTTCCACCATAAGCTACTAACTTCCCTTCTTGCATCAAGACAACGCCTAGTCCCGTACCGCATGCATCCATGTATACTGTAAACATTTTACTCCCGTTTGACAATGTCAATACTGGGGCTATTGTAAGATCCCTTTTCAATCCTTGGAAAGCAATGTCATAATCAATGTCCCAAGAAAAGGCTAGATTCTTCTTCGTCAGTCTAGTAAGTGGGGATGGTATCTTCGCAAAGTCCTTAATGAACTTCCTATAATAGCCAGCTAATCCAAGAAAGCTTCGCACCTCTGTTGCGTTCTTTGGGATCTTCCAATCTTGCACCGCAACTACTTTTGCGGGGTCTACAGCTATCCCGTCTTTGGATACCACATGTCCTAGAAACCTTAGTTCTTCTCTACAAAAGTGACATTTGGAGATCTTCGCTTTAAGCTGATGTGCTCGAAGGGTATCCATGACTGCCCTCAAATGCAAAGTATATTCTTCCTCTTTCTTTGAGAAAAATCAAGATGTTGTCCACGAAGACTACCACAAACTTATTAAAGAACTCCCTAAACACCCTACTCATCAAGTCAACAAAATAGGCGGGTGCATTCGTCAAACCGAAAGGCATGACGAGCCATTCAAAGAAACCGTCAGGGGTCCTAAAAGCAGTCTTGTCTATACTGTCCTCAGCCATTCTTAGCTGATGAAAACCCGTAGCCAAATCTAGTTGTAAGAAAACAGACGCACCTACAAGCTGGTCAAACTAATCATCTATTCGTTGAAGTGGGTGCCTATTTTTCTTAGTCAGCTTGTTTAGCTCTCTATAATCCACACATAAGCGAAGTGAACCATCTGCCTTAATAGCGAATACTACTGGAGCACCTCATTCAGAAATACTTCACTTAATAAACCTCTTCTCAAGTAACTCTTTAACTTGTTTACTAAGCTCCTTCCTTTCCCTAGGAGCCTTGTGTCGTATGGGTAAAGCAACTGGTTTGGCATTATCAACCAAGTATATGCAGAAATCTTTTTCACGTTTTGGGGGTAAACCCTTCACCTCATCAAAGACATTGGGATACTCACGAACTACTAGAACAGATTGCAAATTATCAACAGATGCATCAAGAGATTCTAGGTAACTAAACATGACAGAACCCTTGGGGTTACACGAGATTTCGAGGGTATTACCGAGATGAGTCAAAAGTCTAACTACCCTCCTTTCACAATCGAGAATGGCACCATTTCTGGATAACCAATCCATTCCTAGAATCAACCCATAGCCCATGAAACCAAGAACATATGCATTACACTCAACACTAAGTATAGATATTCCCAAATCCAAGCAAATCATAGATAAATGAGTCGAACCCCCAATCGGATTTGAGACAACAATGGGATCCTCTACCATACATGTACTAAGGTGTAGAGACTCTACTATAGAAGAAGATATAAAAGAATGTGATGCGCCAGAATCAAAAAGAGTGTGTACAGGATGATCAGCAAGAAAAACTAAACTTTCAACATAAATATTTCTACCTCTCTTTTGAGTGGGTACCATGAGAGCATGAACTTGCCCTCCAGAAGGTCCTGCCCTTTGCCCTTACTTCTTTGGGCAATCCTTAACCACATGTCCTGTCTCGCCACAATGGAAATAACCACCCATCTTCCTCTTCTTCTTCCTGCAGTCTTTAGCGATGTGGCCAATGACACCACAACTTCCTCTTGTCGCGTGGCTTGTTGTTCTTTCCACCCTTCTTATTGTCCACCTTCATGTTTTGAGGTTCATCCTTCTTCACTTCTTTCTTACCACCCTTGCCATCTTCATGTAATAGCGCCATGTCCACCAATCTCTTGGTAGTTGCGCCTATTGGAATATGGGACATAGCCAGACCATGCAATGGTTCATTCAAGCCTCTAGCAAAATGTAAAGCTTTCTTGTGAGGTGTATCTACCAACTCCAACCCAAATCTTGCAAGCAAATTGAATTTGTTGATGTATTCCTTGACTGACATACTCCCTTGTTTGAGTGCTAGAAACTTCTCCATCTGTAGGCTTTGTTTAGCTGGAGAGAGGAACTTCATCTCAAACCTCCGCCTAAAGTCCACCTAAATATCAACTGGTTGCTCAGCACCAATAACTTCCCACCAATAAGAGGCTTCTTCCTTCATTAGCCAAGAGACCAATTGTATCTTCCTCCTATCGACCATTTCAAAGATAGCAAACAACTCTTATGTTTCCTTGAGCCAGCTCCGTGCTTCAATAACCGTCTCAGTCCCTTTAAAGATCTTTCCGCCTATAGCACTGAAGTCCTTCAAAATCTTAGCAAAAGCATCTACGCGAGGAGTGACAACAGCTGGGGGAGGAGGAGGAGGAAGAGGAACGTTGGCTGGGTCCGTGGCAGTGGCCCTAGCCTCTAGGTATCATCTGAACCAAGTGGATATCGGAACACCCTCAGGTATCTCGGGTTCCTCAGACATGCTGAAAAGAAAAAGGAAAGGATTCAAAATAATGAAAAGAAGGGTAAACTTTCATATGGGTTGTTTCAAACGTCAACACCAAAACATCAAAACCCATTACATCAAATATCTGTCTTGTTTCTCAAAAGAAGCATAATACAAAATAACATAACATAATTCCCTAATTAAGCAGTAGCGATACATAGTAGTAAAGTAAAGAGTCCAAAGCAATACATCACATTCTTCGAGCTTGAAAAGAATCTGAACTAAGCGGTGGTATTCCCTCCCTGTGGACCTGGACGGGGGGGGAGGGGGGGGATGAAAGAAAGAAGGCGAAACAAAAATAGAGCCAGACACAAAGCCTAGTAAGTTCAGTGACTTTCAGCATGTAAACAGGTAAAGGTATCGAGACATGAACAAACTTGATACAAGACATAACCATGATAATAAGCATCGCAAGATAACGAGATAGGCATAAGATAAGACAAGAACAAGATAAGGTATCATATTGATTTCTAATTTCTCTGCACCACCTAACTAGTGTTCAACTAATGCCATTTGTTACAAAACAAGATAAGTCATCCCCATTTCCCACATGATAGTTTTATAGGGACATATCTCATGATGAGTGTCCCACCTCATATTAAAAGTTTACCTATCCCCACTGTACCTATCTTAATTGATTGGCTCCTACTCATAACGTTCTGCATGTGTTTGTATCAACCCGGCCCCTACTTGTAGATACTCGTGCTGGTCCCACCATTGGGTGTATCATTTCCTAGGGTGGAAACCTGATACAGTTCTAAAGGGCACAACTTTACACCTACTTGGTACTCGGTGTCTAAATTTTCCCATGCTGGAATTATGTGCACGCCCGTAATCCATTGGAACATGCACTGCCGTACCACCTGCCGCTATTTTGACCACTTATAGTCAGCCCAATAATCGTGCCCCACCCTGCCCAGCTCAGGGCCCCGTTGATACCTAATGTGGGATACTGCTGGAAAGGGTCCCGCTACTAGGGTTTTCCTAGGGTTTATTCGTATACCCCCCATATTGGTTAAGTGTCATCAATCAATCAATCAATTCAAGTTTACTTAACCCACCCATTCATCATGTTATATTGGTTAAATGTCATTAATCCAGTCGAGTTACATAACCCACCCACTTGTCATGTCATATTGGTTAAGTGTTGCATGTTGACTTAACCCTACCATACTTAACATGTTTATTTAGCATTAATTATTTATTAATGCATCAGCCTCTCACATTGGACTTATTTGCAGTAGTTGGATTGTGCTGGGCGGTTCCGGGCAGTCTTACACTGCAAACCCATTCCAACATCGGGTTCAAGCATTCAATGCGCTAACCTCTCACATTAGACTTGTTGTTGACAGTTGCTGGATGTGTCAGGCGGTTCTAGGCAGTATGACACCACAAACTCATTCTAACCTCGTGTTAGGCATTATTACCCATCTAATCTTCGCCTTTGACCTCTCACATTAGATTGTTGTCGTTGCGGTTGCTAGATGTGCCTGGAGGTTCCGGACAGCCTTACACCACAACTCAAATCTTACCTCGTGTCTTAGACGTCCATTAGATTTAATTAAATTATATACTTGCCAATTATGTCCAAATTCCAATTTTTACATGCCAATTATCATATGCCCAATTATTGATTTACATGCCAGTTTACATATGCCCAATTATTGGTTTACATGCCAATTTACCCAAACTTGCAATTATAATAATAATAATAATAATACCCCATGTCCATCACAAATTATGCCCAATAATTCTACCAAACATGTTATGCTCATAAATTCACCCAAATAGGCAATACCCAATATTCCCCGTATTCCAAACGTTCGTATTTCGCGATTTCAGCTTAGCTTTGAAGTTAACCCAGGTTCAATAAAAGAAAATAAATAGAGGGAGATAGAAGTTGCATAAAATAAGAACAGAGAGAAAATAGGCATGAAAATATCATCATGGGCATGAAGGCTAAGATTTGATAAGAACATTATCATGAACATGAAAAACTGATGTACAACAAGATAAAATGATGATAATAGCATCATGAGAATAAGAATAGAAGCAAAAGAACAACCTAGAATCAGGCATAGTCTCAATTTCATCTTATTACATGTCAAGACTAGATTTAGGTGTTCAAATCTAAAAATAACTGAACTTACAACATTTGGATTAGAAAAGATGATTGAATCGCTTGTTGTTGTTGAAGAACTCTAACTTGATATTGATTAATCCTCTAGGTTGATGAAGAACTTTTTGATTTGATTTAGGTTTTAGTGGCAGCTAGGTTTAGATGAGAGTTCGGCAACATGGAGGCGCCCTGAGAGTGAATAATAGAATTAGGGTTTAGGTTTGCATATGTATTTATAGGTGTGCTAGGCAAACCATGGCCTTTAGATTAGCATAGGAGTCATCAGAGCCATCTAAACCAAATAGACATGTCACTCAGTTCAACCACAGTGCGGCACATAAGCCCTAAAACACAAAATTTCGTCACAGACCATTCTAGGCCGACGGGGTCGATTCCAAACACCCTGAGTTGACCCTGGGGTCGACCCGAGCCCCGCTTCCACTTCCGTTGTTTGAATTTTTTTCTTGAATTTTAGGTTGACTTTTATTTTATTAATTTATATACATACATATATTTCCCTTATATGTATACAAACTTCCAAGTCCATAACTTCCTCATACATTATCCGTTTAATGCCAACATTGGGTCCATCCTGACCAGAATTTTGAGACGAACGCAGTGGTATAGTCTGTTTTACTTAATTCTCACTTTTAAAATTAAGTATTCTTTTAATTCATCTATTAATATTCATGGAAAAATATGGGGTGTTACACATACCAAACCTTGTCAACTGATTAAACTTATTGACATACTCTTTAACAGACATATTTCCTTGCTTAAGTGCCATAAACCTCTCCATCTGCATACTCTCTTCTGCTTGAGAAATAAACTTCGTCTCAAACCTCTATCGGAAGTCATCCAAATTCCCATTGGACACCCTGCATGCGTCACTTCCGACCAGAGTGAAGCCTCGTCCTTAAGCTGCCATGCAGCCAACTGTATCTTTTTACGGCCATCAACCTCAAAAAGCCCAAATAAGTTCTCCTTCTATTTTAGCCAATTCCATGCTTCCACAAAGTTCTCAGTTCCTCGGAATGGCTTTCCTCTCATAGCACAAAAATCCTTGCATATATTAGAGAGAAATTATCCGCTCGGGGAGGAGGAGGAACAACGACTGCAGCTGGGGGAGGGATGTCTGCTTGGCCTCCTGCAGGCGTCATAGCCTCAAGATACCTACAAAATCAAGCCGGTATTTGAGTGCCCTCGGGAAGATTCGGTTCCCCAGACATGCTGAAAAGAAAAGGAAAAAGGATTCAAACAGTGAATCAAGAAATTTTTATATGGCTAGGGGAATATGTTTTAAAAAAAACAGACTTTTCTTTTGAAAATGCTTTCGTTTTTAAACCTCTTTGAAAACAATTTTCAAAAACTTTTATCCGATCTTGTAACGTTCAGCTCTGATACCAAATGTGACACCCCACGTCCGTTAATGTCACTATTTAACAGTATGCATTAAGTTTCGTAAAGTGTTATAAGTAAATGGAAACATAACATCACAAGATGGATGTAAAATAGCAGAATAAATTTAAAACTTTATTTCTAAACAAAAAACATCGTGGGCTCAAAATCCAGTTATAACATCAGACTGAAATACTGGAACAAAATACATCAAATAAAAATATCTATATTATGCTAAAAATCATCAGAGTGTAGAATTAAAAAATCATAATCCCCATAAGTAGCCATAAACAAGTAGACAAGTAGTCAAAGTGATACATCGAAGCAATTCCAAATCCAAGAAGAAATAGAGGAGAGGTTCCTAATCAAGCCTGTGCGTTCCCACCCTGAGACCTGGGGGGAAAAGGAAGAGAGAGGAAAGGAAACAAAAAGGGTCAAACATAAAGTCTGGCGAGTCCAGTGACTTTAAGCATATAAATAAGTAAAAGTATCATAACAGTAAATAAACTGGATGAAAGATAACAGTAGAAGATACCAGGTATAAACAGGATGGACTGGATATACAAAATAAACAGGATAAACTATGTTTCTCGGTTATTTTCTCTACACCAATACTAGTACACCGCATTAAGTATTCTACAATTACTTAACAAAAATAGAATGATCCCAACAGAAACATAAATAGTAGATTTAGGAGTACTTCTAATAACGAATTTTACCCCAACAGAAATAGCAGGTACCTAAACCAAAATAATGGGTGTTACCCAAAACAGAAATAATAGGTACCTAAACAAGACCAAATATGACCTAATTACTACCCCCAGCGATCGGATCCCTACCACATAAATACCCCATGTCGGCCCCACAGTAAGGTGTGTTACTTTCTAAAGTGGCAACCGCTAGAAGGACACAGACCTATTTACAGGTGTTATAGCGGCTTATTTTCCCAAGCAAGACGGACCCATGCACACACATGACTCCGTTGGAATGCGCCATCAGAACAGCTCTCCCCAAATGAACATCTTATAATTATCTCAGTAAGCGTGCCTTTATCCCTACCTAGTATGGTGTCCCCTTTTAATACAAAATGGATTACAAACTAATATGGGTCCCACACAATAGATGACACAACCACCCTTTTGGCTTTTATCCCCAACCAACTAGGATTTCCAAAGGTTAAGTTTAACGGGTTTATATAACCACCACGTAGTAAATAGATTTACTTAGCCCCACAGATTCAACATGTTTACTAAACCCCACCCATAGATTAAACAAGCCACAGATAAATAGGTTTATACGCAAATAACACCCACAGATTTAACCAGTTAAGTATTACAGGTTAACAGGTATGCATAACCCCCAAAATGTTTCATAGGTTACTTACAGTTTCATTGACACGTTTTGCTAATCTCAAATTAAGCCTACTGGTTTATGTGCCTCAAACCACAAGTCATAATTCTCAGAATAAAATATGCCCCAAATTATAGTCATATTGCACAATATAAGTTATGCCCCCAAATTACCATTCCCAATCATTCCCAATTTAACTTAATTTTCATCGCATGCATATTCCAGCGATATCGGCCTAAGATCGAAGGTAGTATGGCAATAAAAATAAAAAGGGAATGAGAGAGGAAGAAGAACAGACATAGGCATAATATGCATATGATAACAGAAATAGGAATATCAGAATAGGCATATAAAATTGAATAGAAGATCAGGTATACAGAATAATACATGTGATAGCAGAACTGTTTAGGTGCGAATCAGATTCTTAACAGGCATAGATTTAGATCCATATTTATAAACTTTTCAAGATTACTGGTTAAATGTTTATATCTAAAAGTAGCATGAACTCACATAGACTGGATCTAAAGAACAGAGAATGATATATTTAAGTTGTTGTAGAGATTCCTGTATACGTATATGTTGTTATTGAAGAAACATAGGCTAATTCAATCCAGGTTGGGCAGCATCTCATTGTCTTCATTTTATCAGGTGAATAAAAACAATAGAAATGTTGTCCTATATAAAGAATACTGCCAATGAATCTCACTCAGAAACAAGTCCTGGTTCTGGAAATGAACCTGGGCAGATCTGGGGTGGGTCAGCCCGGGGGTGGACACACCCTTGAGTGGGTCGACCCCTTGGGGTATGGGTCGACACCCAACGGGCTTAATTCTCGTGTGGTCTTCCCTCTTCGAATTTGAATGATTTTGAAATTTCATGTTTGATTTTTGTATATATATATAATTCTCTTATACATATACAAACTTATAAGCTTAATAAATTTCTCATACAATGTCTGTTTTATGCAAACTCGGAGTCTATCTTAAGCAGAATTCTGAGACGAACGCAATGGTACAGTCCGTTTTACTTAATTCCCAATATTTAATTAAGTTTTTGTTAGTTTATTGTTATAATGTCCTTGAAATTACGGGGTGTTACAACTTACGCCATCGTAGCCTTTCGCCGTAAAGTAATTCTCAAATCAGCTTCCTATCTGAACCCCATTTACTCCACCTATCATTTCGAACTTCGCACCACCCACACTTATTTCCGTCTCCACCTTCAGCCTCAACCCCTTCAGCAGCTAATGCGGTGTCTAACTCTATCTACTCTCTACTTCAAATTTATGTAACTGTTGTCTCGAATTCGCGACTTTCCTTCAGCTTGTTTCTAGTAATGTGCCTAGTTAGGGTTCCAAGCGAGTTTGTGCTTGTATTGCCTAGCGAATTTTTGTCTAACTAGGTCTGACCATAGTCAGGTGGGATGGTTGGGAGGTGCTTTTTGGGTTGTATCACTTCGGTATTAGATCTGGAGTTGTCTGTTCTTTAGTTTTAGTTCGACTTGTCAGTTCTTCGAAGTTTCAGGTCACTGTGGAGTCACCTTGTATTGTGATCGATTTCTCTACGATGGATGCTTTAGTGAATCTTCCTAGTAGCCTACTGGAAAGTCATGCGTAAATGCATCAACCAAGCAGGTCTGCCTAAGGTGAGAAATTCAATGTCTCTATCCCGTTGATCTAGTTTTGTGTCAGCATGTTGTTCTTGTTTCATTACTTGGCATGTGTTGGGGTGTTTTAATTAGTAATTTCAATTGTGGTATTTTGATTGTTCGTCTTGGTGATTTTCAGTTGGTGTTGCCTGCAAGGTGATGTACGGAGAAGGTGTTAGTGTGTGTTCTACTCTCTTAGTTGGAGTAAGCGATGCTTTTGGGTTTTACTGCTGCGGAGTTTGTTTCATGTTAGTAGTTATAAAATGTCACGCTGCCTTGTATTGGACAGTTCTCCGACTACAATCTTAACCTCCTCCACGGCGAAAGCTAAGGCTTCGGTGGAGTGTACGTTTCGGCTCATTTGTTTGGCGGTATTGTACTTTTGTCCATGGTATGTCATATCAATTGTCAACGTGCCTACCCATGTGCATAAAGCCGTATTTTGCTAGCGGGGAAGATAATTAACATAATGTGCCCTGTGCCTCCTTTTATTTGGTAATTGTAAAGGTTTCCGTGTATGGGTTGTATAGTTTTATATAATCACTGTTGTACTGGTCTTAGGACAATGTACTAGTAAGTTATATTCAGGTCAAATGTATTTGGTGCCGCCCTACGTGGTGTGCCTTGAAATATGTAGTCTAGTAAATTTAGCTAGCTCCGACGCTATAATCTAGAATAGATGTAGTGGAAGGACCACTATCGTTAGTAGTGGACGGTCCACTATTAAAACCGAACGTTGTAGGTTGGTAACCACCAACCTCCTGTAATAACTGTATTTATTATTGGTTATAATAAAAGTGTTTGCGGCCACTTTAAAAATCGGTCAAATTTTAAAAAAACTACTGGTCACATGCTACGTGACGTTAAAAGTGTCGGTCATAATCCATTAATTAAATTGTAAAGCAGGAACATCTTACTGTCGATGTGGACATCTCAAAATGCTCTCAATTCAAAATAACACTGCACTAATTACTCTTAACAATTTTTTTAATTGCAAATTCCGAATACCACGTTCTGTCAAATCAGCTCACGTTCTTCCCTTTTTTTCCTTTCTTTTTCCGCTTCCATCGATTCATTGACAAAATTGGATTATCTTTTCCCAAAACCGCTAGCATCTCCCTTTTTTTCTTCTTCCCTCTATTTCCGTTTCCATTACTTTCGATTCAACAACCTGCTCTTTCCATTCTTCTAGCCTAAATTCCTCCTCTCTCCGTACATAAACAGCCCACCTAGACCCTTTTCTATCTTCCCTCTTTTATTGCATCTTTCACCGTGTTCCAGTTGAGTTAGTAATAAATTGAAAAGACGATAAGAAATGTTAGGAGAATATAGTTTTTTGAATTTCAGAAATTGATCCTCTGGTTGTTATGTAACGACGATCGAAACAAAGCCCTCCTTCCTTGCACGCATATGAGTTGGCACACAATTTCCATATAACAAAAGGAATCCCTGATGTTACGCGCCTACCAGCTCATATTTGTACACAATTCCTCCAATATATTCCGTGATGTAGGACTATTGTATCCAAACCATCATTCCTCCTTAAGAACATGCAAGCCAATCCTAACAATCTCCCCCTTGACTCACATCCTTCGAGTATCTTTTCAGAGCATTGCCTTGTTGGCATGGCCCAGTCCGAACCTTCGGCTCTGATACCACCGCTGGAATTAACAAATCGAAAGAGAGAGATAGCCATATGTGAAACAAGAAAAAGACTACATTGTTATTCGATGAAGTAAAAGATACATATTACATAGTTTTTAAATAATAAAAAGATAACCAACTACTTCCTAAACTCAAGCCACTAATTACTATTTCTTGACCAATAAACTAGGAGAACTATTTTAGACATATTCCAAAATTTAGATGACATGCACTAACTTTAACACCCTCTCCCTTAAACTGAATGTGCTAATATTCAATCTTCAATTCACAAACGCAAACTGTTGTTCTCAATTTCTTCATCGTCTTACATAGACGAACTCCGTCACGATTTTTATCTCTGCTTGATTGGACATTCTCAACTGTTTCGCGTTGATTGGTACTTTACCCATCAAAAACTACTCTTGGTTTCCTTTGAGGGACCTTCTTGGACTATGCATATGGAACATCCCTTATACCATGGTATTTGTTATCCCCCAACAAGTGAGAACCGCAGCTCCTATTCACGTACTTTTTGGATGACACAAAACCAAATCTTCTTCAATCACAGACTCATCTACTTCACATGTAGACATATACCCATTCTCTAATAGGCATTTCATCAAATAGTTCTCTCGAACATTCACAAATATCCAACCCGCTAAACAACGTTGCACCCTTCGTCGTCTTTGTCTTCATTCTGCAGTAGCTACTGCGCTTTCTCTCTGATGTTTCTTCACATCAATGGCAAACTCATCGTCATCAAACAATCTTATCCAACTCACAACCTGTCTTACACAAAGAAAACCACCAAATCAACTTGTTGCCTAACCTTACCTGCTCCTTCACCAAGTTCGCCACTCCCTGCATGCCCCTACAGGCATTAACCGCAAGCTACTTACTTCACTACACCATTGGCCTTCATACATTAACCAATCTCCTCTCCACAAACATCCACCTCATTTCTACTCTTAGCAACCATCTAGAAATATCCACCTTCATACAAAACAGCTCGCCTATTCCACATGCTCCCAGCAGCAAATAGTTACATATCATTTCTAGACCAACACGCAAACTGAACCTACCACATAAAATTACATACCATTTGTTTCAAACATTTGCAGTTCAGTAACATCAACTTCTACCACATACAAACTACACATAACCATCTCACTTCAGCTCTTCCTTCATCACCAAACACAACAACATACCGCAGATATACCACTACCAAACTGCAGTCTCACATCTCCTCCACGACGAAAAATTCTAACCGTTATCCCCATCTACTACAATACCACATCACTTCTTCACAGCCACTGAACTAGTTCCGAACACCATCCTAACACAACCCATGACAGCTTGTGCACCAGCGACAATCACTACACCTCTGCTCATCCACCCTGACTGCAACTCATCTGCCTGCCCATTTAATCACCGAACGATACAACTACTCAACCAAAACTGCATCCCCTTAACAAAATTGATTACAACCACACATTATAACATCGTTCACCTGAACTTACACAGACTGCCACACAACCTTGCTTTAGAAGAATCATTGCAGATGTAAACAGCTGAACTGTCCCCTCCAAACACCTTGCTAACCTTCCTGGAATCCTTTCATAAACTCAATAGCCACTCATGCTAATCACCAAACCTCCACCTATAGATCTACTGTACCTAAAACAATCTACTTCTAATCAACCTTCCCCATTCTCCGACTCAAACCACCTCACGTCATCCACCTATGATCACCACAACTGTCAGCATCTCCAATAGACCAACTCAACAAACCAACTCAGCAAACTACTCCATCAATTTCTACCCCCACATACTCTTCCATCCCCTGCTTTCATCACTATGTAGCAGCGCAATTCACCATCTACAAACCCGCAAAATCATGTCATATGCTGCTTTTTTCAACAACCGGTCATCATCCTCCTTCACCCATATCTAAACAAAACGCCTTCATAACATTCTACCTATTAGTGCAATTCGCTAGTTCCTACATCTGCTCAACCCTACCTTCACAACTTCTAACGCCTGCTATTTCAACATTTCAAACCCGAAACTAAAGTCTGAAACCCCCATAGACCGGCTATAAGTACATAATAAACTCCTCACTACGAAAACCTCCATCTAAAATCGACCAGTTCGCCTTGCCAACCGTCAAAGTCTAACGTAGCTGCCAAAATCACGAAACCCCCATACCAAAATTCCATGCCCGGACTACACACTTTGAATCACCCATAGCAAAATATTAGTTGAAGTTCCTTGATTTGTCTTTTTTTCTTGCTCGTTTTATTCTAATTTTGACGGTTTTGATTTTTTCTTTTTTAGGACGGCAACGAAATCAAAAAAGGAAGATTGTGATTTTAATTTGACAAAGATGAGGCTCCTTTTCCTTTTTTTAATGGGTGGTTTCCTATTGGAGAGAATTAGATATGGAAGCAGTATTGATGGTTCTCTACCTAATTTCTACTTACCTAATATATTTGTACACAATTCCTTCAGTATATTCCGTGATGTGGGACTATTGTATCCAAACCATCATTCCTCCTTAAGAACATGCAAGGCAATCCTAACAGTCTCCCCCTTGACTCGCATCCTACAGGTATCTTTTAAGAGCACGACCTTGCCAGCATGGCCCTGTCCGAACCTTCGGCTCTGATACCACTGTAATGTAACGATGGTCGGAACAAAGCGCCCCTTCCTTGCACGCATATAAGCTGGCACACAACTTCCATATAACAAAAGGAAACTCTGATGTTATGTTCCTACCAGCTCATATTTGTACACAATTCCTTCAATATATTCCGTGATGTGGGACTATTGTATCCAAACCATCATTCCTCCTTAAGAACATGCGTGGCAATCCTAACACTGGTATCCTCTTTCCATGCCTTGGCTACTTACGTTGGATTCATCGAAGACTCCACGACTGTGGTACAAAGCCCTTTGTGTTGTGAAGGAGACAATATATGCTTATATATTATTTGGTATGAGTTTTATTTATAAATTTTGTAATTATCTTTTCTATTTATGGAATCTATTGCTTATCAAAAATTTCAAGTAACTGATTTTGATTTCTACTAAAACTGCATGCAGATTTGTTTTAAATATTTGGTAATGGTAATATTCCAATTAATTTGACTATTGCCACATATGAAAGTTTATCATATTTTGCAATCTTCAATGGAGTTGGGTAGCAGTGCTAGGACAACCAACTTATTGATTTGGATTTTCAAGATGTTACTGAATGCGTATTATGGTTTATTATTTTTAGCAACTTCAGTTGAATTAGTTAGGCCTTTATTAGATTGATAGATGTTCAGTTTGGGTTTTAAAAAAGAAGTATGTGCATAGGTTAGTTCAAGATTTACACTAAATTGGATTTGCATTTACCCCAACACTTTTAGCTGTTAGCCTCAGTGATGAAATCGATTGTATTAATTTTACCAAGATTCTTAGTTTTAACGTTTTTGGACATTTCGATTGCCACTGACCAATGGCATCTCACACTATAATGGTGTATGAATTTGTTTAATTTAGTATAACGGAAAAGATCAGGCAAACTTCCTTAAGAAAGGTTGAATATCTTTTGTTGTTACTTTCACTCGAAAATCAGTTACATTATTAAAATGGATCTAGCACAGCAAAAATCAAACATGCATCATAATCATTGAAGTTCTTTCAATTGTTGTATGTCTATGTTGACAGTTATTATTACCCATCGTGGTTTCAAAACTTGCAACTACATACTCTAATTACTGTGATTTTCAGATTACTTTTTGCAAGGCCTAATTGTATATTAGTGTGCTATCATGTTTAGATAAATTATTCTTCTCATACAAGTTTAATTTTTGAGTAATTTTATCGGATATATATAGTACAAAAGAGGCAATGAAAACAACTTCAAGACGGGATAAGAGTTCAAAAAATATTATTTATTTCTCTTTCATATTTTTCTCTTATTCGATTCTTTGTTGTATTCTTCTATGCACACTTTTATCGGATTTTGTACATGTAGCTTGAGTAATATAATATTATATTCATTATATATATTTTATAACAGTATTCCCTTAAATAAATATCATAAAAATATTGTACTAGCCATACGTTTTATGCATGTTCATATTAAATGCTCTTTGGAATTAAAAATTTTATGTCTTATTTTATGTTCATTGAAATTTTGATTGCTTTTCAAAGTATGACTGATCATATCATCTCATTGACTTTGACAAATATAATTAAATGTATGAGTGAATTATATTGGTTTCTAATATATATTTGCTTTGTTTAATCAATTATATGTCATAATGACTACTTAAAATATTCGAACATGTCATTTTATTAAAGCATTTTCACAAAATTATTAAACATCTATAATTTTTTAGTCGCAATAAGGAAATATATAATTATGACTGCCAATATACGCAAGTCCAATTGAATACAACATATTAGCGGTATGTATATATTTTTGTATTAACACCGAATTTCTAGGATTACAATAATGAGGAAATTCACCAGTAGTTAATTAAGTGAAGGCTAGATTTCAAAAATGATATTTATCTTGATTATATACATGCTCACTGAAATATGGTTTTGTCTACAATAAGAAATCAAGTTGTGCTTTTTATACGAGGAAGTTTAATTTCATAGCAGTGAAATTGAAATACACCACATTATGCTTCCATATATATCCTAATTATACTGGCACACATTTATTTCTCAAGCAGGATAAATCAAGTTGTAACATCCCACCTCCGTTAAGGACACTCACAAAGGGAATGCCTTAACTTTGGTGGAGCATTTTAGTAAACAGAACAGAAAATTTCAAGACAGATAAAAAAAACTTGAGAAATTATAACTTTATTACAGCAGAAAACAGAAATCCGTATGGTTACATCTTTACCAAAAACTCAAGTACGTAAATATCAGTCTTGTTCAGAAAGTCATCAGAGTACAAAATTTTAAAATCATAATCCCCACAGAAGATGCCATAAGAAGTTAAGCCATACTTTATGCACTTCAAGCAGAAGAAATCCGGATCAAGCTAATGTATTCCCTCCTTGGAAAACCTGGGGGGGAAACGGAAGAAAAAGGGGTGAAAACAAGCAAGGTCAGACATTAAGTCTGGCAAGTCCAGTGACTTTCAGCATATGAACAGATAATAATAATTATGACACGGAAATAAGCTGGATAAGAGATAACAGTAACAGGAGCAGCAGATGTACTTAGGTTAAACAGAAGAAAAAGAATAATATTACTTTTCATTTCTCTGCACTAATACTAGTATAACAGGATTAGGTGTCACCCTAATGTCTAAACTGAAACAGAAACGGGAACAGAATAATTTCCACAAAAGAGAATGCTAGTAATCGGCCTTTACCACCCCAACAGAAACAGACAGAAAAAGAATGCTAATAATGGGCCTTTACCAGCCGAACAGAAACAGACAGAAACAGAATGCTAATAATGGGCCTTTACCACCCGAACATAAGGTATAGAAACAGAAATAGATTAATCCCTACGGAAACAGAATGTAGAATTAGGTGTACACTAGTAAATGGGCCTTTACCACCCGAACAGACGGTACCACACAAAAACAGACAGGTGTTGCCACCCAACAGAAACAGACGGTACCAACAGAAACAGACAGAACAAAGTGTACCCTAAAACCCTACCCCAAGCGACCGGCTCCCTAATACATAAATACCCTGTGTCGGCCCCACAGTAGGGTGTATCACTCCCTAAAGTGACAACCAATTGGCACAGAGCTATTTACAGATGTCACGACGTCTTACATCCTCAGAGGAAGACCGGGATCCATGCACGCACATGACCCGGTTGGAATGCACCATCAACACCCCTCGCCATTATCAGAATGAACCGCTTATAATTTGTTCAGTAAGCGTGCCCGGACCCTACCTACTGTTGGGTCAAAGTTTTGATACCAAAAAGGGTTACTGACTAATATGGGTCCCAAACAACAGATGACACAAGTAATTTCCCTCCTAATCTTTTGTCCCCAGACTAACAGTTTTCAGATTAACTTGTTTACAAGTTCAGACATACAGAGTTCAGATCAACTGGTTCACAGATCAGACAAGTTTTTAGACTAACGGATCAGATATACGGATTTAACAGATTTACAGATTTGTCTAACTTTGTAATTGGGCCTACAGATTCATGAAACGGGCTTGTTAAATTCATTAGTCCAACTGGTTTAACCCTACCCACTCAACACGTTTTAGACATCATATTTATCTCAGATTTGTATAAATTAAAAATTAACGCGCAGACCTCTCACATTAGACTGACAGTTTGCGGCCACTGGTTAGGCTGGTTGGTTTCGGGCAGGTTTCTGCCGCAAACTGAGTCTAACCTCGGGGTTTGAAGCATGTTACGACTAACTTCTCACATTAATCTATTGCTTGCGGCCACTGGATGTGCCGGGCGGTTCCGGGCAGAATTACGCCGCAAACTCATTCTAACCCCGAGTTAGCCATGTTTCATGTTTAGCCAATGAATTCATTCATAGACTATGCTAATATCAAACTAATCATGCTAATTTAACAAATTAACCTCTGTACAAGTTACAGCAGATTATTCGAGGTTCTATTAACAAGTTTTTCTCAATTTTAAATCGAACCTACAGATTTACATACTTCAAATTTCAGCATTTCAGTTCCAACAGATTACACCATTCAACAGACTAAACAGATAACAGATCTTGCAGGTTAGGCGATTTAGCAGGTCTACAAGATAAGGCAATTTTTAACATAATTAGCAGATTAGGCAGTTCAATCTAATTAGCAGTTTAGGCAATATAACAGAACTAGCGGATTAGGCAATATAAAAGATTTAATCATTCCTTAAAGTTTCATTAACATATCTTGCCTAATTATAAATTTAGCCTACACTTACATGCCCAAATCAAGGTCATAATTCATAATACAATATATGCCCCAAATTTTAGACTTAATATTCCCATTTACAGTTCATGTCAAAACTAGATTTAATATTCTAGTTTACCATTTATGTCGTAGGACAAATACACATGTAAATCATTCTCTATTATAGCCAATTCAGATTATGCCAACATATTTGCTATGCCAAATTTACTTAATTAAGCTACGCCCAATCCCCATATAACATGTTTCCACAAGTACTCTAAATACTCATGAAATGGCCCTAGCAAAAGGAATAGGGGATAAACACAAGAAAGAATAGGCATGCAATGATGAACTAAATACAAAGATAATGGCCCCTCTAGACTCGATGTACATAACAGTGAATGGGAATAAGCTGGCAAAGTTACATACTAAATATGAGATCTAACATCATTAAGGGAATAGGCATAAGAAACTAACTACAATAGTTATAGGCAACTAACCACAATAGTCATGGGCGACTAATTACAAGAGTTTCTTATTCGATGTCATGGCAATAGTCTCATAGTCATGAATCATAGTCATGCGCAATAGTCTCATAGGCGTGAATCATAGTCATAGGCAATAGTCTCATAGGCATAAATTATAGTCATAGGCAATAGTCTCATAGGCATGAATCATAGTCATAGGCAATAGTCCCATAGGCATCAGTTTCATGTCCAATTATACATTACTATTTGTCCCAAAATTTAGCGTTCGTGCGTTAATCTCTTATGAGATGTGGCGCAGGCTCGTGGTAGCCTGGCCATAGAACAGAAAGAAGAAAGAGATACATAATAGAACATACACAACCTCAAATTCAGATTTACAATCATGTCACAATTATAGTTATAGTTTATAGCGGAAAATAATTGTACTTGCCTTTCGTGGTTTTAAGAAAGGATAATAAACTGTTGTTGATGCAGGATTTCCTCCTCTTTAATTGTTGTTGTAGCTCTAAACTTTGATTTGAGATTTGATTTAGCTTTTAATTCTATTCAGGTTGGAAGAAGATGCATCAGTCCAAGTTTTGATTCCTGCAGAGTAGCGACACCATTTTTGTTTTTAATTAGAACAGAGGCAGAATATAGACAGAATGAAATAGTGTAGAGAAAATGAGGCGAGGAGGCTGTTTATATAGGATTAGGCGGACGAATCTAGACATAAAACGAGACCGATACATCAGAATGAACCAGGTTCAAAAACTGGGTTTTAGGAGCAGGTCGACCCCCAGGTCGACTCCCCAGTCGACCTGGTCATGGGGAGGTCGACACCCCAGTCGACTCCCCAGTCGACCAGGTTGGGGGGTCGACTCCCCAGTCAACCTGGGTATATGTGCGAGAATTTTCCCGCCGGCCTTCTCTGGGTTTGAATTTCAAATTTCTGGCTTTATTTTCGAGCTGTTTTATTTTATTTAAATTCCTGAAACTTCTGAGGGTCATAACATGGTCATACGAACTCCAATTTTCGAAAACTCGGACTCGATTTCATGTAGAATTCCAAGATGAACGCAATGGCGCAACCCATTTCCCTTGATTCTTGTTTTAAAAATTAATTATTCTCTGATTTGTTACTTATACGTTCACGGAAAATACGGGGTGTTACATTCTCCCCTCCTTAAAGGATTTTGTCCCCGAAATCTTCAAGTTAAGAAGAATGTGTCCTACCATCCAGTCATCCATCTACTCAACCATCATCCACAAGAATCCATTGTCCTTAGAAAACTTCTAATGTTGTATGAACATATGCAAAAGTGTGTGTATATGTTCCTTATCTAATGCAAAGATCAGGAGGTCCACTGATTCAGTCGACCTCCTTAATGCAAACTATGTCAGTTTCATGAGTCCAACATGTATGCAATTTTCCTATTTGATACATATCATTCTTATATGAGTGACAACCATTCATTCATATGCAACATCCATGTGACGAGTCAATCATTTTGCATCCACAGAAATTGAAAATGCTCACACATCCATATGTAGTACGAGAGTGTATTCGAGCCGATCTAGTGCCTAGTGTGTGTATATGCATCCACGAGCAACCACTTGCATCCACTTGCAACCATCAAACATAACATGTCTCAAACACATGTTTACATCCATTAGTTTCTCCCTAAAGTTCGAAGATTCGATCGATAGGATACAGTCGAATGATGGAAGCGAGTACAGATAAAACGAAAACTTGGTTCCCATTAGACATTGTTTGAGAGGATAATTCCCCTAAGTGTCAGCCCCGAAGACCGAAAACAATATCAGATTGACACCCAGGGGATTGCCCTCTTTAGACAATGTTAAAACTGGAAATCTTAACCTTATCAGAAATATCCAGATGCTTACAGACTACTAGTATAGATCAGATTTTCGAATGATTCTTAGAAAACTAAGCATGGGAAAATCCCACCGTATCCCTCAAAAACCCAGAATGTATGCATTAAAATCGACTTGACGCCTAACACAGATACCCTCAAACCCCAATCTACCACCAACAGATGATCGTAACCCCTATGGGGTTTGAGACTATAACCAGATCAGAAATAAGACTAGTATTAAAGCGCCGAGACTCGACTACAGAATCAGAATGCCATAATCGGAAAGAGTTCTAACTCAGTAATCAGATAAGGAAACTAAACTCTCTACGGAAATTTTCCTACTTCTATCCTATCCACCAAATATGAGAGCATTCGCCTGCCTTCCCGAAGTAGGTCATCTCCTCCGTCCTTGCCCCCGTTTCTTCGGGCAGTCCCTAGTGAAGTGTCCCATCTCATCACAGTTAAAGTGAGTGTCCTTCCTCTTTTCGGCAATCCTTGTTCAGATGAGTCGAGCTTCCACAAGTAAAGCACTTTTTCTCCTTCTTATCTTCAGACTTTCCATCCTTCTTTTGTGTTTCCTTTTAGCCTCCTTTGTGAACCAAGTCCATATCCATGAGTTTCTCATCCTTGGGTTGTGCTCCTTAGCCAAACTCCCTCATTCTCATCTTTACTATATGTGTGTAACACGTTGACAAGTCCCTTGAAATCGGCCTTCATTGCACCGAAAATCCTACAAAGCTCGAAAGAAAATTAACCGTAGGTGAGACTACTGCGGCTACAGATAGAAGTCGGGCGCTTATTTGCCCTTTGGTCGATGTCATAGTCTTATTAAGTCTGCAGAATCATGTCGCGATGAGGTTACCTCCCAGAAAGCCGAGAGCCCCGAAGAAAGAAGGAAACAAAGATTCAAACAGAGGATCAAAAGATAGATATATGGCTTTTGGGGATTATGTTTTTCAAAAATAAGCTTTACTTTTGAAAATACTTCCTTTTTAAAACCTTTTTGAAAATAGTTTTCAAAAACTTTACCCAATCTGGTAACCTTCAACTCGGATACCAAGTGTAACACCCCACCTCCGTTAAGGACACTCACAAAGGGAATGCCTTAACTTTGGTGGAGCATTTTAGTAAACAGAACAGAAAATTTCAAGACAGTTAAACATACTTGAGAAATTATAACTTTATTACAGCGGAAAACAGAAATCAGTATGGTTACATCTTTACCAAAACTCATGTACGTAAATATCAGTCTTGTTCAGAAAGTCATCAGAGTACAAAACTTTAAAATCATAATCCCCACAGAAGATGCCATAAGAAGTTAAGCCATACTTTATGCACTTCAAGTAGAAGAAATCTGGATCAAGTTAATGTATTCCCTCCTTGGAAAACCTGGGGGGGAATGGAAGAAAAAGGGGCGAAAACAAGCAAGGTCAGACATTAAGTCTGGCAAGTCCAGTGACTTTCAGCATATGAATAGATAATAATAATTATGACATCGAAATAAGCTGGATAAGAGATAACGGTAACATGAGCAGCAGATGTAATTAGGTTAAATAGAAGAAACAGAATAATATTACTTTTCATTTCTCTGCACTAATACTAGTATAACAGGATTAGGTGTCACCCTAATATCTAAACTGAAACAGAAACGGGAACAGAATAATTTCCATAGAAGAGAATGCTAGTAATGGGCCTTTACCACCCCAACAGAAACAGAATGCTAATAATGGGCCTTTACCACCCGAACAGAAACAGATAGAAACAGAATGCTAATAATGGGCCTTTACCACCCGAACAGAAGGTACAGAAACAGAAACAGATTAATCCCTACGGAAACAGAATGTAGAATTAGGTGTACACTAGTAAATGGGCCTTTACCACCCGAACAGACGGTACCACGCAGAAACAGACAGATGTTGCCACCCAACAGAAACAAACGGTACCAACAGAAACAGACAGAACTAAGTGTACCCTAAAACCCTACCCCAAGCGATTGGCTCCCTAATACATAAATACCCTGTGTCGGCCCCACATTAGGGTATATCACTCCCTAAAGTGACAACCAATTGGCACAGACCTATTTACAGAATTCACAGTGTCTTACATCCTCAGAGGCAGACCGGGATCCATGCACGCACTTGACCCGGTTGGAACGCACCCTCAACACCCCTTGCCATTATAAGAATGAACTGCTTATAATTAGTTTAGTAAGTGTGCCCGGTCCCTACCTACTGTTGGGTCAAAGTTTTGATACCAGAAAGGGTTACTGACTAATATGGCTCCCAAACAACAGATGACACAAGTAATTTCCCTCCTTACCTTGTGTCCCCAGACTAACAGATTTCAGATTAAGTTGTTTACAAGTTCAGACATACAGAGTGCAGATCAACTAGTTCACAGATCAGACAAGTTTTCAGACTAACGGATCAGATATACGGATTTAACAGAATTACAGATTTGTCTAACTTTGTAATTGGGCCTACAGATTCATGAAACGGGCTTGTTAAATTCATTAGTCCAATTGGTTTAACCCTACCCACCCAACACGTTTTAGACATCATATTTATCTCAGATTTGTATAAATTAAAAATTAACGCGCAGACCTCTCACATTAGACTGACAGTTTGCGGCCATTGGTTAGGCCGGTTGGTTCCGGGCAGGTTTCTGCCGCAAACTGAGTCTAACCTCGGGTTTTGAAGCACGTTATGACTAACTTCTCACATTAGAATCTATTATTTGCGGCCACTGGATGTGCCGGGTTGTTCTGGGCAGAATTACGCCGCAAATTCATTATAACCTTGAGTTAGCCATGTTTCATGTTTAGCCAATGCATTCATTCACAGACTATGCTAATATCAGACTAATTATGCTAATTTAACAAATTAACCTCTGTACAAGTTACAGCAGATTAATCGAGGTTCTATTAACAAGTTTTGCTCAATTTTAAATCGAGCCTACAGATTTACATACTTCAAATTTCAGCATTTCAGTTCCAACAGATTACGCCATTCAACAGACTAAACAGATAACAGATCTTGCAGGTTAAGCGATTTAACAGGTCTAGCAGATAAGGCAAATTTTAACATAATTAGTAGAATAGGAAATTCAATCTAATTAGCAGTTTAG
The DNA here is from genome assembly GCA_030737875.1 of Allium sativum. Taxonomy (NCBI): domain Eukaryota; kingdom Viridiplantae; phylum Streptophyta; class Magnoliopsida; order Asparagales; family Amaryllidaceae; genus Allium; species Allium sativum. Next base: position 170,726,741 of record CM060924.1, on the reverse strand, counting down.
ACAATATAACAGAACTAGCGGATTAGGCAATATAACAGATTTAATCATTCCTTAAAGTTTCATTAACATATCGTGCCTAATTATAAATTTAGCATAAACTTACATGCCCAAATCAAGTTCATAATTCATAATACAATATATGCCCCAAATTTTAGCCTTAATATTCCCATTTACAGTTCATGTCAAAACTAGATTTAATATTCTAGTTTACCATTTATGTCCTAGGACTAATACACATGTAAATCATTCTCTATTATAGCCAATTCAGATTATGCCAACATATTTGCTATTCCAAATTTACTTAATTAAGCTACGCCCAATCCCCGTATAACATGTTTCCACTAGTTCTCTAAATACTCATGAAATGGCCCTAACAAAAGGAATAGGGGATAAACACAAGAAAGAATAGGCATGCAATAATGAACCAAATACAAAGATAATGGCCCCTCTAGGCTCGATGTACATAACAGTGAATGGGAATAAGCTAGCAAAGTTACATACTAAATATGAGATCTAACATCATTAAAGGAATAGGCATAAGAAACTAACTACAATAGTTATAGGCAACTAACCACAATAGTCATGGGCGACTAATTACAATAGTTTCTTATTCGATGTCATAGGCAATAGTCTCATGGTCATGAATCATAGTCATAGGCAATAGTCTCATAGGCATGAATCATAGTCATAGGCATGAATTATAGTCATAGGCAATTGTCTCATAGGCATGAATTATAGTCATAGGCAATAGTCTCATAGGCATGAATTATAGTCATAGGTAATAGTCCCATAGGCATCAATTTCATGTCCAATTATGCATTATTATTTGTCCTAAAATTTAGCGTTCGTGCGTTAATCTCTTATGAGATGTGGCGCAGGCTCGTGGTAGCCTGGCCATAGAACAGAAAGAAGAAAGAGATACAGAATAGAACGTACACAACCTCAAATTCAGATTTACAATCATGTCACAATTATAGTTATAGTTTATAGCGTAAAATAACTGTACTTGCCTTTCGTGGTTTTAAGAAAGGATAATAAACTGTTGCTGATGCAGAAATGTTGAATTACTCCTTTTTAGTTGTTGTAGCTCTAAACTTTGATTTGAGATTTGATTTAGCTTTTAATTCTATTCAGGTTGGAAGAAGATGCATCAGTCCAAGTTTTGATTCCAGCAAAGTAGCGACACCATTTTTGTTTTTAATTAGAACAGAGGCAAAATATAGACAGAATGAAATTGTGTAGAGAAAATGAGGCTAGGAGGCTGTTTATATAGGATTAGGCGGACGAATCTAGACAGAAAACGAGACCGGATACATCAGAATGAACCAGGTTCAAAAACTGGGTTTCGGGAGCAGGTCGACCCCCAGGTCGACTCCCCAGTCGACCTGGTCATGGGGAGGTCGACATCCCAGTCGACTCCCCAGTCGACCTGGTTGGGGGGGTCAACTCCCCAGTCGACCTGGGTATATGGGCGGGAATTTTCCCGCCAGCCTTCTCTGGGTTTGAATTTCGAATTTCTGGCTTTATTTTCGAGCTGTTTTATTTTATTTAAATTCCTGAAACTTCTGAGGGTCATAACATGGTCATACGAACTCCGATTTTCGAAAACTCAGACATGATTTTATGCAGAATTCCAAGATGAACGCAATGACGCAACCCGTTTCCCTTGATTCTTATTTTAAAAATTAATTATTCCCTGCTTTGTTACTTATACGTTCATAGAAAATACGGGGTGTTACACAAGTTAATATAAGGGAACGATTTAAAAGACGATGATTCAACAACTAATCATCATAGCCATGTTGATAAGTGGTATGTACATAGCCATCGCCTAATATGTCCAATTGATTTAAAAGATAGTTGTTATCTTATGGTATGAGTCATCGGCCCATGACGTGCTAACCAAAATCATAACTTGCTCTCACATTAGTATTTGTCAAAACTCATACATATTGTTGTAAGAGTTAATGTTACAATTATTGAATTTACAACAATATATTAGTGAAATCATTTGATTTGCGCTCATTACAATATTCCATTATGAGTTACTCAATTACCAGCCTCTTTCTGTATGCTTCTAAAAAACGCTAGAGGAAGGCAAATGCGCAAGTTTAAAAAGATGCAGCGAATTTAAGAAATAACTTATTCCATATTTTGAATTTGGGTACCAAGTAAATTTAATATATTTAGGCTAATTGATCAATTGTACTACTTCACATTGTAAAAGAAGGCATTTTATATGAACTTCCATGTTTCATATGAAGGACGATTACAAATTCACAGATGATCCCTTCATTACAGGTTGAAATAGTTGCATTAGACAACATCATCGGGAGACAATGAAAACCAACTTTTACAGTGGACCTGTTTAACATGGTTGGTTTAGACTTTGGCAAAGGGCTAACCAACTGCTTTGGCATAAAGAAAACGAGGGCCAGTGTATGAAACTCTCTGGCAACTCCAGATTCAATCACTATTATTATTGATCAAGATTTCATTTGTACAATTGCTTGAAAGCAGGTAATGTTAAGTTAATATATAGTTGCTGAAGCATGATTGATACATCACGTTTTCATGTTATTTAGGCCTATTTTAAAACTATAAATTTGTTTTCCGATTAACATAAAGTCATCTGGTTATAGGTCAGATTTTATAGGAATTTATTTCCTCAACCGGTTTACTTTTATCCAACTTCAATAAACATTTCTTTCATATTTCTCCAATTACATTGCACTAACCTTGCTTCTCCTCTGACCAAGTAGCATATGATAGTTATTCCCCTAAAAAACGACAATTTTTATATTATAATATTGTCATTTGCTATTTTGTCCATTACGGTTTATTTTTTTATTTTACATGTTATATCAAAACAGAAATGCTTCGTTCCTTCTTGAATAATGGTCCCCATTATAGCTGGAAATAAAGTAAATGACAATGTCGGCCACTGTTAGGGTTATAACATCTCAATGTATATTAGGTGTAGTATACAACATAATTGCTACCCACATCATATATTAGTGAATATATGGGTCTGTTAACTAAAGCCCATATCTTATCAATTTGTACTTATAAATATTAGTTTGTACATAATTTTTACATTATCGATTCTAAAATAAAAGATAAATCATTCTCTTCTCAATATTGCACTCTCCAATTCTGTGTCACCTTATAGAAAGCAAATTATACTTTGCTAAAATTCTTTTATGGTATCGGAGCGAAAGCTTTACAGCAGTATTGAATAATGGATCCAGTTACTAGGCTAAAGCAGTTTAAACCCATCAGAGTATCTTCATCATTTGGGTTTAATCCTCTCATCTGAGTCGAAAACTCGTCATTTGAGAGTTGGCGATCAGTGCCCCGCCAAATCTACCGACTGGCTGCAACAGATCTGAATCATATAAGCCATAACAACGAAGATCAAAGAAAAATCAGATTCTACCAATGAGAAAACCAAGAAATCAGTTTAAGAAATTTCCTTACCAGAGTCAATCATCATAAACTTATCATTATTTGATAGACAGCTGATTGCAAATTAGCTGAAGTGAAGTCTAAATTTTTTGGCATCAAGAAGGTGATCAATCTTCAATTCATCACTGTTCTTTAATTCTGAATCATTTGTTCTAGTTTCAGCATCATGGATGATTCAACACCAGCAATTGGATCCACTACATCACACAATCAGACGGCCTCTTCGAATCAACCAGCAACTTAACTTCTGTTGTTGATCAAATAGTCAAAACAGTGATAAGTCCATAATGTCAACTTATCACTGTTAAACTAGAAGAAAACAACAAATTATTGTGGAAATTTCAAATCGAAACTACCACTGAAGGATATGGTCTTGAGGGACATCTATATCGTACCCTGAAAATACCACCAAAGTTTATCACAGATCAAAAAAACTGATTAGTCATCAATAAAGAATACACTAAACATCATAGATAAGACAAACTCATCAGTGCTTGGTTATTATCATCAATAAGTAAAAACTTATTGTCATAGGCGGTTAGATGCAATTTTGCTAACAAAATTTGGGTCAATGTCGAGAAAAACTTCAATTCCCCGTCATATGCCTAAATCATGCACTACAGGAGATAGCTACACAACACAAGAAAGGACAACAACAGTATGAGGGAGTATTCGGCCAAGGTCAAGAAAATTTGTGATCAACTAGAAACTACAAGTCAAAAAGTTCCATAAAATGAACAAGTGTTAACTATTCTCAATGGCCTCAGTAGTGAGTATGAGGCACTAGAAGCAATAATATCATCACAAAGAATAATATTACCAACAAATGAAGTTTATTCTATTCTACTGGCACATGAAGCAAGACTGGAATGCAAGGGGGCATAAAAAACCGATATTAACATTAATCTTGCCAGTAGTAACAAAAATAAAGATCCAAGAATTAATACTCAAACTCAAAGAGGTGGTTCTAGTGGCAGGTATAAGGGAAGAGGTAGAAACAACAACCGTGTAATCGACCTAAGTGTCAAATATATGAAAGAGTTAGCTACACGACATTCAAATGTTTTTCCAATTTTAATCAGAATTTTACACCAAGTCAATCAACAAGCAATCAAAGAAATGGTAATCCTAATGCAAATGTGGCACAAGTACCACAAGAAAAGGATACCCAAAATGATAACAAATATGCTAGTCAAACAGAAATTGCAAGAATGGAGCATATTACTGATGATAGCTGGTATCTAGATTTAGGGGAAACAAATCATCTAACTAATAATTTAGACAACTTAGACTTGGGATGCAAAGTGTATCTAGGTAATCAATCTATGTCCATGGGAAATGGTAAGCCTATCAACATTACTCATACTGGTAGTGGTTATATTGCTAGCAATAAACACCTCATTTTAAATAAATTACTAAGATTACTTGATATCAAGAAAAACTATAACAACCTGAATTCTGACAGATTGATTTTTTTTTCAAAACTCGCGGTCTATCGGAACCCGAGTTGGCTTGTCTGATATCCTGCAGAAAAGACAGAGATATATAATATACCAAAGCTTATAAAATATCTCACATCGGAATGGATAAAATATAATATAACCAAATATAGCATTACCATAGTAATAATACTGCCTAACTAGTATCCAAATCTATCATATCTCTGCTATAAACCTAACCTGCAAGTGTGTTATGAGGAGACGGTCAGAACACTAGTTCTGGTGACTGGACTAAATTACACAATATGAAATAACTCTACATTTACCATTCAGTCATGTTACTTATATTTATTAGGTTGCTTGGGTCAATAGCACTCAAGGCTTTACGCTCACGTCGTACCCACCTACCACCCAGTAGAATAACCTAATATAACATATATGTAGCTACCCCCAATATCAAGGTACCTTCCATGGTAGTCTCTCGTACGCTCTATGCCATCATGCCATGGAAAGCGTGTGCAACTCTCATCCTACGCTAGAGCGATGTACGGATCTCCATATCCAAACTTCTCGACCAAGCCCAGACTTAACATGTAGTAATGCCCTAACATCTACAAAACACCACTCGGAGCAGTCATGCATGTATCTAGACCCTCACTCGTACGTACCATCCGCCGTATCTGATGCGCTAACGTCTACGGTACACCACCTAGAGCAGTCATGCATGTATCTAGACTCTCACCCATATGTACTGTCTACTGTAACCCGAGTCCCATAATAAGGCTGGATCCAATGCACGAAACTCGGTCGGAAGCTTTTCTATATCTGTACAGGCCTACCTTTAAGGACATCGAAATACAAATATTCAATATGGCCTTCTTTTCATGGTGGCTGCGACCCAACCCAGGCCCCTCCCTCAACTAGTAAAGACTACAAGATCTAAGTGTCGTGCACTAAACAAACAATCTAAACATCTAGTTGTCGTGTCCCTCAACCACCGTGCCTCGATAGTGAAAGGTAGATGGCATCTTGGTTTTAGCTCTAGTCTTTTCGCATCCCACGGATTTCCGATGATAGGTACCCGATGATTACTATTCTTTCTTTGGTCCTGGCCAGCCTCTTTGTAGGCAAATCGTCGAATCACCGCAATGCCAGAGCAGTCTACGATAATAACGTCGACGATACACCACCCGGAGCAGTCTTGCTTATTAATTTCAGTTGTATAACTTAACACAGTTAAGTTCATTAATGAGCCCATAACATGTTATTCTTTTGACTGTAATTCAAGGTCTGCAATCTACAATCTTCTTACATTATTATCCTGTCATACATCGTCCAATTTCAGTGTTTATAGGTTACAGTAACATGTTCTATTTAATGTATAATTAATTATATCTTATCTCAATCAGCAGGCTTCATGTTAACATATTACTTGATATATATCATTAAGTACAACTCATTTCACTTAATAATTTTCTACTCAAAAAAGTACAACTCATTTAACTTAATAGTTTTCTTACTTCATTCGGTTTTGCAACTTAAGCGGGCTTTCACTTATTATTACTTTCTATTATTAGACTTCTTAATTCCCATTTATAAGTCTACTAATAATAAGCCTACTTCATTCTTATTCCTTAACCATGACTTGGTTTAATACAACCCATTGTTGTTATTTACTCATTTACTTGCTTCTCATAACTAAGGTTTATCAATAAGTTTCTTTCCATTTATTATAATCTACGCTATAATTTCCACTTGTCCTTAGGACAAGTCTACTTATTATATTGCATTATCATTAATGTAATTAATTATAATAGGTTATTATCATTCCTGGTTCATTCATATTCTTATATAGTAGTAACATCCCTTCATTACAATCAATGCCATTGATTTATTTCTCGTTATACACATATATTCATATTCATATATTTATATATATTTTTTGGCACCACACCTCTCACATTACTGACTACTTGTGGATGCTGGATTTGTCGGGTGGTTCCAGGCAGACTTCTACCACAAGTTGAGCTTAACCTCGTGTCTTAGTACCATTATATTGATGATTATGCACCGGACCCCTCACGTTAAATTGACCACTTGTGGATGCTGGATTTGTCAGGTAGTTATGCGAAGGCTTCTACCACAAGTTGAATTTAACCTCGTGTCTTTCACTTAATTACTATAAATTTTCCATCCAATTTAGGCATATCTATCCTTCCGAATTTTTATTGTAATTATGTTTACAACCTTTTGGCATAATAATACCCTTAAGCAAATATTCATGTTTATTGTAAATTCCATAATTACAGTGTTTACAGTAAAATTTCAATTCAGATAGATGCTTAATGGAAACGTGTCTTATACAACAAAAGTGTTCTCAGTAGATTCAATCTCAATAACCATAATTATTCACAATTTTACTTTAACCTGACTTTCAATATCCAATTAACAGGTTATTAGAACAGAACTATATACAACAGTATTCTTTTCCACATATTCTTACAAGTTTAATAGTCAAGTTTCACAATTATCAGTTGTTTAGCAGAATAAATATAACAGGGAATTCAAACGATAAATATATTGTTATTTAAAATGGTATATGTGACCACCCACAGCCCACACACTAAATAAGAGCAATAATGCACTGAAAGGTGTGCACGGCAGCTATGGACGATCATAAGAGTAGTTAAACCGAAACGAAACCTGTCATAGCTCACTGTGCAAGGATAAAATATAATAGAACATATACAACAGGTAGTAATAGTGAAGCAGAAAATACTAGACTTTCATACAGCCAGAAAGTAACATCCATACACTTGGAAATAGTGTTTATGCAAAGTTGCCTCACTACAGCACTCGGAAAAGCAAACAGTGAAAACATATACTAGATGGTAATAAAATTGGTACGCAAGCCTACAGCTCGTCATCGATCAACATTATTGTCCCATCAAGCTATCACCTGTCACCTACTACTCAGTCTGCCCATCTACAACCGGACGAACAACCAAAGGTAATAAGAGAAAACATAAAACCTTGAGTTAGACAACAGTCTTAATGAGCGATAAAACAGCTAACAAACTTCATCAATAAAGTATACGAGAATAGGTAGATTAACAAACCAATCTACCAAACACCAAATAAGAATCAACTCCCATCTTCCCCACAATCAGACAGTGATAGCCTTTACCCTAAACAATTTAGCCATTCATCCATGTAGACTAAAACACCCATTCAATCATAGTAAAGCACTCATGACATCCAGATTATGTATCTCATGTAAACCATCCTAATCGAATTCAATATCCCTCAAGCACAAGCCCCAGAGGCCTAAATCAATATCAGACAAGCAGCCAAGGAACATCGCCTCCGACGGTGGACAATCTACACGAGACGGTAAAAACAGAGAAACCAAACAATCAAACATCCATGACTGACTCTGACTATCACCGCCAATCCTGCTTTAAAACCGTCGTAAATCATATGACGACCAACCTTGCCACATGTAAAGGGCTAATGGTAACCCCAATTCTAACATAAACCCCATATGCCTTTCAACGATACATATGCATGTCCAACCTTGACAATTAGGCCTTACAATGATACCCAGGGTACTCGACCTACAACCGGTCTTTTGGGTGCCCCCATCGTACCCCTGCTTCGAGCCTACTAGAACTTACGATAATCTCTCGGCCTTCACATCTCTAGTCATCCAATCCGATGACTTTTCGTAGCTCAGGCAAGCATTATTCACTAGCTTACGACCTTTGAGTTTCCATCTTATTCGGTGTTCTATACCGATCAACGGACACATTCAACACTTCGAACCTTCCTACTTGAATTCTCCTCGAAGTTGTCAGCAGCTTCGAACCAAAGAAATATCAATTATAAGGTCCGAAACAATCCACAGAATCACAACACTCAGGCCATTCACCACAGTGTTTAAAAGTGTTGCTAAACCCCCTTTAATTTACTAGCCAACCAACCCAAAAAAATAGGCCGACCGACCAGGCTTCCAACCGACCGACCAGAAAGCTCCACCACTTCGATTCCACAGTCGACCTGACCAGCAGATAACTGACCCGACCGACCAGGCTTTCCCCCACCTGACTGACCAGACCGACCAGCCTTGCTCCCACCTGACCGACTCGACCGACCAGCCTTGATCACATCTAACCGACCCGACCAGGATTTCAGACCGACCCGAACCAAACTAGGCCGACCCATTTCCCGCATCCCTGCATTCCCACTCCAATTCCAACCAAAACTTCCCCAAACCCCGAATTCGACGAAACCAACTTAACCGATTCACCAAATGCAATCATAAACATGTCATAACATTGCTAACAATGTGAATATGACGATGATAACTAAAATGATGTAAATTTCACCAAAAATCATTAAAAATAAACATATGATCAAAACGATAAATCTAATTGGCATAAACGGATGAAATAGCGTGGAATTATGGTACAAACTTGCTAAGTAAGATCATAGGGTGATTCATATGAAAATGGACTTACCTAGGTATAGATCTATGGGAAAACACTTGAATTTGATGAAAAACATGATCAAACACTCATACACTTCATTAAATCCATGTGAGAGATGCAAACCACTCACCGATTCTCCAAAACAAACTAAAATGATAGAAATATGAACCCGGACAGTGAGCAATTCGAACCAAAATCCTTGATCTGATGAATTAGCCCTTAAAATGATGTAGATCTAGCCTCCAATGGTGTAGATCTTCGATTTCCTAAGCTTGGATCTTGATTTCAATTGTGGAAAGGTGTTATAGGAAGGAGGAATACAAGGCCACTAAACGAGAGAATGGAGAAACTAAACCATTTCCCATATCCTTCACCCTCTATTTATAGCTTCCACCAACCCACTAATGGGCCTCTCCAAATTAGCCCATTAAGGTTTCACAAACCTGAACTATCAACTGTTAAACCTTAAAACATCGATTCCTCCCAAACCGCTGAACCAAATCTTTAGTGTTACCACTCTATGGAAAGTCAATCATCATTTCCTTTCCAATGGCACAGGTCTCCCCACCTAATTCGACCTGAGTCAAAACTTATGCCCTGTTCAAGACTGACAGGGGCAAAATGGTCACAAACAAAATTGGTAAAAATCATGGACAAGTCTCACATCCTCATAATCAACATATTAAAAGATGAGAATGATCCAACCATCAGATGAAATAAAAATATTTCACGATCTTCCGATACGTAAAATGTGGGCTGCTACAGTATAATTTAGATCCGCTTACCTAATAGTTTTTCAATTCATGAATCTGATCCAGATTTGTTGTTCCCTGGCATCCCTAACTGAATCTATATTCAAAAACATCCACAGATTCACAAATCTGTTACTAAAGAAGGGGGATGGGAAAGAAAACCTATGTAAACCAGATTCAAGGACTTACCTCATGCAGATCAGAATTATGAACACCATGGCAGATATATATACTCTTTTCCTCCAAATCTTGAGTTAGAATTTCCTAAGATTGATTATTCAATTTTCTAAAGAGATTTGAGGAGGAAGAAGAATGGAAGAGTCAAGGCAACATCTTAGAAAATATGAGACTTAGGCTAGGCCCTGCTAGTCTTTTATAGGTGTACAAGGAAGTCTGAACCATCGGATTTAATCTTAAGCATACACGCAGTGCTGAGTCAGCAACGAATCTGGTCCGAAAAATAGTCTAGATTCGCAGAACGACCCTGCCCAGATCAGCAGTGGGTCGACCCATGGATCGAGCCAGACCGATTGTGGGTTATCCCATAACAGTCGGGTTTGGCGGTCCTTTTCCCGCTTGTCTTATTTGAATTGGTTTGAATTATTTTTATATTATATTCATATATAAGCTCCTTATATGTACACAAACTTCTAACGCCCATAACTTCTTCATACGTTATCATTTTAAGCAAACTTGGGGTCTATCTGAACCAAAATTCTGAGACGAACGCAATGGTGATGCTGGTTTCACTTAACTTTGAATATTTAAATAAGTTATTCCCAATTTATTATCTTTTCCGTACTTGCTCCATTTTGGCCATGCCATATACCGAAAAACGAATCAGAAAATTACCATGAACGCATTGGTAAATGATTTGGGGTCAAATTCTGAAAATATATTTTTTATATTTTCCTTTTTATTATTACATAAAAATACGGGGTGTTACATTCTCCCAACCTTAGGAAATTTCGTCCACAAAATTTGATAAGGGTAGAATTAAGTAATCCCTCGCACAATTCACAACCATTATGTGTACATCTAATTTTGCAACCATTTGTGCTCTAATGCAAAGTGTAATCCAACATAATAAATCATGAATGGAATGAATGTCTAAGCAGTACCTCCTATATGAATGCAATTTTTTCTAGAAAATCTTTTGAAAATATGATGCATACGTCCTAAATATACCAGTAGTTTCTACACAATGCAATATTTGCAAATTCAAAATAATTTTTCATCTAATTTTTCCTGCACTCTTACAGAGTAAGAATGTAGTCCATCCAACATTTGCATCCAAAACACTATCGATCAACTTTAGATTTTTGAATTTCACAAAAATATAATTTTCTAAATTCGATTTCTTATGTTACATAAAGGCGAAAAACAGAAAACTTGACATCTCCCATTTTTCTTTTGTGTACCTTTTTTATCTGTACTTGGATTATATGCAACTATTATATAAGGGTTTCCTATCTTTCTATCCAAGTACAGTACACATTATTCTATTTCTCTATTATTATAAATTTTCTTTTTCAACTTACTTAGGAAAAATCCATTTTATTCTCATTTCTCATAATTTTCCATTTTCTTAACGGTCATGTTTATTGCTTTGGTGGATTTGTTATTTTCATTTTAGTTACATTATTACTCTTTTCTTAGCTTATTTAACTTAATCCGCTGATCTAAGTTTAGTTTTCAAATATGACTTCTAATTTTTCAACTAAAACAGGAAACCAAGCATTCTACACAGCTACTACCAAGGGCTAAGTATCCTAGGACCATGTCCCCTCCGATAAAGAAAAGTCCAAACCAAAGGATCTAAAGACTTACTTACCCTTTACCATCTAGTATTCACTACTAGTCCTTGCTGTGTACTAACAATCTTTTCCAAGCAACAACCTAGGCTCTATAATGCTTAGGTATTCTACGGGAACTTACCGTTATTTCAAAATAGTCTTTGCTATTTACTTCATATCCTTAGAAAAATTCCCGTCTTCCCTAGGTACTAATCCTTACCTACTCCAATATTTAAAAAAAATGTGGTTTGGCTTTCTCATTTCATTTTTCTTCCAAAAATTAAAAGTGTCAAAACTTTATTTATTTTTTCCATATTAAAACTTACATTTTCCAAACCATAAAAAATATGTCTTCCTAAAAATGCAAATCATTTTTTTTCAAATCACAAAAACTGGAGTAGACAAGGACAACTACTTTTCTATCAGTTTCACTACCGTTCATGTTTATAATGTCAGTTCAATAACCTACAACTAGGAGCAAACATCTACTCTATTCTTAATTCTTACAACTTATTTTGTCCACCCAACAAAATTTTATGTCAAAACAATTATAAAAAAATTGTTGTTAAAAGAATAAATAACTTTAAATTTTTCTTTACCGAAAATTTTAGTTTTAACAAAAATGCAATCTTTTCTATGCTTTGCTTTTTAATCCTTTCACACTTTAAAAACTAGCGAGCTATACATGCTCTGTATGGTGCACCTTTTTCTAAAATAATTCATTTTAGACAAAAATTTCACAAAAAATCACCGTTTTTCAAAATATACCCCATATTATTTCAAAACTCAATACGTACTTTTCAGACATGTTATATTTTTTTTCAAACATAAAGAAAATACCTCTTTTTGTTTCAAAAATTGTTCCTACACAATTTATCTAGTACATAGTTCAAAATTGTAACTTTTTAACGTCAAAACTTGGAAAACATCATAAACTACTACCCAAAAGTTTTTAAATTTTCAAGTTCTCAAAAGTTAACAACGGGGCTAGACTAAAAGTGGGTTTCCAACTTACCTAGATATTCCCACAAAGTCAATTCTCTCAAATATATGTGTATATATATATATTCCTAATCCATCTTCCTCTTTTTTTTCAATTAATAAGGTCCTATTGCCAAACCCACTAACCTGAAATACTAACATCTCAGATACAGACATATGAGATATATCCCTCTCCAATACAAAGCATATTGTACACTTTTCACCCAAACCACCCAAGTGTCTTAAATTTCCATAATCATCCCTTTATGGTACCAAAACGGATATCCCAATTCTTTCCATAAATCATTCTTCCTATTTGATGGGTTCCTTTATGGATACAGGTGCATATATGATGTGTATATATACACACATATATACATATATATACATTTAAAATACAAATACGTTCACTCACTATCTGTACAGGAATCCTAAACCTAGGTTCTGATACCAGATGTAACAACCCGAATTCTGACAAACCGATTTTTTTTTTAAAAATGCCAATCCATCAAAACCCAAGTTGGCTTGTCTGGTATCCGGCAGAAAAGACAGAGATATAAAATATATTAGAGCTAAGAAAATATCTCATAGCGGAATGGATAAAATATAATATAACCGAATATAGCCTTACCGTAGTAATAATACTGCCTAATTGGCATTTAAAACTATCATATCTCTGCTATAAACCTAACCTGCGAGTGTGTTATGAGGAGGGGATCATAACACAAGTTCTAGTGACCGGACTAAATTACATAATCTGAAATAACCCTACATATACCGTTCAATCATGTTATTTATATTTATTAGGTTGCTTGGGTCAATAGCACTCAAGGCTTTACGCTCCAGTCGTACCTACCAACCTTCCAATAGATTAACCTAATATAACATATTTGTAGCTACCCCCGATATCAAGGTACCTCCCATGGTACCCTCTCGCACGGTCTACGCTATCATGCTAAGAGAGCGTATGCAACTCTCATCCTATGCTAGAGTGACGTACAAATCTCCATATCCAAACTCTCGACCAAGCTCGATCTTAACAAGAAGTAATGCGCTAACATCTAAGATACACCACCCGAAGCAGTCATATATATATATATACATACATATATATATATATATATATATATAGACCTCACTCGTACGTACCATTTGTCGTATCTAATGCCTTAACTTCTACAATACACCACCCGGAGCAGTCATGCATGGATCTAGACCCTCACCTGTACATACTATCTACTGTAACCTGAGTCCCATCATAGGGCTGCATCCAATGCTGGGAACTCGGTAGGGGAGCTTTTCCATATCTGTACAGGCCCTCTTTTATGGACCTCAAAATACAAATATTCAGTATGGTCTTCTTTTCACGGTGGTTATGGCCCCATCCAGGCCCCTCCCACAACTAGTAAAGACTACAAGAGCTAAGTGACATGCCCCTAACAAACAATCTAAACATCCATTTGGTGAGTCCCTCAACCACCATGCCTCCTGAGTGAAAGGTTGATGGCGTATTGGTTCTAGCTCTAGTCTTTTCCCATTCCACTGACTGCCGATGAAAGATACCCGACGATTACTATCCTATATTTGGTCATGACCAGCCTCTCTTTAGGCAAATCGTCGAATCACCCCAATGCCATACCACCACAGCCTTTTGACTGCCACTATCATATAGTCAAGATATACTCAATGGGTGGTAATGCACACCCAACTTCTACGAGTATAGCCTGAGCATGCACCGCGAAAGAGGACCACCATGGAGTACCCTACCACGTCCCTCGGAAGTCGCGTGCTCCCTTCCAGTCCCTTAGAACTAGCAAGTAGAATATCGGTAGAGTAATCAGATGGACATTCTCTTTTCATGCCTCCTGACACCTTGATGATCTACCTCATTGGGTTCTTCACCCTCAAACGTGTGGATTGGTCCAAGTGCATCATGCTAACATGTTACTGGACCTTATGGCTAAATGTTTAATTACACGCTTGCTCTACCTAATCCGATTTCTAGTTAACTGGGTTATTTCCAATCATATTAACTTCATATTCAAGTTACCATGTTCTCCTTGATCCCCTTGTATCTCCAAGGACTCTCACTTATTAATTTATGTTGTATAACTTAACCCATCTAAGTTCATTAATAAGCCCATAACATGTTATTCTTTATATTGTAATTCAAGGTATGTAATCTATAATCTTCTTGCATTATTATCCTGTCATTCATCGTCCAATTCCAGTGTTCATAGGTTACAATTACATGTTCTACTTAATGTATAATTAATATATCTTATCTCAATCAACAGGCTTCATGTTAACATATTACTTGATATATATATATATATATATATCATTAGTACAACCCATTTCACTTCATAAATTATCTTACTTCATTCACTCTTATGCTACCTGAGTGGGCTTTTGCTTATTATTACTTTTTATTATTAGACTTCTTCATTCCTATTTATAAGTCTACTAATAATAAGCCTACTTCATTCTTATTCCTTAACCATGACTTGGTTTAATACAACCCCTTGTTGTTATTTGCTTATTTACTTAGTTCTCTTAACTAAGGTTTATCTATAAGTTTCTTTCCATTTATTATAACCTACGATATAATTTCCACTTGTCCCTAGGAAAAGCCTACCTATTATATTGCATTCTCATTAATGTAATTAATTATGAAAGGTTATTATCATTCCCTGTTTATTCCAATTCTTATACGGTTGTAACATCCATTCATTGCAATTAATGCCATTGATTTATTTACCGTTACGCACATATATATATATATCTTTTGGCACCAGACCTCTCACATTAAGCTGACTACTTGTGGATGTTGGATTTATCGGGCAGTTCCAGGCAGACTTCTACCATAAGTTCAACTTAAACTCGTGTCTTAGTACTAATAGATTGATGTTTATGCACCAGACCCCTCATATTAAATTGACCACTTGTGGATGTTGGATTTCTAGGGCGGTTCTGGGAAGGCTTCTACAACAAGTTGAAATTAACCTCGTGTCTCAATGCAGTTGTGGTTTCTTAATTACTGTAAATTTTCCATCCAATTTAGCATATCCATCCTTCCAAATTTTTACTGTAATTCTGTTTATAACCTTTTGGCATAATAATATCCTTAAGCTAATATTCATGTTTATTGTAAATTCCATAAGTACAGTGTTTACAGTAAAATTTCAATTTAGCCAGATGATTAAATGAAACAGGCCCTATATAACAAAAGTGTTCTCAATAGATTTAGTCTCAAGTACCAAAATTATTCGCAATTTTACTATAACTTGACTTGCAATATCCAATTAACAGGTTATTAGAACATATCTATATGCAACAGTAATCTTTTCCACATATTCTAACAAGTTTAATAGTCAAGTTTCACAATTATCAATTCTTTAGCGGATTAAATATAATCGAGAATTCAAACGATAAATATACCATTATTTAAAATGGTATAATTTAGATCCACTCACCTAATAGCTTTTCAATCCATGAATCTGATCAATATTTGTTGTTTCGTGGCATCTCTAACTGAGTCTATATTAAAAAATATCCACATATTCACAAATTTGTTACTGAATAAGGGGAAGAGAAAGAAAATCTATGTAAACCAGATCCAAGGACTTACCTCACACTGATCAGAATTCGTAACATCCAATTGTAGATATATATATATATATATACATACTCTTTTCCTCTAAATCTTGAATCAGAATTTCCTAAGACTAATTATTCTATTTTTTGAAAAGATTTGAGGAGGAAGAAGAATGGAAGAGTCGATGCAACATCTCAAAAACTATGAGATTTCAGTTAGTCCCTGCTAATCTATTTATAGGTGTACAAGAAAGTCTGAACCGTCGGATTTAATCTTTAGTGTATACGTAGTGTTGAGTTAGCAACGAATATGGTCCGAAAAACAGTCTAGATTCGCAAAACGAACCGGCCCAGATCGGCAGTGGGTTTACCCAACCGACCTTGAGTTGACTCATGGGTCGACCCAGGCCGATTGTGGGTCATCCCACAACGGTCGGGTTCGGCAGTCCAGTTCCCGCTCGTCTCATTTGAATTGACTTGAATTATTTTTATGTTATATTCGTATATAAGCCCTTATATGTATATTCTAATGCCCATAACTTCTTCATACATTATCCGTTTTACGCAAACTTGGGGTCAATCAGAACCAGTGTTCCGATACGAATGCAACGGTGATGCCGGTTTCACTTAATTCTGAATATTTAGTAAGTTATTTCCAATTTATTACCTTTTGCATACGTGTTCCGTTTTGGTCATGCCATCTAACAAAACGAATCATAAAATTACCACGAACGCATTGGTAAATGTTTCGGGGTCAAACTCTGAATATATAATCTTTTATAGTTTCATTTTTATTATTAACATAAAAATACAGGATGTTACGAAAATATTCTAAGTGTGTCTCAATTTGCATACGATAACCAAGTATACTTTGA
Source organism: Allium sativum (assembly GCA_030737875.1). Lineage (NCBI taxonomy): Eukaryota > Viridiplantae > Streptophyta > Magnoliopsida > Asparagales > Amaryllidaceae > Allium > Allium sativum. The sequence goes on along the minus strand of CM060924.1, from coordinate 170,709,343 downwards.
ATTCTATCCCAACCATTGCTTGGTTAGGGACATACTTACTAAATATTTTATTGCAGGGCAATGAGGTCAAGGGATTGTACAAATTCAGTCGAAACAAGTACAGAAACACGAATGAAAACTTATTGTCTAATCACCGTGAAATTAGTTGTAAATGACAGAATAATGTCTTCAATTTGTGGGATAATAATCTAGGTCATTCCAGTACTTGTATTGTTAAACAAATTTTGTCTGTAAACAATATCAAGTGTGAAGATATATCTTTACCCTATGTACATACTTATTTTCAGATGGGTAAACTTCATGAATTACCTTTTACTAACTCAAATACTGAGTACACAAAACCCCTAATGTTGATTGCCACTGATTTATGGGGTCCTACACCAATTAGTTCAAATTATGGATATAAACACTACATATCATTTGTAGATGCATTTAGTAGATTTACATGGATGTATTTTATAAAGTCCAAATATGAAAACCATGATATTGTTGTACATTTTACAACTCAGGTGGAAAAATAGATAAACTCACAAGTTAAAATCATTCAATCTAATGGTGGTACATAATATAATTCATTAAAAGACTATTTTCTGAAAAGAGGAATAATTTATAGAACAACATGTCCTTACACTTCTGAGAAAAATGGTTTAGTTGAAAGAAAATACAAACATGTAGTTGGGATTAGTTTAACATTATTAGCACAGGGTAAAATGCAACTAAAGCTCTGGCTTGAATCCTTCAGTACTGCTATTTATCTAACACTTGAAAAGCTAATGAATGTTAAATCGGACTACAATTATTTGAGAACATTTGGATGTCTTTGTTACTCATATTTAATATCATATAATAGGCACAGAATTAAATTTAGATCTAAGCCATGTACCTTCATAGGATATGCTCAAAATCAGAAAGGTTATAAATGTTTAGATCAAAACGGAAGAGTATTCATAAGTAGACAAGTTGTGTTCAATGAAAAATATTCCCATATCAGTCTAAGAATATTTAAACCATAGATAAATTATATGATACAAAAATTTATATACCTCCATTACCTGTATATTCAGATTTATTAAGTGCGGATGAAACTGTAGGAGTCAATGAAAGGACATCACCACTCAATGATACTGTTCAGTCACCTGTTCTACACAATCTTTCATTTAAAATAGAAAGTCAAAACCAAGGTGTTAGTGATCAACAAAATAGAGAATCTGAAGATGAAAGTCAAACTTCTAGAGGAAGTGATCAACCTTGCACTCAACCTCAAATTACATCCACATATCCATTGATCACAAGAGCCAAAAGTGGAATTTTAAACCCAAACTGTATGCTGCTGTCACTCTAATTAATGAACCAGCCAGTTATAATCAAGCTAAGACTGATAACAACCGGAGAATAACAATGGATACCAAATATCAAGCCCTCATACAAAATAAAACATGGAAATTGATTAAACCACCAATAGTTGGGACTAGTTTAACATTAATAGCTTTTGCCGTGGTAAAAATATCAAGCCCTCATACAAAATAAAACTTTCTCACCAGTAGTTAAGCCATCAACCATTAGAGTTGTTCTCACTATTGCAGTAAGCAAAGGATAACAACTCAGATGGTTAATTGTCAATAATACCTTTCTAAATGGCATATTGGTAGAGGAAGTGTACAAAGAATAACCTCAAGGATACAATCAGAAATCAGATTATGTGTGCAGGCTTAACAAAGCCATATGTGGCTTAAAATAGGCTCCCAAAGTCAGGTTTGACAGACTAAGAAATACATTGCATGCAATGAATTTTATCTTCCAAATAAAGTATTTCTTTATTTATCAAAATTAGCAATAAATCTACTATATGTTGGAGAATGGAATTTTGATGACAACAACCATATTTCAGTTAACATTGATTATAAAATATATGCCAACACTTTTTGTATAGAATATATATATATATATGTGTGTGTGTGTGTGTGTATGTGTGTGTGTGTGTGCAGGAATTATATACAGGAAATATTACTAAAGAGTGTATAGTTATAAAGATGATAGAGATTCAAAGATCAGAGAAATTTCAAGAGTTCAAGATTAATATAATTATAGAGTCTAGATTTTGTAAGACTCTAAATAGCACTCCAGGTTCAAATCCAAATTCAAATTCTGATTTTTCAATTCTTTTCTCAATCCTCTCTATTTTGTTTCTCTATTTTATTCTCAATCCTCTCTATTTTGTTTTTATATTTGTTTCCATTATTATTCTTCTTTGTTTTTCAAACTTAATTTTTTTATACTTACTTTATTTATATTTTATATAGTTTAAAACCTTATAATTTTATAAATATATTTATATAGTTTAAAAATATGTTTTCATATGTTTTTCTATCATATAATATTGATTTACAACATTAGAATTTTACTCAAGAATTTTCAGAATTAATTTTATATCAAAATACTTGAAAAATGCTTTGAAAATGAAAATTACACATGACTATGTCGACATAGCAAAACATGTATGTCGACATATAACAACTATTTTTCTAATTTTGAAGGAAACTGTCTTTTCACTGTTTGAAATGCTTCAGAATAGTTGCAACCCTTCATACTCTATAAAAAGAGGTTAAAACCGAATTTTTTAACATCTCTTCTTCTCCATCTTCATCCTCTTTCATCCTACCATTATTCTTAATCATTTTTATAGTTTTTAGACTTATACTCTACCGAATTCACTTCTGATTTGATCAAACTTCTCTCTACACTCTCTGCTCTCTACTCTTTGAATCAAGTGCTATTGAAGAGTTATAGGGCTGTTTTGTAATTGCTTGGGTTGAATAAACCCTGTTTGTAAGTCAAAGAGTAATCGATGTATCCTTGAAGTCGTGAAATCAAGGGATAGGAGTCGGTGTGCCCATGTTGAGCCATGAATCAAGGGATAGGAGTCGGTATCTCCTTGTTGAGCCGTGAAATCAAGAAGGTTGTATTTGGCTATTTGAAAATAGTAATAAAACTCTGCATAATCCAGCGATGTGCGGGACTGGACGTAGGAGTGATCCGAACCAGTATAAAATCCGGTGTGCTCTTTCCTTTTCTACACTTTTATTTCTGTTTATTTTGCATCTGTGTTTGAATCTGTGATTGCGTTGTTTTATTCATCCCATAGTTCTCTCTAGTTTCTAGTTTTGTTTAAATTATTACAAAAACTATTCACCTCCCTTAGTGTTTGCTTTGCCTGAACGATCCATTCTGCAGTCCCTAACAGTAGGTATCAGAGCAAGGTTTTTCAAAAAGTTCATAATCTGATTTTTGAAGTATTAATTGGCAAAATTTTGAACACTATTTTTAATTCATGTATTGCATCAAGTATTAGATGAAACCATATTCGATTTACTGAAAAATCAAGTTACTATGATTTGATTTTTGAAATTTGAAATTTGAAATTTTTAAAAATTTGAAATCTTGGATATGTTACAAAACCATCATGATAGAATTGTAGTTAGTTATTTTGGAAAGTCTTTTGATTATTTGAAAAGTCATTTGAATATTTGCAAAGACATTTGAATTACTTGAAAAGTTATTTGAATATTTTAAAAATTGTGTTGTTTTACAAGAAGAGATGTGTTATATGGCTAATAGATATTCAAACTCTGAAAAGATGGGTGACGTGGCTGTTGGTGATTCAAATTCCAAAATGGTGGATATTGAAAATTCAAATTCTGTAATGGTGGCTATTGAAAATTCAAACTTCGAAATGGTGGCTATTGAAAATTTAAATTCTGAAAGAAATCAAAAAGAGGAGAAGAGTAACGATGGTTGGTGAAGAGATATCAAGAAGAAATGGATATATATAATATAAATCAGCAAAGAAATGGGTACCAGATAAATTAACAACTTTGGATTTTCATCTACAACTTATCTTCATGTTGTACTTCTCTTCGTTTGCTTCGTAATGTCACTGGTTTCATGAGATTCCGTCAAGAATTGACCAAGTAATGATCAAACGAAGTTTTGATGAATAAAGAGAGAAGGAAACCAAAACTGTCCGATGGTTATCTTAAAACTTCATCCACAGGTTAGACTATTTTGTCCCAAATCCTTTTCCAGATTATAGTTCCCGTTCTTGTTGTCGATTTGATGGGTAGATCGTCAAATTCCAATCAAAATTGAGTGAGATTTTATGCATACCTCTTAACGTTTAGACTTGATGCACCTCAATACCGTTAACTGCTACTATATCGTAGTCCTCGAATTCCTCTTCGATTTGCCGCTGATTTTGTCCAATTCTGTCAAGAAACGAAGAAGTTACGCCTCTAGAAAGTTTGATAAAAAATGAAGAACGAGAAGAAGAAGAGGAGAAGTGATTATGAAGAGACATGACTTTTGGGCATTTATATAGTAATAGAAGTGTCCATTCATTCAAAGTTCAAAATTCAAACTCAAATTTTGGCGCCAAATCGGTTGAAATACTAAATCTTCAATATCTTTCTCATGCGGTGTTCAAATTCAACAAATGAATACACCATCCTGATCAGAAAAACGAGCCCGTCGCAGTAGAGCAGATCTCATCATCAAATTTCAGAAGATCAATTCAAAATTCAAAGAATATCGAAGAAATGGATCTAAAAACTGGGTACGCCTTAATTAATTTTTAAATTTTTGGTTGAATGGATGTTTTGCTTGCTTTGCTTTGTTTTAAATTTGAAATTTAAGATTCAATTTTGAAATTTAAAATTCAAATTTGAAATACAGAATTCAAATTTGAAATTTGAAATACAAAATTCAAATTTGAAATTTGAAATTTGAAATTCAAAAATACTTACAATGAAATTAATATAATAATCAAATAAATTTTGGATGTTTGTTAGGATTAGAATTATGTTAGGAAATAGTTAAACCTGAAATATAAATCGATATTTTAAAATCAAAGTCACAAAACCATATTCTCTTTGAAATAATACATGTATGTCAACATACATATATCTATATGTTAACATACCAGCCTATAGAATGAAATTCAAATTTTTTATCTCAAATATTTAAACTTTCAAACTTCCTACCATCATTTTCAATTAGAAAATGCCAGTTAAAATTCTAGTTATCAAATTTATCTGTATACTTATTTCCTTATATCTCATTTCCAAAAATATATATAATTTAATTAAATTATATAAACAAGTTAATACGATATACAGAGTTAATATAAAGTTTTTGATATTGTTATAAAATATAAATTTATTCATCTTTTATATAGTTTAACTTATACATTATTCTTATGATTTCATAACAATTTTGGGTTACATTATCAAAAATACTATTTGTAACTTAATACTTATTTTGACTTCCTATTAAGATTTATAAAACTTGTATATTTAACTTAATATAAAGAAATATATATACATGATTTTTTTCGTAGTTTAAATATAAGAAGTTTTATATATTACTTTATAATCTTTCCTTCTAAAGTATAAATGGTTTTTTAGAAAAAAAATATGTTTTGATTTCTAAAGTTTAAATTTAAAATTAATTTGTATCAAAATATTAGTTTATATCTCATAAATTAAATTTTAAGTTCTTTTTAAATTAGTTTTATCTATATTTACGAATATATATTTATATAGCTTACTTTATATTATACAAATTTTATATTCTCTTTAGAAAAATCTTTAATTTTTTACAATATTTACCCTACTAATATTATTTAACTTCATGAATTTTCTGAATATTTTGCTACTTATCATGAATATTATTTTTAATTAACTTTATTATTCTTTTAATCAAATTCTTTAATATAATTAACCTAAGTCTAGAAAATAACATTATCTTTGTTTGATTCAAATAATTTATAATAGTCAGATAGTACATTGAATATATTTTACCTAAATATATATTATCACCAAATCATTCTTCATACTATTATTATACATCTTATTTCATATCATCATTATAAATTACAACTGCATTTCAAATCAAGATTATTCACACCATAAGTTGCATTTCAAATTGTGTTGCATATGACATACATTTCATACTACATCATAGTCAACATACTTCACGCACTGCATTACATGTTAACTTTAACTCCACACATAACAAGTATATAGTATGAAAAGTTTTTATTAGAAATATAGGATTATTAATTAAATACATAACATATTTACTTTGTCTTGATTAATTTGATTGAATTGATTGACTTATTTGGTTTGTTTATTTTACCTGAATAACTTGATTTACTTACTTGACATGGTTAAATTTCATTAGTGGTTGATAGGTTTGTTAGAAATGCACTTATGAATTTATATTTGATAGGAGCTTTATAGGTTTTAGGATAGATAGAAGTTACTAGAAATGTTTAGTTTCATGTTTGAGTTGATGTTTTGTGACAACAAAACTTAAATTGATTCATTGATTGGATTGAATTACTTTACTTATATCATAATTTTAAGGGTATCTTATCAGAGTTATTTCTAACTCTAGATTAAGGTCTTACTATAATTTTAAGGGAACTAGAGTATAGGTTAGGCCACTGGTTAGTGAGGACCCTAACAATTAGAGGTTTAGTCTTGTATTAAATTAAGGGGGAGTTTTAGAGTTTCTAAGGATTACTTGAAGGTTCTAGAATACTTTGATTGATTTAATTATTTAGATTGATTTTTTGAATTGCTTGTTTTGTTTGTTTGCTTGTTTTGATTGATCTGCTTGTTTGAATTGATTGGTTTTCTTAGTTTATTATCCTTCTATTAAGTTTATTAGACTACTGTATTCACAGATTTAAGGGAAGCTATAGGAATATATAGAGAATTATAGATTAAGGGAGTAGATTTAGGGGAAGTTATATATAAAATTAGGATAATATATAGGCACAAATTTAGGGGGAGTATTTTACTTTAGTATCGGAATTAGCTAGATTATAGGATTTAGGGGGAGTAGTTTTAGAATTTCTTTTTGATAATGACAAAGAGGGAGAAATTATAAAATATAGGAATAGTTTATAGGAAACTTATAGACAGGGGGAGTATAAGAGGAACATCAATAAACAGGTATACAAGTATGATATTTTATAAACTAAGGTTGTCATCATCAAAAAGGGGGAGATTGTTGGAGAATGGAGTTTTGATGACAACAACTTTATTTCAATTATCATTGATTATAAAATATATGTTAAAACTAATTGTATAGAATACATATATGTGTGTGTGTGTGTGTGCAAGAATTATATACAGGAAATATTACTGAAGACTGTACGGTTATAAAGATGATAGAGATTCAAAGATCAGAGAAATTTCAAGACTCATGAGTAATCAAGATTTCAAGAGTTCAAGATTAATATAATTATAGAGTCTAGATATTGTAAGACTCTAAATAGCACTCCAGGTTCAAGCTCAAATTCAAATTCTGATTTTTCAAATCTTTTCTCAATCCTCTCTATTTTGTTTTTCTATTTTATTCTCAATCCTCTTTATTTTGTTTTTATATTTGTTTCTATTATTATTCTTCTTTGTTTTTCAAACTTAAGTTTTTACGTATACTTTATTTATATTTTATATAGTTTAAAACCTTATAATTTTATGAATATATTTATATAGTTTAAAAATATGTTTTCATATGTTATTCTATCATACAACATTAGAATTTTACTCAAGAATTTTCAGAATCAATTTTATATCAAAATACTTGAAAAATGCTTTGAAAATGAAAATTACACATGACTATGTCGACATAGCAAAACATGTATGTCGACATATAACAGCTATTTTTCTATATTGAAGGGAAGTGTCTTTTCACTATTTGAAATGCTTCAGAACCATTGCAACCCTTCATACTCTATAAAAGGAGGTTAAAATCGATTGTTTTAACATCTCTTCTTCTCCATCTTCATCCTCTTTCATCCTACCATTATTCTTAAATCATTTTTATGGTTTTTACACTTATACTCTATCGAATTCACTTCTGATTTGATCAAACTTCTCTCTGCACTCTCTACTCTCTAATCTCTGAATCAAGTGCTATTGAAAAGTTATAGAGCTGTTTTGTAATTTCTTGGGTTGAATAAACCCTGATTGTAAGTCAAAAGAGTAACCACTGTATCCTTGTACCCGTGAAATCATGGAATAGGAGTCGGTGTGCCCTTGATGAGCCGTGAATCAAGGGATAGGAGTCGGTGTCTCCTTGTTGAGCCGTGAAATCAAGGAGGTTGTATTTGGCTATTTGAAAATAGTAATAAAACTCTGCACAATCAAGCGTTGTGCAGGACTGGACATAGGAGTTATCCGAAGTAGTATAAAATCCGATGTGTTCTTCCCTTTTCTGCACTTTTATTTCTGTTTATTTTGCATCTATGTTTGAATCTTTGTCTGTGATTGTGTTTGTGGTGTTTGATTCATCCCATAGTTCTCTCTAGTTTTTAGTTTTGTTTAAATTCTTACAAACACTATTCACCCCCCCTTTAGTGTTTGCTTTGCCTGAACGATCCATTTCGCAGTCCCTAACACTATATACATTCTAATATATGTTGATGATCTTATTATTACAGGTAATAACACTGAAGAAATCAATACAATTGTGATGCAGTTAAACAAGCAATTTTCAGTGAAAGATCTAGGTCAGCTAAATTACTTCTTAGGTATAGAAGTAAATACAAGATCATCAATGGAGATTGTTTTGTCTCAAAGAAAATATGTAGCAGAGCTACTTGAAAAAACACAGATGACTGATGCTAAAGGACAACTAACACCAATGATTAACAGTCAGCGTTATTCTGAACATAGGGGAGAACCCATATATAATACAAAACAATATAAAATTGTAGTTGGTGCTTTATAGCATGCAACTATCACTAGACCTGATATAGTGTTCAGTGTTAACATAGTTTGTAAATTTGTGCAGAATCCCTTGGATACTCATAAGAAAGAAGTGAAGAGGATACTGAGATACTTGAATGCTACTATAAACTATGGACTTACAATCAAAGCAAGCAACAATTTCAACATTATGGGTGTCTCAAATGCTGACTGGGCATCAGACCCAAATGATAGGAAATCAACTACTGGAGCATGACAATATGTATCATGGTGCTCTAAGAAACAGTCAACAATATCTAAATCAAGTATAGAGGTAAATACAGGAGCATTGCAATTGCAACAACAAAAATGATGTGGTTAAGATCATTGCTATCTGAACTAAACATCTCAATAGGAAAATTAATATTAAGGTGTGACAATCAGAGTGCTGTTTATATGTCATCTAACCCAGTACTTCATTTTAGTTCTAATCATATTGAAATAGACCAGCACTTCATAAAGGAACAAATTCAGAAAGGAAATATCGAAGTAAGGCACGTACCTCTAAGGAATATCGTCAGTGATTATGTTACACCCCGTAATTCTACAACACATTAAAATGATAAACTAAGGAATATTTAATTAAATATTGGGAATTAAGTAAAATGGACTGCACCACTGCGTTCGTCTCGAAATTCTTCTTAAGATAGACACGAAGTTTGTATAAAATGGACATTGTATAAAGAAGTTATTAAGGTTTAAAGTTTGCACACATATATAAGCTAATTATATATAAATAAAACCATTTCAGAAATTCAAAATAATTCAAAAATCACGCGGTGGAAGGGGCGGGAATTTTTCTGCTATGGGTGTCGACCAACGGGTCGACCCCATAATAGGGGTGTCGACACCATCAATGGGGTGTCGACCCCCTTGAGTTCTGGGCAGAATTCAGTTCTACGTACGTAGACTCCTTTCTTGACTAGACTTGTTGACCCTATGCTATAAATAGGACCCTATACCTATTGATTTATTCACATAAATCAATGGAGATGGTGAGATGCTGCTCTAACTCAGATTAAATTAGCCTTTTCTTCAGCAACGACGATTCATATGTATTCAAATATCGCTGATTCAACATCAACATGCCTTCCTCAATTTTTTTAGATCCATTCTTGGTGAGTCTAAGTTATTTTTGGATATGAATACTTAAAATTTAAACTTGACATGTTATGAATTGGATCTAAGCCTATGACTAATTGAATCAAATCAGATCTGCCATTATTTGTATATTTAATTCACTATTTAGATCTCATATGCCTATTTGTGACATCCCTATTATGTTAATTGGCCTAATCATGTCACTATGCCTAATTAGTCCTATTATCACATGTCCATCAGATCTATTCTTATATGCCTATCTTGTTATTATGCCTAATTCTGTCACTATATGTTTATTCAGTTGCTATTATTTCTGCCATCATATGTCTATCTTGTTATTGTGCATATTTCTGTCCACTTCCCTTCTTCTTTTCCCTTTTTATTTTATAGCCAGGCTAACTTCGAGCCTAAGCAGACCGCTTTAATATTCGAATGCATGAAATTGGGAATGAGGGGAAAACGTTAAAATTGGGGCATAACTTGTATAGCTAGTTTGGGGGCATAACTTGAATTTAAAACATGAATATGGATTTGGGGCATAAACCAAACTGTAATTAAATTTCTTAATTTGGGGGTATATAATACATGATGAATATGACTTGTAAAAAGGGCATGAAAACCTATAATGAAATAGGGATAATTGTTAAAGAATGAAATGTCCAGAATTACAGTAATTAGAAACTATAACCGTGCTTAGATACGAGGTTAGACTACACTTGTGGTAGAAGTCTGCCCATATCTGTCTGGCATATCCAGCGACCACAAGTGGTGAATCAAATGCGAGGGTTCTAAGTGCATAAACACGTAACGGGCTAAGACACGAGTTTAAGTCCGACTTGTGGAAGAAGTCTATCCGGACCCGCCCGACATATCCAGCATCGACAAGTTGCAGGCTTAATGTGGGAGGTCTAGCACATTATAATCATAAATGAATAAATGGTAATGAACTGGAATACTTAACCTGTTTGAATCCATAGGGATTACATGAACATGTTGGCTTGAGTAGGGGTTAAGTAAACTTGCTTGAAACAGTGGTAGGGTTAAGTATATCTTGGGGTGGTGGGTAATATTTATATATAGGCCCACAAACTTAACCTGTGGGGTTATGCAATCTTTTTACACTGGTATGGAATAACATGTGGAAATCCTAGTAGTAGGGATGAAAGCCTAGGAGAAAGCTTGTATCATCTTGTGTGTGGGACCCGTTTTAGTCAGTAACCCATATACAGGTATTAAACGAGCACTCTGAACCAGGTCGGAGTCAGAGCACACTTACAGAGCTGATTGTAAGAGATCCAAAAGAGGGGACGGTGTGAGCGGCGCATTTTGATGGGGTCATGTGCGTGAATGGGTTCGGACAAGAGGAGGCTAAGACGCCGTGACATCAGTCGATATGGTTGTGCACATCCTGAAAACGAACGGTTGTCACTTTAGTAAGTGATACATCTTACTATGGGGCTAGCACAGGGTATCTACGGAGTAGGGAGCCGATCGATTGGGGTAGTAATTAGGGTACATCTAGTCTCTCCTGTTTAGGAGCATGTTATTATCCTTAGGTGTAACATCAGCATGTTCAGTTGGGTTGCCTGTTATTGTATGGGGTAAAACCTCTCACTAGAAGTACGTCTAAGTCTGCCATCTTGTTGGCGATCATCTTGTTCATATGATACTAGTATTGGTGCAAAGAGATAGAAAGAGAAAAGTATAAAGAAGCGCTATATATGTATGTTCTATTCGGTTTATACAGTTTACCTTGTCATACCAGCCTTATATGTTGTTATCCTCTCATCCAGTTTGTATGTTTGTCATGATACTTTTACTTATTTATATGCTAAAAGTAACTGGACTCGCCAAACATATGTCTGACTTATTTTGTTTCCTCTTCTTTCTCTTTCATTTCCTCCCCAGGTTCTCTGGGTGGGAATACTCAAGCTTGATCAGGATTCTTCTTTCCTTCTGCTTGGAGTTGCTTAGATGTACTGCTTGATTTCGTACCTTCTCTACTATGTCTATGTTTTTGGGGATTATGCTCCTTTCATGTTTATTGTACTATGATGATTTTAGTACAAGACATAAAGTTTAAGTTGAAATACTGGGTTTTATGTGTTTCAGATTCATGATGTAACTATGTTTTGAGCCACGATGTTTTCTGCTTAATAAAGTTTTAAAATCCACTATTATTTTATATTTGTCATGTAATATTTCTGTTTATCTATAACGCTTCACGGAACTTAATGCATTCTCTTAACGAGTGACATTAACGGACGTGGGGTGTCATACTTGGTATCAGAGCTGAAGGTTACCAGATCAGATAAAAGATTTTGAAAATTGTTTTCAGAAAGGTTTTAAAAGAAAGCATTTTCAAAAGAAAAGTTTGTTTTGAAAAACATATTCCCCAAAGCCATTCGTAATATCTTTCAATTTTATGTTTGAATCCCTTTTTCCTTTTCTTTTCAACATATCCGGGGAACCTAATATTCCTGAGGGCGTTACGATATCAGGCTGGTTCCATATGTATCTTGAGACCACTGCATCTACCGGTGGTCAAGCCGACGTTCCTCCCCCAGCTGCAACCGTTGTTCCTCCTCCTCCGCATGCTAATAATTTCTCTAAGATATGCAAAAATTTATGTGATATGGGCGGAAAGCCATTCCGAGGAACCGAGACTTTTATAGAAGCAAGGAATTGGCTTAAAGAGACAGAGGACTTGTTTGAAATTCTCAAAGTTAACAATCGTAGAAAGATTTAGTTGGCCACTTGGCTACTGAAAGATAAGGCTTCATTCTGGTGCGAGGTGACGCAAGCGGGACGTCCAGTGGAGACTTGGAATGATTTTCGATGGTGATTCGAGATAAATTTTCTTTCTCAAGCTGAGAAAAGTATGCAAATGGAAAGGTTTTTGGCACTCAAACAAGGAGGCATGACTGTCAAAGAATATGTCAACAAGTTCAATCAAATGGCGAGTTTTGGTTTGGAGCTAGTAGATACCCCACATAAGAAAGCTTTGGTTTTGCTAGCGGATTGAATGGACCCCTTCACGGGCTGGCTATGCCTCATATTACAATAGGTGCAACTTTTAAGAAACTCCTTGATATGGCGCTGATGCGAGGAAGGTAAAGGTGAAAAGACAGAAGCTAAGGTTTTGCTAGCGGATTGAATGAACCCCTTCACGGGCTGGCTATGCCTCATATTCCAATAGGTGCAACTTTTAAGAAACTCGTTGATATGGCGTTGATGCGAGGAAGGTAAAGGTGAAAAGACAGAAGCTAAGGTTGAGGAAACACAAAATAAGGAAGTGTGGACCAAGAAAGGACAACAACAAAAGAAGCGTGGAAAGGACGACAAGGCCAAAGATAAGAGGAAATGCCATAATTGCGGACGCGAGGGTCACTTGATCAAGGACTGCAAAAGAAAGAAGAATACTTGTTTCGATTGCAGAGAGGTCGGACACTTTTCTAAGGAGTGCCCGAAGAAGCAAGGACAAGGTCAAAGCACAGGATCTTCTAGAGGGCAGGTGCATGCTCTCGTGGCCAGTGCACCAGATAAAGGTAGGAAAATTTCGTTGAAGATTTGATTTCTCTTTCCAATCATCCTATTAGAACTCCTTTTGATTCGGGCGCTTCACATTCTTTTATATCTGATTCTGTGGTTGAGTCTCCACACCCTAGTACTAGTATGTTTGTGGACCCCGTTGTTGTCTCAAACCCCATTGGTGATACAACTTATTTGTCTATGATTTGTCGGGGTTTGAGAATATATGTGTTAGGCCGTCGAGTTTGAGTATGACGCATATGTGTTCAGTTTCATAGGCTATGGTTTGATTCTAGGGACGGATTGGCTAGCCATGTATGGTGCCATTCTGGATTATGAGAGGAGGGTCGTTAGACTTTTGACTTGGCATAGGAGGACCCTTGAGATTTCTTGTGACTCTAAGGGTTCTATCATGCTTAGTTTCCTGGAGTCGCTTGATGCATCTATCGATGATTTACGATCTGTACCAGTAGTCTGTGAGTATCCTGATGTTTTTAAGGAGGTTTGGGGTTTACCTCCGAGGCACGAGATTGATTTCCGTATATACTTGGTGGACAATGCAAAGCCAGTCGCATTGCCTATGCGCCACATGGCTCTAAGAGAAAGGAGGAAGCTTAACAAGCAAGTAGGGGAGCTACTTGAGAAAGGGTTTGTTAGGCGAAGCATATCTGAATGGTATGCTCCGGTGGTATTCGCAACTAAGGCGGATGGTTCGCTTCGCTTATGTTTGGATTATAGGGAGTTGAATAAACTCACCAAAAAGAATAGGCACCTACTCCCGAGGATGGATGATCTATTTTATCAGCTTGTTGGTGCATCTATTTTCTCTTATTTAGACTTAGCCACGGGGTTTCATTAGTTGAGGGTAGTCGAGGGCAGTATAGACAAGACCGCTTTTAGAACTCTAGATAGTTTCTTTAAGTGGCTTGTTATGCTTTTTGGGTTGACAAATACACCCGCCTATTTTGTTGATCTGATGAGTAGGGTGTTCCGGGAGTTTCTAAATAAGTTCGTTTTGGTCTTCGTTGATGATATCCTGATTTTCTCGAAGAGCGAGGAAGAGCATGCTCGACATTTAAGGAAGTTTTGAAAATTCTCCGTGCGCACCAGCTTAAGGAGAAATTCTCCAAATATCGTTTTTGGAGAAAAGAAGTGAGATTTCTAGGGCATATAGTCTCTAAAGAGGGGATAGCAGTAGATCCCGTGAAGGTAGTTGTAGTTCAAGATTGGCAAATCCCAAGGAATGCAACAGAGGTGAGAAGTTTTCTTGGGTTAGCAGGCTATTATAAGAAGTTCATTAACGACTTGGCAAAGATATCAGCCCTACTCACCAGGCTGATGAAGAAGAATCTGACATTTTCTTTGGATGTAGATTGTGATGATGCTTTTCAGTGATTGAAGAGGGCTCTAACAACAGCCCCAGTCTTGACCTTTCCCGACGGGAACAAAGTGTTCACAGTATACACTAATGTATGTGGTATAGGGCTTGGTGTGATTCTGATGCAAGAGGGAAGTGTAGTGTGTTATGGAGGTAGACTGCTAAGGGTTCATGAGAAGAACTACCTTCCCCATAACTTACAGTTAGCCGCCATAGTATTCGCGCTTAAGACTTTGTGTCATTATTTGCTTAGAGATAAGTTCGAGTTGTATACTGATCATAAACCCTCAAGTACTTGTTCTCAAAGAAGGATCTCAATTTGAGGCAACAAACATGGATGGAGTTCCTAGCATCCTATGACTTTGAGATTGCTTATACCCCTGGAAAGGGTAATGTGGTGGTAGATGCATTGAGCCGGCAGAGGATGGCCTTAAGTCCTCTGTTTGTGGAGAGGAAACGTTTGGAGTTTATATCGACTTTTGACCTTAGACCCTCCACCGAGTTTATACCTAGCTTATTGGCACCACTAGAGGTGCGACCTACTCGTTTGGATCAAATAGGAACTTCACAGCGAGACGATCCACAGATTTCAAACGTCTTCGATAGGCTCAGTAGAGGGGAGACTTCTAACCTCAGTAGATATTCCACAGACGATAGAGGGTGGTTGCGACGAGATAGGAGGCTTTGTATTCCCCGAGTTGGGAGTTTGTTGAAGACAGTCCTTGAGGAAGCCCACCATTCTAAGATGACAATATATCCAGGCGGTGATAAGATGTATAGAGATATGAAGAGGGTTTTCTTTTGGGTTGGGATGAAGAAAGATGTGGTAGAGTTTGTTTCTTGATGTTTGGTTTTCCAGCAAGTCAAAGCTGAGCAAAGGAAGCCCGGTGGTTTACTTCATCCTTTGGAGGTCCCACGGTGGAAGTGGGAAAGCGTCTCGATGGATTTCATTGATGGTTTTCCTAGGTCGAGGAAGACAACTCCAGTATTTGGGTTATAGTGGACAGACTTACTAAGAGCACACATTTCATTCCGGTTAAGAGTAAGAGGACGACGACATGGTTGGCAGCGGTTTTCGTTCATGAGATAGTCTTCATGGAGTACCTTCCAGTATCGTAAGTGATCGTGACCCCATATTCACCAGTGAATTTTGGAGGAGCTTGCAAGAAGCATTAGGTACACATTAATGTTTGAGCACCGCTTATCACCCTTAGACAGATGGACAGATGGGAAGGGTGAACAGAGTTCTTGAGGATCTTTCAAGACTGTGTATCCTAGACTTCAGAGGGACTTGGGAAGAGCATCTTCCTTTAGTAGACTTCACCTACAACAACAGTTATCAAGCTAGTATTGGCATGTCACCCTACGAAGCATTATACAGACAACCCTATAGATCACCGACTTTTTGGTGGGAATCTACGGAAAGACTTCTACTTGGACGGGATATGGTTAGAGAAACTTCCAAAAAGATTGACCTTATCTGCAGACGCATGAAGACAACTCAGGACAGACAGAAATCCTACGCAGATTGGAGAAGGACTGACATTGAGTTTGAGGTGGAAGACATGGTTTTCATTAAGGTATCACCGTTGAGGAATGTGGTTCGCTTCGGATCTGTAGGGAAATTGGCACCATGATTTGTAGAGCCCTTTCCCATAACAGAAAGGATTGGCCAAATGGCCTATAGAGTAAAGCTACCAGAGAGACTATCCGGCGTTCATGATGCTTTTCACGTTTCCCATTTACGGAAGTGTTTGCATTATACTGCAGAAGTAGTTGAGCCGAGTATGCTTGAGGAAGTAAAAGTAGAACGGGAGGCGACAATTAGACGAGTTCCTACCCGTATTCTTCGATCTGAAGTTAAGGAGCTATGCAACAGAGAAGTCAAGTTGATGAAAGTTCAGTGGGGAGATAACCAAGAGGATGCAACTTGGGAGACTGAAAACAAGATTCGCATTTCGTACCCTTTTCTTTTCAGAGGGTATGTTCTTAACTTTCTTTTCCAAAGCTTTTATTCATGCTTGTTTCTATCATTTGAGCATATCATATCGATCGAATCTTCGACCTTTAGGTAGGAATCCCATGGATGTAAACATGTGTTTGAGACATGTTATGTTTGATGGATGCAAGTGGATGCTAGTGGTTGCTCGTGGACGCATATGCACACACATTAGGCAATAGATTGGCTCAATCACTCTCATACTGCATATGAATGTGTGTTCATTTTTCTTCTTTTAATAGATGGAAGTGAGTGTATCATCATATGGATGTTGCACTTGGATGAATGACTACACATGCATGTAGAACTTACATGATATAATAGGATTATTTGCATACGTGTTGGATTCATGGCACTAACATACATTGCATTAAGGAGGTCGACTGAATCAGTAGACCACCAGATCTTCTGCATTAGCGTAGGGACATATACACACACCTTTGCATATGTTCATATAAGAATTAGAATTTTTTAAGGACAATGGATATCTGTGATTGGTAGATGAGTAGATGGATGATGGATGTTACGATATACATTCTTCTTAACTTGGAGATTTCGAGGACGAAATCCTTTGAGTAGGGAAGAATGTAACACCCCGTAATTCTACAACACATTAAAATGATAAATGAAGGAATACTTGATTAAATATTGGGAATTAAGTAAAATAGACTACCCCATTGCGTTTGGCTCGGAATTTTGCTTAAGATAGACACCAAGTTTGCATAAAACGGACATCGTATGAAGAAGTTATTAAGCTTTGAAGTTTGCACATATATACAAGCTAATTATATATAAATAAAACCATTTCAGAAATTCAAAATAATCCAAAAATCAAGCAGCGGAAGGAGGTGGGAATTTTCCCGCTATGGGTGTGGACCCAGGGGTCGACCCCATAACAGCGGCGTCGACACCCCCATGATGGTGTTGACATGGGTGTCGACCCCATCAAGGGGGTGTCGCCCCCCTTGAGATCTAGGCAGAAGTCAGTTCTGCGTACGTTGATTCCTTTTGTAACACCCCACACCCGCTACGGTCACTCACTAAGGGAATGTCATAACATCGATGGAGTATTTTAAGTGAATATAGAACAGAAAAATTACAACAAGACAGATATAAGTAATACTTGAGAATTTAAAACATCATTTCATTTCAGCGGAAAGTAAAACATGTTTGGTTACACCAAAACCATAAATAAGAGTCAAGTACATAATATCCATCCTGATAAAAATGAAAGTACATAATCCCACTACATAACCTAATAGCCATAATAGAAAAGATAAACTGAGCTTTACATCCACGGTCCAAGCTCCAAAAGATAGGTAAAGCAGTCTGATCAAAGCCCACTAGTGCTAGGCCCACTCTGAAAACCTGAGGGTTAGAAAAAAATAAAGAAACAACGGGGTCAGACATAAGTCTGAGTGAGTCCTATAACCCTAACAATACAATCATTAAAGTAATTAGGGTATGATATAAACAAGGTACGGTACCTCTGGGGATAATGACTACACTAAGTAGCCAACTAAACACAGGATGTACTAAGATAACCGAAAAGACGCATTTATCCACCCAAAGATAATTACTGGATTACACCACCCCAGATCTACCCACCCAAGGGTAATTCCTACACTGCACCACACCAGTCATTCCTAACTTAAAGGTTGATCCCACCCCTGGACTTATAAAATTAACTTAATAGTTCTCGCGTACCCCTAGGTGACTAAGTAGACGCCACGGGGCCCTACAATCAACTAGGTGTACACACTACTCCCCATTCGATCGGCTCCCTAACGTAGATACCCGTGCTGGCCCCACCGTGGGGTGTACCATTCCCCAACGTGTCAACCTGATAAAACTAACGGTGCACGGCTTATATCTACACGATGCAACAACGTCTTATTTACCAGCCCGGGTCCACACACGCATATGAAACCCGTTGGTCATGCGTTGCCACCGCTAACCCACTTTGGCCTCTTATAGTCAAGCCCAATATGCGTGTCCCGTCACTCGACTAGAGTCGAGCCCACTAAGATATGTTTGGGATATTGGTTGAAATGGGCCCCCACAAGCTACCACCTAAGCTTGTTATTTTATATAGTGTATCCCACTTAACCCCTTTTATAATCATGCCCACCTACATGTTAAGGTTTGGTTAAGTCATCTAATCATATATCAATTGCCACTTAAGGCACCCACTAGATTTCCACATGCCACCCAAAGCACCCACTTAACCCTTTACCCATGTTTAATTACATGTTCCTCTTTGGTTAAGTATCTAATCGTATTTTCTATTGCCACCCAAGGCAACTGTAACAACCCGTATTTTCAATAACCTGTAATAACATAAATCGAGGCAGAATTTAATTCTAAAATGGGAATCAAGGGAAACGGGCTATGCCATTGTGTTCGTCTCGGAAAAATACGCGAAATAGAGTCCGAGTTTTCGAAAATCGGAGTCCGTATGACCAAGATATGGCCTCGCGAAGTTTCACGAAAATTCCCAAATTAAAGTATACTTAATTAAGTGAAATGGGTTGTGTAGATATATATATATATATATATATATATATATATATATGTTGATATATATATATATATAATTGAAAATTTAATAAATAAATATGCAAAAATGCTCAAAACAGCGAATTGGGAGAGGGGAATAACCGAACCGGCCGATTTTTGAAGTCGACCCGAGCCCGCTGGGTCGACTAGGGGTTAATCCAGGGTGTTTGGCTGTCAACCCGTGGGCCGATTCGCTCAAGTGCAGATTTTGCATTTGAATGGTTCTCATGGTCCATCTTTAATCTAAAGGCCCTAGATGGTTCCTACACTTGACTTCTTCCCCAAGACATGCTTTGATGGCTTGGATTGAATCTAGGGTTAATCCTATGGCCTAAAACACTTGCCTAATCTATAAATAAGACCCTAACCTACCCTAATTCATTCATAATTAAACCTAGTGACTAAACTATGGCAAAATGCTAGCTCTCATGGCCTCCACTAATTTTATGAAGAGGGTTGCATACTAATCACTCTCTAATCAACTTCTAATCCCTTCTTAGCATCTTAATCTTCTTCATTTGGTGTTCAAAGTTGCTAGTTGTGAGTTTCTATCACTTTGATGATCTTTTGGTAAACTAATTAGATGAGATGTGATGAGATTTATGGTTTTGTATGTGGGTTAATGAGCTTTGAATCATATGATATGATGTTAGCATTAATCTTATGTTTATGCATGTTGAGTATGTAAGCTTATGCAAGTTTAATATGATGTATGTTATGTTTGCATGATGCTAAATATGCAAGTTGTGGGCTATGTAATCATATGCATGTTATGCAAGTTCATGGTAATATGCTATGCAAGTTACATGTTTGTTAATATGCAAGTTACATGTTTGTTAATATGCAAGTTACATGTATGTAAATATGCAAGTTACATGTTTGTTAATATGCAAGTTACATGTTTGTTAATATGCAAGTTACATGTATGTAAATATGCAAGTTACATGTTTCTTTATATGCAAGTTACATGTTTGTTAATATGCGAGTTACATGTATGTAAATATGCAAGTTACATGTTTATTAATATGCAAGTTCATGATGACACATTATGCAAGTCTATAAGCTAATATGCAAGTTTGTTATGCAAAATGAATATGTAAGTTATGTGACATATTATATGCAAGTTATGTGACATGTTATGCAAGTTCATATGCAAGTTATGTGTTTGTTAATATGCAAGATGGCACCTTTGAAACATGTTCATTCATATGCAAGTTGACACCTTTTATATGTGTTATATCATGAACGAAATTACGTGGGAACGATGGGGTAATTAAATGCATAAGTTAATAAGATTGTGTGAAATTAATATAATTATGCATAACACAAAATAAATAAACATAGTATAGGAATTTGCCTATTTGGTTAGGTGTACCCATACTATGTGTTGGGAATTTACCTATTGAGTTAGGTCTACCCCATGGGAATTTACCTATTAAGTTAGGTCTACCCATGTTAAGAAAACTTGATTAATTAGGGATAATTAATATAAAATTATGAGGGTGATTAATTAGGTGTAATTAATTGACTAAGACACGAGGTTGGACTCAGTTGTAGCGTAAAACTGCCCGGACCCAACCGGCTTAACCAGTTGCTACAAATGTTAGCCCAATGTGAGAGGTCTTAGGCACAAACTAAATACGTAATTAATGTAAAGACACGAGGTTAGACTCTGTTATGACATAAGGCTGCCCGGACCCAACCGGCTTAACCAGCGGTCATAAAAGACAGTCTAATGTGAGAGGTCTTTACAAAGGTTACGTTCTTAATTAATTAATTAAGAAACACTTAACCACATTAGCATGTAGAGGGACATGAGGGGTTAAGTGGGTGCCTCGGGTGGCATGAGAAAATCTAGTGGTTGCCTTGGGTGGCAATAGAAAATACGATTAGAATACTTAACCAAAATAGAACATGTAATTAAAACATGATTAAAGGGTTAAGTGGGATATACTAGAAAAAGGGACAAGCTTAGGTGGGTAGCTTGTGGAGGCCCATTTCAACCAGTAACCCATACGTATCTTTGTGGGCTCGACCCATGTCGAGGACGGGACACGCATACTGGGCTTGACTGTAAGAGGCAAACGGGTTAGCGGTGGCAACGCAAGTCCAACGGGCTTCATATGCGTGAGTGGGCCCGGGCTGGTAGGTAAGCCGTTGTTGCATCGTGTAGATATAAGCCGTGCACTGTTAGTTTTATCAGGTTGCCACGTTGGGGAATGGTACACCCCACGGTGGGGCCAGCACGGGTATCTACGTTAGGGAGCCGATCGAATGGGGAGTAGTGTGTACATCTGGTGGATTGTAGGGCCCCGTGGCGCCTACTTGGTCACCTAGGGGTACGCAGGTACTAATTAGTAAATTTTATAAGTCCTTGGGTGGGATCAACCTTTAAGTTAGGAACGACTGGTGTGGTGCAGTTTAGTAATTTACCTTAGGGAGGGTAGATGCGTCTTTATCCTTTATCTTCGTTTAGTTGACTGCTTAGGGTAGCCATTCATCCCTATATGTTACCGTATATCAGTTTATGTCTTCTCTGGTTACTTTAACGATTGTATTGTTAAAGTTATAGGACTCGCTCAGACTTATGTCTGACCCTGTTGTTTTTATCTTTTTCCCAACCCTCAGGTCCTACGGTGGATCCTAGCAGTAGTGGAGCTTGATCGGATTGCTGTTCCAGTCTTTAGGAGCTTGGATAGATGTAAAGCTCCAGTTATCCAGTTATCTTTTCTTTTGTTTGGCTATTGTATGAGAGTGGGATTATGTACTTCTTTATTTTGATGGATATTGTACTTGACCTTTATTGTGGTTTTATGATGTAACCAGACATGTTTTACTTCCGCTGTTATGAGATGATGTTTTAAAATTTCAAGTACTATTTATATCTGTCTTGTTGTAATTTTTCTGTTCTATATTCACTAAAATACTCCACCGATGCTATGGCATTCCCTTAGTGAGTGATCATAGCGGGAGTGGGGTGTTACACGTGGTATCAGAGCTTAAGGTTACCAGAACAGATAAAATTTTTGAGAAAAACTACTTTCTAAGAGTATTTTCGAAGAAAGTATTTTTAAAAGCATGTCTTCTAAGAGAAAAAGTTTTTGAAAAAGAAAAGCATAATCCCCAATAGCCATATCTTTATCTTTCGGAATCTCCTTTTTGAATCTTTCCTCTTTCGTTTCAGCATGGCTGAAGATCTTAACATCCCGGAGGGTTTAGTTATACCACTATGGTATAGGAGGTTGCAAGAGGCTAGGGCCGCGGCTGCGGGTCCGGCCAATGCTACTACACCAGAGACAACCGCTCCTCCTCCTCAGCCTAGAGTGGATAATTTTGCTAAGGTTTGCAAGGAGTTCAAGGCTATAGGAGGAAAACCTTTTCTTGGTTCAGAGACTTTCGTAGAGGCTAGAGATTGGCTTAAGGAAGTGGAAGAGTTGCTAGATATCTTTGAAGTGGAAGAGGGAAAGAAAGTCAAGTTGGCGGCTTGGTTAATGAAGGGAGAGGCCTCATTCTGGTGGGAGGTCACTAATGGAGAACGCCCTGTTGACTCTTGGGCAGATTTTAAGCAAAGGTTTGGGGCTAAGTTTCTCTCAAGGGCGGAAGAGAATCTGTTTATGGAGAAGTTCTTGAATTTGAAGCAAGGGAATCTCACGGTGAAAGAATATGTCAACAAATTCAATCAATTAGCAAGGTTTGGCATAGAGTTGGTGAATACACCGGAGAAGAAGGCTTTGAGGTTCGTTAGAGGCTTGAACGAACCATTGCAAGGAATAGCTATGACTCACATTCCTATGGGGGCCACTTTTGAGAAGCTTGTCTACATGGCACTTATGCATGAGGATGATAAGAATTCTAAGGCACCAGAGAAAAAGGGGGATCAGAAGAAACCGCAACAGCAACAACAAGGCAAGGGCGGAAAAGGCAATGGTGACAAAAAGAAGACGAAGAAGAAGTGCTTCAATTGTGGAACACCAGGACACCTCAGTAAGGATTGTCGCAAAAAGAAGAAGACCGGTTGCTTTCATTGTGGTGAAGCAGGGCATCTTGTGAAAAACTGCCCAAAGAAGGGGCAGAAGACGGGGTCTACCTCAGGAGGCCAGGTGCAAGCTCTTATAGCACCACCTCAGTCAGGGGGGCAAGTTCAGGTTCTCTCAGTTCCACCGATTCAGCAGAGAGGTAGAACTATTTCCGTTGAAAGTCTGGTTTTTCTGTTTGATCATCCAGTTCGTACTTTGTTTGACTCTGGCGCATCGCATTCTTTTATCTCATCATCGTTAGTTGAGTCACTGCACTTAGACACCAGTCTAGTTGATGATCCCTTGGTTGTCTCAAACCCAATTGGGGGCTCCATATATATGTCTATGATATGTTTGGGTTTGAAGATTTCTATACTTAGCGTTGAGTTTAGATGTGATGCTTTTGTATTGGGCTTCACGGGCTATGGGTTGATCTTGGGCATGGACTGGTTATCCAGTAATGGTGCCGTTCTTGATTGCGAAAGGAGAGTTGTCAGGCTCATGACCCGCTTGGGTAACACTCTCGAGATCTCTTGCAATCCCATGGAATCTGTTTTGCTAAGTTATCTTGAATCGCTCGATGCTTCGGTCGAAAGTTTGTGTTCTGTCAGAATAGTCCGGGAATATCCGGATGTGTTTGAAGAAGTAAAGGGTTTGCCTCCGAAGCGGGAGATAGATTTCCGAATTTATTTGGTGGATAATGCCAAACCAGTGTCTTTGCCAGTACGCCACATGGCTCCTCGTGAGAGAAGAGAACTTCATAAGCAAGTAGGGGAGTTGCTTGAGAAGGGGTTCATAAGGCGAAGTATATCGGAGTGGGGAGCTCCAGTAGTGTTTGCCACGAAGGCGGATGGGTCCCTCAGACTTTGTGTGGATTATAGGGAACTTAATAAGCTCACGAAGAAGAATAGACACCCATTACCGAGGATAGATGATCTCTTTGATCAGTTGGTTGGCGCGTCAGTATTTTCGCAGATGGACTTAGCTACAGGGTTTCATCAGTTAAGAGTGGCGGAGGACAGTATAGAGAAGACTGCTTTCCGGACTCCGGATGGTTTTTATGAGTGGCTAGTGATGCCATTTGGGTTGACAAACGCCCCCGCATACTTTGTTGATCTCATGAGTAGAGTGTTCAGAGAGTATCTGAATAAGTTTGTAGTAGTTTTTGTGGATGACATCTTGGTCTTTTCCAAGAATGAAGAAGAGCATGCCTTACATCTCAAGGAAGTGTTGGAGACTCTTCGAGCGCATAGTCTTAAAGCTAAATTCTCTAAATGCCATTTTTGGAGAAGAGAAGTGCGATTCTTAGGGCATGTGGTCTCTAAGGAAGGGATAGCTGTGGATCCCGCAAAGATAGTATCTATCCAGGATTGGAAAGTTCCTAGAAATGCTACCGAGGTAAGAAGTTTCTTGGGGTTGGCAGGATATTATAGGAAGTTCATCAAAGACTTCGCGAAGATATCAGCCCCATTAACCCGCTTGACGAAGAAGAATCTGGTTTTCTCATGGGATGTAGATTGTGATGATGCTTTCCGACGGTTAAAGAGAGCTTTGACCACCGCTCCAGTTTTAGTGCTTCCAGATGGGAGTAAGCCGTTTGTTGTTTATACCGATGCTTGTGGAACAGGATTAGGCGCAGTCTTGATGCAGGAGGGAAGGGTAATAGCCTATGGAGGGAGACAATTGAGAGTGCATGAGAAGAATTACCCTACCCATGATCTAGAGTTGGCCGCGATTGTTTTCGCACTTAAGTCTTGGCGCCATTATCTTCTTGGTGAGAGATTCGAGTTGTTCACCGACCATAAATCATTGAAGTACTTATTCTCTCAGAAGGATTTAAACTTAAGACAGCAAAGGTGGATGGAGTTCTTAGCATCCTATGATTTCGAGATAGCGTATACCCCTGGTAAGGGTAACGTGGTGGCAGACGCCTTAAGTAGAAAAAGGCTATCTTTGAGTCCATTGTTCGTGGAACGACGAAGCTTGGAGTTTCTTTCTTTGTTTGACTTCAGACCTTCTGTTGATTTTGTACCTGGTTTGTTGGCATCCTTGGAGGTTAGACCTACTCTTTTGAGACGGATTGGCGAGGCTCAGCGAGACGACCCACAGTTGGTTGTGTTGGTAGAGAAGCTTATAAGAGGGGAGTCGTCCAGCCATTTGGGTAGATACACCATAGATGATAAGGGATGGTTGCATAGAGACGGTAGACTTTGTGTACCGCAAGATGAGGGTTTGAAGAAGGCTATTTTGGATGATGCACATCGTTCAAGAATGACTATTCATCCCGGTGGAGACAAAATGTACCAAGACATGAAGAGAGTTTTCTTTTGGGCCGGTATGAAGAAAGATGTGGCCGAGTATGTGGCTAGATGCTTAGTGTGCCAACAAGTTAAAGTGGAGCAAAGGAAACCCGGTGGGTTGCTACACCCATTGGAAGTTCCACAGTGGAAGTGGGATAGTGTCTCGATGGATTTCATCGACGGGTTACCGAGATCGAGGAAGGGCAATACGGGAATTTGGGTTGTGGTAGACAGACTTACAAAGAGTGCCCATTTTATACCCGTAAAGAGTAAGAGGACCGCTCCATGGCTTGCTTCAGTCTATGTTAGAGAGATTGTTAGATTGCATGGCGTACCATCCAGCATTGTGAGTGATCGAGATCCTATTTTCACTAGTGAGTTTTGGAGAAGTTTGCAAGAGGCGGTAGGGACTCAGTTGTGTTTGAGCACCGCATATCATCCTCAGACGGACGGTCAGACCGAGAGGGTGAACCGTATCTTAGAAGATCTTTTGAGGCTTTGTATCTTGGATTTTGGAGGTACATGGGAAGAACATCTTCCTTTGGTGGAGTTCGCATATAATAACAGCTTTCAGTCCAGTATTGGTATGGCTCCTTTCGAAGCTCTTTATGGAAGGCCTTGTCGATCTCCTACATGTTGGTGGGAATCTACGGATAAGATCTTGCTTGGGCCGGATATGGTTAGAGAGACTTCAGAGAAGATTGATTTAATTCGAAAAAGGATGAAAGCAGCGCAAGATAGACAGAAATCTTATGCGGATCGGAGAAGGACGGATCTTGAGTTTGAGGTTGGGGACATGGTTTTTGTCAAAGTATCTCCATTGAGAAATGTTGTTCGCTTTGGGTCCGTAGGGAAGTTAGCACCGAGATTTGTTGGGCCGTTTCCTATTAAGGAAAGGATTGGACGGATGGCATATAGGGTGGAGTTGCCCGACAGACTTAGTGGTGTTCATGATGTATTCCATGTATCACATTTGAGGAAGTGCTTACATGAGACCGCGGAGGTGGTAGAGCCGAGCTTGCTTAGAGATGTAGAGGTAGAGCGTGATGCGACGATTCGACGAGCTCCTACTCGCATCCTTGGGTCAGAAACTAGGAAGTTGAGGAACAGAGAAGTTCAGCTAGTTAAAGTGCAATGGGGAGATGACGAAAGCAATGCTACTTGGGAGACGGAAGCAAAGATGCGTTCTTTGTATCCATTTCTTTTTGAGAGTATGTCTTTTAACTTCTCCTTTATTGCTTGTCTAGTACTTATCTTATCTTTAGTATATCCTCTCGCTAATACCTATGACCTTTAGATAGGGTAAAACCTATGGTTGAGACATGTGTTTGAAACATGTTATGGTTGATGGATGCATATGGATGCAATTGTTTGCTAGTGGTTGCTCGTGGATGCATATACACACACATTAGGCACTAGATCGGCTCAGTCACTTCATGTTGCATATTGCATAAATGGATGTGGTAGTTAGATTGATGGATGTATCATGGCTGTGTTATCATATGGATGATGCATTTTTGTGTATGGTTGTGCACGCATGTAGAAATTTGTATGTGTCAATAGGGTTTCGCATACATATTGGATGCATGGCACTATCATGGTTTGCATTAAGGAGGTTTACTGTATCAGTAACCGCCTGATTTTCGCATTAGGTAAGTACATATACACACACTTTTGCATATATCCATCCAGCATTTAGAATCTTGTAAGGACAATGATTGCTCGTGGATGATGCTTTGAGTAGATGGATGATTGGATGGTAGGATACGTTCTTCCTAACTTGAAGATTTCGGGGACGAAATCCTTTAAGGAGGGGAGAATGTAACAACCCGTATTTTCAATAACCTGTAATAACATAAATCGAGGCAGAATTTAATTCTAAAATGGGAATCAAGGGAAACGGGCTATGCCATTGTGTTCGTCTCGGAAAAATACGCGAAATAGAGTCCGAGTTTTCGAAAATCGGAGTCCGTATGACCAAGATATGGCCTCGCGAAGTTTCACGAAAATTCCCAAATTAAAGTATACTTAATTAAGTGAAATGGGTTGTGTAGATATATATATATATATATATATATATATTGATATATATATATATATATAATTGAAAATTTAATAAATAAATATGCAAAAATGCTCAAAACAGCGAATTGGGAGAGGGGAATAACCGAACCGGCCGATTTTTGAAGTCGACCCGAGCCTGCTGGGTCGACTAGGGGTTAATCCAGGGTGTTTGGCTGTCAACCCGTGGGCCGATTCGCTCAAGTGCAGATTTTGCATTTGAATGGTTCTCATGGTCCATCTTTAATCTAAAGGCCCTAGATGGTTCCTACACTTGACTTCTTCCCCAAGACATGCTTTGATGGCTTGGATTGAATCTAGGGTTAATCCTATGGCCTAAAACACTTGCCTAATCTATAAATAAGACCCTAACCTACCCTAATTCATTCATAATTAAACCTAGTGACTAAACTATGGCAAAATGCTAGCTCTCATGGCCTCCACTAATTTTATGAAGAGGGTTGCATACTAATCACTCTCTAATCAACTTCTAATCCCTTCTTAGCATCTTAATCTTCTTCATTTGGTGTTCAAAGTTGCTAGTTGTGAGTTTCTATCACTTTGATGATCTTTTGGTAAACTAATTAGATGAGATGTGATGAGATTTATGGTTTTGTATGTGGGTTAATGAGCTTTGAATCATATGATATGATGTTAGCATTAATCTTATGTTTATGCATGTTGAGTATGTAAGCTTATGCAAGTTTAATATGATGTATGTTATGTTTGCATGATGCTAAATATGCAAGTTGTGGGCTATGTAATCATATGCATGTTATGCAAGTTCATGGTAATATGCTATGCAAGTTACATGTTTGTTAATATGCAAGTTACATGTTTGTTAATATGCAAGTTACATGTATGTAAATATGCAAGTTACATGTTTGTTAATATGCAAGTTACATGTTTGTTAATATGCAAGTTACATGTATGTAAATATGCAAGTTACATGTTTCTTTATATGCAAGTTACATGTTTGTTAATATGCGAGTTACATGTATGTAAATATGCAAGTTACATGTTTATTAATATGCAAGTTCATGATGACACATTATGCAAGTCTATAAGCTAATATGCAAGTTTGTTATGCAAAATGAATATGTAAGTTATGTGACATATTATATGCAAGTTATGTGACATGTTATGCAAGTTCATATGCAAGTTATGTGTTTGTTAATATGCAAGATGGCACCTTTGAAACATGTTCATTCATATGCAAGTTGACACCTTTTATATGTGTTATATCATGAACGAAATTACGTGGGAACGATGGGGTAATTAAATGCATAAGTTAATAAGATTGTGTGAAATTAATATAATTATGCATAACACAAAATAAATAAACATAGTATAGGAATTTGCCTATTTGGTTAGGTGTACCCATACTATGTGTTGGGAATTTACCTATTGAGTTAGGTCTACCCCATGGGAATTTACCTATTAAGTTAGGTCTACCCATGTTAAGAAAACTTGATTAATTAGGGATAATTAATATAAAATTATGAGGGTGATTAATTAGGTGTAATTAATTGACTAAGACACGAGGTTGGACTCAGTTGTAGCGTAAAACTGCCCGGACCCAACCGGCTTAACCAGTTGCTACAAATGTTAGCCCAATGTGAGAGGTCTTAGGCACAAACTAAATACGTAATTAATGTAAAGACACGAGGTTAGACTCTGTTATGACATAAGGCTGCCCGGACCCAACCGGCTTAACCAGCGGTCATAAAAGACAGTCTAATGTGAGAGGTCTTTACAAAGGTTACGTTCTTAATTAATTAATTAAGAAACACTTAACCACATTAGCATGTAGAGGGACATGAGGGGTTAAGTGGGTGCCTCGGGTGGCATGAGAAAATCTAGTGGTTGCCTTGGGTGGCAATAGAAAATACGATTAGAATACTTAACCAAAATAGAACATGTAATTAAAACATGATTAAAGGGTTAAGTGGGATATACTAGAAAAAGGGACAAGCTTAGGTGGGTAGCTTGTGGAGGCCCATTTCAACCAGTAACCCATACGTATCTTTGTGGGCTCGACCCATGTCGAGGACGGGACACGCATACTGGGCTTGACTGTAAGAGGCAAACGGGTTAGCGGTGGCAACGCAAGTCCAACGGGCTTCATATGCGTGAGTGGGCCCGGGCTGGTAGGTAAGCCGTTGTTGCATCGTGTAGATATAAGCCGTGCACTGTTAGTTTTATCAGGTTGCCACGTTGGGGAATGGTACACCCCACGGTGGGGCCAGCACGGGTATCTACGTTAGGGAGCCGATCGAATGGGGAGTAGTGTGTACATCTGGTGGATTGTAGGGCCCCGTGGCGCCTACTTGGTCACCTAGGGGTACGCAGGTACTAATTAGTAAATTTTATAAGTCCTTGGGTGGGATCAACCTTTAAGTTAGGAACGACTGGTGTGGTGCAGTTTAGTAATTTACCTTAGGGAGGGTAGATGCGTCTTTATCCTTTATCTTCGTTTAGTTGACTGCTTAGGGTAGCCATTCATCCCTATATGTTACCGTATATCAGTTTATGTCTTCTCTGGTTACTTTAACGATTGTATTGTTAAAGTTATAGGACTCGCTCAGACTTATGTCTGACCCTGTTGTTTTTATCTTTTTCCCAACCCTCAGGTCCTACGGTGGATCCTAGCAGTAGTGGAGCTTGATCGGATTGCTGTTCCAGTCTTTAGGAGCTTGGATAGATGTAAAGCTCCAGTTATCCAGTTATCTTTTCTTTTGTTTGGCTATTGTATGAGAGTGGGATTATGTACTTCTTTATTTTGATGGATATTGTACTTGACCTTTATTGTGGTTTTATGATGTAACCAGACATGTTTTACTTCCGCTGTTATGAGATGATGTTTTAAAATTTCAAGTACTATTTATATCTGTCTTGTTGTAATTTTTCTGTTCTATATTCACTAAAATACTCCACCGATGCTATGGCATTCCCTTAGTGAGTGATCATAGCGGGAGTGGGGTGTTACAGCAACCCACTAGATTTCCACATGCCACCCAAGGCACCCACTTAACCCCTCATGTCCCTCTACATGCTAATATGGTTAAGTGTTTCTTAATTAATTAAGATCATGACCTCATAAAGACCTCTCACATTAGACCATCTTTTATGACTGCTGGATACGCCGGTTGGTTCCGGGAAGATTTCTGTCATAAAAAGGTCTAACCTCGTGTCTTTACTTTAATCACGTATTTAATTTATGACTAAGACCTCTCACATTGGGCCAATCATTTGTAGCTGCTGGATGGCCGGTCGGTTCCGGGCAGACTTCCGCTACAAAAGGGTCCAACCTCGTGTCTTAGTTGATTAATTACACCTAATTAATCACCCCTATAATTTGAATTAATTATGCCTAATTAATTACACATTTTTAAGAATATGGGTAGACCTAACTCAATAGGTAAATTCCCAATTCCATAGTATGGGTAGACCTAACTTAATAGGTAAATTCCCAACTCCATAATATGGGTAGACCTAACTTAATAGGTAAATTCTCAATTACGTCCATTTAATTTGTGGTATGATTAATCATACCCATTTCACATCATTTTATTAACATGCATATTAACCCCATCGTTCACCACGTAGTTCGTTCTCATAACACGACATAATAAAGGGAAGATTCATCACAAAGGTCATGGGTTTAGCCAACATAGCATGTAACTTTATCATGGGTTCAAAAGGTGTCAACTTGCATATGTGAACATACATTAAACCCAACTAGTATTTAACCCAAACTTGCATTATGCATATCATAAAAAGAGACAAACTTGCATAAAACCAAACACTTAGCATGCATAAAACCAAATACTTAGCATGCATAAAACCACATACATAGCATGCATAAAACCAAATACTTAGCATGCATAAAACCAAATACATAACTTGCATGACATGTTACATATAGACTTGCATATAATCTCCCATATAGCTTGCATAACATGTTACATATGAATCAATGTTCAACATAGTGTTTTGCATCATAAAACATAGCATTAAACTTGCATATAGCACACAACATACACTATACTAAACTTGCATAAACACATTGATTCCACAAACATAGCCATATCTTATCATATCCTATCATAATCAATTTAACAATTGATTGTTAAGTCTATAGAAACTCACCACTAAACTCCAATAAGCAAACCCTTGCCACAAATCACCCAAAAACTCTAGCCTTGAACATAAAGCTTGCAACTTGATGATGAATGCAAGCCAATGATCACTCATACAACTCAAAGATGCTTGTATGCACATGAAAGCCTTCATAGAAATAGTTTAGAAATAGGATGGAGGCTAAGGTTTTGAGTGGAGGCCATGATCATAGAAAATTTTGGCATAGTTTAGTTAGGAGATAGGATTATGACCATTTAGGGCTAGCTTAGGGTCTTATTTATGGGATTAGGAATGTGTTTTAGGCCATTAGATTAACCCTAAATTAGATTAGGACCCTTAGATTTCGGAACCTTCCAGAAACCAGCCCTAAGACCAAGCCCAAACCCCAAACTGGTGCACCAGGCCAGCCAGAAAGCTGTGCAGGTTTCTGGCTCGACACGGGCGCACTTCCCAAGTGCGCCAGTGTAAAAATGTGTTGGCGCACTTCACAAGTGCGCCAGTGCATTTTTGTGTTGGCGCACTTCACAAGTGCGCCAGTACATTCTGGCTAGTTTTTCGGTTTTTCTGCCTAACTTCGTTCGTCCATATCTTCTTCATATGGACTCCGATTTTCGAAAACTCAGACTCTGTTTCGCGTATTTTTCCGAGACGAACGCAATGGTGCAACCCGTTTCCCCTAATTCCCACATCTGGGATTAGTTATTCTTTAATTTGTGAATTTTAGCATTAACCGAAATTCGGGGTGTTACATTCTCCCCTCCTTAAAGGATTTCGTCCCCGAAATCTCTAAGCTAAGGAGAATGCATATCCTACCATCCAAACAACCATCTACTCAATCCATCAAACACGGGCATCCATTGTCCTTAAAACAGTTTCTAATGATGTATGAGCATATGCAAAAAGTGTGTGTATATGTTCCCTATCTAATGTATGAACATATGCAAACCATGATAGTGCCATGCATCCATTATGTATGCGAGAGAACCCTATCGACACATACAATATCTACATGAGTGCACAATCATTCACCAAAATGCATCATCCATATGATAACACAATCATTATACATCCATAAATATAGCTTCCTACACACAATTTTATGCAATATGCCATATGAAGTGATTGAGCCGATCTAGTGTCTAGAGTGTGTGTATATGCATCCACGAGCAACCACTAGCAACCACTTGCATCCACACGCATCCATCAAGCATAACATGTCTCAAACACATGTTTCAACCATAGATTTACCCTATCTAAAGGTCATAGGTACTAGCGAGAGGATATACTAAAGATAAGATAAGTACTAGACAAGCGATAAAGGAGAAGTTAAAAGACATACTCTCAAAAAGAAATGGGTACAAAGAACGCATCTTCGCTTCCGTCTCCCAAGTAGCATTGCTTTCGTCATCTCCCCATTGCACTTTAACTAGCTGAACTTCTCTATTCCTCAACTTCCTAGTTTCTGACCCAAGGATGCGAGTAGGAGCTCGTCGAATCGTCGCATCACGCTCTACCTCTACATCTCTAAGCAAGCTCGGCCCAACCACCTCTGCGGTCTCATGTAAGCACTTCCTCAAATGTGATACATGGAATACATCATGAACACCACTAAGTCTGTCGGGCAACTCCACCCTATATGCCATCCGTCCAATCCTTTCCTTAATAGGAAACGGCCCAACAAACCTCGGTGCTAACTTCCCAACGGACCCAAAGCGAACAACATTTCTCAACGGAGATACTTTGACAAAAACCATGTCCCCAACCTCAAACTCAAGATCCGTCCTTCTCCGATCCGCATTAGGTTTCTGTCTATCTTGCGCTACCTTCATCCTTCAATCTTCTCTGAAGTCTCTCTAACCATATCTGGCCCAAGCAAGATCTTATCCGTAGATTCCCACCAACATGTAGGAGATCGACAAGGCCTTCCATAAAGAGCTTCGAAAGGTGCCATGCCAATACTAGACTGAAAGCTGTTATTGTATGCGAACTCCACCAAAGGAAGATGTTCTTCCCATGTACCTCCAAAATCCAAGATACAAAGCCTCAACAGATCTTCTAAGATACGGTTCACCCTCTCGGTCTGACCGTCCGTCTGAGGATGATATGCGGTGCTCAAACACAACTGAGTCCCTACCGCCTCTTGCAAACTTCTCCAAAACTCACTAGTGAAGATAGGATCTCGATCACTCACAATGCTGGATGGTACGCCATGCAATCTAACAACCTCTCTAACATAGACTGAAGCAAGCCATGGAGCGGTCCTTTTACTCTTCACGGGTATAAAATGGGCACTCTTGGTAAGTCTGTCTACCACAACCCAAATTCCCGTATTGCCCTTCCTCGATCTCGGTAACCCATCGATGAAATCCATCGAGACACTATCCCACTTCCATTGCGGAACTTCCAATGGGTGTAGCAACCCACCGGGTTTCCTTTGCTCCGCTTTAACTTGTTGGCACACTAAGCATCTAGCCACATACTCGGCCACATCTTTCTTCATACCGGCCCAGAAGAAAACTCTCTTCATGTCTTAGTACATTTTGTCCCCACCGGGATGAATGGTCATCTTCGACCGATGTGCATCATCAAGTATAGCCTTCCTCAGACCCTCGTCTTGCGGTACACAAAGTCTACCGTCTCTACGCAACCACCCCTTACCATCTAGGGTGTACCTACTCAAATGGCTGGACGACTCCCCCCTTATGAGCTTCTCTACTAACTCAACCAACTGTGGGTCGTCTCGCTGTGCCTCGCCAATCTGCCCCAAAAGAGTAGGCCTAACCTCCAAGGAGGCTGGCAAACCGGGTACAAAGTCAACGGAAGGTCTAAAGTCAAACATAGAATTAAACTCCAAGCTTCGCCATTCCACGAACAATGGACTCAAAGACAGCCTTTTTTCTGCTTAAGGCGTCTGCCACCATGTTACCCTTGCCAGGGGTATACGCTATCTCAAACTCATAGGATGCTAAGAATTCCATCCACCTTTGTTGTCTTAAGACAATGCGCTCAAAGAGTCTCCAACACTTCCCTAAGATGTAGGGCATGCTTTTCTCCACTTCTAGAGAAAATCAGGATATTCTCCCATGCAAAATCGTCACAACTATCCATCTCTCACGCAGACCACCCTAGTCGAACTCGACATCCCCCAAATGCAAGCCCCAAAGGCCTAAACCAATATCAGACAAACACCCAAGGGATACCTCCTTCGAATTCAGACGACCTACGTGAGATGATACTAGTAAAAACGGCTAAATAATTAAGCCCTTGTCCAACTCTGGATGTCTTTGCCAGTCTCGCTCCAAAACCACCGTTTATCCCAGAACTGGCTTTGCTCAACCTATTGAGCACATACGAAAACTTATTTCGCTCCTAGAAAAGACCAAGATGTCATCCACCAAGATCATCACGAACTTATTTAGGTACTCCCTGAACACCCTTCTCATCAAAACAACAAAGTATACGGAGGCGTTCGTCTAACCAAATGGCATCACCAGCCACTCATAAAACCATCCGGAGTCCTAAAGGCAATCTTCTCTATACTATCCTCAGCCACTCTCAACTGACGAAACCCCGTGGCTGAGTCCAACTTGCGAAAATACTGAGGCGCCAACCAACTGATCAAAGAGATCATCAATCCTCGGCAATGGGTGTCTATTCTTCTTTGTGAGTTTATTTAGTTCTCTTTAGCCTACGCAAAGTCTGAGGGACCCATCCACCTTCGTAGCAAAAACTACTGGAGCACCCCACTCCGATATACTTCGTCTTATGGACCCCTTCTCAAGCAACTCCCCTACTTGCCTATGGAGTTCCCTCCTCTCACGAGGAGCCATGTGGCGCATTGATAAAGATACAGGTTTAGCATTGTCTACCAGATATATTCGGAAGTCAATCTCCCGCTCCGGAGGTAAGCCCTTCACCTCCTCAAACACATCTGAGTATTCCCGGACCACTCTAACAGATCGCAAACTCTCGACCGACGTGTCAAGCGATTCTAGATAACTTAGCATAACAGATTCCATGGGATTACAAGAGATCTCGAGAGTGTTACCCAAGCGGGTCATAAGCCTAACAACTCTCCCTTCAAAATCAAGAACGGCACCCCTACTGGATAACCAGTCCATGCCCAAAACTAACCTATAGCCCGTGAAGCCCAAAAAGCCTCACATCTAAACTCAACGCTAAGTATAGAAACTTTCAAACCCAAACACATCATGGAGCCCCAATTGGGTTTGAAACAACTAAGGGATCATCTACCAAACTGGTGTCTAAGTGCAGTGACTCAACTAACAATGATGAGATAAATGAACTCGATGCGTCAGAATCTAATAAAGTTCGAACCGGATAATAAAGAAATCCAAATTCCAACCTAGACGGTCCTATCCCCATCTGGTACACTAGCCGCGAGGGAATACAACTACCCTCCAGGAGATTCCATACCTTGCCCATGCCCCTTTGGACAATCCTAATACGGTGTCCCATTCCTCCAAAAGGATAACTACTCGCCTTCTTCTTCCCATTCTCCACTCGTAACCTCCCACCAATGAGGTTTCATCCTTCATTAACCAAACAACTATTTGAGCCTTCCTCCCATCGTCTATCCAATAGATACCTACCAGTCCTCCTCCTTCTTGAACCAACTTCTAATCCGACTAATGTCTAAGTCCCTTGAAGTGGTTTTCCGTTCTTATCTATCTTAGAAAGGTCATCTATACGCGGAGGGGAAACTCAAAACGAGAGATGAAGAGATTCAAAACGGAGAATTCGAAAGATATAGATATGGCTATTGGGGATTATGCTTTTCTTTCAGAAACTTTTCTCTTAAAAGACATGTTTTTGAAAACACTCCTTTCAAAAATATTCTTAGAAAATAGTTTTTCTAAAAATTTTATTTGTTCTGGTAACCTTAAGCTCTGATACCACGTGTAACACCCCACACCCGCTACGGTCACTCACTAAGGGAATGCCATAACATCGGTGGAGTATTTTAAGTGAATATAGAACAGAAAAATTACAACAAGACAGATATAAGTAATACTTGAGAATTTAAAACATCATTTCATTTCAGCGGAAAGTAAAACATGTTTGGTTACACCAAAACCATAAATAAGAGTCAAGTACATAATATCCATCCTGATAAAAATGAAAGTACATAATCCCACTACATAACCTAATAGCCATAATAGAAAAGATAAACTGAGCTTTACATCCACGGTCCAAGCTCCAAAAGATAGGTAAAGCAGTCTGATCAAAGCCCACTAGTGCTAGGCCCACTCTGAAAACCTGAGGGTTGGAAAAAAATAAAGAAACAACGGGGTCAGACATAAGTCTGAGTGAGTCCTATAACCCTAACAATACAATCATTAAAGTAATTAGGGTATGATATAAACAAGGTACGGTACCTCTGGGGATAATGACTACACTAAGTAGCCAACTAAACACAGGATGTACTAAGATAACCGAAAAGACGCATTTATCCACCCAAAGATAATTACTGGATTACACCACCCCAGATCTACCCACCCAAGGGTAATTCCTACACTGCACCACACCAGTCATTCCTAACTTAAAGGTTGATCCCACCCCTGGACTTATAAAATTAACTTAATAGTTCTCGCGTACCCCTAGGTGACTAAGTAGACGCCACGGGGCCCTACAATCCACTAGGTGTACACACTACTCCCCATTCGATCGGCTCCCTAACGTAGATACCCGTGTTGGCCCCACTGTGGGGTGTACCATTCCCCAACGTGGCAACCTGATAAAACTAACGGTGCACGGCTTATATCTACACGATGCAACAACGTCTTATTTACCAGCCCGGGTCTACACACGCATATGAAACCCGTTGGTCATGCGTTGCCACCGCTAACCCACTTTGGCCTCTTATAGTCAAGCCCAATATGCGTGTCCCGTCACTCGACTAGAGTCGAGCCCACTAAGATACGTTTGGGATATTGGTTGAAATGGGCCCCCACAAGCTACCACCTAAGCTTGTTATTTTATATAGTGTATCCCACTTAACCCCTTTTATAATCATGCCCACCTACATGTTAAGGTTTGGTTAAGTCATCTAATCATATATCAATTGCCACTTAAGGCACCCACTAGATTTCCACATGCCACCCAAAGCACCCACTTAACCCTTTACCCATGTTTAATTACATGTTCCTCTTTGGTTAAGTATCTAATCGTATTTTCTATTGCCACCCAAGGCAACCCACTAGATTTCCACATGCCACCCAAGGCACCCACTTAACCCCTCATGTCCCCCTACATGCTAATATGTTTAAGTGTTTCTTAATTAATTAAGATCATGACCTCATAAAGACCTCTCACATTAGACCATCTTTTATGACTGCTGGATACGCCGGTTGGTTCCGGGCAGACTTCTGTCATAAAAAGGTCTAACCTCGTGTCTTTACTTTAATCACGTATTTAATTTATGACTAAGACCTCTCACATTGGGCCAATCATTTGTAGCTGTTGGATGGCCGGTCGGTTCCGTGCAGACTTCCGCTACAAAAGGGTCCAACCTCGTGTCTTAGTTGATTAATTATACCTAATTAATCACCCCCATAATTTGAATTAATTATGCCTAATTAATTACACATTTTTAAGAATATGGGTAGACCTAACTCAATAGGTAAATTCCCAATTCCATAGTATGGGTAGACCTAACTTAATAGGTAAATTCCCAACTCCATAATATGGGTAGACCTAACTTAATAGGTAAATTCCCAATTACGTCCATTTAATTTGTGGTATGATTAATCATACCCATTTCACATCATTTTATTAACATGCATATTAACCCCATCGTTCCCCACGTAGTTCGTTCTCATAACACGACATAATAAAGGGAAGATTCATCACAAAGGTCATGGGTTTAGCCAACATAGCATGTAACTTTATCATGGGTTCAAAAGGTGTCAACTTGCATATGTGAACATACATTAAACCCAACTAGTATTTAACCCAAACTTGCATTATGCATATCATAAAAAGAGACAAACTTGCATAAAACCAAACACTTAGCATGCATAAAACCAAATACTTAGCATGCATAAAACCACATACATAGCATGCACAAAACCAAATACTTAGCATGCGTAAAACCAAATACATAACTTGCATGACATGTTACATATAGACTTGCATATAATCTCCCATATAGCTTGCATAACATGTTACATATGAATCAATGTTCAACATAGTGTTTTGCATCATAAAACATAGCATTAAACTTGCATATAGCACACAACATACACTATACTAAACTTGCATAAACACATTGATTCCACAAACATAGCCATATCTTATCATATCCTGTCATAATCAATTTAACAATTGATTGTTAAGTCTATAGAAACTCACCACTAAACTCCAATAAGCAAACCCTTGCCACAAATCACCCAAAAACTCTAGCCTTGAACATAAAGCTTGCAACTTGATGATGAATGCAAGCCAATGATCACTCATACAACTCAAAGATGCTTGTATGCACATGAAAGCCTTCATAGAAATAGTTTAGAAATAGGATGGAGGCTAGGGTTTTGAGTGGAGGCCATGATCATAGAAAATTTTGGCATAGTTTAGTTAGGAGATAGGATTATGACCATTTAGGGCTAGCTTAGGGTCTTATTTATAGGATTAGGCAAGTATTTTAGGCCATTAGATTAACCCTAAATTAGATTAGGACCCTTAGATTTCGGAACCTTCCAGAAACCAGCCCTAAGACCAAGCCCAAACCCCAAACTGGTGCACCAGGCCAGCCAGAAAGCTGTGCAGGTTTCTGGCTCGACACGGGCGCACTTCCCAAGTGCGCCAGTGTAAAAATGTGTTGGCGCACTTCACAAGTGCGCCAGTGCATTTTTGTGTTGGCGCACTTCACAAGTGCGCCAGACATTCTGGCTAGTTTTTCGGTTTTTCTGCCTAACTTCGTTCGTTCATATCTTCTTCATACGGACTCCGATTTTCGAAAACTCAGACTCTCTTTCGCGTATTTTTCTGAGACGAACGCAATGGTGCAACCCGTTTTCCCTAATTCCCACATCTGGGATTAGTTATTCTTTAATTTGTGAATTTTAGCATTAACCGAAATTCGGGGTGTTACACCTTTCTTTACTAGATTTGTTGACCCTATGCTATAAATAGGACCCTATACCCATTTTTTTATTCATCTAAATCAATGGCGACGGTGAGGTGCTACTCCAACTTAGATTAAATTAGCCTTTTCTTCAGCAACGAGGATTCATACGTACTCAAAGATCGCTGATTCAACATCAACACGCATTCCCCAGTTTTCATAGATCCGTTCTCGGTGAGTCTACGTTATTTTTAGATATGAATACTTAAAAGTTAATCTTGACCAGTTATGAATTGGATCTAAGCATGTGACTAATTGAATTATGGCAGATCTGCCATAATTTGTATATCTAATTCACTGTTTAGATCTCATATGCCTATTTGTGACATACCTATTATGTTAGTTGGCCTAATCATGTCACTATGCCTAATCAGTCCTATTATCACATGTTCATCTGATCTGTTCTTATATGTTTACCTTGTTATTATGCCCAATTCTGTCACTATATGCTTATTCTGTTGCTATGCCTATTTCTGATATCATATGTCTATCTTGTTATTATGCTTATTTCAATCCTCTTCCCTTCTTCTTTTCCCTTTTTATTTTATAGCCAGGCTACCTTCGAGCCTAGGCATACCGCTGAAATATGCGAACGCGTAAAATTGGGAACAAGGGGAAAACGTTAAAATTGAGGGATAACTTGTATTGGTAATTTGGGGCATAACTTGAATTGAAAACACGAATATGGATTTGTGGCATAAACCAAACTGCGATCAAAGATCTTAATTTAGGGCATATAATACATGATGAATATGACTTGGAAAAGGGGCATGAATACCTATAATGAATTAGGGATAATTATTAAAAAATGAAATGCCTAGAATTACAGTAATTAGAAAAAATAACCGTGCTTAGACATGAGGTTAGATTACACTTGTGGTATAAGTTTGTCCGGAACCACCCGACATATCCCACGACCACAAGTGGTAAATCTAATGTGAGGGGTCTATGTGCATAACCACGTAACAGGCTAAGATACGAGGTTAAGTCTGACTTGTAAAAGAAGTCTATCCGGACCCGCCCGACGTATCCAGCATCCACAAGTTGCAGGCTTAATGTGGGAGGTCTAGCACATTATAACCATAAATGAATAAATGGTAATGAACTAGAATACTCAACTTGTTTCAATCCATAGGGATTACATGAATATGTTGGCTTGGGCAGCGGTTAAGTAACCTTGCTTGAAACAATGGTACGGTTAAGTATATCTTGGGGTGGTGGGTAATATTTATATATAGGCCTACAAACTTAACATGTGGGGTTATGCAATCTTTTTACACTGGTATGGCATAACCAGTGGAAATCCTAGTAGTGGGGAAGCAATCCTAGGGGGAAGCTTGTATCATCTTGTGTGTGGGGCCCGTTTCAGTCCGTAACCTATATATAGGTATCAAACGAGTACTCCGAACTAGGTCGAAGTCGGGGAATTCTTACTGGGCTGATTGTAAGAGATCCAAAAGAGGGCATGGTGTGGACGGCGCATTCCGATGGGGTTATGTGCGTGCATGGGTCCGGAGAAGAGGAGACTAAGACGTCGTGACATCGGTAGATATGGTTGTGC
Source organism: Allium sativum (assembly GCA_030737875.1). Classification (NCBI taxonomy): domain Eukaryota; kingdom Viridiplantae; phylum Streptophyta; class Magnoliopsida; order Asparagales; family Amaryllidaceae; genus Allium; species Allium sativum. The sequence continues at coordinate 170,667,732 of CM060924.1, read as the reverse complement.
ACTTCCTGAAAACGAAGGGTTGCCACTTTACGGAGTGATACAACCTACTGTGGGGTCAACAAAAGGTATCTACGGAGTAGGGAGCCGATCGATTAGGGGTAGTAATTAGGGTATATCTAGTCTCGTCTGTTTAGGAGCCCGTTATTATCCTTAGGGGTAACACAGGTATGTTCAATTGGACTGTCTGTTATTGTATAGGGTCAAATCTCTCACTAGAAGTACGCCTAAGTCTACCATCTTGTTGGGGATCATCTTGTTTATATGATACTAGTATTGGTGCAGAGAGATAGAAAGAGAAAAGTATACAGAAGTGTTATATATATATATATATATATATATATATATATATATATATATATATATATATATATGTTCTACTCGGTTTATCCTGTTTACCTTGTCAAACCTGCTTTATACGTTGTTATCCCTCTTATCCAGTTTATACGTTTGTCATGATACTTTTACTTATTTATACGCTAAAAGCAACTGGAATCACCAGACTTATGTCTGACCTATTTTGTTTTCTCTTCTTTCTCTTCCATTCCCCTTACCGCCCAGGTTCTCAGGGTGGGAATACTCAAGCTTGATTAGGATTCTTCTTTCCTTCTGCTTGAGTTGCTTAAATGTACTGCTTGATTTCGTACCTTCTCTACTATGGATATGTTTTTGGGGATTATGCTCTTTTCATGTTTATTATACTCTGATGATTTTAGTACAAGACAGAAGTTTTAAGTTGATGTACTGGGTTTTATGTGTTTCATACTCATAATGTAACTATGTTTTGAACCACGTTGTTTTTTGCTTATAAAGTTTTAAATTCCGCTGTTATTTTATATCTGTCTTGTAATATTTTTGTTTCTAATTACCTATAACGCTTCACAGAACTTAATGCATTCTCTTAATGAGCGACATAAATGGACGTGGGGTGTCACAAATTATCCTTTGGTTTTCAAATTTATGGAGAATCTCCTCTTTAGAAGTGGAACCTCCCAAGCTTAAGTAGAGAAACCCGTTGGAAGATCATTACTGGAAGCATTGCTAATCTCTTGGAGAGGTTTCGGGCCCTCTAAGGAGTCCACAGGCACATGAGGTTAGAAAGGGGAGTTAAGACTTGCAACATACAACTTTCACTCTATCAGATTTTTTTTTTCACAAATCATGTACATACATTAAATTGTTCGCAACTTTAACGATATAACTTATTTACTTTTTTTTACAGCAGTATTTTCTATGTTTAAGAATTTGATTGCACTTGGCAGTTATTGTATCTTCTTCGTCGTATAACTGTGGGAAAGAATTGTTTTTCTAACACTAATCGGTAATTGGCATTTTAATAGGATTGAATCAATCTAATATGTCTTATGTAACTTTTCTATTTTTTTTAATTTGTTTTTTCCAATTATTAGACTAATGCATCTCACGTCTTCCAAAAGTTGACACTACCGAGGAATATCCTTCAACTTATAGTACTTGCAGCTTTCATCGTGTTCTTACTGTCGATTTTTGAGTAAAAATACTCTTTTATTCTGACATGTACGCTAATTCGGTATTATCTTGATATACGTAATTTTACTTACGTTGTGATCAAGTCAGGCCCGATAAAGAGGGAGTTGAGCGAGACTCCCGTCTAGGGCAACACGCCAACAACGCCAAGGAGGCAACCAAATTTATGGTCACTTCTGAATTTTATCAAATCCTTAAACGGTGGGAGGCAACACATGAAACAATGGATGATGTTGCTCACTGGTTTCTTTGCAAATTTGTGCCTTAGTCCACCCAGGTTCGAATCTGTGTTGCCCTATTTCCATGAATTCATTTTTTCGCTCCTTCAATTTTTAGTTGTTGACTAGGGCACTGTATCTTGTAGGGCCGGCATTTAATCCAGTACATATTAATTTGTGTGAATATATAACTTTATTACAACTATAGGTGCATAGGATTTATTTTAAACTGCCATAGTACCATATTTAAGCTATATGTGCACAAGATTTATTTTAAGCCATCATCGTAACATATTTAAGCTATATGTGCACAAGGTTTATTTCAACTGTATGTGGGCAAGACTTACGTTGCAATCCAGTTTCATTTCTAGGGTTGCACATTTTTACCATATTACCACTTGCCAATCATTACCAACTGCTACCAACGAAAGTGGTACCGAACAATTGATAACCATTCTGACTGGAATGGTATGCCAAACCACATTAAAATATGCAGTATGGTAATAGTAATTGAGCACTAACAATGGTAATTACCATACTACCACATATCTTAAACAATACATATGTATATATTCTTATATTTCATCATATATGTTTATTACATAACATCGAATTTCTAATATGTAATTATTTAATAAAATAACTAGGAAAATACTATTACGATAGAAGACTGAATGCAATTTTTACCATATATCTTAGAAACAATATGATTTATATGATATTTTAGTTCATCCATAATGTTTTCTTGCATGATTGACTACATAAAATAAGATAGATAAATAATAATATATTAACAAAAAATCAGTTTTAATATTTTAAATTGAACAGGGCCGACCCTGAAACACAAAAAATTATTGGAGGTCCTAGGCTAATCAGTATATCAGAGGCTCCAAGCTATCAGAGCATGTCCAATTATACACAGTATGAGGTCGGAGGCCCTAGGCAGTCGCATTGGTGGTCTTACCCTAGGGTCGCCCCTGAGTTAAAATTTTGTGAACAAAAGGATCTCATACTAGTAAACGACAAAGTTTTATTACCGACCTCTACCAACCATAAACCAAACTAGTGGTAACCGATTTCTTTAGTTGGTAATGGTATGATTTTTCTATTACCATATAAGTTGGTACGGTAATGGTTTTGAATACAAATTACAGTACCAAACCGAATCCACCGCTACTCATTTCCATATATTTAAGCTGTCACATTATTATTATTTTTCCTACCTCTAACTTTATTTCAACTATGTGCACTGCTACGTGTGAAAGGTGACATGGTAAGGTGTGCAAATCTGACTTCCATTTACTCATTTGGTGTCTCATGAAGAAGTTTAAAAATTAATATTTGGTTCAGTATTTTCGATTTAAACCCTTAAGAGACCGTTAAATGACAAATAATTATGAGGCTTTGATCAATCCAACTCTTCAAACTATAATGTTTACTGTAGTGTAAGCATGCCCCAACAAACATCCACATCATGCCATGTCTTGCAGTCTAATATGATTCAATATTTGCATATTTTTTTTGGACATGTGCACTAGCTACTTGGTTAACGACACCCTGCAATACTATATCAAATATGTCACTCTGATATATATATATATATATATATATATATATATATATATATATATATATATATATATCCTGCTCATACAAAACGTTGTAGTTTTCTCTATCACAATTTCATTAGAGATATTAATGTCATATATTCTTACTAATTTCTTTTGGCATATAGTAATTGACATGCTCAAATCACCGTTTCAAAAATACTAGAATACTTTTCGTCTATCTTAACATCCACATTACTCATTAGGCACTGCCCGTGTGTAGCACGGACTACTCACTAGTATGACAGTAGTTAGTAGATGTCAATCTGTTGTTTTGGTGGTGTCAGCAATATGTATTTCCGTCCATCTGTTTGAGCAGGCCCGACTCATGGCTTAGGCAACCAAGACATTGGCTTAGGGCAACAATCGCGATTGGGGAAACAAAATCATCTTCTCATTCAAATTTGTTTAGGTTTCAGTCTTCCTGTCCGTAGTCTTGTGCCTCTATCCTAGCACATCATCCTTTTCCAGTGTTCTTGCCTTTTATCTTGCTACTAGGTAGGGCCGACTCCAACTATAGGGTTGCCCTAGGCAACACAGTTGCCTATAGGCAAAAAAAAAAAAAAAAAAAAAAAAAAAAAATTGGTTGCCCTAGATAGCATAATGTAGTAGTCGTAAGAAGTTAAAGAGGAATACAAAATTAGGTAAAATCGTAGAATGAAACAGCTGCTGCAAGCAGGAATCAAACTCCACACCTCACGCACTACAAACGGGGGAGGGAGGGGGGGGGGGGGAGGCAACTACACTACAGGCAATTTCAATCAACATATGCATCAAAAAAATTTGTATTCCAAACAATTTTTTTGATGATGGTTGCCCTTTTCCGGGGGTTGCCCCAGACGGTCTTGACGCACCTAACTCTGGATAGTGACGGACCTAGCTCTTTGTCTGAGCTACCCACATTGTAAAAACTGTTTAAAGTTTCCTAGATATATATATCAACATCTACCAACTTAACACAAAACAAGTAATACTGCTTCATGTGGAGAAGCAGCAGGGGCAAGGTTCTTCTTCTAGCTGGGGCGGAATGCCGATGGTGGGCTAATTTTGCTAGAAAAGGAATTTCTCAGCTCAGCTAGCACTACAACCACCCCTGGCCCTGGAGCTGGCTCTGCCATTAGGCCATTCAGCTTCAGTAGGGCCGAACGCTTTTTAATCTATTGGTTGTTAATAAAGATGTGGCTGAGTGAATTCCTACTAAAATATGTGAGTTTGTTTGTTTGAACTAAAATCTTTAGTCATATGGTGCTATTGCGTCCTATCAGTTTCAATATATGAATGTTTGGCACTGCAAAGAATTTGACTTCATTCCCAATATCAGCAATATATTTGCTTATGTGTTGAAGTCGTATTCAAGCGAAGAAAACAAAAGCTAGTTTGTTGACCCTGTTTAACTGAGGTCACCATGACACCACTAGCGTGTTGTTAGTAGTGTGTGGTTGAGATTTAACAGGAGAAATTCGGGGGCAATTACAGCCGCACACCACTAACATTGTTAGTGGTGTCATGGTGACTCCAGTTAAAATGGGTCAACAAACTCGTATTGAAAGAAAACCATGCTTGCTTTTTACCAACTAACACTCAAAAGTAGTACTTTTACTGAAGTAAGAATAGATCCTTTGAGTTGTTTTGATTAGATGTGAACTTGAATTTTTCTTATTGCTAAGTTAATTCGAGAGCTTTTAAGTTCATGAAATGTGCCTTATGTCCATTATTACAATTTTCCTCTAGTATATATAATTTTTTGTTCTTTTGTAGTTGTCGGATTAGTACTACAAACTGCTTAATTATGGAGGATAAACCAAATAATATAACATCAAAGTGGAGCCCACCTAATGTAAACTTTATTATTTTGAGCTTAGCTCGTGTTTCACGTGTTCCCATCGAATAGTACTTGCTTCTTTTCAGTAACAGAACACGCGTGTTTTCAGTTTCAAAATCATGTGATTGTGGTTAATGCTCCAGAATTTAATAGTAGTACAAGTACTATTTTTCATCGCTTCTGAATTCGGCTGTCCATATTCATTTTTTATGTTTATTTCTATGGTTTAATAGTTAATTAATACTGTGATTTTTACGCCATTAATCCATCTATTTATCTGCTAATTTTATTACGCATTCAATAACGTTGTTTTATCATATGTAACCTTAATAACGAATAAATACTGCATGACAGCGGTGCGTTATTGGGCAAAATGTTTGTGGTGATCTCTTGACGTTAATGAACAACACTGGAAGCAGTAAAGCACTTGATAGGCTGATACGTTATATAAATCAATAAAACTAGTAATTTTTACCGAATCAAGTCAAAGTTTAGAGTCTTATGTTAAGATTGTCTGGTATGTTATTAAGAAGTAATGATGGTTTGAATAAATTATCCCATATCACGGAACAGATTGAATTACTAGTGTACAAATATGATTTAGTAGACATGTAACATAAGGAAGTTATTTTATTACAAGGATGTGTGTGTTAACTCATATACGTAGTATGTGTAAGATTACCAAGGTTTTCAGTGGGATTTTCATTTTCGGTAAAATTCTGACATTCTAAGTGATTTGGATTTTGGAATATGCCGCCTGTGCTGGATAAAAACCATTCTAAGTGATTGCTGCGAGTTGAGGTGTTAACTTAAACCAGTCAACAACTCTTACCCAATTTATTGGCCCATTGGACTGTGTTTTGAAATAAAAGAGCCGCATGAATAATACTGACAATTACGAGTATCGACCAAATCCTTATAATCAGCAATCAAACCAAGAGATATCTACTAAGCTAGATCATGACGAGCCGTTATCATTGCTCGACTGTTTTAATCTGTGCTTCAGTTAAACCAATATATATATATGTATATATATATATATATGTATATATATATATATATATGTATATATATATATATCAGAAGCGTTCTAGGACACCTCTGTTTGCAGCACCCGTGTTAGCACCCCTATCCGTTCGTGAGTTACGACGATCTAAATCGAGCGAGAATTTGTAGATGTTCAATCCATATATATTTACGGACCTCTCTAAAATTTGAGCTTGTTCCGACATCGGTAACATATTCAAAATCTTAGTTTAATTATTCACCGTTCAGACATTTATTCAAACCATTAAATTTAAACATCAAATATATTGTTGTATAAATGCCGGAACGAGCTCAAATTTTGGATATATCCTTAAATATATATAGATTGAATATCTACAAATTCTCGTTCGATTTGGATCACCGTAGCTCATGGACGGATAGGGGTGCTGCAAATAGAAGTGTCCTGGATCGCTTCTCTCTCTCTCTCTCTCTCTCTCTCTCTCTCTGTCTCTATATATATATATATATATATATATATATATATATATATATATATATATATATATATATATATATATGCATGCATGCATGTGCGTGTATGTATATATGTGTGTGTATACTGCTAATAATGAAAACTATTTCTACTAAATTACTAGACATCATTTTGAACTTTCCAAAATGTCCATTCCATCTACAGTCGTATGATCCGCTTCTTATTTTCACTTCATGCCATCACCGAAAACCCTAACGCTCCATTTCGTGTTGATCCGAAGCACGCCTCAAATCCAATTCGAATTTCATTTCTAAATTCCAAATAAAAGATGAATCTCGAACCCATTTCCGACTACGAAACCAAAGTGAATGTCAACTCCAAAATTTGGAATTAATTCCCTAAATCTATCCCAAATTTCATCTCGATTTTAAGGAACGATAATCTCAAGTTCAAGAATAAAGTAAGTTATTAACGCCATGATTCAAAATTCAAGAGGGGCATATTTATAATTGAGATTTAAGGCGAAGGCACCGCTATCATAGCCTAAAATTTCGAAACAACACAAAGTCGAGGCAAGGAGCCTGATGTTGAAGCCTAAAAGTCTAGCGAAAGCCGGGTGTCGAAGCCCTAGATTTGAGATGTAGTGCCCAATTTTGAATTGAAGCAGCACGCTAAGTGTCGAGATCTGGCAGTCTAGGCAAAGCGCCTACCGTCAACACTTGAGAATTGAGGCAACGTCATGCGGCGTGTTGAGATTTAATTTTAAAGCAGTACAATTATCATGAGGATTTTGTGTCGAAGTGGCCAACACCCATCTGTAGGTGGTGTGAAGAGCTCAACCACATGCTGATGTGACAAGTGCTTACGACAATAAGGGCTCCTCTTTGGACATCGGTGGTTGCAAATTCTGCACTACTAATTAGAGTGAGGTCACGGCTACGTTGGTGGCTGTCAATTCTCCTAATGTTCTGTTTTTGTTTCTACTGGCTTCTTTTAGTGATGATTTTACTAGCTTTCGGTTATTCATTTCAGGTTTGTTTGCCTTTTGGAGGAAACTATTCTCCATTTAAACGCGTTTTGGGAAAGCCAGCAGATTTATTCTTCGGATTTCTCACTCCAAAAACCACAAGAAATTCTCTTTCCCTTTATTATTTTGTCAGGTAACCTAATTTTCTGAAATCAAATGTTCCTCACGTTGAAATTTACATTATTTCAGGTCAATTTAAGATATGTCAATGCATTATTTTTCTTTTATAATCCACTATATAACAAGAGTTGATTTAATGTGCTGATTTGATCAATAACCTATTCACAATGGTTGCTTTCAACTTCCAAAAAGGACAAACTGCGTACTTTTTTACTTATGGCAGTCAAATTTATGCAGGGTCAAGTAGGAGGGAAAAAATGGTTTTGTTGATGATTTCTCTGAGATGGGTTATCTTTTAATTAAGGTCCTATTAATAATGTTGTGAAAACGCGGTTCAGAAAATCATACATCGACTGATAGCATTCAAACACATTTCAGAGTGTAAGAGCACTAGCCTGAGTCAGCGCAAGACGGTCGAGCAACATAATGGTTCGGTCGTACATCGTCCGTTCAGTTAAAAGGGGTCGCGCATTACAGGGGTCGCGCAAGCTCATGAACTCGGTCGCACACTGTGTCATTGCTTGAGCAGTACGCCCATGCATGGGTCGATTATTATGGCTCGCTCGCTCATTTCTTTGGCTCGCTGGCTCGCTCGCTCGCTTCCTTCCAGCGCTGAATATTTGGTCGTGCACCATCGGATAGGGCTGCACAAAGTATGGGTTGGGTCGGGTTAGACAAAATACTTTATCCGACCCGCATAGGTATGGGTTTAAGGTAGCTCAACCCGTACCCGACCCTATATGAGGTTGGATATGGGTTGGGTTGAAGTATGGGTTGGGTCGGGTTAAGTAAGGTTGGGTTGGATCACTTGAATACAATAAAAAAAATGAGAATATGAGTGATTTTTTCTAAAAATTATATCAAAATATTCAGCATAATATATCAGATTTTAGCTAGCATAATGCATTTAAAATAACTGATTCATTACAAGACATATAATTAAAATTTCATTGTAAAACACATCATATGAAATTAATTTACTACATAGTTGAGCAAGTGTTTCATTTTAAAATACATTAAAATGCTCTTTAAAATATATTTATCAAATTCTATCTAGTTTGGATTGACATGAAATATTTTTTTGTACATTTATTATAGAATACATAAACATTATTCTAGGATTATACTATTCTAATTTTAATTGAATGGATATTAAATTAGTTTTTTTTAAATAGGTTTGGGTTGGGTTAAAATGAGGTTGGGTTGAATAAAATGTCAAACCCGACCCGCATATAGTATGGGTTACAAATTGTAACCCATATCCGACTCGAACTAGGATGGGTTGGGTCGGGTTTATGTGGGTTGGGTCGGGTTGGTGGGTTGGGTCGGGTTGGATATGGGTTGTGTGCAGCCCTACCATCGGAAAGTGAGCTCGAATACTCCACAACGTATCAGGCCGAGTAGAACATCCATGATATAAGGTATTCATATATGTATGTGCCAGGAGTAACTATACTTTGCATGGGTTTGTACAACCGAAATTGGGTATGTGACAATACACACATTAACGTTCACGAGATTATGACGGAGGTCGCACATTATGTTTACTCAAACATTGAAGTCTGGTCGTGCACTCCAGCTGGTCGCGCACTCCAGCCTGTTGCTCGTCCATCTCCACCCACCATTGGTTGAGCAATATGATTCAAGAAATAAGATTCAAAACTGACGGCAGTTCCGTAGCTATTGTACCCCATTTTGAACAGTAGTTAGCAAAAAAAGCAATACAATGGTATTCTCATGATTATTGATCCCATCTTTGAATAGTAGAAAGCCACGTGAATGTGAACATGGGACCTGGTAATGTGTGGCTTAAGGCATGAGAACAAATACAAGTTGAATGTCGTTCAATTCTTGTTCCCACTCTATATAAGGACAAAGCCGCATGGACATAAAGTATCAGAACAATTACATTTCCGTTATTTTTGTTCCCATTTTCTGAATAGTAGCGAAGCGAACATAGATATAAAAGTAGTCGGTCATGTGTCGTCATACAGCTCGCTCGTGCATAACTTAGAAGGGCTTGCTCGTGCAAAATAGCAGAAGTCGTTCGCACCCGCCTGCTCGCATAAACCTGCTCCTACGCATAAAGTGACAACTAGTGCCAGTTGTAAAGGGCGCTTTACCAGCTGTCCGATGGCATTTCTGTAAATACAGGTGCGTACGGCCCAAACTCAGTTCACCATAATTACAGATTTGCCACCTGGTCCAAATTCCTCCTATAAATACTTCCTTTCACCACACTTCAAGGGACAGATTCCTCTACCCTGAAGGGTTGCTAAATCACTTCTCCACCATTCTTAAGCACTCTAAGCTCTCTCCAAACTCCATTAATGGCCGCCAAAGCTCACTTCATCTTCCTCCGTCATCAAATGGACCAAGTCTCCCTTCTTCCTCCATTAGAGATCAATTCAAGCTCTCTCCATCCATCTCGAAGCCGAGATCTACCATTCCAAACCGAGATCCATCATTTCCATCTTCTTAAGCTCCGTTCAAGTTCTCTCCTACTGCCATTAATCCTCCTCGAAGCTTCGATTCACATCACAACCGCCATGGACTCTTCGTTGATCGTCTAACTGCTCAAACCATGAAACATACACTCTCATGCTCGTCGCATTCAAAGGATCCAACCATTTACATAATGGTCTAGAGAGAATCAAGTCATTAAAGAAAAGAAAATCATTGTAAAAAGAGAGAATAAGCCAAAATGAGATATATGAGATGATGAACTTTGTAAATATCTTCATAATAATGAATATCCTTGCCAAAGTGAACGTAAATCTATTTTAGATCGAACCACTATAAAAATCCTAGTGTTCTTACTTACTTTTTCCTGTTTATTTTGCAGTTGTGGCTTCTTTTTATTTCTAATCATATTGGTGAAGTACGATTTACGTACCTTTGGTGTTGAAATCGTTTTTCGTTTAAACATTTGGCGCCCACCGTGGGGCCACGTTCGCATCTCCTTCCTTCACACTTCTCTCAATCTTAAGAGCCTACCATTGAAGTTCTATGCCTACTTCCATCATAGATTCTCCAAGTCTAAGATCTAGGCCAATCGTGAACTCTCTTCCAAATTCAAAGCCTTGTCCGAGATCATGGCCAAATCTAAGAAGACAACAAGCAAAACCGTTGTAGGAAACCACAACATTGCTAACAACGAAGTTACATTGCTTATTAACCATTCTGAAGTTGGTGAAAGCTCGATAGGTGGAGCCGGTGTGACTAAGAATGAGTTGGATGCTGCTATTGCCAACATAAACTAACGGATGGATGCTTTTACTAAAGCTATGATGGAAAAACTTGACGTTATCCTTAAGCTACGCCAAATCCACCAATCCAAAAGGTCCATGTTGATCTCGACGAAAATGCCAATTCATCTGCTTCCAACCATGACCGCAACGACAACATAGAAAATGATAACGAATGGTTGAGCGACAAAGACAAGGCTAACATCGAAAACTCGAAGTGCCCTTTGTACACACTGCTCATCGCTCCTACCAATTGAATGGTACGGTGAAGTGTTTGGATGGTGGCGATAGAGGTGGTTCGCTGCTTGTGGCGTCGCAAGAAGTTCTCTGAACCTTATCATTTAGAGGAAGGAGAAGTCATAACAAGGTTTCTGTAGGTGTACCTGCGGAAGGATCATTGTCGAGTTCCTTTTTGAACAGTTGTGCAATTGTGCTCATACCCAATGAGTACTACGTGTTTGTGTTGTTAGTGCATGCGTTGTCTTGGCGGGTTCAAAATCTAAGAATCGTTCTGAGATGAAAGCTTGAAGGGTTACCAATCCCGTCATGGAGGCACCTCCTCGTCGGGAAGGTAAAGAACCTAAGATCTCTAACCAAGATCACATGCTTAGACGAACATTTGGTAAAGAGCTCAGCTTCGTAGAGCGTCATACCACCGAAGAGTACATCTCAGATATGATAGAACAAATCATGAAGAAGAATCAAGCTCTTGATAATGATGATAGGGAATGGGATTTCTCTCCTGATAGGACTCTGTTTACCGAGAATTCGAGAAACCGAGTGTCCGAAGAAATTTAAACCTCCAACCTTGCCTCCGTACAACGACCTTGTTGATCCAAACTACTTTTTGTTCAAATACAAATGGCATATGAGTGTGTCAAAAGTAACAGACAAGATGACATGCTTATATTTCCCTCTCTACCTAGAAGGTGCTGCATCACTTTGGTTCACAAATCTACCATCTAAGTCAGTAGACCGGTTCTCTAACTTGACTAAAAATTTCAAGGAGCATTTCTGCTTGTATGCTACCAAAGCCAAGGATGATACAACATTTCAGCAATGAAGCAGAATCCAGGGGAATCCGTTAAAGATTTTCTCGGTCGATTCAACGTTGCTTTGTCTGAAGTGAGAAATAAAGAACCTCGCATAATCCTCATGTCTCTAATTGGCGCCATAGATGAGAAGAGCGAATTTGGTTGATGGATTAAAATAAAAGAACCAAACACGCTTTAGAAATTCTATAAAAAGGCTGAGGAGTACATGAGAGTCGACACTAATCCTGTACCTCTTCATATTGTTGATGCTAACCCACTTCTTGAAGCCCCCAAAAATGTTGCTACCCAATATAATCAGAAGAATACTCAAGGCCAGAAGCGCGCCAATAACGGGAATGACAACAAGGCTAATGAGAAGTCTTGCCATTTCAACTCATCGGAGCTGACGCCTTTGAATGGCACTCGTTAAAATATCTATCTTGCAACAAAGAATTCTAAAGAGTATGCAGAGCCAAATCCGATAAGGATAAGCGACAATGCAGCAAACTCGGGAAAATTCTGTAGATTTCATAACCAATCTGGTCATAACACTAATGAGTGCTGACATCTGAAGAACCTCATCAAGGAATTGTTCAGGAAAAATAAGCTGCAACTATATGTAAAGAACCGACAGCCGTGAATCCTTCTGCAAATCCCCAGAGGCAAGGGGCACCAAATGATCTGTCTGGTCCAAGCAACGAAGCTCATGCTCAAACCAATCCAAGGCTGATCATTAACTGATAACCATTGATGGTGCTCCAATTTCAATGGCTCAAAACAAGCAATAAAAATCGCCACTGCTTTACTTCATGTTTTACTTTCTGTTATATTCAAAACTTCTTGTAAACCGTCTGTAATAAAATGCAAGTGAAGTACTGAACATTAGCTTTATGACTAAGGCTTATATGCCAAAATGAACTTCTTATTTGCAAATATAACAAATCAAAACTTGCTTAAAAGATGATTTCATATTGCAGGCCATCTGTCAAGCGCTTATTCCTGTAACACCGCGACCCCAACAACGCTAGTTCAAGTGCCAAATACTGTAAATATCAACATGCACAAATGCAAAAATGGAAAAGCATCACCTTGAAAAGTGAGTGGGAAAAGTCTCAAAGATCCAAACAATGAACAAGCACCACGATAAACAAACGAGGGAGCTATAACCTTTGTCAAAGGGGCACTTCCCCAAGTGGGAGGTTCAAAGCTTCAGTTCCTAAACTGAAATAGCCTGCCAAGTCAACCATCCGACAAAGGAACTAATGGCTGCCCCCTAGGATAATACAACAACCGCCCCAATTCATTTGCGTAGCATATGAAAATCTCAGATGTGAAGAATGATCAATCCATTTGTGTAGCATCTGAAAATCTCAGATGTGAAGAATGATCAATTTATTTGCGTAGCATCCGAAAATCTCAGATGTGAAGAATGATCAATTCATTTGCGTAGCATCTGAAAATCTTAGATGTGAAGAATGATCAATTCATTTGCATAACATCTGAAAATCTCAGATGTGAAAAATGATCAATTAATTTGCGTAGCATCTGAAAATATCAAATGTGAAGAATGATCAATTCATTTGCGTAGCATCTAAAAATATCAGACGTGAAAAATGATCCATTCATTTGCGTAGCATCTGAAAATATCAGATGTGAAGAACGATCAATCCATTTGCGTAACATCTGAAAATCTCAAATGTGAAGAATGATCAATTCATTTGTGTAGCATCTGAAAATATCAGATGTGAAAAATTGTCAATTCATTTGCGTAGCACCTGAAAATATCAGATGTGAAGAATGATCAATCCATGTACATAGCATCTGGAATCCCATATGTGAAGAATGTAATTCACTTGCGTAGTGTCTAAAAATCTCAGACATGACAAGTATTAGGGTTTAGCTCAAGCAAGGGAATAAAATCCAAAGTACTTCCCGTAGAGAAGACTAATAATGACCTCCTAAACAAGGGGATGCATACCAAAGCTTCTCAAAGAGGAAGCAAAAATTGAATCGTAAATACACATTTCCCAAATGAGAAATGTCATATATTTTCATATAAGTCGTTAAAATGATGACATTTGAAATCCACAGTCGGCTTCAGCAAATTAGTTGATTTTAAGCGTTAATGCAAATTTGAATTAGAATGATGTATTTGTGCAGATAATATTCAATGAGTTATTAACCGTTGTATAAAACAAGTCCTGTGCAAACACTTTATTCATTTCAAAAATAAATTTCGCTATAATTTATTTCTTAATGATTAACCAATCCACCATCGATATAGACAGTCGATGGTGGGTATAAGTCCAAAATTTTGCAATTGCTTGTTTTAATTACGGAACAGGTGACATGAAGCATATGAATTCAAAGTATGATTCGCCATAGCAAACAAAGAGCTATAACTGGATTACAAAGCAAAATGTTTCAATAGCAATGTTAATTTCGAAGATCGCATTTGTCACAAGCAAAAAATACAAGCTTCGAGGGACAAATGTTAACCCCGTTATGAAAACGCGGTTAAGAAAATAATACATTGACAGATAGCAATGATTCAGATGCATTTCAAAGTGTACGATCACTAGCCTGGTCGAGCGCAAGATGGTCAAGCAACATAACGGTTCGGTCGTACATCGTCCGTTCAGTTACAAGTGGTCGTGCATTACAGGGGTTACGCAAGCTCATAAACTCGGTTGCACACTGCATCATTGCTCAAGCAGTACACCCATGCATGGGTCGATCATTAAGTCTTGCTCACTCATTTCTTTGGCTCGCTCGCTCACTTCCTTCCAGTGCCGAATATTTGGTCGTGCACCATCAGAAAGTGAGCTCGAACACCCCACAACGTATTAGGCCGAGTAGAACATCCACAATATAAATAATGCTAGGAGTAACTATAATTTGCATGAGTTTGTACAACCAGAATTGGGTATGTGACAGTACACGCATTAACGTTCATGAGATTATGATGGAGGTCACACATTCTGTTTTACTCAAACATTAAAGTTTGGTTGTGCACTCCATCTGGTCGCGCACTCTAGCTTGTCGCACGTTCATCTCCACCCACCATTGGTCAAGCAATATGATTCAAGAAATAAGATTCAAAACCGATGACAGTTTCGTAATTGTTGTACCCTATTATGAATAGTATTTAGCAAAAGAAACAATACAATGGCACTCTCATGATTATTGATTCCATCTTTGAATAGTAAAAAGCCACGTGAATGTGAATATGGGACCTGGTAACGTAAGGCTTAAGGCATGAGAACAAATATAAGTTGAATGGTATTCATGTAATTCTTGTTCCCACTCTATAATAGGACAAAGCCGCATGGACATAAAGTATCAGAACAATGGCATTTCCATTATTTTTGTTCCCATTTTCTGAATAGTAGCGGAGCAAACATAGATATAAAAGTAGTCGGTCATGTGTCGTTATACGACTCGCTCGTGCATAACTTAGAAGGGCTCGCTCGTGCAAAACAGCAGAAGTTGTTCACACCCGCCAACTCGCACAAACTTGCTTCTATGCATGAAGTGACAGCTAGTGCCAACTAAAGGGCGCTTCACCAGCTATTTGATGGCATTTTTGTAAATACAGGTGCGTGCGACCCAAACTCAGTTCACCATAATTACAGCTTTGCCACCTGGTCCAAATTCCTCCTATAAATACCCCCTTTCACCACACTTCTAGGGACAGATTCTTCCACCCCGAAGGGCTTCCCAAATCACTTCTCCACAATTCTTAAGCACTCAAGCTCTCTCCAAACTCCATTAATGGCCT
Source organism: Allium sativum (assembly GCA_030737875.1). Taxonomy (NCBI): domain Eukaryota; kingdom Viridiplantae; phylum Streptophyta; class Magnoliopsida; order Asparagales; family Amaryllidaceae; genus Allium; species Allium sativum. The sequence goes on along the minus strand of CM060924.1, from coordinate 170,651,892 downwards.
CCGAAGCTAACTTCATCTTCCTCCATCATCAAATGGACAAAGTCTCCTCCTTCCTCTACTAGAGATCAATTCAAGCTCTCTCCATCCATCTTCAAGCCGAGATCTACCATTCCAAACCGAGATCCATCATTTCTATCTTCTCAAGCTCCATCCAAGTTCTCTCCTACTGCCATTAATCCGCCTCGAAGCTTCGATTCACATCTCAACCGCCATGGACTCTTCGTTGATCCTCTAAGTGCTCAAACCGTGAAACATACACTCTCACGCTCGTCACATTCAAAGGATCCAACCATTTCCATAACGGTCTAGAGAGGATCAAGTCATTAAAGAGAGGAAAATCATTGTAAAAAGAAAGAATGAGCCAAAATGAGATATATGAGAGATGAACTTTGTAAATTTCTTCAAAATAACGAAAATCCTTGCCAAAGTGGATATAGGTCTATTTTAGATCGAAACACTATAAAAATCCTAGTGTTCTTACTTATTTTTTCATGTTTATTCTGCGATTGTGGCTCCTTTTAATTTCCAATCATATTGGTGAAGTACGGTTTATGTAGCTTTGGTGTTGAATCATTTTTGGTTTAAACAGGTTCGTACAAGTATCATGATTCCCAAGTTTGGCTTTATAAGCAATTTCTTCCCTTTGTATTTTGTTAATTGAAATTGATTGCAATTAACAGAGGTTTATTTGTGTTTACTGTGCTAAACCATTGCAATGAATTTGACAATCCTTTTCATTCAGTTGGATTATTTATTTTATTTTTATATGAATTAGCATTATCGTTGGTTAAATTGGATAAACATTTCATGGTTTTTACGTAATGATCATTATACTTCATATGCCAAACCTTTTAAAACAAAATGCTAAATTCCAGGAAATATTTAATATGGTTGAGTAGCATCTTAATAAAAGTCTATATCATATACCAGAACACTGTTAAAAGTCTATATCCCAAGCTTGGGTGTGTCGACTCCCAAGTCGACTCCCCAGTCGACTTGGGGGTGGCGGGAATTTTTCCCGCCTCTTCTTCTTGGCTGAATTTGAAATCTGAATTCAAATATGAACTGTTTTTGGACTTGAAATTTTCTAAAAACTTTGACGGGCCATAACTTGGTCATACGGACTCCGATTTTCGAAAACTCGGACTCTATTTCGCGTATTTTTCCGAGACGAACGCAATGGCATAGCCCGTTTCCCTTGATTCAGATTTTATAATTAAATTCTGCCTTGATTCTCGTCTTAGCATGTTGTAAAAATCCGGGTTGTTACATCCTCCCCAACTTAAAGGATTTCGTCCCCGAAATCTCCAAGTTAGGAAGAACGTATCCTACCATCCATCATCCATCTACTCAAAACATCATCCACAGGCAACCATTATCCTTAGACGATTTCTAATGCCATATGAACATATGCAAAACGTGTGTGTATATGCTCCTTAGCTAATGCTAATGATCAGGCCTGAATGATCTTTCTAATGCAAAATATGTTTAGTGCCATGAGTCCAACATGTATGCAAATAGTCCTAGTCATATAAGTACTATATGCATGCACAAACATTCATCCACATGCATCATCCACATGACAAAACATTCGATTTCATCCATAAACAAGTATAAATACTCATGCATAGGCAACATGAAACGTGACCGCGTCAATCTAGTATCTAATGTGTATTCGCGCATCCACGAGCAACCACTTGCAACCATTTGCAACCATATCAATCATAACATGTTTCAAATACATGTTTACATCCATAGAGTTCTACCTAAGATTCCCAAGATAGGATCGAGAAGATAAACAAGACAAAATCCTTATGGGGTTTGCAACAGAAACAGGACCGAGAAGATATCCACCAAGCGATAGCATGCAAGCAAGCTCTACAGGAGAACCAGGGATCAACGATATACTCTTAAAAAGAGACATGATGCACGCGTCTAAGCCGCATTTCCTTGAGCTTAATTCCATGGTGCCTTGACCGCCTTTGACTTCATGATTTCGTAGCTCCTCGATTCCTATTTCCAAGGTATGAGTTGGAACTCATTTCACTATCGCCTCTCGTTTCACTTTCACTTATTCTTTCCCTAGTATGCTCGGCTCAACATATTTGCGTACTCATGCAAGCTCTCCAAAATTCACTAGTGAATTCTGGATCTCGTTTACCGATGCCAATCCATGTTACCACGTGCACTTACTAGGGTGATTCCTATAAACCATGCTTAAGCGGAATGAACCATCCGCCTTATTGGCGAACGTTACTTGATCGGATCAGAGGTTTCCGATAAATACATCAAGTGATTCTAGGTAACTAACCATGACAAAGCCCAAGAGGTTACACGAGGCTTCGAGGGTATTACCAAAGCAAGCCAAGAGTCTGACTACCCTCTTTTCAAAATCGAGAATGGTATCCCTTACTGGAAAACCACTTTATCCCTAGAATCCATCCATAGCTAAACAATAGAAGCATTGCTTCTAATCTCAACACTTGGCATAGACGTTCTCAAATCCAAACAAGCCATGAATAAATGGACCGACTCTCCAACTAGATTTTTGGGACAAAAATGGGATCCTCTACCATGCTAGTAATAAGGTGCAGAGACTTAACTATCGAAGCAGACTTAATTGATGCGATGATCAAAACAAAGTCTGGGCGGGATGATAGAAAAGAAAGGCTAAACCTTTAACAGAGATGGTACCATTCCTCTTGGGTACGCTAGAAATGAGAGCATACAATTGCCCTCTAGCTGATCTTGTCCTTATCTTCCTTTGTGGATCAAGCCATACCAACAAGTTTCTTATTCTTAAGCCCGTGTCCTTTATCCTTGCTCTTATTATCCCTTCTTGTAACTTCGGTAACAGGCCTCTCGAGAACTTCCTCCATCGCACGGGAAAACACTTACGCAGCTAAACAAGGATTAGTCGCAGTTAAAACTACTGTGACTACAGATGGAGGAAAGAAAGGAAAAGAGATTCAATCAAGGAAACAAAGGATAGTGCTAATGGCTTTTGGGGAATAGCCTTTAAAAACTTTTCTTGAAAAATGCTTCTTTGTAAACGGTTTCTCAAATAGCTTTCAGAAGGTTTTAAAAACTTTTGCCCAGTCTGGTAACCTTCTGCTCTGATACCAAATGTAACACCCCACCTCCCCTAGGGTCACTCACAAAGGGAATGCACTAGGTTTGGTGAAGCATTATCGAGGTAAACATGCACAGAAATATTACAAGACAAAACATATTTATAAAACAACGGAAGTAAAACAAATTTCATTACCTTATAAAATAAGGTCTAAAGCCTTTTACATCAGAATACATCAAAACCTGTCTTGCAATAGTAAAGAAGCATAAAACCTTTTCATAAATTATTCCCCAAAGTAAAGCGGTGAAGCAGCCATAGCCAAGAGAAGACCAAGCTATACATGATGACCTTCAAGCATAAGAGGTCCGAACTAAACAACATCATTTCCTCCCTGAAACCTGGGGGGGAAACGGAAGACAAAGAGGCGAAAGAAAACGGGGTCAGTCATAAAGACTGGTAAGTCCTATCTACTTCCAGTATAAAAACAGGTAAAGGTAACATGACATGCATAAACTGAAAGTAAACATAAGGATGACGACAAGATAGATGAGCTAAACCAAGATAACTGGACGAACTACTGTAGCAAGATAAACTAAGGTATCATGATAAACTACGGTGTCAAGATAAATCAAGGTATCATATCGTCAGGCATCTATCAAGTATACAATCCCAAGGTATCAATCATGTATAACATCCCACGGTATTTATCATGTATATTTGCTCTGCACCTCTCGTACTAGTATCCCAACCCACGTCATGTGTTAACTATAAATGTCCCTTGCCCAATGTCATGTAATGGTCCATGTCAACCTAATATATATAGCATATGTAGGTTTTTCCCAACTCGTACGTTCCTTTCCATGTATAAGTTCAGTCCTTTGCCGTAGGCCGTACGGGCTTTCCCATGTAAATCTATACCACCACATTGTAGTACAATTTTATCCTTATAGTTGTTTTGGACTGCTATCCTTGATCTGGTTATGTTTTCTTACCATGAACTATCGCGTGTTCACTTAGGATTTATGCCACCTAGGACCATTAGGGATTATGCTACCTAATGAACGTTTCCGTGTCTTGGTTTGGGTTCAAGCCACCTAGGGCCACTAGGGATTATGCCACCCGTCAACCACGCCCTTTATCCCACGTATATATCGTGAATCGTTTTCCATGTCTAGATGCACATGTATCTAAATGTGCCACCCGAGTCCCGTGCCAGGGCAAATCGAGAAATACGGAACTCGGTCGGGAGCTTTAAGTCGTCTGCTGATGCAGATATCAAGGTCTGTTTTTGTATCCGTGGCTATGGTCCCACGTGACCCCTCCCTCAACTACTGAAAGGCAATCCAAGAAAAATCATGTATGAGAACCACATCTTGGCCCCTCTATAGCCCCACTTTCCTATGGGACAACCTCACCCATGACTCGATAGCAAGAACATGGTCTGTTGGGGGTTCTCTGCCTTTCCGTTCGTACATGATTGACTAAAGATGGTAGGTAGTCGGCGACGTGCTATCCAGGGCAAAATCAAGTATCGTCGACTCCACGCTAATCCATCCCAGTCTTTAGGTCGCTCGCATAGCAACCAAGGCATACTCTTGGCTCTTCTACCGCAGACCTTAACCTCTGTGAGGGCGGGTTTCATGGACCATCTGCCACTTCACAGAGGGATACCAAGAGTACCCTCACGTCCCCCGAAGCTACCGCTTCATCACCCAGTTCGTTGGAGCCTTTATCTAAGTCAGATAATTCGCTCCTCCACGTGTGTTTAAGCGATGATCTACCGTATCGGGTTACTCATTTATCCGTGAACTGGTCCAAATCCCTCGACTAAGAATTACTACTTATTTTCCCAAACTAAGGTTTACCACTTAGTCTCCTTTCCCGTTATCCTTGTTAATCCCGAGTTTCCACCTAGTCCCCTGAACTAGGGTTTTGTCTAATGGGTTAAGTATTGTCATTTAAGTTCATGACTTAACCTGCCTACGAATCATGTCAAGGTTTGGCTAAGTATTCAAGTTCAAGACCTAGCCCTACAAGTTGGTTAAGTATATCAAGAAGCTCATGACTTAACCTTATAGAATCATCAAGTCAAATTGGTTAAGTATTTGTTTATCTTAACCCTATCAGATTATCGTGTTAGATTGGTTAAGCATAGATTATCTTAACCTCATCGGATTATCGAGTCGGATTGGTTAAGTATAGGTTAACTCAACCCCTCCACTAATCGTATTAGAATGGTTAAGTATATTTAAATGGTCTTGTGACTTAACCCTATCAAGTTCTCATATTAGATTGGTTAAGTATGGTTGCTTAACCTCATCAAATCATCATGTATAATTGATTAAGTATAAGTTACTTAACCCCTATTAAATTATCATGTTAAGTTGGTTAAGTATTGGTTACTTAACCTCATTGAATTACCAAGTTTAGATTGGTTAAGTGTTTAACTTAACCCCATCGAATTACCGTGTTTAGATTAGTTAAGTATAGGTTACTTAACCCCATCTAATTACCGTGTTTAGATTAGTTAAGTCTAAATTACTTAACCCCATCTAATTACCAAGGCGGATTAGTTAAGTGTAAATTACTTAACCCCATCTAATTACCAAGTCGGATTAGTTAAGCATAAATTACTTAACCCCATCCCCTAATTGTCTTGTATGGTTAAGTGTCATTAAAAAAAATCAAGCCCGGTCCCACTTAACCTACCCATTCGTGTCATATCGGTTAAGTGTCATTAGTCAAATTTACTTAACCTTATCATGTGGCATTAATTTAATTAATGCACTCTCAACCTCTCACATTAGACCTTGTTGTGGTTACTAGTTAAGCCGGGCGGGTCCGGGTAGTTTTACACCACAACCTAGTCTAACCTCGGGTCTTAAGCGCAACATGACCAACTTCTCACATTGGATCCTATTGTTTGTAGCCACTAGTTAAGCCGGGCGGGTCCGGGTAGATTTATGCTACAAACTCAACCCAACCTCGAGTTGGCCACTTTCATGTTTGGTCTAGTGTCATATTACACTTACAACCCATACGTGTCTAGTTTCAAGTCTCATGTTTACCCCACATGTCATGCCCACATTTAGGTGTATCATAAGTGCCATATTTCCATGAAATCCCATGTCAAATTATCATGTCATAATCACACACGTCTAACCTACCCCAAAGCGTGTTTCCAACCTAAGTAAAAGCGAGTCAACATAGTAAGGGTACTATGCTACATATTGGCCTCACAACATGCACGATGTCAAAAAGGGATTGGCCACAAACATGCATGGTATCATAAGGGGTTTGGCCTCAAAATATGCATAGCATCATAAGAGAATTTGGCCACTGGCATGCATAGTATCATAAGGGAATTTGGCCATAAACATGCATAGTATCATAAGGGAATTTGGCCACAAACATGCATAGCATCATAAGAGAATTTGACCACAAGCATGCATGATAACATAAGGGGTTTGGGTTCATTTACATGCATAAGCTCCAAAATCAAGTCTTTGCCAATGTTTCACAAGTCAAATGGTTCCCAAAGGTTCATGCTAGCATTCCATAGATAAAGATTCAAACTTGCAAGATAAACTAGGTTAATCATAACATGAATAGCATGATTTGGTCACTAAGCATAGCCAAAAGTCATAGGTTCAAGAAAAAGAGGCATTACAAGGTTCATGTAGGCTAGCATACTTAGTTTAATCTCGTTTTATTCCATGCCATCATTAAAACTACCATTTAGATCTAGAAGTAGCTAGAACTTACATAGCGTGGCAAGAGATTTAGGAGCATGAATCGTCTTGTCGAAGAATCCATGTTGAGATGATGATCAAAACCCTTGATTTGGTGTAGAAAGCTTGCACCTTCGTCTTGAATCTAGTTTGCAAGCACAAGCTCTTGAATTTGGGGATGGAGGCCATGATCAATGTAGATTTGGGCAGCACTTCGTTGCAAGAGTGATTTGTGAGGGTTTAAGGTAGGCTTAGGGGTCTTTTTATAGAGATTAGGAGTAGTTTAGGCCATAGGATAAACCCTAGGATAGATCCGAACCCTCAAAATCCATCACAAACCTCCAAACATGTCTTGAGGAGCAAGTCAGGTGCACCCAGGCCAACCTGGTCGACCACCCAAGTCGACAGGGGTGTCGACTGGGCAGTCGACACCAGCTTGGGTGTGTCGACTCCCCAGTCGACTTGGGGGTGGCGGGAATTTTTTCCGCCTCTTCTGCTTGGATGAATTTGAAATCTGAATTCAAATTTGAACTGTTTTTGGACTTGAAATTTTCTGAAAACTTTGACGGGCCATAACTTGGTCATACGGACTCCGATTTTCGAAAACTCGGACTCAATTTCACGTATTTTTCCGAGACGAACGCAATGGCATAGCCCGTTTCCCTTGATTCAGATTTTATAATTAAATTCTGCCTTGATTCTCGTCTTAGCATGTTGTAAAAATCCAGGTTGTTACAATATGTATACAATAACCTTTATCATAGTACAACACTTACAACACAGCGGAAATAAACAATTGTTATAAAATCCTGAAGCCTCTTGCTCTAGCTCTCCAAGTATATCTGCAAAAACCTGACTACTTGACTACCCGTACAAAATTCGACACCTAAGAGTTTAGGGAAAACAAAACAAATTAAATTCCAAGTCAGTCATGGGACTGGTATGAGTAAAACCATTTAAAACAGTTTGAGCAATTAAACGATATCTCATAAGACCATGCCGTATAACAGAACGGGTTTTTCCCTTATGAGAATCCAAAACACTTAGTCCAACATTCAAAAACCTTTTGAAAGGAACAATAATCTTTATATCAAACTCATTTGATATTATAATAATGCCTATCAACCACAATATAATAATCATCTATCAGAACGCTTTCATCTCATGTTCCACATACATAATATATAATCAAAAATCGCGGGCGCTTATTGGGAAATGAATTCCAACTGGCAGGGTATGGGACCACCTTCCGATAGTGTATCTCTAGAGAGGAATACACCTGGTTCTACAAGAACATCTTGTAACCCAGGCTAAACATGATCGGTCACTCATTTCGCTTGAGTGTACCGAATGTATTATCACCAACGGTTGGGATCAGCAACCGTTTCCCGAAAGGGACAACATCGAAATAGATTATAGAAATAAATGGAATTTCTCTAGATTAGGTGACAATACACCCTAATTGGCAGTTAACCACTTAGCCATGCGACCTACCCGATTTTATACCATTTCTCAGTTGTGAGGCTAGAGGCCATACGTATATATCACACTTTTATTTACTTTGAATGTCACATCGCCATACCCGCCAAATCACAAATTGATTTCTCCAAAAATACCACGGGTATACAGCTACGAGAAACAAATTCCTCCGCCACCAACATAAATATGTTTGAAGAGATCAACTTACGCGATCTATTAAATATACTCTATCAGACATTCTTCCATACAGTTCGTTCTGGGACTGAACATACCGAAGGTACTATTCTGTAAATCCATCTTAGGAAATTTCTACCTAGGATTTACTAAACAGCCCTTGCATAACTCCGCTTCAATTATCTTCATCATATTTGATTCGCAACGCTAATGCCATATGGAGTGGTTTTCAGATAATATATCTGATCCCGGTCTCTCCGTATTGATAACGAAAATGGTCAAAATCTTTGATATTCGGTGATTTAACTATCAAAGGAAAACATGTGTACAAACAACGGTCATATCCCCAAATGGAAATCTTACTAATCAATCATCATTTCATTTCCCAATTTCCCATTTATCGTTTCCATATATTCATAAATTCCTTATTTTCTAAAATTAGAAAATATACATTATTAACTTTGGAAAATGTTTCCATTTCTGATTCACGCATCAATATCTTCCCACCTCTATCAGTCTCTAACTGTAAACTAGTAAGAGAACAACTTCCCAAGCATAAACCCCGAAGGCCGAAACCAACATCGGATCAATACCCAGAAAGCCATTCAACTCAACTAATTTCCAGTCAGTTTCTAATTTCAATAGTTCCATTTAAATTCCTAATTCAAACCCCAAATTCCTTTATAATATTTTATTTGCAAAATATTTATTTAAATCCTTTATTCACATTAAATGTGAATAGTATTTCTTCTTTGCAATCAAAATTGTTTGATTTTGTATTTAAAAATAATATCCCAAATCCAATTTCTATTTATACTTCTAATTATATAATTATTCATATAAAATCTTATTTTATTCTTCTAAACTTATAATCTCATTTATAATCACCTTTATAAATGCTGCTCAAATTCCATTTAAAAAATCGGTGTTAAAATCGATTCTTACTTCTCTATATAAATTCAGCCTTATATATTCCATTTATCAAATGATAAATATTTTATTTAATTTATAAAACATTATTTATAAATTAAATCTTCTCAATCTATTTGTTAAAATAGATTTCTATTTAATATCCACTTTAAACAATCTTCTCATAATTCTTTTATATCTCGTCAATTTCCTTTTATAATCCAATTTATTTTCTAAACAAATATTCCTTTATAATATTTTATTTATTTTCTATATAAATAATCCTTTTATAAAATTCTTTGATTTTGTAAATATCTCCTTTTGTAAAATTCTTTGATTTTATAAATATCTCCTTTTATAAAATTCTTTCATTTTATAAATATATTATTTTCAATTTACACTTTGAAAATTCCCTTTTCACATTCCGGTATTTCTTATGGTATTTAAAATACCAATAACCAAGATCAACATCATCTACACACCCATAATTAATCACAGATTATATATCACATCATATATCACAATATATGAAAACAAATAGTGTTATAAATATTGAGGAATCCTGTTGGATCCCTCCAACCTGTCTCCCTGCATTCACAGATGTTAAAATATAAATAACATCGATTTCATTTCAATATGAAATATTCTTATAAACAGAATCAATATTTGATTAACGTTTTTATATATATATCATTATCTATAATTTCAACCAATAAATCAGCAATTCAACCAAACAATCATCACACAGCAATCAATCGTCATTTATCAATACTAGATTATATTTATAAAAATATAAACTGAGAAGAGTTAGTGAGATTTACTCACATTGGACGTTAACCGTTAAATAACAATTTGCGTTAATTGATTCAGACGGACAATTTATTTCGCTATAAATTGTAATGAGCTCCAATTCACTCCCAGTCAGTTTCATTGTTTAGCCTTCGTTACTTGGCTCAACATCGAAACTAACCACCCAATACGGCCCATGCTACCGCGCCAAGGCCCAAGCTCCAACTACGTGTACTTCTTTTATCTTCTCATTGTCATGCCATACACATTCATTCTTTTTACTATCAACATTTTGGGTCTTTCCACTTATTTTCTTCAGCCCTACCCTTTTAATTCACGCAACACTATTTTTGGCTTTACTTTTCTTTTTAGAACCGACCCACACATCTTAACCAATCCGCTCATCAGCTCCTCCCATATTATCCCTCGCATCATTCACTTTCCAAAATCAACGGTTTGTACACCCCTTTGGAAATGAACATCCACCTCATTTCTTCAATCAAGTGCCAAAAACGAACTGCACAGTCAATGTTGTGCTTCCTATCTTAACACTGTTGGAATATTTCGACAATTGGGTCACATATGTAAAATAAAATGTGTTTTGCTATTTTGGTGTAAAGCCTAACTAAAGTGATCTAATTTTCGATTAGAATTAATAGGCTTAAAGTTTAAGTTATCATGGGTCTAATGTGTAGATACCGGGGCATTTTATAATTTGTTGAAGGGCCGAATTACAAAATGCCAACTTTATAAATAAAAGGTTATGGTCCCCGAATTACACAAGCCTTAGCAACTCTCTAACCTCTTCTACGGAGAGCTGATTTCGAATCTAGGGTTTGTGTCAATTTGGAAGACCAAACCTAATTCATCTTCTCGTTTAACAACCGACTACGGATTCAGGTATTGCACTGATTAAATACAGATTCAGGTACGCTTCTGCTAATCAAGTTATTTATTTTCTGATTTGTTCTCAATTAAATCAATATGGTTACATATTTGGATCTAGGATTTCACGATTGGATATTGTTAAAGTATACTGAAATCCTAATAAGTGGTATCAGAGCCAACCATTATTGATTCTATTGGGAAAATTTTGTTTTTTTTTCTTTTATACATGTTGTTTTGCCATTTCAGAACAAAGGTTGAATTGTGTTTTCAATTCATACGGTTTATATGTTATGTTTTCATTTCACAACAGGTTGACTTTATTTACTGCGGCTAATAATATTTTTTTTTTTTAGTTTAAGTTTTAGATCTATATTGATTCAGATCTATTATCTCCTTCACATTCTTTCATTGGTTCTATGGATCCAGCATGAATAATGTTAATATAATATAGTTTGTCAATATGTTAGCTCAACGGGTTCTGGTTTTTTGTTTAAAAATATATCAAAAACATATGTTTATTACGTCTAGTTATAAGTTGCATTCTACAGCCGCCGGTCTATTGTTATATACTTCTGGTGTCATATATTATACTATATTATTTGTTTTGACCAAGTCTTGAACCTGTTTTATGCATTAAGTTTCGGAAGCTCTAATAAGCGAATCTCATGCTATCCTTACGGGCTTTAAAAAAAAAGTTTTTTCTTTTATATACCATGTGCACTGTTTGGAGCAATTATTACTTATTGTATGGATGTAGGACATGCCACATTAACTTATTTGTCATATAATGTTTCATGGCATGTGTATGATGTTTCGGTAACCTGTCATGATGCTTTTATTTTATGCCTTTTGGGTTTGGTTTATAATAATTTGCATTTGTGTTGCTTAACCTAATTAGCTATCATGTTTGAATCTTTGATCAATTCGCCTACGTTTTAAGATGATGATTAGTAGGTTACTTTATTATGGTCAAACTACAGTAACTTCAACGGTTTAAAAAAAAGTATTTTTTTTTTGTTTGGTTCGGTTGACAGTATAAAAAGGCACATGTTATATTATGCTTTGGATATACATCATGGTTACTCCAGTCATTCAGGTTATTCAATATGATATTTATTATGTCATTTACACATAATTTTATTTGGTAGTTGATCATGACATTCATCTATGATATCATGATTTATTTATGATGTCTTATATCATATTTATTAAGGAAATGTCATGAATGTAACTGCATACCTAAAGCAACAGATTATGACAACTATGACTAAAACTCGTTATGCTATTATTATAATTTTGAGTTTTTCAGATGTCATATAGACCTAAAGCATTGAGAGTGTTTTATAACACTCAAAATTTATTAATACATATATTAAGGATAAATTCAAATATAATTTTGGCGTCTCTTTACAGTTGTAAATATTTTACATTAGTAGTGAATTAACTTTAAAATAATATGTCACCAAAGTGACCTCTATATTTTGGTGGTTCATGAAAATGTTTAATATTTGTGTGTAGTTATTCATGCGAATATTAGTCGGCCCAAAGGAAGGCTAATGTTTGGCCGAATCACTTACACATGTGTGATGATAAATACGTGACAATTATAAGGTTTTTCGAGTGAATAATTAATCGGCCCAAAGGAAGGTTGTTATTTGACTTGAATTTATTGTCAGTATTTGATCATTACAACAAGAGTACCACTTACAGTTAATATTACTGTCCAAAGACTTGATATTAATGTGTACTAGGTATCTTGAGAAGAGACTTACCAATTATTTGAATTTACTATGGTTGATATTTGGCTATGAGCATATACGGTCAATTTTCATTTTATTTTTTGTTCATTTTCAGCTAATTTAACTGAATTATCTGTCAATTTAAAGAATATTTCCATCTTGTTTTGGGATAAATATAAGGATTTGTATGAGAGCATGTTATTTGTTCTTGACTTTATAGATTTAACTCTTGTAACCAAGAGGGTTACAGCCAACCCTACTACGGTTAAATATTCTTATAATGTTATGAAGAATATTGAAAGGTGATAGAATTCAAAGGCAAGAGTTAAATGATCATTAAGTAAATACTTCAGAAGTTTTTAAGGATGTGCTATAGGTAACGATAACTAATTTTGTATAAGTTATCTACTGAGAATTGAAACGGTTTTTGTGAAAACAATAAGGGAAATCAAGCACTCTTTGTGGTGCTTGATTACATAAAGTCAAAGTAAAAGAAATATAAATGAGTAATATACGGAAAAAGATATTGCTTCAAAAGTTAAAGACGCTCAAGTTTTCGTTATTTTTGGTGCTATCTTCAGTATATTCATTTAAAGATTAAAATTATTTTAAGAATAATATGTTATTTTATTGGGCTAATTTAGCGCTTTGGTAATTAAAATAGAGATTGAAGTTTTTATGATTGAAAAGTACTCATTTGATATACATTGTAAATAAATGTATGGATAAGGATTAAGAAGTCGCTAAGGATCTCAAAGAAAAGAAATAACATAAGGATATATTTATAGTTATTTCTTTATTGGGATATACAGACATATAAAGTTATTATTGAGATTTAAGTCAAACTGCTTGAATTTATTTGATACTTTTTATGCTGTCATTTAGACAGATTTCGGTTTTATATTTCTAATATGAACATATTCATCAAGCAATAATAGTGTTGATTTATGAATAAATTCAATTTTTTTATGTAATTGAAGCTCTTAATGTCTGATATATAAGTTATGGCTACTTATGCTAAATAGCTTGTAATGATATCTCAAATCTTGTTTTGGTGATTAATATAATTATTTGTTTCAGTTTACTAAGGAGTTATAGATTGAGATATCATAAAGATAGAACATACTTTATTGATATTCTTAGCAATTTAAAGTTTATAATTTTTTATGAACCCACACTAAGGAAAAGTTTTAAAGCGGGAAATGCAATAGTTTTTTGAGGATGTTGAGTTTGGGGGGAGAAATAAAGTAATACCATTATCTTTAAAGAGAATCATTATCTTTGATTCAACTGCGGATTCTTCTTCGCTTAAAGTTTAAGATTTGTTTTCTTTTATTAAGAAGAAGTAAATTAAGAACCATAATAAGACGATGTTGAAGATAATGTTTCTATAAGCTAAGGATACTGCTTCAAGAAAACAAATTCAACAACCTCAAAGATGCAAGATCACTAAGGAAATCCACCTAAATGGGAAGAAATGCTATTTTAGATTATTGTGTAGTATTTCTTCTTAAAGATAAATAATGGATTGATAAAGATGATGCTATGGACTTACATCAATCCATGTAAGGTACTAATTTAAAATGTGGATTTAAGAAATGAACATATAGCATAAATCCATATGGATAAAGAAGTTTGAAATCTCCCTCTAACTTAAGTAATAAGATCATCGGTTATGAATAACTATTCAAAGCCTAAAGGGATCAAGTGGGTAATATTGAATTTTACAAGGCACTTTTATTGAAATCGCTATTATTAAAAGGAAATTTTATTTTCTTTAAAGAATGTTTCATTTTGGACTTAGTAAACGATTCTTTAGAATCGATCGCTTTGGAGCTTACTACAGTTTGTACTTTTGAGCATTATCTGATGGAGACTAAAGTTATGTTTCAATGGAGACATTGGTGAAACTACTTAAGAAACTCATTTATGGATTAGTCTTTTGTATTTGGGATTCAAATACACCATTATTTTTCATGGGGTGATATTTGGATTATTACAAAAGAATTAGGAAGATAAATGCTTAAAAGATTTGGTATGTAAACTGCGATTCAGTTGATTTTCTTTTACCAAAACAGATAAATTTTGCCATCCTTGAAACTAAAGAAATGCAAAATATTTTTCATGCATTTGCAGTTTGAATTCCAATGCATACTAATGTATATACACATATGGATATGCGTGTATTATTTTATTTGACAGATACCTTACTGATATTAAAAGTGGATCACTGATTTAGTAGCCAAAATGGTTATGAGATATCTTTAAGGAATAAAATAAAAGATCATATGCTCATAAATAAAAGATCGGATCGGTTGGAGATCATAAAGAATTACGATCCAGATATTTTGGATGTCATTACCGTAAAAGATCGACTTCTAGCAATGATAATATATTTTATGGATGAAACTATATAAGGGAAAAGTGTCACTTAGGCACTTATACTTTTCACCACTTTGAAAATATCGTCTTTGGTTAATTATAATACATCCAAATATGGAAAATAATAATGAAATTTTGTCACAAGTCTCCAGTTATTGATAAAGAATTGAAAGACCAAGTAATATTGTGACAGTAAAGTATATATTATTTTCCAATAAGGGAAGAGTGCAAAATATATTGTAAATCATAGAGCATATTTAGAAAAACTCCATTATGGCGGATCCACTTACCAAAAGGTTATCACCTAAGGTCTTTCATGAGCATGTAGCTCAATTGGTGTAACTTTTATGTAAGGATATTTTGGTTCAGGGGGAGTTTGTATTTGGTATTGTCATATGACTCATTGCTCTATACTTCAGTTATAGATATATGCATATCAAGTTCTTTTTCTGATCAGAAATAAAGTAATGAATTTTTCCTTGCACTCAGGTTGTTTAAATATTAAACGTTTTGATCTCACTAAAGAAGGACCAGTTGGAAATAGACATGTATAGATCACATTTCATGTAATTTCCATGCTACGCATCCATGATTGATCTATGTCATTTGACTGTATTGATATATGTGACCATTGATGGATTTAGTTACGATAAATGTAACGAATGCCGCTTTGATCCTTTGTCAATGCAATTAATGGACGAGATTGTTTTAGATACACCATATGTTATAAATAGCAAATTTTGGAGCTTATAAAGTTAAACACATTTTAAGGTTATTTCATTTGTGGCCCGGGGGGAGATTGTTGGAATATTTCGACAATTGGTCACATATGTAAAATAAAATGTGTTTTGCTATTTTGGTGTAAAGCCTAACTAAAGTGATCTAATTTTCGATTAGAATTAATAGGCTTAAAGTTTAAGTTATCATGGGTCTAATGTGTAGATACCGGGGCATTTTATAATTTGTTGAAGGGCCGAATTACAAAATGCCAACTTTATAAATAAATGGTTATGGTCCCCGAATTACACAAGCCTTAACAACTCTCTAACCTCTTCTATGGAGAGCTGATTTCAGATCTAGGGTTTGTGTCAATTTGGAAGACCAAACCTAATTCATCTTCTCGTTTAACAACCGACTACGGATTCAGGTATTGCACTGATTAAATACAGATTCAGGTACGCTTCCGCTAATCAAGTTATTTATTTTCTGATTTGTTCTCAATTAAATCAATATGATTACATATGTGGATCTAGGGTTTCACGATTGGATATTGTTAAAGTATACTGAAATCCTAACAAACACTACCTCCCCACGCCATGCAATACCGGCCTTTCTCTCCTGTCAGTCTCCTTCATTTTTGTTTTTCACGTAACACGATAACATGCTTCTGCCACTAATGAAACTCCTACCAACCGGTTCAATTTGGTCCTTCACTTCAAGACAACTACACTACTCCATGAAGACCACGTCAGATTCTCATTCACTTCTTGATAACTCAAAACTGACCCAACATCATGCATTTCCGCTCCCTACCCACGCAAGTGGTTCTTCCCCAGGAATGTTATTCTCATTATCAAACTCCATCCTTACTTCCTTCACCACCCAATTAAACAGCTTCAACTTCCACGCTTTACCTCCCGCATGCTACAGAAGCTGCTTTCCCACTTCAGACATAACACTCCACTATCCATACACCCTTCTCTCCCGAAGTTCCATCAACGGAAAACACCAACATCACAACCTAGAACTCGTGCCCTCCTACCTATTTTCATTCTTCACAAATGGTTCCACTATTCTCCACTGCGCTCCACCACAGCAACGAAACCATTTGCCGTTAACACCTCAACAACGAAACCATCGGCAAACAACGACCCTAATACCTGGTAGGAAAAACAGCGAAAGTTTGTGCTCGAGTTTCTGGAAAATTTCCTTTTCATTAATCAGTTCTAGCTAATTTCGCAAAGGAGAACAAGTTTCCCTCTTTTTTTACTATTATTTCTTTCGCCATGAATACTGCAGACATGATTTCAAATGGAAAAAGAAAGAAGAATTGAACAACGTTTAGTTTAAGAAAAATAATAATAGCAAATGGCAGCTCATGTATATATATAAAGGAGGTTTACTTCATGGTTAAGTCCTAGGGTCTGGTAGGCAGTACATATAGGTTTGTAGACTTTGCACGTTTTCTTTTATTAGCCTTGACTTGTAGTCTTTAGCGTAGGAGTAAGATGGTAGGTGAGATGAAAGGATAGGTATACGAAATCTTAAGTGTTAAGGAATGAAAAAGTATTTTATATATGGGTAGTTCCTTAGTTACTAAGGAAAATAGCACGGGTAGGTATAGGATAGCCAAGAAACTTACGTCTGCATTTGTCCCTTTTAATATGAAGTTCTCTTTCCTTAGGGTAGACATGTGCATATATAATTATTTATGTACCCCTTACGTGATATGCTCATTTATGGATAGTTATCGACAAATATAATTATATCATCGTACCGAGCAATGTGCCAGAGTTCCAAAAATATATTAATATAGGTCCGTTAACTTATTCTATGAAACCCCGAAATGTTGATATAAGGTGCAAAATACTCCGAAATAAAAAGTGTTTATTTTATGAATTAAAAATTACAGTAAAATTCTAAAAATTAAATTACACCTATTTCTCAAAGATCCTGTCTAAATTCGAAGTCAATATTTAATTAAAATTAAATATATCGTTATGGTTTATAATGATTCCATAGCGACTATTTGAAAATTTGATTTGATCATAAATCAAAATCTACCCAAAGAAATCCCGATTTTTCTCTTCCATTAGAAAAATGTACTTCACCAGCTTCGAACGTTTCTTGTTTCACAGAAATCCGACTTAAAATGGATTCTGTAGATTCGTTTAAAGTTCGAATCGCCAAATTACGAACTGCCGCGCCATTTCGAGCTCGATTATAATTATACGTTCAAACTTCGTTTAAATAATGTATTCGTTATTATAATTCAATTCTAAACTGAATTAAATATTATAAATAATCCAATTCACACAATATTGTGAATTCTACTATTCTCCGACTATTTTGGAATTCAAATATATTATTTAATTACTATATTAATTAAATATTCAAAGTTATTTAATTTAAACCATTTAATTACCAAATAATTATTTAAATAATTAAATAAAATTAATTATTAAATCCTAAAAAATATGGGTCGTTACATGGTTTTACATTTATTACTAACATTGTTATGTACCTTTACCAACTTTGCTTATAGGGTCCTTAACTATGCACCACCATAAAAATCTGCTTACAGGATGGGGATATAAATATATTTTTTCCCTACGTAATGACTATACATAAGTATTCAAATTGAAATATGTCATAGACATTGATAATTGTTGTTTTGTGTGTTATTTAGGCAAAGGTTATGGGGCTAGGACTTGAAGCACACAGTTATATCAACTAAGAACTCCTCATGGAAGCAAAACCTTTGTTATTGTTTGTTATAACCTATATGATGAGGTAAAAACTATTACGTTGGTTTACTAAAATATCGGTAATTGATTTTTTTCTAATTGTTTATTTTTTATTCAGGAATAGCAAAAAGTGATACATTTTAAAGTCGTATTTTGGAAAAGGAGACCATTTTTATTATTTTATGAAAAAAGACAAAGTATGGACCAAAGTTTTTATAATGGTTTTAATGCTTAGATGTTTACCGATGAAGCTACTAAATTTAGCAAAAACTATATGGGTGGTTAATTTAATTTTGATACATTATTTCTATTTATTAACAGTTTTTGATGTGTCATACTTGGATCTTTTGCATTACAAAATTGTCATGAAGGATAATGACAAGTAATATGTATGCACAACAAACCAATTCAGATTTGCACTTTCGATTTAAATTTAATTGCTCGTTCTGATTTTGTTTTTGAAGAACTTTTAATGGTGTAGGAAGAAGAAGAGAGAGATAAGAATAAAAAGTTGTTTTTTTAGTAGTTCGACAATAAATAAACATGGTAATAAATGTAGAGGAAGTCGGTTCAGATCTAAAAAAAATGGATCTCAATTTTTTTACCAAGTCAAATAAAAAAACTGGTTTTTTTTCCTCTTCATATAGTCTCATGATGTGGAGCTATTCATATATGAGTAACCTCACACTTATCCAATTTTTTTTTAAATAATTCATCTTTATAAAAAATGAATCATTTTTCCAACAATCCCCCACTTGAATTTTTTAAAAAGTATTTCGAGCGGTTTCTAGAAACATAAGATTGTGCATAAACAAAGGTGTCATCCGACTTGAACCTTTGCATAGTGAATAAGATTTAGTTTTTACTAGAGTGACACGTAGTCTTGAACTCTATTCCTGACATCAGATCACACACAACCTTTTCTATAGTGCAATCAAATAAGCCCGTGCATTAATGACCATGCACATCTATCCTAGTTTAGTGAACGCTCTAGGAATCTTGCCCAAAACTCCATAGGAAACGGCCACATTTCCGCATTCACATAGGTGAGTCTATCAAGAGTACTCCTGAAGGTAGGTACTCCACTCCAATTAGAGTATAGATCTCATTAAGAATTTCTATCAACTCATCCTTTAATCAGTTCAGGAATACATGCTTCTTAATACAAAAATTTAGCATGTTCATCTACTATCACTACACAACTTGTTTTTACCCATTGAACCTAGTTCTTGGGATCTCCAGTCATTTAGGTCGGGTTACCATCGTGCGTGATTTCACAATCTTTGGGCAATAGTCCCATTCTTTTAGAATCATTAAGGACTTTCTTTCTGGTCAGTCCATTCGTCAAAGGATCTGCCAAATTGTCATCACTTCATATGTGATGTTCTCTAACAATACTGTGCATACGACTATCATTTCTTACCGTTGTAATATCGGTTTTTTCCTTCTTTCAATAGTCGTCAATTTTTTCATCACTATATATGTGATGTTCTCTTACAGTATTGTACTTACGACGTCGTCTTTTACTGTTGTAATAACGGTTCTATACTTTTTGCAATAGCCGCGGTACTATCGCAATCGATTACACCACTGGTGTCGTTTTTTCCCTTATGGGGATCTCAAATAGCAGATTTCTTTAGTTCTCTGCTTCTTAACTAGCTGTGGCTAGTGCTATTATCTCAGTCTCTATAATAGACTAAGTCAAAATAGTCTGTTTCTTGGGTTTCCAAGAGACAGCTTCTTCAGCGATGCTAAATATATAGCCGCTGGTCCTTTAAAATCATCAGATAAAGTATTTCATCCTATATCAGAATATCCTTCAAGTACAACTGAACACTTTTCATAATGTAATCCAAGGTTCATAGTTTATTATAGGTATCTCATAACCCTCTCATTAGCATGTTAATGCTCTATACTAGGTCTACTGAAAAACATGCATAATAACTCCACGACATAAGTAATGTCGGGTCTAGTACAATCAATGGCATCCGAAGGCTGCTAATGATGCTCGCTTAAACAGACTATCTTATACTTTCACCAGTGTTCTTAAATAACTTTACACT
This sequence comes from Allium sativum, assembly GCA_030737875.1. Lineage (NCBI taxonomy): Eukaryota > Viridiplantae > Streptophyta > Magnoliopsida > Asparagales > Amaryllidaceae > Allium > Allium sativum. The sequence goes on along the minus strand of CM060924.1, from coordinate 170,631,198 downwards.
GGGATCTTATGGTGTATTTGCCGGTTTACAGTCAAAGTAATTGTATTTCTTTAGTATCTTCTCAATGTAATGAGACTGATTCAAAGAAAGTCTCTTTTTGGACCTAGTAATTTTAATGACCAGGATTACATTTGCTTCATCTAGATCTTTCGTATCAAAGTTGGCACTTAATAAAGATTTGACTAAGTTTATGACATGAATATTTGACCCAAAAATAAGTAGGTCATCTACATAAAGGCATATAATAGTGCAAATGTCATTCTCAGATTTGTAATAAATGCATTTATCACTTTCATTAACTTTAAATCCATACAAAATGATTAAGTTATCAATTTTTTTATGCCATTGTTTAGGTGCTTGTTTTAAAGCATATAATGATTTATCTTATTTGCATACTTTATGTTTTTGACCATGTACTACAATTCCTTCAGGCTGGTCCACATAAATTTCTTCTTCTAATTCACCATTTAAAAAACGTGGTTTTAACATCCATTTGGTGTATTAATAAATAACAAATAGAAGCAAGTGAGATTAATACCCGAATGAATGTAATTCTAGTTACAGGTAAAAAAAATGTCGAAGAAATCTATATTTTCTCTTTGCTTAAAACCTTTAGCTACTAATTGTGCTTTATATTTATCAATAGTGCCATCGGGTTTTAATTTCTTTTTAAGCACCCATTTACAACCTATAGATTTACAACCAGAGAATAAATCTACTAAATGCCAAGTCTTATTGGATTCCAGAGAATCCATCTCATCATTTATAGCCTCTTGCCAAAAATCGGCATCTAAAGAAGATAAGGCCTCTTGGAGGTTTAAGGGATCCTCCTCTATAGTAAAGGAACAAAAATCTGAACCAAAATCTTTTATGGCTCGTGCTCTTTTACTTCTTCTAGGTTCAGTTTCAGAATTTTCATTAAATTCTATTCTAATAGGCATACTTGAAGTGCCCCCACTATTCCTTAATTTAAAAGGAAATTTCATTTCATAAATATCGACATCGTTTGATTCAATTATACTATGTGTATTTAGGTCATAAAATCTGTATGGTTTGTTGTTAATGGCATAGCCTATAAATACACATTCATATGCTCTACTTGCCAATTTTTTCCTCTTAGGGTCTGGAATGCGAACATATGCTAAATAACCCCAAGTTCTAAAGTATGAGACATTGAGTTTACAATTCTTTATGATGTGGATCTTAAACTAATGTATTGAATCTTCAAATCTGTTTTTTCTCCATTAATATGACACAATGCTTTTTTATCAACGTTCTCACTCAACACCATAAAAGCTTGAAGATCTTTCGTTCTCAAGCTTGTGAATGCCTCGCTCTCTTTCTTCGTCATGTTTTTAACGTCTTTTGGCCACTCATAGCCACTCTCAACAATCTCCCATAGTCCTTTGGAGATTAACTCTTCTTTCTTTCTACTACTCCACTTTTTGAAGTTTTCTTTTGTGAGAACAAACGATGAGAAGAATAAAAATACCATAGTTTCAACCTAACTCTGATACCAATTTGATAGAATGAAAAGAGGAGGAAATTTTATATTTTGTTTGAGGAAGAACACTTTTTCATAATTTGCTTACTTTTACTTCACTTGCAACACTCTTACTTGGGTGCTTCATCTCTTACAACTAAATGACCACTCATATATATAGTAGTTTACATGAATTCTCAAAAGGCACAACATTAATTAACATGACTCTTAAAATAAATAGACACAACACTTAACGAACGAACATGACTCTTGACTCTAAAGACACATCCCTTGATCAATGAACATAAAGACCATTAACTTCTCTTACCTTTTCACCTATAAAGACACTTGTCCCTTCATTTTATTATTCTCCATTAATAATGCATTTAAAGTTTACCCAATAGGAACCGCCCCCAAAACCACTGGACAATCAGCCTCCACCCATGCATGCTCCTACAATCGTACAGAAAGACAATGCATGGAAAGATGTGGCAACAGGAACGTGGGTAGCTATGGTTCGTAGGACGGTTATGCATGCTGAAGAAATTGCAGATCTACAATATTATGCACCAACGAAGAAAGACAGTAGTAAAATTGTAACCATGACAGACGAGGTTATAAATGAAAATGCTGGAAAATGGACTAATACCATCATTCCCTATATTATGGGAAGAAGACCGAGTTACAACCCGTTTAAGCAGTATGCAAGTAACGTTATGAAACCGATATCCGAGTATATAGTTTATTTCAAGCCGAATGGTTTAATTCTTATCAATTTTTCTTCTCGGCTGACGTTGAAACTGTGATGAAAACCGGACCATACACTATAAGACCATAACCAACAATCCGTTCTGTTCACTTCTTCTCTTTCATCCAAACAAACCACAACACATCCAGCAATACAAAACTAGCCACAACCAGCCACAAAGCACTTAAAAAATATATTATATAACACAAAAGGTACAAAACATCAAACACCTCTTCCATCCAACATTACATCTTTTCACCGTAGCAAACAGCGTTTGCATGCTTTTTTATTATTAAAAGTTTATAACGGCAAAGACTTTGTCGTTATAATCACCAACCTCTGTTCACTCAACTGGACACGAACCACATCCAAACTAGTCCCGGGTGACTGAACAAACCATACCTGATTGCTCCGTGACTTGTTTAGTAACTGAACAAGCCATTGTTGGTTGTGCTCTAAATTCGCGAGTTATCATTCTTAAAAAATGGCATCCAGATCTGAAATTTACTTGTGAATATTTCACTACTTTACCAATTTGGGTTCGTTAGTTGATTTAAATCTTGCCTTCTGGAGCAAAGAGGGATCATTCGAATTGTTAGTATTTTGGGTTGACCAATACGACTGGATAACACAACGTCTATTGAAAGACGACTAAACTATGCGCATGCAATGGTTGAGATCAACAATAATTTTGATTATCCTTCTACAGTCAAAGTGCAGAAATCAAATAGTGAAATAGAAGAAGTTATCATTGCTTATGAAATCAAACCAAAAACTGTTCGACTCAGACCATTGTACATTTACCACTTCAGAGGCATGGGTGCCTAAAACACAGAGGCCAGACTTAAGGCCTGATAGTAGGAATGCTTCACATATTGGAGAACAACTGGATTTACATCAAAATGTGAAACAAATAAGGGTAGCCACTACACAAACTTCTGCAATACCTACAAATAATTCGTTCAACTGTCTAGCCGAAGAAGACAACAATATCCCCAAGCACTCAACAGACTAGTCTCCACCAAATGCTTCACCCTCTTCATCAACAATTCCTGCAGTTGACACAGATCCACCTGTGACACAAGAAGATGGTGTTACTGTCGAAAGATTGGAAAAGTGGTGATCACTACAACAAAAACACCATATTACAACTTTAATTTTACAACGATGGTAAACGCACCGTTGTAATAAATGGGTTTTTACAACGGTGGTAAAATCACCGTTGTAATAAATGGTTTTTACAATGGTGGTATAAACACCATTGTAACTACAACAAAAACACCATATTACAACTTTAATTTTACAACGATGGTTAAAGCACCGTTGTAATAAAAGCCTATCACAACTTTTATTTTTTGACTGTTGTAATATATGACTATATTTTAATATTAATTATTTTCATTAAATAATTTTTAATAATTAATATTAACAACTAATTAGTAATTATTAATTAATAACCTATATATTAATATTAAATATTTAATTAAAAATACTTTAATAAATAAATAATTCATGCTAATAATTAGTAATTGACAACCAATTAGTAATTATTAATTAATAATCAATAAAATTAAAAAACATCAATAAATAAATAATTCCTACTATTAATTACTAATTAACAACCAATTAGTAATTATTTAATAATAATCAATATATAAATATTAAATATTTAATTAAAAATAATTATTTATAACTACTTCATTATTAAGTACTAGTAATTAATTAGTAAGTAATAACTAATGAGCGGTTAATAATCAATTAATTAATAATCAATAAGTAAATAACAATTAATAAATATTTAATTTATAATTTATCATGACTATTAGTAGTAATTAATATTTAGTATATAATATTTTTTAATAAGTAATCGTTGTTGAAAGTTTTTCCAAAATCTTTTGTCAAATATGATCCCTACGGAGGGGTGGTCCAGGGGGGTGGCAACCCCCCAAGGTGGGGGTGCGGGGGCAACGCCCCCGCTAACGAGGGAAATGGTACATTTTGTGTAATGTTGAATTTGAATCTTACTCAAAATTTAACAACAATCGTTAATTAAGTAACAATTGTAAGTTAAAACTCAGTAGTAAACAATAATAATAATTTATACTTAACTAAAATAATAATTGAAATTAATGATAAAAACATATATTAAATAAGTAATAGCTCCGCGCTGCAGCTATTTTTAGGGACAGTTTAATAGTTCAATCCAAATTTTAAGCGGAAAACCAAAAAAATTGGCTCCAACTACTTAAGTTTAAGCGGGAAACCGAAAAATTAGCACCGACCTACTTCGTATTTTTTTAACAGTTGCGTCCACCCATTCTTTCCCTAAATCAATATCGACCTGCCTCCAACCATTCGTTTCCCCAAATCAAAAACTAAAACGCAATCGAGCTTTCCTGTCCTACAATGGTGACTAGGGTTTCCGCCGCCCCATTCTCTTCCTCAGTTTCCGCTCTTCTACTCTTCTTTTCCTCGTCGTATCCATTCCTCTTGTCCCCTCTCTTCTCCCCATTTCAATCGCCGCCTCTAAAGTCATCATAGCCAAAAACCCTAATCGATTTTGCTTGTTCGTAGTCAACCATCGAAAAACCCTAATCGATTTCTCCTTTGAAGCCATCAAAATGATTTCTTTATGTGCTTGTCTGCCTCACATCTTTGACATCATAGTCTAGAAAAACATCGCTGTCAGATTCATGACGAAGTTAAAATAGCCGAATCCCGCGCCCTTTATGGATTTTAGATCGGCATTAAAATATCGTTTCGGGTATACTCACTAAGCTGAAAACATAAATAAAAGATTCGACTGAAAAAGGAAATCTATTTCCAGGTTGTTCCTTATGCAGAGATGCGTTGGATTGGTATGTTCTAGGTAATTATTAATTTCAATACTGTTATTACATTTTTTTTGAGCTGAAGTTGGATTGGTATGTTCTAGGTATGTGTTAGCTTGTTTGCTCTTTCAAAGGCGTTGTTTGTGGAAAACAATGGTTTGGGGTGCCGTCTGTTTGTTCACGGTGTTCCTGGGTTTGGCAAGGTGATACTGGATGGCCATACGCCATCTGGAAGACCTCCAATCACATTAGGTATATTTTATTTTATTTTGGTTTTGATCGATTATCTCCCTTCTATGTAAATATTAGATTGTGAACAATGAACTGGTTTCCCCTATTTTTCTTGTTTACTGGTTTCCCATATTTGACCAGTAGAGATTATCCTGTAAAACGAAAATTCAACTTCTATTATCATCCAGATGTAAGTGACTAAATTTACATCCATTTCCCATAGTCGACATAATGTTTTGTATATTTCTTGCAGAAAGTTTATTTTCATCTAAACCACAAAGGAAAACCTGCTGATTTGGTGGAATGTTTATTTTATTTTTGGCTCACTGAGGGACGAACGAAATCACTATAATGGGGTTCCTCCATAGCAGTAAGTATGTCTTCAATTTCACAACTTGATGATTCCAAATTTCCAATGGTTCAATTTCACAGCTTGATGATTCCAAATTTCCAATGTTTCAATTTGAGATTGTTTTTTTTCCTTTCTGTTTGTATATTGGCAATTGATGGTCATTTGCTACAAGTAGTTGTTTAATATGCAGGTTGCTATTATGAATATCATTTGTAATTGTATGCCTGAATTGCTTCTTTTGAGTGATCTGTTCAGCTTGAGCAATGTTATTTGTTGTTCATCTTGAGCAATGTATTTGAGTGAAATAATAAGAATACAAAGAAATAAAAGATTGAAATGGATGCCAGCATTCCATTTTGGCAGCTGCGTTCTCTCTTATTTTTGTTTGGTTTTTTATTCTTCTCTTCTCTTTTCAATCTAACAAGAAAATTCATATCATTGTTTCAGCCTTGGGTTACCAAAAGAGTTCCTTCCGATATGCCTTTGATTTTTGAAATTTAGGTAATTTTACTTGATTTGATTCTTTCGTTGATTGGGATTTTGATTCTAATTAGACAATGTGCTTGTTTTGATTTTTATTCCTTTTGCAGAGCAAGCATCATGTTGTTTTAGATGTATTATTGTTGATTTTCACCGTTGCAATAGCGCATGTATGTTTCGTGCATTCCACCGTTGCAATAGCGCATGTATGTTGAAATGCAAAATATATATGCATTTGGGCATCACTGTACTCATGAATGAATGCACAAGGATATTTGACGATGAACATGATGTTGAAATGGATGATCGATTGGGGATGCTGGAGCATAAAGACTCGGTGTATGTCAGTGTGTATGTATATTTATACAAAAGTGCGTATGTAACTGAGTGCATTGAGTGATCATTTTGTAGTGAGGAATGTATGTATTGTTATGACTGTATTATGTAAAAGTGAGTTGTACGATAGTGGATCAGAAAGTTGTACTAATTCAAATATTGAAATAAAATATTTAATTGATTTTTTCAGATCAGTGTAGTATCATTTTATTCAATATAAATATTTATTTTTATATGAAATGTAATGTATAACGAAACAAAAATCGTATTGTTATAATTAATTGTTGCAGGAATTACTACAACGATGAAAAAAAGTTGTAATATGTACTACTACAACAGTGCAAAAATGTTGTAAAATATACATATTACAACGGTGTTGCAACAGTGTAAAAACGTTGTAAAAGATATGAGTCTATTACAACTTCTTAATACATGACGGTTTGCCCACCGTTGTAAAATGTATATTACAACAGTGTTCCACCGTTGTAATAGGGTCATTTTGTTGTAGTGGATGATGATCAAAACATTGGGAAAAGAGAGCAATTAATTGCAGCTATATCATCAAAAATACAAGAAACTGGTACAACAGAAAAAGCAGTAAAAAATATATCCCCAATGATTTCGAGTAATCCAAAATATAAGCAAAAGCGTCATGCCGTTAACAAAACTAAAACTAGTCATATGCTCCTCCTAAAAGAACTACAAGGAGCGCGATAGTGCATGAAATGAATATCATGACAAGGAACATTAGAGGTATGAATTGTTGGAAAAATAGTTTATTTTTGTAAAGTTGAATTATTTAAAAATGGATAAGTATGATATGAGTCCTATATGAATAGCCCCACATCATGAGACTATATGAAAGAACCGGTCTTTATTTGACTTGGTAAATATTGAGATCCATGTTTTCAGATCTGAACCTTTATTTGACTTGGTAAATATTGAGATCCATGTTTTCAGATCTGAACCGACTTTCCCCGCAATCCTTTTTATACGTTCCAACTACTAAGAAAAAAACCAACTTTTTATTCTTATCTCTCTCTTCTTCCTCCATCATTAAAAGTTCTTCAAAAAACAAAATCAGAACGAGCAATTAAATTTAAATCGAAAGTGCAAATCTGAATTGGTTTGTTGTGCAAGCAAATCAATTATTTTTTCTCAGAAGGCTGTTTTATCCCAGAGGCGGCGGCGACAAGTACGAACTGGTTTGCACCACCGACCAGATCGCCGAATCGTCTTGAAGAAAGCGACCTAGTCCACGACTCAGCCATTGTTTCCCAACAATTTTGAAGACGATTCTGAAACACTGGCTTGGACTGCAACATGGATGACGCTACTGCTTCTAAATTCTTAAATTCCAATATATCTCGATTTGGGGGCTTTGCCATTTAGTCGTGAACCCTAAATTCAATCCAAGATATCCCGATCAATTTGAATCATGACAACCGCAACGAGACCGACGTGGGCCCCAACAAAAGGAGAAGGTTGGAAAGAGCAAGGCGGCACTAGAATATTTGGTCCTTCTTAAAAATACTCCTCGAGAGAACTTGCTGCTCACACGACTCTAAAGCCCAAATCTGAATTTGCACAAGCTGCAAGAAATCTCAAATGGCACGAGGTGTAAATAGGAAGGCGACAACGGGAACTAGGGAGGGCGGAGAAAGTGGTAACCGTGAAGCGGCATAATTTGTACGACACGAGAGTTTTCAGATCGAGATACTTGGCTGTTAACACTTTAATTAGTGATGAAAAGGAAGACATTAGCAAAGTTGACTCGGATAAGTTAGATAGGATTTTCCACTTCATTGGAGAACCTGCATCAACAAGGGAGCCTGGCATATATTTCATCGTAGCCTGCAACGGTCAAAATTATTACTGCAGAAGTCGGTAATATTTTTTTAAATATCCAACATAACTGGCCATAGTAGCTCTTTGCTGTTGAAAACGCGGTCACTGCGTTCACCCCAGATATGCCAAACCGCTAATACTAGACCCATAGATGCTAACGAATTAGTTGCTTCATTTATCAATTATTGATTGGAAATATGCTGTAGTGATTGCACAAAGCTAGTTGACCTAGGAACATTGGGTAAAAATTGATGTTTAATCACTGTCCATATGTTCTTAGAGAACTCGCATTTAAAAATTAAATGATCTGAGTTTCAGTAAAATTGCTACATAGAACACTTGTGGTAGAGCTAAAATTACCCAAGCATATCTATAGTCTTTAATATGTTGTCTTTAATATGTTGAGCACAGCAAAAGTAGCACAAATGGACATTTTAGTATCAACCATCAATTTTGAAAGATGTATTTCTACTTGAAATCTTTGCACATTATTTTGATCTTAACATTCAGGTCCATCATATAAAATGACTCAACAGCCTTTTCGGCTATACTGCAGAATTGTACAAATGCAGAAAATAATATTTTATGCGAATAACTTATGTTAGTCTATGAGTTTACGTATATTTTTCTATAAGAAAAATATAAATTTTCAAACATATTAACATCTCAAGCAATAGTAAGCCTCCACAGCCGGTCAGTTGAGAATAGAATGAGAATCCACAAGGAAACCATAAAGGACAGCAGCAACCAACCAAAAAGAATGATTCTGGACAGTTGCTTCTATATTACAACTGTGGAAAACCAGGTCATATGGCACGACAGTGTCGGAACAGGCTAAGCCCTGCACCGCAGGCAAACCTGACTGAGAAGCTTTTAACGGCTACGACTACTGAGATTCATTTTGATGGTGGATCAAAGGGTTGGTGGGTAGACACTGGTGTTTCTCGCCATGTCTGCTATGATTGTGATATATTCACATTATACACGGCTGCTGATGATCAGAAAGTGTTGTTGGGAGATCCTTACACCACTAAAACTGTAGAGATTGGTGATGTGAAAAGAAAGCTTACAATTAGAAAGACAGTGTTTCTTAAAGTTGTGATGCATTTGACATGTTTGAAACATTAAAAACTGAAATTGAGAAATAAGAAAATTAAGAGAACTCATAGTGATAGAGGAACAAAATATGAATCTAGTTTATTCTGTTTTTTTATAAATTACATGGTATCGTACATGAGAGAACTGCACCATATTCACTTGAAATGAACGATAAAGCTGGAAAAAAATAGGACCTTTACCGAATTAGTAATTGCCATTTTATTAAAATTTGGTGTAGCAAAACATTGGTGGGGGGATATTTTAATTGACTGCGTGCTATGTTTTGAATAGAATCACCTAATCTAAGAATAAAATTTCACCTTATGAAATTTTAAAGAATTATATATCCAATGTGTCATACTTTAGAATTTGGGGTTGTTTAGCATATGTTCGCACTCTAGACCCTAAGAGAATAAAATCGACAAGTAGAGCATATGAATGTGTATTTATGGGCTATGCTATTAAGAGCAAAGCATACCGATTTTATGATCTAAATGCACATAATATAATTGAATCAAATGATGCCGATTTTTATGAAACAAAATTTCCTTTTAAATTAAGGAATAGTGGGGGCACATCAAGTATGCCTATTAGAACATAACTTAATAAAAGTTCTGAAACTCAACCTAGGAAAAGTAAAAGAGCAAGAACCGTATAAGATTTTGGTTTGGATTTTTGTGCATTTACGATAGAGGAGGATCCCTTAAACCTCCAAGAGGCCTTATCTTCTTAAGATGCCCATTTTTTGGCAAGAGGCTATAAATAATGAGATGGATTCTCTGGAATCCAATAAGACTTGGCATTTGGTAGATTTATTCTCTGGTTGTAAATCTATAGGTTGTAAATGGGTGTTTGAAAAGAAATTAAAAACCTGATGGCACTATTGATAAATATAAAGCACAATTAGTAGCTAAAGGTTTTAAGCAAAGAGAAAATATAGATTTCTTCAACATTTTTTTTACTTGTAACTAGAATTACATTTATTCGGGTATTAATCTCACTTGCTTCTATTTGTTATTTATTAATACACCAAATAGATGTTAAAACCACGTTCTTTAAATGGTGAATTAGAAGAAGAAATTTATATGGACCAGCCTGAAGGATTTGTAGTAGTACATGGTCAAGAACATAAAGTATGCAAATAAGATAAATCATTATATGGTTTAAAACAAGCACCTAAACAATGTCATGAAATTTTTTGATAACTTAATCATTTCTTATGGTTTTAAAGTTAATGAAAGTGACAAATGCATTTATTACAAATTTGAGAATGACATTTGCACTATTATATGTCTTTATGTAGATGACCTTCTCATCGTTGGGTCAAATATTCATGCCATAAACTCAGTCAATCCTTATTAAGTGCCAATTTTGATATAAAAGATCTAGGTAAGGCGAGTGTAATCCCTGATATTAAGATTACTAGGTAAAAAGTGGGATTTTCTTTGGATCAATCTCATTAGATTGAGAAGACTCTAAAGAAATACGATTACTTTGACTGTAAACTTGCATGTACACCATATGATCCCAGTGTAAAGTTATTTAAGAACACAGGTGAATGTATAAGATAGTCTATTTAAGCGAGCATCATTGGCAGTCTTCGGATGCCATTGATTGTACTTGACCCGACATTATCTATGTCGTGGGATTATTATGCATGGTTTTCAGTAAACCTAGTATAGAGCATTAACATGCTAATGAGAGGGTTATGAGATACCTATAATAAACTATGAACCTTGGATTACATTATGAAAAGTGTTCAGTTGTACTTGAAGCATATTCTGATACAGACTGAAATACTTTATCTGGTGATTCTAAAGGACCAGTGGCTATATATTTAGCATCGCTGAATAAGCTGTCTCTTGGAAACCCAAGAAACAGACTATTTTGACTCAGTCTACTATAGAGACTGAGATAATAGCACTAGCCACAGCTAGTTAAGAAGCAAAGAACTAAAGAAATCTGCTATTTGAGATCCCCATATGGGAAAAACCGACACCAGTGGTGTAATCGATTGCGATAGTACCGCGGCTATTGCAAAAAGAATAGAACCGTTATTACAACGGTAAAAGACGACGTCGTAAGTACAATACTGTAAGAGAACATCACATACATAGTGATGAAAATTTGACGACTATTGAAAGAAGGACATAACCGATATTACAACGGTAAGAAATAACAGTCGTATGCACACTATTGTTAGAGAACATCACATATAAGTGGTGGCAAATTGGCAGATCCTTTGACGAAAGGACTGACCAGAAAGAAAGTCCTTAATAATTCTAAAAGAATGGGACTATTTCCCTGAGATTGTGGAATCACGCACAATGGTAACCCGACCTAAATGACTGGAGATCCCAAGAACTAGGTTCAATGGGTAAAAACAAGTTGTGTAGTGATAGTAGATGAACATGCTAAAATTTTGTATTAAGAAGCATGTATTCCTGAACTGATTAAAGGATGAGTTGATAGAAACTCTTAATGAGATCTATACTCTATTTGGAGTGGAGTACCTACCTTCAGGAGTGCTCTTGATAGACTCACCTTTGTGAATGTGGAAATGTGTCCGTTTCCTATGGAGTTTGGGCAAAACTTCTAGAGCGTTCACTAAACTGGGATAGACGTGCATGGCTGTTAATGCGCGGGCTTATTTGATTGCACTATAGAAAAGGTTGTGTGTGGTTTGATGTTAGGAATTGAGTTCAAGACTACGTGTCACTCTAGTAAAAACTGAATCTTATTCACTATGCAAAGGTTCAAGTCGGATGACACTTTTGTTTATGCACAATCTTATGTTTTTAGAAACTGCTCGGAAATTATTTTTAAAAATTCAAGTGGGGGATTGTTGGAAAATTAGTTTATTTTTGTAAAGATGAATTATTTAAAAATGGATAAGTATGATATGAGTCCTATATGAATAGTCCCACATCATGAGACTATATGAAAGAACCAGTCTTTATTTGACTTGGTAAATATTGAGATCCATGTTTCCAGATCTGAACCTTTATTTGACTTGGTAAATATTGAGATCCATGTTTTCAGATCTGATCCGACTTTCCCCACAATCCTTTTTATACATTCCAACTACTCAGAAAAAAACAACTTTTTATTCTTATCTCTCTCTTCTTCTTCCTCCACCATTAAAAGTTCTTCAAAAAACAAAATCTGAACGAGCAGTTAAATTTAAATCGAAAGTGCAAATCTGAATTGGTTTGTTGTACAAGAAAATCAATTATTTTTTCTCAGAAGGCTATTTTATCCCAAAGGCGGCGGCGACAAGTACGAACTGGTTTGCACCATCGACCAGATCGCCGAATCGTCTTTAAGAAAGCGACCTAGTCCGCGACTCAACCATTGTTTCCCAACATGAATACTGACGACAAACTCAGTCCAATATTCACACTTCTTCATTCTCAAAAGCATTCGATTTTGAGCTTGGTTGAGAATAAACTATCAACTGATAATATAATTAAGTTGAAATCGAGATTTCCACAATGGAGCCTTTTACACAATAATGATACCGACAGTAAAGGTTGTATACTTGTCCGACTCGATGATACTATACGGAAATAAGATATCCTCACAATATCACCACATCATATTACTGTTCTTTTTATTAATCAAGGTTTTTTATGTAACTGTACCTTTGTGTAGGGTAGAGATCGTCTGGACCAAATTTTGTCTGGTCCAATGGTCCACCCATTAATTTGCTGCCACGTGCCCTCAAATTTTGCAACTTGAATTTGTAATTATATGATGGTACCTTTCTCTTTCTTCCAGCATTTATTACACCGTAAAGCACACGGAGTCCTTCATATTTCAACAAAATGCATCATTTTTTATGTTCAGCTTTCATATTTCAACCAAAAAATTATGCTGCCACCTTTCTCTTTCTTCCATAATTCTAAAAGTTTCTCCCTATTCCATCCTAAAGCTGCTCTTTATTTGGCTGTTTAAAACATCTTAAGGTAAATTTCCTTACATGCAAATTCTCTGTAAATTCATGCTTTGTTATTGTTATTTTTTGACAAGTACATCCATAAATAGCAATGCAAAGTCAATCCTTTTGTGTTCAAAAATACTTACTAAAGTGAGTCAACTAAACAAAGCTGTGAATGATGCTAACGTATTTTAACATTTAGAGTGAATAATATATTTCAGGCTCTTTTAATGAAAAAATATCAAGTACTTGTTTCTTAAATTCATTGTTAACTTACTATGATAATGCTATATTTTTAGAAACAATATGCATGAGGAAGAGCATCCTTCACAACATGAAACTCAAGCATCTCGGAAATTGAATTTCGAAATTGACTTGAATGAATCTCTAGAAGTTGATGATGATGAACAAGATATTTCAAATTCTCCAAGCTCAAATGTGGATATAATTCACTCAAGAATGCGCAAAGAGTTGATTCCTGTAATAGGCATGAAGTTTGACAACGAAGATGATGCATACAAGTTCTATAATGATTATGCATATCATTTTGGGTTTAGTACCAGAAAAGGTAGAATTCATTATATGCGTGATCATAACAAGATAAAGGATAGACAGTTTTTTTGCTCAGCAGAAGGTAAACGTGAAAAGGACAAACGTGATGCATATGTTAAATCTCATCGAGCAGAGACACGATTTGATTGTTTAGCAAGAATGAAGATTGATTATTGTCATGAGAGTAATAAATACAATGTTGTTGAATTTATTCCATATCACACGCATAAAACTTCAAGTCCATCTAAAAGTCATTTTATCAGGTCTCATAGAAAAATGATCATTGCGCAAATATCTCAAGTAGATATGGCTGATAACTCTGGAATAGCACCAAAAGAAGCCATGGAGTTTTTTTTACTAAACAAACTGGTGGTCGTGAAGGTCTTGGATTTATTCGTACGGATTACAAAAATTATTTATGTTCAAAACGAACAAGAAAAATGAAGGTTGGAGACACCGGTGGTGTGTTGGAATATTTACATAAGATGCAATTGAAAGATCCTAATTTTTTCTATGCCATACAAGTGGATGAAGACGATCAAATTACAAATATTTTTTGGACCGACGCAAAAATGATGGTGGATTATGATTATTTTGGTGATGTTGTGTGTTTTGACACAACTTATAGAAAAAACAAAGAAGGAAGACCTTTTGCAATGTTTGTTGGAGTGAATAATCACAAGCAAACGACCATATTTGGTGCGACATTATTGTATGATGAGACGGTTGAAACTTTTGTATGGTTGTTCGATACATTTGTGAAAGCAATGTCAGGAAAGTCACCTTAAACTATTTTCACGGACCAAGACATTGCTATGGATAAAGCAATAGCATTACAATGGCCTGAAACATGTCATCGATTGTGCATTTGGCACATATATCAAAATGCAGCCAAGCATCTTGGTCAATTTTTTGTAAAGTACTCCAATTTTACTAAAGAATTCATCAGTTGTGTATATGATTTTGAATATGAACTAGAATTTCTAGTTGCTTGGAAGAGCATGCTTGAAAAGTATAATCTTCAAAACAATGAATGGTTAAATCGACTATTTGATATAAAAGAAAAATGGGCATTAGTATATGGTCGTGAGTTTTTCAGTGCGGACGTTACTACCACACAACAAAGCGAAAGCATGAACAGTGCATTGAAAAAGTATGTTAGTTACAAATATGATTTGCTATGTTTTTTTGAGCATTTTGAAAGACTGGTGGATGATCGTCGATACGAAGAGTCAAGGGCTGATTTCAAAGCAAATCAAACTTCTCCTAGATTGTTACTTCCAGTGAAAATACTGCAACATCCAACAATCATTTATACACCGTCAATTCTAAAAATATTGCAAAATGAATTATGCAAGGCTCATGATTGTACCTTAACTTTATTAGGCGTAGCTGGCACAACATCAAAATATGAACACTACAACAAAAACACCATATTACAACTTTAATTTTACAACGGTGGTAAAATCACCGTTGTAATAAATGGTTTTTTACAACGGTGGTAAAAGCACTATTGTAATAAATGGTTTTTTACAACGATGGTAAAAGCACCATTGTAATAAATGGTTTTTTACAACTGTCAATTCCCTAAAGTTGTAATAAACGTATTTTTAACAACTGTTTGTTTTGTTAGTTGTAATAGATGCCCATTACATACCATGTTTATAATATCTATATTTAATAACTAATTATATTAATATTTAATAATAATTAATAATTGATAATTAATAATAAACTTAGGAATCAATAATATTTATTAATTATTATTAAATAATTAATAGTTAATAAGTGGTAATTAATGTTTAATAGTTAATGTTAACTGCTTATTAATTAATATTTAGGTGACATATACATTATAAGCTTTTAATAGTTATTACTCGATTATAACTAAGTAGAAATAAGTAAAAGTTAAATAATAACTATTGTTAATATGAAATAATCCTAATTAATAATTAACATTTAATTAATAACTTCTGATAATTAATAGTTAATATATACTAATTAATTTGATAATTAATAGTTAAATTAGACAATATAAATTTAAAATTTTGTAAAATATTCAATATTTCATGAAATACTCAAAAATTTATCTAATATTCTAAACTAATACTAAGCAACATTTATTAATTAAAATAATTAATAACCATATTTAGTGTTTAATATTTAAAAATGTAAAATTTTGAACTAAGTAAAATTAATTTGAAAATATTCATAAGATTTAGAAATAAAATTTTATATTTTCAACAGAATTAAATGAATTAATTTTTTATTATAAAATATTCAATATTTTAGAAAAACAATAAGAAGAATCAAATTTTAGAAATATTTTTTAGTAACTAAATTGCAGCATTCATTAGAACCTATATAATATTTATCATCTCCATACACATCTATATATTCTATTTTATTTTACTTTTCCTTGACACATACAAGAAAATTGTTTTGGCTCCATCGCTTTTAAGTTTTGGCTCCAAACCGAAATTTTCGGCTCCAAACTGAAATATTGGGCTCGAAGTAGCGGAGTTTCTCACAACCCAATGTTTTAATCGGTGGCTCCACAAACAAATTTCACTAACTAATTCCCATCTCATCCTCTCCAGGCGAAATCTCCTCTTTCTAACCCTAATCTCAAATTCTACAGTAGCTGCAAAATAGTCACTCTCGCAGATGAACGGCGGAAATGGGTCGGAGTACGAAGCGCTGCACGCGGCGATCCACCGAAGGCGGATGAACTGGATCCCCATTCTCCAGATGCAGAAATTCTGCTCGATTGCCGATGTCGTCGTCGAATTGAAGAGAGTCGAGTTCAATCACAGTGTGAATGTCGGTAATGGAATCGATGTTAGATCGGAGCGATCTGCTGTTAGCTATAAGAAGTCCAAAGATGGAAGCGCTGATTCTTTCGGCGGTGCTGATGATCTGAAAGTCCTCTACATTTCCGATTCAGGTTATTCTTTTTTATTATGTTATGAACTATTTGGTTAGATCTGTCTTTCACGATTTTATTGCTCAATTTCATTCCATACTGTTTTGGCTGTGTTTGTTTTGGGGAAAAAGCACTTTTTAGGCGCTGAATCAAAATGCTGAATACATTCAGTGGGAATAAGCATGTTTGTTTCTATCATCTGTTCAGCGGGAATAAGCACGTTCGTTGCCACTGTCCGCACAGTTCGCAACTGCAGGTATCTCTCTGTCGTCCAACGCTGCAGTTCCGTCGCTCGCGCCAAATCCGTGACTGCTGCTAAGCATGGACAGCAGCTCATGCTCTTCCTTCGTCGTCCACTACCGCGTTTAAAGGTAAGTTTATGCTTACGATTCAACTTATTTTAGGTTATATAACTGGGCATTCCACTAAATATAATTGGTTTGGGCTATTTGCTTTTGCATTTCCATCGCTTGTTGGCTGTATTAAATCGTGCATCTGCTAGTTGAAAATAGCATAGTTGAGTTCACATCCATATTTGTTGAATGGTGTTCCTGCTTCATTCTTACCTTGGACATTACACGCACTATTCTAAACACACATTTTTCATGTTGTCAAAATTTTACTTTGGACAATGTACATTTTCAGCACTATGCTGTTTTGCTGCCATAAAACTTGATAGGCGCATCTCTACTTTTAAATGCTAGCTCCTGTACACACGTCCATATTACTACATTTAAATTGCATATTGACTATATAGAACCGGGTGCAGCCTCCATCATAAATAGAGTGCTTATTAGATAAAAATGCAAGGAAGGGTATAGAGACAGAACACACTGCCTTAACAGGAAGAAAAATGGATTTTTGTTGCCTTAAGTCTTCCATCCCTGTTCTAACATGTTCGCAGATTTTTGGGCATAATCATTTACTCAATACTCATGCATGTTTATGTTAACATTCCATGTAGGCTGACATAGATTTGTCTGCTTTCATGCATGTTGATAAATTTTGTTTATTGTATGATGAGGTGCACCATTGCCTTGCAAAATAAAAGACTGTACAATTAGTGTGCTGTGTTTGACTTTATGATGTTTTTACTTGACTGTGTGTTTACTTGACTATGGCATTGTTCCTCCTGCCATATTTAACATGTAATAGGACATTTGAAACTACTCAGAACACTTGTTATACTTGATACTTGTCTTGTTCACACCTAGGCCATGCTACATATCCTTGAACACATGTTTTGGTTATCTACAAATTGTATATGCTGTTAGTGATTACTTACGATTAGATTTGTTTCAAGATTTATTTCCGTATGTTGTTATGTTGCACCTATTTATGCACTAGAATTAAAAAGAGTAGCATTGAACGGAAGAGAAACAACGAGAATTACGAATTAACCTTGTAGTTAAACTTTGAAATTAGTTTAGCTTGAATAGGGCAAAAAATGTGTTCATGTTACCATATTTCTCTCCTGTGCATGAAGCTTTTTGAATCAAGGCACATGATACACCACTTATCACTTTGTGTGATTTCTTCTACAATGGTAACAATGTATTAACATATCAGTTTGTGCTGTTTTTGCATGGTTTCCATACAAACGACTTTAAAAAATGCACAAGAATTTTACGAAGGCAAATAAGAAAGCCATGTAATAGCTTCAAGCAACAAAGGTTATGTTTATGTATATGCATGTTTTGTGATTGTGCAGGTGGTAGGGATGTTGAGGAAGTGTAAAGATGAAGCAGGCTGATAGTTGAAGCAGAGTTTTTGGATGGTATTGATTTGTAATCATTATTGGTAATGAAGAATTGATATATTACCGTGATGATGTATATTCATTTTTTGTATTTTGAATATAAAGTTGTAATATTTTTTGTATGAATGGATCCGTTGCTTTGAATTTATATCAATTTATTTTCTGTTTATTCAGCTTTTGTTGCATTTGCAAAATTTATTTTTTTAAAAACCCAAATGTCAATCACAACGGTGCATAACAGTTGTAGTAGATTTTATTACAACGATGCATAATTGTTGTAATAAAGTTTATTACAACGGTGGAAAAAGTTGTAAAATAGACATATTACAACGGTGTTGCAACAGTGCAAAAAAGTTGTAAAAGATATTAGTCTATTACAACTTCTTAATACACGACGGTTTGCCCACCATTGTAAAATGTATATAACAACGGTGTTCCACCGTTGTAATAGGGTCATTTTGTTGTAGTGGAAGTAGCGCCTCATGGAAGGAACGTCAAACATGTAGTAATTTTTAACTCAACGAGTAATAGTATTTTGTGTAGCTGCAAGAGGTTTGAGTTTGCTGGAATCTTATGGGCTCATGCTTTAAAAGTCCTCTCAATGGAAAATATTACAAGAATCCATAATCAATATATTTTGCCTAGGTGGACAAACAATGCTACAATAAGTCGTCATTCAACATGTACAAACGATCCAAAGATAGAGGCCGTTAGACGCTACAAAGACTTATGCAGGTTGTATACTCAACTTGCATTAAGAGCCGCCGAATCGGAAGAGGCATATCAAATTACTGTATCGGGACATACTAAAATACTATTTGACATAGATGAATCATTCAAAACAAAGGCTAGACATGGATCTTTTCAAGTTGTTGATGAATCTGTTGATATTTCAAAAGTTGTGCATGACCATCGAGTGAGAGGTATAAAAATAAAAGAAAAAGGAAAGCCTGCTACTTATTCTAGACCAAAAGGTGCTTTGGAAAAGGCTATAAAGAAAAAAAGGAAAAGAAAAGAAGAAACAACATTGAATTATTTGAATCAAAATCATCATCTTTTGCATGGGACAATTACACATTCTCAGGTATTCAAATTAATCACTTATCAATTCAAGTGCTACTTTGTGCCGGAAATTAAACTATTTTCTTTTGCTTTAATGATATATTTTCTTTTCATGTACAAGGTATCAACTAACTCTAGTTCAAGTGAGAATTTTCCACCTAACATGTTGAATTTTCCACTCTAATTCTGCCTAACGTGATGCAAGCTTTCAACTTGGAAGAACGAATAAGGAGAATCGAACTTCAAGTGGTGAAAGACAATAAGACTATTAAATACTTTATGTTTTGTACTGGCTTATTCTAATGAAACATTTTGCATATTTTGCCTCAATGATATGGTGCTTTTAGTAGGTAAATATAAATATTTGTAGTTATTAGATTAAATGTTTAAGGTTTTTTTGATAAACACTAAGTTGCTGTTACATGCATGCATGCAAGTGATATGCATGTTTTGCCTTAAGTGATATGGTTACACTACAAGAAAAACCGAGATTAGTGACAGATTTTTAGCAACGGAAAATTCCGTCGCAAATTAGCGGCGGATTTCCGTGGGCTTTGTAAGAGAAAATATTTTGTATTTTATATGTCATCTTATTATAAATTATTACCGTCGAATACTAATTCCGTCGCTAAATCAATGGAAATTACAGCTCTTTACCGTCGTATAATATTTGACGCTAAATTCCGTTGCTAATAGAGTCGGATTACCATCGACATAATTTTGAAGCTATTTTCCTGCAGTTTTCCAAGAGATTTGAAACAAACTTTTATATTTTTTATTTATTAAATGTTTTAAGTTTGTGTTATTACTTAGTAATGAATTAGTAAATTTAAATTTTAAATAATTAATGTTAATAATACATTAGTAATTACTAATAAATAGTAACTATTAGAAGTAAATAAAATTCAATAGTTAATGCTGTTTTTTTTTTGAAAATTAATGTTGATTAATTATTAATTACTATAAAATATAAATAAGAGGTAATATGTAACACCCCGTGTATTCTATAACAGTGAGATTCACAAATTAAAGTATAATTAATTTCAAATCAAAGAATTAAGGGAAACGGGTTACGCCATTGCATTCGCCTCGAAATTCTGCTTGAAATAGAGTCCGAGTTTACGCAAAACGGACAACGTGTGAAGAAGATATCTTTAATTTAAATATCGCAGCAAAACATGAAAAAAAAAAGAATGGGAAACGAATAATGTTTAGCATTGTTCTAGGATTTGTAAGCAAAAGACTTAGTAGCTCATTTGGTTGGAACACATGACTTGCATACGATAGGTACAGAGTTCGATCCCCGCCAGCGCCCTATTTTTTTGTTTTAGGTGAATGGCTTAAAATAGCCTAGTGTGAACGCAGTTCAAAAAGTGGTTTAGTGTGAAAATGGGTAATTGGGAAGATAGAGAAAAAAATGAATATATATATATATACATATACGCATATATATATATATATATATATATATATATATATATATATATATATATATATATATATATATATATATATATATATGACGTGTACGCATCATGTAGCGTACGTTGCGCATTTTTGGTTGTCAAGGATGGTTTTTTTTATCTTTTTTTGGCCTTCTCCAATTTTTAATTATAACAAATTAAAGGTAAGAAAATATTTATTCATATATAAATAAATATTTGTATATGGGTAATTAATACGGTAAAGGGGAAAATGTATCTATTAAATACGTATTTACGTTTGAATTGGTGAACATTTAATACGCTGAGTCATTTCTGACTCATCGCTGAGTCAATGCTGAGTCATTTCTGACTCATGGCTGAGTCAATAGGATAACTCTATCCTGACTGAACGGCTATTGTTGAATCAAGCTCCATCGACGGTCTAAAACAACTCACAAACATTATAAAAAGGGCCTAAGACCTAGCCTAAATCATACTATTTCATTTTAGCCTCAGGCCGCCGCCATTAAACCTAGAGCTATGAATTAAAAATATAAAGAATAAAATTATAGAAGACGGAGGACGATTCTTGAAGGCTACAACTAGAAGCTACAACAACTACGACGCTTTAGACAACGAATTCGAGACTAATTGATTTGGGATTTTTAATTGCTTCATATTGTAAGTTCTATGTTACTTTTTAGGCAAAAACGCAAAAACAATATGGACATGCGACGAATTGAAACCGAATTTATGAACTATTGCTAATCCATTGTTTATATTATTTATCGTTGAATTATAATTTGGGGATATTGCTATGGCAACGTTGCAAGTTAAACTTGTCATGATTTTGATGTTGTTATGAATCACTTGGGCTTAATTGTTTGGCAAGTTGGACTAATACATGTCCATGAAATCGCTATGTTTATTGAAATATTTATGTTGATTAAACCATGCCTATGATGCTAATTAGACCATGGCTATGAATATTGATGGAATTATGCCTGTGGTGTTATTATACCCATCATGATTTATGAAAAATAGGGTATTGCTAGGCTATGATGAAAAGTTGAAATTGTTATAATGTTAGATATGTTAAAAACGCTAAGTTGGAATCATTACGTCTATCATGTTAATTATGTTAAAAACGCTAAATTGGAATCATTATGTCTATCATGTTAACTATGTTAAAAACGCTAAATTGGGATCATTATGTCTATCATGTTAGTTGAGAATCATTATGTTAATAATGCTAAGTTGGAACCATTATGTTTATAATATTAGATGAGAATCATTATGATAAATTGGAATTATTATGTCTATGAGAATCATTATGTTAAAAACGCTAAATTGGAATCCACTATGCCCATTAGGATTACTATGCATTTAATGTTTCATGTTTATAATAAAATTTTTATGATGCCGCAATGATTATTATGCCTATGATGCAAAGTTGAAAACATCATGTTAAATTAAGTTGGAATCATCAATATGCCAAGTTATCACCATACTAGTATTGCAACTACGTGATATGTTATAGCCTGTTTATTATGCAAGTAATGTTATAACTGTCACATATGCCTATCACATGTTTGGTATTATTCCCCTTTATCTCTTGAACTGTTTATACTTGTGAACGAAGTACGTTTATATACGTTGGGGATACGATTGGGTAGAATAGGCAAAACTTGAATTAATTATAAGCATAAACTATGAAATTTGGCATAAGTAGAACATGAAATATGGCACGAAAAACTTGACTTGAACATGCCATAACTTGACTTTAAACATGCCTTAGTTGGGCACGAGGTCGACATATGAACATGATATCAAAATCTGATAAGAACATGGGCATGACTTTAGAAAACAAGAAAGTGGCCAACTCGAGGTTGGGTTGAGTTTGTAGTGTAAATCTGCCTGGAACCGCCCGACAAATCCAGTTGCTACAAACAATAGGATCCAATGTGGGTAGTTGGTCACATCGCGCTTGAAACCCGAGGTTGGGTTGAGTTCGTAGTGTAAACCTGCCCGGAACCGCCCGGCAAATCCAGTTGCTACGAACAACAGGATCCAATGTGAGTGGTTCGGTGCATTAACGAATCAATTAATGCCAAGTAGGGTTAAGTCATGAACATGAAAAGACAACTTAACCAACTTGAACACGATTTGAAGGGCTAAGTCATGAACTTGAAAACGACGACACTTAGCCAACTTGACATGACACGTAGGCGGGTTAAGTCGCGAACTGAAATGACATGCTTAACCATCTTGACATGACTAGACTAGAAAAGGATTGAGTCACGAATTACATGACTTAATCTGTTAGGCGGGTTGGGTCACGAATTACATGACCTAATCTATTAGGCGAAACCCTAGACACGACCCCTTTCAGCAGTAACCCTCTAGATGTATCAAGGTACCCTGGGGCTAGGCCGGGTGGGGGCACGATTACTGGGCTGATTGTAAGAGTTGAACGGCGGCAGTGGGGTACGCCAGTGTAGGTTCGGCGGACTACGATCGTGCACGTATCCGGGGCAGACACTGGGTATCCGTAGATTTATCTGTGCATCTTGAATCGTGTCAGGGGTTGACACCTTAGGGCTGATACACCCGAAGGTGGACCTAGCACAGGTGACTACATTCGTGATTAGCCGTATGACACGGACACTTGACGAGCTAGAACTTGTAGGGAGCCGATCGACTAGATAATCGCTCCGTAGGACCCCGTACTTGGGTCAGACCCCGTTTCAGGGTCATTTCATGATATTGGGCTGTGGGATTTATTTCGTGATTAACTTGTGACACGGGCTTAGTATACTAGTGAAGTCGATGCAACGGATCTCGAACATGTGATGCTTTACTTGACTTGTCTTGACTTATCCTGATCACCTTAGTCTATCTTGTTCACCTTGACACTATTCTTAAGTCTAGTTCCAGTTCATACATGACAGGTTGTTTTAACGGTTTTTACACTAAAAGTCACTAGAACTTACTCAGTCTTTATGACTGACCCTTTTCCTTTCGCCTCTTTTTCTTTCGTTCCCCCCCCCCCCCCAGGTTCTCAGGGAGGAATAACTAGCTCTTAGCTTGGATATCACTTGCTTTGGCTCAGCATGTACGGTTTGCTATGGCTGCTTCTTTTGACTGCACTTGGGGAATAAGCTGTTTTACTGTTTTCAAATTACTGCTTCTTTGGCTATTATTACAAGACAGTTGTAATGAGGTTACTTGAAATGTTTGTAAAAGACATGGTTTAATTTGGAATGAAATGAAGTTCTGTTTTGCTCAGAAATTCTTCCGCTGTTTACTTAATTATTTATTTATGTTCTGTCTTGTGATAATTCTGTGATGTTATCTCGATAATACCTCTCCAAAACTAGGGCATTCCCTTTGTGAGTGACCCTAGCGGAGGTGGGGTGTTACACTTGGTATCAGAGCAGAAGGTTACCAAGACTGGGCAAAAGTTTTGAAAACCTTTTGAATTTTTTTTCAAAACCATTTACAAAGAAGCATTTTCCAAGAAAAAGTTTTTAAAGGCTATTCCCCAAAAGCCATTAGCACTATCCTTTGTTTCCTTGTTTGAATCTCTTTCCCTTTCTTTTCTCCATCTGTAGTCACTGTAGCTTTACCTGCGGCTAATCTTCTTTCTAGCTTCGTAGAGGGTTTTCCCGTATGATGGAGATAGTTTTCGTGAGGCTTGTTAACATGTTATATAGGATAGGTATGAGTGATAAGGATAAAGATAAGGCGGATGAGTCTTCCGGAGTGATTGAGCCAAGCATCTTTGAAGGCGTAAAAGTGGAAACATTGAGGCGAGTTCTGATTCGTGTCTTAGGAACGGAGATCTAGGAGCTAAGGAATCAAGAAGTCAAGCTAGTTAAAATACAGTGGGGTGAAGCCCTAGAAGACGCAACTTGGGAAATTTAAGAAAAGCTAAGCGCGCTATACCCATTTCTTTTTAGGGTACATTCTAGATCTATTTTTCCTATAGGTTTACATACATTTCTCTTGCTATCCATGTTTGTTTTGTTATCTCTTTGATCCTATCTTGAGAACCCGAGGTAGAATATTTTTGGATGTAAACATGTAATTGAAACATGTTATGATTGCGAAATGGTTGCAAGTGGTCGCAAGTGGTTGCTCGTGGATGCATGAATACACATTATGCACTAGATCGGCTCAGGCACATTTACATATTGCATATGCATGAGTGTTTATTTTGGAAACTTGGTTGTGCTATCATTTGGTTGTTGCATATGATTGAATGTTTGAGCACTTATGTAGAAATTGTGAATTATAGTAGGAAAAATTTGCATACATATTGGATTCATTTCACTAAACATATTTTGCATTTAGAAGATCAATCAGGCCTGATCATTAGCATTAGCTAAGGAACATATACACACACTTCGCATATGATCATAAAGCATTAGAAGTCTTTTAAGGACAATGGATACTCGTGTTTGATGGATGAGTAGATGGATGTTTGGATGTTAGGATATACATTCCTCCTAACTTGAAGATTTCGGGGACGAAATCCTTTTAAGTGGGGGAGAATGTAACACCCCGTGTATTCTATAACAGTGAGATTCACAAATTAAAGTATAATTAATTTCAAATCAAAGAATTAAGGGAAACGGGTTACGCCATTGCATTCGCCTCGAAATTATGCTTGAAATAGAGTCCGAGTTTACGCAAAACGGATAACGTGTGAAGAAGATATCTTTAATTTAAATATCGCAGCAAAACATGAAAAAAGAAGAAGAATGGGAAACGAATAATGTTTAGCATTGTTCTAGGGTTTGTAAGCAAAAGACTTAGTAGCTCATTTGGTTGGAACACATGACTTGCATACAAGAGGTACAGAGTTCGATCCCCGCCAGCGCCCTATTTTTTTGTTTTAGGGGAATGGCTTAAAATAGCCTAGTGTGAACGCAGTTCAAAAAGTGGTTTAGTGTGAAAATGGGTAATTGGGAAGATAGAGAAAAAAATGAATATATATATAATATATATATATATATATATACATATACGCATATATATATATATATATATATATATATATATATATATATATATATATATGACGTGTACGCATCATGTAGCGTACGTTGCGCATTTTTGGTTGTTAAGGATGGTTTTTTTATCTTTTTTTGGCCTTCTCCAATTTTTAATTATAACAAATTAAAGGTAAGAAAATATTTATTCATATATAAATAAATATTTATATATGGGTAATTAATACGGTAAAGGGGAAAATGTATCTATTAAATACGTATTTACGTTTGAATTGGTGAACATTTAATACGCTGAGTCATTTCTGACTCATCGCTGAGTCAACGCTGAGTCATTTCTGACTCATGGCTGAGTCAATAGGATAACTCTATCCTGACTGAACGGCTATTGTTGAATCAAGCTCCATCGACGGTCTAAAACAACTCACAAACATTATAAAAAGGACCTAAGACCTAGCCTAAGTCATACTATTTTATTTTAGCCTCAGGCCGCCGCCATTAAACCTAGAGCTCTGAATTAAAAATATAAAGAATAAAATTATAGAAGATGGAGGACGATTCTTGAAGGCTACAACTAGAAGCTACAACAACTACGACGCTTTAGACAACGAATTCGAGACTAATTGATTTGGGATTTTTAATTGCTTCATATTGTAAGTTCTATGTTACTTTTTAGGCAAAAACGCTAAAACAATATGGACATGCGATGAATTGAAACCGAATTTATGAACTATCGCTAATCCATTGTTTATATTATTTATCGTTGAATTATAATTTGGGGATATTGCTATGGCAACGTTGCAAGTTAAACTTGTCATGATTTTGATGTTGTTATGAATCACTTGGGCTTAATTGTTTGGCAAGTTGGACTAATACATGTCCATGAAATCGCTATGTTTATTGAAATATTTATGTTGATTAAACCATGCCTATGATGCTAATTAGACCATGGCTATGAATATTGATGGAATTATGCCTGTGGTGTTATTATACCCATCATGATTTATGAAAAATAGGGTATTGCTAGGCTATGATGAAAAGTTGAAATTGTTATAATGTTAGATATGTTAAAAACGCTAAGTTGGAATCATTATGTCTATCATGTTAATTATGTTAAAAACGCTAAATTGGAATCATTATGTCTATCATGTTAACTATGTTAAAAACGCTAAATTGGGATCATTATGTCTATCATGTTAGTTGAGAATCATTATGTTAATAATGCTAAGTTGGAACCATTATGTTTATAATATTAGATGAAAATCATTATGATAAATTGGAATTATTATGTCTATGAGAATCATTATGTTAAAAACGCTAAATTGGAATCCACTATGCCCATTAGGATTACTATGCATTTAATGTTTCATGTTTATAATAAAATTTTTATGATGCCGCAATGATTATTATGCCTATGATGCAAAGTTGAAAACATCATGTTAAATTAAGTTGGAATCATCAATATGCCAAGTTATCACCATACTAGTATTGCAACTACGTGATATGTTATAGCCTGTTTATTATGCAAGTAATGTTATAACTGTCACATATGCCTATCACATGTTTGGTATTATTCCCCTTTATCTCTTGAACTGTTTATACTTGTGAACGAAGTACGTTTATATACGTTGGGGATACGATTGGGTAGAATAGGCAAAATTTGAATTAATTATAAGCATAAACTATGAAATTTGGCATAAGTAGAACATGAAATATGGCACGAAAAACTTGACTTGAACATGCCATAACTTGACTTTAAACATGCCTTAGTTGGGCACGAGGTTGACATATGAACATGATATCAGAATCTGATAAGAACATGGGCATGACTTTAGAAAACAAGAAAGTGGCCAACTCGAGGTTGGGTTGAGTTTGTAGTGTAAATCTGCCCGGAACCGCCCGGCAAATCCAGTTGCTACAAACAATAGGATCCAATGTGGGTAGTTGGTCACATCGCGCTTGAAACCCGAGGTTGGGTTGAGTTCGTAGTGTAAACCTGCCCGGAACCGCCCGGCAAATCCAGTGGCTACGAACAACAGGATCCAATGTGAGTGGTTTGGTGCATTAACGAATCAATTAATGCCAAGTAGGGTTAAGTCATGAACATGAAAAGACAACTTAACCAACTTGAACACGATTTGAAGGGCTAAGTCATGAACTTGAAAACGACGACACTTAGCCAACTTGACATGACACGTAGGCGGGTTAAGTCGCGAACTGAAATGACATGCTTAACCATCTTGACATGACTAGACTAGAAAAGGATCGAGTCACGAATTACATGACTTAATCTGTTAGGCGGGTTGGGTCACGAATTACATGACCTAATCTATTAGGCGAAACCCTAGACATGACCCCTTTCAGCAGTAACCCTCTAGATGTATCAAGGTACCCTGGGGCTAGGCCGGGTGGGGGCACGATTACTGGGCTGATTGTAAGAGGTGAACGGCGGCAGTGGGGTACGCCAGTGTAGGTTCGGCGGACTACGATCGTGCACGTATCCGGGGCAGACACTGGGTATCCATAGATTTATCTGTGCATCTTGAATCGTGTCAGGGGTTGACACCTTAGGGCTGATACACCCGAAGGTGGACCCAGCACAGGTGACTACATTCGTGATTAGCCGTATGACACGGATACTTGACGAGCTAGAACTTGTAGGGAGCCGATCGACTAGATAATCGCTCCGTAGGACCCCGTACTTGGGTCAGACCCTGTTTCAGGGTCATTTCATGATATTGGGCCGTGGGATTTATTTCGTGATTAACTTGTGACACGGACTTAGTATACTAGTGAAGTCGATGCAACGGATCTCGAACATGTGATGCTTTACTTGACTTGTCTTGACTTATCCTGATCACCTTAGTCTATCTTATTCACCTTGACACTATTCTTAAGTCTAGTTCCAGTTCATACATGACAGGTTGTTTTAACCGTTTTTACACTGAAAGTCACTAGAACTTACTCAGTCTTTATGACTGACCCTTTTCCTTTCGCCTCTTTTTCTTTCGTTCCCCTCCCCCCAGGTTCTCAGGGAGGAATAACTAGCTCTTAGCTTGGATATCACTTGCTTTGGCTCAGCATGTACGGTTTGCTATGGCTGCTTCTTTTGACTGCACTTGGGGAATAAGCTGTTTTACTGTTTTTAAATTACTGCTTCTTTGGCTATTATTACAAGACAGTTGTAATGAGGTTACTTGAAATGTTTGTAAAAGACATGGTTTAATTTGGAATGAAATGAAGTTCTGTTTTGCTCAGAAATTCTTCCGTTGTTTACTTAATTATTTATTTATGTTCTGTCTTGTGATAATTCTGTGATGTTATCTCGATAATACCTCTCCAAAACTAGGGCATTCCCTTTGTGAGTGACCCTAGCGGAGGTGGGGTGTTACATAATAGTAACTAATAAAATACATTGTGCAATTTATTTTGTCCTTTAAAAAAATTAGCAATTTGAATGTGTTTATATTTTGTCCTTTAAAAAAATTTGGTAAGTAAATAAATGTGCAAGGTTTTAATTAGATGAAGAAGTTAATATATTAAAAATGGAGTAAACATTCATAAAAAGAAATAATGTAACTTAAAATTTGAATGAAAATAAATGGCTTATAATTGAGGAGAAAGAAAGGGAACATATTGATGAGGCAATTGAGACATGTTATGGGAAGAAGCAAATATTGGATTTAAATGAGAAAAAAAATCCATAGTTAAGCATTATTTAAAAACAAACGAAATGCATTCATGGAAGCAACAAATAAGGATGTTATGAAATGGAGCAATTAAAATACAGAAGTAGGAATTTCAAAAAAGCGACAAACTTCAATTGAAGAATGGACATTAATTCCTGCCAAAAAGACAATCTGTTAAAGCAGGAATGTTTGAAAGACTTTTTTTAAATTAGCAAAAAAAATCTTTAATGGGAAACCATGGAAAATGATTCTAATAGTTCTTGAAACATACAACCAATTATTTTGTTAAAGTGGAATTCTGAAACAAAAAGTGTGCACATTTTGATGGATAATTTTAAATTATGAAATTTTCCAATTTGAAATGGAATTTTTAGAAACATAAATATTTTTTGGAAAACTTTGGAAATTTACCATCATTTGTATTAGAAAAGTTGGAAATGTAATGTAATTTTAAGAAAAAAGGGTAAATTCTTCATAAAACAAACAATGAATGACATTAATTGTAAATTAATGGCTACAAAAGTATACATTTGTTAGCTTCTAAAATTTGAAATTTATGGATTAAATGTTTTCAACTTTCCCTTATTTCACTCTTCTATGTTATACATAATAAATTTAGAAAGTTTTTTCTAAACTTTTTAGCAGTTACAATGAGGGAAGTGAAACTAATTTGAAGATCTAGGTGATATAAGCGAAAAATGTAAAAATGACTAATAGGATAAGTAAAGAAGATATACTCATATAAATAAGTGTAGAATGATTGTTGGAATTTAGTTAGTAATAAATTTGTTAATTTTCCTCCAGTAATAAAGGGAATTGAGAGAAGTAATGGGAGTAAGACAAAAGTTGTCGTTGATTGCTCTAAATATTTTATTCAAGTAATTTATGACTGCAAACTGTATTATGAAAGGCATCTTTAATATTCAAATAAATTAGAAATAAATAATTTATAAACAAATTGAATGTTTTCTTTTTGAAACATTATTTTGAAAAAGCATTTATTTCATACATCAAATAAACACTGAAAAAGATAATCTTTTTGGTGTTATTAAGTAATTTTTTTCATTTTGCTTTTAATATTTAATAGATTAATTTACTTTGTCATATAAGATAATTCTTTACTTGGTCATATACGTATATAATAGTTATTATAAATTGATTAATAACTACAATTAATTAGTAATTAATATTTAATAAATTTTCTATTAATTAATTACAATTCGAATGTAAAAGAGGTACTTTTGTGAATTAATTTTGGCTTAGGTCATCAGTATTCCAAATGCAAATGTACACCATTATATTAGAGATGTTTTTAAATTTTGGCTCCACACGTATACAGGTTTTGGCTCCAATATCTTAAATCCAAATGTATACAGGTTTTGGCTCCACACGTTGAAATTTTGGCTCCAACTGTTAAAATTTTGGCTCCAATATCTTAAATCTTAACAAGCCTCAAAACAATTTATCAAAAGACAAGAAAAACATCGGAGCTTTTATTGCCGTTAATGGCGATTGGGTCCATACCACTTTCTTCCAATTTCCATCCTCCCTCCCTCTAAAATCGCGTTTTCACTTCGTTTCCGTGTCTCATCCACCCATCCTCGGCTTTTCGATTTACTACCTTCACTCAGCTTTCGCCATCACAGGGATTAAAAACATCGACCCCTCTTTTCAATCCACTTCCAGATCTGCTCTTTCTCGCCGAGATCTACACCTGTGAAACTTTTTCCTTCTTCCGCTTATTTCTGAACTCCCACAACCTAACTCACCTTTAACATGCAGTATGCCTCATGACCCCGCTTTGTCTTCCGACAACACTCACTATAACTGCAACGCTTGGCCTCTCAGCATAGGCTGACCGTAGCTTTTTCATTGGTTTGAATTGGAGTTTCTTCGACAAGCTGTTGAGTTTGTGGTTGTTTTTCTGGTAAGCTTTGTAATTTGACAGTAGTGTGTTTAGTTGGTCTGTAATATGCTTTCATTGGATTATTGGCTTGTGCTATAATTGAGTGTCTTAGGACTTGTGTTTTAAAGTGATTTAATTGTTGTGGCTGCGCCAGTATTTGCTGGAGTTTGTTTTTTTGTTACGTTCAAAAGTTTAGATCTTGGTTTAAAAAAAAGCTTAGGTTATTCTGGCAACCTGTTGTTTACATCGCTTAAAACCATCTGTTGAGTAGTTTACAAATGTTACCCTTTTGCAATACTTATTTAAGTATACTTGCAATACCTGCTCTCTCTTGTTTTATTTTCAATTTTGTTGTTACTTTATTTTAGGAGAGTTTGGGATGGCCTTCTAATCTAATTAATACTCAGGGAAGTTTCTAAATCATTGCTAAAACAATGCTATTACTTCATTTAAGTATTCAAAATTATGAATATACCCAGGGAAGTTGTTGTAAAGCTTGGGATGGTCTTCCAGTCTAATTAATTTCAGTTCCATGAGGTGCGTATCTACTTTGTTTATTTATGTGTCTTTTGTTGGAATAACAATGGAGTAGATGTTGTTTTGTGTGGTTTGTGAACTAACTCAAATAGTGGACTATCTTGATGCAATAATTGCTACTTGGGTTTAGTTTCACCTTTTGTTATTCCATATGCATATTTATCTAAACCTTTTCGATGAATGACAATTTGCTTTGGGTTTGCAATGTTTTAATTATTTCGTACGATGTATATTCAGTCTGCAATAAAAAAAAAATCATTTATTTGGGAATTATGCACAGGTAGTTACACTTCATTTTCAGAGTTACATGAACAAAATAAAAATCGTTTTGGCAGTGGACAAGCTTTCAGTTCCTGATCCTCATCAGCTCTTGGATGATTTGCAACAATCTCTTAAAGAAACAACAGATGTTAATTTATGTTGAGTGGGGAATATCCTTAAAAAAAAGTTGAAGTATATACGTGGACGGTCGAAAAGAAATGGAAGGGATTATAAGGAATGAGTTTGAGGTGAAGGAAGGTTGTGAATAGTGAAGTAGTAGATTTGTTTTGATGAATTGATGATGTTGATTTTCTTGTTATAACATATGTAAATTAATGGAGTAGAATAAGATTAGAAAATGTTCTATTTGAAAAAAAATGTAATGTTGAATGTTTATTATGAGATGCGTGATTAATATAATACAATGATTATAAGATATGTATGTCGATATTAATTATGCTGTATTTACATTAGGATTGTGTATTGAATGGAACATAAATTATGAGTGTATTAGTGTGTGTGTGTGTGTATATAGGCAGATCAGAAGGGGAATAACAACGGATTACCAATAAAAAAATGAGGTTCAGTTTACTTCAATTTATTTTCCGTCGCTAATCCCTTGGCAATTAGTAAGGGTTTACCAACGCCTTTTAAAAATAATAATTTATTATAAATTACTTATCCGTCGGTAAATAGTCGGTAAATAAATTAAAATAAAATTATTAAATAATTATAAAAATAGTAAAATGATGGAAAACTGTCGGAAAACTCATGCTATATTCCGTCGCAAAATCTGACACAAATACTGATCGTTGCTAATCTATGAATTAGAAAAGCGCGAAATTTTAAATAAATTCTGCAAGCGTGCAGATCGTGTAGTATGCAGGTCGAATCACAGGGAGGTAAATTAAATTAAATTATTTATGTAATCTCTTGGGCGCGTTAGACACATCTTCGAGGTTGGTTTTGAAAGCAACAAAATTGAAATTATTATTGAATTAAGCACAGATCTGAATCTAATCAAATCTATATTCAATCCAAATGACCTAGGAAAGCAATAAAAGAAACAAAAATTAAGTTGCAGAAATTAAATAACAAACAGAAATAAATTAGGATTATCGTTGAAACTAATCAAACGATTAATCACTAATGAAATAAGTGCAAAACACAAATAGTGTTCTACCAAATCTAATTGTGTAGAATACTAGTTGATAAGAAAATAAAAAAAATACAGAAAATAAAAGAAGAAAAACTTTGTTAATGTAGGAGAAGATAGAAAATGGGATTCTCTCTTTTTTTTTTTTTTTACAATGATACAATGGTCTTTATATATAGGATGTAGTCTCCTCTTTCTATGTGAATACAAGGCCCACAAAATAAATATATGAAAATATCCTTTCCAAAAATGATGGAATATTCCGTGCTTGATTGAAGAATTATAATCAATGTCCTTCCTTGTGATGCATTGCACGGTCAGTGAGAAGATAAGGATGTGTTTAATTGAAGATGTGTAATTAAAACCTTCCCCTCTTTTCGCATGGCAATTAAATATGATTAATTTGAATTGAATTCCTAAAGGGATTATGCCAAATTTCAAAAAATCCTTAAGTGCATGCATTATATACATACATAAGAATATACACATATAACACATCACTATTCCATATATTCTTCAAAGCAAAGAAGACAGTGTGAATGTTCTTTTCTTTAGCAAAAAGTGAGCTTGACGGGGATCGAACCCAGGTCTCTCTGTCCAGATTTCCGTGCCTTAACCAGTGTGCTACAGCTTCCTTTGTGATTGAAAACTTGTTGAGATGGGAAAGTAGCTTATTTCTCTTATCAAGTGGTCTTTAATAAAATGAAGGAGACTATTATTGAACCTGTGAAAACATACGAGAAAAATACCCAAAGTAACATTTATTTATTTACAAAAGATAAAATATAAGAGTATAAAATAAACACATTTCTATGTTAATCAAATACCCCCACACTTATCTTTTACTCGTCCTCGAGTAAAACAAAAAATTAAAAACTAACTAGATAGGTCACACTTTCGTAGGAAGCACGATTGCATTGAGCGTATGCAACAAGCCGTTAATCCTCTAGGTGTCCCTAGTAGGACGAGTGGTGTCTCGTGAGGGTTTTCAGCGGATACTACCCACAAAATCCAAATGCAGTATGCTATGATTCTAATGAAACTACATGAATGCAATGGACATATGCAAAAATAAGAACGAAAAATGAAAACACGACTTATTTTAGGAAAGTGGTACAACAAATTAAGTTAATAATTTCTAATCAGTTGATTTTATTTTAGTTACCTCGACTTGTCACAAATTTTCAATATAAATCAAGTTTTCAAATGTTAATTCCAGTTTGGCCAGTTAGTTCGGTTGATAACATAGTGCAGCCATGAAATAAATTCTTAGTTTGCTTGACACAGTTTGCAAAGTGGTATTCTAATTTTCTCATGTATGGCTAGTCAAATCAATAAGGTCAAGAAGTGTTTGGGCATCATCGCTTATTCTTTATTCTATAAAATTTTAAAATTTATGATTAAGTACATACACCTAACTAAAAAGACCAAGGTTTACCACCCATGCACTGCCTCGCGGACTAACGGAGAGTAGGTAAAGAGCTTGGCGGATTGTGCAGGCCGACTTTGACTTTGTCAACAACGTGTCGGTAATCCTTAGGTGTCCAATCTCATAAAATGAGACCAAGATATTCCAACGCTGACTTTGTCAACAACGTGTCGGATAGAGCTTGGCGGGTTTGCACACCAACGCTCGATATACAAGCAATGTTGGATACCCTTGGAATACTATTATTATTATTATCGAAAATATAAGCACAAAAGAGAGTTACGCGAATTCAACTTAACACAACTTAGTTTTAAAGATTTGAAAAACCAATATAAGTATTTTAAGTCCTCCACTTATTTAAACAAAGTCTACAATATAGAATAGATTTCTTGGCCATCACCTAAGAATCTCCCTATGTACCGGTTACACTATTATCCCTCAAAATTAAACTTTTCATTATATTTCTAATTCGAACTAAGTTGAGAGAGAAAAACACTATCAACTGGCTAAAAATTGTAAAGTTATTTTGCTGTATCAATTGAAAATGAGTCGTATTTCAAAAAAAAAAAATTTATGGTATGTTACTACAATCTAAAATGTATGATAGTCCTACTTAAATGGCTGAAAATAAAAAGAAATAAAAACAAAGAAAATAAAAAAAAGAAATAAAAACAAAGAAAAATGATAATGGATGAAATGCAGACTCCCCCCCCCCCCCACACTTGAACTAAACAGTGTCCACACTGTAACGTTTTCTAAATTTGAAAGATCGCACCCAAAGATGGATTAAATGTAAAATGACTTGTAAAATGAAATGCAATCTAACAATATGTAAGAATGGATCATATGTACAATGATATATGTGTTTGCGATGTATGCGATGCAAAGAGTGCCACCAACTTTCCCCCCCACACTTGGTTCTTGCCCTATGAATCCCATTTCCATTGTGTCTAGACATGTTTTCTAACAAGCAAGAGTTTTTGAAAACCATCTCATCTTTATACCTCGATTTGTAGTCCAGGAGATAAACATCTAGGGTCATCCTAACCTGAAGTTTTTCAACCAAGCCAGCATTCCAAAGATAATTCATGTGTTCAACAAATTTATCAGTGTAATTGTTCAAAAATTTGTGATCGTATATAAATCCAGTGAAATTTGAATTCTGATTGTTGTTCAAAACTATGTGATCACATTTCTCAGTTTCATTAATTGACAATGTATTTTCGACACTGACAATTTCAAGTTCATTTGAAATCTCAAAATTTTCAAACTTGGATTCGTGGCCTAATTCTGTTTCATCCTCATTCGGCAACTCCTCTTCATTCAATCCAAAAAATTCATGTTCATTGAAATTCTTCTCCAACTCTGAGTTTTTGAAAAATTCAACAGTTTCATTTTGTTCAACTTCTAGAATTTCAAGTTTTTCACAGCCTGAAAGAGGAAGGTCAAAATCTAAGCTTAAATCTTTTTTCTGAAAAGAGTTGAAGTCCAAATCATTTGTTGAATTTTGAAAAACTTCATCAAGACGATTATTCTCAATTTCCAAAGTCGTTATTTGAAAATTTTCAATGTCTGTAGAAATTGGGTTATTTTCTGATTCAAGGCTTGGTTGAATTTGATTTTCTTGCTCACATTGTTCTTTCAAGGATGTCAATAAACAAAGAAGTTCATCGGCCTTTTTATTTAGTCTTTCTTCCCTCTCTCTAAGAATGTTAAGACGATCGTTGATTTGAGAGCTCTCGTTTTGGATTTCTTGATTTTCAAAATTGTAGTCCACATCAATTCCACAATCAATATTATTTCCAATGTGGTAGTTGTTTGAATTTTCAGAAAACTGACAATGATATTGGAAATCATTTTGATCATAGAAATTTTGTTCATAACCAAAACTGTTAAAATTTGAGAGAGAATTGCAATTTTGGTTAATTTCAAGATGTTGATATGGGCTATAATTTTGAAAATTTTGGTTTTCAACCCCATAATGATGTGGATCAAAGCCATATTGAGATTCAAAGTTATTTTCATGTGGATGTGGCCCATAATCGAAGTTATTGAAATTTAAATTGAAATCGTCGTTTCGATTATATCTATGATTTTGAAAATGTTGGTCAATTGGAAAATTTTGAAAATTGGCATCGGGCTCACCAAATTTTGGAAAATCTTGCTTCATGAGTTGTATTTCATGCTCATACTCTTCCAGTGAACGTCTACTCAGGTTTTTATCCCACATTTCTCTCCAAGATTTTTTTGAATTAGACATTTGAATGCAATCAAGAGAAGACAGAAATTATTCTTAGTTCAAAATAGTATAAAGGAATGAGTTGTACTCTATTAATTAACTGACTCAATTAGAAGGGGGAAGAGGGTCTTATGGCCGTTCACGTATAGTATAAATACTAAGGGATACGACCAATGTTTTACGGGTAGTATGCAACCTCTTTTGCTAGAAGTTCAATATATTGAACTACTATATATCCGCGATCTAATTATACGAGACAGTCAACTTTACAAAGCACCACTTTTCAATTATATTATTTTGAAATATGAAAATTTTATTGTTGAAAAACGATGAGAGCGATGATACAAGGTATGTAAATTCGTTCTTCACAAACAGATTCAGAAATTTACGTCACAGAACAGACACAGAAATATAAATTGCAGAATTAAAATTTACATTCAAGCCGCTGCCCCTGCAGAAAATTTTTACAACAATTGTCTATATTTTTTTTTCTTTTGCAGCAGAGCACCTATAGAGTTAAAAGAAATTTACAGGGGAGTATGGCAGTCCGTCCAGTGAATTTGGGAAGCGCTAGCGCGTTCACACCCCACTTGGTGTGCAACCGCTCCAACAATTCAACTTGCAAATCTCTGAGTCCCTTGTTCGTTTGTTTGAATCCGTTTCTTCTTTTGGCTTCTAATTTGTTTTGAGCTTTTTCCTTTTGTGTTTTTTTTTGCAAAAAAAAATAAAACAAGCAAAAAATAAAATAAAAAGATAAACTAAGTTGAAAGGAAAACAAAAACTAGGCTAAGCTAAAATAAAACAACAGGACTCAAATGAAAAAAAATAATGGATCTAAAGCTCAACTAAGATAACGATGTGGACCCCTTTAGACTAAACACAAACAAAGCAGGGATTCACAATACAAAGCAGCAAATCACAATTTCACTTTTAAGGACTTACACGTCCCTGTTTAATAGGAGAAAAATTTCGTACCAACAAAATGTCTTAGAAACAAATCACTCTCGGGTCTCAATACAGAATACAACTTAAATCAGAAGAGTTGAATCAAATGAAAACTCTCGCCCCGTTTTCTTTTTTTAGTTCTATTTCTTTCTGTCTATGAAATGATACCACAATTTAGCTTCCCAAAAACAATCGAACTACAAAGATATGGCCTTGCGTTATCAAGCAAATCAACTCGGTCCCCAATATACTCACCCCAAAACACAGCAGCAAAAATAAATACTCCCCACTCCTGCTAAACAAATAACCCACGCCAGCTATTATTCCTCAGAGAACACAAAAGAAAAAGAAAAAAATTCGAACAAACAGACTTACGCTTCCCCGTTTTTTTTTTTGTATTCGGTTCTTCAATTCGATACTGGGTTCGGAGTTTTGGTATGAGATGGTATGGGTTTGGATTGTCTGGTGGTTGAATGGCTTGTGAATGAGGGAAGCTGGTGAGATAATGATAGGTTATGGGATTGATTCAGTGAAAAGGGGGGTTTGTTGAAGGTTCTGTTCTGTGAAGTGATGACAGAAGTGGTTAGGGCAGACGAAGGATGTTATGGGGGTAATGGACGGAGGATTGGGTTGTGCATGAGAGAGTGATGAATTTTTAACACTGAGTTTGGCTTGCAAAGGGGAAAAGATTGCGGCAGAAGAGAAAAGATTTAGAATTTTTTTTTCAGTGCTCAGGGAAAGAGATTGAAAGAGTTGGAAAGAAATTGAATTGTGAGGAGGAAGGGAAATAAATAAGAAGGGAAACAAATCAAACAAAATTTGCTTTGCTTTTTTTTTTTTTTTTTTTTTTTTTGCTTTTTTTTTTTTGAAGAAAACCGTGAAGAGAATATAGGAAGGAAAGAGATTGTAAGATTGGAAAGAAATAAAGCAAAAGTTGAAAGTTTTTTTATTTTTTTATTTATATATATATATATATATATATATTTGTAAATAGAAGGAAGAAGAGACTACTCAAAAGAAAAGAAGGACTGAAAACGGGAAATAAAACCTAGAAATTTTGGCAAGAATGGAAAGAAATAAGTCAAAATAGGGAATCTTTTTTTTTTGAATTGCAAAAGGAGAAACTAATGTACTAAAAGAAGAAATATGGTGAAAGGGAAAGAAATCGAATAGAATAATAGCAAGTTATTTTTTTTCTTTTGTAAGAAGGAAGAAAGAGGATATATAGAAAACAAGGAAGTGAATGAAGAAGGGAAGAAATCAGAAAAAAAAATTGCAATATTTTTTTTTCTCTTGCTTAGTATATGACAGTACCAATGCAATTGATATGCCACATCGCTAATCGAGATTTTTTCTATATATACACGAAAAACAAAAGGAAAAATAAAATTAAAAAAAACTAACACGAATCAAAAATTAAATAAATAATAAAATTTAATTGTTGCCTCCCCGGCAACGGCGCCAAAAACTTGATCGTCGCTAATCTATGAATTAGAAAAGCGCGAAATTTTAAATAAATTCTGCAAGCGTACAGATCGTGTAGTATGCAGGTCGAATCACAGGGAGGTAAATTAAATTAAATTATTTATGTAATCTCTTGGGCGCGTTAGACACATCTTCGAAGTTGGTTTTGAAAGCAACGAAATTGAAATTATTATTGAATTAAGCACAGATCTGAATCTAATCAAATCTATATTCAATTCAAATGACCTAGGAAAGCAATAAAAGAAACAAAAATTAAGTTGCAGAAATTAAATAACAAACAGAAATAAATTAGGATTATCGTTGAAACTAATCAAACGATTAATCACTAATGAAATAAGTGCAAAACACAAATAGTGTTCTACCAAATCTAATTGTGTAGAACACTAGTTGATAAGAAAATAAAAAAAATACAGAAAATAAAAGAAGAAAAACTTTGTTAATGTTGGAGAAGATAGAAAATGGGATTCCCTTTTTTTTTTTACAATGATACAATGGTCTTTATATACAGGATGTAGTCTCCTCTTTCTATGTGAATACAAGGCCCACAAAATAAATATATGAAAATATCCTTTCCAAAAATGATGGAATATTCCTTGCTTGATTGAAGAATTGTAATCAATGTCCTTCCTTGTGATGCATTGCACAGTCAGTGAGAAGATAAGGATGTGTTTAATTGAAGATGTGTAATTAAAACCTTCCCCTCTTTTCGCATGGCAATTAAATATGATTAATTTGAATTGAATTCCTGAAGGGATTATGCCAAATTTCAAAAAAAAATCCTTAAGTGCATGCATTATATACATACATAAGAATATACACATATAACACATCACTATTCCATATATTCTTCAAAGCAAAGAAGGCAGTATGAATGTTCTTTTCTTTAGCAAAAAGTAAGCTTGACGGGGATCGAACCCAGGTCTCTCCGTCCAGATTTCCGTGCCTTAACCAGTGTGCTACAACTTCCTTTGTGATTGAAAACTTGTTGAGATGGGAAAGTAGCTTATTTCTCTTATCAAGTGGTCTTTAATAAAATGAAGGAGACTATTATTGAACCTGTGAAAACATACGAGAAAAATACCCAAAGTAACATTTATTTATTTACAAAAGATAAAATATAAGAGTATAAAATAAACACATTTCTATGTTAATCAAACACTGTCAAGGTTTTTACCGACCAAATCAATTTGTTGGAAATCCGTCGCTAATGCCTATTTAGCGACGGATTAGAAGCGGATTTTGCCGCTGCTAATTGCGATTTTTCTTGTAGTGTTATTTGATGTCGAAATAAAGATGGGATGGTGCAATTCTCGTATGATTCAAAAGATAGTGCTGTGCCTAATGTATTAAAATACTTTATGTTTTGTACTAGGCTTATGGCTTATGCTAATGAAAGATTTTGCATGTTTTGCCTCAAGTGATATGGTCAGTGGAGGAACTACATTGGGGCCAGTGGGGGCCATGGCCCCCCCAACCCAATGTGGTTCTTCCATGTATATATAACTGATATATTAGTTATTAAAGTAAATGCATTATTTCACTAAACACGGTTATCTTGTCAGTTGTAATGATGGTTGCCATATAAATTCATTGTTTGGAATATGAACTGGTTTCTTTTTTTGAGATATACATGTTATGTCAGATCAACATGACATATCTTTCGTCTTATTTAGGAACAGTTCTTGCACATCTGAATATCAAAATAAAAATTATTTTACATCATCCGCAGTTTTATATATCTGATATTGTAAAGTTAAGCATGCAAATTGGCTCATGAGCACGAGATACCATGGAGTAAGCAAAACTAATGAGCGAAACATGAACATGAACCAGACTCCATGAAATAGGACTACATGAACAAAACAAAGGCAGGATAACATGAAGAAAAGAAAATAGAGCATATGAGCGAAACATGAAATAGGAGTACATGAATCAGACTCCGAGCTGAAATGGAGGACTGTGGCGCACAAGTTTGGCAGCAAAAGCTTAATAAAAAGGACTGCTAAACGAGGTGACTGTGGCGCATAGGTTTGCTCCACCTTCCCCCTCTCCCCCCCCCCCCCAAAAAAAGAAATTTTGGCCCTTACATGGTTGCATTCCCGGTTCCGCCCCTGGATATGGTGCTTTTAGTAGGTAAATATAAATATTTATAGTTGCTAGATTAAATGTCTAAGGATTTTTGGATAAACAATGAGATGCTGGGATATGCTTGCATGCAAGTGATATGCATGTTTTGTGTTAAATGATATGGTTACTTGATGCCGAAATGAAGATGGGATGGTGCAGTTCCTATATGATTCAAAAGATAGTGTTGTACCTAATGTATTTTGGTTCTTGGATAGTCTATTAAAAAAAACTGAAATGACAGAATAATGCTGTGTTTTGTACCAAGTGATAATGTTGTGTTTTGTTCTTGTTTTAGTAGGTAAACGCTTGGATGTTGTGTTTGTAAATTATGTTTTTGTTTGTACTATGCTGGAATGCTATGTTTTGTAATTTATGTTTTGTTTGTACCATGCTAGGATGCTATGTTTTGTAATTTATGTTTTTTCTTGAAAAAAAACGAAGAAGAAATCCAAAAACACAATATTACTCAGGAAAACAATAAGCTAGGATGAATACAGCCTCAAAGATGATCATGCTAGCTTTGATGTTTTACTTCACCAGTCATCAAGCTTTTGGTGTTGCGTGTTGCAATGAAGTTCAAGTTTGCATGGACTGAGCCATAAGATTTTACTATTGTAAAAGCTACACCATTGTGTAGTTAATGTTTAGTTTGCGGGGGTGAAATATGGTAGCAGTTCCAAGAACCCATTAGTTGTTTACTTATTTACATGTTCTACCACTGAAATTCTAATGTTCGGGTGATTGATCTTTTATTTTTTGATAACTTGAAGATTACTTGTTGAGGGATTTGATATGAAGTTAAAAAAAATGAAGGAACTTGTGTAGGTTACAGTGTAATAAATGCTGAAAGAATCAGAGAGGTAACATTGTATAATTACACAGTCAAGTTGCAAAGTGTAAAGGACACGTGGTAGAAAATTAATAGGTGAACCATTGGACCAGACAAAACTTGGTCCAGACGATCTCTACCCCTTTGTGTATGCCAACAACTCTTTTACTGAACGACAACAACTTTGGGAATTATTAAGACATGACGCTTCTGCTATCCGGTTGCCATGGTTCGTTTCAGGGGATTTCAATGATGCTCTCAACGTTACGGACAAAAAAGGGGGACTTCCTATTCCTTTTTCCTACATTCATTCTTCTAAATGCTGTCTTTACAATTACGGCCTAATTGAATCTACTTTGAAGGGATGTAAGTTTACATGGCAGTACCGGGGTGTCGCAACAAATATTGATAAAGTTCTCGTCAACTACGACTTGATGACAACTTGTCCTAATTTCATAACCGTAGCGTTGCCATCAACGTTTAGTGATCATACCCGTATTTTGTTGACATTCAACAAACAAACCAAGCAAGAAAAAGGGTTGCCATTTCGTTATGATAATAACTGGCGTTTTCTCCCACGTTATCTATAGTGTATACTACAAGGCTATGAATCTACTACTTGGCGGTCGGTGGCCTACCAGTTCATTCACAAGCTTAAAACTATGAAGGGAAACTTAAAAGCATGGAACAAGTTGAGAGATAAGAATAACAAAATCAAGAAAATACAGGAAGTCTTTAATTCTGCTTTTCTACAACTAGATCAAGATCCTGATAACACTCTTTTATGTGACATGGTGCATAAGATAAGTACAAATTTAACAGAGAAGCTTCAGAAGAAGCATTTACTAGTACAACAACAAAAAAAGGTGCTCTGGCCACAGCAGGGGGATAGTAGTACAAGATTCATTTACGCAAAAATGTCCATGTGTAGACAAAGAAATAAAATTCAAGCTTTGTTAAAGTCGGACGGAAGTTATATTTATGATCATGAACAAGTCAAGAACGAAGCCATTTCATATTATCAAACTCTGTTTAATATGTCATGTTACGCACGATTTTCCAGCTATATCAGTTCAAAAAAAGATAAACATTGAAGTCAAAAGATACTCAGTTTCAACTATGACCATGGATGAAATCAAAGCAAATTTATACTCCATTGATGATGCTAAGAGTTCGGGGCCAAATGGTTTTTCTTCCAAGTTCTACAAATTGCACTGGGACCTCCTAAAACAAGATTTATTCTAGATGATCAATGAAATATATTAAACAAAGAGACTACCTCTCGGTTTGAACCATAATTTCATTATGTTGTTTCCCAAAAAAGATAAACCACAAACGATTGCAGATTACCGTCCTATTTCTTATGCAAATGTGCTTTACAAAATTGTTACCAAAATCTTATGTAATCGAGTTAAATATTTCTACCCTCAATAATTATAAATAACCAATCGACATTTATACCAGGAAGAAATATTGGTGAAAATGTGCTACTGGCTCACGAACAGGTTAGGGACTTTGCTAGACAAGGAAAAGGGTAGAAATGTATGAAAGTTGATCTTCAAAAAACATACGATATAGTAAATCGTGGTTTCATTTGTCACATGCTTACGAAAATGGGTTTTCCAAACACTATTGTCTAGCTTATACATGAGTGTATAAC
Source organism: Allium sativum (assembly GCA_030737875.1). Classification (NCBI taxonomy): domain Eukaryota; kingdom Viridiplantae; phylum Streptophyta; class Magnoliopsida; order Asparagales; family Amaryllidaceae; genus Allium; species Allium sativum. Next base: position 170,586,850 of record CM060924.1, on the reverse strand, counting down.
TACCCAACGTTTTCTATCATGATCAACCGTAGACCGTATGGATTTATAGATTCTAACCAAGGCCTTCAACAAGGGGACCGCTCTCACCCTACCTATTCTGCATAGCCGTGAAATATTTTTCGCTACTTATGGAGGAAGGTGTGTTATATGGTCAGCTTATTCCTACTACTACAATGCGGCCTACATATCTTATCTACTATATGTTGATGATGTGATGATTTTTCTCGCTGCTACTACTGGAAATGCAACTTACATGACTCAGATTTTTAATGCTCTCACCCAAACTATAGGTCTACATGTTAATCAAACCAAATCACATGTCTATTACAACAAAAGGGTAAAGAAAAATGTTGAAATATTTGCAATTTTAAGAATATAAGAGCATAGTTTACCAGTCAAGTACCTTGGAGTTCCTCTGACATCCGATTATATCCATGCAATGCACTGTTCTCCCCAGTTAAACAAGAACATTAATAAGTTTGAAGGATGGGATTGTAGTTTTCTAACTATGGCTGGTAGAGCTGAGCTTATACACAGTACGATAACGCTGATATACAATTTACCAGCCTCCGTATTAAAGAAAGTAGATAAATTATGTGAAGAATTTTCTAGAAGGGTAAATTACATAAAATATCGTGGGATATATTGTGTAGACCTAAGGTTGAAGGCGACATAGGTCTACGTAAGTTTGTCGACTTAAACACTACTACACGATTAAAACTATTATGGAAGTTACTGACAATGTGTTCTTAATGGTCGAGTTGGATGCGAGCGAATTACCTAAAAAATATGAATTTCTGGACTGCTCCCATTAACAACAATTTTTCGGGAACTATGAAATCAATTTTCAGACAATGAAATATGGCCAAACAAATTACGACTAGAATTATAGTGAATGGTGAACAAACGAATTTATTTTTTGACCCATGGATAAATCACAAATCGTTAGTGGGTCTAATTGGTTGGAGCCATGTGCATGTGAAATCAAGTAGTGACTGCAAAGTCAGTTGTATTCTGCATAGTCGACAGTGGCAAACACATTTGTTATCTGAAACTAGGGAAGTTGGAGATCAAATAACACAAGTTCGCGTGCTTTCAGATCAGAATCAGGATTATTGGCAATTAACAGCCACCAACAAGTTCAAGTTTTCACATGTTTGGGATGCTATTGGAAAACACAAAGAACAAGATCAGAACTTTAAGCTTATATGTAATAGTAAAGTGGAAAAGAAGTTCTCCTTTACAACATACATGGCGTATCTAGGTCGCTTAGCAACTATAGATCGATTAAATACTTGGGGAATTACTGTGACATCTTACGTGTTCTATGTGGTAATTATAAAGAAAGTCATGATCATATTTTCAGCAATTGTGAATATTCGGCTTACCTTTGGAATCATTTATGCTTCAAATTGGAAGTGCCTCTGCTCTCCGCTACTGACCTTCTAGCTCGATTGCCACAGCTCCGATCTCTTCTACCAGCAAGCCCTCTCTACAAGGCTTTCGCCTTTACTGCAGCATCCACCATTATTCACCAGATTTGGGTGGAAAGGAACCGGCGGCGATGTGAAGCCAAATCACTATCTGTGCCTCAGAGGTTCAAACTAGCCGAGATCGAAATTCATCTTTAATTTGAATGCCGGTATACATTAAGCAAACTCCAAAGTGACGAAAAATTGCTTCTTCAATGATGAAGCATGGACCTAAAAGACGCTGGATAAGCTTTAAATGTCCGATGGCAATTTTATGGTGTAACTGGGTTAGACCAGTTGTTCTTTCGATTGTAAGCGATGGTGTGTATTCTTGTTTGATCTTGGGCTTTATGAAGCCCACGTAGGCTTGCTATTTTTTATTTTAGAGTTTGTTGTATATTATTCTATACAGAGCTCTATAATAGCTGATGTCACACTCTTTTTCCTAACTTCGATGGTAGGGTTTTTTAAGGAGGCGAATCATGCTATTGGTTCTTCGACGTCATTAATAAAGAACCGTCTTTCAAATACACACACACACACACACACACACACACACATATATATATATATATATATATATATATTTATGGGCGTTTCGGGGCATCCTTGTTTTGTAGCACCCTTTAGCACCCTAACCCATTCGTGAGCTACACCAATTCGAATCTAGCAAGAATTTGTAGATGTCCAATCCACAAATATATAATCATCTATCCAAGCACTACTAAAAAACATGTAAAATGACTATGAAAATTTTCGATGCCATTTCGATGTACAAAAGGCGGGGAATCGGATTGGCGTCGAAAAGTTGTAAAATAGAACATAGGCATCAGAATGATGTCAAAAACATACCGATGTTATTCCATTGCCAAACTTTTGGCCATCCATATCAAATTTGAAACTAAATCTGAAACGTTGATTAAATTCGTCATAGTAAACTCTTTTTTTTTCTTGCCCACATGCTGCCTCCCAATGGTCTCCGCTATTCACTTGCTCACGAAAACAACTCACGAAAAAAAATACCTAACATAGAAAATCAGATCTCTAAATAAAAAAAGTTAATACCATAAGTAATTTTGTATTAAGCTCTATTACCTATGATCTTCATGGCCCTTCCTCTTCAGTTTCTCTTAACGCCTTGTCACAACTACAATCAAAGTATTAGGCGCGATGAATATGCGAACGGATCTGAATTGCGATTTGATGAATAGGCATATAATCAAAAATAGGCATACGATGAAGTATTAAGCGGATCTGAATAGGCATACAATCGTTGTATTAAGCATGAAGAATAGGCGATATCGTGTGATGAATAAGTGTTGCAATTTGGTGGCATAAGGATATGTAGTGCGGTGGCTCTGGTGATAGAAACAGGTGAGGAAGGTCGGATAATTATTGTTGCTTTCTTGATGAGGCGAACAACGTCATGGTTATGGTTGAACATGGTTGGGTTTAGAGTTGTTTTTGAGGTTGCTGGAGCTTGAGTTAGATGAGTAAAATTGGTAATTTCTATTATGATTTCTTATAAATCATCGAGTCAGTCATCTTCCCCTGTGAAGCTTAGGGTTTCCAGTAATCCCACACATTTCAACAATTCCACCTAGCAAGATGAATAGAGGAGGGAGAAATGAGGGGTTCAGAGTTCTTTAGGCTACTTATTTGGTTCTGACGAAGCTCCAAAACCTGCAGCGGAGAAACCTGCTGAGAATTCTGCTGCTCCTCCCCATATGGAGAAACTCAAGGAAATTTCTGCAGGCATTCAAGGGACAGCAGGAAACAACTATTTTCGAGCTGATGGGAATAACACTGGAAATTTTCTCATTGACTGATCATCAACAAAGGTGCATGCTGCTCTCGGCGGAGGTTCCTCGCTTGGATACCTCTTTGGAAGTGGTGGTAAGTGATGCTCTTATTCTGTCTTAGACTATTTGTCAGAACAACATAATTGATGACAAATGAAACCTCAATGATGAAATAATTCTGTCGTTTCAATTAGCTATACGATTATGTATTGTAAATAGATGCATGCTACAGTTTAGGAGGGATTCTACCTGTTTCAAGATTTCGTCGAAACCTCTGATGTTTCAAGATTTATTTTTAATTGATTTTCTTATAAATTAAATATTTTATAGGATTTATTTTGAAAATTAACAATTTAAAATTTATTTAAATCGAAGTTAGAACGTATAATTTTTTAAAAAAAAATTTATAAAATGAGCTTGAAATGGCGTGGTAGTTTGAAAATTCGACTTTAAATTTCAAATGGATGTACATGATTCAATATAAATTAGAATTGGATAAAACAAGAAACATTAGAATATTTTGAAATATAATTTTCTAACGAATGTAAGAAATTGAGATTTCACTTTATAAATTGTAAGTTATGTCCAGTTAAAATTCAGAATAGTCGTTATGGAATTTATATATATCTTAATTTATATATAGCCCTTAAAAATAGTCATTTTGCAAACGGCCTCCGTTTTCGACGAAACCACTTTTGTCTGGGATGAATCAAATGATTGTTGCACTAATGCTGCATGCACAAGCACATAGACCACCACAGAATGCTGGAATATGCCATTATTCAGGTAGAGAGGCTGAAGAAAACAAATACATGTCCTCAAAAGTAGGGGGACAGTGGAAATGGAATAGAGATGGGCCTAAGGCATCACATGTTATCTTACCTCATATGTACCATGAAGGTCAAATAATTGATGCATCAAGACCTTCATATCCAGGTAAAAGACCATATGGAATACTAGGCATAGAGAAGCAAGTAGTTAAAGACCCAAGAGCTCCATCCCATGAAGCTAACATAGGGGTGGGTTATAAAGACAATGTTGTTCTCCCTCAAACTTTGGAAAGTCTTGACCAGAAGGTTATTCAAGATATTATTGAGTTGACCAAGGAGCTTGAAGACGTAGAGGGCAAAGAAAATGCGAGGCACAGGGAGAGAATGATGGAAATAAACTCAAAATATCAAGGGAAGCTGGTGGAATTGAGAGCTAAACAAGCAAACAAAAGAAAAGAGGTCCTACGTATAGAATCGGCTGCGAGGCATAATGAATACCAAAAATTGTAGAGCTGCAACAGCGGGCATATATGATTGGTTATCAAGCAATGTACGACGTTATGAACCTCATGGATATGGGCCACGAGGTGGGTCCATTAGCAGTGGTTACAGTGCTGCTTCAGGCAGTGAGTTAGAATCTGGATATGGAGATCAAACCCTGAGTCGAGGGTATCAGCAGCCTCATGGTCGTGTCCTGGTGGCATGGCTTACAATTTTGATGGTGGATATTTTTTAAGAACAAAAATAGCTTGCCAATCTTAAGTTTCTTGTATGAGTGGTATATCTGTTTGCTTTTGTTTTCATCATTCAGGCTTTTGCATATTGTTTGGCTCTTACGTGTATTATCAAGCTTTATCGAGAATATTTTGCTTTGCAAAAAAAAAAAAGGCGATTAATGTTGTCGAGGAAATTTTTTCTTCAAAAATTGTGAATTTGTTGGCTATGTAAACATGATTTTCGTTTAAATTTGTGTTTGTGTGACACTAGTTTAAGTTGTATCAGATAATGCTATGACATTGGGTGCTATGTAGATGTTTCATTGATTATACTGCTATTTTTTATTGTTGTATAATGTTCTTTCTTGATATTGTTTTGTTATATATATATATATATGAGGAAAGTTCAATGACACCCCAAATAGTTAGCACCCCAAATGCCCCCAACAGAAACCAAGTGTTTATAGTAGTTTAAGTTAGTAGGAGGTGAGAGAATGAGTGGAGGGAGAGAGAAACGGGATATGTGGTGGAAATCAGGGGGCATGTAGGGGTGCTGCACTGTTTCGGGTGTCATTGAACGCTCGCCTATATATATATATATATATATATATATATATATATATATATATATATATATATATACACACATATGGGAAAGTCCATTTAAACACAAAATGTTTACACAAATATAGACACAAACAATCTCAACCACAAGATCTTCCCTTGAATTCCACCTCACACATAAAGACAAACAAATTCTACGGTTCAGATTTTGTGTTTCTAACTCTGTGTTTAATTTTGTATCCCAATAGCCGCTCCATATATATATATGTATATATATATATATATATATATTACAACTAAAGCATTAAATATTTGTTGTTCCACTGTCAATTTTTGTGTTATAAATATTTACTGTTTAAGTGTAAATTCAATGATAATAAAGATTTACATCGTAAAATGAATGTCTGCACCATAAACTGCCTGTTTTTGCTGGAAACAAAAAATATTTTTTTCTGAGGTAAGTGAATTTTAAAAGTTTCTTTTATATTTACCGTTAATTTATTTGGATTAAATCCTATTCCTTATAGGAAAAAATTCAAACTCCTTAAAATATTCAAATCACACTTTTATCCGCGAATCACTCTTAGCTAATGGTTAAAATATGGAACTCAATTCTGACACATCAAGCTATGTAACCGTACACATGAGGACAATAAATATTTTCGATGTATTTTTTAATATCTTTTGAAATGTACGTTGAATAATTCAAACTTGCTGATCATGGATGGAAGCACAAATCAAAATACATGCAGGAAGAATAAAAAATAAAAAGTTGATCACACTAGGAGTTTTCATATTGGTTTGTAATTACCCTACATTTGGTCTTGTACAATTATTTTCATAAATTTATTTTCAATATAAAATTCCAATACAATCTTGATTTCAAGGTTACATGACACAGCTTCGAATTCTGAAGGCTCTGAGTACACCCGCTTGATTCATTAGCAAACAAGCACTACCATATGATTTCACAGGTGATACACTTGGATAACACACGCTACCACACATGCCTACAATTATTTAAGTATGGTTTGATAAATTTTACATAGCTAATTCCTTGATTTAGAGTTCAATTGATCATGTAACCTCTTTAGTTACACTTTGATCTTGATTTGAATGTCAAAGTGAATAGAATCGAGTGAGAAATCTATGGAGAATCAAATCAATAGTGTTTGAATTTGATCTGACTTGAGTTTGAGTATATTTATTAAAGAAATCAAGAGAGCGAAAAATGAGAAAGCAGTGAGAATGTAGTTATTAAAATTCATCGAAAACAAACTCTGTTTATACAGAAACAACTACTGTGACACTACAATAAGTATACCATATCGCAACCTCCAAAAAAAGTTGTAATAGGAGGTTCCGCAACATTATTGCAAAGTTAGTATTGGGCCTGGTTGTAATAAGATTAATGTCTTTTTCAATAATTTTTTAAACATTGTAATACTCACAACTACAACAGTTTATAGATGTTATGGAATGTGTTTTATAAGTTTTTAAGTTATTACATAATATTTTTCATAACTACAATATTTTTTGAATGTTATGGAATGTGTTTTATAACTTTTTTTTATTTATTTTAAAATATTTTCACAACTTCATTTAAAATGTTAACCTAAAAAATGATTTGATACCCTATGATCTAGTACAATGATTAGTCATTCGATTCAATTTAATAGATTTTGAACCACATCCATGTTTTTGAATCTTGATAGTTGAGACCGTTGCGCTTGATCATGTATTATGGATTTAGTGTGCACATGGACACTTGGGTTGCAAGTCGAATTGCGTGCTTTATTCGAAAGTGGCGCAAATGACATGACATTGTAAAGTGAGTGGCTTGCCTCGTATTTTCCTTAGGGTGATACGAAGCCATTGATTTTCCTCAACGATGGAATTCGTCTCATTTATAACCCCATTTGCAATGCAATTCATTTCTTAATTCGTGCTTCACTGGTGGGCAAAGAAATTCGAATGGCTTGTCTCGATTGTTCTTTTAAGTGCCCATGTCACAATGCTCAAACAATCAAGAATGAAATTGATAGGCAATTATTGTCCATTAAGATATTCAATGGAGAATTAAGGTAAATTAATAATCCTTAGTCATATGTTTATTCAATACAAACTAGAAATATTGAAGATTTTTTTTCAAGTCCAAAGAAAATATGCTATGGAAATTAAGTCCACGTCTAAGTCAAAATATGTCCTTGGAACATACTCATAGTCAAAGCTAAGTTATTTGATGAAGTTCAAGTCCTCTATTGCATATCCTCAAATCGATTTTCTCCTCCATTTGATCTTGGGTTTCAAGAAACAAAAAATGTGGGGAGTGAGAAAAAAATTCCCCCTTCCCCAAATGGTTCCCTTCTGTTTCTATTTATGTGTAGGGATTTGGCTCTGCTCTGCCTTAGTTACATCACATTAATGGCATCGAATCCACTTGGATGCTCTTCGACCTATTCTTCTTTGCTTACTTAAGACTTGCTTCGGTTTCTGCTTTGCAACATGAGCTTTATAAGTGCAGCTTCGACTTGGGTATTGGCTTTAGTGTTGCTTTGGCACTGCTTCTCTGAGGGCAAAAGAATTGTGGACCTAGGAAGAATATGCTTTGGCTTTAAAATGAACAAAGATGATGCTCTTCTTGCTATTCAAGTGAAGTGAGGTGATGCTATTCCTGGACGATATAAGTCAGCTTCATAGATATTACTGCTTGCTTTTGGGTTTGCATATGGAAGATCCATCTCTTATAGGGCTACACACTTCTTAGGTGAACAACTCTTCTTTACTCTGAGGCGATGTTGTGTTGTGGTTCTATAGGTGATATATTATATTACTGTCCTTTCTTTTTGAAGCAAAGAAATAGAACATAATACTAAGCGAAACAATTTCCGATTCATTTTGAGGCGATACATCTAAAGTCAGGGCGAACAAATATAGTGTAACACTATCCCCCATAGTGCAAGAAAAGTGCTTACTATTTAGGGTAACATCATCTTGTTGTACAAATAATCCGGCACATGCCAAAATATCGATAAAAGACTAGGAAAATTTTGATGATAAAAATAAACATAGTTTGTTTGTGCGATTGGAAATATAATTGTTTATTTTGTAATTTTTTAAATAACATAAATGCAATATTTAAAGTCTGGAATAATTAGAATTTGAAGGTTGTACAAAATTCTCGAAAATCAGCAAATTTTTTTAATATCATTTCTGACTATGGCAAGGAACTAAAGAACCGCATTTGGTAAAAAGAAGAACCAAACCAATAAAAAATGATGTAAAAAGAAGAACTAAAGCAATAATAAATATTAGAGAGCCCTAATTGATAATAATATAACATAAATATTGTAGAAGTCTAGAAATCCTTATCCAGTAATAATGATAGAAATCCAAAAATAATATTGGATCAGGAATTCTTGTCTGACAATAATAAAAGTCCAAAATAATAGTAGCTCGAAAATCCTCATCCAACAGTAATAATGACAAAAGTCCATAATATTATAAAACTAAAAAATAAAATTCCGTTTTTTGGAATATCACAAGCTATGAGATTAAAATTCTATTTTTGGGAATATTAACACGTAAGAAAACCAGAATTCCATAATTGGAATTAATAAAAGACTAGGAATCTACAACTAGAATTAATAGAAGACCAGAAATTTATATATGGAAATAATAGAAGAACAAGTATCCATATCTAAAATTAATAGAAGACCACAAATCCATGTCTGGCATTAATAAAAGAGCAGAAATCCATATCTGACACTAACAGAAGGCCAAAAAATCTATATATGGCAGTAATAAAATGTTTACACCAAAATGGCACAAACATCCAAAGAATATAATAAAGAGAATAAAAATGAAGAAAACGTAAACGAAAATGAGGAAAGAGTGCACACAAGCGATTTGTAGTGGCTCGGCTATGAATTGCCTACTTCTACTTTATAACTCTTCTTTAGATATTACAAGAAATAAGATTACAATGTTTGGAGATTATGAAATCTCGAGTACAATAAGTTTGCAGATAGTAAAAACATGTAAGAGAAGCAAAAGTCCTTTTTCTTTAGATCTAGGGACTATTTATAGAATATTTTGATTCTTGCTCGGTAGGGACACGTGGAAGTCGATCCGAAGTTGGTGGAGATCGTGGGCTTGGTCATAAAGCCATAGAGAGAGAGAGAGTCAAAAGCAGCTATAATCCAGCTCGGCCTATGCCTGGATCGCTATAGCTGAGCCAGATTCTTGCTAACCCGAATTTGGCTCAAGAGTCTTCATCGAGCCATAGATTAGTCAATCCGGATTTTGCTTCATGCCCAACTTAGTCGAGCCGGTCTTGGTCGAGTCAAATATGGAGCTAAGTTGTGGTTTCCTCATTTGATCCTTCGGTGCATGATAGTGTATGAGTCATGTCTTGAGTGCTATGGTTATGAGTCTTTATGAACTTGACGGTGTTGTGGAAAGGCAGGTCAACACTTCTCCCTCCGAAGTACATCGCGTTTTAGATGGGATGTGCTTTGAATTGGTTGAGCTGCACCTTCCTAGGATGTCATTTGTTCTTCAGAAAATGATGATGAGCAGTCATGTCCTTTGAATAGTCATGAGTCTGGAAAAGTCGACCCAGGCTTGACCGAGTCGGTCTGAACATCTAGATTCAACTCTTCTACCAAACCCGACTACCACAACGACATTGAATGGAGAAAAAATAATAATGAATCAATTCTAAGCTCGAATCCATTTACATAAGCATCTGGACGGTTAGGATAGAGCATATTAGAACTTTCAGACATAGCTTGACGTACATATAACTTTGAACTGCCCAAATAACTGAACACTACCACCCATAAAAATATGATGTAGAATCATCCACAATCGCATTCTATAAGATGGCCGTGAACGATAATCTATCGAGTCATAGTCTGTCGTGTGTTTCCTGCATTTTATTTCTCCATTTATCTTTGCACAGTTTCCACCTCACGCATTGTACTAATTCACACACGGGGGGTTCGGATTAATCGCTCTAACCAATAGTATTTCTCTAGTAGCACAATGACAATGTCTAGAATATATCCTACAAGAACTTCTGAAGCTGGAAAAGGAAAAACAATCTTGTGATATCTTAATGCAGAGTATAACATTGGGAACGAATCAGATGAGATTTCGCAGTTTGTAATCCAACATCACGAGGAGGAGACAAATACCTTGTCGTCTGATGAAGAATCATTGTCGGGGAAAGAGAAGGCTGATGGCGAAGGAGCTCCTGATACTTTCACTAGCGCTATCTTTTTGGATCGACCGACTGATTCCTAGCCTACCTCGATAGACGAGCCAAAGTAAAAGAGATTGAATGCAAAGCATAGAGTTCCATTCGACCAAATTCGGGTGTCGTCCTAGGAGGACTTACCATAACTCCCCAAATGGTTACATGATTATCTGCCGACAGATGTGCGAAGTGGGGTGTATTCCTATGTTCAGTCCATTCATCATCGGCTTCCTTCATTGCATGTAACTGGCTCTCATGCAACTGCACCCCGCATCATATGCCTATCTCTTCACTTTGAAACTGCACCCTGCATCATATGCCTATCTCTTCACTTTGTACATAGTATACGTGGATCATCCACATCAAGAGCCTACCCTTGATGACATTGTCTTCTTTAGCAAATTCAAACATCGAAAGGATACCCCATCTTATCTTTTTTTGAGTCGATCTCGGGTAACTGAGTCATCATGGACGAGTTCAGCAAGTTGGGGAACATAAGAATTGATTAGTTTTATGTTCCACAGTAATGAGGATGTTCTAGGAGGTTGATCCATTGTCCTAAGTGTCAAATCATGACTGCTTCCTTGAATTTCGCTGGACAGTTTCTAGTACTAGTGCTCCTTTGTAGGTGACAGCCCAACTAATCCTAATAGCAACATGTATTGTACTCATGTGGCTACACTAAGGAACATTATGGAGAATGTTCAGAGCATCAAAAATGGATTGATGATGAATTCCTACATCAATTCCATTTTCTTGATGCAAATCAGACTTTGGGCATGGGCGGTTCTCAAGCCACAAGTAGTTGTGCCCTTAATCGGGGAGCCAGTGTTCGCACCCCCAATGGGAGGGGATAATAATTGTTAAACCTCAACCCCGGGTCCAGGTCAAGCGTGCCACAAAGGTAGCAGCTTCCCCCAAGTCCAATCGGAACCCCATGGAAAAAGAGAGAGAGAGAAATCTCTTGAAAGATTTGTAGAGGAAGGGTCCAAGAGCTCCCCTTCAAAAGAGTCGGCTACTGAAAAGTCCCCTGTTAGAACTTCTTCTCCGACTAAGTCTCTAACTCACAGTGCCCAATCAGGGGGTATCGAATCACCGTTCAGGTGGTTAAGTGATTTGGCATTGCTAGACCTCATATATTTGGCTCAAAACTTGGACTACATTTCATTCTTCCTAGGATCCAAAGAAGTGATAACTCTTGTTAAAGCTGGGAATACAACTCCGACAAGCCTAACTCCGGGCTCTGGTCTGTTTGGGGGATCACTAGAACACACACGACATGGGAACTACATGTCACAACAATCTTTCATCATAGGCATGTCGATTTCTAACTTGAATCTTTTCTTGATTTACAGGGCCCATGACAAAATGAAAATGCATTACAAACGCTTTAGCTCTTGTTTCTCTAGGAGTGGTCCTGCCTATAAAAGCTCCTCGGAACGCGAATACCAGGAGAGGCATGACCAGGTGGAGAGGGAGCATGATCAGGAAAGGGAGGAGGAAAGAGAGAGTTGAAGGAATGTGCTTGAGAGAGTGAGAGGGAGCTTGAAAGGGAAAGATGTCACCATGACTTTGCTCCCCGTTCTCATTACAAAGCCTCTCGATCCCATGATAAAAGGCTCATCAAACATTCCTAAATCAAGGGCTCGTCAGTACACAAGCTCCCGTCTGAGCCAACTCAGTAGTCCAAGCCCACGTCGTCCAAGGTTTAGGGTGTCGTCATGCCCGGTAGGCGAAGAGAGAAGGAGCCCCCGGTTGTAGTTGCCTAAGGGCAGGAGATGACCAATGAGAAGAGGAAAAAGGAGTTTGAGAAGACCTTCCCTCGCCAGTATTTCTCCCAAATACAGGTTCTACCCACTCTACATCCAGTTTCGAAGGATTTTGATGATAAGTCGGTGAACGAACATTAATGACATACTTACTTAGCACTTGGAGATTGTCAAGCACTCGAGGAGGTTTTCTAAAGTCATCAAAGGTCTGGAGCTAGATATATACAACATGAATCAAATGTGGGACTATGAGAAGAATGCCCTTGAGCACACCAAAAAAGATTTGGCTGATTGCAAGGCTTAACTCATAGCCAAAAAGAATTTATATTATAAGTTCCATGATGAGTTTGATGAGCTTCAAGCGAGATTTAATAGTGAGCTCAATCCATAACCTCTTTACACCAAGGCTATTTAGGATGAGATAAAGATGGTTGAGGAGAAAAACCAACCTCTTACGGCCGAGAATGAAATGCTAAAAAAGGAGAATGAGCAATCGCCCTGGAGAATGCACAATTAAAGGCCCAATTAGTTGCTTCTGAAGAAACCAGGAAGAAGGCCAAAGAAAATGCTCACGTCTCCCTTAAGCATGTTGCTAACTCCCATTCCCAATACGATAAATAGTTTCGGAAGCTCAAGGCTAAAGTGGCCGAGGTGGACAAGAAAGAGGATGTGTTCGGCTCCCAAGTGTTGACTTTCTACGTCTAAGTCACAGGTGCCAGGATTTGACTTAGGTTGAAGCTTTTAACTCCTATTCCTGAAATCAGGACTCTTGCAACCCCTCGTGATGGATTTGCAGAAGGTATTCCTCTACTCTGTCCTTAGTTTCAGAAAATTATTATGGCATGTCGCCCCACAGTAGTCGGGAGACGTATTATACCACGAGGACTAACAGTCGTTGCTCTTCCTGCTTTAGGTACACCGTTGGTCAAGGATGCTCCCAAAATAGAAGCAAAAGTGGAGAAGTAGTCTCAAGTGACACTTGGGGACATGCATCCCAAGAGTAAGGGATGATAGATGCCCTTAAGAATCTAGATGGAAAAAAGGCTCATGCCGAAAGTGACGACGATGTAATTTGTACCGGGGAGTCTGGGAAAACCGAAGCCTTGAGCATGGCGGAGATAAGGGCATAGCAGGAAGGAGAATTTGTTAAACTTAAAGTTGAGTCAGTGTCAGGGTCTATCTCCATCGATCCCCTGCAAGTCGTCCCTCCTTCTGGCACCAACGTGTTATTTGATAAAGTCACGTCTCCAATCCGAGAAAGACGCTCAAAGAAAAAAGACGACTAGCCTGGGTCGACGGCTGAAGAGTCTTCTAGTGAGAAATCTCAGAAGCACTTGCTCATCGAGTCAGAGCTTAAGAAGAAGAAGAAAAATAAGCCAAAGGCTTGATGGCTATTTGTTTAGAATAATATTTTTTAGGCCTATTGTTGTTTTTGCGAGTTTGGCCCTCATGTTTTTGATTTGTATAAACCTGCATTGTAAATGAAGTTGTTCTTTTGTTTACAAGTTTATTTCACTTTCCATTCAATGTACTTGCTATTTCTTTTTTTTACTAAGTCTCGTTTAGCTAATAAGTTGTCTCGCTTAGAGTAAGCAACATTTATCTCATAAGCTGTCTCATTTAGAATGAGCAAGTGTCGTAGTTTGGAGGTATAGTGTATATGCCCCCAATTAACTTTGAATCACGCACTGCAGGTTCGAAGTTAATTTCTAAGTTTGTGCTCGTGCCTTCTACATTGGTGGGGGTTAAGCTAAGTTTATCGGATGTTCGATCCTTTAGTATTTACACTCTCCTGTCGTTGTTTCGGGTTAAAGTTGAGGGGTTACAAGGTCTTAAGTCATGGCGTTTCATTCACACTAACCCAATTGATTTATCAAATCATGAGAGTAAGAGTTGAGTGTACGAATGGTTGTTCCACTTTCGTTTGGGAGTCATTCCTATGCTTCAGTCTTTAAAGCGAGGATCGGCTCATCGAGTGTCGGTGTCAATCTTAAACTTTATTGACTCTTATCAGACAAGTCTTAAACTTTATTGACTCTTACCAAGCATGTCGAAATGTGAGCGAATGAACGTTGTTGGGGAATCATTCCCTCCCTTCATTTAAATTTTGGCACAGGCCGGACGAATCACAATACTTAGCCATATAATTATACACAGCCACAAAGCATGGATGTAACAACTTAAAATTTTAATAAAGCAATATATATATAAAAGATTAATAATATAAATATTAATCAGAAAAATATTGGGAAACGAGCAACGAGGGTTATGCCATTTGGGTCTGTTACGAAATTCTGGCTAAGATAGACGTTTGGTTTGTTAAGATAAGACTTATGGCAAAAAAATATTAAAGAAAGAAGTTTGGAATTCGTATTTGACACAACAATAAACATCGAATTAAACATAATTAAATTTCAGCACTAGTCACGATCAAATGGGCGATCCATTCCCACAATTGGGTCGATTCTGGGGCTGACCCACCTATTGGATGGATCGACCCACATGGGTGACGTGCACAACCTAGCGCGCATGTCTTCAATCATTCTGGCTGGCTTTAGGAGTGCGTTCTTCTAACTAATTCTTTGATCTAATGGTCTAAAACCTTAACCTAAAATCCAATGATTTAAAATACCCTAGCTCTATTACAAATATGCTCCAAACCTAACCTAATTCTCACTATTCCATTCTCCACCTCCATATAAAATAACCTTCTTCTCAAATAGATTTCTAATGGAGTATCGAGGCTTGGGATTGCATATACTTTGGATATTGTCGATAGACAGAGATTTTCCTACCGGAGCTAAATCGGATTGCTTAAAATTGTGAGTAATTTCAGTAATTGGAAGATTCAATACAAATTGAGGTTTTTCTTGATAGTATAATAAGTTGTAGCTTCCTTCAAATTTATATTTTCCTTCGGTCAATAATCCATGTAACCTGAGTACTGTTCTATCCTTTCTTCTTTCTGATTTAGTAATATATTATATTTTTGTACTTTTTTCAGTTCATCTATACCCCTTTTTCTTCATATGTAATTTCATTGCAGTTTAGTTTCCACCATATTTTATTTTGGATTTTTTCTTATTTATTTCAGCCTGGGCCATGCGAAATTCTAGGTCATTGTCCTTTTATTTGATGTTAAGTTTAGGCCTTCAAGAGCCTAAACCATTTAATTCTTCTCATTTATGCACTGTTTCGATTAAAATATGAAACTGACAATAAAAACGCAATTGAAAAAATATATAAGAAATATGTATAAAAAGGACAAATTGGCTCATTGAAATTATGCAATAAAGATAATCTGACAGTAACTTTGATAAACGAAATAAATGATATTTGGATAGTCGCCAATGTCGGGGTTTGGATTGTAAAGTGAAATTAAACAAAAGAGATGTTTATAGACAACCTGTAAATTGTAGTTTATGAAGAAGATAGGCTTAATAATAAACTTAAGATTGGATTTATGTTTAATAATAAACAAATTAATAAGCATGTGCAGTAGGGGTCCATTCCGGCAGCGATGGCTGATTAGGGAAAATAAGGAGCTCGTAGCAAAGGCCCGTTCCGGTAGTAAGGGTAGGCTTATTAGGGAAAATAAGAGGCCAATTAAAATAATGATTGGGGACTAAGTCTAGGGGTAACTTATGTCAATTTGCATTTTTGTTGGGGATTTTTGTCAGTATGTATTCCTTTTTATCACATTACACTGAGGTCTCACGAGGAGGCGGATGCACGCTTATACTAAACTAGGTAGTAAAGGGTCCAAGCATGGTGGGTACAGGCGTGTTCCGATGGAGCGATGAGAATGCATTGTGCTGATCAGGGAAGATAAGGCGCTATGATGCATGTAATTTTTTCCCATGTTTCCAGAGTTGATGGGTCGGGTCTGATAACCCGGGGCCATAGTCGGCATAGGTTATCACAATTAGGAGCCGATTGATGGGTACAATTAGGTTATATCTTAATTTGCGAGTTGAAACAATTGGTGCATAAGTCGAATGATTGGACAATCAACTATTTTCATGGAAGTATGTTCTTGTTCTTATTTACTGTATTGAGCTTCAATTTATTATCCTGTCTAAATTTCCTCTTTTTCCACTCATGTTAGTAATTACTGAACTCAATAGGATTTATGTCTAAGTAGTTTTCTTTTTCGTTTCTTCCTTCGCTTCCCCCCATGATCTCAAGGTGGAGAATCCTGTGCTTGAGAGAGATTTGACCTAGCTTAGTCCTTTGGAGATGCTCATTTGTCTTGTTCTTTGTGCTTACACATACCTTTCCACGTGTGGTTTATTTTCTGTACTTGATGTTGAGGGATACTTTTTATTTGGTACTTTGATTTGTTGTTTATGAAACATCCTTGTGTTTATGACTTATGATGTAATAACACTTATTATATTGCTTTAAATGAAATTTCAAATTCCATTGTGTTTTATTTATACTGTCTTGTGAATTTTAGCCTCTATGATATTGTTTTACACCTATATGCTTCATATTTCTTAATGAAATCGTCATATCTGTAACGTTAAGAAATATTGGGTGTTACATTTGGTATCAGAGCCTAAGGTTAAAATATCAGTAACAAGTCTTTGTTTTAAAGGAAATTCTTCTAAAGAAAAGTGTTTTCAAAATAAAAAGGTTGTTTTTTAAAAAATAAATCCCGTAAGTCAGCTTTCCCTTTTCATGATTCCTTCTCTTTTTTCTGTTTGCAGCATGTCTAGGGCTCCCTATTTTCCGAAATGTATCCCTATTCCGACTTGGTTCCGTAGGTATGTAGAAGCTACGATACCAGCTGCAGGCAAGAGAATGCCCGAGCTCCCACTCCAACCATGGTGGATCCCCCTGACCCACCACTAGTGGTAGATTTCTTTAAGCATTGCAAGGATTTCATTGCTCTTGGAGGTAGGACTTTTCTTGGTTCCTAGACTTTTGTCGAGGCCCGCGCTCGGCTAAGGAACACCGAGCACATATTCGGAATTTTGGAGCTTGATGACAGGAGGAGAGTTCAATTGGTTGCATGGTAACTAAAGTATGAAGCTTTGTTTTGATAGGAGATGGATGAGGCAGAGCATGGTTTTGAGACTTCAGATGATTTTACAGTGAGATTTGAAAGGAAGTTTTTATCTCTGGAGGAAGA
The DNA here is from genome assembly GCA_030737875.1 of Allium sativum. Classification (NCBI taxonomy): domain Eukaryota; kingdom Viridiplantae; phylum Streptophyta; class Magnoliopsida; order Asparagales; family Amaryllidaceae; genus Allium; species Allium sativum. The sequence goes on along the minus strand of CM060924.1, from coordinate 170,569,357 downwards.
GGGCTTGCAACTGGAGAAATTTCTAGTTTTGAGGTAGTGTGATCTTTCAATAGAGGAATATGTTAATTAGTTCAATGAGCTTGGCTGATTTGGAATGAATTTGGTGAATGCAGTCCATAAGAAGGTTGTTAGGTCTACTAAGTGTTTGATCCAACCTCTACAGGGACCAGCTATGACACATATTCAGATGGGTGCTACATTTGGTAATCTTGTTGAGATAGTGCTTATGCCTGAGGATGGGAAAGTTTATCTTGTGGAAAGTAAAGTGGAGGTAGCTAGGGATAATTTTGGGAAAAAGAAATGGTGGCCTAAAAAAGTTAAATTAGAAGCCAAAAAAACACAGATTATGAAAGATGTTAAATGACATGGATGCAGCATGACAAGCCATTTTGTGAACGACTACAGGAAGACTGTTAAGAAAGGAAGTTGCTTTAATTGTGGGAAAACAGGGTCATTACAGTAAGCAGTGTCCACAGAAGAAAGGGCAAGGAGTAAGTCCATCTGGAGCGCAGATGCATGCATTGAAGGTGACTCAGGCTATTGTTGGTCAGGATAGTGGCAGGAAGGTCACATTCGAAGGTTTGTTCTCTCTTTCTGACTTTCTAGTTAGGACCTTATTTGATTTTGGCGCTTCGCATTCATTCATTTCTACTTCATTAGTCGATTGTTTGCACCTTAGTATATTTCTTCTTTTTGATCAAGTAGTAGTTTCAAACCTTATAGGAGGTTCAACTCATTTATCTATTATGTGTAAGGGTTGGAGACTTCCTATTTAAGGCGCCGAGTTTGATTGTGATGCCTACAAACTGGGATTCTCAGTGTACGGTACTATTCTAAGGATGGATTGGCTGGCCATGTATTGTGTCATTCTTGATTGTGATATGAGGGTAGTGAGAATGATAATTTGTCATGGTAGGGCCCTCAAGGTACCTTGCGACCCGCGATGGTCGGTCATATTGAGCATCTTAGAGTCCCTAGATACTTCTAACGATGATCCTGGCTTGATACCTGTAGTGCGAGATTTTCCGAGCGTAAATGAGGAGGTGAGAGGACTGCATCTGAGACAAGAGATCGACTTCCAGATTTATTTAATAGAGAATGCTAAGCCTGTTGCATTGCCTGTACGTCATATGGCTCTAAAGGAAAGTAAAGAGCTAAGTAAGAAGATGAGTGAGCTATTAATGTAACATGCCGACTTTTCCATACCATATAAACTGACATTTAACCACACCTGTCTAACGCATAGTCATAGGCACATAAAATCGAATAGTTATGGGAAAGAAGTTAGAGGTGAGAAGAAGAAAGAAACAAATGTTAGAATAGAAGAAGAATACCAACACTACAGAATCAGAGTAGAATAGAATCTTACAGCGGAACAAATATAATATAATATCTCAATACTCTTTACAAAAGGGAAAACTGTATATATATGATTATACAATCAGAGTACACTACTAGATCAGACTATAAAATCTGATCAATACAACACACATAAGAAATAAATTAATATCAGAAAGTACGGGAATACGTCTTTACTTTGGATCCTCTTATGAAGCCCCAAGCAAACTTAATGCAACCTGGAAAACATAATCGGTATGATGTAAGCACATTTTGAGGAAAGAAAAATTACCCGGATCAGTCTGGAATACTTTCAGTGGTAAATTCACATAACAAAAAACTTGCTTAATTTCAGAAATCCTTTGAAAGAATGGAATTCTCGTAAGACATGACCACACATAAACATGACACTTGTTTTTACCTTGTGATACCCAAATCACTTTAATATTATAAATCCATAGATATTATAATAATGTCCATCGATCCACAAATAAAATTGGAATATGGTAGAAAAGCTTGCATCTCACCTTTTGACATATTTGGTTTACAACTAAAATGTACGACTCATATTGGAGTTTGGATTTCCAACATGAATAGGTATGGAATGACCTTTCAATTAGTGTTCTCCATAGATAAACCACTGGGGTTCAACAAGAACATCTTGTCGGCCATATAGAACTGGCCACTCATTCAACATGAGTGTACTGAATATATCATCACCACGGTTGGGAAGAGAAACCGTATCATTTTGAACCACACAATAAAAGGATAACCGATTTCTCTATATCAAGTGATGATATACCCTAATGGATATGACTCATATAGTCATGCTGCCTACTCGATTTTAGTCATTTCCCGATTGATGAGGCTTGAGGTCACGATTAGCTTTTTAGAAATATCACGTTCAATCGTTGAATGCCACATTGTCAGATCCATCAAGTCACTAATTGTTTTACCCAAATGTACCCTGGTGTTAAGCTAAAAGAAGTTATCGTCTCCACCACCATAATTGATATATTTATAAAAATCAACATATGTAATCTTTGGAAATACCCTGTTAGACATTTGTCCATACAAGTTCATTTTAGGACTTAACGAAACCAAAGATACCTCAGAATGTAGAGGTTACCGCTACAAGTTTAATCACAGTAATTAACAAGAGACATCATCGAGCACCCCTCTTGCTATAAAGATCTATGTCTTCAAATCATCTTCCTAAGCATCCCTGCAAGTTAGTTTTCGAATGTAAAGTCGATTCGAAGTGGTTTTGGGTTCAGTTCCTATCCCGGTCTCTCCGAACAAACACGTCAAAAAGTCAACAAGCGAATATTCATTGGTAGTCGGGTTTTAAACTATCAACTCAAACAATACAATTAAGTATATCAACAACTCATGCCATTTTTATATTTAATCCATTCATTAAAATCATTTCATCGATTCTTTAAAATCGATTCCATATACTTATCCCAACTGGACAAGAATATTCACAAACCTCTCTTATTTTTCTTACTTTGAAAACAATAGACATTCGCTTATTTCTTTAGAATAACCGTATTCACAAAATATCCTTTTTATTTTCTTTACTTTGAAAATATTACAATATATACATAGCCAATTGGTATAGGTTCAATCACCAAATCTTTATATAGGAAAAACAAAGTCATGCGACATTTTGGTTATAATAAAAAGCTAACAGTTTTATATTTAACTTTGAACTTAACAGATTTAAAGTGTAAAAACTTTACTTATATAAATAATAATTTGATTTCCAAGTCAATTTTCATTTTCAAACCCATATAAATTATCGTTTTATTTCTTTAGAAACCCTAATCATTTACTTATTTCTTAAAATAAGTGTAATTGCTAAACCCTATTATTTTCATTATGTAGAAAATAGTGTCATTTACTTAACCAAACGGTATAAGTGTAGCCACATTTCATATCTAGTCTAAACAATGTCAAGTGATACATTGTTTACTATAAAACCTAATAGTTTTATTAAATCGAAACTTAGCAAATAAGTTGCAATCTTACTTATGGAAATAATAGACTATTTCCAATATCCCTACCATTTCAAACTAGTACCATCCACTGGATAAAAATGAAGTTGTCAAGCTGGGCTATTTTATTTTCCTCTTAGACCTTGATTCGACAAAGTTCTTATCTTAAGATAGATAAAAGTTTGTAACTTGAAAACTGATATTAATTATAATACCAAATAAATCTCATTTACTATTCAACTAAATATGGTTTTATAAATCATCACTTGTATTTGGAAAATCTCTTTCCAATTATAACTACTTTACTTAATTCATTTATTATGTAAAATATTACTAAAGCACAACTTTAATTTTAGACTTCTTAAACACAATTCATTAAAAAAATTGGATTTAATAATCCATTGACCACATTCTTTATAAAAATCTATTAAGCATCTTCCTTTACAAAATCCTTTTAAACCATTCCTTACCAAATCCTTTTAAACCAGTTCATTAACAACCTTTCCCTTTCATCTTTGAAAAATCTTTGTTCAATAAAAATCATTTTACTTAATTATTATTAATTCAACACTTATTTGCACCCATCACATTACCTTCGCAACATTTTTATAATCTTTATTTATAAATTTTGATTTTTTCCCTTTATAAACCTTTACAAATTCAACTAAATCTCATTACAAACTTGATTACTTCTTAAACGGATTTGCATTTAGAAAGTAATCACTTCAATTACTATTAACTAAAATAATAATTAATTTCATCATTAACTAAATAAAAGTTGTTTGCTTCATTATTAACTAAAAATTAAATAGTTAATCTCTTTAAATAGTAAACAACTTTATTAATGATCAATAACTCGATAATTAGTTTTTGATATCGTTAAATAGAAAATAATTAATTTTGCAAGAAATCTTATTAAGTTCAGGCAACTATTATTCAAAATTATTACTATTAGATTAATTGATAACAAATTAATCTAATGACCAGTTTGGGTTTAAACAGTTGACTTAGTCAACTTGAGAACATCAGTTAAGTTTTTAACCAATTACAACTAATCCTTCATCTTAAATTAATAAATAATATAATTAATTTTATATAAACTAGCTTAATTGTTTTCTTGAAATGATTATTCAAAAATATTAACCCTTAGGTTAATTTCCTCTTATAACTTATAAGAACATAAAAACCTGCTATATAAAAATCATTTATAATACTTTGTAAAATACACTTACAAAAATTGATTTATTAAAAATAACTTCTATTTAAAACAACTTATATAAAATTAGATTAAAAACTTCGCTTTAGTTATAAAAAATAATTTTTTATAGCTTAAATTTCGTCAATTCGCCTGATGGCATGTAACGACCCGGTGAATTCGACGCCCGAATTCCAATAATAATACATAAACCCATATTACTTGCCAGAACTCAAGTATGGAAAACACCAGATAGTTAATCGAAAGAAATTAGAGGGTAAGATAAGAAAGATAGAAATATTAGAATAGAAGAAAAAGATTAACAACACAACAACATTAGAGTCTCACACCACAGCGGAATAAAATAAAATATAGAAATAAAACTTTGTTGAGAGATTTGAAATAAAACTTACAATTCTCAGTGTACATCAATACATGTGGACAGTTATAATAATCTGTCCTCATATACAGCACACAGCGGGACACACACTAGATTATATACATCTGAACTCCTCCAGCACGTCTTCTTAAATCCATAGCATCTGTGACGACCGCCCATAACTCTTATACTTAGCAAGAGAAATAATGTGCTGATATATGTGCCAGGAAGCCGTGGTCGAGCATCAGGTATGATAACACAAATGGAATCTGTCGTTTAACTCAAAAAGCAAGGATAAAATAAAATAGAACATATATAAAAGGCAAAAATAGTGGAGCATCATATAGCAAACTTTTAAACTTTCATACATCCTGTAAGATCATCCATACATTAACTGGATATAAAATCAAAGTTTGTACATGAAGCCTCACTACAATCACTCTTCTTACACATAGTGGAAACAAAAATACTAGGAAGTAGTAAGAAACTGGTACGTATGCCTCCATCTCTCCATCGATCAGAATCATCGTCCTTACTAAGATATCACCTGTCACCTGCTTTTCAGTCTGCCCATCTGCATCAGGATGAACAACCCAAGGTAATAAGAGGGAAACATAAAACCTTGAGTCAAACAACTGTCTTAGTGAGCGATAAAACAGCTATCTAACATCATCAATAAAGTATATGAGAATAGGTAGATAAATCATCTAATCTACCAATCACCATAAGAAAAGAAACCCGACTGTCTTCCCCACATCTGATAGTGATAGCCTTTACAACAACCAAGTAGAAAAAATAAAACATTCATAACAATCAATTATCAAGCTTAGACCATTCTAATTGACATTGACATCTCCAAAGCACAAGCCTTAAAGGCCTAAACCAATATCAGAAAAGCACCAAAGAGATATTTCCTTCGACATCGAATAATCTATACAAGACGATACAAAAAAACAATCATCATCCATTGCTTTAGCTATCAATGCCAATCCTGCTTTGAAACCATCGTTAATCTTATGACCAACCCATCTGGTCATTCATCAAGGGCTAATGGTAACCCCAGTTCTAGCCAAACTCCATATGCCATCTACACTGTATGTTTGTCTTACTCGACGAAGACAACTAGGCCCATCCAGTTTTTGCCTATGGTATTCGACCCATCCAATCTTTAAGGCGTCCCCATTATACCCCTACTTTGAGTCCGCTAGAACCTCTGACTAACGATAATCAATAATCCTTTAATATCCCTAGCCGTTATCAACAATGACTATTCATAAGCTCAACCATCTGTTCGAGCAACCATTATCCACTGACTCAACATCTTTGAGTCCTCTTCACATTCGTTGCATAATGACGATCAACGATACTCATGAACTTAACATCTTTAAGTCGTATCCACATTCGTTGCATTTCATCAATCAATGAACCTTTCATAATACTTCAAACATTTCATCTTGAACTCACGTCGAAGCTAGTACCATCGTCGACTCAAAACAAGCTTCGTTTGGTCGATACTGCATATCATATCTGTAACACCCCATAATTTTATAATATTAAAATTGACTAATTAAAGAATACTTAATTTTTATAAGAATAATTAAGGGAAATAGGTTACGCCATTGCGTTCGTCTCGGAAATCTACTTAAGATAGAGTCCGAGTTTGCGTAAAATGAATACAGTATGAAGAAGTTATGGAGCTTAGAAGATTTCAGTTTAAACCAAAATTAAAATAATAATTAAAATAAAATTTGAAATTCAAATCATCAAGAAGTGGGATGGGCAGGAATTATCCCGCTCTAGGGTGTCGACCCCCCAAGGGAGTCGACATAGGTGTCGACCCCCCAATAAGGGTGTCGACAAAGGTGTCGACCCCCCTGTAGGGGTCGACCCCATCAGACAGATCTGGGGAGTGACGAATTTTGGAGAATTACGGCTTATGTGGCGTTCTTTGATTGGCTGGGTGATGGTTTTTTTTGGTTTGGATGGTTTAGATGGAACCTAACCTAATCTAAAGGCCCCAATTCACCTATATAAACACACATAGACCTAACCCTAATTTCATTACACTAATTCATACGCCTCCATGCTACCACAACGTAAACTAGTATTTCTTCCACACTAAAGCAAATCAAAATAGAGTATTCATACTGGAAGATAAGAATCAAATTATAGAACAACGGTTTAGCTAATCAAATTCAGAATACAGATCTATTTTCTCTTCTACCACTGTAAGTCCACGTTACTTTCACTTATAATTAATTAAAAGTAATTGTGATAAGTATGTGAATTGGACTTTATGAACATGCCTATAAGATGAATCATATCATGTTTGGTGAAATTCTTATCTTTTAGATTCATACCTAAAGTTCACGTTCCAAATGTTTGTTGGATCTATCTTATTGTTCTATGTCAGTTTATGTTCCAAATGCTTATTGGATCTATTTTATTGTTCTATGTCAGTTTATGTTCCATATGCCTAATTGGATCTATTTTATTGTTCAATGGCATTTCATACTTCTTATGCTTATTTTTATGCCAGTTTTGATGTCATGGTTCTCTTCTCTTCTTATCCTTTTTATGAGATTAGGCTAACTGCGAGCCTAACATATTATTATACGTATGAATGACATGGGAACGTTATGGGAAAAGTTTGGGGAAACTATTGAATAATATCCAGTTGGGCATAAAAAGACTTGGAATCATGTAATTGATTTGGGGGATGAATTGGTACAATTTGTTTATATGAGATTATGGACATATATTTGGATTAAAATGATGAACATAATTTTGATTGGAAATTATGGGTATATATTATAATCCAAGATTTGAAATTGGGGACATGAATTGAGAAAGTGATAATGAATGCCTAAGACATAAGGTTAGATTTTAATTGCAGTTTAAGACTGCCCGGAACCGCCCGGGACATCCAGCAACCGCAATTTTTTAATCTAATGTGAGAGGTCAAAGGCAGAAATTAGATACGTAATAATGCAAAGACACGAGGTTAGATTCAGATTACGGTATAAGACTGCCCGGAACCGCCAAGCATATCCAGCAACCGCAAAACGACAATCTAATGTGGAAGGTCTTGCAAGATTACAGTTATAATGAATTAATAAACACTTAACCAAGATAAGCCATGTAGTAAGACATGGGGGTTAAGTGGGTGACATGGGTGAAATGTGAAATATAATTTGAAGCACTTAACCATTGTGAAACATGTAAGAAGACATGGGAATAAGAAGGGGTTAAGTGGGAATTCCTAGTGAGGACCAAGCTTAGGAGGGAAGCTATTGTCAAGTGTGTGGACCCTTTTCAACCAGTAACCCATTCTGTATCTATGTGAGCTTGAACTAGGTCGAGGACAGGACACGCTTACTGGGTTTGATTGTAAGAGGTCAAAAGAGTAAGCGGTGGCAACGCAAGTCCAACGGAGTCATGTGCGTGCGTGGGTCCGGGCTGGTAGGTAAGACGTTGTTGCATTGTGTAGGTATAAGCCGTGCATTCTAGTAGTATCGGGTTGCCCCTTTACGGGGTGATACACCTTACTGTGGGACCAGCATGTGTATCTACGTGTTAGGGAGCCGATCAAATGGGGAGGGTAGTGGGTACAACTAGTGGTGATAGGAGCAGGCGGCACCTATGATAGCAGCTAGAAGTACACGAAACTACCATTATTATTATTATTATTATTATTATTAAGAGGGATCAACTTTTAGTATGGGACTAGTAATGGTGCAGTGTAATTAGCATTGGTGCGGTGTAGGAATTATCTTATAGTGACTAGAAGCGCAATCAATGCTATATCATGTTCATCTTGTTCACCTTGTCATACTTGCTTATGTTACAGTCATTTCTTATTTCCAGTTTATGTCCTTATCCTGTTAATTTACTAATTATATAGTTAAAGTCACTGGACTTGCCAACCTTTATGTCTGACCCTTTTTGTTTCGCCTCTTTTCTTTTTCCCCCCAGGTGCTCAGGGTAGGACTATTGGAGCTTGACTTGGATTTCTTTCTTTTTGAAGTGCTTGGAAGTGTTGAGAGTAATGCCTAGCTTTATCTCTTTTCCATTATGGCTATTTGGAGTGGGATTATGATTTTTATGTACACTGATAATAAGTTTGTTCAAAATGGATATTTATGTACTTGACTCTAGTATGTGGTTTTGATGTTGTAACCAAACATGTTTTGCTTTTCCGCTGCAATGAATAAATTTTGAATTTTTTTAAGTACTATTTTATATATTTGTCTTGTGATATTATGTTCTATACTCTTATAATACTCCATGAAAGTTAATGCATTCCCTTAGTGAGTGACATTAATGGACGTGGGGTGTTACACGTGGTATCAGAGTTGAAGGTTACCAGAACAGATAAAAGATTTTGGAAAACCATTTTCAAATTCATTTTTAGAAAGAAGTATTTTCAAAAACATGTTTTAAAGGAAGTATTTTCAAGAGAAAGGTTTATTATGAAAAACATAATCCCCAAGAGCCATATATCTATCTTTATATTCTCTGTTTTGAATCTCTTCTTGTAACGACCCGTATTTCTACGGTATTATAATTAATCTATTTAATTATTTAAATAGTGATTTTGAGGATTTAATGGTTGTTTAATTAAATAACTATTGAATATTTAATTAAGGTAATATTTAATAATATATTTAATTCTGAAACAATCAGAATTTGCTGAAATGGCAATATTGTGTGAACTGGACAATTCAAAATATATAATTCACTTTAAAATTGAATTACGATAACGAATAGATTATATAAACGAAGTTTGAACGTAGAATTATAATATAAATTATAATCGAGCTCGAAATGGAGCGGTAGTTCGTAATTTGGCGATTCAAACTTTAAATGAATATATAGAATCCGTTTTAAGTCGGATTTCTGTGAAACAAGAAACGTTCGGAGCTGGTGAAGTATATTTTTCTAAGAGAAGAGAAAAATCGAGATTTCGTCGTGTAGATTTTGAGTTATGTTCAGATCAAATTTTAGAAAAGTCGCTACGGAATTCCTTTATAATCTATAACGATTTATTTATATTATAAAAGGATTTTTGATATAAATTTAATATCGATTTAACTTGGATTTTTAACTATCGAGTTATAAATCCCGAGATGGTTATTTCAGAGTTGAATGATTTTATATGTGATAATATTAATTTATTAATATTAAATTTAATTATTTTTAAATATATTAATATTTAAATGGGTTTATTTAGAGCTTTAAAAGTAGCCAGTTTTGCAAACGACCTCCGTTTTTGAAGAAACTAATTTTGTTTGATCCGCAATATTAAATTATTGTTAGATTTCAATTTTCGTGATTTTTAGAGTCAGTATGTGGCCATACGGATTTTTAATGTGGAAAACAGTCGATAATTTGACGGTTAAAAATACGCGATGTGAGAAACGGAGTCAGAATTTGAAGAAACTAGTTTCGTTGGGTCCATAATGTCAAACTGTAGCTGTATGTTCATTTTCGTCGAATTTGGATATGCTATGTGATCATAGGAATTTTTAAACTAAAAATGAAGTAACGATTCATTAAAATGAGATATAATATTCGAATAAAAATATATTTAAATTTATCTATATATATTCCTAAATTTTCTCCTTACCCAAATTCCACATTCCTCTGGTCAAAGTTAGGGTAGCCACTGTTTTTCATTTTACTGTGAAAAATATCCTCCTTTGAAAATCAAAAGAAATACAAACAAATTTCTATAAATTATTAAACTTGTGTAATTGGATTTTGGTACTCCAACACTTTAATCGTATATGTATTACGTCAAACTCAATTGGGTTTTTGAGCTTTGAAACTCAAGCAGCGGTGCCTAAGGTTAGCTGTTTTAGGCAACAGAAGTTTCAAATCACGAAGTAGATGTTATATTGGGGTTCAGTGTATGAAACCGCACCTGTGTGCGAAGTTAGGCATGGATCGATGCTAAATTAAGTTCACGATATCCTGTAGTGACGATTTGAGCTGGGTCGGACGCAAAGTATTGGGGAGGTGCGAGTGGAAGATGGTGCACATGAGAAGGAAGTGGGGTTGAGCAGAAGTTTAACCGTATACTCAGTTTGAGGTATAGTGAAGTGGAGAGGGAATTCGGTGGAGTAAAGAAGGTGATAATGGCCGTCGAAGAATGGGCGTGGAGTTTTGGTTTACTGGAGGAACCGGGTTTTTGTTCAAATGAAGAAATACGGCTCCAGTTTGTGAGTAGTTGCAAATGACGATTTATTGGTTAAATTATGATTAAAGAAAGTTGATTTTTTATTTATAATGGTAATGAAGTATAGAAAGAAAAGAAAGAAATCGAATATAGTGGGTTCCTGCGGCTCGTCATTTTCTATTGGGGAAGGCGCTACTGTTGTAGGCGGGCATGAGTGGTATGGGCCGATTTTGACAAAGAGGGTAAGGCTCATGCTAAATTCAAATTTATTTAAATTCAATAATATATATATGTATTGAAATTTGTAAAAAAATCATAACTATCTCATACGATATCAGAATCTGACAAAACTGGATCCGATGGGATCGTATGGACGAATACTACACAATGGAACTGATGGGGAGTGAATCGAAGCTTGTTACAATTTATAGCGAAATAATTTGTCGGTCTGAATCAACCGATGGTTATCGATATTTAACGATGATCGTCCAATGTGAGTAAATCTCACTAACTCTGATCAATTTATATTTTTATAATTATAATCTAGTAATGATAAATGATAATTAATTGTTGTGTGTTGATTGGTTGGTTGAATTGCTGATGTATTGGTTGAAATTATAGATAATGATATATATAATTTGTTAATTAAATGTTGATTCTGTTTATCAGAATATTTCATATCGAAATGAAATCGATGTTATTATATTGTTTAACATCTGTGGATTCAGGGAAATTGGATTCCTCAACATTTATTTTACTGTTTTTCATATATTGTAATATATGATGTGATATAAAATCTGTTGTTAATTATGTGTGTTTGAATGATATCGATCATTGTTATTTGGTATTTTAAATACCATATATATTACTGGAAATAAAATGGGAATTTTCAATGTGTATGTTAAAAATAAAATATATTTATATAAAATCAAATGATTTTATAAAAAGGAATTTCAAAGTGGATATTGAATAGAAAAGGAAATATTTGTAAAACAAATATAAAAGGAAATATTTATTTAGAAAATAAATGGAATTATAAAGGAAATATTTATTTATGGAATAAATATAATTATATAAAAGGAAATATTTATGAAATAAATATGATATTGAAAAGGGAAACATTTATATGAAATAAATAGTTCATATACAGTATATTGAAAAGGGAAACGTTTATATGAAATAAATAGTTCATATATAGGATATTGAAAAGGGAAACATTTATATGTAATAAATAGTTCATATATAGGATATTAAAAAGGGAAACATTTATATGAAATAAATAGTTCATATATAGGATATTGAAAAGGGGAATATTTATATGAAATAAATAGGATATTGAAAAGGAAATATTTGGAAAATGAATAGAGTTTTATAAAAAGAGAATTTTACATTAGGAAGGTTTAGACCTGTGCTTCGCACATGGGTGTAATATGATATTGATTTAAAGTAAATAATTTGCATGCAAAATATTATAAAGGAATTTGGGGTTTGAATTAGGAATTTAAATGGAATTACTGAAATTAGAACTGACTGGAAATTAGTTGGACTGAATGACTTTTTGGGTATCGATCTGATGTTGGTTTCGGCCTTCGGGATCAATACGTAGGGGGTTGTTCTCTTACTAGTTTACAGTTAGAGACTGATAGAGGTGGGAATATATTGATGCGTGAATCAGAAATGGAAACGTTTTCCAAAGCTAATAACGTATATTTTCTAAAATTAGAAAATAAGGATTTGATGAGTATATGGAAACGAGAAATGGGGAAATGAATAAATGTTGATTGATGATTGATCGATAGAATTTCCATATGGAAATAATATCGTTGTTTGCACACATGTTTTCCTTTGATAGTTAAATCACCAACTATCGAAGATTTTGACCATTTCCGTTGATAGTACGAAGAGACCGGGATCAGATATATTATCTGAAAACCACTCCATATGGCATTAGCGTTGCGAATCAAATATGATGAAATAATTGAAGACAGAATTATGCAAGGGTTGTTCAGTAAATCCTAGGTAGAAATCGCCTAAGATGGATTTACAGAATAATTCCTTCGGATTGTCCAGCCGTAGGATAACTTGAATGGACAAATGTCTGATAGAGTATATCTGGTAGATCACGTAAGTTGATTGTTTCAAACGTATTTACATTGGTGGTGGAGGAATTCATTTCTCTTAGCTTATACCCATGGTATTTTTAGGGGAATCAATTTGTGATTTGACGGGTATGACGATGTGGCATTCAAAGTAAATGAAGGAGTGATCTGTTAAAAGATACGTTATGACCTCAAGCCTCATCAACTGGGAAATGACAGAAATCGGGCAGGCAGCATGACTAAGTGGGTCGCACCCAAGTAGGGTATATTGTCACCATCTAGAGAATATTTATATTGGTTACTTCTTTCGCTTCTGTATCTCCCGGGAATGGTTTTTTGGTATACCAACCATAAGGTGATAATATATTCGGAACATTCAAGCGAAATGAATGGGCGGTCATGTGTGGCCGAGTTACAAGATGTTCTTGTTGAACCCCAGTGTATCGCTTCTAGAGTACACCGATCAGAAGGTGGTTCCGTACCTTGTCAGAGTTGGAAATCCATTTCCCAATAAGAGCCCGCAGTTTTGATTATATATTATATATGTAGAACGTGAGATGAAAGCGTTCTACTAGATTTCTATTTACTTGGTCTAGACATTATTATAATATCAGACAAGTATTGTTTTAGAAAAATATTTTGGGTTATCATAAGGTAAAAACCATTCGTGTTTATGTGTGGATCGGTCTTACGATTATCCTTTGTTTCAAAAGGATTTTTGAAAAGTTAAACAAATGATTTGAGTTTACTCACACCAGTCACATGACTGACCCAGAGTTTATTTTGTTTTGTTTTCCCTAAACTCTTGGGTGCCCAATTTTGTACGGGCAGTCAAGTAGTCGGGATTTTACAGATACTTGAAGAGGTGGAGAAGGAGGCTTTAGGATTATATAGATTGTTATTTCCGCTGTGTTGTAAGTGTTATACTCTAATAATGGTATTGTATACAGATACTGTTTTATTTCAAAGTTATGTTATGAAATATATTTATTCGTTCCGCTGTAAGATTCGTGTTTACTCTGATATTGTATGTTCTTCTTCTTCTTCTATTCTAAGTTTCTATCTTATATATTCTCACCCTCTCATTTCTTTCATGGACTATCCGGTATTTCCGATGCTTGAATAGTCAACATTGAGTTTATGTCGGTTACTTAGGATCGCGAAAACCCGGGTCGTTACACTCCCATTTTCGTTTTAGTATGTCTGGAGAACCCGAAATACCCGTGGGCGTACAGATACCAGGCTGGTTCAGAAGGTATCTGGAGGCAAGGGCTAATTCCGCAGGCCCAACAAACGCTCCTCCTCCCCCTCCCCATGTAGACACATTTTCTAAGATATGCAAAGACTTTCGTGCAATGGGCGGGAAACCATTTTATGGGACTGAGACGTTTGTTGAGGCTCAGAATTGGCTCAAGGAAGTGGAGGATTTGTTCGGTATCTTTGAGATAAACGATGGAAGGAAGGTTCAGCTAGCTACTTGGTTGATGAAGGACGAAGCTTCCTTTTGGTGGGAATAACTAATGGAGGGCGTCCAGTGGAGACGTGGATAGACTTTAGGCGAAGGTTCGAGTTGAAATTTATTTCACAGGCAGAGGAGAGTTTATACATGGAGAGGTTCTTGGCTTTGAAACAAGGGAGTTTGTCTATGAAGGAGTACGTTAACAAGTTTAACCAGTTAGCAAGATTTGGTATGGAATTAGTTAACACACCACATAAGAAGGCCTTGAGATTTGCTAAGGGTCTGAATGAACCATTGCACAGGTTAGCTATGTCACACCTTCCTATGGGGGCTACTTTCGAGAAACTTGTTGACATGGCGTTGATGCATGAAGAGGAGAAAGGTGCTAATATAGATAAGGCACAGGATAAGAAAGGGGATCCAAAGAAGGCACAACAACAACAAAAGAAAGGTGGTACGGATAACAAGGCCAAAGGGAAGAAAAGGTGTGTTAATTACACCGGGCCACTTGAGCAAGGACTGTAGGAAGAAGAAGAAGACGGGTTTCTTCCAGTGTGATGAGGTAGGACATATGATTAAAGACTGCCCAAGGAGGCAAGGGTAAGGACAGAGGATAGGATCTACTTCTGGAGGGCGGGTTCATGCTCTCATGGCACCTACGCAAGAGAGAGGTAGAAGCATTTCTGTTGAAAGTTTGATTTTCCTTTTTGATCATCCTGTTCGAACTTTGTTTGATTCTGGCACTTCACATTCGTATATCTGCTTCGTTAGTTGAAACACTGCACCTAAATACTAGTCTAGTTATGGATCCCATTGTAGTCTCAAATCCTATTGGGGGTACGGCTCATCTTTCTATGTTATTTCGGGATTCGAGAATATATGTGTATGGCGTTGAGTTCGAATGCAATGCTTATGTGCTTGGCTTCACGGGCTATGGTTAATTCTAGGAATGGATTGGCTAACCAGGTATGGTGTCATTCTCGATTGTGAAAAGAGGGTAGTTAGACTGTTGACTAGTTTGGGTAATATCTCGATATCTCATGCGACCCTATGGGTTCTGTTAAGCTTAGCTAACTAGAATCTCTTGACACATCCATTGATGATTTGCAATCTGTTCAAGTAGTCCGTGAGTATGTAGATGTCTTTGAGGAGGTTAGGGGCTTATCTCCAAAATGCGAGATAGATTCCCGTATATACTTGGTGGACAATGCAAAGCCGGTTGCATTGCCGGTGCGCCACATGGCTCCAAGAGAAAGGAGGGAGCTGAGTAAACAAGTGAAAGAGTTGCTTGAGAAAGGGTTTATAAGAAGAAGTATCTCGGAGTGGGGTAATCCAGTTGTTTTTGCTACGAAGGCTGATTGTTCTCTTAGATTGTGCGTGGACTATAAGGAGCTGAATAAGCTCACAAAGAAAAACAGACACCCATTGTCGAGGATAGATGATCTGTTCGATTAGTTGGTTGGTGCTTCGGTTTTCTCGTAGTTGGACTTAGCTACAGGGTTTCATCAGTTGTGAGTATTTGAGGATAATATAGATAAGACTGCTTTTAGGACTCCCGACGGTTTCTTCGAGTGGCTCGTCATGCCTTTTGGTTTGATGAATGACCCACATATTTCGTAGACTTGATGAGTAGGGTGTTTAGGGAGTTTCTAAACAAGTTTGTGGTGGTCATTGTGGATTATATTTTGATATTTTCTATAAGCGAGGAAGAGCATGCCCTACATCTTAGGGAAGTATTAGAGACCCTTCGAGCACATCAACTCAAAGCTAAGTTCTCCAAATGTCATTTTTGGAGGAAGTAAGTGAGGTTCTTAGGGATCGTGGTCTCTAAGGAAGGGATAGCTGTGGATCCCGCAAAGGTAGTGGCAATCCAAGATTGGAAGATTCCTAAGAATGCAACAGAAGTAAGAAGTTTTCTTGGTTTAGCGGGCTACTACAGAAAGTTCATCAAGGACTTTGCTAAGATATCAGCCCCACTTACACGTTTAACGAAAAAGAATTTGACCTTTTCTTTGGATGCTGACTGTGACAATGCTTTCCAACGTTTAAAGAGGGCATTGACGACAGTTCCAGTTTTAGTTTTGTCGGATGGGAGTAAACTGTTCACAGTGTATACCGATGCTTGCGGGACAGGGCTTGGCGCAGTTTTGATGCAAGAGAGAAGGGTGATATGCTATGGTGGAAGGCAGTTGAAAGTCCATGAGAAGAATTACCCTACCCACGACTTGGAGTTAGCGGCCATAGTTTTTGCGCTTAAGTCTTGGCGTCACTATTTGCTTAGAGAGAGGTTTGAGTTTTATACAGACCATAAGTCACTTAAATATTTGTTCTCTCAAAAAGATCTAAAATTACGGCAACAGAGGTGGATGGGTTTCTTAGAATCCTACGATTTTGAGATTGCATATACCCCTGGCAAGGGTAACGTTGTAGCGGATGCCTTGAGTAAAAAGAAGTTGACTTTGAGTCCTTTGTTTGTCGAGCGGCAGAGCTTAGAGTATATCTCTACCATTGACTTTAGACCCTCTATTGATTATGTACCCAGTTTGTTGGCATCGTTAGATGTGAGACCTACGCTTTTGGGATAGATAGGTGTGGCACAGCGAGATGACCCACAGTTGATGGAGACAGAGGACAAGCTCATAAGAGGGGAGTCTTCGAGCCATCTTAGTAGGTATACTATAGATGAGAAAGGTTGGTTGAGTAGGGATGGGAGACTTTGCGTATCTCGAGACGAGAGTTTGAGAAAGACAATCCTTGTAGAAGCACATCGTTCTAAGCTGACCATACATCCCGGTGGAGACAAGATGTATAGGGACATGAAGCGAGTTTTCTTTTGGGCCGGAATGAAGAAGGATGTGGCTGAGTTCGTTTCTAGATGTTTAGTGCGCCAGCAAGTCAAGGCTGAACAAAAGAAGCCTGGTGGTTTGCTTCACCATTTAGAGGTTCCACAGTGGAAATGGAAAAGTGTTTCCTTGGATTTCGTCGATGGGTTGCCGAGGTCAAGGAAGGGTAATACGAGGATTTGGGTAGTAGTAGATAGACTTACCAAGAGCGCCCATTTCATTCCCGTTAAGAGTAAAAGAACTGCGACATGGTTAGCATCTGTTTATCTCCGAGAGATAGTTCGTCTACACGGCATACCTTCTATTATTGAGAGCGATCGAGATCCTATTTTCACTAGTGAGTTTTTGAAGAGCTTGCAAGAGGCAGTAGGAACGCAATTGTGTTTGAGTACCACTTATCACCTGACGGACAGCCAGACAGAAAGAGTGAATCGGACTCTAGAAGATATTTTGAGGTTATGCATCTTGGACTTTGGAGGAACATGGGAGGAACATCTTCCATTTGTAGAGTTCGCCTACAACAACAACTATCAGACTAGTATTAGCATGGCAACTTTCGAAGCTCTATATGGATGACCTTGCCGATCACCTACTCGTTGGTGGGAATCTACGGATTCGATTTTGCTTGGGCCTGGTATGGTTAGGGAAACTTCAGAGAAGATAGACTTGATTCGAAGACGCATGAAGATGGCACAGGACCGGCAAAAGTCATATGCTGATAGAGAAGGACCGATCTTGAGTTCGATGTTGGAGACATGGTATTTATTATAGTATCACCGTTGAGGAATGTAGTTCGCTTTGGAGCTTTAGGGAAATTGGCACCAAGATTCGTAGGGCCATTCCCCATTACAGAGCGAATTGGACAGATGGCCTATAGAGTAAAGTTACTCGAGAAGCTTAGTGGTGTGCATGACGTGTTTCATGTGTCGCATCTGAGGAAGTGTTTACATGATACCGCGGAAGTAGTAGAGCTGAGCATGCTTAGAGAAGTGGAAGTCGAACGAGATGCCACGATTAGACGAGCTCCTACATGCATACTTGGATCGGAGGTCAAGAAGTTACACAACCGAGAGGTCAATTTGGTTAAAGTCCAATGGGGAGATGATCAAGAGATGCGACTTGGGAAACGGAAGATAAGATACGTGCATCGTACCTTTTCCTTTTTGAGGGTATGTTCTTAATTTCTCCTTTTTTTTACCACTTTGTTTATACTTGTTCTATCGTTTAGTGTATCCTCTCGATTATATCTTCGATCTTTAGGCAAAAAAATCTTATGGTTGTAAACATGTGTTTGAAACATATTATGTTTAGTGGATGCAATTGGATGCTACTGTTTGCTCATGGACGCATTTACACACACTTTATGCACTAAGATCGGCTCAGTCACTTTCATATTGCATATTGCATATATTTGTTTATTGATTGAAATTTGATGTGTTATCATGTGGATGTTGCATTTGAGTGAATAATTGTGCACTCATATAGAAGTTATAAAGTGCATTGGGGATAATTGCGTACATAATGGACACATGGCTCTATCAAATTTTGCATTAACGAGGTCAACTGAATCAGTAAATCGCTTGATCTTTGCATTGGATAAGGAACATATACACACACTTTTGCATATGTTCATATAGAATTAGAAATCTTTTAAGGACAACGGATGCTTGTGGATGATGGATCAGTAGATGGATGTTTGGATGGTAGGATACATTCTTCTTAACTTGAAGATTTCGGGGACAAAATCCTTTAAGGAAGGGAGAATGTAACACCCCGTAATTTTATAATATTAAAATTGAAAAAATTTTAGAATACTTAATTTTTATAAGAAAAATTAAGGGAAACGGGTTACGCCTTTGCATTCGTCTCGGAATTCTGCTTGCGATAGAATCCGAGTTTGCGTAAAACAGACACAGTATGAAAAAGTTATGGAGCTTAAAAGATTTCAGTTTAAACCAGAATTAAAATAATAATTAAAATCAAATTTGAAATTCAAATCACCAAGAAGTGAGATGGGCGGGAAATATCCCGCTCTAGGGTGTCGACCCCCCTAGGGGAGTCGACAGAGGTGTCGACCCCCCAATAGGGGTGTCAACATAGGTGTCGACCCCCCCGTAGAGGTCGACCCCTTCGGCCAGATCTGGGCAGTGATGAATTTTGGAGAATTAGGGCTTATGTGGCGTTCTCTGATTGGCTGGGATATGTCGTTTTCTGGTTTGGATGGTTTAGATGGAACCTAACCTAATCTAAAGGCCCTAGTTCACCTAATACACCTATAAAAACACACCTAGACCTAACCCTAATTTCATTACAATAAATCATACGCCTCTATGCTGCCACAACCTAAACTAGTCTTTCTTCCGCACGAAGGCAAATCGGAATAGAGTATTCATATTGGAAGATAAGAATCAAATTCTACAACAACGGTTTAGCTAATCAAATTCAGAATATAGAATTCAGATCTATTTTCACTTCTACCACTATGAGTCCACGTTACTTTCACTTATAATTAATTAAAAGTAATTGTGATAAGTATGTGAATTGGACTTTATGAACATGCCCGTAAGATTAATCATATCATGTTTGGTGAAATTCTTATCTTTTAGATTCATACCTAAAGTTCATGTTCCATATGCCTAATTGGATCTATCTTATTGTTCTATGTCAGTTTATGTTCCATATGCTTATTGGATCTATCTTATTGTTCTACGCTAGTTTATGTTCCAAATTCTTATTGGATCTATCTTATTGTTCTATGTCAGTTTATGTTCCATATGCCTAATTGGATCTATTTTATTGTTCTATGGCAGTTCATACTTCTTATGCTTATTTTTATGCCATTTTTGATGTCATGATTCTCTTCCCTTCTTCTCTTCTTTTCCTTTTTATGAGATTAGGCTAACTACAAGCCTAACATATTATTATACGTACGAATGACGGGGGAACATTATGGGAAAAGTTTGGGGGAATTATTGAATAATATGCAGTTGGGCATAAAAAGACTTGGAATCATGTAATTAATTTGGGGGATGAATTGGTGTAATTTGTTTACATGAGATTATGGACATAAATTTGGGTTAAAATGATGAACATAATTTAGATTGGAAATTACGGGTATATATTATAATCCAAGATTTGAAATTGGGGGCATGAATTGAGAAAGTGAAAACGAACGCCTAAGACACGAGGTTAGATTCGAATTGTGGTATAAGACTGCCCGGGACCGCCCAGCACATCCAGTAACCGTAATTTTGTAATCTAATGTGAGTGGTCAAAGGCAGAAATTAGATATGTAATAATGCAAAGACATGAGGTTGGATTCTGATTACGATATAAGACTGCCCGGAACCGCCCGGCATATCCAGCAACCGCAAAAGGGCAATCAAATGTGGGAGGTCTTGCAAGATTAGCATTATAATGAATTAATAAACACTTAACCAAGACAAGACATGTAGTAAGACATGGGGGTTAAGTGGGTGACATGTGAAATATAATTTGAAGCACTTAACCATGGTGAAACATGTAAGAAGACATGGGAATAAAAAGGGGTTAAGTGGGAATTCCTAGTGGGGACCAAGCTTAGGAGGGAAGCTTGTGTCAAGTGTATGGACCCTTTTCAACCAGTAACCCATTCTGTATCTATGTGAGCTCGAACTAGGTCGAGGACGGGACACGCTTACTGGGTTTGATTATAAGAGGTCAAAAGAGTTAGCGGTGGCAACGCAAGTCCAACGGAGTCATGTGCGTGCGTGGGTCCGGGCTGGTAAGTAAGACGTTGTTGCATCGTGTAGGTATAAGCCGTGCATTCTAGTAGTATCGGGTTGCCACTTTAGGGAGTGATACACCCTACTGTGGGACCAACACGGGTATCTACGAGTTAGGGAGCCGATCGAATGGGGAGTGTAGTGGGTACAACTAGTGAAGATAGGAGCAGGCGGCACCTATGACAGCAGCTAGAAGTACACGAAACTACCATTATTATTATTATTAGCAAGAGGGATCAACTTTCAGTATGGGACTAGTACTGGTGCAGTGTAATTAGCATTGGTGCGGTGTAGGAATTATCTTATAGTGATTAGAAGCTCAATCAACGCTATATCCTGTTCATCTTGTTCACCTTGTCATACTTGCTTATGTTACAGTCATTTCTTATATCCAGTTTATGTCCTTATCCTGTTACTTTACTAATTATATAGTTAAAGTCGCTGGACTCGCCAGACTTTGTGTCTGATCCTTTTTGTTTTGCCTCTTTCCTTTCCTCCCCCCCAAGGTGCTCAAGGTAGGACTGGTGGAGCTTGACTTGGATTTCTTTCTTCTTGAAGTGCTTGGAAGTGTTGAGAGTTATGCATAACTTTATCTCTTTTCCATTATGGCTATTTGGAGTGGGATTATGATTTTACTTTTATGTACTCTGATAATATGTTTG
Organism: Allium sativum; assembly: GCA_030737875.1. Taxonomy (NCBI): domain Eukaryota; kingdom Viridiplantae; phylum Streptophyta; class Magnoliopsida; order Asparagales; family Amaryllidaceae; genus Allium; species Allium sativum. The sequence continues at coordinate 170,547,437 of CM060924.1, read as the reverse complement.
TTTAAAATGGATATTTATGTACTTGACTCTAGTATGTGTTTTTGATGTTGTAACCAAACATGTTTTGCTTTTCCGCTGCAATGAATAAGTTTCGAATTTTTTTTATGTACTATTTTATATATCTGTCTTGTGATATTCTATTCTATACTCTTATAATACTCCATGAAAGTTAATGCATTCCCTTAGTGAGTGATATTAATGGACATGGGGTGTTACAATAGCATTTCCAGCTTTTTCGTTATGAAAAACTGGCCACAATGTCAGAACAGCCTTTTGCAGCGTTTCTGAAATGCTATTATATATCTTGGTTCCATTCTAGCACTCCCTGGTACTTGGCACTGTCATCTGGTACTATGACACTTGGTACTGTGAACACTGTGTAAATCCCCAGTGCACACCTTGGAAAATCACTAATTTTACCATGTGCAACATGTTTGGTACTTAGTACTCTGGCACTTGGTACTTTGGCATTTAGCCCGATCCATAGCATTTCGTGCGATCCATGCTGCTGCATTTTTGCGCGATCTATCCCCTTGGATTCTGTTTGATACATCTCTATGGATTTCGTGTGATCCATCCTCATGGATTCCGTATGGTCCATCCCTATTTATTCTGTATGATCCATCCTTGTGGATTCTATGCAATCCATCCCCATTGATTCTGTGTGATCCATCCCTACGGATTTCATGTGATCCATACCCATGGATTCCTTGCGATCCATCCCCATGGATTTTGTGCGATCCATCCCTATGGATTCCGTGTGATCCATCCCCATAGATTCCGTGTGATCCATCCCCATGGATTATGTGCGATCCGTGGCCAATTTTTTGCCCGATCCATGCGCTGAAATTGCCGAACTTCGAATAATCTTCATGCTTGCGCACAACTTGATTCCATACTCCAAACTAATCAAACTCCAACTTTTTCAACAACAATTCAATCAATATAACAACAACAATCATACAATCATCAATGAACATTAAAACAATGATTTAACAATTAATCAAATCATTAAATGGATCTAAACATAGAATTAACAAATGATTTTACCGTTTATAAGTTGATAGATTAGATCCTATGGTGATTTGAGATTGAAATCATACATACATCGATTAGATCTATAAGAAAACAACTTGAAATGATGGACATATGTTCATACAACCCATATACTTGATTGAATCTGCATGAGAGATGCTTATCACTCAACAATTCGAATTAACTCGAAATCGCTAAATTCTCAATTTGGACAGTGAAGAATAAGCTTAAAACCTCTTAATTTGATGCGATATCTGTTCACAAGATGTAGATCTAGCTTCAAACGATGTAGATCTTCAATTCTCTTATGTAGATCTAGAATTTTAATGGTAGAAAGGTGTATATGATTGAGCAAGTAGGATCACGAGCTCAACCAAATGACAGAATGAAGAAAGTAAACTATTCTCCATGCCTCTAACTCCTTATTTATAGCCTTCCACCATCCCACTAATGGGCCACACCAAATCAGCCCACTAATGGCTCACAAAACCTGGACAGAAATTGTGAAACACTAAAACAACAGTTTCCCCTAAACCGCTAAACCAAATCTTTAATGTGACCAATTTACAGAATTGGCAACAACATTTCCTTTCCAACAAGACCAATCGTAGAACCTTACTCGATCCCAGTAAAAGTTATGCCCTGTACAAGACTGATAGGGGCAAGATGGTCACAAATGAAACTAGTAAAAATTATGGAAATGTCTCACATCCCCATAACCAACATACCAAAAGTATGAGATTGATCCAACCTTAGGGAATTAAATAAAAATATTTTACGATCCTCTAATATGTAAAATGTGAGATGTTACAACATCTTAACCTAAACCTGAAAAACCCGGTCTAACTCGGGCACTACAATTGTTGGATCAGTCTGGTGAACCAGAGTGAGAGAAAACTCGCTAAGTTTATAGGTATCATCTAACTTGATTTTAAAGTCAAAACATTTCTTTTCGAAAGAAATCGATTATCGTAAGACCGATCCACATATAAACACGGATGGTTTTTACCTTACGAAAACCAAAAAAAAATTGAAATCATATCTTATTCTGATATTATAATAGTGTCTAGATACAAGTAAATAATAAGATAGTGGAACGCTTGCATTTCACGTTCCGTATACATAGTGTACAATCAAAACCGCAGGCTCTTATTGGAGATTGGATTCCGAATATGACAAGTTATGGAACCACCTGTTGATAGTGTATCTCTAGAGGAGAATACACTGGGTTCAACAAGAACATTTTGCAACCCGGCCACAAATGACCGACCACTCTTCTTGCTTGACTTTATTGAATGTATGTCACCAACAATTGGTCTCAAACCACCGTTTTCCCAAAAAGGGACAACACCGAAATAGATTAAAGAAGGAAATGAATTTTCCCTAGATAGGTGATTATACACCCTACTTAGAAGCGACCCACTTAGCCATCCTGCCTGCTCGATTTTTGTCATTTGCCGGTTGAAGAGGCTTGAGGTTTAACACTACCTTTAGAACTTCACATCGCCATTCACTTTGAATGCCACATCGTCAGATCCATTAAATCACTAATTGGCGTCCACAAAAATACTCTGGGAATTAATCTAAGAGAAGAATCTTCTCCGCAACCAACAGAGACACGATTGTAAAAATCAATATACATGACTCTTAAGAAATACTCTATCGTATATTCGTCTATACAAGTCATCCAGGAACAAGATGAACCGAAGGTACCCTCCTATTACATCCTAGGTATCACCCTAGAGATCAATAGCGAGTAGTCCTTGCAAATCCGTAGATTTCAACCATGATAGAACCCCAATATATCTCCACATCGAATTAGAGATTTTAAGTGATTCTTCCATATATGAAGATCAACGCTTTAATTGCTCCGTCTCGATCAACATCAGATATCTTCCACATTTTCATACTTGCTAGTTTTGAATATAAATTTGATCCCGGTCTTTCCGTACCAACAATCGTATTGGCCAAATTTCATAGTCGGTTATTTAACTATCAAATAAAACAACCATTCAATCATAAAAATTATATGAATTCATCGGTTCAGTATTCAACATCATTTGGCCTCTTTAATTAAAAATATTCGTTTAATAAACCTCAAAATCTTTTAATAATTCGAATATAGCTTCTCACTTCTTATTTTAATATAAGAGCATCCTCCAAAAACAATTTTATTTTAATATTTGACAATATCCAATTAATTATCCTTTGCATCACATTATTCATTATGTAAAACTCAAAAACTAGTTTAACTTGTTATTCATAAAATAATCATTACAAAAATCTCTTTATGTTTCATCACTTAAAAACAATAGCCTACGCTTATCTTTTAGAATAAAACCATTCTAATCCTCATTTCCTTACTTTGAAATATAACATTTATGTTTTCGCCTAAACTCCTTTTCATTTTCATTACTCTGGAAATCTCATTATGTATATTTTTAAATCTTTTATTTCCTTTTCGTTGGAAATATCTATTTTTACCTTTACTCAAGCCTTTTATTTACTTTTTACTTTGAAATATCTTTTTATTTCTTATCCATGCATTTCTGTACTTCAATATTCATTAGTCCTTGACCGTAAATGTGACACCCCATAAATTCCGTGAAGCGTTATAAGTAAACAGAAACAGAATCTCACAAGAAATATATAAAAATAACACCGGAAATTTAAAACTTCATTATTCAGCAGAAAAACATCGTAGTCTCAAAACTAGTTACAATATCAGGCAAAAATACTGAAACCAAATATAGCAAACCTAAACAACTGTCTTGCTATAAAAACCACCAGAGTATAGAAATGTAAAATCATAATCCCTGATAATAGCCATAACAAAGTAGACAAGCAGTCCAAGCGATACATCAAAGCAGAAAAAGAGATAGCCCTAATCATGACTGAGCGTTCCCACCCTGAGAACCTGGAGGGAAGGAAAGACAGAAAAGGGAAACAAAAAGGGTTAGACATAAAGTCTAGCGAGTCCAGTGAATTTTATCATATAAAGAAGTAAAAGTATCAAGACAGCTAAATAAAATGGATGAGAGACAACAGTAACATACAACAAGTATAAACATGATGAGAAGGATAAGCAGAACAAACAAGGGAATATTGTAACATCCCGTATTTATGTTAACACTATTGTTCACAAATTAAAGAATAACCAATCTCAGACGTGAGAATTAAGAGAAATGGGTTGAGCCATTGTGTTCGTCTCGGAATTCTGGTTGAGATAGAGTCCGAGTTTGCGTGAATTGGACTTCGTATGAAGAAGTTATGGCCATCGGAAGTTTCAGAAAATTCAAAACAGATTTCAGAAAATTCAATTTTCGGAGTCAGACAGGCTAGGCGGTAAAATTCCCGCCAGGGCCAGGTCGACCATAGGGTCGACCTGGGGGTCGACCTGCACCAACCAGGTCGACCTGCCCCCCCCCGGGCAGATTTGTTTTATGACCTGTTGATGACTAGATGCTGACTCATTAGGGTTTCTGATATGCTCTGATTGGCTGGGATTAATTCTGGGTTGATCGAACGGCTTAAACTAATCCTAAACTCTATAAAAACACCTCTAAACTCAAACCCTAAAATCAAAAAAAAAAAAAAATAGATTCATGGCCTCCATGCCGTCACCTAGCAACTCAGCATAGCCGCCACCAATTAGAGAGGAAGAAAGCTAATCTAATTCAATTCTTTTCAACTTAAACAACGAATCTTCTTCAAGGAAAAGCTATTACAACTTCAGAATTTAGAACTCAAGACCTTCTTTGAGTTGTGAGTTCGATAATTTTAATAAAATAATTAACAAATTAATTGGATTGAGTTATGATGTGGATTATTTGGATATGATGTGAATTATTCATGTACTAAAATTGTGATGTTTATGTTGTAAATTCTATGATGCTATCTTGGAAAGTTGTGATCATCTACGTTGTAATTTTATGATTGGCTTATGTATAATCGAATCACCATGTTGTTCATATGCTAGTTTGGGTATGTTGATTCATATGATAAATCATAAATATGTATGCAAGTTTAGATTTTTATCAAGACATGAATCATATGCAAGTTGGGGAAAATTATATGTAACCTTACATGCTTCATGACATCTATTTTAGATCTAAAGTTAGGCTATGATATGTGTGAGTTATATGCCAAATTCTACATGCTAGTTTACATGTTTAGATGTAAGTTTATACCATTGTTATGTTGCCTAAATCACATATACAAGTTTATATGAATACATGTGTTTGAATATGCATCATGGTATGCAAATTTGTGGTTACTGCCTATGCAAGTTTACACCTTTAGATACAGATCTATGACATACAAGATTTATGCAAGTTTGTGACCATTATCTAAACAAGTTTACACCTTTAGATTTGGATCTATGACATAGGTAGTTTTATGCAAGTTGTAACTTTGGCCTATGCAAGTTTTAGATATAGAACATCATTCACACATGCAAGTTCACCCCTTAATGTTTAGATCTAGTTTTAATTATATGTATGTTGTGATATTTTCTCTTTATTCCATGAGTTAGACTATTTGAGTCTAACGTATAGTTTACGTTAAACGAATAAACATACAACGTGGGATAAAAGGGGATAATATTAAAAGATTTAATTGGCATAGATGCCTAAAAAGGCATAAAATAAATTTGTGATGAAAATTGGTATGATTTTACTTATCATAAATAGATGGACATAATTGAGTCAATTATGGCCATAGTTAAATTTGGAATTAATTGATAATTTGAATAGGGAAAGTAATTCAAATTGGGGAATGATTAATTAGGAGTAATTAATCATCTAAGACACGAGGTTAGGCTCTTTTGTGGTGTAAGACTGCCCGGACCCGCCCGGCAAATCCAGCTGCCACAAATGCCAGTCTAATGTAGGAGGTCTTAGGCATAAATTAAATATGTAACAATTGTAAAGACCGACGTTAGACTCTTTTGTGGTGTAAGACTGCCCGGACCCGCCCGGCAAATACAGCTGCCACAAATGCTAGTCTAATGTGAGAGGTCTTTATGAGGTTACGGTCTTAATGAATTAAGAAACACTTAACCAGATAAACATGTAGTGGGACATGAGGGGGTTAAGTGGGTGCCTTGGGTGGCATATGGAATCTTGCGGGTGCATTGGATGGCATTTGAAATACGATTAGAAACACTTAACCAAAATTGAAACATGTAAGTAAACATGAATATGAAGTGGGTTAAGTGGGATGTACTAGAGGGGACCAAGCTTAGGTGGATAGCTTGTGTCAAGTAATGGGGGCCTGTTTCAACCAGTAACCCATACGTATCTTTGTGGGCTCGACCCAAGTCGAGGATGGGACACGCATACTGGGCTTGACTGTAAGAGGCCAAACCGGGTTAGCGGTGGCAACGCAAGTCCAACGAGTTCATATGCGTGTGTGGACCCGGGCTGGTTGGTAAGACGTTGTTGCATCGTGTAGGTATAAGCCGTGCATTATTTGTGGTATCAGGTTGCCACTTTGGGGAGTGATACACCCCACTGTGGGGCCAACACGGGTATCAACGAGTTAGGGAGCCGATCGCTTGGGGGTAGTGGGTACATCTAGTGGAGATAGGGGCAGGCGGCACCTATGAAGGCAGCTAGGGGTGCACGAAACTACCATTATCATTATTTAAGTCTGTAGGCGGGATCAACCTTAGGGTGACTAGTGGTGGTGCAGTATAGCAATTATCTTATAGTGTTGGTGTAGTTTAGTAATTATCTTATAGTGGTTTATGTGCGCTTTAGCGATATCGTTGTTCATCTTGTTTCCTTGTTTACTCTTCCATACTCAATGGTTCATGGTCATTTCCTTATTTTCCCACTTATGCCTTAGCCTAGTTACTTTAGTAATTATATTGTTAAAGTTATCACACTCACCAGACTATATGTCTGACCCCCTTTGTTTCCTCCTCTTTTCTTCCTCCCCCCCCCCAGGTGCTCAGGATGGAACTAGCACCAGTGGAGCTTGATTTTGGATAGCTGTGCTTCTTGGTTTTAGAAGATTGCTTGGATCACTGAAGTAAAGTTCAGCCTCTCTTTTAGTTATGGCTATTTTGTATTGGGGATTATGTCTTTCAATTTATGTACTTATAGTTGGTCAAGATGGATATTATGTACTTTGACTCTGGTTTTGATGATGTAATCGAACTTATGTATTTTCCGCTGCATTGAAATAAAGTTTTAAAGTTTTAGTACTGTTTATATCTGTCTTGTTGTTAAGTTTCTGTTCTATACACACTTAAAATGCTCCATGGACGTTAATGCATTCCTTTTGTGAGTGACATTAATGGATGTGGGGTGTTACACGTGGTATCAGAGTTGAAGGTTACCAGAATAGATATGGATTTTGAAAAGATGTTTTTCAAAAACAATTTTTATAAAGAAGTACCTTCAAAAGTATGATTTAAGGAAAGTATTTCCAAGATAAAAGCTTATTTTAGAAAGCATAACCCCAAGGGCCATATATCTTTCCTTCGGTTCTTTTGTATTGAATCTTTCCTTTTTCGTTTCAGCATGTCTGAAGCTTCTGAGATACCATAGGGTGTTCATGTACCCGGTTGGTTTCGTCAATGTCTCGAGGCTAGGGCTGCCACCGCAGGTCCAGCAAATGCTCCTCCTCCTCCTCGCGTCGATACTTTTGCTAAGATATGTAAGGACTTTCGGGCAATGGGTGGAAAAACTTTTCACGGGATGGAGACATTTGTTGAAGCTCGAAACTGGCTAAAGTAGGTGGAAGAATTGTTTGGAATCTTTGAAGTGGAAGATGGAAGGAAGGTCCAGTTGGCTTCCTGGCTAATGAAGGACGAGGCCACGTTTTGGTGGGAGGTCACTAATGGAGAACGTCCAGTTGATACATGGCCAGATTTTAGGCGGAGGTTTGAGGCGAAGTTTCTCTCACGGGCTAAAGAGAATCTCTACATGGAAAGGTTTCTAGCATTGAAGCAAGGGGATCTATCGGTGAAAGAGTACGTCAACAAATTCAATCAAGTGGCAAGATTTGGCTTGGACTTGGTGAATACTCCTGAAAAGAAGGCCCTGAGATTTGTTAAGGGTTTGAATGAGCCGCTTCATGGGTTAGCTATGACCCACATCCCCATGGGGCTACCTTTGAGAGGCTAGTTGACTTGGTGCTTATGCATGAAGAAGAGAAGGGCGCCAATGCTAATAAGGCACCCGAGAAGAAAGGGGATCAAAAGAAGCCGCAAAGGCAACAATGGTAAGGGAAAGAAAAGATGCTTTAACTATGGGACACCAGGCCATCTAAGCAAAGATTGTAGGAAGAAAAAGAAGACTGGTTGTTTCCACTGTGGCGAGGCGGGACATCTTATTAAGGACTGCCCAAAGAAAGGGCAGAGGGCAGGGTCTACCTCGGGAGGACAAGTGCAGGCTCTTATGGCACCAGGGCAGGCAAGGGGACAAGTTCAGGCTCTCGTGGTCCCACTGCTGCAAGAACGAGGTAGAGCAATTTCCGTTGAAAGTTTAGTTTTTCTGTTTGATCATCCTGTCTGTACTTTATTCGATTCTGGCGCATCACATTCGTTTATCTCTACATCATTAGTTGAAACACTGCACCTAGATACTAGTCTAGTTACGGATCCCTTAGTAGTCTCAAATCCTATTGGTGGTTCGGCTCATCTTTCTATGATTTGTCGAGATTTTAGAGTGTTTATCTTGGGCGTTGAGTTTGAATGCAACGCCTTTGTTCTGGGCTTCATGGGCTATGGTTTAATTCTAGGTATGGATTGGCTAACTAGATATGGGGCCATCCTAGATTGTGAAAGAAGGGTAGTTAGATTGTTGACTCGTTGTGGGAAGACCCTTGATATTTATTATGACCCTAGAGGTCCAGTAATGCTTAGCTACCTAGAATCCCTTGACGCATCCGATGATGATTTACATTCTGTTCCCATAGTCCGTGAATATGTTGATGTCTTCGATGAGGTGAGGGGTTTACCCCCAAAACGTGAGATAGACTTTCGAATATATCTAATAGATAATGCAAAGCCAGTTGCATTACCAGTGCGCCACATGGCTCCAAGAGAGAGAAGAGAACTCAGTAAGCAAGTGAAGGAATTGATTGAGAAGGGGTTCATCAAACGTAGTATATCAGAGTGGGGTGCTCCAGTAGTATTTGCAACGAAGGCAGATGGGTCCCTTAGACTTTATGTGGACTATAGAGAAACTTAATAAGCTTACTAAGAAGAATAGATGCCCACTGCCGAGGATTGACGATCTCTTCAATCAGTTAGTTGGCGCCTCAGTGTTTTCGCAGTTGGACATAGCCACGGGTTTCCATCAGTTGAGAGTGGCTGAGGATAGCATAGACAAGACTGCCTTTAGGACTCCAGACGGTTTCTTCGAGTGGCTTGTGATGACCTTCGGTTTGACAAACTCCCCCGCATACTTTGTTGACTTGATGAGTAGGATGTTTAGGGAGTACCTTAATAAATTCGTGGTAGTCTTTGTGGACGACATCTTGATCTTTTCAAAAACGAGGAAGAGCATGCCCTACATCTTAGGGAAGTGTTGGAGACTCTTCGAGCGCATAGCCTTAAAGCTAAATTTTCTAAATGTCACTTTTGGAGGAAGGAAGTGCGATTCTTAGGGCAAGTGGTTTCCAAAGAATGGATAGTCGTGGATCCCGCAAAAGTAGTGGCCATCCAAGATTGGAAGGTCCCTAAAAATGTTACCGAGGTGAGGAGTTTCTTAGGGTTGGCTGGCTACTATAGGAAGTTTATCAAAGACTTCGCAAAAATATCAGCCCCATTAACACGCTTAACGAAGAAGAACTTAGTTTTCACATGGGACATAGATCGTGATGATGCGTTCCAACGTCTAAAGAGAGCTTGACCACAACCCCAGTCTTAGTGTTTCCAGATGGGAGTAAGCCATTTACCGTTTACACCGATGCTTGTGGGACAGGACTAGGCGCAGTCTTAATGCAAGAGGGAAGGGTAATAGCCTATGGTGGAAGGCAGTTGAGAGTGCATGAGAGAAATTACCCTACACATGACCTAGATTTGGCCGCTATTGTTTTCGCACTTAAGTCTTGGCGTCATTATCTTCTTGGCGAGAAATTCGAATTATTCACTGACCACAAATCGCTAAAATACTTGTTCTCTCAGAAGGACTTGAACTTAAGGCAGTAAAGGTGGATGGAATTCTTATCATCCTACGATTTCGAGATAGCATATACCCCTGGCAAGGGTAACGTGGTGGCGGACGCCTTAAGTAGAAAAAGATTGTGCTTGAGTCCGTTGTTTGTTGAGCAGCGAAGGTTAGATTTCATCTCTACGTTTGACTTTAAACCTTCCGTTGACTTTGTACCCAGTTTGCTAGCATCCTTGGAGGTCAGACCTATGCTTTTGGGACGGATTGGCGAGGCACAACGAGATGACCCACAGTTGGTTGAGTTAGTAGAGAAGCTCAAAGGAGGGGAGTCATCGAGCCATCTCAGTAGGTATACCCTAGATGATAAGGGTTGGTTACGTAGGGACGGTAGACTTTGTGTACCATGAGACGAGAACTTGAGGAAGACCATTCTTGATGATGCACATCGTTCGAAGATGACCATCCATCCCGGCGGGGATAAGATGTACATGGACATGAGACGAGTTTACTTTTGGGCCGGTATGAAGAAGGACGTGGTCGAGTTTGTCGCTAGATGCTTGGTGTGCCAACAAGTAAAAGCAGAGCAAAAGAAGCCCGGTGGATTGCTTCACCCATTGGAGGTCCCACAATGGAAGTGGGAAAGTGTCTCGATGGACTTTGTTGACGGGTTACCGAGATCGAGGAAGGGTAATACGGGGATTTAGGTCGTGGTAGACAGACTTACCAAGAGCGCCCATTTCATTCCCGTGAAGAGTAAGAGGACTACTCCATGGTTAGCCTCCGTATACATTCGATAAATAGTTCGTTTGCACGGTGTTCCTTCTAGCATAGTGACCGACCGCGATCCTATCTTTACTAGCGAATTTTGGAAGAGCTTGCAAGAGGCGGTAGGGACTCAGTTATGTTTGATCACCGCATATCATCCTCAGACGGACGGCCAGACCGAGAGGGTGAATCGTATTCTAGAGGACCTATTGAGGTTATGTGTCTTAGATTTCGGAGGTACATGGGAGGAACATCTTCCGTTGGTGGAGTTCGCACATAATAACAGCTTTCAGTCTAGCATTGGCATGGCACCGTTCGAGGCTCTTTATGGACGGCCGTGTCGTTCGCCTACATGTTGGTGGGAGTCTACAGATAAGATCTTACTTGGGCCCGATATGATTAGAGAGACTTCGGAAAAGATCGATTTGATCCGAAGGAGGATGAAGACGGCGCAAGATAGGCAGAAATCTTATGCGGACAAGAGAAGGACAAATCTTGAGTTTGATATTGGGGACATGGTCTTTGTCAAGGTGTCTACATTACGGAACGTCGTTCGCTTTGGGTCCGTTGGGAAGTTAGCACCAAGGTTCGTAGGGCCGTTTCCTATTAAGGAGAGGATTGGGCAGATGGCATATAGAGTGGAGTTGCCCGAGAGACTTAGTGGCATACACGATGTATTCCATGTATTACATTTAAGGAAATGCTTGCACGAGACCGTGGAAGTGGTAGAGCCGAGCTTGCTTGGAGAGGTGGAGATAGAGCGTGATGCGACAATTCGACGAGCTCCTGCGTGCATTCTTGGGTCGGAGATTAAGAAGTTGAGGAATCGAGAGGTCAAGCTAGTCAAAGTGCAATGGGGAAATGATGAGAGCAACGCTACTTGGGAGACGGAAGAGAAGATGCGTTCATTATACCTTTTTCTTTTCGAGGGTATGTCTTTTAGTTTCTCCTTTATCGCTTACCTTGTACTTATCTTATCTTTAGTATGTGTAACATCCCGAATTTCAATTAACACTAATGGTTAGTAATTAAAGTATAAATAATCTCAGATGTGAGAATCAGGGGAAACGGGCTGCGTCATTGCGTTCGTCTCGGAAAAATACGCGAAATAGAGTCCGAGTTTGCGTAAAACGGGTACCGTATGAAAGAGATATGGACGAACGAAGTTAGGCAGAAAAACCCGAAACAGGCCAGAAATGCACTGGCGCACTTGTGAAGTGCGCCAGTACAAAAATACACTGGCGCACTTGGGAAGTGCGCCCATGTCGGGACAGGGAACCTGCACAGTTTCTAGAGAGTTCTGTGGTTGGGTGCACCAGTTTGGGGTTTGGGCTTGGTCTTAGGGCTGGTTTCTGGAAGGTTTCGAAATCTAAGGGTCCTAATCTAATTTAGGGTTAATCTAAGGGCCTAAAACACTCACCTAATCTATAAATACACCCTAAACCTACCCTAATCCATACTAAAAATATAATTGAGGGCTACATGCCGCCAAATTAAATCTTAGAAGGAGCCTCCACTAATTTATGAAGAGGGTTGCAAGCTAATCACTCTCTAATCAACCTCTAATCCATTCTAAGCATCTTAATCTTCTTCATTTGGAGTGCAAATTGGCTAGTTGTGAGTTTCTATCACTCTAATGATCAATTGCTAAACTAAGTAGATGAGATATGATGAGATCATATGGTTTTGTTTGGGGATTAATGGGTTTTAAGTCATATGACATGATGTTAGTTTGCTAATGTATGTGGGTTATGCAAGTTTTGTGCTTTGTGATCATATGTTAATATGCAAGTTACATGTATGATAATATGCAAGTTACATGTATGATAATTATGCAAGTTGTATGTTTCTTCATATGCAAGTTTATGAGTTCATATGCAAGTATGTAACATGTTATGCAAGTTCATATGCAAGTTTATGAGTTCATATGCAAGTTATGTAACATGTTATGCAAGTTCATATGCAAGTTATGTGACATATTATGCAAGTTCATATGCAAGTCATGTATTTGTTAACATGTAAGTTTATGTAACATGTTATGCAAGTTAATATGCAAGTTATGTGACATGTTATACAAGATTATATGCAAGTTATGTGACATGTTATACAAGATTATATGCAAGTTATGTGACATGTTATGCAAGTTCATATGCAAGTTATGTGTTTGTTAATATGCAAGATGGCACCTTTGAAACATGTTCATACATATGTAAGTTGACACCTTTTATATGTGTTATGTCATGGGAACGGAATTTCGTGGGAACGATGGGGTTAATTAAATGCATATGTTAATAAGATTGTGTGAAATTAATATAATTATGCATAACATAAAATAAATGAACATAGTATGGGAATTTGCCTATTAAGTTAGGTGTACCCATACTATGTGTTGGGAATTTGCCTATTAAGTTAGGTGTACCCACACTTTGGAGTTGGGAATTTGCCTATTAAGTTAGGTGTACCCATATTCCTAAAATAAACATGATAATTAACACAAATTATGAGGGTGATTAATTAGGAGTAATTAATCGATTAAGACACGAGGTTGGACCCGTTTGTAGTGTAAGACTGCCCGGAGTTTACCGGCTTAACCAGGCATCTACAAATGACGGTCCAATGTGAGGGGTCTTAATCATAAATTAAATACGTAACAAGGGTAAATGACACGAGGTTGGACCCGTTTGTAGTGTAAGACTGCCCGGAACCTACCGGCTTAACCAGGCATCTACAAATGACGGTCCAATGTGAGGGGTCCTTTACACGGTTACGGTGTTAATCAATTAAGAAACACTTAACCAGATAAGCATGTAGTGGGGCATGGGGGTTAAGTGGGTACCTTAGGTGGTATGTGGAAATTGCTAGTGGTTGCCAACAGAAAATATGATAAAATACTTAACCAAGATGAAACCTGTAATTAAACATGATTAAAGGGTTAAGTGGGAAACACTAGTGTGTGGGCCAAGCTTAGGGGGGATGGCTTGTGCTGGGGGCCCATTTCAACCAGTAACCCATACGTATCTTAGTGGGCTCGACCCATGTCGAGGACGGGACACGCATACTGGGCTTGACTATAAGAGGCCAAAATGGGTTAGCGGTGGCAACGCATGACCAACGGGTTTCATATGCGTGTGTGGACCCGGGCTGGTAAATAAGACGTTGTTACATCATGTAGATATAAGCCGTGCACCGTTAATTTTATCAGGTTGCCACGTTGGGGAATGGTACACCCCACGGTGGGGCCAGCACGGGTATCTACGTTAGGGAGCCGATCGAATGGGGAGTAGTGTGTACACCTAGTGGATTGTAGGGCCCTGTGGCGTCTACTTAGTCACCTAGGGGTACGCGAGAACTATTAAGTTAATTTTATAAGTCCATGGGTGGGATCAACCTTTAAGTTAGGAATGACTGGTGTGGTGCAGTTTAGTAATTTACCTTTGGAAGGGTAGATGCGTCTTTATCTTTTATCTTAGTTTAGTTGACTGCTTAGTGTAGCCATTCATCCCCATTAGTTACCGTATATCAGTTTATGTCTTCTCTGGTTACTTTAACGATTGTATTGTTAAAGTTATAGGACTCGCTCAGACTTATGTCTGACCCCGTTGTTTTTATCTTTTTTTCCCAACCCTCAGGTCCTACGGTGGATCCTAGCAGTAGTGGAGCTTGATCGGATTGCTGTTCCAGTCTTTAGGAGCTTGGATAGATGTAAAGCTCCAGTTACCCAGTTATCTTTTCTTTTGTAATGGCTATTGTATGAGAGTGGGATTATGTACTTCTTTATTTTGAGGGATATTGTACTTGACTTTTATTGTGGTTTTATGATGTAACCAGACATGTTTTACTTCCGCTGTTATGAGATGATGTTTTAAATTTCAAGTACTATTTATATCTGTCTTGTTGTAATTTTTCTGTTCTATATTCACTAAAATACTCCACCGATGCTATGGCATTCCCTTAGTGAGTGATCATAGCGGGAGTGGGGTGTTACACGTGGTATCAGAGCTGAAGGTTACCGGAACAGATAAATTTTCGAGAAAAATACTTTTTTTTAAAAAAATAGTAAAGGTATTATTTTTGGAAAAAGTATTTTCAAAAACATGTCTTTTAAGAGAAAAGTTTTTGAAAAAGAAAAGCATAATCCCCAATAGCCATATCTTTATCTTTCAGAATCTCCTTTTTGAATCTTTCCTCTTTCGTTTCAGCATGGCTGAAGATCTTAACATCCCGGAGGGCTTAGTTATACCACTATGGTATAGGAGGTTACAAGAGGCTAGGGCTGCAGCTGCGGGTCCAGCCAATGCTACTACACCAGAGGCAATCGCTCCTCCTCCTCAGCCTAGAGTGGATAATTTTGCTAAGATTTGCAAGGAGTTCAAGGCTATAGGAGGAAAACCTTTTCTAGGTTCAGAGATTTTCGTAGAGGCTAGAGATTGGCTTAAGGAAGTGGAAGAGTTGCTAGATATCTTTGAAGTGGAAGAGGGAAAGAAAGTCAAGTTGGCGGCTTGGTTAATGAAGGGAGAGGCCTCATTCTGGTGGGAGGTCACTAATGGAGAACGCCCTGTTGACTCTTGGGCAGATTTCAAGCAAAGGTTTGGGTCTAAGTTTCTCTCAAGGGCGGAAGAGAATCTGTTTATGGAGAAGTTCTTGAATTTGAAGCAAGGGAATCTCACGGTGAAAGAATATGTCAACAAATTCAATCAATTAGCAAGGTTTGGCATAGAGTTGGTGAATACACCGGAGAAGAAGGCTTTGAGGTTCGTTAGAGGCTTGAACGAACCATTGCAAGGAATAGCTATGACTCACATTCCTATGGGGGCCACCTTTGAGAAGCTTGTCTACATGGCACTTATGCATGAGGATGATAAGAGTTCTAAGGCACCAGAGAAGAAGGGGGATCAGAAGAAACCGCAACAACAACAACAACAAGGCAAGGGTGGAAAAGGCAATGGTGACAAGGGGAAGAAGAAGAAGAAGAAGTGCTTCAATTGTGGGACCCCAGGCCACCTCAGCAAGGATTGTCGCAAAAAGAAGAAGACCGGTTGCTTTCATTGTGGTGAAGCAGGACATCTTGTGAAGGACTGCCCAAAGAAGGGGCAGAAGACGGGGTCTACCTCAGGAGGTCAGGTGCAAGCTCTTATGGCACCAGCTCAGGCAGGGGGGCAAGTTCAGGCTCTCTCAGTTCCACCGATTCAGCAGAGAGGTAGAACTATTTCCGTTGAAAGTCTGGTTTTTCTGTTTGATCATCCAGTTCGTACTTTGTTTGACTCTGGCGCATCGCATTCTTTTATCTCATCATCGTTAGTTGAGTCACTGCACTTAGACACCAGTCTAGTTGATGATCCCTTGGTTGTTTCAAACCCAAATGGGGGCTCCATATATCTGTCTATGATATGTTTGGGTTTGAAGATTTCTATACTTAGCGTTAAGTTTGGATGTGATGCTTTTGTATTGGGCTTCACGGGCTATGGGTTGATTTTGGGCATGGACTGGTTATCCAGTAATGGTGCCGTTCTTGATTGTGAAAGGAGAGTTGTCAGGCTTATGACCCGCTTGGGTAATACTCTCGAGATCTCTTGTAATCCCATGGAATCTGTTTTGCTAAGTTATCTTGAATCGCTCGATGCTTCGGTCGAGAGTTTGCGTTCTGTCAGAGTGGTCCGGGAATATCCGGATGTGTTTGAAGAGGTGAAGGGTTTGCCTCCGAAGCGGGAGATAGATTTCCGAATTTATTTGGTGGATAATGCCAAACCAGTGTCTTTGCCAGTGCGCCACATGGCTCCTCGTGAGAGAAGAGAACTTCATAAGCAAGTAGGGGAGTTGCTTGAGAAGGGGTTCATAAGGCAAAGTATATCGGAGTGGGGAGCTCCAGTAGTGCTTGCCACGAAGGCGGATGGGTCCCTCAGACTTTGTGTGGATTATAGAGAACTTAATAAGCTCACGAAGAAGAATAGACACCCATTACCGAGGATAGATGATCTCTTTGATCAGTTGGTTGGCGCCTCAGTGTTTTCGCTGATGGACTTAGCTACAGGGTTTCATCAGTTGAGAGTGGCGGAGGACAGTATAGAGAAGACTGCTTTCCGGACTCCGGATGGTTTTTATGAGTGGCTTGTGATGCCATTTGGGTTGACAAACGCCCCTGCATACTTTGTTGATCTGATGAGTAGAGTGTTCAGAGAGTATCTGAATAAGTTTGTAGTGGTCTTTGTGGATGACATCTTGGTCTTTTCCAAGAGTGAAGAAGAGCATGCCTTACATCTCAGAGAAGTGTTGGAGACTCTTCGAGCACATAGTCTTAAAGCTAAATTCTCTAAATGTCATTTTTGGAGAAGAGAAGTGCGATTCTTAGGGCATGTGGTCTCTAAGGAAGGGATAGCTGTGGATCCCGGCAAGATAGTATATATCCAGGATTGGAAAGTTCCTAGAAATGCTACCGAAGTAAGAAGTTTCTTGGGGTTGGCAGGATATTATAGGAAGTTCATCAAAGACTTCACGAAGATATCAGCCCCATTAACCCGCTTGACGAAGAAGAATCTGGTTTTCTCATGGGACGTAGATTGTGATGATGCTTTCCGACGGTTAAAGAGAGCTTTGACCACAGCTCCAGTTTTAGTGCTTCCAGATGGGAGTAAGCCGTTTGTTGTTTATACCGATGCTTGTGGGACAGGATTAGGCGCAGTCTTGATGCAAGAGGGAAGGGTAATAGCCTATGGAGGGAGGCAATTGAGAGTGCATGAGAAGAATTACCCTACCCATGATCTAGAGTTGGCCGCGATTGTTTTCGCACTTAAGTCTTGGCGCCATTGTCTTCTTGGTGAGAGATTCGAGTTGTTCACTGACCATAAATCATTGAAGTACTTATTCTCTCAGAAGGATTTAAACTTAAGACAGCAAAGGTGGATGGAGTTCTTAGCATCCTATGATTTCGAGATAGCGTATACCCCTGGCAAGGGTAACGTGGTGGCGGACGCCTTGAGTAGAAAAAGGCTATCTTTGAGTCCATTGTTCGTGGAACGGCGAAGCTTGGAGTTTCTTTCTTTGTTCGACTTCAGACCTTCTGTTGACTTTGTACCTGGTTTGTTAGCATCCTTGGAGGTTAGACCTACTCTTTTGGGACGGATTGGCGAGGCTCAGCGAGACGACCCACAGTTGGTTGAGTTGGTAGAGAAGCTTATAAGGGGGGAGTCGTCCAGCCATTTGGGTAGATACACCATAGATGATAGGGGATGGTTGCATAGAGACGGTAGACTTTGTGTACCGCAAGATAAGGGTTTGAAGAAGGCTATTTTGGATGATGCACATCGTTCAAGGATGACTATTCATCCCGGTGGAGACAAAATGTACCAAGACATGAAGAGAGTTTTCTTCTGGGCCGGTATGAAGAAAGATGCGGCCGAGTATGTGGCTAGATGCTTAGTGTGCCAACAAGTTAAAGCGGAGCAAAGGAAACCCGGTGGGTTGCTACACCCATTGGAAGTTCCGCAATGGAAGTGGGATAGTGTCTCGATGGATTTCATCGATGGGTTACCGAGATCGAGGAAGGGCAATACGGGAATTTGGGTTGTGGTAGACAGACTTACCAAGAGTGCCCATTTTATACCCGTGAAGAGTAAGAGGACCGCTCCATGGCATGCTTCAGTCTATGTTAGAGAGATTGTTAGATTGCATGGCGTACCATCCAGCATTGTGAGTGATCGAGATCCTATCTTCACTAGTGAGTTTTGGAGAAGTTTGCAAGAGGCGGTAGGGACTCAGTTGTGTTTGAGCACCGCATATCATCCTCAGACGGACGGTCAGACCGAGAGGGTGAACCGTATCTTAGAAGATCTCTTGAGGCTTTGTATCTTGGATTTTGGAGGTACATGGGAAGAACATCTTCCTTTGGTGGAGTTCGCATACAATAACAGCTTTCAGTCTAGTATTGGCATGGCACCTTTCGAAGCTCTTTATGGAAGGCCTTGTCGATCTCCTACATGTTGGTGGGAATCTACGGATAAGATCTTGCTTGGGCCAGATATGGTTAGAGAGACTTCAGAGAAGATTGATTTGATTCGAAGAAGGATGAAAGCAGCGCAAGATAGACAGAAATCTTATGCGGATCGGAGAAGGACGGATCTTGAGTTTGAGGTTGGGGACATGGTTTTTGTCAAAGTATCTCCGTTGAGAAATGTTGTTCGCTTTGGGTCCGTTGGGAAGTTAGCACCGAGGTTTGTTGGGCCGTTTCCTATTAAGGAAAGGATTGGACGGATGGCATATAGGGTGGAGTTGCCCGACAGACTTAGTGGTGTTCATGATGTATTCCATGTATCACATTTGAGGAAGTGCTTACATGAGACCGCAGAGGTGGTAGAGCCGAGCTTGCTTAGAGATGTAGAGGTAGAGCGTGATGCGACGATTCGACGAGCTCCTACTCGCATCCTTGGGTCAGAAACTAGGAAGTTGAGGAACAGAGAAGTTCAGCTAGTTAAATTGCAATGGGGAGATGATGAAAGCAATGCTACTTGGGAGACGGAAGCAAAGATGCGTTCTTTGTATCCATTTCTTTTTGAGAGTATGTCTTTTAACTTCTCCTTTATCGCTTGTCTAGTACTTATCTTATCTTTAGTATATCCTCTCGCTAGTACCTATGACCTTTAGATAGGGTAAAACCTATGGTTGAAACATGTGTTTGAAACATGTTATGGTTGATGGATGCATGTGGATTCAATTGTTTGCTAGTGGTTGCTCGTGGATGCATATACACACACATTAGGCACTAGACCGGCTCAGTCACTTCATGTTGCATATCGCATAAATGGATGTGGTAGTTAGATTGATGGATGTATCATGGCTGTGTTATCATGTGGATGATGCATTTTTGTGTATGGTTGTGCACGCATATAGAAATTGTATGTGTCAATAGGGTTTCGCATACATATTGGATGCATGGCACTATCATGGTCTGCATTAAGGAGGTCGACTGAATCAGTAGACCGCCTGATTTTGCATTAGTATACGGACATATACACACACTTTCTGCATATGTTCATACATCATTAGAAGTTTCTAAGGATAATGGTTGCTTGTAGTTGATGGTTTAGTAGATGGTTGTTTGGTTGATAGGATACGTTCTTCTTGACTTAGAGATTTCGAGGACGAAATCCTTTAAGTAGGGGAGAATGTAACACCTCGAATTTCAATTAACACTAATGGTTAGTAATTAAAGTATAAATAATCTCAGATGTGAGAATCAGGGGAAACAGGCTGCGTCATTGCGTTCGTCTCGGAAAAATACGCGAAATAGAGTCCGAGTTTGCGTAAAATGGGTACCGTATGAAAGAGATATGGACGAACGAAGTTAGGCAGAAAAACCCGAAACAGGCCAGAAATGCACTGGCGCACTTGTGAAGTGCGCCAGTACAAAAATACACTGGCGCACTTGGGAAGTGCGCCCATGTCGGGACAGGGAACCTGCACAGTTTCTAGAGAGTTCTGTGGTTGGGTGCACCAGTTTGGGGTTTGGGCTTGGTCTTAGGGCTGGTTTCTGGAAGGTTCCGAAATCTAAGGGTCCTAATCTAATTTAGGGTTAATCTAAGGGCCTAAAACACTCACCTAATCTATAAATACACCCTAAACCTACCCTAATCCATACTAAAAATAGAATTGAGGGCTACATGCCGCCAAATTAAATCTTAGAAGGAGCCTCCACTAATTTATGAAGAGGGTTGCAAGCTAATCACTCTCTAATCAACCTCTAATCCATTCTAAGCATCTTAATCTTCTTCATTTGGAGTGCAAATTGGCTAGTTGTGAGTTTCTATCACTCTAATGATCAATTGCTAAACTAAGTAGATGAGATATGATGAGATCATATGGTTTTGTTTGGGGATTAATGGGTTTTAAGTCATATGACATGATGTTAGTTTGCTAATGTATGTGGGTTATGCAAGTTTTGTGCTTTGTGATCATATGTTAATATGCAAGTTACATGTATGATAATATGCAAGTTACATGTATGATAATTATGCAAGTTGTATGTTTCTTCATATGCAAGTTTATGAGTTCATATGCAAGTATGTAACATGTTATGCAAGTTCATATGCAAGTTTATGAGTTCATATGCAAGTTATGTAACATGTTATGCAAGTTCATATGCAAGTTATGTGACATATTATGCAAGTTCATATGCAAGTCATGTATTTGTTAATATGTAAGTTTATGTAACATGTTATGCAAGTTAATATGCAAGTTATGTGACATGTTATACAAGATTATATGCAAGTTATGTGACATGTTATACAAGATTATATGCAAGTTATGTGACATGTTATGCAAGTTCATATGCAAGTTATGTGTTTGTTAATATGCAAGATGGCACCTTTGAAACATGTTCATACATATGCAAGTTGACACCTTTTATATGTGTTATGTCATGGGAACGGAATTTCGTGGGAACGATGGGGTTAATTAAATGCATATGTTAATAAGATTGTGTGAAATTAATATAATTATGCATAACATAAAATAAATGAACATAGTATGGGAATTTGCCTATTAAGTTAGGTGTACCCATACTATGTGTTGGGAATTTGCCTATTATGTTAGGTGTACCCACACTTTAGAGTTGGGAATTTGCCTATTAAGTTAGGTGTACCCATATTCCTAAAATAAACATGATAATTAACACAAATTATAGGGGTGATTAATTAGGAGTAATTAATCGATTAAGACACGAGGTTGGACCCGTTTGTAGTGTAAGACTGCCCGGAGTTTACCGGCTTAACCAGGCATCTACAAATGACGGTCCAATGTGAGGGGTCTTAATCATAAATTAAATACGTAACAAGGGTAAATGACACGAGGTTGGATCCGTTTGTAGTGTAAGACTGCCCGGAACCTACCGGCTTAACCAGGCATCTACAAATGACGGTCCAATGTGAGGGGTCCTTTACACGGTTACGGTGTTAATCAATTAAGAAACACTTAACCAGATAAGCATGTAGTGGGGCATGGGGGTTAAGTGGGTACCTTGGGTGGTATGTGGAAATTGCTAGTGGTTGCCAACAGAAAATATGATAAAATACTTAACCAAGATGAAACCTGTAATTAAACATGATTAAAGGGTTAAGTGGGAAACACTAGTGTGTGGGCCAAGCTTAGGGGGGATGGCTTGTGCTGGGGGCCCATTTCAACCAGTAACCCATACGTATCTTAGTGGGCTCGACCCATGTCGAGGACGGGACACGCATACTGGGCTTGACTATAAGAGGCCAAAATGGGTTAGCAGTGGCAACGCATGACCAACGGGTTTCATATGCGTGTGTGGACCCGGGCTGGTAAATAAGACGTTGTTGCATCGTGTAGATATAAGCCGTGCACCGTTAATTTTATCAGGTTGCCACGTTGGGGAATGGTACACCCCACGGTGGGGCCAGCACGGGTATCTACGTTAGGGAGCCGATCGAATGGGGAGTAGTGTGTACAACTAGTGGATTGTAGGGCCCCGTGGCGTCTACTTAGTCACCTAGGGGTACGCGAGAACTATTAAGTTAATTTTATAAGTCCATGGGTGGGATCAACCTTTAAGTTAGGAATGACTGGTGTGGTGCAGTTTAGTAATTTACCTTTGGAAGGGTAGATGCGTCTTTATCTTTTATCTTAGTTTAGTTGACTGCTTAGTGTAGCCATTCATCCCCATTAGTTACCGTATATCAGTTTATGTCTTCTCTGGTTACTTTAACGATTGTATTGTTAAAGTTATAGGACTCGCTCAGACTTATGTCTGACCCCGTTGTTTTTATCTTTTTTTCCCAACCCTCAGGTCCTACGGTGGATCCTAGCAGTAGTGGAGCTTGATCGGATTGCTGTTCCAGTCTTTAGGAGCTTGGATAGATGTAAAGCTCCAGTTACCCAGTTATCTTTTCTTTTGTAATGGCTATTGTATGAGAGTGGGATTATGTACTTCTTTATTTTGATGGATATTGTACTTGACTTTTATTGTGGTTTTATGATGTAACCAGACATGTTTTACTTCCGCTGTTATGAGATGATGTTTTAAATTTCAAGTACTATTTATATCTGTCTTGTTGTAATTTTTCTGTTCTATATTCACTAAAATACTCCACCGATGCTATGGCATTCCCTTAGTGAGTGATCATAGCGGGAGTGGGGTGTTACAGTATGTCCTCTCGCTAGTACCTTTGACCTTTAGATAGGGTAGTCTTATGGTTGAAACATGTGTTTGAGACATGTTATGTATGATGGATGCATGTGGATGCAAGTGTTTGCTAGTGGTTGCTCGTGGATGCATATACCCACACTTTAGGCACTATATCGGCTCAGTCACTTCATATTGCATATAAATGTGTGTGCATATTTAAGCTAATGGATGTATAATGGTTGTGCTATCATATGGATGCGGCATTTTGGTGAATGGTTGTGCACGCATATAGAAGTAATATGTATCGATAGGATTCTTTCGCATACTTAATGGACGCATGGAACTATCATGGTTTGCATTAAGGAGGTCAACTAAATCAGTAGACCGCCTGATTTTGCATTAGATAAGGAATATATACACACTTCTTGCATATGTTCATACAGCATTAGGAATTTTATAAGGAAAATGGATGCATGTGTTTGATGGTTGAGTAGATGGTTGTTTGGATGGTAGGATATGCATTCTCCTTAACTTGGAGATTTCGGGGGCGAAATCCTTTAAGGAGGGGAGAATGTAACACCCCGTATTTCTGTTAACATTAATGTTCACAAATTAAAGAATAACTAATCTTAGACGTGAGAATTAAGGAAAACGGGTTGCGCCATTGTGTTCGTCTCAGAATTCTGGTTGAGATAGAGTCCGAGTTTGCGTGAATTGGACTTCGTATGAAGAAGTTATGGCCATTGGAAGCTTCAGAAAATTCAAAACAGATTTCAGAAAATTCAAATTTCGGAGTCAGACAGGCTAGGCGGGAAAATTCCCACCAGGGCCATGTCGACCTGGGGGTTGACCTGCCCCGACCAGGTCGACCATAGGGTTGCCCCCCCCCCCCCCCCCGGGCAGATTTGTTTTATGACCTGTTGATGACTAGATGCTGACTCATTAGGGTTTCCGATATGCTCTGATTGGCTGGGATTAATTCAGGGTTGATCGGACGGCTTAAACTAATCCTAAACTCTATAAATACACCTCTAGACTCAAACCCTAAAATCAAAACAAAATTAAATTCATGGCCTCCATGCCGTCACCTAGCAACTCAGCATAGCCGCCACCAATTACAGAGGAAGAAAGCTAATCTAATTCAATTCTTTTCAACTTAAACAACGAATCTTCTTCAACAGAAAGCTATTACAACTTCAGAACTCAGAATTCAGAACTCAATACCTTCTTTGAGTTGTGAGTTCGATAATTTTAATAAAATAATTAGCAAATTAATTGGATTGAGTTATGATGTGGATTATTTGGATATGATGTGAATAATTCATGTACTAAAATTGTGATGTTTATGTTGTAAATTCTATGATGCTATCTTGTAAAGTTGTGATCATCTACGTTGTAATTTTATGATTGGCTTATGTATAATCGAATCACCATGTTGTTCATATGCTAGTTTGGGTATGTTGATTCATATGATAAATCATTCATATGTATGCAAGTTTAGATTTTTATCAAGACATGAATCATATGCAAGTTGGAGAAAATTATATGTAACCTTACATGCTTCATGACATCTATTTTAGACCTAAAGTTAGGCTATGACATGTGTGAGTTATATGCCTAATTCTACATGTTAGTTTACATGTTTAGATGTAAGTTTATACCATTGTTATGTTGCCTAAATCACATATGTAAGTTTATATGAATACATGTGTTTGAATATGAATCATGTTATGCAAGTTTGTGGTTACTGCCTATGCAGGTTTACACCTTTAGATACAGATCTATGACATACATGGTTTATGCAAGTTTGTGACCATTATCTAAACAAGTTTACACCTTTAGATTTGGATCCATGGCATAGGTAGTTTTATGCAAGTTGTAACTTTGGCCTATGCAAGTTTTAGATGTAGAACATCATTCACACATGCAAGTTCACCCCTTAATGTTTAGATCTAGTTTTAATTATATGTATGTTGTGATGTTTTCTCTCTATTCCATGAGTTAGACTATTCGAGTCTAACGTATAGTTTACGTTAAACGAATAAACATACAACATGGGGTAAAAGGGGATAATATTAAAAGATTTAATTGGCATAGATGCCTAAAAAGGCATAAAATAAATTTGTGATGAAAATTGGTATGATTTTACATACCATAAATAGATGGACATAATTGAGTCAATTATGGCCATAGTTAAATTTGGAATTAATTGATAATTTGAATAGGGAAAGTAATTCAAATTGGGGAATGATTAATTAGGAGTAATTAATCGTCTGAGACACGAGGTTAGGCTTTTTTGTGGTGTAAGACTGCCCGGACCCACCCGGCAAATCCAGCTGCCACAAATGCCAGTCTAATGTGGGAGGTCTTAGGCATAAATTAAATACGTAACAATTGTAAAGACACGAGGTTAGACTCTTTTGTGGTGTAAGACTGCCCGGACCCGCCCGGCAAATCCAGCTGCCACAAATGCCAGTCTAATGTGAGAGGTCTTTATGAGGTTACGATCTTAATGAATTAAGAAACACTTTACCAGATAAACATGTAGTGGGACAGAAAGGGGTTAAGTGGGTGCCTTGGGTGGCATATGGAGTCTTGTGGGTGCCTTGGGTGGCATTTGAAATACGATTAGAAACACTTAAACAAAATTGAAACATGTAAGTAAACATGAATATAAAGTGGGTTAAGTGGGATGTACTAGAGGGGACCAAGCTTAGGTGGATAGCTTGTGTCAAGTAATGGGGGCCCGTTTCAACAAGTAACCCATACGTATCTTTGTGGGCTCGACCCAAGTCGAGAACGGGACACGCATACTGGGCTTGACTGTAAGAGGCCAAACCAGGTTAGCGGTGGCAACACAAGTCCAATGGTTTCATATGCGTGTGTGGACCCGGGCTGGTAGGTAAGACGTTGTTGCATCGTGTAGGTATAACTCGTGCATTATTTGTGGTACCAGGTTTCCACTTTGGGGGGTGATACACCCCACTGTGGGCCAACACGGGTATCTACGAGTTAGGGAGCCGATCGCTTGGGGGTAGTGGGTACACCTAGTGGAGATAGGGGCAGGCAGCACCTATGAAGGCAACTAGGGGTGCACAAAACTACCATTATCATTATTTAAGTCTGTAGGGGGGATCAACCTTAGGGTGACTAGTGGTGGTGCAGTATAGCAATTATCTTATAGTGTTGGTGTAGTTTAGTAATTATCTTATAGTGGTTTATGTGCGCTTTAGCGATATCGTTGTTCATCTTGTTTCCTTGTTTACTCTTCCATACTCAATGGTTCATGGTCATTTCCTTATTTTCCCACTTATGCCTTAGCCTAGTTACTTTAGTAATTATATTGTTAAAGTTATCACACTCGCCAGACTATATGTCTGACCCCCTTTGTTTCCTCCTCTTTTCTTCCTCCCCCCCTAGGTGCTCAGGATGGAACTAGCACCAGTGGAGCTTGATTTTGGACAGCTGTGCTTCTTGGTTTTAGAAGATTGCTTGGATCGCTGAAGTAAAGTTCAACCTCTCTTTTATTTATGGCTATTTTGTATTGGGGATTATGTCTTTCAATTTATGTACTTAGAGTTGGTCAAGATGGATATTATGTACTTTGACTCTGGTTTTGATGATGTAATCAAACTTATGTATTTTCCGCTGCATTGAAATAAAGTTTTAAAGTTTTAGTACTGTTTATATCTGTCTTATTGTTAAGTTTCTGTTCTATACACACTTAAAATGCTCCATGGAAGTTAATGCATTCCCTTTGTGAGTGACATTAATGGACGTGGGGTGTTACAAATATGGAACAAGCTATGCTTCTTACTTACTATTCTCTGCACCAATACCAGTATACAGAATTTATGACAGGATTAGGTGTTCCCTAATTACTTAAAAAAAATAATGATCCCAACAGAAACATAATGGTAGGTTTAGGTGTACTTTTGTTACATAACAGGTTTTACCCTAAATAGAAATAACAGGTACCTCAATAGAATATAACGGCAGTTACCCTGAACGGAATTAACAGGTACCCTAACAGAAACAGGAAGGACTAGATGTACCTTAATTACTACCCCAAGGGGTCGGCTCTCGAACTTGTAACTATACTGTGTCGGCCCTACAGTGGGGTGTTTTACTTCCTAAGGTGACAACCCAAAGAAGGACACAAAACTATTTACTGGTTCTACAGTGACTTATTTTCCCCTACAGATATGACCCACGTACGCCCATGACTTCATTGGAATGCGCCCGTATACATCCCCTTTCAGATGAACCTCTTACTATCAGTTCAGTATGCGTTCCCTGACCCGTACCTAGTGCGGGGTCCCCATTTAATACCAGAATGGGTTACTAACTGATATGGGCCCCACATAACAGATGACACAATCCGAACCCCTAAAACTTGTGTCCCCAATTAACTAGGATTTTAACGAGTTAAGTCTTACAGCATAACCCCCACAGATTTAACCGTTTACAGAATAACAGTTTCATATAACCCCCATAGGTTTAACGGGTTAAGTTTTATAGGTTGACAGGTTCATATAACCCCAACTGATGTAATAGGTTAAGTCTCACAGATAACCGCAACAGATTAAATAGGTTTACTTAACCCATAGTTTTAACAGATTTACTTAACCCCCATAGATTTAATAGATTCCACTGGTTATATACAGTTTCACTAACATGTTCCACTTAATCTTTGAATTAAGTCGGCATATTTACATGTTCATACATCCTGAAATTTCAGTCATATTCCACAGTACAAGATATGCCCCAAATTTCCCTCTTTATTTCCATTCCCAAACATTCCCTAATTGTCCCAATTTTGTTCAGCCGTATGTCTCTTACGAAATTGGCTTAGGCTCGAAGGTAGCCTAGACTTATAAAATAAAAAGGGGAAAGAGAGAGAAGAACAAAAATAGGCATATAATAATAACTGAACAACAGAATTCGGGTACTGAAGAATACATGTGATTGCAGAAATCTGTTTAGATATGAATCAGTTTATTAACAGGTATAGGGTCAGATCCAGGTTTATTAACATGTCAAGGTTACTGTTAAATTTTTATATCTAAAAGTAATACGAACTCACAGAGATTGGATTTAAATAACAGAGGATAATATGCTGATGTTGTAGAAGGGATTCTTGTATAAGTCAGATAAGATTTGTCTTGATTCAATTTAAGTTTCGGTAGCATCTCCCGATCTTCATCTTCAATTTTTAGAACTGAGGTTTAAGGAAGAAGTATGAAGAAGTGTAATTGATTTGATAGGGATGCATGCCTTTATATAGATTTTACGAGACAATCCTTAACCTTCAGATCTCTGTTTTTAAATCTAATCCGTTCAATAAAATAATGAACCGTTAAACAAACCAGTCTAGAAACAGAAAATGAACTTCGCCAGATCGTGTGTGGGTCGACCCACCCCCATTAAGGTCGACCCATAGGTTGATGCACCTGACTATGGATAGTCATCCTAGAATGATGGGCTTCTTCAAGGACTGTCCTCAATAAATCCCTAACTATGGGAACACAAAGCCTCCTATCTTGCTGTAGCCACCTTTTATCATCCACAAAATATCTACTAAGGTGACGTGAAATCTCCCCTCTACTGAGCTTATCCAAGATGTCTGCTACCTGCAACTCCTCTTGCTGCGAAGATCCTATCCTATCCATAAGAGTAGGTCACACCTCTAAAGATGCCAACAAACCAGGTGTAAGATCCGTAGATGGACTGAAATCGAAGGTCGATATGTACTCTAGACTCTGCCTCTCTACGAGTAGAGGACTCAAGGTCATCCTCTGCCCACTCAACGCGTCCTCCACTACATTACCCCTGCCAGGGGTATAAGCAATCTCAAAGTCATTGGACGCTAGGAACTCCATCCATCTCTGCGGTCTCAAATTGAGATCCTTCTGCGAGAACAGATACTTGAGCGACTTATGTTCCATGTATAACTCGAAAGATCTTCAAGTAGACAATGCTTCCAAGTTTAAAGTGCGAACACTTTAGACTATGGTTATAGATCATAAATCATCCGCAGAAGCATCAAGTGATTCTAGGAAACTAAGCATGACAGGCCCCTTTGGGTCATAGGAAATCTCTTGAGCACTCCCTCAGCAAGTCAAAAGTCTAATGACCCTCCTATCATAGTCTAGGATGGCACCATATAAGGATAGCCAATCCATCCCTGGAATCAGACATAGCCCATAAAACCAAGCACATACACATCGCACTCGAACTCGACGGCTAACACAGATATCCTTAAACCTCGACATATCATAGACAGATGAGCCTTGCCCCAATGAGGTTTGAGACGATAACGTGATCAGAAACAATACTAGTACTAAGGTGTAGAGACTCAACCACATAATCAGATAGAAAAGAATGAGAATCGCCAGAATAAAAAAGTGTCCTAACTGGATGATCGGAAAGGGAAATCAAACCTTCAATGGAAACTTTCCTACCTTTGTTCGGTCCACTGGCCTTGAGAGCATGCACCTGCCCTTCAGAAGGTCCCGCCCTTTGCCCCTGTTCTTGCTTCTTTGGACATTCCCTAGTATAGTGTACAACTTCACCACAATTGAAACAAGCATTCTTCCTTTTTCAACAATCCTTGACCAGATGACCCAAGCTCCCACAACCATTACACTTCTTCTTGCTCTGAGCCTTGTTGTTCTTTCCACCATTCTTTTGCATTTCTTTTTTAGGCCATACTTTCTTGTTTTGCGTATCATCGGTCTTAACCTATTTCTTCTCATCCTTACCCTCTTCGTGCATCAATGCCATGTCAACATGTCTTTCAAAAGTTGCCCCCATCGGTATATGACACAATGCCAATGCTTGGAGAGGTTGATTTAACCCTCTCGCAAACCTTAAAGCTTTCTTGTATGGGGTATTCACCAATTCTAGACCAAACCTTGCCAACTGATTGAACTTATTGACATACTCTTTAACATATACTTCCTTGCTTAAGTGCCAAGAATCTCTCCATCTGCATACTCCCTTCTGCTTGAGAAAGAAACTTCTTCTCGAATCTCTATCGAAAATCAGCCCAAGTATCAACTGGACACCTTGCTTGTGTCACCTCCCACCAAAACGAAGCCTCGTCCTTAAGCTACCATGCGCCTAACTGTATCTTTCTACGGTCGTCGACCTCAAAAACTCCAAACAAGTTCTCTCTCTCTCTCTCAGACAATTCTGTGCTTCCACAAAGCTTTCAGTTCCATGGAATGGTTTTCCTCCCGTAGCACAGAAGTCCCTGCATATATTAGAGTAATTATCTACCCGCGGAGGTGGAGGAACAGCAGCTGTTGCTGGGGGAGGGGCGTCTCCTTGGCCTCTGGCAGGTGCCGTAGTCTCAAGATATCCGCGGAACCAAGATGATATCTGAATGCCCTAAGGAAGATTTGGTTCCCCAGACATGCTGAAAAGAAAAGGAATCAAATAGAGAATCAGAAAGATATTTTGTATGGCTTTGGGGAATATGTTTTTCAAAAATAGACTTTTCTTTGAAAATAATTTATTTTTGAAAACAATTTTCAATACTTTTATCCGAACCTTGTAACCTTCATCTCTTATACCAAATGTGACACCCCACATCTGATAATGTCACTCTGTATCAGAATGCATTAAGTTCCGTGAAAAGTTATATGTAAACAGAAATAGAATCTCAAAAGACAGATATAAAAATAGCAGTGGAAATTTAACTTCATTATTCAGCAGAAAAACATCGTAATCTCAAAACCAGTTACAATATCGAGCTAAAATACTGAAACCAAATACATCAAACCCAAACATCCTTCTTGCGCTAAAACCCTTCAGAGTACAGAAATGTAAAATTATAATCCCTAATAATAGCCATAACAATGTAAACAAGTAATCAAAGCAATACATCGAAGCAGATCCAAATCCAAGCAGAAACACAGAGAGAGAGTCCTAATCACGATTTAGCGTTCCCACCTTGAGAACCTAAGGGTGAAGGAAAGAGAGAAAAGGAAAACGAAAAGGGTCAGAATAAAGTCTTGCGGGTTAGCGACTTTAAGCATATAAAGAAGTAAATGTATCAAGAAATGTAAATAAACTGGATGAGAGATAACAGCAATATACAACAGGTATAAACAGAATGAACATGATAAGCTGAACAAACAGGGTAATATGGAACAAGCTATGCTTCTCACTTACTATTCTCTGCACTAATACTAGTATACATAATTTATGACAAAATTAGGTGTTCCTTAATTACTTAAAAAAATAGAATGATACCAATAGAAACATAATGGTAGGTTTAGGTGTACTCTAGTTACATAACGGGTTTTACCCCAAACAGAAATAACAGGTTCCTTAACAGAATGTAACGGGTGTTACCCTAAACAAAAATAACGGGCACCATAACAGAAATAGGAAGGATTATATTTATGCTAATTACTACCAAAAGCGATCGTCTCCCTAACGTGTAACTATCCTATGTTGACCCCACAGTAGGGTGAATTACTTTCTAAAGTGGCAACCTATAGAAGGACACAGACCTATTTTCTGGTTCTACAACGGATTATTTGCCCCTATAGATTGGACCCATGCACGCCCATAACTTCGTTGGAGCGCGCCCGTATGCACCTCTTTCAGATGAACATCTTACTATCAGTTCAGTATGCGTGCCCTGACCCTTACCTAGTGCTGGGTCCCCGTTTAATACCTGAACGGATTACTAACTGATATGGGTCCCACATAGATGGTGAGACAAGCAAAACCCCTAAACTTATGTCTCCAATTAACTAGGATTTTAACGGGTTAAGTATTACAGCATAACCCTTACAAATTTAACAGGTTACAGATTAACAGGTTCATATAACCCCCACAAATTTAAAGGGTTAAGTTTTGCAGGTTGACAGGTTCATATTACCACAACAGATGTAATAGGTTAAGTCCTACAGATTAACAGGTTCATATAACCCCAACAGATTAAATAGGTTTACTTAACCCCATAGTTTTAATAGATTTACTTGATCCCCACGGATTTAATAGATTCCACAGGTTATATATTGTTTCATTAACATGTTCCACTTCATCTTTGAATAAAGCCGACAAATTTACATGTTCATACACCCCGCAATTTCAGTCATATTCCATGGTACAAAATACGCCCCAAATTTCCCGCTTTTAATTTCATTCCCAAACATTCCCCAATTGTCCCAATTTCTTTCATATGTATGTCACTTACGAGAATGGCTTAGGCTCGAAGGTAACCTAGATTTATATAGTTAAGGGGAAAAGTGAGAGAAGAACAAAAATAGGCATATAATAATAACTGAACAATAGAACATGTGTAATAAAGAATACATGCGATTGCAGAAAACTGTTTAGATATGAATCAGTTTATTAATAGGCATATGCTCAGATCTAGGTTTATTAACATGTCAAGGTTACTGTTAAATAATTATATCAAAAAGTAACGTAAACTCACAGTGATTGGATTTAAAGAACAGAGGATAATATGCTGATGTTGAAGAAGGGATTCTTGTATAAGCCAGATAATAATTATCTTGATTCAATCCATGTTCCGATAGCATCTCCTCATCTTCATGTTAAATTTTTAGAAATAAGGTTTGAGGAAGAAGTATGAAGAAGTGTAACTGATTTGATAGGAGTGCATGCCTTTATATAAATGCCTTTATATAAATTTTACAAGACAATCCTTAACCATCAGATCTCTGTTTTTAAATCCAATCCGTTCAGTAAAATAATGAACCTGGTTAACAAAGCAGTCTAGAAACAGAAAATGAACTTCGCCAAATCGTGTGTAGGTCAACCCACCCCACCTGGGTCGGCCCATAGGTCGACCTAGACCAGGCGTGGGTCGACCCACAACGAGACTAGCTCCCACCCTTGCCGCCTTCATTTCCCGCTTCATTCCTTTTGATTTATTTTGAACTGGTTTGTTTTATATTTACATATATCCTACTTATATGTAAATAAACTTCTAACCTTTATATCTTTCTCATGCGATATCCGTTTTATGCAAATTCGAAGTCAGTCTGAACCAGGATTCCGAGATGAACACAATGGTACAATTTGTTTTACTTAACACCCAATATTTAATTAAGTATCCTTTAGTTTATTGATGTTATTTAAAATTACGGGCGTTACAGTGAATTGGTAAGAGAATAATCCCCTAAGTATCAACCTCGAAGACCGGAATCAACATTAGATTAACACTTAGAAAGTCACTCAACTCAACCAATCTAGAGTTAGGTTCCAATTATTATCTTAACATGTTATAAACCCATTATATTTCACTTACAATCCATTTAACTATTTTCCAGTTTGAAAATCTCATTTCAATTCCTTCCATTTCACTCAATTTCATTGAAAACTCTTGCCCATTTAAAATCGACGTTTTAACTTCACATCTCTTTTATAAATCTTATTTAGAAACGCAGGTTTAATATAAATCACTTTTATATCTCAATTCTTTTTATTAATCCAAATTTTAAGTAAATATTTCATTTAAGCTATCGTATTTGCTTAAATCTCTTTATAACTTAGTTAGAAAAACTCGGTTTTAATATAAAACACGTTCATAACTCCTTTCAAAATTCAACTCGATTTCATTTCAAACTCCGATTTCGTACTTAAATGAATTTCACTTAAAAAAGAAATCTCTAATTTTATTATTAATTAAATTAATAATATACTTTATCACTAACTGTTGTAAAAGTAGATAATCCTTAATTAACTAAAATAAATAATAAATTTCTCTTTAAGTCTTATTAAATTAAAACAAATGTTCGTTAAACTATTTCAATAGATTAATTGATAATAAACTAATATAATTTAATAATCAATCCTAATAAAAGCAGTTGACTTAGTCAACCTAAAACACAGTTATCTCGTTAACAAATTCTAATTAATTTTCATTTTAAATTAATTAACAATATAATTAAATAAATAATTCCATTTAATTTTTTCGTACAAACAATTAATCCAACTCTTAATCGTCAGTAAATTTCATCTCATTTACTTATAAATCTTATTATCATAAGAATTTGTTATAAATTCACTTAATAATTACTTATAAATTTATTTAATAAATATTAAATATTTATTTCCTATTTAATAAACTTCCCTTTAAAAATAATAGATTTCAAAATTTGATCTTCGGTTATAAATAAATTTTATAACTTCACTCCAGTCAATTTACCTAACGGTAAATCCATATTTATAAAACGATTGATTTTAAAGCCATTTGATGCCATTTACTCACCCAATTCTGCCCATTGGTTAAAACAAAACAACGTTGAGTTACGATTCAACAATTAATAAATAAATAAATCAATCATCTAATCGGTTTGGTCCAACAATTCATATAATTGCAATATGAAAATAAGCAATAAATTTTGAGGAATCCAATTGGATCCCTCCAACATGTTTTTCCCTGCATCCAAATACGTTACCTCAAATAATATTATTCAATTAAATAAACAGATGTAATATTCAATAATAAATGAATAACAATAACCTAAGCATTTACTTTTTAGTTAATACATTTATATTATTATAAACGTAACCAACAAGGCAAATTACCTCGTTTGGAAATAATCATTAAAATAACGATTAGATTTTCGTTAAAAATAAACCAATGTTTAGATCAACCAATTCATCCAATATATAAATAATATTCAATATAAAATAAACAATTATCAACTATAGCACACAAAATAAATCCAGACTTTTATGAAATATAAGTGGGTAAAAACTGGGTGAGTTATACTCACTTTGGTTTTATTTGTTTATCGTCGAAGCAGTTCAGTTTGTGGTTAAATTAACCAATATTTCCAGTTGTTTCCAAAACCGTCCAAACTGGTGCCATAATGTTATGCTCGTTGCCATGGTGCCTACGTTACTCGTTTTGTCTGTTTTGGATAACCTAACAAAAATTATATACGTTATACGGTATCGATAGTTGAATAAACAATATGTAACACTCCACATTTTATAACAATTTAATAATTAAATAATGCATATATATGTTAACAATAATTTTCGTCAACACCGGAGATGGGTCAACATGAACAGATCTAATGGGAAAATAGGCGGTTCGGCCTATTATTCAGGCTAAATCGGATCTCCATCCTAGATATCGAAGCTTGGAGGTATGGGATCACTGAGGATTATCAGAATGGATCTAAACTCAGAGAACGAAGTATATTCTACTATTCGTGGACACGTTGGGATGGTAATCCATGCTTTTTTGGAGAATAAGCAATAAACTGCAGCAGTGTTGATTAGAAAAAAAATAACAATATACACTTACATAGCAACTTTCTTATAAGACGATTCCGTCTCATTAAACTTTCGGTGGGAGTACATAGTTGTAATAAGGAGAATCCTTGGATTAATCTCAGTGCCAAGTTTATTTTTAAAAGTACAAGTGTCGAAGAAAATCGATCCCTCAAATGTGACCCCTGGGGTCTTATTTATAGTGGTTTAGGGCTCCTTCCGTTGATGGGCTATTGGGCCAGTTTGGGTCTTTGCTGGTTGCTTTATCCTTGGTTTCGGGCGCTTGACTTCCGGTCGTCTTTGGAGTATTAGTTATGGTCTTTGGATGATACTTGAATCCTTGATAGTATCTCCTGAATGTAGGCTCTCGGATGTAAGCTTTCGATTGTAGGTTCCCGCTTTATCATGAATACTTAGAGGGGTTTGACCTCATAGTGTATATTGATAACTGCCGGTTCGAAGCCGCTGCGGGTTTCGGTACTAGGTAGATTTGTATGGGTAGCCTGTATCTCTACTTGGGTCCCGGTTAGTTCTTTGACATAGTTCTTTTGAAGTATGCTGGATCCTCGAAAAGGGGCTTCTGGTGTCACTTCTATTTTATTTGTGGATTTGGCCTTTCGGTATTCGTACAGTAAATGCCCTAGAAGCTGGTTCTGGATGATCCTTGTGTTTTCTCTGTTTAGCGCCTTAGACGCCCTCGCCTTCAAGTGTATCAGTTCTTAGGCAGATCATCACCGAAGGTCCATTTGAGCTTCACCCGATGGGTTTATTGCTTTTGACTTTCTTGGTTTCGGATTAGGATGACTCTTTGTCATAGAATCTTCTGTTAAACTGATACTGTTGGAAGGATTTTTCAAAATGCCCCTGGCTGATAGATCCAGTCGGTTATACCCCGTAGTTCCTACGATTCTTTCCCCTAGGTGGGTTTCGGTTGATGCGGCTTTTCGGGTTATTTCTTCCTGCTCTTAGCCCTTCCTAGTGTTTGGCCCCACTTTCTGTCGAGCCTTCGTTGAGCTTCCAGTCATCCGATACCCCTTCACCACCAGCTTGTTCCACTGTTATTTTTTTGGTAGTAACAGTATATATGCACAGACATAAATGTATATATGAAGAATAAAATAAAGATTAATGCAAATAAAAATGTAATGCATGCATTAAAAGAAAGAAATGATTGGTTGCATACGGTGTAAATATGTTACATGCACTGATTATGCATTAATAATAAAAGAGAAATAAAAGAAAAAAAATCATGTAATTGGCTAAATAAAATATTGTAACAAACAAGAAAAAGAGAAGTAAGAATAGAACAATAATTACCATTGTTCTAAGCCTTGTTAACAATAGCCTTAGTAGTCCAGTTGGTTAGAACATGTGGCTTGCATATGAGAGGTACAGAGTTCGATCCCCACCAGCGTCATATTTATGTTTCAAGGTAATGACTAAAATTAACACATGTTCATGAGAGAAAATATGAATAAATGCATACAGAAGGAAAAATATACATATAAGGAAGTAATATATATATATATATATGTGTGTGTGTGTGTGTATATATAAGAATATATATATGTGCAGAAATATATATATATACACACACAAGAGGTAAATTATAGATAAGGCTACACAATCAACGAAATATGATAAGAATCAAATAACGATGCAACATCATTTGGATTCTGAAAACGAAACGAAAGTTGTGCATATATATATATACGCGTAAAATGGTCATTAGAAGATTTGTATATGTATAAAATATTACATGTGAATATAACAGTTAAATAAATTCCAGAAAATTCAAACTTCTACGCCAAAACAGCTCGTGGGACCCATAAAGGGGTCAATATCCCTGTAGTGGGTCGACACCGGGGTCGACACTCCCCAGATTTAGCCAGATTCATTGATGAATCTGGAATATTTTCTTAACGACGTTCAATGCTGACTCAGCGCTGGGTGTACGATAAGATCCTGAACACCTATAAATAGGCTAGCAGAGCCTAGCCTAAATCTCACATTCTCTGAGACAATGTCTAAGCTTTTCCATTCTTCCTCCTCCTCAAATTTCTTCAGAAAATTAAGATCATTAGTTTAGGAAAATTCTGAATCAAGATCTGGAGGAAAAGAATGAAAATTAATAAGAAGGTGTTCAGAATCATATACGAAGTAAGGTAAATTCGTAGATCTGGTCTATTCAATTTTCTTCCACTTTCTTCCCTTTTTCTTTTAGTAAGAATTATGGATCCATATTTGTTAGGTTCTAAATCCAATTAGGGAAAAACCATGGAATGCAAGATCTGGACCAGGTTCAAGATTACTGTTCTTATAATTACATGATTCACTTGTGGCATATTATGTACTTGAATTATTAGTTGTAGAATTGAGAAAATGACATGTTAACTTGTTAGATTTGAACAGTTACATGATTAAATGATTACATGTTAAAATAGAATCAATTACATATTAGAAAGAACATGCGACATAAAATGGGCTTAATATGATGACATGTAAAATAGATTACAGTAAAGACTTGAAAAGAATAGTATGCCCAAATTTACAGTAAATAGAAAACTCTAACGCACCTAGACTCGAGGTTAAATTCGACTTATGGTAAAAGTCTGCCCGAAGCCATCCGGCAAATCCAGCATCCACAAGTTGTTAATTTAATGTGAGAGGTCTAGTGCGTAAATAAAACATGTAGCGGTGCTAAGACACGAGGTTAAGCCAACTTGTGGAAGAAGTCTGTTAGGAACCGCCGGGCAAATCCATCATCCATAAGTGGTAGGCTTAATGTGATAGGTCTAGTACATAAGCATATATATGTGTATATATATATATATATATATATAAGGATAGAATCAAATGGCACTAACTGTGATGAATGGAAATGAATAAGGAAATGAATGAAAGATAAATACAACAGTAAAAGAATTGAATGAATGGGGGATGATAATAATTTATTATAAATAAATTACATTAATGAGAATGTTATATTATAGGTATACTTGTCCTAGGGACAAGTGGATATTATAACTTAGGTTATTATAAACTAGTCAGAAAATGAGATAACTTTTGTAATGAGATAAGTGATACTTAATTGTAAATTATGTAATCAGTAAATGGGGAAACCTGAAACCAGTTGATTACAATAAGTAGAGAAAAGGGAAAAAACTTATGAAATGTAAGAAGTTATACTTAATTATAAGTTGAGTAATCTGTGAACTTGGAAGTCTAAAATCTGTTGATAAGAATAACATGTTTAGGCTTGTCCTAAGGATAAGAGGAAATTATAACATAGGTTATAAATAATGGAAAGGCAACTTATTAGTAAACCATAGTTAAGAGAACTAAGTTAATAAGTAAACAATGATAAGTTATAGTAACAGTATAAGACGGAATTATGATTAAATAAGAAAGAATGAGGCAAACTTATGAAATGAAATAAGTTATATTTAGTCATAAACAATGACTGACATGTTAAACAGAAAACATGTGAATTGAGATATACTTAATTACATATTAAGTAAAACATGTTATGGTAACTATGAAATCAAACAAGAATATAAAGGGATTGTGGATTGCAGACCTTGGATCACAATCTAGAGAATAACATGTAGTGGACTTTTTAATAAGCTTAAACGGGTTAAGTTATAAGACTGAAACTAATAAGCAAGAGGAACTTGGTAACTTGAATAAGAAGTCAATGTGAATGGGAATAACCAAGTTAAATGGAAACCTGATGAGGTAAAGCAAACATATAAAAGAATGTTTAGACATAGGGTCTAATAACATATTAAAGTGAGGCGCTTGGGCCAGCCCGCACGTTTGAGGGTAAACAACCCAACGGGGTAGATCATCGTGGTGTCATAAGGCATGAGGGGAGAACACGTTCATCTGATTATTCTGCCAGCTCCGAAGGACTAGAAAGCAAACCACGCGGCTTCCTTAGATACGTAAGGTGCTCCTAGTAGTCCTCTGTGAGGTGGTAGATTTTAGGCAATGCTCGCAGATGTTTGGTCTGTGCATTACTACCAGGTGGGTGGGCCTTGACTGCAAAAGTAGCTTCGCAGTCAGAATGTTGTGACGAGGTGACACTAGGGTGATTCGGCGGTCGCCTCAATGGGAGGCGAGGTTTGGACCAACAAAGATAGTAGATCCTCGGGTACCCGTCATCGGCAGCCAGTGGAATGCAAAAAGACTAGAGCTATACCCAAGATACCATTATCCTTTCACTATCGAGGCACGGTGGTTGAGGGGAGACGCCAACTGGATGTTTAGATTGTTTGTTAGGGGCTAGTCTCTTAGCTCTTGTAGTCTTTACTAGTTGAGGGAGAGGCCGAGGTGGGGCCATAGCCACCATGAAAAATAGACCCGAAGGATATCTGTATTTTGAGGCCCTTAAAGGCAGGCCTGTACAGATATGGAAAATCTCCCAATCGAGTTCCATGTTTTTTGTATAGCCCTACCACGGAACTCGGTGCACATTTGAGGTTATGTGCGATTAAGGCATCGAATACGATTGACGATACGTACGTGGGAAAGTCTAGATACATGCATGTCTACTCTGGGTGGTGTATCGTAGACTTGAGGGCATTACTCTATGATGGAATCTGATTCGATCGAAGGTGGCAGTCCGTACACTTACGTAGCGTAGTAATGGCAGATATATGTGGAACGTAACATTGTTATATATAGATCTGTACATCGCTCCGGAGTAGGATGTAGGACTGCATACATTTCTATGGCATTACGATGGAGACCGTGCGAGTGAGGTACCATAGGGTGTACCTCAATGTTGGGGTAGCTACATATGTACTGTATTAGGTGAATCCACTGGGAAGTTAATGGGTACAACGTGTGTGTAAGCCTTGAGTGCTGTTAACCCAAGTAACCTAATAAATAAGAAAATATGATTGAACGGTATATGTAGGATTATCCAAAGTGTATAGCTTAAATCCAATCACCAGAACTTGTGTTCTAACTCCGTCCTCATAACATACTCGCATGTTAGATTTGTGGCAGATATACGATAGCTTTGGGTACTGGTTAGGGATTATTATTACTACGGTAAGGCTATACTTTAATTATATTATACTTTATCCATTCCGCTGTGGGATATTTTCCGAGCTCTGATATATTTTATATCTCTGTCTTTTCTACAAGATACCAGAGCAACCAACACTGGTTTCGATGGATTAGAATTTTGAAAAAAAAACCACTCTGTCGGAATTTGGGTTGTTACATCTGGTATCAGAGCTTAGGTTTAGGACTCTTGTATAGACAGTGAGTGAACATATTTGTATTTTTTAAAAATATAAATATTATATATACACCTAGATCCATAGAGGTGCCCACTAAATAGAAAGATTATAATATGGTAAGAATTGGGATGTTCATTTTGTACACTAAAGGAATGAATATGGAAACCTGAGACCCTTAGGTAATTTGGGTGGAAAGTGTACAATGTACTTTGTATGAAGGAAGGTGAATCCCATATGATTAGTATTTTGGGTTAGGGTTTGGCAGTAAAACCTTATAAATTGGAAAATGTTAAAAAGAGAAAAATGGATTAGTAATATATATAGTTGAGAGAATTGACCTTGTGGGAGTGTCTAGGAAAGTATATAAAATTAGAAACCCGCTTTGAGTCTAACCCCATTGTTAACTTTTAAGAGCTTGAAATTGTAAAAGTTTTGGGAAATTGGTTTATGGTATTTTTCAAGTTTTAATCTTAAAAGTTATAGTTTTAAAATATGTAAAGAAGTACATATGGGGTTTTGAAGTAAAATGGGGTATATTTTGTAAATAGTGATTTCTTGTAAAAAAATTGTCTAAAGTAAAATTCTCTCAGTAAAAGGTGCATATTGTAGAGCATGTATAGCTCGCTAGTTTTCTTTTACATTGCATAAAAGAAAGTTCAGAAGTCTCTATTCTTTTGACAATCATTTTGATAAATTGTTTTAACAAGAGAATTTTGTTGGGTGGACAAAATAAGTTGTGGAAATTAGGAATAGAGTAGATGTTTGCACTTTGTAGTAAGAGACTGAACTGACCTCATAGGTAAGAACAAGTTATAAACCCAATTTAGAAATAGTTGTCCTTATCTACTCCAGTTTTTGTGATTTAAAAAAAATGATTTACATTTTTAATATAAAATGACATGTTTTATGGTTTGGAGAAAGTAAGTTTTCATGAGGAAAATAAAGTTTTGACACTTTTAAATTTTTGGAAGAAAATTTAAATGAATAGGCCAAACCGTGTTTTAAAAGTATGGAGTAGGTAAGGATTAGTGTCTAGGAAAGACGAGAAAAGTTTTGAGGCTATGAAGGAAATACCGAGAATTATTTTGGAATAATGGTAAGTTCCCATAGAATGCGTAAGCATTGAAAAGCCTAGGGTGCTGCTTGAAATAATTGTTGGTACACAGCTAGAACTAGTGGTGACTACCAGGTAGTAAAGGGCAAGTAAGTATTTAGATCCTATTGCTAATTTTCATGTTAGGGGTACAACCCGTTGTTGCATTTCTATTGGGATCGTTCTGTTATTTTGCTCCTGTTGGGTAGTTAGGATAACACCTAAACCTGACATTGATCCTGTGGTTCAAGCTTGTTGTCTGAGGGGGGCATAGTCCCGAGATTCTTGGCCGTTAGTAGTAACTGTGTAGAGTGACTGTTTTCCTGTTTTAATTGAAGGACTAGAAGGCTTATTTGAAAACTAAACTTAGATCAGATGATTAAATAAGCTAAGAAAAGAGAAACGGTACAATTAAAAGGAAACAACAAATTCAGTAAAGCAACAAACATGACAGTTAAAGGAAAATGAAAAATTATGAGAAAAGATGGATAAAAGTAAAAATTTCCAAGATAAGATGAAAAAGAAAATTTGTAACAAGGGAAAATTTTCTTATGTGGGCTATGCTTGGATAGGAAAATAGGGAATCTATACAAAATAGTTACATAAAATACAAGTACGGTTGGAAAAAGGTA
This sequence comes from Allium sativum, assembly GCA_030737875.1. Taxonomy (NCBI): domain Eukaryota; kingdom Viridiplantae; phylum Streptophyta; class Magnoliopsida; order Asparagales; family Amaryllidaceae; genus Allium; species Allium sativum. The sequence goes on along the minus strand of CM060924.1, from coordinate 170,505,117 downwards.
TATAAAAGAAAAACGGAAAATGTATAATTTTCCATTTTCCACCTTTTTGTAACATAAGAAATCAAATTTATAAAATTAGATTTTTTTTGAAATTCAAAAAAAATAAAGTTGGTTGGTAGGATTTTGGATGCAACAATTGGATGAACTGTACTCTTGCTCTGCAAGAATGTGGGAAATTTGGATGAAAATATATTTTGATTTTCAAAATATTGCATTCACGTAGAACTACCAGTATATTTAGGATGTGAGCATCGTATTTTAAAAGGATTTTTGAAAAATTTTGCATACACATAGGAGGTACCGCTTAGGCATACGTGCATTATTATGTTGGATTTCACTTTGCACAAGTGCACAATGTTTGCAACAATTGGATGCACACACGATGGATGTATAATACGCGACGGGTTAATTGATTTTTACCCTTACCAAATCTCGGGAACGAAATTTCCTAAGGGTGGGAGAATGTAACACCCTGCATTTTATGACAATTTAATAATTAAATAATGCACACACACACACACACACATACACACACACACACACATATATATATATATAAATGCACAGACATAAATGTATATATGAAGAATGAAATAAAGATTAACGCAAATAAAAATGTAATGCATGCATTAAAAGAAAGAAAGGATTGGTTGCATGCGGTGTAAATACGTTACATGCACTGATTATGCATTAATAATAAAAGAGAAATAAAAGAAAAAGATTCATGCAATGGGTAAAATCAAATATTGTAACAAACATGAAAAAGAGGGGTAAGAAGAGGACAAAAATTACCATTGTTCTAAGCCTTATTAACAATAGCCTTAGTAGTCCAGTTGGTTATAACATGTGGTTTGCATACGAGAGGTACAGAGTTCGATCCCCACCAGCGTCATATATTTGTTTAAGGGAACGACTAAAATTAACACATGTTCATGAGAGAAAATATGTATAAACGCACATATAAAGGAAAAATATACAGATAAGGAAGTAAAAAAAATATAAGTATATGAGAATATATGTGTATATATGTGCAGAAATATATATATATATGTATGTATACAAGAGAAAAAATCAAGATAAGGCTACAATCAATGAAATATGACAAGAATCAAATAACGGCGCAACACCAATTGAATTTTGAAAACAAAACAAAATTTGTGCGTATATACGCATAAAATGGTCATTAGAAGATTTGTATACATATAAGAAAATTACATGTGAATATAACAGTTAAATAGATTCCAGAAAATTCAAACATTCGAAATTCAAACTTCTATGGCAAAACAGTTTGTGGGACCCATAAGGGGGTCGACACCCCCCAGATCCAGCCAGATTCATCGATGAATTTGGACTGTTTTCTTAACGATGTTCAATGCGGACTCAGCGCTGGTGTACGATAAGATCCTGAACACCTATAAATAGGCTAACAGAGCCTAGCCTAAATCTCGCATTCTCTGAGACAACGTTTAAGCTCTTCCATTCTTTCTCCTTCTCAAATCTCTTCAGAAAAATAAGATAATTAGTTTAGGAAAATTCTGAATCAAGATCTGGAGGAAAAGAATGAAAATTAGTAAGAAGATGTTCAGAATCATATGCGAAGTAAGGTAAATTCTTAGATCTGGTCTATTCAATTTTCTTCCTCTTTCTTCCCTTTTTCTTTTAGTAAGAACTGTGGATCCATGGTTGTTAGGTTCTAAATCCAGTTAGGGAAAAACCATGGAATGCTAGATCTGGACCAGGTTCAGGATTTGGAAAGCAATTTAGGTGAGTGGATTTAAGTTATATCATTTTTTGATAATAATTTATTATCGTTTAACATTCCCCGTTCTTATGCAATGTAAAGTGATGAAATGCTAATATGACATGTTGGAATATTAATATGATTAAATATTAATATGTTGGAAATTCTTATGTTGAAACGTTTAATGTGCTGAAATGTTCACCTATGGAAATGTAAACTTGTTAAAAATACGTGTAGCAATTACTGTTGTTATAATTACATAATTCACTTGTGGCATATTATGTACTTGAATTATTAGCTGTAGAATTGAGAAAATGACATGTTAACTTGTTAGATCTGAACAAATACATGATTAAATGATTGCATGTTAGAATAGAATCAATTACATGTTAGAAAGAACATGCGACATAAAATGGGCTTAATATGATGACATGTAAAATAGATTATGACTTGGAAAGAATAGTATGCCTAAATTTACAGTAAATAGAAAACTGTAACGCACCTGGACACGAGGTTAAATTCAGTTTGTGGTAAAAGTCTGCCCGGAATCGCCTGACAAATCCAGCGTGCACAAGTTGTTAATTTAATGTGAGAGGTCTAGTGCGTAAATAAAACATGTAACGGTGCTAAGACACGAGGTTAAGCAACCTTGTGGAAGAAGTCTGCCAGGAACCACCCGGCAAATCCATCATCCATAAGTGGTAGGCTTAATGTGATAGGTCTAGTACATAAGCATATATATGTGTATATATATATATATATAAGGATAGAATCAAATGGCACTAACTGTGATGAATGGAAATGAATAAGGAAATGAATGAAAGATAATTACAATACTAAAAGAATTTGAATGAATGAGGAATGATAATAACCTATTATAAATAAATTACATTAATGAGAATGTTATATAACAGGTAGACTTATCCTAGGGACAAGTGGAGATTATAACTTAGGTAATAATAAACTAGTAAGAAAATGAGATAACTTGTGTAATGAGATAAGTGGTACTTAATTGTAAATTAAGTAATCAGTAAATGGGGAAACCTGAAACTAGTTGTCTATAATAAGTAGAGAAAAAGGGGGAAATTTATGAAATGTAAGAAGTTGTACTTAATTATAAATTAAGTAATATGTAAACTTGGAAGTCTGAAATCTGCTGATAAGAATAACATGTTCAGGCATGTCCTAGGGATAAGAGGAAATTATAACATAGGTTATAACAAACGGAAAGGGAACTTATTAGTAAACCTTAGTTAATAAGTAACAACGATAAGTTATAGTGACAGTATAAGATGGAACTATGATTAAATAAGAAAGAATGAGGAAAACTTATGAAATGAAATAAGTTATATTTAGTCATAAATATGACTGACATGTTAAATAGAAAACATGTGAATTGAGATTTACTTAATTACATATTAAGTAGAACATGTTATGGTAACTATGAAATCAAACAAGAATGTAAAGGGATTGTGGATTACAGACCTTGGATCACAATCTGGAGAATAACATGTTGTGGCCTTATTAATAAGCTTAAATAGGTTAAGTTATAAGACTAAAATTAATAAGCAAGAGGAACTTGGTAACTTGAATAAGAAGTCAATGTGAATGGGAATAACCAAGTTAAATGGAAACCTAATGAGGTAAAGCATGCGCATAAAAGAATGTTTAGACATAGGGTCTAATAACATATTAAAGTGAGGCGCTTGGGCCAGTCCACACGTTTGAGGATGAATAACCTAACGAGGTAGATCATCGTGGTGTCATAAGGCACGAGGGAAGCGCACGTTCGTTTTATTATTCTGTCGGCTCCGAAGGACTGGAATAGGAAGCACGCGACTTCCTGAGATACGTAAGGTGCTCCTGGTAGTCCTCTATGCGGTGGCAGATGTTTAGGCTGTGCTCGCAGAAGTTGGGTCTGCGTGTTACTACCAGATGGGTGGGCCTTGACTGCAAAAGTAGCTTTCCCGTCAAAATGTTGTGACAACTGACACTAGGATGATTCGTCGATTGCCTCTATGGGAGGCAAGGTAAGGACCAACAAGGATAGTAGATCGTCATGTATCCGTCATCGGCAGCCAGTGGGATGCGAAAAGACTAGAGCTAACCTAAGATACAATTATCCTTTCACTATCGAGGCATGGTGGTTGAGGGGAGACGCCAACTGGATGTTTATATTATTTGCTAGGGGCTAGTCTCTTAGCTCTTGTAGTCTATACTAGTTGAGGGAGGGACCGAGGTGGGGCCATAGCCACCATGAAAAATAGACCCGAGGGATATCTGTATTTTGAGGCTCTTAAAGGCGGGCCTGTACAGATATGGAAAATCTCCTGACCGAGTTCTATGTTTCTTGTATAGCCCTACCACGGATCTCGGTGCACATTACAGGTTATGTGCGGCTAAGGCATCGAATATGATTGAAGATACGTATGTGGGAAAGTCTAGATACATGTATGTCTGCTTTGGGTGGCGTATCGTAGACTTGAGAGAATTACCCTATGATGGAATCTGTTTCGATCGAAGGTGGCAGTCCCTACGCTTACATAGCGTCGTAATGGAAGATATATGTGGAACGTAACATTGTTATATAGAGATCTGTACGCCACTCCGACGTAGGCTGAGGGATTGCGTACATTTCTATGGCATTAATGTGGAGATCTTGCGAGTGGGGTACCATGGGGTGTACCTCAATATTGGGGGTGGCTACATATATACTGTATTAGGTTAATCCACTAGGAAGTAAATGGGTATGACGTGTGTATAAGCCTTGAGTGCTGTTGACCCAAGTAACCTAATAAATAAGAAAAAATGATTGAACGATATATATAGGATTATCGAAAATGTATAGTTTAAATCCAGTCACGAGTACTTGTGTTCTGACCACCTCCTCATAACATACTCACATGTTAGATTTTTGGAAGAGATCTGATAGCTTTGGTTGCTAGTTAGGCAATATTATTACTACGGTAAGGCTATACTTTGATTAAATTATACTTTATCCATTCTGCTGTGGGATATTTTCAGAGCTCTGATATATTTTATATCTCTGTCTTTTCTACAGGATACCAGAGCAACCAACGCACGTTTCGATGGATTAGAATTTTGAAAAAAAATCGGTCTGTCGGAATTTGGGTTGTTATATAATAACTTTTAATTACTATAATTACATTAATAATTACCGTTAAACGACCCACCCAATTTTTCAAATGAAGATGCGTTGCAAAAGAAAATGAGCCTGGCACATTATATTCTTCAACTTCTCCATGCACATCCTTTTCAAACATGCCCCTTTATTTCTTATTCTTCCTAAACGTTTCATTGGTTCCAGGCAATATTTTCAGGCTTCACGCAGCCTTATATCCCTCGTGCACGTTAGAAGTGCCAAACTCCCCTTTCGAAACTAACCCACGTGACCAACAGTATACCTCATTCATAACAAACAAACCCGATGGAAACTTCCCCTCTGCTGCCTTATAATTTTGCCCGACTATTTTACACGTCATGCTATTACATTCTCTTTTAACATTTATCCTGCCTCTTCATTCATGTACGCTCAGAAATACAAACGAGTCGACTCTTCTTTCCACATGCTATCTTCTGTTCCTAGTTGACAATCCAAGAACCAAACTTTTGCTTCAAATAACCACGCACTAGGCTTTCCCTTGTGATTTCCTTACTGCCTTCATATAAACTCCTCCATGCACTACTTTGTTACCCAAATCCAAACCAAATCACATTTAAACTGTTCTCCTAGTTCTTCATGCAAGACTGCTGCTTGCTTTTGCCTTATACCCAACGTATCATCACTGATTTTTGCTCCACCACACCGTAACCGAACCTTGATCAGATGTTGCCCTCCTCCGCGTCTTAGCCTGTTCGACCACCACCCCGAATCTCGACACCCCAGCGCCTTCGTGCACATGTAGTTGTTCCAAAACTAACGCAACTTTTGAGCTTCACTCCGACAACAACACCCCATTATACCCCATCTTCACCGTACGATAGCTTGAGGTTGTTGATACGAACAAGTTTGCAGTTGCAACATTTGTGATTCGATTTGTGGATTAGAAGAAAATTTAAGGAGAAAGGATCGTTAGTTTTCAGCCATTCGTTTAGCATGATGGCGGCTTGTTAAAAACATTGACCACGCAAATAAAGAATATTTCATTTAATGGCTAAAACGCCCACGTACGTCCTCCGATCGAGATGAAACTCGTAATCCTACCATAAAAAATATTCCGGGCAAGATGGAACAGGTTTTGTCAAATGGTCGTTTGTAAAAATCCCTTTATAATTCACAGGCGAAAAATCATGCGTTTGAATTGTCCACGATCACAAAATAAATCCAAATAACTTGAAACTTGAAACACTTCAACAATTCATCATCACGGATTTAATAAAATCAGTTTCGTTGAAAACCAGAGTCGTTTGAAAAGCAGTTATGTTATTTTATGCGTAAAACATTGCTATGTTGGATCCCCAAAATTACACAGTCTCCAAAAATAACAAAAAATATATCTATCCTGAGTCTAAATGTCAATATGAATCCAACGGAATTCAATTCATAGCTTAATTCGATTGTTATCTCCAGTTATGCTCAAATTCCTTTTAAAATGATTTAAATTTATTAAATAAATCGTTATTATTTATAAATAATTCCATAGAGACTATTTGAAAATTTGAATTGGACATATCTCACTATATATAATATGAAATCCCATTTTTCTCTTCCATATAAAATTATAATCAAATACATTCAGATGATTCTTGTTTCAAAGAATTCTGATTTAAAATGAATTATATATATTCAACTGGATTTCGAGTCGTAAATTACGAACTACCGCGATGTTACAAGCTCGATTATAATTTAAATATAAATTAAACATTTAAACTTCGTTAAATAAACGAATTATGAATTATAAATCCATTTATAATACCAAATTAATATTTAAAATAATAAATTAAATTAAATATCTGACTACCAAAAATTCAGGACATTACATTCCTTCCCCCTTAAAAGAATTTCGTCCTCGAAATTACTAAGGTAGAAGAAATGCTACAAACCCATTATCTTTCCTAAAACCAAATTTATTTTAAACCCAAACCAATTCAAAAACTTTCCAAAAATATCGAAAATTTTCTAACATATAAAATTCCTTGAAAAATTTGGTAGAGTCTTCCCTGTACGGTGGGACTTCTGCGATATCGCAGGATCAACAAATATATATACGTCGACCCATTCGGTCGAAAAATAAAATTCAAAACCCAGAAATTTATATTTTCGCGTAAGCGTACCTTATATAAGCATTATTGAGCATACTTGCTCAACTTACGTGCAATCAACGCAACCACAATTAATCCACAAAGCCTCCTTGTACTTGTACTTAACTCCATTTAACATGTAAGTAACAATTACATGTAATTCTTCAATAATATATCATTTATTAACCAGTATAACCATAAAGATTTTCAAAATCAAACATATAACATCTTTCACGTGCAAATACTGGGTTTAAATTATGCAGTATAATTTCATACGTTGTTCTATTCTAATTTATAACACTAGAATTCATTCCTTATCCTTTAATTCATTAAACTGTTATTAAACCATTAATGAATTCTATTCAACTAATTCAACATACAATCAACAATCAATCAACAACCAATGCACAACCAACTTAACTGAATCAACTGAATTGGCATTCAACATTAAAATTTTCTTGGTTATTTTCACTTTATTTATCAATCGATTTATATCTGATTGATTTCCATAATTATTATTCATTATTAACTTCATACCACCAAGTTAATTCCAATTCATATTCAATTTACTTATTTATTTTTCAAATTAGTTTATCTCCATTTAAAACCCAAATTCTGATTTTCATTCCAAATATCATCCAATTCCTCTTCAAGTTTTATTTAACTTATTTTTAAGTTAAATTCTGATTCATTTTAATTCCAAATTAAAATTCACGTTCACAAATTCCATATGTGAAATCTCTTCGGGTTATATTAAACCATTCAAATTTTTAATCCAATTTGAATTCCATTCAAATCAATCAAACAAATCAATATCTAAATAATTTCATAATTTTTTCTTTTCTATACAAAAATATAATTTGGGCAAAATTATCTCATTTACCCTCTTTACGAAACAATATCGTGTCAATTTCTAGTTCACACTTGAACCGATCAAATAACACAATATAAATCATTTATATATAAAATCTACAAGTATGTTCTCATATGTATACACTCAACTCAATCTAGGGTATTACTAACCCCATCTCTATCTAGTTACGCCATAGAGCCAAGGTTATACTTAACCTTATGCTCTGATACCACTGTAACGACCCAGGGAATTTAACGCCCAAATTCCAACAATAATACATAAGCCCGTATTACTTGCCAGAACTCAAGTATCGAAAACACTAGATAGTTAATAGAAAGAAATTAGAGGATGAAATAAGAAAGAAAGAAATATTAGAATAGAAGACAAAAGAATAACAACACAACAACATCAGAGTATCACATCGCAACGGAATAAAATATAATATAGAAATAAAACTTTATTAAGAGCTTTGAAATAAAACTTACAATTCTCAAAGTACATCAATACATCTGGACAGTTATAATAATCTGTCCTCATATACAACACACAGCAGAATACGCACTAGATAGATACATGTCTGGTTCCAGCATGTCTTTTGAAATCCATAGTATCTTAACCTAAACCTGAAAAACTCGGTCTAACCCGAGCATTACAAACGTCGGGTCAGTCTGGTGAACCAGAGTGAGAAAAAAATCGCTAAGTTTATAGGTATCATCCAATTTGATTTTAAAGTCAAAACATATCTTTTCGAGAAAAATGGATAATCATAAGACCGATCCACACATAAACACAGATGGTATTTACCTTACGATAACCCAAAACAATTTGAAATCATATCTTATTCTGACATTATAATCGTGTCTAAATACAAATAAATAACAAGCTAGCGGAACGCTCGCATCTTACGTCCCACATACATAGTATACAATCAAAATCGCGGGCACTTATTGGAGATTGGATTCTGACTATGACAAGGTAGGGGACCACCTGCTGATAGTGTATCTCTAGGTGGGAATACACTGGGTTCAACAAGAACATCATGCTATCCGACCACAAATTACCAACCACTCATTTTGCTTGAGTGTATCAAATGTATATCACCAACGGTTAGGCTCAAACCATCGTTTTCCCGAAAAGGGACAACATCGAAATAGATTAAAGAAGGAGTAGGTAATTATACACCCTACTTGGGAGTGACCCACTTAGCCATGCTGCTTGCCTAATTTTTGTCATTTCCCGATTGAAGAGGCTTGAGGTTTAACACTACCTTTAGAACGTCACTTCGCCGTTCACTTTGAATGCCACATCTTCAGATCCATTAAATCACTAATGGACGTCCACAAAAAGACTCTACGAATAAAGCTAAGAGAAGAGACTTCTCCGCAACCAACAGAGATACATTTGTAAAAAATAATATACGTGACCCTTAAGAAATACTCTGTCAGATATCCATTCATATAAGTCATCCAGGAATAGGATGAACAGAAGTTACCCTCCTACTACATCCTAAGTATCACCCTAGAGATCAGTAGCGAGTAGTCCTTGCAAATCTGTAGATTTCAACCATTACATAACCCCAGTATATCTTCGGGTCGACTCAGATAATTTAAGTGGTTCTTCCATTTATGAAGATCAATGGTCTTCGATTTCTCTGTCTCAATCTGCATCTGAGATCTTCCGCATTTTCGTATTTGCTAGTCGGAATGGTATTCGAATATAAAATTGATCCCGGTCTTTCCGTACCAACAATCGTATAGGCCAAATTTGATAGTCGGTTATTTAACTATCAAATAAAACAACCATTCAATCACAAAAATAAAATGAATTCGTTGGTTCAGTATTCAACATCACTTCACTTCTTTAATTAAAAATATTCTTTTAATAAACCTCAGAATCTTTTAATAATTCGAATATAGCTTCTCACTTCTTATTTAAATATAAGAGCATCCTCCAAAAACAATTTTATTCTGATACTTAGAATTATCCAATTAATTACCATTTGCATCACATTATTCATTATCTAAAACTGGAAAACTAAGTTAACTTATTATTCGTAAAATAATCATTACGAAAATCCCTTTATTTTCATCATTTGAAAACAATAGCCCACACTTATCTTTTAGAATAAAACCATTCTAGTCGTCATTTACTTACTTTGAAATATAACATTTATGCTTTGGCACGAACTCCTTTTCATTTCCGTTACTCTAGAAATCTCATTATATATATTCTTAAATCTTTTACTTCCTTTTTGTTGGAAATATCTTTTTTATCTTTACTCAAGCTTTCTATTTCCTTTTTAATTTCGATCTTTTTATTTCTTATCCATGCATTTATGTACTTCAACTTTCTTTAGTCCTTGACCGTAAATTGGTAAGAGAATAATTCCCTTAAGTATCAACCCCGAAGACCGAAATCAACACTAGATTAACACTTCGAAAATTGCTCAACTCAACCAATCTCCAGTTAAGTTCCGGTTCTTATCTTAACTCATTATCAACCCATTATATTTCACTTGTAATCCATTCCAATATTTTCCTCTTTGAAAATCTCATTTTAATTCCATCCATTTCACTTAGTTTCAATATTAAATCTTGCCCATTTAAAATCGATGTTTTATCTCCACATCTCTTTTATAAATCTTATTTATAGGCGCAAGTTCAATAGAAATCCCTTTTGATTCCTTTTTACTTAATCAAAATGTTAAATAAACATTTCATTTAAGCTATCATATTTGCTTAAATGGCTTTATAGCTTTGTTATAAAAACTCAGTTTTAATATAAAACCCGTTCAGAACTCCTTTCACAATTCAAATCGATTTCATTTCAAACTCCGATTTCTTACTTAAATGAATTTCACTTAAAAAAGAAATCTCTAAAACTATTATTAATTAAATTAATAATTTACTTCATCACTAACTACTGTAAAAGTAGTTATTCGTTAATTAACTAAAATAAATAATAAATTTCTGTCCAAGTCTTATTAAATTAAAACATATGTTCGTTAAACTATTTCAATATATTAATTGATAATAACCTAATAGAATTTAATAATCAATCCCAATAAAAGCGATTGACTTAGTCAACCCAAAGCACGGTTATCTCGTTAACCAATTCCAATTAATTTTCCTTTTAAATTAATTAATAAATTAATTCATTAAATAATTCCATTTAATTGTTTCTTATAAACAACTAATCCAACTCTTGATCGTCGGTAAATTTCAGCTCATTTACTTATAACTCTTATTATCATAAGAATTTGTTTTATAAAATCACTTAACAATTACTTACAAATTTAAATAATAAATAATAAATATTTATTTCCTGTTTAATAAACTTCCCCTTAAAAATAATAGATTTCAAAATTTAATCTTCGGTTATAAATAAATTTTATAACTTCATTTCAATCGATTTATTTGGCAGTAAATCCATTGTTTTCACCAAAAAATGGCTTAAACACCAAAGGTACTAAAACTGTACTTCACCAATGTGGTAAGGAAATAAATGGAGTCGTGCTTGAAAACGATTGAAAATGAAAATGCAAGGAAGATAAAATAGAAACAAGATTTAGAGTGGTTCAGCCTTATATTAGGCCTACGTCCACTATGAAGATAACATGCATTCTTATAACGGGGATTACAATACATAAACTCTTTTTTTTCATACATTTCTATATCCACTCAATATACTCTCATTCATACATTTCAATCCTGGGATTTTATGAAAGAATGGTAGAGTTTGAGGAGGAGAAGGATGAGTGAATGATTGAGAAGGAGGATGTCTTTGTTTCCCATAATTATAAGGTTGTACTTGACGTCATGGCCAAATGGGTGATGGAACTTCGAGTGGAGAAGATGATCATTACTTCCAAGTGCTTGAGAAGTGACTGAGAATAGAATTTAGCAGCACTTTGTGGTTGAAAAGATTCTATCCCCTTTACGCTGGCAGCCATGGCGTATTTATAGGTGAGATCTCTTTAGGAAATGTTCTGAAGTCCGTATATGCAGGCTATGGGTCGTTCATTCCATTAATTACAAACATGCCATCGCCTAGCTGTAGCCAGCTGTTGGCAGCTGTCACGTGCGAGTGACTCTATAGGAGCGAGCATTTTGAGTAGTTGAGTGGGTGACTTTAGCCGGTGTTCTTCGGACATGGCTATATCTGGCAATCGATGAGTGGTTATCTGATTCGTTTGATTGTGAGATGAGCGGGCGTATGATCATAGTTCCCTAATGCAGCTATGTCTGAACCTGAGTGAGCAGGCGATGATCCTTTTAGTTTGTAGGTGACTGACCAAGGCTTGCGACTTGAGATGTAAGTGCGCTCTTTCTAAGAGCTGATGCACAACCGACCGGTAGATGATATCTGGCCAAAGTGCTGGCGTTCGACTAGTAAGAACATTCGAGCGATAGGAGTTGCTATCCATGAGTGGTTGTCAAATATACGTGCGACCTTGAATCCTGCCTTGATACGTACGACCGAACTTTGGTATTAGGTCAAGCGTCTTCCATTATTGTGGGCGACTTTTGTAAGATATACGACCTTTATCTTTATTGAGCTGTACTACTCATAATATATTGTGCCATCATTCCCGGTCGCGCTGGGCAATTGACTTGTCTTGGATTTGATGTTCGAATCTTGTTCTGAATAGTTGCTTCCTATCTTTCGTGAGTCGTTTAAGTGCCTCAGATAACATTGTGCACGACTGACCCTGATGGTGTCTGTTCTGTAGCTTTCTCTTAGATTTCGTAACTCAATATGCGCATGGATTTTTAGGGATCAACATTTCCCCCCTAGAAGTCCATAATTTTTTAGCGAAGAATTACTGGCTTCGACATGATTGATCGCAACATTGTTTGGTAGGTCTAATCTAACTCATCAAAGGGTCGTTCGTGCGAAACTTAAGATTGTTCCGTTGTGGTGGATCGATATCGTCCCTTTCTGTGAGCTAGAAGTCTGACGTGTCTTCTCATTATTGTGCGAATGGTCGAATTGTGGGACGCCAGCTGGAACTTGATGGGAGCATTAAGTTGACGTGGCGAGAATGCTCTGGATGTTCGCCTTTTATTCTTCCCTTTTATTTACCTTTAACCTTCTTTATTTTACCTCATTTTTTCGAGATATTCTTTCAACTGTAGTTGTGCTTCCCCAAGGGTTTTACCAGGTAATCCATGTCTATTGTTCTTGCCTTGACTTTTCTTCAAAAGGTTTCGGCTTCCTTATCTCATTATCTTGTTAGTGCTTGCAGTAGCATCTGTTTACCTTGAGCAACTTCCTTTTGGATCCGAAGCATCATGATCTTTTTGGGTGAGTTTTCCCTTTATTTTGCCTCGTTTTACTTGAGTACTTATATATTTCCCGGCCAGGGTATTCTAAGTGTGGTCTGGTTGGATAAAATATGAATTTGGGATTCTGGTAATAGCCAAGTTTTATCTAGCAAAGATACCGTTTCTGTAATTATCTTGAAGAGTCTGAACCGCCTGGTGGCTCTCTTTGAAATCATGGTATTGGCGTTGCTTATAAGTTATTTGAGGGAATGCCCCAAGATTCTCTGGTTAAATTTTTTCTGTTCATGTCTGAGTTTGGCCGGGCTATTCTCAATCATTCATTGTTGTTGTTTGAGCCCATATTGATTTTCCTTTAAAATAGGTCGCCCAAGGATGGAATTCTTCATGTTTAGGAAACTTAGGAAGAAGTCGATGGGAAAGGCTGGTAGCAAAAAGAGGCTTCAAGGTAAAAAGAACCTGGGTGCAGCTGATATTCAAAGCCATCGTTCATTGAATGAACTCCATGTCTCAGATGTTCAGATTTCTCATCGTCGTCCACCCGTGGCTTCTTCGTCTATCACTCCAAACCCCGCAACTATCCAGAGACCTCTTTGTGTTCCCAATCCTTGCCATCCTGAACTTGCTGAGCAATTTGAGGGTTGGTGCCTAGCTAGCACGCGCTCTGATGTGTATATAGATCCATTTGATAGATGGGTTATTGCAGGCAAAATGGATGCTATGAAGGATTGCATATTGGCTGAGTTCAATCAGTTGGAGGCACGTCTGAATCTGGTTGAAGACCTTATCATAAATGTCAAGGATTACATTGTAAAGCAATTAGGTGCTTGGCATTCTCTTGTTGAAGATCTTCAGAAGGCAAATAAAGAGAATGTCGATCGACTTCATGCTTTGGAGAAAGACTGGCTCGAGCTCGTCAAGGCTCTTGAATCCAGGGAGAAGATCATTGCTTACCTCATCTGAATGTTGTAACTTGATGGTGTTCTACCTTTTGTTATTTTGGTTTTAATTTAGGGTGACACTTCTAGTCTGGCTTGTGTATGCGGGAGCCAGCCTCGCTTATTATCGTACGTTTATGTTAGCGACTTTTATGACCTTGTATCTTTGTGATGAATTTATGTTTTGGTTTATTATTTCTCATTGGCGTTGGTATGTTGTACTTTTTGTCATATTTTGGGGATTCTTGACATATTGCTGCTGTTGATTTTTTCGGATGAGCTCCTTGATTAAATTTCTCAAGTGTCGACATTCATTCGTGTTGTGCCAGGCTGATTATGAAACTGACAAAACTTCCCAGAATTGGCCTATTGTTTCATAGATCTTTGTGGTTTCACTTGAGGGAATATACCTGAGTCCTTCATGGCAGAGTAGATTTTATCTGGGTTTTAATTTAAGGGAGTCAATTCTGTTTGCTTAAAAATTTTTGACTTCTTGTGTATTTTACTGTCTCTTTCATTAGACCCTCTCTTATGCCCAGAGTCATCCTTCTGAATTATTTGAGATTCATTACTTTTCATGATCTTATGAATATCTAGGGTACCATTTTCCACGATCATGTATTCTTCGGCTTACTTGTAGAACTTCTTTAGAGTCTTTGGTTTCTTCATTGAGCCACTTCCCGAATTCTGACTTCTTATCGATCGCCCATTTCAGGGCTGCCAGTAAGTACCAAGGCTCTGGTTCTATGACCTCTACTGCTGCAGCGTGGAAGCGTGTACGGAAAGCTTTGATGGTTTCCCAAGGCATTTGTTCCATCTCGCTGAGTGACATCACATCCCTTGCTTTGGTGGTTTGTAGTTGGAATTGATCTTGAAATCTCCTTGCCAAGTCGACGAACTGATCAATACATTTAGGTGGAAGTCATGTGAACCATAGCGAGGCCACACCTACTAGACACACGGGAAAATATAAGTACTTTATTTCATCGGTGGCCCTCGCTCTATTCACGTGTTGGTCGTATTTGAACAGAAAAATATTCGGATCTCCAACTCCGCCATAAGGTGTTATCATTGGGGGCATGAATTTTTTTGGGAACTTTGTTTGACGGATTTTCTCTGTGAACGGATTTTTACTGGGCGAGAACTCCCATTCTTTCTCTTCATCCTCTCGGGTTGCTTTCTCCTTCATTATTCGCTGGATCATGTATGTGATGCATCTCTTGTCACTTTCTTGTTCATCGGGATCGGCATCGATGTTTTTATCAGAGCGGCCACGATGAGATTTGACGTCTTGCACCTTTTTTGGGATATGTTATGTTGGTGGGACTCGCGACAGCCTAAGTCGCACGTTTTTCTTTACGCTGTGGAGATCTGGCCTTAGAGTCCTCAAGGCCGGCCTCTCCCTTGCCTCCCACTAAATAGTGAGATCGACCTGGGTCTAAGGCTAGCGAGTCATCTTTTTCACCAGCATTATTTACAACATTTGGTGGCAGTAAATTGGTTTGAGCATTAGTCTGGGCATCAAACCTTTTCATCATCATCTTTGTCGTAGCGTCCATCTTTTCATTCAAGTCGGTTATAACCACATTCAACTCATCTCGTGTTACAGATGGTCTAGGAGTTTCCCCAGCCCCTTGGTTCAGAGATTGTGGTATATTTTCATTATTATCCTCACTAATAGTGGTAGCTTTAGCAGATTTGCTGCTTTTCTTCGATCCGGCCATGGCTTTCAAGGGAGAAAGCGATTTTGGATTTTTAAGTTGCTCAACTCTGAAAGAAAGTACGGGGCAAAAAATTATGAACACGGCCCCGCGGTAGGCGCCAAAATGTTTTCACCGAAAAATGGCTTAAACACTAAAGGTACTAAAACTGTACTTCACCAATATGGTAGGGAAATAAATGGAGCCATGCTTGATAACGATTGAAAATGAAAATGCAAGGAAGATAAAGTAGAGACATGATTTAGAATGGTTCATCCTTATATTAGGCCTACGTCCACTATGAAGATAGCTTGCATTCTTATAACGGGGATTACAAAATACATAAACTCTCTTTTTTTGTACATCTCTACATCCACTCAATATACTATCATTCATACATTTCAATCCTGGGATTTTATGAGAGAATGGTAGAGTTTGAGGAGGAGAAGGATGGGTGAATGATTGAGAAGGAGGATGTCTTTGTTTCCCCTAATTACAAGGTTGTACTTGACTCCACGGCCAAATGGGTGATGGAACTTCGAGTGGAGAATATGATTGTTACTTCCAAGTTCTTGAGGAGTGACTGAGAATAGGATTTAGCAGCACTTTGTGGTTGAAAAGATTCGATCCCCTTTACGCTGGCAGCCATGGCGTACTTATAAGTGAGCTCTCTTCAGGAAATGATCTGAAGTCTGTATATGCAGGCTATGGGTCGTTCATTTCATTAATTACAAACATGCCATCGCCTAGCTGTAGCCAGTTGTTGACAGTTGTATCCGGTTTTCATGTGCGAGCACTCTATATGAGCGTTTTGAGTAGTTGAGTGGGTGACTTTAGCCGGTGTTCTTCGGGCGTGGCTATATCTGGCAATCGATGAGTGGTTATCTGATTCCCTTGATTGTGAGATGAGCGGGAGGATGATCATAGTTCCATGATGCGGCTATGTCTGAACCTGGGTGAGAGGAAGATGATCCTTTTAGTCTGTAGGTGACTGAACAAGGCTTGCGACTTGAGATGTAAGTGCGCTCTTTCTAAGAGCCGATGCACGACCGACCGGTAGATGATATCTGGACAAAGTGTTGGCGTTCGACTAGTAAGAACATTCGAGCGATAGGAGTTGCTATCCATGAGCGGTTGTCAAATGTACGTGTGACCTTGAATCCTGCCTTGATATGTACGATCGAACTTTGGTAATAGGTCAAGTGTCTTCCATTGTTGTGGGCGACTTTTATAAGATATATGACCTTTATCTTTATTGAGCTGTAATACTCATAATATATTCTGCCATCATTCCGGTCGCACTGGGCAACTGACTTATCTTGGATTTGATGTTCGAATCTTGTTCTGCATAATGGTTTCCTATCTTTCGTGAGTCGTTTAAGTGCCTCAGATAACATTGTGCACAACCGACCCCGATAGTCTATGTTCTGTAGCTTTCGTAACTCAATGTGCGCATGGATTTTTAGGGATGAACATCCATATTTATCAAACGATTGATTTTCAAGCCATTTGATGCCATTTACTCAACCAATTCTGCCCATTGGTTAAAACAACGCTGAATTATGATTCTACAATCAATAAAAAAATCAATCATCTTATTGGGTTAGTCCAATAGTTCATATAATTGCAATATGAAAATAAACAATAAATTTTGAGGAATTCAGTTGGATCCCTCCAACATGTTTTTCCCTGCATCAAAATACGTTAGCTCAAATAATATTATTTAATTAAATAAACAGATGTAATATTCAATAATAAATAAATAACAGTAATCCAAGCATTCATATTTTAATTTAATACATTTATATTATTATAAACGTAACCGACAAGGCAAGTTACGTCGTTTGGGAATAATCGTTAAAATCACGATTAGATTTTCGTTTAAAATAAACTAATGTTTAAATCAACCAATTCATCCAGTATATAAATAATATTCTGCACACAACAAACAATTATCAACCATAGCACACAAAATTAATCTAGACCTATATAAAATATAAGTGGGTAAAAACTGAGTGAGTTATACTCACTTTGATTTTATTTGTTTATCGTGAAGCGGTTCAGTTTGTGGTTAAATTATTCAATATTTCCAGTTGTTTCCAAAACCATCCAAACTGGTTCCATTATGTTCTGCTCGTTGCCATGATTCCAATGTTACTCGTTTTGTCTGTTTTGGATAACCTAACAAAAATTATATATGTTATACGGTATCGACATTTAAATAAATAATAACTTTAATTATATTGTAATTACATTATTAATCACTGTTAAACGGCCCACTCAATTATGAAGATGCGTTCCAAAAGAAAATGAGCCTGGCACCTTTTTTTTCTTCAACAACTCCATGCATGTCCTTTTCAAACATGCCCCACTATTTTTTATTCTTCCCAAATGTTTCATTAGTTCCAGACAATAATTCCAGGCTTCATGCAACCTTATATCCTTCGCGCATGTTTAAAGTGCCCAACTCCCCTTTCGAAACTAACCCGCATGACCAACAATATACCCCATTAGAAACAAACATACCCGATGGAAACTTCCCCACTGCTACCTTATAATTCTGCCCGACTGTTTTACATGTCATGCTGTTACGTTCTCTTCTAACATTTATCCTGCCTCTTCATTCGTGTATGCTCAAAAAGGCAAACGAGCTGACTCTTCTTTCCACGTGTTGTCTTTTATTCCCAGTTGACAAACCACGAACCAAACTTTTTCTTCAAAAAACCACGCATCAGACTTTCCCTTTTGATTTCCCCACTGCCTTCATATAAACTCCTCCACTCACTACTTTGTTACCCAAATCCAAACCACATTACATTTAAACTATCCTCCCATTTCTTCGCGCAAGATTGCTGCTTGCTTGCACCTTATACCCGACATGTCATCACTGATTTCTGCTCCACCACACCGCAACCGAGCCCCGATCAAATATTGCCCTCCTCCGCGCCTTAGCCTGTTTGACCACCACCCCGAATCTCAACATCCCAATGCCTGCATCCACATGTAGTTGATCCAAAACCGACACCACTTTTGAGCTGCACTCCGAACACAACATCCCATCATACCCCATCTCCACCGTACAGTAACTTGAGCTCGTAACTTGAGCTCGTTGAGACGAATAAGTTTGCAGTTGCAACATTTGTGATTCGATTTATGGATCAGAAGAAAATTTAAGGAGAAAGGATCGTTAGTTTTCAGCCATTCATTTAGCGTGATAGTAGCTTGTCAAAAACATTGACCACGCAGATAAAGATTATTAGGGTTAACCGTTGGTGCGGGTATACATAGGGTATATAAATTATTAAAATATTATATATGAAACTTAACCGCGAAGTATCGTGCTAAGACACCCACGTACGTCCTCCAATCGAGATGAAACTCGTAATCCTAAAATAAAAAATAAATCCAAATAACTTGAAATACTACAACATTTCATCATTACAGATTTAATAAAATTAGTTTCGTTGAAAATCAGAGTCATTTGAAAAGCAATTATGCTATTTTACGCGTAAAAGAACACTATTTTGGACACCAAAACTACTCGCTCTCTAAAAATAATAAACAATGTATCTATCCTGACTTTAAACGTCAATACGAATCCAACGAAATTCTTTTCGTAGCTTAATTCGATCGTTATCTCCAGTTACGCTCAAATTCATTTTAAAACAATTTAAATTTATTAAATAAGTCACTATAATTTATAAATATTTTGATTGCGACTATTTGAAAATTTGAATTGTATATCTCTCATAATATATAATATGAAATCTCCATTTTTCTCTTCCATTATAAAATTATAATCAAATAGATCCAAACGATTCTTATTTCAAAGAATTTCGATTTAAAATGGATTCTGTATATTCAATTGAATTTCAAATCATAAATTATGAACTACAACGATGCTACGAGCTTGGTTATAATTTAAATATAAATTAAACGTAAATTATAAATCCATTTATAATACCAAATTAACATTTAAAATAATAAATCAAATTAAAAATCTGACTACCAAAAATTTTACGACATTACACGCCAAATCAACATCTTAAAAAGATGGATTTTAGGGCATCTGTTATCAATCCTTAATCAATACCGTCTATTGATTAATAACGCAACCACATTGAATCCAATTCAACAATCAACATCCAATTTAACAAGCAACATATAAATGGAATTAACGTTACTTGGATTAAACAGTTCATATATAAATATTATGAAACTAGCAACATACAAAATTTTTGAGGAATCCAGTTGGACCCGTCCAACCTGTATTTCCCTGCATCACGGCTTATGATATCATTTAATAACTTCATATGAAATAGAAATTCTAAATCGTTTAAAAGACGTAAATATAAATATCGACAAACATCAACCAACATCAATCAATCAAAGCATCCAAAACATCCAAACCCTTAATTTATACTAACAACGATAAATTTTAATAAATATGACTTTAATCACATCTTAGAATTCCAGAAGGCGTGAGAGTTAACTCACATTTCATTTTCGATCGAAGGTTGTGCATCATTTCATTTAATTTTAAACGATCGTTTAAAATTAAATGAAATTCCAATAAGCTCCAAAGCCAAATAAACCAGTTTGAATGTGTAGTCCTTGTCGATACGATTCCAACGGAGCTTGTTTGTGCAATTCTGTTCACGAATGACATAGTAATCAATGTTATAAATTTTGATTATATTTAAATAGCTTTAGATATTAATAATCTAAATAATTTAAACCTTAATTATGTTTAAGCCTAAATACACGTCATTAGGCCCCTAAAGGAAGGATAAGCACATGTTAATGCTTCCTTCGCTCCCAGGCAAATTCGCAACTTCGTTTCCTTCAGAAACCCGACATTAGAACACTACGACTTCACTAAACTTAAAATCATTGCCGCCCTCACCTCACATCACCGGAACCCACGTCGTCACTAAGAAAGATTGCCCCCTTCAGCGCTACACCCGAGCACCAGTCTCGCTACGAACGACCTCACTAACGTTGAGAAAAAAGCGTTCAATCATGAATCCGTTCAGCTTACTATTGCTCCGACCACATGCCATCTAGTCGACCAAACCACCACCAAATCTTCTGCCTTCCCATTCTCCTTCCTTTCCCTTCAGACGCCAGGATCCAATTCTTCCCCCATCGACCAGAAATTGCCATAAACTAAAATTGACACTACCGGATTTGAACTCCGATTTCTATTCTACCAAGCCATCATAACTTCTCCCACCACCACCACCGAGAGGAACCCCAGACTCCCCTCTCTAACTTCCTAGTTGACCACTTTCTCCAAGTCCCAATCAATTGAGGGATAAAAAATAGAAGATGGCGGATGAAGTGGACTGGTGATTTAGAATTTGGATAGGACACAAATATATATATATAGAAAAGTCATAATATTACTCTAATAGTTTTAATATTAACACGAAACTTGCATCTAAAGTTTCACGCTTAAACTACCACATATGAGCTCCAATCACGATAAAAAATGAAATCTTACAATAACTTAATATTCTGGACCCAAATAGAACTGGTTTTGTCAAATTTCGAGGCCTTTTGAAAACCTCCTATTTCAATTTCACAACGTAAATCGATACATGTTTATATCGCGCATGACCACATAATAACTCCAGTTGACTTGAAACTGGAATTTTTACAATAACTAACCTTTACGGATTTAAAAAATTAGATTTTGTTGAAATTCGTAGTCGTTTGAAAATTGGCTATTCTTAAGTTCCATATTAAATTGATAAGATATAAATCGATTTCAAGACAATCAAATCCATTGATAATAAACATTATTATCATATATATTAAAATAGAATTTATATAGCTTCAAAATAAACTAATCGGATTTTAAACTCCAAGTAAAATCAATATTCAATTTACTTAAAATCCTTTCATTTTATTAAATAAATTGTTATATTTCATAGACGATTATACCAATATTTTTTTGAAAATTTGATTTTGACATAACTTAAAATCTATATGATGATACTACAAAAACAATTGTCAATAACGACACCTTAACACCAATGAAAAAAAACATTGGAAATCGCAACGAATACCGACGAAATAGCAATGGTTAATACCACCCAAAAAAGTTGGAAAAAAACATCGTGAAAATTGTTGGTATCATAACGTTTTTCCCGGTCGATTACTGATATATATATATAGTAGGAATAAAGTATAAACTATTTTGTCTTTGATGAGAGTAACATCTTGTCAAACAAGCAAACTAACGCTGATTGTTTTTAGAATATTTTAAATATATTTTTGATGAGATTTGCAGCTTAATAATTTTGATGTAATTTGGACGGAAATTATTGTAGAGTAATCAAAATTTCTTGTTTAAATGTACAGTTTTTTTTTGTAAAATTTAAAAAATATTTTGCAATGTTATACTAACCATCGTTTGATTGAATTTGATTAAGTTTTCAATTAAAATAATACGCAGTCAGTTTGGTGATGTACAAATATTTATAAATATGTACCATTTTCGTATATATCCTATCAAAACAAAGTTTTATTTAGTGCAGATACATCACTTATTCAATTAGGAGCAATATTAAATGAGGGGGATAAAAATGTTTAATGGACTTTACTCCACGTTGGTTGTAGCCTGTTATAGTCGGTCGATTAAGTAATTTTGTTTTCACTCACGTTACCTTTATAAATATTGATTTCCTTTCTTCTTTGATTTCTTATTCGGTTCTTCCTCATTAAAGAGCTACAAAAACCCTAGCCATGATTTTTGCTATCCTTCGCCATCTAAATCATCGTTTCTAAGTCGGATTAGTGGTGCCCAGAAAAGCCTTTCTCTGCGTAAGTCTCAAACATGGTACTAATCCTCTTCACTAGTACAAAACTTGTCTGTTGCTTCGCCTCATTTGCTTCAGTTATGCTCACAACTGATGCAAATAGTATCTTTTGCTTCAGTTTTATTAACAAACGAAGCAAATGTTGTACTTGCTTCAGTTTTGCTCACAATCAAAGCAAATTGTATCATTTGCTTTGGTTGTATTAACAACTGAAGCAAATGCACAGAAGAAAATAATATTATTTGCATCGGTTATCTTTACAATCGAGGCAGATAACGTTATTTGCATCGGTTCATTACGGACCGAAGCATATGCACTGATGCAAATAGGGCAACTTGCATCGGTTCTGTAGGGACTGAAGCAAATGCACTGAAGCAGCTGCAAATATTTTAATTATAACAAATACACATATCAGTAATCATAAATAATTGCATATATATATATATATATATATATATATGTATACCATTATTTATAATGTATTACAATTAATGATTATCAATAAATATTTTATAATTATTAGATATTATAAATAATCAATAATTATTGTTTACATTTAATAATTTATTATGATTAATTATTAGTAATAGTAGATCATAGGTAAAATTCATTAATTACATTAAATAATTAATATATTAATAATTAATAACCGATATTCAATAATTAATGTTGACATTTAATATCTAATTAATAAGTACTATTCAATAATGAAAAGTCATATTTAATTATAAAGAAATAATAATTAATAATTAAATATTAGTATTTAATATTAATCATTTCTATTAAATAAGTAATTATTAGAAATTATATAAAAATTAAGAATAATATTTAATTATTCTTACAAAGTGATATTTCATAATTAATCATAATTAATGGTTAATTTCTAATAATAACGGCAATTAAAAAAATAATATGTTAAATAAAAAATCAACAATTACAAAAATATTTAACAATTCATAATTAATAAAAAAAATGTTTAATAAAAAAATGAATAGGTAATAACTAATAAGTAATATTTAATATTCAATAATCGATTTTCAATAATCGTCAATTAATTATTGCAGTTAAATAATTAATTCTAACAATTAGGTACCATTTACACTAATGATTAGTAATTGATAATAAAATTTAATACTTATAAGGTGGTAAATAGTATTTAATAATTTATTTTAAATAGTAATTAATTAATAATGATTGTTTAAAAATTAATAATTTTTATATGAATAGTTAGATAGGCAATTATTTATAATTTGTGACTAATTATTATTAATAAATAAATTACAATTAATAATTATTATCTATAGTCAGTAATAACTTTCTATATTTAACAATTTGACATAATTAATTATTAATATTTAATAAATTATAGCTAATATTTATTAATTACACTTAATAATGAATAAGTATAACTAATAATTAATAATTAGTAACTTGTTAAATGATTAATATAAGAAAATTATAATTAAACATAATTAATAATTAATATTTAATAATAAATATTTAATGAATAAAAACTTAAAATTAAGAATTACCAATAAATAAATAATTAATAGCACGAAGTAATATTCAATAATGAAAAAGTAACATTTAATTATAAAGAAGTCATACTTAATATTTAATTTTTAATAATTACTAATTGATCATTTTTATAAAATATGTAATTATTTATAATTATATAGTAATTAAGAATATTATTTAATTACGCTCATAATTGATAATTATATTCAATATTTATTGTTCAAAAAATAAATTTTTTGAATTTAGCAAATAAAAATATCTATTTAATGAATATTATTGATTATGTTATAAGAAATATCAATTATTTAGAAAATAATAATTAGTATCGAATAATAAATAGTCAATATTCAACATTTAATGTTTAACATTTAACGTTTAATAAATAATGAATATTATATAATTAATTAGTAATATTGATTAATATTCAACAATCAAATTTTAATAATCATTAATTAATAATTATTGTTAAGCATCGGAGTCAAACTCCATTTTATCGAATGGTCAAAGAAGGTTCATTTTAGAAATAA
The DNA here is from genome assembly GCA_030737875.1 of Allium sativum. Taxonomy (NCBI): domain Eukaryota; kingdom Viridiplantae; phylum Streptophyta; class Magnoliopsida; order Asparagales; family Amaryllidaceae; genus Allium; species Allium sativum. The sequence continues at coordinate 170,480,466 of CM060924.1, read as the reverse complement.
TTAACATTTGATAGTTAAGAAGTATTATTTAATATTTAATAATTATTAATTAAATATTTCTACTAGATAATTAATTATTAATAGTTATGCAATAATTAAGGCTAACACCTAATAATAAAATTTTAGCCAATTGTAATGGAGATCTATAACAACTAATTTGTTTTTTCCATTGTAATTTTAATAAAAAAAGAATAATTGATAATTAATTTTTAATAATTATTTAATAATTGTATAATAATTAAATATTGATGAATGCAGAATAAATAACATTAAATAATTAATGTTAAACTATAATTAAGAAGAAGTGAATAATAATTGATAAGTAAAATGTAATATTTTAATAATAAATGATTACTGTTAACTAATTAGTAATTAATATTTGATTGAAGATAATTAAACAACTATTTAATATTTAATATATTTATTAATTAATGTTTATTGATTAGATATTAACTTTTACCAATTAATAAACAAGACGTAACAATTTGATTAATAAATTATAATTAATAAATAACAATAAGAAATCATGATTATTTATAATTGTTGAATAATTATTAAGTGATAATTAAGACTAATATTTAATAATTAATTGGTAATACTTATGTATTCTTCAGTATCTAATATTTAATAATTATATAACCAACGCTTAATATTTCAAAAATGTTTTGAAATTCAAATTTTCCGAAATAAATTTTGAAAACAGAATTTTGAGATTTTCCTAGAAGTTAAATCCACTAATTTATAATGAAACAAAAATCCATAGGCAATAACGAAAGACATTGCTTAAAATTTATGCGGTGATTTCTGTGGGCCCATAACATGTTTGATGGTTTGGATGGCTCCTCTATGCTACCATTATACGTTGTGTGTCGACCAAAAGCTATTCATAATAATGTGTTTGTTAATATTTAGTGGCATTGACCTATTTCCCTCCATTTTCCCATGGAATTTTCATTTCTCGCCTCGCCTCCTCTAATGTTGACGTTAAATCTCAAACAGATTCACCAAATTTTTATTTGCCGCTTCACCCTTCCACCAAATCCTAGAATAAATTACCATAGATCCATTTCGCCTACTCCTTATTTTATCACTAACATATTGAATTTATTGATAAACAATCCCAACTCCTCAATCAAACTCGTGCCACTTCCATCGAGTTCACAAACAACACCGCAATCCCAGTGAGAAGTCATTCGCTTTTAACCAACTTCGAATTCACCCACAACCCGAATTGCAAATCTAGAAATCAATTGAACCACCTCCACCCCTGGGTCGAAGTCACGACCAGAACCTCACTCACCTAAACTCAATTGTGTTCGAATCCAAACTGCTCTTCAAAATCGAAGTGCACGTGTTGATTTTTGTTCTTTTATTTTTGTGTTTCGATTTCGTCCTTCTCTTAATTTGATGTGTTTTCATTGATATTTTTTGTTTTGGCTTTAAATAGTGTTGGCTAATTTGCAGTTTTGTTTAGCAGGCCTGAGTGTTGTGGGCAGCCTTGATTTATTGACTTTCATTTTAGTTTTGAAGTGTTCGGTTTGGTTTAGTTTTGATAATTACTTATAGGTGGACAATATAGTGATCATCCTCCTACCGCAGTTTGGTGTATAACAGAAGTTCGGTGTATTTCAGTTGATATGGAGGCTGGTTTATATTTCTTTGAGAAATTGTTAATGCATTTTAATGTTTTGAACACTACTGATTTATTTGATAATAGTCATATTTCACAACAGTTTGGTTTTTCTTGTTCTCCACCTCTGCCTTCTCCTTTAAATTCTAGGATAATTTTCATCATTAAGCATGTTTCAAAACAGTATAATAGCTTTAACCCTGTTTCAGATTTATTTACACATATAGACCTGTTTCGGTTTTTGCATTGGCTCATTTTGAGAATGCACCAACTGGCTCATTTTGAGAATGCGCCTACACAATGAACAAGTTTACACACAACACATAAACATTGTCCATTACTCGGTAATTTCTGAATGGCAAAACGTTGTAACACTATGTTGACTAATCCTTTTATGTTAAAATCGACGTTCAATCTATATTAAAAATCCTTTGTGTTTATTTAATAAATCTTTATGGTTTATAAACGATTCTGTAGTGAAATTTTGAAAATTTGATTTGGATAGAACTTATAATAATATTACAATAATTAAATACTTATAATATTAATAAATAAATAAATAATATTTCAATAATTAAATGTTAAAATTATGATAATAGAATATATAATAATATTATTTATTAAATAAAAATTATCAATAGTGAATAACAATTTTGTTATAGTAAATAATATAATATTATTTAATGTAAAATTATATTATAATTCTACAATATATTTACTAATACAAATTGTAAATATTATTTTTAAATTATAGTTGTAAAATAGATACAAATATATTACAATTTATATAATACATTATAATAATTTATATATTATATAATTTTTTAATTATTAAATAATATAATTTTTTTATTTTTTACTGTTATTTAATAATATATATTATAATGTATAAACATATAATATATAATTATATTATATAATATTATAATTTATATTAAATTAAATAGATAAAATTATATCAAATTATTGTATAATTTTGTATGTTGATATAAATATAAATTTGAATTTATTAAATAAAAATTATAATAAACTAAAATTAAATATAAATTTGTTATTAATTATACTATCTAACATGTATATTCTTAAACAATAATTATTTAAGTTAAATAATATATAACTTATATAATTAAATTTTATAAATATTTTAAATAATTAAATGCAACATGTATATTTATAGTTTATAGTTATAATTAATAGTGTAGTCAATAGTAAAAATATATTATGCAATAATAGTAAAGGGGAACCTTTTAAAGCTCTCCCCTAATAAATCACATTAAAAGTAACTAATAAATCACAATAAAATTATTTTTTCATATTAACAAAAATGAAAAAATAATCAAATATATAAACATGTCAATTAAATAACATAAATTATATACATAAATAATTGTCACAAGCTCAAAGTTAAACTTATTTATAATGAATATTTCATTAATAATTTATATAATATACTATAATTAAAATATTTTATAATAAGTAAAAATATATTTTGCAAATATTATATTATATGAATATATTTTAATATGAGCAAATATGAACATAATATAATTATATGAATATTTGCCCAACATGAATATAATTTGTATAATATTGATTATTTTAATTACAACTATTTTTATTAAGATATGTTCTTATTACTACGAGCAATTTTGACAACTATCTTTCATGTTTAAAAAATATATTCATATTCATGTTGAAAATAATTATAATATATATTAAAAATTATATTATCAAAATTTATACCATATAATTAATATAATATATGAATATATGTATTTTAATTATAACTATAACTATATAATATATATTATTAATTATTAATAATATTTTAATTATAATTTTTTCTGAAACTTGGTATAATTTTATTAAGGCCTGTTTCAGCACAGAAAACCGATGCTTATCAAACAACGACAGTGCATCAACTATACAAACGTGGAACACAAAAAGACACCGCAGCCACAACAATTAATTCAACAGTTTCTTTCCCAAAATAAAAAATGGCGAACGGCTTCATATTCATTGGGGAAATCATGGCGGCCCTAGGTTTTGAGCTTCTAGCCGTGATTCCTGCCAACCCTCTCGATCCATTCCTCCAGTACGAAATTGTCGTCCTTCCTCTGATGTTGTAAGTCTTTGTCCTCTAGTTCGAGCAATTAGCTTTGTTTCTACTTCAATTAATTTGGTAAGCTCGCTCACTGTCTTCGTTTGTTTTGGAATACTCGTCTGTTCCTCTCCTTCCAAATCCACCAACATGCAGTAATCACGCTAATGCCGTATATTTTAACTTTAACATCTACGTTCGCCCAATTCTGAACTAGGTACGCGATTATTTCTTGAAAGTTTGTATCTTGATTGCCAAAATTGAATCTTTGCTGAATTTGTCTAATAATCTCCTTCGAGAACATGCAATTAAAGAACAAATGTTTATGCGTTTCAGTGTTATTGTCACATAGGATACAGTTATTGTCAGTAACTATACCCCAATTGAAGAGTCTGTCTTTTGTTGGTAGGCGAAGTAAAATTTCTTTATAAACCATGTGTGATACTTTTGGGGGTAACAATTTATCCCAAATTACCTTGTGCTAGTCCACTTTGGGTTCAATATTTCTGCATGCAGTCCACGCATATTTTAAATTGAAGTCATTACTTGAGGCCCATTTCCACTTATCAAACTCTTTGTCAATAAAAAGCGGCATGAATTCAATGTCTGTTTTCATCTTACTACTGCATGGGAGCCTGTCACAATTCCAGTTGCCTTCACTTATAATGTGGCTAACTGATTGATTAGGACATCCAAAAGCCGAAAAAGTGTCCCAACCCAAAGTGCCAATCAAAGATTTTCCTTTTATCCATGGGTCTCTCCATAAATCAGTGTTATTACCATTGGCAAATTCACGTTAACAGTTTGATGCTAGTTTCTTTCTCACTTTAAGAATTTCTTTCCACATTGCCGATGCATTATTGTCTACTGCCATGGTCCAGAAATTGTGTTTAATATATCTTCTTCCCATCCATCGAGCCCATAATCCTTGGCCATTTATGATTTTCCATGCTTGTTTCAATGTGAAAGCCTCTCTCATGCCTCTAATTCGTCTCAGACCTACTCATTCTTCTTTTGGTCTACAAAGGTCTTCATATTTAATTTTGTGTAAACCACCCTTCCATATGAAATCCGCACATACTATTTTAATTTTCCCAATTGATGCTTCTGGTATTTGAAAGGTCTGCAGCCAGAAGTTTATTTTTGCATGTATTACTGTATGCACTAATTCAATTCTACCTGCAAATGATAATAATCTTGAGTTCCATCCTTGTAATCTTTCCCTTATCTTAGTGATAAGCTCCGCAAATTCGCTATCTGTAATTTTGTTTGAAGAGAGGGGAACACCTAGATATTTAATAGGTAGTTCACCCTCCCGAACCCCCAGAGTATCAAGCACGTATCTCTTGTTAACACAAAATTTGTTAAAGTAACACTTAGATTTCTTCTCATTCATTTTGAGTCCAACATATTTCCCTAATTATTCAAATAGATTAGTGATCATAGTCGCAGCTTTAACATTTGACTTGACACAAATTATCAGGTCATCGGCATACAACAGATGGCTAATGGACGGTTAGAAATTATGTATTGGTTGAATCTGTTTTTCGTACTTTGCTAACTCCATCTGAAGTGTAAAATACTCCATAGCTATTGCAAACAAATAGGGGTATAGAGTATCCCCTTGTCATATACCTCTGTTGCTGGTAATGAAGCCTTTTGGTACCCCATTAATTAGAATAGAGAAAGTAGGAGTTTGAATACATTATGATATCAATCTAGTGATTTTCTCAGGAAAACCCATGGCCTTTAACATATGAACAATGAAATGACGATTAATTTTATCATAAGCTTTCTGCAAATCAACTTTCAAGCTAAATTTATCTGCACCTTTCTTGTTGAAACCTCTAATTAATTCATGTGCCAATAAAGAGTTATCTGATATACTTCTACCTTTAATAAAAGCACTTTGGCATTCTGCAATCAAGTTCGGCAAAACCACTTTTAATCTATTGCACAACACTTTACTCAGAATCTAGTACAAAATGTTACAGCATGCTATAGGTCTATAATCAACAATTTCCATTTTTTGGGATCAAACAGTGGAAAGTGCGGTTGATTTCTTTAATAATTTTACCTGAATTGAAGGCTTCCTGTATCACTGAGAGCAAATTATTTTTCAGGTCATCCCAATGGTGATGGAAGAAACCGGACCCGAACCCATCGGGCCCTGGAGCGGAGTCAACACTAATGGACCAAGTAGCTTTCTTCAAATCCTCCTCGGAAACTCTCCTGCACATTATTCTACTCCCTCTGGTATTCAGCAACCTTCGGGGAATGACAATGGGTAATTCAGTTGCACATTCACCATTGTAAATCTCATTGAAATAATTCACTGTTTCATCTTCAAATTTCTTCAAGTCTGTAAGTGCATTACCATCCTGGTCAAGAAGTTGAAAATTATAATTAGTATTACGTCTAACTGACATTTTAGTATAAAAAATTTAGTGCATTCATCGCCATCAGTCATCCACTTCTCCTTTGCTTTTTGTTCTAATTCAACTGCTTTGATCTTCAATGCATTAATGAGTTTGGTTTTGCATTGTTGATAAGCCCCCCACATTTCATCACTGTCATCTCCACCATCTATTAATTGAAGTAATTCAGCATTTCTGTTCTCAAGCATTTTGATATGATCATCATCTTTCATACGAGTTTTGTTCCATTCCTTGATTTTTGCTTTTGAATGTTTAAGAAATTTAAGGAACTGGAACATATGATTAGAAGTGGTAATCGGAAAATTGTGGCTAGCAACAACATTATAGTATCCATTTATCATCTTCCAATGATTAGCATATCGAAAAGGCTTTCCTTTAGCATCATTATTCCTCTCAATTAGGCTCACATGTATAGGACAATGGTCACTTGTCGATGACAACAACACATTCACTTTTAGATCTGAAAATTTATTCATGCACATAGAGTTAATGAGTACTCTATCAAGTTTACAAGATATTTTCCTACTTTCACCACTCCTCCATGTGTAATGTAGGCCACAATGGACTGGTTCAACCAACCTCGATGCTACTATGCAGCTACTGAACTCTGATAGCTGGGAAACTCTAACGGCAACTCCTCCTTTTTTTCACTGGGTTTAAGAATAGCATTGAAATCTCCCATAACTATCCAAGAATCTTGCATGTTTTGTACCAGCAACTTAAGTTTGTCCCAAAGTTTAGTTCTCTCTACCACATTATTACTAGCATAAACTACAGTCACACATACGTTTAAACCTCCAGTACTGTTAAGAGATACAGTAATTTGCTGATCATCTTTGTCAAGAAGAGCACAACACCATACTGATATACACCAAGTAACAAGAATTCTACCTCTGTCTGAAAACTTATTATTAATTACTTGGTCCCAATCACTCCCCAACTGATTGCACAGAAAACATAAATTATCTGCATTAAGTTTATTTTCCAAGATACCCATAAATGAAGGAAGTAAATACCTTCTAAGATTGTGGAGGTCTAAAAGTCGGGTATCATTATTTAGACCTCGCACATTCCAACTTATCAGCGACATTTCGAGTTTTCGGATTTACTCCTCAAATCCCAAGGAGGTAAGCCGCGCCCACTACTTGCAGCTTCAATGATTCTTTGCTGAGTGTTGAATTGTTGTAGAAACTCTAGATTTGTCTTTGTGTAATTCTCATTTTTGTTGTTGTCTTCATCTTCTTTCTCACTTTCATTATCATCTAAAGAAATATTTAACCCCTGCAAATTTGTATCTGAATCAGGTTCAGAATCATGTGGTTCCTTCTGCTGCGAAGAGACAGATGAATTACTTCTACTTGTGCAGTAGATGGATCAGACTGTTCCACCCGATCAGATATGGCCACCTCCACCTGAGTAAGTACATTAGCATCGCTACTACTTGTACAGTTTAGGGAAGTGCTGACTGCAGCGGTTTTGTCACTGGACGCTTCAGTTTTTTTGTGTTGCTGGCTCTCCTCATCAGATTTTTTATGCAACTGATCATCCTCCTCAGACTGTTTGCTCGGATCCTTCGCAACCCATACCCGACGAACAGGTTTAGCAACTGTAATGCATTGGTCAGAAGTGTGACCAAAACATTTACAATTAGTGCAAGTGGGGGGTATGTATTTATATTCCACTTCTTGTATATAAATGTTGCCTTGTCTGTCTTTACCTCTGATTTGTGTTTTCTTTTCTTTGTTAGCTTTCATATACACCAGTACTCTAGCATAGTTTAGGCGTTTAACATTTTTAGTAAGTTCATCAATAGCTAATGGGTTACCAATGAGACTAGCTAATTTACAAATTCCTCTTGTGTTCCACAATGATAGGTCAAGGTTGATTAATCTTATCCAAACAGGATGAGATTCAAGCATGTCTCTCTCAAGCCTTAGATTAGGTTCCCATCTCTTGATAAAAATCAATTTGCTGTCCATGAACCATGGGCCTTTATTAAGCACTTTATTACAATCTTCTTCTAGTTCAAATTTGATCAAATAGAAACCATTATCTCGTGCAAACACATCCCATCTTCCTTTTAGTTGTCATTCTCTTCTGATGTATGCATTTAAATGAACGTAATATGGCCTTCTGCCAACTAAGTATATATAAATAGAATTTCCCCACATGTTTTTAGCGTCATCAAAAATTAAATCATCTAGATCTACGGATTCTCCATCTTCGTCCAATGAAACTTCAAAATTCGTCACTCCACCATCAATCTTAGTGTTACCCTCAACAGCTGCGGCCCATGATCTCGATCCCTATTTGAATATCATATTAGATCCCTTATTTTGCTGATTGGTTCCAGTTGCCATACGGTTAGGTATGGATACACCTTGTTTGACCACCTGTACAAATGGCTTGCGTCTCTTGCGAACCTCCTGCCAGCCTTCATCAGTTTTCTTTGATTTATCATCTCGAATATCAAGGATAATTTCATCCAATGAGTTTTGATTTTCAACGTTGGGACTATTAGGGTTAGACACCATACACACCTATCGTCTATATCTATATTCAAATAGAATTTTATATTTTTCTTATTTTAATTTTAATTAATATAATATATGAATGTATAAATTATAATTATAATTAATTACAATTTATTTTCAATTTTACACAATGTTCTTATTACTATGAGCAATTTTGACAACTATCTTTCATGTTTAAAAAATATATTTATATTCATGTTGAAAAATAATTATAATATATATTAAAAATTATATTATCAAAATTTGTATCATATAATTAACAAATATATTTTGCGAATATTATATTATATGAATATATTTTAATATGAGCAAATATGAACATAATATAATTATATGAATATTTACCCAACATGAATATAATTAGTATAATATTGATTATTTTAATTACAACTATTTTTAATAAGATATGTTCTTAATAATACAAGCAATTTTGACAACTATCTTTCATGTTTAAAAAATATATTCATATTCATGTTGAAAATAAATATAATATATATTAGAATTTGTATTATCAAAATTTATAAATAATATATGAATATATTTATTTTAATTATAAATATAACTATATAATATATATTATTAATTTTTAATAATATTTTAATTATAATTAATATAATATATTAATATATAAATTATAATTATAATTAATTACAATTGATTTTCTATTTTACACAATGTTCTTATTACTATGAGCAATTTTGACAACTATCTTTCATGTTTAAAAAATATATTCATATTCATGTTGAAAATAATTATAATACATATTAAAAATTATATTATCAAAATTTATATCATATAATTAATATAATATTTGAATATATATGTTAATTGTAATCAAATCAAATTATATTATATATATTGTTAATTATTAATAATATTTAATTATAATTAATATAATATATGAATATATATATTATAATTATAATTAGTTATATTTTATTTTCTATTTTACACTATTTCTTATTACTATGAGTAATTTTGACAACGGTCTTTCATGTTTAAAAATATATTCAAATTCATGTTGAAAATAATTATAAATATATTAAAAATTATATTATTAAAATTCATATCATATAATTAATATAATATATGAATTTGTAGATTATAATTATAATTATATTATATATATTATTAATTATTAATTATTAATAATATTTTAATTATAACTAATATAATATATGAATATATATATTATAATTATAATTGGTTACAAATTATTTTCTATTTTACACTTTGTTCTTATTGCTGTAAGCTATTTTGGCAACTATCTTTCATGTTTAAAAAATATATTCATATTCATGTTGAAAATGATTATAATATATAACAAAAATTATATTATCAAAATTTATATCATGTAATTAGTATAATATATGAATATATATATTTTAGTTGTAATTATATTATATTATATTATATTATATTATATTATATTATATATATTATTAATTATTAATAATATTTTAATCATAATTAATAGGATTAATTGACATAAATAATCCGAAGTTTAACCCATCCGCCGATATTAATCCCAAGATTGGATTATTTATAAATAATCCCAAGTTTAGGGGGTGTCTTCCCAAATTGATCCCACTTACCCGATGACCTGGTATAGTAGGTTTCAAGTCTAAATCATTTGCTAATTAATAACTTTTGTTAATTAATAACTTTTGTTAAGTTAATAAACCCGTTTTAATTGAATTCATTACAAAGGGAGAATTAAAGATGCTACCAAAACATAATACATGATAAGGCAACAACAATTAACTGGAAACCAAGATCAAAACAGGAAAAAAACGAATTCAAAACAGGAAACCAAAAAACAACGTGATCGACATCAAAAAAGGAAACCAAGATGTAACAGAAGAACCAGAAGATCCACAGCACAGGCAAAAAAAAACATCCATATACCATGAAAACAGAACACCATCTCTTGAATTTGCATCGGCCTCCACAAGCACACAACGCAGCCACAAACACAAACAAGACGACATGCCTTACAACGCCACCCAAACACAACTAGCATAGCACGTAGTTCATCACCTGACCAAAAATCCTACTGCATCGATCAAAGTTGTACAGAGCGACATGGAAAACTCAAGAAATTTTCTGCTAATATGAGCATGTCTTGAGTTAGAAGCCGCAGCTTTTACTTCATTAATGCACACTTAATTGGATCCAAAAATTCATTGGGTATATCACCAAGAATGGCCTCAGCATCCATTGCTTTAGAAGCCGCAGCTTTTACTTTAACTCCAAGCTTTATAAAATCTTGAATAATCATAGCATCTTCACCAATTTTCCATAGAATATCAGCTACAGCAGTGAATAGCTGTTCGTTGTATGAGCCCCCTCAACCACCTGTAGCAGATCTTCTACTCCCACAACAAATCGCTTACATCTAAACCGCTACAGCAACCAAAAACAGATCGGAAGCCCGTACAATCAAGCGCACCCCCGAATCGAAATTCGAAATTCGATTACTTGAAATCGCGATGAGAGATCTAAACCGCTACAGCAACCTTCTTTACTTGAAATCGCGATAAGGAATCACTGAGAGCAAGCGAGAGCTACGTGCGATTTGGGATTTAGAAATTTTTGAAAAGAATCGAAATTCGAAGAACGAAGGCTGGAAATAATTATTGATTTGTAGTGAACGAAGATTTGGGGGTAGAACTGATTTTGACGAGAGAAATAATTACTCATTAAGAAAAGCCACCGGTTATAACAAGTCATCGGGTAAGTGGGATGAATTTGGGAAGACACCCCCCTAAACTTGGGATTATTTATAAATAATCCAAACTTGGGATTAATATCAGCAGATGGGTTAAACTTCGGATTATTTATGTCAATTAATCCTAATTAATATAACGTGTGAATTTATATATTATAATTATAGTTAATAACAATTTTTTCTATTTACACTAAAATTATATGAATATATTATAACTATATGAATATTTGCTCAACATGAATATAATTTGTATAATATTAATCATTTAATTACAACTATTTTTAATAAAATATGTTCTTATTACTATGAGCAGTTTTGACAACCATCTTTCATGTTTAAAAAATATATTCATATTCATGTTGAAAATAGTTATAATATATATTAAAAATTGTATTATCAAAATTTATATCATATAATTAAAATAATATATGAATACACATATTTTAATTGTAACTATAATTATATTATATATATTATTAATTATTAATATTATTTTAATTATAATTAATATAATATATGAATATATATATATATATATATTATAGTTATAATTATAATTAATTACAATTTATTTTCTATTTTACACTATGTTCTTATTACTATGAGCAATTTCGATAATTATCTTTCATGTTTAAAAAATATATTCATATTCATGTTGAAAATAATTATAATATATATTAGAAATTATATTATAAAAATTTATATCATATAATTAATATAATATATGATTATATATTTTTTGATTGTTATTATAATTATATTGTATTATATATATTTAATTATTAATAATATTATAATTATAATTAATATAATATATAAATATATATATTATAATTAAAATTAATTAAAATTTATATTCTATTTTACACTATGAGCAATTTTGAAAACTGTCTTTCATGTTTAAAAAATATATTCATATTCATGTTGAAAATAATTATAATAATTATTATAAATTATATTATCAAAATGTATATCATATAATTAATATATTATATGAATATATATATTTTAATTGTAATTATATCATATCATATTATATTATATATATTACTAATTATTAATAATATTTTAGTTATAATTAATATAATGTATGAATATATATTATAACTATAATCAATTACAATTTATTTTCTATTTTACACTAAAATTATTAATTATATGTATATATTATATTCATAATAATATATTTGTATGGTAAAACCAATATTACAAAATATATTATATTATATTATTTAATATATTAAATAATAAATAATAATAACAATATAATATTATGTTTTTTATATTATTAATAAATAATATTAAAATACGTATTATTAAATATAATATTATAATATTTATATAATATTTTTAAAATTATGTAATATTTCGTTGAATAGATTGAAATTATGTCCAAATCAAATTTTCAAAAAGTCCCTATAGAATCATTTATAAACCATAACGATTTATTAAATAAATATAAAGGATTTTTAATATAAGTTGAACCTCGATTTTAATATAAAAGGAATTGTCGACATAGTGTTACAACGTTTTGTTATTCAGAAATTACCGAGTAGTGAACGATGTATGTCTGTTGTGTGTAAACTTGTTCATTGTGTTGACTCATTCTCAAAATGAGCCAATTGGCGCATTCTCAAAATGAGCCAATGCAAAAACTAAAACAGGTCTATATGTGTAAATAAATCTGAAACAGGGTTAAAGCTGTTATAATTTTTTGAAATAGGCCTACTGATGAAAATTTTCCTAAATTCTAAGGAACACAATTCTCATTTCAGTTTAAGTTTTTTTTTTAAGCTAAAAAGTACCTTTTTGGACAATATTTCTTTGGGAAAAAACTGAAGTCCTTGAACTGTCTGAGGAATCGCTTTTCCATTTTGTTGTTTAAATGCTACTGTTAACAACAGATTGGGATATATCTCTACAACAGACTTTAAGAAAGATAATATTGCTGCATGTTTTAATGATTTTTCTTAGACAGAATCTGTACTGTTTATAGATTTGCTGAGATCTTTCTTTTAATTCTAGGTTCGAAGTTGCTTCAAATTTTAAGTTGTTTGGTAGCATGTTATTGGATCCTTAAGTTGTTTTTGATGATTATTGTGATTTCTTGTTAGTCTCATGTTATTCAGGTTGAGGATTTCTCTCTCATAAAGTTACGTCTCATGGAAATAAGTCAGCTAAGTCTAGCAGGTTGGTTCCTTTCATAACATGGTTTGATGTCATTTCTCTTGTTAATAGTAATGATTTGATGAGTTGTGATCCTTTACCTAATAAATATGGGCATGAGTTGATGAAATTGGATTTTGTTGAAGACTGTTGTTTGTCCTTCTTCTTTTTATGAGGAAGAGTTATTAATGAGAAAGTATCTGTCAATTTTTCTATTGATGGGTATGATTGTAAGCAATCTTCTTCTAGATGTAGTGGTAATTTTAGTGAGACTATATCTTGGAGCTAATCGGTTTGATGGGGTTTGGGTCGGGTGGTTGATCAGTTTTGGGTGCAGACTTAGGTAATTTGGATTCCTCTTTTCAATTCAATTTTAAAGGCGATGTACATGCTTTTCCCATGCATGTGCATTTATTTCCAGCCCACCTTATTTTCTTTTAGTTCTTTTCCTTTAAAGAATTTGGCTCTAGCTGCATTAGTTGTTGTGCTTGAGGATAAAGTATGTCATTAAAGAAGGCTAACAGTGGAATGTTGGTTGAATCTAGCTGTGTTGATAGTTTTAATTTTGGCGTGACTGAACATTTGGTTGGAGCAAGATAGTTTTGATGATGTGCCTTGGTATATGTGATTATATGAAGGTAAAAATTTAGTTTTTACGGGTCAGGCTTTTAAACTAAGAAGAGGGATATCAAAATTAGTTATGAAACGGTAGGTAGTTTGTAATCTTTTGCTGCTTGTGCCTGGAGATATGGACTTCATTTTGGTTTGTGTTTGATTGTGGGCCTTGGGTCGTGGGTAGGTTAGCTAAAAAGGGGATATAAAGTTTAAAACTTTTGAAATATCATATCTTGTTTGTTCGGAGTTCGTTGGACATGCGATATCCAACGTTGAAACTGTAATGACATGTGGTGCATTCACGTAATCATTTGACCATTCAATTATAGTATACCTAAATGATAAATTATTTTCAGATTTTCAGTTATTATTTGTTTGTTAATTATTACTTCATTGTTATAATATTTTATTTGGTAACATATTAGCAACCCAATCTCAGAAGTAACAAACTTATGTATTATCTCTATTCAAACTATAAGGACATCTTTATTAAATTTTGTATTAGCTTGGACCAATTCTTCCTTCATGCAAGTGCTTTCAAGCAAAGGGGCATAACTGATTGTGTATATTACGTGATGAAATATATGCATGACATAATAAAACATCACGATTTATAAAAGGTATCACTTTTTAGTTTGTTTTCTTCATATATTTATGTTAAGTAATTCATATGATTAACGATTTGAAACAGTCTCTTAATTGCAGGACTTTGTACGAGATGATTCATACAGTCAACAAGAGAGACGAGGTTCGGGATAATTTGGCTAGTTATGTCAAGCATAACTGGATGTAGTGCTCTTTTGTTATGTACGTTGATGTGAGTGATGAAATTTTAATTATATGTGATTTTTTTTCTGATCTGTAAACATTAATTAATTTGATATATGAAATGATTTTATTGTTTGTTTGATTAGACTTATAATAATAAGCATTTATGGAAATTTAAATTTAATTTGGTATCTTTTCAAGTTTTCAAACAATTTGGAAAATGTATTTTTTTTCTTCTTATTTTGGGTCGAATTTGCATCGGTTGTCCTATAATAAATGATCGATGCGGATACGCTTATGTGCATCGGTTTTCATAAACAGTCGATGCAACTAATAATTAGTTGCATCGGTCCTTATCAGAGGACCAATGCAAAAAAGATAATGGCTTCACTATTTATGTTAAAATTCATTGGTTTCCTATCAACGACCGATGCAAATATGTTTTTTCTACATCGGTCATTAGTAAACGACCTACGCAAATAATCAACATTTTCATCGGTTGTCCAGCCTACGCATTAAAAATTTGTCATTTACGTCATCTTTATTTGCATCGGTCATATGACTGATGCAACACGGGGGTAACGACCGATGCAAATAACTTGTTTTGTTGTAGTGCTTGTTATTAATTGATTGATTTGTGTTTCTTTATATGTTTTTGATTTTCATTTATTTGTTTCAGATCTAACAGAATCTCTCCGTTTAGAGGTACGCTACTAATTTTTATCTTATCCTTGGTTGATTGATTTAGATTTCTTATATATTGTTTCGATTCTCGTTTTTTCATTTCAGAACACAGCTTATATCTGATTTCAGGTATGTTACCCTCTATTGTTCTTGTTTTTATTCCAAGTATGTTATCTTGTACATTCATTCCAAGTCTCATAAAACTATCAAGCTTCAGCATACATTTAAGTAATGCCTTGTACATTGTTGCATACGTTTATCTTGTACATTGCGTCCTATGAACATGTAATTCCACAGCAATCCAAAATCGCTTTTAAGCAGCTTTCTTAAGGGACTTCGATACAACCTTCTACTTTGGTGATTTTTCTACCCCATCTTTCTTAGCAGCAGTCTTCTTAGGCAAAAGCACTGGGTTCATATTAGGCAACACTTTGCCGTGTGCTATGGTCGCTTTGGCTAACAGTTTTCCCAATTCGTCGTCATTTCTTATTGCCATAGGAACGTGTCTTGGAATAATGCGTTTCTTCTTGTTGTCTTTTGCTGCATCTCTAGGTAGCTTTGAACCTGTTAAAAATTAAAGATTAATACCATATAAGATTTAATTCAAACCAACTAAAGGCTTAGGTAAAAAGGGAAAATATCAGTTACTATGAAATTACACTATTTTGCTAGTTTCAGTTAGATCTCTTACATATTTTTCAATTTCACTTATTACAAAATCATTCTTTTGTGAAGTCAAATATATATATTTTGTCGATTCAGGTACTTAGCATCAATCTATACATTTGTCAATTTAAGTACATAACACTATTTCAAAAAAAATGTTGAATATTCTGAAAAAGTTGAAATGGTATTACAACATTTATAAATCCAGTTTTAATAAAATACCATGACA
Source organism: Allium sativum (assembly GCA_030737875.1). Lineage (NCBI taxonomy): Eukaryota > Viridiplantae > Streptophyta > Magnoliopsida > Asparagales > Amaryllidaceae > Allium > Allium sativum. The sequence goes on along the minus strand of CM060924.1, from coordinate 170,463,904 downwards.
AGTTATATTACTGACTGTTATATATCAAGAACATAAATTTGTATTTATGATCAAACAAGTCTGAAAAGTTGGGGGTCCAAGCTAAGTTTGAAAAGAGAAATCCATGTTAATGAAATTCCACACTCTATAACTTTTATGTCATTATTGGAAAAGCAACTGTTAAGTTCAAGACGCATTGTTTTCTTTTTATTGCATTAATCGTAAACGATTTATTTCATATTTGAAAGCGTTTTCTTAATATTCTAAGATAATCATGGTTGGCTAGTCAATTGATTTCTTTTCTATTAAGAAAATAAGCATCTAATATGAAGTGCTTTAACCTTAAGCTAGGATCCCATATCATTAATATTCAAGTAGTTTAATAATAGAATGCTATTAGAGTAGTAGATAAAGCCGATGCTAGTTTATACTACATGTGAGAACTTGCCAATTGATTTTGTAAATTGTGAAAGCAATAATTATTTTTAAGCACTTCATATCTCCTAGTATTAGTATACATTGAAAACTGAATTACATATTTAAATGAGGGTGCGACTCAATGAATTTGATTTGTAGATAATTTATTTGGTTGATTTTGACTTGTAGAACCCACACAATATGCTTTGTTTCAAGTTTTTTCCAGTGGCCTTTAAACTCCATAAGATAAGTTATGTTGCAAATTCCACTTTTCTTTGATCATGTTATTTCCATAACGAATGGTCTGAAAAAGGAAGCCAACAACGATGCCTATTGATGAAAATAAAGAAGATTATGTCCTCCATACTTACATACTCATCCTGCATTTGCTTTTTACTTCCCTTTTTTTGTCCCTTACTTTTAAACATTAACACTGTTAATGTCTAATATAAGAAGAGTATTTTATATATATATATATATATATATATATATATATATATATATATATATTTGTGTTTTAATTGAAAACGCACATTAAAATAGAATCCTTATCAATTGTTTAAATCTCCAAATTTTAGAAGTATTCTAAATTAAGATCCATTAATTTTCCAGTTGTATATATGTATTATATTATATATAATTGTTCTACTCAGATACCGAGGAGTCTTTAAATTATACGTTTATAACTGAGGGGCAAGAAGAGTTTGACCCCTGAAGGATCCTAAGTTAGGAATTGAATATATGTAGTCTACCCTTATAGGAGAAATGCCATTGTAAGAAACTCGTATAGACCACAAGTGTCTGTCCATATGCCATACACTTTTTTCATATATGCACTCATTTCATCGTTTATGTTATAGTAGTACACTTATTCCCAAGTTACAATTTTTTTTCTCTGATCCTTCTTATGCTCTTACAAGGAGCATGATTATGAAAAGAAAAAAGCTATAGTCTAAGTTTAAGCAAATCACCCATATGGATATCAAGAAAGCTACTTTATCATTCGACCCGAGCTAAAATGTGGGATAAAATCATCAAAGAGCTACTAGAATAGATAAAATGTGAACAAGTTCAAACAGCTGAGGAACTTAAGTCCAGATAGGAAGAGACTGAAAGATTTAGGCATGAACAGATTGAGATAGATGAGAGACTACAAACTGAGTTTGAGGAACAATTGCATAGGGAGCGGGTGAAGGTGAACGAAATGCATGAGCATATGCAAGCACAAATTCTTTCTCAGTCTAAGATGCAATCAGAGATGTCTCGTATGATGACTACTTTTATTGGTAGGAATCTGGTTCTCATTTAACTTCGAATTGTATTTGATTTTGTGTTCGTTTGTTTTAGCCTTTACTTATGTTGTTGCAATTAATAAAGCAATTTAATCTGCAAAATATAACAGACTTGACCATAAATATAGATTGAATTAATAATATATATGATATATTTCATCCTATTTTGTGTACTTTTGACTGTCTAGACTAAAAGTTGTCTAGGACTTGATGTTGTTTTGATTATTATGTGAGTTTTGAATTGTTGCTGAATTTTAGAAATCCTATTGCTTTATAGAATTGGTTTTTACAGTGTATTGCTCAGAAATCCTAATATGATAACATATATTCGTACATAATATATTGTTGGGAAATGCAACTAATGGAAATTGTTCTAATGCAGTAAAGTATGTAGTGCGATAAAATATTTGTAATGTATTATTGAGTACCGGAACTAGATGTGCCAATATGATTATTGGTAGTGCCGATGCGATAATCATGGATGGCAGTTTTACTGCAATTTATCACCAAAGTCACAGAAAAAAATATCGTTGAATTGGTGGCTAATTCGTCGGTATTTTCACATGAATATATCAATATTTTTACACAAATCATTTTTCTCTATGGCGTCGCTAAATTTATTGTAGAATTGTCGTTTTCCATTAAGTAATAAAAGGGAACAACATCGTAAAATCGTCGGTAAGCATTGACGTTTCCAATGATAAAATGTCAGAAAATTTCATTGGAAAATTTAATAATGCAAAATATGGCGATGTTTTTATTTCATTGGCAATTCCATCGAGGGTTCCTTTTCCATATGAAATATCGACGTTTAACAGCATCTGAATATACAGTTTTTCTTATAGTGTGAAATCTCGATTTTCTCTTTCATTCGAAAACTATAATCCAATAGGTCCGGAAGATTCTAGTTTCAACTAATTTCCACTTATATTGGACCATATATACTCAATTGAAGTTCAAATCGTAAAATCACGAACTACCGCGATGCTACGATCTCGTTTTTAATTAATTTAAATTTATACGTTCAAACTTTGTCTAATGAATAAATTCCGTATTATAATTCAGATCTAAACTAATTGGGTCTTAATAAATCTTCTTATTCATACTATACCTTAAATCCAATTTATTCTCACTTAGTTCAGAATTAAATTTATTATTTTACGTCAAATTAAATTAATACTCCAAATCGTAGAATTCGAGTTATTTAAATTTCCAAATCAACATTTAAAACCAATTTTAAATGTTCAAACTTAACGACTAAAAATATTGGTTGTTACATTCCTCTTCACTTAAAAGAGGTTCATCCCCGAAATTACTATGGCTGGAAAAGTGCTTCAAACTCATTAACTTTTCACAAATCCACTTATTTAAAATCTTCCGTTCCACTTTCTGAACTTTTAGTTCCAACTAATCTAATTAGTTTCAATCAAACACCAATTCATTTCTATTTTAATTTCCAATTTTTTTGAAAATTCTCTAACCCCTTAAATTTTCGAAAAATTTCGGTAGAATCTCGTTTGTATGGAGGAACTTTCATGATATAACATGAGAGATAAATTTGTATACATTGACACATACAGTTGGAAAACCCAATTCATATACTCAATATTTGTATTTTTATGTAGGCATATCTTATTTAAGCATTATTAAGCGATCTCGTTCATATTTATGCAATCTATGCAAGCAAACTGAGCCGCTCAGTTCCATATGCCCGTAATTACTCACATTTAAACAAGTGAGTTTCAATATATGAAATTTTAATCAACATAAATTCATATTCCACACATATACGTTCATATACGTTTAAATTGATTCTAAATCAATTTATTCTCTTTTAATTTATAAGCTACGTAATTTAATTTCCTTAAAATCCTTTCCATTTCATTAAACTTAAGTTAAATTTTAATCATTCGATTTACTTTTACCATTTCAATCCATTTAACTTGCACAAGTTAAATTTAAATTCAAAATTCAAATTCCTGGATTATTTCAAACTCTTTACAAAATAATATATTTATAATTTTTGACGCCCAAATATGGTCGCCAACGCTCGAGAGTTTTAAAATTTTAAAGCTAAATGTCCAGAGCTGAAAAGTGCGCGAGGTGCGGTAATAGTAAGCGGGAAGATAAAGAACACAGTAATTTATAGCGGTTTGGTACGGGTTGGATCTATGTCCACTTTGAAGGTGTTTTTAGTTTTATTCACATTCAAGAGAGTATAGTGATGGACATCATCATTACAAGTAGTAATAATGATTAACAATGTCCTATTAATTCTTGTTGTCGAGCTTCCTTACTGATAGGGAGCAGTCGAGGAGTTCTGAGGTCTGTAAGGTGCCGAGAAATTCCTAGGTCCAGTACGTGTCGAAAATCCAAGGTCCGGAGTGTGTCGGGAAATCAAAGGTCCGGGGAGTCTTGAGAAATTCAAAAGTTGGGGGTGTACCGAGAAAGTTAAAGTTCCCGGGTGTACTGGGAAATTCGGAGGTCTAGGGTGTACCGGGAAATTTGAAAGCTTAGGGTGTACCGTGAAATTCGAAGGTCCGGGGTGTACCGAGAAATTCGGATGTTCGGTGTGTACCGGGAAAATTGAAGGTTCGGGGTGTATATGGAAATCCGGAGGTCCGGGGTATACCGGAAAATTTGGAGGTCCAGTGTGTACCAGGAAAATCAACGGTCCAAGGTGTACCGGAAAATTTGAAGGTCCGGGGTGTACCTGGAAATTTGGAGTTCCGGGGTGAAGTGGGAAATTCGAAGCTCAGGGGTGTACTAAAAAATTCGAAGGTCTGGGGTGTACCGGAAAATTCAAAGAACCGGGGTATACCAGGAAATTCAAAGGTCCGGGGTGTACTGGGAAATTCGGAGATCCAGGGTGTAACGGGAAAATCGGAGGTCCGGGATGTACCAGGAAATTTGGATGTATGAGGTGTACTAGAAAATTGGAGGTCTAGGATGTACTGGGGAATTCGGAGGTCTGGGGTGTACCGGGGAATTCGGAGGTCTGGGGTGTACTAGGAAAATCGGAGGTCCAGGATGTAACGGGAAATTCGAAGGGCGGGGGTGTAGTGGAAAATTCGGAGGTCCAAGGTGTACTAGGAAATTCGGAGGTCTAGCGTGTACTGGGAAAATTGAAGATCCGGGATGTACAGGAAATTCGAAAGTCGGGGGAGGTACCTGGAAATTCAGAGGTTCGGGATGTACCAGGAAATTCGGAGGTCAGGGGGTACTAGGAAATTCGGAGGTCCGGGGTGCATTGGGAATTTTATTTATCCCGGTCTTCTTCTTCCCAGGGTGATCAGAAAGCCAATTAATGGAGTTCAAGGTCCTTCTTAAGGTGTGAAGAGAATGAAATGTCAATCCCTTTTCAAGTGTGAGAGAGGGGTATTCACAGGAAATGGAGTAGGTGGGGTTAGCTGAGATATGAGGACATCACAATTGTATGCAAAATTTTGATAAGTATTCTGGAGTCATATTTTGCAAGTTGCAATATTTGACTAAGTATTGGTTAGTCATATTTTGCAAGTTCACAATATATGACTAAGTATTAGGGAGTCATAGTAGCAGATTTCGCATCCCGAAGCTGCGGTCTGGTGAAAATTGCATCCTGGTAAAGCTCATTGGAAAACTTCACATACCCCAAGGGGATATGAAATCACATCCCTGGTAGGATGCGTATGTTCGCATCCCGGGGGATGCAAAGTCGCATCCCAGGGGATGTGAAATCACATTCCAGTGGGATGCGAAATTATGCATCCGAGGGGATGCGAAATAGCATAGTGGGGAGGGATGCGAAATAGCATCCCATTGGGATGCGGGATTATGCATCCGAGGGGATGCAAAATCGCATCCCATTGTGGGATGAGATTACGCATCCTAGTGGGATGCATGATTACGTATCCGAGGGGATGCGAAATGTGCTGGGTGAGCTTGTAGGGATGCGGATTTTGAGGCCCATGACCCTTTTAAGGGGTGCAAAATTTTTGGGAGGTGAGATGAGTTATATGAGGTCTATGGGATACGTATTATTGAGGAAGGCGATATGTGGGATTTGAAATTGAGGAGGAGAGGTGCGAAGCAACGAGGTTCCCAAAGCATAGGGACGTGAAATCCAGGAGGCGAAGCCTGGGATGCAAGGAGCACGGAGGCGAGATGGGGGAGTCGAAATGTTGCGTTCGAAGGGATGCGAAATTGCATCCTTGAGGGATGCGAATTGCATTGAGGAGGCACGGGAAAAGGGATGCGAAATGGAGTTTTCGGTGTGAGTTGTACGGGATGCAAAATCCTGGAATAATGCTGGGCCAGAGTTCTAGAGTTGATCGGTGCATGTTGCGCGCATGCTTTGGAGAATAGGTTCGGTGGAGCCAGGGCAATTTTTCTCAAGAGATTCGCCTAGCACAAACACATATTCCTAGGTGATCAATGCGTGTTGAGCGAGCGCTCTTCGATTTAGATGAATTTTGCATCCAAGGGATGCAAAATTCTGCCAATGGCCCGACTTGAGTCTTCTTGTGCCAGAATCATGAATTGCCCGATACGACCGCAAAGTTCTGAATGCGTACACTTGGTTCGTGACTTGTATTCCTCGAGAGCATTTTGACAAGCCGTGACGACTGTTTTTACACGACCCTGTCTTAGCTTCATTCTTAAGGATGTTGGCAACACTTCCGGTCCGTTGAATCATGCGATGGGATGAGTCGCGTGCTCCTGGACTGCTTCTGATAACCAAACCAAAATGCTGGTTAACACTAGCCTCCTAAGGTATGTCTTGTGTTAACGGGACATGCTTTGAAATGAGACAAGTCGGGTGATGGGCAGAAAGATCTCCATGTCATGCTTAGCGATTGGTCGTGACCTTTCAATTGAGTTATACAACTGGGAGTGCGTTGTTTCTAAGTGGTGGAGACACATTGTTGAAGCCTATTGGTACGAATTTAGGATTCCAGCGTTGTTGAGAGTCTTGACTCGCTAGAATCTTATTGCCCGGACTGGAACCTGTCTGAGGCATTTAATTTCTTCAATTAAGGAATTTAATCGTTAGTCGCCGACTCCCATTTACAACAGAGTGCAAATAGTTCGTTGTCGGGTTAGAGTCGCGTATGCAGTCACACGCTTGCACGTGGTTTTGCACGATGCGATCGGAGTTGGAACAAGTAATATGACATTAAATTGTATGTCGTTGGCCTGCGATCGCGCAAGTTAGCTTCCGAAAAGTTGTCGAATCGGGAATTGATCGATCGAGACTCTGAAGCGTGCACGCATGGTCGTGTCCATGGCTTGGAATGTGATCGCGTATGGTGGTTACTGATTCGTCGCTGAATTGGAGCTTGATCGTTTGACACATTCCGTTGAACCACTTGGATTCGTAAGTACACAATCATTTAACAATCCAAGTTGGTTCCAATGGCCAAAGCTTCGAAAACTCGTATACTTGGTCGTCGCCATAAAGATAATACACCTCATATGTTGTAGCGTACGAACATATAGATTTGCTTTCGCAACAGGATTGAACGCAAAAGCCAATCGCATGTACTTAGATGGTCGAACCTTTGGTAAGTATACAAGTTGTCATTGAGTCGTTAGCAGCTAGGGCTTCGAAGGCAAGTGAATGTGACCACAGCTTGGTGTATGATCCCAAATTCCGATCTCGAAATGTATGTTTGGAGCATGCCGATCCCATAGTTGAATTTTCTTCCTCTCTTCTCTCCTTTAGGCAGAAAATCAACTTAAGGTGTAGAGGATACAAAATGCAGCTTTTGTACCTTGGGTGTCCGAGTTGTTTTGGGTTTTCGGGAGTAGGAAAGAGAGATACGAAAAATGAGAGAGTTTCTGAGGTCGGTACTAAGGAATGTGGAGTGGTAGATTTCAGGAAATGGAAGTAGGAGTTTGGGGAAAAGTAGCCAAATATGTGCAGATACGGGATTGGACTTCGTATCCCAAACACTTAGCAAATCTGCCAGGTTCTCCCGGGGCTCGAAGTTGGTTTGAGGGATACGATAATTTAACGACTAGGTGGAAACATAAAACAAAATTTCATACTCCAAAAATTTCGCCAAGCTCCATTGTCTCTTTGATTTCAAGCTCGAGCCAGGGAACTTGAATCATTCCACAACGTCGCATGACCAAATCGAGATTGGCGTGCTATGGCCTTGCGATGTGACACTCGAGGAATGGACTTTTCTGAGTTGGTGATTCATATGTGCACATAAGTTGAGGACATATAGTCGAGCCATCAGTTTCAGGATCTTATCCTTAATCCAATCACGACATAGTTGCATCTCGACCCAATCGTCACACCGGTGGTCGACGATGGCCATGGCGTTGGTTGTCGAGACTAAAGGTTCCAATTGCATTCCAAAGTGTTTGATTTTGTGGAGTCTCGACACTGATGGGAATGTTGGTAATTTCCGGGGACTAGGCTTTGGTTCTGGATCGCCTTCCTCGCGAGGTGGACGTGCTTTCAAGATGGGTACTCCAAGGGATGCGGTGAAGATGATGCTAGTGCGGGCACTGGCGAGGACGTCCCTCATATCCTGCGATGGCCATGCCAGTGCAGGAATCTGTAGAGGCTTCCCCCGGGCCCGCATGCCGAATTCTCTTTGATCTAGAGACTTAGTTAGCAAGTTCGGATCGTCGCATGATGTCGCACGATTGGGCTGTAAGTGAAGTCGAACGTAACACAACTGATTGGTGTAACATTTGAGAAGCGAACTTATTTGGACTGACTTCTCGGATATGCACATAAGATGTAGATATATTGTTGAGTTGTCTATTCCGTGGTTCGATTCTTAATCCAGTCACGTCGTAATCGCAGTCTGATCCAGGAGTTGTTCTGATGGTCGGCATTGACTATGGTTTTAGTCACTAAAACAGAAGGTTATCACCGCTTTCCGGTATGCTTGTATGTAGGAAGTCTTAGCATCGAGAGATGTCGCAGATGACTTCTATAGTACTAAGACTTCGCATCTAGAGCATCTTTTCCGCGCGGTGGGTTTCCTCCCAAAAGGTCGCTCTGCGATAGTGGAGAGGATGGTTGTGGTGGGAATGTAAGAATTGGTGAAGGGATGGAGCCTCCAGGCCTGCCTTCAGTGGTAGTGCTTCCTGACGTGCCTCCAACTGTCTACAAGGTGGCCGGGGAATCAGGTGGGGGAAAATGACTACGACACAATGAAGAGAAGGTGTCTTTTGGAGAAGAGGGCTTGCTTTCGGTTTTCATTTTGCTTCCGTTGAGGGAGGTAAAGCTGGGAATGAGTCGCAAGCCGGTACCTCTGATGACGACCTCAGAGACTCCTACATCGTAGAGGACGGTTGCAGGACTAGTGGAGGACCGATGCCCTCAGGCCTGCTTCCAAACATGACTTCGATAGTACTTCCCGTTGTTCCCCCAGCTAACTGGAGGGTGGTCGGATCATTAAATGGATGAGAAGGACCATTTCACAGCGAAGAGGAGGAATTCTTTGGAGAAGAGGGCTTGCTTTCCATTCCCGTCTCGCCTTCGATGAGGGAGTCAAAGGTAGAAGTGAGTTGCGAACCAGTATCTTTGATGACGACCTTAGAGTCTACTACGCCATGGAAGTTGTGGTCCTAAGTGCTTGAGTGTCATGACTCGGTGTTGCACTCTGGATTGAGTTGGTCGAAACTTCACTCTCAAGAGAATCGAGTCGAGAAGAGTTCGAGTAGGTGAACTTTGTTATCGATTAGCTCAAGACATGCAAAGTTCATGTGGAATGGTGTCAATTGACGGATTGCAGAGTACGCATAAGCATAAGTTAGCTGTCTATTTGTCTTGGTTTGGTGGTGTCAACAGACCGCTGCCAGAGTATGCCTAAACGTAGGTATATAGGGCTAAACCCATTCGACTTATGGTGCTTGCCCCTAGTTTCACGGGTAAGTGGTCAGTGAGATTTCTCGGTTATAGTTGCAGTTACAATACTTCTGACGAAGGTTACATCAAAGTAGACCATGCTAGCAACTTGAGTAGTATGTCAAAGTACATCCTTAGAGACAGCCTACAACTGATAGTAAACACCAGGGTTCAACTCAAACAATACGAGGAGTTGTGACATCAGAGATCTAAGCTACTTATTGCTGTTGCAATCTTGATGAGTCGAAGAATGATCTTGGGGGATCCAGTCGATGACTGTCCTGGTTGAGTAAAGTTCATGGTAAGCATTGGAAGGCTCAGGAACTTCGCTTGGAAAATCTTGTTGGTGCTACTCAAGACTCTGATGGAATACGAGCTCTTCTAGAAGTGAGTAGTTGTTGAATAGAGAATTTTCGGGGATAGCCCCATTGTTGTTGTTGTTATTGTCTTTAGCAGGTTCCTTCGAATGATCAGGGTTATAATTGTCTGATCTTTGGGCTTCACCTTGATGTGGATTGTGGAGATATTTGGGTAGAATAGCTCGATTCCTATGTGCTTCTTCTTGGATTAGGAATTGATTGGATTTCTCGTAAAAAGCTCCAAGTCTTTGGTTCCTTTTGATCGATCCATGCTCTGAATTCAGAATCAGGTGGTACGCCCTTCGTAAGCTGGACGAGTATGGTTCGAGGAATAGGGTCCTCGACTTCGGCTAAGGCAGTGCTGAACCTTTCGAGATAGATTCTGAAAGTCACATCGGTGATTTGGAAAATGTTTGAGACTAAGAGGATGCCTTTGGAAAATGTTCGAGACTGAGACCATAATCCGAAACTATATAACCCCTAAAAGTCTATCTTTTATTACCGCAAAAATCAAAATCCAATAAACAAAATTGATTGAGAATTTCTGCAAATTATAAGAGATTTGGAGGATTTGTTAATATTTTGTTTTCATATAAATTGAAATCTCTTTATGAATAACAATCCAAATCTACACTAACGTCAGATAGAAAATAGAAAACTGATGTAGTTTCCACTCACAAAGGTAGGAAGAGAAGAAAAGCAATTTTGGGTAGAATCTACTGATTTGGATTGAACCTTTGAATCAGCATCCTCCAAATTCTTCTTATGTGTGTGTGTATATATATAAGAATCAGGTTTAGAATCTCATGCATATATTAAACTTAATTCCAGAATCTACACAGGAATTTTGATAAGAAGATATAGAATATAGGTTAGAAGAAGATAAGAAACCCAACTTGTTTCTAGAATTAAGAAAATGGTAGAGAGGCAGAATGGAGGCATAGAGGAAGACGAAGGTAGGGTTTTAGGGAGAGGATAGAGGGTTTTTATAGTTGCTATTGTGTACGTAGACTGTTAGATTAGTTAGATTTAATCTGTACATTCCAACGTAGCAAAATAATAGAAAAACCCTTAAAAAGGTGCTTCTCTCCTACCCTCGACATGGAGGGAAGTCGACCCCTTCACAAGAGGGCGCTCGACCGACGGGTCGACCGCCCTTTTGTAGGGTGGTTGACCGCCCTTCTGTGGTTGACGTTCGGAGATCTGTTTTGTTTGAATGTTACTTTTTATAGTAATCACAGATTATTCTTACGTTTATTATTCATTCTTGTCCCCTCTTGTACACTATACACACACATAATTTCAAATCTTTAACGAATATTCTATTATGCCAACTAATATATATTTATATCCAAATTTATATTTATTTAGTTTGAAATCCAAATCTTGTGTGTGCATAATTATCGTGTAACTTTTCGTATTAATATCTTCTTCATACGGACTTCGTTTTCAACAAATAAAATATGAAAACGGATCAGAATCTCACCACGAATATAATGGTAATATTTGCATTGCCAAATTACCAATAGTCCAATTTTCATATTTTCAACCCATTAATAATTATCTTTTATTGTTTATACTTAATTTAATTATCTATGTTTGTTTAGGGTATATTCACTGTACCATAAAGTTCATCATGCAATGGCTTTGAGCCATTGTAAATTAGGTTAGCAACGACTTTAAGACATTGCAAAATAGGGGGTTGCAAAATTTCGCAATGGACATGAGCCGTTGCGAAATATGACTTTAGCTGTTAAAGTCTGTTGCTAATTAGAAAACAAAAATAAATAAAAAGTATACTGCTTTTTGGATCTTTTCCAGCGGTTCATATTCAGTATAATAAAAGTACAAAATTTTCCTATAAAGAAGTGTTGCAGTTATCATAACAGTGGAAACAATTCATCAAAAATCCAATACTACCGCATTCTACTTTTCCCTAATGAAATAGAAACTAAATATTCCGATCACCCTGAGGCATGTTTTTCACAATTACGTCATGAAACTGAAATAAAAAGAGCTGATGCAAGAAAACTTAAAAGAAGCAGATTCAAAATCAACCCACATAACAATGAAAATTTATGGAATAAGGCCATGTTAGGAAGATACCTTATCGATACCGTGAATGCTTGTACTCCTTTTCGCTTTGTTCGTGATATCGTGGCATCTTCTTATCGATACAAAGCCATATGTATAGATAAAGCATGGATATGACAACATGCATATATTTGAGGAACAAATCAATTAGATCAGTGAATGAAACGATGAACAAAAACATGTACATGTGATAGCAGCAGTATAATATTCAACAAGTTTTATTCTTTAACATGTCAAGTTAAGACATTGAAATTGCTACATGTGCTGACCTAGGATTTAAGAATAACTTGGAAGCAAGAAGAGTACACAAATAAATATTTGAAATCCCTATTGTAGAAAAATGGTACCATGCACATATTTGGCAATGATGGGAAATCTTCCTGCTAGGAAAAGGGTTAGCAAGTGGAGTACATAAACATATACAAAATGCTGCAAAAAAATATTCAAAGGCATAAAATGTCGGCCACCTTTGCTTTATATGTGCATATCCAATTACTGTAAGTAGTGGTATTTGGAAATTACTGTAAGTTAAACTTGGGATTCTATCATTATGCTGACTAACCACATAGCCTTTGACTACATATTATTACAATATAACTAGCATAATCTAAATAGTATGTGCTACCTATAAAACTGCTTGTTGAGCTTTTTTGCCTACCCTTTCAAAGTTCTTTCCCAATACAAGATAAGAAGTTGTGAAAATTCTAATATATAACATATTACTAGTAAACAGATCACCTAAACTGCCAACATTTGAAATAAAAGTCTTTAATTCTGGAATCCATGTAACTTCTTTGATGAAAATAATTTTCATAAGAATAAAAAATCAATTAGTTAGTAAAACTCCGTTGATTTTAAGCATCCACATAGTCTAAATGGATACATCCATATTCGGGTAAGTTCATAGTATTCATACTAATAAAATGCATTCATCAAGCCATTGGAATGCTTTATCGATAAGTAATATAGAAACTATAGCAATATGCCCAAGATTGATCGAAACTTCTTACATAATAGGCTTATGTCTCCTTGAGCAATGACTACAAGTGATAGATGTGTGTGCATGTGTGTGCACAATTGTGTTTAGAATAAACACGATAGTGGATATGACATGTCCAGTAACAACCAAGTTGCTTTTGCAATTCAAAGCATGGCACCTAAAAATAATATAAAGATTAGGAACATACATCCACTCAAGCTGATGACAATTGTATAATATAAATTGCAGTACAAGCTAACAGTGTGATATAGGCTATAAAGTAATCGATGTTACTTACCTGCTATAAAATTTCTTAAAGTATAAAAAAATTACAAACCTGAGCTTTGCCTAATAAACTCAGCAGCTTTAACTAGGTCTCCCATAGTTGCCAATGAACCCATGATGTACTTGAGACAGATTATAGTACCATTATGATAACTAGTAACAAAGCTAGGCTTAAAAGGGAACAAGCGATAATTGGTTAATTAAGTATTTTAAGTTAGCAGCATGCAGAATTACCTTTGATTTTATGTTTGTAAACATGAACAATCGTTTATGAAACCTTATGATATCCCATTGTAATCGGAAACTAACTATGTCAACAACATTCATTCCCGAAAAGTCAACAACAATAACACTAACAGAGAATACTCATTCAGAATATACAAAATCATTTCTTATTCTAAATACTCATTCTGTTTTTGTTCACATCACAACACTTTAGTATTTTATGTTTGTCCACCAAAACCAGTTTTTCGACCTCAAATTTATGGGTCAGATTTTTTCTAAAACTAGTGTGGGGCTATAATTGATGACTCCATGCTTGGTATTGTACAATATGGCTAAAACATAGGGTAATATGATTCAAACTTTAGGATAACCAAACTTTTAATAACTTTTAGGCATTCAACAGAATAGTGACTGTTATGTACATGTATATAATTTATGTTACTTACTGGGACGATTCAGGTGAACATGATTGCTGCAAAATAGCACACTAATTATATAGTCTCATTTCATAGCAAAGCAGTTCTTGAGACCAGTGACTCATTCATAATAGGTGATTTCGCATTCATCGGATAATACACTGAAAGAGATATAGATAGAAAAACTCATGTTCTATAACCCAAAGAAACTTCAAGTCTTTAACACTCTCCCAAGATTGAGTGTTTATCATCCTACATTCTAACTGTAGACGGATGATATTGCTTTAATTAGTTTTTTCAAAAGCAGAACTCATAAATTTATTTAAAAAATACGTTCAAAAGGCTTATAAGTTACAAGCAATAAAACAGAATCAGTATAATAACTTTTATCCCACCCTGGCCCTGCCATGGTTGACTCTGGCATTGATGAACATTGAAAGTTAAATGTTCTGTAATTTCAGCAAAATTCATTAATCTTAAATGAAAAGGTAATTTTTATTCTAATCCACAATAATAGTAAGTTAATTCACCCTATTTTATAGGATCATTGACTTTTACTAAAATTTAGATTTTGATCAGTGTATCCACAAAAAAGTACTTATTTCTCTTCTTCTCTGTGTTTTCCGTTGTCTTCTTATTTCTGGAATCTTAGCATCTAAATCCAAGCTTAAGCGGAGTAATTCAACTTAATAACAGTAAGTAGTTTGTTTGTTTATTTATTTTTTTTGAAGTAGATTAATTGTATACAAAATTGTATTTTTTTAATACCACCATTATCACATATAATTGTAGTTAGCTATTTTCTAAAATCTTGAAAAATTGTACATTAGTAGAATATCATTTTATTCAAATATTGTAATAGGAGTATAGGCTGTTTGGATAACATTCACTATCTAGACCTCCTAAGTAGTTATACTCTCAATCAATTATAATATACAATTTTCTCTTTTATTGATTTGTTAGTATTGTTTAATTACTTTCTATTTGTCTAATATGTAGATCTTGAATTTGATTTTTGTTCTTATTTACTATTGTTGCCCGGTGCAGTTGGTGATGTATCTTCAAAATATTAAGCTATTTTAAAACGTTTGATGCGAACTCCTCTACTAGAATCTTGATCTTAGTTTCTATTTTCATAATCATCTACTACCATATCATGTCTGATCATGTTCAGAGATAATTAGTGAACTAATTGTATCTAATTGATTGTTTCCTTGCTGAATTCAAGTGCTATCAACTCTATTTTTAACACATATTTATTTGTTACTGTTTTATCAAACGGTAGGGATAATTCAGCACAAATAATTGTGAAATAATGCAGAATTGTGAAAGAAGAAACACAAAATCGATTGTTAGCCATATAATAGGGTGAAATATTTAAGTTAATCCACTCGTGGATTAGCTTACAAAATAGTTGTGGATTAACTTATTAAAGTAAAATGGTGGATTAATTTATTAAAACCGTGGATTAGAATAAAAATTACCAAATGAAAATATATGGATCATAAAGTCCACATAAACAAATCTGAAACTTTTTCAATCAACATGAAAAGAGGACCACACAACAAAATGCAATGTATCAGATTAAACATCAACAGAACAAGTATTTTGTACATGTAAAATTTAGGACCATGCACACATAAATATCAATGATACATAACAATAACTGGTACATTATGAAGCACTACAGCACTCGTTCCCATGAATCCCTCAAAAATAATTGATAACATTCCCATCAATAAAATCTAATAGGGAATTGAGAGGTTTGAATGCACATCTGCATTCCCACTCCTAGTATGTAATCAGTCAGTTTCATGTTACATTAGCCGAGAACCTTAATCTTCTGTTAGGCGGAGTTGTTGCTGATTTTGTAGGGGGTTTATATTGTTTTTGTAGGGGGTTCAATATGAAGTTAATACAACATTAAAAATGAGTTCTATGTATGGAAGCACACTAAGCAATATATAGGTAAAGATCATAATAAAATTATACAACGATAATGTAACGTTGTGATATCCCTTGATGCTTTACACCAAAACTTGGGAGTTGAAGTCAGCGAAATAAGGAACAAAAAACATAAAAACTCTGAATATCAATAACAAAGTGTTTTTTCTACACATCAAAGAGAAGGTTAAGTAACGCTGAATCCAATATATTAGGCTATAAATTAGTATAGCTTTTTCATATCTCTTACATAAAGGAATCCAAGGTTCATACACTTTTTCATATTAGGCAGCACTGCCACTGTTTTTAGTTAATACAGTTTATCGCAGAGGACCATATTATTTATCTATTTATTTAAGCATTCCTATCAAAACTTAGCCTTGTGCATTATGGAAATATAATATGTTAAGGTCGTTAAAAAATATTGCAATACAATTTTCTCTTCTATAACAAGTATATTCCAAAATACTAGCCATAAACCATTTACAGTGTATGTACTGTATAATAGGAAATCGAGTTTTATTTTAAATATATTATAAATAATCATGTTAATAACATTAATTAGTATATATTTTAATTTGCGAAATAAAGGAGAACACGTTCACCTGGAAAACATGGTCACAGGTTGCAGATGAAATGGAATGCAGAGCTACAAGATGAAAATAAGCAGTTTCTAGGAGATGAAAACAATAAAACGCAAGAGTATGATGATTTGTTACGCAACCTGTTGTGAAGTGAATCGACATAGGGTGAATCATACAAAACAACAGTTTCAGAGAAAAACAGATCAATAATAAATGATTTAAACGAAGAACAGTTCAATACCTTGAGTTGATCGAGACTAGAGTCTTCGATTGAAACTGCATCTGGAATGAATCGGATTGAAAACCAAGCTTTGATCTGGAATCGGGAGTCACTCTTAGGGGTTTTGCTTTTTTATTGTGGATGGTGTGTATTGGGAATGAGATAGCATACTGGTTTGAGGAGGGGGTAGGGAATTGCTATTAGTTTTAGAACGGACCATTGCGGAAGATAAGACTTAGGGAACTCAAGCTCTAAATAGCTTTGCAACGACCTTAAGCCATTGCAAATTAGCAACGGCTCAAAACCGTATCAATTATTCCGTATTAGGGTGTTGCGAGATTGCTAATATGGTGTAGAGATTATATGGGGTGTTACATTCTTCCTCCCTTAAAAGAGATTTCATCCCGAAATCTTTCTGATAGGGAGAAAATACAACTCGCTCTAACAAACATGTTAAACATCCATGTTATTTATAAAACATCCATAAGACAACCTTTAATTGATGTGATTATGCACTATACACTTGCTAAAGTGAGCTCATTCCTAACGTGAAAGAGTAATATGTGATGTAAAATGTATGAAAACACCCTAATATGCATGTAATTTCTATATGTTTGCTCGGTGCATTTGTATTTTAACCATATCCTACCATCCAGTCTAGCAACTATAATGCAACCATAAAGGAAAATTTTAAAGGAAATAATTACCCATGGAAAACACTGAATGAGTTTCCTCATATTTTCTTCTTTTTCCATGCTTTCTGCTGGGTTATATCTCTGTTGTACTTGGACTAGGCTAGTGAATTTATTGCAAAGTCTTTTGGTTCCATGCTCCACAATTCTTGCATTGGCATGGGGCATCCCAGGCTCCAACTTGAAGTTCCCTAAATTCCCAATCTAATCAAGCTCAAGTCTAATGGTGGAATCATGAAGGCACTTCCTAAGGTGAAAAACACGGAAAACGTTATGGACCCTAATTAGCGCTCTAGAAGATCCAAATGATAGGCCAGTTTCCCAATCCCATTAATGATCTTGAATGGCCTGATAAATCTAGGAGATAATTTCCCTTTCTTTCCAAACCAGATAGCTTTCCTAAGAGGAAAAACTTTCATGAATACTGCATTATCAACATCAAACTCGAGTTCCTTCATCTATCAACATACAATTTCTTTCGATCTTGGCTTCCCCTCATTCTTTGTCGTATTAGAAGAATCTTCTCTGTGGAGATCTCGGATGAGGTTGGGTCTGAGTGATATCTTGTCAATAGTTTCCCATTAACATGTAGGCAATTTATAAGGCCGCCCATATAATGCTCGTAAGGGGCCATACCAATTGTTGCTTGAAAACTATTTTAGTACGAATACTCTACCAATGCCAAAAGCTGCTCCTAAGCTCCTCCGAAGTCGATGATGTAGGCTCTAAGTAGGTCTTCAAGAACTCTATTGACTCTCTCCATATGTTTATCGGTTTGCGAATGAAATGCTATGCTCAAGTTAAGCGTAGTACCCAAGGTTGCTTATAGGCTTCTCTGAAATTCGCTCTTGAACAAAGGGTCTCTGTTACTAACAATACTCGTCAGGATTCCATGCAGTCGAACGATCTCCTTGACGTATAAGTGGGATAACAAACTTGCGATCCTACTCTTCTTAACTGGGATTAAATGGGCACTCTTCGTCAAACTATCTGCAATGATCCAAATGGCTTCATTCCCTTTCCGACTCCTTGGAATCCCATCTATGAAGTCCACCGAAATATGTTCCTATTTCCAAGTGGGAACCTCCAATGGCAATAACAACACTTTGGGTCTAGCTTGCTCTGTCTTAACTATTTTGACAAGGGAAACATCTAGCTACAAACCCTACAACATCCTTCTTCATACCTTCCTAATAAAAACTCCTTCTCATATACTTCAAATTTTAATCTCCTCCGAGGTGTATGGTCATCCACAACCAATGACACTCCTCTATAACCTTCTTCCTAAGATTTCCATTCTTAGGGACACAAAGTCGATTGTCCCTTCTCAAACTTTCACCACTATCAATGGAATATCTATCAGCATGAGGAAACCTCTCTCCTCTAGCAATCCTCTCCCTTAATATCCCCAACTCATCATCAAAACCTTGATCGTGCTTGATCTTATCCACTAAGGTTTGTCTTACTACCAAACTTCTAAGAAATTCTTGAGATGCTTCAAACGACGGTTGAAGATTAAAGCTAGAAAGAAACTCCAACTGCTTCCACTCGGTAATCGCATTTAAGGTAGCATGCCTTAGACTTAAAAAGTTAGTAACAACACTGCCCTTCCCTGGGGTGTACTAAATAGTAAAGTTGAATGATGCTATGTACTCCATCCACCACTTCTGCGTAAGATTCAAGTCACGTTGAGAAAATAAGTACTTAAGAGACTTATGGTCGGTAAAGATCTCAAATTTTCTCCTAAAAGGTAGTATCTCCACATCTTTAAGGCAAATATCATAGATTCAAGTTTCAAGTCATGCAGAGCATACCACTTCTCATGGTCCTTATGTTGTCTACTTAAGTAGGAAACTACTCTACCCTCTTGCATGAGCACCGCTCCTATCCCTATCCCACAAGCTTCCGTGTAAACCATGAACATACCATCAAATGTACAAATCCATCCATATTGCACAGGTCCTCGAAGAAGTGCTTCGATGGAAGATGAATAGGTAAATGTTCTATTACATTATATAAAAACCGACAACAATATTTTTTCTAGTTTCTAGAGTAGTATAGGGGTTTTTACTTCAAGTTTACATAGATGGTCTATATTTAACGTCGTCGACCAAAGCTGTTTATAAAACAAAATTAAACAATTTGTTATAACACTTGATACATTTATGGGATATAATTCTTTGAAAATCACAAGTAAAAAATATTCCATCATTATATGGTAATCAAGACTTTTCATCCTACTCAATTTATTGTTTTTAAAGTCAACACATCTGCAGAGGTTAGAAGATATCCCATCCGGGCATCTTAGTCCTTCCACCCACTTTAGAATAAGTTTTATTTGCTTGTTGTCTAGCTTATAACATGCTTTGGGTTGTTTATTATCATCCTACAAACAAAGTTCGGGATACTTACAAAAGTGTAATATATCACGTCTCGAATTGTCATCGTCTTTTATTTTCAACTTTACATTCAAACTATATTAACCATGTTATCAAGCATGTTTTTATGTTGTGTATCACGTCAACATTATTTCGGAGTAGGAGACCTTTCCAGTAACGTATCTCCCAAAATATACTCTATTTCCACCAGTTATGAATCTTCGATTTACTAAGAATTTCAACCTGTACCTCAGCTTCATGGGTAGCCTTTTATGATTTCATATATCTCTTCGCTTGACCAAACCTTAGGTGGTAGAAGGCTCTCTACTTCGTTAGCTTTAAAGTTATTTTTATCCATTCTAAATTTATGATAAAAATGTAGAAAACATCGATGACAGTTAGACCAAGAGATTTTCTTTCCATACTTCAACGAAAATGCTCGTGTTTCATCCATGCACTGAGGACAAGCTAGACATCCAGCTGTGCTCCAACCTGAAAGCATGCTACACACAGGAAAATAACTAATAGTATATATTAAAGAAGCAAACATATGAAAATTCTTTTTTCTTGAAATATCGTACTCCTCCATGCCACAACTCATCGATCAATGGTTATAGATAAACATCAATTCCTTGTATCGGATCATCGGGACAAGGAACGACAATCATTAGAAACATATAGAGAGTTTTCATACACATCCGTGGAGGTAAATTATAAGGAGTGTCAACCCTTAAAAATGCGACTCGTGAAATGATGCATCATAATGATATAAGCTGGTTCATTTACATGATAAAAGCATGGGTTGTTGAGGCACCTAAGAGTCGGGTCATTACTGGAGCTCCCAGGTCGTTCGGACCATGTCAGTCATCAGGTCGTTATGGCCTCAGGTTGTATGTCTCCAGGTCGTTGGGCCATAACTCACTGAAGTTTGGGCATAATGTGAAGCACCAGGTCGTTCTCTTATATCAAGCCGTGAGGTCATTCTGGCATTCGATTCGGGTCAGTCTCATGTGTATACCATCAGGTTGTTATCTACAGAAGTAGGTCAGGTCGTTACATGACCTAAGGAAAAACAGGAGGGTCACGTCTTGAAATGCAAGACAAGATTAGGTCGCACACGACCTAGCACGTCAGGTCGACCGAACAACCTGATTCGTGCACACCTATTTTTAGATCTCTCCACCTCATTTCCACACCTATAAATAACCCCGCATTTCCACCATGAAAGGGACCGATTTCTCCAACCACGAAGTGTTGCCATTTTCATTTCTCAACAACTACAAACCATTCCAACCTCCATTAAACCTCTTTCAATCTTTGATTCAATATCTCAATCATCATGAAATCGTCAAAGATCGTCTAAGTGCTCAATTGTTGAAGATTTACTCCAGCAATCATCACATTCAAAGAGATCTATCATTTTCATGGCGAATTCGAGAGAATCAAGAGATTAAAGAGAAGAAGTAGAGGGAATTGTTGTAAAGAGAGAAAATTAGCAAAGTTATAGAAATTATGTACCTTGCAACATTGACAATGATAATGAAAACTCTATTCAAAGAGGATGTAAAACAGACCTAGGCCAAACCACTATAAATCTCTGTCTTTTCAATACTTTTGTGTTTGTGGTTTCCCATATTTTAGATCTATATTGTTTGAAGGTGCGCTCGCACTTTCCGGGTTGTTAGTGTTCCATTTTTGACATTAACATTTTTAGCGCCCATCGTGGGGCTACATCTACACCAAAAGGTCAAGTGCTTTGTGGGGGACGTCGAAGTTTGAAGCCTGTTTTTTAAGATAGATTCTCTAAGTCTAAAATCTAGGCCCATTGAAAGATTTTCTTCAAGGTATGAAAGCTTGTCTGAGATAATGGCTCGACCGAAGAAAGCTGGCAGTAAGTCCGGTAGAGTTTTTGATAATGTTGCTAATGAAGGTACGCCATAAACCATTTGCCGTGAAGTTGGGCAAGGTTCGGTAGGCGGAGCTATTGTAACCAAAGATGAGTTGGATGCAGTTGCAGCCAACTTAAATCATCGCATTGAAGCTTCCAACCAGGCTTTGATGGACAAGATAACTGCTTTTATTACCATTCAAGCCAATACAGCTCCTCCTCAAAAAGTCCATGTCGACCTTAAGGAGAATGCGAATTCATCGGCTTTTGGTCGTAATCATAATGACAACGTGGAAGATGTTGATTGGTTAAGTGATAAATATGAAGATAATGTTGAAGACTCGAAGCCGAAGGCTAGAAATCTTTCAGATCGAAGTATCCGAAAGGTTGTTAGTCCCGCCAAGGGGGCACCTCCCCATAGTGGAGGTAAAACACCTCGATCCTTTAACCTTGATCGCTCGCCAAGACGAGCATCCGACAAAGAGATTGAAGTCCACCCTGCGGAACAACACAACACTGAGGAGTATATCTCGGATATGAAAAAATGAATTATGAAAGACAATATGGCTCGCAATGACGATGAAAAGGAATGGGATATTTCTCCCAGCAAAAATCCATTCACCAAAAGGATCCATAAAGCTAAGTTCTCGAAAAAGTTCACTCATCCTACTTTGCCTCCCTACATCAGAACTGCTGATCCTAAATTATTTATGCATAAGTATGAATGGCACCTGAATGCAGCCAAGGAGACGGAAGAGATCAAATGCTTATACTTTCCTCTCTACTTGGATGGTATGGCATCGATGTGGTTCATGAAGTTGCTGCCTAAGTCTGTTGATCAGTTTGCTGACTTGACTAAGAAGTTTAAAAAGTAGTCCAGGTTACAAGCTAGGATGGCCAAAGATGTTATATCACTAACATCGATGGAGCAGAATCCGAGGAAACCTGTTAAAGGTTTTCTCAATCAATTCAATGCTGCATTATCCGAAGTAGGGAATCCGGAGCCACGCATGATCCTAATGTCTCTAATCGGTGCCATAGATAAGAAGAGTGAATTTGGGAGATGGATAAAGATGAAAGAACCAAATACACTCGAAAAATTCTATAAGAAAGCAGAGGAGTACATGAAGGTAGACGACGATCCTACTTCTAGTCAGGTTGTTAGTGGTAGCAGCATTGTTAAAGCTCCAAAGAATGTGGATACTCAAATCGGTCAGAAGAGTAATCAGGGGCGGAAGCGAGCCAATGATGGGAAAGGCAGCAAAGCTAATAAGAAGTATTGCCTTTTCGACCCAGTAGAACTTACACCTCTGACTGATACTCCTGAGAACATCTATTTCGCAACAAAGGATGCTGAGGATTACCCGGAACTGAAGCAGAAGAGGATAAGCAACCACAGAGCTAAGTAAAGGAAGTTCTGTCGATTCCTTAATCAGCTAGGTCATAATTCCAATGAATGTAAGCATTTGAAGACATTGATCGAGGAGCTGATTAGGAAGAATAGACTTCAGCAATACATGACGAAACCGCAAGCTCTAAACTCAGCTCTAGTTTTTTAGGGGCAAGGTGCGTCCGCAGATCAATTAGGTCCGAGTAATAGTGCTCCAGTGTAGAGCAATCCATGACCTGTTATCAACACCGTATCAGGAGGTCCTCATCCAACCGGAAGAATTTGCGGGGATATCGAGTGATATGCAGGAGCCCTCAAATATGTCCCAAAGGAGGAGAGATGTCTGATTCCAAGCAACATCATTCCCACTAAGCAACAAAAGATCGCTTAGGAGGACATTATCTTCAAGAAAAAAGATGATAATGGCGTGATAACACCCACTTTAGATCTCATGGTAATAACAGTTGGAATAGGCCTGGTAATGGACAAGAGGGTGCTTATGAACTACGACACCTCATGCAATGTTATATTCCGCAATACGTTCAACCACATGAAGCTCTCATGTCAGACGAAAATCCAAGGGTTCACGGGGGAACCCAAGAAGCTGATTGGAACCATTGATTTGCTAGTTGAGTTGGGAGACAGACTGGCCATCTTAAAACAGACCTTTGTGATAGTTGATGAATTATCAACCTATAATGCGTTCTTGTGAAGACCAGCTCTAGCAGACCTTAGAATTTCCCTTGCGCCTTAGTGCTTAATTATGAAAGTTCCTACTAAGAATGGCGTCAGACAAATCAAAGGAGATCAGGAAACTTCTCGAGAATGTTATCTGATAGAGTTGCGAGAGGATAAAAAGAAAGACAAGGAAAAGAATGTGGAGGCTCTCCCCCGCATTCGAGAGCCTGCCTTATAGCAATTAGGGAACGACCCTTAGATTGGAGAGCATAGCGGGGATTACAATGAGATGGATCCTGGAAAACCAGCGCAGGGGAAGGACGAGCAGCACCAACTGAGATCACCATTCCAATATCAGTTCACCCTAAAGATCCTGATCGAGTGTTAAAGATAGGATCTCAGCTGTGCCAGAGGTTGTAGAAAGATTTGGTTATGTTTCCTAAAGATAATCTTGACATGTTTGCTTGGAGTCACTCTGACATGTGTGGCATATCCCCCGAAGTGGCGGTTCGTGCATTAAACATCGACCCAAGCATTACAACAGTAAAGAAGAAAAGATGGATTCAGTGCCCTGAAAGGCCAACAACTCTAAAGGAAGAAGTGGACAGGCTTATGGAGAATCACTTTATCTGAAAGCCCACATATCCCGACTAGGTGTCGAATCCTGTTTTAGTGAAAAACCCCAATGGAAAATGACGAGTGTGCATTGATTATTCTGACCCTAATAAAGCGTGTCCCAAAGATAGTTTCCCGCTGCCTAGGATTGATCATCTTGTCGATGCGACAGTAGGACATGAACTCTTATCTTTCATGGATGCATACTCGGGCTATAATCAAATCATGATGCATGAGCCAAATCAAGAAAAAACACGAGATTCATCACAGATGTTGGCTTATACTGTTACAAAGTAATGTCGTTTGGGTTGAAGAATGCTGGAGCGACTTACCAATGACTCGTCAATTCAATGTTCAAATCTCAAATTGACTGGACCATGGAGGTTTACGTGGACGACATTTTGGTGAAGTCTAAAAGAGCAGATGATCACTTAGATAATTTGGCTGAGATGTTGAATATTCTAAGAAAGTATGGCATAAAGTTGAATCCTCTCAAATGTTCAGTTGGTGTCGCATCAGATAAATTTCTTGGATATATGGTCAATGCCAGGGGCATCGAAGCCAACCATACACATATTTCTCTTTTAAGAGATATGCGAGCTCCCAGAACGAAGAAAGAGCTACAAAGTTTGGATGGGAAAGTTGCTGCTTTAAGTCGCTTCATTTCTATGGCAATAGACAAGTGCATTCCACTTTTCGATGCATTGAGGAAAGGATGGAAGGACTTCCAATGGACTCCAGAATGTCAAACGGCTTTCGAGAAGTTGGTCAAGCATATGGAATTGCCACTAATGTTATCAAAGCCTAGAGATGGAGAAGATTTTTTTATATCTAGCAGTATCACCCCATGCCTTG
This sequence comes from Allium sativum, assembly GCA_030737875.1. Classification (NCBI taxonomy): domain Eukaryota; kingdom Viridiplantae; phylum Streptophyta; class Magnoliopsida; order Asparagales; family Amaryllidaceae; genus Allium; species Allium sativum. Next base: position 170,438,756 of record CM060924.1, on the reverse strand, counting down.
AGTGTTGCATTGGTAAGGGAGGATTCAAAGATTTTTAAGGCCGGTATATTACATCGGCAAGAGACTCACCTGGGCAGAGCTAAACTACTCGAAGTTGGAAAGCTTGCATACTGTTTGCTCATTGCCTCACAGAAGTTAAGGCCATACTTCCGAGCTCATCCTATCAAGGTACTCATAGATCAACCTCTAAAGCATGGCCTGTTTCGTCCGGGGACTTCGGGAAGGTTATTGAAGTGGAACATTGATCTTAGCCAATAAGACATCACTTACCATCCACGAAGGGCAATCAACGGACAAGCTTTGGCAGACTTCATTGCTGAGTTGGTGGATAGGGGAGATGAGAAAGAAGAGACCGTTGAGATCATCACTCGATTGAAATTATTCGTTGATGGGGCTATGAGCGAATATTGCTCAGGGGTAGGAGTAATGCTTGAGACTCCTGAAGAACGTTCGCTATGCTATGCCTTGAGATTAGAGTTTCCATCAACGAATAACGAAGCAGAATATGAAGCTCTAATTGCTAGTTTGAAGATTGCGAAAGAGTTATAATTGAAAGCCTTGTACATTTTCAACGACTAGCAGTTATTGTTGTGTCAAGTTAAGAGGGATTTCCAGGCTAAGTGAGAAAATTTGTCGGCTTACCTATCAAAAGCTTGGGAACTGCTCGACACATGGACTATTACACTATTTCATACATTCCTCGAGAAGAAAATTTGAAAGCTAACTCACTTGAAAATCTTGCCAGTGTAGGAGGTGAACAGTTGTTGGGATTAGTTCCAGTTGAAGTTCTATCAAATCCTAACACTGATGACAATGATGTAGACTGGATCATTGAAAATGTCGCAGAGCCAGATTCATGGATGACTCCATTCTGAGATTATCTCATCAAAGGTGTGCTCCTAGATGATCTGAAGAAGTGAAGGAAATTGCTCGGAAAGGCTCCAATGTATCTCATCCAGGATGGTCGATTATATATGCGAGTCTTCTCCATGCTTTTGCTTCGCTGTGTTACCAAGGAGGAATCTAAAGCAATCTTGACAGAACTGCATTATTGAGAGTGTAGAGGTCATACTGGTGGCCAGACACTAGCCAAGAAAATACCGCGATATGGTTACTTCTGGCTTGATGTGAAGCAAGACTCCGCAACTTATACTAGGAAGTATGATAGATGCCAAAGATTCGCAAAGATCCCAAGAGCATCATCTGCTGAGTTGACAAAAATGGTCAGTCCATGGTCATTTGTTGTCTGGGGCATTGATCTAATCGGGGCATTACCTACCGCAAAGTCCAGTTTTAAATATGCCATTGTATCTGTCAATTATTTCACCAAGTTGGCTGAAGCAGAACCACTGCCACAATCACCTCAAAGAAAATTATCAATTTCATCTTGAAGAACATCATTTGCAGGTTTGGTGTGCCATAGAAGATAATCATAGACAATCGGACACAATTTGAAAGCAAAGAGTTTAAGGAGTTCTGTGCCAAGTACAAGATCAGAAAAAATAGAGAATGAAAAGCTACAGCTTGGAGCTTCTGGTCAACTCGAGGAAAAGCGACATGAAGTAGAACTCAGAGTTGCAGAACATCAACAAATAATCGTCAGGCACTTCAACTCTAAAGTTAGACAAAGAACCTTTGATGTTGGAGATCTTGTGCTAAAAAGAGTTATGATAGGAACCAGAGTCTTCGGGACAAACTGAGAAGGTCCATCCATTATAAGTCAAAAGCTGCTGGACTACACTTTTAAACTGACAACTGTTGATGGCACTCTAATTCCAAGGGCCTGGAATAACATTCATCTTCGTCGCTATTTTACTTGATGCTATGTTCAAATTTCTTGTAAAAAGTCTGTAAATATTTTACAAGCAATGTACTGAACACTAGGTTTATGAATAAAAGAATGCTTGTCTTAGTAAATCTCTTGTAAAATTTTCATTAGTTCAAAATTTGGTAAAAGATGATTTTATATTGCAGGCTATCCGATGAGTACTTGCTTCCTCACAGTCCGACACAGCGTGACGACCCCAATAACTCCAACTCAAGCGTTGAGTGCTATAAAAGTCAATATGCATTAGCGCAACAATGAAAAGAACTGCCTTGAAGAGTGAATGGAAAGGTTGCCAAGAGTCAATTGGCGAAGAGTGCAGTAAGCAACAATGGAGCTATAACAAGAAATTGCAAGTTCTGCCAAGGAGGCATCTCACCATAGTTGAGGTAAAAGAACCTCTCGGTCCTGCTGCGATCGCTCACCACAGTTAAGCATCCGGCCAAGGGGACTGATGTTCACCTTGCGGAATGACGCAAGCCCCACAAAGTTCTGCCAAGGGGGATCCTCACCATAGTTGAGGTAAAAGAACCGCTCGGTCCTGCTGTTATCACTTACCATAGTCAAGCGCATCCGGCTAAGGGGGCTGATGTTCGCCCTATGGAATGATGCAATGACTAAAATCCTTCACGCAAGTGAAGGTCATCTCTCCACAGTAGAGGTGCGCTCAATGGAGTCTCCAATGCTCGATTCAGCTGACGGGAGAAGACGAAAATTGAGTTATAAATGACCTCTCCACATTTGAGGCACTCAATGAAAGTCTCCGATGTCAACACCAATCAGCGGGAGCAGATTTAATGTTAGGTTACCAAAATCCTTCGCGTAAGTGAAGTTAATCTCTCCATAATAGAAGTGCACACAGTGGAGACTCCGATGCACGATTCGATCGATGGGAGAAGATTAATGTTGAGTTATAAAGGACCTCTCCATAGTAGAGGCACTCAATGAAGTCTCTGATGTCAACATCAATCAATGGGAGCAGACCAACATTGGGTTACCAAAGTCCTTTTCGTAGTAAAGGAAACCGCTCTACAGTTGAGGCAAAAAGAACTTCCTATAGTGAAGGCTAATGACCTCCTAGGTAGGGGCATAAATATCAATGACTTCTCCAAGAAGAAGCTCAAGGTCAACCAATAAAGCTAAGTTTCTAAAGGAATTGGCGAGCTCGGAAACTTAAAGTGCATTGGCAAAAATAGAAACTTCGTCAGCAAACAACAAGCTTATAGTATGTCAATCCAATACAAAGGAACTTAACAAAGTTGATTGTTTCTGGTTCTAGCGACTTGTGATGACTCATGGTATGGGGGTAACACCACCACATTGAGATATGCCAATTCTCACAAGGCATACCACAAGCTCGTCACAGCGTCTCATCAAGCTTAAGACTTGTAATCTGAAAAGAAGCAAATTCACATAAAAGTACGACAAAGCTAGAATAACAGCTAAAGTACAACAATCAGAATCAGCTTCACATCAACAAACACAAGTCTCAAGTACAAATTTATGTAAAGTCGTAAGAAAGTGCCGGTACTTGCATAAACGCCCAGTCTAAGCAAAATGCATAAAAGGTAGCTATAGAAAGTAAAGCAAAGCAGCTTAAGAGCACTAGTTCTTCTTTTTCCCGCCTTTAGAGTCGCCAGACGCAAGAGATGGTTTATTAATCTTGGAGAAAGAAGGAGGAGGTGTGTCAGCGTTTAGCTTTCATCCTTGGCTTTTGTACCACCCCGGGGTTCCTCAAGAGAAGATAGAATAAGTCCTTTCTTGGGAGCAGGGTGCTTTCCCTGGTGCCTTGAAGAGGAAGACTTAATCTTTTTCTTTTGCTTTCTTTTGACATTCTTCCCTGGGCTCTCATCAATGTCATCAAAATCTTCTGCGTCGCTAGGAGAGTAATCCACGTTAGCGATTGCATCAATCTTCACATGTTTTGACCCAGGTTGCAAGTGGTTGTGGAAGCAGTGATTAAAGATGCATCACCCAGAGGAGGAGTGTTAAGCGGAGCAGCAGTGGCTGACACCAAGGTTGAATCAGTAATAATGACTTCACTCGTCATTGTGTCAATTCCAACAGGAGAAGGCTTTGGTGAAATCAGGCCTAATACAACTGAACAGTGAGCGCAGAATTCAGTATACCCGGGTGAAGTACAAAGATAGTCTAAGTCCAATACGACTTGGTCGTTCTCTATTTTACCTAAGGCAAGAAGATTCTTGTTCGCATCTACTACCTAATTACTAGGGTTGTCATCATCACCCTCGATATCTCCTACATGCTCCTCAGTAACATTCTCCTTAGTGATGTGCTCCTCGGCAGGTTTTTCCTTCTCTTCATGAATGGTAGAAGGATCAGTGGGAGGCAGAGTAAGAATTTGAGAATTGGAAACTTGAGCGTCAACAAAATCGGTGTGGGTAGCAATGGCAGTTAGGTCCAGGGTTTGTTGCCCAGAGGATCCAGCTCCATCAAGTAAACTCCGCTCTAGAAAATTGCTTCATTCCCCTTAGCCAAAGTTTGCGGGACTCATCGTCTGAATTTTTTTCCAAGAGATACTCCTCAGAATAAATATCTCCAATCCGGGCAAGCACAGCTTCCTAAACTTCAGCCAAAGTAACTGCAAAATCATCTCCTAAGTAACGCAAACTTCCTCGACTCATGACACGAAAGGTATAAAATCTGAATAAAGTGGCATTGGCATCATCCTCAGCTTCGGTATACACTTTTTCAGCAGCTGCTTTGCCGGATAAAGCTTGATCCCTTCCCTGCTCAAGGGCCTCTACCTTAGCTTCCCAAAGGGAAATCCTTGACTCCTGGGAAACAGTTTTCGCACGCAGACTAGTATTCTCCAATTGATAAGTTTCAATGGTATACCTATCCACAGCAAGTTTGTCTTTGGCGGTTTTCTGTGCAAATTGGGAATCTTTCAAATGACTTTTTAACGAAGTTACCCTCATCTTGATAGCAGTAAGTTCTTCTTTAAGCTTCTGATTCTTGGCTTCTAACTCTCATTCTTCTGAGTGAGAGAGGCAATGTTGGTGTCGTGAGATTTTAGAACTCTGTTCCACTCATCCTTGTCATTTTACAGCATAGCTATGTGCTCGAGGTTACATTTGTTGACTCGTTGGAGCTTATCAGCCAGTTTATACCATAGATGCAGCCTTGTCATTTTACAACGTAGCTATGTGCTCGAGGTTACGTTTGTTGACTCGTTGTAGCTCATCAGCCAGTTTATACCATAAATGTAGCCTCTCAACTATACTCTTAATTTCATCCAGTTTCTTATCAGCCTAACCTTCACTACACTCAGCAGCTTTTTGATATTGCTTTCACTACATCTAGCTATTTAAGCAACTCTTTCTTATCTGTGGGACATATATCCAAATCAAAGTAAATTCCTATCAAACAACAATTTTTGAACCGTTCATCAAGTCTGGTGGGAGCAGGATCAGAAGCATTGTGTGGGCTGTGGATGCTCTTCTGTATGTCTGCTGGAGGAGGAGTAATAGACAGTGCTGCAAGGGGCAAATAGCCAAAAGTGGTATGAGTAGCTGGGACTAGATCTTTATCCTATCTGGACCGCTTGTGAGAATCATCCTTGCTACGGTACTTGCTTCGATAATCCCTCTCTCTCTCTTGTTTTTTGGTTGTCTTCTTCTGTTGGATCTAGATTAACCGTAGAGGTGGGTAAATAAGGTTTATTATAGTTTTTCGATGAATTAAAGTTCTGACGAGATATTAAATAATAAGCAGATCACAGAATATAGCAGAAATAGAAATGCAGAAAGTAAAAGACACAAGATATACCCAGCTTCGGCAAAATCCTGCCTACTGCTGCATTCCTAAGGTTTCTACTAGGTGTTAATAACAGATCCCGCTTACAGACCCTGTGAACTCGCACTCCCTGCTCCTGTACTAACCTTACGCTCAAAACCCTAGACTAGTCTAATTCCCCAGATCAGATTTCCCCTGATTACAACCCTGTAACCAGTAATCTAGATCTTACAGACTCTAGCAACTGTCAGTCAACACTCTGATTGGATCCCCCTAGATTTTATAGACCTAGAAACTATTCGATTCGTTTTACAAATAAATTAAAAACAATAAAAATTTAAACAAGAAACAATGTAAACCCTAGTTTAAAAAAACAAATTAAACTCCCCTTAAATAAAATAGGTCGGCCACGCTGAAAAGGGTTCCGCCCCTTTATTTATTTGTTTGAACCTGATTCCCGTTTTTTCCCTTGAAAATGGAGGCCGACACTTTGAACTAGGGTTTCTAAAAACTCCCTAAATCATGATCGATGCTGATGAATTGATGTTGTGTTTTCTTTGATTGCTCCAGTGCTTTGAGTTTCTTTCTCGATCGATTTGTGTTCTGATAAAATCCTTGAAGAAAGTGAGTTTCTCTGATTTTTATTCTATGCTTGAAATTGATTGTGTTGGATTCCTCATTTACTACCGATGATGTAATAGGTGTTAAATAGGATTTTTGAATCCTCAATCACTCTAATTTCGTGTAAATGGCTTGACTGATTTTTGCGGATTTCCCTTTTCTAATTTCTTGATAAAATCGACTTGAATGAAATTGTTGAGATATTCTCTGAATAAATTACTTTATTTTTTGCTTGATATTCACCAAGATTTCCCTTGATATAAAACATGAATCATTTCAGATTTATTTGCCAAATAAAAGAATTACTGACTTGTTTAAACCTGGAATAAAATCTTGCCAAAAAAATAGATTCTGAAAACCGAAAAAATACTTGCTCAAATTTTGGTTTGAAAACATTTCCAAATATATTCTTGATCGGTTGATTTTTGGAATTGCTTTAAAATCTTGCCAAAAGATGTTTTCTGGAAATCAAATCCTTGCCAAAAACAGATATGATGAAAACTGGAAAACAAAAAACCCTGCGTGATTTTTCTTGCCAAAAACTGGAATGTATTGAATGAAATTTCTTGGCTCCTTATGTGATTAAAAACTTGATTTGCACAAGTAATATCTTTCTATATATGAATTCCCTGCTATCAGTCTGATTTTGCATGAATTCTGAAAATCACGGAATCATACTTGCCTTGAATAACAAGAGCAAAATTGATATTCTTTGCATGCAGTTCATTTGTGTATTTAATTCTTGCTTGAAATACTTCTTGCCACTTTTCTCTTTGCATACACACCCATATGCTACACCATGTTTGTTCATTGCTGACATGTATACATGTCTTGAGATCTGGGCTGAAACTTTGCACTTGTCTCCATCATGTACTACTTCTTTCTTGAGTCAAAATGTATACATGCACACTGATTTGATGTTGCGTTCACACTTGTGGCTACACCTATGTTGTTATATTGGCTATGTGTGCCACTCCATTCTTTGATTAATGATCCATTTTCCTTATTATTACTATGCCATTCATGTATATAGCCTGATCTATGCTGAACCATTCACACATGTGTTGAGCTCCCCCTGTACTGACTTATTGCATTGTGCATTTGTATATGACTTGCACTTGAACACTGCTTGCACTTGAACATGATCTATTGAACTGCTTAATTGCTGAACCATTTGCTTGTTGCTCCAGAACTCGAACTTGAAATGATTTGGCACTTGTTCATCTATATGCTACTTCACCCCATGTTGTGCCACACTGCTTTGATCTTGTGCATGTGTATGTGCTATGAACACTTGTACCACTATGCTGCCTTAACCTTGAGTTCATACATACTGTTTTGTTCAATAATGCTTCACTTAGCCTGACATGTATATCCATGCTGACTCATATATATATATATATATATATATATATATATATATATATGCATTTTTGTCATGATGGCTTGTGCACACTTGACATTGGAAGAAACTGCACCATAACTTTAAACTTAATTCATTTTCTGGTCATTTAAAAAGTTGTTGTCTGTTTAGATTTTGTGTATGTATATGAGCTTGATCCACTGGCTTGAGCATTATTGTATGATGTTGCAATTTGTTTTGATCCATTTCTTCAATTTGGTTTTTCATGTTATTGTTGTTGACTTGTTGTTGGTTTGGGCTCCACATTGTATAGACTGCATCTATTTATGAACTGATCTGAACTATGCTGGCTCCACCATGCTATGTTCATGCCTCGACCCTTGCTATGAAAAATTTGCACTTGTATTTCTCTTGACCATATTCATATGCACTAAGTTGAGATAGTCCTCATGGCTACTCCTCAGTTGCATACTGATTGGCGTGGCAGTGCACACGTGTATATCTTTACACGTGTGTATATGCAGCCATCAGATAAGATTTCCTATCCCTGTGCTATACATATACAGACTGACTAGACACAGATGAATCAGATCAAGTCATGAAAAATGATGAGAAACACACCAGAAAGCTGAGGAAAATAAAATTTTAAAAATAAAATTTATATTCACATGTATTTTGAAAATTATTTATGTTCCATATACTCTGTGTGTTTCTGTATATGACAAGTATGAAGATGATGACTGGATTGACAGTGAAGATGCCGTGAAGACAATATGAAGATAAAGACAATATGAAGTACGTGTCAATGTATCAGTGTCAATGTGTATGAATGAAAGAATGTATATATGAAAATGTAATTTGTATAACTGAGTGACAGTGTTGTAGTGAGGAGCTGAGTAATGAGAGAATTGTACTAACATTTGTAATAAATAAGTTCGATTGAAATAAAATATTATTTTATTGTGTTCAAACAAACTTGTCTATTATATTCAGTTTATTTACACAAGTACAATATTCTGTGAATGTATTTAAATAGTGGAGTATTAAATAGCTGTACTGTTTGAATGTTGAAATAGAATATTCAATTTAAATAAAATACTGTATGAATATATGAATATCTGTACAGTCGTATTCTATTTAAATATAAATATTATATTCATGTCTGTGATGTATATATAGAACAGTACAGTAACAAACACATTTAAAATAATATTTATTTGGTTGTTAACATCAAACAAAAATCATATAATTATGTATACAACTACGCAATGTACAACAACTTCTTCCTGTCTGCTCCATTCATAGCGATCACCATAAGAACCCCGACTCTGGTTATCTGCCTCCAGCTGATTCAGAGCCTCGTGCCTCCATCCCCTTTGTTCCTCGGTCTCCACTTAACCACGAGAATACTGAGATTGCTGAGGATGGTGAGAATGCATGTAATGCCTTGGGTTGTAAGAGCTGGTTTGGTGCTTAAAGATTTTCATATACGGTCGACCCATAGTTGGACTTGAAACAAGGAAAAGCAGGATTTCAGTACTAAAGTCAGGGAGTACCAGGGCAGAATAAAGAATGCTTACAACACAACAAAATACTTAGAGTGCATGTGATGTGTGATCTAACATGCATCTAATAACGAACCTCTCTTCGTTTGTAAAGCTAATGCAGGCCCGTTCTCAGAAAAAGTCTTTCGCAATTGAGGAATTCGAGTTAAAGCCAACTCAGTTACTGCTTTTGTAACCATAGCTGCAAGTTCCAAAGTCACAATGTCGCTTGGGGCAAGACCTTTTGCAGTGTTAAGATCACTCATGTACTTGGAAATATATGTAAAACCTTCCTCATGAGCTGCTGGGATTGTGGGATCCTCCTTGGTTTTCTCAACATCCAAATCACCTCCAATTGTAATTTCTCCCTCGTTGACTTTCTCAGTAACCCCCATGAGGCTCTTACCTTCACAGCATACAAACCCTTCCTCTGAAATCGAAGGCAGTCAACTTTATTTTCCAATGCACTACCCTCTCTGGAAGCCGCAGCATCCGACGCTGCAAGCGTAGGCTGAGGCGTGGAAGATGGTCCTTTAAAAGCGTATTTCCTCGAAGGATGGAGCAATCCATATTTACGAAGGAAATCTTCTCTAATTAAGTACTTTTTCCTCTATCTACAATGCTAACAACTCTTAAAGTCGAATAACCTTGTAAGTAGAGGATTCTTTATTATCTCTAACAGGAGCGGGAACCTCTGCAATAAGAAAGAAAAATCCAGTTACCCGAGATTTTCAGATGGTAAAAGCTATGCAAATACGTTCACCTCCTTCCGTCCAGGCTCCATGAAAGTTCTCGGGACAACGAACAAAGAAAAATTGAGTCAAAAATCTCGAAGCACTCTCCGGCAAGTCAAGTATGAGCTTTCGGTTTCGTGCACCCTCAATGTGTATGATGGAAGCTGTGTCTTTCCTCCTTTTAAATGGGAAAAGGTAGCAGATATCCTAAAATGTGGGAGCATATCCCCTCTCTTCCATATAAAGCACGTAAATCCCTAATTAAATGGCAAAGCCATTGGGATGAAGCTGGAAAGGGGAAGTAGCCAAATGTTTCAGGATCATCTCTAGAAACAGATTAAAAGGAGGGACAACGCCACTCATCAACATCTGGCGGTTAACAGCTACACACATCCGCTTGGCGGTTGATCAACAAATACATTCTCCTCTAGTGCCTCAGGGATACCATATTGATCACACAGTTGTTTAAAAATGTGTTGGTTAGTTATGGTTGAGTGTCTCTCTGGTAGCGGGGTACTAAGGGGACGGGGAACTGAAAAGGTTGACCTGGTACCAACACAGGAGCTGTAGTTGTTGTAGGCCCGGATGTAGATGTAGAAATCTTAACTTGCTCAGAGATGGATCTCCCTTTGGTCTGAAGGCGAGTTTGCTGCCTAGTAGTCATTCTACAGAAACATTCTTTTTTATAAACATATCACATGTACGCATTTCTTAAGTGTGAAGTGTCATGCAGAATTATACAAGCCATATTGAAGCGAAGCTTGAAATCCACAGTTGGCATGTATCGATTGGTCGATCTCAAGCGTCGCTTCTAACTTAAACTAAAATGTTGTGTGTATGCAAGCAAATTTCGACAAGTCACAAACTGTTGTACGAAATAGTCTTGTGTGTATATATCATCAGGTTTAGGTCCTGAAATTCACTATAATATGCTTTATTAACTAATCCGTTATCGATATGGACGGTCGACGACGACGTATAAGTCCAGAATATGCAAATGCTTATTGCTTTTATATGGCATGAAACAAGGCATATGGGCGTACAACTCTCAAGTCATAATTGTGAATTGTTCAAAGTCTGGGATATCTGAATTCCATGGGCATCAAGAACAAGTGTCAAATTCCGAGGTTCATGTCGCCTAACGACATGGAAACCAGGTCGCTCAACGACCTGGCACCCAGATTGTGCAACAACCTGAAAACTTAGGTCGTGAAGAACCTAAGTCGCGTCTGATCTCGGATTGTTCTCTAACTTGCAAATTTAGATCGTTCGTATGTTTGAAGGCTTAGGTCGTTAAAGGAATGGGTCACTCAAAGAAAGTCAGGTCGCTTCACTGTCTCAGAGACTCAGGTCATGCATCACCAGAAGCCTTAGGTCGTCAACGACCTAAGGGGATGGGTCATTCAAATGACCTAGCAACCAGATTCAGTTTTCGATTTATATCTTAAAGCTACTGAGTGTTGGTTCGATTATCAACGATTTTCAAAATACACTGTGCTGATTCAAACAAGTTTGAACATCAATAATCACATTTGCAACAAGATAGTCAACAACATGGATGCGTGCTCACAATCAACTCATATTCAGGGCATGCAAATCATCACAAAATTGCCATCGTAAAAATTTCAAATCCGATCAAGAATGCAATCGAGATCTGATACCAATAACTTAAAATTTCTAAGCTAAGTCAAAGCAGGGAAACTTTGATTCTACATCGCATCAAATCCATGGCATTTACCAGTGTTTAACCAAGTGCAAGCATTACAACAATTTGTTTAAAACTGAAGTCGATTGCTACAAACACCAAAACGTCAAGTTCAGATTTAGTAATAGATAGTACACATCAACACAAATTGCCAAACATCATGCAACATTGCTAAAAATCGGAGTAATACATGAATCATAAACAATCTAAATAAAAGAAAAGATTCACATATGATTTCGAGTTTAAGCTACATCCAATTCAAGCATACAATCCCTTAAATCGGTTCCAATCTCAAAATCGAAAAGACCTAAAATTTGTTGAATCGAATTCAAACCCTAAATTCCCAAATTGCTTTAAAAACCCTAGAAACTAGAAATCGGCTCAACAACAAAATAAAACGGAAAAAATCACCACCTTCTGTTGCCAATAATGATTGGAATAAGGTCATAGACTGGCGATAGAGGTTCCTGAGAGTTTAGCGAGGTTAAAGTAGTAAAAATCTGGAAGAATCCTCTACGAATTGAGTTGATTCGATCAAAAAAGAGATGGCGATCAGATTTGATGAAATCTGAAGCTCTGACGATCACGAACGAATCAAATTTGATCAACGGTGGCAGATTCAAGTTACAGTTGTGTATTGAGATGGAGTTCTTCAATATTTGGCTTCCATTAACGAGTTTGTTTAGCAAAATGAAGTAAAGTTGAGACCGGCTGTAACAACCCGTATTTTACGTATCGAAGGATCGTAAAATATTTTTATTTTGTTCCCTGAGGGTTGGATCATTCTCATATTTTAATATGTTGTCTATGGGGATGTGAGACATGCCCATAATTTTTACCAATTTTGTTTGTAACCATTTTCCCCTGTCAGTCTTGTACATGGAATAACTTTTGACTCAGATCGAATCAGGTGCTGAGATTGGTCTAATTCGAAAGAAAATTATGATTCCCATTCCGTAGAGTGGTCACAGTAAAGATTTGGCTCAGCGGTTTGGGAGGAATTGTTGTTTTATAGTTGGTTGTTCAGGTTTTGTAAGCCATAATGGACTGACTTGGAGAGGCCCATTAGTGGGTCGGTGAAAGCTGTAAATAGGGGATAGGAGGCATAGAGAATAGTTTACTTTCTCCATTCTCTCATTTGGAAGAGCTAAAATTCCTCCATTCCTCCATTGCCTACAAATTTCCACCATTAAAGCTTAGAGAATCGAATATCCGCAACATTTGAGGCTAGATCTACGAAAATCAAAGAGAGAGATCATCGAATCAAAAAGTTTGGATCAAATTCTTCACTGTCCAGAATCATAATTCATTGCTTTTAGCTTGTTTTAGGGAATGGTGAGGGATATGCATCTCTCACACAGATTTAATCAAGTATATGAGTGTTTGATCTTGTTTTTCATCAAATTCAAGTTATTTTCCTTAGATCTACATCATGGTAAGTTTATTTTCATATGAATCGACATAAGATCTAATTAGCAGCTTAAAACCAGTAATATCTATGCTATTTCATATGTTTATGCAAGTTAGATCCATTGTTTTAGTTCATATGCTCATTTATCATGTTTTTTTAGTAAATTTCATATGATTATTGATGATTTGAGGTTGTTAGTGATTTCATAAAATGTTCATGATTGTATTGGAAGTATGGATGAGTTGATTAAGTCGGAATTGTCGTTTGATGAAGTTTTGATCGAATTTTGAGTTGGAAGAAGTTTGGATCAAATCTGGAAAAAGTCGAGTTGATCGAGCCCGGACTTGAGTAAAGCTGATTGGTCCTGTGGCATAGAGTTGTTCAGTTATGGGGGACTCGTGCACTCCAGAGTGGTTCGGATCGGTCATCGTGTGGTCTGGTCGAGCATGTTAAGGGATCGGGTCGGTCAGGGCAAAGGGTCCTGGTCAGTCGGCCCTAATATTGTGGGGTCGGTCGGTCCTTGATGTCGTGGGGTCGGTCGGTCTCTAATTAGATGGGGTCGGTCACAAGTTAGGTCGGTCGGCTTGGTTGAAGGTTTGGGTCGGTTGGCTCCAAAAGGATGGGTCGGTCGCACAGGGTCATTTCTGAAATTTTTTATTTTTCGGGTTCGTCCCTCAATTTGAACAAAAAGTTTTTTTTTTTGATAGAAGTGCCTGAACCCGTGCCGCATCGCAGTCTAAGTGTTGTGGTTGGTGGCATGAACGTTGTGGTTCAGAGATGTTTTGACTTCAAGTGGGAATATTCTAAGTGTTGAATGTGTTCATTGATCGGTGTGGAACAACAATTGAGATGACAACTCAAAGGTCGTGAGTTGGCGGATAATGGTTCCTTAAGAAGGTTGCTTGAGCTATGAGAAGTCCTCGGGTTGGATGACTAGAGATGCAAAGGCCGAGAAGTTATCATTATTGTGAGTTCTAGCAGGCTCACAGTAGGGGTACAACGGGGGCACCCAAAAGACCGGAAGGTTGCTGGTACCCTGGGAATTGTTGAAAGGCCTATTTGTCAAGATTAGACAAACATATGTATCGTTGAAAGATATATGGAGTTTATGCTAGAACTGGGGTTACCATTATCCCTTGACATGTGGCATGGTTGGTCATCATACGATTAAAGATTGTTTCAAAGCAGGATTGGCAGTGATAGCCAGAGTTTGTCATGGTTGAATAGTTGCCTTGTTTGAACTATCTCATGTGGATTGCCTAACTTCGAAGGAGATGTTCCTTGGGTGCTTGTCTGATATTAGTTTAGGCCTCTGGGTCTTGTGATGGAGGGACATTGAGTTCGATTAGGATGGTTTACATAAGATATATAATTTGGATGCCATGAGTGCTTTTCCATGATTGAATGGGTGTTCCGGTTTCCATGGATGTATGGTTGAAATGTTTTTGTAAAGGCTATCACTGTCCGATGTAGGGAAGATAGGGCTGAGTTCTTCTTTGGTGTTGTGGGTAGATTAGTATGTTTATCTATCCATTCTCATATACTTTATTGTTGATGTTTGTTAGCATTTTTATCGCTCACTAAAACTGCTGTCTGACTCAAGGTTTTATGTTTTCCTCTTATTACCTTGGGTTGTTCATCCGGTTGTGGATGGACAGATTAGGTGGAAGGTGATAGATTAGTGAGGACGATGCTATTGTGCGAAGGCGAGCAGGAGGCTGACGTATTATCTTTACTACTATCTAGTATCTTTGTTTCCGCTGTCATGTTTTCTTGAGTGTTGTAGTAAGGCTATTTGTACAGACATTTACTTATGTATTCCTAAGATGTGGATATTTCCTTAATGATGGGGAAGTTTAAATTTCTGTACAATTATCCTTTACTATTACTGCATGTTGTATATGTTCTATTATATTTTATCCTTGCGCTATGAGTGATACGACAGGTTCCGATTGTGTCTAGCTACTCTGATGATCGTCCATGCCGACGTGCACACCTTTCAGCACATTATTCCTCTTGTTTAGTGTGGGGGTCGTCGATTGTCACACCGGCGCCTTAAGTGATAATATAAAGCAGAGACAAACGAGCCGCACCTAGTCCAGTTGCAAGCCCGAAAGACCTAATTTGACTTCTTTAAATGACCCAATGAAGACCCAGTGTTGTTGGGCCGCGTCCGATTCACGTCAAAGGTCCAAATGACCTAGCATTTACATACGAGAGTTGTTTCTTCAAATAAAACAACTAATGACCCATCTAAAGAGCATCAAAGAAATATTGTGACCATATAGTTCGAAGCCAATGTCATTAACAAAAACACAGGCTCCAAGGGGTGAATGTTAACCCATAAAAATGTGGATCGTGAAATGATGCATCATAGTGATATAAGATGGGTCATTTACATGATAAAACATGGGTCAATGAGGCATTAAAGAGTCGGGTCTTTATTGAAGCTCCCAGGTCGTTCGGACCATGTCAGTCATCAGGTTGTTATGGCCTCAGGTCGTATCTCTCTAGGTCGCTGAGTCATAGGTCGCTGAAGTTTGGGCACAATGTAAAGCACCAGGTCGTTCAATTGTATAAAGCCTTAGGTCATTTTGGAATTCGACTCGAGTCGGTCTCATGTGTATACCATCAGGTCGTTATCTACAGAAGCAGGTCAGGTCATTACATGACCTAAGGAAAAACAGGGAGGTCGTGTCTTGGGATGCAGGACAAGGTTAGGTCGCACACGAACTAGCACATCAGGTCGACCGAATGACCCGATTCCTGCACCCCTATTTTTAGATCTCTCCACCTCATTTCCACACCTATAAATACCCCAACATTTCCATCTTGAAAGGGACCGATTTCTCCAACCACGAAGTGCTACCATTTTCATTTCTCAATAACTCCAAACCGTTCCAACCTCCATTAAATCTCTTTCAAGCTTCAATTCAACATCTCAATCATCATGAATCGTCAAAGATCGTCTAAGTGCTCAATTGTTGTAGATATACTACAACAATCATCGCAATCAAAGAGATCTAATCATTTTCATGGTGAATTCGAGAGAATCAAGATATTAAAGAGAAGAAGTAGAGGGAATTGTTGTAAAGAGAGAAAATGAGCAAAGTTATAGAAATTATGTACTGTGTAACATTGAGAATGATAATGAAAACACTCTTCAAATTGGACGTAGGCCAGACCTAGGCCGAACAACTATAAATCTCTGTCTTTTTACTGGTTTTGTGTTTGTTATTTCCCATATTCTATAATCTATATTGTTTGAAGGTGTGCTCGGACTTTCCAGGGTGTTAGTGTTCCATTTTTTGACATTAACAAGGAGTAGTAATAATATGCCAAGATGAATATTTACTACCAAACTAAGAGAATGGTGAGAACCATCCATACGTAAACCGAGTCTAACATTACGGCTCTCTGCATCAAATTCAGGATACCTATCGAAATGTTTCCATGCTTCTCCATCAGATGGATGTATCAAAGTTCCTTCTTCAGGTGTTCTAACGCTGTGCCATCGCATACGACATGCTGTAGCAGATGATGGATAGAACCATTAAAGTCTGGAAGTGATGGGTAAATAATGCATTCTCTTGTATGGAATTTCTCTTCCTTTCTTTTTTCTTGGTTTATATCTTTTATCGCTACATTTTCTGCATTTTCTAAGATTAATGTCATGTTTTCAATACAACATGCAATCTTTTATCCATGTATCTAACTTTTGGTACAACAGTCTAAAAACATACATAATTTTTTAACTTTATAATGACTATTGCACATCAAATTATTGGGTCGAATGTGTCATTTTTGCAGCTTGTACAACTGCTATAAATCCATCTTCTATAATATTGAATTTTTATTTCATAGTGATGTATTCGGCGGTTGTAGATAATTCGATTCTTCTTTTACAACCATCCCACAATAGCCTCTTAGCAAAATTCAATAAATCATAAATTTTCTTAACTTCCATAGTCGGTTCTTCTTCAACATTTTCGTTCTCATCGTCATCTTGATCAACAATATGAAACATTGATTGTGCTACATCTTGCACCATATTTTCTATTAGATTCGTTGTAACATTCCTCTAAAACTATAGGATTACGAGTAGGTTCAACAAGTTCTTCATGACGATCCCGTAAGATATAATTCGACTCAAAACCAAATTTATACAAATGCACTTCCACTATATCTGGTTTCCAAGCTTCAAATGTTTGCACTTACTACACGGAAGATGAATGTCTACGTTATTCCAATTACTAGATTTAGCGAATGTAATATATCCGTATACACCGTTATAGAAATGTTCCTTTATTGATCCATTCATACTAGTTCGGTCTTCATACATCCAATTACGATCGAGAAAATAATCAAACATTTTTCTTGATTTGAAAGAATATGTTAGGAAATTCAAGTAAACACTTCACCTTCATATTAAAGTTTTGAAGAATTCATTTATAACCTTTGCCATTGTATAAAATTCAAATAACTACTTTATTCTTTTTTACTTTGAGGGTCGGTCATCCTACTTTCCACTACAAATATAACGTAATCACATTTTATAAATCATCTCAGGTTGAACGATTCAACAAAATTTCGGCGTTATTTCAATTTATTCCCGGTATCGTACACAAATGTGTATACACAGGAAGTGCCAACAAAATTTTGTGAACTAGTTAAATTGAAATGATTTGTAAAATATGATTACTTTTTTGTGTTTTTAACTTGTTCAATAGTGGGATAAATCCAACAAAAATTGTATCAAATGAATATATGTCCGTTCAATGTAATATGAATATCTATATAACGATCATATACAACACTTGTCAAACGGGGATCCAAAATTTCTAAGGGGTTCACATAAATAAAAAACATTTTGTAATGTCTATTTTAACAACTACAAAATATTCAATAATTCATCATGTATTTAAATATTTGTTAGCTAAATTTTAAATTTTGATATGTGCTTTAACTTTAATTTAACTACAATCTACTCCCTTAGAATATTTTATTGTTGCTATGCTCATTCAAAAATTTATAAAGCATTCAACTATTTGTATATTTTACTTATTAATTTGAAATTTTAAAACGTGCTTTAAAATATAGAAAATTATTTAAAATTTTAATTTATGGATTTTTTTAGATTAAAATTAGAAGCTAGCACCTGTAATAAACTAAATTATATTAATTTTAAACTACGCTAACACATATAATTAATAAACTTGATTATATTAATTTTAAACTATGCTAATACTTATAATTAATACATGTTAATTAAGTAAAAAATACTTTTTAAGAATAATCGTACCAATCTGCCATCATTTATATTAATAAACACGACATAAATTTTCATCTAAAACTATAACAAGCATTGTTTAGTTATAGTTTTAAATTTAAACAAGTATTCACATAAACTTATCGACATGTTGATCAATAATATATATTAATTTTCAAATCAAACCAACAAGCAATATCTCTACATCAACTAACATAATATTATGATAACTAATATATAATAATCATCATTTCCAATCTCATATTAAGCTAATTTTATTCCCTAATCGACCTAGAACACTTTCATCATCAATTAACACCACTAAACCATCAAATTCAAATGGATAAACAACCAATTTTCCAAGAAAGGGTTTTGGATTTAAACCTAAAATAAACCCAAAATTAAGCTCAAACTGAAGATAGAAACAATATCAAAGAGGTTTGGGAGTGATTGAACGTCTTGTAACCTCGGGGGGAGGGTGACCTCCGACGGCCGGTGGCAGCGGTTAGGGCTGTAAATTTTGTACGAATGTCTGACGTCCGTTCGTGTCTGTGACCGAAATACGTCCATCCGAGTCCATTCGATTCTCGCTTAGGAAACGAGTTAGGACAACAAAATTTGTAAGAGAAAAAATCACGTTCAGTCCGTGTTCGTTCAAATTTGTACGAATTTAAAGTAATTCGGTGCATAGTTGAAAGAAAATATATAAAAAGGTATAAAATGTGATATAAAAAGTCATATCCGACTGGGTCCATTCGTGTTTGTGTCGAAAATCATATGTCTGTGTCCAACTGATTTTATTTAGGACACGAATTAGGATAGAAAATTTTGTTTGAGGAAAAATTTCGTATGTTCTGTGTTCGGTCCGATTCTTTTAGGATAGAAACTGAACACATCTTTGTCCGGTCTCGTCTGATCGATTTACACCCGGTAGTAGTGGTGATGATTTAAAAGGTCTTGGGGCTGAAATGGGGATGAAGGCAAATGGTTTCTTCAGCATTCGGGTTGTTGCCTATACAAGTAGCTCAAGCAATGGCTAGCAACAGCTTGCAATAGCCTCCTTTTTTAGTTGTTGTCCCACTTCATCACAATTTGAACCGCCTCGAGTAGTTAAAGCACTCCCAGCAGTGGGAATACTCAAGAAAGTAGGGGTAATCCCCAATTGATTTGCGCTCCTCACACAGCAGCAATGTCGATAGTACGTATGAAACGAGATCAAGTGGGGAATATCCCCCACTTTTCTTTTAAATTTAGATCGTCAAATGGAAATTTGATTGCCATTTAAGCGTTAAACAACAATCTGATTGTTGTTTAATGCAAAAAAAATAGTGTTAAATGGTAAACAGAAAACCATTTAAATAGTTTTCTATTTATTATTTAGCGCATTTGGTTTAATTAAATAAAAACATGGCAAAGTCCTGCTCGTTGCTGAAAGAGCAGGGTTTGTCTATGTTTTTTTGTTTTTCTTTCAACTCACAAATTGTACGTCTTCTTGAGTATGCTCTAATAAAGAGAGTTATAAGTGGTTACTGCTTCAAATAGGTAGAAGATTAAATCTAATATATGGCTTAAATCCACCCATAATTTCGCATAAACCAGCGCAGGTACAAATAAAATATAAAATAAAGTACAACATGAACCATCAAGACGTGCATATAAGGCAACTTGAATAAAAACAAAACTGTTGATCCGCCATAGATAAGCAAAGACCAAGTGTAGAAACCAAACAAGTTTTAATTAATTCTATCCACAGTCCTCTTTGGCGTTCCTAATAAAATTATTCTGTTGTTAAATTACTTGAAACATTGCTAACCAAAAGTCGTGCTAGGAACTCTGTTGGGAAACAATGGCTGAGTCGCGGACCAGGTCGCTCTCTTGAAGACGATTCAACGATCTGGTCGGTGGTGCAAAACCAGTTCGTACTTCCGCCCCCGCCTCTAGGATAAAACAGCCTCTCTAAAATGAATAACCGATTTGCTTTGCACGAACAAATCAGTGCAGATTTGCACTTTCGAATTTAACTGCTCGAAGATTTATGAAAGAATAATTTTTTAATTGCGGAGGAAGAGAAAAAACAGTTTTTTTTGTATATATCAATCTCATCTACAACTGATGATAATATATAGACGGGATCAGGGCTGAACGAAAATACTGGTCAGTGGAGGAAAATAGGATCTGCGAAATACTTGGTCAATAGTTTACCGCTTCATGGGAAAGTCGGCTCAGAAAAAATCTCCCGTTTTAAAATTCAGTTCGAAAAAAAAAACAATTTTTTTTTCTGGTTCAAAAATATAAGTGTCTACACCACATAGCCAAGGCTCAAGGCTCAAGGCCCAAGCCCAATCCCGAACCGAACCGAACGGAACCGGACCGGGCCGGGCGGGGTCGGGTCGGTCGGTCGCGCGCGCGTGTGTGGTGGTCATGATGCATGGTCTCCCTCCTCACAACAAAGCATGCATTGGGTGCCCAAGGCCCCAACATGACTTCTTAGAAACAAGTATAAATACTTGCATCTTTCTTATAATCCCATGATGTGGGACTATTCACATATAGGAGCCATCATACACTTATTTCTATATTTTAAATAATTCACATAAATTTCCAACAATCCCCCACTTGAATTTTTTAAAATATTATCGAGCAGTTTCTAAAAACATAAGACTATGCATAAACAAAGGTGTCATCCGACCTGAACCTTTGCAGAGTGAGTAAGATTCAGTTTTTACTAGAGTGACACGTAGTCTTGAACTCTACTCCTGACATCAAACCACACACAACCTTTTCTATAGTGCAATCAAATAAGCCCGTGCGTTTATGGCCATGCACGTCTATCCCAGTTTAGTGAACGCTCTAGAAGTTCTGCCCAAAACTCCATAGGAAACGGCCACATTTCCACATGCACACAGGTGAGCCTATCAAGAGTACTCCTGAAGGTAGGTACTCCACTCCAAATAGAGTATAGATCTCATTAAGAGTTTCTATTAACTCATCCTCTAATCACTTCAGGAATACATGCTTCTCAGTTTATTAAATAGCATGTTCTACTTCTATCACTACACAACTTGTTTTTACCCATTGAACCTATTTCTTGGGATCTCCAGTCATTTAGGTCGGGTTACCATTGTGCGTGATTCCACAATCTCAGGGCAATAGTCCCATTCTTTTAGAATTATTAAGGACTTTCTTTCTGGTCAGTCCTTTCGTCAAAGGATCTGCCAAATTATCATCACTTCATATGTGATGTCCTCTAACAATACTGTGCATACGACTGTCATTTCTTACCGTTGTATTATCGGTTCTTTTTTTCTCAATAGTCGTCAAATCTTTCATCACTATATATGTGATGTTCTTTTACAGTATTGTGCTTACGACGTCGTTTTCTACCGTTGTTATAACAGTTCTATACTTTTTGTAATAGCCGCGGAACTATCACAATCGATTACACCACTGGTGTCTTTTTTTTCTTTATAGGGATCTCAAATAGCAGATTTCTTTAATTCTCTGCTTCTTAACTAGCTGTAGCTAGTGCTATTATCTCAGTCACTATAGTATACTGAGTCAAGATATTCTGTTTCTTAGATTTCTAAGAAACAGTTCTTCCAACAATGCTAAATATATAGCCACTGGTCGCAATAGAATCATCAGATAAAATATTCCAGTCAACATCGGAATATCTTTCAAGTACAGCTTGAAACTTTTCATAATGTAATCCAAGGTTCATGGTTCATTTAATATATCTCATGACCCTTTCAATATCATGTCAATGCTTTATACTAGGTCTACTGGTAAACCTGCATAGTAATCCCACGACATAGGCAATGTCGGGTCTAGTACATTCAGTGGCATACCATAGGCTGCCAATGATGCTCGCAAAATCAGACTGTCTTACACCTTCATCAGTGTTCTTAAATAACTTTACACTGAGACCATATGGTGTACATGCAGGTTTACAGTCAAAATAATTGTATTTCTTTAGAGTATTCTCAATTTAATGAGATTGATCCAAAGAAAATCCCCTTTTTGACCCAGTAATCTTAATACCAAGGATTACACTCGCCTTACCTAGATCTTTCATATCAAAATTGGCACTTAATAAAGATTTGACTAAATTTATGGCATGAATGTTTGACCCAAAGATGAGTAGGTCATCTACATAAGGCATATAATAGTGCAAATGTCATTCTCAGATTTGTAATAAATGCATTTGTCACTTTCATTAACTTTAAAACCATGTGAAATGATTAAAGTTCTCAAATTTTTCATGCCATTGTTAAAGTTCTTGTTTTAAACCATATAATGATTTATCTAATTTGCATACTTTATGTTCTTGACCATGTACTACAAATCCTTCAGGTTGGTCCATATAAATTTCTTCGTCTAATTCACCGTTTAAAAAGACGGTTTTAACATCCATTTGGTGTATTCATAAATTATGAATGGAAGAAAGTGAGATTAATACCCGAATGGATGTTAGTTACATGTGAGAAATTGTCGAAGAAGTTTGTATTTTCTTTTTGTTTAAAAACCTTTAGCTACTGATCGTGCCTTATATTTATTAACAGTGCCATCAAGTTTTAATTTTCCTTTAAGTACTCATTTACAGCCTATAGATTTACAACCAGAAGGTAAATCTGTCAAATGCCAAGTCCTATTGGATTCCAGAGAATCCATCTCATCATTTATAGCCTCTCGCCAAAAATCGGCGTCTAAATAAGATAAGGCCTCTTGGAGGTTTAAGTGATCCTCCTCTATAGTAAAAGCACAAAAATCTGAACCAAATCTTTTACGGTTCTCGCTCTTTTACTTCTTCTAGGTTCAACTTCAGAACTTTTATTAAGTTCTGTTCTAATAGGCATACTTGTTGTGCCCCCACTATTCCTTAAATTAAAAGGAAATTTCGTTTCATAAAAATTGGCATCATTTGATTCAAATTATATTATGTGTATTTAGGTCATAAATTCGGTATGCTTTGCTATTAACAGCATAGCTTATAAATACACAATCGTATGATTTTCTTTGCCAATTTTATTCTCTTAGGGTCTGGAATGCGAATATATGCTAAACAACCCCAAGTTCTAAAGTATGATATATTGTATTTATATTTCTTTAAAATTTCATAATGCGAAATTTTATTCTTGGATTTGGGGATTCTATTCAGAACATAACATACAGCTTATAAAATATCCCCCCACTAATGCTTTGCTGCACCAAAATTTAATAAAAATGACAATTATTAATTCGGTAAAGATAATGATTTTCTTTCAACTTTACCGTTCATTTCAAGTGTATAAGTTGCAGTTCTATCATGTACAAAATCATGTCATTTATAAAAAATCAAAATAAACTGGATTCATATTCTGTTTCTCTATCACTATAAATCCTCTTAATTTTCCTATTTGCTTGATTTCAATTTTTAATGTTTCAAACATATCAAATGCATCACATCTTTAAGAATCAATGTCTTTCCAATCATATGCTTTAATTTCATATTACCAGTCTCTACAGCTTAAGTGGTGCGAAGATCTCACAACACACTTTTTGATCGTCAGCAACCATGTATATTGTGAATATATCATGATCATAGCAAACATGACGAGAAACACCAATGTCTACCCACCAACCCTCTGATCCACCAATAAGGTGAATCTCAGTAATTATAACCATTAGAGGCTCCTCAGTCAGGTTTGCCTGCGGTGCATGGCTTAGCCTGTTCAAATACATTCGTGTCATATGATCTGGTTTTCTACTGTTGTAACATAGAAACAACTGTCTAGAATCATTCTTTTGGGTTGGTTGTTGCTGTCATTTATGGTTTCCTTGCGGATTCCATTCTGTTATTCACTGGCCGGTTGTGGATGCTTACTATTTTTAATGTCAATATGTTTGAAAAAATTATATTTTTCCTATAGAAAAATATATCCAATCTCATAGACTAACATAGGTTATTCACATGTATGCAACAAAAATGTTTTATATTCTATCTTTTCACTTGTATGCATATAAACTATGTCAATTTATTTGATGCAAAAAACCTATTCATCCAATTAATGTCTATTCTTAATGACATTATCAAATAACATACACATTCTATTAATGTCAAATTTTTAGTGACATTTCCCAATATTATATGTGTTCTATTAATTTCAATTTTAATGACATTTCCATATAATCATATGCATTTCACTAATGCCAAAATTTTAATGACATTTTCCAAATAAGTATGCACTTAATTATTGTCAATTTATAATAAAGACATTTTCAAAAGTTTGCATTCAAATTGTGCCTACACATCACAGACCTACTAAGTTCTTAAAACGGATAAAACTGGATTCACCAGTTTGACTTACATTAAGCTTAGATCGCTTGCTCTTCAAGGCTTTGAGGTATAACATTTTTAGGCCATTCAAAGTTCCAAATTTTACACATATAAGCTATCAGTGATTATTTCAAAAATTTTTACTGCTAACAAATTCAGTAAAAGCGACCTCAACCTCATCAATATATATACTATAGCCACTATTCGGCATATCTGGCTTGGAGGAAATAAGCAAGCATTCAAAAATTACGCATGTTACTGTGAGGTCTGAGGTTCTATGCACAAAAATTGATATCCTATTTCTGCGAGATTAGAATCAATAATCAAAAGAAAAATACTTATCTTCGCGTTTGTTATAGAGTCGTCCTTTGCCTCATTTTTTCAATCGACTCATTGCCTTTGGATCTACCAGCGTGCAATCAAGGCTGCGCAAGATCTGATTTAATCTCCCATTATTCCATCGATTTATGGCAAGTTTGGAATTGTCCTTTGGAATCAATTAATTGTGAATGAGGGGGCAGTTCATCTAGGGTTGCATAAGCCATTGCTTCGAAAACGTCTTCAAATTGTTGGGAAACAATGGCTGAGTCGCGGACCAGGTCGCTCTCTTGAAGACGATTCGGCGATCTGGTCGGTGGTGCAAAACCAGTTCGTACTTCCGCCGCCGCCTCTAGGATAAAACAACCTTTCTAAAATGAATAACCGATTTGCTTTGCACGAACAAATCAGTGCAGATTTGCACTTTCGAATTTAACAGCTCGAAGATTTCTGAAAGAATATTTTTTTAATTGCGGAGGAAGAGAAAAAACAGTTTTTTTTGTATATATCAATCTCGTCTACAACTGATGATAATATATAGACGGGATCAGGGCTAAACAAAAATACTGGTCAGTGGAGGAAAATAGGATCTGCGAAATACTTGGTCAATAGTTTACCGCTTCATGGGAAAGTCGGCTCAGAAAAAATCTCCCGTTTTAAAATTCAGTTCGAAAAAAAAAACAATTTTTTTTTCTGGTTCAAAAATATAAGTGTCTACACCACATAGCCAAGGCTCAAGGCCCAAGCCCAATCCCGAACCGAACCGGACCGGGCCGGGTCGGTCGGTCGCGCGTGTGTGTGGTGGTCATGATGCATGGTCTCCCTCCTCACAACAAAGCATGCATTGGGAGCCCAAGGCCCCAACATGACTTCTTAGAAACAAGTATAAATACTTGCATCTTTCTTATAATCCTATGATGTGGGACTATTCACATATAGGAGCCATCATACACTTATTTCTATATTTTAAATAATTCACATAAATTTCCAACAAACTCCTATCTCTGTTTTGAAATAAAAGCTGATAGTTGATGGCCCTCTAAATGGCTTTTCTTCTTCTTTATTTTTCTGTTGATTCAAGGTTGTTAAAATGGTCGTATGTTAAATGAAGAGATTTGGATAGGTATGTGATTATTTATATGTAACTTCTTTTACTTTCTTTTTTATTGGCTTGTATCTTTTTTCGTCATCTTTCTATTACAGCATGCAACCTTTTATACATGTATATATCTTCTAGTGTGGCAGTCTAAAAATAGACATAAGTTTTTTTTACTTTATAATGACTATTGCACATCAAATTATTGGGTGGTATGTGTTGGTTTATTGCATGTACAACTATTGTAAATTCAGCTTTTGTAAGACTGAATTTTGATTTCAATGTGTTGTATTCGGCCGTTACCGATAATTTGGTTCCGCTTTTACAATCATCCCACAATGGCCTCTTGGAAGAATCTAATAAATCATAAATTTGTTTAGCTCCAATAGTCGGTTTTTCTTCAACATTTTCGTTCTCATCGTCGCCTTGATCAATGATAGGAAATATTGATCGTGCTGCATCTTGCATCATATTTTCTACTGAATTCGTGATTAACATTATCATCCTCTAATACTGCAGGATCAGTTGTAGGTTCAACATGTTCTCCATTATGAATCCATAAGTAATAATTTGGCATAAAACCAAATTTATACAAATGTACTTCTACTATATCTCGTTTACAATCCTTTACATGCTTGCACTTATTACACGAACAATAAATGTCTATGTTATTCCGATTATTAGATTTAGTGAATCTAAATTCGTGTACACCATTACAGAAATGTTCCTTTATTGTTCATTACATACCAGTTTGGACTTCATATATCCGATTATGATCGAGAAAATAATCGAATATTTTTTCTGATTTAAAAAAATATTTTAGAAAATACAAGTAAACACTTCACTTCATATTAAAGTTTTGTAGAATTCATTTATAACCTTCACCATTGTATAAAGTTCAAATAACAACTTTTTTTTTTATTTTTTTTTACTTTGACGGTCGGTCATGCTACTTACCATTACAAACAAAATAACGTAATTGCATTTTATATTTCATTTCAGGTTAAACAATTCAATAAAACTTCAGCAGTACTTCCCTTTATTCCATGTATTGTATACAAATGTGTGTACATAGAGAACAAAAAAGAAGTGCCATCGAAATTTTTTGAACCATTTAAACTGAATTGATTTATAAAATACGTTTACTTTACTGTGTTTGTAACTTGGCCAATACCGAGACAAATCCAACAAATATTGTATCAGATAAATATAGATGTCCGTTCTATTAAAAAACGAATATCCGTATAACGATCATACACAACATTTGGTAGACAGGGCCAAAAAAGTCTTTAAGGGGTTCACATAAATCAAACACATATTATAATTTCTATTTTAACAACTACAAAATATTTTATAATCCATTCATCTATTTAAATATTTGTTAGCTAAATTTAAATTTTGATATGTGCTTTAAATTTCATTTAACCATAATATATTCCTATATAATATTTTATTGTGGTTATGCTCATTTCAAAATTTTATAACGCGTTCAACTATTTATATATTTTACTTAATAAATTTGAAATTTTAAAACGTACTTTAAAATTTAGCAAACTATTTAAAATTTTAGTTTACAGATTTTTTTTAGACTAAAATTAGCAGTTAGCACTTATAATAAACTAAATTATATTAATTTTAAACTATGATAACATTTATAATTAACACATGCTAATTAATTAAAAATTACCTTTTATGATTAATCGTACCAATCTACAAAAATTTATAGTAATTAGTAGTGCACAAATTTTCATTTAAATTATAACAAACATTGTTTTTAATTGAAACAAATATTCGCATTAACTTATCAACAAGTATTTTAATCAAGAATATACAATAATTTTAAAATCAAACCACTGAGAAATATCACTACATCAACTAACACAATATTATGATAAATAACACACAATAATCATCATTATCAATCTCAAAATAAACTAATTTTAAAACTGTTATCATCGATTAACACCACCAAACCATCAATTTCAAACGCATAAACAACAAATTTTCCAAAGAAGGGTTTTGGATTTAAACCTAAAATAAACCTTAAATTAAGCTAAAATTGAAGATGGAAGCCATACCGAAGAGTTTTGGTAGTGGTTGAATGTCTCAACGGCAGAGGGTGACGATAGACGACCGATGGCATCAGCGGTGACAATTTGGACAATTTTGGGGCTGAAACGAGGATGGAGGCAATTGGTTTCTTCAGCTCTCGATTTGCTGTCTCTATAACCAGATCGAGCAAAGATTAACCATGGTTTGCAACAGTTGGTTTTTTAGCTGTCGCTAGCCATTTCCTCACTCCGTCACAATTTGGGCCGTCTCTATTAGTGAGAGCATTCTTAGTAGTGAGAATATTCGAGAAAGTGCAGGCAACCCTCGCTTGATTTGCGCACTTCACGCTACAGTAATGTCGATAGCAGCGTAACGAGCGAGTTTAAGTGGGGGTTGTCCCATTTTTTTAAGTGTCGACCGCTAAATAGAAACTTGATTGTCGTTTATTGCGAAATTAAAAAACAAGACGGTAAACAGTAAACAAAAAACTGTTTAACCATTAAACGATTTTCTGTTTGTGTTCAGCACATTCAGTTAGCCCCCCTCCCTGTTTAAAGAGTAGGGCTTGTCCACGTTTTTTTTTCTCCTTCATGCTCACAAGTCCATCGGAGTATTCTCTAAGAAAGACATTTATAAATGGTCACCCCTTCAAATAGGTGGAAGATTAAATGGCTTAAATCCACCCATAATTCAACACAAACCAATACGGGTAAAAATAAATAAAAAATATAATACAATATGAACCGTCAAGCCGTGCATGCAAGGCAGTATGAATAGATAAGCAAAGACTAAGTGTGAAAACTAAACCAGTTTTAATTAATTCTATCCACAGTCTTCTTTGGCGTTCCTAATAAAATTCTTCTGTTATTAAATTACTTGAAACATTGCTAACCAAAAGTCAGCACTAGGAACTCCTATCTCTGCTTTGAAAGAAAAGTTGATGGTCCTCTGAGTAGCTATTCTGCATGCATCTTTATTTTTCTGTAGATTTAAGGTTGTTAAAACGGTCGTATGTTAAATGGAGAGTTTTGGATAGGTATGCGACTATTTACGTCGGTTATCTGGCATCCTAAACTACTTATTTTACGCTATAAGGATGAATACTATAATTGTACCACATCATATGTAGGTTTATGTGGCCATTGACTCTTAATTTATAAGCTTGATTTTTAATTACACGCTGTTTATGTAATCACTGTTTAGTGAAGGTTATGTAGGTTGTTGATTTACATAATTTTTATATAACTGATGACACAAGGAGTGTGAATATGATCTGATCCAAGGACCTAGACATGCATTAACTATTAGTGACAAAGCAATATTTGTTCACGTCTTCCTCTAATTAAATAGATGGCATGATTCACTAATAATAATAAGAAATACTTTTACTTGGACACACCTAGGATTGTCAACGGATACTTTTGGATACGTATAGTGTTATATCCGTATCCGAAAGTATTTTCGAATAACGGATATCCGTATCCGCGAATACGGACGGATATCGTATAATTATCCTATCCGTCAACGATCGATAAATCATGAAATATAAATGAAAATTTATAGTTTAACATAATTGTTTTTCAATTTCTTTGATCACTAAAGTGTTAAAAATAAGTATACATGATGAAACTGAATAGATTTGAGTAACTAATATGCATTTAGTGTATATGATATAAACATTCGACTTAGTAAAACAATAGATAAATCTGATTTATTGTACTAAAATACATATAATTTGAGCATAATGTTAAAAATATTCTAACGGATAATTTTCGGATGTGGATATGTGTATCCGTATCCGCATCCGTTTTTTACGGATAGCGGATATTTATCTGTTTTTCGGATACGAATGCGGACGGATATCGAATTTTTCGGGTATCCGTTGCCAGTTCTAGAGACGACAGAGTTGTGTTGCGACAGGTAACCTACTTTTAATCTCGCTATATATTATGGTTGTTCTTTTTTCTAATTAAGTCACTCGTTTTATTTTATGGATATGTATGAACACTTTGAATGTTTATATAATAAATATTGATGTATTCCAAGTCGAGAATACTATTGAACTGTAGCTATAATTGTTCCATGTTTCTTTATGTGCTACTTGATGTTTTTTTTTTTCTTCTTCTGTGATTTACATGAGGACATTCGCCTTAGTTTTCATATTATCACACAGGGAAAAACAATGGAAAATGCGGTTATCATCACTGCAAGGAGACAAAGGGATAAACGCATCTATGGGTGAATATGTCGATTGTTCATTATTCATTGTTCATTGCAGTACAAGTGTGTATTGCTATATGTAAAAGCAGCATGTGCTACATGCACAAGTGTATCACTGATACTTTTAACACGTATTTCAATTCATAAATTTTTGCAAACTGGGGGTTCGAACCTCAAACACAATTACCCTGCATGTATTACGAGTGCAACAAGCCCAATTTAATACTTTACAGTCCACTTTATCATCTAATTTTAGTTCCCTTTTATCCACTAATTTTTACCATCCTCAAAATTTAAAAGGATTTTTCTAATTTTGGCCTTGTTTTCACATTTTATCATGTAAATTGCTCGGTTTTAAACTAATTACGAATATACCCCAGTTTCGGCCAACTCAACGCTAAATTAACCAAAATATACTGATGTAATTTGAAATTACACCAGCATAATTTTTTATTTACTTATGCTGGTGCCATCTGAAATGGCACCAAGCCCAAAAATAAACCAACATTACATTGGTTCAACTTGAAATTGCGCCAATGTAATGTTCGTTTTTTCCCAACTTTTGCATCAAATTGCGCAATGCAAAGGGAATAAAAAAGCTCGAGCAATTTCAAATTGCACGAGTATATTTCGGTCAACTCAACATTGAGTTGGCCAATATCAGGTTATGCTTGTGATTAGTTTTAAAATCAGGTTATTTATGCAATAAAATGTCAAAACGGGACCAAAATGAAAAATATTCAAGTTTAAAATGATTCGGTAACGTACATGTCCTCGCCTATGAACTTGATAAGACCTACTTATAAACAATACGATTGATGCAGACGTCCGATTTAGCGCCACTATGTGAGTTTTCAGTTTCCCATTGCTCATATTAATCCATAACAACGTACGAACCATTGAATTTCACCATCAACCTATATGCGAAGCACAGAACTCGATCTGATTGTATGAGATGAGCAACCACCCAAGGTAGAAAGTAACGTTGAAGTTGTGTTTGTAGTGTTTAAAATTATCATTTATGAATAGTTTCATAAAATTGGATTTAATATATTTTCTGATTTCTAATACAATTTTATCTTTTTAAAATTTCAAGTTTTCAAAATGTTAAGTTCAATAAGTTGAAAGCTCGCTCCTTCTCTTGTAAAATAAAATGCATGGAGAGAAACTAGCTACTACACGTGTAATAATCAACCAATTTCAGTCCTCTAATTTAATAACACAGCTCACGGTACATAAACTTTAAAAGCCAATGACGACGTGTAGTTAGGTTAAGATAACAGGAAGCAAAACAAGATAATAAAGGCCATCTATCTCTCATGGTAGAAGAAAACAACATATGACATATCAAACAAAATATCACTTTATTTCGTAACAACATAATTAACATATATACAAAGTTAAATACAACCAACTCTAATCCAAGTTTGATGCACACAATATCAAAGTCAAGTGATTATCTGCATAAAGATGAATGAACAACAGTAACACTTTGAACATTTATGCTTTGAAGGACCACTTAGTACAATACTGTAGTTACCATTAACCCTTTATTTTTTTATTTTTTTTTTAAAGAAAACTAAAACTCTTTTTTTGTTGATTAAAAACTAAACATTAATTCAATGTACTTGACATGAATAACAAAAGACCTGAAGTTACCATTAACCTAACAATGAACAATGAGCAAAGTTAAATTCTATCTTAGTCCCACATTGCCTAAAATTCTATCTTATGAGAGGTATATATACTAATACTTAAGTTGCATATTAGTTGAATAAAAAGCATGACATGAATAATATGGGCTTGGCCTGGAATATGCGTGAGCGTGTGTGATTTCCAAACGCACTTATCACGCACCCGCGCGGCTACGGGCTTTGGACCTTCGTGGGCCTAGTTCCTGCCAGGCCAGTTTCGTTTTGGTCCACACGACTATTACTATTTTGAACAGATGCTGTCGTTGCTTTTAAAATTAAAAAGTAATATCTGTTCATTTTCAACAGTCATGACCACATGAACGGATATTTGGTTCTCTATATATGCTGCCTCTTCTTCCTCCCGAAAACTAACTTTTCTCTCCTCTGAAAAAATAATTTCTACTCCGAGGAATTCAGAAATTGCTGTCTGCATTCCTCTTCTTCGCTTTGTTGTATCCTGGGAAAAGTATTCGCTGAAACTCTTCAGCAAACTCATTCGAGTGAGGGCGAATAACTTTTTAAGGAAAGTGTCGCTCCATTGATACGCCTCAAAGCTTTTCTACTTTCCACTCTTCCTTATCTGATTTCTAACAATCTTAAAAAGTTATTCCTACAACTATGGAATCCCAGACTAATATGGCATCCATCAAACTTATGAATCAAGACATGATCAAACTTGACCAGTTTGATGGCAATAATTTCACGAGATGGCAAGACAAGATGACTTTTCTGCTCACAGCACTCGGATTTTCTTATCTGCTTGATTCAAATCTGCCTCCGCTTCCTCCGCCGACTGCAGCAGATACTGATAATATAAAGAAGGAGCGCGCTAAACGCACTGAACACACATTGCTTTGTCGAGGCCACATCTTGAACGCTATCTCAGATCGTCTATATGATTTCTACAAGGAGATGAAGACACCACTTGAAATCTGGAATGCTCTGGAAAATAAATATAAGGTGCAAGAAGAAGGTACAAACAAATTTCTTATTGCTGAATACTTTGATTTTCAAATGGATGATAGTAAACCAATACTCAGTCAAGTTCATGAGTTGCAAGGCATTGTTCACAAACTGGCTACTCTCAATATCAAACTTCCTGAATTGTTCCAAGTTGGTGCAATAATTGCAAAACTACCTTTGACTTGGAGCAATTACAGGAAAATGCTTTTCCACAAAATAGAAGACTACACTTTGGAACAGATTCAGAAACATCTTCGAATCGAAGAGGAATCTCGTAATCGAGAAAATAAAGGAAATCTGTCCAAAAGTGATGTTCAGGTTGTGGAAAAGGGAAACCAGAGTACTAATACCAGTAAAAAGCGCAGTTCTGATGAAAAGTGTAACGACCCAGAAAATTTGAACCAATTTAAAATTTTTAAATTGGCTAAAATAATGGATTTTAAATATTTAAAATAAATATTTTAAATAATGGCGATGAAAACTGAGTTTGAATCGACAATTGAAAACGAATATAATTAATTATAATTATAAACAAGGCCTGAAATGGCGTGGCGGTTTCAAAAATTGAATTCAAACTTTGTCGGACTGTACCGGGTGCAAAACAATCCGGATTTTAGTGAAACCAAAAATAATGGAATCTATTAGTGAATATCTTTCCAACGAATCTGACGAATCGAAATTTGATAACGGGAATAAAAAGATATGTCCAGTAGAAAATTCTTAATAGTCGCTATGGAATTCAGGCCCTTAAAAATGGTCATTTTGCAAACGACCTCGGATTTCGACGAAACCACTTTTGTTGGATCCGCAGTGTCAAGTTATTGTTAGGTTTCAAATTTCATAATTTTTCGAATCAATATGTGAGCGTGGCAAAGGAAAACGCGTTTGACCAGTTTTAGTTGATTTTAATCGACTGGAAATTAGCCATTTTTCAAACGGTCTCAGAATTTGACAAAACTAGTTTTGTTAGGACCGTATCGTCAATACGAAGCTAGAAAATATTTTTCTGGAATTTTTCTAGTTAGTATGTGACCCCGGTAATTTGAAATGTACGTTTAAAATTCAATATAGTGATTTAAATGAAAATTCAACGGAAACTGATTGTAACGATCAAATCAGCTTGCGATACATATCCCATTGAGTTCGGAATGGGGGTTAAACGCTATGGACGACAGGCGGTGGGTTTCGTTTTGAGGTCGAAAATAAAAGTTGCTTTTTAGAATTAATTTAATAAATAAAATAATATATATATTTTTCTTTTTAAAAACCCTCACCCCCCTTTTTTCTCTCCTTATTTTCGCTCAGATAAAAAAAAAAGAAAAAAAAAGATCGACGCCCCCCTGAAGCATCGACGCCACCGCCCTGACGACCGCCGAACCCCCCCACCACGCGCCGATCCCGCTCCTCCCCCTCGCGACGCATCCGCCCCCCCGTCGAATCAAATCGAGCAGCCCCCCTCCTGAAGCATCGACGCCACCACCACCGAAGACCACTGCCTGCCGCCGACGTCTTCTTTTTCCCCTCCTTCTTCGCAGGTTAAAGTAAGTATTTTATTTTTATTTTTATTTTAATTAGGTTTAAAACTGATTTTTTTAAAAAGGATTTAAAACTGATCTTTATAAAGGTTTAAACCTGGTTTTTATAAAGGTTTAAAACTGTTTTTTTTAAAAGATTTAAAAACAGATTTTTTAAAGATTTAAAAACTGATTTTTAAAGAGTTTAAAACTGATTTTATTTTAAATTTTAAAAAGAAAAAGGTTTGAACTTTAAATAGAAAAATGTTTAAGCTTTAAATAGAAAAAGGTTTAAACTTTAAATAGAAAAAGGTTTAAACTTTAAATAGAAAAAGGTTTAAGCTTTAAATAGAAAAAGGTTTAAGCTTTAAATAGAAAAAGGTTTAAGCTTTAAATAGAAAAAGATTTGAACTTGGATAGAAAAGATCATATTTTTAAAATAGAAAACACGGAATTTTTATTAAGTAGAAGAAGTAAGATATAATTTTTATATTTTTAAAGTAATAAAAATATAATTTTTACATCATAGGAATATTAAAAATATAATCTTTATTTTTGAAAAGGCGGAATCTATATTTTTGAAATTCAATTTTTATATATGGAATAACGAAGTAAAAATTCGATTTTTACATATGTAGAGAATACGGGCAACGAAAGCGACAAAAGTCGAGATTGGCGAAGATTTCTATAAAGGAAGAGTCGTGGTATTGGATAGCTTTTGGTGAGAATTTCTCACTCTTCAATTTCTTTTTCTAGCTATTACATATATGTGTTGAAATAAAAGTGAATTTCTATATATAAATATATATATATACGCCCCTCGTCCACAAACCATGGACGATATTTATTGGTTGAAATTGTTGTGAAAATTGATTGATAGCGAATGATTGTTTGGGATTGTTTGTGGTTGATTGTGGTTGAAAAATACCCATTTGTGATTGAGAAATATTTGGTTGAAACCACATAGGATTAGTTTGTGGAAATGAAATTAATATATACATGCCGCCTGCGTGCGAACTAGATGCATGATTCCCATTGTCAAAAACCGCGAGGTTTTAAGGTAGAGCGAGGAGCCGTACTAGGGACGGTCCCGGTTTTAACTACCCTGCCGTTATGCTGCCGAAATTTTGAATAATATTCGTGTGTTTGAATTATTTTCATATGCTTAAACTATATTTATTCATTGAATAGAAAACATTCATGTGTTGAATTGATATTCATTCGTTGTTTAGAAATTCATGTGTTGAATGGTATTCATATTTTGAAATAAATTGTTTGATAATAAAAATCACATTTTTATCTATATATAAAAACTATAGAAAACATTCATGTGTTGAATTGATATTCATTCGTTGATTAGAAATTCATGTGTTGAATGGTATTCATATTTTGAAATAAATTGTTTGATAATAAAAATCACATTTTTATCTATATATAAAAACTATAGAAAACATTCATGTGTTGAATTGATATTCATTCGTTGTTTAGAAATTCATGTGTTGAATGGTATTCATATTTTGAAATAAATTGTTTGATAATAAAAATCACATTTTTATCTATATATAAAAACTATAGAAAAAATTCATGTGTTGAATTGATATTCATTCGTTGATTAGAAATTCATGTGTTGAATGGTATTCATATTTTGAAATAAATTGTTTGATAATAAAAATCACATTTTTATCTATATATAGAAACTATAGAAAACATTCATGTGTTGAATTGATATTCATTCGTTGATTAGAAATTCATGTGTTGAATGGTATTCATATTTTGAAATAAATCGTTTGATAATAAAAATCACCTTTTATCTATATATAAAAACTATAGAAAACATTCATGTGTTGAATTGATATTCATTCGTTGATTAGAAATTCATGTGTTGAATGGTATTCATATTTTGAAATAAATTGTTTGATAATAAAAATCACCTTTTATCGACTATATGAACTGTGTAAAATAATCTCGTTTTAAAAGAAATTGTTTTATGATAAAAATCCTATTTTTGTCACCTATATGGACTACATAGAAAAATAGTGTTTTGAAATGAATTATTTTACAATAAAAACCACATTTTTATTGTACGCATAAATCGTTGAAATGTGAAGTGTTAAAAATAGCCACTTGTTCAAAATAAACATATGAGTTGAAATATTCATTAATTAGCTAATGAAATGATTTGCACCTATGTATGTAACATTAGAATAAATGGTGTCTTTAAACCAATTAGAAATCAAATATGAAGTTGAATAGAAAATGATAAATGATAAGAACTATATATATATGTACATGCATATTCATTTAACAGGTTATAGCAAAGGGGCTAGAGAAGAGGAATAAAATTTTGTGCCCGACAAATAGGTACACATTTACTGTTTTGTTTGGGTGATGATTTTATGAGCCTGTTGGCTAGCCGCTTGGCTTTTTCTTTTTCTTTTTGAGATTAGAAGGACCGGGAAAGCTATTTGCGATTTCCCGATGCTCCCGGTGCAGGGGAGGTTATGGCGAAATTTTCCAAAATTTTAAGGTGTTAGAAAAATATTTGAAGTGAAAACGATATGGAAATCATTGAATGAACTATATTTATATAAATATATAAATATAAATAAAATTAAAACGAAACGAAGCCGTGCAGTTCGTATTTCGAAACCGTGATTTCAAACGACTAGTGCGGGAAATCCGACCATTGGATTTTCCCGAAACCGCAACCGTCGGGTTCGCCTTGGAATTATCTTTCCAACGGCACCAACCTTGTAAAAATCCAACGGTTGGATTGTCTGAAATGTTTAATTCAAATCTGAAGAAAAACAGCGCCAGAAACGATTATATTAATTTAAATATATAAATATAATTATATTTAATCGAATAACGACGCTGCAGTTCGTAATTTGAAATCGAAACTTCAAACGATTGTACCGGGAGATCCGACCGTCGGATTTTCCTGAAACTGGAACCGTTGGATTCGTTTTGAAAAGACCTTTCTAATAATGTAAATTTTGTGAAGATCCAACGGTTAGATTTTCAGATATGTGTAAATCAAATCTGAAGAAAAACAGCGCCACGGCCGCTTTATGGCCCGAAGCGTCGTTTTGAATAAATTAGCTATTTTAAAATAAATAAAAATAGCGATAACTAGTTATAAAATATCATAAGCGATATGGAGTGGAAATAAACTGAATTTGCTCGATTTATGTTGTATTTGATGGTTGAATGTGTTTGGTGTGAAAATTACATTAAAGAACAAAATTGGTGTTGTTGAATGATTTAACCATTGAAATAAATTGATTTGAAATTCTAAATATACGTGAATTATTTGAAAAGGCCGAGTTAATTCTCATTTCAAATGATTGACCGACGACTGAAATTCGAAGATGAAGACGACGGTCGAAGACCGGAGATCTTCACCTCGTTTGGATGGTAACCGAGGTCCTGATTGGGAGGCATCCCGAAATATGGATAATGAGTGGTGATCGTCCAGACGTACGTGGTGATCGAAGAGTTTGCGAGGTATTTAGTGCCTCCGGTTTCGTTCAGGCCCAGAACGGACTTGTAAATGGACTGTGTTTCTGACATTGGAGTTTATTCTGTGTTGATTGATTTCTGTTAAATATACATCTGTTTGGCGGCGGAGAATTTATTCTTTTGCTTAACGCCCTTCTCTGAGACGCACGAGCTCAGAGGTTGTATATCGATGGACATCAGTCACATGGCATGAATTGCCTGTGTGGCATGATAAGATGCAGTGATCAGGGCTTTTGTTGAAAAGCAAAGTCTTGCGGTGATGATCAAAGCACCGCCTGTGTTGCGTAGCTTTGTGTATAACGTGAATTCACGAGCCTCACACCCCGGTTTGAACCTAAAACGGGAGAAGGACCTCAGGGAGGGCATGCGTTTCTTCCTAGCTAGGGTGGTGTCAGTGACCTACCAGCCCTGACATTTATATACTTTTCACCTATGTGGTTGTTGCTGTTGCAAGGCACCTCGGTTTGATCGGACGATCCGGGTCCGATGGAGTCATTCATTGGCTCGTTTATGCCCCAAAGGGCGGGGAAACGTATTGTTCAGGTATAATAATCCACATCGGTGGACCGGCCCTGTCGCTCCAAGGGGCAGTTGCGGTTGTTCCTGAGGCTCGGGCTAGGCAGTCTCGAACTCGGTAAGGACTATCTTTTGCCTTGGTTCATGACGGAAATCCAATTTCCAAATACGACATCGTGCGGTTTTGATTGTATACCTATATATGGCGACATAGTGGTATGGGGCATTAATGTCGTCTATGATTGATAGTTATGATTTGAAATTGTTTTCAAAACATATAAACACTAGCAATAATATCAAATGCCTTTGTTTTATTCGTATCAAGCATATTTTGGCCGTTATAAGGTAAAAACTCTATCCTCCGGTTTGCGTTGCATTGTGTGATGGGAACTGAGTCTTATAACGGTTTCATTTTTATAAAAAGCATAGCGATGTTTAAAAGAAAGATTTGTTTTAAAGCACTGGCAATCCAATGGAGTAAACCCGTTCCACGAAAGTGGCGTGGTCCTGTGATTTGCCATATTATATATGTGTTGAGTAGATGTCTCATACCAGTCCCATGACTGACTCGTAGTTTGTTTCACTTTCAAACTCGGGTGCCCCTTTTCCTACACGGGCAGCCTTGTACTCAGGTTTAGCTGGTTCTTTCTGGATAGCTGG
Source organism: Allium sativum (assembly GCA_030737875.1). Classification (NCBI taxonomy): domain Eukaryota; kingdom Viridiplantae; phylum Streptophyta; class Magnoliopsida; order Asparagales; family Amaryllidaceae; genus Allium; species Allium sativum. The sequence goes on along the minus strand of CM060924.1, from coordinate 170,399,654 downwards.
AGCTGAAGATGGATTCTATCATTTATTTCTTTTTATGCTGTTCAGCTCCTGTTGTACATATTTTGTTTATCTCCGCTGTAGACATTTATGTATAGCTGAACTGTATTTGTACTAAGTAAGATCCTGTATACTGTGTAACTCTGATGATTACTTTTATCCAGTATATTCTATTGTTCATTACCTGGTGTAATTACTTAAATTTTGTTCTGCTATTATCTGTTTCTGTGTTATATTCCAAAGATAACCCTTGTTTCCGTGAGAACGGGATTTTGGGTCGTCTCAACGTGGTATCAGAGCTTTGGTTAAGCTTAGTTCTGGAATATAACATTTGAACAAACTCGTCAGAAATAGAACCAGTAGTGTTCTAGGACGGGTAACTCAATACAGATAGGATCAGCAATATCCTAGTATGAGTAAAGCAGAATGAAATTACACCTCGATAGACACATTTGCATTGAAGTATGTGTTTCTATATTTTAAACTATCTTTTCTGTGACCTGACACTTGATCTGCTAATTGCAGAGGTACTAGAAAAATGAGTGCCAGAAACAGAAGGAATACAGAACCCGATCTAGAGGCTCTATTCAAGAGATATCGAAATCTGGGTGGAGCACAATTCTCGGGCAATGAATCTATTATTCAAACTCAAGCTTGGATGAGTTCTGTCGAAAGAATCTTTGAGCATATCCAGCTGAGAGATGACCAGAAACGGTTAGTAGCATCTTGGGCGCTCAAAGAAGAAGCTTTAATCTAGTGGGAAACAATCATCAAAGATAATCCAGAAGGTGATATCACCTGGGACAGATTCAAAGTGATTTTCCTAGAAAGATTTACTCCTCCCGAAGCAACCGAGAGATTATGTGATGAATTTTCTTATCTAATACAAGGAGATATGACCATCCCAGAATATGACAAGAAATTCAATGAACTTGCTCACTTTGCTCCCCATCTGATTCAGAATACAAAGAGGAAAAATCTGAGATTTATTCATGGCCTGCAAAAGAAATACCAGAATAAAGTATTGGGGCATGTGAAGCTTCCTTTTTCTGAAATGATTTATATGGCTTATCAGTATGAAGATCTCCATAAGAAAGGAATGTTGCGCGACGAAGAAGAAGTCTGTTCTAGTGACAAAGAAAAGTCGGACACTGATATTCCTGAAGCCAGTAAGAAGCCCAGTGCCAAGAGAAAAAGGGCTAAATCTGAGAAGGAACCAGTAACGACTGCCACATGCTCAAACTGCAATCAAAAGGGTCATTTGTCCAGGAAATGTAAGTCCTTGAAATTGCAAAAGAAGGAGGGATCTAAATCAAAGAACAAGGTTAAAGAAAATATAAAGTGCAATATTTGTTACCAAGCAGGTCACGTAAAGCAAGACTGCTGGCTGTCGAAAAGGACCAATGAGGCTCAAATAAATGAAGTAGCAGAAACCTCAGCACCCTCAGATAATCAGGGAAGATCTGATGTTTTAGAAGGCACGCTTACTGTCAAAAACATTCCAGTTAAAGTATTGTTTGACACAGGCGTGTCTCAAAGCTTTATTTCAAAGAGTGCCGCTAAGAAACTAGATTTGAACTTGAGGAAGCTCAAGGAACCAATGACTGTCCAGAATCCGGTCGGGGGTTCTATCAATCTCGCTTGGATTTGTGCAGTACCTGTCTCTTTTTCTTGTTATAAATTCCCTATTATCTCTATCGTCATGAATTTCAATGAATTCGATCTTATTCTCGGATTGGATTGGCCAACCAAATATGAAGCGGAAGTTAAATGCGCCGGGAGAGTTGTAAAGGCAAAAGCACAATTGGGAAATTATATAACCATACCATGTGAAGGCCCAACTTCAAATAGAAAAGATTTCTGGTCAGCTCTCGATGTTTCTCCAGCTCAAATAGAAAATATCCCTGAGGTCACAGAGAATATTCCTGACCTCATCAAAGATATTCCTGTCGTCAAGAACTATGCGGATGTGTTCGAGGAAGTTGTTCGCTTACCTCCGCAAAGAGAAATAGATTTCAAGATTGCTTTAATTCCCAATGCAAGGCCAGTAGTTCACGCTATTCGAAGAATGTCCTTGAAAGAGAAGGAGGAATTAGACAATCAAACACGACAGCTAGTGTGGAAGGGTCTGATCAGGCCTAGTTTCTCTGATTGGGGAGCAACGGTGGTATTTGTCCCAAAATCTGATGGTACTCTACGTCTATGCGTGGATTATCGTGATCTGAACAAACAGACAATCAAGAACAAATATCCATTGCCGCGAATAGATGATTTGTTGGATCGATTAAATGGAGCACAAGTATTCTCAAGAATGGACCTAGCTACAGGTTTCCATCAACTTCGAATTGCCGAAGAGTGTGTTGCAATGACAGCATTCAGAGGTCCCGACTTATTCTACGAGTGGTTAGTAATGCCGTTCGGCTTATGTAACGCTCCCGCTTACTTCGTCGATCTGATGAATAGAGTGTTCAGGGGAGTATTGAATAAATTTGTTCTGGTTTTTATTGACGATATTCTAATCTTCTCTAAATCAAAGGCCGAACATGAAAAACATATGGAACAGGTTTTAGAAATTCTCAGACGGAATGTACTAAAAGCCAAATTTTCCAAATGTATCTTCTGGCAAGATGAAGTAAAATTTCTGGGCCACGTCGTATCAAAGGAAGGAATCGCTGTGGATCCAAGTAAAATCACAGCTATTCAAAACTGGAAACAGCCCGGCACCCCCACTGAAGTCCGCAGTTTTCTTGGATTGGCTAGCTATTATCGAAAGTTCGTTAAGGACTTTTCTAGGATATCTGGCCACTTAACGAAGCTTACAAAGAAGCATTCTAAATTCAAATGGACTCCAGAAAGTGAGGAGGCTTTCGAAGAGCTAAAGTTAAGACTAACGACAGCTCCAGTGTTAACCATCATTGATGGCAACCATGATTTAAAAGTATGGACTGATGCTTCTAGGGAAGGCCTTGGCGCAGTGTTAATGCAAAGAGGTCAAGTAATTGCCTATGCTAGTCGTCAACTGAAGCCACACGAGAAGAACTACGTAACTCATGATCTTGAGTTATTGGCTATGGTATTCGCTTTGAAAATCTTGAGACACTATCTTCTGGGCGAGAGATTTGAACTGTTTACAGATCACCAGTCGTTAAAGTATCTGTTCACTCAGAAGGACTTGAACTTGAGGCAGCAACGTTGGCTGGAGTTTCTTGCAGCATATGACTTTGAAATTATATATACTCCAGGAAAAGCCAATGTCATGGCTGATGCGTTAAGCAGAAAGAATGTAATGATCGCTAGCTTTATTATCACGACTTCCTTGATTGATAAAATATCTATTCTTCAGAAGGAGGATAACTTTATTAAGGAAATGATCAAAAGGATTCAGAAAGGCGAACCCTCGTGTTTTCAAATAGATAACGACGAGACCTTGAGGTTAAAAGGAAGGATTTGTGTTCCTGACATCCCAGAGTTAAAAAGGGAAGTGTTAGACGAGTGTCACAAGTCCAAGCTGAGTATCCATCCTGGCGTGGCCAAAATGTATAGCGATCTCAAAAGAACATTCTGGTGGAAGGCTATGAAAAGAGACGTTTCAATATACGTTAGCCGATGCCCTACTTGCCAACTAGTCAAAAGTGACCAACAGAAATTGGCTGGATTATTACAACCACTAGAAGTTCCTGGTTGGAAGTGGGAGCATATCTCCATGGATTTCATTGATGGTTTGCCCAGAACAAGAAAAGGAAATGACAGTATTTGGGTGATCGTAGATCGCTTCATGAAGACCGCCCATTTCATACCTGTCAGATCAAACAGAACCGCTCAGAGTCTGGCGCAGATTTACTTCAGGGAAATAGTTAGACTACATGGAGTGCCGCTCAGCATAGTCAGTGATAGAGATACAATATTCACTAGCAAATTCTGGGAAGCATTTCAAGTAGAGCTGGGAACGAAGTTAAACCTAAGAACCGCTTATCATCCTCAGACAGACGGTCAGACTGAGAGGGTGAATCGCATTTTAGAAGATCTATTGCGGGCTTGTGTTCTAGATTTCGGTGGATCATGGGAAGACAATCTGCATTTGGCTGAATTCTCTTATAACAACAGCTACCAGGCGAGTCTGACAATGTCGCCATTCGAAGCATTGTATGGTAGACCGTGCCGATCTCCTGCTTGTTGGGTCGAGCCGGGTAATAGACTTGTGTTGGGTCCTGATATGATTCGAGAAGCTACCGACAAAGTCGATTTTATTAAAAAGCGATTACTCGCCGCTCAAAGCCGACAAAAGAGCTATGCCGATAGAAGAAGAAGAGATATATCCTTTGAAGTTGGCGACTATGTATATTTGAAAGTATCGCCGATGAGAGTAGTTATCCGGTTCGGTAAAACTGGAAAGTTGACGCCCAAATTCATAGGTCCGTTTCCTATTCTGGAACGGATCGGAACTCTCGCTTATAGGGTCAAACTGCCTAATTGGTTGCCTGAAATTCATGATGTATTTCACGTATCTCAACTTCGAAAGCACGTTCATGATCCAGACTTGATCGTGGAAGAAGCAGCTCAACATGACATTGAAATTACCCCAGAATTAGCAGTGAGAAGAGAGCCGCTAAAGATCATCGGCAAAGAAACCAAAGAGCTGAGGAACAAGAAAGTTCACTTAGTCAAGGTGCAATGGAGTGGAGATCCGCGAGATTGTACCTGGGAAACTGAGGAGAGCATTCAGAAAGCTTATCCTAGATGCCGAGTAGATATCTCTGATTGACCCGGGTGCAAGGTACATTAACCATACTTTGCATTACCATTCAATTCTCTACTCTGTTGTTATTTTCTTTTCATGGATGTGCACTTTTAAATTCTATAGGCTGAATGATTTTGAAAAGAGTATAGAGATTAATTAGTATATTTTTGGAAGGTTAGAAACAAATTGGTTGTTGTATTGTGGGATTGTAGATTTACCAAACCACTTTCGACTTTATTCCTTTTCGGGGACGAAAAGTTTTAAGTGGGGGAGATTGTAACGACACAGAAAATTTGAACCAATTTAAAAATTTTAAATTGGCTAAAATAATGGATTTTGAATATTTAAAATAAATATTTTAAATAATGGCGATGAAAACTGAGTTTGAATCGACAATTGAAAACGAATATAATTAATTATAATTATAAACAAGGCATGAAATGGCGTGGCGGTTTCAAAAATTGAATTCAAACTTTGTCGGACTGTACCGGGTGCAAAACAATCCGGATTTTAGTGAAACCAAAAATAATGGAATCTATTAGTGAATATCTTTCCAACGAATCTGACGAATCGAAATTTGATAACGGGAATAAAAAGATATGTCCAGTTGAAAATTCTGAATAGTCGCTATGGAATTCAGGCCCTTAAAAATGGACATTTTGCAAACGACCTCGGATTTCGACGAAACCACTTTTGTTGGATCCGCAGTGTCAAGTTATTGTTAGGTTTCAAATTTCATAATTTTTCGAATCAATATGTGAGCGTGGCAAAGGAAAACGCGTTTGACCAGTTTCAGTTGATTTTAATCGACTGGAAATTGGCCATTTTTCAAACGGTCTCAGAATTTGACGAAACTAGTTTTGTTAGGACCGTATCGTCAATACGAAGCTAGAAAATATTTTTCTGGAATTTTTCTAGTTAGTATGTGACCCCGGTAATTTGAAATGTACGTTTAAAATTCAATATAGTGATTTAAATGAAAATTCAACGGAAACTGATTGTAACGATCAAATCAGCTTGCGATACATATCCCATTGTGTTCGGAATGGGGGTTAAACGCTATGGACGACAGGCGGTGGGTTTGGTTTCGAGGTCGAAAATAAAAGTTGCTTTTTAGAATTAATTTAATAAATAAAATAATATATATATATTTCTTTTTAAAAACCCTCACCCCTCTTTTTTCTCTCCTTATTTTCGCTCAGATAAAAAAAAAAGAAAAAAAAAAGATCGACGTGCCCCTGAAGCATCGACGCCACCGCCCTGACGACCGCCGACCCCCCCCCCCACCACGCGCCGATCCCGCTCCTCCCCCTCGCGACGCATCCCCCCCCCCCCCCCCCCCCGCCGAATCAAATCGAGCAGCCCCCCCCTGAAGCATCGACGCCACCACCACCGAAGACCACTGCCTGCCGCCGACGTCTTCTTTTTCCCCTCCTTCTTCGCAGGTTAAAGTAAGTATTTTATTTTTATTTTTATTTTAATTAGGTTTAAAACTGATTTTTTTAAAAAAGGATTTAAAACTGATCTTTATAAAGGTTTAAACCTGGTTTTTATAAAGGTTTAAAACTGTTTTTTTTTAAAGATTTAAAAACTGATTTTTAAAGAGTTTAAAACTGATTTTATTTTAAATTTTAAAAAGAAAAAGGTTTGAACTTTAAATAGAAAAAGGTTTAAGCTTTAAATAGAAAAAGGTTTAAACTTTAAATAGAAAAAGGTTTAAACTTTAAATAGAAAAAGGTTTAAGCTTTAAATAGAAAAAGGCTTAAGCTTTAAATAGAAAAAGGTTTAAGCTTTAAATAGAAAAAGATTTGAACTTGGATAGAAAAGATCATATTTTTAAAATAGAAAAGGCGGAATTTTTATTAAGTAGAAGAAGTAAGATATGATTTTTATATTTTTAAAGTAATAAAAATATAATTTTTACATCATAGGAATATTAAAAATATAATCTTTATTTTTGAAAAGTCGGAATCTATATTTTTGAAATGCAATTTTTATATATGGAATAACGAAGTAAAAATTCGATTTTTACATATGTAGAGAATACGGGCAACGAAAGCGACAAAAGGCGAGATTGGCGAAGATTTCTATAAAGGAAGAGTCGTGGTATTGGATAGCTTTTGGTGAGAATTTCTCACTCTTCAATTTCTTTTTCTAGCTATTACATATATGTGTTGAAATAAAAGTGAATTTCTATATATAAATATATATATATACGCCCCTCATCCACAAACCATGGACGATATTTATTGGTTGAAATTGTTGTGAAAATTGATTGATAGCGAATGATTGTTTGGGATTGTTTGTGGTTGATTGTGGTTGAAAAATACCCATTTGTGATTGAGAAATATTTGGTTGAAACCACATAGGATTAGTTTGTGGAAATGAAATTAATATATACATGCCGCCTGCGTGCGAACTAGATGCATGATTCCCATTGTCAAAAACCGCGAGGTTTTAAGGTAGAGCGAGGAGCCGTACTAGGGACGGTCCCGGTTTTAACTACCCTGCCGTTATGCTGCCGAAATTTTGAATAATATTCGTGTGTTTGAATTATTTTCATATGCTTAAACTATATTTATTCATTGAATAGAAAACATTCATGTGTTGAATTGATATTCATTCATTGTTTAGAAATTCATGTGTTGAATGGTATTCATATTTTGAAATAAATTGTTTGATAATAAAAATCACATTTTTATCTATATATAAAAACTATAGAAAACATTCATGTGTTGAATTGATATTCATTCGTTGATTAGAAATTCATGTGTTGAATGGTATTCATATTTTGAAATAAATTGTTTGATAATAAAAATCACATTTTTATCTATATATAAAAACTATAGAAAACATTCATGTGTTGAATTGATATTCATTCGTTGTTTAGAAATTCATGTGTTGAATGGTATTCATATTTTGAAATAAATTGTTTGATAATAAAAATCACATTTTTATCTATATATAAAAACTATAGAAAACATTCATGTGTTGAATTGATATTCATTCGTTGTTTAGAAATTCATGTGTTGAATGGTATTCATATTTTGAAATAAATTGTTTGATAATAAAAATCACATTTTTATCTATATATAAAAACTATAGAAAACATTCATGTGTTGAATTGATATTCATTCGTTGATTAGAAATTCATGTGTTGAATGGTATTCATATTTTGAAATAAATTGTTTGATAATAAAAATCACATTTTTATCTATATATAGAAACTATAGAAAACATTCATGTGTTGAATTGATATTCATTCGTTGATTAGAAATTCATGTGCTGAATGGTATTCATATTTTGAAATAAATCGTTTGATAATAAAAATCACCTTTTATCTATATATAAAAACTATAGAAAACATTCATGTGTTGAATTGATATTCATTCGTTGATTAGAAATTCATGTGTTGAATGGTATTCATATTTTGAAATAAATTGTTTGATAATAAAAATCACCTTTTATCGACTATATGAACTGTGTAAAATAATCTCGTTTTAAAAGAAATTGTTTTATGATAAAAATCCTATTTTTGTCACCTATATGAACTACATAGAAAAATAGTGTTTTGAAATGAATTATTTTACAATAAAAACCACATTTTTATTGTATGCATAAATCGTTGAAATGTGAAGTGTTAAAAATAGCCACTTGTTCAAAAAAAACATATGAGCTGAAATATTCATTAATTAGCTAATGAAATGATTTGCACCTATGTATGTAACATTAGAATAAATGGTGTCTTTAAACCAATTAGAAATCAAATATGAAGTTGAATAGAAAATGATAAATGATAAGAACTATATATATATATGTACATGCATATTCATTGAACAGGTTATAGCAAAGGGGCTAGAGAAGAGGAATAAAATTTTGTGCCCGACAAATAGGTACACATTTACTGTTTTGTTTGGGTGATGATTTTATGAGCCTGTTGGCTAGCCGCTTGGCTTTTTCTTTTTCTTTTTGACATTAGAAGGACCGGGAAAGCTATTTGCGATTTCCCGATGCTCCCAGTGCAGGGGAGGTTATGGCGAAATTTTCCAAAATTTTAAGGTGTTAGAAAAATATTTGAAGTGAAAACGATATGGAAATCATTGAATGAACTATATTTATATAAATATATAAATATAAATAAAATTAAAACGAAACGAAGCCGTGCAGTTCGTATTTCGAAACCGTGATTTCAAACGACTAGTGCGGGAAATCCGACCATTGGATTTTCCCGAAACCGCAACCGTCGGGTTCGCCTTGGAAATATCTTTCCAACGGCACCAACCTTGTAAAAATCCAACGGTTGGATTGTCTGGAATGTTTAATTCAAATCTGAAGAAAAACAGCGCCAGAAACGATTATATTAATTTAAATATATAAATATAATTATATTTAATCGAATAACGACGCTGCAGTTCGTAATTTGAAATCGAAACTTCAAACGATTGTACCGGGAGATCCGACCGTCGGATTTTCCCGAAACTGGAACCGTTGGATTCGTTTTGAAAAGACCTTTCTAATAATGTAAATTTTGTGAAGATCCAACGGTTAGATTTTCAGATATGTGTAAATCAAATCTGAAGAAAAACAGCGCCACGGCCGCTTTATGGCCCGAAGCGTCGTTTTGAATAAATTAGCTATTTTAAAATAAATAAAAATAGCGATAAATAGTTATAAAATATCATAAGCGATATGGAGTGGAAATAAACTGAATTTGCTCGATTTATGTTGTATTTGATGGTTGAATGTGTTTGGTGTGAAAATTACATTAAAGAACAAAATTGGTGTTGTTGAATGATTTAACCATTGAAATAAATTGATTTGAAATTCTAAATATACGTGAATTATTTGAAAAGGCCGAGTTAATTCTCATTTCAAATGATTGACCGACGACTGAAATTCGAAGATGAAGACGACGGTCGAAGATCGGTGATCTTCACCTCGTTTGTATGGTAACCGAGGTCCTGATTGGGAGGCATCCCGAAATATGGATAATGAGTGGTGATCGTCCAGACGTACGTGGTGATCGAAGGGTTTGCGAGGTATTTAGTGCCTCCGGTTTCGTTCAGGCCCAGAACGGACTTGTAAATGGACTGTGTGTCTGACATTGGAGTTTATTCTGTGTTGATTGATTTCTGTTAAATATACATTTGTTTGGCGGCGGAGAATTTATTCTTTTGCTTAACGCCCTTCTCTGAGACGCACGAGCTCAGAGGTTGTATATCGATGGACATCAGTCACATGGCATGAATTTCTTGTGTGGCATGCTAAGATGCAGTGATCAGGGCTTCTGTTGAAAAGCAAAGTCTTGTGGTGATGATCAAAGCACCGCCTGTGTGGCGTAGCTTTGTGTATAACGTGAATTCGCGAGCCTCACACCCCGGTTTGAACCTAAAACGGGAGAAGGACCTCAGGGAGGGCATGCGTTTCTTCCTAGCTAGGGTGGTGTCAGTGACCTACCAGCCCTGACATTTATATACTTTTCACCTATGTGGTTGTTGCTGTTGCCAGGCGCCTCGGTTTGATCGGACGATCCGGGTCCGATGGAGTCATTCATAGGCTCGTTTACGCCCCAAAGGGCGGGGAAACGTATTGTTCAGGTATAATAATCCACATCGGTGGACCGGCCCTGTCGCTCCAAGGGGCAGTTGCGGCTGTTCCTGAGGCTCGGGCTAGGCAGTCTCGAACTCGGTAAGGACTATCTTTTGCCTTGGTTCATGACGGAAATCCAATTTCCAAATACGACATCGTGCGGTTTTGATTGTATACCTATATATGGCGACATAGTGGTATGGGGGCATTAATGTCGTCTATGATTGATAGTTATGATTTGAAATTGTTTTCAAAACATATAAACACTAGCAATAATATCAAATGCCTTTATTTTATTCGTATCAAGCATATTTTGGCCGTTATAAGGTAAAAACTCTATCCTCCGGTTTGCGTTGCATTGTGTGATGGGAACTGAGTCTTATAACGGTTTCATTTTTATAAAAAGCATAGCGATGTTTAAAAGAAAAATTTGTTTTAAAGCACTGGCAATCCAATGGAGTAAACCCGTTCCACGAAAGTGGCGTGGTCCTGTGATTTTCCATATTATATATGTGTTGAGTAGATTTCTCATACCAGTCCCATGACTGACTCGTAGTTTGTTTCACTTTCAAACTCGGGTGCCCCTTTTCCTACACGGGCAGCCTTGTACTCAGGTTTAGCTGGTTCTTTCTGGATAGCTGGAGCTGAAGATGGATTCTATCATTTATTTCTTTTTATGCTGTTCAGCTCCTGTTGTACATATTTTGTTTATCTCCGCTGTAGACATTTATGTATAGCTGAACTGTATTTGTACTAAGTAAGATCCTGTATACTGTGTAACTCTGATGATTACTTTTATCCAGTATATTCTATTGTTCATTACCTGGTGTAATTACTTAATTTTTGTTCTGCTATTATCTGTTTCTGTGTTATATTCCAAAGATAACCCTTGTTTCCATGAGAACGGGATTTTGGGTCGTCTCAAAAAGCCACCTGCAAATAACAAAAAGAAGAAAAAAATGGAAAATGCTACAACTGTGGCAAAAAGGGACATTATGCTAGAGAATATCGTGCCCCAAAGAAAGCTGCCAATATGGTAAAAGAAGAACTTGTAGCCATGGTTACCGAAATTAATATGCTTGATACATCGGATGGCTGGTGGTTTAATTCTGGAGCAACTGTTCATGTATGCAAGGACAAGTCGCTATTCAAAACCTATGAAGTCATCAGTGACGGCCAAGAAGTTCAGATGGGGAATCATAGTTGAGCCCAGGTTGTTGGAAAAGGAAGTATCACTCTAGATTTTACTTCTGGAAAAGTTGTCGCGCTTATCAACGTTCTTCATGTGCCAAACATTAGGAAGAACCTGGTTTCAGTGGACCTTGTATGCAAGAGAGGATTTCGTGTTGTTTTTTAATCTGATAAAGTCATAATTACAAATAATGGAATGTTTGTAGGAAAGGGATATGGATGTAATGGAATGTATAAACTAAGTATTAATAAATGTGTTGCTTCTACTTATACCATTGAGTCATTCAATTTGTGGGATGATAGATTAACACATTTAAACTTCAAATCCATTACAAATATGTGCAAACTCGGTTTAATTAATTCTAGTGGATCCGGCTGTGACAAATGTGAGATATGTGCACAAGCCAAGATCACTAAGAAACCTTTCCCTGGTGTAAACAGAAATTCTGAAATTTTAGATTTAGTACATTCCGATATATGTGAACTAAATGGTACTTTGACTCGTGGAGGGAAAAGATATTTCATTACATTTATAGATGATTACTCAAAGTATACCTATGTATATCTTATGAAAAATAAGAATGAAGCATTTGACAAATTTCAGATTTACAAAGTCGGAGTCCAAAACCAAATAAGTAAGAAAATTAAAGTTTTTAGGAGTGATAGAGGGCTAGAATATTTTTCTACTGAATTGGATGATTTCTGTGAAAAGAATGGAATCATTCATGATAGAACAGCACCCTATACTCCGCAACAAAACGGTATAGCAGAGAGGAAAAATCGAACGCTGGTAGAAATGGTAAATTGCATGCTGGTAAAATCTATGTTACCCCTTAATCTATGGGGAGAAGCCTTAAATACAACATGTTATTTACATAATAGAATTGTGTCTAGAAAGACAAATGTATGCCCCTATGAACTTTGGAAAAATAGAAAGTCGAATTTGTCATATCTGAAGGTGTTTGGCTTATTATAGAGTTCCCGATCCTAAAAGAACTAAATTAGGCCCAAGGGCACAAAGGAGTGTTTTTGTTGGATATGCTGAACATAGTAAGGCATACAGACTTCTCGATTTAAGCTCTAATACCATTGTTGAATCCCGTGATGTAGAATTCTTTGAGAATAAGTTTTACAAAGATTCTAAAATTATTGATAATCCTTTTAATGGCAATAGTGTTAGTGAAAAACAGCCCTGCTCAGAAAACAATTTTCAAACCAATACAAATGCAAATCCATGTGACGAAGGACCAAGAAAATCTAAAAGACAAAGAAAAGAGAAAGAGTTATGTCCAGATTTTATATCTTCACAAGCTCTACTTTTCTTAGTTGGTGGAAATAAAGAAAATGTGACCAACAAAACACCCATTGTCCTAAACATTGAAGATGAACTTGAGACTTACAGCGAAGCAATCAACTCAAGAGATGCTGCCTTTTGGAGGGAAGCAATAAATGATGAGATGGACTCCATAATGTTAAATAAAACTTGGACTTTGGTTGATCTGCCACCTGGCTCTAAGCCAATAGGGTGCAAATGGGTTTTTAAAAAGAAATATGGATCGAACAATATTGTACATACTTTTAAAGCAAGACTAGTTGCTAAAGGGTTTAGACAAAAAGAGGGAGTTGATTATTTTGACACTTACGCTCCAGTAGCACGAGTGAGTTCAATTCGTATTCTAATAGCATTGGCTTCCATATATAATTTACACATTCATCAAATGGATGTGAAAACTGCATTTTTAAATGGAGATATGAATGAAGAATTGTATATGGAGCAACCAGAAGGATTTGTTCTTCCTGGAAATGAGAGGAAAGTTTGCAAATTGAATAAATCTTTATATGGCTTGAAACAAGCTCCAAAACAGTGGCATGAGAAATTTGACTCAACCATACTATATTTTGGATTTGTTCACAATAGTGCTGATAGATGTGTTTACTCAAAGTTTACAGAGGAGTACAGTGTCATGGTGCGTTTATATGTTGATGATATGCTCATATTTGGATCAAATATGACAGGCATCTTAGAGACCAAGGAATATTTATCTTCAATTTTTAAAATGAAAGATCTTGGTGAAGTAGATACCATCCTTGGACTCAAAGTGGTAAAACACTCTCATGGATACGCCTTGTGTCAAGCACACTACATAGAAAAGATGTTATCAAAATTCGAGCATTTAAAATTTAAGGAATATAATACGCCTTTTGATTCGAGTGTTAAATTGGCCAAAAATGATGGAAGGTCAATTGCACAACTTGAGTATGCTAGGGCAATTGGCAGCCTAATGTACCTTATGCATTGCACTAGGCCAGATATAGCTTATGCAGTATGTAAGTTGAGCAGGTTCACTAGCAATCCTGGTGGAGAACATTGGAAGGCTATTAGCAGAGTATTTGGTTATCTTAAGAAAACCATACGACTTGCCTTATTTTACAATGATTTTCCAGCAACTTTAGAAGGATACACGGACGCTAGTTGGATTAATGATGCAAAAGACAACTTGTCCACATCAGGTTGGTTGTTTCTTCTTGGAGGAGGTGCTATATCATGGGCTTCCAAGAAACAAACTTGAATATCACATTCGACTATGGAAACAGAATTTATAGCATTAGCTGCTGCAGGTAAAGAGGCTGAGTGGATCTGGGATTTATTGTTAGATATAAAGATATATCCTAAACCCATGCCTCCTATTTCCTTACATTGTGATTGTCAAGCTACTCTGTCTAGGGCTTACAGTAACACTTACAATGGAAAATCCAGACATATAAGCTTAAGACATGAATATGTAAGACAGTTGATTAAGGATGGAATCATCACAATAATTTATGTAAAGACTAGTAATAACTTGGCAGACCCTTTCACAAAAGGCCTACCTAGAGATGTGGTGAAAGGGACATCGATAGAAATGGGATTAAAACCTATAAATAAAATCACAGACAATGGCAACCCAACATCAAACTAAAAATCTATAGTACAAGGTTTAAAGGGTAATAACAAGTTGTCTAGAAGTGATTGCAATATGCTAATAAAATTGCCAAGACTGAATTAGCATAAAACACACTACGGTTAGGAGGTTGAAAGCGTTCTTAATGAAGTTAGTAAATGTCCAAGTAGTGGGGGCATATATAAAACTTCACCTATATGAATGTAGGAGTGGTGCCGCTCCTCACGAGAGTTTTTAGGTTTACTCTTTGGATCATTCATGAAACCAGGAAGAAAGCACATGGCCATAATAGTTCTAAGAAGTATCAAGAATTTTTTTTAAAATAAATATCACATGTGTATTTAATATATCCGGTATTATTATAAAGAGTGATAAGTTAAAAGCCAAGGCTACCTATTACTCTAATAAAACTTTGGTATATTTATACTAACTGAAGGTTTAAGTCATAAAAACCTTCTTGTATCCATGTGATATTAAGGTATGTTTCGGGAGATGGATCATTCCTAGGATCAAGATAAAATTTAAATGGAGCAATTGTACAATTAAAGTGGCGGAATGTTGAGAATTTAAATGTACAATGAGCAAAGTTAATTTCTATCTTAGTCCCACATTGCCTAAAATTCCATCTTATGAGAGGTATATATACTAATACTTAAGTTGCATATTAGTTGAATAAAAAGCATGGCATGAATAATATGGGCTTGGCCTGGAATGCGCGTGAACGCGCGTGATTTCCAAACGCACTTATCACGCACCCGCGCGGCTACGGACTTTGGGCCTTCGTGGGCCTAGTTCCTGCCAGGCCAGTTTCATTTTGGTCCACGCTGCTATTACTATTTTGAACAGATGCTGCCGCTGCTTTTTAAATTCAAAAGTAATATCTGTTCGTTTTCAACAGTCATGACCACATGAATGGATATCTGGTTCTCTATATATGCTGCCTCTTCTTCCTCCCGAAAAATAACTTTTCTCTCCTCTGAAAAAATAATTTCTACTCCGAGGAATTCAGAAATTGCTGTCTGCATTCCTCTTCTTCGCTTTGTTGTATCCTGGGAAAAGTATTCGTTGAAACTCTTCAGTAAACTCATTCGAGTGAGGGCGAATAACTTTTTAAGGAAAGTGTCGCTCCATTGATACGCCTCAAAGCTTTTCTACTTTCCACTCTTCCTTATCTGATTTCTAACATAGTCTGGTGACTGATACACGTCCACTCTATTATGTACTCTAGAATTTCCAAATAATACAAAGATAGCAAAGGTAACCATGCATATAATTGGTTAGGATTGGTTAGTGTAGTGTCAACGGATGATTTTAAACGCGGATTGTGCAATATCCGTATCCACATCCAGAACCATTTCCCAATATCGAATATCTGCGTCTGTAGATATGAACGAATATCGAATGATTATCAGCTCGCCAACGATCAGTAAATCAATGAGCATAAATGAATATTTTTAGTTTAATATTAAGCTTTTTCAATCCAATTTTTTTACTAAAGTGATAAAAATAAATAAATATAATGATACTATATAATCTTGAGTAATCAACATGTGTTTAGTTTACTTTCAACTTTACAAATAATACATTAGTATATTTAATTATGTTAATATCAACTTTACAAATATAACGATCTACTTCCCCTAATGCAATCCTGATATTTGTAATGAGAAGGGGGTTGAAGACAACAAGTCATGATGAGTAGAAAACGTATAAAACTTTCAACAAAATACACAAACTTATCCCGTTTGGTTTCACCAAACTTATATGTTTAACAAAGTCAATGATTCTAGCCTCACCTTTGGCTATACACACAATAATTTAACTACCCTATCTAAGGTAGCACACTTCACATGAACCAAGTCACTTTACACCCATGCATACATATATGTGTGTGCGCGCGCGCTCGCGCGCGCGTCACTACAACAAAAATACCCTATTACAACGTCCATTTTACAACGGGCACAACCTGCCCGTTGTAATAGAATGTTATTACAACGGTCACTTTTTGAACCGTTGTAATAGATGCCTATGCAATACCATTTTACAACGGGCAAAGACTTCCCGTTGTAATGGAATGCCATTACCTATTACAACTGTCATTTCAGGCCTGTTGTAATAGATGTTTTATAAAATTAGTATTGTTTATGTTTTACTATTTAACAATTAATAATTAATCATATAATATTAATTATTAACTATAATATTATATAACTAATTACTAATCATTAATAATATTATATTATCTATTAATATTTAATAATTAATCATTAATAATATTATATTTAATAATTAATCATAAATGATAATGATTAATAATATTGTATTATTTATAACAACATTGAAAAAGTAATAATATCCACAATGTCTACCCAAATAGCTGTAAAAAGAAATTTTAAATAATGACGTTTTCTTTATATTATTGTATACATATTAGATTTCATTCAATGATGTTACATAACTTATAGTATTGCCTTTAACTATAATATTACATTAATAATTACTAATCATTAATAATACTATACTATTTAGTAATATTTAATAATTAATCATTAATAATATTATATTAATCATTTATAACTTGTAATAATTAATGATAATCACTAACTACTAGTTATTATATATAATCAGTATTCCAACGGGCTTAACTTTACTTTTCAGTTATTAATAAGTAAAATCGAGTAATTAATATCAAATATATAATAATTCATAATTATAACGCCCACCGTAATAGATGCCAATTTAAAATGGGCTAAAAATGCTCGTTGTAATAGATGCTAAAATGTCTGTTACCAATTTTTGACAATTAATAATTACAATACTTTCTTGAGACTAATATTTCGACTGAGACAAAAATATGACGACTGAGACAATATCGGCTGACGACTTAGACAAATACCAATTTTTATTAAATAATCACTATTGGTATATCTCGCTTTCAATTTGAACTTTAATTAAAAAACAAACGAATATGACGACTGAGACAAAAATATGTTTGTTCGTTCCTAATTGTCATCATTAGTGGATTTATACAGCACTTCATAATGTAGAGCATTTCGATATAATAACAACGTAAAAAGGAACGTATCATATGGACCTCATTAGCATAAGCTACTAAATATAAAAAATTATAAAAAATCTAAATTTAATTAATTTTAAAAATAATTTATAAGATCAACGCATCAGACGTATTGTACGATTTATACGTGAACGAATTCAATTAAGAATCTAGCCATACAAATAATACGTATGAATATTGAAAAAAACTGATATAACAAATCGCAAATACTAGACTTATTAATTAATTTTACCAAAATATAAAATATCTTTGTTCATGTATTAAGTTCAGTAGAAACCTTCGCGAGATATGTTTGAGCGGCATTCTAAAATTTAACCTGCTCTAATTTTCGTTGCCTGCCATTTTGTTTTTATTGTAACCCTAAATCGCGAATCATCTCTAAACCCAAAATCGAAGACCTCGTTCAAATTCATTTTAATGGCGGCTACAGGCTGAATGTTCGGTTTTCAACTAATGGGGACTAGGGTTTCCCTTTTCTTCACCGCCGCCCTCTACACTCCTCTTCTTGGTTCCACTATCGCTCTTCTTTTGTAACAACACGGGTTTTTGGAAGGGGTTGTAATAGCTTAGAAAATTTTGGCATTTAGAAAGTGAATTAAATTGAGATTTAAATAGAAGTTATATTTGAAATTCCGATTCGAATTTGAAATTTTATCCCTTGAATGTAGTTTGGGATATAAATCTGTACGATGAGTGAAGAGAAAATCGAATATATGTGGAATAACTTAATTTAATTATAAGTTGATTTCAAAATACGAGTTGAAGAAAATTTATTATTTACATTTGTCTTTAAAATAGAGTTCCTCTGTAGATTTATTACATGAACGTTTGTCAAAAAATTGCCAAACAAATGTTATAAATAACATTAAACAATTTGCGATCATTTGAATAGCTTAACTTTGAAGTATGGACCTTATAATTTAATTAAGAAATTTAATTTACTTATGTTATGTGAACTAGAAATTAAACGTCAACACCTATTTTATTTATTTTGATAAGTTATAAACTAATTACTTTTATTTGTTGAATTCTGAATTTCATTTAACTTGAGTAATTGTTTTAATTTAATTAGATTTAAATTATATATACTTTTGAAAATATTTGTTTAAATCGGGGTTGCCACTTGTAAAATTGGTTATGATATTTTCCTCTCCATGTCCTCATTTTTCTGGATCCTTCCTTCGCCCAAATTCTTTAAAAACGGGTATCCTTCTGCTTTGGAGGTACAACATGTTAGAATTTGTGATTCAATATTTCCATTTGCATAAGATTTGAAGATATTATTAATTATGGTGATAGAATATTTCCAATTAGAGAAGATTTGGGAAATTTTGTTAATTTGAGTAATATAATATTTCCAACCGCAGAAGATTTGGAAGATATCAGAAATTTATTGCTCTTTTATTTGTAAAAGGGATAGGCAATAAATTACCTACATAAGTGGAAGGATTTGAAGAGTGTTTCTTTTTGAGATAGTGAAGTAAGGAATTAATTCCCTAATTGGTTGGTTAAACAAGGAAGCCTATCAGGAGAATTGGAGAATTAATTAGGCATTGATTTATATCATAAATCAATTACTTCAACCCCAAACATTAATCTATATATAAGGATAGGGATTAGGTGAATGTATCATCATCTCAAAATGTGAGGTGACATCTCAAAAGTTGTATTTTCTTCTTCTTCCTCTCCATGATCAGTCTTGTAATTTTTTCTCATTGAGAAAAGGAATAAAATCTCCTCTCCCCAAGTGGACGTACACTAACAAGACGTTAGTGGAACTACTATAAACCTCTTGTGTTATTTCTTTTATTGCTAGATCTGTGATTGCTTTGCTGGTGTTATCTATTGTTTGTTTTGCCTCACCATCAATCCGTTCCTATTTTTATTTTTCCGCAACAATTGGTATCAGAGCTACGAGGTTGATTGAGAAAGGGTGTTAGGCATTATGGCAGGAGATAAGGAGAATTCAGCAATTGTATCAAGGCCATATGTCAAAGGGGCATATATGGAAGCAGGATCTCAGTTAGCAATAGAAAGATGGAATGGGGATAAAGACTTCGAGAAGAGGCAATGGAGGATGAAAGCTGTTCTGGTGAGGAATAATGTTCATCCTGTGGTATTTGCTCCTGAGGAGTTGACGGATGATATTTCGGCCGTGGAAAGGAAGGAGATGGAACGATGGGCGTTTACTACTTCACAATTGGCAATGGGAGAAAATGTCATTTCAGAGATTAGCGGTGAAACCACTACTAAGGACATTTGGACCAAGTTGGAAAAACTCTATCTAAAGAAGTCACTAACCAACCGTCTGATTTTGCTAAAGATGTTTTTCACTATGCGGATGAGAGAGGGTACTTCAGTGAAGGCACATCTTGATGTGAAGATAGGTCTTCTATTTGAGGACTTGAAGGATCAGATGAAGGGGTTGAGTGAAGGTAGAGGAGGAAGTAGTACGGAAGCCTTATTAAATGGTATGGAGAGAGGGGAGAAGAAGAAAATAAAGTCAAGAGATGGGAAGCACTGTACTTGGAGAGTCAAGGGTTGGAGCCTACAGTTCTCGTGGAAAGATGTCAAAGCTAGGCATACGAGAAGGGACTTTGAGTTTCTGCATAGGCAGAATATGATCAAAGGGGAAAGCTTCAACAAGGTGGGATTTTGCCAAGAGTATGTGCTTGATAAGCGGAAGAAGGGACCGTCTGAAGTTGATCATAGATCAAAGGAGAAAGCAGTGGATATGCATAAGTCTTTGCAGACTGCTAAGTTCGGGCGTTGCTCGAACTGGAATCGCTTATCGAAATGTTAGGTGCCACGTGGTGGCACAGTGTGGGGAGAGGGTTGAGATGGTTCATGAAGACGTGTGTTTTCATGGTGAATATTGATAGGTCTTACTTGAAGGGGTTACTTTGTACACTTTGTTGGCAGGCGGTGGCGTTGTCGGAGTTTGTTGACAAAGCGCAATGGGTAATGGCCATGCCGAAGCTCATTGGGGGAAGTAACCATGTTGTCTTGTCCTAGAAGTTGCTTAGAGTAAGAGGATATAGGTGGAGTTGGTATGCTTTCAAGGAAATATAGTATCAAGGTGGAGATTGTTAGAATTTGTGATACAATATTTCCATTTACTAAAGATTGGAAGATATTATTAATTATGGTGATAGAATATTTCCAATTAGAGAAGATTTAGGAAATATTGTTAATTTGAGTAATATAATATTTCCAACTGCAGAAGATTTGGAAGATATCAGAAATTTATTGCTCTTTTATTTGTAAAAGGGATAGGCAATAAATTACCTACATAAGTGGAAGGATTTGAAGAATGTTTCTTTTTGAGATAGTGAAGTAAGGAATTAATTCCTTAATTGGTTGGTTAAACAAGGAAGCCTATAAGGTGAATTGGAGAATTAACTAGGCATTGATTTATATCATAAATCAATTACTTCAGCCCCAAACATTAATCTATATATAAGGATAGGGATTAGGTGAATGTATCATCATCTCAAAATGTGAGGTGGCATCTCAAAAGTTGTATTTTCTTCTTCTTCCTCTCCATGATCAGTCTTGTAATTTTTTCTCATTGAGAAAAGGAATAAAATCTCCTCTCCCCAAGTGGACGTACACTAACAAGACGTTAGTGGAACCACTATAAACCTCTTGTGTTATTTCTTTTACTGCTAGATCTGTGATTGCTTTGCTGGTGTTATCTATTGTTTGTTTTGCCTCACCATCAATCCGTTCCTATTTTTATTTTTCCGCAACACAACAAGAATTTTTTTATGAGCAGCCCACAAGGGAAATGGACTCTCCCTAAAAAATGGTTTCTTTCCCCCAAATCGATTTGGCTTCCTCGCGGGTCCTTGATACCGTCGTTTCACCCCCTTCATCGTCCGTCGCTGCTACCAGGGAGCGTCTCCTTCTTTTGGGGTTTCCATTTTCAGTTAAATACCAAATCCCAATTTTTCCCAAATCTTAAAATTCTCAGTCCAACCAAATTTGATTTTACTCAAATCGGAAATCATTTCACCACCGTGAATGGCACCGCAAGCCGCCGCTTTAGTCGAACTCCACTCAACTCCGAAGCTTCTTTCAGTGCAGCACCGAGCTTATTTGCTCCACCGTTTGCCTGCAGACCATCAATCTTCCTCGTCGCATGTTCCATGGCAAGATGTCCCAGGCCTCCCAGGCTCTCGCTTCGTCGACTAGAGCCCAAAAAGTTGCTCCCCAACTCTGACTACCGCAAGGACCAGCACAACCGACATGGCAGGTGAACCGTGTCGCCACTCCCTTCCCTAGCAACTACAGGTGAGTTCTTTAACTCACGATTGCTTGTTTTCACTGTGTAATTTTTAATGTTGAACTAGTCTTCACTGCCTTATTTTCTTTGAGCTTCTCTGTGTTTACTCAAACATGTGCTTCCACTTGATTGTATCCATATATATTGAACTGAATACGAACATGAATGATCACTAGCTTGTTTGCACCTCAATTGTGAGTGCGCATGCACCTAATTTGATTTTGCACACATTTGTGAACTTGAATTGGTTGAGGCTGCTTAGCTTGTTTGTGTTTTAGCACTACCCTGCACTGCACTGAGATGGTGTTATGTTGAGGTTAACTAATTTGAATGTGCTTTTGTACTATACTTACATTTTTATTCTGATATGTTTGCATAAGCATACAGTAAGTCTTGTGGTTGTTTTTATGATTATTGTAAAAAGAAGACTTTCATAATGTAACACCCCACGTCCATTAATGTCACTCACAAAGGGAATGCATTAACTTCCATGGAGGTTTTAAGTGAATATAGAACAGTAAAATTACAACAAGACAGATATAAAATAGTACTTAGAAATTCAAAAACTTTATTTCATTGTAGCAGAAGTCAAAACATGTTTGATTACATCATAACACCATATTCAATGTCAAGTACAATATCTATCTTGATAAAATAAGTACATAATCCCATTACATGAATAGCCATTAAAAAGAAAGATAACAAGCTGGACTTTACTTCAGCAGTCCAAGCTTTCCAGAAGATAAGCGATCCAACTAGACTCCACTAGAACTTGGCCCAACCTGCGGACCTGAAGGGAGAAAAAGGATGGAAAAGAGGGGGTCAGACATAAAGTCTGGTGAATATGATAATTCTACAATACTATTACCAAAATAACTGGACTAAGGCATAAGCTGGAAAACAAGAAAATGTCTATGAAGAGCAGATTAAGGACATAGACAATCGCTAAAGGCAACGTTATAGGCGCTCCTAAATACTAAAGGATAAACACTATACTGCACCACACCAGTCACCCTAAAGATTCATCCCACTTAGCTTCACTTAGAAACTTTCCCAATGGCTTTACGTACCCCTAGCTGACTACATAGGTGCCGCCTGCCCCTATCTCCACTAGGTGTACCCTACTTCCCATTATTCGATTGGCTCCCTAACTCGTAGATACCCGTGCTGGCCCCACAGTGGGGTGCATCACTCCCCTAAAGTGGCAACCTGATACAACGGACATGCACGGCTTATACCTACACGATGCAACAACGTCTTACCTACCAGCCCGGGTCCACACACGCATATGAAACCCGTTGGACTTGCGTTGCCACCGCTCCCTGTTTTGGCCTCTTATAGTCAAACCCAGTATGCGTGTCCCGTCCTCGACTTGGGTCGAGCCCATAAAGATACGTTTTGGGATACTGGTTGAAATGGGCCCCCACTATTTACCACAAGCATTCCACCTAAGCTTGTCCCCATTAGTCCATCCCACTTAACCCACTTAGTCATGTTCATTTACATGTGTGTTTGGTTAAGTCTAATCGTATTTCAAATGCCTCTAAAGGCAACCACCAGATTCCTCATGCCACCCAAGGCACCTACTTAACCCCCATGTCCCACCTTACATGATTATCTGGTTAAGTATTTCTTAGTTCATTAAGGCCATAACCTCATAAAGACCTCTCACATTAGACTGGCATTTATGGCAGCTGGATTTGCCGGGCGGGTCCGGGCAGTCTTACATCATAAAAGAGTCTAACCTCGTGTCTTTACAACTGTTATGCTTTAGTTTGGGCCTAGTACCTCTCACATTGGGCCGACATTTGTGACTACTGGATTTGCCGGGCGGGTCCGGGCAGGTTTACATCACAAACGGGTCCAACCTCGTGTCCTAAGCATTGATTATTAATAATAATCCACTTTCCCCCAATTTTAATAATTCCCTACTTGAATTATTAATTACTTCCAATTTTTAACAATGTCCATAATTGACTCAATTATGGACATTCATTCATGGTATGCAACATCTTACAAAATTGCACCCAATTTATTAATTCCTAATATTACCCCTACCCCACGTTTGAACGTTTATTCGCAAAATATATGTTAGACTCGAATAGCCTAACTCATAGCATAAAAGAGATTATCATAATAACAACATGTATATGTGACCAAATGAATCATAATAAGGGGTGAAACTTGCATATGTCCAACTTGCATAGATTATACATGTCATGGATCTAAAGGTGTCAACTTGTTCAAAATTCACCTAATATGATCTCAATCAATTTTCATAAACTTACATATGAACATGTGTGAATCAACATCATCTAATTTTTTAACAACATGGTTTTATATGGGTACACCTAACTCAATAGGCAAATTCCCATAATCAAGTTTTATTTAATTATAGTTTCAAGTTTATGGGTACACCTAACCTAATAGGCAAATTCCCATAAACAAGATCCATTTAAATTAAGAAAAAAAAAACATAACTTTAAGCATGATCCAACAACATGATTTTTCAACATAATATAGAATGATTTATAACATGGCATAGTATGATAGTATAACATAGCTTGACATGATTCTCAACATAGCACGACATAGCATAAGAGAATTTACAACATAGCATGACATAGCATATATAATTTACATCATACGACAACATAATAACATAATAAGAGATCCACAATATATAGAATTTACAATTACAAATCACATCACTTTCTTGTGATCCATTCATAACTGAGTCAAATTAGTTTGTAATAGTCTTGTGAGAATCATCATACTCACTAACAAAAGAAAAGAATTAGAGAAAGAGAGATCTTTTGATTTGATTTGTGTAGATTTAGTTGTAGATGATTAGGCTTCCTCTTCTTAGTTTGTGACGGCTATGCTGAACTCCATGGCAGCAGCATGACGGTAGCTTCTCTAATTTTACAAGTGATTTAGGTCTAGGGTCTACCCACTTATTTATAGATTTTAGAATTCATTTAGGCCATTAGATTTAACCTAGAAATAACCGCAGCCGTTCAGACAAGATGGGGTTTATCTTGTTGACTCAGCAATGAGTCAGAAGTGACTCAGCAAACACTCAGCATATTAATAAACTTCTATTCATGTCATAAATATATATATATATATATATATATATATATATTTTCTACAATGTACATATTAGATACGTCCCCCTTTACTTATTATTGTTTTTATATACATATTAGATACATCCCCTCTCTCACACACTTATTAATATTTTTATATTCATATTAGATACATCCCCTCTCTTACAAATTTATTAATATTTTTATATTCATATTAGATACATCCCCTCTCTTACACACTTATTAATATTTTAGCAACTTTAGTGTTAATAGAAAATTCGGGGTGTTACATTCTCCCCTCCTTTTAGGATTTCGTCCCCGAAATCTTCAAGTCTGGAAGAATGTATATCCTACCATCCAAACGTCCATCTACTCATCCATCATACACAGGCATCCATTGTCCTTAAAAGACTTCTAATGCTTTATGATCATATGCAAGTGTGTGTACATGTCCTTACCTAATGCGAAATCAGGCGGTCTACTGATTCAGTTGACCTCCTTAATGCAAATTATGTAAGTGTCATGAATCCATTATGTATGCAAAAGATTCTTAATGCTACATAATACTTCTATTTCGTGCACAACCATCATCTGAATGCAGCATCCACATGATAATACAACCATCGTTCATCCATTTTACTAAATACATCCATATATATATGCAATATGCAATATGAAGTGACTGAGCCGATCTAGTGCCTAAAGTGTGTGTATATATGCATCCACGAGCAACCACTAGCAAACACTTGCATCCATTTTGCATCCATCATACATAACATGTCTCAAACACATGTTTCAACCATAGGATTATCCTAACTAAAGGTCAAAGATACTAATGAGAGGACATACTAAAGATAAGATAAGATAAGCTAAGCGATAAAGGAGAAATTAAAAGACATACCCTCAAAAAGAAAAGGGTACAACGAACGCATCTTCTCTTCTGTCTCCCAAGTTGCGTTGCTCTCATCATCTCCCCATTGCACTTTAACTAGTCTGACCTCTCGATTCCTCAACTTTTTGATCTCCGACCCAAGAATGCATGTAGGAGCTCGTCTAATTGTTGCATCACGCTCTATTTCCACCTCTTTAAGCAAGCTCGGCTCTACCACCTCCGCGGTCTTGTGCAAACACTTCCTCAAATGTGATACATGGAATACGTCGTGTACTCCACTAAGTTTCTCAGGCAACTCCACCCTATATGCCATCTTCCCAATCCTGTTTTTTTTTTACTGGAAATGGCCCTACAAACCTTGGTGCTAATTTCCCCACGGACCCAAAGCGAACAACATTCTGTAACGGAGATACTTTGATAAAAACCATGTCCCCAATGTCAAACTCAAGATCTGTCCTCCTCTTATCAGCATACGATTTTGCCCTATCTTGTGCTGCTTTCATCCTCCTTCGAATCAACTCAATCTTCTCCGAGGTTTCCCTAACCATATCGGGCCCAAGTAGGATTTTATCGGTAGATTCCCACCAACATGTAGGCGAACGGCAAGGCCTTCCATAAAGAGCTTCGAAAGGTGCCATGCCAATACTAGACTGAAAGCTATTATTATATGCGAATTCTACTAACGGAAGGTGCTCTTCCCATGTACCCCCAAAGTCTAGGATACAAAGCCTTAAAAGATCCTCTAGAATGCGATTCACCCTCTCAGTCTGGCCGTCTGTCTGAGGATGATATGCGGTGCTCAAACATAGCTGAGTCCCTACCACCTCTTGTAAACTCTTCCAAAATTCGCTAGTAAAGATGGGGTCACGGTCGCTTACTATACTAGAAGGAATACCGTGCAAACGAACTATCTCCTTAATGTATACAGAAGCCAACCACGGAGCAGTCCTCTTACTTTTCACGGGAATAAAATGGGCGCTTTTAGTAAGTCTATCTACTATAACACAAATCCCCGTGTTACCCTTCCTTGATCTTGGTAATCCATCCACAAAATCCATTGAGATGCTTTCCCATTTCCATAGTGGAACTTCTAATGGGTGAAGCAACCCACCGGGTTTCTTTTGTTCTGCTTTAACTCGTTGGCACACCAAGCATCTAGCGACGTACTCGGCCACATCCTTTTCCATACCGGCCCAAAAGAAAACCCGCTTCATGTCTTTGTACATCTTATCCCCGCCGGGATGAATGGTCATTTTTGAGCGATGAGCATCATCAAGAATGGCCTTCCTTAAGTCTTCGTCTTGTGGTACACAAAGTCTATTATCCCTTCATAACCAACCCTTATCGTCTAGGGTATACCTACGAAGATGGCTTGATGACTCCCCCCCTTTGAGCTTTTCTACTATCTCAACCAACTGTGGGTCGTCTCGCTGTGCCTCACCAACCCGTCCTAGAAGTGTAGGTCTAACCTCCAAGGATGCTAATAGACTGGGTACTAAGTCAACGGAGGGTCTAAAGTCAAACATAGAGATGAATTCTAAGCTTTGTCGTTCAACAAACAACGGACTCAAGGACAACCTTTTCCTACTTAAGGCGTCTGCTAGCACGTTGCCCTTGCCCGGGGTATATGCTATTTCAAAATCGTAGGAGGCTAAGAATTCCATCCACCGTTGCTGCCTTAAATTCAAATCCTTCTGAGAGAATAAGTATTTTAATGATTTGTGGTCAGTGAACAGTTCGAATTTCTCACCAAGAAGATAGTGACGCCAAGACTTAAGCGCGAAAACAATTGCGGCTAGCTCTAAGTCATGCGTGGGGTAATTCTTTTCATGAACCCTCGACTGCCTTCCACCATAGGCTATTACTCTTCCCTCTTGCATGAGGACCGCGCCAAGTCCCGTCCCACAAGCATCAGTATAGATGGTAAACGGTTTATTCCCGTCTGGCAGCACTAAGACTGGGGCTGAAGTTAAGGCTCTCTTTAAACGTTGGAACGCATCATCGCAATCTTTGTCCCACGTAAAAACCAGGTTCTTCTTCGTTAACCGTGTTAATGGAGCTGATATTTTTGCGAAGTCTTTGATAAACTTCCTATAATAGCCAGCCAACCCCAAGAAACTTCTTACTTCGGTTGCATTTTTAGGGACCTTCCAATCTTGGATGGCCACCACCTTTGCGGGATCCACTGCTATCCCTTCTTTGGAAACCACGTGTCCTAAGAACCGTACTTCCTTCCTCCAGAAGTGACACTTAGAAAATTTTGCCTTAAGGTTATGCGCTCGAAGGGTTTCCAACACTTCCCTAAGATGTAGGGAGTGCTCTTCTTTATTCTTAGAAAAGACTAAGATGTCATCCACAAAGACTACCACGAATTTGTTAAGGTATTCCCTAAACACCCTACTCATCAAATCAACAAAATATGCCGGGGCGTTTGTCAAACCAAAGGGCATCACTAGCCATTCATAGAATCCGTCAGGAGTCCTAAAAGCAGTCTTATCTATACTATCCTCAGCCACTCTCAGTTGATGAAAGCCAGTGGCTAAGTCCAACTGCGAAAACACTGAGGCGCCAACTAACTGATCAAAGAGATCGTCAATCCTCGGCAGTGGGTGTCGGTTCTTTTTAGTAAGCTTGTTTAGTTCTCTATAGTCCATACAAAGTCTAAGAGACCCATCCGCCTTTGTGGCAAAAACTACTGGAGCACCCCACTCCGATATACTACGTCTTATGAACCCCTTCTCAAGCAACTCCTTTACTTGCTTATTGAGTTCCCTCCTTTCACGAGGAGCCATGTGGCGCACTGGCAAAGATACGGGTTTAGCATTATCCACAAGATAAATTCGAAAGTCTATCTCCCGCTTTGGAGGTAAGCCCTTCACCTCCTCAAACACATCCGGATATTCCCGGACCACTTCTACCGATCGCAGGTTCTCTACAGACGCGTCAAGCGATTCAAGATAACTTAGCATAACGGAATTTATGGGATTACAAAAGATGTCGAGAGCATTACCAAGGCGAGTCACAAGCCTAACTACTCTCCTTTCACAATCAAGAATGGCCCTATTTCTAGACAACCAATCCATTCCTAAAATTAGCCCATAGCCCGTGAAGCCCAATACATAAGCATCACATCTAAATTCAACGCTAAGTATAGAGATTTTCAAATTCAAACATATCATGGTCAAATGAGCCAAACCCCCAATTGGATTTGAAACGACCAAGGGATCCTCTACTAAACTGGTGTTCAAGTGCAGTGATTCAACTAATGATGCAGAGATAAACGAATGAGATGCACCAGAATCGAATAAGGTACGGACAAGATGATCAAACAGAAAAACTAAGCTTTCAACAGAAATTGTTCTACCTCTTTCTTGCAGCGATGGGGCCGCAATAGCCTGAACTTGCCCCCTTGCCTGCCCTGGTGCCATAAGAGCCTGCACCTGTCCTCCCGAGGTAGACCCTGCCCTCTGCCCCTTCTTTGGACAGTCCTTCACTAAATGTCCCGCATCTCCACAATGAAAACAACCAGTCTTCTTTTTCTTTCTACAATCTTTGCTGAGATGGCCAGGCGTCCCACAATTGAAGCATTTCTTCTTCCCTTTGCCATTATTGTTTTTACCACCCTTCTTATTTTGCTGTTGGGGTTTCTTCTGATCCCCTTTCTTTTCAACTGCCTTATCCTCATGCATAAGTGCCATTTCTACTAGCTTTTCAAAGGTGACTCCCATAGGGATGTGGGTCATAGCCAACCCTTGCAACGGTTCATTCAA
The DNA here is from genome assembly GCA_030737875.1 of Allium sativum. Classification (NCBI taxonomy): domain Eukaryota; kingdom Viridiplantae; phylum Streptophyta; class Magnoliopsida; order Asparagales; family Amaryllidaceae; genus Allium; species Allium sativum. Next base: position 170,370,079 of record CM060924.1, on the reverse strand, counting down.
GCCTCTAACGAACCTCAAAGCTTTCTTCTCTGGCGTGTTCACCAACTCCAAGCCAAACCTTGCTAACTGATTAAATTTATTGACATATTCCTTTACTGATGAGCTCCCTTGCTTTAGTGCCAGGAATTTTTCCATATTTAAGTTCTCCTCTGCCCTTGAAAGAAACTTTGCCTCAAACCTTCGTCTGAAATCCGCCCATGAATCAACTGGACGTTCCCCGTTAGTGACCTCCCACCAAAACGAGGCCTCTCCCTTCATTAACCAAGCAGCTAAACGGACTTTCCTCCCATCTTCCACTTCAAAGATATCCAACAATTCCTCAGTCTCCTTAAGCCAATCTCTGGCCTCCACAAACGTCTCAGTCCCTTGAAAAGTTTTTCCTCCCATAGCCTTGAATTCCTTGCACGTCTTTGCAAAAGTGTCAACACGAGGAGGAGGAGGAGGAGGAATGGGTGCAACTAGGGGTGGAGGAGTATCCGCTGGGCCTGCAGTGGTGGCCCTAGCCTCCAAGTATCTCCTAAACCACCCTGGAATCGTCACACCTTCTGGGAGATTAAGATCTTCAGCCATGCTGAAACGAAAAAGGAAAGATTCAAAATGGAGAATTCGAAAGATAAAGATAAGGATGTGGCTATTTGGGATTATGTTTTTCATAAAAACTCTCTTTAAATAACATGTTTTTTTTTTTTGAAAGCACTTCTTCCAAAAATACTTTTTAAAAAAAATTCTAAATTTTTTTTTTATATGTTCTGGTAACCTTATGCTCTGATACCACGTGTAACACCCCACGTCCATTAATGTCACTCACAAAGGGAATGCATTAACTTCCATGGAGGTTTTAAGTGAATATAGAACAGTAAAATTACAACAAGACAGATATAAAATAGTACTTAGAAATTCAAAAACTTTATTTCATTGTAGCAGAAGTCAAAACATGTTTGATTACATCATAACACCATATTCAATGTCAAGTACAATATCTATCTTGATAAAATAAGTACATAATCCCATTACATGAATAGCCATTAAAAAGAAAGATAACAAGCTGGACTTTACTTCAGCAGTCCAAGCTTTCCAGAAGATAAGCGATCCAACTAGACTCCACTAGAATTTGGCCCAACCTGCGGACCTGAAGGGAGAAAAAGGATGGAAAAGAGGGGGTCAGACATAAAGTCTGGTGAATATGATAATTCTACAATACTATTACCAAAATAACTAGACTAAGGCATAAGCTGGAAAACAAGAAAATGTCTATGAAGAGCAGATTAAGGACATAGACAATCGCTAAAGGCAACGTTATAGGCGCTCCTAAATACTAAAGGATAAACACTATACTGCACCACACCAGTCACCCTAAAGATTCATCCCACTTAGCTTCACTTAGAAACTTTCCCAATGGCTTTACGTACCCCTAGTTGACTACATAGGTGCCGCCTGCCCCTATCTCCACTAGGTGTACCCTACTTCCCATTATTCGATCGGCTCCCTAACTCGTAGATACCCGTGCTGGCCCCACAGTGGGGTGCATCACTCCCCTAAAGTGACAACCTGATACAACGGACATGCACGGCTTATACCTACACGATGCAACAACGTCTTACCTACCAACCCGAGTCCACACACGCTTATGAAACCCGTTGGACTTGCGTTGCCACCGCTCCCTGTTTTGGCCTCTTATAGTCAAACCCAGTATGCGTGTCCCGTCCTCGACTTGGGTCGAGCCCACAAAGATACGTTTTGGGATACTGGTTGAAATGGGCCCCCACTATTTACCACAAGCATTCCACCTAAGCTTGTCCCCATTAGTCCATCCCACTTAACCCACTTAGTCATGTTCATTTACATGTGTGTTTGGTTAAGTCTAATCGTATTTCAAATGCCTCTAAAGGCAACCACCAGATTCCTCATGCCACCCAAGGCACCTACTTAACCCCCATGTCCCACCTTACATGATTATCTGGTTAAGTATTTCTTAGTTCATTAAGGCCATAACCTCATAAAGACCTCTCACATTAGACTGGCATTTATGGCAGCTGGATTTGCCGGGCGGGTCCGGGCAGTCTTACACCATAAAAGAGTCTAACCTCGTGTCTTTACAACTGTTATGCTTTAGTTTGGGCTTAGGACCTCTCACATTGGGCCGACATTTGTGACTACTGGATTTGCCGGGCGGGTCCGGGCAGGTTTACATCACAAACGGGTCCAACCTCGTGTCCTAAGCATTGATTATTAATAATAATCCTCTTTCCCCCAATTTTAATAATTCCCTACTTGAATTATTAATTACTTCCAATTTTTAAAAATGTCCATAATTGACTCAATTATGGACATTCATTCATGGTATGCAACATCTTACAAAATTGCACCCAATTTATTAATTCCTAATATTACCCCTACCCCACGTTTGAACGTTTATTCGCAAAATATATGTTAGACTCGAATAGCCTAACTCATAGCATAAAAGAGATTATCATAATAACAACATGTATATGTGACCAAATGAATCATAATAAGGGGTGAAACTTGCATATGTCCAACTTGCATAGATTATACATGTCATGGATCTAATGGTGTCAACTTGTTCAAAATTCACCTAATATGATCTCAATCAATTTTCATAAACTTACATATGAACATGTGTGAATCAACATCATCTAATTTTTTAACAACATGGTTTTATATGGGTACACCTAACTCAATAGGCAAATTCCCATAATCAAGTTTTATTTAATTATAGTTTCAAGTTTATGGGTACACCTAACCTAATAGGCAAATTCCCATAAACAAGATCCATTTAAATTAAGAAAAAAAAACATAACTTTAAGCATGATCCAACAACATGATTTTTCAACATAATATAGCATGATTTATAACATGGCATAGTATGATAGTATAACATAGCTTGACATGATTCTCAACATAGCACGACATAGCATAAGAGAATTTACAACATAGCATGACATAGCATATATAATTTACATCATACGACAACATAATAACATAATAAGAGATCCACAATATATAGAATTTACAATTACAAATCACATCACTTTCTTGTGATCCATTCATAACTGAGTCAAATTAGTTTGTAATAGTCTTGTGAGAATCATCATACTCACCAACAAAAGAAAAGAATTGGAGAAAGAGAGATCTTTTGATTTGATTTGTGTAGATTTAGTTGTAGATGATTAGGCTTCCTCTTCTTAGTTTGTGACGGCTATGCTGAACTCCATGGCAGCAGCATGACGGTAGCTTCTCTAATTTTACAAGTGATTTAGGTCTAGGGTCTACCCACTTATTTATAGATTTTAGAATTCATTTAGGCCATTAGATTTAACCTAGAAATAACCGCAGCCGTTCAGACAAGATAGGGTTTATCTTGTTGACTCAGCAATGAGTCAGAAGTGACTCAGCAAACACTCAGCATATTAATAAACTTCTATTCATGTCATAAATATATATATATTTTCTACAATGTACATATTAGATACGTCCCCCTTTACTTATTATTGTTTTTATATACATATTAGATACATCCCCTCTCTCACACACTTATTAATATTTTTATATTCATATTAGATACATCCCCTCTCTTACATACTTATTAATATTTTTATATTCATATTAGATACATCCCCTCTCTTACACACTTATTAATATTTTAGCAACTTTAGTGTTAATAGAAAATTCGGGGTGTTACACATAAACATATGGATATCTTGCTTTCTATTATCTTTCACAACTCTTTTTCTACTTTTTGTTTGTGGTGCTAGAATTACAATTGTGCTAATTGTCAAATGATGAGGGGTCTCATTCCATTATTCGACTTTCAACCTTCTTATACAAAATAAGTTTTCCCTTATGCCAAAAACATTGTAAATTAATTTGTATGGTCTTATACTTTTTGCGTAACCATTATTCAATTTGTGTACTTTAGAAGATGATGCACTCTCCACTGAGATCTTATGTATTTATGTTTCTCTTTTAATAATTTTACACAAAATTGACTAGGTTAAAAATTTAGAATGAAAACCATGATTTAATGATGAATCATGTTCTTTTGAGAACAAATAATAGGGGTTTTTAATGATGTGCCACTGTTGTTGGTCATTACCTATGAATTGAGATGTTTGATGCCTTTGCTAAGAAAGATTCCCATATGAGTTTTTCTGTCCATGTGTGTATTGTGACTCCTTTGTTGATAGTAACTTACCTTGAAAGGTTTATATCCTGTAAACAACATGCAACTTAATAAGATAAACACAAAAAAGTTGCCCAATGCTTGCCGCCTTTCCAAAACTAAAAGCATGGTAGCGCACTGAATTATATCATAATTTTCTACCCCAAGTTTCATACCATACGCTGGGCCCACTTTACCAATCCCGGCGTTCATATGAAATCGCAGCGACGAACGTTGGAGATTTAGTCAAACCAACCCTGTGATTGCTTATTTGACTGCACCTAAAAATCATTACTATTTAATTTGCATTTCGTCTTTGACCGATTTGTCACATCAATCCCATGCATTCATTGGTTCTCCTATGCACACATCTCCTTCCCTCCCCCCTTTGCCCTTCCAACCATATTATATTAGATCGTCTTCCTCCATTAAAAAACAAAGCTAGTCAATCTGAGTTGGACATTCAACAACATCGCCGCATTGAGTGGAGCATTCAACATAATTTGCTTGGCCAAATCCGAAATAATGCATCACATTAAAGGCCAAAATTATATATGCACATTAACTAACGTATTTAATTCAGGAGAAAAACAAAAATGCTTCATCGGTAGTATCTTCTGCTTTGACCATTGCCCCCCTTATGTCCCCATCGTCCCATCTAGTTTTCTTCTCATTCTTTTCCAATTTGTTTTATTCATTTTTTTTGGGTTTTTAACCCATTTTATATTGTTGGTGTCATCTGAAGATTGAAAGATAGCTCTTTCTCTCGACCTCTCTACTTAATTTTCTTTTGTTTTGGCTCTTGGATCATTGCATGTACTCAGTCCAAACGCATATTGCTGGCAAATGTAAGTTTTGTTTTCTATTTGAAAAATATTATCGTTTCCTGCTGAATTTAACCAGGGGAATTGTAGTTTTTTTTAGGAAAATTAGATCTTGTTAATTTCGCTTAAGTCGTAATGCTTTGGGCGTAATGAAATTGATTAACTTTTTGGTGCAGTTGATGTTAATTCCTGGACATCAATTGGATTAACAAAATTTAAACAGTCGTTTGCTTCTGAGTGCTTAGTAAAATTGGGTTTCTTTGGATATGATGATTTGTTGAAAATTTTATGAAGATCGAATCTTCATAAAATTTTCAAATTTTATGAAGATTCGATTTTAAATAGTTGAATATGCCAATGGAACTGTTAACTTTGGCGTTATTGTGATTTTGAGCTGTTGTTAAATTTGGGGTTTTCTCTTTTACTTAAGCATCTGTTACCTTGGTTAGATCTGCATAGATTGATGTTTATATAACTTTTGAGCTTTTGAATATCTTTGTGCAAATATGAAAATAATTTAGCTATATTGAGCAAATAAAATCTGTAATTATTTGGCTTTTGTTGATGGTTGGTCGAATGTTCATAATCTTCGTTTCTTTTGCTTACAACTGTAATAGCACATAGAGAAAACATATGATTTTTGTATCATTTGATTTTCATTCAATGATTATGAATTCAATGGTTTGTTGGTACCAATTCAACATTTTTGACCTGCAAGGCTAGGAACAAAACTTTGAACAGCCAGCGGGGTTTATATGATTTTAGTGGCTAAGTCAATGGTTATAGAATATTAACTCATGGTCCAAAATAGCTATGCATGCTTTTTATTGTTCTGATAATATATTCATATTTCATTTTAGGAGGTTTTATATACAACACTATTAGCATTTACTTCTTCATTTAATAGTTTCAATGTTATCTTGTTGTCATCCTTCCTTATCTTTGTGATTGCTGAGGGCACTCAATTTATTTGATAATCACAGATATTAAGCTGCACCTGCAGGGATGCATAATGATGTATTTATTTGGAAATTTCTATTGAAAAAACTGTGATGGTTTAATCAGGATAACTAAAAATGAAATTGTACCTAGTGTTTGTTAGCCTGGATCTTTCCGTGGACTCTTAATCTGATAGGCCAAAGCCGTAGAAGTAAAATTTTCACTAGAAGATTAAGCCAGTGGATGATATACTATATGTTTATCAGGCTAATGTAGCATGGTTATTGCATGAGTAGCCAGCCTTTAACATTTCCATCTTGTAATCATAATGTTTGTTTCGTTTCCCCTTACAAATGCTCTTCTCATTTTAATCTCTCACAGCTTCAAAGACATAAGAGGCAACATGGGCTGTTTTATAGCGTTTAGAGTGAAGCATCTTGTTTATTAGCTATCTGTGTATTTAACTAAGGTGAATTTGGAGAAGGTTAATTAATGTACAGGTATCTCATGTTTTTATTCCTCAGAACAATCACTTATACAAACTTTATTCCAAGTTTTTAATGTACGTTGCCCTGCTCAATGCACATTTTTTTAACTTGTTCGTTCTTCTTCATCCAGTTCTTTTAATGCACATTTTGGATCAATCACCGAAGACGAAGACATTGAGCATGAGAGGATGTGAGTAAGTGTAACTAAGTGTATGTAGTGAAATAATATTTGTAAAAATGAGTATTTTCATATTTTGTATAGTAATTGTGTAATAGAAAGAAATAAAACTATGTATTGTTCAAGAGTGTAATGACATATTTATATTTAAATAAGAAATTTTGATTTCAATATTTTCATTTATGCAATATTTTTATATTACTACGATCATATTTTTATAAAAAAAACAAAATAGACTTTTTACAATGGGCTATGCCTGTTGTAATATAATGTATTACAACAGGCAAAAGCCGCTTGTAATTTATTAGCTATTGCAACGGGTTTGTAGCCATTGTCATAGAGTCGTTGCACGTGACAGAGAACATTATTACAACGGTCTTTTACAACGGTCACTGACCGTTGTAATTTAGTGAGGACCTATTACGACGGCGCATATTAGGACGGGCTTTTGCCCGTTGTGAAAAGCATATAACAACGGTTTTTGCCCGTTGTAAAAGGATAGTTTTGTTGTAGTGTGTGTGTGTGTGTGATGGATTCCTTGATCACTTATTACTTTGACAGGTGGTTTACTAACACATTACTATTGATTAAAGGACACTAGTTGCTAACTCCCATGACTACTCATTTAGGCTTCCAACATTTGCATATCCCAATCTCCCAAAAAAAAGGCATAATGCAAGAGATAGTATGCAAGCATTTAATACTTGAAAGGCTGATGAGAACCTCCCCATTTACTACCTTACCACATGCAGACCACCTGTAACTGTCTAGCTAACACTATTGGGTAATCTCCTAATCACTTAATAATTCTCATAATTGGACGGACCCTACCATGATATGAGGCATCACTTAACTAACAAATACCTAGGTGGATTCAAATTTAATCGCTTAAAAACCATTGGAAAGAGAAACACCCAGAAATTCCCTAATTTGCACCCATAATCCATTTAGTCCTATGATCACTTATTACCTTGTGAGGATAGATTCTATGACTACTACTACCAGTACACTTTAGGGTAAATTCTAAGGGAAGGGGCGAGCCTGACTACATCCCGTACTCCTTAGGATAAATCTTAAGGAAAGGGGCAAATCCAAATCACTAATTCCCATATTAACAACTTAATACCCTAATCCAAAAACAAGCTATTAAGCACTCATTCACCTTTAGGTTTCTTCATTTGAAAGGCATGCGGACCCCACGACTACTTAGTACCTCAACGCTTAAGTAATCAATTAGTAACATTCGTTACATCATTTCTATATTTGTCGTGGATCACATCATTTCTACATTTGTCACGGGTTTTTATGATCAATGAAATCTCACATTAGTTATACATATATCTGTTCTTTGAAAAGTGTAGATTTTTGTCGAATGACTCCGCTGACATTGCAGCATCAACCAACCAAGTCCAGTTTTCAATTATTAATTCGCATATTAATCCTAGATTTAAACTAATTATATGATGAGAATCGATAGTTTTAATATAATTTATTGGACTTAGTATAATTTGGTGATCTTACCCAAAATCCCCATTTTAAATTTATTACATAACCACCACATGCCGTTAATAACTATAATGGTCTTTTCCAAAGGCATTATATATTGAAATAAGTACCATTAATATTAGAGGTGGACATTTAATACGGTCAACCGACCAACTGATTCAATCAGCATCAATCGAACCGCATTAACGAACAAATTCAATTAATCGGACGCTTGGTTAACCTACAACGGTATTAACCGACCAAATTACGGTTAAACTTAAAACATACATCGGTTAACCGTTAACAAAAAATACGTGCACATATACCTAGAAAAAGTGACACATACGTTCACACACACGTATACACACACATACATACATATATATACATATATATTAGTAATATAATAATTATGATGATCTAATACATACATACATATAAATAAATATATAAAAATATACATATATGCTAATATATACATTATTAATATATATATATATTATAATATGCATTTATACATACATACATATATATACATATATATATGTGTATGTATGTATATTATATGGTTAACCGACTTAACTGATTCAACTGACCTCAATCGAACCACATTAACAAACAAATTCATTCAACTGAACATTTGGTTAACCGATGGTTTGGTTAACCAAAAATATTAATCGATTGTTGTGGTTAACCGATCGTGCCCACACTTAATTAATGTCAGTCCCATCATTTCTATCAATTTTGCCCCCTTGCCTTTATGAAATAATATTTTGTTCCTTTTGTCCTTGAGGGTAAAAATCCCGGCAAAATTTTATCTTTAAGGATAAAAATTTAACGTAAAAGGAGGAATTCAAGGGCCCACTATAATTTCTCCCTTTACACTAACACTTGTCCTTATGGACAAAATTTTTCCTCCTTGTCCTTATGATTTTTTTTTTCATTTTGTCCTTTAGGGTGTGGGGTTTTTACCCTCAAGGACAAAAGGAACAAAATATTATTTCATAAAGGCAAGGGGGCAAAATTTTATCTTTAAGGACAAAATTTAATGTAAAAGGAGGAATTCAAGGGCCCACTATAATTTCTCCCTTTACACTAACACTTGTCCTTATTGACAAAAATTTTCCTCTTTGCCCTTATGATATTTTTTTTCATTTTTTCCTTTAGGGTATTTTCCTGAAATTTTGCCCGCTTGTCTTTATGAAATAATATTTTGTTCCTTTTGTCCTTGAGGGTAAAAGCCCCTTTCTATAATACCAGTTAAGATAAATTATGTTGTCTTAAAAATCAAGTCCCTAATTTTGTTAAGACCCACAAAATTTGTCTTAGCAAAACTTAAGACAAACCAGTTTGTCTAAAGTAGGTCATTATGTTTAAGACTCCTTAGGGACATTAATATGCCTCAATGCATATTCCAAACCCCACAAAAACAGTGATAAAGAGGTCCCAAATTATCATTTTAATACCCACTTGCTTCTCACATCTATCAGCATAAATACTGCACCATGAAATGAAACATACAACCATCATCTTGCAATAGAATAGGCATACAATGTATAATTTGAACAATGTACACTTTTAATGCATTAAACATAGGAAAATGAAAATTTATATACCATATAATATATGTCATATACAGAACAGTAAAAGAAATAAAAAATAACATGGAAAATATATATAAATGTAGGGAAGACATTAAAGTTTCATTCTATCCAAACAACAAGTTTACAAAGAAAGACATCCTGCTATCTAAAAAAATAAAACACTAAACATGAGCAGGCGCCAGCTCTATGCAGCCATCACTTCACTTCAGTCAGTACCTTGTTCAAATCCTAATTAACCAGTCCATTCTTTATCTTTTAGTTCCCTTTCTTCAAGCACATCATCGGTTGGCATTTGGCATCAACTTTTCCATGCACACTTCTGACAACATCCAATAAGGTTGTCAACCAACTTGCATCCCGTTACAAACCAAGCGTTTGCTTCCTGCTTTAGCCTTATGCTTGACATGCATCCCAACAACATGTTCTTGATGCAACAGTTGCTAAAAGATTTCTAAATTCACTCTCTCTGATCACAAGATCATTATTAAAAAATTGGAAACTCTTACAAATAAAACGCATCTATATCCATTGGGGTTTGTTCAAGATAGTCCATTTATGGAAGAAAATGACATACATTTGATACTCCATACTGATTACAATCATTAAATCGTATAACATCTCCTTAAACTAACCTTAAAACGTTAAGCACTAGTACAATAGTTATATTTTGCATCCTTTTTTTTATTGATGTAGCATTTGTATGATTAGTTCCTTGGGTTTTTGATGTAATGTAAATGTGCTTCCCTCCAAAGTATGTTTTTTTATTTTGAAATAATTTATTCACTTACGATAGTTATGCCACACAAAACAAAAAACAATCTAATTATTTTTTATGCAGCTGTTTTGTTTTAGTTTATTAACTTGATAGTTCGATATTCAACCCTTATTCACAAATTAGCTGCAGTATTAATTAAATGTATCCATACACATTAATTCGATGGATGATCATTTTCAGAAATGTCGACGTATACAAGACTTGCCACCAATACCCAGTTTGTATTGGTTACATCCATGCAATGAAAGCACAAACATATGGATTTTTGTCAAATCATTTACAAATATCAAATTTTCAACTTTTGTTCCAGAATGAAATCAAACTTCAGTTATATCTGAAGCAGAAAAAGATAATGGTCTAGCTAGACTTCTTATTCATCAGATTAACAAAACAAAATGTGACACAGAAACAAAGTATAAATATAGGATGTATATATTAGTCACCCAATATTTCAAGAGGATTACTTTTAACACAAAACATAAATATGGTGTTACAATACAAACTCAGACCAACATATTGTTTCTGTAACACCGCTTAAAAGACATAAATATTAATAATAAATTAAAATAAACAATTTAATAAAAAGGCTAGAAAATGAGATTTTGCAACTTTAAAAATTTGGATACGAAAATCTTTTACTTGGATTTGTGGCGAAATTCTGAATCGTTTTCATATATAATATGCTGAAAACGTATGAAAACGGTGAAAGTATGGAGAAGTTACAAGCAAATGAAATTGGATGGCAATATATATATATATATAACCAAGATATATTAATATAAATATGGGTGAATTTGGAATTCAAACAGATGATAAGATAGAGGGAACACAAAATATTGTAAGTAAGAAAAAGGATTAAACAAATAAAGTAACATATTATTTAATAAACCACCTCAGCGCCACATACGTTCATTAGGCATCTCAGCGACTAGGAGGTCGACCGCCCCCTAGAAGGGGTGTTGACCGCCTGGAAGCTGAAATGCCTAAGTTAATCTATGTTTGCTTAGGTTTTTTTTAGGGGAATATATAAATATATGGCCAGAATTACTTCTAAATAATTTAACGGCCCACGCTTACGCAAGCGACTATATAAAGCCCCTCAAACCTCACAACAAAACCTTATCCACTCTCTTATCTCCACGTCCATATTATCCTTCTGCCATAGCTGAATTCCAGAAAGGTTAGGAATTTCTCTTCTATTCCTCTAACCTCCATTCTTATATTTTCTCTAATCTAAATTCATAAAGAATTTAGTATAAATTCTGAATTTAGTTTTATACATGTATAAGATTCTAGAGGTGATTCTTACATATCTATTAGAAGGATTCAAGCATGTTTATCACGAAGATTGAATCCAGATTTGAATCTACAAATAGAATTCAATTGTTCTTCCTTTTAGATCGATGAGTGGAACATTGTGTTTCTTAGGCATATTCTATTTTTTTAATAGATAAACATGTTGATAGTTACACCTAAGAGGATTTAGAAAACGATAACATCAATACAAAAACACTAAATCCCTCTATTTTATGGTATTTAAGAATTATCAATATTTGGGTTTGTGGATCTTGATCTTAATACTGAATTGAGAATAAAAAGGGTGTTGTGTTTCTACTCTATGTAATTCATCCTTATGTAAATATCTAATTGTAACCTAAAAGGGTTTAAATTTGGTTTAATTCACGACTTGATTAGGTTTGGGTTCTATTTTGAATCCAAAAGTATTCATACTTGAAATCTATCAAATATAAACGTTTTTATGTGCAATACACCAAAAGGTTGTGAATTAGATAAAATGGAGCTTATAAATATACATGTATATATTATATGTGTATATTATACTCTATTCTTGATCCATTATATAAATCATTCTAATAAGCCTAGGATGCAAGTTGAAACTTGTATGTATGTTACAACACCAAAATGGCCAATCTGAAATGATAATTAAAGTTGCTAAAAAATTTAGAAACACTTTTTTGATGTTGCAGAATTTTGAAACACCTGTATTATGTTTCAAATTGACGAACTGAAACACTTAGCCATCATGCATAAAATGTATGTTGTATTTTCCATTAACTGTTGTCTGTTTTTATGCCATCATGTCTAAAATGTAGCGGTCAAGATATGGAAATTAACTTGTGTACCTTAATTTAAACAAGTTGACAAATTTTATCTCGTTAGAACGTTCTCTCGTTCATACAAACATTAGCATTATTTATGCGTAATAATTATTATACTTAAATAGCGTAATCAATATAACTAACATAATAAATGAGATTAGGATAGAATTCAAATTTTAAATGTACCCACATATATATTGATTGCTTATGTATGTAGAGAACGACTTTACATATATTAATAATAGACACGAGGTCAGCTGTCATTTATGGTATAAGCCTGCCCAGAATTAGACGACAAATTTGGCAAACATAAGTAGATCCAGCTAATGTGAGAGGTCTGGGTGCCATGGGCCATTCAAACTTAGTATACTATGACACAAGGTTAAACCTACTTGTAATAGAAGCCTGCCCAGAACCACCCGAGATATCCAGCATCTACAGGTATACAGTTTAATATGAGAGGTCTAGTGTGTGTGTGTGTGCATATATGTATATATATACATATATATAACTATATATACAAGTCTATTTTGTGTGAAAATAGGTAGGTTTACTACATCTTGAGAAGATCTTAAGTGGCTAACTCTCTTCTTATCTAATTTGGGTCTTAAGTGGTTAGGACTAGGATCCCTCCGAAGGTTTATTCCTTGAGGAGAAACAAAAGTCATGGGACTCACTCTTATTAGATTTCAAGTAAGTCTATGGGTCCTCCTTCTCTAAAAGTGGTTAGGCATAAGCGGTAACGGAGTAGGGTAGTTCATGTGAGATGTCCGCTTCCTCTAGAATGTTATAGGGGCTCAACTAGGGATAAGATTACTATATAAAAGATATGTGGCCATTGCATGCTCACCAACTGTCTATGGGAAGTATTAAATGACATATGTGTTCTACCGTAATATCAGTTAAGTAGTAACGTTCGCAATACTACTTCTCATATTACAATTGAGAGTACAGATTTAAAAACATTGACATATTAGGACAGGGTCTTAAGAGGCTAAGGTCTGCCTTAGGGTTATAGGTGATCATAAGAATCTACCTTTAATAGGGCCAGAAGTGACCGAGAATGCCCACCTCATTGGTCTTTACCTTAAAACACTAATGAGAGATTGACTTGGATATCTACCTCATTGGTTAGATACTTGGTATTTGTGTGAATGTTGTGTGCTGCGTAGACATACATTGACATTTGTAACCTGCTGAAAACTAGAGTATGGACTTTAAGTAAATACCATATTTCAGTTACACAGAACCTTTTGTTCTGACCCCTCTCTTTAACATATCCAACAGGTCAGTCAAAGTGGTGGAATCCATGGACGAAATAATGATGGGAGTTGAAGACGAAGTCGTTATGCTATCATTATTTGTTATTTTTGTACTTCTTATGGAAACTTTTGAGAATGAAGTTACCCATGAAACAAATGTAATCTTAAGTACTATTGTGTAAGAATTCTATGATTTTATTTTAATAAAATGGTACATCTTATTTCAGTATTATATTTTCTCTTTCCTCTGTGCGAGATTTCAATTCAAAGTGTATGTATATATTATCTGTGCAAATGTAATTCCTTACAGGAACCAACAACCTATTTAGAATGGTTCTAAGTTTTAATGGTCCTTTTCTGGATCGAAATTTAGGCTCATCCTGGGCGGGTTGATACATTTAGTATCAGAGCCTAGGTTACCCGATTATAAGGGAATTATACGTATGAGAGGCATATTTATATTTTGAAAAAGGTCATTCAAACTGTATATATAATATATATTTACCCCCAATAAGAATACGCTTTTATACTAGGAAACTTTATCGTTTTCTTCCCTTTTTAGCTTATATACTATCTCAGGAGTATCCACTAAAGGATTCTTCCTTTACTTTTCAGATAGTAGAATGGCTGATAATCCTACTGAGCGGGGTAACTAGGCAAGGCCTGTTAGGGAATGCAGATCTTAAGGAAAAACAAACACTAGAGGAGGGTGAATAGTGTTTATAAGGAATTTATGAAAATCTTAAACTTAATTGATTTATTAAATGAATCACACACACTAGAGATGATAACAAACAAAGACACAGAATTGAGTAAGTATAAAATGCAGAAAAGGAAAGAACACACCAAATTTTATACAAGTTCAAATTACTCCTACGTCCAGTCCCGTACAATGCTGGATTGCGTAGAGTTTTATTATTATCAATATCCAAGTACAATCCCCTTGATTTCTTGGCTACAAGTTTAACACCGCTTCAAGAACTCTTTATTTCATGGCTACAAGGTTAACACCGCTCCCTTTCCTTGATTTCAGGGCTACAAGGAACACATTCTTTCCCAAATGATTACAACAGCCCTATAACTCTTCAATAGCACTTCAATTTAGAGAGTATTTGATAGAGATTGAGAAGAGAAGAAGTTTGATATAATTTGAGTAGAAATCGGCAAAGTATAAGTGTAGAAATCAAGAAAATGATGTATATTAATGGTGGTATGTAAAGGGTGAAGATGGAAAAGAAGAATGATTAACAACTTTGAAATCAACCCCTTTTTATAGTGTCTCAATTGTCACGCTCGATTTCCCCGATCATGGAAGAGACAGAGTAGCCCGGATTGTGTTGAGAACACGACACTTCGAAACACAAACATGAGAACATTTCATTGCTATTACAACAATTTACACCCGCGTACAAGATATATCAGAGTAAGAATAAATAACACACAGCAGAAAAATATCAGAGATTAAAATACAAAAATTTAAAATGTATAAATACAATGCTTAGCGGAAATACATCAACTAACACAATTGAATGCAATACACGGATACAAAGCTTGCCAAATATAGCTTCAGCTGCAATCCAGGATCCTGTGAAAAGAAATATATGCAAATCCAAAACTATAGTTGCCCATGTGGAAAATATGGGCACCCAGAGTTTAGGTAGAAACAACAAACTCCGAACCAGTCATGGGACTGGTGTGAGAGCTAAAGAAGTTATTAAATCTTTACTTTAAAAGTTAGGAAATCATGGGACCACGCCGTGTAACACGAAACGGGTTTACTCCACATGAATACTAGTTTAAGACAAAAAACCATGCAATGCTTTTGTAAAAATGAAACTATTATAAGACTCGGGTCCCATTACACAATGCAACACAAACCAGAGGATAGATTTTTACCTTATAATAGCCAAACATGCCTGATACGTTTTAAAACAAATCATTTTGATATTATTATAAGTGCATAGAGTCAAATACAACTTCAAGTATAAATGTATCAATCATAGACGGCATAGTACCTGTAATGACCCGCATTTCCAACGATATGATAATTAATTTATTTAATTATTTAAATAGGTGATTAAAAGGATTTCATGGTCGTTGAATTAAATAATGGTGAATATTTAATTAAAATAATAAATTAAATAATATATTTAATTTTGAAATAATCAGAATTGGCTGAAATGGCGATATGGTGTGAACTGGATCATCTGTGATATTTAATTCAGCTTGGAATTTGATTCGAATAACGAATATATTATATAAATGACAGTTTGAACGTAGAGTTATAATATAATTAAAATCGATCTCGAAATGACGCTGCAGTTCGTAAATGGGCGATTCGAACTTCAACTGGATGTACAAGGTTCGTTTTAAGCCGGATTTCTATGAAACAAGAAACGTGTGGAGCTGGTGGAGTATATATTTCTAGTGGAAGAGAAAAATTGGGATTTCGTCGGGTAGATTTTGATTTATGTCCAAATCAAATTTTAGAAAAGTCGCTGTGGAATTCCTTTATAATTAATAAAGGAATTATTTATATTTTAAAAAGGAATTTCAATATAAATCGAATATCGGGTTGACCCAGAAGTGAATATCGAGTTAGAAATTCATATAGGAATATTCTAGAGCTGTATGATATTCTGCTGTGAATATAGACGTTAATATTTATTTATAATTATTTAATGTAATTATATTTTAATATATTTATATATTTAAATGGGTTATTTAGGACTTTAAAAATAGTCACTTTTGCAAACGAAGTCGGAATTCGACGAAACTAATTTTGTTGGATCCGCAATTTTAAATTATTGCTAGATTTCAGTTTCCGTGATTTTTGAAGTCAGTGTGTGGTTGTATGGATTTTTAGAGTGAAAAACAGTCAGTATTTTGAAGGTTAAAAATACACTGTGTGAGCAAACGGAGTCAGAATTCGACGAAACTAGTTTCATTGGGACAGTAATGTCAAACTGTAGTCGCTTGTCCAGTTTCATGATTTTTAGGTAGCGTGTGTGAGCATACGGATTTTTAGAAGACGAATTAACGATGGAGAATATACCGGGAATATTCCTTCTACAGAATATCTAGATATTTGTCTCCACTATAAATACACCACCCTTACCCTTTAAGCCTAATTCCACTCTTCCCTCGATCAAACAATTCTTGCCGTCGGTTTCCTTTTCAAAACATGGAAAAAAAACCATCTTCTAAATTCAAAGGAAAGTCATAATAAAATCTATAAATCATGAGAGATATGTATTCGGATCCCTGCTGTGTTTCTCTTTGAATCGATATCATTGATGCAACATTCAACGCCAGGTTTGTGGTACTCGCGGATTGACAGTGAGATTAGGGTTCAATCTTTCGTGAATTTGAAGAAGTTATAAATCAATTTGAGGTTGTTTTGTGGATCAGGAGGTGATTTAGAATCTTATACGAAAGTCTGGAGAGGTTCGATGGTGTTTTGTTTCGGTGTACTGTAGGGGATTTCCGGCGTCGGTCTTCTGTGAAGGAACTCGAGTAGTGTGAAAATGGTGTGGGTGGAAGGAGAATTCGAAGGAGAGATTTATGGTATTTGTTGTGAGATTTTAAGTGAAGAGGAGTGAGGAGCGGTTGGAGGGAGAAGTTGCCGTGAATGGCCACTGAAGAGGAGCGAGTTTCGTCAGTTCTTGTTTGGGGAAGATGGGTAATACGGTGTTGGGTTGAAGTGGTATTGGGCCGGTTTCAAAGTTAAGGCCCAGTTCCTTTTTAATTCATGTTTATTTAATTTTAAAAGTGTATTAACTTCTGGATATCATATCTATTGCGTACGATGTCAAAATCAGACGAAACAAGATCCATCTAGATCGTATGGACGGACACTACTCAATGGAACTGACTGGGAGTGGATTGGAGCTAGTTTGAATTTACGGCAAAATAAATTGTTTTATTCAAATCAAACAAACAGTTTATCGTTCTTTAACGATGAACTGCCAAAGTGAGTAAATCTCACTAACTCTGAACAGTTTATAATTTCATGTTGTATTTTTACAGTTAGTTGAATTTCTATATTGATTCTGTTTAATAGAATATATCATATGGAACTGAAAGTAATGTTGATTTTATTGTGTAACATCTGTGGATGCCGGGAAACAGGTTGGAGGAATCCGACTGGATTCCTCAACATTTATTTTACTGTTTTTCATATATTGTGATATATGATGTGTTATATAAACTGTTATGGATTATGTGTGTTAGAATGATATTGATCCTTGTTATTCGATATTTTAAATATCATAAAAAGACCCTGAGATGTAAAAAGAATTTATTTCAATGTATATTGAAATAAAGGGATTTTATAAAATCAATAGATTTTATAAAAAGGAAATATTTCGAAAGTAAATAAAAGGACAATGTTTTTAAAATGAATAGTGTTTTATAAAAGGGAAAAATGTTGATAAAATGAATAGAATATAATAAAGGAATATTTATTTAGTAAATAAATAGAATTATAAAGGAATATTTAGTTGGAAACTAATTAGGATTATAAAAGGAAATTAACGAGATAAAAAGGAGTTAAGTGAAAAGAGAAATCAAAAAGAGAAATCAAATAGAGTTAATCAATTAGAGTTAATCAAAATGGAGTTAAACAGAAATTGGAAACTGACTAGAGATTAATAAGTTGAAAGGTTTCCCGAGTATCGATCTGATGTTGGTTTCGGCTTTCGGGGTTTATACTTAGGAAGTTGTTCTCTTGTTAGTTTATAGTTAGGGACAGATAGTTGTAGAAAAGTAGTGATACGTAATTAAGCTATGGGAATCTTTTCAATGTTAATAACGTATATTTTCTAAATGTAGAAAATAAGGAAATACAAATATATATATATGGTTGTTTGCACTCGTGTTTTTTCTTTGATAGTAAACTCATCGACTATCGAAGTTTTCGACCATTTTAACGTTGTTAATATGGAGAGACCGGTTGGATTATTATCCAATGAACCACTCTGTATTGGCATAAGCGTTGCGAATCATATATGCCAAAGATAATTGAAGATGAAGTAAAGTGCAAGGGCTATGGTATAAGTCTTAGATAATAGTGCCTAAGATGGATGTACTGAATAGTGCCTTCGGTTCATCCTGTTCCTGGATGACTTATATGGATGAATGTCTGACAGAGTATTTCCAGAAAGGTCACGTACATTGATTTCTTCAACCATACCAAGAGTGGAAGCGGAGAAGGAAACTTCTTTAGCTAACACGTAATGTACTGTTGTAGATGTCAATTATTGATTTTCAATGTATCTAACAATGTGGCATTCGAAGTGAATCTGATGTGATGATAAGGCATAACCTCAAGCCTCATCAACCGGTAAATGACAGAAATCGGGCAGGTAGCATGGTTATGTAGGTCGCACCTATTACGGTGTATAATCACCTGATCTAGAGTTTCATTTATTTCAAAAAAATCTATTGTTGATGCTGTCCCATTCGGGAAACTGTTGCTGATCCCAACCGTTGGTGATATACATTTGATACACTCAAGCGAAATGAGTGGTCGGTCATGTGTGGCCGGGTTGCAAGATGTTCTTGTTGAACCCAGTGTATTCCTTTCTAGAGGTACACTAGCGAAAGGTGGTTCCATACCTTGTCATAATTGGAAATCCATTACCCAATACGTGCTTGCGTTTTTGATTGTATAATATATATAGAACGTGTGATGAAAGCGTTTCTGCTAGATGATTATTATATTATGGTTAATAGACATTATTATAATATCAAAAGGTTTTTGATATAAATATAATTTGGATTCTCCTAAGGGAAAAACCCGTTCCGTTATCTGGCGTGGTCTTATGAGATATCATTTACCTGCTCGAACTGTTTTAAACTATTTTACTCATACCAGTCCCATGACTGACTCGGAGTTTATTTTGTTTTGTTTTCCCTATACTCTTGGGTGCCCAATTTTGTACGGGCAGTCAAGTAGTCGGGATGTACAGATACTTGAAGAGTTGGAGCAGGAGGCTTCAGGATCATATAGCTATAGTTTATTTCCGCTGTGTTGCAAGTGTTGTACTTTGAAATGATATGTATATTCAAATACAGATATATATTTCAAGTTATGTTTCATATATTATATGTTATTCGTTCTGCTGTGAGGTTTGTGTTACTCTGATGTTTTGTTCTTCTTCTTCTTCTGTTCTAAGTTTCTATCTTATCTATTCTCATCCTCTAATTTCTTTCATTAACTACTGGTATTTTCGATCCTTGGATGTTCGATATGTGTTGTATATCGGATAACCAAGATCGCATTTTTTCGGGTCATTACAGTTGGTATCAGAGCTTAAGTTAGGTGAATTACCTTGGCTCTGTGGCATGACTCAGTAGAGATAGGGTTAGTAATACCCTAGATTGAGTTTGAGTGCATATATACGAGTGAACGTATTTGTTATTGATATAAAAATTGTTTTATATTATGGAGATTTATTGGCTGAGTTGTTTATGAGTTCTGGTCGATCAGTTTGATCCACTGTATCGGTAGGAGTTTATAAACACTCGAATATGATGGGTCGGCACGATATGTTTTGAAAAGAGGGTAAATGAAAATAATTTTACCCAAAGTATATTTTGATATATATTGGATATATTGGTTGTTATTATAATCGAGTAAGATTATAAATTAAATGGTTATGTAAGTAACCAATCAGAATTCATATAAGTGAAATACGTGAAATCAGATGAGTTAAATCTGAAATTTAAAACCAGAAATTGAATTAAAATTCTGGAAAATTGGATAAGTGTTTGTAAATGGATTTGGATTAAAAATAAGGAAAATATAAGATCCTGGGAGTTTTTATATTGTTTTACAAGCACTGTGATTTATACTTTGAAATGAATTTTAAAGTGGAAATGTTTAGAAATGGGTTTATAGTATTGAACTCACTTCGATCGCTGAAAAATAGATTCTGATGATGACAGCTGCGTCATCAGTATTCATTTTCGAGTTGTAAGTGACGAATTACTACCAGAGATACTATTTTGAATTTTTTTTTTTGGGAAAGACAAGTTGTGTTGAATTTCAAAAAGGAAAATTTGATTTTGAAAAGAGTAAACTGTTTAAAAACTCCCTGGGAAAGACTGTTTGAATTAAAAAAAATTAACATAAATTTGTGAAAGCAAATTTGAATTAAAGTAAAGCCAGTAAAGTGGTAACTGAGATTGAATTAGAATGATATCAAGACAAATTGGATTGTGAGATTCAAATTTGAAGTGTAATGTGATAATCAAGTTAAGAGTTGGGAATCGAGAAGAAACTCAAGTTGAAATGATATTTGGCTCGGATATAAGTAAATGGTTGTGTTGTGGATAAAAGCAGATTGGAATTTGAATGGGATGACCCTTGTACCTACTGAATTGATAACAGGTTGAAGTGATATAATGATATATCCGACAAAAAGGTACAAGTTTATATTTGATATAAGCATGAGATTTATGAGCCGAATTTGCAAGCCGCTTGGCTGTTTGATTTTCTTTTGGGATGGAGATGGCCCAGAGAGGCGAGTGGTGGTTTGACCTATTGACCAGTACAAAGGAGGTGCTGGTGAAATTTTTCGAAAAGTTAAGGTGTTAGAAAATTTTCAGGATTTTTGAAAATTTTCAGGATTTTTGAAAATTTTCATTGATAAGAATTAATGAATATTTTAATTGAAATTAAATTGGTTTAGTTGAAAATGAATTTAAGAAGTGAAAAATATGTTCTAACCAATCGATAGGGTCGTCCTCTACCTTAGCAATTTCGAGGACGAAATTATTTTAAGTGGGGAAGAATGTAATGACCCGCATTTACAACGGTATGATAATTAATTTATTTAATTATTTAAATAGGTGATTAAAAGGATTTCATGGTCGTTGAATTAAATAATGGCTAATATTTAATTAAAATAATAAAATAAATAATATATTTAATTTTGAAATAATCAGAATTGGCTGAAATGGCGATATGGTGTGAACTGGATCATCTGTGATATTTAATTCAGCTTGGAATTTGATTTGAATAACGAATATTTTATATAAACGACAGTTTGAACGTAGAGTTATAATAAAATTAAAATCGAGCTCGAAATGACGCTGCAGTTCGTAAATGGGCGATTCGAACTTCAACCGGATGTACAAAGTTCGTTTTAAGCCGGATTTCTGTGAAACAATAAACGTGTGGAGCTGGTGGAGTATATCTTTCTAGTGGAAGAGAAAAATTGGGATTTCGTCGTGTAGATTTTGATTTATGTCCAAATCAAATTTTAGAAAAGTCGCTGTGGAATTCCTTTATAATTTATAAATGAATTATTTATATTTTAAAAAGAAATTTCAATATAAATCGAATATCAGGTTGACCCAGAAGTGAATATCGAGTTAGAAATTCATATAGGAATATTCTAGAGCTGTATGATATTCTGCTGTGAATATAGATGTTAATATTTATTTATAATTATTTAATGTAATTATATTTAAATATATTTATATATTTAAATGGGTTATTTAGGACTTTAAAAATAGTAACTTATGCAAACGAAGTCGGAATTCGACGAAACTAATTTTTTTGGATCCGCAATGTTAAATTATTGCTAGATTTCTGTTTTCGTGATTTTTGAAGTCAGTGTGTGGCCGTATGGATTTTTAGAGTGAAAAACAGTCAGTATTTTGATGGCTAAACATACACTGTGTGAGCAAACGGAGTCGGAATTTGACGAAACCAGTTTAATTGGGACAGTAATGTCAAACTATAGCCGCTTGTCCAGTTTCGTGATTTTTAGGTAGCGTGTGTAAGCACACGGATTTTTAGAAGACGAATTAACGATGGAGAATATACTGGAAATATTCCTTCTATAAAATATCTAGATATTTGTCTCCACTATAAATACACCACCCTTACCCTCTAAGCCAAATTCCACTCTTCCCTCGGTCAAACAATTCTTGCCGTCGGTTTCCTTTTCAAAACATGGAAAAAAAAACATCTTCTAAATTCAAAGGAAAGTCATGATAAAATCTATAAATCGTGAGAGATATGTATTCGGATCCCTGCTGTGTTTCTCTTTGAATTAATATCATTGATACAACATTCGACGCCAGGTTTGTGGTACTCGCGGATTGACAGTGAGATTAGGGTTCAATCTTTCATGAATTTGAAGAATTTATAAATCAATTTGAGGTTGTTTTGTGGATCAGGAGGTGATTTAGAATCTTATACGAAAGTCTGGAGAGGTTCGGTGGTGTTTTGTTTTGGTGTACTGTAGGGGATTTCTGGCGTCAGTCTTCTGTGAAGGCACTCGAGTAGTGTGAAAATGGTGTGGGTGGAAGGAAAATTCGAAGGAGAGATTTATGGTATTTGTTGTGAGATTTTAAGTGAAGAGGAGTGAGGAGCGGTTGGAGGGAGAAGTTGCCGTGAATGGCCACTGAAGAGGAGAGGGTTTCGTCAATTCTTGTTTGGGGAAGATGGGTTATACGGTGTTGGGTTGAAGTGGTATTGGGCAGGTTTTAAAGTTAAGGCACAATTCCTTTTTAATTCATGTTTATTTAATTTTAAAAGTGTATTAACTTCTGGATATCATATCTATTGCGTACGATGTCAGAATCAGATGAAACAAGATCCATCGAGATCGTATGGACGGACACTACCCAATGGAACTGACTGGGAGTGGATTGGAGCTAGTTTGAATTTATGGCAAAATAAATTGTTTGATTCAAATCAAACAAACAGTTTATCATTCTTTAACGATGAACTGCCAAAGTGAGTAAATCTCACAAACTCTGAACAGTTTATAATTTCATGTTGTATTTTTAGAACTGTTAAATATTGGCTGATTGACTGTGTGTTGACTGTTTGATTGAACTGCTAGTCAGTTAGTTGAATTTCTATATTGATTCTGTTTAACAGAATATATCATATGTAATTGAAAGTGATGTTGATTTTATTGTGTAACATCTGTGGATGCAGGGAAACAGGTTGGAGGAATCCGACTGGATTCCTCAACATTTATTTTACTGTTTTTCATATATTGTGATATATGATGTGTTATATAATCTGTTATGGATTATGTGTATTAGAATGATATTGATCCTTGTTATTCGATATTTTAAATATCATAAAAAGACCCTGGGATGTAAAAGGAATTTATTTCAATGTATATTGAAATAAGGGGATTTTATAAAATCAACAGATGTTATAAAAAGGAAATATTTCGAAAGTAAATAAAAGGAAAATGTTTTTAAAACGAATAGAGTTTTATAAAAGGGAAAAATGTTGATAAAACGAATAGAATATAATAAAGGAATATTTATTTAGTAAATAAATAGAATTATAAAGGAATATTTAGTTGGAAACCAAATAGGATTATAAAGGAAATTGACGAGATAAGAAGAAGTTAAGTGAAAAGAGAAATCAAAAAGAGAAATCAAATAGAGTTAATCAATTAGAGTTAATCGAAATGGAGTTAAACAGAAATTGGAAACTGACTAGAGATTAATAAGTTGAATGGTTTCCTGAGTATCGATCTGATGTTGGTTTCGGCCTTCGGGGTTTATACTTAGGAAGTTGTTCACTTGTTAGTTTATAGTTAGGGACTGATAGTTGTAGAAGAATAGGAATATGTAATTAAGCTATGGAAATGTTTCCAATGTTAATAACGTATATTTTCTAAATATAAAAAATAAGGAAATACAAATATATATATTTATATAAATATATATATGGTTGATGATTGATCGATAAAATTTCCATTTGGAAATAATATCGTTGTTTGCACACGTGTTTTTTCTTTGATAGTTAACTCATCGACTATCGAAGTTTTCGACCATTTATTCTTGTTAATATGGAGAGACCGGTTGGATTATTATCCAGAGAACCACTCTGTATTGGCATAAGCGTTGCGAATCATATATGCCAAAGATAATTGAAGACGGAGTAAAGTGCAAGGGCTATGGTATAAGTCTTAGATAACAGTGCCTAAGATGGATGTACTGAATAGTTCCTTCGGTTCATCCTGTTCCTAGATGACTTGTATGGATGAATGTCTGACAGAGTATTTCCAGAAATATCATGTACATTGATTTCTTCAACAGTACCAAGAATGGAAGCGAAGAAGGAAACTTCTTTAGCTAACACGAAATGTACTATTGTAGACGTCAATTAGTGATTTTCGATGGATCTGACAATGTGGCATTCGAAGTGAATCTGATGTGATGATAAGGCGTAACCACAAGCCTCATCAACCGGTAAATGACAGAAATCGGGTAGGTAGCATGGCTATGTAGGTCGCACCTATTAGGGTGTATAATCACCTGATCTAGAGTTTCATTTATTTCAAAAAAATCTATTGTTGATGCTGTCCTACTCGAGAAACGGTTGCTGATCCCAAACGTTGGTGATATACATTCGATACACTCAAGCGAAATGAGTGGTCGGTCATGTGTGGCTGGGTTGCAAGATGTTCTTGTTGAACCCAGTGTATTCCTTTCTAGAGGTACACTAGCGAAAGGTGGTTCCATACCTTGTCATAGTTGGAAATCCATTACCCAATACGTGCTTGCGATATTGATTGTATACTATATATGTAGAACGTGAGATGAAAGCGTTTCTGCTAGATGATTATTATATCGTGGTTGATAGACATTATTATAATATCAAACGGTTTTTTATATAAAGATAATTTGGATTCTCATAAGGGAAAAACACGTTTCGTTATTTGGCGTGGTCTTATGAGATATCATTTACCTGCTTGAACTGTTTTAAACTGTTTTACTCATACCAGTCCCATGATTGACCCGGAGTTTATTTTGTTTTGTTTTCCCTAAACTCTTGGGTTCCCAATTTTGTACGCGCAGTCAAGTAGTCGGGATGTACAGATACTTGAAGAGCTGGAGCAGAAGGCTTCAGGATCATATAGCTATAGTTTATTTCCGCTGTGTTGTAAGTGATGTACTTTGAAATGATATGTATATTCAAATACAGATATATATTTCAAGTTATGCTACATATATTATATGTTTTCGTTCCGCTATGAGGTTCGTGTTACTCTGATGTTGTGTTCTTCTTCTTCTTCTTCTGTTATAAGTTTATATCTTATCTATTTTCACCCTCTAATTTCTTTCATTAACTACCGGTATTTTCGATCCTTGGATGTTCGATATGTGTTGTATATCGGATAACCAAGATCGCATTTTTTCGGGTCATTACAGTACCCTATCCTACTATGTCGCCATATAGGTTTACAACTAAAATTGAAAAATGTCGTGTTGGAAATTGTATTTTCACCATGGGTCAAGGAAAGTGATGGCCTCCTTACCGATTCAGATCACCACTAGCAAGATGACCCAGGACTCAGACTCTGGTGAGCCCTTGGATCCTATAAGGCCGGTCCACACCTAACTTTTGTGGATTGGTTATTCCTGAACATACATTAACCAGTCCTATCAGACCTATCACTTGGCCATTGGAGACCAATCATATCCGATATGCCAATTTCCATTATCCACAAAAGTAAAAATGTATGGGATCCATACCATGACACAACTTCGAGCTAGAAAGAAACGTATGCACTCCTTGCGTCTCTTATCCCGTTTTTGACTCATACCGGCGTGTGAGGCTCGCAAATTAACGCACAACATAAAGCTATGCTACTTAAAGCCGTGCTTTGATCATCATCCACAAGGTCCTGCTTTTCAACAAAAGCCTTGATCATTTGCATCTTAACATGCCACATTGTCAACTCATGCCATACAACTGATTTCCATCAATATATAACCTCTAAGCTCAATGTCTCAGAGAAGGGTGTTAAGCAAGAGAATAAATTCTCCGCCACCAAACAGATACATATTTAACAGAAATCAATCAATACAGAATAAAGTACAATGTCATACATTATCCATTTACAAATTCGTTATGGGTCTGAACGAAACCTGAGGCACCTTATTCCAGGTCCCACATGTCCAATACAGGAGAGAGGTCCTCGCATATCAGATCGATCTCCAAGTACGTCTGGACGATCACCACTTATTACCTTTTCTTGGGTATATAGCCCAATCAAGACATCAGTAATCGTCCAAATGATGTGAAGATCTCCAGTCTTCAACCGTCGTCTTCACCATGGACTTACAATCGTCATATTAATTATTCAGAATGGGTTAAAACCGGTCTTTTCGAACAATTCTCATATCTTATAATCAAGTGCTATAAAAACACATTATACGCCTCATAATAATTCAGAATATTCTTTTATTCAAATATTCATATCTTTGAGTAAAGGTTCCCATTAATTTTATCAAAGATAAATTCTTTTAAATTCATTCTTTAATCTTCCTTTGGAAATCATTTCAAAAGATTTTATTTTATCTTTTCACAACTTAAAACAAATAAAGGTTTATCAACTAGTCATGATTAGCGAATCTCACCGAAGTAATCATTTATTTTATCATCCCAATCCCAACCTATTCGTCCCAAGGAGAAAAAATGGTAGTACTCCATATTTATCACCCAAAGTGATCTCAGTAAAAATAATTACCATTCGACGCTTCAAATCTATTTAAAGATTTAACTATCGCATGGAGTAAAACTGGCGGTTCTCCATTCTCGACATTTCCTTGAATTCGGTAAATTTAGTTACCTCATTCACAATTCCAATCTAATAAAAGCTTCATTAAAACTACGTTTAGTTTTAATCTCGGAAAATCATTACTTAATGATTATTCAACTTTCAGGAAATTAATCCTGCTTTTTCTTGGGTTAAAGAACCAATGTCACTTAAAACATGGTTCATGATAAACCCAAATCATCTTCCATCAAAATGGAATCTTCATGAAAATCATAGCATGATAGAATCGATATAAATTTCCGTATCGGACTAATACTACAAACAGAATAACGACAAAGCCTTTTTAAATTCCATAAATAGTAAACGTCTTCCTTCATAGAAGCTCATCTCGATTATCACTAAATCGAATTCCATTCAATTCCATTTTCTTTTATTAAATTGGAAAACTTTACTTTGGAAAATTTCTATTAAATCTTAGAATAAAGATTTATAAATTCCAAATATTAACTTCACTGTTAATCGGGTTTAAGAACTAATGTTGTTTAAAACACTGTTCACAATCAACCCAAAATCAACTTCCGTTTAATTCCAATTTCAATTGTTAACTGGAAAACTTCATTAAACCTTAGTTAAAAGAATTATCCTTTTCTCAACTGGGTTTAAGAAGAGTGTTAATAAAGAAACCATTCACGACAAACCCAAAATCCAATTGATATTAAATACAAGGTTCTAAATAGAAAGTATATTGACTTATCTTCAATATCAAATTCTGGGGTCAACGGATATCGTATTGGGAATAACGATATCTGTATCTTCCTAATTCCTCAACAATATTCGTGTAATCACAGAATCCAATATCGAAATATTCCGAAGATTATTTCCATTGAAATCCAATCCAATTCATTCTTTGGAATAATTCTGGTTATCAACACCATTTCAATTCATTTCAGTTCCTTTTCGTGTCCATCCAAAATCGGGCATCAAAATCATATTTTTCTTCTTCACTGAATATTGTTTTTAAAATATTTGTATATACTCTGAATCAGAATATGATTCAATCAATTACCATATAATTTTATTTATATGGGGTTCCATACATCTCATGAATTCAAAATAGTGATTAACAACTATTTTACATCCAATTCACATCCAGAATGTAATCTACAACTGCATAAGCATTAAATAATTAAATAACACTTACGACGGCCTATCAATCAATCGACCGACATACAACTAAACACAAGGGAGATGTGTGAAGTTGTTATCATCCCCAGACCCATGTGGGGTTTTCAATCAACATCCAATGATTATCATTTGCATACTTGGGCAATGTGTAAAATTATCGTCCCTATATCCATGTGGGGTTTACATCACAATCCATGTCAACTTATCCAACATTTTCACAGTTTAATATAGTGGTAACTATAAAACTGTAAACATCCATCAACCATCAAACAAATATTGCAATCACAGGCAATCAACATATATATTTTGTCACAGCTATAATAACCGTAAAAATAGTTTGAGTGAGAGAATTCTCACTATTGGTTTTCACTCCGTCATTCTTTAATTTATGATTTATAAAATTGATTACGTACGCAACTGGCTATTGAGATCTGCGAATCAGAGAAACTGACAAGTCACAAACGAAGTCGAAATGGGCCAAAACTCGGTCGGGAAAGAGCCTGGATGCATCTAAATTGTTGACCGTGGTCTCCACTGGTCAACATTTCAAAAACCGATTCAGACGTCTGAATCATTTAGGTCAGACGTCTGATCTGGAATTTTCAGAAACCAGCAAGGATTTAGTTCATTTTCAAGCCATTTCAGACGTTTGAATTAAAATTCAGACTTCTGAACTAAGAATTTCAGAAATATGTATTTTGTTGCTTGAAACTATAATTATTTGGAGCAAGTCAGACGTCTGTCCTAAAATATTCAGACATCTGAATCCTATTCCAAGGCACCGTTTGTCTTGAAAATATGTTCAAAGTGATATCAACTCATCCCCGAAGGCCTATGATGTTATGTACATGCAAATTATCCTTCTAAAACTCACCGAGGTAGCTCATAACACCAAACTCACATGCATAAACATTAATACAAGAGATCTGCGATGTTTTTTTATTATGAATTCTGAAACGGACAAATTTTCCAACCAAAGCAAATCAAATGAAATTCAAGCGACTTGTGAAGACTTAGAACTTTTTCGGGGCGGCAACGAAGCTTCACAACATCACCAAATCAACTCGAAACATATGAATTAGATCGTGTGGACAATCCATATCATATTTTTCAATTCTGTGAAACTTACACGAATGAACCGTAAAGTGTATACATCTTTAACCAATTCATACGCATATACACAACTCTAAATGAACCTAAATGACACTTTACAAGCCAATAGTTTGTGGCATGGATGCTAAGAACTCACAAAGATCTCTCCTTTGCTTGCTAGAAGCAAGAAATCAATCCAATGACAAGCTAGAACAACACCTCTTCGATAAAAACACTAGAATCAACAACCTATGATCGTATGAACACATTTCCTAAGAATTTGGTTTAGGAAATCATCACCAAATTGAAGAGGAAACAAGTTGGAGAAAATGAAGAGGAGGATGAAGAAGCTTACTCATGTTATCTCTTTGATTTGGGCTTGGATTTCCAAAACCTAGCTTAGGAATTTTAATTTCCCATTCCCTATCCCCATTTTTGCAATTTTTGCTAAGTGTTGGAGAATTAATGAAGAGGAGGCCTATGGAGCACTTAAGTGAATGGGTTAGGTTTAGCCAACCAAGACTCAGCCAAGGTGCCAAATCTCCAAAGCTCGGAGTATTTCGAAGCTTATACTTTTCGATCACGTAAATGACGTTTTGAACTCAATGGAAGTGGTTTCATTGAAAACAGGAGTCGTTTGCAAAATGTAACTTTTATATGGGCTATATATAATATTAAAAATAAATATAAATTTCATAGCGACTATTCTAAATTTTAATTAAGTCATAACTTAAAATGTATAAAGTGAAATCTCCATTTCATATACTCGTTAGAAAGTTATAATTCAGAACATCTCAACGTTTCTTGTTTTATCAAATTCTAATTTATATTGAATTTTATATACTCATTCAAAGTTTAAAATCGAATTTTCAAACTACCACGCCATTTCGAGTTACTTTTAATTAAATTTTATGTTTATAAGTTCTAACTTCGATTTAACTAAATTTTAAATCGTTTAATCTCCAAATAACTCATCTAATATATTTAATATCTATGGAAATCAATTAAAAATAAATTTTAAATTGGTTCCAAAATTCTAGGTTGTTACAATCTCCCCCACTTAAAATCTTTCCATCCTCAAAAAGGAAGAAGGGACTAAAGGTCGTTTACTTAACCAACTCAACCTTCGCTTGACTCAAGTTCTTTAACTTTTCAGTTTCTAAGAACTGTCTAATTTTTTGAAATTTGGCTAACGCCTTAAATTTTAAAAATTTCGCCATAACATCCTTCGTACGGGTTGATCGGTACAACCATAAACGACCTCTACAGGCTCTTATATATCAAAAGAAATTCCAAAAGCCAAGCAGTTAGCCAATCGGATCATAAAATCATCTAACCCAATCAATATAGTAAACATGTACCTATTGATAAGACGTACAATTTTATTCCTCTTCTTAGCTTCCATGTGATAACCTGTATAACATATATACGTGTACGTATATCCAGTTCCAATCAAATTTCAATTCAGTTCAACTTTAAATTTGATTTGGCTTCTTTTACCTTTCATTTTCACATTGTTTTTATTGTTCCAGTATTTTAATTAATCAACTAATTATCATCCTTCACAACCAAAAATCAATTAGTTGATTAGCTTTTCAAATATATAACTTCTATATATACTCAAAAATCATATTTCAATGCCAAATCACAACATAAACCCTAACTAATTTTTTGGTTATCACACTAGTCAATTGGAAATATATAGATATCCCACTTTCGAAACTCGAACATAAATATTGATGATACAATAGTAATCATCAGGATCATCTTAGGGCGACTAGAGTGTGATTCTATATCTACCCAGTATATTTGAGACTTCCAATATAAGTTCATGACGCGTATATGCAAAATCTTCTTATACCCGATAGTCCAAATTCAAATTCTAATATAATATTTAAATCTTTATAATAAGATATAAATTTCAAATCTAAACTCGTTTCTAGAAATAACACTCTTCCAACTCATTTTAGGGCATTACTAACCCTATCTCTAACGAGTTACTCTTATAGGATATTACTAATCCTATCATCGATGAATTCTCTCGTTCAGTTCTAATATGACTTGTTCTCGTGCTTTGTAAAGCAAAGCTCTGATACTAAACTGTCACGCTCCAGACTTCCCCGATCCCGGAAGAGACGGAGAAGCCGGATTGTGTTGAGAGCACGAAACATCGAAACACAAACATGAGAATATTTCATTGGTATTACAACAATTTACACCAAAGTACAAGATATATCAGAGTACGAATAAATAACACACAGTGGAAAATATTAGAGATAAAATACACCAATTTAAAATTTATAAATACAATGCTCAGCGGAAATACATCAATTAACACAACTGAATGCAATACACGAATACAAAGCTTTCCGAATATAGCTCCAGCTGTAATCCAGGATCCTGTGAAAAGAAATATCTACAAATCCAAAACTATAGCTACCCGGGTGGAAAATATGGTCAATAGAAATAATAAACTCTGAGTCCATCATGGAACTGGTGTGAGAATTAAAACAGTTATTAAATCTTTACTTTAAAAGTTGGGAAATTATGGGACCACGCCGTATAACACGGAATGGGTTTACTCCATATGAATACTAGTTTAAGACATAAAACCATGCAATGCTTTTGGAAAAATGAAGCTATTATAAGAATCAGGTCCCATCACACAATGCAACACAAACCAAAGGATAGAGTTTTACCTTATAATAGCCAAACATACCTGATACGCTTTAAAACAAATCATTTTGATATTACTATAAGTGCATAGTGTCAAATACAACTTCAAGTATAAATGTATCAATCATAGACGGCATAGTACCTCATCCTACTATGTCGCCATATAGGTTTACAACTAAAACCGAAAAATGTCGTATTGGAAATTGGATTTCCACCTTGAGTCAAGGCAAGGGATGGTCTCCTTACCTATTCGGATCACCTCTAGCAAGATGACCTAGGACTCAGACTCTGGTGAGCCCTTGGATCCTGTAGACCGTTCCACACCTAACGTTTGTGGATTGGTTATTCCTGAACATATGTTTCTCGATCCTATCAGACCTATCACTTGGCCATTGGAGACCAATCATATCCAAGGCGCCTCATTCCTTCATCCATATAAGTAAACATATTTGGGCTCCATACCATGACACAACTTCTAGCTAGAAAGAAACGTATGCACTCTTTACGTCCCTTATCCCGTTTTTGACTCATACCGGGGTGTGAGGCTCGCGAATTAACGCTACAATACAAAGCTATGCTACTTAAAGTCGTGCTTTGATCAACATCTACAAGGCCCTGCTTTTTAACAAAAGCCTTGATCATTTGCATCTTAACATGCCACATTGTTAATTCATGCCACACAACTGATTTCTATCAATATATAACCTCTAAGCTCAAACATCTCAGAGAAGGGTGTTAAGCAAGTGAATACATTCTCCGCCACCAAACAGATACATATTTAATAGAAATCAATCAATGCAGAACAAAGTACAATGTTAGACATAATCTGTTTACAAGTTCGTTCTGGGTCTGAACGAAACAGGAGGCACCATATTCCTCGTCCCATATGTCTAATACAGGAGAGAGGTCCTCGGACATCTGATCGATCTCCAAGTACGTCTGGACGACTACTTATTACCATGTCTTGGGTGTACAGCCTAATCAATACATCATTAATCATCCAAACGATGTGAAGATCTCCGTTCTTCAACCGCCGTCTTCATCGCCAACTTACAATCGTCGTATTAATTATTCAGAATAGGTTAAACCCGGTCTTTCCGAATAATTCGCATATCTTATAATCAAGTGCTATAAAAACACATCATATGCCTCATTCCAATCCAGAATATTCTTTTATTTAAATATTCATATCTTTTGGGAAAGATTCCCAGTAATTTTATCAATGATAATTTTTTTAAATTTATTCTTTAATCTTCCTTTGGAAATCATTTCAAAAGATTTTATTTTATCTTTCCACAGCTTAAAACAAATTAAGGTTTATCAACTAGTCGGGATTAGCGAATCCCACCGAAGTAATCATTTATTTTTATCATCCCAACCCCAACCTATTCATCCTATGGAGAAAAACTGGTAGTACTCCATATTTAACACCCAAAATGTTCTCGGTAAAATTAATTACCATTCGATGCTTCAAATCTATTTAAAGATTTAACTATCGCATGGAGTAAAACTGGCAATTCTCCATTCTCGACATTTCCTTGAATTTGGTAAATTTGGTTACCTCATTCACATTCCAATCTAATTAAAGATTCATTAAAACTACATTTAATTTTAATCTTGGAAAATAATTACTTCATGATTATTTAACTTTCTGGAAATTAATCCTGCTTTTACTTGGATTAAAGAACCAATGTCACTTAAAACATGATTCACGATAAACCCAAATCATCTTCCATCAAAATGGAATCTTCATGAAAATCATAATAGTATAGAATCGATATGAATTTCTGTAATGGACTAATACTATAAACGGAATAATAGCAAAGCCTTTTAAATTCCATAACTAGTAATGTCTTCCTTCACAGAAACTCATCTCGATTATCACTAAATCGAATTCCATTCAATTCCAATTTCTTTTATTAAATTGGAAAACTTTACTTTGGAAAATTTCTATTAAATCATAGAATAAAGATTTATAAATTCCAAATCTTAACTTCATTGTTAATCGGGTTTAAGAACTAATGTTGTTTAAAACATTGCTCACAATCAATCCAAAATTAACTTCCATTTAATTCCAATTTCAATTGTTAATTGGAAAACTTCATTAAACCTTAGTTAAAAGATTTATCCTTTTCTCAACTGGGTTTTAGAAGAGTATTATTAAAGACACCATTGACGACAAACCCAAAATCCAATTTGATATTAAATATAAGGCTCTAAATAGAAAGTATATCGACTTATCTTCAATACAAAATTCTGAGATCAACAGATATCGTATTAGGAATAACGATATCTGTATCTTTGAAATTCCTCAACAATATCTGTATAATCACGGAATCCAATATCGAAATATTCCAAAGATTATTTCCATTGAAATCCATTCCAATTCATATGCTGGAAAAATTTTGGTTACCAAAACCATTTCAATTCATTTCAGTTCTCTTTCGTGTCCATCCAAAATTGGACATCAAAATCATATTTTGCTTCTTCACTGAATATTGTTTTTAAAATATTCGTATATACTCTGAATCAGAATGTGACTCAAGCAATTACCTTATAATTTTATTTATATGGGTTCCATACATCTCATGAATTTAAAAATAGTGATTAAAAACTATTTAACATCCAATTCACATCCCGAGTGTAATCTGCAACTACATAAGCATTAAATAATTAAATAACACTTATGACGGCATGTCAATCGATCGATCGACATACAACTAAACATATGGGAGATGTGTGAAGTTGTTATCATCCTCATACCCGTGTGGGGTTTTCAATCAACATCCAATTATTATCATTTGCATACTTAGGCGATATGTAAAATTATCGTCCCAATACCCATGTGGGGTTTACAACACAATCCTTGTGAACTTATCCAACATTTTCATAGTTTAATATAATGGTAACTATAAAACTGTAAATATCCATCAACCATCAAATAAATATTGCAATCACAAGCAATCAACATATATATTTTGTCACAGCTATAATAACTGTAAAACTAGTTTGAGTGAGAAAATTCTCACCATTGGTTTCCACTTCCTCATTCTTTAATTGATGATTTATAAAAATGATTACGTACGCATCTGGCTGCTAAAATATGTGAATCAGAGAAATTGACAAGTCACAAACGAAGTCGAAATAGGCCGAAACTCGGCCGGGAAAGTGCCTGGATGGATCTAAACTATATTGACTGTGTCAACAGTTCAAAAGAAGATTCAGACGTCTGAATCATTTAGGTCAGACGTCTGAACTGGGATTTTCATAAACCAACAAGGATTTAGTTCATTTTCGAGCCATTTCAGACGTCTGAATTTTTCCGGTTAGACATCTGAATTAAAATTCATACTTCTAAACTAAAATTTTCAGACTTTTGAATTCTGTTGCTTGAAACTATAATTATTCGGCCAGTTCAGATGTCTGCCCCAAAATATTCAGACGTCTGAATCCTGTTCCAAGGCACCATTTGGCTTGAAAATATGTTCAAAAGTAATATCAACTCATCCCCGAAGGCCTATGACGTTATGTACATGCAAATGAGGCTTCTAAAACTCACTGAGGTAGCTCATAACACCAAACTCACATGCAAAAACATTCATACAAGATATTTACGATGGTTTTGATTGTAAATTCCAAAACGGACAAATTTTCTGACCAATGCAAATCAAATGCAATTCAAGCGACTTGTGAAGACTTAGAACTTTGCCGGGGCGGCAACGAAGCTTCAAAACATCATCAAATCAACTCAAAAGATATGAATTAGATCATGTGGACAATCCATACCATAATTTTCAATTCTATGAAACTAACACGAATGAACTGGAAAGTGTATACATCTCTAACCAATTCATAGCGTATACACAACTCTAAATGAACCTAAATGACACTTTACAAGCCAATAGCTTGTGGCATGGACACTAAGAACTCACAAAGATCTCACCTTTGCTTGCTAGAAGCAAGAAATCAATCCAATGACACGCTAGAATAACCTCTCTTCGATAAAAACACTAGAATCAACAACCTATGATTATATGAACACATTTCATAAGAATTAGGTTTAGGAAATCATCACCAAATTAATGAGGAAACATGTTGGAGAAGATGAAGAGAAGGATGGTGAAGCTTACCCATGTTGTCTCTTTGATTTGGGTTTGGATTAGCAAAACCTAGCTTAGGAATTTTAATTTCCCATTCCCTATCCCCATTTTTCCAATTTTTGCTAAGTG
Source organism: Allium sativum (assembly GCA_030737875.1). Classification (NCBI taxonomy): domain Eukaryota; kingdom Viridiplantae; phylum Streptophyta; class Magnoliopsida; order Asparagales; family Amaryllidaceae; genus Allium; species Allium sativum. Next base: position 170,333,486 of record CM060924.1, on the reverse strand, counting down.
TTGGAGAATGAATGAAGAGAAGATGCCTATGGAGCACTTAAGTGAATGGGTTAGGTTTAGCCAACCAAGACCCAACCAAGGTGCCAAATCTACGAAGCTCAGAATATATCGAAGCTTATAATTTTCGAGTAGGTAAACGATGTTTTGAACTCCATGGAAGTGGTTTTACTGAATACGGGAGTCGTTCGCGAAATGTGACTTTTCTATGGGCTATATATAACATTAATAATATATATAAATTCAATAGTGACTATTCTAAATTTTATATAAGTCATAACATATAATGTATAAAGTGAAATCTCTATTTCATATACTCGTTAGAAAGCTATAATTCAAAACATCTCAACGTTTTTTGTTTTATGAAACTCTTATTTATAGTGAATTCTATATACTCATTCAAAGTTTAAAACTGAATTTTCAAACTATAGAGCCATTTCGAGTTTGTTTTAATTATATTTTATGTTTATACGTTCTAACTTCGATTTAACTAAATTTTAAATCATTTATTCTCCAAATAACTCATCTAAAATATTTAATATTTATGGAAATCAATTAAAAATAAATTTTAAATTGGTTCCAAAATTCCGAGTTGTTACATCAATGGTTGCGACGTTTTATGTATGTCGACTTATGTATCATATTTTTATTTTTAAAACTATTTTTCAAGTGTTTAAACATATATTTTATTCTGGAAATTCTTGAAATAAAAACTAGTGTTTAAAATAGATTTTCTAAAATATAAAAACATAGTAATATATAATATGAACGTATTTTTAATGTTATATGATTTAAAACTTATAAAACTATATTACTATAAATTATAAACTTATATATATTAGAACTTTACAAACAAATGTGTTTGAAATCATATGTAAGATAATAGTTTGACATTAGAATTTGAAAATCAGAATTTGAAATTTGGAAATCAGAATTTGAACCTGGAGTGATATCCAGAGTCTTACATATAAACCAGACTCAATTACTATATTTTTTTGAACTCTTGAAATCTTGATAACTTGATAACTTATAAGTCTTGAATTTCTTTTGAATCTGAATCTCTTGAAACTCTAAAAATTGTCCAGTCTTCTGTATTTAAATCTTGTATATAAATACAACATATATATATATATATATTCTAGATATAAATGTTAGTATATATTTTATAATCAATTATAATGATAATTGAAATAAGGTTGTTGTCATCAAAACTCCATTCTCCAACAATCTTCCCCTTTTTGATGATGACAACCTTGATTTTTAAATTATTCATACCTATTGATACTTTTGGTCTGGTCCTTCGAATACTCCTCCTTTCACCATGAATCCTACATACTCCCCTTTAAACTAAACCTAATTAATCGTTATTTTATAATTTCTCCACCTTTTTCATCAACAAAAAGAAACTCTAAATATAGTCCCGCTAAATCTATATCATAAATAATTATATCCTATATCTTCCTATATATTCTAAGGAATAATACTTAATTCTATTCAAATATACATGACTCCCCCTAAATTCATGTCTATATTATCCTAATTATTAAATTATAAACAAATCCATCAATCTAAGTATTATAGTTATTACTTACAAATATTTCAATTCATATATACAAGACTTAAATCCAAGCATTATTTACTAACTAGTTCAATCAAAAAAACCAATCAAACAAATCATACCAAACAATTCAAATATCTCTTAGAACTTTGACCTATTCGTCTCCTCCAAAGATTGGATCTTCTTGATGACTTCTCAATCTTCATCTTATTTTGTAGGTGGTGCTTTTGCGAGATTGTTGTCTTCGTCTTTAAAAAGAGAAGATATTAGCCAACGGATGACATCAAAGTGCTTCTCGTGATGTTCAACCATCTTCATTTGACTCAATTCGAGATGACGCTGATTTCGTAGTATTATAGAAAGAATATTCTTGAATGAATTCAATGTTTCTTCAAGATTCTCACTCAAATTATGAATAGATTTTCCATACTTTGATATTATAGAAAAGAAATGATTAGAGAAGGAAAAAATTTGGAATAAATTTTTCTGGAAGAAGGAGGTGTTTATAAGGTCTGGAATTATGTGGAAATGGATAGACATTAGTTAGTTAATTAAATTTAAAATTCTGAACAAATTTGAAAAACTGGCCGTTATATGTCGACATGCTTAAAAATGTATGCCGATATACCCTAGTCACTGTTTGGTTATTTTCAATTTTTAGTTAGTTCTTATTATATTATTTTAACTTATTTAATTATAATGTATTTTTTTACAGTAAATTAAAGATTGTTTTGTCAAAAATAAACACCTTCCATTACTACATGAAAGCAAATTCATTCAATTAATACATACTAAATATGAGATTCAAAAGAAAATACAAGTAAATACGAAAGATAACATAAAGTAGATAAGTTTATATTTCAGTGGATGATGAGGAGGAAGATGATATTCCAAGTTTTCTTCCTATTTTGCCAATGAACTTAGACATATGGGTAAGAGTCTTTTTTATTTTATTTTGGTTCTTGGCTAACTTGGCTTGATTTTGAACAAGCATTTCTTTGGATATAGTTCTAGTATTAGATGGACACTCTATACTTTCCAAAGATGTTTCTTCTTCCTCTTCGATATCCATAGGATTTTCTTCATACTGTTGTTACGAACGAGCTTGTTTATCTTTGAATGTTTCATAAGTCTCAAAGGTTATTGGAATTTGCATTAGAAAAATATTTTTCAAGTTAAAGACCTTCCTTGGTACAAATCCAACTCCTTTAAGATCAACTCCAAAATATTTAAAGATACGAGTGAGGTAAACTCCATGATAAAGAGTATTTTCTCTTGTGGACATTTCTTTGGGCTTAAATTCTTTCAAAAACACATTGGCCCAGTTGATGTCATAAACACCAAAAATAACTAAGAGAGATTTTTGAAATTTGTGGGTAGGGTTGTTGAAATTCCAGAACGAGGAGTGATGGTATGTTGGACGAGGAGGTTGACGATTCTTGCTTTTGGGCAAAAAAGAAATTTTTAAATCCATGTTTTGATCGCTTTCAAAAATGTGATGATAAGTTTCCAAATCCTTTTCATTAATTTCGAATTCCAAAAAATATGAGCCCGTACACTTACAATTTAATACAGTACCTAAAATTTCACAATCCAAAATGATTTGAGTGCCTTTTATGCTACTCCATACTTGATTTTCATCTCCTTCGTAAAAGCCACAACACAAATTTGTATAAAACATTTTGATGAGATTCAGATAACATACTTCATTATTATCCCGAGCGTCAACCAAGCTAAGGACTTCATTTTGATGAAAAACAGAATGAAGATCATAAGAGGTAAAATCTTCAAATATAGAGAATGCTCCCATATTGACTTTTCCATTGCCATGTAGTCAACATAGGCTTGAATAGCTTCGTTATCATTGAAGAGATGTCTTTGAGGGTTTTGGACAATCTCTTATTTTTTTGCGTGCTAGAGTAAGCCATTAAAGATTTGTTTTGAAAACTATAGATATGAAGAAAGTTGTTTGAATTTTGAACTAGAGGTAGAGAGAATAGGATGAAATAGATAAATAAATAGATGTTGAATGGACACAACTTTTCAAAAATTAAAGACACCTTTCAGACCTTGGGAGTTGGTGAAAAGTTGGGGGGAAGTTTTAAAGTTCAAACTTTTGAAATTCAACATTTGAATTTCATTTGCTGGCCTATATTTCGACATGTTGATTTCTGTATGTTGACATACCTATTGGTTTTCAAAAGATATGTTGATATGACTTTGTTTTAATATGTTAATGTTTTTATATTCCAGGTTTTACTATTTCCTGAAACAATATTAATCCTAACACTCATTTAAAAAATTAATTAATATTATTATATTATATTTATTATTATTATTTATGAATTTCAAAATTCAATTCAATTTTAAAGATCAAGTTTGAATTAAAGTTCAAGTTTGAATTTTAGAGTTTAAATTTCAAATTCAAACAAGGCAAACAATCAAAACATCCGTTCATCCAAATCAACCAAACAATTAAAAATTAATTAGGTGTATCTGGTTTTTAGATCTAATTCTTTGATATTTTTTGAATTATGAATCGTTGGGAAACGCATATTTGAATTTACTGTTTTTGGCTCTTCATCACTTAATGGTGAATCTGAATCGTCTAAAGTTGCTACATATGCCCTTTTTCTTTTCTTTGACGAATTACTATTATTTATTTATTGATATGATTTATCTGGATATGGAAACATTCTCTTTATATGAACTAGTTTGTTGTAGTTATAATATCTATCATCATTTCTTCCCAAACCCCCTTAAGTTATTTCTTAGAAAATAATTTCTCCTTTTATATCTCAGAAATTTTATGAAATTCCTTGTTATTAAAGCAATTTCTTCATCGTTCTCACTGCTTGAATCAGAACCACTTATCGCTTTGAATGTTATAGATTTATTTTATGTAGGCTTATTTTCCTATCTTTTCTGTAGTTGGACTTTGAACGACATCAAGTTTCCAATTAACTCCTCGATCTTCATTTCACTAACATTATTGGGTTCTTCAATTGCCAATATCTTCTGATCCCATTCTAGAGTCAATGAGTTAAGTATTTTTCTAACTTGGCCTTCTTCTGAATAAGCTTTTAGTAATGCTATTAATGAATGCACGATCGCTTGGAATCTACAATACATATCGCAGATAGATTCATTCTTATTCATTTTGAATAACTCAAACTGATTAATTAACATTAATATCTTTGTCTGTTTAACTTTATTGGTTCCTTCATGAGTAACTTATAATGTTCTCCATATTTCATAAGCAAATTTATAAACTGACTCTATTAAATTTGTTTCTATCTAATGAAAAGAATAACATATTCATGGCTTTAGAATTATTTTTTGTAGCAGCCTTTTGTTCATTAGTCCATTGTGCAAAATTAGTAGTGGGTTCAACATATTCAGTCTGTGTGCTATTTCATGTGTCTACTCCTACTGATTGTAAATATATTTTCATTCTACATGCTCAATGTAAATAATTACTACCATTAAATAGTGGTTGTCTCACTACAACAAACTGACCATATTAGATCGGTGGAAGACCGTTGTAAAATACATTTTAAACTGTGGGGTAACCGTCGTATATTAAGAAATTGTAATAGACTGAAATCACTATTTTTCACCGTTGTGATAAACTTTATTACAACTGTTATGCACCGTTGTTGTTATAATTTTTACAACTGTTTAAAACCGTTGTGATATATTTTATTACTAGTATTATTTTACAGTTGTAACATATCCACTAATTATATGCACACACATATATATATATTTATATATATCATATATACAACAATAAATAGATAAATAACATAAGAAATAAATGTAAGTTTCAAGGCATTATGACCTATTCATTAATGAAAATCACAACTTTATATCCAGAATACAAATTATAAATCATGTACCGTATAAAATTGTATAAAATTACAACTGTCCTCCTCATTTGCCTCTGAAAGCCTTTAACCCAATTACAAATCCCAATTACCACATAAAAATGGAATCTCCTTCTTCATAAGTTATGGACTTTGGTTCGTTGTCTAGGTTATTAGTTTCCATCTTGTAGCTCTTCAGTCTGGACTCGGGGTTCTGTAGTTCTCAATAAAAATGAAGATAAATGTAACGACTCGCATTCTGTGCATCGAAGGATCATAGAATATTTATTTCTTTCACATACGAAGTCGTATGGTCATGTAATTTGGGAGATGACTATTGGGGTCATTTCCCATGTTCATGATTTTTGCCGATTTTTAAATGACCGTTTTGCCCCTATGTGATTTTGTTACGACCATAACTTTTGATTGGAAATGAGTTTTGACCTGAACCCACTTCCATTAGATCTGGATGATGGTTTAGCTTTCCGTAGAGTGGTCATATGTGAAAAACAGACTTATCGTTTGGGAGATATGGATGAATTAAGGTTTAGAAGGTGAAAAACAGCTTAACCGGGCTTAATTGGGTAATTAACTGCTAGGCCCAGGGGGATTTCGGGATTTGGAGTATTTAAGGGCTGTTGGGGTTTAGAGAACACCCTTTTCTCATTTTTCAGACGCCACTTATCATCCCTCTCAACTTAGTAATGGCCTCCAACATCTAAAACACCTCTAAACCACTTTCTAATTGAAGATTTGGCTAAATTACATCAAATTAAGGAGAAATAGCACCAAATCAAGGTTGGAACTGTTGTATAGCCTTGGGGACAGCGCCAAACAGAAGATAATTTCAGATTTGGTATTTGTTTGTGGCTAAGGTGAGTGATTTGCATAGTTCCTCACTAATTATGGTTAATTAAGGGTAATTATTGTTAATTAGCTAATTTAAACATGATTAAATTCTGGAAAAATATTTATAAATTTCGGAATATTGTTTTAGGCCTTTGTTTGATCCGTTTTGACATATCATAGTGTTGCTTTGCTGTTTGTGGATAATTATACATGTTGCTATGACTGTATAGTATGCTTTGTGATTGATTACAAAAGTTAGAATGGTCGAAAACGCCGTCGTATGGCGTAAAACAGTCGCTGGAAGAGTTGCAGGAAATGTGCAGGACCCGGACCGGATTGCGCCTCCCTTCCACGACCCGACCTGATCGTGAGACCCCTTCACGAGACGCCATGCTCCATCCATCACGAACTGCTTCAGAAGCTAAGGAGCCGATGGCCAAGAACGATCACGAACCAGAAGCTCCGACCTGACCCGAAGCTTGGTCACGACCCGAACCGGTCTGGAGCAGGCATGAAGCAAGTCACGAACCGTGGGCCACCTACCCTCACCACGATCCAGCTTGGGCACCACGACCCGATCCGACGGGGGGAGCATGAACCAACAAAAAGGAGGCTGATGACTACGGACTGAACAAGGGGAAGAGAACCGATCCGAAAGGAAATTTGTTTCCGAACCAGATGAAGACCGATCCGGAGATGATGACCAAAACCCAAGGTGCAAAGGTAGTTCAAATGGGAAGTTTGTACTCAAGATCCAGTTGGGAACCAACGAGTTAACTTCATTAGTTGGGCTTTGCTGCGGGACGTGTACAAAGGGGTTATCGACGTCTATAGCTTTGATCCACCACCAAGACGGATGTTAGGTTACGTATCAGTGCAGTGGGGTAGTTACTAATCCATGGGGCAGAGTGATCGTAGCATGGCTATGAGCCAGTGCAGTGAAGTCGTCATGACTTCATGGGGCAGAGTGGACATAGCAAAGGATTAGTGGCTATGGATAAGTGCAGTGGGGTTGTTATGACTCCATTGGGCAGAGTGATCATAGCAAGGATTTGGGTGATCAAAGTAGTGGATATCGTATGCTTTACGCACAGAGTGAGAGTTGTGAGGATGGTTGCTATGCTTGATTGTTTGACATCACTATGACATGCACACCCCCACCCTCTTATTCTTTACACCATATGTTAGTGACACCTTAGAGTATTGTACAGTATGTAGTGCTAACTCTTTGGTTGCAGGTCCAGGTCCAGGTATGGTTTAATATACCTGTTATTATTCTGTTCTGCTGCTTATTGCTCATACCAAATTTTTGTCTGACCCAGAGTTTTATGTCTCCTCTTATTACTCTGGGTGCTCCTAAACGAGCAGAGTAGAGTCAGGTTAGCTGGTTATGCATGAGTAGCTGATCCGGAGAAGAGCAGGAGGTTTCTACGTATTATCTACATATATTCTCCTTGTGTTGTTGATGGTCACTGCTTTGGGCATTAGTAGTTTACCTTTCCTTTCTTTTGCTTTAGAGACAGTATTTTGAAGTTGTAATAATGGTTATGGATCATAAACTGTATTTTGGATTTCCGCTGCTATGATGATTATGGTTTAGTTTTCAGCTTATGCATTGTTTCGCCTGTTTTTTGTCAAGTATGTTATTATTATATTTTATTCCATGCGCTGTGAGACATTCTATAGGTTCCTTGTTAGTTCAAATTCCATTCTTTGGCGACCGTCCCATGCTGGTAGGACATCAGCACAACGCACTTTCATTGGAAATGTCGGCTGGTGCGGGGTGGGCCGTCACATTTGGTATTAGAGCTCTAGGTTGCGTAATTAACCTAGGGAAAGACACCAGGGAGAGATAATATGTATATGAGAGTGCGTATTTGTGATTATTTTTGTTTTCAAAAGCTATATATATACTATTAGTATAACTAAGGATGAAGTTGCACTGCACTGACACCACAAAGAGGATGGTTAATCGTTTTCTCCTTACAGATTGAACGTTGAGCCGATATACTAGGGGTACTGGTAGAGGAACTAATAATGGGAATGCTCCTGATATGAGGATGATGTTCACTAACCTCATGAGAGAGATGCTTAGGGATGTTCAGAGGGCAGCTCCTAATGCTGCAAATGGTGGTGGTATAGCGGTGCAGGCGCCTAGTGCCGATTTCGCCAAGCTATGCAAAGATTACACTTGTCTCGGTGGAAAGCCGTTCTACGGGACGGAGTCGACTACAGAAGATCGGGATTGGTTGGATAGCTATAAGTGTATCTTCGAAGACTTGGGTATCGACGATGCGATAAAGAGAAAGCTGGCATCTCGTCAGCTGTAAGGACGGACGATGAATTGGTGGAATGCTATTAAGGCAGCTACTCCAGAGGATCAAGTTACATGGGATCAGTTTAAGGCCCGATTTAGTGATAAGTTCATCCCAGCTGCCCAGAAGTCAGAGTTGTTTAAGAAATTTTTGGAGCTTAAGCAGAATGGTAGGGCAGTCTTAGAGTACATTGCAGGGTTTGATACTCTATCAAAATATGGGTTATCCCTTATTGATACTGCCGAGAAGAAAAATGAAAAGTTCATAACAGGCTTAGATCAGTACTTGGGGGAAAGGCTTATAAACCATGTCGATGAGACGTTTGAATCGATTATGGGGAAAGCTTTGAGATCAGAGAGTCTATACCCTAAGTCGAAGACTGAGGTTCATCTGCAGAGGAGCCAAAGCCGCAAGCAAGCGGTGGAGGCAAGAATGGTTCTCAGAATAAGAGAAAGAAGAATCAGACCAAGGATGTCCAGAAGAAAACGAATAAGAAAGATGTTGAGTGCTTTAGCTGTGGTAAGAAGGGCCACTATGCCAAAGAATGTCGGGCCAAACCAGCGGATAGAAAGTGCTTCAACTGTGGCTAAGTGGGACATCACAAGGACAAGTGTCCGCAACCCCCTAAGGAAAAACAGATTGTGAAAGCATATGCTATCAATGTTGTTCCTTCTTCGTCGAATGCCCCAACTGCGGCAGAGAAAGGAAAGAATGTCGTCATTCAAGGTATGCTTTCTGTTTATGACGTTCCTGTCACTACACCATAAACGTCATTTTGCAACGGCTTTGAGCCATTGCAAATGAAGTTAGCAACGATTTTAAGCCGTTGCAAAATAGGGGGTTGTAGAAATTTCGCAACGGACTGGAGCCGTTGCGAAATACCACTTTAGCCGTAGCGAAATATTATTTTGCAACTGCTAATGTCCATTGCAAATATTAGTTTCGCGACGGTTAAAGTCCGTTGCTAATTTGAAAGCAAAAATTCAAAAAAAAAAATACTGATTTTTTGATCTTTTCCAGCGGTTCAAAGCCATAAATTTTTACATTGTTCACAATCATATTTATCTATACATTGTGCACAATAATATTAATTTGTACATGATACAACACATTGTTCACAATCATATTAATCTATACACGATACAATACATTGTTTACAATCATATTAATCTATACATTGTTCACAATCATATTAATCCATACGAAGAAAGCAATAGCAATATTTTTTTACATGATACAATACATTGTTCACAATCATATTAATCTATACATTGTTCACCTATTTTGAACCATGCACTTTGTTGTCTTCGTCTTGAATTTTTTCTGAAGGATCATGCTCCTGTAGTTGCTGCTTTTCCTTATTTAGAAGTGAATCCTTGCTATGTGCATGAATTACTTCCCATCTAAGCGCCTATTCCTCTTGTTGCTGCCATTTACTCATGTGTACAAATGTACAAGGTTGCACGCCTGGCTTCTTTTTGGTTCTTGCGTGTTGCATTTTGAAGCTTAGCTACATTTTGGTGATCTTGTCTTTTCTTCTAGCAGCTGCTTCTCTCTTTGTATTGATTTCTAGTTGTGTGTGAGTCCTTATCTCCTCTTGCTGGTACCTTTCCGTATGTGTAAATATAAGAGTGCTACTGTCACATGAGTATTTTGTTTTGTTGCTGCTCTCTTTCTTCTGGTGTTGTTTCTCTCATGCATGCTTGAGTTTCAGGTCTGCATTTTTCTTCCTAAAGCTGCTGCCATTTTCTCCCTGATATATATATATATATATATATATATATATATATAAGTATTGACATTGAACTCTGCCACAGGACAACACTGATGAAAACAAGTAGACTGAATTAAAGATACATTACTATGTGTAAGCGTCTAGGTAACATAACAAATGATCTTAACTGCTATAATAGTATTTACCCCTTTATCTTCTTGTGTAGACAGGACAAAGCATCCCCACGACTCACTAATAATGCACCTCGCTAAATTTTCGTGTTTCAGAACTCAATGGAACACTTGTTATTAAACACCTACTGAAACCTCAAACTTGGACACTACCCATAATAAAAAGCAAAACGAACCACATTGCTCGAATCACTTAAATTACAACCTTACTTCACTCACTGCCAGCTTCAAAAATATCGTCCAACTTGGAGCAATTTAAACCCAAACAGAAGAGCAAGTGACATGCCAATCATGTAAAAGGCAACAATATTAGTCCAACCTACCAAATATTGCAAATCACAATCTCAAACTACACCTAGAAATATATGAAATCCAAATCATGCTAATGTAGTAATTAATTGCAAATCTCACTGAACTGAAATATAACTACAGTTACCTGATAGAATTCCTTGATTAGAATCTAGCTATATAGACATGGAGAGCAAAGGAATCATATAAAAAAATTGCTTAATAGTTTCAGTACCGTTAGTATATAGAATAGTTAGTGCATGTAAACTTATACTTTAGACTGCATAGATACTGCATTTTTGCATTATTGATATTTCCAACAATAATCTCATTTGACATGTGAGTTCTGTCGTTATGAACAAATGAAGAACTAAGGTAATAAAATTAAGATAGAATATGACATTTGAAAAAAGTTTGATTTCAACTATGAAATCATGTATGCAACTGAATCTGTATTGACACAAATAGACTGGTTTGTAAGTGCGTGTATTACTTTACCTGTGTGCGAAATGACTAGTCTATCATTCTAATCATAGTTTCTTACAACCAAATAATCTTCAAGCAATTTAGTGAACAAGTCTATTGTCATTGCAACAAACATAAACAACTTATAATTGTATGTAGAGCGAAGTTCACAGATAAGTTGATGCTCATCAATCACCATATAACGTTAACAACCATATAACCAGAAAAAAAGGATTAAGGTTTAAATCAAACTAGTTTACTATAATTGAAACAAAGAACATTAACAGCCACATAACCAGTAAATAAGGACTAAGGTACCTTTGATCAACTGGAAATAAGGTTGGTTAAAATTATGCTGATTTTTTAATTGACACTCCAAGCTTCACCAATAATGAAATGTGGAAGCAGCTCAATAGTGACTTTACTTTAGATCTAACCTTGTTAGAATCAATATCATGATTGTCTGCAAAAGTTATTGCAACTTTGTTAGCTACTCAGAGTCCAAACCATATACGTTTTGTTCCAGTGACTTCTCTGAACTTTTCCTTACTCAAAAGTTATTGCAGCTGACTTCATACAGTAAATGTAACACCCCACCTCCGCTAGGGTCACTCACAAAGGGAATGCACTAGCTTTGGTGGAGTATTATCTAGGTAAACATGCATAGAAATATTACAAGACAGAACATATAAAAACAGCGGAAGAAAACATGATTTCATTACTTAAAACCTTTTACATCAAAGTGTCATTAAATTACTTACATCGAAACCTGTCTTGCAATAATAAAGAAGCATAAAACCATAGTCATAAATTATTCCCCAAGTAAAGCAGTAAAATAGCCATAGCCAAGGAAAGCCCAAGCCATAGATGATAATCTTGAAGTAGAAAGATCCGCACTAAGTAGCAACATTTCCTCCCTGTAAACCTGGGGGGGGGGGGGGAGGAAGAAAAAGAGGCGAAACAAAACAGGGTCAGTCATAAAGACTGAGTAAGTCCTAGTGACTTTCAGCCTAAAAACAGGTAAGAGTAACATGACATGTATAAACCGAAAGTAAATATAAGCATGATGACAAGGTAAATAGATCAAACTAAGATAACAGGATAAACTCAAGTAACAAGATAACCAAGGTAACAGGATAAACAAGGTAAACTCGGAATAGCATCGCATGTCTAACGTCCTCTGCACCAACCGTACTAGCATCCTAACTCGTATCATCCCTTCCATGTATATGTATAGACCCTTGCCGTACATCGTATGGGTTCCATCACGTTATTCTATACTACTACAACGTAGTGTCACCATCCTTGAAGTCGCTCGGACTGCCATCCTTGTTCTGGCCAGATTCCCTTATCATGAATTATCGCGTGTTCAACTAGGATTTACGCCACCTAGGACCACTAAAGATTATGCTACCTATTGAACAATTTCTAGATTTGATTAGGGTTTATGCCACCTAGGACCACTAGGGATTACGCTACCTAATGGACGTTTTCGACTGAGGTTTATGCCACCTAGGACCACTAGGGATTACACTACCTATCGAACAACGCCCTACGTCACGCCTTAGTCGATCGGCTCCCTACAAGACCTAGCTCGTCGTGTGTCGGTGTCATACGGCCCAATCAAGAATGTAGCTACTCTGTGCTAGGTCCACCCTAGGGTGTATCAAGTCCTAGGGTGTCAACCACTGACACCATTCCAAGCACGCACAGTGTAAAACTACTGGTGCCCATGCCTTCTTTTTCAACTCCAGACTACGTGCACAACCATAGTCCGCCTGAACCTACAATGGCGCACCAAACTCAGCCGTCGTTTTGGTCGCTTACAATTAGCCCAGTAATCGTGCCCCACCCTAGCCTACTCCCTAGGGCATCGTGATACATCCAAGAGGGTTACTGCTGAAAAGGACCGCGTAACTAGGGTTTCCATCCAGCAGGTTAAGTGTTGTCATCTAAATTCAAAACTTAACCCTTATCAGTCTAGCATGTCCAGTTGGTTAAGTGTGGTCATTCGAGTTCGTGACTTAACCCGTCTACATGTCATGTCAAGATTGGCTAAGTGTTGTCATTCACGTTCATGGCTTAGCCCTACGAATCACGTGTCAAGTTGGTTAAGCGTATTCCAGCGGTTCATGACTTAACCCTATCCAAATCATCGTGTCAAATTGGTTAAGTATATTTAAGCTTAACCCCACCAAATTACCGTCTTAGATTGGTTAAGTATATTCAAGCTTAACCCCATCAGTTACCGTGTTGGTTTGGTTAAGTATATTCAAGTGACTTATGACTTAACCTCATCAGGTTACCGTGTTGGTTTGGTTAAGTATATTCAAGTGACTCATGACTTAACCTCATCAAGTTATCATGTTGGATTGGTTAAGTATATTCAAGCGATTCATGACTTAACCCCATCAAATTATCATGTTAGATTGGTTAAGTATATTCAAGCGATTCATGACTTAACCCCATCCACTAGTCAAATTATAATGGTTAAGTGTTACCTTCGTGAGTTTACTTAACCTTACCATGCCTCGCGTTATACTAGTCGGGTGTTATCGACCCATTCAGGTTAAACTAACCCATCCTCTAATCGTGTTATATGGTTAAGTGTCATCTAGAAATCAAGTTCATTTTTACTTAACCCACCCATCCACGTTATATTGGTTAAGTGTCACTAGTCTAGTCAAGTTACTTAACCCACCCGTCCATGTCATATTGGTTAAGTGTCATTAGACTAGTCAAGTTACTTAACCCAACCGTCCATGTCATATTGGTTAAGTGTTATTAGTCTAATCAAGTTACTTAACACACCCGTCCATGTCATATTCTTTTAATTATTTACTAATGCATCAACCTCTCACATTGTACTTATTTGCTGTAATTTCCCGACTTTTTCGATTGTTTTTAATTCATTTAATAAGGAATTAAAATGAGATTTCTATTTAAAATCAAACTAAAAAGAATTTTTGAAATAAATATATATATATAAGCATATGTATAATATTATAATATACATACTTAATTAAATCTTGGGATTTGAGAATATAAGATAAGTAAAAACTTTTAAATAGAAATTCTTATGGAAAAACACATAAGAGAAAATAAATACTTCATAAATATCATTTTTGACAAAACAAGGAGTTAAGAACAAGAGGCCTAGAACATGAATAAAATAAGGAGCATTTTGTTCACTTGAATGTAGAGAAGGACTTGATGACAAAACAACAAAAGAATGTATGTCTCTAACATGAAAACAAATCGGCTACAATACTAGCATATATAAACATTTGCTTTTGATCACCAAAATATATCTGAACAAAAGACAAAAAAAGAAACTACCTAATGAGACAAAAACATTAAATGAACACTACTTCAAATAGTAATCTAGGATTGTGAAACCATTTCCTAAAAATCCAAAAATGAAGTTAGCATGTGCAAGGAAAAAAAATATCAGCAAGAATGAAGACAAGAAATAGGAGTTTTATATTGCTTTGTAATCTAAAAATGAATCCTAGCATTAAATGAAACATACCCAAGACCTTCTAGAAGAACTAACCTATGAGCATCCTATTGGTTACAAACCTTAATGAGACAAGTCTTCAATGCATGTCTCCTAAAAATAATGGCCGTAGGAACTATCAATGAGGGGTGAGGCTAAGAGAGTTTTACTGTGTAAAACATGTGCAAAAATTCATTTTTTTAATGCATGAGTACCCCTATAAATACCACTCAAATCCTTCACATTTTTCTCACAAGCAAAACTGAAATTCATCTCTAAAATCTGAAGCATTTTCTGGATCATTTGGAAAGCATTTGGTGAGTGAAACATTTCTGAATTTCCTTGTTTCAAACTTACTGTAAAACAGTTTTGGTTATAGGAAATTTCTAAGTTCTGTTTTGATCATTTCTTGTTACTGTCGACAAGAAGATATGGTATTAGAACAACCTGATCTCATCTCTATAAACTGAGCTATAATATAGTATGCATCATAGAATGTGTGATTTGATGATTTAATACTTTTATAAAACCTGTATTGGTGCTCTGGAAAATACAGAACACATACATTTTGATTTACAGAAATGAATGTACATGTTGCTTCATATTTGATTGTGAGGATCCTGAAATATAGTTCATTCATAACATATATTAGCACCCAAAAATCAAAGAACTGACACAAACATTTTGATTCACAGTTTAACAGACAAGCACTGGTTGATCTCTATAAACTCGATTTTTCAGATCAAATAAAATATCGTTCTGATTTCATAACTGGAATCTAGATTCAAAATCATGATTTTTAAGAGTGGTTTCACGATTTTTAAGGGTATGTCAACGAAGAACCAAGAGGTTGAACGGAAAATGGTATTTTGGGGATTTCCGGCGATCGACAGTGTCGGACTTCACGGCGAAAGAAGGGAAGGAGCGGATAGGTCCATAGATCATCAGAAATATATAAAATGATTTTTCAATTGCATGAAATCCGAGAATGAATCAAATATAGGTTTTCTTTAACAGTTGGGTGTACTGGTTTTGTGGGGCGTCGTGTGGGGTCCAGGGTGGATCGAGTGGGCCGGAATCTGCGATGGAGGAGCTGTCAAGGCCGATGAGTTGAACGGTGGAGGTGCGGTTGCATACGGTGGACGGAGGACGGCAGAACTAGGTGGTTCTCTGATGAACCCATGCGACTGTAGACGGGGAAACTTGGTGAAATTACTGTAGCAGCGAAGAATGTCGGATCGGATGTTGGAGTTAGCTTCCTGTGGTGAATTGGGTTTGTGAGAGTGGTTTTGGTGAGCCCACGGTAGCCGACGATGGTGTGCACGTGCACGAGCAAGGTGCACAGCAAAATGAAGAAGAAGGAGAAGTACCACTTGGTACTTTAGAAAATCATGGTATTTGGAGGAAGTTAAAAATCTGGTACCTTAGTTTTAGAAATGAACATGGCATCTAGGGTGGATCAGTGAGTTTTCATGGGTGCAGGAGGTTTGGCACTGGCACTTTGGTGTTTGGTTAAAGTACCAAGTGGTACTTTCAAAAATTGGCCATGAGCGCAAGAGTTTCTCAAAAAATCCCAGTGTTTTTCAAGCCCGGTACTTTGGCAAGTCCGGCACCTCATTATTTCGCCAAATTGATTTTACGTAAACGATGATTTAAAATTTAAATTATATCTAAATTTAAATCCGAAAATATAAATATAAATAAGTAATTTATTAAATAAAAAGAAGTGTTTTATTTAGTAAAGGCAAGTGGAGAAGAGAAAAAGCTGAAATCAATATCGACAAGATCGTCGGTAGAAGTCCAATCAAGTTGTGAAATAAAAACCATTCGTGAATAAATGATTTAAATTTATTATTTAAATTATTTATAAATAAAATAATCATGATGGAAAGAGGATGGAAAGAAAAGGAAAAAGTTCGAAAACCTTTCCAAAGCAAATTAACAAAAGAAAAGATCATACTGTGTGTGGGGCACGGGAAATTGTAAAAGATAAACAAAATCACTATTAAAACCATATACACCTTAACAGATTTATTTAAGGGATAATTTGACGATACCATTGTAATCCAGATAAGCAAACGCTGTTTGAAGAATAATAATTTATCTGAAACGAAGTAATACTCCTGACTTGATCAATAAACATTTATCAACGGTAAAAAGATTTCGTACATCGTTCGAAGAGTCCAGAATAAACAATTCCACTTCGACACAAAGTTTACGACGCATAACATAATGCTGAAGTCAACGAGATGCAAGCGTTATTTTAAACAAGTTTGGTCTGTTCAGTCCCAGAACATACCCGAATGGACGAGTGTCTGACAGCGTATGTCAGTCAGATTTTACAAATCGGTTTTACGTAAGTATATTACGTTGGCAGCGGAGGAATTCGTTTCTCTTAGCTTTATTACCCGTAATATATTTGGGTAATCGAATGAGTATTTCTGACGGATAGGATGATGTGGCATTCAAAGAATGTAAAGAAATAATCTGTCAGAAGTGAACGTGACCTCAAAACTTCACAACCCGGAAGTAACAAAAGTTGGGCTAGGCAGTATGGCTAGTTGGGTCATACCCCAGCAGGGTATATTATCACCATCTAGAGGACTTCCTATTTAACTTCTTAAATCTATTTCGCTGCTGTTGCATTTGGAAATGGTAAATCGTGCTCAACCGTAGGAGTGATAATATATTCGTTACACTCAAGCTAAATGAGTGGACGGTCATGTGTGGCTGGGTTACAAGATGTTCTTGTTGAACCCCAGTGTATCCTCTCTAGAGTACACTGATCGGTGGGTGCTCCCATACCCTGTCTGCTGGAATCCAAACTCCAATACGCGCTCTGCGAACTTTTAAAGTTGTATACTATATACGTGAACGTGAGATGCAAGCGTTTCACTAGATTTTTAGTTATCTGTTACGAACTATTATAATATCAAATGTTTTGATATAAAGGACTTGGATAATTTTCCAGATATTAGACATGTATGGATCTAAATATTTCTAAATAAATAAATTGTCATAATGAAAACCTTGACACTTATTTCCCTGTTTACATTGTTTAATTATGTTTCCTCACACCAGTCCCCCGACTGACCCAGAGTTTATTTTTGTGTTTCTTAAACTCTTGGGTACTCATAATATTTATTATGAGTAGACAATTAGGTTCAGGTAAGGCAAGTGGAACATGATGTTGAACAAGTTCAAGACCTAGTAGCATATATGTTTTAATTACCAGTTTGAGTATCTATGGTATTGTAATATGGTATTATATAAACCATGATGATGTAATATGTTATGTACTCTGATGTACCAGACCTTGTGATGTAATATATAAGTATTTGTGAAATTCCGCTGTGAGATTCTGATAACTTCTAACTCTTCTATTCTATAAGTTCTACCTTTTCTATCTCACCCTCTGAATTCTTTCAATAATGACACGGTTTCCCAGGCATGGAAAATCACGCCGTTACAGTTGGTATCAGAGCTTAGGATTTCTGAACACCTAGGCTATAAGTTAGTGCTGAGAGAGCGTATTTTTATAAAACCATGTAGATAGGATGACCCTAGTTATTAACCTTAGCTATCTACCCTAGTTATTTTGGTTAAGACTGGTTTCCGAATGAGTATTAACTCTCAAATCATGTACTCAGAAGTTGACAATGAGTTCTCAAGCCAGGCGGGGCCGAGGAGCAAGTCAGGCGACTACGACCAATGGGCACACTGTTAATCAAACCCAAGTGGATACGACTGAACTAGTCCAAGCTCCAACGCAGCCAAACTTCGCTATGATTTGTAAGAATTACACTACTCCGGGAGGAAAAACTTTTAAGGGAACTGAATCACTTGTTGACGTCCAAGCATGGATTAGATCGTGTGAAAAGATTTTTAAAGGAGTGAAGCTGGATGACGGGTACAAACGTCTGTTAGCATCATGGAATCTGGAAGGAGCTGCAGCTATCTGGTGGGATGCCTAGACTGCAAATACTCCAGAGGAGAACTTTACTTGGGCTATGTTCAAAGAAGCTTTTGAAGCTCAGTATCTGCCTGCAACTAGGAAAACCAGGATGTACTGAGACTTCACTGATCTGAAACAAGAAAACTTAACTGTCACTGAGTATGAAAACAAGTTCAATGCACTGTCAAGCTTTGGACCAGAGTTGGTAAATACCTCACTGAAAAAGAACGAGATGTTCGTCGCTGGATTGAAGGACAGTCTGCAAGGCCGTATGATGGGGCATATGAAAGATCCATTTGTTGAACTCGTGGATTTAGCACTCAGATATGAAGCTCTGGACGCTAAGAATCCAACTACAGCAAAGGCTCAGACTGGAGAAGCAAGTGGAGGGAATCCCCAGAAAAGGAAATTTAACCCTGATAGGAAAGATAACAAGAACCAAGGGAAAACAGTTCAGTAGAAAACTGAGAATCGTTTCAAGAATGTGATGTGTCACAACTGTAAACAGAAGAGCAACAAGAAACCCCAACAACAACAACCACAACAGCAGCAAAGGAAACCTCAACAACAACCACAGCAGTCGCAGCAAGTTCATAGGAATGAGATGGTATTGAAGAACCTCTGTTTCAACTGTCACCGGCCTGGACATATGGTGAAAGACTGTCCGCTGATGAAAAGGGCACCTCAGGCAAAGGTGTATGCCATCAAGAATGAACCATCTGGCTCTCAGAATGTGAAGGGGAAGGGAGTGCTGGAAGGTACTTTACATTTTAAAGGAATTTACCTTCGAGTTTTGTTTGACACTGGCGCTTCACACAGTTTTATTTCTTCTGAAACCGTAGACCAATTTAACCTTAAACCGATTATTCCCCAAACCCAATTTGTGTATCAAATCCTATTGGAGGTAAAACTGAGTTAAACATGTGTTGTGAGGATATAGCGCTGTTATATCTCTCACATTCCTTTCGATTCGATTTCTATGTCCTAGATTTCAAAAGTTTCAGTTTTATTCTTGGATTGGACTGGCTGAGCGAGTTCCAAGCCAAGATAAAGTGTGATAAAGAAAACATAACCTTGATAACAGGCCTAGAACGTAAAGCTAGGATACCTTGTGGAAAACCCGGTATTCATACCTGTAGTTTCCTATATGCCCTAGAGACACCAAAAGAGAGCCTTGAAATACTGGACGTAGTTAGAGGATTCAAGGATATATTCAAAGAGGTCGGAAGTTAACCTCCTCTTCGGGAGATAGAATTCCGAATCGATTTAATTCCAGGAGCAAGACCAATAGTTCAACCAAAAAGACGTATGGTTCCAAAGGAAGTAGCAGAACTGGAGAAACAGACTCGGGATTTACTGAGTAAAGGCTTAATCCAACCAAGTTTTTCTAGTTGGGGCTCGGCAGTAGTTTTTGTAGTAAAGTCTGACGGGTCGTTGCGACTGTGTGTTGACTATAGAGAATTAAACAAAGCAACCATAAAAAACAAATACCCTTTACCCCGAATCGACGATCTTTTCGATCAATTACATGGAGCAACAGTATTCTCCCAAATGGACCTAGCAACAGGATTTCACCAATTAAGAATCGCTGAAGATAGTATTCCTTTCACAGCATTCAGAGGCCCGGACTTCTTTTATGAGTGGTTGGTTATGCCATTCGGTCTAACGAACGCACCCGCATTTCTCGTGGATTTAATGAACAGAGTCTTTAGGAAAATTTTGAACAAGTTCGTTCTAATTTTCATTGACGATATTCTGATTTATTCAAAAACTGAAGAGGAGCATCGCGATCACCTTAAGGTAGTATTAGAAACTCTAAGGAAAAATGTGTTGAAAGCCAAATTTTCAAAGTGCCATTTTTGGAAATCTGAAGTGAGATTTTTGGGACACATTGTAAATGGAGATGGGATATCGGTAGATCCGGTGAAAGTTGAATCAGTACAACAGTGGAGACAACCTCGTACACCAACTGACGTTCGAAGTTTCCTAGGATTGGCGGGATATTACCGAAGGTTTATCAATGATTATTCTAAAATATCGTTTCATCTAACGAAATTGACGAAGAAAAACCAGAAGTTCATTTGGAACCCGAAGTGTGAAGAATCTTTTCAAGAGTTGAAAGATCGTTTAACCAAAGCACCAGTGTTAGCAGTTCCCGATGGAACTAGCAAATATGAGGTTTACATTGACGCTTGTGGAACTGGATTGGGAGCCGTGTTGATGCAGAACCGTCGTGTAATTGCATATGCAAGTAGACAATTAAAGATACACGAGAAGAATTATGCAACTCACGATCTGGAGTTATTGGCCGTCGTTTTTGCATTGAAGATATGGAGGCATTATCTTCTGGGTGGGAAATTCGAACTTTTTACAAATCATAAACCATTGAGGTACTTATTTTCCTAGAAGGATTTAAATTTGAGACAACAACGATGGTTAGAATTTCTTGCATCGTATGATTTGGATATCATTTATACACCCGGCAAAGCAAATGTAGTGGCAGACGCTTTGAGTAGAAATGCGATTCTATCCCTATTGGAAGTCACACCGACTCTCCAAGAAAGGATTATGAGCAATCAAAGGAGAGATGCTAAGCTGGAGAAGATCATTCAAGGAGTCACGGATGGAAAGGAGTCTGATTTCAATTTGGATAACCGAGGAGTGTTAAGAATTAACAACAGACTATGTATTCCAGATGAGGATGGATTAAGGCAAGAAGTTTTGAAAGAATGCCATGCATCGAGGTTGAGTATTCATCCGGGAATTCATAAAATGAATAACGATATGAAAAGAGTATTATGGTGGCCAGGAATGATGAAGGATGTTACAGCTTTCGTGAATGAATGTTTGTGTTGTCAGCAAGTCAAGGGAGATCATCAAAAGACTGCTGGATTGTTGCGATCATTAGAAATACCCAACTGGAAGTGGGAAATGATATCGATGGATCTTATCGATGGATTGCCAAGAACCAGAAGAAGTTTTGAAGGAATTTGGGTAATTGTCGATCGGCTGACAAAAAGTGCGCATTTTATTCCTGTAAAACCAACACGTACAGCCACATCGTTAGCCGAAGTCTTTATGAGAGAAACTGTATGATTACATGGAGTCCCAGCAAGCATTGTAAGCGATGGAGATCCCATCTTTACCAGTAACTTTTGGGGAGCATTGCAAAGAACTTTGGGAACGAGATTGAATCTCAGTATAACTTACCATCCTCAAACGGACGGTCAAACTGAGAGAGTGAACCGAATATGGGAAGATCATCTACACCTAGTGGAATTTTCGTATAACAATAGTTACCAGGCGAGTATACAGATGGCACCATACGAAGCACTGTATGGAAGACCTTGTAAAGCACCTGCATGTTGGATCGAATCGGGAGACAAACTAATACTTGGACCAGATATGATCCAAGAAGCAATAGAAAAGGTGGAGTTGTTAAAGTTGAGAATGAAAGAAGCCCAGGATCGACAGAAAAGTTATGCTGATCAAAGGCGAAGGGATCTTGTATTTGGGATAGGAGATCTGGTATTTATGAAGATTTCATCGATGAGAGTAGTGGTGAGATTTGGAAAAGTTGGAAAGTTAACTCCGCGATTTGTTGGACCTTTCCGAGTTCTGGAGAGAATTGGATTTCTAGCCTATAGATTTGAATTGCCTGAACATATGGCAGGGATTCACAACGTATTTCACGTATCTCATTTGAGGAAATGTTTGCACGATCCGTCTTTAATTCTGGAACCATCTGTTCAGCATGAAATAGAAATTGAACCAGATTTGACAGTGATTCGATGACCATTTCGTATTATCGATAAAGATGAAAAGCAACTTCGTAATAAAGCAGTAAATCTGCTGAAGGTTCAGTGGAGCAATAATCCGAAGGATTGCACATGAGAAACCAAGAAATATATCAGGAAATTATACCCGGACTTTTCTACAGATTAGGTATATTTTCTATTTGGATGAAATGATACCTTGGATTTTTTTCATTTCTATGAGCATTGGTATGTACATTTGTGGATTCAGTTTATTAGGACTTATGAACTCCCTTGCTATGATTTTATCATTGACGAGTTCTACTTCCTTGTTTACTTTCCAAATGGCACCACAAATGAAGAGGACTGCTAGTAAGAGACTCACCCCACACCAGACTGAGAGATTGCTAGCCAAGAGAGCAAGGGTAGGGTGTTCTGAGAACATTAGAGATAGGACACCGAGTGAAGATGAGCGTATCCACAGGACATCGGAGGAGTCAAATGTCGGTAGAGAAGAATCCATGGAGCAAGAAGCAGACAGCCAGGATTCCTCAGAGGAAGGTGACTTACTGATGATCGAGACCGGTTTCGGAGACGATGATAGTGACCGAGATGGAGATAAGGCTGAAGATATGGACATGGATGGGGATGATGAAGAAGAACCAGAGGAGGAAGAGGAGTTTGTACCTAAGACACCGATAGCTGATATGGGAGAGCAGCCAGCAGAGTTTGTGGACCCAGCAGTAGCGATATGGGAGAAACTGAAGTAGGCACTCATAGAATATAACGAAGTAGGTGGACGGGTCGAGATTTTTGGAGAGTTTGGTCATCCTTGGATTCAGGTGTACATGATTCCGCTCGTAGAAGGTATAGAGATCTCTGATGATGAGGAGGTGGTACCGGTTAACCTGGAGATTATAGATTTTTTTGTGCCATGGGATGACGACGATGAGGTGGTCGAGGCAGTAAATATTTCCAATGGCGAGTGGATAGTGATTGATAGTGACCCGGAGGAGTAGGGAGGAGGGTATTTTTAGACTATGTTTGTGTATATTATGTAGCCTATAACTTGATTTAGTCAAGTATAGCCTAGTTATGTAGTATGGTGTGTATGTCTAGTACGCATATGAAACTGATGTATAATTATAGTGTACTAAGTAGTAGTGATATGAAGTATCATCTTTTGGGAAAAATTCTTTCTATCTTTCTTACTTTTAATTTCAGGGACGAAATTCTTATAAGGGGGGTGGACTGTAATGTCCTGACTTTTTCGACTGTTTTTAAATCATTTAATAAGAAACTAAAATGATATTTCTATTTAAAATCAAACTAAAAAGAATTTTTGAAGTAAATAAATATATATATATATATATGTATAAGCATATGTATAATATTATAATATACATACTTAATTAAATCTTGGGATTTGGGAATATAAAACAAGTAAAAAATTTAAATAGAAATTCTTATGGAAAAATACATAAGAGAAAATAAATACTTCATAAATATCATTTTTGACAAAACAAGGAGTTAAGAACAAGAGGCCTAGAACATGAATAAAATAAGGAGCATTTTGTTCACTTGAATGTAGAGAAGGACTTGATGACAAAACGACAAAAGATTGTATGTCTCTAACATGAAAACAAATCGGCTACAATACTAGCATATATAAACATTTGCTTTTGATCACCAACAAATATCTAAACAAAAGACAAAAAAAGAAACTACCTAATGAGACAAAAACATTAAATGAACACTACTTCAAATAGTAATCTAGGATTGTGAAACCATTTCCTAAAAATCCTAAAATGAAGTTAGCATGTGCAAGGGAAAAAAATATCACCAAGAGTGAAGACAAGAAATAGGAGTTTTATATTGCTTTGTAATCTAAAAATGAATCCTAGCATTAAATGAAACATACCCAAGACCTTCTAGAAGAACTAACCTATGAGCATCCTATTGGTTACAAACCTTAATGAGACAAGTCTTCAATGCATGTCTCCTAAAAATAATGGCCGTAGGAACTATCAATGAGGGGTGAGGCTAAGAGAGTTTTACTGTGTAAAACATGTGCAGAAATTCATTTTTTTAATGCATGAGTACCCCTATAAATACCACTCAAATCCTTCACATTTTTCTCACAAGCAAAACTGAAATTCATCTCTAAAATCTGAAGCATTTTCTGGATCATTTGGAAAGCATTTGGTGAGTGAAACATTTCTGAATTTCCTTGTTTCAAACTTACTGTAAAACAGTTTTGGTTATAGGAAATTTCTAAGTTCTGTTTTGATCATTTCTTGTTACTGTCGACAAGAAGATATGGTATTAGAACAACCCGATCTCATCTCTATAAACTGATCTATCATATAGTATGCAACATAGAATGTGTGATTTGATGATTTAATACTTTTATAAAACCTGCATTGGTGCTCTGGAAATTACAGATAACATACATTTTGATTTACAGAAATGAATGTACATGTTGCTTCATATTTGATTGTGAGGATCCTAAAATATAGTTCATTCATAACATATATTAGCACCCAAAAATCAAAGAACTGACACAAACATTTTGATTCACAGTTTAACAGACAAGCACAGGTTGATCTCTGTAAACTCGATTTTTCAGATCAAATAAAATATCGTTCTGATTTCATAACTGGAATCTAGATTCAAAATCATGATTTTTAAGAGTGGTTTCACAATTTTTAAGGGTATGTCGAGGGAGAACCAAGGGGTTGAACGGAAAATGGTATTTGCGGAATTTCCGGCGATCGATGGCGTCGGACTTCACGGCGAAAGAAGGGAAGGAGCGGATAGGTCCATAGATCATCAGAAATATATAAAATGATTTTTCAATTGCATGAAATCCGAGAATGAATCGAATATAGGTTTTCTTTAACAGTTGGGTGTACTGGTTTTGTGGGGAGTCGTGTGGGGTCCAGGGTGGATCGAGTGGGCCGGAATCTGCGGTGGAGGAGCTGGCAAGGCCGACGAGTTGAACGGTGGAGGTGCGGTTGCGTACGGTGGACGGAGGAAGGCAGAACGAGGTGGTTCTCTGTTGAACCCATGCGACTGTAGACGGGGAAACTTGGTGAAATCTCTGTAGCAGCGAAGAACGTCGGATCAGATGTTGGAGTTAGCTTCCTGTGGTGAATTGCGGTTTGTGGGACTGGTTTTGGTGAACCCACGATGGCCGACGATGGTGTGCACGTGAACGAGAAAGGTGCATATCAAAATGAAGAAGAAGGAGAAGTACCACTTGGTACTTTAGAAAATCATGGTATTAGGAGGAAGTTAAAAATCTGGTACCTTAGTTTTAGAAATGAATATGGCAGTTGGGGTGGATCAGTGAGTTTTCATGGGTGCAGGAGGTTTGTCACTGGCACTTTGGTGTTTGGTTAAAGTACCAAGTGGTACTTTCAAAAATTGGCCATGAGCGCAAGAGTTTCTCAAGAAAATCCTAGTGTTTTTCAAGCCCGGTACTTTGGCAAGTACGACACCTCATTATTTCGCCAAAGTGATTTTACGTAAACGATGATTTAAAATTTAAATTATATTTAAATTTAAATCTGAAAATATAAATATAAATAAGTAATTTATTAAATAAATTAAGTGTTTTATTTAGTAAAGGCAAGTGGAGAAGAGAAAAAGCTGAAATCAAAACCGACAAGATCGTCGGTAGAAGTCCGATCAAGTTGTGAAATAAAAA
The DNA here is from genome assembly GCA_030737875.1 of Allium sativum. Classification (NCBI taxonomy): domain Eukaryota; kingdom Viridiplantae; phylum Streptophyta; class Magnoliopsida; order Asparagales; family Amaryllidaceae; genus Allium; species Allium sativum. The sequence continues at coordinate 170,307,319 of CM060924.1, read as the reverse complement.
TCATTCGTGAATAAATGATTTAAATTTATTATTTAAATTATTTATAAATAAAATAATCATGAAGGAAAGAGGATGGAAAGAAAAGGAAAAAGTTCGAAAACATTTCCAAAGCAAATTGACAAAAGAAAAGATTATACTGTGTGCGGGGCACGGGAAATTGTAAAGGATAAACAAAACCACTATTAAAACCATATTCACCTTAACAGATTTATTTAAGGGATAATTTGACGATAACATTGTAATCCAGATAAGCAAACGTTGTTTGAAGAATAATAATTTATCTGAAACGAAGTAATACTCCTGACTTGATCAATAAACATTTATCGACGGTAAAAAGATTTCGTACATCGTTCGAAGAGTCCGGAATAAACAATTCCACTTCGACACGAAGTTTACGACGCATAACAGAATGCTGAAGTCAACGAGATGCAAGCGTTATTTTAAACAAGTTTGGTCTGTTCAGTCCCAGAACATACCCGAATGGACGAGTGTCTGACAGCGTATGTCAGTCAGATTTTACACATCGGTTTTACGTAAGTATATTACGTTGGTAGCGTAGGAATTTGTTTCTCTTAGCTTTATTACCCATAATATATTTGGGTAATCGAATGAGTATTTCTGACGGATAGGACGATGTGGCATTCAAAGAATGTAAAGAAATAATCTGTCAGAAGTGAACGTGACCTCAAAACTTCACAACCCGGAAGTAACAAAAGTTGGGCTATGCAGCATGGCAAGTTGGGTCATACCCAAGCAGGGTATATTATCACCATCTAGAGGACTTCCTAATTTAACTTCTTAAATCTATTTCGCTGCTGTTGCATTCATGAAACGGTAAATCGAGCTCAACCGTAGGAGTGATAATATATTCGTTACACTCAAGCTAAATGAGTGGACGGTCATGTGTGGCCGGGTTACAAGATGTTCTTGTTGAACCCCAGTGTATCCTCTCTAGGGTACATTGATCGGTGGGTGCTCCCATACCCTGTCTGTTGGAATCCAAACTCCAATACGCGCTCTGCGAACTTTTAAAGTTGTATACTATATACGTGAACGTGAGATGCAAGCATTTCACTAGATTTATAGTTGTCTGTTACGAACTATTATAATATCAAATGTTTTGATATAAAGGACTTGGATAATTTTCTAGATATTAGACATGGATGGATCTAAAGATTTCTAAATAAATAAATCATCATAATGAAAACCTTGACACTTATTTCCCTGTTTACATTGTTTAATTATGTTTCCTCACACCAGTCCCCCGACTGACCCAAAGTTTATTTTTGTGTTTCTTAAACTCTTGGGTACTCATAATATTTATTATGAGTAGACAAGTAGGTTCAGGTAAGGCAAGTGGAACATGATGCTGAACAAGTTCAAGACCTAGTAGCATATATGTTTTAATTACCAGTTTGAGTATCTATGGTATTGTAATATGGTACTGTATAAACCATGATGATGTAATATGTTATGTACTCTGATGTACCAGACCTTGTGACGTAATATATAAGTATTTGTGAAATTCCGCTATGAGATTCTGATAACTTCTTACTCTTCTATTCTATAAGTTCTACCTTTTCTATCTCACCCTCTAAATTCTTTCAATAATGACACGGTTTCCCAGGCATGGAAAATTGCGCCGTTGCATTTGCGGTCACTGGATATGCCGGGCGGTTCCGGGCAGAATTACACCGCAAATCCATTCCAACCTCGGGTTCATGCATTACCACAATCTAATCTTTGCCTACGACCTCTCACATTAGACTACTATTGTTGTGGTCACTGGATATGCCAGGAGGTTCCGGGCAGAATTACACCACAACTCAAGTCTAACCTCGTGTCGAAGGCATCCGTTAGATTGTTAATTTCATATGTGTCATCTAAGTCAAGATCCCCACTTTACATATTACTAAGCATATGCCCAGGTTCCACCTTACATGCCCATGAAAATGTGTACCCAATTCTAGCCACTTTACATATGTCTAATTCTCGCCTATTTGCATGTATGCCAAGTTTGTGACATCCCAACCCTACCAAGTTCTAGCCAAAGTTACATGTTGACAAGTTCATGCCCAAATAAACCCACATCATGGTTCATGTTCCCAATCCCACATATGCATAATTTACATAAGCCCAATCCCTTGATTTAACTTGCATAGTCTCAAAACCCGTGATTTAATTCATATGCCAATTCATGTATGCCCAAACTTGCAAATTACATTGGCAATACCCCAAATTTCCCCGTAAACAAATCGCATGTAAATCGTAGTTTAGGCCTAGGTCCGAAATCGACCAAGGTTCATCAAAAGAAAATAAATAGGGGAAGGTAGAAACTTTGCATAAAACAAGATCCGAGAGAAAAAGATCATTACATGCATGCTAAGGACATGAAAGATTGATTTGCAACATGCATAGGTTCAAATTAATGCTATAGGAATATCCCCAAAGGTCAAGAACAAAAATGAACAAGAAAGAACATGGATTGAATATCATGCATAGATCCAATTTCAACTTTATCACATGTCATATTCATGTTATCGTTTCAATCTAAAAGCATCTAGAACTTACAAATCGTGGCTAGAGGATTAAGAGCAAGAATCGTCATAGAATGGTGTTGAGATGGTGCTCTACTTCTTTGATTTGATGTAGAAAGCTTGCTCCTTTGTCATGGATCTAGTTTGAAAGCTCAAGCCTTTTGGAGTTGGAGATGGAGGCCATGATCAAGAGACATTTTGGCAGCACTTCGTTGTTAGAATGATTTGTGGTGGTTTAGGCTAGGTCTTAGGGTCTTTTTATAGAAGTTAGGACTAGTTTAGGCCATAGGATTAACCCTAGATTAGATCTGAACCATCAAATCCCGTCACAGGCCAAGTAAACAGACCAAAGGAGCAAACTGGTGCACCAAACCAACAGGGTCCGATCAGGGAGGTCGACCCCCAGGTCGACACCCAGGTCGACTCCCCAGTCAACCTGGGGGGGGGGGCAGGTCGACTCCCAAGTCGACCCCCAGTCTACTTGGGGTAGGGCGGGGAAATTTCCCGCCCAATCTATTTGGAGCTGATTTCGAATTTCGGGCTGAATTTTTGAATTTTCTGAAATCTTCTATAGGCCATATCTCGGTCATACAGACTCCGATTTACGAAATTTCGGACTCATTTCCAACCAGAATTCCGAGATGAACGCAACGGCGTAATCCGTTTCGCTTGATTCTTATTTTAAAATTTAATTCTGCCTTGATTCTTGTCTTAACGCATTATTAAAAATTCGGGTTGTTACATTATCCCCTCCTTTAAGGATTTCGTCCCCGAAATCTCCAAGTTAGGGAGGATGTGTCCTACCATCCAATCATCCATATACTCAAAGCATCATCCATAGGCAGCCATTGTCCTTAAAAGATTTCTAATGCTGTATGAACATATGCAGAAAGTGTGTGTATATGTTCCTTATCTAATGCAAATGATCAGGCCTGATTGATCTTCTCAATGCAAAATATGTTTAGTGCCATGAATCCACATGTACGCAAATAGTCCTAGTCACATAAACACTATATGTGTGCACAAACACTCATCCATATGCAATATCCACATGCTAACACATTAAATTTCATCCATAAACAAGTATAAACACTCATGCATATGCAACATGAAAATGTGTCTGAGCCGATCTAGTGCCTCATGTGTATTCATGCATCCACGAGCAACCACTTGCGACCACTTGCAACCATTTCGCAATCATCAATCATAACATGTTTCAAATACATGTTTGCATCCATAGGGTTCTACCTAAGGTCCACAAGAAAGGATCGAGAAGATAAGCAAGATAAACTCCTTTTTGGATTACAAGAAATCCCTTTCTAAACCCAACCCATATCCTATAAAGCCTAAAAGGTTTAGTCAACCTAACGGACACCTTCAAATCCTGACATGTATTATTAACCGATGAGTCATACCACTTATGGAGTTTGTAACAGAAATAAGATCGAGAATAGGACCGAGAGGACATGCATAAAAGATAGCATACGAGTAAGCTCTATAGAAAAACAGGGATCAAGGATATACTCTTAAAAGAGATATGATGCGCGTCTCTAGTCTTCAGTCTTCTAAGTCGCATTTCCTTGAGCTTAACTTTATTGTGCTTTGACCATCTTTAACTTCATGATTTCATGGCCTCTTAACTCCTATTTCCAAATATGAGCTGGAACTCACTTCATTGTCGCCTCTCGTTCCACTTTTTTCTTATTCTCCCTCTAGTATACTTGGCTCAACCATATCCGTGTACTCACGGTTTCATGTAAACTCTCCAAAATTCACTAGTGAATCATGGATCTCGTTTTCTTGCTCTACGGCATTCCACACAGAAGAACTTATCTCTTGAAAACAAACAGATGCCAACCATGTTACCAAGTGTACTTACTAGAGTGATTTCCATATCTCATGCACAAGCGAGATGAACCATCCGCCTTAGTGGCGAACTCTACTCGAACGGATTACCAACAAATGCATCAAGAGATTCTAGGTTACCAATCATGACAGAACCCTAAAGGTTACACGAGACTTCGAGGGTATTATCGAGGCAAGTCAAGAGTCTAACTACCCTCCTTTCCGACCCGAGAATGGCACCCTTACGGGATGACCACTTCATTCCTAGAATCAACCCATAGCTCAAAAACATAAGCATTATTCCCAAAAGTCATAGATGTCCTCAAATCCAAACAAGTCATGAATAAATGGGACGACCTCCCAACAGGATTTGAGACAAAACGGGACCCTCTATTGTGCTAGTACTAAGGTGCAGAGACTCAACTATCGAAGCAAGAATTAAAAAGGATGCAATGTACAAAACAAAGTCCTAACGAGATGATAGAAAGGAAAACCTTTAACGGAAACGTTACCATCCCTCTTAGGTGAGAGTATACAATTGCCCTCTCGACGATCTTGTTCTTTGCCCATGTCCTTGTCCTATAGTACTTAACTACCTTCTTGTGCTGAGTCTTATTTGCCTTATCCACTCCTATCCTTTCTTGTATAACACGGTAACGGGTCTCTTGAGAACTTCCTCCATCGCACGGAAAACATTTATGTAGCTAGAAAAGGATTAGTCCCAGTTAAAACTACTGTGACTACAGGCGGAGGAAAGAAAGGAAGAGAGATTCAATCAAGGGAACGAAGGATAATGCTAATGGATTTTTGGGGAATAGCCTTTTTCTTTAAAACTTTTCTTGAAAAATGCTTCTTTGTAAAATGGCTTTGAAAATAGTTTCAGAAGGTTTTAAAAACTTTTGCCCAGTCTGGTAACCTTCTGCTCTGATACCAAATGTAACACTCCACCTCCGCTAGGGTCACTCACAAAGGGAATGCACTAGATTTGGTGGAGTATTATCTAGGTAAACATGCACAGAAATATTACAAGACAGAACATATAAAAACTGCGGAAGAAAATATGATTTCATTACTTAAAACCTTTTACATCAAAGTGCCATTAAATTACTTACATCGAAACCTGTCTTGCAATAATAAAGAAGCATAAAACCAGAGTCAAAAATTATTCCCCAAGTAAAGCAGTAAAATAGCCATAGCCAAGGAAAGCCCAATCCATAGATGATAATCTTGAAGCAGAATGATCCGCACTAAGTAGCAACATTTCCTCCCTGTAAACCTGGAGGGGAGGGGGGAAACGGAAGAAAAAGAGGCGAAACAAAACAGGGTCAGTCATAAAGACTGAGTAAGTCCTAGTGACTTTCAGCCTAAAAACAGGTAAGAGTAACATGACATGTATAAATCGAAAGTAAATATAAGCATGATGACAAGGTAAACAGATCAAACTAAGATAACAGGATAAACTCAAGTAACAAGATAACCAAGGTAACAGGATAACCAAGGTAAACTCGGAATAGCATCGCATGTCTAACGTCCTATGCACCAACCGTACTAGCATCCTAACTCGCATTATCCCTTCCATGTATATGTATAGACCCTTGCCGTACATTGTACGGGTTCCATCACGTTATTCTATACTACTACAACGTAGTGTCACCATCCTTGAAGTCTCTCGGACTGCCATCCTTGTTCTGGCCAGATTCCCTTATCATGAATTATCGCGTGTTCAACTAGGATTTACGCCACATAGGACCACTAGGGATTATGCTACCTATTGAACAATTTCTAGATTTGATTAGGGTTTATGCCACCTAGGACCACTAGGGATTACGCTACCTAATGGACGTTTTCGACTAGGGTTTATGCCACCTAGGACCACAAGGGATTACGCTACCTATCGAACAACGCCCTACGTCACGCCTTAGTCGATCGGCTCCCTACAAGACCTAGCTCGTCGTGTGTCGTTGTCATACGGCCCAATCACGAATGTAGCTACTCTGTGCTAGGTCCACCCTAGGGTGTATCAAGTCCTAGGGTGTCAACCACTGACACCATTCCAAGCACGCACAGTGTAAAACTACTGGTGCCCATATCTGCTTTTTCAACTCCGGACTACGTGCACGACCATAGTCCGCCTGAACCTACAATGGCGCACCAAACTCAGCCGTCGTTTTGGTCGCTTACAATCAGCCCAGTAATCGTGCCCCACCCTAGCCTAGTCCCTAGGGTATCGTGATACATCCAAGAGGGTTATTGCTGAAAAGAACCGTGTAACTAGGGTTTCCGTCCAACAGGTTAAGTGTTGTCATCTAAATTCAAGACTTAACCCTTATCAGTCTAGCATGTCCAGTTTTTTAAGTGTGGTCATTCGAGTTCGTGACTTAACCCGTCTACATGTCATGTCAAGATTTTCTAAGTGTTGTCATTCACGTTCATGGCTTAGCCCTACGAATCACGTGTCAAGTTGGTTAAGCGTATTCCAGCGGTTCATGACTTAACCCTATCCAAATCATCGTGTCAAATTGGTTAAGTATATTTAAGCTTAACCCCACCAAATTACCGTGTTAGATTGGTTAAGTATATTCAAGCTTAACCCCATCAGGTTACCGTGTTGGTTTGGTTAAGTATATTCAAGTGACTCATGACTTAACCTCATCAGGTTACCGTGTTGGTTTGGTTAAGTATATTCAAGTGACTCATGACTTAACCTCATCAAGTTATCATGTTGGATTGGTTAAGTATATTCAAGCGATTCATAACTTAACCCCATCAAATTATCATGTTAGATTGGTTAAGTATATTCAAGCGATTCATGACTTAACCCCATCCACTAGTCAAATTATAATGGTTAAGTGTTACCCTCGTGAATTTACTTAACCTTACCATGCCTCGCGTTATACTAGTCGGGTGTTATCGACCCATTCAGGTTAAACTAACCCATCCTCTAATCATGTTATATGGTTAAGTGTCATCTAGAAATCAAGTCCGGTTTTACTTAACCCACCCATCCACATTATATTGGTTAAGTGTCATTAGTCTAGTCAAGTTACTTAACCCACCCGTCCATGTCATATTGGTTAAGTGTCACTAGTCTAGTCAAGTTACTTAACCCACCCGTCCATGTCATATTGGTTAAGTGTTATTAGTCTAATCAAGTTACTTAACCCACCCGTCCATGTCATATTCTTTTTATTATTTACTAATGCATCAACCTCTCATATTGGACTTATTTGCGGTCACTGGATATGCCGGGCGATTCCAGGAAGAATTACACCGCAAATCCATTCCAACCTCGGGTTCATGCATTACCACAATCTAATCTTTGCCTACGACCTCTCACATTAGACTACTATTGTTGTGGTCACTGGATATGCCGGGCGATTCCGGGCAGAACTACACCACAACTCAAGTTTAACCTCGTGTCGAAGGCATCCGTTAGATTGTTAATTACATATGTGTCATCTAAGTCAAGATCCCCACTTTACATATTACTAAGCATATGCCCAGGTTCCACCTTACATGCCCATGAAAATGTCTACCCAATTCTAGCCACTTTACATATGTCTAATTCTCGCATATTTGCATGTATGCCAAGTTTATGACATCCCAACCCTACCAAGTTCTAGCCAAAGTTACATGTTGTCAAGTTCATGCCCAAATAAACCCACATCATGGTTCATGTTCCCAATCCCACTTATGCATAATTTACATAAGCCCAGTCCCTTGATTTAACTTGCATAGTCTCAAAACCCGTGGTTTAATTCATATGGCAATTCATGTATGCCCAAACTTGCAAATTACATTGGCAATACCGCAAATTTCCCCGTATACAAATCGCATGTAAATCGTAGTTTAGGCCTAGGTCCGAAATCGACCCAGGTTCATCAAAAGAAAATAAATAAGGGAAGGTAGAAACTTTGCATAAAACAAGATCCGAGAGAAAAACATTATTACATGCATGCTAAGGACATGAAAGAGTGATTTGCAACATGCATAGGTTCAAATTAATGCTATAGGAACAACCCCAAAGGGCATGATCAAAAATAAACAAGAAAGAACATGGATTGAATATCATGCATAGATCCAATTTCAACTTTATCACATGTTATATTCATGTTATCGTTTCAATCTAAAAGCATCTAGAACTTACAAATCATGGCTAGAGGATTAAGAGCAAGAATCGTCATAGAATGGTATTGAGATGGTGCTCTACTTCTTTGATTTGATGTAGAAAGCTTGCTCCTTTGTCATGGATCTAGTTTGAAAGCTCAAGCCTTTTGGAGTTGGAGATGGAGGCCATGATCAAGAGACATTTTGGCAGCCCTTCGTTGTTAGAATGATTTGTGGTTGTTTAGGCTAGGTCTTAGGGTCTTTTTATAGAAGTTAGGACTAGTTTAGGCCATAGGATTAACCCTAGATTAGATTTGAACCATCAAATCCCGTCACAGGCCAAGTAAACAGACCAAAGGAGCAAATTGGTGCACCAAACCAATAGGGTCCAACCAGGGAGGTCGACCCCCAGGTCGACACAAAGGTCGACTCCCCAGTCGACCTGGGGGGGGGGGGGGGCAGGTCGACTCCCCAGTCGACCCCCCAGTCGACCTGGGGTAGGGCGGGAAAATTTCCCGCCCAATCTGTTTGGAGCTGATTTCGAATTTCGGACTGAATTTTTGAATTTTCTGAAATCTTCTATGGGCTATATCTCGGTCATACGGACTCCGATTTACGAAATTTCGGACTCATTTCCAACTAGAATTCCGAGACGAACGCAACGGCGCAACCCGTTTCGCTTAATTCTTATTTTAAAATTTAATTCTGCCTTGATTCTTGTCTTAACGCATTATTAAAAATTCGGGTTGTTACAGTAAAGGACCACAAAATAAATATAATATGAAAGTAAACGTCAAAGGAAATACTCAATGACACTTATATATTCCAAGTTGCATGGTCGAATTTCAGTCATATCTAGATCCATATCAAAACTGAAAGATTCTTCCCATAAGAATCCTTGGCCACAACATCAGTAGGACGTTCAAAATCAAAACTAAATGGTAAGCACATACACATCCATCATTTTTATCATGATAAGCTGCTAAATATGGATGTTGAAGTGCCTACATGGATGTTAAGTGCCTTACTGTAAACAAAATTCAATAACAAAAATATAAAAACCAACAACAAAGTATTTTGAAGGCTAAGTTATATAAGAAATGTAAATTGACATCCTTGGTTTGCTAGCAATACTGCACTCAAACCACTGCACCACGTTTTGAACATATAAACATAAGTGTACTATCCATACACACTTGTAACTAAAAAATAAAAGATACTTTAAACATAATAAGCTTAACGTATTGCATTTGTTTCTTAAATTACATTTTTTAGTAAGTTGAGATAAACATAGGTACCTTAGTTTAACCTATTTTATGATAACATGTTATTTTAGTAACATCTTAAAATATTTGAGATACAACAAAGGTACACACATTAAATATTATGATAACATGTTATTTAATGTTTGAGAAAAAAAGTATAAAAAAGTAGGGAAAAAATATTCGTTTGTTTAATCCTGATATCACAATTAAAGGCAATGTTAAATGCACAATTATAACTGTATGTTTAGCAGTGCCTTCTGTAGAATTTCTCATACGTTCGTTTAGCTGCAAGAATACATACAAAAGGTGAAGATACACCACCTGGAGCAGTTGGCTTGGCACAACGCTATCTAGATCTTTTTGGTAAACTAGGGTACGTTTGTTAAATTTTCTCAAATATTATGATAACATGTTATTTAATGTTTGAATAACACATTATATTTTCCATAAAACAGTATAAAAAAAGGAGAGGAAAAAAGAGGAAGTAGTTCTAAGTTTTGATTTAATTCTCACGTTTCAGGAATCTTGAACAAATTTCTCCAGCCTTCTATTTCGACTTTAATTTTCAACGTAGAACATGGGAGAATGGGCATGAAAAAGGGCATCATTAATACAAATAAATGCCATTAATACTCACATACATGGGGATATTTTAATTTTGAATTTCTAATTAAACACATTTAATACGCATTAGTAGTACGTTAATTACGTTATAAATAGTAGTAAATAAAACACATATAAAGAAACATCCAAAAACGTTTTTTGTTTAATCGTACAAAAGATGTCGCTATTTTCATTAAACTATTAGTAATTAATGTAGACAAATAAACAAACAAACCAAAGGATGAAAAGAAAATAAAGTACCCACATACATTATGTAATTGTTCAATCAAAGCAATGCCTGTATATTTCACATTATGTGAGTGCTCATAATATTTTCTTTCTTTCTCTGGGTTTTTTCCTTTTTCCCACTCAGTTCATGACATATCAGCGAACTAAAATCTGTCTTGGCTGTTTCACTTCCTAAACCAGCTTATATAGAATCTCATAGAAGTATCCAAGACATCAAAGCAAAGCTAAATGCATTGGAAATAGAAACAGAAGGGAAGCATTGTTTTTGGAAAAAAAAATTATTGAGCAGCATCAAGAGACTACAAGGCTAAGTCGAGTCCTCTTATCTAAAGCATTGAATCTTCTCTCTGCCTACTACCCCTCTCTGATTCAAAAAATTTCAATCGAGGTTTAGGGCTTTGTTGACCAAGAATGGTATCGACTCGATCGCGTAGCTTGCTCCATAGTTTATCGTCTGATGGTGGACTAACCAAAGTTTGAGTTAATGGTTCCATGTTTTCTTAGTTCCCCGACTTTAGATTGCCTTTCTCTGACTTTCTCTTCCTTGTTTTTGGAAAAATGGGAAATGGAAGCTAACAGCTAGTTTTAAAGTCCAAAAACGTTTATTTTACCAGGACCAATTAAGTTAGTGCCTTAGAGGTAGCATTGAGTCATGCAAAGCCAGAGTTGGGAGATCTTCTTAAATGAGCTTGAGTTATTGTCAAAAACCCATAGTTGATAAACTCACTAAACCTAGGTTCTTAGACTCCAACAAAATGTTCGGGCCGCAACATAGCACACGATTATTAATATAATACTTAAAACTATTAAATACCATATAATAGAAACAAATAAAGAAATACGACCAAAACAAACAATTTTTTAGTGAATCAAATTGTTTCAATTAGGAATAAACTTGTATGGTGTAGTGAAACAATGTTGGATGATAAGTAGCTGCAGAGGGAATTGCAGGTAATTTATCTATCATGAAAATCGCAATGTGTCTTCATCATGCAGGTAATTTATCTATCATAACAATACATGAATTGTAGGTAATTTATATATTATGAAAATCCCAAAACTTGTAATTGATTTAGTTTTTATTTTCTTTTCCTTTTCAGATACTTTGACATGTATATACATAAGCAAGCTTTGAAAACAACATGCACATATAATTTAATAAACCCAAACCACAACCAACTCACACAATGTCACAATCATGACTGTTGTACACATATGCAACCAATATACATAACAACAAGCACTACAAGGCTAAGTGCATTAAACGTAAGTCCTGTGAATACAAGGCCAGCAAATGACAAATGGTCACAAGAAAATAACATAATAATCATGGCAATGACCAAGTGCAGAAATACGATACATGTCAGTAAAGACATGGTTAACTTAACCAATTCCAACTAATGTATGGTGCAAAATTCCTTTATCAGAATAAGTAAATTCCTTTGTACCTATGAAACAAAACTAAAACAACAAAAAAACATTTACATTTATATTCAATATGTATAACACTCTTGTTCATCAAATAGCGTATCAAAACAATGAACAAAAGCTTCAGCAATCAAGTATAGACCACCCATGTTACAAACTAAAACCATACTAATTGATGCATATACATGCATAGTATAAACAAATACACACTCATGAACTTGCACAACCCAGCATGCAATTTCAGGGTTTTTTTTTTCTACTTACATGCATATACATGTATTGTTATGATAGATAAATTACAAGAATGTAGCTTGCTTATGTATATACATGTCAAAGTATCGCCAAACCGGAGGTTTGGGATACAATCATCATCAAATCTTCATTTGAATCACAAGCTACTATAATTCATGTATTGTTAACTACTCTGAACTAAGAAACATTTCAATGGAAATGGATGAAACGATAAAGGAATGGATCAACAAGCTTGGAAGATATCAAGAATGGAGTACTAAATAAATAGTTTGGTTCTGGGGCAAACTTGTCCAAATGGTATCAATTGATTCATCAGTATTGATCGATCTGAAGACTGATTTTGGGTCCATCATGCTTCTACTATGATTCTACATGTCATTTTAAAGAAAATAACAAATTAGTATAGATCAATTAAAATTGTGTTTTAGGGAATAACTGACTTTTTCTTCTTCTAATATTATCAAATCTAATTGGCTTGGTGATTTAAATGAAGATTTGATGAAGATTTGATGATTCAAATGTGTGGATTCTTCTTCTAATATGTCCATAACCAGTTGTGAATTAAACATATGGATAACCATTAACCAGTTATGAAATATCACAGGCTGTGAATCAATTTCAATTGGTAAGCCTGTTCAATTGAATTGCTTTAAGGTATATCAAAAAAAATTTGGATGTCTTGCTGCCAATAAGGCAACTAATAGGCTGTTGCTTCAGCACCGTGCAGCTATACAGAGCAGTTCCTTGCTGCAACATGTGGCAAAACGAAGGAAAAAAAAAAGAAACCTATCATGTGCGTATTTGCAAATCTGTTAATACACCTTTAGCAAGGCAAATATGAAGTTCCCAAATTTGCTGAGTGCATATTAAATGCATGTAGCACGGTATAAGATCCAAAACTGATTTAGGTTGTATGCATCAATATATTACTTCATACCATAATTTCATTTTTGTATGCAGTATACGTCATCGACCATAGTCTATATATATCAATATGCTGATGTAATAAGTGGGGTAATATATCCTATCCATTTGTGCCACACTATAACAACATTACTTTTTAAAAGTTGAAAAATGGAAATATTAAAAATGAATGTCTCTCCATTCGCTATTCCCCGACATTACACAACCATATTGATAATAAATCCTATCCACAGACCAGAATTTGCTTAATATACTCAAATAATATAAATATTATAAACAAAAATTTACATATCAATCACAGTTTGTTTTTTTCACAAAATTAATTTTGTCTTTGTCTTGCATTGTCTTACCTCTTCCAAAATCCAAACCCATTTATTGGAAAAATCAGTAAATATCCATTGCTAAATCAATTCTTAATTTTTTTTAAAAAAGGTAATTTATTTATTTTATATTTCTTAATTTTCAGCAATGTAAAAAAAAGATTAAATTATTTTGAAATCGAAAGCGTTTGGTGTGAGTGTTGTCTTAGCTGATATTTATAGATTCTTCCTCTAAAAGTTAAACAGCTTCTTCATGAAAACATACCAATTTAATCAACTTTTTGTGCTTCGGTTTAGCTTAATGGATTGTAAAAGGATCTGTTTGCAAATGAATAATGATTATTTTACTTCCAATAACCTTTTTGTAAGACTTTCATAGAATCTATTTGCAGAATTTTTATTTTTACTATAGTATTGTTCCCACCTGTTTTTCTTCGTAACGTAATGTATATAAGTTTCCATTTAGACAATTACGTATTGCGCAAGTAGCTATTATTTATTTATTACTGCGTTATTTACGTGTTGTTGAGTTTCAACATTTATTTTGTGAACTTTGTTAACACTCTAGCACTAATGTTAACCATCTTCCACTGTGTAAAGTAATTTGTGCTGATATTTTGCATCAAAAACCAACCGTAAACACACACATTCTAAAAGGTGGAGTGTCAATAAGAAACTTACCATACACAAACTCTCCGACGCTTCACAGTTGACTCCAGAATTAAAAGTCCGCAATAGAAAAAATTATTAATTGAATTTAAAATAGAAATTAAACAGTTTCCAAAAAATTATCAGGTTTTCACCAAAACTTTGCATGTTGCTAAATGATTTTTTTTATTTTTTTCAAAAACATTCACCTTTAACTTAAGCATCTGTTTTATTGCTTCAAGAGGAGAGTCAACAGGAGCCGAGTTTTGGTCAGCAGTTGTCCTTGTTCTTTTATGCAAATAAATCAACAATTGTGTGAATGTAAAGATCAAATCAATCTAACAGCATAAGCCATTTAACCTAACTTAATTCAAGGTGGCATCATGAGGAACCATTCATGTATTGTTTGAATACAACCAAACATAAAATAACATGCTTGTATAAGCATAATCATACCAGTAAAATTAAGGGAACATGATCAATCTCAAAATTTCAATTTCAAATAATAAATGAGCCACTACAATAACAAATTTTAACTAGAATATAAGGAGGCAATTGCAAGTACTGTATCGTCTAGCAAGTAAAATAACATGCTTGTCTGATTTATCATTTTCCTTTTTCTTCTTCAAAGAATGGATAAGGTGTATACCTTAAAAACTAGTGAAATTTCATACAGAAACAGAAGCAAACAAAATAACAGCAAGCTCAATTAAGGATTTTTAAAATGAAGCTAACTTTACAAATAGCACAAGCTCAACAAGTGAAAAAGAAATCCATATGGATGTGAAATCCACAGAGAACAAAAGTGGACTTCATTTCTGTAATTTCAGACAAAGATAAGAAAATAATGAAAAGGCTTCATATTCAGTACCTGACTAAAAGCGATAAAGATTTGCTGGTATCAGAAACTTTTATAGCTGAAAAAGGAAAAGGAAAATCTGGGAAAATAGAAATTCAATTCAAATGATGAAAAAGGAGAAATGTTTTCTGTTATATTCAGGTTGTATAGTAAAAGATAAAGAATTTATTCACATGTCGGCCGTGGTCCTTACGGAGGAGTGCAGATTAGCATCGACCAGTATTTGTTGTGAATCAAATGATGCAAGAGCATAGAGCTTTATGTTCAAAACATAAAGAATTTATGATAAAGATAAAAGACATACTTGAAAATCATATTAAACAAACATAATTAACACTATAAAGCGGCTCTAAAACAAAAGCAAAAGAAGCAAAAGCAGTGTCAAAATCATAAGAATAATAGAAGAATATATGATATTGGAAAATGTAAAAAGAAATAAAAGTCTCCAAAAAACAAAACAAAATAGGACTTCAGACAAAAAAAACAGCTGAAAAAGAGAACGAGAGCTACATAGAGAGTTTGAAATCTTTTTATAGCTGATTGGAAAGTCAATCAAAATAAACTAACTCTAAAAAAACATGTTGTTGCAGCTAACTCCGTTCTTTAAATTTATCAAGTTGCTCTTAATTTACTACTTGATGGGATAATGTGAAAAAAACTAAGAATGATTTGCATTTACTTGGTAAATATATGTGTTAAGAATTCTCCCCTAAATTGTGATGGAGGTGGAACTACTCAGTAGATCAAGAGGTTCAAATAGGATCAGCCTGCTTCCTTTTATCATAAACATAATGAATCCAAGTATTAACAATCAATTTCACTATTTATTAGATTTGAACTCTAATTTTGCTATTAATTTTATTTCCCAAGGTTTGCTATTTTGATTTCATGAATGCATTTTTTTGAGTCAGTGCAATCGATTATAATTTTAACATAATTAAGTTTTGACTTCTAGAATTTGAAGATCCTTATCTCGGATTCATTTGTTTCAAAGCAGTTTCTCTCGTTTTAGCTTTCTCCTGGTGTCTTTTACAATTCGCATTGACTACATTGATTTGTCCAACCCAAAGAAACCTACCTACATTTTATGTCGCACCTGAATCCTATTAGCGTATGCTCAACAAACTTACAAACAACTCCAATCAATTCGTTGTACACAAATATCGTTCGCCCTAAAAATCACAAACCCTAGAATGTATCAGAAATCTATAAAATTTATCTAACATAAATCAGGCAAAATAATCTATAGATCTAGGGCAATTTGAATGGATTATGGCATGAATAACACAAAACATAAAACATCTCCAATTAATTTTTATCGATTACCTGATGAGGTTCGATGGATGAATATGGTTGATGACCAGATGATTAGGAGAGACAAGCGTCTTCGATTAGGAGAAGATTAGGAGCTCGAGTTTTCAAGATCTAGGGCAAGCGTTATTTTACTTTCCTTTTTTCTGCGTGAAATAGAAAGAATGAGGGCATAATGCTTTGGGAAACGAGTGTACTGAAGGATGTATTTAATTTTAGAGCGGATTAAGTCCGTTCTAAAATTTAGAACGGCCCTTGGTTGTGCTGCTCAGTTATGCAACGGACTTTAGCCATTACTATTTCGCAACGGCTCAAGCCGTTGCGAAATTTCTGCAATAGGGAGTTGTAAAACTCCTTGTATGGTGTAGTGTGTTCGAGTATTGTTTGATACCGGAGCTTCCCGTTCCTTCATATCTGGTGACCTGGTAGATAGGTTGGGATTGGAACCCGAGATAGTCGATAAACCTTTAGCAGTGACGAACCCGATTGCTGGTTCGACTAGCCTTTGTATGATTTATCGTAATGTGGTCTTATCGAGTCATAGATGCATGTTTGTTTGTGATTGCTTTGTTTTGGGCTTTACTGGGTTTGGCATTATTTTGGGAGTTGATTGGCTCCAAAGATACGGGGTGGTGGTAGACTATGAGGGCTTTTTGATGACAGTTAGAGTGGATGATGGGCGAAGGGTAGTGTTTGGTGGTCTACTTAGTGATGGGGTAATGGCTAGTTTTCTAACTTCCCTCGACATCCCGCATGATGAGTTGTCAGATGTGCCCGTGGCTGGCCAGTATGATTTAGTGAAAGATGCCAGACCTATAGTGATGCCACTTCGTCGTATAGCACCAAGGGAGCAGCGAGAGCTCGGGGTGCAAGTAAGCGATCTTTTGAAGAAGGGATTTATCAGAAGAAGTGTCTCCGAGTGGGGAGCACCAGTTGTGTTTGCTACCAAGGCAGATGGTTCCCTTCGTTTGTGTGTGGACTACCGCGAGTTGAATAAGGTGACGAGGAAGAATAAATATCCTCTACCGCGGATAGATGATTTGTTTGACTAGTTGAGTGGCGCAAGAGTGTTCTCCCAGTTGGATCTCGCGACAAGTTTTCATCAGCTTAGAGTGGAAGCTGAGAGTATAGCTAAAACGACCTTCCGGACGCCGTCTGGATTTTATGAGTGGTTGGTCATGCCATTCGGGTTGACCAATGCACCAACATATTTTCTGGATCTTATGAATAGGGTATTCAGAGATCAGTTGAATAAGTTTGTTCTTTGTGTTCGTGGACGATATACTTGTTTATTCGAGGACAGAGGAAGAACACAAGGAACACTTGAGGATAGTGATGTATGTGTTGAGAAAACACCAATTGAAAGCAAAGTTTTCTAAGTGTCACTTATGGAGAAGGGAGGTGAGATTCTTGGGCCATGTTGTTTCAGAGAATGGTATTGCCGTGGATCCTGCGAAGGTGGCTACGGTACAGGATTGGTCTACGCCCAAGAATGCAGCAGACGTAAGAAGTTTCTTGGGATTAGCTGGGTATTATCGGAAGTTCATCCAATACTTCTCCAAGATAGCAGCATCGTTGAATCAGTTAACCAAAAAGAATCAAGCTTTCGTCTGGGACGAAAAGGCGAGAATGCGTTCAAGAGTCTAAAGGAAAAGTTGACATGTGCACCAGTATTAGTCATTTCTATGGGGAATGAAGAGATGACAGTATATACAGATGCATGTGGTACCGGGCTAGGTGCTGTATTGATGCAAGGAGGTAGGGTTGTAGCTTATGCTAGTAGGCAACTAAAACCACATGAGAAATGATATCCTACCCATGATTTGGAATTGGCAGCGATCGTGTTTGCATTGAAGATGTGGAGACATTATCTCCTAGGAGAAAGATTCGAGTTGTTCACCGATCATAAATTGTTAAAGTATCTTTTCTCTCAGAAGGATATAAATCTCCGGCAACAAAGATGGTTAGAATTCTTGGCTTCATATGATTTTGATATCGCATATACACCAGGAAAAGGCAATGCAGTAGCTGATGCCTTGAGTAGGAGACATGCCAGTTTAGGGGCTATGTTTCTGGAATGGAAGCAACTGGAGTACACCGCTGTGTATGATTCCAAACCACAGTCTGAATTGGATCCAGAAATGTTAGCAAGTTTGACGATCATACCCACTTTGATTGAGCGGATTGGTTCCAGTCAGAGGGACGATCCTAACCTATTGGAAATCGTCTCCAAGTTAGAGATGGGTATCGATGAGGAGATAAACAAGTATGGGCTTGTTCAAGACGGATGGCTTCGAAAGAATAGAAAGTTAGTTGTGCCCAACGTGAATGGATTGAGAGATGAAGTGCTAAGAGAATGTCATCACTCAAAACTGACTATACACCCTGGTGGTAGCAAGATGCATCGAGACATGAAGAAGACCTACTACTGGGAAGGGATGAAAAGAGACGTTGGGAAGTTTATATCCAAATGCATGAATTGCCAGTTAGTTAAAGCTAAGCAAAAGAAGCCTAGTGGCTTGTTACAACCATTAGAAATTCCAGAATGGAAATGGGAACAAGTCTCAATGGATTTCATTGATGGGTTACCAAGGACCAGACCGGGCCATGATAGCATTTGGGTGATTGTGGACCGATTGACCAAGAGTGCAAGGTTTATACCCGTCAAGAAGAATAGAACAACAACTAAGTTAGCAGAACTGTATATGAAGTGGGTAGTAAGATTTCATAGAGTACCCAAAGGCATTGTGAGTGACCGAGATCCGTTATTTACAAGTGGATTTTTGAAGAGCTTACAAGAGGCGTTAGGATCAGAATTACATCTCAGTACCGTGTATCACCCTCAAATCGACGGTCAGACAGAGAGGGTGAATCGAGTGTTAGAAGATCTCTTGAGAGCTTGCATATTAGATTTTGGTGGATCATGGGATGACCATTTACATCTAGTAGAGTTCGCATATAATAATAGTTATCAATCCAGTATTGGTATGGCTCCATTTGAAGCTTTGTACGGAAGACAGTGCAACTCACTGTCATGTTGGTTAGAAACTGGTGAGAAGTTTGTACTTGGACAAGATGTGATAGGAGAAACATCAGATAAGATCAAAGTTATCCAACAATGAATGAAGGCTGCCTAAGATAGGCAAAAGAGTTATGCTGATAAGAGGAGAAGAGATTTAAAATTCTCCATTGGCGACTTGGTGTTTGTTGTAACACCCCGCCTCTGTTAAGGTCACTCACAAAGGGAATGCCTTAACTTTGGTGGAGCATTTTAGTAAACAGAACAGAAACTTACAAGACAGATAAAACAGTACTTGAAAAATTTTAACTTTATTACAGCGGAAACGGAAATCAATATGGTTACATCCTTTCAAGTATCAGAATTCAAGTACAAAATATCAGTCCTGTGCAAAAGCCTTCAAAATACATGGTTTAAAATCATAATCCCCATGGAACGGAAGCTATACAGAGCCAAGCCATACTTTAAGGACTTCAAGCAGAGAGAAATCCGGATCAAGCTAAAGTATTCCCTCCTTGGATAACCTGGGGGGGAACGGAAGAAAGGAGGCGAAACAACAAGGGTCAGACAAAAAGTCTGGCAAGTCCAGTGACTTTCAGCATATGAACAGATAATAATAATATGACGTGGACATAAAACTGGATGAGAGATAACTGTAACAGGTGTAGTGGATAAAACAGAAGAACAGAATGACATAAGCTATTTCTTTACACTTCTCTGCACTAATACTAGTTTAACAGGATTAGGTGTCACCCTAATGTCTAAACTGAAACAGAAGCGGGTGCAGAATAATTTAATAGAAACAGAACGCTAATAATGGGCCTTTACTACCCGATAAGAAACAGACAGAAGCAGAAACAGATTAATCCCTACGGAAGCAAAATGTAGAATTAGGTGTACACTAGTAATGGGCCTTTACCACCCGAACAGACGGTACCACGCAGAAACAGACAGGTGTTACCACCCAACAGAAACAGATGGTACCAACAGAAACAGACAGAACTAAGTGTACCCTAAAACCCTACCCCAAGCGATCGGCTCCCTAATACATAAATATCCTGTGTCGGACCCACAGTAGGGTGTATCACTCCCTAAAGTGACAACCAATTGGCACAGACCTATTTACAGATGTCACGGCATCTTACATCCTCAGAGGAAGACCGGGATCCATGCACGCACATGACCCGGTTGGAATGCACCATCAACACCCCTCGCCATTATCAGAATGAACCGCTTATAATTAGTTCAGTAAGCGTACCCGGACCCTACTTACTGTTGGGTCAAAGTTTTGATACCAGAAAGGGTTACTGACTAATATGGGTCCCAAACAACAGATGACACAAGTAATTCCCCTCCTAACCTTGTGTCCCCAGACTAGCTTAACTTGTCTACAAGATTCAGACATACAAAATTTAGATTAACTAGTTCATAGATCAGACAATCAAGTTAACAGGTTTTCAGACTAACGGATCAGATGTTCGGATTAACAGGATTACAGATTAACTTGTTACAGATTAACAGACTTACAGATTAACTGGTTACAGATTATCTAACTTTGTATTGGGCCTACGGATTCACCATACGGGTTTATCAGATTCATTGGTCCAATTGGTTTAGCCTTATCCAACACGTTTTAGACATCATAATTATCTCAGATTTTCATTTTTTAAATATTAATGCCCAAACCTCTCACATTAGACTGACAGTTTGCGGCTACTGGTTAGGCCGGTTGGTTCCAGGCAGGTTTCTGTCGCAAACTGAGTCTAACCTCGGGTTTCAAGCACTTTATGACTAACTTCTCGCATTAGAACCTATTGTTTGCGACTACTGGAATATGCCGGGCGGTTTTGGGCAGAATTACGCCGCAAACTCATTGTAACCTCGAGTTAGCCATGTTTATCTTTGCGGCCAATTAATTAATGATTTACCATTTATGCCACGCCTAATATACAGGTCAATTGTTCATAGCTAATTCAGATTTTGTCAATAACAGACTGAATATCTCAACTTAACAGATATAGTAGATAACAGATTTTCGCAGATTAGGCCTCTTAACGGATTCAGCAGATTAAGCAAACTAGCAGATTTAGCAGATAACAGATTAGGCATCTCAACAGATTTAGTTTAGAAGATTTGGCATTTTCAGCAGACTTAACAGATGACAGATTTGGCAGATGAACAAATCTAGCAGACTAGGCAGTAGAGCAGAACTAGCAGATTAAGCAATATAACAGAACTAGTAGATTAGGCAAAGTAACAAAACTAGCAAATTAGGCAAATATAACAGATTTAATCATTTCTTAAAGTTTCACAAACATATCTTGCCTAATTATAAATCTTGCCTAAGTTCACATGCATAAATAATTGTCATGATTCACAATATGATTATATACCAAATATAGCCATCTATTACTATGCATGTCATATATCCCAAAGATCCCCTACTTAGGTGTTTATTTACATTAATAGATGCCCTACTCTCATGTAAATCTTTATACCTAAGCCATATTTTTTTTATCACAAATCATATGTTCAATACCCATTTATGTTATAAATATAACATGTCCAGTCATATGTCTCAGATTTTGTTCTAGCTACAGTCCATGTTCTTTCCTCAAATCAGTCACCAATTGGTCATGCCCAATTTATGCATCATTCATTTTACTATCCCAATTATTTTAGCTAGGTTAATCTCTTATGAGATTGGCTCAGGCTCGTGGTAGCCTGGCTATAAAACAGAAAGAAGAAAGAGATATAGAATAAAATAGATCAGAACAGAACATACGCAATCTCAAATTCAGATTTACAATCATGTCACAATTATAATTAATGTTTATATCGGAAAATAACTGCACTTGCCTTGATTGGATTAAAGAAAGAACTTTAGTTGTTGCAGAATTGTTGCAGAAGCTTTAATATCTAATTTGATATGAATTGCTTAGGTTGATGTTGATTAGCTTCTAGTTTTGATTCCAGCAGAGTAGCAACGCCATTTTTATTTTTATTTAGAACAGAGGCAGAGAAGAAGAAGAATAGAATTATGTGTAGAGGAGGCTAGGTCTTAGGGTGTATTTATATGTGTAGTAACTCATTTCAGCCATCAGATTAACCCTAAAACCAATCCGGACCATCAAAACTCATCCCGGGCCTCAAAAATGGGCTCTGGGCCACCCCAGGCCGACCAGGTCGACCTGTACAGAGGGGGGATCGACACTATAGTCGACATGGAGGGGGGGCAGGTTGACTATAGTGTCGACACTATGGTCGACCTGGGTCAGTCTGCCAGAAAGTCTGCTGAAATCTTGTTTTGGCCATATCTTGGTCATACGGACTCCGATTTTCGAAAACTCGGACTCTATTTCGCGTATTTTTCCAAGATGAACGCAACGGTGATGTCCATTTTACCTAATTCTAGATTCTTGAATTAGTTATCCTTATTTTACTATCTTTTCCGTTACATACATCGTTATCGAACTAATTTTTCTTCCCTTCCATGTATTAATTAATTTTTCTTATGCATCACCATTATTTACCCATCATAAGAATATTTTTATATATTTTATTTTATTTTTAATTATATTAAAAATACGGGGTGTTACATTCTCCCCTCCTTAGAGGATTTCGTCCCCGAAATCTTCAAGTTAAGAAGAATGTGTCCTACCATCCAATCATCCATCTACTCAATCATCAATCACAGGCATTCATCATCCTTAAGAGATTTCTAATGCTGTATGAACATATGCAAGAAGTGTGTGTATATGTTCCTTGTCTAATGCAAAGATCAGGCGGTCCACTGATTCAGTTGACCTCCTTAATGCGAATTATGCCAGTGCCATGAGTTCAACATGTATGCAATTTTCCTACTCGATACATATCATTTCTATATGAGTGCACGACCATTCAGTCATATGCAACATCCATGTGCTGAGTCAATCATTTTGCATCCACAAAATTTAAAAATGCTCACACATCCATATGCAGTATGAGAGTGTTTTCGAGCCGATCTAGTGCCTAGTGTGTGTATATGCATCCACGAGCAACCACTAGCAACCACTTGTATCCACTTGCAACCATCAAACATAACATGTATCAAACACATGTTTACACCCATTAGTTTCTACCTAAAGTTCGAAGATTCGATCGATAGAATACAGTCAAATGATGGAAGCGAGTACAGATAAGACAAAGACTTGGTTCCCATTAGACATTGGTTGAGAAAATAATTCCCCTAAATATCAACCCCGAAGACCGAAATCAACATCAGATTGACACCCAAAGGATTACCTCCTTTAGACAATGTCAAAACTGGAAAGCAGAATTATTCAAATATTGATAGACTACTGGTACAGATCAGGTTCCCTAATGATTCTTAGGAAGCTAAGCATGATAAAATCATATCCCACAAAAACTCAGAATGTATGCGTCATACTTGACGTCTAACACAGATATCCCTCAAACCCCAATCTCAAACAGATGAGCCATAACCCTTATGGGTCTGAGTCTACAGAGGAATTCAGAAATAATACTAGTATTAAAGTGCAGAGTATCGATTACAAAATCAAAATACCAGAATCAAAAAAAGTCTTAACTCCATAATCAGATAAAGAAAATAAACCTACTATAGAAATTTTCCTACTTCTATCCTAGCCACTAGCCTCAAGAGTGTTCGCCTGCCCTCCTTGTCCTCGTCTCTTCGGGCAGTCCCTAGTAAAGTGTCCCATCTCCCCACTATTGAAGCAAACGCCCTTCCTTTTTCTGCAGTCCTTGTTCAGATAAGTCGAGCTTCCACAAGTAAAGCACTTTTCCCCTTCTTATCTTCATACTTCTCATCGTTCCTTTGTGTTTCCTTTTTGGGCCCTGCTTTCTTATTCTGTGGTTCTTCCTTCTTTGTCTCTTTCGGGCCTTTGTCTTCCTCATGCAGTAGTGCCATGTCCACCAATTTCTCGTTAGTCGCTCCCATGGGTACGTGGGTCATGGCTAGGCTGTGCAGTGGCTCGTTCAATCCTTTAACAAAGCGGAGAGCCTTTTTATGCTGAGTGTTGACTAAATCCAATCCAAACCTAGCTAGTTGGTTGAACTGGTTGACGTATTCCTTGATCATCATACTTCCTTGCTTAAGAGATAAGAACTTTTCCAGTTGTACACTCCGTTCAGCTTGCGAGAGAAATTTTGTCTCAAACCTTGTTCTGAAATCCATCCATGTCTCAACCGGCCTCTCGGCGTTAGTGACTTCCCACCAGTAGGAAGCTTCGTCTTTGAGCAGCCATACCGCCAACTGTACCTTCTGCCTGTCGTCCACCTCGAAGATAACGAACAGATCCTCAGTTTCTTTGACCAGTTCCTCGCTTCGACGAATGATTCAGTTCCCTTGAAATCCTTTCCACCCATGACCCTAAAATCTCTATAGATCTTTGAGAAAGCAATTGCACGAGGAGGGGGCGGAGGAGGAGGGGGATCATTTGTTGGACCTGCGGCGGCGGTCCTGGCCTCAAGATATTGACGAAACCAACCGGGTACATGAACACCCTCTGGTATCTCAGATGCTTCAGACATGCTGAAACGAAAAAAAGGAAAGATTCAATACAAAAAGGACTGAAGGAAAGATATATGGCTCTTGGGGATCATGTTTTTTTTTCAAAATAAGATTTATTTTTGAAAATACTTCCTTTCAAAACCTTTTTCGAAAAAAGTTTTCCAAAAAATTTACCCAATCTGGTAACCTTCAGCTCTGATACCAAGTGTAACACCCCACCTCTGTTAAGGTCACTCACAAAGGGAATGCCTTAACTTTGGGGAGCATTTTAGTAAACAGAACAGAAACTTACAAGACAGATAAAACAGTACTTGAAAATTTTTAACTTTATTACAGCGAAAACGGAAATCAATATGGTTACATCCTTTCAAGTCTCAGAATTCAAGTACAAAATATCAGTCTTGTACAAAAGCCATCAAAATACATGGTTTAAAATAATAATCCCCATGGAACAGAAGCTATACAGAGCCAAGCCATACTTTAAGGACTTCAAGCAGAGAGAAATCCGGATCAAGCTAAAGTATTCCCTCCTTGGATAACCTGGGGGGAAACGGAAGAAAGGAGGCAAAACAACAAGGGCCAGACAAAAAGTATGGCAAGTCCAGTGAATTTCAGTATATGAACAGATAATATTAATATGACATGGACATAAAACTGGATGAGAGATAACTGTAACAGGTGTAGCAGATAAAACATAAGAACAGAATGACATAAGCTATTTCTTTACACTTCTCTGCACTAATACTAGTTTAACAGGATTAGGTGTCACCCTAATGTCTAAACTGAAACAGAAGCGGGTACAGAATAATTTAACAGAAACAAAACGCTAATAATGGGCCTTTACTACCCGATCAGAAACAGACAGAAGCAGAAACAGATTAATCCCTACGGAAACAAAATGTAGAATTAGGTGTACACTAGTAATGGGCCTTTACCACCCGAACAGACGGTACCACGTAGAAACAGACAGGTGTTACCACCCAACAGAAACAGACGGTACCAACAGAAACAGACAGAACTAAGTGTACCCTAAAACCATACCCCAAGCGATCGGCTCCCTAATACATAAATATCCTGTGTCGGCCCCACGGTAGGGTGTATCACTCCCTAAAGTGACAACCAATTGGCACAGACCTATTTACAGATGTCACGGCGTCTTACATCCTCAGAGGCAGACCGGGATCCATGCACGCACATGACCCGGTTGGAACGCACCATCAACACCCCTCGCCATTATCAGAATGAACCGCTTACAATGAGTTCAGTAAGCGTGCCCGGACCCTACTTACTGTTGGGTCAAAGTTTTGATACCAGAAAGGGTTACTGACTAATATGGGTCCCAAACAACAGATGACACAAGTAATTCCCCTCCTAACCTTGTGTCCCCAGACTAACTTAACTTGTCTACAAGTTTCAGACATACAAAATTTAGATTAACTAGTTCACAGATCAGACAATCAAGTTAACAGGTTTTCAGACCAACGGATCAGATGTTCGGATTAACAGGATTACAGATTAACTGGTTACAGATTAACAGACTTACAGATTAACAGACTTACAGATTAACTGGTTATAGATTATCTAACTTTGTATTGGGCCTACGGATTCACCATACGGGTTTATCAGATTCATTGGTCCAATTGGTTTAGCCTTACCCAACACGTTTTAGACATCATAATTATCTCATATTTTCATTAATTAAATATTAATGCCCAAACCTCTAACATTAGACTTACAGTTTGCGGCTACTGGTTAGGCCGGTTGGTTCCGGGCAGGTTTCTGTCGGAAACTGAGTCTAACCTCGGGTTTCAAGCACTTTATGAATAACTTCTCACATTAGAACCTATTGTTTGCGTCTAATGGAATATGCCGGGCGGTTCCGGGCAGAATTACGCCGCAAACTCATTGTAACCTCGAGTTAGCCATGTTTATCTTTGCGGCCAATTAATTAATGATTTACCGTTTATGCCACGCCTAATATACAGGTCAATTGTTCATAGCTAATTCAGATTTTTTCAATAATAGACTGAATATCTCAACTTAACAGATATAGTAGATAACAGATTTTAGCAGATTAGGCGTCTTAACGGATTCAGCAGATTAAGCAAACTAGCAGATTTAGCAGACAATAGATTAGGCATCTCAACAGATTTAGTTTAGCAGATTTGGCATTTTCAACAGACTTAACAGATGACAGATTTGGCAGATGAACAAATCTAGCAGACTAGGCAGTAGAGCAGAACTAGCAGATTAAGCAATATAACAGAACTAGTAGATTAGGCAAAGTAACAAAACTAGCAAATTAGGCAAATATAACAGATTTAATCATTTCTTAAAGTTTCACAAACATATCTTGCCTAATTATAAATCTTGCCTAAGTTCACATGCATAAATAATTGTCATGATTCACAATATGATTATATACCAAATATAGCCATCTATTACTATGCATGTCATATATCCCAAAGATCCCCTACTTAGGTGTTTATTTACATTAATAGATGCCCTACTCTCATGTAAATCTTTATACCTAAGCCATATTCTTTTTATCACAAATCATATGTTCAATACCCATTTATGTTATAAATATAACATGTCCAATCATATGTCTCAGATTTTGTTCTAGCTACAGTCCATGTTCTTTCCTCAAATCAGTTACCTATTGGTCATGCCCAATTTATGCATCATTCATTTTACTGTCCCAAATATTTTAGCTAGGTTAATCTCTTATGAGATTGGCTCAGGCTCGTGGTAGCCTGGCTATAGAACAGAAAGAAGAAAGAGATATAGAATAAAATAGATCAGAACAGAACATACGCAATCTCAAATTAAGATTTACAATCATGTCACAATTATAATTAAAGTTTATATCGGAAAATAACTGCACTTGCCTTGATTGGATTAAAGAAAGAACTTTAGTTGTTGCAGAATTTTTGCAGAAGCTTTATTATCTAATTTGAATTGAATTGCTTAGGTTGATGTTGATTAGCTTCTAGTTTTGATTCCAGCAGAGTAGTGATGCCATTTTTATTTTTATTTAGAACAGAGGCAGAGAAGAAGAAGAATAGAATTGTGTGTAGAGGAGGCTAGGTCTTAGGGTGTATTTATAGGTGTAGGAACTCATTTCAGCCATCAGATTAACCCTAAAACCAATCCGGACCATCAAAACTCATCCCGGGCCTCAAAAATGGGTTCTGGGCCACCCCAGGCCGACCAGCTCGACCTGTACAGAGGGGGGGTCAACACTATTGTCGACCTGGAGGGGGGGTAGGTCGACTATAGTGTCGACACTATGGTCGACCTGGGTCAGTCTGCCAGAAAGTCTGCTGAAATCTTGTTTTGGCCATATCTTGGTCATACGGACTCCGATTTTCGAAAACTCGGACTCTATTTCGCGTATTTTTCCGAGAGGAACGCAATGGTGATGTCCGTTTTACCTAATTCCTGATTCTTGAATTAGTTATCCTTATTTTACTATCTTTTCCGTTACATACATCGTTATCGAACTAATTTTTCTTCTCTTCCATGTACTAATTAATTCTTCTTATGCATCACCATTATTTACCCATCATAAGCATATTCTTATATATTTTATTTTATTTTTAATTATATTAAAAATACGGGGTGTTACAAGATTTCTCCGTTAAAGAGCGTGATTCGATTAGGCAGGATAGGCAAGTTGGCACCAAGATTTGTTGGACCATTCCCAGTTCTCGAGCAAATTGGGAATTTGACATATAAAGTTGAATTGCCAGAGAAGATGGCAGGAGTTCATAACGTATTTCATGTTTCCCAGTTAAGGAAGTTTGTGCACGACCCTAGTGTGACTATTATACCGGATCAGTTGGACAATATCGAGGTTGAACCCGAGGCGGTTGGGAACCGCAGGCCTATGCGTATTGTTGGGAACGATACGAGGCAGCTTCGAAGGAAGGCGGTGAAATTAGTCAAAGTTCAGTGGGGTGGTGATGACGAAGACTGTACTTGGGAAACAGAGGAGGACATAAGGAGGAAGTATCCAGAACTCTTTGCCTAGTAAGGTTTTTAGATCGGTATAGTACTCCCTTGTTAGTAAACCGCATGCCAGGATAGGCTTGTTGTGTTGTTTTGTATGCTTTATTGTTTTGTTAATGATTGGTAGGCATGCGGGATCCCTTGTATGTTTTGGGTTAAGGAATTTCGAGGACGAAAATTCTTAAGAGGGGGGGGGAGGAGAATGTAACGACCCGCATTCTACGCATCGAAGGATCGTAGAATATTTATTTCTTTCACAAACGAAGTCGTATAGTCATGTAACTTTGGGAGACAACTATTGGGGTCATTTCCCATGTTCATGATTTTTGCCGATTTTTAAATGACCGTTTTCCCCCTAGCTGATCTTGTTTCGGCCGTAACTTTTGATTGGAAAGGAGTTTTGACCTAAAACCACTTCCATTAGATTCGATGATGGTTTACCTTTCTGTAGAGTGGTTATATGTGAAAAACGGACTTACCGTTTAGGAGATATGGCTGAATTAAGGTTTAGAAGGTGAAAAACAGCTTAACCGGGCTTAATTGGGTAATTAACAGCTAGGCCCAGGGGGATTTCGGGATTTGGAGTATTTAAGGGCTGTTGGGGTTTAGAGAACACCCTTTTCTCATTTTCCAGCCGCCACTTATCATCCCTCTCAACTTAGTAATGGCCTCCAACATCTAAAAAACCTCTAAACCACTTTCTAATTGAAGATTTGGCTAAATTACACCAAATTAAGGAGAAATACCAACAAATCAAGGTAAGAACTGCTGTATAGCCTTGGGGACAACGCGAAACAGAAGATAGTTTCAGAGTTGGTATTTTGTTTGTGGCTAAGGTGAGTGATTTGCATAGTTCCTCACTAATTATGGTTAATTAAGGGTAATTAGTGTTAATTAGCGATTTTAAACATGATTAAATTTTGGAAAAATATTTATAAATTTTGGAATATTGTTTTAGGCCTCTGTTAGAAATTTGGGTTAATTTGGTGAATTTTTGCTAATCCTATCATTAGATTTGCTTAAACATGCTTAAGGGGGAAATAAGGGTTTTTGGGTATGTTTGATCCATTTTGACATATCATAGTGTTGCTTTGCTGTTTGTGGATAATTATACATGTTTCTATGACTGTATGGTATGCTTTTTGATTGATTAGAAAAGTTAGAATGGTCGAAAACATCGTCGTATGGTGTAAAACAGTCGCTGGAAGAGTTGCAGAAAATGAGCATGACCCGGATCGGATCGCCCCTCCCTTCCACGACCCGACCTGATCGTGAGAACCCTTCACGAGATGCCACGCTCCATCCATCACGAACAGCTTCAGAAGCTAAGGAACCGATGGCCAAGGAGGATCACGAACCAGAAGCTCCGACCTGACCCGAAGCTTGGTCACGACCCGAACCGATCTGGAGCAGGCATGAAGCAAGTCACGAACCGTGGGCCACCTACCCTCACCACGATCCAGCTTCGGCATCATGACCCGATCCAACAGGGAGAGCACGAACCGACCAGAAGGAGGCTGATGACTGCGGACTGAACAAGGGGAAGAGAACCGATCCGAAAGGAAGCTTGTTTCTGAACCAGATGAAGATTGATTCGGAGATGATGACCAAAACCCGAGATGCAAAGGTAGTCTAAACGGGAAGTTTGTACTCAGGATCCAGTAAGGAACCAACGAGTTAACTTCATGGGTTGGGCTTTGTTCCAGGACATGTACAAAGGGGTTATCGACATCCATAGCTCTAATCCACCACCAAGATGGATGTTAGGCTACGTATCAGTGCAGTGGGGTAGTCACTTCTCCATGGGGCAGAGTGATCGTAGCATGGCTATGAGCTAGTGCAGTGAAGTCGTCATTACTTCATGGGGCAGAGTGGACATAGCAAAAGATTAGTGGTTATGGATCAGTGCAGTGGGGTTATTATGACTCCATGGGGCAGAGTGATCATAGCATGGATTTGGGTGATCAAAGTAGTGAATATCGTATGCTTTACGCACTGAGTGAGAGTTGTGAGGATCGTTGGTATGCTTGATTGTTTGACATCACTATGACATGCACACCCCCACCCCCTTATTCTTTACACCATATGTTAGTGGAACCATAGAGTATTGTATAGTATGTAGTGCTAACTCTTTGGTTGCAGGTCCAGGTTCAGGTATGGTTTAGTATACCTGTTATTATTCTATTCTGTTGCTTATTGCTCATACCAAATTTTTTTTTGACCCAGAGTTTTATGTCTCTTCTTATTACTCTGGGTGCTCCTAAGCGAGCAGACTAGAGATAGATTAGCTGGTTATGCATGAGTAGCTGATCCGGAGAAGAGCAAGAGGCTCCTACGTATTATGTAACACCCCGTATTTTCTGTGAACGTATAAGTAACAAATCAGAAAATAATTAATTTTTAAAAGAAGAATTAAGGGAAACGGGCTGCGCCATTCATTCGTCTCGGAATTCTGCTTGGAAACAAGTCCGAGTTTGCGAAAATCGGAGTCCGTATGAGGGAGATATGACCCTCCGAAGTTTCAGGAATTTTCAGAATCGAAAACAGCTCGAATTCGAATTCAAATTTCGAATTTAAAACCCAGAACAGACTGGGCGGGAAATTTCTCGCTCCGTACCCAGGTCGACTGGGGAGTCGACTGGGCAGTCGACCCCCCTGACCAGGTCGACTGGGCAGTCGACCTGGGGGTCGACCTGGTCCCCGAAACCTGGTTTTGGGCCTGGGTGCATTCTTATGTATCTAGCCTCGTTTTCTGCCTAGATTCGTCTGCCTAAACCTATTTAAACAGCCCCAAACCTAGACTTCTCTACACACAATTCTATTCTGCTTCTACTCTGCCTCTATTCTAAATAAAAATAAAAATAAAAATGGCGTCGCTACTATGCTGGAATCAAAACTAGAAGCTAATCAACATCAACCTAAGCAACTCAATTCAAGCTTGAAACTTCAACAATGGTTAAAGAAGATCAACTAACGTCGCTACAACTATCTTTCTTTTAGAATGCAATCAAGACAAGTACAGTTATTTTCCGATATAAACGTTAATTCCGATTGTGACATGAATTGTAAATCTGAATCTGAGATTATGTCTGTTATGTTCTATTTAGATCAACCTTATTCTGTATTTCTTTCTGCTTTCTGTTCTATAGCCAGGATACCACGAGCCTGAGCCAATCTCATAAGAGATTAACATACGCTAAAATATTTGGGACAATAAAATGAATAATGCATGAAATGGGCATGACCGATATGTGACTGATTTGAGGAAAGAACATAGGTTGAACTTGGAACTTAGGACATAAATCTAAGGCATATAATTGAACCTATGACTTGAGTTTTGTGGCATAAAGAATATTGAACATACGACTTGAGAAGTTGAGGCATAAAATTTACATTGGACATATGACTTAGGAATTGGGGGCATAAATTTGACCGTAGGCATGTAATTAGTTTAGATACATATTACATGTTGTAAACTAGATCTGGATCTGAGCAAGCTATGTATGATAATCTGTGATTTGGGGACATAATTCAATATCTGATTTTAAGAATATGATACATGATTAAACCTAGATTTGTGGCACATTTTAAGAACGGGAAGATATGTGACTTAGGTGTAGAAATTAAAATCTATAATAAGATTTGAGGACTATTAAGTGTGAATACACCTAAATAGAGATTTTTGGATATATGGCATGCATTGTAATATTTGGCATAATTTATAGATTAATCTGCTGTACAATGCTAGTTAAACCAAAATGGGAACATATGTTATATGGTAAATTATGTCCATATTCTGTGTTATGTAAATTTAGGCAAACATGGGGTATAAGATCATATTGTGAATCATGACAATTAATTAGGCCTAATTTATGATTAAGCAAGGCATGTAAATAGAACCTTTAGAAATATTAAATATGCTAAATCTGTTGAAAATGCCAAATCTGCTAAACCAAATCTGTTGGGATGCCTAAACTGCTAAATCTGTTGAGATGCCTGAACTGCTAAATCTGTTGAGATGCCTAATCTGTTATCTGCAAAATCTGCTAATTTGCTTAATCTGCTAAATCCGTTAAGTTGCCTAATCTGCAAAATCTGTTGAGTTGATATAATTAGTCTGTTATTGACATAATCTGAATTGGCTGTAGTTATGAATAATTGACATGTATATTAGGCGTGGGCATAAATGGTAAATTATTAATTAATTGGACGCAAAGATGAACATGGCTAACTCGAGGTTAGAATGAGTTTGCGGCGTAATCCTGCCCGGAACCGCCCGGAACCGCCCGGCACATCCAGTGGCCGCAAACAATAGGTTCTAATGTGAGAAGTTAGTCATAATATGCTTAGACACGAGGTCAGGTCTGGCTTGTGGCAGAAGTCTGCCCGGAGCCGCCCGACCCATCCAGCGGCCACAAGCCTGCGACCTAATGTGAGAGGTCTGTGCATTAATAATTAATTAATGCAAATCTGAGATAAAAATGATGTCTAAAACGTGTTGGGTGGAGAGGGTTAAACCAACTGGACTTATATATATAATAAACCCATTCATGAATCTGTAGGCCCAATACAAAGTTAGACAAATGTGAAATTCTGTTAAATATGTACATCTGATCCGTTAGTCTGAAAACTTGTTGATTTGATTTTCTTATCTGTGAACTAGTAAATCTGATCTCTGTATGTTTGAACTTATAAACAAGTTAATCTGAAATCTGTTAGTCTGGGGACACAAGGTTAGGAGGGAAATTACTTGTGTCATCTGTTGTTTGGGACCCATATTAGTCAGTAACCCTTTCTGGTATCAAAACTTTGACCCAACAGTAGGTAGGGTCCGGGCACGCTTACTGAACTAATTATAAGCGGTTCATTCTGATAATGGCGAGGGGTGTTGATGGTGCGTTCCAACCGGGTCATGTGTGTGCATGGATCACGGTCTGCCTCTGAGGATGTAAGATGTCGTGACATCTGTAAATAGGTCTGTGCCAATTGGTTGTCACTTTAGGGAGTGATACACCCTACTGTGGGGCCGACACAGGGTATTTATGTATTAGGGAGCCGATCGCATGGGGTAGGGTTTTAGGGTACACTTAGTTCTGTCTATTTCTGTTGGTACCGTCTGTTTCTATTGGGTGGTAACACCTGTCTGTTTCTGCGTGGTACCGTCTGTTCGGGTGGTAAAGGCCCATTTACTAGTGTACACCTAATTCTACATTTTGTTTCCGTAGGGATTAATCTGTTTCTGTTTCCGTCTGTTTCTGTTCGGGTGGTAAAGGCCCATTATTAGCATTCTGTTTCTGTCTATTTCTGTTGGGGTGGTAAAGGCCCATTACTAGCATTCTCTTCTGTGGAAAATTATTCTGTACCTGTTTCTGTTTCAGTTTATACATTAGGGTGACACCTAATTCTGTTATACTAGTATTAGTGCAGAGAAGTGTAAAGTAATAGCTTATATCATTTTGTTCTTCTGTTATATCCGCTACGCCTGTTACTGTTATCTCTCATCCAGTTTTATTTTCATGTCATGTTATTATTATCTGTTCATAACTGAAAATCACTGGACTTGCCAGACTTTATGTCTGACCTTGCTTGTTTTCGCCCTTTTTCTTTCGTTCCCCCCCAGGTTATCCAAGGAGGGAATACTTTAGCTTGATCCGGATTCCTTCTGCTTGAAGTGCTTAAAGTATAGCTCGGCTCTGTATAGCTTCCACTCTGTGGGGATTATGATTTTAAAGTTTTGTACTCTGATGGCTTTTTGAACAAGGCTGATATATATGTACTAGAGTTTTTGGTAAAGTTGTAACCAAACTGATTTCTGTTCGCTGCAATAAAGATTATAAAGTTTTTCAAGTATTATTTTTATATCTGTCTTGTAATATTCTGTTCTGTTTACTAAAATGCTCCACCAAAGTTAAGGCATTCCCTTTGTGAGTGACCTTAACGGAGGTGGGTTGTTACACTTAGTATCAGAGCTGAAGGTTACCAGATGGGGTAAAGTTTTTGAAAACTATTTTCAAAAAGGTTTTGAAAGGAAGTATTTTCAAAAATAAAGCTTATTTTGAAAAACATAATCCCCAAGAGCCATATATCTTTCCTTCAGTCCTTTTTGTATTGAATCTCTCCTTTTTCATTTCAGCATGTCTGAAGCATCTGAGATACCAGAGGGTGTTCATGTACCCGGTTGGTTTCGTCAATATCTTGAGGCTAGGACCGCCGCCGTAGGTCCAGCAAATGATCCCCCTCCTCCGCCCCCTCCTCGTGCAATTTCTTTCTCAAAGATCTGCAGAGAGTTTAGGGCCATGGGTGGAAAGGATTTCAAGGGAACTAAATCATTCATAGAAGCGAGGAACTGGCTTAAAGAAACTAAGGATCTATTCGTTATCTTCGAGGTGGACGATAGGCAGAAGATATAGCTGGCGGTATGGTTGCTCAAAGACGAAGCTTCCTATTGGTGGGAAGTCACTAACGCCGAGAGGCCGGTTGAAACATGGATGGATTTCAGAACAAGGTTTGAGACAAAATTCCTCTCGCAAGCTGAACGAAGTCTACAATTGGAAAAGTTTTTATCTCTTAAGCAAGGAAATATGACGGTCAAGGAATACGTCAATCAGTTCAACCAACTAGCTAGGTTCGGATTGGATTTAGTCAACACTCAGCATAAAAAGGCTCTCCGCTTTGTTAAAGGATTGAACGAGCCACTGCACAGCCTAGCCATGACCCATGTACCTATGGGGGGGACTTACAAGAAATTGGTGGACATGGCACTACTGCACGAGGAAGACAAGGGCCAGAAAGAGACAAAGAAGGAAGAACCACAGAATAAGAAAGCAGGGCCTAAAAAGGAAACACAAAAGAAGGATGAGAAGTCTGAAGATAAGTAGGGGAAAAAGTGCTTTACTTGTGGAAGCTCGACTCATCTGAACAAGGATTGCAGAAAAAGGAAGGGCACTTGCTTCAACTGTGGTGAGATGGGACACTTCACTAGGGACTGCCCGAAGAAATGAGGGCAAGGGCAGAGGGCAGAACCCACTTCTGGAGGACAGGCGAATGGATAGGATAGAAATAAGAAAATTTGAGTAGAAGGTTTAAGTTTCTTATCTGATTATTGAGTTAAAACTCTTTCTGATTCTGGCATTTTGATTCTGTAATCGATACTCTGCACTTCAATACTAGTTTTGTTTCCGATTCCGCTGTAGACTCAAACCCATAAGGGTTATGACTCATCTGTTTGTGGTAGATTGGGGTTTGAGAGATATCTGTGTTAGGCGTCAAGTAGGACGCATACATTCTGGGTTTTATCGTGCTTAGTTCGGTAACCTGATCTGTACCAGCAATCTGTAAATATCTGAATATTTCCGATAAGGTTAAGATTTCCAGTTTTGACATTATCTGAAGAGGGTAATCCTCATGGTGTCAATTTGATGTTGGTTTCGGTCTTCGGGGCCGATACTTAGGACCCATGTCTAATGGGAACCAAGTTTTTGTTTTATCTGTACTCGCTTCCATCATTCGACTGTATCCTATCGATCGAATCTTCGAACTTTAGGTAGAAACTAATGGGTGTAAACATGTGTTTGAGACATGTTATGTTTGATGGTTGCAAGTGGATGCAAGTGTTTGCTAGTGGTTGCTCGTGGATGCATATACACACACTAGGCACTAGATCGGCTCGAAAAGACTTTCATACTGCATATGGATGTGTGAGCATTTTCAATTTTTGTGGATGCAAAATGATTGACTCAGCACATGGATGTTGCATATGACTGAATGGTTGTGCACTCATACAGAAATGATATGTATCAAGTAGGAAAATTGCATATATGTTGGACTCATGGCACTGGCATAATTCGCATTAAGGAAGTCAACTGAATCAGAGGACCGCCTGATCTCTGCATTAGATAAGAAACATTTCCACACACTTTTGCGTATGTTCATACAACATTAGAAGTTTCTAAGGACAATGGACGCCAGTGATTGATGATTGAGTAGATGGATGTTGGATGGTAGGACACATTCTTCCTAACTTGAAGATTTCGGGGACGAAATCCTTTAAGGAGGGGAGAATGTAACACCCCGTATTTTCTGTGAACGTATAAGTAACAAATCAGAGAATAATTAATTTTTAAAATAAGAATTAAGGGAAACGGGCTGGCCCATTGCGTTCGTCTCGGAATTCTGCTTGGAAACGAGTCCGAGTTTGCGAGAATCGGAGTCCGTATGAGGGAGATATGACCCTCCGAAGTTTCAGGAATTTTCAGAATCGAAAACAGCTCGAATTCGAATCAAATTTCGAATTCAAAACCCAGAATAGATTGGGCGGGAAATTTCCCGCTCAGTACCCTGGTCGACTGGGGAGTCGACTGGGCAGTCGACTCCCCTTGACCAGGTCGACTGGGCAGTCGACCTGGGGGCGACCTGGTCCCCGAAACCTGGTTTTGGGCCTGGGTGCATTCTTATGTATCTGGTCTCGTTTTCTGCCTAGATTCGTCTGCCTAAACCTATTTAAACAGCCCCAAACCTAGCCTTCTCTACACACAATTCTATTCTGCTTCTACTCTGCCTCTGGTCTAAATAAAAATAAAAATGGCGTCGCTACTCTGCTGGAATCAAAACTAGAAGCTAATCAACATCAACCTAAGCAACTCAATTCAAGCTTGAAACTTCAACAACGGTTAAAGAAGATCAACTAACGTCGCTACAACTATCTTGCTTTTAGAATCCAATCAAGGCAAGTACAGTTATTTTCTGATATAAACGTTAATTCCGATTATGACATGAATTGTAAATCTGAATTTGAGATAATGTCTGTTCTGTTCTGTTTAGATCTACCTTATTCTGTATTTCTTTCTGCTTTCTGTTCTATAGCCAGGCTACCACGAGCCTGAGCCAATCTCATAAGAGATTAACATACGCTAAAATATTTGGGACAATAAAATGAATAATGCATGAAATGGGCATGACCGATATGTGACTGATTTGAGGAAAGAACATAGGTTGAACTTGGAACTTAGGACATAAATCTAAGGCACATAATTGAACCTATGACTTGAGTTTTGTGGCATAAAGAATATTGAACATACGACTTGAGAAGTTGAGGCATAAAATTTACATTGGACATATGACGTAGGAATTGGGGGCATAAATTTGACCGTAGGCATGTAATTAGTTTACATACATATTACATGTTGTAAACTAGATCTGGATCTGAGCAAGCTATGTATGATAATCTATGATTTGGGGACATAATTCAATATCTGATTTTAAC
Source organism: Allium sativum (assembly GCA_030737875.1). Classification (NCBI taxonomy): domain Eukaryota; kingdom Viridiplantae; phylum Streptophyta; class Magnoliopsida; order Asparagales; family Amaryllidaceae; genus Allium; species Allium sativum. Next base: position 170,269,143 of record CM060924.1, on the reverse strand, counting down.
AATATGATACATGATTAAACCTAGATTTGTGGCACATTTTAAGAAGGGGAAGATATGCGACTTAGGTGTAGAAATTAAAATCTATAATAAGATTTGAGGACTATTAAGTGTGAATACACCTAAATAGGGATTTTTGGATATATGGCATGCATTGTAATATTTGGCATAATTTATAGATTAATCTGTTGTACAATGCTAGTTTAACCAAAATGGGAACATATGTTATATGGTAAATTATGTCCATATTTTGTGTTATGTAAATTTAGGCAAACATGGGGTATATGATCATATTGTGAATCATGACAATTATTTAGGCCTAATTTATGATTATGCAAGGCATGTAAATAGAACCTTCAGAAATATTAAATCTGCTAAATCTGTCATCTGCTAAATCTGTTGAAGATGCCAAATCTACTAAACCAAATCTGTTGGGATGCCTAAACTGCTAAATCTGTTGAGATGCCTGAACTGCTAAATCTGTTGAGATGCCTAATCTGTTTTCTGATAAATCTGCTAGTTTGCTTAATCTGCTAAATCCGTTAAGTAGCCTAATCTGCAAAATCTATTATCTGCTATATCTGTTGAGTTGATATAATTAATCTGTTATTGACATAATCTGAATTGGCTATAGTTATGAATAATTGACATGTATATTAGGCGTGGGCATAAATGGTAAATAACTAATTAATTGGCCGCAAAGATGAACATGGCAAACTCGAGGTTAGAATGAGTTTGCGGCGTAATCCTGCCCGGAACCGTCCAGCACATCCAGTGGCCGCAAACAATAGGTTCTAATGTGAGAAGTTAGTCACAATATGCTTAGACACGAGGTTAGGTCTGACTTGTGGCAGAAGTCTGCCCGGAACCGCCCGGCCCATCCAATGGCCACAAGCTAGCGACCTAATGTGAGAGGTCTGTGCATTAATAATTAATTAATGCAAATCTGACATAAAAATGATGTATAAACGTGTTGGGTGGATAGGGTTAAACCAACTGGACTTATATATATATAATAAATCCGTTCATGAATCTGTAGGCCCAATACAAAGTTAGACAAATCTGAAATTCTGTTAAATCTGTACATCTGATCCGTTAGTCTGAAAACTTGTTGATTTGATTTTCTGATCTGTGAACTAGTAAATCTGATCTCTGTATGTTTGAACTTATAAACAAGTTAATCTAAAATCTGTTAGTCTGGGGACACAAGGTTAGGAGGGAAATTACTTGTGTCATCTGTTGTTTGGGACCCATATTAGTCAGTAACCCTTTCTGGTATCAAAACTTTGACCCAACAGTAGGTAGGGTCCGGGCACGCTTACTGAACTAATTATAAGCGGTTCATTCTGATAATGGCGAGGGGTGTTGATGGTGCGTTCCAACTGGGTCATGTGCGTGCATGGATCCCGGTCTGCCTCTGAGGATGTAAGACGCCGTGAGATCTGTAAATAGGTCTGTGCCAATTAGTTGTCACTTTAGGGAGTGATACACCCTACTGTGGAGCCGACACAGGGTATTTATGTATTAGGGAGCCGATCGCTTGGGGAAGGGTTTTAGGGTACACTTAGTTCTGTCTGTTTCTGTTGGTACCGTCTGTATCTATTAGGTGGTAACACCTGTCTGTTTCTGCGTGGTACCGTCTGTTCGGGTGGTAAAGGCCCATTTACTAGTGTACACCTAATTCTACATTCTGTTTCCGTAGGGATTAATTTGTTTCTGTTTCCGTCTGTTTCTGTTCGGGTGGTAAAGGCCCATTATTAGCATTCTGTTTCTGTCTATTTCTGTTGGGGTGGTAAAGGCCCATTACTAGCATTCTCTTCTGTGGAAAATTATTCTGTACCCGTTTCTGTTTCAGTTTATACATTTAGGGTGACACCTAATTCTGTTATACTAGTATTAGTGTAGAGAAGTGTAAAGTAATAGCTTATATCATTCTGTTCTTCTATTATATCCGCTACGCCTGTTACTGTTATCTCTCATCCAAATTTATTTTCATGTCATGTTATTATTATCTGTTCATAACTGAAAATCACTGGACTTGCCAGACTTTATGTCTGACCTTGCTTGTTTTCGCCCCTTTTCTTCCGTCCCCCCCCCCCCCCCCAGGATATCCAAGGAGGGAATACTTTAGCTTGATCTGGATTCCTTCTGCTTGAAGTGCTTAAATTATGGCTCGGTTCTGTATAGCTTCCGTTCTGTGGGGATTATGATTTTAAAGTTTTGTACTCTGATGGCTTTTTGAACAAGGCTAATATATATGTACTAGAGTTTTTGGTAAAGTTGTAACCAAACTGATTTCTATCCGCTGCAATAAAGATTATAAAGTTTTTCAAGTACTATTTTTATATCTGTCTTGTAATATTCTGTTATGTTTACTAAAATGCTCCACCAAAGTTAAGGCATTCCCTTTTTGAGTGACCTTAACGGAGGTGGGGTGTTACATATTATCTACATATATTCTCCCTGTGTTGTTGATGGTCACTGCTTTGGGCATTAGTAGTTTACCTTTCCTTTCTTTTGCTTTAGAAACAGTATTTTGAAGTTGTAATAATGGTTATGGATCATAAGCTGTATTTTGGATTTCCGCTGCTATGATGATTATGGTTTAGTTTTCATCTTATGCACTATCTCGCCTGTTTTATGTTAAGTATGTTATTATTATATTTTATTCCAGGCACTGTGAGACATTCTACTGGTTCCTTGGTAGTTCAAATTCCTTTCTTTAGCGACCGTCCCGTGCTGGTTGGACATCAGCACAGCGCACTTTCATTGGAAATGTCGGCTGGTGCGGGGCGGGCCATCACAATAAAACAAAACATTATCATAAAATAAAAAAAGGAAGCTAATCAATTTTTGAAAGACGTGAACATTACCTCCAACTTGGAAGTCAAATTACTTGCATGGTTTTCCGCATGATCAACCTTAGAAGTTAAATGCTTCATCTCCTCACCCTAACATGATGTATTTTGTATATATGAGTAATGTTAATATTTGACAAACTAATATTTCTATACACAAAAGATTGGAATGAGAAGTTACCTTTTCTTCAAGTTTTTCAGATAATTCTCTTCTTAGAATATCCAAACGTCTTATGCCTTCTTATTAGCTTTCTTAAGTAACGATGTTGATCGCTCATGACCTGTTTTACCTTTGTTGACGGCATAGTCACATTTCCGTTCCCATTCCGATGCTTCTTCCTCAAAGGACTTTCCTTGATCATGAGAAGAAGCCAACCTTCCTTTGGCAGCAGTTAGCCTCGATGCTAAAGTTGTAACTTGAGCTCTTAACTGTTCTTCCTCTGCTTTGGTTTTTGAAGTGCTATTTTCATATTTTATTTTCCATTCCAGAGATTCTTACTTTGCATCGCCACTGCCTTAGATAAACTAAGACATCGCTCTTCTAGTGTTCTACACTTGCCTTGCAAGTTGGCTATACAACCAGAATAGTATTCAAAAAGTTTTTGTTTGTCGCTGACTGCTGCTTCATATCTCCTCAAACAGTCAGCTCTGTGTTTTCATTTGCTTCAAGTTGCTTTTTAAGCAAGGCTGCTTTTTCATCACTGGAATTGCACTTTAGCATCGAATTCGGAAAGATAAAACAACAATCAGTAATCTCATCAAATTATAAATTTGCAGAAATTTATTAGACGTATTCTTATAAGCTTATCCATTTATGCAGCAATTTGATTATGTGAATATGAACAACCCAAGTTATGACATGAAATGATCCTTATTCCAGCCTCTGCAGTAAACATGTCCATCTGATGTAAGCACCATTGTATGTCTCCAGCCGCCGAAAATCTAGAATTCTGCATTCACATATCATTTTATATACAGGTTTCGATACCGATGATCATCGATATTACTGATCATATGCAGCAAGTCAAATTGCCAAAATAAAACAACAATTAATCAAACCTGAGTTGTGGATCTATCTTTTAAGGCTTCCACCTGATGCAGAATTAGATAACCGTAGAAATCTCCATGCCCTAGCTGGCCATATTTGCTCCATCCATAAGTGTATAAGCTACCAGTTGAAGATACCGTAATCGTACGCCGCCACCCACATGCAATGAGTACCATTTTTTGTCCCTATAACAATTGAAAGATACGCATTATGCAACATGTATACGCATAGACCAAAACACAAAATTAAAATTGAAGCATAAATGCATACATTGACCTATTGTACAGAAACAGATAGTTTCGATGAAGAATAATATTCAGAAATCACGACAATTTGACATACATCTTGGTGAAGAACCTTTTCTAGAAGTAGACGATCACTTCAATCACCTAAGCCCAAATTACCATATCGTCCCCAACCCCATCCATACAGCTCACCATCTTCTGTAACAACATTATTGTGCTCAGCACTAGCAGCAATCATTTTGATAGGAATTCCTTATAATTACTCAAGCTATGATGCTCATGAATTCATTGTAAAACTAGACAGAAATAATAAAAGAAATTTAAGTTTAGAAAGGTTTAAAACTATGAGTCCTTTATCAGGTCTTACTGTGAGCAGAGTCGAATAGGAACAAAAGAGACATCGGAAAAAACAAACTCTGCTATAAGTATCATGCACAAAATTGTAGAAAAGTCCTCACCAGCTATGGATATAACAAGGTTAAAACTATTGAGTCCTTTTATTGTGTTCTACTTTGATTACAGAGGAAATAAAAGAATTGATAGAGAAGGAAAAAAACACCCACTGATGCATGTGATTTGTACAAAATTGTAGTAGCATGTTCACCAGGCAAAAATGTATTATTTAGTAACTTTGTTTATAGATTATCATAAATCTTGAGTTCAACGTGTATATTCTTTGTACAAAAAGTATTATTTCCATCTCTATTTGCTGCCGTTGCTTTAAAAAATGGTAAAATATAAATAAGATAGCAACCTAAGATTAAAGATTAGTAGGACGTAACAAATCGAAAGATGTGGTAATGATACTTCCAGTATGGATCACTCTATATATTAATCCAAGAACAAAATAGGAGTCATACCAGCCTTACCAGTCTATCCTTTGGAATTCGGAAACAAGAGAAAAATAGTAATAACCCAAATTATACTCCTTATATCCAAATCCAACCATGTGAAGTATGCTCCAGTAGATCGCAACAAATGTCGATGGAAGAATATGGCCATGCTATTTCCAGTCAGGTTCACTCTCAACTAAGAACAAGCCATTGTATTTTATCCCATTACTTTGACTAAAACCACCAATGGTCGTGGAAGTCTGTCTGTGGAAGTTTGCTTCGCTTTTGAACAAAACCGATCCACCGTAAGGTTACTGGAGGCAGGCAGAAGCAAATCAACTTGTGGATCGGCTCCATCCTCATCATTTCGCTAAATTAGTGGATCCATCCATATTCGTCGATAGTAGTCAATGTTTGTTGAGATGCGAGTTTGTCCGAGGAAGGAAAAATTAGGGATCGATGTTGATTTGGAGAAGAGTAGAGGAAAGGTCGGCCAACAAATGTTATACGCAAGTTACTTTTGGAGCCAAAATTTCACTTTTAGCACGCCTGAATTTCATCCTTCTGCGTTAAGATGACCATCAGATTTTCGTGTGTCATTACCAAATTTTCACTAAAAATTTATAGAATTAAATATTACAAGTTTAAACTGTTATGTAAAATTATAACATGGATTTCTTAAGAATTATCTTTTATTAAATATTAATTAATAATAGTTTCTATTAAATATCGCTAATTTCTTCCTAGCTATAATTGATTCTTAATTATTAAAAGTTTATTTTTGTGCATATGTTACTAGTTATCAACTACTATGAGTCGTGCTAACATCAGCCGCGCATCAAGAGACTGGTCTAATACTTGCTCAGTTATTGGTCAAATAAGTTCTAGTGGGGTCCATTTTAATTGAATTTAAAAATAAATAAAAAACATGTCCAACCAATTAGCCGAGCGAGTATATGACGATTGTAGGCACGCGCGACAGATGCTAGCAATTCCCTGACTATTAAATACTTAACCATAATTATTGAAAAATAGTTACTTTTTATTAATTTATAGATATTAATTATTATTCATTTGTAAAGTTATTATTGAATATTAATTATTATTAACTTGTAAAGTCATATTAATTACTAATTATTTTTAAATATTAATATTATTAATATTAAATATTAGTCATTATTGGTATTTAATAAACCTCTATTACGACAAGTAGAAAAAATAACTTTATGCAACTTTCTAATCAAAATATTTTTATTACTAATTATAACTGACAAAAAATAAGAGTTATTAGAAATAGACATCTATTACAACTGACAAAAAATAAATGTTGTAATAGACATCTATTACAATAGGCAAAATAAAAGAGTTGTTAAAAATATATTTATTACAACCTTTAGGAAAGAACAGTTGTAAAAAAGTTTTATCACAACTGTCATTTTGTGACTGTTGTAAAATAAAAGTTGTAATATGGTACTTTTGTTGTAGTGTCTAATAGTGGACTGACCCTCTACAAAAGAACTATTATTACCAGTGTTGGTTACCATTAAATATTTTCAAAAATCATATTATGGACTTTTTGAAACCTATGCTCTAGTACCAATTGTTAGGGAATGCGGATCTTATGGCAAAACAAACACCAGAGGGGGTGAACAGTATTTATAAGGAAATTATGAAAAATCTTAAACTTAATTGATTTACTATATTGTAACAGCCCACATTTTACGTATCGGGAGATCATAAAATATTTTTATTTTATTCCCTGAGCGTTAGATCATTCTCATCTTTTAATATGTTGTGTATGGGGATGTGAGACATGTCCATAATTTTTACCGATTTTGTTTGTGATCATTTTACCCCTGTCGGTCTTGTATAGGGGATAACTTTTGACTCAAGATGAATCAGTGGGTGAGACCTGTGACATTGGAAAGGAATTGATGTTTGCCTTTCTGTGGAGTGGTTACATTAAAGATTTGGCTCAACGGTTTGGGAGAAATCCTTGTTTTAAAGTTTTTCAGTTGGTTGTCCAGGTTTTGGGAGCCTAATGGGCTGATTTCGGAAGGCCCAATTAGTGGGCTGGTGGAAACTATAAGTAGAGGGTGAGAGGTATGGGAAATAGTTCACTTCCCTATTCTCTCATTTGGTGGCGTTGAGCTCCTCCTTCCTCTAACACCTTTCCACCATTAAAAATCATAATCAAAGGAGGGAAATCATAGATATACACCATTGGAGGCCAAATCTCCATCAATTGAGGCAAGGATTCATCGGATCAAGGTGTTTGGTGCAAACTACTTGCTGTCCGATTTCATATTACTTTGATTTTAGCTTATTTTGGCAAATCGGTGATTGATTTACATCTCTCACGTGGATTTAATGAAGTATATGAATGTTAGGTCATGTTTTTCATCAAATTCAAGGGTTTTACCACACCATGCTAAGTCTATTTTTATATGAATCACCCTATGATCTTGTTAGCATGTTTAAAACCGATGATTCTTATCACATTTTACATGTTTATGCAAGTTAGATCCACAATTTAGATCATATGTTCATTTATGTTGGTTTTTGGTGAAATTTGCATAATTTGATGATAATTGTCATTTTCAAGATGTTAGTGGTTTCATAACATGATTATGATTGTTATTGGATGAGTCATTTTTTGTCGAAATTGTCGTTTGGCGAAGTTTTGGTCGAAATTGGAGTTGGATTGGGTAATCGTCAGGACAGATCGGTGGGTGGAATACAGGGTTGGTCAGGACCAATCGGTGGGTGATGTGTAGGGACCGATCGATGGCCAGAAGCCAGGACCGATCGGTAGTCAAAAGCCAGGACCCATTGGTGGCCAAGGTCAAAAGGCAAGACTAATCGATGGTATCAAAAGACTGATCAGTGGGTGTTAGGAACTGATCGGTAGTGCTCAGTGGTGTGCTACAGGAACCGATCGGTGGTGTTCAGTTGCGCGCTACAGGAACCGATCGGTGGTGTTCGGTGGTATGTTCCAGGAAGGGGGGACCGACCGATGTGCTCTAAGAACGGGAGAGGGGCGATCAGTGTGCTCTAGGAAAGGGAGGCTAATCAGTGTTGATTTTCTGAAAATTTTATTTTTTGGGTACGATTCATATTTGAACAAAAAAGTCAGAATAAAAATACTTTGAGGGGCAACCCCCCGAACCCTAGCCGCAGCGCAGTGGTGTAATTGGCTTGATGATGGTGTTGACAGTTAATTCGATCAAATCGAAATCAGTGTTTAACGATTTCAACAAATTTGAAACCGTAAGGATCTATGCGATAACGATAATTAAAATAAAATTGAAACATCGATTAGGGTTTATACCTTTTCTAGTTGAATCCGGATAACACCAAATCGGAAGGACGAAGAATCGAATCGTAAGGATCAGCAAATCACCGTCCCTCTACTGGTATCCACACGGACTCTATCACTCAGATCGAATCCAAGAGAAAAAGAAATGAATAGTGCTAGCCGCTATTCCTATTAGGGTTTCTTAGAAAAAGGGATAAAGGGTTGGCTTATTATTTTAGATCATATCCACACTTATTTTACGGTTCACCCGTCCTTTTAAAGTGATGGGTTACCCTTTAAATTAACAAGCGTACCATAAACTAAGGTGCCAACCAATATACCATTTCAATTCTGGTTAAAATATCAACAATTAATATTTTATATACCTTATGAATGCAATTTCTTTTTATCACATCCTAAGTGTGTGACCCTATAGGTTACTACAACATTGGCAATGATTTTAAATTGTATTTAAAATCATAAACAACGATTGGCATCTAGCAATACATCACTGCTACCCAAGTTATAATAAAATTAACGACTCGATACAACCTTTCCGTGACTAGTGTATCAATGTAATATAATCCTTTCAACCAATAATCCAGGATTAAACTCGAGACATGGATCGTATCATCCTCTTTATAATTTAATCCGTTTATCTTGATCGATGAGTAGACTGCTTAATCAAATCAATATTTGAGCACGGCCATGCATTTCACAGTCTCACTCAATCAAGAGGCCCATGGATATCACTACGAATATATCGTAGGGTTAAATTCCATCTAGGCCATTCATAATTTTCATTCGATTCGAGATATATCCAATAACCACTGTTATCATTACTCTGTTACGAAATAACTTTAGATGATATCAGTATACAAATATCCTCAAATAAAATTATAATGATTTTAGGTCTAAGGACCATTACATTGTTGTCACTATGAGAACAACTTATGATACTGTTGATTATATTCCACGTAGTTATCTCAAAGTGGGTCAGCCCAATAAGCTATTCTCCAATACGTATTTATATCTTGACTTTAATATCACGTATATTAATGATCAATGAGATGTGATCATCAGTCAATCAATATACTAGTCTCAACGCTTTATTGTTGTCCTATATTAACAATAAAACTCGACTAGGGGCATTTAAGAATTATAATACTTATCACATTATATAATCTCAAGTTCAGTCTTACTTGAACTATATAATTTCGTAATATTATTCTAAGGACTTCTATTATATTAATATTTATATTACGCAGTAAATATAATATAATAGAACATTATTTTATTCCAAATAAAATAATAACAACAACATTGTTATCAATCTCATCAAATGGATTACCTCTAGGGCATAAACTCTAACAATCTTCCACTTGCACTAGAGTCAATCATTCACGTATCGTATACTCATGAAACTAGTGTGACTACTTAAACTTCTGCTGCGACGGAGTTTAATTCAGTAGGTCTGCAACATTACAACGTTTGTAACTTTGCAGATATGTTTATTTCCTTTGTGAAAAACTTCATATCGAAATTATATTTCTTAAATATATGTTTGGATTAATAGTGAGTTTAAGGTTTTAGGCCTGAGCATCAGCCACATTGTTATCGCAGCGTATATCATTGGATCAACAATGAATTAAGTTCAATCATGAACTTCTTAGTCCAAACATTTTCTTTCTTAGAATCAGAATGTATTTCTTGTTTTTAAATTAATATTATTCACAATAATTAATGTGTTATCAAATAACATTAGAATTGTTGTGTCACTACACTTAATTTCTTGTCTATACAAGATTCAATGACATTATGTGGTTTTCGAGACATTTCGATTTCTATTTCATTCCCATCGGTATCTTAAAGACTGGATCTCCATTAAAATGGATACCAATTCGAGCAATAAAAGGTTTTATTCTCAAAGGATTTATAGAAATAATATCCATTTGTTTCTTGTGGATATTACACAAAATAACTATTTGATTTGGGTTCGATCTTATCAGAGGAGGGACGTTTAACAAATGCCTTACATCCCAAATCCTCAAATTAGGCACACTAGGACATTTCCTAGTCCATATCTTATATGGCTTCTTTAAAATCATTTTAGTGGGATTTAAATGCAATTGTTCTAAATTTAATTTATTGGAAGATCTACATGACTTATCTTGGTCGTCCCATATCTTATAAGGTGTGATTACTCCTTTCAGACACACTGTTTCAATATGGTGTTCTAGGTAGAGTAAGTTATGAAACAATTTCAAACTCATATGGACAGTCATTAATTAACTGGCTTAAATATTCTTTTCAATTTGTTCGAAAAGTATATATTTTCTTTTAAAATTGGTTTCTATCTTCAATTTGAATTCTTTGAACTTTTCAAAGGATTCTGATATGTGTTTCATAAGATACACATATCTCTATTTACTGATGCCATCAGTAAATATAATGAAGTAATAAAACTTGCCTCTAGCTTATATATCCATTGCTCCATATACATCATTATATGAGACCCAATACTTATCACTCATTCACTGCGTCAAGTGAAAGGTGATTCAGTTATTTTGCCTAATAAACAAGATCTGTATTCTTCATATGATTCGAAATCAATTGATTTCAAAATTCCATCATTATGGAGTTTTGATATACTTTCTTATTTACTGGGCTATCTGGTAATACTATTGGATTTAAATCACTAAATTTAATTCAGTCATTATTAATGTCAAGTACATTATAGTTAAGGATTTACAGATATCATTAACTATTTGTGAAATTCCATACGATATTTCATTTAAATAAAATGAATAACAATTATTCTTTTATTACAAATGAAATTCAAACTTGTCTAAACAAGATATATTATAACATTTATTTTAAGTGGAATTTCATAATAACAATTATTATATTTGTTTTACTAAGCCAGTATATACAACAAGAATCAACTTCCTGTGGATAATCCAACAACATTTGCTTCATTTCCAGTCGTAAGTCCACTTGTCATTTTTAATCAAATTACTACTTACATTGCAGTTTCGGTAAATTCACATACATTAATGTGATTCATATCAAGTATCTAATACTAGAGATGTATAAGTAGACTTCATAATATTTATATCTTAATCGGTTGAAGTCATACTTTAACTCAGTTTAGATCCTCCCTTTATTTCTCAAACAATTACGTTTAATTTGTTCGAGCACAATCCTTAAGTCTCAATGTTAGTCAAGAAATTCGATTTAATTCAATTTATCCTTCTTAAGGACTAATTTAAATTATCGAGTTATTTATTATTTAGTATCTACATTAGATAAAATAATAACTGATTCTATAATATTTATTTAATCACAAAATTTTGACAATCAAAATTTATATTAACATAAATATGTAATTTAAACTAAAATACGCTCCCACTCAAATTAACATCCCTCTGTTTATATATTTAAATCATTGTATACATATAATGGTGTTCCAAGATCCATTTCTAGACATGCCTTGACCCAGCTTTGGCTGAACTCAAAACACAACCTTTTAGGTAGACATATTATGTCAATTATATTTTCTATATAACTCTTGGATCGCATGTTGAACATTTTGTTCGGTATTATTCATTTTCTCAAAATATAGAATAATTCATGCTTTTTTCTCTAAGGCCATAATCGTATTATGCAGCCTAGTTAAGTCAGACCCAATAATAGGTTGGAGCACCACATTTTACTCCATTGCATATAACCAGAATAAAAGGTGCACAACGCTTTGGCGTTAGTTACATCCAGTGATTTTGGACAGTGATGAGTATATTATTGGAAGACGTCACCATGACTTAATATAACAAAAATTTGCTTTTAGAGGGAATTTATAATAATGGCGAACAATATTAGAGTCGTTTACATATATCCAATATATGTATTTGATATTCGTAATATAACTGGATTTAAACAATATATATATATATATGAATCATGTACATATATATATTCCCTATTCCAAAACAATTGGTTACCATAACCTTAGAAATAGATATTATATTCAAATATATATTTGAAATTAAATTAACTAATTCTATTTCGAAACAAATAAGATAATCAGCCTATAATAAAACCATTATAAACACATGTCTAATATTTTGTAACTCCTGGAATACGTGTTTAATACAGCATGTATGTTCCCATTTATGTAAGTACAACATAAGTAGGAAAAGGTACAATTATATACACTATGTTATCAACATATAATATTCCAGATTGACAAACACAACAAATTTTCATCAATATTTAAAGTTATATCCTACCATAAAAGATAATGCATTATTTGTTCCAGGTATTTCAATCATCCAATTCCAAAACGCAAAACAGTTTTGCATCTCATGTGCGCAGCAAAATCATATGCATCAGAATATACATGCGTAACTAGTTACACATATAAATATTACATGTTATATAGTTTAATTGCTTACACATCATAATGTACAAAATTAAAATCATTCATCTATATGAATTTCTAACTCCTGTAGCGTTATCTGTAGTTGCTCTTTGCCAACCTTGAGTGATTGAATTGCTGTTCCACTGAAACAAATTTCAGCAAGCTAACCCCCTGTCTAAACAGTTTTAAATCCAGTGGGTTAGCATGAATTAAACACATCAAACGTATTTAATATGTACATATGCATTAACTTAAACATATACATCAAATGTATTCCATGTGCCGGCAACAAGTCAGATGTACATGAACATTTTCTAAAGCATGCTTATCTTTTCATTCGTAAACAGTGTGAAAGAAAAATTTAACCATTACGAAGTTATTATATTCACTACCAGAAATAACATGTCTCACTGGAATGTACTTCGAAATATAATGACATGTGAGCATGCATTATATACAACATATCTATTCCTTGTCATCTACATGACCCACACATAATGTAATTTTTGCTGACATGTTCAGTATAGATACATCAATTAAGTAGAGCTGCAACATTGTGTATAATCATTGAATAATAATCATTTAAAACTTCCAGTTCATGTTGAAACTGAGTTAAGAAGATAATATGTCAAAATATAACCATTAGGACGGTTTAAGTATTAAAACAGAACACGTCTCAATATATATAGATTTAAGGAATGTACCTTCTTCTTCGATGAACCGTATCCATCATTAGATTACGTTAATCGTGACATAAACAATAATGTCAAAAAAAAAATGTACTTATCATATTTTAGATCAACATTTTGTTCCGGATATCATACAGTTTTTCATTAAATCGCATCTTATCTAAATAAGAAATGGAAATTTCAGTATATCCATGTGAATTAATATCAGATACTAATTCGGATTCAGTAAAAGAAACAAAACAGAATTTTGTTTATCATGAAACAATTTCATGTCTAAATCGGATGTTTATATCCTGAGATTGGAGGGCGTTGTAACAAATTTTAGCATAACTTGCATATGTATATGCTGGTAATTAGTAAAATCATATTTTATTCGTCACTGCAAATTAAACATAAGTCCGATCAATGCACATATCAACACAGCAAGCTTAAACAAAGACCATTATAGTATCTAAATACTATATTAATTAATATCATAAAACAGATAGTAAATCATATTTACTGCAGTTTTTCAAATTATATTAGTGTCATATATTCATTAATATAAAACCACGAACAGTAATTTAAAAAGGAATGTATCATAGATATATCAATATATATACATTTATACATAAGTATATTAAATAGCTAAACAGCTAATCATATTTGCTGTAAACCATTTAAAATCTGATTTATTATATTCTAGTTTATCATAAATGTTAAAACCAGTATATAAAACCAAAGAGTACCTCCAAATATACCTCAGGCTATAAGTCATATTACAAGCAATATATCTAACATATATCGATCTTCTTGCAAAACTGGTAATGTTAACATTTTCAACAGGTGCAGTTTAATATTATATTCACTTACTTCTGTAAACTACAATTGGATTGAAAAAATATATAACATCATTCAATATCCGGATTTGATTATGTTCTAAACATGTAAAATTATAGAACATTCATATATAATTACATACAGATGTAATTATCGGTACATATTTATATATATACATGAAAAACATGTCCATACAATTATGGACATATATGCTGTATAACTAAATCTCGTCTGGATGATTATATATATACAAACCATTTGTATGTAATCCAAAACTGCTTTATATAATAAACTGTTTTAAATATAATGGCATGACTTGTTCCAGATCAAAGGTAAATGCTTCTTTAAACAGGGTAACACAGTGATGCGAAACAATAACTAAGACATTACATATATTTGGCAGAGTATCAAATACATATATAAATATAAATATATACATACTATCAGCTGTATGACATACGTATAACTTAACATATTTGATAAAATAGCCAATTTTCAACATAATTTAAAAGCATACATTAGACAATGATTCACTATCAAAATTGAAATGTCAGGGGTATGTGATGCTAATCAGGTGGAGGTGTTCATAACTTTCATCAGTAATATAAATGTTAGATGAAAGATAAAATGGTCAGCATCATTACAAAATAAAAGTAGACACTTACATTTAACCCTTAACAGCTGCAAACTATTATGTAAACATTTTACATAATCTAAATGGTTTTAAACTACCCTCCTAATCAACACAAAATTTCAGCAATAAAACAAATTGATTCATATTGTGACATTGTATATAATTCTAGATTCAATACATTTTTAAATATCCATAGTGTTAACAATTTTAATCTATAGATATTTTATTTCAACATGTGTTGACAAAGTGATTTTATTGATTTCGGAAATCAATCAAAATAGAGATGATTATATAATATGCATTCAACAACAAGAGGTCCAATTCAAAATTAAACCCACAATACCAGTTTTACCAATGTAATTAATCCAATTTGAAAGGATTAATTGAATAGGTATTAGTGATTAAATTGATATCTAATATCAATCTTTAAATGGTTTAAAAATTTAAATCAAACACAAATTTTATTCAGATCATATCATTGTGTCTAACATGTTATGGAACAAAACATTGGAACTCGAATATTATGGTCATTACCATAACTAATTTCAGATGAGCAATTTAAAATTTCACTAGAGCTTAAATTCAAATTAGGACATTCCACATAGATGCACATAATCATAAATCAATTTGTAGTCAATACTTAGGTTTAGTATTAATTTGAAAGTCATTAAATAACTAACCCAGATTCAATAATCAATGCAAAAATCCTAACACAATCAATTATTAGGGATTTCAAACATGTATGAACCAAGGTTTAATTTAAAATACCATTAATCGCAACCCTATGCTCTGATACCATTAATAGTTAATTTCGATCAAATCGAAATCAGTGTTTAACGATTTCAACAAGTTTGAAACCGTAAGGATCTATGCGATAACGATAATTAAAATAAAATTGAAACATCGATTAGGGTTTATACCTTTTCTAATTGAATCCAGATGAATCCGGATGACACCAAATCAGAAGGAAAGACGAAGAATTGAATCATAAGGATCAACAAATCACCGTCCCTCTACTGGTATTCACACGGATGCTATCACTCAGATCGAATCCAAGAGAAAAAGAAATGAATAGTGCTAGCCGCCATTCTTATTAGGGTTTCTCAAAAAAAGGGATAAAGGGTTGGCTTATTATTTTAGATCATATCCACACTTATTTTATGGTTCACCCGTCCTTTTAAAGTAATGAGTTACCTTTAAATTAACAAGTGTACCATAAACTAAGGTGCCAACCAATATACCATTTCAATTCTGGTTAAAATATCAACGATTAATATTTTATATACCTTATGAATGCCATTTCTTTTTGTTACGTCTTAAGTGTGTGACCCTATTGGTTACTACAGTTGGCAATGATTTTAAATCATATTTAAAATTATAAACAGAGATTGGCATCTAGCAATACATCACTGCTACCTAAGTTATAAAAAGATTAACGACTCGATACAACCTTTCCGTGAACATTGTATCAATGTAATATAATCCTTTTAAGCAATATATCCAGGATTAAACTCGAGACATGGATCGTATCATCCTCTTTATAATTTAATTCATTTATCTTGATCGATGAGTAGACTGTTTAAACAAATCAATATTTGAGCACGACCATGCATTTCACAGTCTCACTCAATCAAGAGGCCCATGGATATCGCTACGAATATATCGTAGGGTTAAATTCCATCTAGATCATTCATAATTTTCATTCGATTCGAGATATATCCAATAATCACCGTTATCATTACTCTGTTATGAAATAACTTTAAATGATATCAAAATACAAATATCCTCGAATAAAATTACAATGATTTCAGGTCTGAGGACCATTACATCACTGTCACTATGAGAACAACTTATGATACTGTTGATTATATTCCATGTAGTTATCTCAAAGCGGGTCAGCCTAATACGCTATTCTCTAATACGTATTCATATCTTGACTTTAATATCACGTATATTAATGATCAATGAGATGTGATCATCAGTCAATCAGTATACTAGTCTCAATGCTTTATTGTTGTCCTATATAAACAATAAAACTCGCCTAGGGACATTTAAGAATTATAATACTTATCACATTATATAATCTCAAGTTCAGTCTTACTCGAACTATATAATTTCGTATTATTATTCTAAGGACTTCTATTATATTAATTTTTATATTACGCAGTAAATATAATATAATATAATATTATTTTATTCCAAATAAAGTAACAACAACAACATTGTTATCAATCTCATCAAATGGATTGCCTCTAGGGCATAAACTCTAACAGGTGTGACTTTGAAGTAAATTCAAGTAGGAATATGTGAAGTGTTGAATGTGTTCGTTGATCAGTGTAGACCAACGAGGAAGATGGCAACTCAAAGATCGTGAGTTGGTGTGCTTGAGAACGTTGCTTGAGCTATGAAGAGTCATCGGGTTGGATGACTAGAGTTGTGTAGGTCGATGGATTATCGTTGTCGTAAGTTCTAGCCGGCTCGAAGCAGGGGCACGATAGGGGTACCTAAATGACCGGTTGTAGGTCGAGTACCCTGGGTCTTGTAGAAAGGCCGAAGGATTATCGTTGTCGTAAGTTCTAGCCGGCTCGAAGCAGGGGTACGATAGGGGTACCTAAAAGACCGGTTGTAGGTCGAGTACCCTGGGTCTTGTAGAAAGGCCTAGTTGTCAAGGTTGGACATTGTCAAGGTTGGACATTGTCAAGGTTGGGCATATGGAGCTTATGCTAGAACTGGGGTTACCATTAGCCCTTGACATATGGCAAGGTTGGTTGTCATATGATTATCGATGGTTTCAAAGTAGGATCGACGGTGATAGCCAGAGTCAGTCATGGATGATTGGTTGTTCGGTTTGTACCGTCTCATGTTGGTTGTCCGACGTCGAAGGAGATGTTCCTTGAGTGTTTGTATGATATTGGTTTAGGCCTATGGGGCTTGTACTTGAGGGATATTGAATTCGATTAGGATTGTTTACATGAGATATATATAATCTGGATGATATAAGTGCTTAACATGATTGAATGGATGTTCTGGTTTCCATGGATGAATGGTTGACTTGTTTATTGTAATGGCTATCACTAACTTGTTTATTGTAAAGGATTTTACTGTCCGATGTAGGGAAGATCAAGTTGAGTTCTTCTCTGGTGTTGTGGGTAGAATAGTATGTTTATCTATCCATTTTCATATATCTTTATTGTTGAAGTTTGTTAGCTGTTTTATCACTCACTAGATTGTTGTCTGACTCGAGATTTTATGTCTCCTCTTATTACCCTGGGTTATTGATCCGGTTATGGATGGGCAGACTAAGTATCAGGTTACAGGTGATTAGTGAGGACGATGCTGCTATGCAGAGGCGAGCAGGAGGCTGGCGTACCAGTTTTATTATTATCTACTATTTTTATTTTCGTTGTTGAGTGCTCTATGAGTGTTGTAGTAAGGATTTATGTACAAACTTTGGTATCAGTTGGATAACCTTTCAAGATGTTGAGAAAGTTTTCAAAAATTGCTATATAATGCCTCATTACTATTACCTGTTGTATATGTTCTATTATATTTTATCCTTGCGTTGTGAGTTCTACGACAGTTTCCGATGTTGTTTACCTACTCTGATGATCATCCATAGCTACCTGGCATGCTTTTTAGCGCATCATTTCTCTTGTTTAGTGCGAGGCTATGAGCGGTCGTCACATATATGAATCACACACACCAGAGATGATCCCAAACATAGAATCAAGGAAAGACACATAAATAAGTAATTATAAAAGGCAGAAAAGGAAAGAATGCACTGGATTTTATACTGGTTCGGATTATTCCTATGTCCAGTCCCACGCAATGTTGGATTGCGCTTAGTTTTATTATTATCGATATCCAAGTACAATCCCCTTGATTTCACGACTACAATGTTAACACCGCTCCAAAGACCCTTAATTTCATGGATTCAATGTTAACACCACTCCCTTTCCTTGATTTCGGGCTACAATGAGCACACCTTTTCCCAAACAATTACCAAATGATTACAACATCCCTATAACTCATCAATAGCACTTCAATTCAGAGAGTATTTGATAGAGATTGAGAAGAGAAGAAGTTTGATATAATTTGAGTAGAAATCGACAAAGTATAAGTGTAGAAATCGAGAAAACGATGTATATTAATGGTGGTATGTAAAAAAGTGAAGATGGTGAAGAAGAATGATTAAAAAAATTGAAATCAGCCCCCTTTTATAGTGTCTCAATGGTTACAATATTCTAGAAACATTACAAATAGTGAGAAGACACTTCCTTTGAAAATTGAAATTATGACAATTGTTTGTCGACATAGCCAATTATGTATGTCGACATATGTATCATATTTTTATGTTTAAAACTATTTTTCAAGTGTTTAAACATATATATTATTCTGCAAATTCTTGAAATAAAAACTAGTGTTTAAAATAGATTTTCTAAAGTATAAAAACATTGTAATATATTATATCACCATATTTATAAAGTTACAAGATTTAAAACTTATAAAACTATATAACTATATATTATAAACTAATATATATTAAAACTTTATAAACATATATGTTTGAAATCATAAATAAGATAATAGTTCAAAATCGTTTTGAAATTAGAATCTAAAATTTGAAAATCAAGATTTGAAATTTAGAATCAGAATTTGAACCTGGAGTATTATTCAGAGTCTTACATATAAACTAGACTCAATTACTATATTTTTCTTGAACTCTTGAAATCTTGATAACTTGATACCTCATGAGTCTTGAATCTCTTCTAAATCTGAATCTCTTGAAACTTTAAAAACTGCACAACCTTCTGTATTCAAGTCTTATATATAAACCCTGCATATATATATGTGTGTGTATATAATCTAGATAGAAATGTTAGTATATATTTTATAATCAATTAATAATGATAATTGAAATAAGGTTGTTGTCATCAAAACTCCATTCTCCAACAAGGCCTCGATACTTGCCAAGATGGTTCCAATAGTATCTCCGTACTGTGGAACAGGTTCATGTTGCTAATCCTTCCTCAGCGGCGCCTGCAGCTCCTGCCGTGGAGGTAGCCTTTGACTTTTCTAGTTTTTGCAAGAGTTTCGCGATTCTTGTAGGAAAATCATTCATTGGAAAGGAAGGTTTTGCTAATGCCCAATCTTGGATAACAGACCGTAAAAGAATTTTTGAAACTACTGGATGGCCCGATGAAGTAAAAAAGAAGAATCACGGTCTGGCACTTGAAAGAGGAGGCTCTTGAATGGTGGAATTTGATATCTGGAGAGAATGTGGGCCTGATGTTTTCATGGGTTGAATTCAAATGCCGTTTCAAAGCAAAGTTTTTGCCAAGAGCAAAAATGACGATCCAATTGGAAAAAATTATCCACCTCAAGCAAGGATGCTTGAGCTTGTAAGAGTATGTAGCCAGATTTATCGAATTTATTAAGTTTGGAAGAGGTTTAGTAGACACCCTCATGAACAAAGCCTTGAGATTTGTTAAAGGGATGAACTCTTCACTAAAGGAATCTTTATTTGCCCAAGTAACATTTGGGGCAACTTTTGAAACTCTAGTAGAGACAGATATCCTATGCATGGCTGAAGGCTTCAAGAGGGATAAAGAAGGTGAGAAAGGAGAAGGAAGCTCCAACAAGAAAAAGAAAAAGGAATGGTGGAGAAACAAGAAGAAAGGGGTCAAATTCAAGAAGGAGGCAAGACTTGTACGAGGTGCAATCGCAAGGGCCATGAGGCCAAGGATCGTAGGACCTCATTGGCGAAGAAGGAATTTAAAGGAAAGTGATTCAAATTCCATAAAGGACACATGTCTAAGGATTGCCCAAAGTTATCCGAACTGGCTAGAATTATGCAATAAAGGCAGCACTGATTCAAAGACGAACCCCAAAAGACCAAGGACAACCCACACTTAAAGGTATAACTTCTATTTTAGGAAATTCGTCATACACCTTGTTTGATTCTGGAGTGACTTATTCTTTTATCTCTAAGAGACTAGTAAAATTGTTGAACCTTCTCATGTTTACCTATGATAGTATGATAGAGGTGGCCAACCCTACCGGAGGATCTAATTATCTTGAACTATTTTGCAAAGACCTAGTATTAGAGGTCGACATTGTCGAGTTCCTTTGCGAAGAGTATGCGTTCGAGTTTATGGGGTATGACCTTATCCTAGGTATGGACTAACTATCATTTTATGTGGTCATCCTAGATTACGACAGGAGAATCGTTCGTCTTAGGAGCCAAGGAGTATGTAGTATGAGTATTCCTTGTAATGCTAGGAATAAGGATAAAGCCTTGTTGTATTCCTTATATCCTAGTTCGGAACGACCATCTCCGGTCCCTATAGTATGTGAGTTCTTAGACCTTGAGGTCATGGGACTTCTACCTCACAGAGAAATCTCTTTTCGTACTGACCTAGAGAATGATGCTAGACCGGAAGAACTACCCTTGAGGCAAATGGTGCCTAAGGAAAGAAGGGAGTTGGATAAGAAGATTTTAGAATTATTACAAAAAGGTTTCATTCAGCGAAGTATCTCAGAATGGGTGTGTTGTATATAATGGTGTTGTATACACAATTATATGATTTTTGTTTGATGATAGCAAACAAATATATTTTATTTTAAATGTGTTTGTTATTGTACTGTTATATAACATCACAGACAGGAATATAATATTTATATTTAAATAGAATACGACTGTACAAAATTTCATATATTCAGAAAGTATTTTATTTAAATATAAATATTTCAACATTCAAACAGTACAAATTATATGACTCCACAATACACGTTCACAGATATTACACATGATACTGTACTTGTATATAAACTGAACACGTTAGATAAATTTGTTTGAACACAATAAAAATAATATTTTATTGCAGACAAATTTTGTTTAATACAAACATTAGTACAATTCTGTTGTTACACAGCTCCACACTATAACACTCTGTCTATATATCTGAGACATATACAATCACTCATTTCGCATTTTCATATTCATATATACATTCGTTCACTGTTATACACACTGACACTGCAATATACTTGTCTTCTGACTTTTGCTTCAGTCAGTCCAGCATCTTCACTATCAGTCCAGTCATCATCTTTATACTTGTCATATACAGAATCACACACACAGAGTATATGGAACAGAAATAATTTTCAAAATACATGTGAATATAAAGTTTACTTTTTAAATTTTATTTACCTCAATTTTCCGGTGTGTTCACTATCAGTCCAGTCATCATCTGATTCATCTGTGTCTAGTCAGTTTGTATATAGTACAGGGACAGGGAATCTTGACTGATGGCTGCATATACACACGTGTGTAGATATACACGTGTGCACTGCCTCGCCAATCACCGTGCAACTGAAGAGGAGCCACGTGGACCACCTCGACTCAGTGCATCATGGTCAAGCATGAAGACAGTGCACAAAGTCAATCATGGTCGAACCAAACAATTAAGTCAAAAAACCAAATCAAGATCTAAAAAAAATGGTCGAGGGAATCCATTTCAACTTCACAACAAAGCTCAAGTGAAAATATGTGTGCATGACAATAACATGAATGGTGCAAAATGAAGTGAACAATGACAGCAAGCATGGATCAGCTCATATACAAGGTGAAGTCAAGTTGACAAATTCATGCATATACATAGTGAATTAGACATGTGAGCAAACTGGTCAGTATACAGCATATAACAAGTGATGCAAATACAATAAGGCAGCATGGTTGGTCGAGCTAATTTAAATGAAGCACTGCAACATAGTTAAATAGCATATACATGCATGATTCAGTGCATCTCAGTGATACACAAAACACAATGCCAGGTAAAAGTTAAACAGCATATACAAGGCCGAATCATATCTACAGCAAATATTTTTGTGCAACTATTAAGGTTAGTGTGCATGGACCAGCATTGATCAACAAATTCAAGTGACATGTCATCAAAATGCAAAGTGCGTCTTTCCATACATATATATACATACATGTTTGTATGTATATACATGCATAGAGCAACATATAGGAGCAGCTACAAGCCCAGATACACAAGCGTACAAGTTCAAACATGATAGGAGCTACAGATAGTGGATTCATGAATGAATCAACATAAGCATGGCAGAACACATATGGTAGGATATTTACTCAAGTGAATTACATGATGTTAGTGGAGCAAGTTTCGAGCAAGTGCACAAAAAAGTTTGCATGCAAAAAGAAAAACAGCAAGGAGATTTTGTGTTGAAAATTCACAAAAGATTTTGGCAAAGCATTCAAAAATAATCAGTGAACCAACAGTTTAATTGGTTTCCAGAAATGTAAGATGATGCAAACAGTTTAAGGCATCCAGAAATTATGCAAAATATAATCATTGGTTTTTTTGGCAAGTTTGGCATACTCAAACATGTTTCCATATTTGGCCAACATTATCTTCGAAAACCATTTTTATTGTGAAGGGTTTAAATCATTTCAGGAAAGTAAGTTCAACATTTTTTTTCAGATTACCGTATATATATATTTGTAAATGAATCAGAGAATTATTTGGAGAATAACACAAGGATTCTGTTTTTATACATGATTTATGGAATCATTCAATCAAGCATGAATTTATACAAGGGGCAAAAACATTTTTGGTGATTCATCAATTCAAGGAAATCAAATTTAAAAAAATAGACAATATTTGTTTATTCTCGATTTGCTCTAACAAATTTCAGGAAAGTTTCTTTTGCAAATCAATGACTTTCCAGAAATGAAAGTAATCAAGGGAATACTCAGCCAAACATTTCAAATCATTATTCAACTTTGGCAAGGAATCACGCAAGATTTTTTTAAGGGACCATAAAATTTCCACAACTTCTCGAATTCAATCAAAGCCACAAACTAAAAGAGGAAACTGCAAAAATCAAGGAACAACCAGGCCAAATCATATGAGGAAATCAGATTTTTAGGATATATATAATCCTATTTAATCACACCTTTTACATCACAGGCAGAGAGTCGAAAAAACACAATCCACAATTTCAATCAAAGAAGTAAAAATCAGAAATTACTCACTATTGTTTTCGATCAGAAGCCAACCCAAATTGTTGACCAGAGACGAACGACGTAAACAAGCAACTCGAAAATCAATATTCATCATTTCTTTCATCAATCGATCGATTTGGGGGAAGCAATCAAAAACCCTAGTTTCTTCCTGGAGGCCGCCATATTTTTTGAAGACATCGGAACAAAGAAAATAAAAGGGGGCTAGCCTACTTAGCTTGGCTAAGCCAAGTCTAACTATAAAAGGAGGAGTTTTAAATTTTTTAAACTAGGGTTTCTCTTGTTTTGGATTTTATTTTGTATTGTTTTGTTTTTCTGTTTTTTTGTAAACAATTCTGAATAGTTTTTCTAGTGTCTGTAAAATACTAGAGGAGTCAGTCAGGGTGTTGACTGACAATTGACAGAGTCTGTAAAATCTGGGTTACTGGTTATGGGGTCGTAATCAGGGGAAATTTGATCGAGGGGATATCGGTCAGTGTAGGGTTTTGAGCGTAGGGTTAGAATAGGAGCAGGGTTTGCGAGTGTACATGGTCTTGTATGCGGGATCTATTCTATCACCTAGTAGAAACCTTAGGAATGCAGCAGTAGGCAGGGTTTTGCCGAAGCTGGGTATATTTGTGTGTGATTTATTTTCTGCATTTCTGTTTCTGCTATATTCTATGATCTGTTTATTATTATATATCCAATTAGATTTTTAATTCAGTTAAAATTGTGATAAACCCTATTCACCCCCCTCTAGGGTGAATCTAGACCCAACAGGGTGCATCTATTGTCTTTGCCACCAAAGCAGACAGATATTTAAGACTTTTGTGTGGATTATAGGGAACTTAATAAGTTGACCAAAAAGAATAGGTACCCCTTACCTAGAATCAATGATCTTTTTGACCACTTGGGAGGAGCCCGAGTATTTTCCCAATTAAACCTTGCTATTGGATTTCACCAGTTAAGAAATTTGGAGGACAGTAAGGATAAAACCACATTTAGGATGCTGGATGGATTGTTCCAATGGGAAGTTAGGCCCTTCGGATTGACGAATGCACCCGCCTTCTTTGTTGACCTTATGAGTAGAGTGTTTAAGGGCATTCTAAATAAGATTGTGGTGCTCTTCGTAAATGTTATGCTTATATTTTCAAAAGACCATAAGCAGCATGAAAATCACTTAAGACAAGTTTTAGAGATATTAAGAAAGAATCATTTGAAAGCAAAATTTTTGAAGTGCCATTTCTAGAGGGAAGATGTAACACCCCTAAGTCCCACATCGTGGAAGCCTGTGTGAAGTGCGTACTTATGTAGTAGAGCCCATCTCTTACTACTGCCGAGGCCTTTTGAGAAACAAAACCCCACACCTATACGGTGGCTAAGTTGGGGACAATATCTTGCGTGAACGAAGGTGCGAGCTGTTACAGTGGTACCAGAGCCAATACCCAGCCGGAATTGTGGCTCATGTGTGGACCACAGCGCCTTGGTGAGGTGTTTGCGAGCCAACGGGGATGTTGGGCTCTGTAGGAGGGGAGAATGAAACACCCCTAAGTCCCACATCGTGGAAGCTTGTGTGAAGTGGGTACTTATATAGTAGAGCCCATCTCTTACTAATGCCGAGGCCTTTTGAGAAACAAAGCCCCATACCTATACGGTGGCTAAGTTGGGGACAATATCTTGCGTGAGCAGAGGTGCGGGTTGTTACAAAAGAAGTTAGATTTTTAGGGCACATTGTGTCAAGTGAAGGCTTCGCCGTAGACTCCACGAAGATCGAGGAAACCAAGGAGTGGAGGATGCTTCGAAATGCCATGGAAGTAAGAAGCTTCCTTGGATTGGCCAAATATTATCGGAAATTCATTAAAGACTTTACAAAGATTTCTACTTCTTTAACCCAACTAAAAAAAAAGAATTTGGTATTTTCTTGGAGTAATAAATATGACATAGCATTTAAGAAATTAAAGGAAGCACTGACTAGCACGCCAGTCTTGATTATACCGAATGGTACGAAATTGTTTATAGTTTACACCAATACGTGTGAGACTGATTTAGGAGCGGTCCTTATGCAAGAAGGAAGGGTAGTTGCTTACGCTAGTAGACAACTCAAAGATCCAAAGAAGAGATACCCAGTGCATGATCTTGAGTTAGCCGCAGTACTGTTCGCCCATAAAATGTGGAGGCATTATCTTTTAGGGGAGAAATTTGAACTTTTTACTGACCATAACTCCTTAAATTATTTATTTTCTCAACGTGACCAGAACTTGAGACAACAACGGTGGATGGAATATATTGCCTCATTTGATTTCATGATTTAGTATACCCGGGAAAAGGGAATGTTGTGGCAGATGCGTTGAGTAGGAAACATGCAATCTTAAATGTGATCTCGGAATGGAAACAATTAGAGTTTCCCTCTAATTTTAATTTACAACCCTCAATAGTCACTTCTAATGATTTTGTTAGAGTTATGATAATTAGACCAACTTTAAAAGAGAGGATTCGAAGTATATAAGACGTTGATGAAGAATTAAGAAGCTTAAAGAAGAAAGTGGGAAAGAAGGAGACCTTTTCCCATTCAGTTAGATATTCGATTGGCGATGATGGAAGTTTGCTATCGGATGGATGACTTCTCATCCCTAAAGATGAACAGTTGAGAAAAGAAATTCTAGAGGAGTGCCATAGGTAAAAAATGACCATACACCGCGGTGAGATTAAATGTACAAAGATATGAAGAGGAATCTCCATTAGGAAGGAATGAAGAGAGATGTAGCCAAGTTCATAGCTAAATGCTTGACGTGTCAAAAAGTAAAAGCGGAGCAAGGGAAACCCATAGGGTTATTACTACCTTTATAAATCCCCATGTGGAAGTGAGAACACATTTCCATGGACTTTGTAGATGAACTTCCTAGAAGCCAAAGGGGTAATGAGGCCATTTGGGCTTTGGTAGATCGTTTAACTAAAAGCGCCCATTTTATACCAATCAAGAAGACAAGGACTACAACCTCATTATACCAACTATATGTCAAAGAAATAGTCAAATTACATGGTATCCCATCAAGCATTGTGAGTGATAGAGACCCCTTGTTGTAACAACCCGTATTTCGATGACATGATTAAGACGAGAATCAAGGCAGAATTTAATTTTAAATTCTGAATCAAGTAAAAAGAGCTATGCCATTGCGTTCGTCTCGGAAAAATACGCGAAATAGAGTCTGAGTTTTCGAGAATCGGAGTCCGTATGACCAAGTTATGGTCCAACGAAGTTTTCAGAGTTTTCGGAGTTCAAAAACGAGTTCAAATTTTGAAAATTAGGGCTGGAAGGCTAGGCGGGAAAAATTCCCGCCAGGCACCCCAAGTCGACAGCCCTGTCGACTTGGGAGTCGACATGGCTTGACCCAAGTCGACAGCCCTGTCGACTTGGGTGTCGACTTATGGTGGCCGGGCAGTTTTGCCTGGTGCACCTGTTTTCTGTTTTGGCTAGGTTTTTGGGCCTGGTTCGAAATCTGATGGTTCAGGTTGATCCTAGGGTTAATCTAAGGGTCCTAACTAATCCTAATTTCTATAAATAAGCCCCTAACCTACACCTAAATCCTCATTATTCATTCATGCAACTAAACTATGCCAAAATTTCTCCTTTCATGGCCTCCACTCAAAACCCTAGCCTCCATCCTCTTGCCCAAAGTTTCTATCTTCATTTCTATGAGAGGTTTCATGATCATGTGAGTGTTAGAGAGTCTCTATGTTAGTATGAGAGCTTCTCAAGTTGATTTCAAGGCTAAAGCTTTGATCTTTGTTCATCAAGATGGTGTTTTTATTGATTTGGAGCTTTCATCTTTGGGTTTTTGGATGATGGCATGCATAGGCTTGGTCTCAATCTTTAATTTAATCGATTTGTGCCTTCATAGCAATGTAAGCCCTTTCCCTACTCTTAGATATTAACTATGAAGTTAAATGTTCATGTTGCAAGTTTGGGTTTGATCATTGAGTATGATACATGCTATCATGTCATGCAAGTTTATGAAGTCATTATCTTGATCTTATGGGCTAAAAGCTACAACCTTTATGTTGAAATGTTGCATTATGCAACATGAGAACCCTCATAACCTTTATGTCAACTTGCATATGAAGTCATAACCCTTATATGATGATATATGCGACTTACTAGTCATCATTCCATGTCTTTTGTCACCATGATTCGCTTACGTGCCAAGTTGGGTTTATGCATGTTTTTGAGGCTTAAGAATATAACATGCAAGTTAATGAACACATTTGTGCCTCATTTGCCACCATGATTAACTTGTGGCTTAATATCCATTTTTGTCATGTCTTTGCCAAGTCTCTTCTTTTAATCCATTACGTTGTTGCGAACGTATATGCGAGTTTAAAAGCGTTGGGTTTATGTTAGGGGTAAACTTTAATGACATGAAACATGATTTGGGTAAATTGGTATAAACGTGACAACATGTAATTTTGGCTATGAGCATGGGACTTGGAAACTTGACACGTATGGGTCGTAAGTGTAACAAGACACTAGACCAAACATGAAAATGGCCAACTCGAGGTTGGGTTGAGTTTGTAGCATAAATCTACCCGGACCCGCCCGACTTAACTAGTGGCTACAAACAATAGGATCCAATGTGAGAAGTTGGTCATGTCGCGCTTAAGACCCGAGGTTAGACTAGGTTGTGGTGTAAAACTACCCGGACCCGCCCGGCTTAACTAGTAACCACAACAAGGTCTAATGTGAGAGGTTAAGAGTGCATTAATTAAGTTAATGCCACATGATAAGGTTAAGTAAATTTGACTAATGATACTTAACCGATATGACACGAATGGGTTGGTTAAGTGGGACCGGGCTTGATTTCTTAATGACACTTAACCATACAAGATGATTAGGGGATGGGGTTAAATAATTTACGCTTAACTAATCCGACGGGGTAATTAGATGGTGTTAAGTAATCCACACTTAACTAATCTAAACACGGTAATTAGATGGGGTTAAGTAACTTAGACTTAACTAATCTAAACACGGTAATTAGATGGGGTTAAGTAACTCTCACTTAACTAATCTAAACACGGTAATTCGGTGGGGTTAAGTTAAACACTTAACCAATCTAAATGCGTTAATCCAACGAGGTTAAGTAACCAATTTAACACGGTAATTTAATGGGGTTAAGTGACTTATACTTAACCAATTATACGTGATGATTTGATGAGGTTAAGTAACCTATACTTAACCAATCTAATAGGTGGACCTGATAGGGTTAAGTCACAAGACTTTTAAAAGTAGGCTTAACCATTGTAATACGATTTGAGGATGGGGTTAAGCTAACCTATACTTAACCAATCCGACTCGATAATTTGATGGGATTAAGATCATCTATGCTTAATCAATCTAGCAAGATAATCCGATAGGGTTAAGGTAAACTAGTACTTGACCAATTTGACTTGATAGGGTTAAGTCATGAGCCTCTAAGTACACTTAACCAACTTGTAGGGCTAAGTCTGGAACTTAAATACTTAGCCAATCTTGACGTGATTCGTGGGCGGGTTAAGTCATGGACTTGAATGATAACACTTAACCCAATAGACAAACCCTAGTTAGAGGAACTAGGTAGAAAATCGTGGTTAATCAAGGATAACGGGAAAGGAAGCTAAGTGGTAAACCTTAGTTAAGGGTAACTAAGTAATAATTCTTAGCTAAGGACATGGGACTAGTTCATAAAGAGATGAGTAACCTGATACGGTAGGTCATCGCTTAGTATACGAGGAGGAGCAAGTTATCTGACTTGGATAAAAGCTCCAGCGAACTGGGTGACGAAGCGGAAGCTTCGGGGAACGTGAGGGTACTCTTGGTATCCCTCTGTGAGGTGGCAAGTGGTCCATGAAACCCGGCCTCACAGAGGTTAAGGTCTGCGGTAGAAGAGCCAAGAGTATGCCTTGGTTGCTATGCGAGCGACCTAAAGACTAGGATGGATTAGCGTGGAGTCGACGATACTTGATTTTGCCCTGGGATAGCATGTCGCCGACTACCTACCATCTTTAGTCAATCGTGTACGTACGGAAAGGCAGGGAACTCCCAACAGACCATATACTAGCTATCAAGTTATGGGTGAGGTTGGCTATCTGGAAATGGGCATCAATGGGCCTAGTGCAGTTCTCATACATGATTTTTCTTGGGTTGCCTTTCAGTAGTTGAGGGAGGGGTCACGTGGGACCATAGCCACGGGTACAAAAACAGACCTTGACATCTGCATCAGCAGACGACTTAAAGCTCCCGACCGAGTTCCGTATTTCTTGATTTGCCCTGGCACGGAACTCGGATGGCACATTGAGGAACATGTGCATCTAAACATGGAAAACGGTTCACGATACATACGTGGGATGAAGGGCGCGGTTGACGGGTGGCATAATCCCTAGTGGTCCTAGGTGGCCAAAACCCAAACCGAGACACGGAAACATTCATTAGGTAGCATAATCCCTAGTGGTCCTAGGTGGCCTAAATCCTAAGTGAACGCGAGATAGTTCATGGTAAGGAAACATAACTAGATCAAGGGTAGCAGTCCAAAATAACCGCAAGGATAAAACGGTACTACGTTGAGGAGGTATAGATTTACATGGGAAAGCCCGTACGGCTTACGGCAAAGGACTGAATTTATACATGGAAAGAAACACACGAGTTGGGAAACCTATATATGCTGTATATTAGGTTGACACGGACCATTACATGACATTGGGCAAGGGACATTCATAGTTAACACATGATGCGGGTTGGGATACTAGTACGAGATGTGCAGAGCAAATATACATGATAGATACCGTGGGATGTCATACATGATAGATACCGTGGGATGTTATACATGATAGACACTGTGGGATGTCATACATGATAGATACCGTGGGATGTTATACGGGATAGGTACCTTTGGATAGTATACTTGATAGAAACCTGACGATGTGGTACCTTGATTTATCTTGACATCGTAGTTTATCATGACACACTCGTTTATCTTGGTACAGTAGTTCATCCTGTTATTTTGGTTTAGCTTATCTATCTTGTCATCATACTTATGTTCATCTCAGTTCCTCATGCCAGTTAACTTTACTAGTTTATATACTGATAGTAGATAGGGCTTACCAGTCTTTATGACTGACCCTGTTTTCTTTCGCCTCTTGTCTTCCGTCCCCCCCCCCCCCCCAGGTTACAGGGAGGAAATGCTATTGTTAGTTTGGACTTCTTCTGTTTGAAGGTCATCACGCATGGCTTGGACTTCTCTTAGCTATGGCTATTTTATTGTTTTACTTGGGGAATAATTGATGAAAAGGTTTTTATGCTTCTTTACTATTGCAAGACAGGTTTTCATATAAGAAATTCTCTGATGTAAAAGGCTTTTGACCTTATTTATTAATGATATGAAAGTTGATTTTACTTCCGTTGTTTTATATGTTCTGTCTTGTAATATTTCTGTACATGGTTACCAATAATACCCCTCTAAAGCTAGTGCATTCCCTTGTGAGTGACCCTAGCGGAGGTGGGGTGTTACACTTGTTCAGAAGCAAATTTTGGGGAAGCCTACAAGCAACATTGGGAATGACCCTCAACCTAAGCATAGCCTATCATCCGTAGACTGACAGTCAGACGGAAAGAATAAATTGGACTTTGGAAGACTTGCTTAGAGCTTGCACCATCGACTTTGGAGAAGTTTGGGAGTAACACCTACCGCTTGTAGAGTTCACTTATAACAATAGTTTTCAAATGGCAATTGGTATGGCCCCTTTTGAAGCGGTTTATGGGAGGCCATGCAAATAGCCATCTTGTTGGTGGAAACTACCGACAAGGTTCTACTCGGACTAGACATCGTCCATGATTCCACGGAGAAGATATTCTTGACTAAGCAGTGGATGAAGGCAGCCCAAGACCATCAGAAATCGTATGTCGATAAACGAAGAAGGGAACTTGAGTTTAATGTTGGAGAATTTGTATTCATAAAAGTATCCCCTCCCAAGAAGACTGTTTGGTTTGGGAAGACACAAGGGAGACCGAAGACAAGATGAGACAGACTCACCCAAAGCTTTTCTCAGGTAATTTTCCCTCGAATATAACGTTTAAGGATGCATTGTGATTGTTAGATTGGATGTTAGGGAATGAATGCAACACCATTGCACAACTCACTCATATAGGAATATATGCATAATTAGGTTTTCTGCATACACATTGCATCACTTATTACACCTACACGTTAGGATTGGGCTCACTTTAGTGGGTCTGCAATTCATAATCATTACGTGTCATGGATGCTTATGGATAAATTAAAAATAACAAGGATGTACAACATGGATGTTTCGAGCAAGTTGTGTCTTTCGCCCCTTCAAATAGATTTCGGGACGAAATCTATTGTATGGGGGAGAATGTAACACCCCGTAAAGGATATAAATATTAACAATATATAAAATAAATAATTAAATAATAAGGCTAGAAAATGAGATTTTGTAGTTTTAAGAGTTTGGCTACGAAAATATTTTATTTGGATTTGTCGCGAAATTCTAAATCATTTTCATATATAATATGCTAAAAATGGTGAAAGCATGGAGAAGTTACAAGCAAACGAAATTGCATAGTAAAACACAAATATATATATATATATATATATATATATAATCAGATGAGTGATATACATATACATATAACCAAAAAATATTAAAATAAATATGGGTGAATTTGAAATTCAAACAAATGATAAGATAGAGAGGGGAGAAAATATTGTAAGTAAGGAAAGATATTGAACAAATAAAGTACCATATTATTTAATTAAACACCTCAGCGCCACATACGTTCATTAGGCATCTCAGCGACCAGGAGTTCGACCGCACCCAAGAAGGGGTGTCGACCACCGGTCGACCACCCATGTCGACCGTCTGGTGGCTGAAACTCCCAGTGAATTTAACGGCCCACGCTTACACAAGCGACTATATATAGGCCCTCAAACCTCACAACAAAACCCTATCCACTCTCTTATCTCTACCTCCATATTATCCTTCTGCCATTGCTGAATTCCAGAAAGTTTAGGAATTTCTCTTTTATTCCTCTAGCCTCTATTCTTATATTTTCTCTAATTTAAATTCATATAGATTTTAGTATAAATTCTGGATTTAGTTGTATATATGCATAAGATTCTAAAGGTGATTCTTACATATATATTAGAAGGATTAGAGCACATTTATCACAAAGGTTGAATCCAAATTTGAATCTACAAATAGAATTCAATTGTTCTTCCTTTTAGATCTGTGAGTAAACTATTGTGTTTCTTAGGCATATTCTACTTTGTAATAGATTAACATGTTGATAATTATTCCTAAGAGGATTTGGAAAACGATAACATTAATATAAAAACCCTCAAATCTTCCATTTTATGATGTGTAAGAATTATCAATATTGGGTTTGTGGATTTTGATCTTAATATTGAATTGAGAATAAAGAGGTGTTGTGTTTCTACTCTACGTAATTCATCCTTATGTAAATATTTGATTGTAACCTAAAAGGGTTTAAATTTCGGTTAATTCATGACTTGATTAGGTTGGGTTCTATTTTGAATCCAAACATATTCATACTTGAAATCAATCAAATATAAACATTTTTATGTGCAAAACACCAAAAGAGGTGAATTAGATAAATTGGAGCTTATAAATACACACACACACACACGTATATATATATATATATATTAAATATATGTGTATATTATACTTTATTCTTGACCCATTATTGAAATCATTCCAACAAGCCTAGGATGCTAGTTGAAATTTGTATGTGTATTGTATTTTCCGTTCACTGCTATCTATTATTATTCGATTAAGCCTGCCCGGAACTGGCTGATAAATCCAACAAACACAAGTAGGCCCAAATAATGTGAGAGATCTGAGTGCCATGGCCATTCGAACTTAGTACACTATGACACAAGGTTAAACCTACTTGTAGTAGAAGCCTGCCCGGAACCGCCCGACATATCCAGCATCTATAGGTATACGGTCTAATGTGAGAGGTCTAGTGTGTGTGTGTGTATATATATATATATAACTATGTTTATATATAAGTCTATTGTGTGTGAAAATAGGCACATTTACTACATCTTGAGAAGGTCTTAAGTGGCTGGCTCTCTTCTTATCTAATTTGGGTCTTAAGTGGTTAGGAATAGGATCCCTCCGAAAGTTTATTCCTTGGAGAGGAACCAAAGTTATGGGATTCACCCTTGTTAGATTTGAAGTAAGTCTATGGGTCCTCCTTCTCTAAAAGTGGTTAGGCATAAGCAGTAACAGAGTAGGGTAGTTCACACGGATGTCCACTTCCTCTACAAGCTTATAAGGTCTCAACTAGGGACAAGATTGGTATATAAAAGATTTGTAGCCATTGCAAGCTCACCAACTGTCTAAGGGAAGTCTTAAGCGACATAGGTGTTCTACCGTAATATCAATTAAGTAGCAACGTTCTTAATACTGCTTCTCATATTACAATTGAGAGTATAGATTTAAGAATGTTGACATATTTGGACAGGAACTTAAGAGGCTAGGGTCCGCCTCAGGGTTATAAGAGATCATAAGAATCCATCTTTAATAGAGCCAGAAAAGACCAAGAATGCCCGCCTCATTGGGTCTTTACCCTAAAAACACTAATGAGAGATTGACTTGGATATCAACCTCATTGGTTAGATACTTGATGTTTGTGTGAACGTTGTTTGCTGCGTAGACATACATTGACATATGTAACATGCTAAAAACTAGGGTATGGACTTTAAGTAAATACCATATTTTAGTCACACGGAACTTTATGTTCTAACCCGTCTCCTTAACATATCCAATAGATCAGTAGATGGGGTTGAATCGATGGATGAAATAATGATGGGAGTTGAAGACGAAGACGAAGTTGTTATGCTATTATTAGTTTTTACTGTTGTACTTCTTATGGAAGCTTTTGAGAATGAATTTGTTGACGTACACATGGAACATATGTAATCTTGGCTGTTGTGTTGGAACTCTGTGATTTTTTTTAACAAAGTGGTACATCTTATTTCTGTATTATATTTTCTCTTTCCACTGTGTGAGATTTCCATTCGATGTGTATGTATTATCTATGCAAATGTAATTCCTTACAGGAACCAATGACCTGTTTAAAATGATTCTAAGTTTCGATGGGCCTTTTCTGGGTCGAAATTTAGGCTCATTCCGGGCGAGTTGTTGTTGTTTTATGGTTTCAAATTTCCATAGATGTTACAAAAAGTAAAAATACCTTGTGTTAGAGTGCAAATATCTATAAATGATTGACCGATTCATGATTCAAATAAAAGAAGATAATATTATAGTAAATTTTTTTTAGTTAAATCACTCAAAAGATCTTGTAGGATACGAGAGACTTAAACCATGATTTTAATTGATATAGCACAATGAACTAATGCGTTCCAAAATAAATGAATAACTCGACCATATTATGAACTGTGCACCTTTTCATTTCTTCTTCTATTAAACTGTGTACCTTTTTAGTTATAGTACATGGTTCAGTCCCTTCATAATTAATGTTTGTCCTTGCAAGACGCTAAGCCTGAGCCAAGCATGGAAATAAACCACATTAAGTATAGAGTTTTTATTTTAAAAAAGCAATTGTGTTATTTTCATTTGATTTTGCATCCTATTAATCAAATAAAAGTTCATCTCCTATTAGATCACCACGAAACAAACCAACTTGGGCATACCTAGATAAGAGCTTTTAAAATTATCCATTCTCTAGACTACAACAACACATGGATTTAAACTAAAGGACTTATTTTAAGAATTGGGTATGTTTTGAAAGGGGGCAATTTGCATGTAGTAAATTAAGATGAAGAATCTTACCAGATAAACCAAAAAAAAAAATCGTGGATCGTAACTCGGTGCAAGGTCAGAATATTTAAATAAGGAGAAAACTTTATAGAAAATTATGTACTATCATTGCTACTTTTGTGATGATGTACTACAGAACAATTATTCAGGATTGGTGCTAGCAATTGAATTGATGTACAATATTATCATAGTTTATTAACTTATTATCCCCTGATTAACACTTTAATTATAAATCTGTTTTATATTCTTTGAACTAAACTAATGGACACTAAAAGGTCCAATCAAAACAAAAACATTAAACCATTGAAGGCAACTGGATATTACAAATTAAATTGGGAAAACCTTTCTTACCATCTCCTCATCAATTTTTCCCTCTAGGCCGACTAATCTCATGTTGAATGGTAGAAGTTTTTCCACGGGTTCAAGGTAGAATCCAAGGAAGAAGATGCCAATGTTGAACGACCATGAAATTTAATGCCCTAAAATGATAATGCAAAGATAGTGGACAATTTCACTGATTTAACTTCCTAATGAATGACAATAGAGATTTAGTCCCAATAGACGGTGGAGATTAAGTCTTATTTAAAGTTGGGATTGAGACAATTTGATACCCGTTAGAGATGCAATGGGAGTCCCTAGTTTCATTCTTCAAGACATCATATTTTGTCTTTAAATTGTTTTTTCATTAAAGGAAAAAAAGTAATTTGTCCCTAATTTTTGTCTTAAGTACAACATTATCTTGTAGTGAAAATAATAAAAAAATTAATCCAGTCCTTATATACATACGTATGTATGTATGTATGTATGTATGTATGTATGTATGTAGATATATGAATTATGAGCATACTGAAATTGATACAAGGAAGAACAAGCTAGCCGCAAATCACATTACTATATGAGGTTGAATTAGCAACCTCAACAATGTGAGTCAAATCAATTTCCAACAAAAGAAATTATTAAAATCAAAGTCACAAAATTTCATGGTCGTTTTTTCTCAAATCAAAATATTGGAATACATCACATATTGATTTAACCAGAAAGATACAACAAATTCAAGCATATATTCGAAGAAATGTACACAAAGATTTTGATGCATTTTCAGATCTAATGTAAAAAATCCGAATGAAATACCTGAAGCTAAAATCAGAGGAAATATAGGAATTTAATTCCTATTAACACCACAATTTTCATTGACACTAAATCTGAGTGGTTGAGTATAATTAAATCGAAAAAGATGCAAAATTCGTTCCAATTTTCTTAAAGCACTCGTATTCGATAAAGAATCAAACAAAGGCAATTGAAGATTGGAGATTATACTGTTGACCTTGTTTATATTGTTGGAGTTTCCTATTTATTTTTACTTGTAATTTCTATTGTTAAAAACTCTAGATTTTACTAGGTCGCCTTGTACTGGGCGTAGTAAGAGAATTCACAACTTAGTGGCTGAGTTATGAGCTTTGGATATAGGGTTAGAACAATCTAATGAGAAAAGTTCGTAAGTTTACATTGTTTATAAGCATTGCACCGTTAATTAATTTTTAGTAGAAATCTTAGGGTAGAGATTTTAGCGTAGGGCTATAACAATCAGGTGAATAATAACTAGAGAAGAGTGAAAGACTGCAAGTTTACAGTTTCGTTCAACTTGCGGTTCGATCTTTGAAACTATGATTTGAACAATAACTAGAGATGAATGAAAGGATGCATACAAAAAAGAAAACTCAAATCAAGATATATGATTAGATCTATCACTTGTTTTCCAAGAACAAAAGGGTCTAAATTTAACTCTGTTAATTTCAACAAATAGTGGGGAACTAGGTAAAATGGAAAAGGATATCCCAGATCTGATGACTGATGAAGATGTATAAGAGAAGTAGAGAGTATATTATCCTCTGAAGACAATATGCGCTCATTGAAATGAAGTAGTTGAGATAATAGCTCCTAAGTTGGTATTTCGATGGTTGAAGGAAATAAAGTATGATGATTAAAGGTTAGGTTCTTTTTTTTAATATAAGAAAAGGTTACTTGGTATCACAATAAGTCTTTTATAATGTATAGTATATAGACATTGCATGTCAATATATTTTCGAATTACCTTACTTAGATTATGAACTTGTGAACTTTTGTATCAATATTGCGATGCTTAATCACTATGAGTATTGTGCTTATCAGCAGTTAGGTTTTATTAGGTATCAACAGTTGATTTTTTTTTTTTTTTTTTTTTTTTTGGGAAACAGAAAGGGTACTTACATTACAAAATAAAGGTTACATAACGCTGTCCCTTCGAGGAAATTCGATAAAATTGGAATGATACAGAGAAGATTAGCATAGCCCCTGCACAAGGATGACATGCACAAATCGAGAAATGATCTAAAGGCTACATAACATTTGAGTTGGCCAAAAATAAGACACAACAATAACGAATACTATACATACTAAATATTAGCCAACTCAAAAGAAATAAGGCACAACAGACCAACACCGAAACACAAAAACACTGATAAAAAGAACCCAAAAGGACAAACTCAAGAAGACCACCAGCATTTAGCAAAATCATAGTCGAAAATCCTATCTAGATCGAAGCATGTAATTCATCATACCAAGCACCGAGAATCCATAATCTTATTATAAACTGGCCATGCGAACTTCAAACAAAACCATAGAGACAGAACCAAGAGCTCAGAAAAACCAAACAGTAAGGAAGAAATCATGGAGCTCTTCAAGAAGACAGTAAAAAGAAATTGATGCCCACCAGGAAGATCAACATACTCACGTTTCTACAAACTTTCTCCAACAACAAACCAAACAACAACAATACCACATGTCTCTGAAAACCCCACTAAACCACCAGATTGAACCAACCATTATATCAGAAAAAATTATCACATAAACCTCATGAAAAAGACCACACCAGAACATGAAAACACTGACTAGAAATCTATGCAAGAACTCAAATCTTCAAGCATTACAACATTAAGATAGCACCTACACCACCTCAAAAAGAAGTAAAATTACGATCACTTCTTAGTAACACCTCCTTTGTTAATGCCATCTAGATTTCTTCTTCCTCCTTTTGCTTTTCTGGATTTGGGTCGATTTTGAATTTCTTGCATAAGTTTGACCCACTCTGGGTTTTCCTCTACCAACGGTTCATCATAAACTAGCTTATTGATCTCTTTGTATTTATTGGGTTTAAATGTTCTCCTCTTTTTGAAGCTATTTGTAAAACTATAAGAACTGTATGAGCTATCAGGCTCATTCATAAGAATATCTTTACTTGCTTCATCCTCACAATTTTTAAACTCACTGCAATCCCCTGATTCATCCATTCTAATTGCCTTTTCAGAAATATCAATCTCTTTAACACATTCATGAGCTTGTTTATCTTTAGTATTTCCAACTTTAGAGCTTCCTGAAGCAGTTTGGAATTTGCCATTTAACCTATTACCTACTTCAGACACATTCATAACACTCATTTTAGCTTGTATATTCACCTTAATTTTAAATGACTATTTACCAAGATTAGAAATAACTTCATTATCACAATTATTATCAATTATATTTCCCTCATCTAGATTTTCAGAAATGGTCTTATTCAGTGTTTGAATAGTTTCATCTACATCCATTTCATTCAATACTTTTGAATCATCTTTAGGAGCCCAAATTTTAACAGATCTACATATTTCTTTCTTACACTACTACAAAAGTGGGCATATTCGACACAAATTTTATGTGGCCTTAGATCGAAAAAGTTTTGCATTTTACCTTTTTTTCAAATATGCAACACCGGAAGGGCATGGCATCCACGACCGTTGCCTTAGCCCTATAAGGCAACGCTTTTGCACATCTACTACCACGGAAAGAAAGTGTTGCATTATAGACATATTGCAACAATATTCAGCGTTGCTTGAAAATTAGTTAGATCCTGGCTACCAGGTCACAATAGCGGCGACCACATCAGCTTTCCATGTCAGCTGCCTACATGTCACATGACACGTTAGCTCTCCACGTCAGCGGCACACGTGTCACATGCCACGTCAGCTATGGCGTCTACATGCCATGTGGACTTACTACTGTTTCATGTAATGCAACACCACTGTGTTGTGGAATGCAACACCATTATCTTAAAATACAACATCAGGAAAAAAGAAAATGCAACGCTTTAATTATAAATTTTGCAATATCAGTTTTGTACATAGAAAAAACACATCCGTTACATTCATCATCACATTCAAACCTTCAATACAAACCACCTTCAATACATACGATCAAATACGTAATTCAACACTTTAAATATATAACACACCCGATTAAATACATAATTTAAAAGTAGCAAAAGTGCCAACACATATCACCTTCAATACACGTGCCAACAAATACGGTCAGCGTGCATTCTACAAAGTAGCAATGCCATGAACCAGAAACTGTATCTCTCCATGTCGTTTCAGGTCCTCCACTTGCCGGTTGTATCTCTCTTCGTCATTTCAGATCCTGCAATTTGAATTTACAAGTTATTTGACAAGTGCATATGTGCTGTGTGTATCTGTGCATTTGGCCATCTAATTAACTTATAAATCTTAGTGAGTTACGCATACAATTATAACAGTTGACCATTCACCATTGGTAAATCGTGCCACCTCAGAATTGAGTATGCTTCATCTTCTATGCAAGCATTTCCAGTTCACATATTTACTTGACACAATCCATCGGGTCCCTCGCACATCCTTTCAAGCTTCAGAACATCGCTAAACCCAAATCTTCGAAAGTTAAAAAATAAAAAAAATCAATGGAGGACTCGTCTTTATACATCACTGCCACTGTTCTTAAGGGACATTGGAATTTCGAAGTTGTGCATAACGTTCTTAAGGTGACTCTCAATCATAATTCGTGGCCTATATGGGTGATACCTAATAACTCTTTTATAGTATCATGCCCATCGTACAGTAAGCGTGATCATACGCTAATGTTGAAAGTTTTTACAAAACTTGGTGGTGCTATTTACCTGCAAGCTTGGTCTGATGAAGAATTTGAGCCTGAACCAGCTTTAGAAGTGGAATTATAGGCTAAAGTCGATGGCTTTCCCGAGTTCCTAAAGAGTAATGTCCCTACTGTTGAAGAAATAATGAAGCCAATAGGACGTGTGCTTGCAACTGACGACTCTGGTCTCAGTATGACCATACATCTTTCTTCCTAAAAATGCAATTTTATGATGGCATTGGCAATATTAATAATTTTGTTGCTCAATTCAACAACAAGGTTTACCTCATTAAGGTTCAACGCTGTACCTATGCTCATCCTGGAACAAGGCCTGAACTTTTTTTGTGAGCAATACGGAGGAACAGGTAGTTCAATGTTTACATCATTACTGATGGAACGGGAAATGGATTCACATGAAAGTTTTGACGCAATGATGCAAGAATCTGTCGTGCTACCCCCTTGCCAAGCTTATTTCCGAAAGCTACCCATGACTTAATAACCAAGCCCCAATGAACTTGAGGAATGATCAGTGGGTAGATATAGAAGTTGATCAGGAATTTGACTGGCCAAACTACCACACCCCTTGTCCTGATGCTGCGGGGCCATCACATGCGGCTGTTCACTTCGGACTGGCTCTCCCACTGTCGCAAAGCCCTAACGAAACAGTTGGAAGTTCCACAATCCCGCAAAGCCCTGATCTGGTATGAACTGATGCTACTATAATGTCATTTTTTGGATGTGTATGTATTAAGTTAATTTTATGATACTTTTGGATGTGGATGTGTGTGTTATTTTTTGGATGTGTATGATATGAACTGATCGATGGTGCCTTATGATACTTGTGCGTATATGGTATGAACTGATGTGTATTATATGGACTGATGTTGCCTTATGATACTTCTGCGTGTGCGTGTATACTTGTGCGTGTATGGTATGAACTGATGTGTATTGTATGGATTGATGCTGCCTGATGATACTTGTGCGTGCATGTTAGATACGGGTGTTTGTATCACAAAACCTCAGTGCAAACACACCGTAGTGCAAACACGCCGCAGTGCAAACACAACGCAGTGCAAACACACCGCAGTGTTACACATGTATTTGTATCACAAAACCTCAAACATACAATTGTATGTCATTTTTTGGATGTGTATGGTATGAACTAATGCACTGCGGTGCTTTATGATACTTTTTTGTATGACTGCTTTATGATACGTAGTAGATGCATACCTATGCACGTTAGATACGGGTACGTGTTAGATACGAGTGTGTGTTAGATACGGGTGAACGACTTGTTCGGATCAGGAAACTGGTAGCCTCAAGCACACCGCAGTGCTATGCACATGTATCTATATCACAAAACCTCAAGCATACAATTATATGTCAATGTAAATAAATGCAAAGTGCAAATCAATTTCGATGGTAAAGTCCCCATTCCTTAACTAGAGTCTAGATCGACCTCTATAATAAACCAATGCCTTTTTCTTGCCAATAGCCCAGTTCTCATGGCCCAAATCCTGGTGGCAAACCCAAATCCTGGTGGCAAACCCACCGGCGTCATCTCCTTTTTTGGTTTATTGCTGGGTATAATTTTCGAATAAACCTCAGCATAATCCCTAATCCCAAATCAATGGTCAAAGCGCAACTAATTACTCATAATCTAATCTTTCACCGACTAATCACCCATAAGCGAACGGGTTTTCATAAGTTTGGGAAGTCCAAGCAACTAATTACTCATAAGCGAATGGGTTTTCCAAAATGTAACAAATGAACTAATTACTAATTACTCATAATCCAATCTATAATAAGCGCAACTAATTCACAGTACTATACAAACTGAACCTAAGGAAAAAAACTGGCGATGTCAACATCCTGAGCAATCAAAGCTAGAAAGCATTTCAAAGCTTCAACCTTTCTGGAATAAAATTTGCTATCGAGGAGAGGAGCGATATTGACGTGAATTTAGGTTTAAATTTTTGTCAATAGTAAAAAGGGAGAAAAATATTAGATGATAGAGAACAAAACGATTTGTGACCAGATTGATTTTACATTATTTCGTGAAGGGAGAAGATCGCGCCAAAATTTCGTCAAAAGAATGCAATGACGTGCCTGTCAATGATTGGATGATGGCTAATGTTTAGAATCATCAGACCCAAAGATGGTTTGAACCGTTGGATTAATCTTGCATGTACGGTTGGAGTTTTTATATGTTGATAACGCGGATCACTGAGTTGGATTATATATACGTAATGTTATGCTTTTAACTGGTATTGCACGTCAAAACACTAGAATTCCCACCGCAACAGTGCACTCACGTATAATGCAACAAAATATGAATATTGTTGCAGAAGATCAAAGAAATCATAGCTTTCGCCACACTTTTCATGCAACGCACACAAATTAGTGTCAAATATGTCCATTTTTGTAGTAGTGTTATGACCAAACACTTTACAAACAGAACATATATCAGGCACCCATTCGTACTCCACTTTTTGCCATACAATATCGCCGTTATAACACTGAATAGGAATATAATCAGGAGACTGAAAATCAACATTCACTTTAACAAGAATTCTAGCATACGAAATTCGGTCTACATTTTCAGTAGAAGTATCCAGTTTCAAAGCCACACCAATTAAAGATGCTATTCTACTAATACCCTTAACAGTCCAAAAATCTAAGTCTAGATTAGGAAGACAAATTCAAACTGGCAATGCACGCAGAAAATCTCTATTTAATTTTAATCCTGGAACCCATTTTTTCATGATAATTAATCTTTTATTATAGTAATAAGGTCCATTAGCTAAAACTTTATCAACATCCTCTCCATTCTCACATTTAACAATGTAAAAACCGTTATCCCTGGAGAATAATTGAAACTTGCCTTTCAAATCCTAAGTTCTGTCTAATAATTCTTAAGAAAATGGTAATATAGTCTTCTTCCAAATACATAAAACACGATCGAATTAACCCACCTTTATATCGCTGCATGTGTTAATTCTTCATTTATTACAACGACTTTTATATTACCCTTGGTTGAGTGTTCAAAAAAACTCAATTGAATCGAAGATTGATGAAAATTATTCTCTTTAACAATATCAATCCAAGCTTTTGATTGTTTATAATTAATCGGATTTTCAAGATTTATACTTTTAGAGACAAGATCTGGAAAATCAGTTATAGAATTTAGATCGGGAGAAAGTATTTTACCGCGAGCTTGAGATTTGTCAGGAGAAACATGTAGCCCAGTAGATCGCAGATCTAGAGGCACCGCTGACCTTTGATCTGAATCCGAATCAATTGCGATTTTTGATTTGAGATTTCAGAGTTTTGGAGTTCTCGAAGTCGCCAATTCCAGAGACCTCAATTTTCTTTTTTTTCTCTTCAACAACAGTTGAGTTTTATAACCTAATGTTTTATATTGTTCGGTTTGTGACCTGTTAATGTGTATGCAAAGTAAACAATGCAGCAACAAAGGAGTTCAATTCCCCTATGCACGTTCTACCTGTCATTTGTTAAGTGTCACTGACTATTCACAAAACAAGATGGGTCTAAATTACCAATTTATCAAAATTGTCGTGCTGAAATTTTCAAAGACGTGGAGGACTGATGACTGATGAAGATGCAGAAGAGGAGCAGAGAGTATATTATCCTCTGAAGAGAAGTTGCTCTCATGGAAATGAAGTAGTTGAGACTTGAGATAATCGCTCCTAAGTTGGCATTTCGATGTTGATGGAAATAAAGTATGATGATTAAAGGTTAGGTTCTCTCTTTTTTTAAATATAAGAAAAGGTAACTTAGTATCACTATAAGTATTTTATAATGTATAGTATACATACATTGCATGTTAATATATTTTTGAATTACCCTGCTTAGATTATGAACTTGTGACCTTTTGTATCAATGTTGCGACGCTTAATCACTGTGAGTATTGTGCTTATCAGCAGTTAAGTTTTATTAATAATCAACAGTTGAGTTTTATAACCTAATGTTTTATATTGTTCGGCTTGTGACTAGTTACTGTGTACGCAAAGTAAACAAAGCAGCAACAAAGGATTTCAATTCCTCTGCACACCTTTTACCTGTCATTTGTTAGAGCATCCCCAACAAGGGGTCGGTTGTTTTTCAACCGGCCCCAACGGGAATGTCAAGACATAGATTAGGTTGCTTCAGCAACCCTGAAGGTTGTTGGAGCAACCGATCGGTTATTCCAACAACCGAGGTTAGCCGACTTTGTTAAAGCCGGCTAAGCATAGCCGGCTTTAACAAAGTCGGCTGAGGGGAACATTTTCTATCC
The DNA here is from genome assembly GCA_030737875.1 of Allium sativum. Taxonomy (NCBI): domain Eukaryota; kingdom Viridiplantae; phylum Streptophyta; class Magnoliopsida; order Asparagales; family Amaryllidaceae; genus Allium; species Allium sativum. The sequence continues at coordinate 170,224,144 of CM060924.1, read as the reverse complement.
CTCTTTCTTAGCCGGCTTTTACAAAGATGGCTAAGGGAGTAAAGCCTTAGCAGGCTTTGTAAAACCCGGCTAAGGCTTCATAACCCCTTCTCCGGTTGGGGGTTGCTCAGGTCAACCACCGAAGATTTGACGTGGAGTAACCCACCCAATTGGGGATGCTACTAGGTGTCACTAACTATTCAAACAATAAGGTGGGTCATACCCATTTACAAATTGTCGTGCTGAAATTTTCAAAGACGTGGAGGACTGAGAAAGGAAAAATATACGATTTGATATCCCTTCTTAGAGCATCTCCAACTGTTCTGGAGTGTGGATTTTCGTATTTCGATTATCCACACTCCGGAAATTGGGGAATCACAACAGTTTTTAGTCCAAGCGGTTGTTCAACAACCGCGTGTAATTACGCAGTTGTTCAACAAATGTGTGGTTTTTTTAAAACCGGCTCCACAAGAAAAAAAGCGCGCGTTTGTTGAACAACCGCGTAGAGCCTACGCGGTTGTTCAACAACCGCTTGAATATTTCCGCCTATATCAGGCGGAAATGCTCATTTTTCCATTCATAAAAATATTTAATTTCCCTCCTTTTAATTTTTTTTATTAATATCTACGACGAAATGCCGCCACGTAAAGTTAAGTCTGGTAGACGGGTCAGCTATCCTCCGACAGATCCTAATGTCAGACCAGTACATGCCGCACCAGATGCCACCGTGACTGGTGCGAGCCTTAGAGTATTGCACGATCTGCCTGCGACATTTACACACCGAGCGTCTGTTGCTGTTGCGACACCTCAGGTATAATTTTATAACTTTGTTACGTATAACCTTTTTACTATTCACGAATGTTGTTTAACGTTACATGTTTACAACAAATTTACATACGTTAGGTTCGACATATTGCTATGCGAGGTAGTTGGTCACGTTGTACGACACTTTTTGAGCAGTTACCCGAGCCTATATCACTTAGACTCCGTGATACACCATTTGGTGACTTTTTAGATTTACCTCGGTTTGCTCATGTTGACCGATGCCTTGTAGAGGCTATTAGTGAGTGATGGTGGCCTACTACATACACATTTCACTTTGCTGATTTTGAGTTAGGGCTTACTCCTTCGGATTTTTACGTCCTCACGGTCATCGAGATTGGTCGTCCAGGTCATCACCCCATTCCCTTTGATGTATCATTTGAGGAGTTTGATAGTTTTTCAGAGCAGTTACCGGGTTTAGATCCTCATGCCATTTCTTCAGGAGCCGTTAGCCTACCTACTCTGTATGCCTATATCACTGCACATCGGACCACTATGGCTATGCATACCCCCGTTATCAGGGCCTTTCTATTATACCTATTTGGTTCCGCCTTTTTTAGCAACAACAGGGGGACTATTAGACTTGGTTTTTTGGCTAGCCTTGTAGACATAGAGCAGTTGTATTCGTTCGATTGGGGTACAACGATATTAGGCTATTTGTATGTAGCTTTGGATCTCTACGCCGTACAGCGCTGCAAGCAGCTGTACGGTTTCTTGTATATTCTCCCATTTTTGTATTACGAGTACATGGCGAACATGCACCCCCGACTAATTGATGAGGCCATCAGTACACCGTACATATACTTTCCGAGATTACGACGATGGGGTCCTGGTATGCATCTCGCTCGTTCTGCACAGGGTGTGCATAACGAGCTTATGGAGGCACGCACGCAGATTGATATGAGGGAGCGGGATGGCATTATTCGACGTCCATGGCAGACGTACATAGATTTTATGTCTCCTCAGGATGAGCACCCGCTCATTTTCAGTTCTAGTCTTTCGAGGCGTAGGGTATGCTTCCAGGTGCCTACATGCCCTTTCATTTGGTATTTGGGAGAGCGGTGTTGGCTACAGCTATACGGGTTAGAGCGCATTCCTTTCGATACACTCCCATGGGATCATATGTTCGGGGATATACAGGTAGGATCAGCATATATTGAGGGTATGAGGGCTGCAGGCTCGGTGGACGGTGAGCCTTTTACAGTGCCCGGAGATTTTGATACCTATTGGGCTCGAGTTACGCCACGTGCTTATGCTTTACCAGACTATATTCGGGGTTTGAACTCCGACCATATCGGGCCATCTTCAGTAGCAGGCAGATTCCCGGTGCATCCCCCTACCTTTGCGGCTGTATCGTCTCAGTTCACGCAGAGTGGTGCTTTGGACCCTCCTCCGCACATTTTTAGGGCGTATGACGTACAGGGTCAGATTGTAGAGATTCCGTTGCAGTATCCACCTGTTGACCCTCTCGGAGTACCGTCAGCGGGTTTGTATCATCCACATCAGGTACATAAGAGTAATACAATAATACTGGTATACGATTTCATTATAAAAACTGCATTTGTGTTACACAAGTTGTCTCATTAACAGTACTCTCTATACATGGACCATGATAGACGTATATTGGCTGCTTTTGAGCGTATGACGTTGGAGTACACACAGTTGATGTACCAGAGTTTATACGGAGCTTTGGCACAGCAGCAGTCTCAGTACGAGGCCCAGATTGCTTCCCTACAGACTCAGTTACATCAGCAGGGTTCTAGTGATGGAGCACACATGGATGATGATTTGGAGGACGTTCATGATGACGCTCATGATGACAGTTCCGAGGGGGCAGGTAGCGCTTCTATGCATATTGACTGATGGTTCATGCAGCGTCATGGTTGTATGTTTTTGTTATGGCTGACATGTTTTATATTACATGTGCTGTTGATGATAACATGGTTGTATATTTTTTATGACTGACGGTATGTTGATGATGACATTGTTGTATGTTATTATATTATATGTCCTGTGACATGGTTTGCATTATTGTACGGTGTTATGTCTGCCATGTTTTTGATTACACGTGTTTTGACAAGGAGTTTGAATTTTAATATGGTGTTTGAAATGTAGTTAGAAATTTAAAATGGATTTTGAAATTTAAAATGGAGTTTGAATTTTAAAATGGTGTTTGAAATTTAAAATGGAGTTTGAATTTTATAAAGGAGTTTGATATGATTTATTTTAATTAAAAATGGAGTTTGGTATGATTTATTTTAATTTAAAATGGAGTTTAAAATGAGGCGACAGCTTGAAAATTCGATTTTAAATTTCAATTGAATGTGTAGGATTCAATATAATTCGGATTTCAGTAAAACAAAAAACATTTGAATCTGCTTAAGTATATCTTTCCAACGAATGTGAAAAATTCAGATTTCGTAATATAAATTGAAAGTTATGTCCAGTTTAAAATTTAAAAAAGTCGCTATGGAATTTCAAACTCCATTTTAAAATTCAAACACCATTTCAAATTGGAGTATTAAATTTCAAACGCCATTTTCAAATGCCATTTTCAAACGCTATTTTCAAACGTCGTTTTCAAACGCCATTTTCAAACGCCATTTCAATTTCAAACGCCATTTTCTAATGCCATAATCAAAAAGTCGCTATGGTATACGATTTTCAATTTCAAACGCCATTTTCAAATGCCATTTCAAACGTCATTTCAAACTCCATTTCAAACTCCATTCCTACGCTACATAAACAAAATGCAAACTTACACCAAACTGGCGCATACAAAGCCAACTAAAGTTTACATCCAAGTTATCTACAATCACGCACCTCCTTCTCTTCTTCGTCTCATTATCTCAAATCTCCGATACTCCGTATACTCGCGTTGCACGTCATCCATGTGCGAAATATCCGTAAACATGACTGCATCTTCCTCCTTTCGTCGTTTTGTCTCAATAAGTTGATGAATTGCGTCAAGCCTTTCTTGGTGTTGGATGCTTCTACTCTGGAGTGCGCTCATATACATATCGTTAGACTCCTTTAATAGTTTTCTGATTTCACCTTCATTCGCTCCTACCACTTGTTTTTTCTTTGCCGCCTTGGATCCTTGGGCCTATCATATCGGTCAGCAGTAAGGTGATCATCTTCTTCTAAACCCATAGTTGCACTGTCCTGCGAATCTCTCGGACTACAGCTGTCTCCAAATCTTGTAGCTTTCGCACGACTACCGCTTGATTGGACGTCTTGGACTATTTTATGACGTGAAGGTTTCCATTTCACATGATTAACCAGTAGGTCATACATATGCATGAACTAATAGAAAATGAGGTCCTTGTTTATTATCTGGTTTATATATTTGTTTGAATAACTTGTTTGTGGTAAGTCTCTGCATCAATAATATGAAGCTTTTACTACAACGCTAAGATGCAAAGTACAAAAAAAAAATTTGATACACATTTTTTACCATATGAGTGTCATTTCCAAATCTGCTTGGGTTACTCTGTTTCAGCTTGAACATTTACGAATCAAAGCATTGCGTTTGACGATTAATCTTACAATAACGACCTTTGATGGAAGCTACACTTCTATTCCAATCCATGTTCTTCCTGTTGTATGCATTAGTGATTCTACCCCAAAATGTTTTACCACTTTGATCGGCACCACGGACAGGATCTAGCGAAAGTGAACAGTAGATGTAGCTAAGATCATAGTCTTCACTAGCACTCCAACTTGAAGTAGTTAGCATTCCACCAAACGGTTGGCCTAGATCTTATAAATCAAAAGTTTCAAAGTTCATAAATCATTTTTTTAAACAGAAGTGGTTGAAGATGAGTTGATGTGGAAGAAGATAGAGTAGAAGATGAGTTGATGTGGAAGAAAATAGAGGGGTGCTGTATATGTAAAGTTAAAATATAACCGTTACTAAATGGAGCCGTTGGAAACGCTCTACGCGGCTGTTCAACAGGTGCGTAGAGAATAAAGCCGTTGTGCTTTACGCGCTTTTTGAACAACCGCTTAGCTCTGCGCGGAGTTTCAACAACCGCGTAACAAGTTTGGGGATTCTGGAACTATTCTCCCCGATTTCAGATCGGGGAGACATTTCCAACCACTGTTGGAGGCAAAAACGGTTGCGAATTTCACAAATTTTGATTTCCAAGCATTTGTTGGAGATGCCCTTAACAATTGAATTGATAAAATGGGATTCAATTATGTGTCTATTCCAAGGTTCGAAAATTCGGTTTCGGTCTCGGTTTCGCTCGGTTGAAATTTTGATGGTTTCGGTATATTTCGGAGGTTTCGGTGGTTTCGGTTTTGGTTTCGGTCTCAATTAGCATAATATTAGTTTGATATGTCATTATGTATTTAAAAGTTAAAATATAGAGCCATAAAATTTGATTAAATATTATAACCTATCTGTGAAAAGCCATCTAAACGAAACTGGCCATATTGAATAGAATGGACTCCTTATTTCCTTCATTTGATATATATATATATATATATATATATATATATATATATATATATATATATATATATATATATATATATAGGGCCCAGTTTATTTATTTTATCTTATAGGCCCAGTTAACATACTCTACAGGACCGCAATATGTAACCCTAAAATATCATTCCTCTTGAGTCAACTTTGTCTTCCAGTGAATATCTGGAGCTCGACGTTTTTTCTTTCCAAAACCGAGTCCATATCTTTCAGCGAAGCATGTCAATTTCAAAAAAAATAAACTTCCCCTTGAATCGACTTCATCTCCACTGATCGATTGTAATAAGATGCTATTTTCTCAACTCATTCAAGTCGATTTTGATTGTAAGTAATTTATTTTTAGTAATTTTCGATTCAATTTCTTTTCGCTTGCTTTTTCTTCTTTCGATTTTGCTTGATTTGAAAATTTTCGATTTTTTTTTTGCTGAGATTAAACGAAACAAGTTTTTGCCCTAGTTTGGTACCGCCTTCGGCCGGAACCGATCTCGGCGTTCCACCCGAAGGCTCAAACCATGGTCTATTCATTTGCAACAATTAAAATAAGGAATTTGTAAAGAAATATAATTATCGCTGCAATACAAAGCAAAACAAATTATCAATAATCAAGTCCAGCGCACGATCAGGAGCGTACATAACACTTAAGTTGGTCAATCAGACAGTTGAGATCATTCAAGGACGAGCCACCCTCAGCCACAGCCGACTTCGCTATTTCCGCACATTCTCTGGCCTTCAACCGCCTCCTACCACGGCCATTTTGCTCCTCCACCATAAACCGCGACACCGCGTCAGCAATCAGAGCTGCAGGAACAATCACCTTCTCCTCATCCCTTGTGCTTCTATACCCATCGAAAACCCTCACCCCTGCCTCCAGCACCTCAACCACCAGCCTCTCGTTTATAAACTGCTCAAAAACCATCGGCCAGGTGAGCATGGGCACCCCAGCAGCCATGGATTCGAGCACCGAGTTCCATCCGCAGTGCGTCAGGAATGCTCCCACCGCCCTGTGCTCTAGCACCGCCCACTGCGGTGCCCACCCTCTGATCACCATCCCTCTGTCCCCGACCCTCTCTTCCCAATCATCGTCGGGCATCCACTTGCATTCCTCTTCTCCTTCCCTCACTACCCACAGGAATGATGCTCGGGAATGTTCCAACCCCACCGCCATCTCCCTCATTTGCTCCACCTTCAACCGGCACCAGCTTCCGAAGCTCACAAACACCACCGACCCTTCCACTTTTCCATCCAGCCACCCCATGCATCCATGCCGTTGTTCCTGCTGCTTGCTCCCGCTGTACCGGCCTTGGGCCAGCGCGACAGGCCCCACAAACCAAGCCCGCTTGCACTCCGTTTCGGCGTAGCGGTCACAGTATGCAGGTTCGATCCCGTACACCGTGTTCACCACTGTGCCATAGCTCTCCCGTTGCACCTCTCTAAGTGGGTTCCACGCGTCAGCCATTGAGTTCGGCTGTCGCAAGAACTCCGGAAGCTCTGATACCGGCATCGTGCCTATCTCTTTCGATGCAGGCACGTTCTTCACCGTAACGACACTGTCCTTGTAACAAGCATGCACTTGTTGCTCGTGAAGGGAGTTCATGACCACGTGAGGAAAAAGGCCGACAGCGTGCCATGTCAGCCTGGGCACTCCTAACTCCATGGCGATGGCCGTCGTCCAAGGAAACGATATGTCAGCGATGATGGCGTCCGGGCGATGTTCGTACAGGAATTTGCTGTGAGCAGACTCGGATAGAGCCACTGCACTGTATAATTTTCCCTCCTGCTCCGGGGTGTGGACAGAGGAGAGGTTTTCTATGCCTGGAGGGAGTCCTACCTGCTCCGAAGGAAAGGGGTAAATTAGTACTTTGACCTTTGGATCAAGGGTGGGTTCTAGAAACGAAGCGTTTGCCGGTGTTAAGCAAATTGTTGGGATTACGTTCGTACCTCGCCGTCCAAACAACGCTGCCAAGTCGGCCAATGGGATCATGTGCCCTGAGGCGAAAAAAGGGATGAAGAATACCTTTACTTCCTTTTCTCCTGCCATTTTTTCCATTTTTGTTTGTGTATTTTGGGAATCTGCGCACAGCACTCGTAGTCAATTTACATAAACAAAGGTAGTGATATATACTTGCACATCCCCAGATTATTGCTTAGTTTAGTCCCACGTGTTGCATGCATTTGTATTATAGTACACACATCCTTGCCAATGAAGCAATGTTTGCATCCAGCCCTGACTGTCCAAGGTCCAAAATTCTGAAGGTTGAGCCGATTGAATCGTTAAACCCGGGTTTTTTTATTAAAAAAAAAATCTGACAGTTGATTAAGCAAATATGTTGAATCTGCCCTTGGAATTTAAACGTATGGAAATGTCCCACATCGCAAGACTTAGCAAACATGCTTGCCCCCTTCAGCTTACAGTATAATTATGTCACCTGTCCCAGTAGATTTCAACACCCTCCAAGCTTGCTTATGGGCAGATAAATGGGCCCATGAAGTAAATTTAAACTTTTATGCATTGCTGGGTTTGTGCGTGTGGCTTTGCAGCGGCTTTTGATGGTTGAACCTGTGCTTTCCAACCGTTTTGAAGGTTCTTGGGCGGTCGATGCACAAGCCAGTTTCAATTCCATTCTGGGCCGTGTAAGCATAAGACCTGTGGTTTAGCCGCTGTCTGGTTCGGTTTTAATAACTAAAGTAATTATTTTAGTTGGGATATGCTGCTTCGACCTGCAGCATTTCGGGCGTATTAATTGTTCTGTTCTCATTTTTTCTGTCCTTTATGTCTTATCCAATCACAGACTTTTGATTTTTACTTTTTGCAGTTATCGGGAACTTTAAATGCAAAAAAGCAGAAATAAAGAGATTTTATTGAAGAGACAGAGAAAATAGGGACATAAGAATTGATCTTCATTTCCGGTGGAAAAGTACAGTTCAAAAAGGAAAAAAAGAAGTACGGAAGGATGCGAAAATTAATCAATCGTCCGTGATTCGGAGAGAATCATCTGTGCGCATCAGATCTTTTCCGCACCATTCGGGCCTACGTTATTTCGAGCCTTATAGATTTAGCCTTGGGCAGAAACCAAGGCATGACTAGAGCTTAATTGACCTACCCGTGTTGCATGCTTTACACTTTAAGGCTTATGTATCATAAAATTTACGTTACTTTTTTCTTTTCTTTTTTTTGAAACAAAGGGTACTTATATTACATAAAAGCGGGTACATAGGGAAGATTGAGCTGGAGAAAAAATAAAACCACAAACTAAACGAATACTATACATAGCCACTACAAATCCAGCTCAATCTAAAACCAACACAGACATCAAAAGTTACAAAAGCAAAAGGCACCGTATGCCTTACACACTAACAGACAGACCAAAGAACACGGACAAAGAATGTCCAGACCAGAGACCCTTCGAAGCTAGACCACAAAATCCTGCCTTGACCGAAAAAACCTGCCATGAAGACGACATGAAGAGACAGCACATCTACAGCAAACAAGAAGCAGGTTTCACACAAATTAAACCACGGATATCAGACTCCAGATTTACAATACCAAGCTGACAAGCAAAGACAAACAGCATAAGACCATTATCTTTCACTTTTTAAGTATATCTCCAATGTTAACTCCACCTGGACTCCCTTCTCTTCCTTTCACTTTTCTTGTTTTCGAATGAGATTGGATTTGTTGCATTAGCTTATTCCACTCTGGGTTTTCTTCTACCAAGGGTTCTTTATATACAAGCTTGTTAACATTGTTGTATTTACTAGGTCTAACCTTTGTTCTCCTCCTTTTAAAACTATTTGTAGAGCTACAAGAACTGAGAGAACTGTCAGACTCGTTCATAATAACATCTTTACTTTCAACATCTTCGCCATAATTAAGCTCATTACAATCTTCAAAGTTTTCAATTCCAACACCCTTATCTTTCTCTTCAAAAGTTCCAAATTCTTTAGCATACTTGTTTGATTTCTCACAACTTATACCATTAACCTTATCCTGCTCATTAATATCTACTTTATCTTTACTAATAACAAAACTTTGAACTGTCTCTTTATCTATTCCATCTTCTTTGTCTACATTATTAATATCACAACCATCCAAGATAATAAAAGGATTATCAAGAGCACCTGTATTAACCTGGACATTACCCTCTGTATCAATATTAGAGTGAGTAGTCTGCCTATCAACTTTCTCATCTATATCCATTCTAGAGTCAGATTTTAAGCTACTTTTTAAAACCCAAATTTTATTTGCTTTACACATTTCACTAGAATGCCCAAAAATCCTGCAATGAGAACAAGCAGCAGGCATCCATTCGTATTGAATCTTTTGCCACACTAACTTCCCATTATAATACTGAATAGGAACTGCTTCGGGGAACTTAAAATCAATATTGACTTCAACCAACACTCTTGCATATGAAATGCGAGTTAACTCCTCAGTAATACTGTCTAATCTTAAGGGGTGACCTAAAACTGAAGCAATCCTACTAATAGCTTCACTAGACCAAAAATCCAAGTCAAGATTTGGCAATCTTATCCAAATAGGAATTGAATTAAGATATTCTCTAGATAACTTCATTCCGGGCTCATAATTTTTCATGAAAACCAGTTTTTTATTATATTAGTATGGCCCCAAGGCAAGTATTCTATCACAGTCTTCGGTTAATTCGCATTTGATAATGAAAAAACCATTGTCTCTGGTAAATAGTTTATAACTACCCTTCAATCCCCAGTTTCTATCGATATAATCTTTCAAATATTTGTAATAAGGTTTGTTACCAAAGATGTAGAACACAATAGAATTCGACCATTTTCCCCTAGCCATTTTAACAAGTTCCTCACTGATAACTGCGACTTTAAGATTATCCTGAACAACTGGCTCATAAAAGTTAAGCTGAACAACATTTTGATGCGAATTATTATCCTTTACAGCATCTAACCATGATCTAGATTGAGTAATATTTACCTTGGATCCGCTAATCTGAGTCTTCGATGTTAGATCTGGAAATACATGCGTAGAACTCAGATCTGGAGCTTGAGCCATACCACGAGAAGAAGAATTGAATCGATGTTGGATTAGAGAAGTATTTTGATTTGCATGTTGTGGAGAATGATTAAAATCTGGAGGATTAGCCACACGTTGATCGGAGTCAACAAAAAAATCTGCTTTTGTTCGCAGATTTGATTTCAAGGAACTAGAGATTTTTGGGGATGAAGACGACGCCATTATTTCCCGTATTCTCTCGAACCCTCCTCTATTAGCCTACTTTTTACATTTTTGTTGTTTTCATCAGATTACTCTTTTCGTCCATATGTCGCATAAGTCTAAACTTTTAAGCCATGCTTCCATCGGTTAATACCTTAAATTTAGTCTTAATAGCGTTAGCGATTATATAGTTTGGAGCTTCAAAAAATAGACCAACATACAACTCTAGCCGCTTGAGGTGTTGAAATTAAATAATCTACCCAAAAATGTTTCTTGTAACATATGTTGGAATTCTGGTGTCCGTAAAACAGATGTTTGAAAAACTCGAGCATCTAATTCAATAGACGTTTGAATTTTAGACCTTTGTAGAGCATGACGATGATCATATCAGTTGCAAAAAAAAAAAAAAAGTTCAATTTTAACTCTCTGTTTGTAATCATTTTTCTTCTTCAAGTTTTGTACTTATTTTTCGATATGCTCAAATGATGCCATTAGCCGTAAGAGCCAGTAAACAGACCGTTCGTTACATGATCAAAGACAATGCCGACCCAGCTCGTATTATTTTTGATCTTGATGTTACCGCAGATGACCGAGTATTGTGTGAGTTGACTCCAGCTATATCACATTGGCTTAGCTCAATGTTAAGGACCCACAGGTATAATTTCATTTATTACAATTTTTGACAAGATCCGCTGAGTTTTAAAGTGATATGTTACACTTTTTACTATAGAAATAATAAATACATAATCTTGGTGATATACGAAAAAACATATCAGCTAAATATGAAAAAAAAATGAACAAGTTAAAAAAAATATTTGGCCCAAGGCCCAATCGGGTATACAAAACCCGAATAAAAACATAATACCCCATCATACCCCATCGTCTCAATACCCCTAACCCTAGCCGCCACTCTACAACTCTCTACTTCAATGGCAGACGGCAAGGGAGAATCTCAAATCGTCTCCCATCGAGCTTTATGGTGGCTTCCTTACTTCCTCCTCCCTCTTGTTGTTCTCCGTTGTAATGTTAGAATCCAGAAAATCGTCTCTGGTCCTATTATCAGCTTCACTCTTCTTCCTATCAACAGATCTGGAGTCTCTGATACTGATAATGCTATCATTCATCCTTCTTTGGCATTTTGTGCTTCTAGCTTCCTTTCCGTCTCTGGATCTACTGCTTTCCCCATTACTCCAGCAAGATAAGTGATAAATCTGACCGTTAAGTTCGCTTTTGTAATGATTTCTGTCTATTCTAGTTAGGAACTGATATGATTGATTCCCGTCTTTCTTGTGAAGAAGATTTGATCGATCTGGATCACTACTGGTTTGGATTTGTATCCCCTTCCCTGTAGCATGTAAGAAATTTACATCATAATCCATTTTATTAAAAAAACACTCACTGTTATTATTACTATCCTGTTTACTTCCCTTTGAATTCAGATTGTTACAGGTATTGGGAAAGCAACCACCAGGAAGGACGTCAGAAAGATCATCTGTCTCAGTATAGTCTGGATTTGTGTTAATATAGCCATGAGAACTAACAGTGAGACTACTATCTCTCCTGTTCTTGCTAATAGGATTATTGCTGTTTGAAGCTTGATCCTTATTCTCTGCAATGGGTAAGAGGCCCAAATTACTATTCAGATTGTAATTAAAAAAATTAGAATTGAAGCAGTAATTCTGTTTACTCCCCTTGCAGTTATTCTCTTTGTAGAGAAGAGTGGATCTGTCTTCATGAGGAAAATCATTAGTTCCAGCTTGCATGTTTCTTCCATCTTCATGTAAGAAGTATCTTTTATTGTTGAGCTTACAATTGAGTATGAAATCCTCAACTTTATTATCTAAGCTAGCATCTTTATTAAGATGATTATGATTACTATCCTGCTTGTGCAAGTTAATTTTATTCAAAATAATCTGGCAATCAGTTATTATACAATTCAAGAGCTGAGTACCACTAGAAACTTTGTTAGTGTGAATTCTCTGATTCCTTTCTTTCCATATATAAAATACAACAGCTGATAACATTATGCATGCTTTTCTAAAACTATAAGACTTAGGTTTAAAGAACTTTAAAATGTAATCTATACTACTCCTAATGTCTAGAGTAGGAATAGAATTATTGAAACCTAAAGAACTTTTAATATTAAACCATATGAATTGAGAGAATGGGCATTCAAAAAACAGACGATTAGCACTTTTAGAGTCAAATTTGCAAAATAAACAATGTTTGTCAGAGTTAGGGTTCCATTTGCAACACCTATCTCTGGTTGGAAGTTTGTTTTGCAAAGCAAAGTAGGTGCAATGAGCCATTTTAGGGCAATTAAATTTGCACCACACCACCTTGTGCCAATCCACTTCTGTTTCCTCACCCCTAAGGCATTCCCATGTTTTTTTGAAAGAAAATTTGCCTTTTGAGCAAAATTTCCACTCCCAAACATCCCTATGGCCATTCTGATCAATCCTAATATCTTGAATAGCATTTTTAAATATAGCAGCAGCAGAATAGTTATGTAAGTTCCATTTATTATTAAGGATAATATTTTGCACTTTATCATTAATCTCGTGTTTGGCTTAGATGGTTACACTACTTGGAGGACTTTGATTTATACCGTGAGTATGCTTGGGGTAGCGCCGTTCTTGGCTTCACATATGCGGAGCTAACACGGATGGCTTTGGGGCGGCTCGATTCAATTGGAGGTTGCCTTACATTAGTTCAGGTATTTAATTTTTTAGTGTTCTTTTTTTAGGGATATTTCTTTACTCGTTGTGTCCTATGTTTTATAATATTTTTACTTGTCTACAGACGTGGTCTTGGTCATATCTCCCCGCTGGGAGAGTAACTATGAAGAAGAAAGCGCCAATTGATGTTTCGTTGCCTTTTGCTTCGAGGTAATATTAGTAAAAGTATATATTAAACATTGGGTTTTTTAAATTTCCGTAGACAGTATGTAATTTAATGTTTTCATTAGGTGGGTTGGGCCGAAGAGCTTGTTGTTCACGCCTAGACACAACGTTTCGTTATATCGTAACGAGTTAGACGTACTCGATTACGACGCTGTTTCATGGACCCCATTCACCGAGGCGCTTCCTAATTTACCGGCATTGTGCGTTGCTTCAGTCCAGCTTTGGCAAGCACGCGTTCGGCTCATTTTCTTTAACGACGTCGCCTATCACCTACCGGAAAGAGTGATGAGACAGTTTGGCCTTCATCAACATATTCCGGAGAAACCACCCCACTACTTGATTGATGCCCGGGACAACGGGGCCTATCAAGCGGCAATCAATACATGGAACAATCGCTTCGAATTTGTCCAAGAGCAAAGTGCGGAACCGGCATCCGATATGGCGTACTACACATGGTATTGGAACATCACGCGGCGGTATATTATTCTTTCCATTGATCGGCCTTTAGATGTTCCGCAAGGCGATGAACTTTACATCCCAAGAGCGTCGCTAGAACGTGGTCTTGTATGTACATTTTTTTGCATATGGTATTTTAACACAAATGATATTTTAAAATACGAGCTTACAACATGTGTATTGCAGACCGATGCAATTTACCATACCGCCGCGTTGGTTGAGGAGTTATCGGCGGAGGTGCCGGAGCCGTCAAAGGTTAAGTGCATGAGCATTACCCGCATTCTTCAGTTGTTTTTGAGGAAGAACAGACTTGCTCGTCCACCATCGCCTCTAGTTGTTCCTATTCGTAAGTCTGCAAGAAAAGAAAAGGGGCATCTTCTGAGCTGGCCCAAAGTGAGTTCGTGCACGGTTCGTCGCAGCCAGGCACGTCGCAGGGGGCAACTCAACGGACTCCCAGGAGAAAAGGAAAAGTTGTGTCCGGTGGTCCAAAAAAAAGTAAACGTTAGATGTTGAAGTTGGGTTTGTTTTAAGTGGCATGTAGACTTGTTTTATTTTTATTTGCGTGAATTGGAAAGTAGTAGTGATAGTAGTATTGAAAATGTGCTTTTGTTAAGTGGATGGTTGAAGTGGACAAGTTGTTGGAACGATTTCTTTGATGTACTTTTGGAAATGTGGTAGTAGTAAAAATGTGCTTTTGAAAGTAGTAGTGCTTTAGTTTACTTTGAAAGAGCTATTGCATTGCATTTGCATATGCATTTGTTTACTTTGAGTGCTTTTGTATTTGTTTTGCATTTGTTTACTTTGAGTGCTTTAGTGTTGCATGAGTTCTATTGCATTTGAATAGCTATTTCATCTGTTTACTTTTAGTGCTTTTGTTTAGTTTTGCAATTGTAATGCCTGGGGCGCAAACAATTATTGCGCCTAAGGCTTAAGTTTTGGAAAACTTAAGCCTGGGGAGGAGATATTGATTGCGCCCAAGGAGCCAGGTTCTCTGGTTCCTTTGGGAGCAATCAATTATTGCGCCCAAGGCTTAAGTTTTGGAAAACTTGAGCCTGGGGCGCAGATACTAATTGCGCCCAACGACCAGTTTCTCTGGTTCCTTTGGGCGCAATCAATATTTTGCGCCCCGGGCTTAAGTTTTCCAAACATACAGAACCTCAAATGGCTGAAAAAACATCTTTTGTACTATATAAAGATCCCCAACCACACAAATTAATAAATCATTCCCCGGGCCTCCCCATAACAACATTAAAATAGAACCTCATAACATAAAATAGAACCTCATAACATAAAATAGACCTCATAACAAAATATTCAAACACACACGTACAAACTATTGGTTACGGTCGAAACGCATATGGTCAATAACATTTTGGAGTCGTCTAATCTCGCATTCTAGTTCGTTTGCATAAGCTATTGTCCTCAGGCTGAAAGGTTCGTCTACTCATTCGCTGTAGTTGCAACCATTTGGTTAGGCTCGACATATATGAATGCGGCGACCTATACCGTTGCCATCAGCTCTAACAACAACTTCAAGCTCATAACCGCAATAGCATCGTACGGGATACGATTCAACCATGTGTTCATGAACTTGTTGAGGTGGTTGAACTTCTTGAGGTGGTTGAACTTCTTGAGGTGCTTGAAGTTGTTGAGGTGGTTGAACTTCTTGAGGTGCTTGAACTTGTTGAGGTGGTTGAACTTCTTGAGGTGCTTGAACTTGTTGACATACATGTTGAGGGGCTTGAACTTGTTGATGTGCTTGAAAATCTTGAAGTCCCAACAGGTTTAGTGTCTGGCTCTATTGACAATCTCTGCTCTTTCATTACAAATAATTCAATAGATTTTGACAATCTCCGCTCTTTTGACGTCTGGCTCTGTTGACAATCTCTGCTCTTTCGTTACAAATAATTCAGTAGATTTTGACATGGATGACAACATAATTTCAACGTCGTCGTCGTCTTTGATTTTAATTGCCTTAGATCCGGAATTTGTCGGCCAATTGCAAACTAACTCAATGTCAAACTCAATCAGATTAATTTTAGTACATTTATACACGGCCTCCTTCAACTGTACGAAATTTGACCCTTTTAAAACTTTTTCCGGTTTGCTAGATCCACCGTTATATATTCCACATTTATGTTCATCAATAACTAATTCTCCATTGTAATAGCATATAGTTCCAATATAATTTGGTGCCATTCCAATCTACTCTAAAACCAAAATAATTTTAACTACGATGGGTAAAATAGAATTAACATTAAAAAAACCAAATTCATACCTTTTGATACTCCAAATAGCCAAACTAGCTTCCTCTTAACTTTGATTTTTAATCAACTTGGATTTTGATATTTTTTAATGGTTTAGAAGTTTAGGTTTCGAGTGAGAAATGGGTTATGATGGTAAATGGGAGAAGGAAAGGTAAAGTAAGTGTAAATGGTTTATAACTCTCTGCTTTTAATAAAAAAAAAAACCCAAAACTTTTTAGGCTCAATCAAGGATTGCGCCCAGGTGGGGTTTTAAAAAAAAAAAATTTTGGGCGCAATCAATGATTGCGCCTTTTGAAAATCTCCTTTGTTGGCCAACTCAGCGCTGAGTTGGCCAAAAGGAGGCCAAATATGCAATATTTCTAAAAAAAAGGGCTAAACATGGGATAAAAAAACTGGGCCAAAATAGAAAAATGCTCTAATTATTTTAGTTTAGCCATGGGCAGAATCCAAGGCATGACTAGAATCCAAGCCATTTTGGCGTAGGTATGGCATAGGAAACAACAAATGTTTCTTATGTCATTCATACGTCAGATGTTTTCTACGTCGTTCCTACATTGTTCCTATGCCGAATTTAACAAATGTTTTCAACGTTGTTCCTATGCCAAATGTTTCCTATGCCATATTTTTAAGTTATAATTGTCCTTGGTCGTGACTACGCCCCACTTTTTTCTACGCCATTCTTACACCCTATTTGCTATGCATTGTCTACGTCATGAAGCAGTGTAAATAAATAAAATTCTAGATTTTCCTAGGTTCTTCCTACGCTTTTTAAATATTCTTTGCTATATTGTTGTCGTCAATTTATATTTTAAACCACTATACATAGATGCAATAAAATCAAATAGAATCAAGTCAACAATATTATTAATATATGTTCCAACAAAAACAATTTCATGATAATTAAATGTGATAAAGAATACTAGTAAATCTGAATACAACTGCATCCATAAGTGTTGTTGACATCAATAAACTATACATAACATGCTTAAACAAAATACCAAATTCATACTCAACATAAAATGAACAACTTTAAGATTTTTTCCTGGTTGGCTTTAGTTTGCATCCAAATACACCAGTTCGAAAACGAGATAAGATCCAGTCTCTTTCAGTTTAAGATTTGTCCCCAATTGCTGTTGCGCCATGTTGATCAGCAAGTGTTCTAGCTATCTGATCACACATTCTTTTTGTAGCACAAAACACTATGATTTTAGTACCTGGTTCTTGGTTCTAATTATCTGCTCCAGCCTTCTCCTTTTCTCCATTGATGAAAATTACTTCTACATACTGAATGAAAACAACTTTGGTAAACGTTATTAAAAAGCGTGATATTTCAATACATGAAAATAAACATAAATGATGTGTACCTGTGTAATAGATTTGTTTGCTACAAGCTCATCGATATTACCAATAATAACTTGCACGAGATTGTTAAGGAATTCTGAAGCGATTTTACGGACTTCCTTTGGCCATGTGGCGGTAAACATAAAAGTCTGCCGACGTGGTTGAACTGCACTTAAAATTTTCCTAATCTGAGGCTCGAATCCCATATCAAGCATGCGATCAGCCTCATCAAGAACCAGGTAAGATATTTGATGAAGACTGACTCTTTTCATCTCTAAAATGTCATTTAATCGACCTGGAGTCTACTTGCCAAAACGCTCGCAATATCGAAGGTTTTCTGTAAATTTGAATCTTAATTTTATTAACAAAAACAAATCTAAAATGTGTACCATGGATCTAGGGCCGGTTATAGCATATGGGTTGCCCTAGGCGAACCCTGATTTTGTTGCCTACTACATTTACTAAAAAAAAAAATCCAATGTATGCTAAGGAACAAAAGCAAGTGCCTTAGTAGTTCAGAAGTCTACTAGTTCTCTTGAAGATTTCATATGCTACCCTGTAGAAATATAAACAAATTCCATAAATAATAAAAATATTAACCATTAAATTTAGGACAAATAAATTCAAATTCTTTTACTTGCAAACATTAAACGATGCAATACTTTTAACATACTAATTATCATTCATCTAACAAATGTTAACCAAAATATCATACACAATATTTCAATGATTCTTCCAAAATATTTTCCTTTTGACTTTACACAATATAATCAAAAATCCATATTTTTCTTCTAATAAACAACAAAACTAATCACTGCATTTATAATATAATCATCATTATCAATCAACAATCGACAAATTGATCATTGCAGTTGGATTACTTAGTTGCATCTTCAGCCATGGCATTGTAAACTCAAAATCAGGGACACTTGCGATCAAATGACAAATAGATTAAAACTAGTATACATTACAATTGATCACTGCAGTTGGATCATTGCAATTTTTGTTCTTCAAATTTATGTACAATGAGTAATGTTGAAACTTCAGCCAATAAGCCAATTTGAGCCTGCTGGCTTGCAGGCGATACAACAAATTAGATTAAATTACATAATCCAAGCATCTACAGACTACAAATTAGACCAAATTACACAATCTAAGTATCTACACAGTCTACACTACAAATCAAACCAAATCTAAGTTGCTTTCCAACCACCATTGAGCAAGTATCTAAATTCTAATAAGTAATAAATTACCTTTTTTCGAACTCTGGAAATTTCCAGCGTTACTGGGAGCCGGTGGGAAGAAAACTGAGATGTCGAAGGGTAGGGCGTTGCTTGGAGGTGCTGCCACTACAAGGAGAGACGTTGCTCTGTCGCCGGATGGCTCGAATTTGCTTTATCGCCTATCGTCTGTCGCTTGCTGTGGAGAAAGCGATTTTAGAGTTCGTTTTTTTTTTTTTTTTTTTTTTTTTTTTTTTTTTGCGTCGTTGCCTCTGAGAAGGGGTTGCCCTATTTTGTTGCCTACCTGCATGGATCGGAGATCGCGAGCAGCTGGAGGAGGTGATTTCATGCTTCAAATTTTGATGTGCAAAGACGAACCGCCATCGAAGGGGAAGGCGAGATATCGATTGTTGCTCCAGATCTACACGGTGATTTTGTGGGTAATCTGATTTGGGGATAGTAATTAGTTTCGAATGGGCTACCAATCAGAGAAGAGTGGGTGGATTGTTTATTTAGACGGCTGATTCTAATGTCTAACCAATGGTTAGATGTTAATGTTGAATGATGGGTTGGATTGGTTTTTGAAGTTAATTCTCCTACACGATTTCTACGCCTTATTTTTTTTTACCAAGGGCATATGAATGATGTAGAAGATTTCATACGCCCTTCCCACGCCGTGAACTCTACTTACCAAATTCCTACGCCCCGCCTATGGCATAGGAAAGACGTAGGAAATTTTGCATAGGAAACTAGAATGTTTTCTAGTAGTGCCCCTGCTGCATGCTTTACACTTTAAGGCTTATGGATCGTAAAATTTACGTTATTTTTTTCATTTTAGTTGTTTTCATCAGATTACTATTTTCGTCCATGTGTCGCATACGTCTGAATTTTTAAGCCATGCATCCATTGGTTAATACCTTAAATTTAGTCTTAATAGCGTTAGCGATTATATAGTTTGGAGCTTCAAAAAATAGACCAACACACAGCTCTAGCCGCTTGAGGTGTTGAAATTAAATAATCTGCCCAAAAATGTTTGTTGTAACGTATATTGGAAAGCTTGGCGTTCTAGTGTCTGTAGAACAGATGTATGAAAAACTCGAGCATCTAATTCAGTAGACGTTTGAATTTTAGACTTTTGTAGAGGGTGACTATGATCATATCAGCTGAAAAAAAAAAAAAAAAAAAAAAAAAAAAAAAAAAAAAAAAAAAAAAAAAAAAAAGAGAGAGAAAGAAAAGAAGAAAGAAATCATTTTTTCTCTCTTTTTGTAATCATTTTTCTTCTTCAAGTTTTGTGCTTATTTTTCGATACGCTCAAATGATGTCATTAGCCATAAGAGCTGGTAAACATACTGTTCGTTATGTTGACCGAGCTCGTATTATTTTTTATCTTGATGTTACCGCAGATGACCGAGTATTGTATGAGTTGACTCCAACTATATCACATTGACTTACCTCAATGTCAAGGACCCACAGCTATAATTTTCATTTCTTACAATTTTTTACAAGATCGGCTGAGTTTTCGAGTGATATGTTACACTTTTTTATTATAGAAATAATAAATACAAAATCTAGTTTATATACAAAAAACATATCAGCTAAATATGAAGATTTCCACGCACCATAAGATAAAGACAACATGACAAAAGAAAATGTTGGTGGAATCGGTGTATAAAATATAAATAAGTGATGGATGGAGAACATTTTTATTTATTTCAAAGCTTAAATTTTTGCTTAAACTTGCTTGCTTTTTTTTATCCAATACAATGAAATGACCGCATATATATAGTGGTTTTTACATACCATTTCAATAAATATGACACTTCAGATAGACACCTTTTGATGTCAATAGACACGACTCTTTGAATACATACGACTGTTCACGAACAAATATGGCTCTTGACGAACGGATATGACTCTTGACGAGCGGACATGACTTTTGACGAACGAACATGACTCTTAAACATATTATTTAATTTTGGTTTACACCAACGATGCCTCCTTTAAACAAAAATTCCTTCGAACACCCAATGCAACAACATTTCTTGAACACGATACCACTTGTGCTCTTTTGGTCATTCATACTGCTATCCAATTTATATTTTACATGTTTCGGTAAAATAAAGATATTATCCGGAGTTTCTTAATTGTTTTCTTCTTCTCTTATGGGGAGATCAACTTATCATGCATCGCACCCGTACACACTGTACATTTTCTAGCTACACCTATTGCATATGAGAATCGAGTAGAACTACGAATCATAGAACTTACTATGTCTTCATCTTTTTTAGTCTTCTTAGCATCGCTTTCGTGAACTTCAATAACCTTGGCACTATCGTCATTGGAATCCTTGTCTTCTTTAGCTCGTTTCTTCTTCTTTTTCCTCTTTTGTTTAACTCTAGCATCCTCGGTAGGTGTAGAATCAGCAACATCGTTTGTTTCTTTGGTATCTTTAGCACTATTTGCTTCTTTGATGTCGTTAACATCATTTGCTTCTATCATTATCTCCACTGATCCACCCGCAACAACTTCATTCACCATGGCCTTCTTATTTTTCTTCTTCTTTTTAGTGCTAAAGATATCGAGAAACCATCTTTATCTTCACTTTCAGATACTGCATTGCCGTTAGATACCACAAGTTGCTTTTCATTAGCATCATTAGGAACTAATAAAGCGTCCTTTTTAAGTTCAGTGGCAATATTTTTGTGTTTTAACTCCATCCTTTCATTCTTGTTATGCTCAACTGTGGGTGTATTGCTGTGAGGAGAGTTTGCCTCTTTTGGAATAACCATTTCAGATTCTTTTCCCATATCCTCAACGCTGCTAACCATGTCTTTGACATAACTTTTTCTACTTTGATTTTCTTTTGCAGCTCGTTGACCTTGGGGAGTGATTCATCAGCTGTTTCTTCTTCAGGGTTGTTTACAACATCCCCGTATTTTATATTGTTTTCATTATATCTTCAATGTGTACTTCAACTTCATTGTCATTTGGCACGTTTGTGGGCTCAGTTATGCTACTTTTAGCTAGCCGGAGGATCTCTGGCACTAATTCTTCATTTGATTTAGTGACAACTGGTTTTTCATTTCCAGTTGTATTAGAAACAGCTTCAATATTTTCTACTACCGCATCCGGTATAGATTCAATTGCTTCTTTAGTCAGACTGTCATCAATAGTTTTTGTTTCATCAGCTTTGGCTTCAGAAATAGTCTCTTTCAGTTTACCTTCTTGTACGTTCTCTTACATATTCTTACCATAAACCTCTTTCAATAAATTCCATGAATCTTTTGCGCAATTTTCTCCAATAATATGATCATATGCTTCTTCATCGACACTCTCAGTCACCACAATACGAGCTTGAAGTTCATTCCAACTCAATATTGTGACTGATTTTCTTTCTTTCTCTGTGATATCTTTTGTATCTTCTGGCTTTTCATAGCCATTTTCAATGATCTCCCATAACCCTTTAGAGATCAATTCTTCTTTCTTTTTATTACTCCATTCTTCAAAGTTTTTTTTGGTGAGAACAAATGGCGAAAAAAGTAGAAATGCCATAATTTCAACTAGGCTTTGATACCAATTGTTGGAGGAAGAGGTGTACAAAGTATAAATAAGAGATGGATGGAGAACAATTTTATTTATTTCAAAGCTTAAATTTTTCCTTAAACTTGCTCGCTTTTTTTCTTTTAATCCAATACAACAAAATGACCACATATATAGTGGTTTACATATCATTTCAATAGACACAACACTTCATATAGACACCTTTTGATGTCAATAGACATGACTCTCTGAATAGACATGACTCTTCATGAACATACATGACTCTTGACGAACGGTTATGACTCTTGACAAACGGACATGACTCTTGAACATATCATTTAATTTTAGTTTACATCTACAGAAAACCCCTATAACTAGTACACTTGCTACAGTACAAAATTATAAAATAAGACCATCACTTATTTGATAACAAAAGTAAATACCCAGTGCCCTATGAAGACCCAACTTTCGATCATGCAGCAGCTAACCGTTGCCATGAAGGCTTTTCAAAAGCTCTTTCTTCCTGCCACAAGTAACAGGGAGCTTCAGAAACTTATCACCTGATAGAGATGCTGCATGAGGTGATACATTAGGTTCTTCAGAGTTTGGTGGTGGTGCCTCATGTGCTGCAGGAGGAACAATGTGCGCGTAAGGGTTATCATGTTTAGCCTTGATCTGTTTCTTCGCTGAAACCATTGGTACCTCACTTCTTTTGGATGCAGATTGTTGCATTATGATGGACCTAAGAGGGCTTTGAAGGTGAACCTAGGCTTAAGTTAAAATGAGGAATCTTACTTTGGGCTAATAGATTTAGATAGCAAAGGATCAGATATGCTTGTATTTTCGTCTCCTACTCATTAGTTGCCATTTTGTTTCGAAAAGAGATAACATCGTTAAGCAGTTTTACCAAAGAATCATGTTTGCTAACATTCGAAGAAGCAAACTGATCCTCATTGCCACTGTTATTGTCTTTATCTAGCTCAGGTTGAATACGATCAGTGACTCATGAAGTTCATTTCAAGGTGTTAAAGTTATTTGTAACCATACCCACTTGTTGAACACTGATTTCACCCTCCTCTTCGTCACAGGCATTCACAACGTCATTGTTCTCTCATAAAAATATATCCAAAAGTTCAAAACTTTTCGAGGTACCTATCCCAGATTCATTTGTAACAATTAAAATAACATATCTATATTATAATATACGTTGCATGTATCTGATTTGATTATTTAACTATTAACATTAAATAATTATTTATTTAAGTTAGTCATATGGCCCTGCACGGTAGTTTGTGTAAGTGTATTACCGATTATTTTATCACACTACCTGCCCTGATTAGGAATAGACTACGTGCATCACTTTTTGGTGTATATCTACGGTTACACACTATTAACCTGCCTTTTTAAAAGGTCAATACACGATGGACTTCAATGCACGAATTATTCAACCATCAAAGGTGGATGACTTGAAGAGATGATCTGATCGCTCAAGATCAAGCATGAACGAAGGTATTTGACTCCCAAAAGGGATTGGGGTTTTACATCTTTAGGAAATTTCTTTTCTTAAAGTAAAATGAGTTGAAATCTTCCTTTCTCTATAAATATAAAGGCACTTCCATCTTTCTTCACTAGAACGAATGTTCTTAGATGCCTATAAGTAATGTCAAAAATTATTCCATTGATAATTTTTTTGCTTTATCAAAATGATGACACGAAGCTATGAGCAATTGGATTCACTCAAATGACACTTTCGAATTGGCTAAGTCTAGGAAAGGCTCTAGGAAAATCAGAGATATGTATGGATCTTGAGCATAGAATCTCAAACTTCGAACTTAAAGAAACTACGTCCATAAATCAAAACCAAAGGGAGACCAAAGTAATCAAGCACAAGGTAAAAAAAAGTCAATCAAAGAAGGGCCCACCTTAGGGGTCATACCCTTATGAAACCCTAGGGATTAGTACGACTTCTAGAACCCGGTCGTCTTGCATGGTTGGCTCCTATGTGATTTCAGGCTGATCCGTCATCATCTATGGCTATAAATATATCTTCATTGGCATTAAAAGAAGGGATATTCTTCTTTTCTCCATGTTTAAGCTCTACAATTCCTTGGATATAACAACATCCTCTCCCTATATTTTACATAAAAACACATGTACTTGTGATCAATAGAATAAATAAAAATTACGACGAGTGAACATGGGCCAAAATTTGTCGAGCCGCTAGGTATGTGTGTTCTTTATTATTATTTCTATTTTTCGATAACCGATTATGTATCTATCAACTATCGAAAATGTGACTATGTTCATTCAAACTTACCTGAATGTTAGCGCTTATTTAACCAAAACAAGCCAACAAGCCTAACATAAACATTTGCACACGTCGATCAATGCATAACATAGACACTTAGCGGGATGGTGACCTACCACTCGCATATTTCATTTTCTTGTTTTTGAGTTAGGATTGTTACCTCTAGATTTTTATATATGTTGACTTGCATAAAAGTTGGTCGATCAGAACATATGCTGATACCATCGATAGGTATTTATAGGATTTTGAGTCATATTCGGCTTAATTACCTGCTTTGACCAATGAGGAGGTTAGGGGAATTCTTGTAACACCTCACCACGAGAATCATCCTAATAAATAACATTAACAGATAAGGCAGTATATTAGAGTAGAGAATAGGGCTGGTTAGGGCAACCATCCGTAATTCTATACTAGACCAGTATTGAATACATCGATTGGATGTATAAAATTTTCATTTCTTTTCTTCAGGTGGATCGACATACTCAATACTCCTAATAAGAAAATCACATTGGTTAAGGATCATTTTAGAACAATATAAGATACATCACAGATCATAGAATAGTTACACATAGATACAATTATAGGAATACAACTTATACATGTGCTACATCTCAATTGAATATACAATACGGGTACAACAACGTCAACTGGAACAACTATACAATAACACGAAATACACAATGAACAACTAGAATAAGTCTTCAAGGATAGTCCAAGCTATAATAATAAAGATTGAATCAACAACTTCTGAACCTAAAATAACTCGGTCTGATCCGAGTCTGACATACACGGATCCGTTTGGTTTACATATCAGTAATGATAAACGATGAAATAAAATATCGATCAGGTACTAATTCTTTCCATAATAAAGGGAACTCCAAAACACGGATTCATATGGAAATTCTGACATAGAATTTTCCTTTCCATTAGAAGGGAATGATACACATCGATCAACAAAGCACAATATTCATAAGCACACAATATTAACACATAGCTATGTGAGTAAGGACTATGAACATGGATTAGAACATTACTTTAGCACGCAATACCCGAATTCCACGGTTAAGGTAACCAAACTTGGAATCACGCAACATGAATTAAAGACTCAGAGGTGCACGAAATCACAAGATGAACTCTTATAACCACATAATTCACTAAATCACTGAATCATAAAATCATTGAAACATAAAATCACTGTATCACTAAAAACAACATATCATGAAATCATTGGAACTCTTTTTAGTGTTTAAAACAACTAACGAAATCAACATAAATAATAATAATAATTACTATTGTGAAATCAGCGATGAACACGCAGCGCATATAACAACATATTGGGTAACCTTTTTGTAAATTTAATAACATCTCACGTAAAGTTCAAAAAAATATCATAATGGCAGACGCCTTTATTCACGCATTGAATCCCTATATCTATCGATCTTGCGCCACCACCTCCCTTTCATTTCTTCTCCTTCGCGTCTCTTCGCTCCTCCCTTATGGCCAAAAAAGAGAACCTCAAATCTTAGCCCTCATCATCTATGATGATGCGATCTGGTAGCCGAGCAAATCCAGTTGAATCCTCTTCTGGATCTGAAAATGAAGCTGCTCCTGACGCCGACGACGCTCATCCTCGATCTGTTTTCATGCTTCCAGCATCTCATCCTTTGAATGTACTAATTGATGAAATAGCCTCATCACGATCTACAGCTTCTCCACGGAACCTGCAAATGGGTAAGTCCCCTTTGTCCCCTTTGATTGAGAAAGCTCCCTCTTAGTCGATGCCACGTTCTATGCCAGGAAGTAATTTGTCTGAAAGCATTAATTTGGTTATGGACCTGGGTAATGTGATGAGTAAGGCTGTAAACATTAACGCTGATTTGGGTATGCTAGCTGGTAGTGTTCATTAGGAGAATGGTCTGACTGGCCTACACACCAGTAGCACTGAAACAAGAAACAATTTCCAGTGCCCTCTACTTGTTCGATAGAACTCCACAATCAACCTTAAGAAAGCATCAACTTCCCACATACCTCCTCATCAACACTACCCAAACTCCCAGACTGTTAACATAAATAGCCAAGAAACTTCGATTACTGAACCACTTTATGCGGCTGCTGCGACAAACTCTAACCCAATAGCTCCCAAGAAATGGACGACTCTATTTGATTATCTTCCTCGTGTAGCGGGGGAATACATGCCAGTGGAATTCGAAATACCTTATGATGAAACTGGATCTGCCCCCCATGGGAAAATCACGAAGAAGCTGCTGATTTCTGGAATGAAAATATTTTGGGTTTCTTTTTGGACTCTACGCCTTCCGTCGATATGCGCACCACTTGTCGTGCCCCATGGCAGATCCGTGATCCAATGTAAATGACGTTTGCTGACGGCTTATACTACTTTAAGCTCTCCTCTACTTCTGAGAGGTTACGTGTACTTGAAGTTGCACCTTCTATTATTGAAGGCAAACCATTTATTGTGACACCTTAGAGTGCTACGATTGATAGAGTACGTGAACAGGTCCTTTCTATTTCTTGTCTGGGCGTAGTCCACCTACATTCCCTTTGTGTTACAACCACTTCTTGGCCTTAACTGACTTGCTTGTCATATTGGAAAACTAAAATGCTTTAATGCTAATATTGTCGCAAGAAGAAACTTAATATATGCTAGAGCCCTGATCAAGATCACTCTTGATAAACCATTGCCTACTCAAATCAAAGTAAATCTAGACAACCGTGTGCACTATGTGGATGTCAAATATAGATGGCAACCTGACATTTGCACAAAGTGCAAATCCTTTGGTCATTACACTGCTGCATGTTTGCATGCTATGGATATGCCTCTCCCAGCTAAGAATCCCTTACCTAAGCCTCCTAAGCGTGTTTGGGTCCTACTGGTAGGGTTGTTTGCTCAAGCCGAGGTAACGGAAGACCATGAGGTGGTTCTGGCTCCTTCCATTCTGCCAGATGTTCCTCCTGATCCTGAAAATTCATGGAATGAGCATGAGAATGCATGGGTTCACTCTCCCTATGGTATGCACTATGACACAAATGAAGTTTTCTTCATTTTTATTGACGATAAAGTGGAAGATCAGAGTCATCTATTCTTCGCACCTGATGGAGATGAATTGATTATGAGATTTGATTGTGAAGTTGGAGAAAAGAATAAGGTCCTCTTGAAAGTTCCTTCATGGGATCAAAACCGACTAGAAACACTCAACAATATGGACGATTTGGCTCTTCGCTTTTGGAACTTTAAGTGCATTATGACACCTTACGCTGGTTTTTTCTACGTCGACGACGATGAAGGTGATGAGCAATAGGTTTCTTTTTGTTTATTCAATGTACCCTAATATGTTGTTTCCTTTTTCTATTATGCTTTATTGATAGTGCCTGGACACTTCAAACCAAACATGTTACTCCGTGCATGTGCGGAGTACCAGTTCTTAAATTATTAATAAACAGTGTTTCTGGACACCTAAAAAAACCATCCGGCCTTGCAAAAAAAAAAAAAAAATCAGCGATAAACACAAAACACAGAAACACGAACATTGAATCCAACCAAAAGTGGCAAGCCGAAGCTATGCCTACACGTGCTATTACACATGACGACTTAAAGTCATAGCCAGTACTATATCACTCAGAAGGTTATCCAGATGACCCGAGGGTCCATAGAGCTCATACAGGATTTCACATAGGATTGACCCGAAGGTCCACATAAAGTTCCAGTAGGATTCACTACAACAAGAAAACTCTTTCACGATAGTTAAAAAATGTCGTCAAAACACATCAACAACATTTTTTCTGTTATTGTGATATCCACAGTTGCATAAAATTTATACTTCTAACATCACTTGCTAAACATTGTATAAACTGTTATATATAATATATTTACAATGCTTTTGTATAGTGGTAAATTTTCCAAATATCAATTGGAAGACATTACACAATAACATTTGAATATTGTGAAATGCAGTTTCTACAATGTATTATGCATGCAAATGAAATTTTTCCATGTCGATAGGTTTTTTCACAACATTTTGAAAACATTTTTAAAATTCTTAATATAATATTTCTTTGTTATTTCAATCATGCTTAACAAATGTCACAGATATAATTTTCATAACCTTTTCAAATTGTTGTTCAAAATAATATTTCGATGTTGCATAAAGTAATCCACAAAACAGCAAGATACGTTTTACGTAAGGTTTCACAAGTACATAAGTGTGCGCATGTGTGTGTGTAAGAATATATATATATATATATATATATATATATATATATATATATATATATGTTAACACCGTTATTGTAACGCAGTTCAAAAAGTAAGAGCCAAAGAGATTTGGACTGGTTACGACCAAAGCTGTAAGCCGTCGAAGTGACATGGTCCGTGCCGCATCCATTCAAGTCGCCAGAATCGGGCTAAGTTGTTTCCATAACACGACTATAAGTCGCTAAATACGACATGAGGTGTGTTGAGTCATATCGGGTAAATTGAGTCGCGCCGACTAAGTTGTTGGTACATCATGCCATCTGTAATTTGACATGGTTCCATTTCGAACAAGTCAGGTCGTTCGAACGACATGGAACTAAGTCGTTCAGGCATATCAAGTCGTTGGCGCGACATAAGTCAAATCGTCTCCCCGATCCATGTCATCCATTTCATTTAAGTCATTCACGACAACATGCGTCAGACCGTTGATAATTGTTCATGGCGTATGATTTATGATGGATTACTCAAGCCTCCTTCATAATTCATGTCGCACTAACTTGGCTTTATAAGGCATTTGAAATATTGCAAGAGCCTTGGTACATTAAAGGCATGGAGCAGTTGGCTCTCTACATGTCAATTGCACAATGTTTTGCCAGGATGTACGTAAGGGCAGTTCAGTTCATAAAGCATGCAATGGTGCCACGTGGCACTATGGTACAAGTATACAAACATGTGAAGAAATCAGCTCATTATCGCACCTTCAAGCCGGGCATTGTCAGAAGGCCATTCATGTCGTTAGTACTACCTGACTCATGCCGTAAGGGATAATATAAGGCATGCCGCAAAGTCGTATGTGGACTTCATTCTAACATGTCGTATGTCGCATTCCCACCAAGCCATAATCACGAAATGAAATCATTTCATGTCGCAACAACATCATGGCGCAAATAAATAGCCTATTAGATCCATCTGAACATACCGCATGGTGAGGGAACTTAAGCCATATCGTAACAACAGTTGCTGACAGTTGTATCTCATTCATGTCACAAAGGCAAGATTAACTCATGGCGTGTATATCACATCATATGCACCATGTCGGATACTCCATACACAATATGTTGCGGCATGATATACTAAGTCGTGGGTCATCAGTGTAAATGGAATAAGATGCCAAACAGGAAAAGCATCTGGGAAGACACGTGGCACAAGGTAAATAGAATTGGCTTCAATACTCATATGGATAAATTCAAGACGCAATAGGTTCTTATGCTATGTGTACTTCATGTCACGTGGAGTTTAATTCATGCAAGGAATTATTAAATACCCAGTAAAACCGCACATTACCCAGGTCGAAAGTATTCGTACCACAAACCAATTCATGTCGTGTAGGCCATGCCAAAGAACCATGGCGTGGACAGCCAACGCGAGCTGTAAAGCAATTTCCAGCTGTACACACTTACTTACAAGTGTGCCACTACCCCTAAATCTCTTCTATAAATACCCCACTACATCATACTTGAGGGGGGACCGAAAATTCATTCTGACAAGGAGAATCCGTCAAATTCAAAGCTCATCTATATCTTCTCTAATGGCTTCTATGGATTCAATAATACTTTTCTAGCTTCATAAAGATCAAATCCAAATCAGTGATCATTAGAGCTTTCTACAATTGAATCTAAACACCTTCAATCTAATTCAAGCTACATAATAAATCTCTCAAGCATCATTCAAACGATCTCTAGTCCTCTCCAAATCCTAAATCGAATGCTACTTCACTATGAAATCTAT
The DNA here is from genome assembly GCA_030737875.1 of Allium sativum. NCBI lineage: Eukaryota > Viridiplantae > Streptophyta > Magnoliopsida > Asparagales > Amaryllidaceae > Allium > Allium sativum. Next base: position 170,193,615 of record CM060924.1, on the reverse strand, counting down.
GAACATCATGGAAAAGGATCAAAGTAAACAAGTGATTGAAGATTCATCACAAAGCTAAACTTCTTTCCTTTTTCTTCGTCAAATTCAAGTGAAAGTAAATCGTCAAGAGAGTTAAAAGAGAGAAGGGAAAATTCATGCGTTGTAAGCTTGAATATCATAATGAGAATTAATTGAAAGTGGATGTAGATTCATTGAGAATCGAGCCACTATAAAAATTCCTTGTGCTCTTACTTGCTTTTATCCGATTATTTTGCGATTTCGCGGTTCCATATTCTTACCGAATAGGTGAAGTGTAACATTTACATCTTTGGTGTTTGGTCCCAAATTTGGAGCAAACAATATATATATATATATATATATATATATACCCACCAATATTTGCAAATATTATTCACAAAAACTAATTAAGAAATCAAATGTATACACACAACCCAAACCAATAACTAAAATAAACGTACTTGGCTAATACAGTACACCATATATGCAAATTAAGCTATGCTTCCGTATCTACTGGAATTAGGCAGTGCTTTGGGCCGTATCAAATTATTGTGTGTTTGTCACTTAGATACGACCATAAGCCATATCAAATTCGAAAATGGATACGGCTCTAAGCCATATAAAATTAATAGATTGATACGGATTTAAGCCGTATCAAATACATAGATTGATACAGCTCTAATCCATATCTGAATGATCATTAGAAACAAATTTAAACCGTATCTAATGATCATTCAAATACGGATCTAAGCCATATCTAATGATCATTCAACTACGAATTTAAGCCGTATTTAATGGCTCCTTCTTGCAATGCTATCAACGAATTAGATTCGTCTTTTAACCGTATCAAAATCATGAAATCATGTACATCACATTTGCAGTATAAAGAAACACTGCCCCCATGGATATATATATATATATATATATATATATATATATATATATATATATATATATATATATATGGACACACACATAACAAAGAAGATACGTTGCACTCATGTAACAGTATATAAAAAAGAAACACAAAGCACAATTTCAATTAATACACAAAGAATAACTCCAGTTAATATATACACACCGTATAATACAATTTATACAAAGCATAATGTTCACAGTTCTTGCTCAAAAAAAATGGAGACAACTAAACTGCAGTAGTCGAGCCTTTGCAACCTGAACAAAGAATGATTTTATATCTGTAACGACCCGCATTCTACGCATTGGAGGATCATAGAATATTTATTTCATTTTCATTTGAGGTCGTATAGACGTGTAACTTTAAGGAACGACTATTGGGGTCATTTCCCATGTTCACGATTTTAGCCAATTTTTAAATGACTGTTTTGCCCTGGCGAATCTTGTTTCGCCTATAACATTTGATTGGTAAGGAGTTATTACCTGAAAGCACTTCCATTGGATCCGAATGATGGTTTACCTTTCCGTAGAGTGGTCACATTAATCAAACGGACTTACCGTTTGGGAGATATGGCTGAAATAAGGTTTGGAAAGTGAAAAACAGCTTAACCGCGCCAAACAGGGTGATTAGCAGCCAGGCCCATTGGGGGATTTCGGGAATAGGGTTGCATAAGGGCCGAAAAGGGTTAGAGAAACCCTTTTTTGTCATTTTTGCAACCGCTACTTACCTCTCTTCAACCCTAACAATGGCCTTCAGCTTCTAAATCACTTCCAAATCACCTTTTTGTCACTAATTAAGTAAATCAACGCCAAATCAAGTCAAATTAGCATCGAATCAGAGTTGGAGCTGCTGTGTTACATTGGAAACCGCCCCAAAACAGTAGTAAAGTTCAGATCTATAATTCTTTTGTGGCTAAGGTGAGTGATTTGCATAGTTTTCACTAATTACGGCTAATTAAGGGTGATTAATGATAATTAGCGAAATTATGCATGTTAAAATTATGGAAAAATTCTTATATATAATTTTAGGGCTCTGATAAAAATTTGGGTTAATTTGAACATGTTTTTCTAATCAAATGACTAAATTATAATTAGGGAGATTAAGGGGAAAATCACGGTTTTGGGTATGTTTGATCCATTTTAACTTGTTAAATTGTTGTTTTGAGGTTTATGGCCATTTCTACATGTTACTATGACTGTTTGGAATGATTTGTGATTGCATAGAAAATTTAGATTGGTCGAAAACGCCGTCGTATGGCGTAAATAGCTCGTTGGGAAAGTGCAGGAAATGGGATCGGATCGGACCCCCGAACCCGCTCGTAGAGCATTCCACGACCCCGACCCGCTTGTGAATGGTGGTCAAGAACTGACACGCTCGCGTCAAATTACCCCGAACCGAGCCGCTCTTGCTCGATCACCATGAACCGATCCGATGAAGGCTCGACCCACGAGCCAATGGAGGACCCAAACCCAAAGTTGGGGTCACGACCCGATGCTCTAGAGAGGACGTCACGAACCGAGGAGCCCGACCCGAACCCAATGGGTGCTCATGATCCAACCAAGAGGAGTTGCCATGCATGAACCAATTTGAATGGAGGAGCCCGACCCGACTCGATGGGGTAACCACGACCGAACCGAAGATGGGAAGAAGGCTGAACCGAATGGAAACTTGTTTCTGAACCGATCCAGAGAAGACCAAACCTGAGATGCAAAGGTAGTCCAAATGAGAAGTTGTAACTCAGGATCCAGACGGGAACCAACGAGTTAACTTCATGAGTTGGACTTTGCTACGGGGTGGTGCAAAGGGGTTATCGATGTCTATAGCTTTGACTCACCACTGAGGGACGGATGTTGGCTATGGATCAGTGTAGTGGAGTTGTCATGACTCCATAGGGCAAAGTGATTATAGCAGGGCTATGAGCTAGTGCAATGGAGTTGTCATGACTCCATGGGGAAGAGTGCACATAGCAATGTATTAGTGGTTACAAATCAGTGCAGTGGAGTCGTCTTGACTCCATGGGGCAGAGTGATCGTAACAAAGAATCAAGTGATCAAAGTCGTAGATATCGTATACTTTACGCACTGAATGAGAGATGTGAGGATGATTGCTATGTTTGATGTTTGCTATCACCATGATATGCACACCCGCTCCCCATTATTTTCAAACCATGTGTTAGTGTCACCTTAGAGTATTGTACATCCTGTTGTGCTAACTCTTTGGTTGTAGGTCTAGGTTCAAGTATGGTTAAGTATACCTGTTATTGTTCTGTTTTTGATGCTTATCGCTCATACCAGATTTTTTTGTCTGACCCAGAGTTTTATGTGTCTTCTTATTACTCTGGGTTCCCCTAAATGAGCAGACTAGAGACATGTTAGCTGGTTATGCACGAGTAGCTGTCCGGAGACGAGCAGGAGGCTTACACGTATTATTCCCATATATTTTTCCTGTGTTGTTACTGGTCACTACTTTGGGCCTTAGTAGTGTACCTTCCTATTTTGCTTTAGAGACAATTTTAATAGTTGTAATAAAGATGGTCTGGATCATAAGCTGCATTTTGATTTTTCCACTGCTATGATGGTTTAGTTTTCAGCTTATGCACTGTCTCGCCTATTTTATATCAAGTTATGTTATTATTATATTTTGTTCCATGCACTGTGAGATATACTACAGGTTCTTTGTTGGTTCACCGTTCAAATTCCTTCCCTTTTCCTTTCTTTTGATGACCGTCCCGTGCTGGTTGGACATCGGCACAATGCGATTAATTGGAAATGTCGGCTGGTGCGGGGCGGGCCGTCACAATTGGTATCAGAGCTAAGGTTGCTTAGTTAACCTAGGGAAAGACACCAGGGAGAGATAGTATACGTATATGACAGCACGTATTTGTGATATTTTGGTTTTCAAAAGCTATATATATACACTATTAGTATATCTAAGGATGAAGTTGCATTGTACTGGCACCACTAAGAAGATAATTAATCGTTTTCTTTTTACATACTGAAGATGAGCCAATATACGAGGAGTACGGGTCCAGGAGCCAATGATAGAAATGCTCCTGATATGAGGACGATGTGTACTACCTTCATGAGAGATATGCTTAGGGATGCGCAAGGAGCAGTTCCTAATGTTGCTAACGGTGGTGGTGCAGCCGTGCAAGCGCCTAGTGCCGATTTCGCCAAGCTTAACAAGGATTATACTAGTCTTGGTGGGAAGCCGTTAAATGGAATGGAATCGGCTATGGATGTCCAAGATTGGCTCGATAGTTGTGAGCGCATCTTCAAGGACTTTGGGATCGATGATGCAATGAAGGGAAAGCTAGCATCGCGTCAACTGCAAGGATGTGCTATGAATTGGTGGAATGCTATTAAAGCAGCTACTCCTGATGATCAAGTTACTTGGAATTCGTTTAAGACCCGCTTTAGTGATAAGTTTATTCCAGCTGCTCAGAAATCAGAATTGTTTAGGAAATTTCTAGAGTTTAAGCAGAATGGTAAGGCGGTCTCGGAATATATTGCTGTGTTCGATACTTTATCGAAGTATGGATTATCTCTTATCGATACTGCCAAGAAGAAAAACGAGAAGTTCATAACTGGTTTAGATCAGTACTTGGGAGAAAGGATTATAAACCATATTGATGAGACTTTTGATTCGATTGTTGGGAAAGCATTAAGACCAGAGAGTCTTTATCCTAAGCCCAAGACCGAGGTCGCTATTACATTTGCAGGGGAGCCAAAGCCGCAAGCAAGCAGTGGAGGGTAGAATAATTCCCAGAATAAGAGGAAGCATAACCAAGCTAAGGATGGTCAGAAAAAGAATAAGAAAGATGTTGAGTGCTTGAGCTATGGCAAGAAGGACCAATATGCTAAAGAATGTCGAGCAAAGCCAGCGGACAGGAAGTGCTTCAACTGCGGCCAAGTGGGACATCTTAAGGATAAGTGTCCACGACCTCCTAAAGAGAAGCATATTGTGAAAGCATATGCTATGAATGTTGTTCCTTCTTCGTCGAATGCCCTAATTATGACGGAGAAAGGAAAGAATGTCGTTATTCAAGGTATGATTTCTGTTTATGATGTTCCTGTTTGAGTATTGTTTGATACTTGGGCTTCCCATTCCTTCATATCTACTGACCTGGTAGATAGGTTGGGATTGGAACCCGAGATAGTCAATAGACCTTTAGTGGTGATGAAACCGATTTGTGGTTCAACTAGCCTTAGTATGATTTGTCGAAATTTGGTCTTATCGAGTCATGTATGTATGTTTGCTTGTGATTGCTTTGTTTTGGGCTTTACTGAGTTTGGCATTATTTTGGGAGTAGATTGGCTCTACGGGGTGGTGGTAGACTGTAAGGGATTTTCGATGACTATTAGGGCGGATGATGGGTGGAGGGTAGTGTTTGGTGGCCTACCTAGTGATGAGGTGATGGCTAGTTTTCTAAATTCCCTCGACATTCCGCAAGACGAGTTATCAGGGGTTCCCATTGCTAGCCAGTATCCGGACATCTTCGGGGAAGTGACCGGACTTCCACGACACCGATAGATTGTGTTCCATATTGATTTAGTGAAAGATTTCAGACCTATAGTGATGCCACTTCGTTGTATGGCACCAAGGGAGCAGCGAGAGCTCGGGGTGCAAGTAAGCGATCTTTTGAAGAAGGGATTTATCCGAAGAAGTGTCTCCAAGTGGAGAGCACTAGTTGTATTTGCCACTAAGGCAGATGGTTCCCTTTGTTTATGTGTGGACTATCGCGAGTTGAATAAATTGACCAGAAAGAATAAGTATCCCTTCCACAGATAGATGATTTGTTTGATCAACTGGAAGGAGCAAGAGTGTTCTCCCAGTTGGACCTTGCAACAGGATTTCATCAGCTCAGAGTAGCAGCTGAGAGTATTCCTAAAACGGCCTTTCGGATGCCGTCTGGATTCTATGAGTGGTTGGTCATGCCATTCGGGTTGACCAATGCAGCAACATATTTTGTGGATCTTATGAATAGGGTATTCAAGGATCAAGCGAATAAGTGTTTTCTTTTGTTCGTGGACGATATCCTTGTTTACTCGAGGATAGAGGAAAAACACAAGGAACATTGGAGGATAGTGAGGGAGGTGTTGAGAAAACAGCAATTGAAAGCGAAATTTTCTATGTGTCACTTCTGGAGGAGGGAAGTGAGATTCTTGGGCCATGCTGTTTTAGAGAATGGCATTGCCGTGGATCCTGCGAAGGTGGCTACGGTACAAGATTGGTCTATGCCCAAGAATGCAATGGATGTAAGAAGTCTCTTAGGGTTGGTTGGATATTATCGTAAGTTTATCCAAGACTTCTCCAAGATAGCGGCACCGTTAACTCAGTTGACTAATGTAACACCCCACCTCCGCTAGGGTCACTCACAAAAGGAATGCACTAGGTTTGGTGAAGCATTATCGAGATAAACATGCACAGAAATATTACAAGACAGAACTTATATAAAACAGCGGAAGTAAAACAAATTTCATTACCTTATAAAATAAGGTCTAAAGCCTTTTACATCAAAACCTGTCTCGCAATAGTAAAGAAGCATAAAACCTTTTCATAAATTATTCCCCAAAATAAAGCGGTAAAGCAGCCATAGCCAAGAGAAGACCAAGCTATACATGATGACCTTCAAGCATAAGAGGTCCGAACTAAACAACATCATTTCCTCCCTGAAAACCTGGGGGGAAAACGGAAGACAAAGAGACAAAACAAAACGGGGTCAGTCATAAAGACTGGTAAGTCCTATCTACTTCCAGTATAAAAACAGGTAAAGGTAACATGACATGCATAAACTGAAAGTAAACATAAGGATGCCGACAAGATAGATAAGCTAAAGCAAGATAACTGGCTGAACTACTGTAACAAGATAAACTAAGGTATCATGATAAACTTACGGCGTCAAGATGAATCAAGGTATCACATCGTCAGGTTTCTATCAAGCATACTATCCCAAGGTATCTATCATGTATAACATCCCACGGTATTTATCATGTATATTTGCTCCGCACCTCTCGTACTAGTATCCCAACCCGCGTCATGTGTTAACTATGAATGTCCCTTGCCCAATGTCATGTAATGGTCCATGTCAACCTAATATATAGCATATGTAGGTTTTCCCAATTCGTATGTTTCTTTCCATGTATAAGTTCAGTCCTTTGCCGTAGGCCGTACGGGCTTTCCCCATGTAAATCTATACCACCTCAGCATAGTACCATTTTATCCTTGAAGTTATTTTGGACTGCTACCCTTGATCTAGTTATGTTTTCTTACCATGAACTATCGCGTGTTCACTTAGGATTTTGCCACCTAGGACCACTAGGGATTATGCTAACTAATGAGCGTATTTGTAACTTGGTTTGGGTTTTAGCCACCTAAGACCACTAGGGATTATGCCACCCGTCAATCGCGCCCTTTATCCCGCGTATGTATCGTGAATCGTTTTCCATGTCTAGATGTACATGTTCCTCAATGTGCCATCCGAGTTCCGTGCCACGGCAAATCAAGAAATACGGAACTCGGTCGGGAGCTTTAAGTCGTCTGCTGATGTAGATATCAAGGTCTGTTTTTGTATCCGTGGCTATGGTCCCACGTGACCCCTCCCTCAACTACTGAAAGGCAATCCAAGAAAAATCATGTATGAGAACCACATCCCGACCCCACTATAGCCCCACTTTCCTATTGGCCAACCTCACCCATAACTCGATAGCAAGTATATGGTCTGTTGGGAGTTCTCTGCCTTTCCGTACGTACACGATTGAATAAAGATGGTAGGTAGTCGGCGACGTGCTATCCAAGGCAAAATCAAGTATCGTCGACTCCACGCTAATCCACCCCAGTCTTTAGGTCGCTCGCATAGCAACCAAGGCATACTGTTGGCTCTTCTATCGCAGACCTTAACCTCTGTGAGGCCGGGTTTCATGGACCACCTGCCACCTCACAGAGGGATACCAAGAGTACCCTCACGTCCCCCGAAGCTACCGCTTCGTCACCCAGTTCGTTGGAGCCTTTATCCAAGTCGGATAATTTGCTCCTCCTCGTGTGTTTAAGCGATGACCTTCCATATCGGGTTACTCATCCATTCATGAACTAGTCCCATGTCCTTGGCTAAAAATTATTACTTAGTTATACTTAACTAAGGTTTACCACTTAGCTTCTTTTCCCCGTTACCCTTGATTAACCATGATTTTCTACCTAGTTCCTCTAACTAGGGTTTTGTCTATTGGGTTAAGTGTTGTTATTCAGGTTCATGACTTAGCCCGCCTCCGAATCATGTCTAGATTGGCTAAGTATTTAAGTTCAAGGCTTAGCCCTACAAGGTGGTTAAGTATACCAAGAAGTGCATGACTTAACCCTATCAAGTCAAATTGGTTAAGTATTGGTTTGTCTTAACCGTATCAGATTTTCGTGTTAGATTGATTAAGCATAGATTATCTTAATCGCATCAGATCATCGAGTCGGATTGGTTAAGTATGGGTTAGCTTAACCTCATCCACTAATCGTACTACAAGGGTTAAGTATATTCAAAAGGTCTTGTGACTTAACCCTATCAAGTCCACATGTTATATTGGTTAAGTATAGGTTACTTAACCTCATCAAATCATCATGTATAATTGGTTAATTATAAATTACTTAACCCCATCATGTTAAGTTGGTAAAGTATTGGTTGCTTAACCTCATTGAATTACCAAGTTTAGATTGGTTAGGTGTTTAACTTAACCCCATCGAATTACCGTGTTTAGATTAGTTAAGTATAGGTTACTTAACCCCATCTAATTACCGTGTTTAGATTAGTTAAGTCTAAATTACTTAACCCCATCTAATTACCAAGTCGGATTAGTTAAGTGTAAATTACTTAACCCCATCTAATTACCAAGTCGGATTAGTTAAGCGTAAATTACTTAACCCCATCCCCTAGTTGTCTTGTATGGTTAAGTGTCATTAAGAAATCAAGCCCGGTCCCACTTAACCTACCCATTCGTGTCATATCGGTTAAGTGTCATTAGTCAAATTTACTTAACCTTATCATGTGGCATTAATTTAATTATTGCACTCTCAACCTCTCACATTAGACCTTGTTGTGGTTACTAGTTAAGCCGGGCGGGTCCGGGTAGTTTTACACCACAACCTAGTCTAACCTCGGGTCTTAAGCGCGACATGACCAACTTCTCACATCGGATCCTATTGTTTGTAGCCACTAGTTAAGCCGGGCGGGTCCGGGTAGATTTATGCTACAAACTCAACCCAACCTCGAGTTGGCCACTTTCATGTTTGGTCTAGTGTCATATTACACTTACAACCCACACGTGTCTAGTTTCAAGTCCCATGTTGACCCCACATGTCATGCCCACATTTAGGTGTATCATAAGTGCCATATTTCCATGAAACCCCATGTCAAATTATCATGTCATAATCACACACGTCTAACCTCCCCCAAAGCGTGTTTCCAACCCAAGTAAAAGCGAGTCAACATAGTAAGGGTACTATGCTACATATTTGCCTCACAACATGCACGATGTCAAAAAGGGATTGACCACAAACATGCATGGTATCATAAGGGGTTTGGCCTCAAAATATGCATAGCATCATAAGAGAATTTGGCCACTAGCATGCATAGTATCATAAGAGAATTTGGCCATAAACATGCATAGTATCATAAGAGAATTTGACCACAAGCATGCATGATAACATAAGGGGTTTGGGTTCATTTACATGCATAAGCCCCAAAGTCAAGTCTTTGCCAATGTTTCACAAGTCAGATGGTTCCCAAAGGTTCATGCTAGCACTCCATAGATAAAGATTCAAACTTGCAAGATAAACTAGGTTAATCATAACATGAATAGCATGATTTAGTCACTAAGCATAGACAAAAGTCATAGGTTCAAGCAAAAGAGGCATGACAAGGTCCATATAGGCTAGCATACTTAGTTTAATCTCGTTTTATTCCATGCCATCATTAAAACTACCGTTTAGATCTAGAAGTTGCTAGAACTTACATAGCGAGGCTTAGGAAAGGATCATGCATCATCTTGATGAAGAAAGGTGGCTCCTTTGTCGAAGAATCGTCATGGAATTTGCGTAGCAACGTTGATCTCTCCTCGATTTGGTGTAGAAAGCTTGCACCTTTTGATTTGAATCCGATTTGAATGCATAGTCTCTAGGAATTGGAGATGGAGGCCATGATCACTTGGCATTTGGGCAGCACTTCGTGGCATGAGTGATTTGTGAGGGTTTAAGCTAGGTCTAAGGGTCTTTTTATAGAGATTAGGAGTAGTTTAAACCATAGGATTAACCCCAAATCAGATCTGAGCCATCAAATTCCGTCGGAAGCTTCCAGAACAGGACCAGAGACACAAGCAGGGCACCCAGGTGGCCTGAGCTCGACCACCCAGGTCGACAGGGGTGTCGACTTGCAAGTCGACACCACCTTGGGTGTGTCGACACCCAAGTCGACACCCATGTCGACTTGGGTGCTGGGCGGGAAATTTTCCCGCCCAGTCTTTTCGGCTCCATATTTGAATTTTGAACTGTTTTTCGGACTTGGAATTTTCTGAAAACTTTGACGGGCCATAACTTGGTCATACGGACTCCGATTTTCGAAAACTCGGACTCTATTTCACGTATTTTTCCGAGATGAATGCAATAGCACAGCCCATTTCCCTTGATTCACATTTTAAAATTAAATTCTGCTTTGATTCTCGTCTTAGCATGTTGTAAAAATCCAGGTTGTTACATTCCCCCCAACTTAAAGGATTTCGTCCCCGAAATCTCCAAGTTAGGAAGAACGTATCCTACCATCCATCATCCATCTACTCAAAACATCATCCACAGGCAACCATCGTCCTTAGATGATTTCTAATGCCATATGAACACATGCAGAACGTGTGTGTATATGCTCCTTAGCTAATGCTAATGATCAGACCTGAATGATCTTTCTAATGCAAAATATGTTTAGTGCCATGAGTCCAACATGTATGCAAATAGTCCTAGTCATATAAGTACTACATGCGTGCACAAACATTCACTCATATGCAACATCCGCATGACAACACATTAACTTTCAAACAGGTATAAATACTTGTGCACATGCAATGCAAAATGTGAGTGCGTCGATCTAGTATCTAACGTGTATTCGCGTATCCACGAGCAACCACTTGCAACCATTTGCAACCATATCAATCATAACATGTTTCAAATACATGTTTACATCCATAGAGTTCTACCTAAGGTTCCCAAGATAGGATCGAGAAGATAAACAAGACAAACTCCTTACTGGGTTTGCAACAGAAACAGGACCGAGAGGATATCCACCAAGCGATAGCATGCAAGCAAGCTCTACAGGAGAACCAGGGATCAACGATATACTCTTAAAAAGAGACATGATGCGCGCGTCTAAGCCGCATTTCCATGAGCTTAATTCCATTGTGCCTTGACTGCCTTTGACTTCATGATTTCGTAGCTCCTTGATTCCTATTTCCAAGGTATGAGTCGGAACTCATTTAACTGTCGCCTCTCGTTCCTTTTTCACTTATTCTTTTCTAAAATACTTGGCTCAACCATAACTGCGTACTCATGGTTTCATGCAAGCTTTCCAACAATCCACTAGCGAATCTTGGATCTCGTTTACCTACTAAGAGGTATTCCACGCAGAAGAGTTTTTCCTTGAAAACAACCGATGCCAGCCATGTTGCCCAGTGTACTTACCAGGGTGATTCCTACAGCCCATGCTTAAGCAGAATGAACCATCCGCCTTATTGGCGAACATTACTTGATCGGATCAGAGATTTTCGATAAATGCATCAAGAGATTCTAGGTAACTAACCATGATAGGACCCAAAAGGTTACACGAGACTTTGAGGGTATTACCAAGGCAAGCTAAGAGTTTAACTACCCTCCTTTCAAAACCGAGAATGGCAATCAAAACCGAGAATGGCATCCCTTACTGGATAACCACTTCATCCCTAGAATCCATCCCTAGCTCAACAATAGAAGTATTGCTTCTAATCTCAACACTTGACATTTACACTCTCAATTCCAAACAAGTCATGAATAAATGGACCGACTCTCCAACCAGATTTTTGGGTCAAAAGTGGGATCTTCTACCATGCTAGTACTAAGGTGCAGAGACTTAACTATCAAGGCAGACTTAAATGATGCGATGATCAATACAAAGTCTGGACGGGATGATAGAAAAGAAAGGCTAAGCCTTTAACAGAAACGGTACCATTTCTCTTAGGTACGCTAGAAATGAGAGCATACAATTGCCCTCTCGCTGATCTTGTCCTTATCTTCCTTTGTGGATCAAGCCATACCAACAAGTTGCTTATTCTTAAGCTCGTGTCCTTTATCCTTGCTCTTATTATCCCTTCTTATAACTTCGGTAACGGGTCTCTCGAGAACTTTCTCCATCGCACGAGGAAAACACTCACGTAGTTAGACAAGGATTATTCGCAGTTAAAACTACTGTGACTACAGATGGAGGAAAGAAAGGAAAAGAGATTCAATCAAGGAAACAAAGGATAGTGCTAATGGCTTTTGGGGAATAGCCTTTAAAAACTTTTCTTGAAAAATGCTTCTTTGTAAACGGTTTTTCAAATAGTTTTCAGAAGGTTTTAAAAACTTTTGCCCAGTTTGGTAACCTTCTGCTCTGATACCAAATGTAACACCCCACCTCCGCTAGGGTCACTCACAAAGGGAATGCACTAGGTTTGGTGAAGCATTATCGAGGTAAACATGCACAGAAATATTACAAGACAGAACATATATAAAACAGCGGAAGTAAAACAAATTTCATTACCTTATAAAATAAGGTCTAAAGCCTTTTACATCAAAACCTGTCTCGCAATAGTAAAGAAGCATAAAATCATTTCAAAAATTATTCCCCAAAATAAAGCGGTGAAGCAGCCATAGCCAAGAGAAGACCAAGCTATACATGATGACCTTCAAGCATAAGAGGTCCGAACTAAACAACATCATTTCCTCCCTGAAAACCTGGGGGGGAAACGGAAGACAAAGAGGCGAAACAAAACGGGGTCAGTCATAAAGACTGGTAAGTCCTATCTACTTCCAGTATAAAAACAGGTAAATGTAACATGACATGCATAAACTGAAAGTAAACATAAGGATGCCGACAAGATAGATAAGCTAAAGCAAGATAACTGGCTGAACTACTGTAACAAGATAAACTAAGGTATCATGATAAACTTACGGCGTCAAGATGAATCAAGGTATCACATCGTCAGGTTTCTATCAAGTATACTATCCCAAGGTATCTATCATGTATAACATCCCATAGTATTTATCATGTATATTTGCTCCGCACCTCTCGTACTAGTATCCCAACCCGCGTCATGTGTTAATTACGAATGTCCCTTGCCCAATGTCATGTAATGGTCCATGTCAACCTAATATATAACATATGTAGGTTTTCCCAATTCGTATGTTTCTTTCCATGTATAAGTTCAGTCCTTTGTCGTAGGCCGTACGGGCTTTCCCCATGTAAATATATACCACCTCAGCGTAGTACCATTTTATCCTTGAAGTTATTTTTGACTGCTACCCTTGATCTAGTTATGTTTTCTTACCATGAACTATCGCGTGTTCACTTAGGATTTTTGCCACCTAGGACCACTAGGGATTATGCTACCTAATGAGCGTATTCGTAACTTGGTTTGGGTTTTAGCCACCTAGGACCACAAGGGATTATGCCACCCGTCAACCGCGCCCTTTGTCCCGCGTATGTATCGTGAATCGTTTTCCATGTCTAGACGCACATGTTCCTCATTGTGCCATCCGAGTTCCGTGCCAGGGCAAATCAAGAAATACGGTAATCGGTCGGGAGCTTTAAGTCATCTGCTGATGCAGATATCAAGGTCTGTTTTTGTATCCGTGGCTATGGTCCCACGTGATCCCTCCCTCAACTACTGAAAGGCAATCCAAGAAAAATCATGTATGAGAACCACATCCTGGCCCCACTATAGCCCCACTTTCCTATTGGCCAACCTCACCCATAACTCGATAGCAAGTATATGGTCTGTTGGGAGTTCTCTGCCTTTCCGTACGTACACGATTGAATAAAGATGGTAGGTAGTCGGCGACGTGCTATCCAAGGCAAAATCAAGTATCGTCGACTCCACGCTAATCCACCCCAGTCTTTAGGTCGCTCGCATAGCAACCAAGGCATACTGTTGGCTCTTCTATCGCAGACCTTAACCTCTGTGAGGCCGGGTTTCATGGACCACCTGCCACCTCACAGAGGGATACCAAGAGTACCCTCACGTCCCCCGAAGCTACCGCTTCGTCACCCAGTTTGTTGGAGCCTTTATACAAGTCGGATAATTTGCTCCTCCTCGTGTGTTTAAGCGATGACCTTCCATATCGGGTTACTCATCCATTCATGAACTAGTCCCATGTCCTTGGCTATTTATACTTAACTAAGGTTTACCACTTAGCTTCTTTTCCCCGTTACCCTTGATTAACCATGATTTTCTACCTAGTTCCTCTAACTAGGGTTTTGTCTATTGGGTTAAGTGTTGTTATTCAGGTTCATGACTTAGCACGCCTCCGAATCATGTCCAGATTGGCTAAGTATTTAAGTTCAAGGCTTAGCCCTACAAGGTGGTTAAGTATACCAAGAAGCGCATGACTTAACCCTATCAAGTCAAATTGATTAAGTATTGGTTTGTCTTAACCCTATCAGATTATCGTGTTAGATTGATTAAGCATAGATTATCTTAATCGCATCAGATCATCGAGTCGGATTGGTTAAGTATGGGTTAGCTTAACCTCATCCACTAATCGTACTACAAGAGTTAAGTATATTCAAAAGGTCTTGTGACTTAACCCTATCAAGTCCACATGTTAGATTGGTTAAGTATAGGTTACTTAACCTCATCAAATCATCTTGTATAATTGGTTAATTATAAGTTACTTAACCCCATCATGTTAAGTTGGTTAAGTATTGGTTGCTTAACCTCATTGAATTACCAAGTTTAGATTGGTTAGGTGTTTAACTTAACCCCATCGAATTACCGTGTTTAGATTAGTTAAGTATAGGTTACTTAACCCCATCTAATTACCGTGTTTAGATTAGTTAAGTCTAAATTACTTAACCCCATCTAATTACCAAGTCGGATTAGTTAAGTGTAAATTACTTAACCCCATCTAATTACCAAGTCGGATTAGTTAAGCGTAAATTACTTAACCCCATCCCCTAGTTGTCTTGTATGGTTAAGTGTCATTAAGAAATCAAGCCCGGTCCCACTTAACCTACCCATTCGTGTCATATCGGTTAAGTGTCATTAGTCAAATTTACTTAACCTTATCATGTGGCATTAATTTAATTAATGCACTCTCAACCTCTCACATTAGACCTTGTTGTGGTTACTAATTAAGCCGGGCGGGTCCGGGTAGTTTTACACCACAACCTAGTCTAACCTCGGGTCTTAAGCGCGACATGACCAACTTCTCACATTGGATCCTATTGTTTGTAGCCACTAGTTAAGCCGGGCGGGTCCGGGTAGATTTTTGCTACAAACTCAACCCAACCACGAGTTGGCTACTTTCATGTTTGGTCTAGTGTCATATTACACCTACAACCCACACGTGTCTAGTTTTAAGTCCCATGTTTACCCCACATGTCATGCCCAAATTTAGGTGTATCATAAGTGCCATATTTCCATGAAACCCCATGTCAAATTATCATGTCATAATCACGCACGTCTAACCTACCCCAAAGCGTGTTTCCAACCCAAGTAAAAGCGAGTCAACATAGTAAGGGTACTATGCTACATATTGGCCTCACAACATGCACGGTGTCAAAAAGGGATTGGCCACAAACATGCATGGTATCATAAGGGGTTTGGCCTCAAAATATGCATAGCATCATAAGAGAATTTGGCCACTAGCATGCATAGTATCATAAGGGAATTTGGCCATAAACATGCATAGTATCATAAGAGAATTTGACCACAAGCATGCATGATAACATAAGGGGTTTGGGTTCATTTACATGCATAAGCCCCAAAGTCAAGTCTTTGCCAATGTTTCACAAGTCAAATGGTTCCCAAAGGTTCATGCTAGCACTCCATAGATAAAGGTTCAAACTTGCAAGATAAACTAGGTTAATCATAACATGAATAGCATGATTTAGTCACTAAGCATAGCCAAAAGTCATAGGTTCAAGCAAAAGAGGCATGACAAGGTCCATATAGGCTAGCATACTTAGTTTAATCTCGTTTTATTCCATGCCATCATTAAAACTACCGTTTAGATCTAGAAGTAGCTAGAACTTACATAGCGAGGCTTAGGAAAGGATCATGCATCATCTTGACGAAGAAAGGTGGCTCCTTTGTCGAAGAATCGTCATGGAATTTGCGTAGCAACGTTGATCTCTCCTCGATTTGGTGTAGAAAGCTTGCACCTTTTGATTTGAATCCGATTTGAATGCATAGTCCCTAGGAATTGGAGATGGAGGCCATGATCACTTGGCATTTGAGCAGCACTTCATGGCATGAGTGATTTGTGAGGGTTTAAGCCAGGTCTAAGGGTCTTTTTACAGAGATTAGGAGTAGTTTAAACCATAGGATTAACCCTAAATCAAATCTAAGCCATCAAATTCCATCGGAAGCTTCCAGAACAGGACCAGAGACACAAGCAGGCGCACCCAGGTGGCCTGAGCTCGACCACCCAGGTCGACACCCAAGTCGACACCCATGTCGACTTGGGTGCTGGGCGGGAAATTTTCCCGCCCAGTCTTTTCGACTCCAGATTTGAATTTTGAACTGTTTTTCGGACTTGGAATTTTCTAAAAACTTTGACAGGCCATAACTTGGTCATACGGACTCCGATTTTCGAAAACTTGGACTCTATTTCGCGTATTTTTCCGAGACGAACGCAATAGCACATCCCGTTTCCCTTGATTCACATTTTAAAATTAAATTCTGCCTTGATTCTCGTCTTAGCATGTTGTTAAAATCCGGGTTGTTACAACTAAGAAGAATCAAGCTTTCGTCTGGGACGAAAGGTGTGAAAATGCATTCATGAGTCTAAAAGAAAGGTTGACGTGTGCACTAGTGTTAGTTATTCCTAAGTGGAAAAAAGAGATGACAGTATATACGGATGCCTGTGGTACCGGGCTAGGTGCCGTATTGATGCAAGGAGGTAGGGTTATAGCTTTTGCTAGTCGGCAACAGAAACCGCATGAGAAAAGATACCCTATCCATAATTTGGAATTGGCAGCAATCGTATTCGCATTGAAGATGTGAAGACACTATCTCTTGGGAGAAAGATTCGAGTTGTTTACCGATCATAAGTCATTAAAGTACCTCTTCTCTCAGAAAGATCTAAATCTCCGACAACAAAGATGGTTAGAATTCTTGGCTTCCTATGATTTCGATATCGCATATACACCAGGAAAGGGCAGTGCGGTTGCTGAAGCATTGAGTAGGAGACATGACAGTTTAGGGACTATGTTTCTGGAATGGAAGCAACTGGAGTATATCGCGGGGTATGATTTCAGACCAAAGTGCGAATTGGATCCCGAATTGTTAGCAAGTTTGACGATCAGACCCACTTTGATTGAGTGGATTAGTTCCAGTCAGAGGGATGATCCTAATCTATTATAAATCATCTCCAAGTTAGAGATGGGTATCAGTGAGGAGATGAACAAGTATGGGCTTAATCGAGAAGGATGGCTTAGAAAGAATGGGAGACTAGTTGTGCCCAATGTCGATGGATTAAGAGATGAAGTGCTTGGAGAATGTCATCACTCAAAAATAACCATACATCCCGGTGGCAACAAATGTATCGAGACATGAAGCAGATCCACTACAGGGAAGGGATGAAAAGAGACGTTGGGAAGTTTATATCCAAATGCATGAATTGCCAGTTAGTTATAGCCGAGCAAAAGAAGCCTAGTGGTTTGCTGCAACCGTTGGAAATTCCAAAATAAAAATGGGAACATGTCTCAATGGATTTCATTGATGGGTTACTAAGGACTAGGTCAAGTCATGATAGTATTTGGGTGATTGTGGATCGATTGACCAAAAGTGCAAGGTTTATACTGGTCAAATCGAATAGAACAACAGCTAAGTTAGCAGAACTATATATGAAGTGGGTAGTGAGATTTCATGGAGTACCCAAAGGCATTGTGATTGACCGAGATCCGTTGTTTACTAATGGATTTTGGAAGAGCTTACAAGAGGCTTTAGGATCAGAATTACATCTCAATACATCGTACCATCCTCAAACCGACGGTCAAACAGAGAGGGTGAATCGAGTATTAGAAGATCTCTTGAGAGCTTGCATATTAAATTTTGGAGGATCATGAGATGACCATTTTGCATCTAGTGGAATTCACATATAATAATAGTTATCAGTCCAATATTGATGTGGCTCCATTTGAAGCTTTGTACGGAAGACCGTGCAACTCACCATCGTGTTGGTTGGAAACCGGTGAGAAATTTGTGCTTGGAGCAGATGTAATAAGAGAAACTTCTGATAAGATCAAGGTTGTTCAACATCGAATGAAGGCTGCCTAAGATAGGCAGAAGAGTTATGCTGATAAAAGACGAAGAGAATTGAAATTCTCCGTTGGCGACCTATTATTCGTCAAGATCTCTCCAGTAAAGAATGTGATTCGTTTTGGTAGGAGAGACAAATTAGCACCAAGATTTGTTGGTCCATTCCCAATTCTCGAGCAAGTTGGGAATTTGACATATAAAGTTGAGTTACCTGACAAGATGGTGGGAGTTCACGACGTATTACATGTTTCCCAGTTAAGGAAGTTCGTGCACGACCCCGGTATGACTATTTCACTGGATCAGCTGGATGACATCGGAGTAAAACCCGAGGCGGTTGGGAACCGCACGCCGATCTGTATTGTCGAGTATGATACGAAACAACTTCGAAGGAAGGCGGTGAAACCGGTCAAGGTTCAGTGGGGTGGTAATGAGCATGACTGTACTTGGGAAATAGAGGAGAGAATAAGGGAGTCGTATCCAGAACTCTTTGCCTGGTAAGATTTTAATTGCAATTTAGATATTCCGCATGCTAGGATAGACTTGTTGTGTTATTATATGTGTTTGATTCTTTGTAAATGGCTGATAGGCATGTTGAGCCCATTGTATGTTTGGTTAAGGAATTTCAAAGGCAAAATTTCTTAAGGGGGAAAAAAATGTAACGACACGCATTCTACGCATCGGAGAATCATAGAATATTTATTTCATTTTCATACGAGGTCGTATAGTCATGTAACTTTGGGGAACGACTATTGGGGCCATTTCCCATGTTCACGATTTTTGCTGATTTTTAAATGACTGTTTTGCCCTGGCGAATCTTGTTTCGCCTATAACTTTTGATTGGTAAGGATTATTGACCAGAAACCACTTCCATTGGATTCAGATGATGGTTTACCTTTCCGTAGAATGATCACATTAATCAAACAGATTTACCGTTTAGGAGATATGGCTGAAATAAGGTTTGGAAGGTGAAAAATAGCTTAATCGGGTCAAATAGGGTGATTAGCAGCTAGGCCTATTGGGGGATTTCGGGATCAGGGTTGCATAAGGGCTGAAAAGGGTTAGAGAAACCTTTCTTTGCCATTTTTACAGCCGCCACTTACCTCTCTTCAACCCTAACAATGGCCTCCACCTTCTAAATCACTTCCAAATCACCTTTTTGTCACTAATTAAGCAAATCTACGCCAAATCAAGTCAAATTAGCATCAAATCAGAGTTGGAGCTGTTGTGTTGCATTGGAAACCACCCCAAAACAGTAGTAAAGTTTAGATCTATAATTCATTTGTGGCTAAGGTGAGTGATTTGCATTGTTTTCACTAATTACAGTTAATTAGGAGTGATTAGTGATAATTAGCGAAATTATGCATATTAAAATTATGGGAAAATATGTAAAAATTCTTAAATATTATTTTAGGGCTCCGATAAAAATTTGGGTTAATTTGGACATGTTTTGCTAATCGTATGATTAAATTATAATTAGGGAGATTAAGGGGAAAATCATGGGTTTGGGTATGTTTGATCCATTTTAACTTGTTAAATTGTTGCTTTGATGTTTATGGTCGTTTCTACATGTTACTATGACTATTTGGAATGATTTGCGATTGCATAGAAAAGTTAGATCGGTCGAAAGCGCCGTCATATGGTGTAAATAGCTCACTTGGAAAGTGTAGGAAATGGGATCGAATCGGACCCCCGAACCCGCTCGTGGAGCATTCCATGACCCCGACACGCTCGTGAATGGTGGCCACGAACCGACCCACTCGTGTCAGAGTACCCTGAACCGAGCTGCTCCTGCTCGAGCACCACGAACCGATCCGATGAAGGCTCGACCCACGAGCCAATGGCAGACCCCAACCCGAAGTTGGAGTCACGACCTGATGCTCTGGAGAGGACGTCACGAACAAAGAAGCCCGACCCGAACCCAATGGGTGCTAACGATCTGACCCAGAGGAGTTTCCATGCATGAACTGATTTTAATATAGGAGCCCGACACGGCCTGATGGGGTAACCGCGACCGAACTGAACCGAAGATGGGAAGAAGGCCGAACCAAATGGAAGCTAGTTTCTGAATCGATCCGGAGAAGACCAAACCCGAGATGCAAAGGTAGTCCAAATGAGAAGTTGTAACTTAGGATCCAGACGAGAACCAATGAGTCAACTTCATGAGTTGGACTTTGCTGCGATACGTGTGCAAAGGGGTTATCGATGTCTATAGCTTTGACTCACCACTGAGAGACTAATGTTGACTATGGATCAGTGCAGTGGAGTTGTCATGACTCCATGGGGCAAAGTGATCGTAGCAGGGCTATGGGCCAGTGCAATGGAGTTGTCATGACTCCATGGCGCAGAGTGGACATAACAAAGTATTAGTGGTTACGGATCAGTGCAGTGGAGCCGTCATGACTCCATGGGGCAGAGTGATTGTAACAAAGAATTTGGTGATCAAAGTGGTGGATATCGTATACTTTACGCACTGAGTGAGAGATGTGAGGATGATTTCTATGTTTGAGGTTTGCTATCACCATGACATGCACACCCCTTCCCCATTATTTTCACACCATGTGTTAGTGTCACCTTAGAGTATTGTACATCCCGTTGTGCTAACTCTTTGGTTGCAGGTCCAGGTTCAGGTATGGTTATGTATACCTGCTATTGTTCTGCTTTTGCTGCTTGTCGCTCATACCAGACTTTTTGTTTGACCCAGAGTTTTATGTCTTTTCTTATTACTCTAGATGCCCCTAAACGAGCAAACTATAGACAGGTTTGTTGGTTATGCACGAGTAGTTGTCCGGAGATGAGCAGGAGGCTTACACGTATTATTCCCATATATTCTCCCTATGTTGTTGCTGGTCACTACTTTGGGCATTAGTAATGTACCTTCCTATTTTGCTTTAGAGACAGTTTTAACAGTTGTGATAAAGATGGTCTGCATCATAAGCTGTATTTTGATTTTTCCGCTGCTATGATGGTTTAGTTTTCAGCTTATGCAATTACTCGCCTATTTTATGTCAAGTTATGTTATTATTATATTTTTTCCATGCACTGTGAGATATACTATAGGTTCTGTGTTGGTTCACCATTCAAATTCCTTCCCTTTTCCTTTCTTTTGACGACCGTCCCATGCTGGTTGGACATCGGCACAACGCGTTTAATTGGAAATGTCGGCTGGTGCGGGGCGGGCCATCACAGTATCAACCCATGCTAAGCCTGGAAAGAAATAAAAGTAAAAAGCATCAGTTTAGTTTCATCTCCAATTTCCAGTTCCTACTAGCCCATGAAATTGAAATTGTAAAAGTCTCTTATTGACATTGTAAAAGAAGGAAGAAAATTGAGGATTATAAGAACTGGATGTACATGATCCGATTTATTGACCACATGCAAAGTTCAGTGCACAAATTTTGCATGTATTTGTGCTCAAAGAATCTTGGAACATAACTTAATTTAACAGTATGTTGTATGATAACTTATCCAGCTCCAGTTTAATAGTATATTTCTGTAAATATAGTAGACTATTTATCAGGAAACCATAATTGTTTTGCACAATTCTGACCATATACAACAATTAAGATGAGTTTAAGAGCATAGTGCAGGAAGCTCATAATTATGCTAACCTGCGTTTTCTAAAACTATATGTCCGCGTCACTTTAAAGGCTTTGCTTTAGAAAATTAGAAGACATATATGCCAAGTCTTACAGTACTGGATGTAATTAAGACGATTCATAAAATCAAATTTATTTATTTATTTGATTTAAAATCAGCGAACCTTGAATTTATAAATTCGAGAATTTACTAGATTAAAGAACTGAATATACCCAAACTTAGGTATAGTTTTTAAAGTTATTATCATAGTTATCAAGACCCAACCGGACCGCGATCGGACCTCCGTTAACCACCGACCGTAGGCCTCCACGGCCCGGCGAAGCTTCAAACCTCTCGTATACTGGAACCTCCAGTTGAATCGCAGAACCACGGTTTGTTGTAGTGCTTCGACCGCAAGAAACCCTAGTTTCAAGCCATCGCTTCAACAATGGTAAGCGAAAACCAAAATGCAATTTACCCCAAACTTCGAAACCCTAGATTCAAAATTTTCCGATCGCCAACCATAAACTTCTCACTCGCAACGTTTTCCACTGCCTAAGAATGTCCTGCTGCACCAGGTACCAACATTATTTTTTTGAAATTTTTTATGAAGTACTTTTGTGTTTTTATCGAATAAACCCATTGGTTGCTCTTTTGCGCTTTCGGTTTAATTTGGTATATGCTTTCGAGGAATGATGAAAAATAGATGAACAACCGAGTGGAAAGATAATGATAGATGGAAAATGGCTCATGTGCGGAATGAAAACTGTTTTAACCTATTAAACTACCGTAAAAGAAAATTTACTTGACTTGAATTTGGTCGAGGATGCTACTATATTTTGAAAGATTATGTATTTTATTGGTTGTATTACTTCTGCAGGTAAATGTACTGTTATTCTTAATATTTTCGGTTATAAGTCTTTTTGGATATGATTATTTGAAGAAATTGAGCTATGACAGCAGGAGGCTTATGATTATTTGAAGAAACTGAGCTATGGCAGCACCTAGCTTATGATTATTTGAATTATTATTATATATTTTTGCTTATGTATTTATCCTTTATTTTTAGAATTTATCAAAAAATAACGTGCATAGTTCCGACGGTTCAACCGGTCGGACCCTTAGAACCTTAAATCTTAGATTACAACGGTTCGATTAACGGTTCGATCTTGATAACATTGGTTATTATAAAGCAGTGTCTAAGAGTACATATACTGAAAGCATCCCTGCTTCTGTAAGCTAAAAAAATACGACTAGTAAGAAAAATACTTTTTATTTCTAATATAATAAGTTTACTCACATCAGATTTTATATATCCTAGAATTTAAATATCCACTACTAGAAAGGCTTCAATTTGCGATGATACTGGGCGACGGCTAGCGACGGTCAAAAAAGCGGCCGTTGCAAGCCGTCACTCGATTTAATCATATCAGTCACCGTGTCTTTCTTCCTCGATTCAGTTTCACGAGACCCAAAAAAAAAAAAAAAAAAGGGTTTAGACCCTGCAGCCGTCGCCACCCCTTAAACACTTGATTTCTTCATCCAAAACTCCATCCAAACACTTGAAATTGCTCCGGTATGTCTTCTAATCCCTATTATATGTTTAATTAGGGTTATTTAGGGTTGTTTTGTATGTTTATATGGGGTTTGAAATTGATTGTTTATGGGTATCAAATTTGTTGTGTTGTGAGATGCATATGATATCGATAATGTTATACATTGATTTGGGAATAAGTGGAATTGATTAGGTGGTTGAAATCGTTGATTAATCACATATGTGCTTGATTTAGGAGCATGACAACGACGATTATCATGTATATAATTGGGTTTACGTTGATTGTGTGTTTAGGTTGATTGTGTTGTAGTATCACTTGAGAAAAAAATGAAGTAAATGTGATTGTTTAACGGTAGTAACTTGATTAAGACTTGTGAAACGGTGTAATGATGACCCTCTATGCATGCACGGTTAACTATGTTACCAACGAATGCTATAATAGTCGGTCCAAACAAATTTGAAGAATTCATTTGCAACATTCAAAAAAAAAATTTGTTGTTGTAATATTAACTAAAATTGACAAACTTAAAAGTTTAGTTTGTTGCTATAATATTAACAAACTAAAATTGACAAATTTGTTGCTATAATATTAACAAAATTGAAATCTTAGTTTATCGTTCAAAAATTGAAACTAATTAACTTCATAATTTATAACTTTAAACTAAAAGTAAATCAAACTAATTTATACTTCATAATTTTCATTGTCATGTTATTTTATAAATTGAAAGTACAAATTGAAAGTAACTCAAATTGAAAGTACATGTAGACGGAAAAAGGCGCAAGGCGCAACTAAGGAGCTTTTTTGAAGTTTAAGACGCACCTATTAGTGAAGCGCAAAAAAGCCCATAGCGCAAAAAACACACTTTTTCCATTTGTGTTGTTTTTTTGTTTAAACTTAGATTGAATGTTTTTTGACTATTTATGTGAACCCCTTAGTTAAATTTGGCACCGTCCGACAAGTGTTGTATATGATCGTTATATGGGTATTCGTTTTTACACAAAATGGAAATCTATATTCATATGATACAATATTCGTTGGATTTGTCCTAGTATTGGACAAGTTACAAATACAATAACGCAAGCATATTTTATAAGTCATTTCAGTTTAAACGGTTAACAAAGTTTCGATGGCACTTCCTATTTGGCAGACGTATTTAGAAACACACATGCGGTGGAGCACACCGATGAAGAAGGAAATGTGACGTATGAGTGGGCGGAACCGAAGAGTACACGTATAATGGTAAATTTGTTTATAGGTATAAATTAACATGTTACATACTCGTTCATATCACAGTACATTAGTAAATTTTATAACACTTTTCTTAAAATTATATTGCTATTGCAGGGGAAGTATGATGCAGAGGCTGCCAAAGCGATGGAGGCTAGTGGAAAGGAGCTTACAGCTGCAAATTCTGATGCCATATGGCATTCTATCACTGATCCGCCTACTTGAGGAAGGCGATATGGTTTTGGCAATCAGGAGGTAAGACTTTTTTTAGACGTAAATTACTACAATTACGATGCTTTATAAATATGTGAACTAAGAATACGAGTTAATGGAAAAAACTCATGTTTAACACTAAGTAGTAAAAATTTGTTTAAATAACTTTAATGTGAAATTATTTATTTTACAGGCCGTTCAGCGTGCTTATAAGTGGTCGATGGAGGAGGCGACTATAGCGCGGATGCAAGAGCAGATGAACGAGATGATGGACTGACGAAAAGGCCAGATGCAACAGGAAATCGACGAGTGCATCGCGATTTACTTTCATGAGCATGACTTTATGCCTGGGGAAGGATGAGAGGGAGATGATTCCACTGTATATCGAGAGGAAGACGAGAACAAGGAATCAGGAGAAGACGAGAAC
Source organism: Allium sativum (assembly GCA_030737875.1). Classification (NCBI taxonomy): domain Eukaryota; kingdom Viridiplantae; phylum Streptophyta; class Magnoliopsida; order Asparagales; family Amaryllidaceae; genus Allium; species Allium sativum. The sequence continues at coordinate 170,168,181 of CM060924.1, read as the reverse complement.
GAGGATCAGGGAGACGAGAATTAGTTCGTAGTGTAGGTGCTTATTTTGACTTGACTCTGATATTTTCATATACCCGGTTTTTTCTATGTTAAATGCACGTACGATGTTATATGATGTGTTTGGACATGTGTATGACGGTTTATGGATGGTGGTATGGAGTGTTTGGACATGTGCATGACTTATATGATGTGTTTGAATGGTTTTATGTTATGATGGTTTTTTGTTTTTGTTTTTTTTATGTATTTGATGATTGTATGGTTATGATGGTTTGGTTGTTGATGAGTATCGATGAAATAGTGAGATAATAGTGGTGTGGTATTGGTTTTTGGATTGAATGGTTGTGGATTGGATTGTAGGAAAGGAATTGCTGTGTATTGCAGGTTTTTGGTTTCAGATATAGCAACGGTTAGCGACGGTCATTTGGTCATTATATAGCGACGGCTACCTAGCAACGACAATTTTGCAACGAATAGCAACGGCTAGCAACGACTGTTCGGTCAAAATAACTAACTGACACGTCAGATGATACGTGTCCACTGGCCGTCGCTAGCCGTTGGTAAACTCTACTACTTAATGAGAAAAAAATATGTAAATTTTGTAGCTTTAGTTTATGTTATTTTTTGGAAAATCTGACGGCACAATGCATATTTCAAGACTTCATTTAATTGATAGTCAAATGAAATCATATCCGCTGGGTTATAAAGCATTATTTCAGGACAATGCATATTTTGTATCCTTAGTTCATATTATGCTACTATAAAATCATAACTAATTTGTATTATTATAAAATCGTATCCACTGGGTTTGTAAAGCACTATTGTCAGTATGTTGTAAAAATGATCCATCACAGAGTATTACAAAGTAAATTTTCATCAAAGTGGATATTATTGGATATAATGAAATCACACAACGATAAAAGCATACATCACCATGACCAACTTGGAAGTGTTAAATGAGTTAATTAAAATCAGAACTATTGTATTGATGCCTATATAACTTCCGCAAAAGTCAACTTCAGCGAAACATATTTGAAAATGTGTAGACTAATGCTTTTGTGACAGGCCAGAAATCGGATAGAAACATGTAGTTATTTCAGCGAGGCATTCATGATATTATAACCAAAAGAACAATTTCTATAACACACAGTGCTCAAACTTATGTAAATGCATAATTATATAGTACAATCTAAAAATCAGTGCTGGCTGACAACCCATCTGGTATACAGTACCATACCTGGTTGAAAACCATCAACAATTGCAAATGAAAGCGTTCTTATGTGATATGCAACCACCCGATAAGCCATATCAACTCGATCAGCATCATCTTTCCCAACTCTTCCAGAATATGGTTGAGCACTAGTTGCCTGCAAATGATTTTTTGGACAATTAAAGCCCCGATGTTATTTGCATAGATAATAAACTTTTATAGCACATCCCAGATAGGCAGATACTAGAAGTTGTGTAGAGATCCTACTTTTTGTATAACATTAAAAATAGGCATGAAAACATCTGTATCATAATTGCTCATTTTTTCTTAAAGAATTGAAGTTAAACGCTCAAAACCCATTCTGGTATCTGCATGCTTTGAAGGTAAGGACTTAAGATTACCATCTTCTTAATCCACTAGAAATCAGATCATAAATGATGGATCGTTAATCAATAGCACCATGGGTCAGTCATCTTCAAAAGATGTGGGTCCGTCACCTAAAAGTCCTACGGGTCGGTCAATACAAGTGATCATGGTTGGTTAGAACTATAAATTGTGGATCGGTCGGCTTTGTTGAACTACGAGTCGGTCAACACTAAGGTCAACGGGTCGGTCGCCCTCATTACCTATGGGTCGGTCAGTCGTCCTCATTACATGTGGATCGATCAGCTTTGTTAAACTGCAGGTTGGTCAACACTAAGTCAACGTGTCGACCGTCCTCATTACCTATGGGTCGGTCGGCAAGGCCATTATAGGCCGGTCGGTCGGCAAGGCCCCTGGGTCGGTCGGCATCAAATGACAGCTGGATACAACTGGCAGGATAGGTCAGTGGCATTTTCGTAAATAAACTTATGATGGATCCATAACCTGCATATAAGATTTCAGCCTCTTCACTTCATTCTGGCCACACCTATAAATACCTCATGGCCTCCACATTTTGGGGAATCGATTCCGAGCTCCACGAAGTGTTGTTCAATTATTTTCTCCACTGTTTCAAGCCATTCTAATCTCCATTAAACCTTCTCAAACTAAGTTTCTCCACTAAATCATCCATGGAATCCTCCAAAATTACTCAAATGTCGAGAGATTGTAGATCTACATCTATACTCATCGTGCTTAGAGGAATTGAGCTATTCCTTGGCGGATTTAAGTGAATCAAAGTATAGAAGAGAAGAGATCCAGAGAAATTACTTGTAAAGAGAGGAAAATGAATGTAAAAACAAGAGTTATGTACCTTGTAATTGTTGTGATGATAATAAGAGCTTCTTCTATAGTGGACATAGGCTATTGTTAAAGCAAAACCACTCTAAAATTTCTTGTTCACTATTTTCCAATTTTTTTGTTTTGTGTTTGTTGCTCCGTATAGTCAAATCCTATCCAATGTGAAGTATAAAAATCCTCTTTGGGGGATGTTTGTACCATTTTTGGTGTAAACACTTTTTGGCGCCTACCATGGGGCCACGTTCACATTCTTAAGTTCAAGTGCTTTGTGCTTGCATTGAAGTGTGAAGCCCGCTTCTACGATAGATCCTTCAAGTCTAAGATTTGGGCCAATTGACGAATTTTCTCTGAAGTTTAGAAATTTGTCCGACATAATTCTGCCTAAAAAGACACCGATTAGTAAAATCATCATACCTACAACTTTTGGAAATGCAACAGATGATCCTATCACTCTGTAAACTAACTTTGAGGTTGGTGAATCCTCTAGAGCAGGGGTTGGTGTAACTAGGGAAGAGCTGGATAAAGCTGTGGCAGGTTTGACGCACCAAATGGAGATCTCGACTACCTCCACGATGAAGAGGCTAGAAACTTTCTTTACTCTCCAAGCCGCCGTGACAAAAGTCGCTACTAACGCCATCCATGCTGAAGTTGTTAATTCTTCTGCCATAAGTCCAAATCAAAATCAATCCATTCATGAGGTTATGATTCAGACAAGGCTAACAATGAAGATGAAAAGCCACCTGCTCAGAACCATATTGAGAAAGCGACTTCTCACAAAGAGACTAGCTCTGCCAAAGGGGCACTTCCCTAAGAGGAAGGCACAGGGCCGACTATCCAAGCTTACAACGGAATAGGTGATCCTTGTTTGTTTCTATACAGATACGATCAACACATGAACAATGCTAGAGCCATAGATGAGCTCAAATGCCTATATTTCCCGTTGTATTTGGAGAGGGTAGCCTCGGTTTGGTTCACCAAGTTCCCACCGCGGTCTATGGATAACTTTTACTTCCTAGCTTAAAAGAATAAAAAGCAGTTTAGGATGCAATCCACAAAAGTTAAAGATGTGATGTCATTGAACGACATAGAGCAAAGGCCTGGAGAGTCGGTCAAAGCTCTCTCACTCGATTTAATGTCGCAGCAGCCGAAGTTGTGGATCCAGAGCCGCGACTAGTGTTAATGGAATTGAAGCCCGCCATAATTAAGAAATTGAAGTTTGGAAAATGAATCAAAATGAAAAAGCCTAAGACTTTAGTGAGGTTCTACGCAAAAGCTAAAGAATATATTGATGTGGAAGATGATCCCTCTTATATGGATGACGCTAAGGATAACATAGTTCCGTTAAAGAAGGATGATGATATTCTAAGTGGCCAGAAAGCAGTGGGGGCCAAAAGTGGGGAAATGATGCTAAAGATAATCGAAATGGAAAGAAGATCCAATTCTTCAAACCTGCAGAGCTAACCCCATTAATAGAAACTCCTGAAAAAAATCTTTATTGCCACCAAGGATAATAAGGATTATCCACAACCGAAGGGTCAAAAAGTGAGTGATATTCAGGCGAATTCTGAGAGATTCTACCGCTTCCATAACCATCGTGGTCATAATATGAATGAGTGCAAGCACCTTAAGAACTTGATTGAAGAATTGATCAGGAAGAATTATCTGCAGCAGTATGTGAAAATGCAGAAATTTTCCAATCCTCCCCAAGCTACCCAAGAACAGAATGCATCTGGATCGGGGAAAGGCCCCAGCATCGGTTAATCAAAGGCTCGTGATCAACACCATTTACGGGGGTCCACACCTAGTAGGGGCATGTTGGGGAGACATCGAGAGGCATGATCATGCACTCAAGAGTGCTTCAAGGGATGAAAGGTGCCTAGTTCTAAACTACCGGTTCTGTAAAATAGCAGAAGACCTCAACTGAGGATGTCATGTACAACAGAAAGGATAAAGGAGTAGTTGCTCCGACCCAAGATCCCATGGTGGTAACTGTTGGGATAGACTCGACAACTATAAAGAGGGTCCAAGTTGATTATTGAGCTTCAGTAAATGTATCGTTCAAAGACACTTTCAGTAGAATGAAGCTTTCTTTGGAAAATGTGCGAGCTTGTCATAAGAAAATTCAAGGGTTCACGGGAGAACCGAAACAACCTATTTAGGGTTATCGATCTACCCGTGGAACTTAGAGATGGATAAAGAAAGGTTACCTTGGTGTAGTCCTTTGTTCTAGTAGATGAGCCATAAACATATAACGCTTTTTGGGCTAGGCCGGCTCTGGCAGCTTTCATAATCATACTAGCCCCTTGGTGCCTGACAATGAAATTTCCAACAGATAAGGGTGTTGGTGTAGTCAAAGAAGATCAAGATGTTGCCAGAGAATGATATATCAACGAGCTGGGAGAAGCTAGCAAGAAGGATAAAACAAAGGATGTGGAGAGCCCCCTCCACATCCGCGAGAAGGACTTATAGCAACTAGGGAACGACCCCCGTACTGGCTAACATAATGGGGCTCAAAAGGAGATGGATCCAAGAAAAGCCAGTATGGGGGAGGAGCGAGCAACGCCGGTTGAGGTCACAATTTCGATTCCAGTTCATGATAAAGATCCGGATAGAGTGTTGAAGATAGGCTCTTAGCTGGGCCCGAAGTTGCAAAAAGAATTAATTATGTTTTTGAAATCTAATCTTGACGGGTTCGCTTGGAGTCACTCTGACATGTGCGGTATATCCACCGAAGTGGCGACTTATGCACTCAACAATGACCCAAGCATCACTTCAACTAAGCACAAGCACAAGATTTGAGACCCAGGCCGGATAGGTAGATTCTCGTATGAACTGGTTCTCCAAAAGTCTGTCTACCTCTTCCTTGAGTGCAGCTGACCTTTCTGGGCCTTGCAACATCGGGGCATGAACTCTTATCTTTCATGGATGCATACTCGGGTTATAATTAGATCATGATGCATGAGTCTAACCAGGAGAAAACAAGCTTTATTACTGATGTCGGTCTGTACTATTATAAAGTGATGCCGTTCGGGTTGAAAAATGCTGGAGCGACTTACTAGTGCCTCGTTAATTCCATGTTCAAATCTCAAATAGGTAAGACTATGGAGGTTTATGTAGCTGATATGCCGTTAAAGTTCAAAAAAGCTACCGACCATCTAGAAAACTTGGCCGAGATGTTCAATATTTTGAGAAATTACGGAATGCCATTCAATCCTCTCAAGTGTTCGTTCAAGGTCGCATCAGGGAAGTTTCTTGGGTTCGTGGTTAATGCCCGGGGAATCAAAGCCAACCCTACACAAATTATTGCTCTAAGAGAAATGCGAGCTTCGAGAACGGAGAAAGAGTTACAAAGTTTGAATGGGAAAATTGCTGCCTTGAATCGCTTGATTTCTATGGCAACTGATAGGTGTATTCCTCTTTTTGATGCTCTAAGAAAAGGAAGGAGAGACTTCCAATGGACTCCGGAATGTAAAATTGCTTTCGAAGAGTTAATAAAACATATGAAATCACCACTAGTGTTGTCCAAACCTAGATATAGTGAAGATCTATTCTTGTATCTAATAGTTTCATCCCATGCATTAAGCGTTGCTTTGGTCAGAGAGGATTTGAAAATTCAGAGGCCAATGTATTATATTAGCAAGAGGCTGCCGGGGATAGAGTTAAACTATCCTAATTTGGAAAAGCTTGCATACTGCCTACTCATCACCTCCAAAAAGTTTAAACCATATTTCCGGTCTCACTCTATCAAGGTTCTCATAGACTGGCCTTTGAAGCAAGTGTTGTTCCATTTAGAGACTTCCGGAAGGTTGCTAAAGTGAAACATCAAGCTCAGTCAATACAATATTTCCTATCACCTGAGAAGGGAAATAAACGGGCAGGCCTTGGCAGATTTTTTTGCGGAGTTCAGGGATGCTGGATCTAGAATAACCCTAGAGGGTGATGAATAGTGTTTATTGAATTTTATCGCTGAGTTCAAATCTTATGGGATACTGAAATAATAATCAGAACGGATAGCAGCAGAGAATATAGGTGCAGAAATTAAATGTTCGATGACGAATATTCTATGTATTAGAACACCATCGTGAAGTGTAATAAATCGCAAGCGCACGACGTACACTTGTAGTACGTTAGCGAATACGAGTCGATCCATGGGGAAAGAGTCAATTCTAATTTTATTCAATCAAATTAAATCAAATTTGAGTGAAGATTTAACTAATAAAAGCTAATGAAAACTATAAACTAAGTTGAGAGCTAAATATGAAATTAAAACAATTTAGAGGCAAATCAACTCTCACATTTATGTAAGTTATCAAAAATACAATTTATGATCTCCATTAAGTGATGTGAATGCAATATTTAAACCATTTATGATTCTCATGAAAATTGAACTAATGCAAAACTATTCCAAGTATGGCCTATGAATTATTAACTAAAACTATAGACCATCGAATTTGTTCTTACTTTTATTTCAACATCAATAACCACATAGCAAATATTGATGTAATTTGTGTTTACATTGACTAAGCATACTCTATTTTGTTGTCAACAAACATAGACTATCAAAACCATTTGTATAAATTTACATCAACATTCACTAACATGAAGCATAAATTAGAGATCATAAATCATACAAATGTTGAACTTACATAAAGTTTGAGAGCATCATTACCCCTAAATCAAGGGATTAGCCACTCTTATGTGTTATCATATCAACACATGTAAGTTTCAACATTAGAAAATAAAGCAAAATGAAAGAAAAACTAAGTAGAACAAGAATAAAACTAAACTAAGAACATGAGTGTAAATCTAAGCTATGAACATGAAAGTAAAGAGCACAGAAATTAAATTGCATTAATAAAGAAGTTACATAAAGAAAATGGCTAAGTAGCCATGGAAATACAAGAGAGCTTGTGCTCTTCTCAACTAAACTAAAGAAGGAGATAAAAGAGAGGAGATGAGAGATATTATTTACATCATATAAAGGGGTATATATACATGTTTCTAACCCTAAAACCCTAATCATTTATAATGGGAAATCCCCAAAATGCCCACTTCATGAAGCTTTTAATCCTATTTTAGCCATTAATGATGCATGAGACCTTTTGTCTTATTCAATTAGTCTTTTATAAGAGGCTTAAGAGAAAGAGGGTAATTTGAGAGGTGGGGTCCTCCATGATGATGTATGAGAATTATGCATGCATTTGTGCTCCAAATCTTCATGTGTATGTATTAATTATGCTCCAATATTCCTATAAGAGATAAATACAAAGAACAAGTAAATGCAATCACAAATTAAAACATGCACAAGTGACCATTTTTTCCCCAAAATGTGTGATTATCTTGAAAATTTTTAAAATATGGTTTGATCGTATAAAATACCAAAAAATGTTCATTTATTTAATTAAACAAGAATAAATATGTAAATATAAATGTGCATTTTCACGTGCACATCAAATACCCCCACACTTAACTTTTTATTCGTCCTTGAATAAAGAAAAAAAACTAAGACAAATCCATTTTCGTAGGAAGCACGATTGCATTGAGCGTATGCAACAAGCCGTTAAACCTCTAGGTGTCCCCAGTAGGACGAGTGTTGTCTTGTGAGGGTTTTCAGTGGATATTGCCTACAAAATCCGTGTTAAATGAAAAAATATTTACCAAATGCAAGATTAGAAAATAATTACAAGACGAATGCAAGCTTTTAAAGGAATATTAACAAATGGATAATTTACTTTTAAATATTACACGAATGAGTTAACACAAATTTGGGTTGTCACTATGAAATTTGAGTCCGTTACTAATCAAAACTTCAAACAGAAGTCATGTTATCGTCACAAACTCCTCCAGCTTGGCCAGATGTTTTGGTAGAAGCATAGTGCAAATATGAAACAAATTATATAATCGATAACAACAATCATAAAACGGCATCTCAACTTCCTTTTTGTTAACAACTAGGTCGAATAAGTGAAGAGTGTGCTTGGATTTCAAGTGCTTACTCTCTCTTTATTACAAAATATTTACATTACTATTATTTACAAACACCTAACCGAAAAGACCAAGGTATACCACCCATGAGAGTTTGGGACAGAGCTTGGCGGATTGTGCAGACCAACGCTGACTTTGTCAACAAAATGTCGGTAATCCTCAGGTGTCCAACTCATAAAATGAGACCAAGATATACCGATGCTGACATTGTCAACAAAGTGTCGGAAAGAGCTTGGCGGGTTTACACACCAACGCGAGTTGTACTAGCAATGTTGGATACCCTTGGATTATTAATATATACATACATTCTTTTTTTTTTCTTTTTTTTTTTTTTAACAATGGAGAGAGAGAGAGAGAGTTAAGCGAGGATATCTTTGCACAACTTCACTTAAAAGATCTAAAATGTTATCGAAGTAGTCTAAATCAACCATTTATTTAATCGGATTACAATTTAGAAAACATTTCATACTCATCACCTATGAATTTCCCTATATACCAGTTACACCATATTTGCTCATAATTCAAACTTTCCTTTCGTTGTCCGATAAGAGAAGTAAATCTCCACATTTTAATCAAACGACCAAAATTGTATGCTAACTCCATTATGTCTTATTTAAAAGTAAATAGAAATGCGAATTTTTTTTTGAATGACAAAATAGAAAGGAAAATTCTATGCAAAACCAAAATAAATATGAAACTCCCTCCACACTTGATTTTGACTATGTCCCCACAGTCAACCCAAATGGAAAGAAAATGAAAATTTTGAAAATATGACTTATATTTACATAAGATTTTTTTTACAGTATATCAGAAAATATATTGACAAGAAATAAATGAAACAGTCTTCTAAAGACCGATTCATTTGTCTCTTCAAGTATGAAAGGCATGACTTAAGCACATAAAACCAAATCATAAAAAAATTTAAATCACGTTTCAGATTTGGAAAGAACAAATTTTGTTTTTTCAAAAATTTGAGTTGTTAACTTTAAAATTTTGAGCTTACAATTGATCCTAAAATCAAACTGAATTTCTATAGCAACTATAGAGAGGTCAGTGGGTCGGGGTTTAGTAAAAGTTTCAAAAACAAAGTTTGATTTATTCAGATGATGTATAAATTGAGAGACGTAAGCATCATTCTCACCCCCACACTTGTTTTGAGAAATATTGTAAGATTTTGCTTTGATATTTGAAATTTTGTTAACTAAAGGTTCATTCGTAAACCTAAAGTTGAAACCAAACAAATGAATTTTCAGCAAATTTCGAAATCGTCTTTTCTCAAAAACAGTGTTATTCCAGAAAGAGTTCATATACTGCATAAATTTATCATTGAAAAACAAGTGTTCATAGTGAGGTTCAGTTGAAACGATCAAGTCGCAAGGAGTTTCAACAATTTTAGAAAAATCATCATTGTGTTTATGATCAAATTCATTAGTTTCGTTGTTCTCAACCTCAAGAATTTCAAAGTTTTCAAAAGTTTCATTTGCAGTTTCAGACCCAACAACATTATCGTCAATCAGTTTAAGAAGTTTTTCTCATCAAAGTCGTCCTCACCTAAATAGTTCTTAACAACTTCATCATTTCTATCAGGTTGACAATTTAAAGTTGCTAAAATTTCAAAATCTGAGAGAGGAAGATCAAACTGAAGATTGACGTCTTGGTTTTCAAGAGAATTTAAATTCAAATCAATTACAGAGCTTTCAACAACTTCATTAAGATTTTCATCAATTTCAAAAGTTATCAGGTGAAAATCATTAATTGTGGGCAAAGGTGGATTATCGTTTGAATCGTCACACGTTTGGATTTGATTTTGTTTCTCATGAAACTTCCAATAGTCGTCAATTTCGTTCGTTTGCTCAACAAAATCAAATTTATAGCTATTTACACGAGAATTTTCAGTTTGAAATTGTTGAGAACAAAAGTTTTCAGTAGCACCACAATTGAAATTATTCCCATTGCCAAAGTCATTTGAAAATTGATTTGCATTTCCATTTTTAATTTGAAATTCATTTTGGAGTTCAAAATTGAATTGACAAGGGTTATAATCAAAATCATTTGAATTTGGAGGTGAAATTGGATTTTGATTATTTTGAAAACTTTCACTTGAATTGTTGCACATTAATTCAATTAATCCTTTGACTAGATTCATTAAATCTTTGACTTTCTTCAAGTAGAGCTTGAACAGTTATTTCAAGACTTGAGAGTTGATCGTTATTTTGACAATTTTGTGGTGAAAAATCAAGATTATTTTGAAAATTTTGAAAAGTTGGTGGCGTACAGTCCAAATTACTTGTACAATAGTTGTTATTAAAATATCCATATGAATTTGGTGTAAAATTATATGGATTATATTGATTTTCACAACTATCGCAAAATTCATGAGGGTAAGGAAATTGGGACATTTTCAAGAAAGTGTTTTTTTATAAAGATTTTGGATTTTTTTGTTTTTTTATATGCATGAACCAAATGCAACTATATTAATGCAAACTAACTATTTACAGATTTTCTGAAATTATACAATGACGGTTTAATTAATTTCAACAAAAGATTTCTCAGCCAGTTAACGGACAGGAGTTATCGGTGCACCAGGAATCACCCTAGCAATGCAGCCGAAGGTTTAAGTATCTTCAGAGGAACAACCGATATAATATTTACAAATTACCGTAATATTTATAAACGGTTATTACTCTACCGCAGTCTAGACACACTACAACAATAAGGAGCTTTCATAGCGTTTGAAAAACGCTATTGTATCATTACATAGCGTTTCAGAGAACGCCATGTAACGACATGCTATGTTAGACCTTCTAGTTTAAATAGCAGAAACAGAAACGCTATTAAAAGTTAATTTTCTATAGCGTTTTTGTATGCTATCAAATAGAAACGCTATTGAACATACCATCTAATTGTATGTTTCCCTAGCGTTCTATTTGTATATTTATAGCGTTTATTATGATATTTATAGCATTTGTCGACATTATTGTTAGCGTTTCTACAGCATTCCAAATGTGTGTTTCTACAGCGTTTTTTATTCAATAGCGTTTTATAAACGCTATTACTTTTTATATTAATATATATTATATTTATATATTTTATTTATTATCATATCAACTTCTTTCATATACACACACACACACATATACACAGGCACAATCGCACAACATATATTTACAAAAAATGTATAAATTACAACATAATGTTTCATATATATCATTCAAACAAGTTTTCATATACCCAAACTTAATACTTCATACACATCATTCAAACTCTTCACATATTCAAACTTAAGACATATTGTTTTATCAACTTTCCACGTCAATATATCATACAATTTTGCATCAGCAAGTTATAAAGTGGATAAACGGAAGAAGTAATCCTTCTTTACTTCTAATATTTTCTCTTTAACATCAGCAATAGTGATCCTGTTAATGTCAAATAAGCAAAAGTGTTAGTATTTGTTATATCATGTATTCTCAAAGTAAAGAAACCTAAAGGAGAAGAAAAAATAAACTAAAACATCAAATATGATGCATTTGTACAAGAGATTGCAATTACTTTGCATTTGAACATGCAACAACTTTAAATAGAAGCTAACCTTTTGAACAAGACCATCATCCCTTAATTTTTGTAAAATTACCAGTTGAGGAAACAATACAGAGGTATCATGCATTTTTAAGTAGCAACTGCTCACTGTTCTAAATATACAGGCAACACTCAGCACTATCATAATGCTTTTTTATATGCACTGAAATTTCTAATTTTGTATTCTTGATGTGAATTCGTGTGGCAATTTCCTTGCAATACAACACAAACTTGGAGAATCTGTATAGTGTTAGCTCTCAGTCATCTCATGTAACATCAATGCACATTCAACAATGGTATCTAAATGGCTACTGCTTCCTTTTCTCATCCTTCAATAAATAAATAAGCAATCCTTTTAACTTCCTGCATAATCTCTATACTTGGATATCAATTCAAATGTATATTTTGAGATTATTTATATAATAGAATTTGTTGAGTGCATGTGTAAGCACATCATGCAGTTAAAAAAACCAAAAATATAACAAAGTGGTGTAAATTAGTTAATAAACCAAAATGACAGCAACAAAACATTCTCCTGGATAAATGTATGTTTGTTGAGTGCATAAGACTTCAAGCAAACTTAGTCATGTGTGTGTATATAGATCGAACCCTCAACCTTGCTGACGGTTTTCATACATAAATGTATGTTTAATAATAATCTTCATATGCAGATTTTCTAACCAATCAAGCTTTGGGCTTCTTCACCTGCATTTCTTAAAACAACCACAAAAGAAAAAGGAAATCTTGACCTTCTAAAGCATCATCACTTTCATCTCCATAGGAAATTCTGTTCACGCAGCATCTTCTAAATATCATTTTGTTCTCTGTATGTGTTTCTGGTTTATCAGTTAGGATGTACTCACCTGTCCCAAATCCTCACTAATTGTTGTACTGAAAAAGGCAATACCCAGTGTCATGAAAACAGAGATGAATATTTTAAGTTATTACCCATTGGACCTCATAGCATTTCTTACTTGGCAGCATGAGAAAGCCGTATCAGTCTCATGATCATACATTTCTTCATTCCAATCAATGGATTTTGTATCCATACTTTTGACTAGATCTAATAAAACCTGTAAATTTTTGACTAAATCTAATGAAACCTGTAAAATAAATGATCCTAGCAATGTCAGGTAGAATTTGATTATAGTAAATCATGACGTAATCCGTTGAACGCATTATGAGCATAAAATTGGTACTAATCATATATTTATTTGATAAGTATATTGTGCAACTGTTTCTTAAGCAGTTAGAAAGAGTATAGCATCTACAATCTACGTCTAGTTAGAAAGACATGTACTTCCTTTTTATTTGTATTGAGTTCCAACATCCAAGTGATCATTTTCCTTTGTTAAGGATTACCCCATGCAGATAAATAAGAAAAGAAAACGAAAATAGTTGCATACCTTTATAGATATGGGAATCATTATTGAGCACAAAAGCACAGATCTTAAAGGGATTACCAGCAATTCATACTATGGTCCACTTAACACACCATTGCTGGAAAAAATCATGACATTATCACATCAAAATTAACACAACTCCGAATGTATGATATCATATAAAAGAAAAAAGAATTACCTTCCGAGCTTCGGGGTCCTGCCAAATGTTGCCGCTAAATCCTAAAACAATAACGACAACAATTTGGAACATAAATATTGCCCCTATTAACTTATCAGTCATAGAATCAACTTCAGTAAGTTTGGGCTCAGGTATGCCTCTGCTCATGCCCAGCTTGGTTTCATTTCCTACAATTATAATTTACATATGTTCAACTTTTAACTAAAACAATGTTGTGCACAAAAGTGGATGTGTAATCCACTAATAGATATTTCTGTTTTTTTGAATTTTAAAAAATGTTGTTATACAAAAGGAATGTTCAACAATCATTAGTTTCTGGTACAATAGCGTATATTTCAAGAAAAGCAGCAATGCACATAAAACAAAAGTTGCCCACTATGTATAAAATAATAAAGAACCAATAGAAGTAGCTAAACAACCAGTGTCAGCCAATTGTTAATAGATCGATGAAATAAGGAACAAATTCTTGTAAATAATATGTATACTGATAGAAGGGATGTAGGATGCGCTACTCATCAGCAATATTAATCACATCATATTTTACAGTGCTTATGTAATTTTTGATAACGGTTGAAGCAGCAAAATGCTGGTGAATCCTATAGAATCAATTCACTATATCCGTAATAGAACTAGAAATACCAAAAAAAAAAAAAAAAATCATCTTTAAACCCCCTTTCCTGCACATAGGTTTTTGTGCTCCTCTAGTCACCATCATATTGCAAACAAAATTTAAAGCAAGCATGCATTTATTCAAACTTCTAAATTGACTTATTGACTTCTTTATTTTCTTTTCATCGTCTATAATATAAAAATTGTGAGTCATGATCCTATGGATAAAACAATACAACATCCTAGCTAACAGTTTATTCTCCTGGAGTCTGGTTCTGCTGAGAAACAATTACCGCACATGATTTCCTAACATTTCCAGTTCCCAAGAAAATTGTTTGACTAAACTTTAGCAGTATCAATACTTGGCATTAGTAAGACAAATAGTGATCAATTTTCTCAGTTGCTAAAACATACATCTCAAAAGCAGGAAATTGTAATATATGAGTGCAATTTGTGTACGGTGAACGAATGAAAAACCAACTTGAGCATCAAACCTGTGTAAACTGCGACCCCGCATGCCCACTCCGTATTCCTTAGATAACACGACTGCAACAATGTGTTGTTTATACTTAAAAGGCAAACATCATTGTCGAGAAAGGGGGGAAATAGCCTTATATTTGCATCAAACCTTCTAATATCTTGTCAAGTTATGGACATTATATGACACCCTGAAGAAAAGAATATCAACCACAATTTAATAAAAAACAAACCTGGAAAGATTTATGTCAATAGGTATCAAAGATATATATATATATATATAATTACGTCAAAGAAATTGCCTTTATTTAATGTAATCAAAATCATTTTGTTCCAGTAATTTTCCAACAACTGCTGCACCGTTAATGCCCGCATTTGAATCAACAGTGTATGCGAGTGCCTACAGAAAGCCATTATTTTTCATTCATGTATCAGGATTATTTTAGTATAATTAAACATAGTGACAACCACCTGGATAGTAAATGAGTTTACCTTAAGAGCACTTTGAATTATCTGAACTTTGACTTTCACATCGCTATTGAAAATTCAGTTTTTGTCTAACTCATTCACACCATAAAGAAGGGCAATACCACCACCTACAATTACAAATTTAATAGAATTTATGATTTAAACATAAATTATGTGCGAGTAAATGGGAAAATTGTTGTTTATCTGGCAATGAATAGCTGCTCTTGCACTCAAAGCATATTTAATTCTACCTTTTTTCTCCCCAAATTTTGCTTTGCTAGCTCCACCGATCTATGCCATATATTCAAATTCAAGAAAAAATAACCCCTATATCAACGGTAAATATTCATATCTCAGCAATAAGAAAAACACATACACAATAAGGTCTGCCAGTGTTTCTGTTTCAGTGATACACTAGCATAAAAAATACAGAAAACAGAGACAGCGGAGTAAAATCTTTAAAAAAACTACACCCCTTCAAAACTTTGATTACCTCTTCTGTGCTTTTTTCCTGTCGAACATGGCAGGGCTTTGCTCCATGGACATTCTTAGCTGTCAGTGTAAATTCAAAACTTACTGAACAAAGGACTCACGGTTTTACAAGGTTACCGGTATGCTTCTTCCAACTACGCAGTATAATATTAAAAATTGTCAAATGTTGTATACGCATCTTGTTAAACACATACCCTAATGAATAGGAGGAAAAAAGATAAGTTTTCAAATTTTTAAATCTAAACCATTTATTCTTATTTCCAAATTTTGTAGACATCTTATTACAATCAAGATTATCTTTGAAAAATCTGCATAGCTTATTCAAATGAAAACTCGATATAGACATCGAAAACATATGCTTTAACAATCAATTTGAAACATGGTTTGAATAGTTAAAAATTTCAGAAAGATATGAAATTTGTAAAGACAATCTTTCTAATGACGAGTTCTTATCTACAAAATTTTGTTTCATTTCGAAGCGTTTTGGGCAATAATAAGGGGATGCGAGGATAAAAGGTAATTAATCCAATGATTACAATTTTAGAAGCAGCATTTGATCTTTACGGTCAATGCATAAAAGGTACCTATACATTAGCATGAGGTCTATTATATGTGACCATTATATGTCAGATTATAATCAATTTAATCAATGCAAGGACTAAGTTGTGTCAACTATAGATGATTTTTTGTAGATATCAACTTCGAAGGGAGAAAGGTCATCATCGGTGCAAAGTGTTTACGAGCAAGCATGGTTATCTTTATCTATTGTTTTGCTATAATGTCAACATTAAACTTATGTAATTTGAATTTGTTGCGGTATACTTGTACTTTTTTTCCTTTGAAGATATGGTTTATCTTTGTTCTATGGTAATTTATTTATGGTAATTTTTTTTATGAAATTTCTTTTTATATTTTTTTAGTTTTTTGTATGAAGAATGATTGAATCCATTTATGCTACTGAAGGTATTAATTGCATATTTTAAAATAATTTTCAAATCTCGAATTCGTAACAAATCGCTGGTTCAAAATGTGTAATGAATCTTTCTTGTTGTCAATTTGAAACACTCAACAAGTGTTGGTAGGTGTCATTTTGAAACACCCAGTAAGTGTTGCTGGTTATCATTTTGAAACACTTACTAAGTGTTGCTAATTATAATTTTGAAACATGTAAGAGGTGTTGCAGATTATCAATTTGAAACACTCTTTAAGTGTTGCTGATTATCAAGTTGAAACACTTATTATGGGTTACAGTTTATTAATTTGAAACACTTGCTAAGTGTTTCAATCCGTTAATCTGAAACACATCCTTGGTGTTTCAATTTGTCAAATAGAAACATAATATAGGTGTTTCAAAAATCTGCAACACCTAAAAAGTGTTTGTAAAAGTTTTAGCAACATTTTATTACCGTTTCAAATTGGCTATTTTGGTGTTGTGAAACTAAGAACATGAATGTAAATTTACGCTACGAAAATGAAAGTAAAGAGCATAGAAATTAAATTGCATTAAAATAAACAAAGTTACATAAAGAAAATGTCTAAGTAGCCATGGAAATACAAGAGAGCTTGTGCTCTTCTCAACTAAACTAAAGAAGGAGATAAAAGAGAGGAGATGAGAGATATTATTTACATCACATAAAGGGGTATATATACATGTTTCTAACCCTAAAACCATAATCGCTTATAATGGGAAATCCCCAAAATGCCCACTTCATGAAGCTTTTAATCTTCCCTTAGCCATTAATGATGCATTAGACCTTTTGTTTTATTCAATTAGTCTTTAATAAGAGGCTTAAGAGAAAGAGGGTAATTTGAGAGGTGGGGTCCTCTATGATCATGTATGAGAATTATTTCCTTCATTCCTTTGTATACATGCATTTGTGCTCCAAATCTTCATGTGTATGCATGAATTATGCTCCAATATTCCTATAAGAGATAAATACAAAGAACAAGTAAATGCAATCACAAATTAAAACATGCATTTCCCAAAATGAGTGATTATCTTGAAAATATTTAAAATATGGTTTGATCGTATAAAATACCAAAAAAATTTCATTTATTTAATTAAAAAAGAATAAATATGTGAATATAAATGTGCATTTTTACGTGCACATCAGTAAATGACACACAGATATACCCAGCTTCGGAAAAATCCTGCCTACTGTTGCATTCCTAAGGTTTCTACTAGGTAATAGAACAGATCCCGCTTACAAAACCATGTAAACTCGCGAACCCCTCGCTTTTATTCTAATCCTACGCTCAAAACCTTAGACTGATCTATATCCTCTATATCAGATTTCCTCAGATTATAACCCCGTAACCCGTAAATCCTAGTTTCTACAGATTCTAGTAAACTGCTAGAATTTACAGACTCTAGAAACTGATCGATGGTTCAAAAGAAAACAAGAAAATACAAGGTAAATTAAAAAACAATAAAACCCCCTTTTAATACAAATGAACTAGGCCGACCATCCCTTTTATGTGTGCACCCTTCTTTCACTTCCCGATCTCTTTCCTTTTTGGGAATTAAAAATGGTGGCGGCTTCTCAAACTAGGGTTTTCTTCAAATCCTCAAATCGCGATGCTTAATTGAATCGAATTTGTTCCTATGATGCTCGAGTCTTTGTGGCTTTCTGATGCTTCGATTGTGATGATGGTGATCGAAAAACGATGGATAAATCAGTGAGTTTTCTCTTAATTTTATTTTTTGATTTTGCTTTGGTTTTTCGATACCTAGCCGATGATGAATAGGTGATTATTTATAGGATAAAGAAACCCTAAATCGACTCTAGTTTCGTTTATTGACTTTGTCTTATTTATGGTTGATTCACCTTTTTGATTGACTCGATTTAAATTGCTTGATGAATCCAGACTTGATTTTTTGGTCTTTGATGAATCTGGACATTGCTGAAATGAATTCAATTTGCCCCCCTTGAAATTGTTTGTTGCCTTGAATGAATTACGTGATTAAATGTCTGGTAAAAACCTTGATTGATTGCCAAGAAAAAAATTAATGATATTTGGAAAGAATTTGAATCATGAATTGATTTTCCTTCATAAAACACTCCCCTGGTATTTTTGGAAACATTCGAAATTGTTCTTGTCCAAAATGAATTGTTGTTTTTCTGCAAATGATTTGGCCAAAACTGGAAAGAAATGAATGACTTAAAACAATTTATGGTATGCTCTTGTTATTATGCCATAAACCATTCTCTGCATTCATTTGCCAAAATAATTCACTGAATTTCTTTGCCAATAATTCGACCATGAATTTTGAAAATTTCTTTGCCAAGGCAGTTTTCTAATTTTTGGGACACATTTAGCCATGTATGAATATATTTGTGAAGCTATTAAATGTTTTGCCATGATTTGTGTATCCTTGTCCATCAACATTTGTATCTTCTGTGAATACTAAGATCAAATCCATTTGTTGGTGCCATTTGCTATGTCTGAACACTATGCTGAGCAGATTTAATTACTTGATAAGAACAGATATTACACTGATCATATTCATACTGCTGCCCTGTCTTACTTGATGGTTGTGTACATTCATTTGCTAAGCAACAATGCCTTGATGTTGTATTTATAGTTGCAGAGAAGCCCTAAGGAGATCCGGATGAATGACAAGTGTCCCCAATCCAATGCCTTGATAGAACGTGATGACTAAGTCGCAAAATGGGAGAAACCCTCTCCAATTCGTATAAGGCCATGTGGAAGGTGATTCATGAAAGTAGGAGGAAGTGGTGCCACAAAAATAGGTTGACTCTGAAGTGCAGTAGCAGGTCGAACGGGATGGGTTCGTTTCGCCATCCGATCCGAACCAGAGTGTCCAATGCCAAGCGTGCTCTTGTGAGGATTTGGTGTGAAGCGGGTCGGGTCTGCCTTATCCCGATCCGAACCGGGGTCTCCAATCCGAGCCGATATCTAAGTGTTGAAGGGAAGATGTTGAATTGGTAAAGGCGTAATGCCTCAATCCGATTCGAACCGACTTATCCGATCCAATCTGTAAAGCCGATCCGAATGGGTTATGCGAATTCTAGATTTCAAGTTTTCGGTTCTGCATGCGTTCACGGAAACAAGCATAACTTTCAAACCGTAAGTCCGTTTTAGCAAATCGAAAGCTCAAACTGAAGCTAACTCAGAGGGCTACAAGAGTTACAAAGCTCAGCTTCGTAATTGTTGCTTTCGGGCCCAAAAGAGATCATCTGATAGGATTTTTGGGCCATTCTTTGTTTGCAATGCGATTTCAGCCAAACCGTTTTCTGTTTTCTGATGATGCTTCCAACAGTTGAGCGAATTGTTGATCAGAGATTCCATATGTGACTGCTTTGACTAAAAAGTGGGTCAACATTTTGCCCCCTAGAACATATCTTGCTGGTTGAAGGAAGATATGTTCTGGATAATCCAGGGCCACGCCGAGCCTGCCAGCTGCGAGTATAATCCATACCTGCGAAGAAAAGAGAGCAAAAAGGTGTGTCAAATCCTGACAAAACTAATTACACTTTCGAGCATAAACCATGCTTGGGCGTTTGTTTGAGCATAAACCACACTCAAGAGACGTTCGAATCATCCTGCCAAAACCTGACGAGGGACCTAACCTTCCGGGTATAAGCCATACCAGGAAGTTCAAACTGAGCATAAGCCATACTCGAGTTTTATTGAGATCCTTTGCCAAATCCTGACAAAACAATAAGCCGTTCCAGAGTATAATCCATACATAAGAATTCTAGTGAGTATAATCCATACTTATGTCGGGATAGAGCTATACTTGCCAAAACCTGACAAGACAGTCTGTCCCTAGGCATAATCCATGCCTAGGAGTCCGAGATAAGTATAAGCCGTACTTTAGTTGAGATTGAGAATCCTGCCACAACCTGACAAGATACTTAAATTGCCAAACATAATCCATGTTGGGAAAGTCCTTCCTTATTCAATTCAAAGTACAAAACCAAAGCAAATCCTGATTGGTTTGTTATCGAGTGCAGAGCACGCTTTGGAGCTAAATCCTAACCCCGAACGTGTGTACTCTGATTTAGCCAATCGGAAAACCTAAAGAAAGCAAAAAGACATACTTAAATCCTAAGAAATGCTAAAAATGCAGAGTGATCCAATTCAGATCAGTTGATGATGAGCCCATCAGAGCTCGATCCAGGATCATTTCCTCTCTGGGGAGCAGGTGGTGGCAGCGCGGGTGCAGGCGCTGTAGGTTGTTTCACATACTCGAGTAGCTCTCCGCGTCTAACACGTTCCTCAATCAGGTCTCGCAAGTGTCTACAGTCATTTGTGTCACGACCGTCCATATCGTGAAACATGCAGTATTTTCCAGAATCGCGTTCTCTTTGCGATGGCTCCCTCCTGGGGGGCTTTGGATAGGAGATGTCACCGTTTATGTTCACGTAGATGTCAGTCAAGGTTGAATTGAGTTCGGTGTACTTTTCATATCTAGGCACTCTCCGGGGCTGAGCGTTGTGGTCATTCTTGATGGCAGCTTTTCCTTTGCCTTTACCAGAATCAGACGGTTCTCCGTCTTTAAGCATGTTGACATCGAGGATTTTCTTTTCGGACATTGTCTTCTTCTCGCAGTAATCTATCCGATTCAAGGTAGAACTCGCTGAGATTCCATGGTGGGTCTCAGTACAAGGATTTTTTGAACTCCGAGTTGTCCTGAACACCGGATACTGCCGCCATCAATACCATAGATGGCTCAGGTCAATCAACTGATGCTGCTGCAACGTTGAACCTTTCCAAAAATGAGCGTAGAATTTCTCTGGGCCTCTGCTTGATTGTGGTGAGAGACATGATATTCTTAGGTCGAGCAATGTGGACCCGAAATTGTTCAATAAAGCGAGCAACCAACATGTTCCAGCTATTGATCGATTCAGATTCCAGCTATCGAATCCACATAGCAGCTATACCGGTCAAAAAGAGAGGGAAGCACTTTGCCATGATGTTTTCCGAAGCCGGTTGAACTTCCATATGACGTTTGTAGCGCATTAGGTGCACGGTAGGATTTGTCCTGCCGTTGTAGGGCTCCAGTTGTGGAAGTTTGAAATATGAAGGATTGCGAGAATTCCTAATTTCTTGGGTGAATGGATTGTGATTGACATCATCCATGTCATTCTAATAAGTGCGACCTCTCAAGAGGCGTTCAATGAGATTGGCGAGCTGGTCGCCTTCAAAGAGTTGTTGCAAGTTGACAAGTTCAAAGCTGGTGCCCCCAGCGTTGAGTCCAAAAGGGTGTGGAAGTGTACGGGGAGCTTGGAAGGCCATTCAGTTCATTTCGGAGGTTCCCCCATGTTGTGGCTCGGAAAAGCGAGGGAGGGAATGGCGGGGTGCACGGTTCGGGTCGGATGTACAGATCCGATCAGGTTCTCCTGTTCCGATCCGGGGTGCTTGATACTGAAGCTATGTGGCATTGGCGATCCGATGCGGTGCTGATATTGGTCGAACCGGAGCGAAGTCTTGATTTCCAGAGGGTAGCTGCTGCCCCCAAGCTCATGTAGGGTTGTTGTTCGGATCGGGTCCGAACCGACCCGATGGGGAATGCCCCCCATTTCCATCTGCGTGGTATTCAGACTTTGGCCCTCAGTTCAGATCGGATCCGAACCGATCTGGTTTGCAACTGTTGCTGGGGCTGATTCTATTCCATTTCCCATGAGTTGTACGTTGTTGCTCTACCTTCCTTCCATCCAAGCGAAGAATTGGTTGATCATCTCCTGTTGTTTGCGAAGGAGATCATCTTGCCTTGCCATTTGAGTTCTCAATTCAGCAAGAACGTCATCCATCTCTTCTCGCATCAAGTATGCTGACGGGTTTTCATGTGACGAAGCTTCATGGCTTGCCTCGTTTCTCGTTCCTTTGCCTTCAACACGGGAAACTTTTTGCTTAGCCATCGATCCAATAGCCAAATAATCCAAGCAGAAATTGAAGTTGTCGTGTATCCCCTTCCTGGCGCGCCGAAATGTTAGACCAAAAAATGGCACTAGCACCCAAATGCTATGTGAAAGCCTCACAATCACAGATTACTGCAGAAAAAGCAGTAAAATAAGAGGAGACAAACGAGATTTTTATAGTGGTTCGGCTCAAACCAAGCCCACATCCACTTTATAGTTTCTTAAATCCTAAGAAGTTATTGCAATGTTGTTTGCTTGCAGTTTATAAATGAAATCCTCGTGTTTACAATGAAGAAGAAGAGATTAGGGAATGAATTTATACACGAGTTCCTCGTGTCAAAGTGATGAGCAATGTCCTTGCTTGGTTATAATGGGGGCCAAGTGTTGGAATAGCCAAAAGTCTCCTCTCAAATCGCCATATGATGGTGTATTTATAGGTGCAGAGAAGCCCTAAGGAGATCCAGATGAATGACAAGTGTCTCCAATCCAACGCCTTGATAGAACGTGGTGACTAAGTCACAAAATGGGAGAAACCCTCTCCAATTCGTGTAAGGCCATGTGGAAGGTGATCCATGAAAGCAGGAGGAAATGGGGCCACAAGAATAGGTCAACTCCGAAGTGCCGTAGCAGGTCGAAGGGGATTGGTTCGGTTCGCCATCCGATCCGAACCGGAGTGTCCAAAGCCAAGCGTGCTCTTGTGGGGATTTGGTGTGAAGCGGGTCGGGTCTAACTTATCCCGATCCGAACCGGGGTCTCCGATCCAAGCCTTCATCTAAGTGTTGAAGGGAAGATGTTGAATTGGTGAAGGCGGGATGCCTCAATCCGATCCGAACCTACTTATCCGATCCGATCCGATCCGTATAGCCGATCCAAATGGGTTATGCCAATTCCAGATTCCAAATTTCCAGTTCTGCACGCGTTCACGGAAACGAGCATAACTTTCAAACCCTAAGGCCGTTTTAGCCAATCAAAAGCTCAAACTGAAGCTAATTCAGAGGGCTACAAGAGTTATAGAGCTCAGCTCCGTAATTATTGTTTTCATGCCCAAAAGAGATCGTCTGATAGGAGTTTCGGGCCATTCTTTGTTTGCAATGCGATTTCAGCCAAATCGTTTTTTGTTTTCTGACGATGCTTCCAACAGTTAAGCGACTTGTTGATCAGAGATTCTATGTGTGACTGCTTTGACTAGAAAGCGGGTCAACAGAGATCCAATTTTTTTCATAGAAAAACTAAGACGATAATTATATCATAACCTAATCAATGAATTCAATACCATAACTAATTAAATAATTGTTCTTCAATGCCAAAAATAAGCAATTAAAACTATGAGGTAATTAAGTTCTCCAATAATGAAACAACCTAACTCTATTTTGTTAATGGAGTTGACAGCAAGAAAATCATTTGAAATTCAGTTAAAGAATTTGTTTTAAAAAAAATGAATCCACTAACTCAGAAGATACAAACTCGAAGACAATATATGACGTTGACTATAAAACAATAAAATCACATCAATGTTAGTTCCTTATGAAGCCATATTAAGCGAGTACCTTCTAAAAGAACAGAAGTGACCAAATGTGCAACAAAAGTCAGGATAAACCTTACCCAAGCCTTTAAGTGCAATACTTGTACCCAAGTATGCCCAATAAACTGTAAAAAAAGGGAATGTTGATGTCCATGTGTAAATAGGCTTCATGATGCAAAAGGTGTTGACAAATTAATCTCAGCATTTTGACTAGGTTTTTAGGCCCAAAACGTATTTTTAGGGGCTGATGAAGTATTTCCTTGGTCTTGAAATCAAACAAGGAAAATCAGGAATTTTTGTGTCGCAAGAAGCTTATACTAATGATATTTTGAGGAGATTCAAAATGGAGAATTGCAACCCAGTTGCAACGCCAACGGAACCTGATGCAAGGCTTTCAAAATTTGAGGGAGGAGAAAAAGTCGATGTAAGCATATATCGAAGTCTAGTCGGAAGTCTGCGATATCTCGTGAGTACAAGACCGGACATAGCATACAGCGTTGGCATTGTAAGTCGATTTATGGAAGATCCGTGCTACTCGCATTGGAAAGCTATCAAGAGAATTCTTCGATACATTCAAGGAACAAAGTCACTTGGGTTATTCCACTTGAAAACAGATGAGTATAAACTAGTCGGTTATTCGGACAGTGATTAGTGTGGAGATGTTGACGATCGAAAAAGCACATCTGGATATGTGTTTTACATGGGTGACACAACTTTTACATGGCTCTCAAAGAAGCAGTCGATAGTGGCACTATCAACCTGCGAAGCAGAGTATATTGCAGCCTCTTCCTGTGTGTGCCATGCAATCTAGATAAAAAAATTGCTGTCCAAGTTACAACTCCCACAACACGAGTCCACTGAGATACGGGTCGATAACAAGTATGCGATCGAGTTAGCAAAGAATCTTGTTCATCATGAAAGGAGCAAGCACATAGATGTTCGTTTTCACTTCATCCGAGAGCATGTCAAGGAAAAAGATGTTCAGCTGAATCATGTAATGAGTCATGATCAGGCAGCAGATATCTTCACTAAGCCCTTACCAAAGCTGTTGTTCGAAAATTGCATGAAGATGCTTGGAATAAAGGATGCTAAATGCTTGAGCTTAAAGGAGGGATTTGTTGACAAATTAATCTCAGCATTTTGATCAGGTTTTTAGGAGCAAAGGAGATAGAAAGAGTAAGTCCTACTCTGGCGTGATAAGACCAAGTTTTTAGGTGCAGAGAAGATAGAAAGAGTCCAAGTCCTATTTTGACGTAATAAATAATGATTCAAATATACTATCCTATTTTGTTGTATCCATAAAGCTATATAAATAGCTATTGTGTTCAGAAAGGTATCACAAAAAAACAGAGAGTAATAAAAAAAGTAAAGTTTTGTTATCTTTTCTGCTGTGTTCCTTCTGTGTTTTGCTGAGAGACTATTGGTAGTTATATATATATATATTTATTTAACAAATTGGTATCGGAGCTGATGGCAAGTTCCGTGGGCACGTCGTTGGGGCATATGCCGCTGCCTCGGCTTACAAAGACAAACTATGACAACTGGAGTATACAAATGCGCGCATTGCTCGGTGCACAGGATGCATGGGAGGTAGTGGAAAATGGCTACACGGAATCGGAGAATACCGCTAATTACACGACAGCCCAATTAACCGCATTGAAAGAGTTACGTATGAAAGACAAAACGACTCTTTATATCATGTATCAAGCAGTGGATGAGTCGGGTTTTGAAAAAATTGCCCGTGCAAAGACGTCAAAGGAAGCATGGGAGACTTTGCAAAAGGCCTACAAGGGTGCCGATCGTGTTAAACAAATTAGACTTCAAACTCTTCGGAGAGAATTAGAAACTATGAAGATGAAGGAGTCCGAAGCAGTATCTGATTACATCACCCGAGTCCAAATGGTGGTGAATCAACTCAAACGTATTGGAGAGACTATGACGGATGCTCGAGTTGTGGAAAAGATCTTGCAGTCATTAACCGAGAATTTTTAGAACGTCGTCTGTGCTATTGAAGAGTCGAAAAATCTAAGAGAGTTAACCATCGATGAACTCGCGGGTTCTCTCGAGGCACATGAGCAACGTAAACGGAAGAAACATGAGTCACTTGAGGAAGCTTTACAGGCCAAGGTGAAAATCAAAGATGAGGAGTCATTACTCACACAGCAGAACCAAGGAAGAGGACGCGGCCGTGGTGGATATAGTTTCGGTCACGGGAGAGGCCGTGGCCATGGGCGTGGACGTGGAGATAACAATTATGAGGAAAGGGGACAACCGAGTGAACAAAAGTTGGCATAATCAAGGACGCGGACGTGGAAATGGTGGCTGGTCGGATCGATCAAATATTCAATGCTATAATTGCGGAAAGTATGGACATTATGCTAGAGAGTGCTGGTCAGATAAGAAGGTTAAAGAAGATGCTAATCTAATCGAGAAAGAGGAGACAATAGAAGATGGTGTTTGATGATGGCCTATAAAGATACCGACCAATTCAGCGACACAGTCTGGTATCTAGACACCGGAGCGAGCAATCATATGTGTGGACACAAACATCTATTTATGGAGATGCAAGACATAGAGTGCGGAGAAGTATCGTTCGGAGACGCTTCAAAGGTCCAAGTAAAGGTTCGAGGAAAAATTCGTTTTTTCCAAGAAGACGACCGAGTAGTATTGATTGATGATGTATATTATGTTCCAGACATGAAGAATAATATTATCAGCATGGGGCAACTACTTGAAAAGGGATATCTAGCTATCATGAAAGACAGGTTTATGTATTTGAAGGACAAGAAAGAACGATTGATCACACGTGTAGAAATGGCCAATAATCGTATGTTCAAACTCAACTTGAGAAGCATACAAGAAAATTGCCTACAAGTTGACCTAGAGGACAAATCTTTGCTATGGCGTTTGCGGTTTGGGCACTTACACTTTGGTGGACTAAGAGAATTAGTCAAGAAGGACATGGTTCATGGGCTACCTGCCATGGATTATGCTGGAAAATTTTGTGAAGGATGTGTGCTTGGTAAGCATGCGAGGAGTACTTTCCAAAGGAAGGCGGGATATCAATCACGAAAACCTCTTGAGACAATACATACCGACATATGTGGTCCAATCACACCTAAGTCATTTAGCAAGAAGAGATATTTTATCACGTTCATAGATGACTACACGAGAAAGACATGGGTTTATTTTCTGAAAGAAAAGTCTGAGGCTTTGGAGACATTTAAGAAGTTCAAGTTGTCCGTAGAGAAGGAAACCGATTGTTATATAAAGGCTTTACGATCGGACAAAGTAGGAGAGTACATGTCAACACTGTTCATAAATGATCAAAGTTTTTAAAAGCGCCATGACTCGTGAATTTGAGATGACGGACTTGGGGCTAATGAAGTATTTCCTTGGTCTTGAAATCAAACAAGGAAAATCAGGAATTTTTGTGTCACAAGAAGCTTATGCTAAGGATATTTTGAGGAGATTCAAAATGGAGAATTGCAACCCAGTTGCAACGCCAATGGAACCTGGTGCAAAGCTTTCAAAATTTGAGGGAGGAGAAAAAGTCGATGCAAGCATATATCGAAGTCTAGTCAGAAGTCTGCGATATCTCGTGAGTACAAGACCGGACATAGCATACAACATTGGCATTGTAAGTCGATTTATGGAAGATCCGTGCTACTCGCATTGGAAAGCTATCAAGAGAATTCTTCGATACATTCAAGGAACAAAGTCACTTGGGTTATTCTACTCGAAAACTAATGAGTATAAACTAGTCAGTTATTCAGACAGTGATTTGTGTGGAGATGTTGACGATCGAAAAAGCACATCTGGATATGTGTTTTACATGGGTGACACGGCTTTTAAATGGCTCTCAAAGAAGCAGTCGATAGTGGCACTATCAACCTGCGAAGCAGAGTATATTGCAGCCTCTTCCTGTGTGTGTCATGCAATATGGCTAAGAAAATTGTTGTCCAAGTTACAGCTCCCACAACACGAGTCCACTGAGATACGGGTCGATAACAAGTCTGCGATCGAGTTAGCAAAGAGTTCTGTTCATCATGAAAGGAGCAAGCACATAGATGTTTGTTTTCACTTCATCCGAGAGCATGTCAAGGAAAAAGATGTTCAGCTGAATCATGTAATGAGTCGTGATCAGGTAGCAGATATCTTCATTAAGCCCTTACCAAAGTTGTTGTTCGATAATTGCATGAAGATGCTTGGAATAAAGGATGGTAAATGCTTGAGCTTAAAGGAGGGATTTGTTGACAAATTAATCTCAGCATTTTGACCAGGTTTTTAGGAGCAGAGGAGATAGAAAGAGTAAATCCTACTCTGGCGTGATAAGACCAAGTTTTTAGGAGCAGAGAAGATAGAAAGAGTCCAAGTCCTATTCTGACGTAATAAATAATGATTCAAATATACTATCCTATTTTGTTGCATCCATAAAGCTATATAAATAGCTACTGTGTTCAGAAAGGTATCACAAAAAAAACAGAGAGTAATAAAAAAAAGTAAAGTTTTGTCATCTTTTCTGCTGTATTCCTTCTGTGTTTTGCTGAGAGACTATTGGTAGTTATATATATATTTAACAAAAGGTTCTCCTCCAGGATGTCACATAAACAAAAATGAAATAAATGTTGTTTATATCATATGATTCGTTTAGCTTTTGAATTGTTGATTTTATACTCTGTAGTTCAAGAAATTTCTATTACCTTTTCCCTTAATTAATATTAGCAAACCATTTTCTATATATGTTATATCGGATAGGAACTTGGCATTTACTTCATATTTTTGAAAGCACATGAAAGCAGTTATAATTAACATATTGGTTGTGCACTGTCAACTATGTAGGCTTACTGGTTTATCTTTTAGATAAAGCAGTATCAACTACACAACCTTTTACTTGCTGTTTAACTTACAGATATGTCAACTACATAGCCTTTTCTCGTTGAGAAAATAATCTTATATAAAGCACGGTCAACTACGTAGCCTTTTCTGGTTACCTATGCAATGTCAGTTATATAGGCTTATTTGCTATTTATTCCACATTTACAAAACAAACATACACTGACATAACAACATTTGATGAGCCAAGATGCTAATCTGTAATTCAGGATTAACTGGGATCTGTACAAAAGTCATGCCTTGGTACAATATGTCTAACAAATTCTGACTGAATAAAAGTTTGTGAATATATAACATAGAGAGAAGATAAATAACATACCTGTATTTCAGCCAAGTTACACGATCCTGGTGACTTGCTCGCTTCCCCACCTTAGTTATAACAGCAGTACGTTTGAATGCTAAAATCCAAATGAACCATTCATGGAACAGTAAACATATGGCCTTAAGTAAAAATGTTAACTATAGCGTCTGTTTAAAAAGGGACGTTAGCTGAAGAATATGTTATATGTTAGCATATCTCATTATAATTTTTATTACATGATCAATCATTTGCACGATCAGGGTGGGACCTATTTGTAATCAAACATTAGTCAAACAATAATGAAATGCACCAATGCAATGTGAAATACCTTCCTTAGTAGGAGGAAACACAGATTACGACCTTCAGGCTCAGTTTCTATAGCAGCACTGGTGATGACAACCATACCGTGAAAGCTCTGCAGCGCTTGCAAGCTTTTCGGAATCACAAAGTGAGTCGATCTCTGCAATCTTTGTTTTCATCCATGAGATCTCAGCCACACAATGAAAGCTCTGCAATTCTCTTTGCAAGCTTTTCAAAATCACAAACAGTGTCAGTCCCCGCAAGCTTTATTTTCATTGAAGCAATTCTTGGTTGAATGTCTATATCCAGACAAAGTAGATAAACAAAGAATTTTGCAGTATAAAATCAAGATTGAAACAGGAGTTCACATTTGGCAGGCAATTAAACAATAACATGTCACATCATTTTCAATATAAAAAAACTTTAAATATGTACAAATTATTTCAGTTCGAAGTTAACCATCACCTTTTGTTTATGGTCCATTCCCAACATTAGTCAATGAATATACCTTTCCTTCTAAAACCTAACCATAAAGCTAAATATCATATGCCTATTCCAAGGACTGCAACAATAATACCAATGAACTCATGTTTTTCTCATGTTTGCTGATGCGAAGAAGTTTTATACTCTATCATGTGAAACTTGCATTTCATCCTCAATTTAGTTGGCCATCTTTGTTCTTTTCTTTACCGTTCAAGCAATATGTGGAAATTAGATTCCCAAGAGACATAACATTTCGATTTGATCGCCTGAACAACTATGTGGGAGTCATTCTCTTACATGTACTCTCCATCACAAATGTTAGCATTGACTTTTGCATCAGTTCCTTGAAAATCTTTCATAGATAGATCACCTAGAACATGATGCAAACCCCATGTTTATTGAAAATCTGATTGTAATGTAAATTATGTATAGAAAGTCTTAGTACAAAATGTGTGTACATCGTTGCTTATATAATGCAACGTTATCACCGCTAACGATATAAACCAAACAGACAATGGGCCTTAAGCCCAACCCAGTTACATAAAGCTCAATATTTATCTGATGAAGCAAATTGCGAGTGGTTTTATTACCCACCCTCAATTTTATCTAGGGTTTTCAACCTTCTCTCTGTGCCGCCGCCATCTTCAATCTTCATCTCCTCTCTAAACTTGACAAAATTTCTCTGCGACAACGGCTTTGTGAGGGCATCAGCTCTTTGGAATTGAGCAGGAACATGGTTTACATCCAATTTTCCACTTGCAGTCTGTTCTCGTACAAAGTATAAGTCGATTTTAATATGCTTTGTATGAGCATGTTGAATCGGGTTGGCAGAAAGCGATACTGTGCTCAAATTATCACACCATACCACCGGTCGTTTACTGGGAAGAAACCCTAGCTCTCCAAGTAATGAATTTATCCACATCACTTCAGTCGTGGTTCTTGCTAGTGATCTATATTCTGCCTTCGTGCTAGATCGTGAAATAGTTGGCTGCTTCTTCAAGCACCAAGAGATTGGGTTGCATCCCATAAATACACAATATCCAGATGTCGATCTGCGGTCATCTGGGTCCGATGCCCAATCTGAATCACTGTAAGCTTATATGTGTAGGTTTTTACTAGCTTTTAGCTTAATTCCGTAATTAATTGTTCCACTTAGATAGCGTAGGATCCTTTTCATTGCTATCCAGTGTTTATCAAGTGGAGATTGCATGAATTGGCACACTTTATTCACACTATAACTGATGTCAGGCCTGGTAACAGTTAAGTATTGCAACGCACCTACTATGCTCCTGTATTCTTTAACATTTTGAACAGCTTCTCCTTCTTGCCTAGATAGCTTTAGGTTACTGGTCATGGGAGTTGGCATAGATTTTTCCTTGTGCATTTTAGCTCGAACAAGTAGCTCACTAATATATTTGCTTTGAGACAGTATAACTTCTTCATTGGAATTTTGAGTGACTTGTATTCCCAAGAAGTAGTTTAGATTTCCCATGTCCTTGATAGAGAAAGTTTGATCCAAGTATTGAACTATCTTGTTCACTTTTGCCTGATTACTTCTAGTGATCAAAATATCATCAACATACACAAGTATAAATGTGACATCAGTTCCATTCCTTTTAGTATGCAGTGAGTTATCTGATTTAGCTGTAATGAATCCTAATCTCATGAATGTGCCTTTAAGTTTGTCATACCATACTCTGGATGCTCGTTTTAGCCCATAAATGGCCTTATTTAATTTGCATACATAATTCATGTTGTGATTAGTCTTGTATCCTTCTGGTTGCTCCATATAAACATCCTCCTGTAGCTCCCCATTTAGAAATGCATTACAAACATCCAGTTGTCTAATGCACCAATGTTTGTGTAGGGCAATACAGATGATTATTCTTATAGTTGAATGTTTGACCACTGGGGAAAATGTCTCTTTAAAGTCAAAACCATATTCTTGTGTGTATCCCTTGGCCACTAATCTAGCTTTGTGTTTTAGTATGCTACCATCTGTTGCTCTTTTTAATTTGTAGGTCCACTTACGTCCTATGATGTTCTTATGTTTTGGAGCAGTCACTAGATTCCATGTATTGTTTTTGATCAGGGAACTATATTCCTCATCCATAGCATTTTTCCATTCTTGACACTTTACTGCTTCATTATAGTTAATAGGCTCTCTCTCCTCTATAGCTGTTGAGTACACCTTAGGCTTG
Organism: Allium sativum; assembly: GCA_030737875.1. Taxonomy (NCBI): domain Eukaryota; kingdom Viridiplantae; phylum Streptophyta; class Magnoliopsida; order Asparagales; family Amaryllidaceae; genus Allium; species Allium sativum. The sequence continues at coordinate 170,135,970 of CM060924.1, read as the reverse complement.
AATATACCATGCTTGGCTCTTGTCATCATGTGGTGCCTGTTCTGATCATGTGGCTCATCATCACTGCTTGCATCTATTGTAGTATTGTTGTTTCCATTTCCTGAATCTGTGTCTCCACTTTCATTTTCATCAGTATTGTGGTTAGTATCACCACCTTCACCAACAATAGAATTAGCTGGACTGTAACTAAATCTGGTACTAGGCACACTTTCCTCATCCTTTTCTTCATCAAGTGCTTGTTGTTCATTGCTAATTTGTTGTTTATTGTTGTTCACCACATCTTCTATTAGCTTTGGTGGTGCTAGAGTACACCTTTCAGTATTGATAATTCTCTTGGTAGCTTTAATATCTTTATCTGCAAAAGGAAATACATGTTCATCAAATATAACATGCCTCAAGAAGAATAACCTCCCATTATTGTCTAAGCACTTGTACCCTTTCTGGTTTTCAGCATAACCAAGAAAAGTACAAGGGCTTGATCTTAAGCTCATTTTATGCTTGTTATAGGGTCTGAGGCAAGTAAAACATAGGCAACCAAAAATTTTCAGTTCAGAATAATCTGGTTTTGTATTGTGCATCATTTCATATGGGCTTTTGTATTTTAAAACCTCAGTAGGCATTCTGTTGATTAAGTACACTGATGTTATAAAAGCCTCTGACCAAAATTTTAAGGGTACAGAGGATTGTGATATCAGTGTAAGCCCAGTCTCAACTATGTGCCTATGTTTTCTCTCAACCAGCCCATTTTGTTCAGAAGTATGTGGACATGTCATTCTATGCAGTATGCCTTTATTATCAAAGAATTTCTTTAAAGATTTGAATTCACCACCACTATCTGTTTGCATAATTTTGACACTACAGTTTGTTTGATTTTCAACTAAAGTTACAAACTGTTTTGTCACATTACAAGCATCTAACTTGCTTTTAAGTAGATAAATCCAAGTATATCTAGTAAATGCATCAACAAAGGAAAGATAATACCTATATCCATGATCTGTTTTCACTGGAGAAGGACCCCACAAGTTTGCCGCAATGAGTTCAAGTGGTCTGCTATATTTTGTATCAGACCCAGTGAAGGGAAGTTTATGACTCTTGCCAATTTGGCAATGTTTACACATATATTGACCAGGTATGATACTGCAATTAATTCTATTTTCATTCAGAATATGTTTAACAATTTTAACATTTGGATGCCCCAATTTGCTATGCCATTCATCAAAAGTTTTATACATGTTATTATCATTAACAATGGTTTCAACATGACTATCAACAAATTTAACATGATTATCAGTAATATATTCAACATTATAGCAATGATTTCCATTGTCACTGCCATGCCTGGGCTTCAAATTCTTGAACTTGTATAGTCCCTTATCTAAACTACCCTGTAGTAATATGTTTTTATTCAGTAAATCCCTAACAAGACAATATTTTGGGTGAAACTCAAAGTATACATGGTTGTCATTGGCAAATTGAGACACACTAATCAGATTTTTCTTGATCTTGGGGACTTTAAGTAAGTTATTTAAATAAAGTTCCCTTTTTCCTTTTATGGAACCACAACCAACATGTGATATACTGATTGTTTCACCATTACCCATAGAGACAGAACACATACCTGAATAGCCTTTGTTTCCCAGATTTAAATTCTGCAGGTTATTTGTGACATGATTTGTAGCTCCTGAGTCTGGGTACCATTCATCAATATTTATATCATCTGACTTGTTAGAGTCATCATTGTTTGATCCTTGTGTCTGCATTCTTGATCCTTCTGTATTTAATCTTTGATGTCCCATTTGAGTTATATTGACATTTGATGCCCTTTGATTTTGTTGATTCACATTATATTCAGTGTTAAATCTGAAATAACATCTGCTTGCAACATGGCCAAATTTCTCACATATTTGGCATTTTGGCCTATTATTGTTATTGAATCTGCCTCCTCTGCCTCTTCCTCTTTGACTAGTACCTCCTCTGTAAAACTGATTTTCTTGCTTATTGTTTTGGCCAGTATTTCCCTTCTGTTGGCCTTTGTTTCTTGCTGTGGAGGCATAGTTGACAGAGTATTCTGATTGCTTCTTCTATTCAACTCTTCCTTTATGTGCAAGAAGGGATGAATACACATATTGTAGGTCAGGTACAGTTTTCTGAGAAGCAATAAATGTAACTATGGACTCATAATCTTCATCTAATCCTCCTGTGATATAGAGCACTTGTTCACTTTCACTAATCATATGTGCAGTGGAATTCAGTTTATCACATAGAGTCTTTACTTTGGTTAGGTATTCATTCATGGGCATCTCATCTTTCTTTATGCATTGTAACTGCCTTCTATATAACATGGATCTTGCTGCTGATTGAGCACTGAATGTTTGTTCAATTGTACTCCAAATAGCATATGATGTATTGCATCCAATCACACGCAGTAGAATACTTGCACTTATTGATGATATTAACCATGACACAAGAAGATTATCTTGCTTCTGAAAATTTAAGTAGTCTTCATTACTGACTAGATTCCCATCTTTATCATGAGTCATTGCAGTTGGGATCTGTACTGTCCCTTTGATGAAATCAAGAAGTCCATATCCTTTCAATGCCGCTTCTACTTGAAATTTCCAAAGCATGTAATTATCATCATCTAATGGGATGGTGATTATGTGAGTTTTGGGTTTTATCAATTTGAAGCTTGGTGATGGAGGATTGGTTGGTGGATTGGTGCCTAAATTGGCTGAACTGAGTGCTTGATCTGTTCCAGCCATATGTCGAATCAAGAAAGGCTTTCTTGGATGATGGGTGATAGCACTTGGATGGTGAAATCATAGTTAAGTGATTTTGCAACCAGTGTTAAGGTAATAGATGGTGAATGTTTCAGAAAAACCGAGGTACTTGGATGGCAAGATCACCAGAAATGGTGATTTCTGCAACCAAATCTCATGCCAAAGGAAGACTGTAATGTCTGATGGCTGAAACTGCAGCCAAGATTGTAGATAATGATGAGAATTTTCTGATTCTACCTCTTGGCGAGGCAGTTCTGATCTCCAGTGATGAATAATGTCTGAGGAGAACAACTTGAATGCACTTTCTTTTAATTTTAAGCAATCAAGTTTGTATTTTGTAATTTGATCTTTTATGCCGTTAGGCTTTCTTGCTCTGATACCATATTGAAAATCTGATTGAAATGTAAATTCTGTATAGAAAGTCTTAGTACAAAATGTATGTACATCGTTGCTTATATAATGCAATGTTATCACCGCTAACGATATAAACCAAACAGACAATGGGCCTTAAGCCCAGCCCAGTTACATAAAGCTCAATATTTATCTGATGAAGCAAATTGCGAGTGGTTTTATTAATGTTTACATATATCAGGATCCTGTTCCTAGGAAGTCATCAGTTTTACGCAGAGCAATATGAAGTAAAAGTGGCAGGAGGTTTAAATCTTTCTTAGGACGTAAGCTATAGGGAGGAAGATGATTCGTTTACAATGTAATATATAGTAGGTGACATGCTAAAAATACAAAGAAGAGAATTAACGAATAACATTTAAAAAGATTTCTTAGTCCATCCCAGTTTCAAATATTGTACCTGGCCAGGTTTCCCTACTTATTTAGTAGTTTCTATTTCTAGAGTTGGGCTAGTAATATCTACTTGTTTTTCGCCCTTTTACCTTTACTGCACCAGTTTTCAAATAATTTTTACAAAAACATTAGTCCTTGTTAATTATCAAAAAACGGTTAATATGATTCAAGCACCTTCCCTTTTTTTTCAAACAATTTACTATTACACTGCCAAAACTGCAATATTCAAACAACCTGATTAAACGTAAAATTTTCAATTTCAGTTATATCATTACACCATAGCAATTGTTAGAATAATTAATATATGGTATTTATGTTAATAATAACATAAATACCATATATTAATTATTCTAACAGCAATAAATGTACTTTTGCAATGCAGAAGTTGATATTTCATCTTGGGTAGTTTATTCTTTACATTATTTGCTAAGTGTGCAGGTTAATATTTAATTTAATTCTTTGGACATATTTGGTTGAATGTACGTTCAGTGAACCAAACTAAAAGAGAGCTACTATATGATGATGAGGGTTTCAAAATTAGAGAATACCAGCTTGAAATCTAACCACATCTAAAGTACATATAATTAAATACAATGTTAAGGCATACATGATCTCCAAGTTATTTATGCTAGTACATATATGATATTTAATATCAAGGTCAATACATAGCCAATAATAAATAGGAGAATAGCTGAGATGAAATCTCCTTCAAAAAGTCCAAAAACCACCCAAAAAAAAAATCATCAACCACTGTATACAGAAAATTGGAATACAAAATGCGCTGCTCTACCCAAAGTTTTGGACAAAATAGTTAAATACCACATATTCAAAATGGTAGTTGGAAATAAGTTGGTGCAAATGCATGAAGAAAGTAAACCTCTCTGTATTTTACTATTTTATCAAATTTTTATTATTCATCTAACATTAGTTTTAGCACTTGAAATTTATTTCATACCATGCAAACTAAGCATATGCTCCATGAAATTTGGTAATTAACAGATTCTGCTAAATTACAACTTACTTAAGTTTGGAGATTCTGTAACAACCCGGAAATTCTGAACCAATTTAAATTTTTTATTTTAGCGATTTAATGGAGTTTGAATATTTAAAATAATTTATTTTAAATAATAACGACGAAAAGTTTATTTAAATCGAAGTTAAAATGAATAAATTTAGTTTAATTATAAAAGGAGTTTGAAATGGTGGCAGTTCAAAAATTCGATTTCTAATTTCAATTTAATATACACAATACATTTTAAATCAAAATTGGACAAAACAAGAAATATTTGAATCTGTTTAATAATATCTTTCTAACGAATATAAGAAACTGAAATTTCATAATAAAAATTTAATGTTACATCCAGTTTAAAATTCAGAAAAGTCGCTGCAGAATTTATATGTATTTTAATATAATATATGGCCCTTAAAAATAGCCATTTTTCAAACAACCTCCGTTTTCGACGAAACTACTTTTGTTGGAACCGAATGTCAAATTATTGCTAGATTTGAATTTTCATAATTTTTAGAATTAATATGTGAGTGTGGCAAAAGAAAACGTGTTTTGTTAATTTCAGTCAAATTGGATCGATCAGAAAATGGCCTATTTTCAAACGGTCTCTAAATTCGATGAAATTAGTTTTGTTAGGACCATATCGTCAAAACAAGGCCAAAAATATTTTTTTTGGAATTTTTAGAGTTAGTATGTGGCTCCGGTAAATTAAAATGTACATTTAAATTAAATATATATTGATTTATATTTTAAATTTAATGAAAAACCAATCAAAATAGACGAATGAGCTTGCGAAACATATTCCATTGTGCCTGGGATGGGGGTTATTAGCTAGGGGCGATACTCGTTGGGTTTGATTTGAAGTTCGTGGAGTTAAAATAATATTATTTGAATTAAATAGAAATAAAAAAATAAAATAATAAAATACAGTATAAATACGCCTAGTATACCGAACCCTAATTCTCTTATACACAGCCGCCGTTCAAAACAAATTCATGGCCGATATCGTGCTATTTTAAATCGTTAATTACTTTTGTTGGAAATATTGGGTGAATTATTAAAATATTGAGATAAGTGTGTGAATGGCTCCTTTATTGAATAGACCCATATCATGGGATTATATGGAAGAGGAAAGTATTTATACTTGTTTCTAAGAAATCATGTTGGGGCCTTGAGCCCCCAATACATGCTTTGTTGTGAGGAGGGAGGCCATGCATCATGACCACCACACACGCGCGCGCGACCGACCGACTCGACTCGACTCGACCCGGCCCGGCCCGGTTCGGTTCGGTTCAGGCTCGGGCTTGGCTTTGTGGTGTAAACACTTATATTTTTGGGTCAGAAAATACTGCATTTTTTGAACTATGTTTTTAAATACGAAAATATTTCGGAGCCGACATTTATTTTGAAGCGGTAAACCATTGACCTGGTATTTTAGTAGATTTTATTACTGCACAGTATTTCATTCAGCCCTAATCCTTATCTTTATATTATCTTCAGTTGTAGACGAAAATAGATAACTTACCTCTGCCATTAAAATTATATTCCAGAAATCTTCGAGCAGTGATTTTAATTTCGAAAGTGCAAATCTGCGCTGATTTGTAGTGCAAAGTAAATCAGTTATTAATTCAGAGGCTGTTTTATCCTAGAGGCGGCGGTGAAAGTCCGAACTGGTTTTGCACCACCGACTAGATCGCTGAATCGTCTTTAAGAAAGCGACCTAGTTCGCGACTCAGCCATTGTTTCCCAACAATTTGAAGATGATCATTGAAACAATGGCTGCAACCGAAAAACTTTGGACTACCGAATTCATACTTCCAAGCATCCAGCTTCTAAAGCTTCGTTCTCATCATGGTGCAACAAGGCCGAATGAAACCCACTCGCTTCCATTAAAATCATTTTCGGACGGCTGTAGCAGATGGAAAAGTACGCAAGCTCAAATGGGAAGGCAGATCCGAAATCTGAAAGAACCGCTAATGAAGGGAGGTGGACCATTTCGCGGATCTCAGATCATGACCGTTGCTATGGGAATCACAATCGGTACTTTTTTAGTATAATGGATCTGTAGATTTATTTGCTGTAATTTTCCATTTTCTGCATAAAATTAGTTTGACCTTTTCTGGTAATTTGCAACAACCGACAATGCTCAGATCGAGTATTGATACAACTAAACCATTTTAACAACATTTTTATTTGTGGAAATTGAAACGGTAGTTGCTATTAATAGAAATTTCTTGGTGTTCATTGATAATTTGAAATTATGATTTTCTAATTGTGCATGTAACAAGAATGTGATATCTAATATCATAACAGCGTACCATATTACCCATGTCTTAACTTCTAATCAGTACTAGTTGGTTAGTGCTATTACCATACCGAGGTATGATATCAAGTCAAAATGCTAGATCTGGTACGAACAGATAGAAATAGAACACTTTTGTTGCATACAAGTGAAAAGACAGAATATAGAACATCTTTGTTGCATACAAGTGAACATATAGAATATAGAACACCTTTGTTGCATACATGTGAATAATTTATGTTAGTCTATAAGTTTATGTATATTTTTCTATAAGAAAAATATAAAATTTCAAACATATTAACATCTCAAGCAATAGTAAGCCTCCACAGCCAGTCAGTTGAGAATAGAATGAGAATCCATAAGGAAACCATAAAGGACAACAACAACCAACCAAAAAGAATGATTCTGAACAGTTGCTTCTGTATTATAACTGTGGAAAAACTGATCATATGGCACGATAGTGTCAGAACAGGCTAAGTCTTGCACTGTAGGCTAACCTGACTGAGGAGCCTCTTACGGCTATGATTGATTCACCTTGTTGGTGGACAGAGGGTTGGTGGGTAGACACTGGTGTTTCTCGCCATGTCTGCTATGATCGTGATATATTCACAATATACACGGCTGCTGATGACCAGAAAGTGTTGTTGAGAGATCCTCACACCACTAAAACTGTAGAGATTGGTTATGTGAAAATAAAGCTTACAATTGGACAAACACTGATTCTGAAATATGTGTTGCTTAGATTCAAAAAACTGAAATTGAGGAAAAAGAAAATTAAGAGAATTCATAGTGATAGAGGAACAGAATATAAATTTAGTTTATTCTGATCTTTTATAAATTACATGGTATAGTACATGAGAGAACTGCACCATATTCACTTGAAATGAACGGTAAAACTGAAAAGAATAGGACCTTTACCGAATTAGTAATTGCCATTTTATTAAATTTTGGTGCAACAAAACCTTGGTTGGGGGATATTTTATTGACTGCATGCTATGTTATGCTCAAAATCCCTTAATCTAAGAATAAAATTTCACCTTATGAAATTTTAAAAAGAACTATAAATCCAATGTGTCATATTTTAGAACTTGGGTTTGTTTAATATATGTTTGCGCTCCAAACCCCAAGATAATAAAACTGGCTTGTAGAGCATATGAATGTGTATTTATAGGCTATGCTATTAATTGCAAAGCATACAGTTTTTTTTATGACCTAAATACACATAATATAATTGAAACAAATAGTGCCGATTGTTATGAAACAATTTTTTTTTTTAAATTAAGGAACAGTAGGGGCACTTCTAGTATGCCTGTTAGAACAGAATTTAATGAAAATTCTGAAGTTGAACCTAGAAGAAGTAAAAGAATGAGAACCGTAAAAGACTTTGGTCCGGATTTTTGTGTTTTTACTATAAAGGAGGATCCCTTAAACCTCCAAGAGGCCTTACCTTCTTTAGATGCCAATTTTTGGCAAGAGACTATAAATGATGAAATGAATTCTCTGGAATCCAATAAGACTTGGCATTTGGTAGATTTTCCCCCGTTGTAAATCTATAGGCTGTAAATGGGTTCTTAAAAATTAAAACCTAATGGCACTATTGATAAATTTAAAACACGACTAGTAGCTAAAGGTTTTAAGCAAAAAGAAGATATAGGTTTCTTTGACACTTTTTCACCAGTAACTAGAATTACATTCATTTGGGTATTAATCTCACTTGCTTCTATTCATAATTTACGAATACACCAAATGGATGTAAAAACCACATTTTTGAACGGTGAATTAGAAGAAGAAATTTATATGGACCGGCCTGAAGGAATTGTAGTACATGGTCAAGAACATAAAGTATGCAAATTAGATAAATCATTATATGGTTTAAAACAAGTATCTAAACAATAACATGAAAAATTTGATAACTTAATCACTTCACATGGTTTTGAAGTTAATGAAGGTGACAAATGCATTTATTACAAATCTGAGACTGACATTTGCACTATTATATGCCTTTATGTAGATGACCTACTCATCTTTGGGTTAAACATTCATGCCATAAATTCAGTCAAATCCTTATTAAGAGCCAATTTTAATATAAAAGATCTAGGTGAAGCGAGTGTAATCCCTGATATTAAGATTACTAGGTCAAAAAGGGATTTTCTTTGGATCAGTCCCATTAAACTGAGAAGACTCTAAAGAAATACAATTATATTGACTGTAAACTTGCATGTACACCATATGATCATAGTATAAAGTTATTTAAGAACACTGGTGAGGGTGTAAGACAGTCTGATTATGAGAGCATCATTGGCAATCTTCGGGATGCCACTGATTGTACTAGACCTGATATTGCCTATGTCATGGGATTATTGTGCAAGATTACCAGTAGATCTAGTATAGAGCATTAACATGCTATTGAGAGGGTCATAAGATACCTAAAATAAACTATGAATCTTGGATTACATTATGAAAAGTTTTCAGTTGTACTTGAAGGATATTCTGATACAGACTGAAATACTTTATCTGATGATTCTATTGCGACCAGTGGTTATATATTTAGCATTGCTGGAAGAACTGTTTTTTGGCAAATCTAAGAAATAGAATATCTTGACTCAGTATACTATAGTGACTGAGATAATAGAACTAGCCACAGCTAGTGAAGAAGCAGAGAACTAAAGAAATCTGCTAGTTGAGATCCCCATAAGGAAAAAACCGACACCAGTGGTGTAATCGATTGCGATAGTACAGCGGCTATTGCAAAAAGTATAGAACCGATATTACAATGGTAAAAGACGACGTCGTAAGCACAGTACTGTAAAAGAAGATTACATATATAGTGATGAAAAAAAAATTGACGACTATTGAAAGAAGAACTGTACTGATATTACAACGGTAAGAAATGACAGTTGTATGCACAGTATTATTAGAGAACATCACATATGACCTGATGATAATTTGGCAGATCCTTTGACGAAAGGACTGACCAGAAGGAAAGTCCTTAATAATTTTAAAAGAATGGGAATATTATCCTTAGATTGTTGAGTCACGCACAATGGTAACCTGACCTAAATGACTGGAGATCCCAAGAAATAGGTTCAATGGGTAAAAACAAGTTGTGTAGTGATAGGAGTTGAACATGCTATTTAATAAACCAAGAAGCATGTATTCCTGAAGTGATTAGAGGATGAGTTGATAATAACTCTTAATGAGATCTATACTCTATTTAGAGTGGAGTACCTACCTTCAGGAGTACTCTTTATAGACTCACCTATGTGAATGTGGAAATGTGGCCGTTTCCTATGGAGTTTTGGGCAAAACTTATAGAGCATTCACTAAACTGGTATATACATGCATGGCCATAAATGCACGGGCTTATTTGATTGCACTATAGAAAAGATTGTGTGTGGTTTGATGTCAGGAATAGAATTCAAGACTACGTGTCACTCTAGTAAAAACTGAATCTTATTCACTATGCAAAGGTTCAAGTCGGATGACACCTTTGTTTATGCACAGTCTTATGTTTCTAGAAAACTGCTAGATAATATTTTAAAAATTCAAGTGGGGGATTGTCGGAAATATTGGGTGAATTATTAAAATATTGAGATAAGTGTGTGAATGGCTCCTTTGTTGAATAGTCCCATATCATGGGATTATATGGAAGAGGCAAGTATTTATACTTGTTTCTAAGAAATCAGGTTGGGGCCTTGGGCTCCTAATACATGCTTTGTTGTGAGGAGGGAGGCAATGCATCATGACCACCACACACGCGCGCGCGATCGACCGACTCGACTCGACCCGACCCGACTGGACCCGACCCAATTCGGTTCGGGCTCGGGCTTGGGCTTGGCTTTGTGATGTAAACACTTATATTTTTGGGTTAGAAAACACTGCATTTTTCGAACTATGTTTTTAAATACGAAAATATTTTTTTGAAAAGAAAAAATGTGTGATCTTCTGAAGAGAAGAGAGCACACATATATATAGAAAAAAAACAAAGATACGGAGTCTGACAATAATACATAAGCAAACATGAGAAGAACCTAACACGGCTCAAGGGTTGCAAGGGATGTAGATAGATGAGCTCCGGATAAACCACCGCCCATCTACTCCAATATCGAATTCCGGCAAGGCCACCACCCGATATTGAAGTATACTACTCCACTACAATAACCCATACTCACTATATAATAACAATAACATCAACAAAAAACCATCTAACAATAGACCCAAAAGAAAAGCGAATCATCAAAACCAAACAGCAATCCTCTAAGCACCACAGCAAAATCCATCAACCTGAACACCTGAAGAAGTATATCACTGCTACCAATCCATCCAGCTATCCACAAAATGCTTCATGATAATCAACAACCTATATCTGCAAAAAGCTCAACAAAAATTATCAGTTGTTTATCACACATATATGTATGGAAATAAATGTGTGTAAATATATATGTATATATTATATAAGCATATATATATACATATTCATACAAATTTATCTACCTTACATATATGTGTAGAAGAAAAAACACAATGAATAACTAATAAGAGGAATTAACACCCAATGCGAAATCTATTACGAAAAAAACTGTTGATTCTAATAAATAGATACAAATTGAATCTAACCTTAATCAACAAACTCTCAAAACACACTTTGCCAAATAGCTTGAAATGTGAATTAGACATTCATTCCAAGCAAAAATAAACTATTTTAATAATTGAATTATTCGTAGAAACAGTATTAGACTGAAAACATCTCTGATTTCTCTCGAACCAAATGAACCAACTTATGATAGTGACTATAGTATCTAGAATGTATCTTTTACTATCATTATGAATAAATCTATAAGAATCCCAATAATCAACACAACTATTAAAAGAATCAGGACAATAAAAAACAAATAACCTTAAAACCATATTAAATATAAATTTTGTGATATTACATGAGAAAAATAAATGATCCACATCCTCATTCAGAAGAATACAAAAATAACACTTAACATCAAAAATGATATTCTTCCGCTTCAGAAGCTCAATCGTATTAAGTTTCTTTAAAATACGAAAATATTTCTGAGCCGACTTTTATTTTGAAGCAGTAAAATATCGACCCGGTATTTTAGTAGATTTTATTACTGTACAATATTTTCGTTCATCCCTAATCCCCATCTATATATTATCTTCAGTTGTAGACGGAAATAGATAACTTACCACCGCCATAAAAAATATATTCTAGAAATTTTCGAGTAGTGATTTTAATTTCGAAAGTGCAAATCTACATTAATTTGTAGTGCAAAGAAAATTAGTTATTAATTCAGAGGCTGTTTTATCCTAGAGGAGGCGACGAAAGTACGAACTGGTTTTGCACCACCGACCGGATCGCTGAATCGTCTTCAAGAAAGCGACCTAGTCCGCGACTCAGCCATTATTTCCCAACAACTTTCAATCCACACAATATTATCCCAATCTCCTAAAGAAAATATGAAAGAGCAACCTAAGATCTACAATCCTATACGGATTTGATCATTTTTTGTGGACTGTCAAGCGAGATTTTTGAACCCAAATGTCCCGACGTCGCACGAGTTTCTAGGGCTCAGATGGGCTTCGACCTGGGAGCAACGGATGGAGGAGAAAGGCACCGGAACGGCGGAGCTTGTGGACACTGGCGATGGACGACCGGAGGTGCCTAGAGGCGGCACGACGATGACCTAGGTTTTAAAACAGGGTACGGGTTCGAACCGAACCTAGTTCAGGAAAGCAATGTAAAAGATGGATTAAACAACCACGTTTTTCAAACGTTACAAGAAGGGTAATCTTTCTGTTTACTTATTTTAAAGTAAATACATAGTATTTTCAGAAAGGATAAAAATATAAAAACATTGTTACTTTCAGAAATGATAAAGAATATAAATGCATTGTTTTCAAAAATATAAAATTAACATTGTTTTGAAATAAAAGAACGTTGTTTTTTAAAAATCGAATAATATTGTTGTGAATGAGAAAATTTACATTGTTTTGAATGAGAAAATAAACATTGTTTTAAAAATAGCATGATAATAAAAAGATGATTTTTTAGATCATATACATTGTTTTAAAAATATGATTTTTGGAAATATATAGAACAGTTTAAAAAGGTTTTAAATTAAAGAAGGACATCGTTTTTGCAAAACAAAAGGACATCGCTTTGTGAACAAAAGAACATCGCTTTGTGAATATAACAAAGGACTACGGTTTGAAATAAAAAGGAAAAGACATTGTTTTTAATATAAAAAGAAAAAAAACATGTTTCTATAAAACATATAACAATGTTTTTTGTAAGTGTAATAACAGTGTCATTGTAAATAAAATATACAGTGCTTATGTAAATAAAATATACATTGTTTGTAAAATAAATTTGCATTGTTTTTAAATAAAATAATAGTGTTAAAATGGGATTTTTTTTAAATGTATGTTGCGTTATAAAAATATGATTTTTAATGTATATACCATGTTAAACAGACTACGATGGAACTGAATGGTAGAAGAACAGTATCAGAATCATCAATAAAGACTGACGGAGTGGAAACAAAGGTGAGAACTCCTCACTAAAATTTCTACACAGTTATTTATTTACTTTTATAACTGAAATTTATGTAGAATTGCCAGCTTAAATTTTTATCAATTTAATCACTATAAACGGTACATTGTGCTTGATTAGATTGCTTCCCTCGTCCACAAACCATGGACAATTTAAATTGACGGTACTGTATGTTGTTTGTGAGGTTGAAATGATTGAAAATAATGTTAACATAATTTTGGTAGTCAAAATTAGATTATAAATATTTGTTTATAATTTGAACATTGAAATTTGGTTAAATTTATTAACTAATAATTTGTGTAAATAAACTGTTGTTGTTTAAAAATCCCACGCGGGTCAGGGGATCATAATTTGTTCACATCCTATTTATATGTCAATCGATGGATTGACAGTCTGTGATGAGCGTTATTTATTTATTTTAATGCTCACACAGCTGTAGATTTCACTCTGGATGTGAATGGACTGTTTAATGAGTGTTTATCATTATTATTGTATACCTGCGGTGTATGAAATCCATATAACTGAAATTATATAGTAATTGACTGAGTCGCATTCCGATTGAGAAATAAACAATGTTTTTATAATAAACAATATTTTAGAATAAAATAACATTATAATGTAAAAAGAACATTTTAGAATAAAATAACATTATAATGTAAAAGGTACATTTTAGAATCAAATAACATTTTAGAATGAAATAGTACATTTTAGAATAAAATAACATTTTAGAATTAAAAAGACATTTTAGAATTAAAATTAACATCTTTGTTGAAATAAATAGTTGAAACCAAAATTGTCATCTTTGTGGAAATAGAATAACTGAAACCAAAATATCATTTTTTTTGAAATAAAATAGTTAAAACAAAAATAACATTTTTGTTAAATAGATTTGTGTTAAAATAAAAATAGCATTTTTGTTAAGTAGATTTGTGTTAAAACAAAATGTCAATTTTGTTGAGTTAGATTATTGTAAATAAATTGAAGTTATCACTTTAATTCATTTTATTAAAATAGAATTGTTAACAAAATGAAGTTAATACTTTTATTCATTTTGTTGAAATGGAATTATCACCAAAATAAAAGAATCATTTTTAGTCATTTTGTTGAAATAGAATTGTCAACAAATATAAGTATCATTTCAATGTAAAAGAGTCATTTTAATGTAATTGAACATTTATTATGTATATAATGTAAAGGACATTTTTATGTAAAAGAACATTTATAATGTAAATAATGTAAAAGAATATTTTTAATGTAACGGAACATTTTAATGTAAAGAATATTTTATAATAAAGAATATTTTATAATAAGGAGTCTTTTAAAATAAAAATATTTTAAATAATGAATATTTTAAAATAATATTCAGTGAAGAATAAAATCATAATTTCAATGTCCGATTTTGGATGGATACAAAAATATTGAAATATGAAGCCGTGTTAAGTAGCAAACGCCATTTTAACCCGAACGGGTTTATCGATCGATTCTATTCATTTTATAACGAATATCGGAAAGAAATGATTTTCAAAATCTAATATTTTGAAAATATTATCATTTTATTGTTATAATGATATAGAATATTCAATTTTGATTTAAAATTGAAAATGAAGTTAGAATCGTTTTAAAACGAATTTATAAAATACGCTTTAAATGGAAATCGATGAACTACATATAATATATATATTATATATATTTAATGGCCATAATAGAACGCGCCGCGCAGCGAATGTTCACGAATTAATTAAAATATTTGAAAAGTTAACCAAAACTAGATAGGGTTTATTGTTGTGATTTGCACTGAAATATGATTTTTGTCTATTCATAGAAGTATATATATTTGAAAAGTTAATCACCTAATTGATTGCTGGTTGTGATGTTTGATAATTAGTTTAATTAATTAAAATATTGGAATAATAATTAATTTAACCAATATGAGAAAAAATGATAAATTTAGCTAGATCGAATTTAATATTGAACTGAATTGAAAATTGATCTGATTTGAAAGTTGAGTTGATTAGTTAAACAACTTTCAACTCCGTTCCTTTTCGAGGACGAAAAGATTTTAAGTGGGGGAGATTGTAACAACCCGGAAATTCTAAACCAATTAAAAAATTTTATTTTAGCGATTTTAATGGATTTTGAATATTTAAAATAATTTATTTTAAATAATAACGATGAAAAATTTATTTAAATCGAAGTTAAAACGAATAAATTTAGTTTAATTATAAAAGGAGTTTGAAATGGCGTGGCAGTTCGAAAATTCGATTTCTAATTTCTATTTAATATACAGAATACATTTTAAATCAGAATTGAACGAAACAAGAAATATTTGAATCTGTTTAATAATATCTTTCTAACGAATATGAGAAACTGAAATGTCATAATAAAAATTTAAAGTTACGTCTAGTTTAAAATTCAGAAAAGTCGCTGTAGAATTTATATATATTTTAATATAACATATGGCCCTTAAAAATAGCCATTTTTCAAATGACCTCCGTTTTCGACGAAACCACTTTTGTTGGAACTGGAATGTCAAATTATTATTAGGTTTGAGTTTTCATAATTTTTAGAATTAATATGTGAGTGTGGCAAAAGAAAATGTGTTTTGTCAATTTCAGTCAAACTGAATCGACCAGAAAATGGCCAATTTTCAAACGGTCTCTAAATTCGACGAAATTTGTTTTGTTAGGACCATATCGTCAAAACAAAGCCAGAAATATTTTTTCAGGAATTTTTAGAGTCAGTATGTGGCTCCGGTAAATTAAAATGTACATTTAAATTGAATATACACTGATTTATATTTTAAATTAAATGAAAAACCAATCGAAACAGTTGTACGGGCTTGCGAAACATATTCCATTGTGCCCGGAATGGGGATTATTAGCTAGGGGCGACACTCGTTGGTTTTGATTTGAAGTTCGTGATGTCAAACTGATATTATTTGAATTAAACAGAATTAAAAAAATAAAATACAGTATAAATACGCCTAGTATACCGAACCCTAATTCTCTTATACACAGCCGCCGTTCAAAACAAATTCACGGCTGATATCGTGCTATTTTCAATCATTAATCACTTGCAATCCACACAATATTATCCCAATCTCCTAAAGCAAATATGAAAGAGCAACCTAAGATCTTCCTATACGGATTTGATCATTTTTCATCGACTGTCGAGCGAGATTTTTGAATCAAAATGTCCCGACGTCGCACGAGTTTTTTGGGCTCAGATGGGCTTCGACCTGGTAGCGACGGATGGAGGAGGAAGGCGCCGGAATGGCGGAGCTCGTGGACGCTGGCGATGGACGACTGGAGGTGCCTAGAGGCGGCGCGACGATGACCAAGGTTTTAAAACAAGGTACGGGTTCGAACTGAACCTCGTACAGGAAAGCAATGTTAAAGATGGATTAAACAACCACGTTTTTCAAACGTTACAAGAAGGGTAATTTTTTATTTTTTTACTTATTTTAGTGTAAAAACATAGTATTTTCAGAAAGGATAAAAATATTGTTATTTTCAGAAATGATAAAGAATATAAATGCGTTATTTTCAAAAATATAAAATTAACATTGTTTTGAAATAAAAGAACGTTGTTTTTTAAAAATCGAATAACATTGTTTTGAATGAGAAAATTACATTGTTTTGAATGAGAAAATAAACATTGTTTTAAAAATAGCATGATAATAAAAAGATGATTTTTTAGATCATATACATTGTTTTAAAAATATGATTTTTGGAAATATAAAGAACAGTTTAAAAATGTTTTAAATTAAAGAAGGACATCGTTTTTGCAAAACAAAAGGACATCGCTTTGTGAACAAAAGAACATCGCTTTGTGAATATAAAAAAGGACTTCGCTTTGAAATAAAAAGGAAACGATATTGTTTTTAATATAAAAAGAAAAAAAAACATGTTTCTCTAAATGATATAACAATGTTTTTTGTAAGTTTAATAACAGTGTCATTTTAAATAAAATATACAATTCTTATGTAAATAAAATATACATTGTTTGTAAAATAAATTTTGCATTGTTTTGGAATAAAATAACAATGTTAAAAATGGTATTTTTAAATATATGTTGCGTTATAAAAATATGATTTTTAATGTATATACCCAGTGAAACAGATTACGATGGAACTGAATGGAAGAATAACAGTAACAGAATCATCCATAAAGACTGACGGAGTGGAAATGAAGGTGAGAACTCCTCACTAAAATTTCTATCAATTTGATCACTATAAACAGTACACTGTGCTTGATTAGATCACTTCCCTCGTCCACAAACCATGGACGATTTAAATTGACTGTATTGTATGTTGTTTGTGAGGTTGAAATGATTGAAAATAATGTTAACATAAATTTGGTAGTTAAAATTAGATTATGAATATTTGTTTATAATCTGAACAGTGAAATTTGGTTAAATTTATTAACCAATAATTTGTGTAAATAAACTGTTGTTGTTTGAAAACCCCACACGGGTCAGGGGATGATAATTTATTCACATCTCCCTTGAATTTATTTATATGTCAACCGATGGATTGACAGTCTGTGATGAGCGTTATTTATTTATTTTAATGCTCACACAGCTGTAAATTTCACTCTGGATGTGAATGGACTGTTTAATGAGTGTTTATCATTGTTGTTGTATACCTGCGGTGTATGAAATCCATATAACTGAAATTATATGGTAATTGATTGAGTTGCATTCCGATTCAGAAATAAACAATGTTTTTATAATAAACAATATTTTAGAATAAAATAACATTATAATGTAAAAAGAACATTTTAGAATAAAATAACATTATAATGTAAAAGGTACATTTTAGAATCAAATAACATTTTAGAACCAAATAACATTTTAGAATGAAATCGTACATTTAAGAATAAAATATCATTTTAGAATTAAAAAGACATTTTAGAATCAAAATTTACAACTTTGTTGAAATAAATAGTTGAAACCAAAATTGTCATCTTTGTGGAAATAGAATAATTGAAACCAAAATATCATTTTTTTTAAATGAAATAGTTAAAAAAAAAAATAACATTTTTGTTAAATAGATTTGTGTTAAAGTAAAAAAATAACATTTTTGTTAAGTAGATTTGTGTTAAAACAAAATGTCAATTTTTTTGAGTTAGATTATTGTAAATAAATTGAAGTTATCACTTTAATTCATTTTGTTAAAATAGAATTGTTAACAAAATGAAGTTAATACTTTTATTCATTTTGTTGAAATAGAATTGTCACTAAAATAAAAGAATCATTTTTAATCATTTTGTTGAAATAGAATTGTCAACAAAATATAAGAATCATTTCAATGTAAAAGAGTCATTTAAACGTAATCGAACATTTATTATGTATATAATGTAAAGGACATTTTTATGTAAAAGAACATTTATAATGTAAATAATGTAAAAGAATATTTTTAATGTAACAGAACATTTTAATGTAAAGAATATTTTATAATAAAGAATATTTTATTATAAGGAGCCTTTTAAAATAAGAATATTTTAAATAATGAATATTTTAAAATACTATTCCATGAAGAATAAAATCATAATTTCAATGTCTGATTTTGGATGGACACAAAAATACTTAAATATGAAGCCGTGTTAAGTAGCAAATGCCATTTTAACCCGAACGGGTTTATCGGTCGATTCTATTCATTTTATAAAGAATATCGGAAAGAAATGATTTTCAAAATCTAATATTTTGAAAATATTATCATTTTGTTGTTATAATGATATAGAATATTCAATTTTGATTTAAAACTGAAAATGAAGTTAGAATCGTTTTGAAACGAATTTATGAAATACCCTTTAAATGGAAATAGACGAACTATATATAATATATATATATTATATTTATTTAATGGCCTGAATAGAACGCGCCGCGCAGCAACCGTTCGCGAATTTTGACCATTAACTTCAAATTGAGGTAACGGGAGATCCGACCGTCGGATTCTCCTAAAACCGGAACCGTTAGGTTTGTGTCGAAAAGAGCTTTCCAACGAAAATAAAAAGTTTGAAATCTAACGGTTGGATTTGGAATTATGTCCAAATCAAATTTGAAAAAGGTCGTTATGGATGTAGTTCAGTGACCATTATTGGAAACCAACCGTACGAGCCTTGATAAAATTATTAAAAAATATATAAAATCATAATAAATGATTTGGAAAGAATTTGGACGAAAAGTCCAATTTTATAAAGAAAATAAACTAGTTATTAACTAGAAAAAAAATCTGATTAATTAATATTTAATTGGAATTAAAGAGAATAAATTGGATTTTGGGTTGTCGTGAACGGTGTCTTTAATAACATTGTACTTAAACCCCGATTAGAAAAGATTAAATCTTTTAAATAAGACTAAATAAAGTTTTCCAATTAATATTAAATTGGAATTAAATAGAATATAATTTTGGAATTGATGAATCTTTTAATTAAGATTATTAGAGTTTCCAATTATATCCAGTAATTGGAATAAATTGAAATGTGAATTGGGTTTATTGAACTGTGTTTTTAACTACATTTGTTCTTTAACCCAATTGATAGTGCAAACATAGTTTGGAACTTATAAATCTTTATTTAAGATTTAAATGGAAATGTTCCAAAGTGAAGTTTTCCAATTCAATATATTAAATTGGAATTGAATGGAATTCGATTTGGTAATAATCGAGATGAGCTTCTGAGAATGAAGATATGGAATTTAAAAGGCCTTGCTGTTATTCCATTTATTTCATTAGTCTGACACGAAAATTTATATTGATTATATACTGTTATGATTTCTGTGTAGATTCAATTTTGGAAAAGAAGATGAATCTGGGTTTGTCGTGAACAATATTTTAAAATAACATTTTTTTCTTTAACCCAGATAAAGATAAGATTAATTTCTTAAATTTGAATAATCATTAAATAATGGTTTTTGAGATCAAAACTGAATTAGAGTTTTAATGAATCTTAAATTAGATTAATAATGTGAATATTTTATTAAAAGAATATTCTGAATTGGGATGATTCGTGTGATGTGTTTATAGCACTTGTTTATAAAATACGCGAATTATTCGGAAAGACCAGGTTTAACCCATTCTGAATAATTACTACGACGATCAAGAGTCGAAGATGAAGACCGTGGTTGAAGACCGGAGATCTTCACATGGTTTGGGTGATTACTGCTGTCTTGTTTGGGCCGTACACCCAAGACAAGGTAATAAGTGGTGATCGCCCAAGCGTACTTGGAGATCGATGGATATGCGAGGAATAAGATGCCTCTTGTTTCGTTCAGACCCAGAATGGACTTGTAAATGGATGGTATGCCTGACGTTGTATTCCTTTATGTTGTATTCATTGATCTCTGCTAAATATGTATCTGCTTGGTGGCGGAGAATTTATTCTCTTTCTTAACACCCTTCTCTGAGACTAGAGGTTATATATTGGCAGAAATTAATGGTATGGTATGGATTGACAATGTGGCATGCTAATATGCAAATGATCAAGGCTTTTGTTGAAAAGCAGAGCCTTGTGTTTGATGATCAAAGAACAACCTATTTAGGCATAGCTTTGTGTATAGCATTAATTCGCGAGCTTCACAGCCCGGTATGAACCAGAAACGAGATGAGGACTGCAGGGAAATGGACATATGTTAGTTTCTAGCTAGGAGTAACGTCATGGTACGGAGCCCAGACTGTTTACTCATGTGGATGTTTCTTATTACTTGATGGATAGAGAGGCGCCTTATATATATATATATATATATATATATATATATATATATATATATCGGTCACTATGGGACCGATGGATGTTCTGGTTGACATTACTGACCAGATTATTTTATGCCCCATAGGGCAGGCTAACATATAGTTTGTGGTATAACTAATTATCGATGGATGACCGGCCCTGTTGATAACCGTAGGTGCAGTCGCGGCTGTATCCTAAGACTCGGGCCAGAGAGTCTCGAATCAGTGGGGATAATCCCTTGCCTTGGTTCATAGATGGAAACCCAATCTCCAATACGCGATATTCGGTTTTAGTTGTAAATATATATTACGGCGACATAATATAATGGTACCTACGCCGCCTATGATTGATACATTTATATTCGAAGTTGATTTCTTCACTTATAGTAATAATAAAAGATGAAATTTCGCGTATCAAGCATTTTTGGCTATTATAAGGGGAAACTCTATCCTCCAACTGTGTTCATTGTGTGATGGGACCTGAGTCTTATAATAGCTCCATTTTTTCAAAAAGCATTGCGTTGTTTTAGTTTAAACTAAGGTTCATGTGGAGTAAACCCTCCCGTGATTTACCTAACTTTAAAATCACGTTTAATAACTATTTTGAGTTCTCACACCAGTCCCATGACTGACCTGGAGTTTATTGTTTTAACCTAAACTCTTGGTGTCCATATTTTCCACACGGGAAGCTAGTAGTTTTGGTTTTGCAGATATTATATTCGCAGGATTCTGGGTTACAGCTGATGCGATATTCAGAAAGCTCTGTATCCGCGTATTTCTTTCAGTTGTATTTTGTATTATTTTTCGCTGCTATTTAATTGTAATTTAAATCACTGTTATTGTATTACCAATGTGTAATATTTATTTATACTCTGATATATTCTTGTACTCTGATGTAATTGTTGTAATAGCAATGAAAATGTTCTTCTGTTTTGTGTTCTGATTTACCTTGTTCTCAATTCAATCCATACTTTCCTTTACGGGGAAGTTCGGGTCGTCACATTTGGTATCAGAGCTTTGGTTTACAGAGCTCGAGGACAAGACACATTAGAACCGAACAAAAGAATTCATCAGAGATTGGATTAGTAATATCCAATAAGAATGACTTGTTGGAGATGGGATCAGTAGTATCCTAGAACGAGTGTGAAGAGTGTTATTTTTGAAATAAAAATGGAAAAAAATTTGTTTTGAAAATTTAAACCTTAAATACGTATTTGAATATATTATTTTATTTTACTTTAGACAATCGAGTATATAGAGATTTGCATATACACCTAGCTAGCGTGTATACAAAGCCTTAAATATACTGGAAAGATATAGAATCACACTCTAGTCGCCCGGACATGATTCTGATGATGAAGCTCCATCATCAGTATTTGTGTTCTAGTTTCGAAAGTGGTATATCTATATATTTCCATTGACTGGTGTGAGAACCAAAACTAGATATGGTTTATTGTTGTGATTTGCACTGAAATATGATTTCTGTCTATACATAAAGGTATATATATTTGAAAAGTTAATCACCTAATTGATTGCTGGTTGTGATGTTTGATAATTAGTTTAATTAATTAAAATATTGGAATAATAATTAATTTAACCAATATGATAAAGAATGATAAATTTAGCTAGATCGAATTTAATATCGAACTGAACTGAAAATTAATCTGATTTGAAAGTTGAGTTGGTTAGTTAAACAAATTTCAACTCCGTTCCTTTTCGAGGACGAAAAGATTTTAAGTGGGGGAGATCGTAACAACCCAGAAATTCTAAACCAATTTAAAATTTTTATTTTAATGGATTTTGAATATTTAAAATAATTTATTTTAAATAATAACGATGAAAAATTTATTTAAATCGAAGTTAAAACGAATAAATTTAGTTTAATTATAAAAGGAGTTTCAAATGGCGTGGCAGTTCGAAAATTCGATTTCTAATTTTTATTTAATACACAGAATACATTTTAAATCAGAATTGAACGAAACAAGAAATATTTGAATCTGTTTAATAATATATTTCTAACGAATATGAGAAACTAAAATTTCATAATAGAAATTTAAAGTTACGTCTAGTTTAAAATTCAGAAAAGTCGCTGTAGAATTTATATATATTTTAATATAATATATGGCACTTAAAAATAGCCATTTTTCAAACGACCTCTGTTTTCGACGAAACCACTTTTGTTGGAACTGGAATGTCAAATTATTATTAGGTTTGAATTTTCATAATTTTTAGAATTAATATGTGAGTGTGGCAAAATAAAACGTGTTTTGTTAATTTCAGTCAAACTGAACCGATTAGAAAATGGACAATCTTCAAACGGTATCTAAATTCGACGAAATTAGTTTTGTTAGGACAATATCGCCAAAACAAAGCCAGAAATATTTTTTCATGAATTTTTAGAGTCAGTACGTGGCTCCGGTAAATTAAAATGTACATTTAAATTAAATATATATTGATTTATATTTTAAATTTAATGAAAAACCAATCGAAACAGTTGAATGGGCTTGCAAAACATATTCCATTGTGCCCGGAATGGGGGTTATTAGCCAGAGGCGACACTCGTTGGTTTTGATTTGAAGTTCATGGTGTCAAACTGATATTATTTGAATTAAACAAAATTAAAAAAATAAAATACAGTATAAATAAGCCTAGTATACCGAACCCTAATTCTCTTATACACAGCCGCCGTTCAAAACAAATTCACGGCCGATATCGTGCTATTTTCAATCATTAATTACTTGCATTCCACACAATATTATCCCAATCTCCTAAAGCAAATATGAAAGAGCAACCTAAGATCTTCCTATATGGATTTGATCATTTTTCGTCGACTGTCGAGCGAGAATTTTGAACCCAAATGTCCCGACGTCGCACGAGTTTTTTGGGCTCATATGGGCTTTGACCTGGCAGCGACGGATGGAGGAGAAAGGCACCGGAATGGCGGAGCTCGTGGACGCTGGCGATGGACGACCGGAGGTGCCTAGAGGCGGCACGACGATGACCTAGGTTTTAAAACAGGGTACGGGTTCGAACTGAACCTGGTACAGGAAAGCAATGTTAAAGATGGATTAAACAACCACGTTTTTCAAACGTTACAAGAAGGGTAATCTTTTTTTTTTTTTACTTATTTTAGTGTAAAAACATAGTATTTTCAGAAAGGATAAAAATATAAAAATAATATTATTTTCAGAATTGATAAAGAATATGAATGCATTATTTTCAAAAATATAAAATTAACATTGTTTTGAAATAAAAGAACGTTGTTTTTTAAAAATCGAATAACATTGTTTTGAATGAGAAAAATTACATTGTTTGAATGAGAAAATAAACATTATTTTAAAAATAGCATGATAATAAAAAGAAGATTTTTTAGATCATATACATTGTTTTAAAAATATGATTTTTGGAAATATAAAGAACAGTTTAAAAATGTTTTAAATTAAAGAAGGACATCGTTTTTGCAAAACAAAAGGACACCGCTTTGTGAACAAAAGAACATCGCTTTGTGAATATAAAAAAGGACTTCACTTTGAAATAAAAAGGAAAAGATATTGTTTTGAATATAAAATGAAAAAAAACATGTTTCTCTAAATGATATAACAATGTTTTTTGTAAGTTTAATAACAGTGTCATTTTAAATAAAATATACAATGCTTATGTAAATAAAATATACATTGTTTGTAAAATAAATTTTGCATTGTTTTGGAATTAAATAACTGTGTTAAAAATGGGATTTTTAAATATATGTTGCATTATAAAAATATGATTTTTAATGTATATACCCCGTGAAACAGACTACGATGGAACTGAATGGAAGAATAACAGTATCAGAATCATCCGTAAAGACTAACGGAGTGGAAACAAAGGTGAGAACTCCTCACTAAAATTTCTACACAGTTATTTATTTACTTTTATAACTGAAAAATATATAGAATTTCCAGTTTAAATTTGTATCAATTTAATCACTATAAAATGTACACTGTGCTTGATTAGATCACTTCCCTCGTCCACAAACCATGGACAATTTAAATTGACTGTATTGTATGTTGTTTGTGAGGTTGAAATGATTGAAAATAATGTTAACATAAATTTGGTAGTTAAAATTAGATTATGAATATTTGTTTATAATCTGAACAGTGAAATTTGGTTAAATTTATTAACCAATAATTTGTGTAAATAAGCTGTTGTTGTTTGAAAACCCCACACGGGTCAGGGGATGATAATTTTTTCACATCTCCCTTGAATTTATTTATATGTCAATCGATGGATAGACAGTCTGTGATGAGCGTTATTTATTTATTTTAATGCTCACACAGCTGTAAATTTCACTCTGGATGTGAATGGACTATTTAATGAGTGTTTGTCATTGTTGTTGTATACCTGCGGTGTATGAAATCCATATAACTGAAATTATGTGGTAATTGATTGAGTCGCATTTCGATTTAGAAATAAACAATGTTTTTATAATAAACAATATTTTAGAATAAAATAACATTATAATGTAAAAAGAACATTTTAGAATAAAATAACATTATAATGTAAAAGGTACATTTTAGAATCAAATAACATTTTAGAATGAAATAGTACATTTTAGAATAAAATAACATTTTAGAATTAAAAAGACATTTTAGAATCAAAATTAACAACTTTGTTGAAATAAATATTTGAAACCAAAATTGTCATCTTTGTGGAAATAAAATAATTGAAACCAAAATATCATTTTTTTTTTGAAATGAAATAGTTAAAAAATAACATTTTTGTTAAATAGATTTGTGTTAAAATAAAAATAACATTTTCGTTAAGTTGATTTGTGTTAAAACAAAATGTCAATTTTGCTGAGTTAGATTATTGTAAATAAATTGAAGTTATCACTTTAATTCATTTTGCTAAAATAGAATTGTTAACAAAATGAAGTTAATACTTTTATTCATTTTGTTGAAATAGAATTGTATCCAAAATAAAAGAATCATTTTTAATCATTTTGTTGAAATAGAATTGTCAACAAAATATAAGAATCATTTCAATGTAAAAGAGTCATTTTAACGTAATCGAACATTTATTATGTATATAATGTAAAGGACATTTTTATGTAAAAGAACATTTATAATGTAAATAATGTAAAAGAATATTTTTAATGTAACAGAACATTTTAATGTAAAGAATAATTTATAATAAAGAATATTTTATAATAAGGAGTCTTTTAAAATAAGAATATTTTAAATAATGAATATTTTAAAATAATATTCCATGAAGAATAAAATCATAATTTCAATGTCTGATTTTGGATGGACACAAAAATACTTAAATATGAAGCCGTGTTAAGTAGCAAACGCCATTTTAACCCGAACGGTTTATCGGTCGATTCTATTCATTTTATAAAGAATATCGGAAAGAAATGATTTTCAAAATCTAATATTTTGAAAATATTATCATTTTGTTGTTATAATGATATAGATTATTCAATTTTGATTTAAAATTGAAAATGAAGTTAGAATCGTTTTGAAACGAATTTATAAAATACCCTTTAATTGGAAATCGACGAACTATATATAATATATATTATATTTATTTAATGGCCTGAATAGAACGCGCCGCGCAGCAACCGTTCGCGAATTTCGACCATTAACTTCAAATTGATGTAACGGGAGATCCGACCATCGGATTCTCCTAAAACCGGAACCGTTGGGTTCGTGTCGAAAATAGCTTTTCAACGAATATAAAAAGTTTGAAATATAACGGTCGGATTTGGAATTATGTCCAAATCAAATTTGAAAAAGGTCGCTATGGATGCAGTTCGGTGACCGTTATTGGAAACCGACTGTACGGGCCTTGATAAAATTGTTAAAAATATGGAAAAATTATATAAAATCATAATAAATGATTTGGAAAGAATTTGGATGAAAATTCCAATTTTATAAAGAAAACGAACTAGTTATTAACTAGAATAAAAATCTAATTAATTAATATTTAATTGGAATTAAAGAGAATAAATTGAATTTTGGGTTATCGTGAACGGTGTCTTTAATAACATTGTTCTTAAACCCCAATTAGAAAAGAATAAATCTTTTAAGTAAGATTAAATAAAGTTTTCCAATTAATATTAAATTTGAATTAAATAGAATATAATTTTGGAATTTATAAATCTTTTAATTAAGATTATTATAGTTCCCAATTATATCCAGTAACTGGAATAAAATGAAATGTGAATTGGGTTTATAATGAACTGTGTTTTTAACGACATTTGTTCTTTAACCTAATTGATAGTGGAAACATAGTTTGGAACTTATAAATCTTTATTTAAGATTTAAATGGAAATGTTCCAAAGTGAAGTTTTCCAATTCAATATATTAAATTGGAAATGAATGGAATTCGATTTGGTAATAATCGAGATGAGCTTCTGTGAATGAAGATATGGGATTTAAAAGGCCTTGCCATTATTCTATTTATATTATTAGTCTGATACGGAAATTTATATCGATTATATATTGTTATGATTTCCTTGTAGATTCCATTTTTGAAAAGAAGATGAATTTGGGTTTATCGTGAATAATGTTTTAAAATAACATTTGTTCTTTAACCCAGAAAAAGATACGATTAATTTCTTAACTTTGAATAATCATTAAGTAATAGTTTTTGAGATCAAAACTGAATTAGTGTTTTAATGAATCTTAAATTAGACTAATAATGTGAATATTTTATTAAAAGAATATTCTGAATTGGAATGAGGTGTATGATGTGTTTATAACACTTGTTTATAAAACACGCGAATTATTCAGAAAGACCGGGTTTAACCCCTTCTGAATAATTACTACGACGATTAAGAGTCGAAGATTAAGACGGTGGTTGAAGACCGGAGATCTTCACATCGTTTGGGTGATTACTGATGTCTTGTTTGGGCCGTACACCTCAGACAAGGTAATAAGCGGTGATCATCCAAGCGTACTTGGAGATCGATGGGTATGCGAGGAATAAGGTGCCTCCGATTTAGTTCAGACCCAGAATGGACTTGTAAATGGATGGTATGTCTGACGTTGTATTCCTTTATGCTGTATTCATTAATCTCTGCTAAATATGTATCTGTTTGGTGGCGGAGAATTTATTCTCTTGCTTAACACCCTTCTCTGAGGCTAGAGGTTACATATTGGCAGAAATCAATGGTATGGTATGGTTTGACAATGTGGCATGTTAAGATGCAAATGATCGAGGCTTTTGTTGAAAAGCAGAGCCTTGTGGTTGATGATCAAAGCACAACCTATTTGGGCATAACTTTGTGTATAGCGTTACTTCGCGAGCTTCACACCCTAGTATGAACCAGAAAAGGGATGAGGACTGTAGGGAAATGGACATATGTTAGTTTCTAGCCAGGAGTAACGTCATGGTATGGAGCCTAGACTGTTTACTCATGTGGATGTTGCTTATTACTTGATGGATAGAGGGGCGCCTCGGATATATATATATATATATATATATATATATATATATATATATATATATATATATATATATATATATATATATCGGTCACTACGGGACCGATGGATGTTCTGGTCGACATTACTGGCCAGATTATTTTATGCCCCGTAGGGCAGGCTAACATATAGTTTATGGTCTAACTAATCATCGACGGATGACCGACCCTGTTGATAACTGCAGGTGCAGTCGCGGTTGTATCCTGAGACTCGGGCTAGAGAATCTCGAATTGGTGGGGATAACCCCTTGCCTTGGTTCATAGATGGAAACCCAAACTCCAATACACGATATTCGGATTTAGTTGTAAATATATATTATGGCGACGTAATATAATGGTACTTTACACCGCCTATGATTGATACATTTATATTCGAAGTTGATTTCTTCACTTATAGTAATAATAAAAGATGAAATTTCGTGTATCAAGCTTTTTTGGCTATTATAAGTGATAACTCTATCCTCCGACTGCGTTCGTTGTGTGATGGGACCCGAGTCTTTCAATAGCTTCATTTTTCCAAAAAACATTGCATTGTTTTAGTTTAAACAAAGGTTCACGTGGAGTAAACCCTCCCGTGATTTACCTAACTTTAAAATCAAGTTTAATAATTGTTTTGAGTTCTCACACCAGTCCCATGACTGACCTGGACTTTATTGTTTTAACCTAAACTCTGGATGCCCATATTTTCCACATGGGCAGCTAGTAGTTTTGGTTTTGCAGATATTATATTCGCAGGATTCTGGGTTACAGCTGAGGCGATATTCGGAAAGCTCTGTATCCGCGTATTTCTTTCAGTTGTATTTTGTATTATTTTTCTGCTGGTATTTAATTATAACTTAAATCTCTGTTATTTTATTACCAATGTGTAATATTTATTTATACTTTGATATATTATTGTACTCTGGTGTAATTGTTGTAATAGCAATGAAAATGTTCTTCTGTTTTGTGTTCTGATTTACCTTGTTCTCAATTCAATCCGTACTTTCCTTTACTGGGAAGTTTGGGTCGTCACAGATTCCATGTAAAATAATAGAAATAAATACTACTATCATAGTTTTATTGACATGGATGTATATGAAAGAAGTATGGATAATTCATTGCTTAAGGAAAGAGATAAAACAAATCACTTTGACAAATTGATTGCTAATAATCTAAAACATTTATGGTTCCTAAGTTAGGCAACAAATCAACGTAAACTTA
The DNA here is from genome assembly GCA_030737875.1 of Allium sativum. NCBI lineage: Eukaryota > Viridiplantae > Streptophyta > Magnoliopsida > Asparagales > Amaryllidaceae > Allium > Allium sativum. The sequence goes on along the minus strand of CM060924.1, from coordinate 170,106,116 downwards.
CAGTAATGAACAAATTAAGTCCTTGTACAGATGCATAGCTAAATTGACAAATTAGACAAATGCGACCAATTTGTGATTGAGATAACTCAAACCAAGGGTGCAGGTAATCAAAAGTAGTGAATTATGCTTTTGCACATTCTTTGTAACTATTATCCGAGACTTATTTAGAGAGCTTCCAAAAGCCGCATTTTCTTATGCTCATAATTCATTAAAGTCGCTGCAAAGGTATAGCAATACAGTATTTCAGTAATCCTATCAATTGTTGGTCCTCTAGTTAGAGTAATATACCAAAAAAATTAGAAGAAATAAGATTTTTGCATACACATGCCAATCATCAGCGACTTTCTTTTCACCAAGCCTTGTAATCTATTGATTTGTATTGTAATATTCTTTTAAGGTAATTATTATTTAGCCATGGTTTCTTCATTCTCATACCAAGATGTACAAATGATAAGGTGCAAGCAATAAAAATGCATATATTACCCGAATATAACTGTTAGGGTCCTCAAAATGGATGCCAAAGATGAATACGAGTGGGTGGCACTATAGAATTATCTAAAAAAATTAAATTGATTAGTGGTGTTTTCACGGATAACCACATGATGTAACGATAAGAATGTAGCGAGCACTAATGCCATAATACACTTATCAATATAAGCCTAGAGTAGAAAGTCTAATCGATCAAAGAATCACTGACCACTCAATACAATCAATCAGTTATTGAGACCATAAAAAAATTCTGGTATAGCGCTATGATTATTTTTAACCAATTTCAAAGATTACATACCTAAAAACTAATCATGTGAACCATCGAAGAGTGGAAATTAAGGATAGAAAGCATACTTTGGAGGAAGGGGAAATCAGGAAATTAGTAATAGCTTCGCAGGGTCAATATAAAACTTATCACCGGCAAAATATGAAGCCGCACGATTCCTAGAACCATGTTGATAGTAAAACACTATAATAAATCATAAGCACTGCAAAATACTGACTAACAAATAACATAAATTATAATTATCAAGTAAAATTTATTCTAAAAGGATTGGAAGGAAAAGCATAATATAAAAGTAACAAAACACACTAAAATGAAATATTCCAGTTCTATTTACCGTATTAATTTAGCACTCCAATAATTTAAAAAAATATTCAAACATCATGCAGAAAACAAACAAAGACCGTAACTTCCATGGTACCAATAACCCTTAAGCATACGAAGTCAGCCTGATCTACTGCATAAAAGCCAATGTTGTTGTTTTATGGTTTTCTAATCCACAAATTACATTGTACTGTTATTTAGATATCCTATAGAAGTTATCTTGATAAAAAGTAACAATACATACAATTTATACATGGTTTCACTATCATTACTTACTAAGGAGTTCAACTTGTGAACTAACAATCAGAAAAATATTTGTATTCTCAAAACATAGCATTGCCTTGTTATAGTAACTTACTCAAATCATTTCATAATGATTCTAATATTAAGACATATAGACATATAATTACACTAAGATGGACATAATATATTATAAAACATAAAATAAGAAAGGAAAAAAATTGAAATCTAACTTCTACGATAGATATGATGGTACCTTTCAAAAATATTTTGAGTATCGAACATAAAAATTGCAAATATCTGTAAGAAAAGGTTGATCAAGAGCAAGAAAACATAAAGAACTATTGATATAGAAGCATGTTCATATAGCAAGAAAGTGTAACAATTTATGTCACCAAACCCAAAAGAAGTTACAATTATTATTTGTCACTAAAACCAACGACATTTCACTCACTCACCTGCAAATATGCATGCATTATTATAGATGGGTTTAGAGTTAATAACGCACAAATAGGGAAATTGAAATTTACCCTAAGCCTGCATAAAGCCCTATTACTAAAAATTGCAATAGCTACTTTAAAATATTAGAGGTTAAAATCAACTAGTAATAATTAAAACACAACGTTGCAACAGGACTGCAGAGAGGTTCTGGAATTGGCACCCTTCAGCACGGGGAAGGAAAAAAATTTAATGATAGCCTCTCTGTATTTTACTATTTTATCAAACTTTTATTATTTATTTAACATTAGTTTTAGCTCTTGAAATTTTTTTAATACCATGCAAACTAATCATATGCTCCATGGAAATTGGAAATTAACAGATTCTGCTAAATTACAACTTACTTAAGTTTGGAGATTCCATCTAAGATAATATAATAGAAATAAAGACTACTATCATAGTTTTATTGACATGGATGTATTTGAAAGAATGTGGATAATTCATTGGTTAAGGAAAGAGATAAAAAAAATCACCTAGACTATTTGATTGCTAATAATCTAAAACATGTTTCGGCCATGGCTTCCTCATCGTCTCCATCATCCATCTCTCATCTTCCTCCTCTTTTGTCCATCTTTCCATCCAAATACAAATCTTTCCTTCTTCCTCGTTCATCATTGCCATCCTCCTCTACGTCTTATCGTCCTCAATCTTCTACTCATTCCCAATCTCTTCGTCCAACTCCATCCTTAGTTCATTATGCTCTAGCGCACCATAATCAGTCAACTTCGACTGGTTATGGCCATAATCGTCCTCCTATCCACCCAAATCATAATCTTTCTCATCTTCCGGCTTCAACGAATCAATTTTCTGCTCTTTCAGATCTACCATCTGAACCCCCGCCTCCCCTGGCCAACCAGGCTATGTCTTATGCCCAAGTGGCCAGAACTCCACCACCTACTGAGCCGCCAAAACCGCCACCGAAGAGACCCAGAAACCCATTACCCATTTTTAAATCCATTTTTCAAACTGCTAATTTTTTGAAAAATGAAAGACGCTATTTGTGATGTGCATGTAAAGGACATATGGCAAAGAATTGTAGGGAACTAACAATATGTTATTATTGTGGTTTTTTTGGACATGCAGCTCCACGTTGCCCAAGCAAAAATTAGACGCATCCACGCTTCGTCTTCTGAACAACATCAAGGCAAAATGAATAATGACAGGAAAGTACACTAGGTCCCAAGAAAATCTGCTCAAAACGTAGGGCCGTCACACCACACATCTCCTAGAAAAGCCACCTGTCACCATTGTTACCACAACTTTTTAAATCCTAACCCTAAAACAAACGTTAATCATCATTCTCCACAGTCTTTCTCCTCAAAAACTAAAGCTCCAATTCTCTATCGTATGGAGGATTCCATTAAATGCATCTCGACCACTATCCTCAACGGAAAATGGAGCATCGAATCTCTCCACTATTCATTTGAAAAGACTTAGCGACCTGACCGCTAGCCAATGACGATGATTAGCAACAATTCCTTCCTTGTTTACTGTCCCTCTTACCTATCACGTGACCACACTCTTCACCTTAAGATCCTTACTAAACCTGAAACTGCAATCAATTTGGATGCTTGGGATGATAACATAAGTGAACCAGAACCAGCTCTAGAGGCTGAATCTTTGGCTAAAATTGAAGGTATACCTGAATTCCTAAAACATAATGAAGATGCGGTGGCAGAGACACTGAAGCCCATGGGGAGAGTCCTAGCATTTGACGACTGTGATTGGTGCCACATGGATCATCGCCAATTTCTAGTCAAAATTCAATTTTTCGAAGGTATTGGTGCAATAATCTCCTTTGCAGCTTACTTTAACAAAAAAATCCACATTTTTAAGGTGAAACGATGCAACCACTCGCACCCTAGCACAAGACCTGATCAAGTGTTCCTGGGTAACGATGATGAACAGATTGTACCGTGCATGCACGAAAACCACTCACCAATGGACACTGAAAAAAGAATTGATGTTATGATCGATGAAGCAGCCATGCTCCCCCTCTTCCAACTTTTTTCCATGAAAATATGTTCAATGACTTTTCCAACCCAAACCCACCTGATTTCGAATCCCACGAAGTCAATCAACCAGACCCTTTTGAAGTTGATCAAGTAATGGAAGACAACTCAAACATGCCTCAAAACCAACTTATTCCCTTTCCATCCGATACCTTTGCTCCGCCATTTAACTTCACTATCCTTCCCATCCAATCCATTCCATTCCATCAATTGAAACTCCCCCTCCGTAATCTCCACAGCAGCAACACTGGATGGATGATCAAGATTGGCCTCAATATCTTTCTCCAATCTTCGTTTGTCGTAGTGCCAGACACAACAATCCCAACACATTTGGTAGAATTTTAACACTTGTTGGTTTTTCATCATCAAATAAATGTTTAAACAAAAGAATTGCGGGTTGTATAGGTGTGAGTTTGTGTGACTCACATTATCATGCCATGCATGCATTAGAACATGAGCATATCAATAAGCATCAATGAAACTAGTCACGTGGAATGTACGTGGTTTGGGCGACCACTCAAAATGCCATGCAATTAACCTTGTTTTATCCCCACTTAAGTTAGATATTTTAATGCTTCAAGAATCAAAATTAGTTGATCCCACCAATTATCACTTCAGACTTATAGGTGGATCATTCCTAACTGGACGGATCTACGTTAATGCCATTGAATCAAGGGGAGGTCTTATAACATTTTGGAATGAATCTGTTTGGTCCCTTTATCAATCTTTCTCTAACCAATCTACCTTACATGTTGCCCGTAAACACATCGCTTCGAACACTATCTATTTCTTCTCAAATATTTATGGTCCTCAAAATACTCATGAAAGAATAAATCATTGGGAACATTGTAAACATCTTGCAAATTAGTTTAATGGTCCATGGATCATTAGTGGAGACTTTAATACCACAAGATCAGTTTTCGAAAGAAATACTGGCAACATGTCATCAGGTTCTGAAGCTTTTAATGCATTTATCTTTGATTGTGGTTTAATTGACCCCGCTATCAGTAACCGTTCATACACTTGGTCAAGCCATAGACCAGATCCTACTCTTGTCAAGCTTGATAGTTTCCTTTTCAACTCATCATGGGAAGATCAATTCCCTTTATCAATGGTCTATGGTCTTGCCTCCATTATCTCTTATCACTGTCCCATCCTTTTAGATACTGGTTCACTTAACTTATCCAACCGTCCCATCAAATTTGAATGACTCTGGTTCCTTGAACCATCTTTTTCAGATTTTGTCAAAACTGTCTGGGCCCAACCTGTCCAAGACCAATCTGCGGCCCATCGCATTGTTTAAAAACTAAGATCATTGAGAAAATTAATTAAAGCTTGGGCCAAATAAATTTAGGGATCCATTCGATCACGTATTTCTGAAATTAAAGATTCTATATTGGACCTCAACATCATTAAAGAATCTTATCCCTTGAATAATGATGAATTTTTGTTGAAAAATCTTGAAAATGAATTAGTCAGACTCTTTAAACAAGAAGAAATTGGGTGGAAACAAAGATCAAAAGCCAAATGGATTGAAGAAGGTGATCGTAATACCGTTTACTTTCATCGGCTAGCAAAAGGTAGAAAACAATCATCCATTATCTCAAAAATAATTCACAATGATCAATCGATGGCTGATCAGACCACCATTCTTCATCTCTTTTCAAACTGCTATCGGTCAATCCTTGGCAATGCTCCTCCTCTTTTGCCATCCACTGACTGACGTCATCTATACCCTAACCCCTCTTCCCTTTCAGTCGATCAACCATTTATTGAAAATTTGATTTGGGCCGCAATCAAAGAAATGGATGATGATAAGGCTCCTGGGCCTGATGGATTTGGGCCATCCTTTTTTTAAACATTTTTGGCCCATCATTAAACGGGATATCATTGATATGTGTATGGAATTTTATGAAAACCATAATCAAATACCCAGATTAAACTATGCTAAAATCGTCCTCATTCCCAAATTCGTTGGTGCTAACTCTCTTTCAGCCTTTCTCCCTATCAGTTTGCTTAGTATTTCTTTCAAAATCATTACCAAATTGCTTGCAAATCGTCTACAATCTATCATTTCCCCTCTCGTTGGTCCTGAGCACTCAACTTTCATCTATGGCCGAAACATTTTAGACTTCGTTGCAGCTACACAAGAAGTGGTATCCTTCTGTCACAACACCAAAAACCCTAGAGTTATCTTGAAATTAGATTTTTCCAAAGCTTTTGATTCTGTCAATTGGGATTTCATTATGCAGATGATGAAACATAGAGGCTTTCCAGCTAGATGGTGCAATTGGATAGAAAACATTTTGAACACAAGTTTCTCATCCATCATAATTAATGGTGGTCAGGCAGCTTAATTAAATCAACCAGAGGGCTTAGACAAGGAGACCCATTATCCCTACTCAAATTTGTCCTTATAGCTGATGTATTTAATCAAATGATGAAAAAAAGCTATCGCCAATAATCTCTTTGATGGTATTCATCTCCCAAACTCTACAATTTCAATCACTAACTTGCAGTTTGCTGATGATACCATTATTTTCTCCTCTCCTGACCTCAAGCACATCCACTGCCTCAAAGTCCTATTGTATGTCTTTCAATTAATCTCTGGCTTGTCAATCAACTTCTCCAAAAGTTCAATCATCATATTGGGGAATTCTGATCACTTGAGTCATGCAATATCCTCTCTCCTTAATAGTACCATTGAACATTTTCCCATTTCTTATCTTGGCATTCCCCTTAGACCATCAAAACTTCTGAAAAATGATTGGTATCCTCTCATTCATACGATAGAATCTCGACTAACTGCATGGAAAGCCAGCTCTTTATCTTATGTTGGACGTCTTGTACTTGTAAAATCAGTGCTTTCTGCAATTCCCTCTTATTGGATGTCTTTTCGTAAGCTTCCTAAATGGGTAATTAACAAAATTGATTCAATTAGAAGATCCTTTTTATGGAATGGCAGCAATATCAAAAGACTTGTTAATTGGTGAACAATATGCTTACATATCAATCAGGGAGGTTTAGGCATTGTTAACCTATCAAACTTCAACATAGCACTTCTTTCAAAATGGATTTGGCACCTAATCTCCCCTGAATGTTTTATATGGAAATCTTGGGTTCTTTCTCTTTATTATTCCTCCAATCCCCATTTTGTTTTACATTTTTCCCATTCATCTAAACCATCTCCTTTTTGGTCTGGTGTTATCTCATCCTTATATAGAATTAAAAATCCATTTCATGTTAAATTGGGCAATGGTTCTTCATGTCTATTCTGGTTCGACATTTGGTTTGGTGAGCTTCCCCTATCAATTCATTTCCCTGCTCTTTTCTCCACCGCCAATCATTTGTTTACCTCTGTTGCTTCATTATCAACTTATGGTCCTTTCTGCCTCTCCCCCTCTTCAATATTTGGCACCCCAATATTCCTTAACCTTCTCTTAGTGGCAAGTTTGTTTCGCCAAATACAATTATCTGATTGCCCTGATTGTTATTTTTTGGCTTTATCCCCGTCTATAGGCTTTTATGTTTCATCCCTATACCACTTCCTCAAATTTACTGGGAGATTATTCAACCATTCAAGAGTTTGGAAGTAGAAATTACCCCCAAGAGTGATCTTCTTTTAATAGTGCCTCATTCATGAAAGAGTTATCACCAGAGCCAGCCTCTACAGGCATAATTTAATATCAAACCCTAATTGTGCCTTATGTTGCAAAGAGGAAGAAAATTTATATCACTTATTCTTTGACTGTGATATATCATACCCAATTTTTGCTGCAACTAGTGTACATCTTCTTGGTCGCATCCCTGATATATCATCTGTTTTTGACTACTAGCAGCATAACCCGATGGATCCCTCTCTGGATTCTTTTTAGCCATTTATTGTTGGTGCATATGGAAAGAAAGAAATGCCTCTGCATAGGATAAACCTCGTAAACACTTTGATGGATTATGCAAACTGATTATTCATCTTTATCATAACTGGACAGGTTCAGCAGCTTAGACACAATTCAGGTTGGCTATGCCTCTTCCAGATAGCCTCGCTGAGTCTGTTGGGTCAAATCAAGGAAGCTCTAGTCCGGATTAGCACTAATAGAATACACCAGTGCAACTTAAAAGATTTAGTGGTGAAGTGCAGTTTATCCATGTACATTATAGTATGCATATATACGATGTGTAGGTTTTTGAAGGTTGTTATGCTTTAAACATTGCTCGTTCAGTTTGGTCAGCCACCAGCTGGGCTTGTCAATTGGATTATCTACTAATTATATACAATATATTAATCGGCTGTGTAGCGCCACACTATCCATCCGTCTTCCTCAAAAAAAAAAAAAAAAAAAAAATCTAAAACATTTCTAGTTCCTAGGTTGGGCAATAAATCAACGTAAACTTACAGTAATGTACAAATTAAGTCCTTGTACATATGCATGGCTAAATTGAAAAATAAGACAAATGCAACCCATATGTGATTGAGATAACTCAAACCAAGGGTGTAGGTAATCAAAAGTAGTGAATTATGCTTTTGCACATTCGTTGTAACTAATATCCGAGACTTATTTAGAGAGCTTCAAAACGCCGCATCTTTTTTATGCTCATAATTCATTAAATAGCTGCAAAGGTATAACAATACAGTATTTCAGTAACCCTATCAATTGTTGGTCCTCTAGTTAGAGTAATATAAAAAAAATTTAGAAGAAATAAGATTTTGGCATACACATGCCAATCATCAACGACTTTCTTTTCACCAAGCCTTGTAATCTATTAATTTGTATTGTAATAATCTTTTAAGGTAATTATTATTTAGTTAAGGTTTTCTCATTATCATACCATAATGTACAAATAATAAGGTGCAAGCAATAAAAATGAATATATTATCCGAATATACATGATAGGTCCTCAAAATGGATGCCAAAGATGAATACAAATGGGTGGCACTATAGAATTATCTAAAAGCAATTAAATTGATTAATGGTGTTTTCCCAGATAACCACATGATGTAACGATAAGAATGTAGCGACCACTGATGCCACATTAAACTTATCAATATAAGCCTAGAGTAGAAAATTTAATCAAACAAAGATTCACTAACCACTCAATATAATCAATCCGTTATTGAGACCATAAAAATATTCTGGTGTAGCATCATCATTATTTTTGACCAATTTCAAAGATTATATACCTAAAAACTAATCATGTGAACCATCGAAGAGTGGACATTAAGGATAGAAAGCATACTTTGGATGAAGCCGCATGATTCCTAGAACCATGTTGATAGTAAAACACTATAATTACAATATAAGATAAATCATAAGCACTGCAAAATGCTAACTAACAAATAACATAAATTACAATTATCAAGTAAAATTTATTCTAAAAGGACTGGAAGGAAAAGCATAATATAAAAGTAACAAAACACACTGAAATGAAATATTCTAGTTCTATTTACCGTATTAATTTATCACTCTAATAACTTAAAAAAATTCAAGCAGCATGCAGAAAACAAACAAAGACCATAACTGGCAAGGTACCAATAAACCTTAAGTATACGAAGTCAGCCTGATCTACATTATAAAAGCCAATGTTGTTGGTTTATGGTTTTCTAAACCACAAATCACATTGTATTGCTATTTACATATCCTATAGAAGTTATCTTGATAAAAGTAACAATACATATAATTTATACATGGTATCACTATCATCACTTACTAAGGAGTTCAACTTGTGAACTAGCAATCAAAAAAATATTTGTATTCTCAAAACATAGCATTGCCTCGTTATAGTAACTTACTCAAATCATTTCATAATCATTCTAATATTAAGCAGCATAGACATATAATTACACTAAGATGGACATAATATATTATAAAACATAAAATAAGTAAGAAAAAAAATTGAACTCTAACTTCCACGATAGATATAATGGTACCTAACAAAAATATGCTGAGTATCGAACATAAAAAGTGAAAATATCCGTACGAAAAACTTGATCAAGAGCAAGAAAACATAAAGAACTATTGATATAGAAGCATGTTCATATAGCAAGAAAGTGTAAATATGCATGCATTATTATAGATGGGTTTAGATTTTATAACGCACAAATAGGAAAATTGAAACTTACCCTAAGCTTGCATAAAATCCCTATTACTGAAAATTCCAATAGCTACTTTAAAATAATAGTGGTTAAAATCAAATAGTAATCAATAAAACACGACATTGCAAAAGGACTGCTGAGAGGTTCCAGATTTGGCACCCTTGAGCATGGGGAAGGAATTTTTTTAAAAGATAGCCTAAAGAATATTTTCAATCTCGAAAGAATGAAATCATGAAACAATAAATATGGTTGGAGAGAGATGAAATTAATATGAGGAGACAAAATCTTTTGGAGTACCAGATCAAATGTCACTTGTAGACAAATCTAGCGTTTCAACATGAAGTCTCATATCATATCTCCATTTGAGAAATGCTTCTCGTTATGTCATTACGAGACGGTAAAATTATATGTTCCAATGAATTGTATTTACGCTCTCAAGTGATAAATTGGTCATAGCACGATCAGATGTTTATAAACAGTGAACAAAACTAAACATACAAACATTTGAATCTAACTTTTACACAGCCAAATCCAGGAATAAAAAGTATATTCGCGTATGAATTTCAACCACTTGTCCATTTTATTCAGCTTTGGGGTAAATAAATATTGACTGTCAGCAAAGCTAAAAAATATTGAGTTTTGATTGTCAACAATTTGAAACCACAACATAGGGAGAGAAATGAAGAGTTTAGACTATGAACATTGAAGTTTAGTTGTTTGACCTTGTAAATAACATAAACATATCCAAGTTCATATTTAGTGAGCAATAAAGTCATTTTATTTATATATTATATTGTATTTGTGATCATTAATCAACTAATATCAAAAGTGCTATAAAATTTAATTATTCCAATTCTAAAAATGTAAAATCCAGTTGATTCTTCCGAAGGTAACGCTGTAATTACATATAATTTTATTTATTGCTAGAACTATAAATAATAATTTATGTATTATAACTTAATTTCAGTAATCAGGAACAAAACATCAGTTGAAAATGGAATGTCCCATTGATTGCTTCGTATAAACCGTATTCTCCTACCATAATTTGTCAAAAGCAATAGTCAAAAAAGCATACGAAGATGGTTAATTTAGGAAAATTTATACACATAAAAATAATAGATTTTGGATTTAATTACCTCTAAAGCAGGCATGAATTCAATGTCAGAAGGGTGGAGTTTCGTAATTCATCATCGCCATGGACATTGAGATTTAGGCGATACTCGTGGATGTCGAATGTTAACTTTATGGAGATATGGTTTGTTGGCCTACATTGGGAACAACGATGGGATTTCGCACACCATTAGGTTTTCTTCTAGTGTTTTTTGGTATTATTGGAGCAGACTCAAAGAGGATAAATAACCATCAAAGAGCAACATTTGAGGCAAAATCAAATGAATGCTTCGGATATCACTACTTTTGTAGTTGCTTTATGAAAGAATGGACATGTGTCGAATAAATAAAGAAGTGGATTCTCCTTTTCTATTTAAGTAATAGAATATTCTCAATTATCACTAATTCTAAAAAATAATATAACCCTAATTCCATCATAAATATTTTTACTGTTTATTTAAGATGATTTTAAAAAAATATTAAACTCTTCATATTAATATAAAATCACGATGGATGGCAGAATGATGATAGATAATGAAGATGGTCGTGAAATAATTGTCAATTCAAAGATATTATAATAATTGTTCAACCATCATGAGAATCTAAATAAAATCTCCCTCCTGTTGTGAAATATGTTGTAGTCACAACTCATCACAGTTTCAAAATCTAATATTAATTTTGATGAATTATAAATACAGTTTAATTTGGATGTTGGTTTCAATTTCTGAATGAATAATCAATAGATAACTTTAAAAATGAAAATCAATTACAAGAGGGATTTAAAATGATTTATAAAAGACAAGGGAGATAAAAGAATATATATGTACAGGATGGGAATCAGAATCAATACCACTTGTTGTCTCAATTAATGAGGATTTAACATGACACTGGAGACGAACAAGGATATCTCAAACAACAGAATTTTTATCACAAAGCCCAAGCAGACACGACTAACAAATCAAGCAAACTAAGAGCATTTATTAGAGCAACAATTAATATTTCATCGAAAACAAGCAATCATCAAAAACATTTTCAAAAGCAGTATCAGAGCAGCACAGAAACCAATATAAAAACAGCCTTGACAAGAAGATGGTCACAAAAGGTGATTCATGATCCAAGATTAAAATACATTTTATTTGAAATCATTTGAGGAAATATGAAAATCTCAAGATTCAATGAATCAATCATACCAGATTATAAATTTCAGATCCAAGATATGTGTGTGATTCAATAAATCAATAATTTCAAATGATATTAAACAAACAAGTATTCATGTCAAATGATCATGAAATAACAGAGAGTTTCAGGACCAGATTTTCAAAGAAATTTTTACAAGTATTTTTGACAAGTACTAGAGTAATTTTCAGATTATTTACATCAGGCATGAGAGATAATTCATAATTCAAAAAAAAATTATGAAATGATTTATTAAAATCAATCAATGTCAAGTTTGAGATATATTGTATCAGTCACACAAGTTTAATAATTTCAAATCTAAGAGGTTTGTGAGATTCTAAATATTAAGAATTTCAGATGATTTCAAATAAACAAATTCCAAATAAAATGATCATGAATATAAGATGAATTCAAGATGTAAACAATGATTCAAGGCAAATGTTTCTCAAGTCAAAAATAATCAAGCTAATCTAAAAAATAATGAAATTATCACAACTTAGAAGTAGTAGTGTGCTGTAATGAGTATATTATTTCAAGCCTTTCCAAAATGAATTAGAAGAAACTCAAAACAGCAAAGGTGTGTGAAATTCCATTAAATTTTCAGATCTTCAAAAAATTTAGAATTCAAATTAACAGTGTTCAAGATTTGATAAGAATATAACAACACTGTTAGGAATTCAGAAATCGGAAAATAAACTTTAAAACAATTGCAGATATTTACAAGTTTAAATTCAAGATCTGGAAGTGACTAAAATATGAGGGTTTTATTTAAACGATGCGAATTTCCAGAAAATCATGAATTCTGCAATTTGAAGTAAGAAAGCACAGAAATAAAATATGGCAGTGTAAAATCAAATAAGCATAAAAAGAAGAAGAGGTAGAGGGAGGAATAAACAAGGAAAAAACAATATTTACAAAGATGAGTTCAGAGATCATATCTAAAATCGATGTGAACCAGAATCTCTAAATCAACGGATTTGGCTAAGGAAATGTGAATGGTTCAATGATATGAGGCAGTTTGATTACAGTTTATCTTTCGCAAAGCAGTTCCTCAGCCTCCTCCAGTACCTAACTGTTTAGGGGATTGAGTGGTCTAACAAAATTAGTAAAACCACTCACAGTTTTGTTAAAATCTTTCGGTATCCAAACTTGTTTGTATAATAATCCATTTGAATCTACCTTTGTGCCTTTAATAACCCAAATCTGTTTGAATTTAGTCCAAGTTGTTTTATTACTTTTTGGGATCCAAGAATGTTTAAATGGATTGATACAAAACAAATTCCCATCTCGATTACGAATTAAAAATCCTTTGAAATTATCAGAATTTAAATTTGCAAAACAATTCTTTTCAAAACAGTTTGTGGGACTTTTAAACTCATTGATTTTCTCATAACAACTGTATTTATTTCCAGTAGATTTTTTTTTTCAATAACATATTCAACGACTTTCTCCAGTTGACAAACGTTCTAAACTCAATTCAAGATCATTGATTTTGGATTTAAGATCATGGTTTTCTTTGATTAAATCTGAACAACTATTATTAGTGATCTCTCTTTCAGTATCATGTTGCTTCAAAACCAAATTCTCCTTTCAAGTAATTTAATCTTGGCTTGGGATTCAGAGATTTCAAATTCAAAAAGTTTTTGTTTTTCAAAATGAGATTTTACAAAAACTTTGAATTTCTCAATTTCTTGTTCAAGTTTATTCATAGTTGATTTTGTTTTCAACAAGTTAACTTTTTCAAAAAAATTATGTTTGGAATTAATATTATCCAACTCCTTTTACAAAGAATTATTTTTTTGAATTAGTTCATCTTCGTAACTTTTCAAAATCAATTTTTTTTCAAGTTTTTTAATCATTAAGACGAGCTAAATAAATTTTCAAATTCATAAAATCATTATAATCAGAGTTTTCAGGTTTTAATTTCAAAACATTTTTTTTCATCGTAACTCAGAGTTTTTAGATATTAGAATTTTATTTTTCCACTGGGGACGATTGACAGTTTTAGTTAAATTATTGCAGAGAGAAACTAATTCTTCATATGAAAAATCTTCATTGTCCGAATCATCATTAATTACTCCAATTAAGCACTCATCTGAATCTGAGTTGGCAATTGTGGGTTTTGAGCAGTTGTCTTCCTTTCGTCCATACAATGTATTGAGAGTACTCCAGATTTCATGTGTAGTTAAACAATGGGAGATAAGGCTATATTGGACATTATTAATATAAGAATATAAAGTATGAATAACATGAGAGTTAAATCCAGTATCATTCCTATCTACCCAATTATATCCATTAATACCAGTATCCCGACATTTAATATCAACAGACTTCAAATATGACTCCATTTCTATTTTCCAACTGAAAAAATCTGTACCAACAAAAATAGTTGGAATACGACTGAACTGACTCTCTATGGACTGACAACTGAGGATCACATTACTCTAGAGTTAATGAAATACATGCTCTAATACCACTTGTTGGATCTAGATTAACCCTAGAGGGAGGTGAATAGGGTTTATTGAATTTTATCACTGAGTTCAAATCTTACGAGATATTAAAATAATAATCAGAACATATAGCAGTAGAGAATATAAGTGTAGAAAGTAAATGACACATAGATATACCCAGCATCGGCAAGATCCTGCCTACTGCTGCATTCCTAAGGTTTCTACTAGGTAATAGAACAGATCCTGCTTACAAGACCAAGTAAACTCGTGAACCCCTCGCTCCTATTCTAATCCTACGCTCAAAACCCTAGACTGATCTATATCCCCTATATCATATTTCCCCGGATTACAACCCCGTAACCCATAAACCCTAGTTTTTACAGACTCTAGAAACTGCTAGATTTTTCAGACTCTAGTAACTGATCGATGGTTCAAAAGAAAACAAGAAAATACAAGGTAGATTAAAAAACAATAAAAACCCCCTTTTAACACAAATGAACTAGGCCGACCAACCCTTTTATGTGTGCACCCTTCTTTCACTTCCCGATCTCATTCCTCTTTGGGAATTAAAAATGGTGGCGGCTTCTTAAACTAGGGTTTTCTCCAAATCCTCAAATCACAATGCTTAATTGAATCAAATTTGTACCTCTGATGCTCGAGTCTTTGTGGCTTTCTGATGCTTCGATTTGGGATGATGGTGATCGAAAAACGATGGATAAATCAGTGAGTTTTCTTTGAATTTTATTTTTTGATTTAGCTCTGGTTTTTCGATACCTAGCCGATGGTGAATAAGTGGTTATTTATAGGATAACGAAACCCTAAATCGAGTCTGATTTCATTTAATGACTTTGTCTGATTCACGGTTGATTCCCCTTTCTGATTGGCCCGATTTAAATTGCTTGATGAATCTAGACTTGATTTTTTTCGTCTTCGATGAATCTGGACATTGCTGAAATGAATATAATTTCCCCCCTTTGAAATTGTTTGTTGCCTTAAATGAATTACGTGATTGAATGTCTAGTAAAGACCATGATTTATTGCTAAGAAAAAACTTGATGATATTTGGAAAGAATTTGAAACATGAATTGGTTTTCCTTCATAAAACATTTCCCTGGTATTTCTGGAAACATTCGAAATTGTTCTTGCCCAAAATGGATTGTGGTTTTCTACAAATGATTTGGCCAAAAACTGGAAAGAGATGAATGACTAAAAACAATTTCTGGTATAACCATTCCCTGCATTCATTTGCCAAATAATTCACTGAATTTCTTTGCCAATAATTTGACCATGAATTTTGAAAATTTCTTTTCCAAGGCAGTTTTCTAATTTCTGGGACACATTTAGCCATGTATGAAGATACTTCTGAAGCTATTAAATGTTTTTTCGTGATTTTTGTATCATTATCCATACACATTTGTATCTTCTGTGAATACTAACATCAAATCCGTTTGCTATGTCTGAACACTATGTTGAGCAGATTTAATTACTTGATAAGAACAGATATTACCCTGATCATATTCATACTGCTGCTCTGTCTTGCTTCATTGTTGTGTACATTCATTTGCTAAGCACAATGACTTGACATGTTAGAGATGCCCCTGTTTTTATCACCATTGTTGTTTTGTAGTGGCTGAACTATTATTGCTGAAACCATTTTGACCTCTGCATGTTGAATAATTTAAAGCTGCTGCTAACTCAATTCTATGACCCTTGTTGTATATGTTTGAGTTACACAATGTCCTCGACATTCGAGATTTCTTTGCCTTTACATGCACTTGAGTTTGCTACTTCTTATTGTTGATTTGGGTTACCTATAACATCACCTGTATTTGTCATCACTGCATCTCTTTAAAACTGTGCACACATGATGTATAACACCCCATGCTGATTTGCCTTCACCATGTACCTGTGTTGAGTTTGTTCTTGGCTTGTATACATTTTGTGCTGCATCCATTGTTGTGCACCATGATTGTTGCTGCTGCACCCATATATTTGAAACTGTTTGCATATGTGCTCGGCCATTCCTGTATTGTTGACTGGCCATTGTTGTTGAACTGCCTCGACCACTTTGACTTGTTCACCCTGTTCTTATGCATGCTTTGAACACTATCATGTCACTTGTGCACGACTCACCTTGTATACATATATGTATATATACATGTGTGTATATATATGTGTGTGTGTATATATGTGGCTATTCGTATGACTAATATGAATATATTTATCAGCAGACCGCTACACTATGTTGGGGATGCTCAGAATCAGCTAATGGTTCTGATCAGCAAACTGGTGCAGTGTGTTGAGGCTGATCCGTGAGAACTAGAGTATACAGTCTGCCTTGTGGTATTTACAGTGTGTCATTGTGAATATCACAAGCTGTCTAGACATGGATGGATGGATATATAAATCAGATCAAGTCATGAAAAATGATGAGGAACACATCAAAAATTCTGAGGCAAATAAATTTTTAAAATAAAAATTATATCTACTAGAATTTATAAAATATTTCTGTTCCAGATATTGTGTATGTGTTTCTGTGTGTTACAGGTGTGGATGACTGGACTGACTAAAAGCTGTGAAGACAGAAGATGAAGCGGTTGTGTCAGTGAGTGTATGTACTAGTGAGTGCCTGTATATATGAACTTGTACAAATATTGACCGAGTGTTAGAGTGTTGTAGTGAGGAGATTTGTATATGAAATCGAAAGGAATTGTATACAAATGAAATATGTAATGTATTGTAATACTGAGATGTACAAATAGCGGAGTTATAAAATTGTACTGTTTAAATGTTGAAATAAAATATTGTATTTAAATAAAATATTGTTTGATTATTTGAATTCTTGTACAGTCGTATTCTATTTAAATATCAATATTATATTCTCGTATGTGATGTATATATGAAACAGCACACTAACAAACACATTTATAATAATATATATTTGTTTGTTATCATTAAAAAAAATCATATAATTGTTATATACAACAACGTTATATACAACAATGGATAGAGGAGATGACAATGAGGAAATCATCGAAGTGGTCACTCCATGGAAGTTAGTTGTTGACGGTGCGATGAACAAGTATTGCTCAGAAGCATGAGTAGTGCTTGAGACTCCTAAAGAATGTTCGCTATGCTATGCCTTGAGATTAGAATTTCTGTCCCCAAATTAAGAAGCAGAATATGAAGCCCTGATTGCAGGATTGAGAATTGCAAGGAAATTACAGTTAAAAGCCTTACACATTTCCAGTGATTCACAGTTGGTAGTATGTCAAGTCAAGAGAGAGTTCCAAGCTAGGGGTGGAAACTTACCAGCTTACATATAAAAGGCTTGGGAACTGATCGATTACTTCGAATACTATACTATCTCACATACGGGAAGAGAACTTAAAGGCAGATTCACTTCCAAAGCTCACCAGCAAGGGGAATGCATAGTTGTTGGGGATAGTCCCAGTTGAAGTTCTTTTGAACCCCAACATTTACGACCGCGATATAGATTGGATCTTGGAAATTGCTATGGAGCCAAGTTCATGGATGACTCTAATCAAAGATTATCTACTCAGAGGGGTGCTTCCAGGTGATTGTAAAAAGAGAACAAACCTACTCAAAAAAGCTCCTTTATATCTTATTTATGATGGTCGGTTATACAGGTGAGGCTTCTGTATGCTTATGCTTCGTTGTGTCACCAAAGAGGAATCGAAATCAATCTTGGAAGAATTGCATGAGGGAGAGTGTGGAGGAAACGTTGGAGGTCAGACATTAGCCAAGAAAGTTCTGCAATACTGTCACTTCTAGCTAGATTTGAACTTAGATTCCATGACTTATGCTAAGAAATGCGACAAATGCAAGCGATTCACTAAGATTCCGAGAGCACCAACTACTGAATTAACTCAAATGGTCAGCCCATGGCCATTCGCCGTTTGGGGCATCGATCTAATCAGAGTAGTACCTACTTCAAAATCCACTTTCGAATACACCATTGTAACTGTCGATTAGTTCACTAAGTGGGCCGAAGTAGAGTCACTAGCCACAATCACCTCAAAGAAAGTCGTCAACTTTGTTTGGAAGAACATTGTTTGTAGGTTTGGTGTGCCACATAAGATAATCACAGACAATGGGACACAATTAAACAGTGAGGAGTTAAAAGAATTCTGTGCCAAATATGAAATTCGAAAAAGTTTTGCAGTAGTGGCCCATCCGCAGGCCAACTAGCAGGTAGAAGCAGTGAACAAGATCATAAAGTCAACCATCAAAAAGTGTCTTGTGAAAGCTAAAGGTGGTTGGGTAGACGAGTTTCCGCTTGCAGGATTACCGCACCACTCATAAAACTGCGACTGGGCACACTCCGTTCTCTCTAGCATTTGGATTTGAAGCTATCATCCTGGTAGAGCTGGAAGTTCCCACTCACCGCAGAATTCACTTCAACCTGGAAGAGAATGAAAAGCTGCAGCTGGAAGCACCTGATAAGCTCAAAGAAAGAATGAATGAAGCAAAACTCAGAGTTGCTGCTCATCAGAGAAGGATAGCCAGACACTTTAATTCCAGAGTCAAACAAAAGACCTTTGAGATCATGGACCTGGTATTAAAGAGAGTGATGACAGGGACAAGAGTCTTTGACCCAAATTGGGAAGGATCCTTCATTATAAGTCAAAAACTCTTAGATGGCACCTTCAGGCTAAAAACAATAGCTCAAATCCCCAGGGCATGGAATAACAACCATCTCCACCGTTACTTTACCTAATTTTGCATTCATGTTTCTGTAAAAAGTTTTAGATACTTTCCATGCATTGTAATCAAACTTTGTATATATGAATGAAAGTAGTAAAGTTGCTTGCCTAAATCACACATTTGCGAACTCTTGTTTAGTTATTTAAAGTTGCTAAAATTGATTTTGACTGCAGGCAATCGAACGATTGCTACTAACACCCCGATAGGACCTGGCACTACTACAAAAGTGGGCATATTCGACACTAATTTGTGTGCATTGCTGAAAAGTGCGGCGAAAGTTATGCTTTCTTTGATCTTCTGCAATAGTATTCATATGTTGTTGCATTAAAAATGAATGCACTGTTGCGGTTGGAATTTTTGTGTTGTGACATGCAACACCAGTTCAAAGTGTAGCCTTACATAAATATGTGTCCAGGTCAGCGATCCACGTGATCAGTTGAACCAAATAAATAACAGTAGATGTTATTTAACCCAACGGTTCAAATCAATTCCTCCTTCCTATGTAAACATTACCCCCATCATCCAATCAATGATAGGCACCTGTTATGTGAAATTTTGGTGCAATCTTCCCCCTTCACGAAATAATGTAAAAATAATCCGGTCAATCCTAGGTTCTTCTTCTCTATCATCTAATCGTTTTTTCCTTTTTTTTACTATTGACAAAAAAATTAAACCTAAATTCACATCTATCAACTCCTGCACCATAACTTCAATTTAATTCCTTCTCTCAGTTCGAAAGCTTGTCAAAAGCATCATCTCGTCTTACAAATCAGTACCGATGCCCATATTTGTCACGCTGAATTCAGTTGCACAGAAAACCAAGGAAGCTACACAAGCTTGGCCAGATCAATTCATACCATCGAAACTCCTTCCAGTAATGTAACAAATCTGAGTCTTTCTTGCCCCAAGTTTCAGTGCATAGCTGTTGTAGAGATAGCCCCTTCGAGAGATGAAGCAGTAGCAAGGAACCTTAATTATTGGTAATCAGGTTAGCATTCAGGTAATTCTTCCCATTAGTGATGTGTGATTTGCAGTAATTACAATTATATCATTAATCCCTCCATTTTAGAAAATTTTCTACTGAATTTTAGGAACATTGTATCAGGATCTCTTTAAAAGTTATGCCTAAAAATTGTTTATCACTGAAGAACTGTGAATAAAACTATATCGTTTCATTTTTCAGTCTTTCTGATGTTGAATAAGATTTTCCTAATCATCTAGAGTGTATCCTATTATATTGGTAAATCGTGATTTCTACCAGAGTTAAGAAGTGACTATTCTGCTATACTCGCATGAATAAAAGAGATACTAATTTGTTCCTTCCCTCTTCAAGTATAAAAGACTGTACTTATCGAGCTGGATCACCCACCTTGATAGTTTTGTCCTTCGCAAGTAACTAATGCATTGTTATTTTAAATGCATAGAAAGACATCTTTTTCGCATTATGATAATGCTATACCACACAACGCCAATCCACTTTACCATGTCTTTCGCATATGTTCTATCATACTACTACGACTGGTAAATTGTGCTCTATATTTAATTTGCACAACCATAGTACATTTTTTTGTTGATGCCATGTACTTTAACAAAGGGTTCATTTTATTTTAAGATGATAGAAATATGTCAAGGAGATCAAATATTCACCCAGTTGTCCAAATTTCAAGTCTTAGCCATGCACTGGTTAGCATTGCATATGGCTTGTATATTGGTATAGATTGTGGTTTATTAGTCATGCAATTTTACAGTGTATTGTATAAGCCTATCCGACACAATTATATACTTGATTTATAAGAAGGGGATGGACATGAAAACAAAAAATAAAAACTTTTACAGCTCGCTTGGAAAAAGAGTGAAGGGAAGGGGCATATTGGTAAATAGGAAAGTGAGTTTATATGGGTAAATTTACATGAAGGAGTTGCCAGCTCTAGAAGAAGGTCAACTGTTTCCATACAAGAAGGTGATCGTTCTGGAAAATAGCGATATGTGCAGGTGACAGCTTTGGACAATAATTTGCTCTTTATTCGAAGGATTAAAATGGGTATTGTATTGTGACTCTGGTTAATTGAGGATTAGATGATCAGATCTTCTTAAACTGGGTATTAGGAGTACTTTGATTGTTAGAGTTGGGATTTGGATTCTCAAGCAGGTAATTTCTTTTTAATGAATAGCTAACTAGTTTACATGGCATTTCACTCTTCATGGATCAGCTAGGAAATGTTAGTCTTAGAACATTATTCTTTTTTAGTATCTCCAACTACTGATTTGCTAGCGGCACTCGCTTTTTAGTTTGGTGGTTGATAAAAAAAAAGTTGAACTGAGCCAATAATAGAGAAAGTTCCTACTGACTGTGCATTTAGATCATGCACCGGTAACTCTCCTTCGTTAAAAAGTGTTTATGCTAAGTCTGCTTCATTTAAATGTGAAATTCAATAATCACATCTCATATTTTGGTTAGAAAACATACACTGGTTGGTGGTAATATTTTATTTTCTGCTGTGCAAAGTCATATTTCTTTCTGCGTAATGAAGTTCATGAATGCTCGATAAATCCACTTTGATCTTCTATTTCTTTTCTGTCAACTTCATTGTATTCTTTGATAAATGCATAACGTCTTCTTGGCTATTAGAAACAACTAAAATGACATGAGATGCGTAATGAAGTATCAAAAGTGATGAACCATAAACCCATTGAATGTTGATTGAATAAGAATTGCGGCATCATCCTCTTCACAGAAATTCTTGTATGAATCTTCTTCGGAATTGACACTCGATTCCTCATACTCGTCAACTCTTTGTACATGGCAGTTTTCTTCATTTGAATCCAATTTGAGTGACTAGAACACACTTGTTACAGAACTCTTATTCAAGTCTGAATCATTCTGAACTATAACCAAGTTCAGTTCATCTCCACATAAGTAAATTCTAGCTGATGTTCATTTACTCTTGTCCAACCCATAGCTTTTGATGGAGAACTTTCTTTCCCGTAATGCATTTGCATGTTTTATTAAATTGTTCATATGCAATATGCTTGTTTGGAATTACCCAAAACGTTGTTTATATCTTTCATATGAACATGACATACTTCTAAGATTCTAATTTGAGTAGTAGACTTTGCATGCGCCAACTTTATAGTGTTGGACTAATGATTACTTATCTGTATTTCATCTTGAAATCTTTCAAAATTTTGCAATATTTGTAACATGGACTTTGCAGTAAACGGGGAAGGAATAATCCTTCTTTCATTAAGTATTGGCCTCTAAAGTGCAGTTACATATGTGCATACTAACGTGTCGTCTTTGCATGACAATCTTGTTCTAAGTAGTTACTGGGTTTATGTTCCAACGTCATCAATGTGTGTTTGGTTTAAAATTTGCAGTTCAGGTTTATGTTCGAAGTAGTTACTGGAAAAGCATGCGCATGAGTGGATCTCACTGTCATACATGACATACATATTACGCACAACTAGTTACAAGGAAAAGGAAGGTGTAGAAAATAAGCTCGCATTTCAAAAATGGACACAACAAGTGCAAGAGATTTTGAACACCCAGAAGTTTGGTGATATTGCATTCAGAGATAAGGATTTCGAAAATGCAATTGATTAATGATTACTACTACAAACTCCATGACTAGATTGCATGGATCAAGTCCATGATATCTGTAATCCATTCAAAGTAAAAAAATCAGGGAGAGCGATGTATATAGGAACAGAATGAGTTAACCAGGTACACATTGTTTTTTTTTTCTTTTACTGTTGTTCTCTGTTACTTTGCTTAGTTTAGTTTCTAGTTGACATATAACATACCCACTGCTTAATAAGAATTGGGAAGTAGTCGTGCCATTACAGTTTTATCTTTTGAAAAGGGAGTACCTAGTTGACAGGAAAATATTCCAACATTGCTTGATACCTTCATACTGTAAATTACATTGTCAGTTAATTTGTGAGTCACGTTCTTTCTGTGCTGACAGGGTAATTTATTTTATATTTCACCCATTGTTATCCTGTAATTTGTCATTCACACAACTTAATAGGGATTTCACTATTCTCATACTTAATAGGGATATCACTGTTCTCAGTTATGATATCGATGTTAAATTTGGTGATACAAAATCACAAATTGATTAGAGCAAATTTGCAAAGAATGGAAAGTAAATATTTTTATAATGGGAATGCATTGATTACATTTGATGAGATGGCAAAGAAATAAATGAAGGGATTAATTTCTTCCATCTATGCTAAAGAAACAGATTGATTTACTTCCTATGTTTGCACATTTGTTGTTATGGTAATTTGCCTCCATTATATTATTAACATATGTTGGTAATTTAAATGATGACTAACATAGATTTGTAGTGGCTATATATTGAGGGGTAGACTTTAGTGTAAACCCATCCTGGCTTGGAGCCAGTGATCCCCAATGGTGTCTCTTCTTGTTAAACCTGATTGAGGTTTGGATATGTAAACTCTTATTGTTGATACCGAAAATTGGTATAACAACCAATATGGTATTTCTAAACACGTTACCTAATCGAAGGCGAGATGCTTAGAAAGCACGTCACCTTTTCAGAGGCGGGGCGTTAGAAAACCTTTAGAGATATGTGAGGCCATATCTATCATTCAAAAGCATCAAAATACCAAAATAAAGAAAGAAGACAATAATTTTATAGTGGTTCGACTCTTATTCGAGTCTACGTCCACTTTGAAGATTGGATTTCATTAATAACCAAAAGATTACAACATTTGCTCCATTATACATTCATACAAGCTCCTTTGGCATGCATTCGTCCTTACAACCGATTGAAAGAATGGATGAAAGCTTGAAGTATTTTATGCCAATCCCTCCATGAAAGCCATGGATGAAAGCTCCTTAGATCTTCGGGTGAATGGTCAAGAAGAAATGAAGTAGTGCGTGGAATGCTTATGCTTGTTTCTCCATGAAAGCTATGGTCCACATGCTCCAATACTCCATAGATTGATGATCGATGATAGAGAAGAGATGTAGAAATGCTTGGAGAAATCCCGAAAGCAATTGGACAACACCTCCTCGTAGTTCCCGGACCCTCCCTCAAAAAATGATGGAGGTAGGATCCTATTTATAGGCGGAGAAATGGCTGAAATCTTGTATGCAGGGGTCTGGTCAGTATTCTTGGTATTTACGGAAATGCCACTGCCAGTTGTCACCAGTTGTTTCCAGCTGTCACGCCATCACAGGTCGTTTCTAGTGCTTTGGCCGACCAGGAGCTTCCGTCTGAAGAAAGGACGACCAGAGGCTAGAATGCGGAGCGGACCGACCAGGATGCTTGGAACATACGGACCAGGAAGCCTTGAAGCTTGTTGGTGTGATCAAGAGCTAGTAAACGACCAGATACCTTGTATTTTTGGAGCGACCAGAGATCTTCTGTACTCTGGTGCGACCAGGAACTCTTCAGTATTTTGGAACGACCAGATCTCTTTAGCAGTTCGGAGCAACCAGGAGCCTTTGGCTTCTGGAGCGACCAGCGCTAGAGAGACCAACTTTCTTTATATATTTTGATGCGACCAAGAATCTTCTGTACTTTTGGATGATCAAGAGCTTTGGTATGTTTAGAACGACCAACTATCTTGAATATTCGGAGTGATCGGTAATCATTGGCCTTCGGAACGACCAGAAGCTTTGAGGCTGGTTGGAGTGAACGAGAGGCTAGCGAGCGACCAGACGTTCCGTATATCCGGAGCGATCTGCCTTCTTTGGCTTTTGGAGCAACCAGCTTCGGATCGACCAACTTCTTTTGGCTTTTTCGGAGCGACCAGCGCTCATGAGAGCGACCAGATTTAGAACGACCAGGAATCTTGCGCTACGACCGCTCCCTTTTAATAATGACAGGACCGATCCCTTCTTCAAAATGCTTAAAACCGACCCATATTCACTTGGATCGATCAGATGGATAACATTTTGCCCCTCGAAGTTTCATAGTTTTTATAAAAACTGTGGGCTTCGAAACATTAGTGGATCGATCTGCTTCAATTAAGGGTCGGTCTTGGTCGCAGTTCTCATGGATCGGTTCTGGAATTAGCTTGAGGGGTCGGTTTTAAATGTGGCAAGCAGAGGTCGGTCTTTTCTCCAGTTTTGGAACGCACGAAAAAGCCAAATTCTAGAAGGCGAAGAGACAATTCCTAAAAATCTGGAGAGACTAAATTAAACTTATATAATTAATTCAACCTGTCATTTCCTTCTTCATTTCTTTTCGGTCAAAATCTTCATCAATGGTGGCTTTCTCTTCTTTAAAAAACAAATTGTTCGATCTTTAGCTTACTTCCTTGCCGATTCAAGCTGCTGCTTTACCAACCCGAACTATTCTTCCAAATCCCAGGTACGTTGTTTGCATTCCAACGTTGACTTTGAGTTTGGAGTAGAATGAGTTTGAGGAAGAAGTCACAATAATTCTTTGTAAACCTTCGTTGTTGACATCATTAATCATTTGAGCGCGGTTTCAACCGAGTCACCCTAATGGAATAGGGGAGTGATGATTCCAAAATGAGCAATTTCTATGTCATTTTCGCAGCGATCACGACTTGTTTGTGCAAATGCTTGACTGACTGATGCGTATGAAATCTTTTTGTGATGCATGCTTTGATTTTCCTTCTAGAATCATCTCTTTGTACCATTATTTTTGATGTTTTTACTGTGCAGTTGCAACGAAAATTTAAGTCCCCTTTCATTTGCGCGGCCAGACTGGTCGTTTTTAGAACAGTGGTATGGTCGGTTTTTAGATGAGCCGATCCTCCTTCGACCGACCAGAACAGGCTATCTTTAGTTTTACCCGATATGAACGATCAAGATGGATTTGAATCTTGACCGACCAGGGTATGATTGTTTTCAGACTAATCGTAGAACAACCAGCCTTGGGATGTTTTTATCGACCCAGTCGAGGCTAGTTTTGTGCGATTAGAACTGGATTAAATTTTGACTGATTTTTAAGCGATCGGTATTGTCTATGTTGGGAGCGACCAGAGTTTTCCCTTTTTTGGCACGATCGGATCCTTACCATTTTAGAGCGAATCAAGGTTTGACCGATTCAGGTCAGCTTTTGTGTGTGATCCCCCTAAAACCGATCGCCTTTAGAGCTGAGTGAGGCTTTGGTGGAGTTTGGGTCGCGCTATGATGAAGTTTGATATAAACCTACCCAGGCCAATCTTGGGTGACCAGCGTTTTAGCTTTTAAAGCGATCAGCCTTAGATAATTTTCAGGCCGACCATTCTTGTTTGACTGATCATGACCGATCAGTTTAGCTCACAACACTGCTTGAACTTGATTGTTGACCAAAAAATTTGTGAAATTTCTGTGCAGGATGACAGGTAAGCATGGTATGCCAGAAAACCCCCAACAGGAGGATAGTGATTCTAAAAGACAGCGCAGAGCTGGTAAATCTCCTGTGCCTGAAGCTTGTTCTGCAACTAGTGATTCTGCTGTGAGAACCCCTTCCCTAAATGAACTTCGAGTTATCATAAATAGACCCCAATATTGTGTCTTGCCATGTCACCCCGAGCTTGCTGATCGGTTCAAAGGATACTGCTTGGATGGGGTGTTTATTAACCCTGATATACACCCGTCCGATTACAGAGTGCTTGCTGATGACGTGAACTCTATTCAGCTTGATGGGCTGACTCAGCATGACAAAGTGAAAGATTGGCTTGAAAGACATTTTGACATGCTTAGTAATTACTTGGCTAAAGACTTGACAGGATGGCATGACCTTGTCAACAATCTTTCGGGGCTGAATCGTGAGCATCTCAAGCGTATAGCTCTTTTCGAGGAAGATAAGGCCCTCCTCATTCGAGCTCTCAAGTCTAGGGATAAGACGATTGTCGAACTTTTGGGCCAAGAAAGCGAGGTCCTTCCCCCTTCCCCTTGTGATGGGGAGAAATTTCTTGGTAAGAATGCTTGACTTGGGGGTTTCAGATCCGGTGTTTGTAGATATTGTATGACTGGATGTATTAAGCGAGTGCCAGTCCTCGCTTCATGACCCTTTTTACCACCTAATTTTGGTTGTGTACGCGACACTGGTAGTTTTATTTTGGTATGTGTATGTGACGATGTTCTGTGTTTTGGTGCTTTTAACCTTGTTATTACTTTCTTCTGCGCATTCTGGTTTGTACATTATGCTTGCACACCACACTTTACACATTTTGCTTATTTATGAATTTCCCACTTATAAACGGTTGAGATGATCCTTTGGTATGTGAGAAATCAAGGAACTGCTTTTGGTTTTGTGTCGTGATATGTGATATGCCCTCATACCATTGGATTGTTTCAACCTTTATATATCGAAGGTGGATAGTTGGATGCTTTTGATTCTTTATACGAACCTTGCACGCTTTGTGTAGAATTTTCCATCCTTTGCGTCCTAATGCGTTAGATATTTGAGAAATGTTTGAATGCCTTTTAAAGGTTTTCCTTGTCAAAACTCAGTAATATCGTAGTCAAGTTTTATCTGACTTTGATTTATTGACTGAGCACCCCTGGAGAAGACTCAGTTTATTATTCGACTGAGAATCCTCGGAGAGGGTTTGGGTTAAGAAACTCGGTTATTACGCGATCAGATTTTGTCTGACTTTGGGTTATTTGACCGAGCACCCCTGGAGAAGACTCAGTTTATTATTCGACTGAGAATCCTCGGAGAGGGTTTGGGTTAAGAAACTCGGTTATAACGCGATCAGATTTTGTCTGACTCTGGGTTATTTGACCGAGCACCACTGGAGAAGACTCAGTTTATTATTCGATTGAGAATCCTCGGAGAGGGTTTGGGTTAAGAAACTCGGCTATAACGCGATCAGATTTTGTCTAACTTTGGGTTATTTGACCGAGCACCCCTGGAGAAGACTCAGTTTATTATTCGACTGAGAATCCTCGGAGAGGGTTTGGGTTAAGAAACTCGGTTATAACGCGATCAGATTTTGTCTGACTTTGGGTTATTTGACCGAGCACCCATGGAGAAGACTCAGTTTATTATTCGACTGAGAATCCTCGGAGAGGGTTTGGGTTAAGAAACTCGGTTATAACGCGATCAGATTTTGTCTGACTTCGGGTTATTTGACCGAGCACCCCTGGAGAAGACTCAGTTTATTATTCGACTGAGAATCCTCGGAGAGGGTTTGGGTTAAGAAACTCGGTTATAACGCGATCAGATTTTGTCTAACTTTGGGTTATTTGACCGAGCACCCCTGGAGAAGACTCAGTTTATTATTCGACTGAGAATCCTCGGAGAGGGTTTGGGTTAAGAAACTCGGTTATAACGCGATCAGATTTTGTCTGACTTTGGGTTATTTGACCGAGCACCCCTGGAGAAGACTCAGTTTATTATTCGACTGAGAATCCTCGGAGAGGGTTTGGGTTAAGATTGCGCCTGCTTTCGGACCATATTTCTTCAGTAAAGCTATGGCGAGTTTTATGCCGGAAAACAGGATGACGGAGGTATCGTGTCCTGTAACCATAGCTGTGCATCTTTTGGATATATGATCAAAGACATGCGAATATAAAGCTTTGACAGAATCAGAAGTGCTGCCGGATTTATATTCATGTAATTTCATACAAAGTATTTACTATATTCATAGAAAAATACAAAAGAATATGAGTTAGAAAATCATTTGAAATAGCGACGAAGGTGATCACTGTTCCAGGCCCTTGGGAGTTCTACTCCATCTGTAGTTTTGAGTTTAAAGGTACCGTCAAGAAGCTTTTGGTCGATGACAAATGGACCTTCCCAATTGGGGCCAAAGACTCCTGTTGCTGTCATGATTTTCTTTAACACCAGGTCTCCTATTTCGAATGTTCTATGCCTGACCTTTTGATTGAAGTGTCGAGCAATTCTTCTCTGATGGGCGACCATTCTAAGTTCTGATTCAGTCCTTTTCTCCTCGAGTAAATCAAGAGCCTTAAGTTGCAGCTTTTCATTCTCTTCTTGGTTAAAATGAATTCTGCGATGAGTTGGAACCTCTAACTCCACAGGTATCATTGCTTCTGAACCATATGCCAAGGAGAACGGAGTATGCCCAGTTGCAGTTTTATGAGTCGTACGATAAGCCCATAGGGCAAGTGGCAATTCTTCAATCCAGTTGCCCTTAGCTTTCTCGAGACGCTTTTTAATGGTGGACTTCAGGATTTTGTTGACTGCCTCAACTTGCCCGTTGGCCTGCGGGTGGGCAACTACTGCAAAACTTTTCTGAATATGATATTTGTTGCAGAAATCCTTGAATTCATCACTTTCAAATTGCGTGCCATTGTCGGTGATAATTTTCTGTGGAACCCCAAACCTGCATATGATATTTTTCAACACAAAGTTGATTACCTTCTTTGATGTGATAGTTGCCAATGGTTCAACTCCAGCCCATTTGGTAAAGTAATCCACGGCCACTACAGCATATTTGAAGCTTGATTTTGCGGTAGGTAGTGCTCCAATCAAGTCTATTCCCCAGACAGCGAATGGCCAAGGACTCAACATTTGTGTCAACTCAGTTGACGGAGCTCTTGGAATTTTTGCAAATTTCTGGCACCGGTCGCATTTCTTAGTGAATGTCATTGAGTCGAGGTTTACATCGGGCCAAAAATAACCATATCGAAGGACCTTTTTGGCAAGAGTCTGTCCACCAACATGACCTCCACAATCTCCTTCATGTAGCTCCGCCAAAATCGCTTTAGATTCCTCCTTTGTTACACACCGTAGTAATGGCGTTGAATATCCTCTCCTGTATAAATGACCATCTTGGACAAGATATAGGCGAGACTTTCGGAGCAGTTTTCTTCGATCCTTTGGTTTCTCAGGAAGTGTTCCGTGAAGTATATAGTTTTTTATAGGGGTCATCCACGAGTCAGGCTCGTTGGTTGTTTCCATAACCCAGTCTATATCGGATTCCTCAATGCTGGAACTAGATAATACTTCCACAGGAACTAGATCGAAGATTTGAGGATCTCCGGTGCTAGCTAGCTTTGATTAGGAATCTGCCTTCCAATTTTCCCTGCGAGGAATATGAGAGATAGAATAATATTCCAAGTTGTCGAGAAGTCCTTTGGCTTTAAGCAGATATGTCGGAAGCCTTCCCATCTTAGTCTGGAATTCACCTTTGATTTGGGAAACCATTAGCTGTGAATCGCTGAATATTAGTAGACTTTTCAAGCTTAATTCTTTTGCAACCCGCAATCCTCCGAGTAACGCTTCATATTCAGCCTCGTTGTTGGTGATGGGGAATTCGAATCGCAGAGCACAGCATACATGTCGTCCTTCTGGGGTTTCGAATACTATCCCTGCCCCAGCACAATGTTCATTCTTAGCGCCATCAACAAAAAGTTTCCACCTAACGGCCAATTCATTAGTTTCCTCCATTTCCTCTCCCCTGTCAGTGAATTCAGCGATAAAGTCGGCCAGAGCTTGCCCATTTATTGCTTTTCTGGGGTAGTAAGTGATATCATATTGGCTGAGTTCAATATTCCATTTCAGGAGTCTCCCTGAAGTTTCTGGACGGAACAACACCTGTTTCAAGGGTTGGTCGGTAAGGACTTTAATAGAGTGGGATTGGAAATAGGGTCTGAGCTTTTGTGATGCGATGAGCAAGGCATATGCAAGCTTTTCTATCCTTGGATAATTCATCTCTGCCCCAGTAAACCTTTTGCTAATGTAGTATACTGGCCACTGCACTTTGTCTTCCTCCCTAACGAGTGCTGCGCTCAACGCATGGGATGACACTGCAAGGTATAAGAGCAAGCTTTCTCCATCCCTAGGCTTCGATAGCATCGGAGGGGATTCCATGTGCTTGATGAGATCTTCAAATGCTTGCTGGCATTCGGGAGTCCACTGGAAGCTTTTCTTTTCCTTTTTTTAATGCATCAAATAGGGGAATGCACATGTCCGTTGCCCTTGAGATGAAGCGGCTCAATGCTGCTACCTTTCCATTTAAGCATTGGAGTTCTTTCTTAGTCCGTGGAGCTTTCATTTCTCGTAAAGCAATCACTTGTGCTGGGTTTGCTTCAATGCCCCGAGCATTTACCATGAAACCAAGAAATTTTCCTGATGCTACGCCGAACGAGCACTTAAGTGGATTGAGCTTCATGCCGTATCTCCTCAGGATTTGGAACATTCCATCAAGATCCTCTATATGATTCTTTGCCTTTTTGGATTTTACCAGCATGTCGTCAACATAGACCTCCATAGTCTTTCCAATTTGAGTTTTGAACATCGCGTTCACCAAGCGTTGGTAGGTGGCACCTGCATTTTTCAAACCAAACGGCATTACCTTATAACAATATAAACCATGATCAGTTATGAAACTGGTACTATCCTGGTCTGGCTCGTGCATCATAATCTGATTGTATCCAGAATATGCATCCATGAAAGACAATAGTTCATGCCCCGCTGTTGCATCAACAATTCGAGGTAGGGGGAAACTATCTTTTGGGCAAGCCTTATTCAAGTCAGAATAATCAACACACGCTCGCCATTTGACGTTTGATTTTTTCACAAGGACCGGATTGGACACCCAATTAGGATAGGTGGATTCTCGAATGAAATTATTCGTCAATAGCCTATCCACTTCATCTTTCAAAGCTTCAGACCTTTCTGGGCCCTGCATCCGTCTTTTCTGCTTCACCGGGCGCACGTTGGGGTCAATATTCAGCTTATGCACTATTACGTCTGGAGGTATCCCGCACATATCTGAGTGACTCCAAGCGAAGACATCCAAATTTGCTTTCAAAAAACTAATCAATTCCTTTTGCAGCATAGGGTCTAATTGGGAGCCTATCTTTATTAGTTTATCTGTATCACGATCAGAGATCTCTATGGAAATGGTAGCCTCAGCTGGTGCTACCTTTTCATCCCCTGCACTGATTTTTCGGGGGTCCATATCTTCCTGCATGTCGTTATATGTTCCAGCGCAGGGGATGGTCATTAATTGCTATAAAGGAGCTTCATGGATGCAGAGAGGAGTCTCCGCATCCTTCTGAATTTCGTATTTCCGAGCTTCAATCAGTTCTGCCATATAGCATTCTCTTGATTCCTGAGGATCCCCTTTGATAATTCCCACCCCATTTGCGGTCGGTAACTTCATCATCAAGCACCAAGGAGCAAGAGCTATCCTGAAGTCGGCAAGTGCTGGCCTTCCCAAGAATGCATTGTACCCTGAAGGTGAGTCAATTATAACGAAAGATTGTATCATGGAGACTTGCCTCTCTCCCTCTCCTAGCTCTACAAGGAGATCAATCACACCGATTGGCTGAGTTGGTACGCCAGTGAACCCGTGTATTTTGTCTTTGCTAGCTATCTCTAGCTGTTGCGTCAATCCAGCGACAGCTTGATCAAGCTCGCCTCATGTGACATTCACACCTCCATTAGATGTCTCTCCCACTTCAAATCGGTTAGCCAAGGGGGTCTCATCCCGATTTTCTCCGTTAGAGATTCTAATTCTAGCTTCCTTATTTGCTTTTGCCGGCATTATTTCAGAAAGCAACTTGAACTTTGAGGAGAGTTCGTCGGAAGGTCCAAATCGCAAGCTGGAGCGAGCTATTTTAAGGCTTAGCTTCAAGATCTCAAGATCTTCGTAGTATATTTGATGCTAGAAAGTAGATCTGGCCCCACGGTAGGCGCCTAATTGTTGATACCGAAAATTGGTATAACAACCAATATGGTATTTCTAAACACGTTACCTAATCGGAGGCGAGATGCTTAGAAAGCACGTCACCTTTTCAGAGGCGGGGCGTTAGAAAACCTTTAGAGTTATGTGAGGCCATATCTATCATTCAAAAGCATCAAAATACCAAAATAAAGAAAGAAGACACGAATTTTATAGTGGTTCGACTCTTATTCGAGTCTACGTCCACTTTGAAGATTGGATTTCATTAATAACCAAAAGATTACAACATTTGCTCCATTATACATTCATACAAGCTCCTTTGGCATGCATTCGTCCTTACAACCGATTGAAAGAATGGATGAAAGCTTGAAGTATTTTATGCCAATCCCTCCATGAAAGCCATGGATGAAAGCTCCTTAGATCTTCGGGTGAATGGTCAAGAAGAAATGAAGTAGTGCGTGGAATGCTTATGCTTGTTTCTCCATGAAAGCTATGGTCCACATGCTCCAATACTCCATAGATTGATGATCGATGATAGAGAAGAGATGTAGAAATGCTTGGAGAAATCCCGAAAGCAATTGGACAACACCTCCTCGTAGTTCCCGGACCCTCCCTCAAAAAATGATGGAGGTAGGATCCTATTTATAGGCGGAGAAATGGCTGAAATCTTGTATGCAAGGGTCTGGTCGGTATTCTTGGTATTTACGGAAATGCCACTGCCAGTTGTCACTAGTTGTTTCCAGCTGTCACGCCATCACAGGTCGTTTCTAGTGCTTTGGCCGACCAGGAGCTTCCGTCAGAAGAAAGGACGACCAGAGGCTAGAATGCGGAGCGGACCGACCAGGATGCTTGGAACATACGGACCAGGAAGCCTTGAAGCTTGTTGGTGTGATCAAGAGCTAGTAAACGACCAGATACCTTGTATTTTTGGAGCGACCAGAGATCTTCTGTACTCTGGTGCGACCAGGAACTCTTCAGTATTTTGGAACGACCAGATCTCTTTAGCAGTTCGGAGCGACCAGGAGCCTTTGGCTTCTGGAGCGACCAGCGCTAGAGAGACCAACTTTCTTTATATATTTTGATGCGACCAAGAATCTTCTGTACTTTTGGGATGATCAAGAGCTTTGGTATGTTTAGAACGACAAACTATCTTGAATATTCGGAGCGATCGGTAATCATTGGCCTTCGGAACGACCAGAAGATTTGAGGCTGGTTGGAGTGAACGAGAGGCTAGCGAGCGACCAGACGTTCCGTATATCCGGAGCGATCAGCCTTCTTTGGCTTTTGGAGCAACCAGCTTCGGATCGACCAACTTCTTTTGGCTTTTTCGGAGCGACCAGCGCTCATGAGAGCGACCAGATTTAGAACGACCAGGAATCTTGCGCTACGACCGCTCCCTTTTAATAATGACAGGACCGATCCCTTCTTCAAAATGCTTAAAAACGACCCATATTCACTTGGATCGATCAGATGGATAACACTTATTTTGTAATCTCTTGTAATTCTCTCATGTGGAATAAAATCTCTCTCTGTTGGACTGGACGTACACTATCTCAAGGATAATGGAAGCAGTATAAATATTGTGTCTCTTTGTTTCTCTGCTATAGTTATTTACTATTTTGTTGATGTAATAGAATAATTGCTATTAAATTAGATTGGTGTTCAATTGGCAAATCTAGATCCTGCTTATTGTTCTTTCGCAAAGGCGCAATTTTGCACAACAGATTGATATTAGAGCAAGGCGATTTGTTTTAAATTGTGCATCAATTATTTCTACAAAGGTTGGTAGATTCAGTTGTGATTATGTTATTACTATTTTGGGAGAAACGGAAGACTTTGGTGGAGGAGATTATGTTGAGAGTGAAGAGTGTTCCAACCTGGGAACTTTGACGTGATATGGAGTTTACTGCATTGAAGGGGCTATTGGATTTGAGAAGTTTTGATCATGTTTCTGACAGGGGTCTTCATGTTGATGATGCTCGAAGGATCCAAGATGATCAGGAAAGGAGCTCAGATCAAGTGATAGACGGGTGTCGAGACAGAGATCATTGTGGTTTAGATAGGGGTCTTTACGTTGATGATGCTTGAGGGATCCAGAGTGAGGAGCTCAGATCAAGTGATAGACCGGTGTCGATGCAGAAAATCCATAAGGTGGAGATCCTTGTGGTATTACAAGCACTTTTAGACCGTTAGTGTTGAGTGGTGCATCTCTAGAGGAAGATGGATCTTTGGCAGGCGGTGGGTTTGTGTTTGTAATGGTTTTTTGAGAGAATTAAATTTTGGCCTTGCGGTGTTGAGATTACTTTGGTGTCTGTCTTTTTTGTTATTTTGGATATTTGCAACATTTGTTGGCGGGCGGGGACGTAGTCTGAGCTCGTTAACAATTGTGTGATGGGGGGGTGGCTTTGCTGGAACCCATTTGGTAAATATTCATTTTTTGGTGTATCTCGTTGTGAGATTTTGATTGAAGGTGGGGTTCTGTCGAAGAGTTTTATATTGTGAAAAGAATTTGATTGGAGATGGGGTGTTGCAGATATGTGATTTTGCATCAAGGTGGAGTGTTAAATTTGGTGATACAAAATCACAAATTGATAAGAGCAAATTTGCAAATAATGGAAAGTAAATATTTTTATAATGGGAATGCATTGATTGCATTTGATGAGATGGCAAAGAAATAAATGAAGAGATTAATTTCTTCCATCTATGCTAAAGAAACAGATTGATTTACTTCCTATGTTTGCACATTTGTTGTTATGGTAATTTGTCTCCATTATATTATTACCATATGTTGGTAATTTAATTGATGACTCACATAGATTTGCACTGGCTATATATTGAGGGGTAGACTTTAGTGTAAACTCATCCTGGTTTGGAGCCAGTGATCCCCAATGGTGTCTCTTCTTGTTAAACCTGATTGAGGTTCGGATATGTAAACTCTTATTTTGTAATCTCTTGTAATTCTCTCATATGGAATAAAATCTCTCTCTGTTGGACTGGACGTACACTATCTCGAGGATAATGGAACCAGTATAAATATTGTGTCTCTTTGTTTCTCTGCTATAGTTATTTACTATTTTGTTGATGTAATAGAATAATTGCTATCAAATTAGATTGGTGTTCAATTGGCAAATCTAGATCCTGCTTATTTTTCTTTCGCAAAGGCGCAATTTTGCACAACAACCAAAACCATTAGCTTATTCATTTATTGCAGGTCCTTAATGCTTTACCATTGACTTCTCTCTATATTATATCTTATTTTTCTTGAGTACTCTGAGATGATAACAGTCTGACTTATAGCTATTGTACTACTAAATTGAATAATGTTCCTCCTAATCTAGAGAACCAGAGAACATCCTGCTACAAACAAGTATTAGATGGGGATACAATGAAAGAAACTTTTGAAATTTTATCACTTATTGAATGTGGGCTGCAACTGTCTGATTGAAGTGCTACAACTGTTTACACCCGGGAGGCTATTTGAAGCTTGAACATGGTCCATTTTACATGTTACAAGAAAATGTGATAGTACATGGTCCATTTTACAAGAGAGATCAACGTCAAATACAATTTCTTGAACTGATATACTAGTTTGATTGTTGCAGAATACCATATATTGGAAGTTGAAAACTGACAGGATTCTGATGACTAAACTGTTAAATGATGAAGTATCCTTTCCTTCTTCATTTCAGAATAGGTAGGATTCATTTCATTTTATTTTATTTCTAAGTTTCATTTCCCCATTATTTTCAAGTGTTTGAGGTGCAAACAATATGTTTGGATTTTTATATGGCATTCATCCCAAGCCCCAATTTTATTTTCATCTTCTATTGCTCTTTCTCAACATTATTCTGTTTTGTTTTCAAGTTTATGATGATGCCAGCCATGGTTGCCTGAAGTAGAATTCGTAAATTGATTGAATGAATGCATTGCTCCATTGATGTGGATACCAAGTGAATGACTGCACTGTTGAAAGTAGGAAGGCAAGGTCTGACGATAACCGAAACACTGATGAATGCGCCTATAGCTGGTTGAGAATGCTAATAGAAAATTGGCTATGTATGATATTATATGGTTGATGAAGCAATGATATGTTGAAAATTAACATGGCAAAAATTGTAATAGTAAAGATGGTGAAAAGGAAGAAACATAACAATGACTTGTGGGTTATATTTTCCATCAGATTTAACTATGGTTATACTTAACTGTTGTGTTCATGTTCACGTTTGTTATGGTATTGTATGTAGAATATTTTGGATGGTTTGAATGCGATGAGGAATGTTTTGGGTGAGTTTCTTCTTGTACAAAACTGGTATTGCAAAATTTTTAATTAAGGCATTGTATTTGTTTTCTTTTAATGTAGCATTTGATTTCTTCTACTGTTGAATTTGCTTGTTTTTTCTGATGTTGCATTTCAAGATAATGATCTTTCATTACATAATAGTGGTGTTGCATTAAATAAAATATTATTAATTCCACATGGCACGTGGGCCCGATAGCTGACGTAGCATGTGAAATTTAAGCAGTTGACGTGGAGAGCTGATGTGGTGTGCGACACGTAGGCAGCTGACGTGGAAAGCTGACCTGGCCCCACTACCGTGACCTGACAGCTAGGCTTTAACTTATGATTAAAGCAACGCTGAATATTGTTGCATTACGTGCAAATAGTGTTGCATTACTGCTATAATGCAACACTTTCTCTCCGTGGCAGTAGATGCGAAAAAGCATTGCCTTAGAGGGTTAAGGCAACAGCTGCAGATGCCACGCCCCTCTGGTGTTGCCTGTTTGAAAAAATATCCTACGACAATGCTCTTTCAATCTACGATCGCAGATAACTAGTGTCGAATAAACCCACTTTTCATGCATTGTAATCAAACTTTGTATATATATGAATGGAAGTAGTAAAGTTGCTTGCCTGAATCGCATATTTGCAAACTCTTGTTTAGTTATTCAAAGTTGCTAAAATCGATTTTGATTGCAGGCCATCGAACGATTGCCCACTAACAACCCGATAGGACCTGGTGATCTTTACAACAAATCCCAATAAGGATAGCTCAGGTGACAAGTGCCATAAATACCATTCAAAAC
Organism: Allium sativum; assembly: GCA_030737875.1. NCBI lineage: Eukaryota > Viridiplantae > Streptophyta > Magnoliopsida > Asparagales > Amaryllidaceae > Allium > Allium sativum. The sequence goes on along the minus strand of CM060924.1, from coordinate 170,068,031 downwards.
AAGTATGAAGGTGTAAAGCGCTACCTTACAAACAAATGAAGGCTACCAGGAATCAGATGATTAAAAGGCGCAACGTCAAAACCTAAAAAGACAAAAGCATTGCCATTTTCACCAAAGGGGCATCTCCTAAAAAGGAAAACCCAAGGCCCTAGTCCTATTAATAGGATAGCTTGTTACGACGAGCGTCCGGTAATGAAACTGGCATCTTCCCCCTGAAACTACGCAACGGTAAAATCTACCATGAATAAGGATAATCAGAATTCCCAGCTAAAGTAGGTACTCAATGAGATCGTCAACGTTAGAAAATATCTGACCCGATTACAACAAACAATGTGAATAAAAATCTCTTCGGAGGCGTTTGATTAGATTGCTAGTATCTGTTGATCACAGACTCGACAATCATCGGATTTAAAATACCTCCTCGGGGTTAAACGACCACTTCCGAGGCACCCAATAAGGTCGTCTATGCTAGGAACTACCAGGTCCGATTACGACAAATATTGGGGTGAAACCAAAGACCTCCCCAGGTGGCACCCAGCTGAACATCAGTATCAGGAATTACCTGACCAGATTACAATAAACACTGGGCTTCAAAGATCTCTCCGAAGTCAAAAGATCTCTGCAGGGGCATCCGGTTAGATTGTTAGAAGCTGACCAGCTTAGACTCGGCAATCGACGGATTAAAAAAACCTTATTTAAGGCATCCATTTAACGCGTGATACCCGACTATGTTGGATACGACGAATCGAGTGCTTGGATTGAAAATGACCTCTTCGGAGGCGTCCAATTAGTTCGGTTAGCACCTATGTCATTGAGACTACGACGAATATTGGGCTTTAAATAAATTCCCCTCCGGGGGCACCCGATAAAATCACCGATGCTAGAATACATCAGCATAGTTGCAAAGGAAAATCTCCTATGTCTGAATTAACTAGTCGGAAACTAGATAAATATCGGGCCAAAATATAAGACCTCTCAAGCAAGGGGCACAGAAACAAGGAGTTTCCTTCAACAAAAAGGCATGAGTTTGATCAGGTAAACTAAAATCATTGGTTAATGAGCAAACTAAGAAGCTCCAAGTGCAATGGTGAAAGCAATAGACTTAGCCATTAAAACAAGACCTTCCAATGTTTAGCCAAGGAACTCTATTATAGTTGATCACGCCCAACCTAAAAAGTCTGTAACGACCTTTTGTATGGGGGAACCACCACCGCTTTAAGACGGATCAATAATTCTGATAAAACATACCATAAGCTTGCCACAACTTTACACAAAGAAAAAACGACTTGCAGTGTAAATGTGAAAAGAAACAGGTGTAGAATGCAAACAAAAAGTATGATAAGGAAAAAACAGAAAGCTTAAGTACATAAAGCAGGGCACAGTTTCATCGCATCAACAAACAACACAAGTCACAAATACAAGAGTTTCAAACATGAATATGCATAAAATGATAAGTGAGGGTCGACACCTGCATATACAACCGGCCTAAATGCAGTACATAAAAGGAAACAACAGAAAATAAAGCAAGATAGAGGGTGTAAAGCAAGAGATTTTCAGGTGCTACTTCTTCTTCTTTCCATTCTTGGAATCACCGGACCTCAGGGATAGTTTAGTGGAAGAAGGAGGAGGTGTCTAAGTTGGTTGTTTCCATCTCTAGCTACTTTTCCAGCAGAGGGCTCTCAGGAGAAGATAGATCGATAACTCCTTTCTTTCTAACAACACGCTTTCCTCCTTTGCACCTCGCAAATGACAAGGACTTAGCTTTCTTCTTTTCCTGATCCTCAACATCTTTTTCTGGGTTTTTTCTGCATCGTCGGAGTTTTCTACCTCTTCGCTAGGAATATAGTCAGCATCGTTGTCTTAGTTAACAAGCACACCAATTTGTGTGTCTTGTAATCATGGGGTCGTAGCAGCAAGTAAGGATGCATCACCCGGAGGAGGAGTAACAATTGGGACAGGAGAGTCGATATCAAAGTTGAATCAGTAATGATAGCCTTAGTCGTCATGTTTCCTATATTGGGAGAGAGTTGTGACGAGATTAGGCCTAATACAAAAAGAACATTGAGCATAGAATGCAAGAGATAAGGTGAACTAAAAAGAGAATCAAAGTATGGCACGGTTTGGTCAATCTCAGTTTTACCTAGAGCTTGAGAATTTCTGTACTCAACTTTGTATTTGTCTGCATTATCGTCATCACCCCCTTCACGATCTCTGTTGTGCTCCTCAACAATATCCTTCGTGGCAGTGCGCCCCTCAATGGTTGTATCTTTGTCTTTGAGAACAGTAGAAGGATCAATAGCAGGATTGATTGGAGTTTGAGAGCTAGAGGCCTCGACATTGGCAGGATCAGTATGGGAATCAATATTGACCATGTCCTGAGCTTGTCCCCCAGAAGGTCCGGCCTCATCACTTAGCAATCCTCTCAATTTCATCAACCATACCTTCCCTTCGGCCAAGGCTACGCGATCCTCTTTGTCTAGGAGAGTTTGCATGAGGTAATCTTCATCATGATCACCTTCAGCATATTTAAGTACTTTTTCCCAGACAAGGGCTATTGTCAGTGCAAAGTCATCCCCCAAACAACGTAGGCTCCCACGACTCATGGCACTGAATACATAGAATCTAAATAAAGTGGCATCGGCGTCCGCTTTAGCTTTCTTAAAGGCGGTCACAACTTTAACTCTATCTTCCTCAAAAAGTTCATTCCTAGTATTTACCACAGAAAGAGCCATTCTCTAAGAAGTAATCTTTTCATCAAGGATAACATTATCTTGCTGATAAGTTGCAGAAGCATTTCTTTCCACAGCAAATTGAGACTCGGCCAGTTGTTGGGTAGATTGAGCCTCTTGGACTTGCGCTGTTAGCGTATTCTCCCTCTGTTTTACAGCTGCAAGCTCTTCTTTAAGCCTCTAAACTCACTAGCTCTATGTTCCTTTGAGTAAGAGATGCAATTGTATTATCCTTGGACTCAAGAACCTTGATCAATTCAACTATTTCATTCTCTAACGTGGCGATTTGATCAAGGTTATCTCTGTTAAGCCCTTGGAGACCATGAGCAAATGTGTATCATGAACCCAATTGTTTCTCAGCATAGCTTCTAACCGCATCTAATTGTGTCTCGAGCTGACTCTTGGCGTGTCGAACTATGAAAGAATACGGCTTTTCAAGGTGTCCATTTCATTAAGTATGATCCGATTGGATATATATCCAAATCAAAGCACATCCCTCTTAGACACCAGCCCTGGAATCGTTCAAAAAGCGCAAAGTTGGCCGATCCAAGAGCACAGCGGGGTCTACTTATAATTACCTAAATGCTAGCAGGGGTTGGAATGACGGATGGAGAAGCCAAGGACAAGTAATCAGAAGTAGTCTGAATATCTGGTACATGAAGTTTATCCGACTTATGACGCTTCTGAGACTCATCCCAGAATTGACCACCTCTATCTCTCTTCTTTACTCCTTTCCTTCTTCGGCGTTCCTCCTCTTCCTTCTCTTTTGCATCTAGTTTATCTGTAGCATCGCGCCTCCACCGTCTTTGGTCATCAATTAATTCATAATCATGTGTTTGCTGAGTCTGAGGAGAAGGTTGCGGATGCTGAGAATGCCGAGTTTATTGTGAATGTTGACGAGGTATTAGGCGATGCTTTGGACTATCATATTTGGTATGCTGATTAAAGCTCTTCGCAAATGAAAGATTCATTTCTAGACCTAGAATAATGGAAAAGCAAAATCTCAATAGAATTCCAATACTTAGATGGAAAAGTACTGGAGAAAATATTAAAGCCTATATAACGCATTAGAAACATATAGCACAAGTAAAATATTAGCTAATGTGCATCTAGCAACGAGCCAGTCTTAAGTGGTGAATCTAAGTTAACCCTTATGTCTATGGTCATTTTCTCCGTTGGAGGATTTCGAGATGTAATTATTTCAATTCAAATTTTCGTAACCAAAGCTACCAGATCCGAGGTTATAATATCACCCTAAATAAGATCCTTAACTGAGCTTAGGTCACTCAGATTCTTATAAGTATCTGTGGAGCTCTCCCCTTGAGTATCTATAATAGTGGGGTTATCGTCGACCTTCTCAACATCTAAATTATCCTTAGAGGTCACTTCAGCCTCTCCAGACTGCTCAATCCCTTTCATCAGGCCAGAAGTGGTTTCATCCTCCTCAACCCGCTTAGTTTCCTTTGTAGGGTCCAGGGTAGTATCTTCCTTATCAACCTGTTAGGTGGAAATCATATTACTTTTACCCTCGCACTGTTTGAATTCCTTTTCTTCAATAGGAGTCAGTTTAGACTTAGGAGGTGTCTTATAACTATCCGCAGGATTCGAGCACTTCTTTAAAGAGGATTTCTTAGAAGGGGATTTACCAGCGGTATCTTCCTTATTAGATGATGAAACACCCCACCTCCGTTAAGGTCACTCACAAAGGGAATGCCTTAATTTTGGTGGAGGTTTATAAGTAAAAGCCACAGATAAACTCAAGACAAATATAAATACACATATTTTAAACAGCGGAAACCAACCGACTTTTATTGCATCAATACGTGTTCAAAACAAAAAATTCCATAATTGTCTCAAAATACTTCCATCATTACAACATCATAACTGTCTTGATTATTAAACAAGCATAAAACATAAATAAAGTGACAAAAATCCCCATAGTGATATCCAAAGCCATTTTCCGAGCAAAAGAGACCCAAATCATACATCTACGTTCTTGGAGCTTGAACAGAGCCTGACTGAGCTGAGCTGTTTCCTCCCTGTGGACCGGGGGGACGAAAGAAAAGAAGACGAAAATAAAATAGGGTCAGACATAAAGCTTGATTAAATCTAGTAACTCTTCATTATGTGAATAAGAAAAGGGCATGATAGATATATACTGAAAATAGGATGGTGTCACAAGCTAAGGAGTGTCGAATGTACCATCGCACCCATACTATATCTCTTCATCTACTTGAGTTTACTCTAACTGGTACCCCATGGTGAGGGTAAAGTGATCCCCAACTTTATTTAAAGATCGGCTCCTACTCGCGTTAACATGTGTCATACGACCCCCAAGAATTGTAGATACCTATGCTGGTCCCACTATGGGGTGTATCAAGACCCATGGTGGCGGCCCCGACACGAATTCTAGAAGGCATAGGTTATACTACTGGTGTCCCCAGTGCCCTGGTTGTCTGCTCTGAAGTGTGTGCATGCCCACACCCCGTTAGACCTACACTGTGCACCCACCGCCGTCGTTTGATCGCTTACAATCAGCCCAGTAATCGTGCCCTACCCTGCCTAGTTTCAGGGTACCGTTGATACCTAAATTGGGTTACTGCTGAAACGGGTCCCTCGTTACCAGGATTTTTTAGTCAAACATGTTAAGTGGTTAAGTATCTGTATTTACCTAACCCCTACCCATCAATTCTTGTTAACATGTTGAATTTGGTTAAGTGTTATAGCTAACTTAACCCTACCACCTGTCCTTAGCCTCTTAGGAGCACCAGACCACTCACATTAGATAGGTATTGCTACGGTTACTGGATATGCCCGTTGGTTCCGGGCAGGTTTACACCGTAGCTCAGTCTAACCTTGGGTCATTGTTGGGCTCGATGCTTAACCACCCACATTGGATAGGTATTGTTGTGACTACTGGACAGCCGGGCGGTTCCGGGCAGGTTTACATCACAACTCAATCCAACCTCGGGTTAAGCATATCTTGTTATCTAAATTTACATATTTTATTATTATATATGTAAATGTCATATCTTTTACTCTTGGGTATAACAATTTATACCGCTTAAATGTCATTGTTATTGGCATGTGCCAAACGTGCCAACATATGGTTTCATGTTTTACACCCAACGTTATTACCCCCGTTTATACGTTCGCAATGTTATAACAAATGTTGGGCTCGACACAATTCAACCCAACTTTATAAGCGTGAGAAAAGGGGAAATTAAGAACATGTAATATTTTACAACATATAAGGGTGTGTGGCGCATGAACTTGCAGTTTAGCGATACTAACATAAATGATGGGTCATGCGAACTTGCATTCAAATCAAAGTATAACCAAGTAGGTGGCATATGAGATGGCATAGTTTAGGCTAATACAAACTTGTGTTTTAAACATGTTTAACTTGGCATAATGTCAACCACAAAACTAGCATGATGTATATTCACCAAAAGGTCCAATTATAACATTTAATTCACGTAGCCTATTTCAACATGAACTTGCATAGTTTATGAAACACAAACGATACTTAACATAGATCCAATTTCACTTGCAAATAAGCATGAACTCGCATGATTTATGAAACCCAAATGATGCTTAACATAGATCCAATTATACTTGTAAATAAACATGAAAGTGATAACATAGGCTTTGGGTCATGTAGGCATAAAAGGTTTCAAGTCTAAATCATGTTTACATAAATTCTAATGTAGACTAAGGGAATATACATAGTCCATGCCATCGACATATACAAAAAGGGATCGGTTCTATTTTTTTCCACAAACTTGCAAGTGTCATTGTTTTCATATACAATCGTTCAATAGGCTTGCATCAATCAATTTATGCCACCAACGTCAATACACACGTCATGATAGAATCATCAAAATACATAAAATTTTACACAATACAATAACACAATTCTATTTTCATTCATATCAAATCACATCGCAATTCTTATTCATATTCTGAAAGGTCACTATACTTACAACGAATGCAGAATCTTGAATTCTGGATTCTGAATTCTGAAATTGAGATGCGCTCCTTTGGGTAGACTAACGTTGCGTTGATAATTTTGATTTAAACTTTAAATCTTCTTCTTAGTTTGATTCGTCTCTAGGCTTTTCTCTTGACGTCTATGTTCAATTCCTCCCTAGCAGCATGACGACTCCTTTCTCGTACTTTTGTGTGAATTTTCAGTTGAAAGTTAGGGTGTATTTATAGATTTTTAGGTTGTTTTGAGCCGTCAGATGAAGATAGGAGGAATCTAGGCCATTCAAAATTCAGAGAGCCAATCAAGAGGTGACACGCCAGCCCTAGTGACACACAGGGCCTCAGAAATTCGAGTCAGAGCCAGACCTAGCCAGCCAAGTCGACCAGCCAGGTCGACACCCAGGTCGACACTATGGTCGACCTGGGGAGGACCAGGTCGACACTATGGTCAACCTGGGGTGACCAGGTCGACACCATGGTTGACCCTATGGTCGACCTGGTCTCTGGGTGGGAATTTTCCTGCCCAGCCCAGTTTGAACCTGAAATTCGAAATTTTGAAATTAAACTGAGCTGTTTGAATTTAAATTTGAATTCTGAAACTTCCGAAGGCCATAACTCCTTCATACGGAGTCCGATTCACGCAAACTCGGACTCTATCTCAAGCAGAATTCCGAGACGAACGCAATGGCATAACCCATTTCCCTTAATTCTTTCATTTAGAATTAATTATACTTTAATTTGTGAAGCTTAGCGTTATAGAATTCACGGGGTGTTACATTCTCCCCCTTAAAAGGATTTCGTCCCCGAAATCTTCAAGTTAGGAAGAATGTATCTCCTACCATCCAACAGTTCATCTACTCAACCAACAGACACAGGCATCCACTGTCCTTAAAAGACTTCTAATGCTTCATGATCATATGCATAGTGTGTGTACATGTCCTTATCTAATGCAGAAATCAGACGGTCTACTGATTCAGTTGACCTTCTTAATGCGAATCATGTAAGTGTCATGAATCCATTATGTACGCAAATTTTTCCAACTTATAATTCTACATGAGTGCACAACCATTCATACAAATACGACGACCATATGACAACATATCAAGTTTCAACCATATACAAATGAGAATACATATATGCATATGCAATATGGAGTGACTGAGCCGATCTATAACCTAGGGTGTGTGTGTGTATGCATCCACGAGCAACCACTAGCAATCACTAGCAACCATTTGCAGCCATAATCCATAACATGTTTTCAAATACATGTTTGCATCCATTTGTTTTCTACCTAAAGAGTTAGGAAAACGGGCCGAGGAGATATACCTAAAAAGCTAGATAAAGCATAACTTAAGGAAAACGAGAGATCAAAGATGTACCCTCAAAAAGAAGAGGGTAGGCAGCGCATATTCTATCCTCAGTTTCCCAAGTCGCGTCTTCCTCGGCGTCGCTCCACTGAACTTTAACAAGTTTGACTTCGCGGTTGCGTAGCTTTTTCACTTCAGTTCCTAAGATGCGGGTTGGAACTCTCCTCACAGTTGCTTCACGTTCCACTTCAGCTTCTTCTAGAATGCTAGGTTCCACCACTTCCGCTGACTCATGCAAACACTTCCGGAGGTGATAAACATGAAAGACGTTGTGAACTCCGGCCAGTCTCTCGGGTAGCTCAAATATATAGGCCATCTTTCCAACCTTCTCGATGATAGGAAAACGGTCCTACAAATCTTGGTGCTAGCTTTCCTGCAGATCCAAAACGAACGACGTTCCTTAAAGGTGATACGTTAAGGAAAATCCTGCGTAGGATTTCTGTCGGTCTTGGGCAGTCTTCATTCTCCTACGTATCAAGTCCACTTTCTCCGAAGTCTCTCGAATCATATCTGGCCCAAGTATAAGCTTATCTGTAGACTCCCACCAACAAGTTGGTGATTTGCATGGTCTTCCATACAAGGCTTCGAAGGGTGCCATACCGATGGTAGCTTGGTAGCTGTTGTTATAGGCAAATTCCACTAAAGGAAGGTGATCCTCCCACGTCCCTCCAAAGTCAAGAACGCAAAGTCTCAAAAGATCCTCTAAAACTCTATTCACCCTTTCCGTCTGGCCATCGGTTTGGGGGTGATTGGCCGTGCTCAGACATAACTGTGTGCCTACAGCTTCTTGCAGACTCCGCTAAAACTCGCTTGTGAAGATAGGGTCTCGGTCACTAACAATGCTGGAGGGTATCCCATGGAGTCGAACTATTTCCTTGAGATAAAGTGATGCTAGAGATGCGGCAGTCCTTCTACTCTTGATAGGTATGAAGTTGGCGCTCTTAGTAAGACTATCCACTATTACCCAAATGCTAGTGTTGCCTTTTCTCGACCTACGTAGTCCATCAATGAAGTCCATTGAAATGCTATCCCACTTCCACTGTGGGACCTCTAAAGGATGAAGTAGTCCTCCAGGCTTCTTTTGTTCCGCCTTGACCCGTTGGTAGGTCATGCACTTAGAAACGAAATCTGCCACGTCTTGTTTCATGTCGTTCCAAAAGAAAGTCCTTTTTATATCCTTGTACATCTTATCGCCGCCAGGGTGTATGGTCACCTTGGAATGATGTGCTTCTTCGAGAACCTTCTTTGTCAACTCCCTTGCTTGTGGGACGCATAATCTTCCATCTCGCCTCATCCAACTCTTATCATCAATGGCGTACCTACTGAGGTGACTAGAAGTCTCGCCCCTAATAAGTTTATCAATCACATCAACAAGTTAAGGGTCTTCACGTTGTGCAGCCCCTATTGAGTCCAAGAGAGTAGGGCGTACTATGAGAGATGCTAGCAAACCCGGTACAAAATCTGAGGAGGGCCTAAAGTTAAAACTGGCTATATACTCCAAGCTTTGCCTTTCCATAAAGAAAGGGCTTAAGGTCAGTTTCTTATGGCTCAATGCGTCTGCTACTACGTTGCCCTTGCCGGGAGTATAGGAAATTTCAAAGTCATACGAGGCAAGAAACTCCATCCATCTTTGCTACCTCAAGTTAAGATCCTTCTGCGAGAAGAGATATTTCAACGATTTATGGTCAGTGTATAATTCAAATTTCTCACCTAGGAGATAATGGCGCCAAGACTTAAGCGCAAAGACGATGGCGGCTAACTCAAGATCATGGGTTGGGTAGTTCTTTTCATGAACTTTCAGTTGTCTTCCGCCATAAGCTGCTACCCTTCCTTCTTGCATTAGATCAACGCCTAGTCCCGTTCCACATGCATCCGTGTATACCGTGAACATTTTGCTTCCATCTGGCAAAGTCCGAACAGGGGCTGTTGTGAGAGCCCTTTCTAATCGTTGGAAAGCAAACTCGCAATCCAAATCCCAAGTGAACGCCAGATTCTTCTTTGTTAGCCTTGTGAGTGGGGCTGAGATTTTCGCGAAATCCCTAATAAACTTTCGGTAAAAACCGGCTAGCCCAAGAAAGCTTCGAACTTCGATTGCATTTCTTGGTGTTTTCCAATCTTGCACTGCCACCACTTTTGCGGGGTCCACATCCAACCCCTCTTTGGACGCTATATGCCCCATAAATCTTACTTCTTTTCTCCAGAAGTGACACTTGGAGAATTTGGCTTTTAGTTGATGAGCTCGAAGAGTTTCCATGATTTCTTTCAGATGCTAGGCATGCTCTTCCTCATTCTTTGAGAAGACTAAGATATCATCTACGAAGACAACCACAAATTTGTTGAGGAATTCTCTGAACACCCTGCTCATTAGGTCTACGAAATAAGCGAGTGCATTTGTCAAGCCGAAAGGCATGACAAGCCACTCGAAGAAACCGTCTGGGGTTCTGAACGCCATTTTATCAATACTATCTTCAGCTACTCTTAGCTGATGGAACCTAGTTGCCAGATCAATTTGGGAGAAGACCGTTGCACCTACAAGCTGATCAAACAAATCGTCGATTCAGGGAAGAGGGTGCTTATTTTTCTTGGTCAATTTGTTTAACTCCCTATAGTCGACGCAAAGGCGAAGCGAACCGTCCGCTTTAGTTGCGAACACCACTGGAGCACCCCATTCCGAAATGCTCCGTCTAATGAACCCTTTTTCGAGAAGTTCTTTAACCTGCTTACTGAGTTCCTTTCTCTCCTTTGGAGCCATGTGTCTGACAGGTAAAGCTACAGGCTTTGCGTTATCCACAAGATATATGCGGAAGTCTATTTCCCGCCTCTGAGGTAAGCCTTTCACCTCCTCAAAGACATCCGGATATTCCCGGACTACTCTAACTGATTGTAGATTCTCATCAGAAGCATCAAGTGACTCTAGATAACTAAGCATAACAGCATTCAAGGGATTACAAGAAATTTCTAGAGTGTTACCAAGCCGAGTCAAGAGCCTAACTACTCTTTTCTCACAATCAAGAATGGCACTATTACTAGATAACCAGTCCATGCCTAAGATCAAACCATATCCCGAGAAGCCTAAGACAAAGGCATCACAACTAAACTCAACGCCGAGAATAGAGATTTTCAAACCCAAACAAAACATTGACAAGTAAGCGGAGCCCCCAATTGGATTTGAAACTACTAAGGGATCTTCTACCATACTAGTGTCTAGATGCAGAGATTCTACTAAGGCAGATGAAATAAAAGAGTGTGATGCGCCAGAGTCAAAACTGTACGAACTGGATGATCATAAAGATAGACTACACTTTCTACAGAAATATTACTACCTCGTTCCTACTGAGGTGCCACTAGCGCATGAACCTGACCCCCTGAAGTGGATCCGGCTTTCTGTCCCTGCCCTTTCTTCTTTGGGAAGTCCTTAGCTTGGTGCCCAGTCTCTCCACAATGAAAGCAACCACGCATCTTCGCCTTTCTTTTCCGACAGTCTTTTGATATATGGCCCATAATACCACAGAAATTGCACCTTCTCTTCTCATGGGGCTTATTGTTCTTTCCACCTTTCTTGAAGTCTGTTTTCTTTGCGTGCAGACCCTCTTTCTTCTCTTCCACCTTAGCTTCTTTCTTACCGTGATCTTCCTCGTGTAGCAACGCCATGTCCACCAAGCTTTCTTAAGTCGCTCCTGTGGATACATGGGTCATGGCAAGGCTATGTAGAGGCTCATTCAAAACCTTGACAAAGCGAAGTGCCTTCTTGTGTTGGGTGTTTACTAAGTCTAACCCAAATCTGGCCAGCTAGTTAAACTGATCAAAATATTCCCTGATCGTCATGCTTCCCTATTTCAGAGTTAGGAACTTTTCCATTTGCAGGCTCCTTTCTGGTTGGGAGAGGAATTTCATCTCAAACCTCGTCCTGAAACCCTCCCATGTTTCCACCGCCCTCTGAGCATTGGTAACTTCCCACCAATAGGAAGCCTCATCCTTAAGCAACCATACCGCTAGTTGTATCTTTTTCCTGTCATCAACTCCGAAGATGACAAACAGATCCTCAGTTTCCTTTAGCTAGTTTCTTGCCCCTACAAAGGATTCTATCCCATAAAAATCTTTTCCACCCATTGCCTTGAAGTCTCTACATGTTTTAGCGAAGGCATTTCCACGAGGAGGTGGAGGAGGAGGAGAAACCGCGACAACTGGAGGAGGGATGTCTGCTGGGCCCGCGCCATTGGCCCTTGCTTCTAAGTACCTCCTAAACCAGCCGGGAATCGACACTCCTTCCGGGAGGTTAAGGTCTCCATACATGCTGAAACAGAAAGGGAAAAATTCAAAACGAAGGATAGAGAGAGATAGATATGGCATATGGCTTTGGGGGATTTTGTCTTTTATAAATATAACACTTTTTCTTGAAAAATGCTTCTTTAAACTTTCTTTTGAAAACAATTTCAAAAACTTTTATCTTGTCTGGTAAACCTATGCTCTAATACCAAGTGAAACACCCCACCTCCGTTAACGTCACTCACAAAGGGAATGCCTTAATTTTGGTGGAGGTTTATAAGTAAAAGCCACAGATAAACTCAAGACAGATATAAATACACATATTTTAAACAGCGGAAACCGACCGACTTTTATTGCATCAATATGTGTTCAAAACAAAACATACCATAATTGTCTCAAAATACTTCCATTATAACTGTCTTGATTATTAAAGAAGCATAAAACATAAATAAAGTGACAAAAATACCCATAGTGATATCCAAAGCCATAGTCCGAGCAAAAGAGACCCAAATCATACATCTACGTTCTTGGAGCTTGAACAGAGCCTGACTGAGCTGAGCTGTTTCCTCCCTGTGGACCTGGGGGGGGGGGATGAATGAAAAGAAGACGAAAAGAAAATAGGGTCAGACATAAAGCCTGAGTAAATCTAGTAACTCTTCAGTATGTGAATAAGAAAAGGGCATGATAGATATATACTGAAAATAGGATGGTGTCACAAGCTAAGGAGTGTTGAATGTACCATCGCACCCATACTATATCTCTGCATCTACTTGAGTTTACTCTAATTAGCACCCCATGGTGAGGGTAAAGTGATCCCCAACTTTATTTAAAGATCGGCTCCTACTCGCGTTAACATGTGTCATATGACCCTCAAGAATTGTAGATATCTATGCTGGTCCCACCATGGGGTGTATCAAGACCCATGGTGGCGGCCCCGACACGAATTCTAGAAGGCATAGGTTATACTACTGGTGTCCCCAATGCCCTGGTTATCTGCTCCGAAGTGTGTGCACGCCCACACCCCGTTAAACCTGCACTGTGCACCCACCGCCGTCGTTTGACCGCTTACAATCAGCCCAGTAATCGTGCCCCACCCTGCCTAGTTTCAGGGTACGGTTGATACCTAAATTGGGTTACTGCTGAAACGGGTCCCTCGTTACCAGGATTTTCTAGTCAAACATGTTAAGTGGTTAAGTGTCTGTATTTACCTAACCCCCACCCATCAATTCTTGTTAACATGTTTAATTTGGTTAAGTGTTATAGCTGACTTAACCCTACCACCTGTCCTTAGCCTCTTAGGAGCACCAGACCACTCACATTAGACAGGTATTGCTACGGTTACTGGATATGCCGGGCGGTTCCGGGCAGGTTTACATCACAACTCAATCCAACCTCGGGTTAAGCATATCGTGTTATCTAAATTTACATATTTTATTATTATATATGTAAATGTCATATCTTTTACTCTTGGGTATAACAATTTATACCGCTTAAATGTCATTGTTATTGGCATGTGCCAAACATGCCAACATATGGTTTCATGTTTTACACCCAACGTTATTACCCCCGTTTATACGTTCGCAACGTTATAACAAATGTTGAGCTCGACACAATTCAGCCCAACTTTATAAGCGTGAGAAAAGGGGAAATTAAGAACATGTAATATTTTACAACATATAAGGGTGTGTGGCGCATGAACTTGCAGTTTAGCGATACTAACATAAAAGATGGGTCATGCGAACTTGCATTCAAATCAAAGTATAACTAAGTAGGTAGCATATGAGATGGCATAGTTTAGGCTAATACAAACTTGTGTTTTAAACATGTTTAACTTGGCATAATGTCAACCACAAAACTAGCATGATGTATATTCACTACAAGGTCCAATTATAACATTTAATTCACATAGCCTATTTCAACATGAACTTGCATCGTTTATGAAACACAAACGATACTTAACATAGATCCAATTTCACTTGCAAATAAACATGAACTCGCATGATTTATGAAACCCAAATGATGCTTAACATAGATCCAATTATACTTGTAAATAAACATGAAAGTGATAACATAGGCTTTGGGTCATGTAGGCATAAAAGGTTTCAAGTCTAAATCATGTTTACATAAATTCTAATTTAGACTAAGGGAATATACATAGTCCATGCCATCGACATATACATAAAGGGATTAGTTCTATTTTTTTCCACAAACTTGCAAGTGTCATTGTTTTCATATACAATCGTTCAATAGGCTTGCATCAATCAATTTATGCCACCAACGTCAATACACAAGTCATGATAGAATCATCAAAATACATAGAATTTTATACAATACAATAACACAATTCTATTTTCATTCATATCAAATATCATCGCAATTCTTATTCATAGTCTGAAAGGTCACTATACTTAAAATGAATGCAGAATCTTGAATTCTGGATTCTGAATTCTGAAATTGAGATGCGCTCCTTTGGGTAGACTAACGTTGCGTTGATAATTTTGATTTAAACTTTAAATCTTCTTCATAGTTTGATCGTCTCTAGGCTTTTCTCTTGACGGCTATGTTCAATTCCTCCCTAACAGCATGACGACTCCTTTCTCGTATTTTTGTGTGAATTTTCAGTTGAGAGTTAGGGTGTATTTATAGATTTTTAGGTTGTTTTGAGCCGTCAGATGAAGATAGGAGGAATCTAGGCCATTCAAAATTCAGAGAGCCAATTAAGAGGTGACACGTCATCCCTATTGACACACAGAGCCTCATAAATTCGAGCCAGAGCCAGACCTGGCCAGCCAGGTCGACACCCAGATCGACACTATGGTCGACCTGGGGTGACCAGGTCGACACCATGGTCGACCTGGTCTCTGGGCGGGAATTTTCCCGCCCATCCCAGTTTGAACCTGAAATTCGAAATTTTGAAAATAAACTGAGCTGTTTGAATTTAAATTTGATTCTGAAACTTCCGAAGGCCATAACTCCTTCATACGGAGTCCGATTCACGCAAACTCGGACTCTATCTCAAGAAGAATTCTGAGACGAACGCAATGGCGTAACCCATTTCCCTTAATTCTTTCATTTAGAATTAATTATACTTTAATTTATGAAGCTTAGCGTTATATAATTCATGGGGTGTTACAGATGGGTCTAGCACAAGATTACGTGATGGATCAAGTAAATGATATCGGCGAAGGAACTCCTTAGTAATTAAAAAATTTCTACTTCTCTCTCCCTCAGCAACAACTTTCAAAGAATCAAATGTGTCTGATCAACAGCAGTATCTTGATCAGAAGAAGGAATTTCTATAAAATAAAAAAGGGATCTAAGAACCAAGACTTAAATGGAAAGTGAGTTAAAGAGATTTTAAGCAAAGGTATTCACCTCTTTTCATCCACCTGCTATAAAAACTGTCGGGACACCGGACATAGAAATACTGATTTACAAACCATTAACGCTTTTTGACAAGTCAGTTATAATCTTGGAAATTCCTTCAACAAAGATAATTGGCGGATTCTCTTTCCTCCTTTTGAAAATATATAGAGAACATATAACTTCGAAAGCGGGTGCATGTTGCTTTGTCCTCATAAAAAGCACATATAGACCGGTTAGAATGGCATAACCATTCAGATGTAGCTGAAAAGGGGCAATGGTTAGGCGTTGGAGAATCATTTCCATAAATAGATTAAAAGTACGAACGACGCCGTTTAATAACATATTACAATTCACGCTAACATAGCCAAGGGGTGGTAGATCAGCAAATTCGTTCTTTTCTAGAAATTTAACATCAGTTTCTGCAATCCTAAACTAAGCACACAAGTGCTTGTATGAACGCTCAAGCAGTTTCATTGGTTTTCTCTCGTGGGGTACTTCAGTAAGAGGTCTAGGTGATGGAAAACCATGTTCAATATTTGGCCCAGGGGTATTAGCCATCACAATTTCTGAGGCCTGGGCAGAAATCTGGACTTGAATAGACCCAGATGCTTCCTCGGGTTGTTGGCGCGATTGCTTTTGAGTTACCATTTCTATACAAATAACCATGCTTGAAAATAAACTACAAGTGCGTGTTTCCTAATACAAATAATATGATGTGTATAACTGTACGTGAAAGCGTGATTGGGATCTATAATCGTCATAGATAGATTAATTGATTCCAAACTTCATCACAAACTTGTGATAGAATAGTTATATTCGTACAAAAAGATATGCAACTAAATTATAAACAATCAGTAAATCAGTCAAGTACAAATATATCATTTAAATGAAAATCATATAGTTCACTATCGAAGTTCTATAAACAGTTATCTAACCTGTTGTCAACATGGGCAGTGGACAACAACCCAAAACATACTAGTGTTTTGTTACAGAATAAGTGACGATGAAAGATTGTTCACTGATTTTACATTTAGCACAATGACAAAAAGATCAATGATCAAAGAAATTTGCTGGAATAATATAAAAGTATGATGGATTGGTGATAACTGGTCCATATTGGATCAGCACAGGCGGACCCATTATGGATCGGCATAAGTCGACCACAATGGATCGGCACAAGCCGATCATAATGGTTTGGCACAAGCCGACAACGATGGATCAGTGGAGGTCGATCCACAATGGATTGGCACAGGACGATCCACAATGGATCGACACAGGTCGATCCACAATGGACCGGCACAAGCCAACCACAATGGGTCGGCACAGGCCGATCCACTATGGGTCGACACAGGTTGATCCACCATGGATTGGCATAGGCTGATCCACAATTGGTCGGCACAAGCCAACCAGAATGAATCGGCATTGACCGTTCCATTGTGGATCGACAGCCGGTCCATCAACACTTAAAAAATTTCCTTCGACTTTTTTGTGTCATAACCACACTTCCAAGAACAAATGCAATCAGTTCTGGTAATTCCAATATGATAACAACGGAACAAAGCACAGTTCAATAGCAAAAACTACAACTAATAACGAGGGATGAACATTCTCACAACAACCACGTCCAATGCAAATCAAGCTCAAAGGTTATTTTACAAAGGGTCATGCACAATGATTTTGTCGAAATATAAGTTCATATCAACACTGTGAAACTGAAATCAAATTGCAACTGAATATACAAGGATTTCAACACTTAGGCATTCCAACAAACATCTTATGGGCATAAGACCAAAAAGCAAGACATAAAGGACTTAACACTGCTCAGTTCAATCATATTACATTTTCCACGTTCAATTACTAGTTACAAATTGATTGAACCCAAACAGACAAGCAATCATTCAAAGTTCCCAAGAAACCAATTCGGTCAAGAGCCGATTGGCAATTAAAAGCCTATCCAATTATCAATTCATTTTAAAACCAAGTTCTAGCCCATAATCAAGTGTAAAAAATAC
Source organism: Allium sativum (assembly GCA_030737875.1). NCBI lineage: Eukaryota > Viridiplantae > Streptophyta > Magnoliopsida > Asparagales > Amaryllidaceae > Allium > Allium sativum. The sequence goes on along the minus strand of CM060924.1, from coordinate 170,050,301 downwards.
TAAAATTACTTAGCAATGCTTCGAATTTGAAGAAAATACCTTGATTCGATTTAAAGTGGCTACGATGATTGAATTCTGTAGAGGATTCGAAGCTCGTGATGCTCGATGAAGCGAATTTGACCAAAATTATTTGAAAACAACTAGGAAGAAGCGGACTGAGGCATTGGCTTTATTCAGAAGGATGGGACAACCTCCTTTAAATAAATCTCAAGCTAAGGAAGTGAAATGAGGAAGAGTTAGAGCCGGAAGAAATAATATAAAGGCACGTCAAACGGGTTGTTTCGATCCATCACAGATGGGCCCGCTCCAACCCATCAGCCCGCTTCGATCCATTATAAGTCCGCCCGTTCTGATCCACTACAACTCAGCCCGACCGACCCGTAGTATAACATGATATGAATGTCGGTCCGAATATATAAAACATTCTTGATCCATCATTATATGTCAACACACAGTATGTTTAAACGTTCATTTCGAAGCTTATAATTTTCTGTATATAAAAAATTATGAACTCCGAGGGGCAAATGTTAATCCATTAGAAATCAGAGCATAAATGATGGATCGGTTAAACAATAGCAGTATGGGTCGGTCATCTTCATAATATGTGGGTCGGTCACCTAAAAGTCCTACGGTTCGGTTAGTACAAGAGATCATGGTCGGTTAGAACTAGAAATTGTGGATCGGTCGGCTTTGTTAAACTACAAGTCGGTCATCACTAAGGTCACCTAATCGGTCGTCCTCGTTACCTATGGGTCAGTCGGCAAGGCACCTGGTTCGGTCGGCATCAAATGATAGTTGGATACAACTGGCAGGATCGGTCAACGACATTTTTGTAAATAAACTTATGGCCGATCCATAACCTCATATAAGGTTTCAGCTTCTTCACTTCATTCTGGCCACACCTATAAATACCCCATGGCCTCCACATTTTGGAGGTTCGATACCGAGCTCCAAAAAGTGTCGTTCAATTGATTTCTCCACTGTTCTAAGCTATTCTAACCTCCATTGAACCTTCTCCAACTAAGTTTCTCCATCAAATCATCCATGGAATCCTCCAAAATTACTAAAGTGTTCGAGAGATTGTAGATCTACATCTATACTCATCGTACTTATAGGAATTGAGCTATTCTTTGGTGGATTTAAATGAATCAAAGTATAGAAGAGAGGAGATCGAGAGAAATTACTTGTAAAGAGTGGAAAATGAATGTAAAAACAAGAGTTATGTACCTTGTAATTGTTGCGATGATAACGAGAGCTTCTTCTATAGTGGACGTAGGTGATTGTTAAAGCCGAACCACTCTAAAAAAAATTTGTTCTCCATTTTTCTATTTGTTTGTTTTGTGTTTGTGGCTTCGTATAATCAAATCCTTGTTGGAAACTTTATAGCTCTGATACCATGTTAGAGAACCCCAGATTATCACAAAACCAATTGGCAATGTGAAGGGTGAACTCATTATAGTTATACAGGATTCATTTTACAAATTCCCCAATGTGGGACTTGTCTCAACACGCCCCCGCACGTGTGGCATATCATGAGCCTAACACGTGAACCTTTATATTGGGTGACGTGGATAAGTGTGACATTGTGCGCACGAATTAAACCTGCTCCGATACCACTTTGTTGGAAACTTTATAGCTCTGATACCACTTTGTTGGAAAATTTGTGTTGCTCTGATACCACTTTGTTGGAAAATTTGTGTAGCTCTGATAACACTTTGTTAGAAAGTTTATGTGGAGGAAGAGAAACAAATTAGAAGAAAGTAGAATATTTTTTAAGGAATGCGAAAAAAAATACTTTTATTGCTTGATTCTTTTTTCTTGCTTGATTATTGATTGGTACAACATATGAGAGAGTATCTATATATAACATGACAGTGTTCTACACTCTTCTCTCTCTAGATAATTCCATTGCATATTTTGATAGACCAAAATTTATTATCATTTATTAGATTTTGGCCTTTCCTAAAACAAGGATAGAATTTATTACATAATTGGCATTTACTTATAGAACCAAATTTATTTGTTTCCATTTAAAACCAAGTTTATTTGTTTTCTTTTATTTTCAACAATCCTATCCACTGTGAAATATAAAAATCCTCTTCGGGGGTGTTTGTACCATTTTTGGTGTAAATACATCTTGTTCTCTATTGAACTGCACAACAAAGTGAATTTAAAGCTTAAATCTTATATAATTAATCCCTATCACAAAACTTGTTCAGAAAGGTTAACAGATTACAATCACCTGAATAAACACTAGTTTCCAGATTTCAATACAGGCAGGATCATCGTTATTAACCAAGGATGCATCATCTTTGTTACTAATACTTGGGTGTCAAAAAGCTACCCAACCTTCAGTATAGGGGAAAGATGTTGAATCCAGGCCATTATATATGCAAGAATAATTGTTCAGAGATTCCTGAACCATTGCTTCGAGATTGTAACAGATTATGCGAATGAGTAATACTACTGCTAATGAACTGAGATTAAATTATCCATAATTTCTTGTGGAGATAGGTGCCGAATTTGATTACCAATACTCAGTTAAAGTGGTGCAAGCAATCAGCAATATAAACATGTGCATTTGCAATATGAATATAAACCAAGAAGTTATTCTCTACGTAAGTTGTACAACCATAATTCAGAATTTTGTACATCAATAGTTCAAAAATCTTGGAAACCAAAAAAGAATTCAAAAAACCACATTGCAAATGATATAAAGAAGGTGCGAGTACTCAGAATACACAAACACGGTGGACAAAGTAAAATCCATTCTGTTCAATACAGCTTTGAATCATCCTTCTCTGTGTCATTTTAATAAATTTTCTACTCTTGATGAAGAGCCTGGACCTTTAGCTACTTCTACACACCGCAGGCCACCTATAATCGGAAGCCATAAATATTTGTTACCCAAAATGGATCTCATTATCCGCAGCCCTTAAGTGATCTTTTGTGCTTACGTTACCTGTTCGTAAATTTTGTTTGTTGGCAGTAATCATGTCTGGATTCATCAGACCTAATGATACCTTGACGAGAAACCGCTTGTAAACGGTTGGAAATTCAAATCGCTGTCTATTACAAATTAAGTTGGTTTGACGGTCTTTTAAAATTAGTACTTCCATGATTTGTTGTTTTTAGTTTACAAACTAAACTTGATTTATTGGGACCCTGCTGGTTATTTCCTGACATATAAATTGCCATTGTTTAATTTTTGGAAAACTGCTTTAGTTGGAAAATTCTAGTGTGCTGCTATTCACACCCCCGTTTAGACTACTGACCACCTTTAAAAATTTAATAGATTGGATTATTTTTTATGTACTTCCTACCACCACACTTTATTTCTTCTCACTCAGTCAACAACAGCCGTACTTCTCTTTTATTTCCTTCTCAAACAACGTAATTCTCTAACATCAAACCCTAAACCCTGAACTAGAAGAAAAAAATAATTTATTTTGGCTGATTAAAGGATGGAAGATAAAAACAAAAAAGAGGTTAGTTTTGTAGATCATGCTACATAATCTAATTTGTTGCTGTACTTTTTTTTTTAGGGTTTTGCACTTAATTTTTGTAGGAGCTTTCTTTCAACCTTGTCTCTAATTCAAGTTTGGAAGACATTAACCTCGATGACGTTGTAATAGAGAATGATATTGTAAGTTATTGGATTTTAGGGTTTTCTTCAAACAACAACAATTTAAACGTCATATTTTACAACAAAAAATCATTTTAATTATTTTTATTCAATTTATGCAGGAAGATAATGTGAATGACGATAAACTTGAGAGTGCTATTATTGTTTCAACTGAGAATTATGAAGATGATACCAATAGACCGCAAGATGATCGGTCAAATGCCACTGAAGACATTAAAGTTGATTTGACAGATCAATTTACAACTGATGAAGTATGTAGTTTGTACTTAATTAATAATCACTATTATTCATGTAAAACTGTTAATTTTTTTGTTACACTATGTTATTTCAGGTATTTGATTCGCAGAACGCGCTGATTAAATGGTGTAAAACAACTGGGAAAAGGTTGAATACTGTTATAGTAATTATAAAATCCGATAAATTTGGACCTAGGAGAAAACCAAGGCTACAATTGGGTTGCGAAAGAGCTGGAGTTTATCGTAACCATCAACCTAAGGCAGCAATGAAGGAAAATACAGTGAAACGACCTAGAATTAGTGCAACTAGAAAATGCAATTGCCCATTCCGATTGAAGGGTGTGTATTTGGAGGAAGATAAATGGAAATTAGTTGTACTCAATGGGCTGCATAATCATGAACTTCCTCACACGTTAGAAGGACATCCTTTTGCAGCACGGTTGATGGACGAGGAGAGAAAAATATTAGAAGACATGAGTATTGCAGGTATGCCGCCAAGAGATGTATTGGTTACGATTAAAAAGTCATATCCAGAAAACTACTCGACTTTGAAGACTATCTACAATGCTAAATATAAAATGCAACTATCAGCGATGGAGTGTAGATCCGCGATGCAACATCTAATGAAATTACTTACAGAGAAGCACTATGTGTATTTTAGTAGGGCCGATGTGGAAACCGATCATTTGACAGATATCATGTGGTCTCATCCGGAATCGTCAGTATTGTGTAAGTGTTTTGGTATGACTACAACGGGTCGAACATTCAGTATTGCTCATGCATTTCTAGCACATGAGCGCGAGGAAAACTATGAATGGGTTATAGCAAAGTTAAAACATTTTTATTTACCTGAAAAAGAACCGGAGGTAATAGTTACGGATAGAGAATGGGCATTGATAAATGGGATCAAGAAAATTTTTCCACGGGCAAAGTTGTTGATGTGTTTGTGGCACATGGGAAACAATGTTATTACGAATTGCAAACCTGAGTTTAAAACAAATGAGGTTTTCGAAATGTTTTTGGAAAGTTGGAAGAAGATAATTCATGCACCGACTGAAGATGAATTTTGGATGTATTGCAATGATTTTCAAAAAGATTGGGTAGACTATCCCAAAAGCTTGAAATACATTCAGAATCAATGTTTGGAATACAAAGAGTATTATGCTTTTCCATGGACAAATAAAATTAAGCATCGTGATAACAGAACAACAACGCGAGCTGAGTCTTCCCATGCTCAATTGAAAAAACATCTTGGTTCGTCTACATCATCATTTGCTGTTGTATGGTCTAAAATGGATAATATGTTGTGCCTCCAACATGCTGAAATTAAAGCAACTTTCGAAAGAAGTTTAGGAGCCGTAAGGACAGCTTATCAAGTTCCACTATTAAGAAAATTACGGGGTAAGACATCTTTTTATGCATTGGACTTAATTGTCAAAGAAATGAGAAAAATTAGTTCTGTTGCTTTGGATCTATCGATTTGTGATCATTTGAATCGACTTGTGTATGGTCTTCCATGTGCACATGAGATATATAAATATCACATCGATGGCATGCCAATCCCACTTGAAATTGTAGATGATCATTGAAGAAAGTTAAATTATATTCCTGAAGTTGTAAAATCATTTGTGTTTGCCCATACAGCCAAGTTTGCGTTAATCAATAAATATTTTGATTCATGCACGATTGAGGAAAGGGAAGCTATGCTATTGAAGCTACGAGAAATTGTATTACCAACCACGACTTCTATCTTGGAACCGAAAGTAGAGAAACACAAAGGACGACCAATGGGTAGTAAGAACAAGTCGATTAACAAGCAAGTTAAAAGCCAAAAATCAACAAAACGGAATCCCTCTGCTTTTGAACTAGCAAAAACCGCTACTGAAATACCTTCTCAAACTAGTGTAAACAATAAACTACCTCCGAAACGTAAAAACCCCATTGTGAAGTTTGATGAGTGTGATGTACCTCCAACAAAATCAGATTTTACTTATTTGGCTTACTTGCCGGCGTTTCTACACCAATACATTGAAAACATTGAAGATGTAATAGGAGATGGCAATTGTGGATTTCGTTGTATTGCTGAACAAGTTGACGAACTAAACTCTGATTGGAGAGAAGCAAGGAAGTCTGTATTAGCTGAATTGATGAAAAATTGGGAATTGTATGTCAGACATTTTGACGTATCAAATTGCGAAGAATTAAAAACAGCTACCGATTGCGATCTTAGTCCTTGTTTTAAAGATAATTGGATGATAATGCCTGAAACTGGATACTTAGTTGCAAATGCTTTTAATAGGGTTGTGGTTTACATATCCAATCGTCAAAGTTTGACCTTTTTCCCACATGAAAGAGGGCCCGGATTTGCATCCGACCATCGGTTTATTGTTTTCGCAAATATCATGGACTCTCATTTTATAAAGTTAACACTTCGGGAAAACGCACCCATTCCACCGGTCGCTAGCTTTTGGAATAGATTGGCTACTAAGGAAGCAAAAGAATGGAGCGAACTATATGTTGATCGACAAATACAGTTCGTTCAACTGTGTCCACCTTATATGGCCACAAAGGATAATCACTAATGTATTGAAATGTAAACTTGAAAATTTTGTCACACGATTCAAGTTGAATGGTAGTTATTTTTGTAAATGATCGTGACTTATATGCATTGATGGATATGGCTTATATGCATGTATTTCCATGTTTTAATTGAATACTATGTTATGTGGCTTAACTTGTGTTTTTAAATTTATGTGTTTATACTGGCTGCTTTGATAGGTAGAGTTCCTTCAAGCTCACTTTCACATATAGCATGAATTTGATGGTTATTATCTTTAAGTGCTTGATTTCAATGATTTTTTTGTCATCATGTTCTCCTGTCAATCAACCACTCAAATTGGCTTGGGTAATATGATATCCACCCAATTTTATGTATTGGAATAAATGACTGAAGATAGATTGATCAAATTGGCTTGGATATAAATGACTGAAGAAAGAAAGATTGATTAAATTGTCAATTAACCACTCAAATTGTGTTCATTTAAATATTTATACAACATACGGTCTTTTAAATAGTATCATTAATTTAGTTTCGGCTGTTTACAACCGTTCAAAACCAAGTTTAAAAATTCATCCTACATCACAGACCATTCGGCCATGACAAACCGAGATTTTGCATTTATTTCGGTTATAACAAGCCGAACAGTGGAAAAAATATTTAACTTAAGTTACCACGGTGGTTACTCACCGAAAAATGTGTCAGTCTACGGTGGAACACCACCGTCGCATTTAAGAACGTGTTAAGTTTTATTTTGTCAGCTGGTCGGTTTTAAACCACCGTAATAAGTTAGTAATCTCGGTTATATACAACCGACCAGTGAAAACAGCAGACACTCATCAGGTTCTTCGGTTACCAATAACCGAACATTAACAACATCTTCGGTTTGTTCCAACCGATCAGACAGATGAAGAAATTAATTTTATTTTCTTCATTGCCACGGTCATTTACAGCCGATATTGGTGGATAATCTCGGTTGTTTGTAACCGAACAGTGAAAACATTGTATACCTTAACACTATGACTGTCGGTTATGTATAACCGAAGCACAACACAAACGTTCGGCCTATCAGAACCGAACGGACTGTTAGAGGACAACACATATGTCATACACAGGCACGGTTAATTATAACCGAGATTTAAAGCCATCCTCGATTGTTTATAACCGAACCGTGAAAACATCGTAAAATAACAAGGTGATGGTCGGTTATAAAAGACCGAAGCTTCCTCAACACATTCGGCTAATACCCACCGTGCAGAAATATGAACAAAAAAGCATACTACATGTACTTGTACTGGATTAGCACTTTGTCTTCTTTTAAACAGTATTCAAACAGAATCTTTTAAACAGTATTCAAAAAGTAATCAAACAAATCACCATTAGAACTTCCTCAAACAAATCACCATTAGAACAATATTCAAACAGTATTCAAACAAATCACCATTAGGTTCATGTAGCCCGCAGTTTGTCTTCTTTTAAGTTGAATACTAATGAAAGCAAATCACCATTAGAACTTCACATGTAAATGAAAATGAGACACATGTACATGAAAATGAAAGCAAAGCATATCATTAGAAATTTTTAAACCAAAATGAATGACCATTACATAATCACCAGTACATAATCCCCATTACATAAGCACAGCATATCAATATCAAAATGAAACACCATTACATAAACACAGCATCATTTAGAATTGTTTATACCAAAATAAAACACAGCATATCATTAGACTACACCATCACACCACCATTACATGATCATCTAACAGTCAACAACACATCAAGCTTCTTCCAGCAATTCATATCATGGTCTTCTATCATGCTTTCTTTTTGCTCGTTTTTCTCTTTTATCCGGTTCATTTAAGGCTTCCTCCAGCAAGTCAACTACTGCACGTTCAGCAATAAGGCATTGATCTAAGGTTTTATCCTGAGCACTAAGATTTTCTTTCAGCTTATCTATGGATTTTCCAGCAGCCATTCTCTACAAATATAACAAATGAGTGTAAATTTTCATATCCATTCATCAGTTAATTATGAATCACAAAAACATTATTCATACCAACTTCTCGTTGTTATCCAGTTTTCTTGACGTAGTTTTCCGCACATCCGGGGGTTGAATGATAGGATGAGAAATACCCAAATACCAAGACATATACTTAGCAGTACAATCCCATGGATCAATCACACGAGTGGAACGTGACGACATAGATAAGAGATGATGTTGCCAATTTTCGGCATACCAATAACTATTGTCGTACTCAATTTTGTATTGGTTAGCATTTTTACCTCTACGACATTTAGGCGGCGCCATCGGATTTGTTGGAATTCGTTGAGCGATTCCGAATTGGCGAAGCACTCGGTTAGGATAGTACGGTTCGGCGATATCAAAACATAGAATGACAACGTTGTAGAAAGCAACATCAGGCAAATGGTACTTCGTTCTTAAGTTTTGATATGGATCCCAACACACCTAGTAATCCGTTGAATTTAAAATTTATCAAGCTAATAACGAACTTGATAAGTTGGTTAAAGTAAAAAATTAACAAACTTACATCTTGTGCAGTTAAGTCATCTAACTGCTCTCGTAGCCGTATTATAGCCGAAGTTGTATCACCGGATTGTTTCATAGGTTGCCATCTGCACATCCTAGGCATCGTGTCATTATATTCTTTACTGGGGATGGCGTTAGGAAGCATAGGAAAGTGATCATAAATCCAAGCCTGTAAAAAATATATTTACTACACTGTAATGATTTATAGTATTTCATAACATTAGAAATACTTACAGTCAACAGTGTCACGTAACCAGCTATTTGTCTAACATCTCGTCTAGAAGCCAGACCTAACTGTCTATATAAAAATGCTAATGCGCCCATCCCCCAAGCTTGTTGATTCACTTGATCGATGTTCTCCAAGCATTGCAAGTAGTTAGTTGAAACTTTGGTGCCCGACTTGTCGCAAAATAAAGTACACCCTAGTAGGTAAAGAAGGTAGGCACGCATAACAGCATCATAATCATCTTCAGTTGCATTGTCTTTATTTGTTTTCTCTTTACATTTGTTCAATAAGAAGTTCAGCCTTATCGAATTTGAGAAATTTAATTCATCTTTAGCTTCATCTCTTTCAACGCCAAGATAATCAACTAAAAGATCGACCGCCGAATGATCATTCGCTTCCTTGTAAATACAAGTGCCGACAATAGGGATTTTCAAAATCTGTGCGACGTCGTCTAATGTAATTGTCATCTCTCCAAATGGCATGTGAAAAGAATTAGTTTCCGGATGCCATCTCTCCACGAAAGCTGAGATAGTTACATAGTCCACATGCTTGTATGAGTACTGTGCCAAATAATACAAACCAGAATTTTTAATCCTTTCTGCAACTTGACTTGGCATGTCCTCGATACTCCATTCCTTCAGCTTCGTGGTATGTGAAAGGCACTTGAGCGGGCCTCTCTCCTGAAATAAAACATATAACAAATGTTAACATATTTGTAAAAATAAATGCTTAGATGGTGGCAAAATTCAAACTAACCTCTGCCTTATTCCAAATAGAAAATGCAATATGTGTTGCAAAGCTTTTTAATACAGACGTGTTCACCGGTATAGGAGCAGTAGATTTGCTAGAAGAGGGACCGGTTGTAGGTGGTAAATTTGTTCCCGCTTCCGTCTGTTCACTGTCGGTGCCATCTTTCTCTGCTCCATCTCCAGAATCATGAGAACCAGAATCATTTCCCGTATCTTCTTCGGTGGACCCCTTTGTCGATTGGTCGACATCCCTATTTTCATCTTCTACGTGTTCAGTTTGTACTGCAAGCTTCTTTTTTTGTTTTTCGATCTCCGCCGCACGCTTACGTCTAACAGAAGCTGTCATGGGTTGCTTCTTCTTCTCTACAAATAACATGACAACATTCAAGGTTATTACAATGCATGATTGCTATATTTGTTTATCCAAACCGACATGATTGTTGTACTATAGTAACTCCAAACCGACAAAAGTATTTGTTATACCAACATTAACATATTTTTTATATAAATTTTCACACTTTACATTCTTAATTCTCTCATGTTTACAATACTCAAGCTCGGATAGTCATTGCCATTCAAGTCCACTTACATGAAAGAGAAAAAATGTTTAATAACTATCCAACTCTCATTCAAGTATATGATGAAGAAAAAAAATTATGATCATCCGACGATGATAAACAACCATAAAAAAAATGATCATCCTTGCTGAAGTTAAACAATCATTAATGCAGCGGAATAACTTAAAACATTAACTGAAAAATAATAGCCAAACCTTGAATGAAAATACATGTAACATATATATGGCATCCAGTATGAACAACCGCAAAAATACCATAGTCTGTTCATATATATGTTGTTTGACATTATATATGGCATCTAGTATGCAAAAGCAACCGCAAAAATACCCTTAGTATGAACAAATGCACATATTTAAACTTTTTGAAACAACAAATATATCAAATAATGCTATCTAGTTTGCCTGGTCGGTCCTTAACCACCGCCAAAATACCATAATCTCGGTGATACACAACCACCATCAAATTAAATATATTTACTTTCCAAAATTTGTTGTTTCATATATATGTTGTTTGACAATATTTATATGCCATCAAATCAAAACAAATATATGCAATTAATGTTCATATATATGTTGTTTGACAATATATAAGGCATCTAGTATGCAAAAACAACCGCAAAAATGCCATTAGTATGAACAACTGCACATATTTAAACTTTTTGAAACAGCAAATATATGCAATTAATGCTATCTAGTTTGCCTGGTCGGTCCTTAACCACCGCCAAAACACCATAATCTCGGTGATACACAACCGCCATCAAATTAAATATATTTACTTTCCAAAATTTGTTTCAAAACTGAGAAATTGATGGCTTTAAACCCAAATTGCCATCGGCCTTGAACAACCGCAAACATGAATTTGCCATCGGCCTTGAACAACCCAAAATTTGTTTCAAAATATACAGAAAATTTTAACCTAAATATGAAATTAGGGTTTTAAGCTTACTTGAATTCGATCCCTTAGAACCGCCAGCGCTGGAGCCGACGTCGACGATCTTCTTGGACCCGCGAGTTGACTGACTGGACATCGTCTTCTTCATTGTAGGCACGGGAGTAAGTGACGGAGGAAGCTTTCTTCTGTCTGAAGGTGGCCTCATCGTGTATGTAATTATTTTAGATGGTGGCCAAAAGGGGGAAATATAAAAATTAGGGGTGCTTTAAGTGTAGGTGGCCAGCAGTCTAAACGGGGGTGTCATTAGCAGCACACAAATTCTAAGGATGTTCATTTTGGTGCTATATTAAAGCTGTGATAGCTGAGTGTTTTTTCCTCACCACATTTCATTAGTTGTGTTGTAAGTGAACTAAAGAGCATAAAACATTTGTATTATCATCTGTGTAAGAGTAGGATGAAGGCATAATGTTGGTACTGTAACACAGTTTAGTTGTACAAAGCTTCGGTCATTTTTTCAGAGTGGGCTACCAAATGTCCTCATTGCTGGTTGAATATGGTCTAATTATTTAAATCTTATTCTGTAAATGTTTTAATTTGTTATGCTTAAAATTTTCCTATTTATTCAATATTCAGTGTCGTATGTGCTAATTCACTAAGAACGGTTGACAATGTTATGTTCAATTTTAATTTGCCTTCACTCTTACACATTTTAAACAGCAAAAGGACTGCTAGGAATTACTTTATCTGCGTAAATCTTTGAATATAATCTGTTTTCGAATTGATGATCATGTATGTAATTTGTATATAGATTGACATGTATTCTATACCATGATTGATATATAAGTGCCAGTGTATTGTAAAGGTCCAGGCTCTTCATATTTTCTTGTCTGTTTTGGGCAGTGCCAGTCGGCCGTTTGGTATGCCTTCTTTGTTACCAAAGTTAAGAAGGCATATCAAGTGGTTAGGTAAAAATAAAGATAAAAATTCTTATATCAGATAAAAGATGAAAAACTTGTAAAATACAGTTTTAGTTCTGACCATAGCATCAATTTACGGATGATTAGAGCAATTCATGAAGCATTTCATATTTGATAATTCCAGTTTTAGTTCTTTGTTACCACAGTTCATAAGGCATTTCATATTGAAGCTTTGACCCGAGAAATTCACAATAATTCTCAAAATTAAGCTTTGTTCGCCCAGATTTTACTATACAAGCTGCGGTTTTAGTTCATGGGTTTCTACCTGCAAATGCAATAAAAAACTTGTAAAATGGTTAGGTAAATTATTTAGTTCATAGTTTCTATTCATGATTCTTTTTTATTATGACTGATCGTCAAATGACTCGGTAAATTACTGAAAACTATAGTAGAATTTGTAGTCATTTATTCTGTTATAAGATAATACCACTTTAGTTTTTTAATATGGTTCCTTTTTAATCTTCGTTTTGTATTTGTAACAGAAAATTGTTTTCTCTTGTTGTTGTTTACAGGTGAAATGTTGGTTAACTGTAGGAAGTCCTCAAGTAGTTAAATGCTGCTTGAGATTAAGAGGGAGGGTTGGAAAATTTTGGCTTTTTTGCCTTCTGTTATGATAATATTCCATGTATCACCTTAGTTTTTTAATGATATTTCTGTCAGTATTGTATTAAACTTTGCATATGTTTTAATTTCTGAATGATATTTTGTAACGACCCGCATTCTACGCATCATAGAATCGTAGAATATTTATTTCTGTCACATACGAAGTCGTATGGTCATGTAACTTTGGGAGACGACTACTGGGGTCATTTCCCATGTTCATGATTTTTCCCGATTTTTAAATGACCATTTTACCCCTAGTTGGCACTGTTTTGGCCATAACTTTTGACTGGAAAGGAATTTTGACCTGAAACCACTTCCATTGGCTTCGGATGATGGTTTCTCTTTCCGTGGAGTGGTCACATTAGCCAAACGGACTTACCGTTTGGGAGATATGGCTGAAACAAGTTTCAGGTGGTTAAAAACAGCTTAATTGGGCTTAACCGGGTGATTAGCAGCTAGGCCCAAGGGGAATTTCGGGTTTAGGGGTATATGGAGGCTGATTAGGGTTAGAAAACATTTCTTTAGACATTTCCCAGCCGCCACTTTCATTTCTCTTGACATAGCCATGGCCTCCACTCTCTAAATCTCTCTAAAACACCCAAAAATCACTCACTAATCAAGGATTAAGGCTTAGAGGCATCAAATTAAGGAGAAGAGCACCAAAGCAAGGTTGGAGCTGCTGTTGGACATCAGTACTCGCCCAAATCAGAGGAGTTTCAGTTCTGAGAATTTCATTTGTGGCCAAGGTGAGTGATTTGCATAGTTTTTGCACTAATTACGGTGATTAGGGGTAATTAGTGAAGATTAGCGAATTTATACGTAAATAAATTCTGGAAAAATTCTTAAAATTCTAAAATAATGTTTTAAGGCTCTGTTAGAAATTTGGGTTAATTTCGATGTGTTTTGCTAATCATATGCTTAAACATGATTAAGAGGGATTATAGGCAAATGTGAGGTTTTAGCCACTTTTGATTCATTTTGATTCATTTAAATTGTTGTTCGCTGTTTGTGGTTGCTATTACATGTTGCTATGACTCTATGGTATGTTTCATGATTGATTAGAATAGTTAAATTGCTTGAAAACGTCGTCGAATGGCGTAGAAAGCTCGCTGGAAAGTTGCAGAAGTGTGCAGGTTCCGAACCGGTTCGGATCGGAGAAAAGGGGTCGGATCGGACTAGGGAACTGACCAAGGGAATCCGAACTGGATGGGGACTCGCCACTGGAAGAAGTTTGGCAGGAAGGAAGGCCATTGCTTAGAGTTGGAGTTGGACAGAAGATCGGATCGGAGTGATGGAGCAGATCGGATCGGAACTATGGAGCGGATCGGATCGGAAGCATAATAGAGGCCAGATCGGATCGACTCACGAATGGGAGGCTACGACTGGAGCAAGACGAAGGGATCGGATCGGAGTAGATGGGAAACGAGGAAGCTGGTCGAAGGAGGAGCATGAACTCGAAGGGAAGCAGCAACCCGACCCGACCCGGAGAAGGACACCGACCCGACCCGGAGTGAAGAAACCCGAACCGAACAGACGAGGGCAATGATCACCGAACCGAACCGAATTCTAGGACTGTTACTGCGTGACAACTCTTCTGAAGACCCACTCCAATTCGACCAAAACCCGAGATGCAAAGGAAGTCCAGATGAGAAGTTAGAGCTCAAGATTTAGATGGGAATCAATGAGTTCGCTTCATGGTTGGGCTTTGCTGCGGGACGCGTGCCAAGGAGTTATCGACGTCTATAGCTTTGAACCACTAGGGTAGGAGGTACGAAGGCGGATTCAGGGCCATTATGGCATCGGTAGAACCAAGGGCTACGACCAAGGAAGTGGGTCATTGAAATGTTTGGTCATGACTCCAAGTGTTTGGCTTGGTCATAGCAGGGTTTCTACAAGTCGGGATTCGTCGTTACCTCAGTTTGTCTAGTGTTCCAAAGTGGTAGATGTCGTACGCTTTACGCACTGAGTGAGAGATGTGAGGATGGTTGCTATGGATGAATTGTTTGCTATCATTGTGACATGCACACCCCACCCCCGTATTCTTACACTATTTACTATTGGCACCTTGGAGTATTGTACGGTATGTGGTACTAACTCTTTGGTTGCAGGTCCAGGTTCAGGTATGGTTTAGTATACCTGTTATTATTCTGTTTAGATGCTTGTCGCTCATACCAGGCTTTATGTCTGACCCAGAGTTTTATGTCTCTTCTTATTACTCTGGGTGCTCACACGAGCAGACTAGAGACAGGTTAGCTGGTGATGCACGGGTAGATGATCCGGAGACGAGCAGGAGGCTTCCACGTACTATGTACATAATATTCTCCCTGTGTTATTGAAGATCACTGCTTGGGCATTGTTGGTGTATCTTCTACTTCAGCTTTCTTTTGTTTAGAGACAGTAAATTTGGAAAATTGTAATAAGCCGTATATGGATTTCCGCTGCTCTGATGATTGATGTTGATTTTAGTTATCAGCTTATGCACTGTCTCGCCTGTTTTATGTCAAGTATGTTATTATTATATTTTATCCCATGCGCTGTGAGACATTCTACAGGTTCCTTGATTAGTTCATTC
This sequence comes from Allium sativum, assembly GCA_030737875.1. NCBI lineage: Eukaryota > Viridiplantae > Streptophyta > Magnoliopsida > Asparagales > Amaryllidaceae > Allium > Allium sativum. Next base: position 170,034,713 of record CM060924.1, on the reverse strand, counting down.
TCTTCTTTCCTTCTTTGGCGACCGTTCCGTGCTAGCCGGGCAGGTGTACAGCGCACTTTCGGAGGAAATGCCGGCTGGTGCGGGGCGGGCCGTCACACTTGGTATCAGAGCTCTAGGTTGCGTAGTTAACCTAGGGAAGTTATCAGGGAGAGATAATATACGTATACGAGAGAGCGTATTTGTGATTACTTTGGTTTTTAAAAGCTATATACATATACTATTAGTAGTATAAGAATGAAGTTGTACTGCACTAGCACCACTATGGAATCGTTAATCGTTTCCTTTTTCAGATTGACGATGAGCCGAGATACTAGAGGTGCTGGTAGGGGAGCCAATAATGGGAATGCTGCTGACATGAGGACAATGTTTACTGACCTCATGAGAGAGATTCTTAGAGATGTTCAGAGGGCAGCTCCCAATGGCGGAAATGGTGGTGGTCCAATAGTGCAGGCGCCAAGAGTCGACTTCGCCAAGCTGAATAAGGATTATACTAGCCTTGGTGGGAAGCCGTTCCACGGAACGGAGTCGGCTACAGATGTTCAAGATTGGTTGGATAGTTGCGAACGTATCTTCGAGGATTTGGGTATCGAGGATGCGATGAAGAGAAAGCTAGCGTCCCGTCAGCTGCAAGGGCGGGCAATGAATTGGTGGAATGCTATAAAAGCAGCTACTCCCGAAGACCAGATTACTTGGGTTCAGTTCAAGGCTCGCTTTAGCGAGAAGTTCATTCCAGCGGCCCAGAAGTCAGTGTTGTTCAAGAGGTTCTTGGAACTCAAGCAGAATGGAAGGGCAGTTTCTGATTATATTGCTGAATTCGACACTTTGTCAAAGTATGGGTTATCTCTTATTGATACTGCCGAGAAGAAGAATGAGAAATTCATAACTGGGTTAGATCAGTACTTAGGGGAAAGGCTTATTAACCACATCGATGAGACGTTTGAGTCGATTGTGGGGAAAGCGTTAAGGTCAGAAAGTCTCTACCCTAAGTCGAAGACTGAGGTTGCATCCGCAGATGAGCCAAAGCCACAAGCTAGTGGTGGAGGCAAAGGTGGTTCTCAGAATAAGAGAAAGCAGAATCAGGCTAAGGACGGCCAGAAGAAAAAGAATAAGCAAGATGTGGAGTGCTTCAGCTGTGGTAAGAAGGGCCATTATGCTAGTAATTGTCGGGCCAAGCCAGCGGATAGGAAGTGCTTCAATTGTGGCCAATTGGGACATCACAAGGACAAGTGTCCACAGCCCCCTAAAGAAAAGCAAATGGTGAAAGCATATGCTCTTAATGCTATTCCTTCTTCGTCGAATGCCCCAACTGCGGCGGAGAAGGGAAAGAATGTCGTCATTCAAGGTATGCTTTCTGTTTATGATGTTCCTGTTAGAGTTTTGTTTGATACCGGAGCTTCCAGTTCTTTCGTATCTAGTGACCTGGTAGATAGGTTGGGATTGGAGCCCGAGATTGTTGATAGACCTTTAGTAGTGACGAACCCGATTGGTGGTTCGACTAGCCTTAGCATGATTTGTCGCAATGTGGTCTTATCGAGTCATGGATGCATGTTTGTTTGTGATTGCTTTGTTTTGGGCTTTACTGGGTTTGGCATTATTTTGGGAGTAGATTGGCTCCAAAGATACGGGGTGGTGGTTGACTGTGAGGGCTTGTTGGTGACAGCTAGAGCGGATGATGGGCGGAGGATAGTGTTTGGTGGTCTACCCAGTGAGGGGGTATTGGCTAGTTTTCTAAACTCCCTCGACATTCCGCATAGTGAGTTGTCAGGTTTGCCTGTGGTTGGCCAGTATCCGGATGTTTTCGAAGAAGTGACCGGACTTCCACCACACCGAGAGATTGAGTTTCGTATTGATTTGGTAAGGGATGCCAGACCTATAGTGATGCCACTTCGTCGTATGGCACCTAGGGAGCAGCGAGAGCTCGAGGTGCAAGTCAGCGATCTTTTGAAGAAGGGATTTATCAGAAGGAGTGTTTCTGAATGGGGAGCACCAGTTGTGTTTGCTACCAAGGCGGATGGTTCCCTTCGTTTGTGTGTAGACTACCGCGAGTTGAATAAAGTGACGAGGAAGAACAAGTATCCTCTACCGCGGATAGATGGTTTGTTCGATCAGTTGAGTGGCGCGAGAGTATTTTCTCAGTTGGATCTCGCGACAGGTTTTCATCAACTTAGAGTGGAAGCTGAGAGTATAGCTAAAACGGCATTTCGGACGCCGTCTGGGTTTTATGAGTGGTTGGTCATGCCATTCGGGCTGACCAATGCCCCAGCATATTTTGTGGATCTTATGAATAGGGTATTCAGAGATCAGTTGAATAAGTTTGTCCTTGTGTTCGTTGATGATATTTTGGTCTATTCGAGGACAGAGGAAGAACACAAGGAACATTTAAGAGTAGCGATGGAGGTGTTGAGAAAACACCAATTGAAAGCAAAGTTTTCTAAGTGCCACTTCTGGAAGAGGGAAGTGAGGTTCTTGGGCCATGTTGTATCAGAAAATGGGATTGCCGTGGACCCGGCAAAGGTGGCTACGGTACAGGATTGGCCTATGCCCAAGAATGCGACAGATGTAAGAAGTTTCTTGGGGTTAGCGGGATATTATCGTAAGTTTATCCAAGGTTTCTCCAAGATAGCAGCACCATTGACCCAGTTGACCAAGAAGAAGCAAGCTTTTGTCTGGGATGAAAGGTGCGAGGATGCATTTAAAAGTCTAAAGGACAAGTTGACAAGCGCCCCAGTGTTAGTCATTCCTAAAGGGGATGAAGAGATGACGGTATACACGGATGCCTGTGGTACCGGACTGGGTGCTGTATTGATGCAAGGCGGTAGGGTTGTAGCTTATGCAAGTCGGCAATTGAAACCGCACGAGAGAAGATACCCTACCCATGATTTAGAATTGGCAGCAATTGTGTTCGCATTAAAGATGTGGAGACACTATCTCTTGGGAGAAAGATTTGAGTTGTTTACAGATCATAAGTCGTTAAAGTATCTATTCTCCCAGAAGGATTTAAATCTCCGTCAGCAGAGATGGTTAGAGTTCTTGGCTTCCTATGACTTTGACATCGCATACACACCAGGAAAGGGTAATGCGGTGGCCGATGCATTGAGTAGAAGACATGCCAGCTTAGGGGCTATGTTCCTTGAATGGAAGCAACTGGAGTTTATCGCGGGGTTTGATTTCAGACCAAAGTGCGAATTGGATCCAGAAATATTAGCAAGTTTGACGATCAGACCCACTTTGATTGAGCGGATCGGCTCTAGTCAGAGGGACGATCCTAACCTATTGGAAATCATCTCCAAGTTAGAGATGGATATCGATGAGGAGATGAACAAGTATGGGCTTGATCGAGAAGGATGGCTTAGAAAGAATGGAAAGCTTGTTGTACCCAATGTCAATGGATTGAGGGATGAAGTGCTTAGAGAATGTCATCACTCAAAGCTAACCATACACCCCGGTGGTAATAAGATGTATCGAGATATGAAGCAGACTTACTACTGGGAAGGGATGAAAAGAGACGTTGGGAAGTTTATATCCAAGTGCATGAATTGCCAGCTAGTTAAAGCCGAGCAAAAGAAGCCTAGTGGGTTGTTGCAACCATTAGAAATTCCCGAATGGAAATGGGAACAAGTCTCGATGGATTTCATCGATGGTTTACCAAGGACTAGATCGGGATATGACAGCATTTGGGTAATTGTAGATCGACTGACTAAAAGTGCAAGGTTTATACCAGTCAAATCGACAAGAACGGCAGCTAAGTTAGCAAAATTGTATATGAAGTGGGTAGTGAGATTTCATGGAGTACCTAAAAGCATTGTGAGTGACCGAGACCCGTTGTTCACTAGTGGGTTTTGGAAGAGCTTACAAGAAGCTCTAGGGTCAGAGTTACATCTCAGTACCGCATATCATCCTCAGACCGACGGTCAGACGGAGAGGGTGAATCGTATTTTGGAAGATCTCTTGAGAGCATGTATATTGGATTTTGGTGGATCATGGGATGACCATTTGCATCTAGTAGAGTTTGCATATAATAATAGCTACCAATCCAGTATCGGTATGGCTCCGTTTGAAGCTTTGTACGGAAGACCGTGCAACTCACCATCATGTTGGATAGAGACTGGCGAGAAGTTTGTGCTTGGACCAGATGTGGTGAGAGAGACCTCAGATAAGATCAAGACCATTCAGCAAAGAATGAAAGCTGCTCAAGATAGGCAGAAGAGCTATGCTGATAAGAGGAGAAGAGACTTGAAATTCTCCGTTGGCGACTTGGTGTTCGTCAAGATTTCTCCGTTGAAGAGCGTAATACGATTTGGCAGGAAAGGCAAGTTGGCACCAAGATTCGTTGGCCCATTCCCTGTTCTTGAACTAGTCGGGAATTTGGCATATAGAATTGACTTACCAGAGAAGATGGCGGGAGTTCATAATGTATTTCATGTTTCCCAACTAAGGAAGTTCGTTCACGACTCAGATATGACTATTTCACCTGATCAGTTAGAGGACTTCGAAGTAGAACCCGAGGCGGTTGGGAACCGCAGGCCGGCCCGTATTGTCGAGCAAGACATGAAGCAACTTCGAAGGAAGGCGGTGAAACTAGTCAAGGTACAGTGGAGCGAGGACGGGAGTGATTGTACTTGGGAGACAGAGGAGGACATTAGGAAGACACACCCAGAACTCTTTGCCTGGTAAGATTTTGACTTCGATTTAGTTTTCCGCATGCTAGGATAGGCTTATTTGCTTGTTTTGCATGTTTGATTGTTGTATGTGGTTGTTAGGCATGCGGGATCCTTTGTATGTTTTGGGTTAAGGAATTTCGGGGGCGAAATTTCTTAAGGGGGGGAGAGTGTAACGACCCGCATTCTACGCATCATAGAATCGTAGAATATTTATTTCTGTCACATACGAAGTCGTATGGTCATGTAACTTTGGGAGACGACTACTGGGGTCATTTCCCATGTTCATGATTTTTCCCGATTTTTAAATGACCATTTTACCCCTAGTTGGCACTGTTTTGGCCATAACTTTTGACTGGAAAGGAATTTTGACCTGAAACCACTTCCATTGGCTTCGGATGATGGTTTCTCTTTCCGTGGAGTGGTCACATTAGCCAAACGGACTTACCGTTTGGGAGATATGGCTGAAACAAGTTTCAGGTGGTTAAAAACAGCTTAATTGGGCTTAACCGGGTGATTAGCAGCTAGGCCCAAGGGGAATTTCGGGTTTAGGGGTATATGGAGGCTGATTAGGGTTAGAAAACATTTCTTTAGACATTTCCCAGCCGCCACTTTCATTTCTCTTGACATAGCCATGGCCTCCACTCTCTAAATCTCTCTAAAACACCCAAAAATCACTCACTAATCAAGGATTAAGGCTTAGAGGCATCAAATTAAGGAGAAGAGCACCAAAGCAAGGTTGGAGCTGCTGTTGGACATCAGTACTCGCCCAAATCAGAGGAGTTTCAGTTCTGAGAATTTCATTTGTGGCCAAGGTGAGTGATTTGCATAGTTTTTGCACTAATTACGGTGATTAGGGGTAATTAGTGAAGATTAGCGAATTTATACGTAAATAAATTCTGGAAAAATTCTTAAAATTCTAAAATAATGTTTTAAGGCTCTGTTAGAAATTTGGGTTAATTTCGATGTGTTTTGCTAATCATATGCTTAAACATGATTAAGAGGGATTATAGGCAAATGTGAGGTTTTAGCCACTTTTGATTCATTTTGATTCATTTAAATTGTTGTTCGCTGTTTGTGGTTGCTATTACATGTTGCTATGACTCTATGGTATGTTTCATGATTGATTAGAATAGTTAAATTGCTTGAAAACGTCGTCGAATGGCGTAGAAAGCTCGCTGGAAAGTTGCAGAAGTGTGCAGGTTCCGAACCGGTTCGGATCGGAGAAAAGGGGTCGGATCGGACTAGGGAACTGACCAAGGGAATCCGAACTGGATGGGGACTCGCCACTGGAAGAAGTTTGGCAGGAAGGAAGGCCATTGCTTAGAGTTGGAGTTGGACAGAAGATCGGATCGGAGTGATGGAGCAGATCGGATCGGAACTATGGAGCGGATCGGATCGGAAGCATAATAGAGGCCAGATCGGATCGACTCACGAATGGGAGGCTACGACTGGAGCAAGACGAAGGGATCGGATCGGAGTAGATGGGAAACGAGGAAGCTGGTCGAAGGAGGAGCATGAACTCGAAGGGAAGCAGCAACCCGACCCGACCCGGAGAAGGACACCGACCCGACCCGGAGTGAAGAAACCCGAACCGAACAGACGAGGGCAATGATCACCGAACCGAACCGAATTCTAGGACTGTTACTGCGTGACAACTCTTCTGAAGACCCACTCCAATTCGACCAAAACCCGAGATGCAAAGGAAGTCCAGATGAGAAGTTAGAGCTCAAGATTTAGATGGGAATCAATGAGTTCGCTTCATGGTTGGGCTTTGCTGCGGGACGCGTGCCAAGGAGTTATCGACGTCTATAGCTTTGAACCACTATGGTAGGAGGTACGAAGGCGGATTCAGGGCCATTATGGCATCGGTAGAACCAAGGGCTACGACCAAGGAAGTGGGTCATTGAAATGTTTGGTCATGACTCCAAGTGTTTGGCTTGGTCATAGCAGGGTTTCTACAAGTCGGGATTCGTCGTTACCTCAGTTTGTCTAGTGTTCCAAAGTGGTAGATGTCGTACGCTTTACGCACTGAGTGAGAGATGTGAGGATGGTTGCTATGGATGAATTGTTTGCTATCATTGTGACATGCACACCCCACCCCCGTATTCTTACACTATTTACTATTGGCACCTTGGAGTATTGTACGGTATGTGGTACTAACTCTTTGGTTGCAGGTCCAGGTTCAGGTATGGTTTAGTATACCTGTTATTATTCTGTTTAGATGCTTGTCGCTCATACCAGGCTTTATGTCTGACCCAGAGTTTTATGTCTCTTCTTATTACTCTGGGTGCTCACACGAGCAGACTAGAGACAGGTTAGCTGGTGATGCACGGGTAGATGATCCGGAGACGAGCAGGAGGCTTCCACGTACTATGTACATAATATTCTCCCTGTGTTATTGAAGATCACTGCTTGGGCATTGTTGGTGTATCTTCTACTTCAGCTTTCTTTTGTTTAGAGACAGTAAATTTGGAAAATTGTAATAAGCCGTATATGGATTTCCGCTGCTCTGATGATTGATGTTGATTTTAGTTATCAGCTTATGCACTGTCTCGCCTGTTTTATGTCAAGTATGTTATTATTATATTTTATCCCATGCGCTGTGAGACATTCTACAGGTTCCTTGATTAGTTCATTCTCTTCTTTCCTTCTTTGGCGACCGTTCCGTGCTAGCCGGGCAGGTGTACAGCGCACTTTCGGAGGAAATGCCGGCTGGTGCGGGGCGGGCCGTCACATATTTCCATTCGAGTTTGTTAAATGGTTCAATTATTCTGGTCGTTGGATAAATTTTCTGTCTATATAATGCATTTTCCTGTGTGAAAACATACCAGAATGATTCAGTTTTTGTTATATATTGAATAAAACTGCATATTGATGTGCACATTTATATTCAAACATTATTATTATTTTAATTAAATAAATAACATAATTGGCTATTTTTACATGTTTCAAAACCAAAATCATAAAATTCTCAAATTGTCGTGCGTTCATCCTCATTTAAGGTGTAAAATGGTCACTTGTGCATGTTTTAATTTGTGACTGCATTTAATTGTTCTTTGTATTTGTCTCTTATAGGAACTTTGGAGCACAAAAAATGCATACACATGAAGATTTGGAGCATACATGCATGCATACAAAGGAATGAGGAGGAAATAATTCTAATACATGATCATGGAGGACCCCACCTCTCAAATTATCTTCTTTCTCTTAAGCTTCTTATTAAAGACTAATTGAACAATACAAAAGTTCTCATGCATCCTACGTGACTCATTAGTGGCTAAGAGAGGATTAGAAGCTTCATGAAGGGGTACTTTGGGGAGTTCCCAACAAAAGTGATTAGGGTTTTTAGGGTTTTAAACATGTATATATACCCCTTTGTGTGATGTAACCAGCTCTTCTCTTTTGATCCCCTTCTTTAGTTTAGTTGAGAGGAGCACAAGCTCTCTTGTATTTTCATGGCTACTTAGCCATTTTCTTTATGTAACTTCTTTGTTTTAATGCAATTTAATTTCTATGCTCTTTACTTTCATGTTCATAGCTTAGATTTACTTTCATGTTCATAGCTTAGATTTACTTTCATGTTCATTTACTTTATGTTCATTGCTTAGATTTACCTTATGTTCTTAGTTTAGTTCTCTTCTTGTTCTACTTAGTTTTTCTTTTATTTTGCTTTATATTCTAATGTTGAAACTTACATGTGTTGATATGATAACACATATGAGTGGCTAATCCTTTGATTTAGGGGTAATGATGCTCTCTAACTTTATGTAAGTTCAACAATTATATGATTTGTGATCTCTAATATGTGCTTCATGTTAGTGAATATTGATGTAAGTTTATACATACGAGTTTGATACCTTATGTTGCATTTGCAAATGAGCTATTCTTATTCAATATAAACACAAGTTACATCAGTATTTGCTAAGTGGTTATTGATTTGAAATGAAAGTAAGAACAAAATTTGATGGTCTATAGTTTTAGTTAATAATTCATAGGTCATACTTAAAATAGTTTTTCTTTAGTTCCATTTTCATGAGAATCATAAGTGGTTTAAATGTTGCATTTATATCACTTATTGAGATCATAAATTGTATTTTTGATAACTTACATAAATGTGAGAGTTGATTTGCTTCTAAATTGTTTTCATTTCATATTTAGCTCTCAACTTAGTTTCTAGTTTTCATTAGTTTTTATTAGTTGGAACAATTCAAATTTTGGTTTAATGTGAGTAAATAAAATTGAAATTACTTCTTTCCATGTGGATCGACTCGCACTCACTACGTATTACAATAGTATGTCGTGCACTTGCGGTATTATCACGATATTTCATGCAACAGTTTTCTAATTCGATAGAAAATCCGTTTAGCGAACACATATGCTAGCTACATTTCAACTTAAATTGCAATCTTGTCCACGGGTTTAACGGGTCGGGTTGGGTTAATCCATTAGTTTAGTGGGATGGGATGGATGTACCCATTTAACAAATGGGTGTGGGTTTGTTTTGATTTTAAATGGATTGGGTTAATTTTCAGTCCAACCCATTTATACCCAACCCAACCCATTTGACATCCCTAACCGATACGATCGAAAAGGATTTCTGTACAAGGACCACATAGGCCAGTATCCCCTATTTCCCAAAAATTATCCTGACAACAAACAAACACTCAAGTTCGATGTTTACAAGTAATTCATTTGAAAATGGCATTGTCGATACCAAATGAATGCAAAAATTCAGTAGTGAGCTTAAATGTCATAAAAAATAGAAGCGTGACTGTTTCTGGTCTCCTGTACATTTCATTGATAATGGCATACCAAATTTAGTTTCTATATCAAATAAAAATCAAAAAGGCACATGAATTAAAAAACGGGAATGAAATTATAAGTTGTGAATACAAATCTTAAATCGAAATAGGATTTAGATCGGGAATCAAATCATAAATTGTAAATATAAATTTTAAATCGAAACAATCCTAGATCACAGATTCAAAAGATACATATTTTGAGTTTTGACATGATTGGTACTCGTTCTAACTAGGAATTACATCTGAAATCAACAAAAAAAACTTTAAGAGTAAGCTCGTGTACCATTTTAACGCTTCTTTGACAATTATTTATAACTTTATACCTGCGATTTTGAATACTACATAAACTTATTTCACTTACAATTTATGACGGTTGCGAATTGATTTGAAGGGCGATGGACATTTGTGGTGGTGCTGGCTTCATTGATTTGGAGAGACGAAAGGCGGTTTCGAATTTGGGAAAGCAATTTTGATCTGGAGAAGAGGGGAGAGCACCATGGCGATTTTAAGGGACGCCATTTTTTAGTTTGGGGATTTTTTTTTTATTTCGGCTGAAATGAAAAAGTGAGGAGGAAGAAACAAAAAATAAAAATGAGTAGGAACAACCAAAATATCATACGGTTCAAAGTTGTATCAAATGAACTGATCCGGTGCTTTGAAGATGTATGGTTAGATTTTAGATGTCGGAGGTCGTGCGGATCATGAAAGGAATTTTTGATATGGCTTTGATCCCTATAAAATTTGATATGGCTCAAAGCCGTATTAAATATCTGCATCCTGCTATGCCAAATTTGTTGTTTTTGTGTAGTAGTTCTTTTATCCAAAGACGTATCCACTCACTGCAAATGGACAAGGGTTTTGGTTGACCTCCCTTACGGCTTCTCCTTTCACCTTTTGTAAAAATCTCCAACTCATATTCAATTGGCTGGGTCTTGATAAGTAACCTCATAGGTCATGGTCGACTATCTCGTCTTACTAAGAATTCTTGCCCTTCTTGTCCCAGCTAATCCTCGTCTGCTATTGTTGGCCCGCCCAGACTGACTAGTCGTCTGTCTAGGCATCGCAGTAGTCCGGCCCCACGCACCCCTCGCACCATTCGCACATGCTCTATAGAGGCGTCCGAGCAGATCATTAGATTTACTCGACACACTTTTTATCGTAGTTGAGGCTAGAGGTGGTTGTAGTCTCCCTCCCCTTTTTTGGCTTTTTCGTCTTCCTTCCGGTTTTTGATGGCGAACCTCCTCTTTTGGAATGTCCATGGTATTGGCAATGAAGAGTCTCTAGCGAGACTCAAGCGCATTGTCAAGAAGCATTCCGTTTGGTTGGTAGCACTTCTGGAACCTATGATGGGATCGGAAGCGATGACCAAGTCTGTGTTGTCCTTTGGCTTTGATAATGCCAAAGCCAACGTTTCCGACAAGATTTGGATCCTATGGTCCAAAGACCTTGTTGTTCAGCCTCTATTCGACGTGGACCAGCTGCTGTCAGTAGCTTATTCATCTTCCTCCTTCTCGTCTTCTTTCTTGTTCTCGGCGGTTTATGCTAAGTGCGACAGGTTAGACAGGCAAGCCCTTTGGGCCGATTACCTCTCTATTTCCGACTTAGGTTTCTCTGTATCGGTGGTGGGTGGCGACTTTAACGTAGTAGCTAGACAAGTAGAGAAACGAGGAGAAATTGCTGTTAACCGCCTTGCGATTGCGGATTTCAATGCTTTCATTATCGGATCGGGTCTTGCGGAAGTGTCATTTACTGGTTCGGCTTTCACCTAGTGTAACAACCAAGAAGGTCCTAACCGGATCCTCTCGAGGCTTGACAGGGTCTTCGCTTCAGAAGGTTGGTTCGGTCTGCCCTTCTCATACTCCGTTTCTCACCTCCATCGCACTTTCTCCGATCACGCCGCGATGCTTCTTTCCTGCTCCTCCCTTTCGCTTTCCGGTTCGTCCTCCTTTAGGTTCCAGAGTATGTTGAGATCTCATTACTCCTTTCACATCCTTGTGGAAGAATATTGGATCTCCCCGTTGAGCGGTTCCCCCTGTGTTGTGTTTTCTCGTAAGCTGAAGCGTCTTAAGACTAGTCTTAAGGCGTGGAATCAACTTGTTTTCAAGAACATCTACGATTGCGTTAAAGCTGTTGAAGAAACCCTTATTCTAGTGGAAGCGGCTTTTGATGATGCACCCTCTTCCGCCAACAAGGAGGCGTGGGCGATTGCCCAACTAGCTTACTCGTCCGAGCTTCGCATTGAGCACGACCATTTGCGCCAAAAAGCCAGGATCAAACGGGTTATTGAAGGCGATTCGAACTCAAGTTTTTTCTACTCCTCTATTCGTAAGAAGAATAGACGTCTTTCCATTTCTAGGATTCTCCGACCAGATTTATCTATCTCCTCTCCTACAGAGGTCAAAGATACTATTCTATCCCACTTCCAGTCTTTTCTCATCTCTCCTTCGGTTTCGGTGTCTGATCCTTCCCTTCTTGCCTTCATTCCTAGGCTGATCCTCTCGTCGAATAGCTCGGACCTTTCCGCTCCTCCTACCTCAGAAGAAATACGTGCTTGCGTATTTTCTCTTAGCAAGGACAGTGCGCCCAGGCCGGATGGTTACAACGGGATTTTCTACAGGAGTGTTTGGCCTATCATCCAACAGGACTTCTATCTTGCCATTCGTTCCTTCTTTTCCGGTGAAGAACTACCCACGGGGTAGACTTCAACTAACCTGATCTTCATCCCAAAATGCGACAACCCTACCTATTGTTCTGACTTTAGGCCCATTAGTTTATGTAATTTCTCTAACAAAGTTATTTCAAAGGTTCTAACCTCCAGGTTGGCTCCGTTTCTTGAGCGTCTTATCTCTTCCACCGAGACTGGGTTTGTAAAAGGACGGTTAATCACTGATAACGTCCTTTTAGCGTAGGAACTGATTTCCCATATCGATAGGAAGGTCCGCGGGTCTAATGTGGTTGTCAAGATGGATATGGCTAAGGCTTATAATCGCATGTCTGGGTTCTTCATCATCAAGATCCTTCGGGCTTTCGGTTTCCTGAGCCCCTTATTGATGTTGTTTGAATGCTTATATCCAACTGTTGATTCTTCGTTCTCATCAATGGATTGGCAACCGGTTTTTTCAGGTCCGGGAGAGGGCTTCGTCAGGAAGACCCCCTCTCCCCTACCTTGTTCGTCCTTGCCGCAGAGGCTTTTATTCGGGGCTTGCACTACCTTAAGATTGATGGGAAGATTCATCGATTCGGCATCCCTAGGGGTTGTCTTATTATCTCTTCCTTATCCTTTGTTAATGACATCATCATTTTTACTAATGGCAGTCGTCAATCTTTTCAAGGCCTCTTAGGATTTATTCGGCAGTATGAGAGATGATCGGGGCAACTCGTTAACTCTTCCAAAAGTTTCTTTGTTCCTGCGAAAGATCTAACGGTCGACAGAGCTTCTTGGATCGAGTCTTATACTGCCTTTAAGGCAGCCTTGCTTCCGCTTCCTTACCTGGGCATTGTTTTATATCGAGGAAGGAAGCTCAATGCCTTTTTCGATCCTATCACTGACAAAGTTTGGGGGAAGATCCTTAAATGGAATGCTTCCCTACTTTCTTAGGTTGGTAGGCTTATTCTCATTAGGTCTGTCCTAGACTCCATGGGATCACATATCTTTGCTGCTATGACTCCGACGGCTTCCTTTTTCCGTTCGTACCGGTCACTTGCGTCCTCTTTCTTCTGGCGATCCAAGGGTGACACTACCCGTCACCATTGGATCTCCTAGAGCGTTATCTGTCGTCCCAAAATTGAGGGAGGCCTGGGCCTCCATAACCCTCAAGACATTTGTGTGGCCTTTGCTTGCAAGCTTTGGGTAAGGTTTGAAGCGAACAACTCCCTTTGGGCTACGTTCCCTCATGCCAAGTTCCGAAGGTTGGAAAGTTCGCATTACACTGGTAGCCCACCTTATGCTTGTGAGACGTGGAAATGGATGCAAACCGTGAAGGCCTTATCAGATGCTCATGGCGGGGGTACCTCATGGGACGGCAATCCCTTCTCTCTTTCTGCTGCGTGGAATTCTGTGTGGAATTCAACGCCTGAGCTTCCCTTTTTCTCTTTTATTTGGAATGTCTGTATTCCACCAAAGGTGTCTCTATTTATGTGGAAAACCATGCATAATGGTTTGCAACTGGATGAGAATATTCAAAGAATCGGCATCCCGCTTGTTTCCAGTATCTGCAGCATAGTTGGCTGCACCGAAACCTCCTTTCATTTGTTGATTTCTGGGGTTTGTGCTTGGTCTGTTTGGAATTATTTCGGAAACCTGCTAGGTTGTCGTTGTAATGCTAACTCTTTGGATAAATTCCTGAGATTCTAGTGGAATGGCATCTCAGGAAAAAGTCTTCGCGCGAGCCTCTTTCGTATGATTCTTTGTTTGATTTGTTGGCACATCTGGTGTGCACGGAACAAGGCAATCTATGACAAAGAGGCTATGGACCCTCCAACCATCATCCAACAAATTAGGAACGATGTTTTCCTAGCGTTTCGGGGAAGGCCGTTCCGAGGTGTGGTAGGTTCCCGGTCTAGGAGGTTGGCTGTTAACTTTGACATTTCGACGCTAACAGCCAACCCCAGACAGGGTGTAGGCTGATTTCTGTTTAGTGTGGATAGTGTTCTTTTATGGTCCTTCTCTTCCCCTTCACCCCCTCCCCTCCCTCCCCCGATTCTGACAATGTTTGCTAGTTGTTCAGGTCTTGGTGTATAGGTTGCTGGGAAGGATCTATTAGTGCTACGTATGGGTTGATTCTCTACTCCTTGGACGGACCACTGGATCAGCCGACTCCTTGATAGCTATTCGAGATCTTGAATTTGTTTTGAGCTTCTCTACCATCTCCCTTCACCTAGACTTGTGGTATCCTTGTTCTCTTCTCGGTTCGGAGAGGTTGCATATTTAGGTGCTGGTCTTGCTTTGATGGGAGTTTCAATTGGGTTTCGAGGTTCCACAGTGATGCAGGAACGACACTTGATCTTAGTAGAGCTAGAGAGATGTTGATGGGCCTTCATCATCTACTAGTTTGTCCCTCCATGTTTCAGTTGGAGGCCTTGCCCTTTGTTTTGGTCCTTGCCCTGCTTGGAGGAGATTTGGTTTGCTTTACAGCTCAGTAGGGTATGGCGAATGCTCCGTCCTGGCATTGGCTTGGATTTTTACCTTATTCGTATTGTCTGTACTTGCATTTACTTTTCCTTTTTTATTTTGAGTGTGCACGGTTTCGCTTGTCGAAATCCGTTTTTGTGAGCCATTGGAGAAAGGCTTATTTCTCCTTTTTGGTATATATAGTCCTTTTGAAAAAAAAAGTAACCTCATAGGTCTCGGCATTTGGACCAATAGTGTGTTTTAATGCTCTTTATATAATTTGTTGACTTCCAATAAGCTTTTGTATACATATAAAACAAATTACACTATTAATGCACAAATTTATGTGAACAACTAGCATGAACTTTTATAAACTCAAATTTTTGAAGCGCAATTCTAAGTTACCATCCATGTAAAAAAGTAGATCAAACAAAGAATAATGTATTTTCATGAATTCCTTTCGTATAGTATCCAACAAATAATCCAATCTAAAGTTATGCAACTTGTCTAGTATATGTAATCTTCATTATAATGATAACTACAAAAGCTCTACTACTGCAAACTACCATTTATTAATTATTTACCAATAATCACATGGTCCAAGAGCTTAAAATCAAAGTCAGTCAGTTATTCAATAGTTAAACTTAAATTCATTTACAAGAAACTAAAACCTTAAATGTACTTAATTTTTTCTGAATTATCCATTTATAAATGACCTCACTTTTCTAGCGTCATTATAAGTTACCTTTGACTAAGGCTCTACTTCCTATAATTTAAGATTTTAAAAATGAACACCCTTTACTGCTGTAGTTATGTGTTACCTTTAACCGAACGTCTTCTACCCATAGCAAAAAAATATATCCATATAATACTTTCGCTCAACCTGAGTGTATCGGAGAATCAAAATTATCCACATGAATATTTATATGTTACTTTTAACTGAGTGTCTTCTACCCATGACCAAAAAATCCAAATAATACTTTTGCTCAACCGGAGTGTATAAAAGAATCCACATTATATACATGAATATTTAAGTATGAAAGCGACAACCATGTAGTTCATTAAGTCCAATTAAGATGGAATACCTTGATTGTTAACAACAACTTGAATAATTATTTACCAATTATAAGCTTCCAAAGTAAGGAAGGTGTCATTTGTCTTTAATTACATTTAGAAAGTCAAGCAAAGAGTAATCCTAAAAACAACCAACAAACAATATTCATTGGAGCTATTGTTCTTATTTTCCACACCACGTTTTCTGCATAGTAATACAAATATTGACTAATTATGTAATTTTATTTGCATTGTTAAGTAAAATCTTGTGACAACCCACCTTTTGTTATTATTATTCACAACAACAGACAACAAAAGCAACAGCCACACTCGTTACTACAAAATGCATAAACAGTAACACTATTAAGTGTTAGAATTAAACGTTGAATACAAGATGATTCAATAGAATATAAACAGCAGTTGGTTGCAATCAAGTATACTGGATACTGGCAAAACAACAAGTGAATTTCGAGAAAGTAAGAATAAATAAATCGACTGAGGCTCGGCGTACCGATTTCCTTAAGACTTTATTCGGAGTCTTCCAGGATACAACAGACGAAACTGCTCGAGTTTGTGATAAGTACGTCAGTCTGAGTATTGGTAGCAATGGCGTTTTGACAGAGGAAGAGGATGAAGATTAAAAAATCAGTGTAGAATGTGATCAGGATTTGCCACTTATTTATAACCTTCGAACAGTCATAAGAACAACGGTCGCGCCTGTTTATCGTTTGAATTCAAACATAACGGGTCGCGTCCCGTGCCTCTTCATCTGTTAACGGGTTGTAAACCCGTTTGTTCCTGTTGGGTCGCATCTTTATACATTGCCGCAACCAGTCAGAAAACCCCACAAAAATTGGTTAAGTTTTTCATAGCAAAAATAAGATTTCATTCTAGCCCAAAGCCCAAGCCCAAGCCCAAGCCCGAGCCTTAACCCGGCCCGGTTCGGTTCGGTTCGGTACGGGACGGGCGGGCGGCGCGCGCGCATGTTTTTGGATCATATGAAATAGGTCCTCCCCCTCGCACAAAATTACCTGACCCTACGGACCAATATAGGGAATGAGGAATAGATATATATATACATAGATCTAATATTCTTTTTGCCAATGTGGGACTAAAGTATATGTCATTCATCTCTTTGAATTCTAACAACCCCCACATGAATGATAATATACTTTTCCCCCACACAAAGTGTAATATCTCAGACTACGTAAGGAATAATGCTTTATCGTGGATAAGTAGATATTTCACTTTGAACTTTCCCTAGTTAAAACTTATCAGATGTACTTGGCTAATCGGTGAATTATTTCATCTTGAACAGTCAGCCTTTATTGTATATCCAAGCAATAAGTTTTATGAAGCATTGATTCCCTTCTCATCCAATCTCTTGGTTGTGTTCATTTTGGTCCTGAACATTTTCTGGTTCTGCGAGTGTTATAGAGAATTCAAGCCTTTTAAAATGCTCATAGAGCCGACCCAGCTCACACTAACATAGGTGATCGCAACCATTAAGAGTATCCTACCCCACTTGTTATTTCCAAGATATGGTCATCATTAAAAAACATAGTTTTAACCTTGTAATACTTCTGTAGGCACGCATTTATATTGTGCACCATAGGAATGGAGTAGGACTGTGTCCAAAAATGCATTACATCTTGAGTTATTCATAACTGGTTTGCCTATTGATCCTAGTCCGTGGGATCTCCAGTGGCTAGGATAGGTTTCCATATAAGATAACTCTTATTGGTTTAGGCTTTTAAACCCATTCCCCTCGATGCGCAGTCAATTTTCTCTCTTGATAAACCTTTAGTAAACGGATCCACTAGGTTATCATTTGTTCTCACATAATCTATGGAAATAGTTCCATTTGAGAGTAACTGCCTAACTGTGTTATGGCGTCTACGAATATGTCTTGACTTTCCATTATACACAAAATTATGCGCTCTACTTAGCGCTGCTTGGTTATCGCAGTGTATGCATATGGCCGGTACAGGTTCAGGCCAGAATGGGATATCTTCTAAAAAGTAACGAAGCCATTCTGCTTCTTCTCTTGCTTTATCTAATGCGATGAACTCAGATTCCATAGTGGATCGAGCTATGCATGTCTGTTTAGAAGATTTCCATGACACTGCTGCCTTGCTAGGGTAAATGCATAACCACTTGTTGATTTTGATTCCTCTGAATCAGCAATCCAGTTTGCATCACTATATCCTTCTAATACGGCTGGATATTTTCCATAGTGTAAGGAATAATTTGTAGTATTTTTCAAATATCCTAGCACTCTCATTAGTGCTTTCTAGTGTTCCTTCCCTGGATTGCTCGTATACCTGCTTAATCGACTTACTGCATAAGCTATATCTGGTCTCGTGCAGTTCATAAGATACAATAGACATCCTATTACACGAGAGTATTCAAGTTGCATTACACTTTCATTAGTGTTTTTATGCAGTATTTCTGATGGATTGAAAGGTGTTCTAACCCCTTTAATCCCAAGATTTTGAAATCTTTCAATCACTTTGTCTACGTAATGTGACTGAGGTAATTCAATTCCATTAGGGATTCTTATTATTTTGATTCCCAAAATAACGTCTGCAACTCCTAAATCTTTCATATCGAAATTGTTGACTAACATTTTCTTTATGGTTTCTATTACTCGGGTATTTGGACCAAAGATTAGCATATCGTCTACATATAGAAAAATCATCACATATGATTGTCCAATTTGTTTATAATAAACACACTTATCGCATTCATTTATGCGAAAACCATTTTTCATCATGACACTGTCAAATTTTGCGTGCCATTGTTTTGGAGCTTTTTTTAGTCCATATAATGATTTTACTAATCTATAGACTTTATTTTCATTTCCTTTTGAAATGAAACCTTCTGGTTGCTCCATGTAGATTTCCTCATCGAGATCGCCATTTAAGAATGCAGTCTTTACATCCATTTGATGAATCTCTAAATTATTGATGGATGCAATTGCTATTAGCATTCTTATTGAGGTTATTCGAGCTACTGGTGAATACGTATCAAAAAAGTCCACACCTTCTTTTTGACGATATCCTTTGGCTACTAATCTGGCTTTATATTTATCGATAGAGCCATTTGCTTTCATTTTCTTCATGAAAATCCATTTGCAGCCAATCGGTTTTATTCCAGCTGGAATATCAACAATTTCCCAGGTTTTATTGCTTAGAATTGAATCAATCTCACTTTGGCTTGCTTCTTTCCAACATGAAAATTCAGAAGATGACATTGCTTCCTTATACGTTTGAGGTTCGTGTTCCAACATATATGTTAAAAACTCCGGACCAAATGTCTTGGAAGTTCTAGCCCTTACACTTCTTCTGGGTTCTATTTCCTCAATCTCACGATGATTTTCATCTTCATGTGAATTGGTCGATTCTTTTCTTGTCCTTTTAGGGACATAAGATCCTTCATTCCTTTTGTGTGGAAACACATCTTCAAAGAATGAGGCATCTTTTGATTCCATGATTGTATTTATTTGAATATCAGCTATATCAGACTTGAATACCAAAAATCTGTAGGTGCTACTATTTTGGGCAGGCCCTAGGTAGTAGCCAGTCTACTTTTTTTGGTCCAAGTTTGACTCTCTTAGGAGGCGGAACTGAGACTTTTGCCAAACACCCCCACACTTTGAGGTATTTAAAGCTTGGTTTATGTCCTTTCCATAACTCATATGGAATCGCTTCTGTTTTATTGTGAGGAACCTTGTTTAAAATGGGATTAGACATATTTAAGGCTTCCCCCCACAAGTTCGTTGGTAGACCTGAGGTTATAAGCATCGCGTTAATCATGTCTTTTAACGTTCTATTCTTTCTCTCAACAATACCATTTTGTTGTGGTGAATATGGAGCTGTTGTTTGATGAATTATACCATTTTCTAAACAGAATTATTCGAATGGTGATTCATACTTTCCACCTCGATCAGATCTTAGTATCTTGATCTTTTTATTTAGCTGATTTTCTACTTCAGCCTTATATTTTATAAACGATGTTATTGCTTCATCTTCACTATTTAAAAGATATACATAGCAATATCTTGTATAATCATAAATAAACGTGATAAAATACTTTTTCCCACCTCTTGTAGGTAAGTTTTTGAAATCACATAAATCAGTATGAATCATTTGTAATGTTTCAGTACTTCTTTCAATAGTATAAAATGGTTTCTTAACCATTTTTGCTTCTACACAAGTCTCACATTTATAATTTTTATTTACTTGAAATTTTGGAATTAAATCCAGATTTGCAAGTTTTTTTATTTTTCGAAAGTTTATGTGTCCTAATCTTTCATGCCATAATAGAACATCATACTCGACAACATAAGAAACTTCCTTTTTGTTCATTTCATAATTACAACATACATTATTATTGCCGATTACGGCTACATTAGCCTTAAATAGGCCATCACATAAGTATTCTCTGCCTATATAGACTCCAGCCTTGGACAGAACAACTTTATCTGATTCAAAGACCATTCAGAAGCCTTTCTTCGAGAGTATAGGTCCAGAAATCAAGTTTTTTCGGATATCTGGAACATAATGCACATCATTTAGTGTAACCGTTTTACCAGATGTGAATTTGAGAATTACCTTCCCATTGCCCTTGATCATTGACACTGCTGAGTTACCCATGTATAATTTTTCTCCATGGTCCAGTTTGTTGTATGCGGAGAACATGGACTTTTCAGAACACATATGTCGTGTAGCGCCTATGTCAAAACCACCATTGAGAAGGATTCTGGACTAGATTGCATTCTGACACAACTCCAGAAAAGTTAGGCCCATCGATGTCCATGTTGTCCACCACATTCGCTTCTGAATTTTTCTGTTTCTTGTGTCTGCAATCTTTTGCCTGATGACCAGTTTTTCCACAAACCCAACATTCTCCATTGAATTTCTTGGACTGCTTCTGATCATGCTGCTTATTTTCTGGCGCCTTCCTTTTCTTTTTATTTTTGTTAGGGTGCCCTTTTTTCTTTGACCCTTCTGCAACCAAAGCCTCTTCGCTTTTTGGTTTAGTGACTCCGCGATTATCTGCCTCAATCTTCAATCTAACGATTAGATCTTGTAAGGGTATCTCCTTCTTCTTGTGCTTTAAATAGTTGCGGTAGTGATCGCCTCAACTTCGTGGCCTTCTGCTTCCATTTCTTGGATAATGATCTGGAGTTCATGCAGTTGCGCAGGAACATATTTTGAATCTACCATTCTGTATTCCATGAACTTGTCTACTATAAACTTTTTTAGGCTCACGTTTTGTGTTTTTTACTTTGTGGTAAGCGCATTCCAGAGGAATTTTGCAGTCTTGATTGGCTGATACACTTTTTACAAAAGTTTGTCTAAATAGTTCAGGATGTAATTCTTGCACAGGAAATCTGAGTGCCTCCATGCATCATTATTCGGAATCTTGTCTGACTCTTTGGTTTTGCCTGGCGTAGGCAGCACTGGTTCATCTTCCTCAAGATACTTTTGCAAACCGAGAGTAGTGAGATAAAAAACATCTGACTTTGCCATGTCAAAAAATCATCACCTTCTCCCTTAAACAGGTCTGGTTTGTTCAAGTTGGTTGTCTTGATCGAAATCTGTTCTGCTGCCATCGTTGTTTTCAGGAAAACAGTAAAGTCTTAAGATGTTATTCACAACAACAGACAACAGAAGCAACAACCACACTCATTACTACAAAATGCATAAACAGTAACACTATTAAGTGTTAGAATTAAACGTTGAATACAAGATGAGTCAATAAAATATAAACAGCAGTTGTTTGCAATCAAGTATACTGGATACTGGCAAAACAGCAAGTGAATTTCGAGAAAGTAAGAATAAGTAAATCGACCGAGGCTCGGCATACCGATTTCCTTAAGACTTTATTCGGGGTCTCCCAGGATACAACAGACGAAACTGCTCGAGTTTGTGATAAGTACATCAGTCTGAGTATTGGCAACAATGGCGTTTTGACAGAGGAAGAGGATGAAGATTAAAAAATCAGTGGCGAATCCTGATCACATTCTACACTGATTTTTTAATCTTCATCCTCTTCCTCTGTCAAAACGCCATTGCTGCCAATACTCAGACTGACGTACTTATCACAAACTCGAGCAGTTTCATCTGTTGTATCCTGGGAGACTCCGAATAAAGTCTTAAGGAAATCGGTACGCCGAGCCTCAGTCGATTTACTTATTCTTACTTTCACGAAATTCACTTGTTGTATTGCCAGTATCCAGTATACTTGATTGCAACCAACTGTTGTTTATATTCTATTGAATCATCTTGTATTCAACGTTTAATTCTAACACTTAATAGTGTTATTATTTATGCATTTTATAGTAACGAGTGTGGCTATTGCTTCTGTTGTCTGTTGTTGTGAATAACAGTTATCTCCCGCTCTCTGTATTTAACCATGACTTTTTTATCTTTTGCATTTTGCGCTAGCCAGCATCAAAAATGAATTTGCTACATCGATGAATGACACACTTAATATGGCAAAATAAGTACAAAGTTATATATTCAAAATTTTGAAAGATACATTAAATCTCTGTTCCTAATATTAGTCAATGTCCTATATAACAAAATATAGAGGATGAACTCAATTAATTGGTTTTATTCATCTATGTGTTTTCAGTTACAAAATTAGGAAGAGAAAAAGATAAAATTGATAACAAAATGCTAAAAAGAGTTCACTTACTTAGTAGGTATAATGTCTGTCAGTTCTGTTTTTTGAATTAGTTTAAGCAGGCTTCTGGTTTTCGTTGTATAGTATTTATTGTACCGTCAGTTGTAATTTGTTTGGCCTGCTCAAACTTATTGTAATCTCTTGTTATGTAATTAAGTACCCGTTTCTTTCTAAAAAAAAAAAGATATACAGATCCAATTTATAACTACATAAGAAGGCAAAATAATAATTTCATTGCTTCTGCTGAGCTTGAGAAGTATACATCCAAAAATGGAATAAAAAGAATTAGCTATAATTCAGGTGAAGGCATATTAAATTCACCATAATGAGTTATCCATAGTAAAGCAAAGACAGAATGAGAGAACTAATTCGCATACAAGAAGTTCAAGTTTGAGCAGTCTTTCCATATTTCAATTTCTATCAGGTAATCCGAAATCCTTGCGTGGCATTTATCATTGTCAAATAGTCAGAGTGAAATAAAAGAGAAATGGGAAAAAGTAAGCATAAATATAACGTCCATCCAAATGTAAACGATATTAAGTGAACTGAAGTGAGACATAAGAGAACTTGAAGTAACTAAATCCATTTTTATTTCATTAATTTAAAATTTACCATTCAATGTCATATTGTCATTAATAACCGAAGATGGCAGTTAGAGCAACTCCAACAGTAGGGTATTCCTACCCTTAATTCTGAATTTAGGGTGAAATTGTTCACAACAGATGTTACATTACGTAATATTAAGGCAAATATTACAGAGCCAATTCTGAATTGGTCCTACGAGCGGATTTCTTCGGCTCACGACGCCGCAAACCAAATAAATCGGCTCGCGACGTTGCGAGCCTAATAAATTGGCTCGCGACAACAGAAAATGGCAAAAAAATTTTTTTTGCATTTTCTGTTGTCACGAGCCGATTTATTAAACTCGCAACGTCGCGAGTCGAAAAAATACTCACGACGTAATTTTTTTTTCTCCGTTGGGTACAACACGTAATTTTCAGCTGAATATTACATGACCATGAATCTTATTGGAGATGCTCTAAATCAGCCTATTTGTATAGAGGCAAAGAAATGTGTATACATCATGCATTATGGACCAACAGTAAGATTAGAGATCTTTTGAATATAATGAAAATTCAATTTTTTATTTGCAACCTTGAAGAATAAAAACTGAGTTTAACTAATATGTCATACTAACAAATAAAATGAATATCTTAGAAAAATGAACTTCCAATTCAATAATGATTAACATAAAGGGGTTAACTTGAAAATGTTAGCTTATTTACGAAAAAAGAAATAAAATCTGAACAGATAGCGGCATCCCAAGAGCAACATGTCACCTTTACCAGATATATTTGATATGAGCAGTCATAACTAGTTAACAGTTTGTGTCATTTCTCATTTGTACTATGCAACATTTTTTCATTTATAATGGATTATCTTCTATTATTATGATTTTATCTATTTGAAGTAGGAAAGGATGTTTAAATCAGCACACCTCATGCATGCCTCATGTATTCATTCAATTTTATGAGAAGTTTGTAGGTGAGTTCAAGAAATTCGTTATTACTATAGCTAGTGTAACTAAGCTGTTGCTAGCTTTATTAATCTCAAACTGATATATATAATGACAATAGTAACAACTAACCACTTGAATTTCTTTTCAACTGTTTATTGTATTATTGGTTTGGAAAAGGAACCAAACTAGGGAAAAATTTACGAAACAATATTGAAACTTGATCGTTAAATACTCTAAAGCGCAATAGTATGCAAACACCAGTAAAAAAAAGGCAGCACATTCAAAATAAGTTACATGAGACAAAGAATATGTATGAATTTTGGGAATGCATAACCAATTTTTCAATAGAAGTCATAGAAAAATTTATAGTCCTTACCAAGTGTTGGCTGACCAAATTATCAATACAACAAACTATATCACAACTGTATATTTACAACTACCACAAAATGATAGTTGTAATAAAGGTTTTTTACAACATTTTTTTTACGAAAAGTTGTAATAAAGTCGTTTTCAACCAACTTTTTTTAATGCTAGTTTTAATACGTGCATTTTGAAAATTTCATTTCCTCTCCATTGGCATGCTTTCCTGCATTTTCGAAAATTTTGTTTTTCCCTCCATAGGCACACTCATGCTTTTCAAATCCAGCTTATCCAAATAAACTTTAAATAGTTAATTAAAATAAATAAATACCCAGCTCTCACTTGAATCGTCGTTGCCCAAAGTCAGCAAAAAATTAAGGAAGAAGAACCCTTACAATGTCTTGACCAAACCAGCCTCCTACAAAAAGCCCTAAAAAGAAAGCAAATTAACTCTTCTGCTGCTGCAGCTCCCTTCGTTGTCTCTCAGCCAAACGTACTCGCCACACTGCCCCGACCTCCGGCGGTCTCTTACGACGGCTCTCCATGACTTCCTACCCTTCATTTCTGTTAGGAATATTTTTAAGAGAAGAAGAAGGAATTTTTGAGAGAATTATTTTAATGAGCAGGAAATTTTCATTGCTTTTCTTTTGATTACACATTTTGATTGCATACATACATCAGCTTGATTGCCTTGCTTTTATAATGCGGTGCACTCTCTAGAGTACTCTAGGAATGCAATATCTAGAATATCTAAAATAGGAATTTTAGTTTTTCCCTTAGTTTATTCAATTCATTAATACAATTGCTAATTTAACAATACAATTAATTGTTTCCTGAAAACCCAAGATTATTTCCAATATACCCCCATAAGCTTGGTTTTTGAACTCCAAGAAGATCTCGCAATCTTTTAAAATTATCAGGCTTCAATGCTTTTGTGAAAATATCAACAACTTGATTATTTGTTTTGCAAAAATTCAGCTGCCCCTCTTCATTTTCAATTGCTTCTCGAATGAAATGATGTTTGATGGCTATAGCTTTGTTCTTCCATGATGGACTGGATTCTTAGCTATATAGCAATGGCTGATTTGTTGTCACAATGGATAGTCACAGATTCTTGTTTCTCACCAAAATCATTTAGTATTTTCTTCAACCATATTGCTTATTGGGTAGCTAGGCCAGCTAAAATATATTCAGCTTCTGCAGAAGATTGAGCAACTGTTTATTGCTTCTTCGAACACCAAGAAAATGCCCCTGATCCAAGAGAAAATACATATCCAGAAGTGCTTTTCATGTCATTAATACTTCCTGCCCAGTCACTATTGCAAAACCCAAATAAATTAGTTTCAACATTATTTTCATATTTGATCCGATAGTCCAAAGTGCCTTGAATATATCTCAACACCCTTTTTGTTGCACCTAGATGGATATGACTAGCATCATTCATGAACCGAGAAAGTAGGCTGGCTGCAAACATGATGTCAGTTCATGTATTAGTAAGGTAAAATAAATTACCAACTAGACTTCTGTAGTAACTAGCATCAATCTTCCTTCCCCCATCTTCTTTTTTTAGCTTTTCATTCACAACTAGCGATGTATCAACAGGATTACACCCAAGCATCCCAACCTTTCTCAATATTTTCTCAGCATATTTCTTTTGACAAATAAAAACTCCATCATCACCTTGAGAGATTTCTATTCCAAGGAAAAAATGCAGCAAACACAAATTGTTCATTTCATATTTCTTCGTTATTTCTTTTCTAAAATCTTCAATCAACTTTAAATTATTTCCGCTATAAATTAAATCATCCACATAAAGTGCAATAATTAGAATATTTTCCATACCTTGCCGTTTGACATACAAAGTAGGCTCATTCTTGCTCTTCTCAAAGCCTTTCTCCATGAAGTAATTGTCAATATTACTATACCATGCTCGTGGTGCTTGTTTTAGCCCATAAAGCGCTTTCTTTGGTTTGTAAACTTTTCCTTCTTGTCCTTCAATCTCAAATCCTTGAGGTTGCTCCACGTAAACCACTTCTTTCAATTCTCCATTCAAGAATGCCAATTTTACATCTAGCTAATATAATTTCCATTCATTTTGGGCTGCAAGTGATATTAAAGCTCTAATGGTGTCAAGATGTGCCACTGGAGCGAATGTCTCTTTGTAGTCAATACCAGGCTGTTGAAAATAGCCCTTTGCAATGAGTGTCGCTTTGTTCTTTTGAACTGAACCATTTTGATTATGCTTCACTTTGTAGATCCATTTTACTCCAATGGTTTCTTTGTCTTTTGGCTTATCAACCAACATCCATGTTTTGTTCCTTTCAAGTGCATCCATCTCTTCTTGCATTGCCTTCCTCCAAGCATCTTCCTTAACCACTTCTTCAAAATTTTCTGGTCCCATTGTGCAATAGTTGTACCTAGCAAAAATATCATCCAAACTTCTCATTTTTATTGGGGTTAAGAATGGAGATGATGAATTATGGCTTGCTGAGGATGAAGTGCTAAATGGAGAACTTGTTGTAGATGAATCACATTGGTTATTTGCAAGTGTAGTTGGAGTTTGTTCTAAAATTACTGCTCAAACGGTTTTATCCTCCACTTTCTCCTTTTGCCAATTCCAAGATGTCTTCTCATCAAATACAACATCTCTACTGATGATTACTTTCTTTGTCTTCAAGTTGTAAAGTCTGTAGTCTTTTGACACGGAATAATAATGCATCTTTCACTTGCTTCTTAAAGCTTTGTCCTTTTTTCTTTAGGAATTTGAGCATAGCAAATACTCCCAAATGCTCTAAGATGATTCACTGAAGGCTTTCTTCCACTCCGCGCTTCAAATGGCTTCATATTCCATACAGCTTTTGTTGGACATCTATTCAGCAAATACACAGCTGTATTTACAGCCTCGGGCCAAAATTCTTTAGGCATGCCTTTCTCAAACAACATTGATTTAGCCATCTCCATCACTGTTTGATTCTTCCTTTCAGATACACCGTTTTGCTGAGGTGTATACCTAACGGTTAGTTGTCTCTCCACACCTTCTTCTTCACAAAATTTATCAAAATCGTTGGAGTTATACTCCTTTCCCCTGTCACTTCTCAAAACTTTTATGGACCTGCCACTTTGTTTCTCAATAAGAACTTTAAACTTCTTAAATATAACAAACACTTCAGATTTTTGTCTCATAAAATAAACCCATGTCATGCGGGTCAAATCAACAATGAATAAAATAAAGTACATATTTTGAGCATGAGATAATGTGCTCATAGGAACGCATACATCCGAGTGTACTAATTCCAACACTTCTTTGGCTCTCCTTGATCCTTCCTTTGGAAATGGTTGCCGATGATGTTTGCCAAATACACAGCCTTCACATACTCCATGTTCTTCTTTTTTTATTGTTGGCAACCCGTACACCATCTTCTTTTGTCAAAGCAATGTGAGACTATTGTAGTTTAAGTGCCCAAGTCTCTTATGCCATAAACAAGTGTCGTCTTCCTTTTTTTTCCATGAAGCTATGATTTTTCTCATAATTGAGATGGAGGGGAAAGCTTCTGTTGTTTGTCATTTTTATTACAGCAGTAGCTTTTCCTTTTGAATCAAATATTTTACATTCTTCATTCTCAAATTTAAGAGAATAACCATACTCTAAAAGTTGTCAAATGCTCAACAAATTCTCATCTAATTTAGGAACAAAAAAGGTATCATGAATAACTTTACTTCCCTGCTTTGTTGCAACTCCAATGCTGCCTTTGCCTTCAACTTTAACATACTCTCCATTGCCAAGTTTAACTTTCGAACCAAATGAAGGATCTATGTCAATGAGTGCATTTTTGTCCCCAGTCATATGATTTCTACATTCGTTTTCCAGGTACCATATATTCTTATATTCTTCAGTTGCCTTTTGAAAAGAAAAGAACAAGCCCCCTTCCATATCTTCCGCTCCGGCAAATGATGTGTTATGTGGCTTACCAAGGCGACAGCCCTTCTGCATGTGCCCGAACTTTTTGCAATTATGACGTTGGTGCTTTCCTTTGTTCGAGCAATCCTTTTCTTTATGAGAGCTTTTTTTGCAAATTCCACACCATTTATTTGTTCCTTCATCACTTCCTCTTCCGCCATAGGTGCCTCGACCTCTTCCGCGTGAATTTCTTCCTCTTCCTTTGCCAAATCTGCCACCTCTAGAAGACTCGCCATTATTTTGCTTTATTGTTTTGTCATTGTTTAATTGAGTGGTGAGTTTGGACTGAAACACGTTTTCAACCGTCTTTTCCATATGGCGTAATAACCTTTGCTCGTATGATCTAAGTGAACCCATCAAGCCTTGAACGGTCATGTTTGACAAATCTTTGGTTTCTTCTATAACAGCCACCATAGGATCAAATTTTTCAGTTAAGCTTATCAAAATTTTATCAACGATTCTACGATCGTCAATTATATCTCCATGAGACTTCATTTGATTCACTAATTCGGACAGCCTATTAAAATACTCATTCAAACTTTCATTTTCTTTCATCTTTTCATTTTTAAAATCTCTCTTTAGAGATTGAAGTTTGATAGTTCTCATTTTTGAATCCCCTTCAAACTCTTGTTGCAAGATTTCCCATGCTTCCTTGGCTGTTTTTGCTCTCATAATTCTTGGGAATATGGTGTTTGACACTCCACTTTGAACCATTCCAAGAACTCCAGCATTTGTGATTCTTTTCTTTTTTAATACTTCAGTTTGGGCTGCTGTACGTTCTGCCGCAGCTGTTGAGTCTTCATATCCTTATTTGATGAACTCCAAGACATCCAAGGAGGTGAACAAAGTCTTCATTTTTACTTCCCAAAAATCATAATTTTCTCCTTCAAATAAAGGAACTTGGACATTGCTATAGGTGGAGTTGATGCTTGCTGAAGTATTGCTTGGAGAAGCCAGTACTTTGCACTTTGTTTTTTTTTTCAATTGCAAGGATCTAGGGCTCTGATACCACTGTTAGGAATATTTTTAAGAGAAGAAGAAGGAATTTTTTAGAGAATTATTTTAATGAGGAGGAAATTTTCATTTCTTTTCTTTTGATTACAAATTTTGATTGCATACATACATCAGCTTGATTACGTTGCTTTTATAATGCAGTGCACTCTCTAGAATATTCTAGGAATGCATTATCTAGAATATCTAAAATAGGAATTCTAGATTTTCCCTTAATTTATTCAATTCATTAATACAATTGCTAATTTAACAGTACAATTAATTTTTTCCTGAAAAGCCAAGATTATTTCCAATATGTTCACATTCATAAAGCGGAAAAGATAGAACTTTTTGATTCTCGTCGATCTGCCTCTTCTTGTAAGATTACCGTACAGTTCGCTCCCCTTGTGGAGCAATTTTTGACTCAGGGTACTTCGAGATTAAAATTGTGCATCTTGGTCCTATAGGACCTGCCTCGCTTTGCCTTCACACTATTGTAAATGTCTCTCCTCATTCGGCCAATGAAACCTTGATCTGGAAGTTGATCCTAAAGTCTGAATCATCATTATAGAACAGATGCTTCTTACGTCCAAAAAATTAACTCGGTAATATATATATATATATATATATATATATATATATATATGAGAACTTTTGTCTTAAATTTATTTCCATTTTCTATTCATACTTATGCTTGAAGGCACGATAGAGCTATAGATCTGATGCCTGCTTGATCAACATGTTCTAATTCTCTAGTACGTCCTTACTACTGAGCATTGTTTGGCATTGTCTCCTATGACATGCCTATTTATTCATTTAAATATTCATGCTCAAAAAAGTTTCAGGTGTGTCTGTGTACATAAATGTGTAGAAAGGAAGAAGCAACAACGAGATGAGTATACACATATCCACATCACTCTTATAATTGCTTTTTGCAAATTAAATTGAAGTTGGGTCCTCGAAGCAAAAATTTATAATCATGTGAATAACAGACCACTACTTGTGTGGTTTTTAACTTGAGTTTAAACGATATTTGTCTCTTACACTAACAAAAATTCACCTCCAGTTTTAGTATCTTTAAATACATTCACATGGTTGTTTGTTTCAAAATTTCCCCTTTTTTATGTTTAATTATATGTATTCGTATAAATATGTTCATTTGGACATACAAATGCTTGCACTGCTCTGTTTTCAATGTGACTTTTTGTTTAATTATCTTATTAATAAAAGATGATGCCTTACTTTTTATTCAGTGGTTTATATTTGTAGAAAGTATATTCATTGCAAAGAACACAGTAATTAGCGACGGCAAAAAACCATTGGTGGTCGTCACTAGCCGTAGCTAAATGTCGTTGCAATTTAAGTCGTTGCTCACAGAAAAAGCTACGGGAAAAGCGATGGCTTGGTCGCTCATTTAGCAACGGCTTGCAACGGGAAGTTGTCCATGTGTGGCAGGTAGTTTGTTTCTCGGAAAGCCGTTACAAACAGTTGCAATTTAGCCGTCGCAAATATGGAACCTGTAAGCCGTCGCTAGCTGTCACGAGCTATCGCAAATCTGGAACATTTTCTGCACTATACAGCTATTTCCTTTCCCTCAATCCATAACACTATAATCAATGTCACCAGTTCACTAATATCATTCCAATATAATCAATACTCGTTATCATACCACCGTCATTCCTTCACTTCACCAAACCTTAATGTATACCAAATCCATAACATAACATCATAATATATCCAAAACATTACGAAATTCATAACACCATCATAACATACCACCGCCATATATACAAAACACAACTAGATCCATACCAACATCATAATATATCATCGTACGTGCATCAAGCATATAAAAAACCAAGTATGTGTACTAGTAGAATATATACATACCTAAGCATAAGTACAACCAAACTACTCATCCTCGTTGTCATCTTCTTCTTCGCCTTCTTCGTCAGCAGCAGCATCTCCCTCCCCAGGCATCAACCCATGCTCCTGATAGTACGCTGCAGTGTGCTCGTCTATTTGTTGGGCCAACTGGCTTCTTCGCCAATCATTGATCTTATCCAACTGCTGCTGGATCCGAGCTATGGTTACCTCCTCCACGGACCTCCCGTAACCTTGTTGAAAAGCAACAACCTGTGAAATAATTAAAGTTCACATTAAAGTTATGTTCATGATGTTATCATATAAATAAATATGGTTTACCTCCTGATTGCCAAATCTATATCACCTAGTTCGAGTAGGTAGATTAATAATAGAGTCCCATATTCGATTGGACTCTGCAACTGTAAGCTCCTCTCGTTCACTATACTATGCCGCCCTAGCCGACTCTGTATAATATCTCTCCTACAATACCAATATTATTTTAACACAAATGCATTATAATTTACTTATATATTGCGATATGAACGAATGTGAAACATTTTAATTACAAATAAGCATATTTACCATTACACCCACAACCATGTGGTCCGCCCAATCATACATAACATTCCCTTTTTCATCAGTATACTCCATCGCATGTGTATGTCTGAAAACCTCTACCATCGACGACTTCATTCCTAACTTTGCGAATTGAGTATATATACAATAATAAAATTATTGAAAATAAGAATGAATGATATACACTGGACTTTTATGTGAACATATGCTAAAAATATTGAAATCTTATACCAGTTCTCTCCTATGCTGTTGGAATGATTTGGAGCCACCGCTGTGTAAAGTTGGATTCTTAACTCTATTGGCCTTATTTCTTTCTGCTAGTTTCTATTAAATTTGATACACGATTAATTAAAATAATACAATCCACATAAATGTGAATATTTTCGTTATATCTTACTTTAGCTGCTTTTGTATCCTAGTATACTAGAAATGCAGCCCAAACATCATCACTCATCCACGGAGGTTTTTTACTATATGTCTTCGCCCTTGGAATTGCTTCTCAATAATTTTTATGCATCTTCATATTCCAGTGAGTCAAAAAACTTGCATGTCCTGTGTCTCCACACGCACAACAACCTGCATATTAAATTTATTTTGAATTATTTACAGTATATTAATTTTCGATAATAATATAAAAATTTACTTACCAATAAATCAGCTATAATGGTGTTCTTGATATGGGGTGGGATACGATCCCAATGCGGCCAAACCCCAAACATTCTGCCCCTGTAAGACTCCATCGATACGTATAGATTGAAATCTGTTGCTTCATCCTCGAAACCCCTACGTACATGTTGACGTAGGTATGAAATTTTAAATAATCTAAATTGAAACAAATTTGATATTTACCCGACACTCTCCAGATCAATCTCTACAACTCGACGTAGATCTGGCTCTGAGCTGCTTGTACCTACTCCTGCTGAAGGAGATGGTGAAGGAGCTAGCTGAGACGTACTCCTCGATCGTCCTCTATCAGACATATCTGTCACAATCATATAATGCATACAAAATAACTTGAATTATTAACATCGGTCATCATTATCATTACATAAATTGTACATGAGAAGAACATTGTATAACTCTTCATAATGCATAACATATATAGTCATCATTATCATTACATAAATCAGAACAGTAAAGAACGCAAGTAAATTCATAGTTAAGAACTATCATCATCATTATTATTACATAGCTCTGAATAGTACATAACATAGTACATAGCTCATAATAGTACGTAACATAAGTACATAACATTAGTCTTCATCATCTTCTGATCCAGACACAACCTCATGCTCTATATCATTTTCTTCAGTACTTACGAATGCATCTACTAATACATTCGCTTTATCATTCAACGACCTTATATCAATGTCATCAGTTATTATTATTTCAATATTTGGCTCAAGATCCGCTTGATACACTGCTTCGTCTAGAATATTATTTCCATTAACTGTAAATCTTGCCTTTGTTTTAAAAATTGCCCAGCAAAATAGACATGTAATGCTCTCTTAGCAAACACGAAAGGATCATACTTATAGTTATACGACGTATGCCTTATTTCAATTAGCTTATGATCTTTGTGCATGTTAATTCCAAAACTAGGAACATTGCTAAACCAGTTGCATATGAATAGAAAAAAATTTCTCTATGGGTTGTACATAATATATCAACTCTAAAACTTGCATATATTTTTCTAGGCTAATTCTATTTCAACCCACAAAATTGAGTAGTAGCCCCCCTAAATACAAAAATTCTTGCATACCCAGAAATTTAGTTAGTAGCCCCCCATGCTTTCCACAATTGCCCTTCACCTTCAAAAATAAATTGGCTTCTTCTCTTCCAACAATCAATCATGTTCTAAAATATAAAGTGCATTTGAAAATCAAGCGCGCTCGTCTTCTCAAACAGGAGCATCATCTTCATCATTAATACGCACGGCATCTTCTTCGAATCCAGTTTAGGGTTTTTTTTTATGCGTGTAAAATAGGGTGATATGTGAATAATAAGTAAATCACGCAGGAAGCCTACGTGGATTAAATGCCTTCCACGCTGTTGTTCTCAAATTTAAAATAGTAAAAAAAAAAATTGATTATTTGTTGTGATTGAGATAAGAAATCATCTTCTTCTTCAGAATTCATCATATACTTGTTTATAAATTATTATTTTTCAATGATTTAAATATTAGGGTTTTGGAAGTTTGATGTTTTAGGGAATCATGGAATACTACGTAATATTCATAACAGATGAGAAGAAAACTTTTCAAGGGTAATTTTGTCTTTAAAATTTTGAAGTTATTAAGGGGGGCTACTAACTAAAAACTCGGGTTGAAATAGAATTAGCCATTTTTCTATCTTAACACTAAACCAATTTTTGAACTGCGTTCACACTGAGCCACTTTTTAGCCATTCCCTTAAAACAAGAAATACGCCGCTGGCATGGATCGAACTCTGTACCTCTTATATGCAAGTCACATGTTCTAACCAAATGAGCTACTAAGTCTTTTGCTTACAAACCTTAGAACAATGCTAAACATTATTCTTTTCTCGTTCCTCTTTTTCATGTTTTACTACAATATTTAGTTTAAAGATATCGTTTTCATATGGAGTCCGATTCATGCAAACTCGGATGCCGTAAAAATCTATTATATGCTCTCCTGGATCATCACTACCTTTAACAAATACACCGCTGTTATATGTTAATTTCTCAGCTTCGTAATCATTGCTTGTTGAATTTAAATCTATTGATGAAGTATATTGGATAAGTTTTAACATTTCGTTTTGGTCCGATAGCAATATGTCATAATCCTTCGTTAACAACACAATTTTTGGGATTATGAACATAGTCTGAAAACCATCCAACAAATAATTTACTGAGATCACCAGATGGATGTTGTGATTCGTATATGCTGCAAATATGTGTTTTGTTCCTTTTCTATATATATATATATATATATATATATATATATATATATATATATATGGCAAGCATTCGGTTGCACCCCAAAAATGGAGCACCCAAAATGCCCCCTGATTTCCACCACTCGTTCATATTAAAGAATGTGAGTGTGAAGTGAGAGAGTGAGTGGAAAGAGAGAGAAGGGGAAATACTTGGTGGAGATTGAGGGCCATTTGGGGTGCTGCACTCTTTGGGGTGATCTCGAACCTGTCTCTCTCTCTCTATTTATATATATATATATATATATATATATATATATATATATATTGTACATGAATTTAGTATTACTTGACAAATGGTGCAACTTCCACACAATTTAAAAGAACATATGTGTGTGGCATATGGTAGTCTGTATCTGTAACGTCCCAGATTTTTGAATATTATTTATGAATATTTAATTATGTTTTAAGAATTGATTTAATGAATTTATATTGAATTTATTTAATAGAACGAAGTTTAAATATATATTAGTTATAATTTAATTAAAACGAGCTAGTAACGGCGCGGTAGTTAATGACTTTGAATTTTGAACTTTAATTGAATATACAGGATCCGATATAAGCCGGATTTTTGTAAAACAAGAAACGTTAGAATTGATTCAACAATAATTTTCTAATGAAAGAGAAAAATCGAGATTTCATCCAATAGATTGTAAGTTATGTCTAAATCAGGTTTTCAAATAGTCGCTATGGATTCGTTTTTAAATTATAACGATTTATTTACAGATATAGAAGGATTTTTACATGAATATAATATCGTTTTAACCCGAGTTTCTGAATATTGAGTTTTAAAATCTATATTTGTTGAATCTGAAGCTGTATAAGATTTCGTTGGAGACGTACGATAATAATTAATTATTTATTGAATTTTTTTAGATTTAATACATATTTTATCGATATTATATAGACCTTCGAAATAGCTTTGTTTTCAAATGACCTTTGCTTTCAACGAAATTAATTTTATTAGAATTCGTACAGCTAATTATTGTAGCATTTCCGATTTGGAGGCAAATTGAGTTGTTCTGTCAGTAGACGAAACTAAGAGTGAACCAATGAATATATTGAGAGGTAAATAGCACCATTTTTGCAAATAAAAACCATTTTCAACAAGATTAGTTTCATTAGGACCGTACCGTCAAATTATACCATGACATTCATTTTTGTTATTTTTGAAGTCCGTATATCTTGGTGTGATTTTTAATAGTAGATGTAGTATAGAGGTACCCTGTAAAATAATATGCACACCTACACGAACAAATCCTGTATACTTTTATCAAATTGACACATCAGTACAACCGACCCATATATATCAAAACTTTGGTACGTAGAAAAGGTTTACAAATCAATAGCTTTTCTTGAAAGCCACACAAAACTTTCGAAATCTGCCACCCTTCTTTCTTGCTTGCCGAAGTACAAACAACGTAGGGGGTGGGAGAGGACAACGTAGGGGGTGTTTCGAAGTATATCAGTGAAAGCATATAAGCCATATCATCAAGGAAAGTCGGTGCATGTGCACAACTCAAGAGTATCATTGTCATCCATGCCGAAGCACGTGTGAAAAGTTTGGAGTAGCAACTATTGGACTGGCTCTGGCGTTCGAAGTACAACAGTTTCATGTGGAAGACAAGGGCCTGCTTCCTACTAGTACCGGAAACCGTAAATTCAAAATTAATTAAGAAGTAAGTAAATAATTAAGTATTAATTATTTTAATTAATAACCGTGTAGCTTATATAATGTGTAAATAATTCATTCGTTATCAGAATTTGACAAACCGGAAGCATTGGTACTGTATGAACGGACGCTAGGATCTGGATTTGTTCTAATCCTGTCAGCTAAAATAAACACTGTTTTAATTTAACTGAAATGAATTGTTTTAACGACGAAATGAACCCAAGGTGAGTTCAACTCACTCAGTTTATCCCGCTTATATCCTATATGAACCGGGTTTTTACATTGTATACAATGTTTGTTAATAAGTGATGGTTTGATGACTGTTTGCATGGATTTTGAATATTCAGAACATTTTTTGATTTAATTTAAATAATCGTTATGTTAAGGATTATATTCCAACGAAGTAACTTACCATGTTGGTTACGTGCAAAATAATATAAACATAGTTAATAAATAATTAGATGCTTGTATGGATTGATTGTTGCCAATTCAACGTTGTTATGACTGTTAACCAATGGGCAATATTGGTTGAGTAATTGTAGCAGCTTGCCAAGGAAATCTATTGCTTTATAAACATTGATTTACCGTCGGGTGAATTGACTGAAATAAAGTTATAAAATTATTTTAAATAGATTTTGAAACCTGTTTAAAATATAAAATTTTGCTAAAGGAAAAGTCAATATTTATTATCCTTAACCAATAATTTTATAAAAAAAAATTCTTGTTGTTAATTAAGTTTTTTTAACCAATAAGTTTGGTATTTACTAAAGAGTTAATTGTTGGGATCAATTGGTTTAAAAAACAATTAAGTGAATTATTTAAATGAATCGTTAATTGATTTAAATGGTTTAATAATGTAAACGAATTTCTAGAATGAAACAAGTTTATAATTTGATTATAAACATAAGGAAGCCTAAATGTAATTTAAAAGTATAAATGCAAGAACGTATGAAGCGACTTGAAATAGTAACTTAAAATGGATTTGAAATCGGAGATGCAAGCTAAGCTAAGCTTAATAATTCGATTTGAATTGGAATATTTTAAAAAGGGAAGTTTTATTGCGATGAACTCTAAATAAGTTTGAAACTAACTTGTTAGTAGTTTTGTTTATATATTATTGGAAGGATGTTTTTAAAGGTAATCGGTATGATTTTTAATTGAATAAAGACGTTTGTGATTGAAAATGAGGGTTTCAAAGTAAAGAGTATGATTTAAAAATTCCATATTTAAGTCGAATAATATATGGAATTTCTATGATAATTGCTGAAGATTTAGTTTTCTTAACAAACTTCTATTATTCTGAGGGTAAGAATGTTGTCAATCAAGGTTTGAGAGGTTATTAGAATACCCCAACTTGAATGACTTCATGATTACCCAAAGAATGATATTAGTTGGGGTAACGAGAGTAGACGGGGAGATAAATCTAGTATTTCCATTAAATTTCAAGTTTTAGTTGAGTGAAACGATTCTGAGCATATTTTTATTTTTAATTAAATGGGGTGATCCAAATATTGATGATTTATGAGTTTTGATTAACTACTGGTAAACTAAAAGTGGCCAAGTGACGTTGTGTATTGAACTAGGAGATCCACTTTGTTTTTACGGATGTTTATTTTGATAGTTAAATAACTGACTATCAAAATCTGGCCCTTTATCGATTGTTGGTACGGAAAGACCGGGATCGAATTTTATTCGAAAACCATTCCATTCCAATAAATACGTAACGTTGAAGATATCAAAAGATGATCGAGATGGAGCATTGAAGACCGTGGATCTTCATGAGCGGAAGAACTACTCGTTTAATTTCTCCGGCTAGCTACTAGAGTTATTATGACTTGTGATTCTTGTAGGATTTAAATTAACCCTAGAGGGGGGTGAATAGGGTTTATCGCAGATTTTCGCTGAGTAATTAAATAATAACAGCACAGATAATAATCAGAATAAATGAGGAAAATAAATAACACACAGATATACCCAGCTTCAGCAAAACCATGCCTACTACTGCATTCCCCAAGGTTTCTACTTGGAGTTAAAACTATCTCTATGCTTACAATCCCCTGTAAACTCGCGACACTCGCTCCCAACTGTTCTTAACCCTACACTCAAAACCCTGCACTGGTTTCTATCCCCGAAACCGGATTTCCCCTAATTACAAATCCCGTAATTCGTCTCCCTAGTTTTAGAGACAAACTAGAAAACTCTAATTCGATTATAACTTGAAACTAACGACGAAATAAAAACAAATTTAAAACAATTTAAAGTTAAACCCTAGTGTTAAAAAGAAGCACTTAGTCCTTTTCCCTTTTAAAATTTCTTGGTCGGCCACTTCTTATTTGCTTCACCCGTTTTCACTTGAGCCCAAT
This sequence comes from Allium sativum, assembly GCA_030737875.1. NCBI lineage: Eukaryota > Viridiplantae > Streptophyta > Magnoliopsida > Asparagales > Amaryllidaceae > Allium > Allium sativum. Next base: position 169,996,133 of record CM060924.1, on the reverse strand, counting down.
CACTTTTGTTACTCTCTAAAAAAATGGTGCCGGCTTTGCTCCTAGGGTTTCCAATCTCTTCGAATTTGAGGCTTGCGCGATGTTGAGTATCAATCCCAGTTGCAATATCTTCTTTGATTGAATCTATGAACGTTGATTTGGGATCCAAGCAATTTCTTATTCTGGTATGAATTTTCGATCAGAAATTTCTTCTATTTTTGCTTGAACTTGGATGATCAAAAGCCAATGATGATGTGGGTGTTAAATAGGCTTTTGAATCCAAATAACTCTCTGATTTCACGTTAGATTCGGTCTTGATGTATACGAAATTTTAGGGCTTTTAACATACACGATTTTGAATTGAACCCTTAATTTCTAGACCAAATTTGCGAGATAGATTCTTGAAAATTTTGCATGAGGCTTCTTGATTTTGAATTGGTCTTGATCGATTATCATTGGATATTTCTTCGATATAAAATATAGCTAAAGTTGAATATTTCTCACTTTTGTAAGATTTCCAATACTTTGAATTTGTCCTTATATGTTGCGTGATTTCTGGAAATGAAATTCTGCCCTTAATTTCTGACAGTAGAAAGATTTTGAACAAAATGATTTGGTGAGAAAGCTCTTTTATTTAACTTTGTCAACATGGTTTTAAAACTGGTATTTTGTTCATGTATTTCTGAATATCCTGTAACTCGACTGACATGCTCCTATGAGATTTTGACTTCAGCTATACCTCACTTGACTTGCTATGATTCTTTTATTAAACTTGATGAATCCTTTACTAATTTTACCATAGATTTGAACAGATACTTCTTTGATCATTGATAAAAACAGTTATAATACTTGATCCCTTGGTGTTGCTGCTGTATTGATTTTTCGCTATGAACTTGGAAAAAAAATGGCCTGGTGCCTTGGTAATACTATTGTACTATACTCATGTGTAATGTTTTGAATTGTGCTCGGCCCCCTGTTGCATTTTACTTGCTGCTTGATCACTTTCCTTTTATTGCTTCACTATTGCATACTCTAGGTTGAATCTTGAGACATTGTTGCACTGTTGCATACATGTATTGACCTGGTTCATGCTTGGTTGTGGTTTTGTCGCATTGTCATTTTTGTACTTCTGGAATGTCTTGATTTTTGCTTGAACATGATACTTAACTTGTCATTTGGGTATTTGGCATGCTTGAGAACAAGTCACTATACTTGATACTTGCATTTAGATGAACTGTTTTGACTTTGAACTAGCTTATAATTGTGTTTATCCTATTTGACCATTAAAATTTCCGTGCTTCTTTAGAACTGATGCTACATTTGAATTCTCCCATGATTATTTGAACAAATACTTTACTGGTGATGTTGCCATTTCCTGTACGGATTAGTTTTGTACCTCTTTTGTAAAATTTCTTGTGATTCTTGGTCTGTTATGTTTCATTTGCCAAGTATACATGAGTATGAACATCCTGCTGTATTGTGTTGGACACCATGAACTGAACCATGTTGAGACTTGATTTCTCGAAATCTTGATGTTGATCTTATTTAGCAGTTCTTGCTCACCCATCTTAGAATTTAAACCTTGTACATTTTCCATGACACTTGCACTTATGTATCTATACTGTCCAGTTCAAAGTTGCACCATGCTAATGCATCCTTGTCCGCTGAATTTCTGAAAAGAAAATGTACACAAGTTTGACATGCTAGTTCCATTTAGTCTTGTTTGCATCCTATGTACATTTGTGTTGAACCATGTTCTAGTTTGACCCTCGCACCACCAGTTTGATATGCGTGAACTACCCCGATTTTAGTTGCACCATTGAACTGGCTTGAACTTAAAACTGCCTCAACTTTGAAGGTCTTAAACTGTCTTGAATACTTTGTTGGCTGCATTTCTGTCATGTGTACTCGACTGTGTTGACTTGTTGTCCATGCTGGTTGACCTTGTCCATGTAAACACCATGTAGTAATGTTGACTGAATCTCTTATGCTTTGATCATTTTGAATGTCTTCATTGTTTTGTTGCTGACTTGTTATGGCTCGACCAATTTGTTATTACATGTGTATACATATGTATATATACACATGTGTGTGTGTGTGTGTGTGTGTGTGTATATATATATATATGTGTGTGTGTGTGTGTGTGTATGGCTTCATTTTCACTTGCATTGAGTCGAGTTGGTCCATGTTGCTGCTCCTCAGTTGCTCGCAATGTATTTTGATTAGCGAGACAGTACACGCGCGTATATTTATACACGTGTGTATATACGGCTATCAGACTAGTTTTCCTGTCCCTGCATATCAGACCAAGTCTAGAAAAATGATGAGAAACACATCGAAATTCTGAGGCAAGTAAAATTTAAAAATAAATTTTTATTTGTTTTTATTTAATTTCATTTTTGTTGCAGTGTACTGTGTGTGTTTCATGTGACAAGCAACAGATGATGACTGGACTGACAGTGAAGATGCAGTGAAGACAGAAGGCAGAAGACAATAATAGTGTCAATGTATGAGTTAATGAGCATGTCTGTATATGTGAGTGTAAGTGTTGTAGAGAGAAGCTGAGTATGAAATTGAATATATTGAAATGTATATCAGTGACGTATATACAAATAGTGGAGTTGTAAATCTGTACTGTTTAAATATTGGAATAAAATATTCTTATTCAAATAAAATACTGTGTGAATATTTAAATTTCTGTACAGTTGTATTTTATTTAAATAGAAATATTATATTCATGTCATTTGTGTAGTATACCAGTACAGTTACAAACACATTCAATAATGAAATTTATTTGGTTGTTATCATCAAACAAAAATCCTATAATTGTGTATACAACACTGTTATATACAACAATCTCCCCCTTTTAATGATGATAAACAAATAAAAGATTTTGAATGTGAAATATATTACTCCCCCTATTTGTATGCTCCCCCACAACTGAACTCCCCTATATATGTGGAAAATAATTGAAATTCAATTGACCATTCTGCCCCTAAATATTTAATTTCCAGTCTTAAAATATATTTGAATTAAATACTCATCAATCAAAATCTTGACAATTCTCCCCCTTTTGTTATCATCAAAGGGATAATAGAAATCGAAACAATGATGAATATAGACTAAAATATAGATTCAGACTAAGAGAGAGAATATATATCGTAAAACCCATTTAATCAAACAAAAATTGTAATAATAATCTTTAAAAAAGAAGCAAATTTCACTTTCAGAATGAATGGATTTACAATGGATTTATAGAATGAGGAGAGTCCAATAACAATTGAATATTTGAATATGAATTTTGTAGATTTTAAATATGCTCAAAATGTGTTAAGCACTTGCTCACCATGCATAGCCCAAACGTCTTTTAAATGGGGTTAGTAGCAACTTAACTTTATCCTCTCTAATGAGTTCCATCCATGCACAGCCCAAAGGTCTATTAAGTGAGAATGGAAGCACATAGAGATTAAGGTAATTCACCCATGCATAACCACAAGGACTTTTAAATAGGAGTGAATACCAAGGATAAATTATTTATTTATTTTGATTTTATTTTTAATTCCAAGAATAGTTAGAACTCCCCAAATTAAATAAAACCATGATGAATGACAGAAATATGGTGGATATAGAAGATTGTCGTGAAATAAGCTCTAATTCAAAGATATTATAAAATCTGTCCAATCATCATGAGATTTAAAATAAAATCTCCTCTAATTATGAATTATACCATAGTCACAATTCATCGCAAATTCATAAATTTATTAATAATTTTGATGAGTCATAAAACGGTTCAAATCAATCAATAATTTCAATTTTTGAACAAATAATCAAAAAATAATTTAAAATTGAAAATATCAATTTCAAGAGGAGTTTTGAAAAATATCAATGCAAGTTTGAAAATCAGTTTTAAAAGTCAATCACCAGAATATGAAATTATCCAATATTTCTAATGCTGATTGTTCTTAGATAATTTTAAAACAACTTATATATTTAGTTCAAATTGTCTATGGAATTTAAAGATATTTAATTACTGATTTTTCAACTCATCATCCAGTCACCAAGATATTCAAACGAATCAAATCAATTTCCTTATCAGAGCGGCACAAGATCATTTTCAAACCAAGAATCACATGTGAATTTTTCAGAGAATTTTTAGACAAGCACAAGAAACATTCAACAATCAAATCTGAAGATAATTATTTAAATCACTTGAGAAAAATCAAATTTTTTATAATCCAAGAACTTCAACAATAAAAAATGAACGATTTCAAAATCAGGCCAAGTAAAAAATGAAATTTTCACAACTAGTCAATCATGGCTTTCAAGCTGTATTGAGTTCGATTTTTCAATATTTTCCAAAGTGAATAAGAAGAAACTCAAGATAGCTAAAAATGTGTGAAATTTCATTTGCATTCAAGAACATCATAAATTTTAAAATTTCAATTTACTGTGTTCAAGATATGCTCAAAAATATTATGACCTTGTCAACATGAATCGACATAAAATAAAATAAAAAGGAAATAAAATTAAATAAAATAAAAACAAGAGTTTAGAGATCATACTTGTCATACCATACTCAATGTGAACTAATGAATTTCCAACTCTGAAATCTATAGCTAAGGAACTTCAAACAATTCAATAAAGTGGAACAACCTGAATTATATCTTTTTTAAACACAGTTGTTCCTTAGCATCCCTCGGTACCTAAATGTTTATAACATCGAGTGGTCTAACAAACGTTGTTTTGCCACTCTTATCTACGTTTACACGTTTTGGTACCCAAACCCATTTATATAACAATCCATTACTATCAACTACCGTTCCCTTTGGAACCCAAATTCATTTAGACTTATTCAAACTCATTTCGTTATTTTTTGGAATCCAAACAGGTTTAAAAGAATTGTTTTTAAACGAGTTATCATTTTGTTTATGATTTAAAAACCCTTTGAAATTATTAGATTTCAAAATTCCAATTTGGTTGTTTTCAAAGCCATTTAAAGGATTTTTAAAATCATTAGGATTTTGTTTTTCAACTTGATCAGATCCAAAACCAAGTCCCTTTTTATTCTGAACAAAAAATTGGTTTTTTAACAACATATTTAATGGTTCCTCTCCTTTAGAAAATTTAGTTAAAGTTGATTCAAGTCGTTGAATTTTAAATTTAAGATCACTATTTTCTTTCATCAAATTTGAACAACGATTAATAGCGATTTTCCTCTTTTCAGCATCAGTTTGTTTCAAAACCAGATTTTCATTTTCAAGTGCTTTGATTTTAGCATTGGACCTAGAAATTTCAATTTCAAATTGTTTTCGCTTTTCAAAATCAAGTTTTTTAGATTCTCTAAGCTTTTCAATCTCCTTCTAAAAATCACGATTTTCGGTTTTCAAATTCACGTTTTTACTTTTAAGTAATTCAAAATCGGTTTTGAATTTTAAAGGATTATTACTCAAAAGTTGACATTTTTCGCATTCTAAAAACGGTGAATTCTTAACTTTTTCAAGTTTTCTTTCTAAACTGTTATTTTCTTGAACTAGTTTTAACCTATCAGATTTCAATTTCTTAACTTTTAGTTCAAGAGAATCAACCGTTTTTGTGAGGTCGTGACACATTAAAATTAATTCTTTATAGGTAAATTTCGATAGCTCACTTGAATCCTCTTCACTACCTTCCGAATTAGATTGAGCCATAAAACACAAGTTAGCTTCCTCTTCATCACTTTCAGAAACTTCTTCTCCTTCCTCGTCCTCTCATGTAGCAGCAAAAGCCTTCTTCTTCCTTCTGAACTTCTTCCTCTTTTCATTTTTAAGTTGTGGGCAATTTGGTTTGATATGCCCGGGTTTCTTGCAATTGTAGCAAAACACTTCATCGTCTGAACTTTCTGAATTTTCGGATTTGATAGTTTTCTTCTTTTGTGGCTTGTATTTTCCTTTGGCCCACTTTCTCAAAACCATGGCTAGCTCTTCAGCGGGATCATCATCATTACTTTCAACAGAATTATTTAGAGCGATAGTCTTTTTCTTCGATTCAGAATCCTTTCGTTCTTCTCTTGCTTTTAACTCCATCTCGTAAGTAATTAGATTTCCGATCAACTCTTCCATGCTTACATTATTTATATATTTTGATTCTTGTATCACCGTCACCTTAGCTTCAAAATTCATCGGTAGCACTCTCAATATTTTTCTGATCAATTCCACTTCAGTATAGGTTTTGCCAAGAGCTTTTGCATTGTAGACTAGTGATGAGAATCGTCCACAGTTCTCTTTTATATCTTCGTCTTTTTGCATAGAGAAATTTTCATATTCGTTTCTGAGTAGAGCGAGACGAGATTCCTTCACTTGAGATGTACATTCGTGTGTGACCTCCAACGTATGCCATATTTCCTGTGCAGTTTCACAATGAGAAATTCGATTAAATTCAGTTATATCAAGAGCACAGATTAAAGCATTCATCGCTTTGGCATTAGTTGAAAATATTTTTTTATCATTAGCATCCTACCTACCTTTTGATTTAGGAATTTCAACACCACTAACAATAACAGTGGGAGATCTATAACCCGTTTCAATAATATCCCACATATCATAATCGACTGAACTCAAATAAATTTTCATCCTAGCTTTCCAATATGCATAATCAGTTCCATTAAACAATGGTGGCCTAGCTATGGACTAACCCTCAGAAAAAGGGTTATTAGACAGATTCATGACTCTAGAGTTAAAATAAAATAAAAAATACCTGCTCTGATACCACTAGTAGGATCTAAATTAATCCTAGAGGGGGATGAATAGGGTTTGTCGTAGATTTTCGTTGAGTAATTAAATAATAACATCACATATAATAATCAGAATAAATGAGGAAAATAAATAACACACAGATGTACCCAGCTTCGGCAAAACCCTTCCGACTGCTGCATTCCCCAAGGTTTCTACTAGGAGTTAAAACAATCTCTATGCTTACAATCCCCTGTAAACTCGCGACACTCGCTCCCAACTGTTCTTAACCCTACGCTCAAAACCCTGCACTGGTTTCTATCCCCAAAACCAGATTTCTCCGAATTACAAATCCCGTAATTCGTCTCCCTAGTTTTAGAGACAAACTAGAAAACTCTAATTCGATTATAACTTGAAATTAACGATGAAATAAAAACAAATTTAAAACAACTTAAAGTTAAACCTAGTGTTAAAAAGAAGCACTGAGTCCTTTTCCCTTTTAAAATTTCTTGGCCGACCACTTCTTATTTGCTTCACCCCTTTTCACTTGAGCCCGATCACTTTTGTTACTCTCTGAAAAAATGGCAGTGGCTTTGCTCCTAGGGTTTCCAATCTCTTCGAATTTGAGGCTTGCGCGATGTTGAGTATCAATCCCAGCTGCAATCTCTTCTTTGATTGAATCTATGAACGTTGATTTAGGATCCAAGCAATTTCTTATTCTGGTATGAATTTTCGATTAGAAATTTCTTCTATTTTTGCTTGAACTTGGATGATCAAAAGCCGATGATGATGTGGGTGTTAAATAGGCTTTTGAATCCGAATAACTCTCTGATTTCTCATTAGATTCGATCTTGGTGTATACGAAATTTGGGGCTTTTAACATACACGGCTTTGAATTGAAGCCTTGATTTCTAGACCTAATTTGCGAGATAGATTCTGGAAAATTTTGCATGAGGCTTCTTGATTTTGAATTGGTCTTGATCGATTACCATTGGATATTTCTTCGATATAAAATATAGCTAAAGTTGAATATTTCTAACTTGTGTAAGATTTCCAATACTTTGAATTTGTCCTTATATGTTGCGTGATTTCTGGAAATGAAATTCTACCCTTAATTTTTGATAGTAGAAAGATTTTGAACAAAATGATTTGGTGAGAAAGCTCTTTTATTTGACTTTTTCAACATGGTTTTAAAACTGGTATTTTGTTCATGTATTTCTGAATATCCTGTAACTCGAGTGACATGCTCCTATGAGATTTTGACTTCATTTATACCTCACTTGACTTTCTATGATTCTTTTATTAAACTTGATGAATCCTTTACTAATTTGACCATAGATTTGAACAGATACATCTTTGATCAGTGATAAGAACAGTTATAATACTTGATCCCTTGGTGTTGCTGCTGTATTGATATATTTCTATGAACTTAAAAAAAACTGGCCAGATGCCTTGTTAATACTGTTGTACTATACTCATGTGTAATGTTTTGAATTGTGCTCGGCCACCTGTGCTACTTGATCACTTTCCTTTTATTGTTGCATTATTGTGTACTCTAGGTTGAATCTTGAGACATTGTTGCATTGTTGCATACACGTATTAACCTGGTTCATGTTTGGTTGTGGTTTTGTCGCATTGTCGTTTTTGTACTTCTGGAATGTCTTGGTTTTTGCTTAAACATGATACTTAAATTGTCATTTGGGTATTTGGCATGCTTGAGAACAAGTCACTATACTTGATACTTGCATTTAGATGAAATGCTTTGACTTTGAACTAGCTTGTAATTGTGTTTATCCTATTTGACCATTAAAATTTCTGTGCTTCTCTAGAACTGATGCTACATTTGAATTCTCCCATGATTATTTGAACAAATACTTTACTGGTGATGTCGCCATTTCCTGTATGGATTAGTTTTGTACCTCTTTTGTAAAATTTCTTGTGATTCTTGGTCTGTTATGTTTCATTTGCCAAGTATATATAAGTATGAATATCCTACGGTATTGTGTTGGACACCCTGAACTGAACCATGTTGAGACTTGATTTCCTGAAATCTTGATGCTGGTCTTATTTAATTGTTCTTGCTCACCCATGTTAGAATTTACACCTTGTACATTTGCCATGACACTTGCACTTGTGTATCTATACTGTCCTGTTTAAAGTTGCACTATGCTAATACATCCTTGTCTGCTGAATTTCTGAAAAGAAAATGTATACAAGTTTGACATGCTAGTTCCATTTAATCTTGTTTGCATCCTATGTACATTTGTGCTGAACCATGTTCTAGTTTAACCCTTGCACCACCAATTTGATATGCGTGAACCACCCTGATTTTAGTTGCACCATTGAACTAGCTTAAACTTAAAACTGTCTCGACAGCTTTGAAGGTCTGAAATTGTCTTGAATACTTTGTTGGCTACATTTCTGTCATGTGTACTCGACTGTGTTGACTTGTTAACCTTGCTGGTTGACCTTGTCCATGTGAAAACCATGTAGTAATGTTGACTGAATCTCTTATGCTTTGATCATGTTGAATGTCTTCATTGTTTTGTTGCTGATTTGTTATGGCTCGACCAATTTGCTATTACATGTATATACATATATGTATATATACACATGTGTGTGTGTATATATGTGTGTGTGTGTATATATGTATGGCTTCATTTTCACTTGCATTGAGTCAAGATGGTCCATGTGGCTGCTCTTCAGTTGCTCGCACTGTATTTTAATTTGCGAGGCAGTACACACATGTATATTTATACATATGCAGCCATCAGACTAGTTTTCCTGTCCCTGCATATCAGACCAAGTCTAGAAAATTGATGAGAAACACACCGAAGTTTTGAGGCAAATAAAATTTAAAAATAAAATTTTATTTGTTTTTATTTAATTTCATTTCTATTGCAGTGTACTGTGTGTGTGCTTCATGTGACAGGTAAGCAGATGATGACTGGACTGGCAGTGAAGACAGAAGCCAGGAGACAATAACAGTGTCAATGTATGAGTTAATGAGAGTGTATGTATATGTGAGTGTAAGTGTTGCAGAGAGAAGCTGAGTATGAAATTGAATATATTGAAATGTATATCAGTGATGTATATACAAATAGTGGAGTTGTAAATCTGTACTGTTTAAATATTGAAATAAAATATTCTTATTCAAATAAAATACTGTGTGAATATTTAAATTTCTATACAGTTGTATTTTATTTAAATAGAAATATTATATTCCTGTCTGTTGTGTAGTATACCAGTACAGTTACAAACACATTCAATAATAAAATTTATTTGGTTGTTATCATCAAACAAAAATTCTATAATTGTGTATACAACACTGTTATATACAACAATTCTGCCATGTTTGAAATCTTCGGATTGCAAGGACGTCTTGCTACTGATCCTTTGGGTGATTCCTAGGATGCGGTAAAAGGGTGCCTTCGGTTCATCCTGTTCCTGGATGAATTGTATGGACCAATGTCTGACATAGCATTTCCTGATAGTCACGTACGTTGATTTTTACAAATATACCAAGTTTGGTGGTGGACAAATTCTCTTGCTTAACACCCAGAATATATTTATGGACGTCAATTAGTGATTTGGCAGATCTGACGATGTGGCATTCAAAGATATAAGATGTTCTCCGAAAGATAAAACATGACCTCAAGCCTCATCTACCGGGAAATGAAAAAAATCGGGCAGGCAGCATGGTTAGGTGGGTCAGACCCAAGCAGGGTGTATTATCACCAATCTAGAGAAATTCCTTAATTGTTCCTCTTTCGGTTCAGTGTCTCCGCAGATGTGCAATGGGCCATTAAAAATGCTGGGTTATAATACATTCGCCACACTCAAGCTAATTGAGTGGGCGGTCATGTTTGGCTAGATTGCAAGACATTCTTGTTGAACTGCAGTGTATCCCCTCTAGAGTACACTGATCGGAAGGTGATCCCATACCTTGTCATAGTTGGAATCAATCTTCAATAAGCGCTCGTGGGTTTTGATTATATAATAAATATGTAGAGCATGAGTTGCAAGCATTCTGCTACTTGGTTATTTATTTTTGATTTGATAGACATTATTATAATATCATTGGATTTTGTAATATCAAAAATGTTTTAGTTATAGTAAGGTAAAAACCGTCCGTGTTTATGTGTGGGCTGGTCTTACTATTATCCTTTTATTTCATAAAAAGTTTTTCTAAAGTTAAACAATTTGAATGTTATTTAAATTTAGTGAGTTTTCTCACGCTGGTTCACCAGACTGATCCATGGCATTTGTAATGTCTTGGGTCAGCCCGAGTTATAGGTTCAGGTTAAGGATGCTACGAATTTAAGAAGGAAGGATGGAGAAGTGAAGCCCAGACGTATTACTATTAATCCACTGTGTATTGTATATAAGGACATGTTATTATAACTATTCAAATTGCTTGTTGTACTCTGATAAATTGTAAGTATTATTTTTCAAGCTTCAGTAAAGATTTATTTCTATATTATATTTTATTCCGTTGCGATGTGAGATTCTGATTCTGTATTGCCTTTTTATTCTTCTATTCTAATATTTCTTTCTTATCTTTTCTCGTAATATAACTTCTTTCTTTAGCAATCCATTTTCCATGCACTTTGAGTCGGACTGGAGTGTAATTAGTCGATTCAAAGAGTACTGGAATTTTGGGTCACTACAGTATCGCTTAACCATATTTCCACAAACTTTCTAGTATGTCTTCCAAGTTGTCTAAAAATAGATAACATTGTTTGAGAAGACTCATATTCAATGGCTTCTTCATTACGGGGAACAGTTACAATGATAAGTTCACATCTTCACTAAAGTAATGGAAGAAAAAAATAAAGCTTCTTCTTCAAGGTACAATTTGCAAATCGAACCTTCTACTCATTCTTTTTGCCTATTTTTTTCTTCAAATGATTCAAGTACCTATAATAAGATTAATTAAATTTATATGTTGGTACAAAAATATAAATTGTAATCTATCAAGATTATTGAGTATATAGAGAATTACCTCTCAAACGGATACATCCATCCATATTGCACAAGACCTCGAAGGAGTGCTTCGGACGGAAGATGAGTAGTTAAATGCTCCATTACATTAAATAAACCCGGTGGAAATATTTCCTCGAATTTGTAGAGCAGTACATGGATTTCTACTTCAAGCTTACGTAGACGATATACCTTTAAAGTCGTTGAAAAAAGTTCTTTATAAGACATAATTAATCATGTTATAACACTCCATATTTTTGTAGGCAACAGTTCCTTGAAAATCACAGGTAAAAAAAATATTCCATCATGATATGGCAGTCACGACTTTTCATCCCACTCAATTTACTGCTTTTAAAGTCCACACATCTACAGAGGTCAGAAGACATCCCATCAGGACATCTTAATCCTTCTATCCACTTAAGCATGAGTTATACTTGCCTGTTGTCTAGCTCATAGCATGCTTTGGATTTTTTTATTATCGTCGTACAAGTGAAGTTACAACCGTTTACAGAAGTGTAATATATCACCCCTCAAATTCGCATCTTCCTTGGTTTTCCCTTTTACATTCAAAACTATATTAAAAACATTTTTTCATTGTGCATGACGTCAATATTATGCCGAAGTAGTAGATTTTTCCAGTAAAGTAACTCCTAAAATATACTTTGCTTGCACCAGTTACGAATGTCCGATTTACCTGAAATTTCAAACCGCTCCCCAGTTTCATGTATTTTTGATAGTCTTTTACAATTTCATATATCTCTTCACTTGTCCAAAATTTAGCAGTGGCATAGTCTCTACTCTGTTAGGTTTAAAGTACTTTTTATCCATTCTGAATTTAAGATTAATATGTAGAAAGCACTGATGAAAGTCAAACCAAGATTTCTTTTTTCATACTTTAATGAAAATGCTCGTGTCTCATCCATACAGTGAGGACAAGCTAGGCGTGCAGATGTGCTCCAACCTGAAAGCATGCCATATACTAGAAAATCACAAATAGTCCATAATAAAGAGGCAAACATACAAAAATTCTTTTTTTTCGAAATGTTGTATGTTTCGACTCCTTCATGCCATATCGGGACCAGAGACGACAACCGTTAGAAACATATAAATGTTTTTCATACACATCCATGGAAGTAAGTTATAAGAGGTAACAATGATTGGTCTTGATGAATATTTACTATCAAACTGACAAAATGGCGAAAATCCATCCATACATAAAGCGAGTCTAACATTACGACTCTCTACAGCAAATTCAGGATAAGTTCTATCAAAGTGTTTCCATACTTCACCATCAGACGGATGTATCAAAGTTCCTTCATCTGGTGTTCGCACGTTATGCCATCGCATATGACATATTGTAGCAGAAGATTATATAGCCGTTGAAGTCTGGGAATTATGGGTAGATAATGCATTCTTTTATATGGAACTTCTTTTCCTTTCTTTTTTCTTGGTTTATATCTATCTTCGTTGCAAAATTTACATTTTCTAAGGTGAGCTTCTTCTTTCCAATACAACATGCAAACTTTTACACATGTATCTATCTTCTGATATGGTAGCCCAAAAGCAGACATAAGTTTTTTCACTTTATATTAAATATCGCACATCAAATTATTAGGTGGCATGTGTCGTTTTGCAGTTTGTACTTTCTACAATTGCTGTAAATGCAGCTTCTGTAAGATTTAATTTTGATTTCATAGTGATAAATTCAGCAGATACTGATAATTCCGCTTGTACACCCTTCCCACAACAGTCTCTTAGCAGAATTCAATAAATCATAAAAAAAATTAGCTTTCGCCATTGGTTTTTCAACATTTTCGTTCTCATCGTGGCCTTGATCAATGGTATGAAACATTGATCGTGCTGCATCTTGCACCATATTTTCTATCGGATTCGTCGTTGTATTATCATTCATTATTGTATTATCGTCCTTTACCACTACAGGATTAGACATAGGTTGAACAAGTTCTCCATGACAAACCCAAAGGTAATAATTCGGCAGAAAACCAAATTTATACAAATGTACTTCTACTACATCTGGATTCCAACACTTCAGATGTCTACACTTACTACACGGACAATTAATGTCCATGTTACTTCGATTATTAGATTTAGTAAATCTAATAAATTATTGGACATCGTCAACAAATGTTCCTTTATCGACCCTTTCCTACCGGTTCAAGATTCATACATCCAACTACGATCAAGAAAATAATCGAACATTTTCCTGATTTGCAATAAATATGTTAGAAAATTGGGTCAAACACTTTATATTAATTAAAGTCTTCTAAAACTTCATTTATAACCACTTCAAGTTTTCAATTTATTACTTTAATTCTTTTGAATTTGACGGTCGGTCAACCTACTTCCCATTACAAATATAATAACGTAAGCATTTTTTATTACTCGTTTCAGGTTAAACGATTCAACAAAATTTCAGCAGTAATTCCCTTTGGTTTTTGTATCGTACACAAATGCGTGTACACTGGGAACAAAAAGGAAAGTGCCATCAAATTTTTTTTAACTGCTTAAACTGAATAAACGATTATACACAACACTTGTCGGACGGGGCCAAAAATCTCTAAAGGGTTCACATAAGTAAAACACATTATATAATTTGTAAACTAACATCTACATATTATTTTTTTCATACATTCAATTTGTAAACTAACATTACATAACTAACAAGAATTCCAGTTTTAATGAAACGGGATTTGACAGAAACTGTATGATGGTCCGAAGGAGTTGGAAATGCTTCGGATGGTAATGAAAATTTCATATCGACCACTAAGCTTTCAAGTTAATTAATTAATTTTAGTTTAAATTATGAAGTCTAAGTTAGTATTAGTTAATTTTAGTTTAAAGTATAAATTATGAAGTTAATTTTAGTTATTTTAAATTTTTGAAACATAAACTAAGCTTTCAAGTTTAATTTCATTTAAAATATAAAGGGTTAAGTCATAAATATGATTTTCATTTTAAATTTTAGTTCATCAAATTGTATTTTGAATTCTTGACTTTAGTGAAATAGTAATATTTTAATTTCGCTTAATAAAGCAGTTAAATAAAATATGTGTATAGTTAAATATTGTATAAAATATGACTAAATTTAATTTTTAGTATATAGAATAGTTTATTAAAATAGTTAAATCAATGATAAAATATGATTTAATTTAATATTTAGTTTGTAAAGTAGTTTAATAAAATATTTAAGTAATTAAATAAAATATGAAATATGATCAAACTTAATTTTTATTTAATAAAGTGGTTTAATGAGATATTTAAATAGTTGAATGAACTATAAATAGTTCAAAGAATAAAACTTAAAATTAGAATCATAGTAAACAAAATAGTTTACTAACTTTATATCACTATAAATAAAATGTTTATCAACACTAAATTCAGCAATTTATAATAGTAATTTATTGTTCAGTTTCTTTTCCATCAAAAAAGCCCATACTCGTACGAAGGAGCATAGAAAAATCCAAGTTTCAATACTTTCGCCTTAGTGCCTTAACAACTTTGCATTTACATCTTTTCCATTTATTCCCAAATCAACCTACTACGCAATCATTGTAAGCCCAATTACATATGTGATAATCATCGTTTTCAACCTCCTAAATCAATTACATATGTGATAATCATCGTTTTCAACATCCTAATCAATTACATTTTTACCTAATCAATCTAAAACACAATCATGATCATAAGCATCCCGCATGAAAACCAATTTCACATGCATAAACAATCAATTTATAAATTCATATGAACATGCATATTAACCCTAGTTAAACATAAAATAGGGTTAGAAGACATACCTGGACAAAATAAGAAGCTTGGAGGAGAGTTTGGAGGGGTGAAATTGTGCAGCAAGGGGTGAGGGGTGGTTGACGAGATAGGGTTCTGGAATTATTTTTAGGGTAAATAGAATGAGGAAGAAAGCTTACGGTCTGGTGTTTGTATCAGCAGATTGTGCAACGACTTGCAATAGCTTGCATTAGCTGCAATTTTAGTCGTTGCCCTGGCTCGTCATGTTTTGGCCTGCACCTTGTTGTGATTTACAATCAAACTAGTGAATAGGTATATCACTAAAGAATTCATTCCTTCACAGTGGTTATTTGGTTTCTTAAGCATAATCGAGCAATTTATTGTCTTAGTAGGGGATGGATGTTCTTTTAGTGACCAGGAACTACTATATTGCTGAAAGCATACTGGCTTGTACCTATGGCTACTGGAGTTGACTGTTGTCTAATAGTTGTTGATCTCATCTAATTCATCTACATGTTTAAGAGTGTGGACAAGTATGTCCGGTTCTTGCTTAAAAGTTTCTTATGTAAGATTATTAAACGTCAGAAAGATCTGGAAGTCGATGCAGAGAGATGATCGCACAACTAAAGGGTCACGGTTACAAACATCATCAAAGAATATTCATATTTCAATGTTATTGCATTATATTCTGCTGGAAGTATTTTTCATAGTTTAGTTATAATATTCATTTGGGTGTTAAGACAATAGAAGTTGAGCATTTTTTGCTTTATAAATGTAACATAATCATTGTGTTAAAAAAAATCAGTATGAATGAGAGATTGAGAAAAAAAATCAATGTACTGTTTTGGTTTACTTTGTTTGATTATTTGAATTTTTTATATATAATACCATTATACTGTTCGAATTAATTACAATAGTTGTTAATTTTATTTTGTTATTGTTTATGCTTATATGTTTCTTGCTTGAGTAGCAAAATATGGTTATGTATTTTTTTTTTTTTTTTTTTTTTGCATTTTTCTTACCATAAATGCTTATAAAAGTTATAAAAAAGTATTTCTCAACTTTCAAAAGGAGTTGTTAAAAAGTTTATTACAAGTGCCAAAGGCAACTGTAAAAAAATTCTCTCTATTACAATTGTCGATATAAATACTGGCGAATGCCTGTTGTAATAGACCTATTACAACTCTTTTTAGCAGTTGTAAAAATATATTTTTGTTGTAGTATATGCAGAAATGTTAGTCATATCCACAACTATAAACCAAATTTTTTTGTGCCTGAAAAGAGGATAATAGGTAATTAGGTCAATTGCTTAACATAAGTGAACAACAAATGTTAGATAGATGTTGGATGTTCGAAAAAAATTCTGGTGATGAAATCAAATAGTTGGTGGAATTAATTCCTCTCGCATTCAAACCCAATAGTCAATTTTATAAGACTATAAATTATCAGAATGCAAACGCAATTAAATCAATAACTAGTAAACAAAGCATAAAAACATTAAGATATATTCATATAAAGAAAGTTACAGTATATGGCATAAAAAATAGTCAATTAATAGGTAAAGTGAAATTAAAAAGGATGAAAATTTAAAATCAAAAGCAAACAGATCAAGTCAGTATTTAATATAAGTTTTATTTTTCCTGCATGTATGGTATACTGTTGTCAAACAGTTTAAGTAAGATTTGTTACCCCATGTAAAGAGAACAACGTACACAAGTTAGCCTGATATAGCGTAAGAAATAGGTAGACATATAAGCAATTTACCAGTGTAGAAAGCAAAACTAAAAAAGACATAGAAGACCATTGCAGAGCTAACTGTTGAACTGCCTGCAAGTTTTAATAGCGTGTCGCAACAGATGAATTAGAGTGATATATACGAAGAAACAGGAAAACGAATTACAAACTGACCTGCATAAAAAGCGAAAGAAAAGAAGATATACAAACTTGATTCAGGTCTACTGCTGAATGCTAAACCTGATGGAAATTTAACTGCTGAATAGTGAAGGTCTTTTGGTGGTCGGTCTGCTAATATGTCGCCTTCTTGAACTCTTACTGCTATAAAAAAGAAGGTGAAGGAAGGTTAAATAAACAAAAACACATAGCAATATGGATTAGTTACTAATACTTGTACACAATCAAACTGATAGACATATAGCTAAACTAAACGGATCTGAAATGACAAGTGAAATCGGCATTGTGGGAAGATGTAGAGTGTTGATTTTGATGCTGAACTGGTAGGATGGCATAGTGCCAGCGATCATGTTGTATATGGAGTCGGTTCATCTGGAATTATGTTCAAATTATAAAATTTTAGACTTCAAAATTGAAAGGTAAGAAAACTTGATTTTTACCTAACTCCCCGAACTTGAAATAGCTAAAGAGGTAAGGTCGCAAAAATACATAATCATCCAATTTTGAACAAATCATATAGGAATTGTTGCCATGAGTCTTGAAGTAGTAGATGAAAGGGAAGAGGTCTTCAAAATTTTAGGGAAAGAATCGTTCTTTGGAGTGGTGACTGGTGAGTTATTACGGGAAGTGGAAAGGAAAATACAGATGAACGGGCCAGTTATTTCACCGTTGTCGCCACAAACTAAGGGGAAACCTGCATGTTTTTGCTTAATTGAGCGAAAATTGTTCAATTTTTTATTAAAATCCTTCAAAATCCAGTCCTATTGCAATCTTTTCCTAAAAAAAGTTTATATATTAATGTGTTGTTTATTTACTTATTATTTTATAGTAATTTTTAAATATCTTTGAATACTGTCTCAGTTTTAAACTATCAAAATAATATAAATGTTGTGATTTCTATAATGCTTTACAAATATTATTGAACGCAATAAATTCTCAACTTCAAAAGATATTGAGGAAATTAAAATTCAGTAACATCAAATAAGTGTTATGAAAAAACAAATATGACCAAAGGCAAATAAACTATCGTAAATTATGTTTTTCAACAACTATTTAGACCGATGTCATAGAATTCTTTTTTTTAAAACATTTATGTGTAAAATATTATCAAGGAAAATATATTACAATGTTTTTTTCAAAATAAGTTGTTAAAGCTCTAACTTTTTCACAACATTATGAAAAACCATTACAAATTATTTGTTGTAAATTAGTATTTTTGTTGTAGTGATTGACCCGAAGGTCTAGTACTGCCAGTCACATAGAAATATGTCACAGACCCTCAGATAGTAACCCAAAAAGTGGTATTCGTGCGTCCCATACCACATGTTCTCACTTAACGGTTTACGCACTGCAAGTCAGCTCCATAATAAAAAAACACAAAAAAATCACAAGAAATCACAGAAGCATTGAATATCTTAGAGGATCATAGAGGAAAAATAAAACACGGAGAATCATCGAGATTCATTAAATCGCAGAAATCACTAAAACACTAAGAATCACTAAGATTTGTTGCTTCGATTGAACGGATCTAGGATTAAATAATATCGTATACCGCTATGTCCCATACCGCGGGGGATCCGATACTATTCGATCGTCAACACATCTTCCCAAAGAGTGCAACAGTGTTTGGTTTTTAATAAAAACATACTTTACGAAAATCGTTAAAAAAACATAGCTTCTCAGAAAAATCTTAGAAAAGCGAATAGTTTGAAAATCCTTACTTAAGACATATTTCTAATAAATTCATTTTATTAATACAACATTTATTTTCAAAAACCATGTTTTTTTTTCATGATATTTTGAGAATAATTTATAAAAGTCATGCATGTGTCACTGGTTCATCAAATTTCAACACGAAAACAACATCCACCATGACCCAAAATTGCAAATTCGGAGTATGAATTTGTGTACAATATTGGTTTGTCAAATAGAATCAAAGTCTATCAAAATCCATTCTAAATCAGTAAAACAAGGAAAAACTCATTTGGATTCACAAAGAGCTACCGTCAATTTTTGCTCTCGGGATAATAGTATAAACTTGAACAAGTTATCAGCAAAATCATAGACAACTCAAAACACCGAACTCTTAGAGTATCTTCCGCGCTTTTCAAAACATCCAAGATAATTGAATTCGGACGTAAAACGAAAAAGACATGGCCAAAACATCTTTCAGGTCTAAGATCACTGCTACCGTCGATTTGTTCTCAAGACAGTAGCAAAGATGTGCAATTTTGAACAAGTTAACCACAAAATATTAGAAAACTCAAAACAATAAATTATAGAACATGTTCTAAGCTTTCCAGAACATCTAAGATAATCGAGTTCAGGTAAGAAATAAAATAGTTATGGCTAGAACATCTTTCATCCCTGAGATCATTGCTATCGTCGATTCGTTCTCGAGACAGCAGCAAAGAAGTGCAATTTTGAACAAGTTAACCACAAAATATTAAAAAACTCAAAATGTGGAAGTTGTAGAATGAAACATTCCAAAGCATCGAAGATAATCTAATTAGGGTAAGAAACAAAATAGTTATCACCAAAACATCTGTTAGGTCCGAGATCATTACTACTGCCTATTTGTTCTCGAGACAGCAACAAAGAAGTGCAATTTTAAACAAGTTAATCACAAAATATTAAAAAACTCAAAACATGAAAATCATAGAATATGTTCTAAGATTTCCAGGATAATCTAAGATAATCGAATTCGGGTAAGAAAACGAAATAGTTATAGTCAAAACATTTTTTAGGCCTGAGGTCATTGCTAGTGTCGACTTGTTCTCAGGATAACAACAAAGTAGTGAAATTTTGAACAAATTACCCTCAAAATCTTAGAAAACTCAAAACATGAAACTTGTATAACTTGTTCTTAGCTTTCCAGAACATCTAAAATTATTGAACTTGGATGAATAATGAATAAATTATGGTTAAAATACTAACTTAGATCTACAACAATGCGCTTTGAAAACATTGGTGATTGAACAACGAGCTTACATCAAGTATTTCGACACTTTAGTCACAAAATTTAGAAAGTGATCAGCACGAAAGCTTTTACATACTTTTCAAGCTTTCTAGAATTTCAAAAAATCATAATTCCTATTTAAAACGAAAGAGATATGTCTAATTTACCAACAAAAATTTGCAATTGAAAATGAAACAAACAATATTAAGACCTCTCACCTAGAAATCTCAATCTAAAAAGTGCGAGTTTTAAAACTCATCTTGATTGGATATTAGACGAAATTCTCTTTATTTGGAGCTTTAGGAGGCTAACTGGGACTTGCATCAACTTTTGATTTACTATAGTTACTTGTTTCAATTAGAAGTTTGGATTGAAGCATACATGGCTTGTAGAGGGAGAAAAAGGAGGATGCTATTTTAATTTTTCTGTTTTCAACCGAAAGAAGAATAGAGGGAGGGAAAAAAGAACGTACCCTCCTCAGAAATCTCCAGAAACTCTAGTAAAAGGTGGTAATGGGCCAAATACCCCATTCAAACCTAAAACTAGTTAATAAAGCCCAAATTACACTATTTAAGGCTTAACAACACATTAACAAGTTAGCTAAACAATATATCACATTCTCAAACACTAACACACCTAAACACACAAAACACTTAACAACTTAACACAAAATTAATACACAAAACACATTTACACTAATTTTAATTTTAATTCAACATAACACACAAAAATAGATGTGTGTGACAAAACAATTTCTTTACTTAAATTTGTGAAATCTTCATAATACAACCAACATAATTCTTTCAAATGCCTCATTTTAACAAAATAAATTATTAAACATGTCAAAACACACATTTTTATTTTTATTATTTATTTACAACAATATTTTATACGTCAACGTTACAATAATTGTTTTGCAAATCAAATATTTACAATTATTGTTATCAAACCATAATAAAATGGTTTTAACTCAATAATTACTTCATAATGATATTTTTACTCTTATTGTTTCAATTCTATAGTACATACATATATTTATAAGTATTGTTGCTGTAACGATCCAGATTTTTAGTCAAATAATTCTGAACATTTAATATTGTTTTAAATGTTGAGTTGATAGTATAAATGGACTTGTTTATCGAGTTTATCAATTTAATAATCGAAGTAGGATTTATTTCGAATATATATAATTATCGTAATATGAATACAAATATAATTGAATTCGAAGTTAAACCTAAATCGAAACGATTCAGATTTTCAACATAAATTTTATTTGAATATAAACGATAATAATAATAGTAATAATATCGAAGAATTGATTATTTTGTATTTAAATTAATATACTATCGATTTAATATGGAATTTAAATAAAGAGATATTTCAAATGATCTCAGAGTTCAACGAAACCAATTCCATCAGATCCGTGATAGTGTATTATTATCGAATCTTGAATTTCGTAGCATTTGGATTTATCGGTTGACTGTACGATCAGAAAATGCCTAGGAATAATTAAATCGAATGTAACTGTAAATCATCAATTTAGATTGATATCCTACCCATACAATCGAACTAGGCTTTGAAACATGTTCTAGCATGTTCATAATAGCGTCCCCTCCCCGTTTTCTATCCGTCCCGGCCGGGTCGTACGAGTTTCTACATGACCTAAATTATCAATCGTATAACAATAGGAATGTCGGTTCTTACGTTTAAATAGAAGTTCAAAAACACATAATAATTTAAACTAAATAAAATCGTACCACTTCAATTCAAACTGAAGTAATAATAAAACTATAAATGCTTTCCTTCTTTCCTAAGCTAAACGTACGCACTAAACTTTACAATGCAAAAGCCTACCCTAATTAGTTGCCTTCGTCTCTCAATTCACGTACGAATTGTTTTTTCTACCCTACGCTTGCCAACAATGGTACAATGCAAGCCTATTTTACCTATAAACCGACCTGTACCTTTAGAAACGACGTTGTTTCTATCCTTATATCATTCACCTATATATATCGCGTTCGACCGTCTTTCTTCCCCTTCCGAATCAACGAAATAAAACCAAACTCGTGTTCATATCTTCCCATTCTAAATTCAATTCGAACCCTCAGCCTTTCATTTCATTTTTCAA
This sequence comes from Allium sativum, assembly GCA_030737875.1. Taxonomy (NCBI): domain Eukaryota; kingdom Viridiplantae; phylum Streptophyta; class Magnoliopsida; order Asparagales; family Amaryllidaceae; genus Allium; species Allium sativum. The sequence continues at coordinate 169,973,701 of CM060924.1, read as the reverse complement.
GTCAAATAGTGAGAATAGATCCACCGATTCAAATAAAATAAGGGGAAACAGAAATCCAAATCGTGAGTTTAACAGTGGATCCCTGGAGCTCGAATCAGACTAGTGATGCTTGCGTTGAAGAGGGTGTTTTCGACTACGACGTAGTGCACGATGAAGTTCGAATCGGAATCGATCGTAGGTTGTTGAAGCGTTCACTGTTCATAGAGTAGGGCGACCTTTGAATGGGGGTTTTGTGTCATGGGTTGAGCGAAGTTTTCACAGAGGGGTGCGATTGGGGATTCTGTGATTTCAGAGGGAAGTTGATGCTGTGATGATGCATTTTAAAAGAGCGATTGTGCGAGGTTCGAATTTTTTTGATGATGAAATGATCTGAGTTTGGCAGTAGGTGATTAGGGGTTCTGAGGGGATGCAGTTGGATGAGTTTGAATGAGGTGGAGTTTGATTTTTCTGGTGACAAGCTAGTGTTCGACAATGGCTGTGGGGAGTTGAGTATGTGTGGTGCTCAAACTTGATGAACTGATGATTGACTGATAGTGATTGTGATTGGATCGGAAATGGGAAATTAATGGTTTAGGACTTTTTTTTTGGATGTTAGTTGCTGGAAAGGGCTTTATATTGGATAATTATAGAAATGGGATGGAGATGGACTATACAGTGTTTAGTGAAATGCCGAAGCAGAATGAAGCGGTGTTTTGGGACTGTTTGGAGATTTGTTCGTCGATTGGTCGAGGTGCGCGAGGGAGCAAGGTATACGTTGTTTCAAAATTTAATACATGTAGAAAATTTGATTATTTATTTTAGTAGTTAACTTAAATTAAAATCGCTTAATCGTTGAATAAAATTTAAGTAATCGTAGGTACAAAATAGATTCGTAGCCGCAACGATATGGAAATTAACAGGATATTCGACATAGGAAAACCGAGGTGAGTAAACTCCCTCTCTGGATTCGTTTATAATTTTATTATAAATGAATTTTCATTTTAAATAAATTTTATATGCCATTTTTTGACTATTTGGATGCATTGAATAATTGTTGATAAATTGTGGTTATTACACACACACACACACACACACACACACACACACACACACACACACACATATATATATATATATATATATATATATATATATATATATATATATATTAGTTATATAGGATTAGTGGTTGTGGCTATTTTATATATATATATACATACATATATATACATATATATATACTAATCCTATATAACTAATATATATATATATATATATATATATATATATATATATATATATATATATATTTCCTGCGGTACCATTAACGGATGACCCTATGCGCCCCACACTATATACAGTAGATGACCTTCTATACCGCGATATCCTACCTTTAAGCATGATGGGTACTATTTATGTTGTCTAACATCCGTGGATGCAAGAAAAACGGGTTGGAAGGGTCCAAATGGATTCCTCAACAATTTAGTTGTTGTTTTTCATATACAATGTTATATTATGTGATAAATAACCTGTGATTGATTATTGAATGTGTTGGATATTTGTATATCAATGACCTTATATGTATTGATATTTAAAAATATCATGAGAGAGATTTTGAGAATTAAAAGGAAAATTTATTTTTATTAAATAGAATTTTAAATTCGAATGGGTTAGCAAATATTTACCTGTATTTTATAATAAAAACAAATAGTTAAAAGTATAAATGATGTTTATAATGAAGATGAAAAATTATCATTTGATAAGTTTGAAATTTTAAATTCAAGTACAAATTTAAGGTGAATTGGAAATCATTTCGAAAAGGGGACGACGGATTTTAATTCGGAACTCGGCATATAAATTGAGTTGAGATAAATCCAAAGGATTTATAATTAGAATCCAATTATAAAGAATTTTATAAAATAATTTATTTCCAAGGGAATTGTAATTTAATATAGAAGATTGAATTATAAATAAACTTATAACTAAGTTATTAAATAATCAACAATTTAGGTTAATCCAAATGTTTAAGTTAGATTTGGTAAACTGGTTTAATTTATATTAAAATATGGAAGAATGGAGTTGGCATTTATTAATAAACGAAATTTAATCTTTATATTTAAATTTAATCAAAATGAACTCGCCGCAACGCGGTACTTCATAATTTGACGTTTCTAACCTCAATTGAGTATATTAAACTCAGTATATATCGGAATTCTTTGAAACAAGAATCGTTCGGTTAAGTAAAAAAAATTCGAATGGAAGAGAAAAATCTGAATTTCGTCTTATATATTTTGAGATATGTCAAAATCCAATTTCCAGAAAAACTGCGCTATAATCATTTATAAACCATAACGGTTTGTTAAATAGAAGATTTTTGAGTGAATAAAATTCGGATTTCCATTAGAAAAATCCGGACTTAAGTTATAAAATAAATATGAACCCAAGTGGAATTAATGAATTGATTTTTGAAACCAAAATCATATTTTTAATTATTGAATAGAATTAACTAAGTAGAAAAATAATTAGTTAATCTAGTTTAGATCGAGTTTGACTTTGGAATTTACAAATTCTTATTTTCTTTACTTAGAAAATATACGTTATTAACATTGGAAAACATTTTCATTTCTTATCTACGCATCACTATTCTTCCACATTCATCAGTCCCTAACGGTAAACTAGTAAGAGAACAAATCCCTAAGTATCAACCCCGGAGGCCGAAACCAACATCAGATCGATACTCAGGAAGTCATTCAACTCGACTAATCTCTAGTCAGTTTATAATTTCCTGAACTGCATTTCATTTATGCAAAACGTTTGCTTCTAAATCATTATCCACTTTAAAATGTGAATATTATTTCTTTATAAAATATGGACTCGTTTTATCAAATAGTATTGATTTTTATTTGTAAATACCATTTCAGTTTCAAATCATTTTATAAATTCATATTCCACTCCATAACCATGCTTACAAGTAAAGTTCTTATTAATTATATATCAAGTTTATAACGTAATCTCGATTGCATATTCGATTATAAATTATGGGTTTCAAACCAAATATTAGTTATCTTGTCAAATTCTTAATTAAATAGTATATAATTTCTAAAAATAAACTATTTTTATAACATTCGACATAGTCGAATTCTAATTATAAATCCTTATGGATTTATTTTAATTCCATTGACATTTCGAATGTTAGAATAAATTTGATTGTTTCCTTTTTAAAACGATTCCCAATTTCTTTTTAAATTCATTCTTCAATTTATATTTCCAAATTATCCAATGAGAATTATTCACTTCATTTATACACATTGTTTATAAATTAAACCACTTGTTTTTATTATTAAGAACAAGTTAATATATTCTAGCCTATTCGAAATTAAATTTCTATATCGAGAAAATAGAATTTTCCTTTTAAAACATAAATTCATTTTTCTTTTTTATTTAAAATATACTTTTACCGTATTTAGATACCAATTATTCTTAGGCTAGTGCTATCCAAATATCCAACACAACAAAATTTATCACATAACATTTAATAAATCAATATCACAATTTATGAAAACAAACAGTAATAATTTTGAGGAATCCAGTTGGATCCCTCCAACCTGTTTCCCTACATTCGCAGATGTCAATTAACGTAAATAACATCAATTTCATTTGAATATGAGATATCAAAATAAATAGAATCAATATTTAACCAACGATTTGTATATATAACTATATTTATAATTCCAACCAATTTATAAGCAATTCATCCAAAAAACCAATTCGATCATCATTTATCAATTTTAAAATACGTTTATAAAATTATAAAATAGGATAGAGTTAGTGAGTTTAATAACTTTGGTCGTTAATCGTTGAATAACGAATAATGATCGATATATCCGATCAGATGTTTTATTTCACCAAAAATTGAGACGAGCTCCAAATCGTTCCATTGTGTAGCCTGCATCCATACGATCCCAACTGATCTTATTTCGTCAGTTTCTGAAAACGTATGCAAAAGTTATGATTTTATAAGTTTGTACGTATATTAATTCTATAATTTATATACATTTAAACCATATTAGGCCTCACCATTTCTCGGCCCGTATCTTCTCATACCCAACTCGCACAACTTTCTTCCCAAAGTACCACGCAGCATGCTCCTCCCGTAAACACTCTTCACCATAGCCGATTTTTCCCATCCATGATTCCTTCTCCTGTTGACTATAAATTAAATAAAAATAACTAAAAAATTTCTCTTCAAAAACCCTTCTACGCCATACCAATAACACCATACTCGATCTACATTCTTCAATTCGGTTGTCAGTGTCGTGCTGCTACTCCCATACTGGTCGACATATTTTTTTTAATTCCCAAAAATATCATACAACCTCTAATCGATCTCCTCAATCCAAATATAATACCCAAAACATGGATTAAAGCTTTGTTTCTCGAATTTCTCTAACCTTAGTTGTCGCTGCAGTTTTTCCAGCATAAACATTTGACGTCGCAACTCCTATCTCGCATACCAGAGTGTAGAGCAACTTACAAGGAGCACGAACATATTAGTTTTGAGATTTATGGAGTTTTATTCGAATTTAAATTAATTTTTAAAGACCGGATTTTTCACGTATTGAATAAACTAATGGTTGCTGCTGCATTTGACCATGGGAATAAAAGAGTGAGGGTTTTAAGGATGTTAGTATTTACAGAGTGAATATAAAAAAATTTATTCGATTTTTATATTATTATTTATTGAATTGTTACCGTCGTTCAACGTTTAAAAACTTGTATGGTCACATACGAATTTCGTTTTCGATGAAAATGGACATGCAACTATGGTTCGACATTACAGACCTAAAGAAACAAGTTTCGTCGAATTTTGAGTCTATTTGCTCACATAGCGTTATTTTTGAAGTCAAATTATTGATCGATTCACAATTTAATGTCGCATGGTCACAAACAACTCTTTTTGGCGCGAAATTTGAAATCTAGCAATAATTAAGTATTACAGATTTAATAAATTTCGTTTCGTCTAAAACAGAGGTCGTTTGCAAATATATAACCAATAAAATATTAATAAATTTCAAAAACAATTCAATTAATAATAGTAAATTAATATTATCGTATATATCCAAATAGAATATCATATAGATCCAAAATAAATGTACTTGGATTTATAACTGTATATTTTAAAATCTAAGTTAAATCGTTATTCAATATATAATAAAATCCTTTTATTATATAAATAAATCGTTATAATTTATTAATGATTCCATAACGACTTTCTAAAATTTTGATTTAGACATAACTCACAATTTGTAATAAGAAATCTCCATTTTTCTCTTTAATTAGAAAAATATAGTTTAATAGATTCGAACGTTTCTTGTTTCGAAGAAATCCAACTTATAACGACTTCTATACTTTTTTTTTAAAGTTCAAACATAATATTACGAACTACCGCGACGTTACAAGCTTGTTTATAATATAATTATAAATTATACATTCAAGCTTCGTTTAAATAATAAACCCGGGATTATAATTCAATTCTACACAGAATTACATCTTTTAAGTTATCGAATTAATACATATTGCCAATTCAACATATTTCCAACTATTTCGGAATTTATTATATTATTCCACTATTTATATTAATTAAATATTCAAAATAATTTATTTCAAATCATTTAAGTCTTCAAATCATCCTTTTAAATAATTAAATTAATTAATTATTCAATTGCTAAAAATCTGGGACATTACAATTGGAAACTTTAATCTTATTGTAGCTAAATCTTCAAGGATATCATTCCAAAGTATCCGGGCTTCCCTTTCAACTTGTTTGAACCCTTGCCCAAATAATAAATGTTGGCACGTATGTTTAACGAATCGTTTGTTGCGTCCCTTGCCTTAATTATGCACCTCGATTATCGTTCCAGATCTCAGAGGTGAGACAAATGTACTAATGGTTTCCCATACTAAATTTAGTTGAGTCTCTCTTCTTTTTAACTTGGTTAAGCATTCCAAACTTCCAAATTATCATTTAAACTCTTTGTTTATTGTTTGGAAATGTTTAAGAAAGTTTGGACAAGAATCATTAAGTTTAAAGCCTTTAATTTCAATATTGTTGAAAATACATCGCTAAAAGCATTGCTAAATAGCTTATTTGATTTAAATAACATCCTTACTATTCGATACTTATAACTTTTATCCAAATCACTTTTATAACATTTATTTTGATTTATCATGGTTTTTCCATATTTTTAATAATTTAAAAATAGTTGTTCTAATGATTTCCAAGTTTGGTCATCAAACCGTTCTACCGCGACTTTTATTCAAACTTATTTTAGATATAATTCACAATCTATAAATTGAAATCTGAAACTTTCTTTTTCATTTAAAAACTAATATCATTTAAAAACTATTTTTTTTAATTTGGGAAAATACGACTTAAATTTCATTCTATATGTTCATATGAATTAAACTGTCGAAATTCGTAAACTGACGCAATGCAACTAGTTCTATTCTAATCGTACTTCAACTTCAACTTGAAATGAATATGTTTTGCTTCATATAGGTTTATAATTTATTTAAAGTACAAATAACTTCATTTCAAAATAATATTTCAATATTTCTACATTTAAAAATAAATATTCATTTTAAATAAATATTATCTTCTTATTTGATTAATATTATATTAGTATTTTTCAGAATTTGAGTTTTTGAAATCCAAACTTTCCAAATATCTAATTAAAAATAATATAAACTTAATGAAACCTTCAATTTGAGCTTAAACTATTATTTGCACAGCTAACTCAAATTCAGTTTCAAAATCTCGATTTCAAATCAATTTCACTATTCATTTTGAGATTGAATATGCCTTTGCATATCAAATCCTTATTCAAATAATTTTCCACCTTCACAATAGTTTTTCATTGCCACTTTAATTACATTTCTATCCTATTTCGGATATAAAATTAAAACTTTTATTTTTATGCATTATGTTCACATAAATGAATATAATATTCATTTATGTTCTCAAATTAGAATGAGACTTAACCAATACCCATATATTTCTATATATGTGAGTGTAACATGTGAAGTGTGTAATATTATCTCCAATAACAACCATAATAACATCCATAGAAGTCATTCATTCATCACACAGTATTTATAATATAAGCCTTTATGATAATTAATGCTTATACGCATATGTGTAGTGATACAATAATAACATATATAAAATTCATCAAGCAATCATAACAACCACAAAGCAACTAATATAGCCAAATTATGATTATAATAAATACCCATTAAAGAAATTCTCACCTCTATTGCCACTCAGCCAATATTTATGGTTGGACTTTTATTCAAACCAACATTTCTGTCTACCGTCTCCGCTCTAACTTTTATTTTTCTATTTTCTAATATATATATATATATATATATATTATACACTATTTTTTATTTAAATGGGGAGGTAGTCGTAGGCTAGGAGGAGGTGGAGGCCGTGGTGGAGGAGGGTGGTGCAAGGAAGGTGGCTTCGGCCTTGAGGATTAGAGGAGGGTGGAGTTGGTGCTCGGATAGTGGAGGAGGTCATCGGTGTGGAGCTAGAGGAGGTGGGCCGTGGGGTATAAGAAGGGAGAAGGTGGTCGAGAGTGCGGAGGAGGGACGAAATGGTGGAGGAGAAAGGGAGAGAGGGGAGAGGAAAGAAAGGAGAAGGAAGGGTGGAGAGTGGTTCAAGAATGAATGAATAAGGAAGGGGAACGGTGCTTACACAGGCCAAGGAGAGGGTTATTTAGGTAATTTTCATTGGGCACATGTCCTTTTCCTAAGGTTTTAAGCCATGCATAATGACATGTGTTTTGGTGAGTAAGCATTTCACAAATGGTAGCATTTGTTTTGAAAATTCTATGGTAGTTTATAACAACATAAATCAAGTGTTGCGGAAAGATTTATTTAAATGAATTTGAACAATATGACAAAAGATGATATATTTTTATCAGCCATATTCTATACTTTTAAACAAACAATTTTATTATTTAAACCACATTCAACATTCAATTTAAAAATCATATTTAAATTATCCAAAAACTATGAATAATTATTTGAAATTTAAAATTTTAAGTTTCTTAAAATTCTAGGTTGTTACAACAAATTTAAATTATCAGTGTTTCCAACATCATTATTGTAATTCACGTAAATTTCAATTTCGATTAAATTATTTGAGGAAATATAATATATGTTTATTGTGATCAATGTTTGTTATATTAAGTTAGTAATCAAGACGGAGTGTAACTCCAATCAATTATAACTTAAACAGGAAGACATATAGCACAAATCTAGTTGTAACATATAGCAAAGTCAAAAAAGTAGCTTGTTTGAAGGAATCATACCGATTAAAAATAAATTAAGATCATATTTAAACATAGAAACCGCTTTGAACATGTATTGGAATAACTATTTCAAAATTTAATTTAAATACACCAGTTGGATCCCAAATCCATAGCGTCTGTTGTGGGTCAGTGGATCTATGATAGCCTCAAAATGACATCCACCTCATAAAGCAACTAAATCAGCTTGTCCAATGTCCTCAAGTATTTGTGCCCGTGTGTGTTGGAACTTATGTGGTTATGCAAAACACAATTGAATTTAGATATCATTATTTTAATTGACCTATAACTTTTAGTTAATTATGTTATAGTTACATATGCGACATTTTATTGTCACCATGGTCCAAAGAGTATGAAACCGTGCCTGAACTGTCAGCCTGACTCATCGCATGAATATTCCTGAAAACACAATAAAACAACACACAATTGCATGTACACATTGAACATAAAGGAAGCACTGTCGAAATTTGTGAACCGTTTAAAATGAAATGTTGTATGAGATTTAATTACATTATTTTTTTCGTAACTTATCCAATACAGGGATAAATCCAACAAATATTGTATATGATGAATATAGACATCTGTTCTACTAAAAAAAGAACACCAACATATCGGTCATATGCAATACTTAGGCCGAAAAATACTTTAAGAGTTTTATGGATATAACATATTTTATACTAATTAAATAAATTGGCTTTCGACTTATACAAAATAAAAGAAATTTTCCTAAAATCAAAGTCATGAAAAATTTCCACTTTTTCAATTTCCAATAATTTAATAAAAAGTATGTGTATATTAAAAATCAACTTATACGATGGTCACTTGTAACTCCCTGTATTTTGAATTAAATATCAAAATAAAATTTGTAAAATTTTCCAAATTTTGTCACGAAACTAGCGTCATTGCGCCTGTGGCAATTTTTTGATCAATCTAGACCTATGATTTGTAGAAAACGAACTTAAAATGAAGAAGATATCATTAACAAAGATTCTAAACAAACATAAAAAGGAAGAAATAAGAGAAAACACATAAAACTACTAGTTTTTAATGTTCTAATTTTGTGAACCAAACGCAATGTGGTTTGGTGGTTGAGCATTTGCCTCCCAAGCTGTAACGACCCGGAAAATCCGAACCAATTTAAAAAATTTATTTTAAATAATTTGGTGGGAAAATGTGGCAGAAATTATTATTTTTAAATAATATTAAAGCCAGTGAAAATAGTCGATTTTCAAATGATCTTTGTTTTCAACGAAACCACTTTTGTTGGAACTGGAATGTCAAATTATCGCTAGGTTTCAATTTTTAGAATTTTTTGAATTAATATGTGAGCGTGGCGAAGGAAAATGTGTTTTGTCAGTTTCAGTCAAAATTTAATCGACTGAAAAATAGCCATTTTTCAAACAGTCTGAGAATTCGACGAAATTAATTTTGTTAGGACCGTATCGTCATAACGAAGCCAAATATATTTTTTCTGGATTTTTCTGAGTTTGTATGTGGCCTCGGTGAATTTATTTATGCAGACAAATTAAAATAAAAAAGGATTTAATTATTAAATTTAAATAAAATAGGCCATAGACAACCGTTTGAGCTGACGGGACCTATCCCGTTGGATCTGGAATATGGGTTATTGGCTAGGGTCACTTTCTGCTAGACTGGAAATGGATCGGTTTAAAAGTTACGGACTTATTTGTAAAATAGCAATTAAATATTATAAATAATAGAGGAAAATTAAACCCTAAAATAATATTCACTTCTGTAGCCGTCGCCCCCTTCGTTCAATGGCCATGGGAGCTCGAAACTTCTCCTCCTAATTTCTCCTTCATACCTGCGAATTAGAACTCCACCCGGACACCACGTCAAAGCCCTTCTCTCCCTCTTCATTTCCATACCACCTGATCAATCCCTAGCAGCCCGAGACCCGAGGATTTCCGCCCCGAAACCTGCCGTTTTGCGTCGCCGCCGGGCCCACCAGGGTGCACCGAGCTCACCGCCACCACCACCAATCGAAGCGCCGACCGTTCCTCCCAAGCACCCCCCGCCTGATCGGCCTCTCAAGCCTCGATCCGCGAGCAAACCTATGCCCTAAGTTTGAACAAATTTAGGAAGTGTCGGCCTGTAAAATAGAAGGAGGAAGAAAGGTTATCTCTTTAATTAAATAATTAATTAATATAAATACCATCCATCTTAATTTGATCATAACTCCTTCGTTTGAACTCGAAATTCGACGATTTCAGGACCGTCAGGATCGTAATTCAGAGGGCTATTTTTCTATATTGATTAAGCACAGTTCCGAGCCAGTCTAATTTTTGGTCAAATTCAAAGAGAAGCAACATAACTGTGAGAATTCTGATTTATTAAATTAATTATAATTATGAAATCACGATCTGTATGTTATTATTTTTGTTCTGCGTTGTTGTGATTGTTGTATGGTTGTTGAGATGGTTTGTTATGTCATGATATAGCCATGTTAGTTTAGATCTATAAATTCTGATGTAATCTCTATAAAGTTCTCATCTTTATTATTTTTATTTTTATTCCTTTCTAGGAATGAAAAATTGAATCTTTGTTTTGTTTTACAAATAAAAATGAAATTTTGAATCTTTATTTGTTTTACAAAATAAAATGAAAAATTGAATCTTTATTCTGGTTTACAAAAGAAAGTTTAAATCCTTATTTTGATTCACAACAGTAAATGAAAAGTTGAAACTTTATTTTGATTAACGGAATAAAAGAAAGGTAAAATCTTTATCTTTGATCCGCAAATAAAAAGAACGGTTTGAATTTTTGTTCCACAAACAAAAAGAAAAGTTAGGATTTTTATTTTGCTTTACAAATAAAAGAAAACTTGAATCTTTAATTTTGATGTATGATTTATAAAATAAAGAAAGTTTAAATCTTTTAAGTTTTAATTAAAAGATAAATAAAGATTAGATATTTTATTTTGATTTACAAAATAAATTAAAGATGAGACCATTGTTTTGATTCATGATAATTATCCACCAAATCATATGTTGTTGATGTGTGTGTTGACATGAAACCTGACACCGAATTATAGTTTGCCATCGTTGTGTTGACATGAAAACTTTAACCCCAAATCACACGTAGGTTGACACCAAAATTTAGATTGAGATATCATATTTAACATGTACGTTGACACTAAAACTTAGAAATAAAAAGTTCAACTTTTTATTTGCATTTTTCAATGCAAATATTACACAGACAAATAAGTTCATTTTTCTTTGTTGTTGTGTTCCCAACATAAAATATAACATGAAATAAAAAGAGTAGTAAAAGAATCACATTTTATTAAGAAGATGTGTTTTTAATGTAATATTAGAGAATTTACATTTTTTCATATAAAAGAAAAGAGATAAGAATTTGCATTTTTCAATGTAAAAGAAAAAGATATAAAATATTTACATTTTATATAGAAACATAAAAGTACATTTTTATGTATTAAAAATGAATAGGATAAAAAGTACATTTTTATGTATTAAAAATGAATAGGATAAAAAGTACATTTTTATTTATTAAAAATGAATAGGATAAAAAGTACATCTTTATGTATTAAAAATGGATAGGATAAAAAAAAGTACATTTTTAGGTATTAAAAATGAATTAGAGAAAAGTACCTTTTTACTATAAAAATGAATTAGAGAAAAGTACATTTTTATGTTATAAAAATGAATTAGAGAAAAGTACATTTTTATGTTATAAAAATGAATTAGAGAAAAGTAAATTTTTATGTTATAAAAATGAATTAGAGAAAGGTACATTTTTATGTTATAAAAATGAATTAGAGAAAAGTACATTTTTATGTTATAAAAATGAATTAGAGAAAGGTACATTTTTATGTTATAAAAATGAATTAGAGAAAAGTAGATTTTTATGTTATAAAAATGAATTAGAGAAAAGTACATTTTTATGTTATAAAAATGGATTAGAGGAAAAGTACATTTTCATGTATTAAAAATGAACTGGACAAAAAGGGACATTTATTTGCATTGGGTGTAAATAAACAAAAAAAAACTAAAAAAGAATTTACTTTATTTACATTTTCTTATGTAAATAAAAAGAACAAGTTTTACGATGACATTTTATTTATAATTTCTTATGTAAATAAAAAGAACATATTTATAGTGAAAGCACTTATTTACATTTAGTTAAATAAAAAAGGGAATGAAACCATTTATTTACACTGTAGCGTAAATAAATAAGGAGAAGAAGAAAAATCACATTTATGCACATATAGAATAGAATAAAAACACCATATTAAATAAGTGGATTTTTATTTGCAAACCAGTTGCAAATAAAAATATGAATTTATGTAACACATTTTTATCATCATGACAAGATGCGATAAAAGAGTAGGAATTAGAAATGTTAATTTTCACTTTAGGTGTGATAAAAAGAATAAATTATAATAGTTGAAATTGCTAAACGATTTATATCTATAAATGTTTATATATATAAATATAAATATAAAATTTAACGAAACACGCGCGACAGTTCGCATATCGACAATCGTAACTTTAAACGATTATACCGAAAGATCCGACTGTTGGATTTTCCCCAAACTAGAACCGTTAGGACCGCTGCTTTGGGAAAAGCTTTCCAACGATATAAATTTCATCAAAATCCGACGGTTAGATTTTAAGATATGTGTAAATCAAAATTTGGTAAAAACAGCGCCAGGGCCGCCCACTGACCCGAAGCGTCGTTTATTTATTTTGAGCCATTTTCAAATAAATAAAAAAGCGATAAATAGTTATATATATATAATGTTTTAAATGATAATTATGCGACAATTATTTGAAAAGACCGAGTTTAAATCATTTCAAATAATTGCACGGCAATTAAATCAAGGATATAAGAAGACGATGGTTGAAGACCGATGATCTTCACATCGAATGGGCAACGACTACTGATTCCTTGGATTGACTTGCTCCCAGGACAGGGTTGAAGCAGTAGTTGTCTGGACATATGTGTTAGTCGTGTGGATAAGCGAGCGCCTCTTAGGTGTCTCCGGTTTCGTTCAGACCCAGAACGGACTTGTAAATGGATGTGTGTCTGACGTTGGAATTCATTTCATGTAATTAAATCGACTTGTATTAATATATGTCTGTTTGGTGGTGGAGAATTTATTCTCTACTTAACACCCTGGTATATAGTAATAGTTGTCGATCACATGGCGTGAATTGTCAATGTGGCACGCCAAGATGCAATGATCAAGGCTTTGTTGAAAAGCAGGCCTTGTGGATGATGATCAAAGCATAGCCTGTTTAGGCATAGCTTTGTGTATAACGTGACTTCGCGAGCCTCACACCCCGGTATGAGTCAAAAACGGGATTAGGACTGCAGGGAGTGCACACGTTTCTTTCTAGCTAGGGGTAGTGTGTAACGACCAGCCATTTTGACCGTGTCGAATCGACAAAACATGTCAACTCGAAACGTCCAAAACAACAGATTGCTATTAGCTTCTGAGGTAAATAGAACAAATCACAGAATCACAAATCACAGACACAGAATAATATAATATCTCGCAGCGGAAAATACATAATACAATAGTAGTTCCTGAAGCTACCAAATAAAATTTACAACAGAGTTTACAAGATAATACAGCGGAAGTCTAATACAAATAAATTCAGATACATAAATAAATGATAACAATTTGAAATAAAAACGACAGAAATAGTTGGATGACTAGAACAACAGAATGAGTAGATACAAGTGAGTGAATCCCGACATAAACTTCAACTCCAAGGATGAATCTCGAAAACTGGAATTCTCGATCTGACCCGAGCAATAATGCAAAACAAAACAACTCGGATCAGGACTAACATTCTCATGGAAGTAAATCAACTCAAATGAAATGTTCGATGAAATGCAATTAATAACTTAAAGGATGTTTGGGATCACCATCCTCTAAGGATCCGTCAAACTAATACTATGTAGTATAATACGCTATATACAATAGTGTCTATCAGTAAGGTAAAAATATCAAAATAGCGTAAGCGGGATTACCATGATTACCCTTACACCGTTTATATATTCCCATAGTATATACAGTACCGTAATTCCTCCGTAAACTGGAGGTTGATCAGAGGGCACTCCATATAAAACGGTACAAAACAAAGTCGTAGTGGGCTCGTATAAGGCATGTGACAAGGCACGCAAGGAATGCCAGGGTGGATTCACCGTTTGCAGAGCCGGACTGGTGGTAACGCATAGCCGCAACTACCGCCCACCTCGAGACACACTCCCATATCAGAAGGGCCCAAATCGAATCTCAACAGTAATAGAATAATATCGAAGAAGTGTGCTTGATAAGAGGTATGACCTCACTTGGTCCGTGCGTAGCTCCTGTTTTAGCCACATTAAGCTGACTCAAGGTAGTCAGGGTCTCGTAATTAATATGAAGTACAAAATAGAGTCGTTCGCCAAATCATCCCCTTCATTCTGGAACTCCACCGCGTACACGGTTGTTAAAGTGGTTTTCATAATTGGCAGAGAGTATGACAATATCCGATCCCGGTCTCTTTAACAACTCATCGTTTACATTTTTCACACCGTGACCGTTATTTTATAAATCACTTTATAAAATCGATTATACAAAATCTCACATTCGAATTTCGAAATCAAAATTTAATATTTACTTCGAATATCTTAACCTTTGAAACACATCCACTTAAATCGAATCGATTAAAAAAAATCATATCATAAAGGTCTCGAATATAGTATAAACTAATACTATAATATATTTTTTAGAGCAAATGGATATGTAGCGCGGGGCTACACAGCCGGTTAATTAATAGATAATAGTATATATCCAACTGACAAACCCAGTTGGTTGTCCAAAATACAACCATCACAAAGTTTAAGATACATCATACAACACACGTAGAGTATATTACGGGTACAACTACAAAAGCGTTCAGATCAAACTGTTAACCATCATAATTATACAAGTACTATGCTGAGAAATAAAGAGGCATCATCAGTCATCACATAAGCTCCATGCTAGACTCTGTATCATTGCTATCAACCGAAGTAGATGGAGAAGGGGCCACCGGCAGTGCAAACCTGAATATAGCAGCATGATTGACTCCAGAACCTGATGAGGATGAATAAATATGAATGATACGATGACAGATAGACATGATCGAATTAGCCTTATTATTAAAAATTCGTGCATTTCTTTCTTTCCATATACACCAACTATAAGCAGCCAGTAAGATATCAAGTGATGGACAAGGATCAGATTCCCAATGGTCAAAAAAAGAAGAAATGATGGGGATGAAACCAATTAAATGGGTACTTGCTGCAGCCCAGATTGAGTAGGAATAGTCATAGGAAAAGAAGAGATGATGAATGGATTCAGCATGAGAATTACAGAAAGGGCAGTTGGGGTCAAGAACCACATTGCGTTTGAAGAGCTTCTCCCTTGTATTGACCTTTTCATGAATCAAACACCATTGGAAGAAGAGAATTCTTGGAGCCAGCTTGCATTTCCAAAGTCTTGAGAATTTAAACAATCTACCAGAAAAATTCAGGTAATTGTAACATGAGGAAACAGAAAAACCTCTAGATGGAGAGAGAATCCAAACAAAATGATCATCCAAGTTATTTAGCTGAGTGTTGCTAATGAGAGCAAAGATATTAAGCAACTGTAAAAGAATACTCCGATCAAATAGCGAACCTGGAACTAAGCTAACATAATCATCATTAAAAGCATCAGCAACAGAAAGCGAAGGGTTAGACTGAAGAGAAAAGAGTGAAGAAAAGGAAAGAGAGAGAGGTAACTGACCATGCCAAATATCGTGCCAAAATAAACAGGATGAACCACCCCCCAAAGAGACATGAAACAGAAATTTAATACGAGGAAGATAAGATAGAATCCCATGCAAGAAGGGAGAGATTCTAGAGGAAGGACGATGATGCAAAACATGATGGGGGTCAGAAGAAAAGTAGCGAGCTAAAATCCAATTTTTCCAAATGAAATTTCCAGGGCTTAGGAGTCTCCAAACCCATTTGGCCAACAAAGCAATATTAAAATGGTGAAGGTCAAGAACACCAAGCCCCCCTTGATCAGAGTGTAGGCATACCGTCCTCCAGTTAATTAATTTCTTGATGCAATGACCATTCCAAAGAAATGAACTTCGAATTGAATCAATCTTACAAATTACCCACTTGGTGAGTTTATGAAAAGACATCCAATGTGTAGGGATAGCAGAAAGCACAGATTTAACTAGAGTTAAACGGCCCATAGATGATAATGAATTTAACTTCGATAATATCTTAGTTCCGGATTTATATAACGATCATCTTTCCAAAATCAACTTATAGTCATATATTAAAAGATCCAAAATATCGTTAAAAAAAATCAAGACCAAATCTTTTACTTCGAAGATATGTAGTTTGATTTATACTCGGCAAACTCAAATTCAAATTATCCAATTTCACCTTATCAAGAGTTCGTTTAAGT
Source organism: Allium sativum (assembly GCA_030737875.1). Lineage (NCBI taxonomy): Eukaryota > Viridiplantae > Streptophyta > Magnoliopsida > Asparagales > Amaryllidaceae > Allium > Allium sativum. Next base: position 169,956,862 of record CM060924.1, on the reverse strand, counting down.
CGATTCACGAAATTCAACATTTCGGCTCCAATTCAATATGTATTCGATTCAAATCAAAATTTATATTTCAAATCAACAAAACATATCATCTTTACAATTCAAGTCGTACATTTCAATGTCGTCGCTTATGGATTCAAATCATATGTTTTAAACCATTCTTATAAATTCGCTTTCACAAATTCTTAATTCAAGCCAAATAATTTATAAAACCAACTTAATAATTTTATATATATATATATATTCCAATTCATATTCAATCACTATAAAATCGAATTCATTTCATGTTAGCTGTAATTCAAATTAATCGCAATTTAAGATCATTTCTCATAAGAATTCAAAACCGAATTCAAATTCACATTCGATTGATTTATATTGGAAATTCAATTTCAAAATAAGTTCACAACTCAAGTCCATCTCTCGTAAGTCTATTTCGATTCGAACACAAATTCATTTCTTATATCCGTTCATATGTTAAGTCAAGTATCATTATATAAATTTATGTCTTAAACCTCGAATTCGAATCGCGAAACCTTAACTTATTCAACTTTTAGTGTATTATTAAAGTTTGTAAAATATATATAATGAAAAATATAATTTTGAAAAAAATATATATAAGTTTATAAAATTCTAATATAAATTAGAAATAGATTATAAACATATATAAGTTCAAAATAGTATAAAATAGATTTAAAAGAAATACTTACTGTAATATAATATATAAAAGTTTTTAAAATATTTATATAATTAAATTATAAGTTAAAATCAACTTCCAAATCATTTTACTTCGAAAACACGACCAACGATGTCCGTATATAATTTTCTGCCCTACGGTCAAGTGATACGGATATTTATCATTTCAACCCGCAATTTATAAAATTTCAACGGGTCTATCATTTCAACCCGCGATCCCAAATTCAGTAAAAATCGTTCAAGTCTATTAACGATTTTTTCTTATTCTAATGTCCGTTCGGGTATGTATCATTTCAACCCTTAGTGATTTTTCCTAAACTAGGGGTATCAACAATCACAAACAACAATCACAGCATATATATCATCAGTGTAACTACGTGTCATATGAATATATCGTGTCACATATAAAATGTGCATATATCAAATCAAACAATTTCTATCAGCAATCCTATACATTTCATATAACAGTTCATTATTGATCTAACATCCATGAAATAAATGTGAGTCAGGTGTGAGATAAACTCACCTTTCGTGGCATAGAATTTGAGACAGAAGACGAATTAACACTGAGTGAAGCGACGATTTCCAAGCACGGTTCAGAATAGATTCAACTCGATGATCATTCGATATTTGTTTATTTTTCAAAATGAGGAATAAATCGGTACGGTATTGAGTTTGGGACGGTATGGCTATACGGTTTTGGAAATGGGTTCCGAACTCGACACAAAATTTAGACGCAACACCTCTTTTTACAAAATATTATATAAATATTTACCATATACGTATATACTGAAAAATCATAGCATACATATTTGAAATTGGACACTCGCCCAAAATATATCAAAACCATTATAAAGTATACACAGATTTTCTAAACATACTGAAATGAACACATGAAAACAATACCCGACACATATATAAATAAACACCACACAGTAACACACGCAGGGACATATACCATCACACACACTCACGCCATTTTACACATAGAGACCCAAAATTCTCACAAAAGCATATAGATTGTATATATTACTGCACACATATATAAGCACGCCCATACCAAGATGAAGATGCTCAACAGGCAATGGGTATGGTGGCAACAGGGGTATTGCTTGGTGGTTGCAGCAGGTTGTCCGAGGGAGGGCGGAGCGGATGGGATCCAGGGCGGAGGCTGGAAGGGGCGAGCAGGGTGGCAAAAGTCGGTGATCAAAAGAGCAGCACGGTTTCCATTTATATATATATATAGGAGTATGTCACAATACAAATACAAAAAGGAAAAAGGACACAGTAAGACAAAAAGGGAGGAACACAATACTTAACGCATGCAAAGAGAAGCAGTCGCCATGGGTTTCGGATCTGGGTAGGCGAGGAGCTCGGCTTGGTAATTGGGAGCTCGGCTTGGTAAATGGGAGCTCGGCTTGGTAAATGGAGGCTCGGTGACAGCTCGCGATGGGGAGGCGAGCAGTTTCATGGGGATGGAAACATATACTGTGAGGTAGGAACAGAAATAGCGAAAGAAGACAATTTTAATGGAAATAGGAAAATGGAGAAGGCTTGCTTATATGATGGAAAACTGAAATGCCGTGTCCACGTTCTATCACGAAATAAAAGGAGCTGATAAGAAGATGGAGCGGTTCTTTGGGAAGATACTAGGCAACCGTTTGAATTATTCTAGATGGGCAATCACGAGTTTATTTTTTTCAAAATTTGAAAATAGAATGAAAACGTTGGCTTTGGAACATTTGGATTCAGGATGCATGTAACGCGCATGCATGGTTGTTGGAAGCAAAATGAAAAAGAGTAAGGCATGTGTAAACGGCTTTGGAAAATTAAAGATACGCATACATTGTCAATTCTAAATGAAAGTGGAACTCATACAACCGTGCATGCATGGTTATAAACATGCTTTTGGAAAATATAAAGAAAGCAAATGCTTTGAAAACACATGTGTATTGAGAACAAATGAAAGCATGAACTAAACGCATGCATGGATAGGCTTTTGGAAAAAGAAATGGCATAAGTATGCATGATACAAAGTGGTTTGAATTGAAAACCAAAGGGATGTGAAGTGCCATTCTAGGAAAAATAAAATAAATGAGGTGTTTAAATAAATAAAAACGAGTTTTGCAGACCCAAAATGACGAGAAAAATATGTAAAATCAGAAAAGGGACACATCGAACTCAAATGTCACTGTTTCAAAAATGAACTATGCAAGCCTTTTCGCAGTTTCAGCGCGAACCGAGCACCGAAACTGACAAATAAATATATTTTGGTAATCAGCTCGATGAGACGGACACAACGTTGTATAATTTGCAGTGTCAGGATGCTCCGTTCAAAAGCGCGTTACGGACCCCTTTGACGTAAAATGCGGACGGAAAACGGAGGTCAAAACGACCGATTTTCGCAAAACGAATTTCGCCGTCGGATTCGTGACAACGAATAGAATATTTTCCGTGTTTGTCCGAACTGGATTTGGAGAAATTTTAAAATCGCTAAAATTTGATCTGTTATACGCAGCTTTGCACTGAAAATTGCACGACCGACAACAGTCAAATTTTCCGATGAAATTTTTATAGTTGCAACATCTCACTATACGTATTACAAATTTCGAATTCCTGTTTTGAAAAACCATAGAAAAATTTCAATTTTTTTTTTTTGATTTAAATCGGAATTTAAATCGTTAAAAATTACCGGTTGTTACATAGTGTCAGTGCTTAAACTGGCTGGCATATGTGGATGTTGGATTGAGGTACCTCGGGTTTTTATAGGCCGGAAGTGGTCATACTATAGGTTCAAAGGAACCGGGAAACGTGTGTTCAGGCATAATTAATCCACTACCGTTAGGTGGGGACCGGCCCTGAAGATCCAAGGGTTCACTGCGGGGGATCCTGAGGCATTTGCTAGAATGTCTCGAATCGGAAGAGGACGATCCCTAGCCTCGATTTCATGACAGAAAACCAATTTCCAATACGACATTACGGTCTTGATTGTGAACTTATATATGGCGACATAGTAGGATGGGGTACTATGACGTCTAAGATTGATACATTTATATTGAAGTATTTTAATTCTGCTTAGACACTAACAATAATATTAAAATATTATTTTTCGCGTATTAAGCATGTTTGATCATCATAAGGGAAAACTCTATCCTCCTGTGTGCGTTGCATTGTGTGATAGGACTTGAGTCTTATGATGATTTCATTTTTTTCAAAAGTCATTCCGTTGTTTTTGTATAAACTTTATTTAATTATGCACTAGCAATCCAATGGAGTAAACCCGTTCCGCGTTAGCGGCGTGGTCCTGTGATTCGCCATATTGATAGTTAGTATAGGAAGATTTCTCATACCAGTCCCATGACTGACTCGATGTTTGTTTCACTTTGCAAACTCGGGTGCCCTCTCTTTACACGGGCATCCAAGTGACAGGTTCTTAAATAGACATTTCTGGATTGAAGACTGCTTGGAAGGAGAAGGCGAAGACTGTCTTTTATCTTTATCTTTTGCTTTAGAGACTTTATTCTATCTTGTATTTTGATGTACGTCATGGAGTTTAGACCTATTTCCTTTGAAACTTGTTTCTTTGATTCATACTTTTATTTTGCTAAGTTGTATCCTGTAAACTGCGTACTCTGTGGTTCTGTTGGTGTGATGTTATGACTTATATCTTTCCGCTGCCATAATTATGTGTTATGATATTATCTGAGATCTGTTGTTGTTATAAATATGTTGTATTCCAAATGATTATCCTTACTTTTGGCCATCGGAAGTCTGGAGTCATCATAGTGGTATCAGAGCTTAAGGTTAACCTTAGCTTCGGAATATAACATATTTAGAACAATTCGTCTAGATAGAATCCACATTATTCTAAGGCGAGTAGCTTATTAGAGATAGGACTGGTAATGTCCTAGAATGAGCACAACAGAATAACACATATTTATAAGTCGTTACATCGTTGCCTTTCCATCTTGTCCTTACTTTATCTTTTCTGGAGATTTTTCATTTCGTTTGGTCTGACTCTTTCCTTAATGGTACAGACTGATTTAAATGGATACTAGAGCAAGAACAGCCCGGGGCGGAGCCCGAGGTGGAACTGGAGGCGGGGCCAGAGGAGGAGCCCGAGTGGGAGCTGGAGGGAAAGCTAGAGACGAGACCCCCATCACTCAGGAACAACATACTTCAGAGGTCGTAGCACAATCACCTCCACCTCCACAGCCCTTCGATTTGGAGAGAATGTCAAAGAAATTCAAAAACCTGGGAGGTTTACCTTTTACAGAGCGGGAGTCTGCGATTCAGGCAGAGGCATGGCATAAAGATTGTGAAAAGATCCTAGAGGGCTTAGAACTGGAAGATCAGTGAAAGCGTTACCTGGCCGTGTGGCAATTAAAGGATGAAGCCGGGCATTGGTGGGATACGGTCAAGATCTGCAATGACGTGGCCAATATGTCTTGGGCAAAATTTAAGGAACTTTTCAATGAGAAGTATGTACCCCCACAAGCTAGAGAGCGCCTGCGCGAGCAGTTCGTTAACCTACAGCAAGGGAATATGACCGTTTCTGAGTATGTGAGGAAGTTTGATGAGCGTTCACGATATGCTCCTGGTTTGATTCAAGATCCGGTAGAGAAGAATAAAAAATTTATCAAGGGTCTGTCAAAGAAATATTTGAACCGAGTCACTGCTCATATCAAGCTTCCCTTCAATGAAATAGTTGAGATGGCATGCCGCTACGAGGAAAATGACGAGTCCGGACCGCAGGATAGAGTGAAAAGCCAAGGCAACAACCAAAAGGAACAGGCTAACAAGAAACCGGAGGTGAGCAATTCTTCTACCGCTAAGCCCCAAGGGAAGAAGAGGGACAGGAACAAGGTGACCTGCTATAACTGCGACAAGATTGGACATTTTGATTTCAAGTGTAGAGCACCTAAAAAGGTCAAGAGAAATGATTCGGGCCCTAGTCAGAACCATGGTCAGAGTTCCCAGAATCGTGGCCAGAATTCTCAGGACAAGAGAGAATGCTACAATTGTCATCAAAAGGGGAACATTAAGGCAAACTGCCCACTGCTAAAGAATGCTCAGGTGGCACATGTTTATGAGGGAGCAGATGCACCAGCTTCGACTGAGGGGCCAGGTAAACCTGATGTCTTAGGAGGTACGCTTAATATTAAAAACATTCCTATTACTGTCTTATTTGATACTGGTGCTGCACGAAGCTTTATTTCTAATGATGCAATTCAAAAGTTGAAACTAAAACCAAGAAAACTTAAAGAGTTGATTAGAGCCAATAGTCCGATAGGAGGTTCTCTTATACTCGATAAATACTGTAGAGTGTCGATCTCCTACTCTTGCTACCAATTCCCTATAAATCTAATTGTTATGAATTTCTCCGGGTATGATGTTATCCTTGGGATTGATTGGTTATCGAGGCATGGGGCTGAAGACAAATGCGCTGAGAGGATTGTCAAAGTTAAAACTAAACTCGGTGATGTATGTATCCCCTGCCATGGCTCAGCCACCGACAGAAAAGCATTCTGGTCTTCTCTAGAAGTTGCCCCTACTTCTATTGAGGATATCCCTATCGTCAAAGATTACGCTGATGTATTCAAAGAAGTTGAGGGCTTACCTCCGCATAGAGAAATCAGCTTCAGAATTGATTTAGCTCCGAATGTGACGCCTGTCGTACATCCCATTTGGAGAATGTCGCCAAAAGAAAAAGAGGAGCTGAGAAATCAAACCAAGCAACTTTTGTGGAAGGGTCTGATCAGGCATAGTTTCTCAGAGTGGGGTGCAGCGGTGGTGTTCGTCCCAAAATCAGACGGTACCCTCAGGCTATGTGTGGATTACCGCGATCTCAACAAACAAACACTGAAAAATAAATACCCGCTGCCACGTATTGATGACTTACTTGACCTCTTGCATGGAGCACGAGTATTTTCTAGGATGGACCTAGCTACAGGCTTCCATCAACTTCGCATTGCAGAAGAGTGTGTGCCTTTAACTGCTTTCATAGGACCGGATATATTTTATGAATGGCTAGTAATGCCCTTCGGTCTATGTAATGCTCCAGCATATTTTGTTGATCTGATGAATAGAGTGTTCAGAGATGTTTTAAATAAATTTGTGCTCATGTTCATCGATGACATCCTCATCTTTTCTAAATCCACTGCTGAGCACGAACAACATCTGAGGGAAGTCTTGGTGATTTTGCGAAGAAATGTGCTGAAAGCCAATTTTTCTAAATGCATATTCTGGCAAGAAGAGGTGAAATTCCTCGGCCATGTTGTATCAAAGGAAGGCATCTCAGTAGATCCAGGAAAGATCTCAGCCATCCAAGAGTGGAAGCAGCCTAAAACTCCCACAGAGGTCAGAAGTTTCTTGGGACTGGCTGGCTATTATCGGAAATTTGTCAAAGATTTTTCGAAGGTAGCTTGCCCATTGACAAACCTGACCAAAAAGCATACGAAATTCAAATGGACACCGGAATACGAGATAGCTTTCCAGGAGCTAAAGAAGAGGTTGACCAATGCTCCTGTGTTGACCATCATAGATGGCAATCAGGATTTGAAGGTCTGGTCCGACGCTTCTAAGCAAGGTTGTTTCTTTTATAAATCAACATGTCAGAGATAACATTTTCTTTTAATGTCAAATCTCATTTTAACATGTTATCCCTTATTTATTTAAGGTATTGGTGCGGTGCTAATGCAAAGAGGCAGAGTAGTCGCATATGCTAGCCGCCAGCTGAAACCGCATGAGAAGAATTACGCCACGCATGATCTTGAACTAATGGCTATTGTGTTTGCTCTTAAAATATGGAGGCATTATCTCTTGGGCGAGAAGTTCGAAATTTATACGGATCACAAATCCTTGAAACATCTTTTTACCCAAAGAGATTTGAATATGAGGCAACAACGCTGGGTTGAATTTCTTGCATCATATGACCTGGATATCCTATATACTCCGGGAAAAGCCAACGTTGTAGCCGATGCGCTCAGTAGAAAGAATGCAAAAAGCAACAATCTCATTATCGCCAGTCTCATTATCACTCCTACTTTGATTGATAAAACTTTTGCTCTTCAGAAGAATGATAAATTTATTCAGAAGCTTTGTGAGCGAGTTCGAAAGGGCGAGGCCTCAAGTTTCCAGATTGACAATAATGGGACCCTTAGATTGCAAGGGCGAATTTGTGTGCCAGACATTACTGAGCTAAAAAGAGAAGTTATGGATGAGTGCCACAAATCTAAAATCAGCGTCCATCCAGGTGTAAACAAGATGTACCATGATCTTAAGCGCACCTTTTGGTGGAAAGCAATGAAGAGAGATATTTCTATTTACGTTGCTAGATGTCCCACTTGTCAGCAAGTTAAAAGTGATCAACAAAAGTTGGCCGGTTTGTTGCAACCACTGGGAGTTCCAGGTTGGAAGTGGGAGGAAATTTCTATGGACTTTATAGATGGTTTGCCCCGAAGCAGAAAAGGGAATGATAGCATATGGGTGATTGTGGATCGCTTAACAAAGTCTGCCCATTTCATCCCTGTTTGGTCAAATAGAACAGCTCGTAGTTTGGCACAGCTTTATTTTAAAGAGATAATCAGACTACATGGGGTTCCCAAAAGCATTGTCAGTGATCGGGATCCATTATTTACCAGCAAATTCTGGGAAGCTTTTCAAGAAGAGCTTGGGACCAAGTTGAATTTGAGCTCTACCTATCACCCTCAGACAGATGGCCAGACTGAGAGGGTGAACCGTGTTTTGGAAGACTTGTTGCGAGCTTGCATTCTCGATTATGGCGGTTCATGGGAGGATCACTTGCACTTGGTGGAATTCTCTTATAATAATAACTACCAAGCAAGCTTGAAGATGTCACCGTTTGAATTACTATATGGCAGGCCATGCAGACCTCCGGCATGTTGGGTAGAGTCAGGCAATCGACTAGTCTTGGGCCCCGACATGGTTCGTGAAGCATCAGATAAGGTTGACTTGATTAAGAAGCGCTTGCTAACTGCTCAGAGCCGACAGAAGAGCTATGCAGACCAGTGAAGAAGAAATTTAGAATTCTCTGTGGGTGATCGAGTATACTTAAAGGTTTCTCCTTTGAGAGGCGTGATTCGTTTTGGGAGGACGGGAAAATTGGCACCGAGATTCATTGGTCCATTTCCTATTCTCGAAAGGATTGGTACTCTCGCTTATAGAGTGCAGCTGCCTGACTGGTTGCCAGGGGTGCATGATGTATTTCATGTGTCTCAACTCCGCAAACATGTGCATGATCCAGATCTGATTGAGGATGAACTAAATCAACAGGTCCTAGATAATTCTCCAAATCTAACAGTGAGAAAAGACCCGATAAAGATCATTGGCAAAGAAACCAAAATTTTGAGGAACAAGAGGATCAACCTAGCCAAGGTTCAATGGAGTGGGGATCCTAGAGACTGTACTTGGGAGACAGGGGATAGCATCAAAAAGGCTTACCCCAAGTGCAGAGTGGACATCTCCGAATAACTTTTGTATTAAGGTACGTTTACCCCAATTTACATTTTCCATCTTGTTTCCTACTTCACTTTGTTTCCTACTTCACTTTGTTTCCTTTTCGAGGACAAAAAACTCTTAAGTGGGGGAGATTGTAACGACCCGGAAAATCCAAACCAATTTAAAAAATTTATTTTAAATAATTTGGTAGGAAAATGTGGCAGATTTTTTTTTTAAAATAATATTAAAGCCAGTGAAAATAGTCGATTTTCAAACGATCTCTGTTTTCAACGAAACCACTTTTGTTGGAACCGGAATGTCAAATTATCGCTAGGTTTTAATTTTTAGAATTTTTTGAATTAATATGTGAGCGTGGCAAAGGAAAATGTGTTTTGTCGGTTTCAGTCAAAATTTAATCGACTGAAAAATAGCCATTTTTCAAACAGTCTCAAAATTCGACGAAATTAATTTTGTTAGGACCGTATCATCATAACGAAGCCAAATATATTTTTTCTGGATTTTTCTAAGTCCGTATGTGGCCTCGGTGAATTTATTTATGCAGACAAATTAAAATAATAAAGGATTTAATTATTAAATTTAAATAAAACAGGCCATAGACAGCCGTTTGAGCTGACGGGACCTGTCCCGTTGGATCCAGAATATGGGTTATTGGCTAGGGTCACTTTCTGCTGGACTGGAAATGGATCGGTTTAAAAGTTACGGACTTATTTGTAAAATAGCAATTAAATATTATAAATAATACAGGAAAATTAAACCCTAAAATACTATTCACTTCTGTAGCCGCCGCCCCCTTCGTTCAATGGCCATGGGAGCTCGAAACTTCACCTCCTAATTTCTCCTTCATCCCCGCGAATTAGAACTCCACCCGGACACCACGTCGAAGCCCTTCTCTCCCTCTTCATTTCCATACCACCTGACCAATCCCTAGCAGCCCGAGACCCGAGGATTTCCGCCCCAAAACCCGCCGTTTTGCGCTGCCGCCGGGCCCACCAGGGTGCACCGAGCTCGCCGCCACCACCCCCCATCGAAGCGTCGGCCGTTCCTCCCCAGCACCCCCCTGTCTGATCGGCCTCTCAAGCCTCGATCCGCGAGCAAACCTATGCCTTAAGTTTGAACAAATTTTGGAAGTGTCGGCCTGTAAAACAGAAGGAGGAAGAAAGGTTGTCTCTTTAATTAATTAATTAATATAAATACCATCCATCTTAATTTGATCATAACTCCTTCGTTTGAACTCGAAATACGACGATTTCAGGACCGTCAGGATCGTAATTCAGAGGATTATTTTTCTATACTAATTAAGCACAGTTCCGAGCCAGTCTAATTTTTGGTCAAATTCAAAGAGAAGCAACATAACTGTGAAAATTCTGATTTGTTAAATTAATTATAATTATGAAATCACGATCTGTATGTTATTATTTTTGATCTGCGTTGTTGTGATTGTTGTATGGTTGTTGAGATGGGTTGTTATGTCATGATATAGCCATGTTAGTTTAGATCTATAAATTCTGATGTAATCTCTATAAAGTTCTCATCTTTATTATTTTTATTTTTATTCCTTTCTAGGAATGAAAAATTGAATCTTTGTTTTGTTTTACAAATAAAAATGAAATTTTGAATCTTTATTTGTTTTACAAAATAAAATGAAAAATTGAATCTTTATTCTAGTTTACAAAAGAAAGTTTAAATCCTTGTTTTGATTCACAACAGTAAATGAAAAGTTGAAACTTTATTTTGATTAACAAAATAAAAGAAAGGTAAAATCTTTATCTTTGATCCGCAAATAAAAAGAACGGTTTGAATTTTTGTTTCACAAACAAAAAGAAAAGTTAGGATTTTTATTTTGCTTTACAAATGAAAGAAAACTTGAATCTTTAATTTTGATGTATGATTTATAAAATAAAGAAAGTTTAAATCTTTTAAATTTTAATTAAAAGATAAATAAAGATTAGATATTTTATTTTGATTTACAAAATAAATTAAAGATGAGACCTTTATTTTGATTCATGAGAATTATCCACCAAATCATATGTTGTTGACGTGTGTGTTGACATGAAACCTGACACCGAATTATACTTTGCCATCGTTGTGTTGACATGAAAACTTTAACCCCAAATCACACGTAGGTTGACACCAAAATTTAGATTGAGATATCATATTTAACATGTACGTTGACACTATAACATAGAAATAAAAAGTTCGCCTTTTTATTTGCATTTTTCAATGCAAATATTACACAGACAAATAAGTTCATTTTTCTTTATTGTTGTGTTCCCAACATAAAATATAACATGAAATAGAAAGAGTAGTAAAAGAATCACATTTTATTAAGAAGATGTGTTTTTAATGTAATATTAGAGAATTTACATTTTTTTTCATATAAAAGAAAAGAGATAAGAATTTGCATTTTTCAATGTAAAAGAAAAGGATATAAAATATTTACATTTTATATAGAAACATAAAAGTACATTTTTATGTATTAAAAATGAATAGGATAAAAAGTACATTTTTATGTATTAAAAATGAATAGGATAAAAAGTACATTTTTATGTATTAAAAATGGATAGGATAAAAAAAAGTACATTTTAGGTATTAAAAATGAATTAGAGAAAAGTACATTTTTATGTAATAAAATGAATTAGAGAAAAGTACATTTTTATGTTATAAAAATGAATTAGAGAAAAGTACATTTTTATGTTATAAAAATGAATTAGAGAAAAGTACATGTTTATGTTATAAAAATGAATTAGAGAAAAGTACATTTTTATGTTATAAAAAAGAATTAGAGAAAGGTACATTTTTATGTTATAAAAAAGACTTAGAGAAAGGTACATTTTTATGTTATAAAAATGAATTAGAGAAAAGTAGATTTTTATGTTATAAAAATGAATTAGAGAAAAGTACATTTTTATGTTATAAAAATGAATTAGAGAAAAGTACATTTTTATGTTATAAAAATGAATTAGAGGAAAAGTTCATTTTCATGTATTAAAAATGAATTAGACAAAAAGGGACATTTATTTGCATTGGGTGTAAATAAACAAGAAAAAAACTAAAAAAGAATTTACTTTATTTACATTTTCTTATGTAAATAAAAAGAACAAGTTTTACGATGACATTTTATTTACAATTTCTTATGTAAATAGAAAGAACATATTTATAGTGAAAGCACTTATTTACATTTAGTTAAATAAAAAGGGGAATGAAACCATTTATTTACACTGTAGTGTAAATAAATAAGGAGAAGAAGAAAAATCACATTTGTGCACATATAGAATAGAATAAAAACACCATATTAAATAAGTGGATTTTTATTTGCAAACCAGTTGCAAATAAAAATATGAATTTATGTAACACATTTTTATCATCATGACAAGATGCGATAAAAGAGTAGGAATTAGAAATGTTAATTTTCACTTTAGGTGTGATAAAAAGAATAAATTATAATAGTTGAAATTGCTAAACGATTTATATCTATAAATGTTTATATATATAAATATAAATATAAAATTTAACGAAACACGCGCGGCAGTACGTGTATCGGCTAGCGTAACTTTAAACGGTTATACCGAAAGATCCGACCGTTGGATTTTCCCAAAAATGGAACCGTTAGGACCGCTTTGGGAAGAGCTTTCCAACGATATAAATTTCATCAAAATCTGACGGTTAGATTTTAAGATATGTGTAAATCAAAATTTGGTAAAAACAGCGCCAGGGCTGCCCACTAACCCGAAGCGTCGTTTATTTATTTTGAGCCATTTTCAAATAAATAAAAAAAGCGATAAATAGTTATATATATATGAAATGTTTTAAATGATAATTATGCGACAATTATTTGAAAAGACCGAGTTTAACTCATTTCAAATAATTGCACGGCAATTAAATCAACGATATAAGAAGACGATGGTTGAAGACCGACGATCTTCACATCGAATGGGCAACGACTACTGATTCCATGGATTGACTTGCTCCCAGGACAGGGTTGAAGCAGTAGTTGTCCGGACATATGTGTTAGTCGTGCGGATAACCGAGTGCCTCTTAGGTGTCTCCGGTTTCGTTCAGACCCAGAACGGACTTGTAAATGGATGCGTGTCTGACGTTGGAATAAATTTCATGTAATTAAATCGACTTGTATTAATATATGTCTGTTTGGTGGTGGAGAATTTATTCTCTACTTAACACCCTGGTATATAGTAATAGTTGTCGATCACATGGCGTGAATTGTCAATGTGGCACGCCAAGATGCAATGATCAATGCTTTGTTGAAAAGCAGGCCTTGTGGATGATGATCAAAGCATAGCCTGTTTAGGCATAGCTTTGTGTATAACGTGACTTCGCGAGCCTCACATCCCGGTATGAGTCAAAAACGAGATTAGGACTGCAGGGAGTGCACACGTTTCTTTCTAGCTAGGGGTAGTGTCAGTGCTTAAACTGGCTGGCATTTTACTTATGTGGATGTTGGATTGAGGTACCTCGGGTTTTTATAGACCGAAAGTGGTCATACTATAGGTTCAAAGGAACCGGGAAACGTGTGTTCAGGCATAATTAATCCACTACCGTTAGGTGGGGACCGGCCCTGAAGATCCAAAGGTTCACTGCTGGGGATCCTGAGGCATTTGCTAGAGTATCTCGAATCAGAAGAGGACGATCCCTAGCCTCGATTTCATGATAGAAAACCAATTTCCAATACGACATTACAGTCTTGATTGTGAACTTATATATGGCGACATAGTAGGATGGGGTACTATGCCGTCTAGGATTGATACATTTATATTGAAGTATTTTAATTCTGCTTAGACACTAACAATAATATTAAAATATTATTTTTCGCGTATTAAGCATGTTTGATCATCATAAGGGAAAACTCTATCATCCTGTGTGCGTTGCATTGTGTGATAGGACTTGAGTCTTATGATGATTTCATTTTTTTCAAAAGTCATTCCGTTGTTTTTGTATAAACTTTATTTAATTATGCACTGGCAATCCAATGGAGTAAACCCGTTCCGCGTTAGCGGCGTGGTCCTGTGATTCGCCATATTGATAGTTAGTATAGGAAGATTTCTCATACCAGTCCCATGACTGACTCGATGTTTGTTTCACTTTGCAAACTCGGGTGCCCTCTCTTTACACGGGCATCCAAGTGACAGGTTCTTAAATTGACATTTCTGGATTGAAGACTGCTTGGAAGGAGAAGGCGAAGACTGTCTTTTATATTTATCTTTTGCTTTAGAGACTTTATTCTATCTTGTATTTTGATGTACGTCATGGAGTTTAGACTTATTTCCTTTGAAACTTGTTTCTTTGATTCATACTTTTATTTTGCTAAGTTGTATCCTGTAAACTGCGTACTCTGTGGTTCTGTTGATGTGATGTTATGACTTATATCTTTCCGCCGCAATAATTATGTGTTATGATATTATCTGAGATCTGTTGTTGTTATAAATATGTTGTATTCCAAATGATTATCCTTACTTTCGGCCATCGGAAGTTTGGGGTCATCACACAAGCTGTAGCACCCGTGATCGAATCCCACCAACATCATGTTTCTAAATTTTAAGAAGGCCAACAAAAAAGATGCATGTTCTAAGAGAAAATATATGTGTATGTACATATATGGAACGATAATATATATATGAGTGTGTGTGTGTGTATAGACAAGAAATTCAAAAGTGACCCACAATTAATCAAAACAATTAAGAAATAAATTTTGAGGTAGCACTGTTTGAATTTTAAAATAAATAGGATAGTAGATAAATATATATGAGCAGATTTAAATTCGAAATTTGAAGTATATTAAAAATGGAGGATAATAATAGTGGAATGAATGAAATTAGACAAGAAAATAAACGTTAGAGTGACGTTTTAAAAGCAAAACGGAAATAAAAGACATAAGACCCTATTTACGATCATAATGACCATATGTGGGTCGACCCATATTGCAAGCGGGTCGACCCAAGGGTCAACCCATTTGGGTATTAGGTGACCAAGGGGTTGACCCACTTCGGTCAATACAACGCGGTCTGTTCATTTTGAGTAGCTCGGATTTTATTTTTTCGATCTAATGGACATGATTTTTCCGAGCACCTATAACAAACCAGCAAGGCCTAGCCTCCAACTCATGTTTCTGAGGGGGTGCCATAACTCTGCCATTTCTCCGCTCCTCCAAATTCTTCAGAAAATAAAAATATATTAGTTTTAAGATTTCGGATTCAATATTTAGAGAATAAGATTATAGATCTAAGCTATAGATGCCCAAATCCTGTGTCTAGTCAAACGTATAAATCCAAATTTAAAAGAAGATAGCACAAATCCAAATCAGATCCAAAATATTGGAACGTAGATATAAGGTGAGTGGATTTAAATCATATTTTCCGATAATGGTATATTGTATCATCTGATTCCTATTTTAATTTAAAAGGTGTTCTTCTTCTTCTCTTTTCCCCTATTTTGTATCAGAATATACACTTTTTATTAAATTTCAGTTACACGCAAAATAAATAAAATTGAGGTTATGTGCAAAATGAATAAAATTTTGGTTATGTGCAAAATAAATAAAATTGCGGTTATGAGCAAAATGGATAAAATTGTGGTTATGCACAAAATAACTAAATTGTGAATAGACACAAATTTATTTGAATTGTGGTTACACGCAAGGTAATTTAGTTATGGTCAGGCGCAAATTAAGTTAATTGTGGTTTTGCACAAATTTACGGGAAATGTAATAAAATGGGGAAAACTTGATAATTTGGGGTTAGATCAATGTATTATCACTACAAGAAAAAAAAAATATAGTTATATTTATTGGTTGCATTTTATATATACATGCAACCAATGTGGTTTTTAATTTTACATTTAGGGGTTTTGGTTATATTTATTTAAGAATTGACTAAAATAGTGGTCATGTTTAACAGTTCCCTTTCATTATTTTTCACTTCCCTCCTCTATTTGCTTTTTCCGCCCAACCTAAATTATTTTCCGTGAAAATATCCTTAAAACTAAAGTTAATTAGGCTCACATCCCTCCATTCTAAAACATATAATTCTCATCCCCATTTTTAAAATGCAGCTTTTTTTTTCTTGAAATGCCCTCATTCAACTTTACGATGTAATTAACGTTTATGGGTTACGTATTAGGGTTTTATTTTTTCCAAAAACATAATTTTCACATCCATGGCGGCGGCGGCGGTATCAATTTATTTTTTTTGTCTTTGGATTCTTTCGTTCTTACTTTTAAATTACTGAGTCGGTTTTTTCTTCCTTGTTAATGGCGAAAAATTCTTCAGCGATTTAATCTGATCGAGCCTTCATTTAAAACGAGGATGTTTCTTCTTCCAGGTGACTTTTAATTGTTAGTATTTCTTTTTGTACGGATTTCATTTTGACGTCGTTTTTTGCTGATTTATTATTCTGAAATTCTTTACTTGTATAATTTTATTGCTGCATAATGTAATTTTTTTTTATAAAGATGTATAATTTCTGTATAGATATATTCAAATATGCATATATTGTCAATCTGAGCATAAACGTATGAAACTAGTGTTAGAACACTTGGGTTTGCATCTACTCAGAAAAGTTGAGTATAAGTATGCATATATTCTACATATATGCATATAAATATGCATATATTTTAAATATCTGTCTTCAGCATTCTATTAAAAAGTTGCCTATAAATGTGCATATATTCGGAATATATTCATATCTGTATGCATATTTTTATCATACATGCAGAAATACAGATATTTTAAAAATATATTCATATATGTATGCATATATATAGAATACTTGCATATAAATATGCAGAATTATTGTTATATTGCTGATTTGTACGCATGTATTTATATTAATCTGAAGCTATTTATTTAATTTGATTATTGCACATTAGGCTTATTAATGGTGATTTTTTTTATAACAGTGCTCCTCCAAATGGTAGAAGAATGCCAGGTCCTCCATTTTCTTCCAAAACATTGAAATCTGCCGTTGATTCTACAGAGACTACTTTATGTTGTTTGTACAATAAGCTGGGTCTTAACTAAAGAGCTTGTTCTTCAAAAGACCATTAGATCTGCTTTGTTATTTTATTTTATTTTTAAGACACTTGGTTTTAGTGTTTACTTTTACCATTGGTTGTAAACATTTATGTGATGTAATAAAATCAGTTCAGTATGCAAGTAATAACAATATTAGTATTTGCAAATTTGCTAGTATTTAACTTCTGCAAGTAATAATAATATTAATATTTGTATGCAAGTAATAATAATATTTTCATATAAGTATGCTAGTATTTAATTTCTGCAATTCAAATTTGCAAATTTTCAAAATATTTGCATACAATGATGCTAATATTTTGAATAACTGCACACCAGGATGTAAAAATTCCAGGTTATCATATAGAACCAAAATAACTTGAAACCCTACATAATATTCCCCAGCGAGTCATTATTGAAAATAATAATCAACAGACCATAGTTTGAAAACAAAATACCAATACAAATATTCACCAAAATTCATGTAATAAATGCACATAACCATGCAACTTTTATTACAAAATTTATTTGTTTATGCAAGAATTAAAAATTTTCTAAACAAATAATTGCACACTTGTAAACAACATTTCTGATTATCTGCATACAAATATGCAACTATATGCTGACATTTGCAAACTTTCTATCAACACTTTACATTTTAATTCATAGATTTCTTCAATAATCAAACAATAACTTCACAATTATATCCAATATTTGTAATTGGATGGATTCAATTATGCATCATACGTGTTCGAAATGTAAACATGCATTCAGTTTATCTGATTATCTTCATATAATTGTGCAATTATCTGTTTATTGTTGCATACTAGCATGCATTAATTGATTAACATACTACTGCTTAATAAAAATATGCATTCACAAATGCATTAATTTGTAATTATGCACACAAGTCCGCAAGTATTTTGAATAACTAAATTCCAGTCAGGGGCGGCGGCGGTGGTCACTTCGCGGTTGGGTGCAGTTTTGGGGCTGTAGAGGTTTGGTGGGGGTCGGATTGGGGAAGGAGGAAGAAGAGGAGGGTTTGTCGACGGCGGTGGAGCCATCGGTGGGTGGCGCCGCGGCTGTTGCAGGGGCTAACGACGACGATGTCAGATCGTAGGAGGGGGACGACTGAAGTGATCGAACGGTTTGCAGAATTGTGGGATTAGGGTTTTCAGCGAGATAGAAGGAACGATTGACTGATTAAATGATGACGTATCGTTGTTGGATTGTTTTTTAAGTTCGTAACGGTACATCTGGTATTTTTTGAGCGGAAGTTCAAAAACAAGGATGTATTTTTATTCTTTTTATCAGCGGTTTTTTTTTTGTATTTTGAAACTTAATAGGGACCTGTAAAAAACGCACCCTTATTTCCCTCCTCATCTTCCCTCAGAGTACTTTCCTCTTTTTTATCTTCCCCATTTCAATGTTTGCCTTCGATTGTGGATCCGCTTATATCAATGTTATCTATGATCGATTGGAGAACAAAAGAGTCTGCCTAGCTCACGCTCTTGAATCTGGCTGTCCGAAATGAAAGCAATAACGATATATTCTCCTTCAATTCACTGAAGCCTGTTTTCT
Organism: Allium sativum; assembly: GCA_030737875.1. Lineage (NCBI taxonomy): Eukaryota > Viridiplantae > Streptophyta > Magnoliopsida > Asparagales > Amaryllidaceae > Allium > Allium sativum. The sequence goes on along the minus strand of CM060924.1, from coordinate 169,938,090 downwards.
AATTGTTCTCCCCTTTCTTTCTTACCAAACCCAACCATTTGTTCCCTGACTTAACATATACTATTTTAATTCCATAATCTCAATTTATTAGATAATTGATATCCAGCGTTGATTGTTCCTCCTACCAATGGCATTCGGCCAGTGCAAACCGAAAAACAACGGTTAGGTCAATGCCTAATGACTCACAACCGCTTATTTTTCTAGAATTACCCATAATCTGCTACCGTCTTCCCTTCAGATATGCGATAATCCTTGCATTTGGATGCGTATTGGTAAGTATTCATTTAATTTGCAGTAATGTTAGATTTAGTTATGCAGAAACAATGTTTGCACTAGGTAAATTATATTTGATAACAACTCAGCCTATGAGCACACCTCTTGCCTGTCCAATTTTTAGTTACTCTAACTGATTAGCATATATCTGTATTTGGTTTAATTATTCAAATCTATGCTTTTGTTTTTAGGATTCACTCAAATTTAGCACATGTTTGCTTAATGGACATGCATATACCTGTCCAACTTTTAAGTTATACATTCTGTTAGCCTGATTGCTACAACTTGAGATATTTTACCCGACTATTGATCTCTGTCTAAGATTTTGATTCCGTAAAGATGTTCAAATATTTCTTAACAGTAACGATCTAATATCTAACAATGAATTTTAGTAATGTGAAGTCATTAAGGTATATCTTTATTAGAACTGAACAAAAATTGATTTCAGAACTATGAATCTTGAAATCTTATGCATGTGTCTTTATTTGAATTGGACTTGCCTAAAGGCTCGATAGTTTATGGAATACCATACTTAAAATGTGATTAAGTTTCCCCATATCCACGTATGTAATTTGCATGAATTTGTTTTAACCAAATATGATTTATGGTAGTCGAATGATGTTTTCAAAGTTGGATTATAGGTTATTGATGTGCATATGGAAAGTCCCATCGAAAACGTCAATGACATATTCGATCAGCATGGATAGTTATTTGATCATCATGGGCGTTTTGTGTTATAATTTTTTCTTAAAACTTACCTTCCCACGGACTTTTTACGAACTATCCACCCTTGAGCTTGTTATCTAATTCACATTTTATCAATTCAACATGTTTTCAATTGTAGATATATAATTTTACACTTCTGTACAAGCCTGTCCTTCCATGAATGAGGTCACTCATAATTTTTTATTAGTGCAGATATGTTTAAGCATGTCCGTATTATTAAAGTTTTTAACACTTAACTTGCAAGTATAATTCTTTTTGAACCAAATTTTGTGTATTGCTACATTTTAAAATTAGGATTTTAAACGGTACATATGTTTACCAACTTAGCCTTAATTAATTTCATATTCAACTTCATCTTAATTTCTTTGTTCTTATAAAACTTATTAGTTTCATCACAATAATAACTATGGACTGGCTTTCTTTATAAGAGCTGAGTAATAATATAATAACCCGAACTTCCCCGTAAAGGAAAACCCGGATTGAGTTGAGAACACGAAAAATCAGAACACAAACAGAAGAACATTTCATTGCTTATTACAACAGTTCAGATCAGAGTACAAGAATATACAGAGTATGAACAAATAATATACATTTGATAAATATCAAAGATTTACAAATTACGTTTAAATACATAGCAGCGGTAAAATAATACAAATCACAACTGAAAGGAATATACGGATACAGAGCTTTCCGAATATCATTCCAGTTGTAAACCAAGATCCTGTGAATATAAATCTGCAAAACCAAAACTACTAGCTGCCCGTGTGGAAAATAGAGGCACCCAGAGTTTAAGTTAAAACAATAAACTCCAGTTCAATCATGTGACTGGTGTAAGAACTAAAACGGTTATTAATTTGATTTTAAAGTTAGGTAAATCAAGGGACCACGCCGTTTAACACGGAATGGGTTTACCCCCAAGAATACCAGTGCATAAAACAAACAACGCAATGCTAAATAAAAAAACAATGAAGCTATTATAAGACTCAAGTCCCATCACACAATGCGGCGCAAGCCGAAGGATAGAGTTTTTACCTTATAATAGCCAAAAATGCTTGGTACGTGAAATTTCTTATTTTACTATTACTATAAGTGTATAGTGTCAAAACAATTTCAAATATAAATGTATCAATCATAGACGGCATGAGTGCCCCATCCCACTATGTCGCCATACTAGGCTCTACAGTCTAAACGGCTAAATTTCATATTGGAAGTTGGATTTCCATCTGTGAACCAAGGCAAGGGATCGTCCTTACCTCTTCGAGACTCTCTAGCCCGAGCCTCAGGCAAGCGGGTAGACAAGCCTTGGATCGTCAGGGCTGGCCCACTCGATGTGGATTAAAATGCCTAAACACTACGTTTCCCCGCCCTATGGGGCGTAAAATATGTCTGTATAAAGATCATACCATCCATCGGCCCCGCAGTGCGGATATATCCGAGGTGCCTCCCTATCCATCATCCACATAAGTAAAACATCTGGGCGTGCAAAACCCAGACACCACCCCTAGCTAGAAGGAAACGCATGTCCTCCCTGATGTCCTCTCTCGTTTCTGGTTCACACCGGGGTGTGAGGCTCGCGAATTAACGCTACACAAAGCTATGCTATATTAAACCCGTGCTTTGATAATCAACCACAAGACTCTGCTTTTCAACAGAAGCCTTGATCATTTGCATCTCAGCATGCCACACATGCAACTCATGCTATGCAACCGATGTCTATCAATCACACAGAATGAAATCCGATGTCAGACACACATCCGTTTACAAGTTCGTTCTAGGTCTGAACGAAACCGGAGGCACCTTATTCCCCATCCCATATGTCCAATACAGGAACGAGGCCCTCACATATCCGGTCGATCTCTAAGTACGTCTGGAACGATCACCACTTATTACCTCGTCTTGGGTGTACAGCACAATCAAGACATCAATAATCATCCAAACGATGTGAAGACCTCGGGTCTTCAACCACCGTCTTCATTGTCGACTAATCGTCGTATCAGTTATTCAGAATGGGATAAACCCGATCTTTCCGAATAACTCGCGTATTTTATAAACAAGTGTTACAAAAACACAACATACGCCTCATTCCAATCCAGAATATTCTTTTATTCAAATATTCTTCTCATAATTTTAAACCATATTAAGGTTTATCCAAACTAGTCAGGATTAGCGCACCTTACCAAAGTAATCATTTGTTTAATTTCCCAATCCCAACCTATTCATCCCATGGAGAAAAATCGGTGATACTCCATATCTAACACCACAGTGTTATCGGTAAATGTTAATTACCATTTCACATTCAAATCTAATAAAAGATTTAACTATCGCTTTGGAGCAAAACTGGTGATATTCCATTCTCAATCATTTCAATCTAATTAAAGATTCATTAAAACTCCACTTAGTTTTAATCTTCCCAAAAATCAATAATAATGATTATTTAACTTGGGTAATCATATCTTGACTTTAACGGGGTTAAAGAACCAATGTCATTTAAAACATAGTTCACGATAAACCCAAAATCACATTCCATTCCATCGGTCTCTAACCGTAAATTAGTAAGAGAACAATTCCCCAAGTATTAATCCCGAAGGCCGAAACCAACATCAGATCAATACCCAGGAAACCATTCTACTTATCTAATCTTCAATTAGTTTCTAATTTTCTTAACTCAATTAGGTTTAAGAATAATATTATTAAAGATACCATTCACGACAAACCCAAAATCCAATTTGATATTAAATACAAGGCTCTGAATAGAAAATATATCGGCTTATATTTAATATCAAATTCTCAAATCAACAAATATTGTATTGGAATAACGATATATATATCTTCCAAATTCCTCCATAGTATCCGTATAGTCACGGAATCCAATATCGAAATATTCCGAAGATAATTTCGATTCAAATCCATTCCAATTCATATATTGGAAATTCTGGTTATATTAAAACCCATTCTCATTCCAATTTATTTATTTAAAAAGAATTGAGTTATAATTCTAGTTAATAACTGTTCATTTTGATAAAAATATATTTTTATCTTTTCAAATATGGAATTTTTCATCCTAATTCTTTCAAAATCATTTATTATATTTTTACCCAAATTATTGCTATTTTAATAATTTTATCAAGGCCCGTACAGTCGATTTCCATAAACGGCCATCGAACTGCACTTACAACGACCTTTTCCAAATTTGATTTGGATATAATTCCAAATCCAACCGTTAGATTTCCAATTTCTTACATTCGTTGAAAATCTCTTTTCGATACGAACCCAACGGTTCTAGTTTCAGGAGAATCCGGCGGTAGGATCTCCCGTATCGTCAATTCGAAGTCAATGGTCGAAATTCGCAAACGGTCGCGGCGCGGCGCGTTCTATTAAGGCCATTTGATATATATATATAATATATATTATATATATTTCGACGATTTCCATTCAAAACGTATTTTATAAATCGTTTTAAATTCGTTTAAAAAACGATCTCAACTTCATATTCAATTTTAGATCAAAATTGAATATTATATATCATTAATATATAATTGATAATATTTTCAAACATTAGATTTTGAAATCACTTCCTTTTAGATATTCATTATAAAAATGAATAAAATCGATATTAATATCGTTCGCATCTAAATGGCGCATCTTCAATCAACACAGATTTATATATTTCTATATTTTCGTGTCCATCCCAAATCGGACATAAAAAATCAGATTTTGACCCTTTATTGAATATTATTTTAAAATATTCGTTATTTTAAAATATTCATTCTTTCTGAACTGGAACCAGACACAGTCAATTACCATATAATGTCATTATATGGATTTCACACCACAAATGTGTATAACAACAATAATAAACAATCAACCATCATCCAGAGTGCATTCTACACTGCATAAGCATTAAATATAAATATTTAACGCTTACAGCAACCTGTCAACCAATTGATTGACATACAGCTAATTATTAGGACTAGTGTATGTCATATATCATCCCAATACCCGTGTGGGGTTTCAATCCAAAAACACTGAATATTATTTGTGCAGTTGGGCGATGTGTAAAATATACCGTCCTAATCAATATCAGTCATATGGGTGTACATAAACAAATCATCCGATTTGTAAATGAATATTTATTTTCATTCATATACTCGTTAAAAATTATATTTTTAACGATAAAATATTTTATTCAACATATGAATATTTTACACCGTTTAGTAATACAATAAAAATGATATTTTTATTGTTCTAATATATCTTAGAAAATTTCGGCGGCATAACGGCGCGATACTAGAACCGGGATAAGGTCTAGCCTTATCCCTCGCCTAATAATGGTGCACGTCCTACCAACAAATACATCAATCAACACAAACAACCATACAAGTCGTCCATGGTCTGTGGACGACGGGGAATAGTTCATATATGCAGTTATGGAATAAATAAACTGTATAAGAAATTTTAGTGAGAAGGAGTTCTCACCTTTGGGATCCACTCCATCATTCTTTAGCGGACGATGGTTTGGATTTACCCGACATTCCAACTCCATCTTTCCACGCTGTTCATAAATAAAATCACATTTTTATTTCAACGCTATATGGATAAAAATCACATTTTTATCACGTCGCTATATTTATAAAAATTAAAATTTTTATAGCTCTAAAAATCGAATTTTTATATAACTAAAATCAAATCTTTTCGCTACAGCATATATAAAAACCATATTTTCATGTTAATATCGTTCATATAAAAACCACATTTTTATGTTATCACTTATTGTATAAAGATCTCATCTTTATATATTTATAAAAATATTATCTTAATATATTTATAAAAATCTAATCTTTTTGTTGTTATTCATACTGTAAAAATTATATTTTTACATAACAAAAACCATATTTTTATATTGCTTTTTCATATATAAAAATCATATTTTTATCTTACCAATTAAACAATAAAAATCATATTTTTACCTCGCCTTCAAGATGATAAAAATCGTATCTTTTTATGTTAAAAATCTTATCTTTTCATGTTTAAAAATATACTCTTTTCATATTTAAAAATACGATCTTTTCATTTCTAAAAATACCATCTTTTCATTTTTGAATCTTTTAATATTATAAAAATAATAGCTTTATATACATTAAAAATATAATCTTTATCATTCATACATTTCATTACATAAAAGAATTGAAATAACATAAATAATATAAAAACTTAGTTCGCGTTCAATTTTCCAGAGGAGGGGGGTTGTGTTGGTGGTCGCGGTCCGTCAGGGAGGTGGCGGTGGAAGCGCTACAGGCGGTGGGGCCCAGCAGGGCGGCGGCTCTAGGGTTTGGCAGCGGGAGGTTTAATTTGGGCGTGGCTTCCATTTAAAGGAAGGGAGAGAGAATCGAAGAAAGGGGGGTTGTGGAGACCGCCAGCGGCGACGGAGCAAGGGGGCGCTCCGTAGATGGGCGGCGGAAGTGGGGAGCGGCGGATCGACGAGGTCTGGATTGACATTTTTTTCTTTCTATTTTTTCTGTTCTAAAACGAACGGTATTGAGGAAAGGGGGATAAGGGCTTTGCATAAATATAATATATATATGTATATATTATTTAATTTATTTCTAAAAAGTTTAGTTTTCATCCAATCTCCGAATCGAACCCAACGACTGTCGCCCCTAGCCAAATACCCTCATTCCGAAGACAATGGGATATGTTTCATAAGCCGATTCGACTGTTTCGATCAGTTTTCCTTTAAATTAAAATATAAATAAATTTATATTTAATTTAAACACACATTACCAGGGACGCATACTGAACCCGAAAATTCCAAAAAATATATTTCTAGCTTCGTATTGACGATACGGTCCTAACAAAACTAATTTCGTCAAATTCAGAGACCGTTTGAAAAATGGCAATTTTCTGGTCAATCCAAATTGACTGAAACTATTCAAACACGTTTTCTTTTGCCACGCTCACATATTGATTACAAAAATTATGAAAATTGGAATCTAGCAATAATTTTACATTCCGAATCCAATAAAAGTAGCCTCGTCGAAAACGTAGGTCGTTTGCAAAATGGCCATTTTTAAGGGCTATATTTCCATAGCGACTATTCTGAATTTTCAACTGGGCATAACTTTTTATTCCCGCTATGAAATTTCAATTTTTCGGATTCATTGGAAATATATTTTCAAATAGATCCTAATATTTTTGGTTTCACTAAAATCTGGTTTATTTTGAATCCTGTTCATTCATTTAAAATTTGAAATTTGAAATCGAATTTTCAAACTACCGCGCCATTTCCAATTCCTTTTATAATTAAAATAAAAATTTATATTCTAATTTCGATTTATATAAATATATATGTTCTAATTCTATTCAAAATAAATTTCTTGTCGTAATTATTTAAAATAAATCATTTTAAATATTCAAAATTCATCAAAATTGCCAAAAAAAAAAATGGTTCTGATTCCCCGGGTTGTTACAATCTCCCCCACTTAAAATCTTTTCGTCCTCGAAAAGAAACGGAGCTGAAAGTTGTTTTACTAATCAACTCAACTTTCAGTTTGGCGTTCATTCTTCACCTTTTCAGTTAGGCGTTCATTCTTCAACTTTTCAGTTTCTAAGAATTTTCCAATTCTTCAAAAATTTGGCTAACAACCTAAGTTTTTGAAAATTTTCGCCATAACCTCCTTTGTACGGGGAGCATCAGGAAAATCCCCAAACCACCACACAAGCCCTCTCATCTCAAGAAGAAAAATATAAAACCAAGCGGCTAGCCAATCGGCTCATAAAATCATCCAAACCCAATAAATTAGTAAACATGTACCTATTTGTCGAGCATACAATTCTATTCCTCTGCGCTAGCCTCCTTGTTATGACCTGTTCAATGTATATACATGTATATGCATGCATTTTCAACCAATTTTCAATTCAGTTCAATATTCGACACAATTTGGCTTAATGGTTCAAAATTTTAATTAACCAGACCAATAATCAAACAACACAACCAGTAATCAAATAGTTGATTATCATTTCAAATTCATAATTTTGATGTATATACAGAAAATTATGTTTTTGATGCCAATTAACAACAATATATCCTATCTAGTTTTGGTCCTCACACCAGTCAATTGGAAATATATAGAAATCCCAATATCAAAACTCGAACATAAATGATGATGATGCTATAACGAACATTAGAACCATCTCAGGACGACTAGAGTGTGATTCTATATCTATCCAGTATATTAAAACTTCGAATATTCGTTCATGATGCGTATATGCAAAATCTTTATATTTTGGATTGTCCCAAATATGCACAAAAAGATTTAAATTTTCAAAAAAAAATTGTTTTCGTTTTTATTTTAAAAATAACACTCTTTCGGCTCATTCTGGGATACTGCTGATCCCATCTCTAACGAGCCATTCTTATTGGATATTACTAATCCAATCTCTGGTGAATTCTTTCATTTGGTTCTAATGTGCCTTGTTCTCGAGCTCTGTAAACCAAAGCTCTGATACCAAATATAATAACCCGATCTTCCGGGCAAAGGAAAACCCGGATAGAGTTGAAAACACGACAAATTAGAACACAAAACGAAGAACATTTCATTGCTTATTACAATAGTTTACATCAGAGTACAAGAATATACATAGTATGAACGAATAATATACATTTGATAAATTTCAAAGATTTACAAATTACGTTTAAATACATAGCAACGGTAAAATAATACAAATCACAACTGAAAGGAATATACGGATACAGAGCTTTCCGTATATCATTCCAGCCGTAAACCAAGATCCTGTGATATAAATTTGCAAAACCAAAACTACTAGCTGCCCGTGTGGAAACTAGGGGCACCCAGAGTTTAGGTTAAAACAATAAACTCCAGGTCAGTCATGTGACTGGTGTGAGAACTAAAACAGTTATTAATTTGATTTTAAAGTTAGGTAAATCAAGGGACCACGCCGTATAACACGGAACGGGTTTACCCACAAGAATACCAGTGCATAAAACAAACAACGCAATGCTAAATGAAAAAAAAATGAAGCTATTATAAGACTCAGGTCCCCTCACACAATGCGGCGCAAGCCGAAGGATATAGGTTTTTACCTTATAATAGCAAAAAATGCTTGGTACGTGAAATTTATTATTTTACTATTACTATAAGTGTATAGTGTCAAAACAGTTTCAAATATAAATGTATCAATCATAGACGGCATGAGTGCCCTATCCAACTATGTCACCATACTAGGCTCTACAATCAAAACCGCAAAATGTCATACTGGAAGTTAGATTTCAATCTGTGAACAAAGGCAAGGGATCGTCCTTACCGCTTCGAGACTCTCTAGCCCGAGCCTCAGGCAAGCACACAGACAAGCCTTGGATCGTCAGGGCTGGTCCACTCGATGTGGATTAAAATGCATGAACACTACGTTTCCCCACCCTATGGGGCGTAAAATTGGTCTGTATAAAGACCATACCATCCATCGGCCCCGCAGTGCCGATATATCTGAGGCGCTTCGCTATCCATCATCCACGCAAGTCAAACATCTGGGTGTGCAAAACCCAGACACCACTCCTAGCTAGAAGGAAACACATGTCCTCCCTGATGTCCTCTCCCGTTTCTGGTTCACACCGGAGTGTGAGGCTCGCGAATTAACGCTACATAAAGCTATGCTATATTAAAGCCGTGCTTTGATCATCAACCACAAAACTCTTCTTTTCAACAGAAGCCTTGATCATTTGCATCTCAGCATGCCATGCAGGCAATTCATGCTATGCAACCGATGTCTATCAATCACACAGAATGAAATCCGATGTTAGACACACATCCATTTACAAGTTCGTTCTGGGTTTGAACGAAACCGGAGGCACCTTATTCCTCATCCCATATGTCCAATATAGGAGAGAGGCCCTCACATATCAGGTCGATCTCCAAGTATGTCTGGAACGATTACCACTTATTACCTCGTCTCGGGTGTACAACACAATCAAGACATCAGTAATCATCCAAACAATGTGAAGACCTCCGGCGTTCAACCACCGTCTTCATCGTCGACTAGTCGTCGTATCAGTTATTCAGAATGGGATAAACCCTGTCTTTCCGAATAACTCGCGTATTTTATAAACAAGTGTTACAAAAACACAACATACGCCTCATTCCAATCTAGAATATTCTTTTATTCAAATATTCCTTTCATAATTTTAAACCATATTAAGGTTTATCCAACTAGTCGAGATTAGCGCACTGTAACGACCCGGATTTTCGGCGACTTTGGTTATCGACATAAGCTCGATGTCGATAACCAAAACATCGAAAAATCCCGGTAATTAATGAAAGAAATTAGAAGGTGAGAATAGATAAGATAGAAACTTAGAATAGAAGAAGAAGAAGAACACAACATCAGAGTAACACGAACCTCACAGCGGAACGAATAACATATAATAGATAACATAACTTTGAAATATAACAGTTATGTATACAATAACACTTATCAGAGTACAGAACTTACAACACAGCGGAAATAACTATAGCTATATGATCTTGAAGCCTCCTGCTCCAAGCTCTCCAAGTATATCTGTAAAATCCTGACTACTTGACTGCCCGTACAAATTTAGGCACCTAAGAGTTTAGGGAAAACAACAAAGTAAACTCTGGGTCAGTCATGGGACTGGTGTGAGTAAAATAGTTTAACACAGTTTAATATATATATATGATATCTCATAAGACCACGCCGTGAATACGGAACGGGTTTTTCCCTTGTGAGAATCCAACATCTTTGACAAGCAATATCATTCTGATATTATAATAATGTCTAAGTACAAATATATATCAATCTAGCAGAAACGCTTTCATCTCACGTTCTACATATATAGTATACAATCAAAATCGCAAGCACGTATTGGATAATGGATTTCCGACTATGACAAGGTATGGAACCACCTTCCGATCAGTGTACTCTAGGAACGATACACTGGAATTCAACAAGAACATCTTGTAACTCAGCCACACATGACCGACCACTCATTTCGCTTGAGTGTATCGAATGTATATCACCAACGGTTGGGATCAGCAACCGTTCCCGTATATATATGGGACAGCATTGATAGATTTAAGAAACAAATGAATATTCTCTAGATATGTGATTATACACCCTACTTCGGTGCGACCGACTTAGCCATGCTGCCTGCCCGATTTCTGTCATTTACCGGATGATGAGGCTAGAAGCTACTCTTTATCATTACATCAGATTCACTTCGAATGCTACATTGTCAAATCCATCGAAATCACTAATTGACGTTTACAACAGTACATTACGTGTCAGCCAAAGAAGTTTCCTTCTCCGCTTCCACTCTTGGTATAGTTGAAGAAATCAATGTACGTGACCTTTCTGGAAACACTCTGTCAGACATTCATTCATACAAGTCATCCTCATTCACTTAGAATGTCACATCATCATACCCGCCAAATCACAAATTGACTTATCCAAAAATAAGACGGGTATACAGCCAAGAGAAACGAATTCCTCCGCCACCAAACGTGAATACGTTTGAACAGATCAACTTACGCGATCCATTGGATATACTCTGTCAGACCTTCGTCCATACAAGTTGTCCTGGGACTGGACAAACCGAAGGCACTATTCAGTAGATCCATCTTAATCACTGTTATCTAAGACTTATACAACAGCCCTTGCATTTTACTCCGTCTTCAATTATCTTTGGCATATATGATTCGCAACGCTTATGCCAATACAGAGTGGTACTTTGGATAATAATCCAACCGGTCTCTCCATATTAACAACGTTAAAATGGTCAAAACTTCGATAGTCTGTGATTTAACCATCAAAGAAAAACAAGTGTGCAAACAACGATATTATTTCCAGATGGAAATTATATCGGTAAATCATCAACATATATCTATATATATATTCACATTGCCTTATTTTCTATGTTTAGAAAATATATGTTGTTAACACTGGAAAACGTTTTCCATTTGCTTATTTACAAATCACTACTCTTCCCCAACTATCAGTCCCTGACTGTGAACTAGTATGAGAACAATTCCCTAAGTATAAATCCCGAAGGCCGAAACCAACATCAGATAGACACTTAGAAAACCATTCAATTTACTAATCTCTAGTCAGTTCTAATTTTACTTAACTCTATTTGATTAACTCTGATTGATTAACTCTAACTGGTTAATTCTAACCGATCAACTCTAACTGGTTTTATTTGGTTTGACTAACTCAATTTATTAACTCGACTGACTAATTCAACTCGATTAACCTAACTTGATTTACTTATCTCGATTAACTAAACTAATCACTTTGATTAACTCGACTGATTCACTTTGGTTAACTTAACCAATTCACTTAACTAATTCACTCAGTTTAACCTAACTATTCACTTAACTCCTGTCGAATAAATTATATTCGATAACTCCTCTAACTCTATTCGAATAAACTATATTCGATTAACTCCTTTACTCTATTCGAATAAACTATATTCGATTAACTCCTTTACTCTATTCGAATAAACTATATTCGATTAACTCCTTTGATTTAACTCTAATCGATTAACTCCATCGAATAAACTATATTCGATAACTCCTTTGATTTAACTAATCGATAACTCCTTTCGATTAAACTATAATCGATAACTCCCTTCGATGAAACTAACATCGATACTCCTTTCGATGAAACTAACATCGATTAATTTAACTCGACGAACTTAACTCGACTCACTTATCTCGATAATCTTACTCAAGAACTTAACTACTATCGAATAACTAATATTCGATTTAACTTCATTCGCTTGACTCTAGATCGCAGCGATCACAATGGTTACGCCTGACTCCCTCAGGAAACATCCGACCGCCGTAGGCTATTTACAGCCCTGCGAATTACGCTAGCAGATGTACGAGATGGCAACTTACCCTGAATACTATGTTTGACTAACTCTATCTCAAATAACTATATTTGATAACTTCTACTTCGAATAAGTGGTATTCGATAACTTAACTCGATTATCAACTCGAAAATCTTAACTCGAATCGATTAACTCCAACTGATTAACTTGACTTGCTTAACTCACTGGTTAACTTGACTTACTTAACTCACTGGTTAACTCTATTGAACTGGTTAACTCTACTGAACTGGTTAACTCTACTGAACTGGTTAACTCTACTGAACTGGTTAACTCTATTCAACTAACTCGACTTGACTAACCCCTTTCGAATAGCATATTCGTTTTACTAACTTTCGAATACCATATTCGATTTACTCCCTTCGAATACCATATTCGATTTAACTCCTTTCGAATACCATATTCGATTTACTTTATTCACTATATAAAGATTTCCTTTTTAACAACGTTTTATTCATTTGAAAAGATTTACTTTTAAATAACGGTTCTACACTTTAAAAATTATTTCCTTTTTATAACGTTTTCCTTTTCAAATCTATTTGTAAATGGTTTACAAATATTTCCTTTTCAAATTTATTCTTGAAATATTCTAACTCCTTAAATTCTCTGAAAAATTCGCCATAACCTCCTTTGTATCGGGAGCATCGGGAAAATCCCCAAACCCGCCACACAGGCCTTTCCATTCAAAAAGAAAAAGGTTTGTAATTATTTCCTTTTTGAATATCTCCTATTTATAAATATTCAAATTTATAAACATTTCTTATTTATAAATATTCCACTTTATAAATATTCTATTTTCAATATCACTTTGAAAATCCCCTTATCAACATTTCGGTATGTTATGGTATTCAATCATATCAAATCACAATGTTCAATATCGTCCAAGTACATATAATCGCCCACATATTTTATATCACATCATGTAACAATATATGAAAAACAATAAAATAACTGTTGAGGAATCCAGTCGGATTCCTCCAACCTGTTTCCCTACATCACAGATGTTAGCCAATATAATTAACATCGATTTCACTTCACTGTGAAATATTCTGATAAATAGAATCAACATATAAATATTTAGCGGTTCATATATATATATATATATATATATATATAATTTCTACTAACTGACTAGCAGTTCAATCAAACAGTCAACACACAGTCAAACAGACAATATTTAACAGTTCTAAGAATACGTTGTAAATATAGAACTGTTCAGAGTTAGTGAGATTTACTCACATTTGGACGATCATCATCAATGACGATAACCATCGCTTTATTCAGCTGGACAATTTATTTTGCTATAAATTGTGACTGACTCCAATTGACTCGCGGACAGTTCCATTGTGGAGTGCTCGTCCATACGATCCTGTCGGATCTTGTTTCGTTCAATTCTGATCAAGTACGAGTAAGTTACGTATTTTACAAGATTAGACACTATCTAAAACAATTAACTTAACTAATTTTGAATCCAAGTCTCACCCAACTCTTTAGCCCGGCCCACTACCCAACTAAGCCCACCCGCTCCTATAACCCGTCCTCCTTCTTCCACTTTGCAACGCGACTCCAGTATTTCCCTTTTCACCATTAACCGAACTCCCTTGCCAAACCGTTCCACCATCCCATCACCATTCACCAAACAAACAATACCACCTTCATCTCCTTCCAAATCCGAACAGCCCGGTACCAACCACTCCCCACTCGATCGCCAGCCCATCACCGCGACTTCGAGCAGCCACCGTGAACCACCGACGTTTCTCATCACCAAAACCCACACAAAAAGCACACCAGGTGCGGAATCTCATCCTGAACCCACAAACAACATTAAAAACAAGTATTGATGCTTGTATCTCAGTATTTGTCGAACCCTAGTTCGCATCGTCCGATTTGGCCACTCGGAGAACGAGATCGCACCCAGCAAGAATAACATCAGCGAGAAGCACTTTGGACGCTGGATTCAACGAATTTAGTTTCAGGATTTATAGGAATTTGTGGATTTTGTTTTGGATTTTTTCTTTGGATGAATTTTACAGGAAGAACGAAATAGGAGTGCGGCGCAAATTTTTGATCTGTTGACTTTGGAAGAATGAGAAATTAGGTCTTAAGACATTTGTAAGGGGGGTATATATAGGCCACTAAAATATCTAGATATTTTTATATTAATATTTTAATCTTTTATTTAATCTTTTATTTTTGTTTCTGACTTCTAAAAATCCATGTGATCACACACGATGCCCAAAAATCACGAAACTGGACATGTAGCTAGAGTTCGACATTACGGTCCCAACGAAACTGGTTTCGTCGAATTCCGACTCCGTTTGCTCACACATCGTATTTTTAACTATCGAAATACTGACTGTTTTACACTCTAAAAATCCGTACGGCCACACAGTGACTCTAAAAATCACGAAACTGGAAATCTAACAACTATTTGATATTCTGGATCCAAAACTGGTTTCTTCGAATTGCGACTTCGTTTGCAAAACCAGCTATTTTTAAAGCTCTGGATGACCCATTTAAATATATAAATATATTTAAATATAATTAAATTAAATATAAATAAATTTATATTATCGTATATCTCCACATATGATATCGTACAGCTCCAGAATATCATATCAGAATTTACAGCTTGATATCCAAAATTTCAGAATAAATCGATATTCAATTTATATCGAAAATCCATTTATAACGTAATTAAAGCGTCGCAAATTATAAAGGAATTCCACAGCGACTTTTCTGAAATTTGATTTGGACATAAATTAAAATCTACATGACGAAATCCCGATTTTTCTCTTCCACTAGAAAGATATACTCCACCAGCTCCACACGTTTCTTGTTTCACAGAAATCCAGCTTAAAACGAATCCTGTACATTCATTTGAAGTTCGAATCGCCCATTTACGAACTGTAGCGCCATTTCAAGCTTGATTTTAATTATAATATAATTATACGTTCAAACTGTCGTTGATTGAATATATTCGTCAATATAATTCAACTCTAAGCTGAATTAAATCTAAGGGACGACCCCGTTCACAGAATATTGTGATTCCCAATATTTTTGATTATTTCTGAATTAAATATATTATTTAATTAAATTAATTATTCCATATTATTTAATTAAACTTCTATTTAATTCACTACATCACTATTTATATAATTAAATAAATTAATTATACCCCTGGAAAATGCGGGTCATTACATTCTTCCCCACTTAAAATAATTTCGTCCTCGAAATTGCTAAGTTAGAGGACGACCCTATCTATTTGAATTCCTAAGATTTGTTTACCCCTTGTTTTTGATTTCAACTGAACCAATTAATATCGATTAAAATATTAATTCCTTCCGACTAACTAAAATTTTCAAAAATTCTGAAAATTTTCTAACACTTTAAATTTTCGGAAAATTTCGCCAGCGTCTCCTTTGTACGCCCTATCGGTAAAACCACAACTCGCCTCTCTAGGCCATCTCAAACCCAAAAGAAAATCAAACAGCCAAGCGGCTTGCCAATTCGGCTCATAAATTCCAAACACATATCAAATATAAACTTGTACCTTTTTTGTCGGGCGTTTCATTATCTCATTTCCATCTGTTATCAATTTAGCAGATGCCAATGCCGCCTCAATCAAATTCCAATTAGTTTTAGCACCAACACAACCATTCGCTTATATCCAAGCCAATTATCATTTCAACTAGAGTTTGATTCTCGATTTCAAACTCCTAACTCATCAATACAAGACCATTTCAGAATATTCTCTTATCACCCCAGTTTTACTTAACTTAACAAGTTAAATTTAAATTTTAGAATTTAAATTCCTGTGCTTTTACTTCAAGTAAATTAGAAATCATAATACCAATTCAAAACATTTGATTTCCTGAACACCTTGTTTTCGCAAACAACTTGAAAACAAAACCTTGGTAGTAATCCATCACTTATAACTTGAAAATCACACTGATGATGTGTACACCATCATCAGAATTATTTCCCAGCAATCAATGTGAGTTCAATACTATATTCCTTTTCAAAACTCAAACTTAAACACTTCCATCTTGAATCAGTTCAAAATATCCTTATTAAAACAATTTTAAAACCTCCCAGGATTTTAAAATTCACCTATATCTAATCCAGATTCAATTACAAACACTTATCTGAATTTCCAGTTTTTAATTTCAATTCTGACTTTAATTTCAGATTTAATTCACTTCGTAATACTTATACGAAATTTGATTGGTTATTTTCATAACCGTTTCACTTTTATAATCTTACTCGATTATAATAACAACAAACACATTATAATAATTCCAGTATATATACTACGGGTAAAATTATTTCATTTACCCTCTTTTCAAAACATACCGTGTCGACCCATCGTATTCGAGTGTTTATAAACTCGTACCGATACAGTGGATCAAATTGATCGACCAGAACTCATAAACAACTCAGCCAATGAATCCTCACAATATAAAACCATTTTTATATTAAATACAAATACGCACTCGTATATATACACTCAAACTCAATCTAGGGTATTACTAACCCTATCTCTACCTAGTCACGCCACAGAGCCAAGGTAATTCTTAACTTAAGCTCTGATACCAACTGTAACGACCCGGATTTTCGGTGACTTTGGTTATCGACATAAGCTCGATGTCGATAACCAAAACAGCGAAAAATCCCGGTAATTAATGAAAGAAATTAGAAGGTGAGAATAGATAAGATAGAAACTTAGAATAGAAGAAGAAGAAGAACACAACATCAGAGTAACACGAACCTCACAGCGGAACGAATAACATATAATAGATAACATAACTTTGAAATATAACAGTTATGTATACAATAGCACTTATCAGAGTACAGCACTTACAACACAGCGGAAATAACTATAGCTATATGATCTTGAAGCCTCCTGCTCCAAGCTCTCCAAGTATATCTGTAAAATCCTGACTACTTGACTGCCCGTACAAATTTAGGCACCCAAGAGTTTAGGGAAAACAACAAAGTAAACTCCGGGTCAGTCATGGGACTGGTGTGAGTAAAATAGTTTAACACAGTTTAATATATATATGATATCTCATAAGACCACGCCGGGAATACGGAACGGGTTTTTCCCTTGTGAGAATCCAACATCTTTGACAAGCAATATCATTCTGATATTATAATAATGTCTAAGTACAAATATATATCAATCTAGCAAAAACGCTTTCATCTCACGTTCTACATATATAGTATACAATCAAAATCGCAAGCACGTATTGGATAATGGATTTCCAACTACGATAAGGTATGGAACCACCTTCCGATCAGTGTACTCTAGGAACGATACATTGGAGTTTAACAAGAACATCTTGTAACTCAGCCACACATGACCAACCACTCATTTCGCTTGAGTGTATCGAATGTATATCACCACCGGTTGGGATCAGCAACCGTTCCCGTATATATATGGGACAACATTGATAGATTTAAGAAACAAATGAATATTCTCTAGATAGGTGATTAAACACCCTACTTCGGTGCGACTGACTTAGCCATGCTGCCTGCCCGATTTCTGTCATTTACCGGATGATGAGGCTAGAAGCTACGCTTTATCATTACATCAGATTCACTTAGAATGCTACATTGTCAAATCCATCGAAATCACTAATTGACGCTTATAACAGTTCATTACGTGTCAGCTAAAGAAGTTTCCTTCTCCGCTTCTACTCTTGGTATAGTTGAAGAAATCAATGTACGTGACCTTTTTGGAAATACTCTGTCAGACATTCATTCATACAAGTCATCCTCATTCACTTAGAATGTCACATCATCATACCCGCCAAATCACAAATTGACTTATCCAAAAATAACACGGGTATACAGCTAAGAGAAACGAATTCCTCCGCCACCAAACGTGAATACGTTTGAACAGATCAACTTACGCGATCTATTGGATATACTCTGTCAGACCTTCGTCCATACAAGTTGTCCTGAGACTGGACAAACCGAAGGCACTATTCAGTATATCCATCTTAGTCACTGTTATCTAAGACTTATACAACAGCCCTTGCATTTTACTCCGTCTTCAATTATCTTTGGCATATATGATTCGCAACGCTTATGCCAATACAGAGTGGTTCTTTGGAAAATAATCCAATCGGTCTCTCCATATTAAAACGTTAAAATGATCAAAACTTTGATAGTCTGTGATTTAACCATCAAAGAAAAACAAGTGTGCAAACAACGATATTATTTCCAGATGGAAATTATATCGGTAAATCATCAACATATATCTATATATATATATTCACATTGCCTTATTTTCTATGTTTAGAAAATATATGTTATTAACACTGGAAAACGTTTTCCATTTGCTTATTTACAAATCACTACTCTTCCCCAACTATCAGTCCCTGACTGTGAACTAGTATGAGAACAATTCCCTAAGTATAAATCCCGAAAGCCGAAGCCAACATCAGATAGACACTTAGAAAACCATTCAATTTACTAATCTCTAGTCAGTTCTAATTTTACTTAACTCTATTTGATTAACTCTGATTGATTAACTCTAACTGGTTAATTCTAACCGATCAACTCTAACTGGTTTTACTTGGTTTGACTAACTCAATTTATTAACTCGATTGACTAATTCAACTCGATTAACCTAACTTGATTTACTTATCTCGATTAACTAAACTAATCACTTTGATTAACTCGACTAATTCACTTTGGTTAACTTAACCAATTCACTTAACTAATTCACTTAGTTTAACCTAACTATTCACTTAACTCCTGTCGAATAAACAATATTCGATAACTCCTCTAACTCTATTCGAATAAACTATATTCGATTAACTCCTTTACTCTATTCAAATAAACTATATTCGATTAACTCCTTTACTCTATTCGATTAACTCCTTTGATTTAACTCTAATCGATTAACTCCATCGAATAAACTATATTCGGTAACTCCTTTGATTTAACTAATCGATAACTCCTTTTGATTAAACTATAATCGATAACTCCCTTCGATGAAACTAACATCGATACTCCTTTCGATGAAACTAACATTGATACTCCTTTCGATGAAACTAACATCGATACTCCTTTCGATGAAACTAACATCGATTAATTTAACTCGACGAACTTAACTCGACTCACTTATCTCGATAATCTAACTCAAGAACTTAACTCCTATCGAATAACTAATATTCGATTTAGCTTCATTCGCTTGACTCTAGATCGCAGCGATCACAATGGTTACGCCTGACTCCCTCAGGAAACATCCGACCGCCGTAGGCTATTTACAGCCCTGCGAATTACGCTAGCAGTCGTACGAGATGGCAACTTACCCTGAATACTATGTTTGACTAACTCTATCTCAAATAACTATATTTGATAACTTCTACTTCGAATAAGTGGTATTCGATAACTTAACTCGATTATCAACTCGAAAATCTTAACTCGAATCGATTAACTCCAACTGATTAACTTGACTTACTTAACTCACTGGTTAACTTGACTTACTTAACTCACTGGTTAACTCTATTGAACTGGTTAACTCTACTGAACTGGTTAACTCTACTGAACTGGTTAACTCTACTGAACTGGTTAACTCTATTCAACTAACTCGACTTGACTAACCCCTTTCGAATAGCATATTCGTTTTACTAACTTTCGAATACCATATTCGATTTACTCCCTTCGAATACCATATTCGATTTAACTCCTTTCGAATACCATATTCGATTTACTTTATTCACTTTATAAAGATTTCCTTTTTAACAACGTTTTATTCATTTGAAAAGATTTACTTTTAAATAACGGTTCTACACTTTAAAAATGATTTCCTTTTTATAACGTTTTCCTTTTCAATTCTATTTGTAAATGGTTTACAAATATTTCCTTTTCAAATTTATTCTTGAAATATTCTAACTCCTTAAATTCTCGGAAAAATTCGCCATAACCTCCTTTGTATCGGGAGCATCGGGAAAATCCCCAAACCCGCCACACAGGCCTTTCCATTCAAAAAGAAAATGGTTTGTAATTATTTCCTTTTTGAATATCTCCTATTTATAAATATTCAAATTTATAAACATTTCTTATTTATAAATATTCTACTTTATAAATATTCTATTTTCAATATCACTTTGGAAATCCCCTTATCAACATTTCAGTATGTTATGGTATTCAATCATATCAAATCACGATGTTCAATATCGTCCAAGTACATATAATCGCCCACAGATTTTATATCACATCATATAACAATATATGAAAAACAATAAAATAACTGTTGAGGAATCCAGTCGAATTCCTCCAACCTGTTTCCCTACATCACAGATGTTAGCCAATATAATTAACATCGATTTCACTTCACTGTGAAATATTCTGATAAACAGAATCAACATATAAATATTTAGCGGTTCATATATATATATATATATAATTTCTACTAACTGACTAGCAGTTCAATCAAACAGTCAACACACAGTCAAACAGACAATATTTAACAGTTCTAAGAATACGTTGTAAATATAGAACTGTTAAGAGTTGGTGAGATTTACTCACATTTGGACGATCATCGTCAATGACGATAACCATCGCTTTATTCAGCTGGACAATTTATTTTGCTATAAATTGTGACTGACTCCAATTGACTTGCGGATAGTTCCATTGTGGAGTGCTTGTCCATACGATCCTGTCAGATCTTGTTTCGTTCAATTCTGATCAAGTACGAGTAAGTTACGTATTTTACAAGATTAGACACTATCTAAAACAATTAAACTTAACAAATTTTGAATCCAAGTCTCACCCAACTCTTTAGCCCGGCCCACTACCCAACTAAGCCCACCTGCTCCTATAACCTGTCTTCCTTCTTCCACTTTGCAACGCGACTCCAGTATCTCCCTTTTCACCATTAACCGAACTCCCTTCCCAAACTGTTCCACCATCCCATCACCGTTCACCAAACAAACAATACCACCTTCATCTCCTTCCAAATCCGAACAGCCCGGTACCAATCACTCCCCACTCGATCGCCAGCCCATCACCACGACTTCGAGCAGCCACCGTGAACCACCGACGTTTCTCATCACCGAAACCCACACAAAAAGCACACCAGGTGCGGAATCTCATCCTGAACCCACAAACAACATTAAAAACAAGTATTGATGCTTGTATCTCAGTATTTGTCGAACCCTAGTTCGCATCGTCCGATTTGGCCACTCGGAGAACGAGATCGCACCCAGCAAGAATAGCATCAGCGTGAAGCTCTTTGGACGTTGGATTCAACGAATTTAGTTTCAGGATTTATAGGAATTTGTGGGTTTTATTTTGGATTTTTTCTTTGGATGAATTTTATTGGAAGAACGAAATAGGAGTGCGGCGCAAATTTTTGATCTGTTGACTTTGGAAGAATGAGAAATTAGGTCTTAAGAAATTTGTAAGGGGGGTATATATAGGCCACTAAAATATCTAGATATTTTTATATTAATATTTTAATCTTTTATTTAATCTTTTATTTTCGTTTCTGACTTCTAAAAATCCGTGTGATCACACACGATGCCCAAAAATCACGAAACTGGACATGTAGCTAGAGTTCGACATTACGGTCCCAACGAAACTGGTTTATTCGAATTCCGACTCCGTTTGCTCACACAGCGTATTTTTAACTGTCGAAATACTGACTGTTTTACACTCTAAAAATCCGTACGGCCACACAGTGACTCTAAAAATCACGAAACTGGAAATCTAACAACTATTTGATATTGCGGATCCAACAAAACTGGTTTCGTCGAATTCCGACTTCGTTTGCAAAACCGGCTATTTTTAAAGCTCTGGATGACCCATTTAAATATATAAATATATTTAAATATAATTAAATTAAATATAAATAAATTTATATTATCGTATATCTCCACATATGATATCGTACAGCTCTAGAATAGCATATCAAAATTTACAGCTTGATATCCAGAATTTCAGAATAAATCAATATTCAATTTATATCGAAAATCCATTTATAACGTAATTAAAGCGTCGCAAATTATAAAGGAATTCCACAGCGACTTTTCTGAAATTTGATTTGGACATAAATCAAAATCTACACGATGAAATCTTGATTTTTCTCTTCCACTTGAAAGATATACTCCACCAGCTCCACACGTTTCTTGTTTCACAGAAATCCGGCTTAAAACGAATCCTGTACATTCATTTGAAGTTCGAATCGCCCATTTACAAACTACAGCGCCATTTCAAGCTCGATTTTAATTATAATATAATTATACGTTCAAACTGTCGTTGATTGAATATATTTGTCAATATAATTCAACTCTAAGCTGAATTAAATCTAAGGGACAACCCCGTTCACAGAATATTTTGATTCCCAATATTTTTGATTATTTCTGAATTAAATATATTATTTAATTATTTAATTAAATTAATTATTCCATATTATTTGATTAAACCTCTATTTAATTCACTACATCACTATTTATATAATTAAATAACTTAATTATTCCCCTGGAAAATGCGGGTCATTACACGCACCTTACCGAAGTAATCATTTGTTTAATTTCCCAACCCCAACCTATTCATCCCATGGAGAAAATCTAGTGATACTCCATATCTAACACCACAGTGTTATCGGTAAATATTAATTACCATTTCACGTTCAAATCTAATTAAAGATTTAACTATCGCTTTGGAGCAAAACTGGTGATACTCCATTCTCGATCATTTCAATCTAATTAAAGATTCATTAAAACTCCACTTAGTTTTAATCTTCCCAAAAATCAATATTAATGATTATTTAACTTGGGAAATCATATCCTGACTTTAACTGGGTTAAAGAACCAATGTCATTTAAAACACGGTTCACGATAAACCCAAAATCACATTCTATTCCATCAGTCTCTAACCGTAAATTAGTAAGAGAACAATTCCCTAAGTATTAATCCCGAAGGCCGAAACCAACATCAGATCAATACCCAGGAAACCATTCAACTTAACTAATCTCCAGTTAGTTTCTAATTTTCTTAACTCCATTGGGTTTAAGAACAATATTATTAAAGATACCATTCATGACAAACCCAAAATCCAATTTGATATTAAATACAAGGCTCTGAATAGAAAATATATGGCTTATATTCAATATCAAATTCTCAAATCATCAAGTATCGTATTGGAATAACGATATGTATATCTTCCAAATTCCTCCACAATACCCGTATAATCATGAAATCCCATATCGAAATACTCCGAAGATAATTTTGATTCAAATCCATTAAAATTCATATATTGGAAATTCTGGTTATATTAAAACCCATTCTCAATCCAATTTATTTATTTAAAAATAATTGGGTTATAATTCTAGTTAGTAACTAGTTCATTTTGATAAAAATATATTTTTATCTTTTCAAATATGGAATTTTTCATTCCAATTCTTTCCAAATCATTTATTATGATTTTACCCAAATTATTGCTATTTTTAATAATTTTATCAAGGCTCGTACAGTCGATTTCCATAAACGGCCATCGAATTGCACTTACAGCGACCTTTTCCAAATTTTATTTGGACATAATTCTAGATCCAATTGTTATATTTTCAATTTCTTACATTCGTTGAAAATCTCTTTTCGATACGAACCCAACGGTCCCGGTTTCAGGAGAATCCGACGGTCGGATCTCCCGTAACGTAAATTCAAAGTCAATGGTCGAAATTCACGAACGGTCACGGCGCGTTCTATTCAGGCCATTTAATATATATAATATATATATTATATATATTTCCTTGATATCCATTCAAAACATATTTAATAAATCGTTTTAAATTCATTTAAAAAACGCAACTTCATATTCAATTTTAAATCAAAATTGAATATTCCATATCATTAATATATAAATGATAATATCTTCAAACATCAGATTTTGAAATCACTTCCTTTTCGATATTCAATAAAAAATTGAATAAAATCAATATTAATATTGTTCGCGTCTAAATGGTGCATCTCCAATCGACACGACTTTATATATTTCTATATTTTCGTGTCCATCCAAAATCGGACATCAAAAATCAGATTTTGACCCTTTAGTAAATATTATTTTAAAATATTCGTTATTCTAAAATATTCATTCTTTTTGAATTGGAACTAGACACAGTCAATTACAATATAATGTCATTATATGGATTTCACACAACAAATGTGTATAACAACAATAATAAATAATCAACCATCATCCAGAGTGCATTCTACACTGCATAAGCATTAAATATAAATATTTAACGCTTACAACAGCCTGTCAACCAATTGATTGACATACAGCTAATTATTGGGACTAGTATATGTCATATATCAACCCAATACCCGTGCAGGGTTTCAATCCACAAACACTGAATATTATTTGTGCAGTTGGGCGATGTGTAAAATATATCATCCCAATCAATATCAGTCAAATGGGTGTACATAAACAAATCATCCGGTTTGTAAATGAATATTTATTTTCATTCATATACTCGTTAAAAATTATATTTTTAACGATAAAATATTTTATTCAACATATGAATATTTTACACCGTTCAGTTATACAATAAAAATGATATTTTTATTATTCTAATATATTTTAGAAAAATTCGACAGCATAACGGCGGGATAAGGTCTAGCCTTATACCTTGCCTAATAATGGCGCACGTCCTACACAAACCAAATTATATCAATTCGTTTCACAACCCAAACCAATATTCCAACAAATACATCAATCAACACAAACAACCATACAAGTCCTCCATGGTCTGTGCATGATGGGGAATAGTTCATATATGCAGTTATGGAATAAATAACTGTATAAGAAATTTTAGTGAGAATGAGTTCTCACCTTTGGGATCCACTCCATCATTCTTTAGCGGACGATGGTTTGGATTTACCCGACATTCCAACTCCATCTTTCCACGCTGTTCATAAATAAAAATCACAATTTTATTTCAACGCTATATGGATAAAATTCACACTTTTATCACTTCGCTATATTTATAAAAATCAAATTTTTATAGCGCTAAAAATCGTATTTTTATATAGCTAAAATCAAATATTTTCGCTACAGCATATATAAAAACCATATTTTCATGTTAATACCGTTCATATAAAAACCACATTTTTTATGTTATCGCTTCCTGTATAAAGATCTCATCTTTATAAATTTATAAAAATATTATCTTAATATATTTATAAAAATCTAATCTTTTTGTTGTTATTCATACGATAAAAATTATATTTTTACATAACAAAAACCATATTTTTATATTGCTTTTTCATATATAAAAATCATATTTTTATCTTACCAATTAAACAATAAAAATCTTATTTTTACCTGGCCTTCAAGATGATAAAAATCGTATCTTTTTATGTTTAAAAACTTATCTTTTCATATTTAAAAATATACTCTTTTCATATTTAAAAATACGATCTTTTCATTTCTAAAAATACCATCTTTTCATTTTTAAATCTTTTCATATTATAAAAATAATAGCGTTATATACATTAAAAATATAATCTTTATCATTCATTCATTTCATTACATAAAAGAATCGAAATAAAATAAATAATATAAAAACTTACTTCGCGTTCGATTTTCCAGAGGAGGGGGGGTTGTGTTGGTGGTCGCGGTCCGTCAGGGAAGTTGAGGTGGAGGCGCTACAGGCGGTGGGGCCTAGCAAGGCGGCGGCTATAGGGTTTGGTAGTGGGAAGTTTAATTTGGGCGTGGCTTCCATTTAAAGGGAGGGAGAGAGAATCGAAGAAATGGGGGGGGGGGGGAGGTGGGCTGTGGAGACCGCCAGCGGCGACGGAGCAAGGGGGCGCTCCGTTGATGGGCGGCGGAAGTGCGAAGCTGCGGATCGACGAGGTCTGGATCGACGTTTTTTTCTTCTTCTGTTTTTTCTGTTCTAAAATGAACGGTATTGAGGAAAGGGGATAAGGGCTTTACATAAATATAATAATATACATATTTTTTTATTTAATTTATTTCTAAAAAGTTGAGTTTTCATCCTATCTCCGAATCGAACCCAACGACAGTCGCCCCTAGCCTAATACCCTCATTCCGAACACAATGGTATATGTTTCGTCAACCGATTCGACTGTTTCAATCAGTTTTCCTTTAAATTAAAATATAAATAAATTTATATTTAATTTAAACGCACATTTCAATTTACCAGGGCCACATACTGACCCCGAAAATTCCAAAAAAAATATTTCTAGCTTCGTATTGACGATACTGTCCTAACAAAACTAATTTCATCAAATTCAGAGACCGTTTGAAAAATGGCCATTTTCTGGTCGATCCAAATTGAATGAAACTGTTCAAACACGTTTTCTTTTGCCACGCTCACATATTGATTCCAAAAATTATGAAAATTGGAATCTAGCAATAATTTTACATTCCGGATCCAACAAAAGTGGTCTCATTGAAAATGGACATCGTTTGCAAAATGGCCATTTTTAAGGGCTATATTTCCATAGCGACTATTCTAAATTTTCAACTGGGCATAACTTTTTATTCCCACTATGAAATTTCAATTTTTCGGATTCATTGGAAATATATTTACAAATAGATCCTAATATTTTTGGTTTCACTAAAATCCGGTTTATTTTAAATCCTGTACATTCATTTGAATTTTGAAATCGAATTTACAAACTACCGCGCCATTTCCAATTCCTTTTATAATTAAAATAAATATTTATATTCTAATTTCGATTTATATAAATATATACGTTCTAATTCTATTCAAAATAAATTTCTTTTCGTAGTTATTTAAAATAAATCATTTTAAATATTCAAAATTGCAACAACAAAAAATGGTTCTGATTCTCCGGGTTGTTACAATCTCCCCCACTTAAAATCTTCTCGTCCTCGAAAAGAAACGGAGCTGAAAGTTGTTTTACTAATCAACTCAATTTTCAGTTTGGCGTTCATTCTTCAACTTTTAAGTTTCTAAGAATTTTCCAAATCTTCAAAAATTTGGCTAATACCCTAAATTTTCGAAAAATTTCGCCATAACCTCCTTTGTATGGGGAACATCGGGAAAATCCCCAAACCGCCACACAGGCCCTCCCATCTCAAAAAGAAAAAACCAAGCGACTAGCCAATCGGCTCATAAAATCATCCAAACCCAATAAATTAGTAAACATGTACCTATTTGTCGATCATACAATTCTATTTCCTCTACGCTAGCCTCCTTGCTATGACCGGTTCAACGTATATACATGTATATGCATGCATTTTCAACCAATTTTCAACTCAGTTCAATATTCGACACAATTTGGCTTAATGGTTCAAAATTTTAATTAATCAAACCAATAATCATACAACACAACCTGCAATCAATTAGTTGATTATCGTTTCAAATTCATAATTTTGATATATATATACAGAAAATCATATTTTTGATGCTAATTCACAACAATATATCCTATCTAGTTTTGGGTCTCACACAAGTAAATTGAAAATATATAGAAATCCCACTTTCGAAACTCGAACATAAATGCTGATGATGCTATAGCGATCATCAGAACCATCTCCGGGCAACTGGAGTGTAATTCTATATCTATCCAGTATATTAAAACTTCGAATATACGTTCACGACGCGTATATGCAAAATCTTTATATATTGGATTGTCCAAAATCAATATAAATAATATTCAAATACATACAATAAGATTTAAATTTTCAAAACAAAATTTGTTTTCTTTTTTATTTTAAAAATAACACTTTTCCGGCTCATTCTAGGATACTGCTGATCCCATCTCTAACGAGCCATTCTTATTGGATATTACTTATCCAATCTCTGATGAATTCTTTCGTTTGGTTCTAATGTGCCTTGTTCTCGAGCTCTGTAAACCAAAGCTCTGATACCAAATATAATAACCCGAACTTCCCCGTAAAGGAAAACCCGGATTGAGTTGTGAACACGATAAATCAGAACACAAATAGAAGAACATTTCATTGCTTATTACAACAGTTTACATCAGAGTACAAGAATATACAGAGTATGAACAAATAATATACATTTGATAAATATCAGAGATGTACAAATTACGTTTAAATACATAGCAGCGGTAAAATAATACAAATCACAACTGAAAGGAATATATGGATATAGAGCTTTCTGAATATCAATCTAGCTGTAAACCAGGATCCTACAAATATAAATCTGCAAAACCAAAACTACTAGCTGCCTATGTGGAAAATAGGGGCACCCAGAGTTTAGGTTAAAACAATAAACTCCAGGTCAGTCATGTGACTGGTATGAGAACACAAACGATTATTAATTTGATTTTAAAGTTAGGTAAATCGAGGGACCACGCCGTATAACACGGAACGGGTTTACCCCCAAGAATACCAGTGCATAAAACAAACATCGCAATGCTAAATAAAGAACAATGAAGCTATTATAAGACTCAGGTCCCATCACATAATGCAACGCAAGCCGGAGGATAGAGTTTTTACCTTATAATAGCCAAAAATGTTTGGTACGTGAAATTTCTTATTTTACTATTACTATAAGTGTATAGTGTCAAAACAATTTCAAATATAAATGTATCAATCATAGACGGCATGAGTGCCCCATCCCACTATGTCGCCATACTAGGCTCTACAATCTAAACGGCAAAATGTCATATTGGAAGTTGGATTTCCATCTGTGAACCAAGGCAAGGGATCGTCCTTACCGCTTCGAGACTCTCTAGCCCGAGCCTCAGGCAAGCGCGTAGACAAGCCTTGGATCATCAGGGCCGGCCCACTCGATGTGGATTAAAATGCCTAAACACTATGTTTCCCCGCCCTATGGGGCGTAAAATTGGTCTGTATAAAGACCATACCATCCATCGGCCCCGCAGTGCCGATATATCCGAGGTGCCTCCCTATCCATCATCCACATAAGTAAAACATCTGGGCGTGCAAAATCCAGACACCACCCCTAGCTAGAAGGAAACGCATGTCCTCCCTGATGTCCTCTCTCATTTCTGGTTCACACCGGGGTGTGAGGCTCACGAATTAACGCTACACAAAGCTATGCTATATTAAACCCGTGCTTTGATAATCAACCACAAGACTCTGCTTTTAAACAGAAGCCTTGATCATTTGCATCTCAGCATGCCACATAGGCAATTCATGTTATGCAACCGATGTCTATCAATCACACAGATGAAATCCGATGTCAGACACACATCCATTTACAAGTTAGTTCTGGGTCTGAACGAAACCGGAGGCACCTTATTCCCCATCCCATATGTCCAATACAGGAACGAGGCCCTCGCATATCCGGTCGATCTCCAAGTACGTCTGGAACGATCACCACTTATTACCTCGTTTTGGGTGTACAGCACAATCAAGACATCAATAATCATCCAAACGATGTGAAGACCTCTGGTCTTCAACCACCGTCTTCATCGTCGACTAATCGTCGTATCAGTTATTCAGAATGGGATTAACCCGATCTTTCCGAATAACTTGCATATTTTATAAACAATTGTTACAAAAACACAACATACGCCTCATTCCAATCCAGAATATTCTTTTATTCAAATATTCTTTTCATAATTTTAAACCATATTAAGGTTTATCCAAACTAGTCAGGATTAGCGCACCTTACCGAAGTAATCATTTGTTTAATTTCCCAATCCCAACCTATTCATCCCATGGAGCAAAACCGGTGATACTCCATATCTAACACCACGGTGTTATCGGTAAATATTAATTTCCATTTCACATTCAAATCTAATAAAATATTTAACTATCGCTTTGGAGCAAAACTGGTGATATTCCATTCTCAATCATTTCAATCTAATTAAAGATTCATTAAAACTCCACTTAGTTTTAATCTTCCCAAAAATCAATATTAATGATTATTTAACTTGGGTAATCATATCTTGACTTTAACTGGGTTAAAGAACCAATGTCATTTAAAACACGGTTCACGATAAACCCAAAATCACATTCCATTCCATCATTCTCTAACCGTAAATTAGTAAGAGAACAATTCCCTAAGTATTAATCCCGAAGGCCGAAGCCAACATCAGATCAATACCCAGGAAACCAATCAACTTAACTAATCTCCAGTTAGTTTCTAATTTTCTTAACTCAATTGAGTTTAAGAACAATATTATTGAAGATACCATTCACGACAAACCCAAAATCCAATTTTATATTAAATACAAGGCTCTGAATAGAAAATATATGGCTTATATTCAATATCAAATTCTCAAATCATCAAATATCGTATTGGAATAATGATATGTATATCTTCCAAATTCCTCCACAATACCCGTATAATCACGAAATCCCATATCGAAATACTCCGAAGATAATTTCGATTCAAATCCATTCAAATTCATATATTGGAAATTCCGGTTATATTAAAATCCATTCTCAATCCAATTTATTTATTTAAAAATAATTGGGTTATAATTCTAGTTAGTAACTAGTTCATTTTGATAAAAATATATTTTTATCTTTTCAAATATGGAATTTTTCATTCCAATTCTTTCCAAATCATTTATTATGATTTTACCCAAATTATTGCTATTTTTAATAATTTTATCAAGGCTCGTACAGTCGATTTCCATAAACGGCCATCGAATTGCACTTACAGCGACCTTTTCCAAATTTTATTTGGACATAATTCCAGATCCAATTGTTATATTTTCAATTTCTTACATTCGTTGAAAAGCTCTTTTCGATACGAACCCAACGGTCCCGGTTTCAGGAGAATCCGACGGTCGGATCTCCCGTAACGTCAATTCAAAGTCAATGGTCGAAATTCACGAACGGTCGCGGCGCGTTCTATTCAGGCCATTTAATATATATAATATATATATTATATATATTTCCTTGATATCCATTAAAACATATTTAATAAATCGTTTTAAATTCGTTTAAAAACGCAACTTCATATTCAATTTTAAATCAAAATTGAATATTCCATATCATTAATATATAAATGATAATATTTTCAAACATCAGATTTTGAAATCACTTCCTTTTCGATATTCAATATAAAAATGAATAAAATCAATATTAATATCGTTCGCGTCTAAATGGCGCATCTCTAATCGACACGACTTTATATATTTCTATATTTTCGTGTCCATCCAAAATCGGACATCAAAAATCAGATTTTGACCCTTTATTGAATATTATTTTATAATATTCATTCTTTCTGAACTGGAACCAGACGTAGTCAATTACAATATAATGTCATTATATGGATTTCACACAACAAATGTGTATAACAACAATAATAAACAATCAACCATCATCCAGACTGCATTCTACACTGCATAAGCATTAAATATAAATATTTAACGCTTACAACAGCCTGTCAACCAATTGATTGACATACAGCTAATTATTGGGACTAGTGTATGTCATATATCATCCCAATACCCGTGTGGGGTTTCAATCCACAAACACTAAATATTATTTGAGCAGTTGGGCGATGTGTAAAATATATCGTCTCAATCAGTATCAGTCAAATGGGTGTACATAAACAAATCATCCGATTTGTAAATGAATATTTATTTTCATTCATATACTCGTTAAAAATTATATTTTTAACGATAAAATATTTTATTCAACATATGAATATTTTACACCGTTCAGTTATATAATAAAAATGATATTTTTATTGTTCTAAAATATTTTAGGAAATTTCGACGGCATAACGGCGCGATACTAGAACGGGGATAAAGTCTAGCCTTATCCCTTGCCTGATAATGGCGCACGTCCTACACAAACCAAATTATATCAATTCGTTTCACACCCCAAACCAATATTCCAACAAATACATCAATCAACACAAACAACCATACAAGTCGTCCATGGTCTGTGGACGACGGGGTATAGTTCTTATATGCAGTTATAGAATAAACAACTGTATAAGAAATTCTAGTAAGAAGGAGTTCTCACCTTTGGGATCCACTCCATCATTCTTTAGCGGACGATGGTTTGGATTTACCTGACATTCCAACTCCATCTTTCCACGCTGTTCATAAATAAAAATCACATTTTTATTTCAACGCTATATGGATAAAAATCACATTTTTATCACTTCTCTATATTTATAAAAATCAAATTTTTATAGCACTAAAAACCAAATTTTAATATAACTAAAATCAAATCTTTTCGCTACATCATATATAAAAACCATATTTTTATGTTAATACCGTTCATATAAAAGCCACATTTTTATGTTATCGCTTCCTGTATAAATAACTCATCATTATAAATTTATAAAAAATCTTACCTTAATATATTTATAAAAATCTGATCTTTTTGTTGTTATTCATATGATAAAAATTATACTTTTACATAACAAAAACCATATTTTTATATTGCTTTTTCATATATAAAAATCATATCTTACCAATTAAACAATAAAAATCTTATTTTTATCTCGCCTTCAAGATGATAAAAATCGTATCTTTTTATGTTAAAAATCTTATCTTTTCATATTTAAAAATACACTCTTTTCATATTTAAAAATACGATCTTTTCATTTCTAAAAATACCATCTTTTCATTTTTAAATCTTTTCATATTATAAAAATAATAGCGTTATATACATTAAAAATATAATCTTTATCATTCATACATTTCATCACATAAAAGAATCGAAATAAAATAAATAATATAAAAACTTACTTCGCGTTCGATTTTCCGTAGGAGGGGGGTTGTGTTGGTGGTCGTCGTCCGTCAGGGAGGTGGTGGTGGAGGCGCTACAGGCGGTGGGGTCCAACAGGGCGGCGACTCTAGGGTTTGGCAGTGGGAGGTTTAATTTGGGCGTGGCTTCCATTTAAAGGGAGGGAGAGAGAATCAAAGAAAGGGGAGGCTGTGGAGACCGCCAGCGGCGACGGAGCAAGGGGGCGCTCCGTTGATGGGCAGCGGAAGTGGGGAGCGGCAGATCGACGAGGTCTGGATCGACGTTTTTTCTTCTTCTGTTTTTTCTATTCTAAAATAATCGATATTGAGGAAAGGGGGATAAGATCTTTGCATAAATATAATAATATACATATTTTTTTATTTAATTTATTTCTAAAAAGTTGAGATTTCATCTCCGAATCGAACCCAACGACTGTCACCGCTAGCCAAATACCCCTATTCTGAACACAATGGGATATGTTTCGTAAGCCGATTCGACTGTTTCTATCAGTTTTCATTTAAATTAAAATTTAAATCAATTTATATTTAATTTAAATGCACATTTCAATTTACCGGGGCCACATACTGACCCCGAAAATTCCAGAAAAATTTTTCTAGCTTCGTATTGATGATACGGTCCTAACGAAACTAAATTCGTCAAATTCAGAGACCGTTTGAAAAATGGCCATTTTCTGGTCGATCCAAATTAACTGAAACTGTTCAAACACGTTTTCTTTTGCCATGCTCACATATTGATTCCAAAAATTATGAAAATTGGAATTTAGCAATAATTTGGCATTCCAGATCCAACAAAAGTAGTCTCGTTGAAAACGGAGGTCGTTTGCAAAATAGCCATTTTTAAGGGCTATATTTCCATAGCGACTATTCTGAATTTTCAACTAGGCATAACTTTTTATTCCCGCTATAAAATTTCAATTTTTCGGATTCGTTGGAAATATATTTTCAAATAGATCCTAATATTTTTGGTTTCACTAAAATCCGGTTTATTTTGAATCCTGTAAATTCATTTGAAATTTGAAATCGAATTTTCAAACTACCGCGCCATTTCCAATTCCTTTTATAATTAAAATAAATATTTATATTCTAATTTCGATTTATATAGATATATACGTTCTAATTCTTGTCAAAATAAATTTCTTGTTGTAATTATTTAAAATAAATCATTTTAAATATTCAAAATTCATCAAAATTGCCTGAATAAAATTTTTAAATTAGTTCTGACTTTCTGGGTTGTTACAAATATATATCTTTAACTATTTTAAGTTGATGGTGATCATGGTAATTAAATAATGGCAAATATGACTCCTAGCTTCCACCGTATATAATCAGGTAGTTTAATATTAATAGTCATTTAATATCTGATGTTTAAGTATTTGTTAATTTATGAAACCTATAGAAATAAAATTTAATATCATATGTTATAATCAGCAACTAGAAAGTTGTATTCATGTGATATATGTCGTTAAGAAAGAACCATGTTTGATGCAATTTAGCAATATAAACCCAAATGAGCTCTGGCATGGCCACCGCCCATTGCATTACACCAATGAGTTCAGGCAAAGCCCCCACTAGCCAATGTAGTGTTGAAAACATTCAAACCACAGACCGTCTCACCAAAAGATAATGTACTCGGGAGTGTGATCGACCACTTACCATGAAGATAGATTTCCAATCTCTCACCACTATTACTTTCCATCAATAAACAAAATCACTCTCTCCACCCCGTGCCACCTCGTGCCACCCCATGGCACCTAGCAACTCAACAAGCGAATTAAGTTCGAGCAATGCTCGAACTTCCCAACCGGCAATGCTTTAGTAAACATGTCCGCCGCGTTATCCTTTGTGTGCACTTTCCGAAGGTATACTAGTTTACCCTAATCCATGGCAACAAGAAATGACTCCCTCTCCTCAATAAGCTTGGTCCGTGAGATAAACGCAATTTCTCCACCAAATGGATAACACTTTGGCTATCACATCGAACATCAACACTCTCATGTTCGAAACCCAAGTCACACAACAATCGCTTCAAGTAGAGTGCCTCCTTGTCCGCTTCCACAGCGACAATCAACTCCGCCTCCGTAGTGGATAAAGAAACTACGGTTTGCAATCACGATCTCCAACTAATGGTTGTCCCGCCAAGTGTGAAGACATACCCGGAAGTTGATTTCCTCCGATCCCTGTCACCGGCATAGTCCGAGTCACAATAACCAACCTACTTGCAACTCCTATCATCAATACCGCCAAAGACAAGTCCATGAGATGTTGTGCCTTTCAAGTATCTCATAATAGCCTTCACGGATTCCCAATGCGATTTTCTTGGATTAGCCATATACCGACTAACCACCTCGACGACATTTGCAATATCAAGCCTTGTACACACCATTGCGTACATCAAACTACCAACCGCACTTGCATATGGCACCTTTGCCATATAAGGTTTGTCTTTATCCCCGATAGGTGATCCCTTATCTGAAAGCTTCATATGCAAAGGTAAAGGCGTATTTAATGCCTTTGCATCCTCCATGCTAAACCGACCAAGCACTTTCTTTATGTATTCCTTTTGAGTCAATCTTAACTCAAAATGCTTTCGGTCCCTTCTAATTTCCATGCCCAAAATTTTTCTTGCTTCTCCAAGGTCCTTCATATCGAATTCCGATTTCAAAAGCATCTTTAACTTGTTGATTTCATTTTGATCCTTGGAAGCAATGAGCATATCGTCCACATACAAGAGTAAATACACCCAAAAATCATTTCCCAACCTCTTGAAATATATGCAAGCATCCTTGATGCTTCGATGGAAGCCACTTTCAAACATGAAATGATCGAATCTCTAGTACCATTGTCTAGGCGATTGCTGTAACCCATATAGTGATTACTTCTACTTGCAAACCATATTAGACTTACCATCTACAACAAACCCTTCGGGTTGCTCCATGTAGATGTCTTCATCCAAGTCTCCATGCAAGAAGGCGGTTTTCACATCAAGTTGCTCCAACTCCAAGTCATGGATAGCAACTATGGCTAGTAAAACCCGGATAGATGTATAACGAACCACCGGTGCAAACTTTTCATCATACTCATTTCCTTTCCTTTATGAGAACCCCTTTGCCACTAACCTTGCTTTGTACCTTCCATCATCCTTCACCTTGTAAATCCATTTGCATCCTATAGCACAGTTTCCTTGAGGAAGTGGAACCAACTCCCAAGTTCGGTTCTTCATAAGCGATTGCATCTCTTCCTCCATGGCGCAAATCCACTTCGAGCTCTCTCTCGACTCCATGACGTCGTCAAGGTCATCGGCTCATCTTGGACTACATTGAGAGCATAATCCAAATGATCACAAAAGCTAAGGTAGTTCCAATCACCATATCTTTCGGGAGGCCTTATTGCACGTCGACCAACCCGAGTAGCAATACTATCACCCAAACCCCTTTCGGCTCCACCTTGAGTTGAAACTTCTCTAGTATCATGTACATCACCAACATCACTAGAGGAACCATGTGGACTATGTGATGTTTCACCAACTGCTTCAACCCCACGAGCTTCTTCAACTCTACTACCACTTGGACAGAATGTGGGAATGACTTCCTTCTCTTTTTATTCACCATGAACCAAATCCGGAATGTCCGATGAGCTCTCATTCACCTTGAATAAAACCGACTCATCAAAAGTGACATGACGAGAATTAACAACCTTCTTCGTTTCCGAATTCCAAATCCGATAGCCTTTCACGCCATCCGTGAAACCAAGAAAGACCCCTTTGAATGCTGTAGCTCCAAGCTTATCATTCCCCGGATCATGCACATAAACCGGGCTACCAAACACACGAAGATATCTCAAGTCAACACTCTTCCCTTTCCACACTTCCTCCGGAATTTTGTTAGCAATGGCCGAGCACAAAATTCGATTCACAATATGCACCGTGGTTGACAAAGCTTCGGCCCAAAATCCCTTAGACAAACCAGATGTCAATCTCAAGCATCGAGCTTTCTCAAGTAGAGTTCGGTTCATTCTCTCCGCTACTCCATTAGATTGCGGATCTCCCGGCATAGTAAAATGTCTCCGGATTCCGTGATGCTTACAATACTCCAAGAATTCACGCGATACATATTCACCGCCATTGTCGGTCCTTAACACCTTCAAAGTCTTGCCACTCTCATTCTCAACAAGAGCCTTCCACACTTTGAACTTACCAAATGCCTCCGACTTGGCCCCCATTACATACACCCATACCTTGCGAGACAAATCATCAATGAAAGAGATGTAATACCTTGCTCCTCCCAAAGAAGCAACCGGTGTCGGTCCCCAAACATCCAAATGAACATACTCAAGAACCTCCTTTGAGTCATGCTTGCCTTCATCGAATGATACCCTTGTTTGCTTCCCCATGACACATTCCTCGCAAAACTCTAGTTTGTTGAAACTCTCACCCTCGATCATCTCCCGCTTCCGAAGAATATCCAAACTCCTCTCCGAGACATGACCCAATCTCAAATGCCACAACCGTGTCGCATCCAAGTCACGAGAACTATCAACACCCAAACAAGTCTCACCTCCGACGGTCACACCTTGAAGTAAATATATACCATGAGTCCTAGCACCCTTCATAACCACAAGCGCTCCCTTCGAAACCCTCAAGCAATCCTTCTCGATAGTGATCTTGCATCCTAGAGAATCCAATTGCCCCAAAGATATAAGCGACTTCCTAAGTCCCGGAACATAGCGAACATTGGTGAGCGTGCGAACAACTCCATCAAACATCCTTATTTGCACGGAGCCACTACCCATCGACTTGCAAATAGCACCATTTCCCATAGCAATTGCATTTCCCACTTTGACCTCAAAGGATGAAAAACAATTTCTATTTGGCGTCATGTGATACGACGCACCCGAATCGAGCACCCATTTGTTACCCGAAACATCTGATGCCACCGCCGTCAACACATTCTCATCTACTTCACCATCCCCACTCTCCACCGCCACGGATGAAGACGCTACTTCCTTCTTATATTTGTCCGGACATTCATTCTTCCAGTGTCCCGGTTTCTTGCAAATAAAGCACTTGCCATTTCTCTCTTTCGATTTACCTCTTCCACCGGGTTTTCTTGATTTAGAACGCCCCCGGTTTCCTTTCTTCACATCCTTCTCTTTCTCCACAAACAACCCGTGACCACTACTAGCTCCACTACTTCCCTTACTCATCTCCTTCATTTGATCTCTCAACTCCTCACTAAGAAGACCCATCTAAACATCATCTAGAGTCAAGATATCCCAGCCATAGATCAAATTATTTGAGAAACACGTATAGCGGTCCGACAACGAACACAATAATATCATAATCTTTTGCTCTTCCTCAATCTTCAAATCAACGGCCTTCATATTCATGAGCAAGTCATCAAAAGCATTCAAATGTGCCTTAAGCAAATTACCCTCCTTCATCTTGAAGCTGAAAACGTTCGCAACAAGATCAAACGGTTAGTGAGCGACTTCTTCATATAAAGTTCTTCCAACTTGTCCCAAATACCTTTAGCGGTAGTCTCACCACTAATTTCGGAAATCACATTCTCCCCAATAGCAATTTGAAGAGTAGTGTAAGCCCATTCCTCCATCTTCTCTCTCTCAACATCCGAGATATCACTTGGCAATAAGTGAGTATCAAATACTACTCGGTGGACCTGATTCCACCTAAGAACCGCTTTCATTTTCCATTGCCACTTCTCAAAGTCATTATCACCATTCCACTTGTCAATAACCAATTGAGAACCCGACGCCTCATACGAACCCCGTACATAAGTCGCCACACTATTCGAACTTCCAGTTGAAGGACTTACCGAGCTACTATCCGTCTCCGGCATTTTCACAAACACCTAACAAGCACCAAATAGCTCTGATACCAACTATTGTAACCGTTGTGGTTAATCCGATTCAAGACCACTCGAATCCGATATCCAAACCACAAAGCGCTACTGGAAGACTAGATCATTGTTAGACTTGCAAAAACAACCAAAGCAATAACTCTAGTCACAACAACTAGTATCAACCAATCACGAACAATCCAAATCTCAATCACAAGCAAGAAACTAATGACAAAGTAGCTAAAATAAATCACACAATGATTTATAGTGGTTCCACTAACATCTTGTTAATGTACATCCACTTTGGAGAGAGTATTTTATTACCACGATGAAAGGAATACAAGAGATTGGTCCAATGATCACTATATTTCAATATAGAAAAGAGTTTGAGGAGAATAGAATTGAAGAATTGGAATTAGGTTATAAACCCTAATTCTCCCTTGAGAATAAACCCTTGATCCCAAATCAAGTTTCCAAGCTCTACCTAATTCACATAAGAAAATAGCTTATATAGAGGTTGGCCAATTACCAAAATTGCCCCTGAATTAGTCACAAATCTGCTTGCTAATTTCCAGACCGAAAACAGCCCAATACCCGATCAGACGTCTGTCGAAACCCCTGACAGACGTCTGTCCACTTCAGAGAGTTAATTGGGCACATCCACTCAGCACAGACGTCTGCCAGGGATATGACAGACGTCTGTCTGAACTCTCGGGAAACCAATTCCCTACAGTCAGACGTCTGTCACTCCCTATGACAGACGTCTGTCCCTGTTCCCAACTGACAGCAATAATCTTCCAGCTCATAACTCCTACATACGAGCTCCGATTTGCGAACGGTCACCTCCAACTCGAAGCTATCTTCGACCTCTTCAATGCAACATATAGTATCGCATACTTCAACGGTATATAGTAAAATGTGTAGTTTCTGCAGTATATATGTCAACAGGTCAGTGCATAGTTAAATGTGTAGTTTCTGCTAAAATAAGTTAACAATAGACAACCTAGTTGATAAATTAGCAATTGATCTTGGTATTTTTTGTAATTACTCTACAGTATAGGTTTGTGCATTAGCGTGTGCATGCACTAACTTCTATTGCTTTTATTTATTCATAGGTGTTGTTTGCTACAGTGAACGTATATGTAAACAAATATAAGGAAAGGCCGTATCATTTGATAGATATGTTGATCAGCAGTCACATGTATATCTAGTATCTGATAATTCAGCATAATCAGCATAACTGTTTATTTTACCCTGATTTTGAGAGCATGCAATGAATTTACAAATAACATAGCTAATTTCTGAGTTTCTTGTGGTTCAATCCATGCTTGGACATTTATAACTCTGAACTATAAGAAATAGTTAAATAATATGAAATACAAGCTTTCATTACATACACAGTATGCTTATAACCCTATAATTATTTTATACTAAACGATTCAGTTAAATTCTGTATTCAGTTAGAGTAGAAGGGAATAAAGCGGGTGCGATATAGGAGAAAATATGGGAAACAGAGTATATATTTTTCTTATATGTGTTTGGTGACTTTGTTTTCTTTTTCACCTATGATGTTTATTTACTATTACAGCTAATACTGTAATTATGAGATGCCAACTGTAATTTTCTCATATGTGGTTAGTG
Organism: Allium sativum; assembly: GCA_030737875.1. Classification (NCBI taxonomy): domain Eukaryota; kingdom Viridiplantae; phylum Streptophyta; class Magnoliopsida; order Asparagales; family Amaryllidaceae; genus Allium; species Allium sativum. The sequence goes on along the minus strand of CM060924.1, from coordinate 169,896,988 downwards.
CAATATTTGAATTTATTACATCGAGCCGTACTTTTTCCAATTAGATTCATCTTTGTTCGAAACCTTACATAGTTTTCTCATGTTCATTGATATATCATTCTCAAAAAGTGTCATGGTAGGTTTCGCAGGTTTTGCACATGACTATAATTTGAAGTTTAGGATCAACATTAATAATTTCACATGATAAATTAGTAGGGCAACATTTTAAATTCATTGTGTGAACAAAAATGGTATTTGAGATAACAAGCTCTAATCCAAATTACCGTTTTACTTCGTGCAGTTCTCCTCTATTATGTACAGTTTGTAGGTTGTCATGTTGTTCACCTATATGGATTAAAATGATGAAGGTATGCTTACCAATTTTAATCATTTGTTATACCAACAAGTGTTGGAGTAATTTCCCATTGGAATTCTATGTGGTTTTGACATTCTTATGTAAGTTCTATATCCCAAAAAGATTATCTTATTTGTTAGAATAATTAATATATGGTAATTATGTTAATAGTATATTACATAAATACCATATATTAATGATAGAAGATTTGTGTTAGAATAATTAATATATGGTATTTATGTTAATAATATATTACATAAATGACATATATTAATGGTAGAAGATTTGTCATTTATATATATTACGCATGGTAATATATATATTAATGGCAGAAGATTTATGTTGATGTTTATCTACTTTCAATAATTCCTGTAAATATTGAACTCCTATATAAAGGAGTGGAGGATGATGAAATAAAGGCAACAAATTCAATTCATCATGGTATCAAAGCTGGTTTTGAATATCTAAATCCCTGCTCTCCCATCCTCCTCTCTTTCCTCTTCTTCAACCATCTCTTTCCTGTTAAATCACCACCAATGGCCGCTATGCATGCTGATGAATTTTTTTACATGGATACCGGTGCCACATCTCACATGGCAGTGGTTCAAAATGTACTTTCTTCTTATTTCAATTCCAAAAATAATTATCATAATATTGTTGTTGGCAATGGTCATCTAATTCCAATTGTTGGTCACGGTAGCACTAATTTACCTTTACCATACACTCCATTTATCCTAAATAATGTTTTGGATGCTCCTAAACATATTAAAAACCTGATATCCATTCGTAAGTTCACCGATGATAATATGGTTTCTGTTGAATTTGATCCGTTTGGATTTTCTATTAATGATTTACATACGGGAACAAAACTAATGAGATGTGATAGCACTGGGGATCTTTATCTTCTCTTCTCCAATAACCAAACCACTCCCTTTATGAATCATCTTTATCCTCTCTTCTCCAATAACCAAACCACTCTCTTTATGAATCAACCATCCTTGGCGCTGTTGTGCTCAGATAATTAAATCATAAAAACCTCATTAATTGTAATAAATCTCGTAAAACTTATTTTTCTTCTTGTCCTCTTGGAAAACATTCTAAATTACCATTTTTTGATTCTATGTCATACACTTTGTTACCTTTTGATATTATTCACAGCGATCTTTGGACATCGTCTGTTGTTGGTTCTCTTGGCCACTGTTATTATGTTCTTTTTCTTGATGATTATAGCAAATTTTTGTGGACTTTCCCTATTGCCAAAATGTCACAAGTCAAACATTTATTCCAATCTTTTCATGCTCTAATCAAAACTCAATTTGAACGAAACTTTAAATCATTCCAATGTGACAGTGGTGCAGAATACATCAATGACACCTTTAAACAATTCTTTGATCATAATGGGATGCTATTCTGCCTTTCTTGTCCCCACACATCTCCCCAAAATGGCAAAGCCAAACGACACATTAAATCAATAAACAACATCATTCGTACCTTGCTTGCTAAAGCCTCTATGCCACCTTCTTTTTGGCATCATGCTTTAGAAGTGGCCACATATCTTCTTAACATACTTCCAACTAAAGTCTTAGGATTTCAGTCCCCCACCCAAATTCTATACAAATGTGATCCCAAATATTCGGCATTGCGTGTATTTAGTTGCCTATATTTTCCTTTGTTTCCGACCACTTCTATCCATAAATTGCAAGCTCGATCCACTCCATGTGCTTATTTTGGTCCCACTCCCAACCACAGAGGCTCAAAGTGTTACGATATTGATATTGCAAGTGGCAAAATCATTATTTGTCGTCATGTGAAATTCATTGAGACCAAATTCCCATTCGCACAAATTCACAAAACCATAAATAAAATGTATGATTTTTTAATTGCCAATATTTCTAATTCTTTATTGAATTATTTGCATTCTATTTCGAAACCTCCAAACATAATTGAGTCCACGCCTCATTCTAGCCCATTAAATCAGCCTTCCCTTACTGGTCCACAGCCTCAAACGGACCCAGTTGCATCCTCTTCTGTTGCGCCACTAGCTCCCACAGGCTTAGTTCCCCAACGATTCTCTCCATGTGCTATCAACACTCAGGTTGGTCGATAAACACAGCTAAGCCCACCACCCACTCCTCTTCTTTTCCGTCCAGAAACACAGCCCACATCTGTTGCCAATCTTACAACTCTAAGTCAGCAGCATCTCTTTCCCCAAATACCTCCATTTCAACTGCTCAAACGAACCAAACCCAAAGCCCACAAAGCTCTCCTCAGCCTAACAACCCAATATTACATCGTATGACAACCCGATCAATGGATGTCATTTTTAAACCAAATCCCAAATACACTACCAATTTACACACATCCACCACAAACATATATCCCATACCTAAGGACCCTATTAGTGCTTTTCATGACCAAAACTGGAATTGTGCAATGTTGGATGAATTTAATGCTTTAATTGATAATAAGACTTGGGATTTAGTGCCAAGGCCACCTAATGTGAATGTAATTCGGTCTATGTGGATATTTCGTCATAAGTACAAATTTGATGGTTCTTTTGAGCGGCATAAAGCCCGTTTTGTAGGTGATGGTAAAACTCAGCAACAGGGTATTAATGTGAAGAAACGTTTAGCCCAGTGGTTAAACCAACAACCATATGAGCAGTTCTTAGTATCGCTCTTTCAAAATCTTGGCACATCCATCAACTGGATGTCAAGAATGCCTTTTTACATGGTCATTTTAATGAGACTGTCTATATGCATCAACCCATGGGGTTTTGAGACAAGAGACATTCGGATCATATGTGTTTACTAAAAAAAAATTCTCTATATGGTTTAAAACAAGCTCCTCGGGCTTGGTATCAGCGGTTTGCAGACTTTGTTGCATCCGTTGGATTTACTCATAGTAAATCTGATCACTCTTTGTTCATTTATAGACAAGGTTCAGATATGGCATATATATTGTTGTATGTTGACGACATAATTCTTACTGCTTCTTCAAATCATTTGCGCAATTCTTTCATTACTCTTTTGATTTCAGAATTTTCTATAAAGGATCTTAGTCAGTTAAGTTTTTTTAAGGTATTGTTGTTACTCATCATGCAAATGGCTTATTTCTATCTCAGAGAAAGTATGCTGCAGATATCATTGACAGAGCTGGAATGTCTAACTAGAGACCTTGCCCTACCTCTGTTGACATCAAGTCTAAACTTAGTGCTACTAAGGATGCCCCGTATGAGGATCCTACTAAGTATCGTCGCCTTACTGGTGCTCTTCAGTATCTTACCTTCACAAGGCTTCATATTTCTTTTGTAGTACAACAGGTGTGCCTTCATATGCATGATCCGAAAGTTGAGAACATGACTGCTCTCAAGCGCATCTTGCGCTATATTCAGGGTACACTCTCTTATGGTTTGCATTTGCACAAGTCTTCTATTGAAAAACTTGTCGCCTATACATACGCTGATTGGGGTGGATGCCCGTATACTAGACGCTCCACCTTAGGCTATTGTGTATTTCTTGGAGATAATCTTATTTCTTGGTCCTCTAAACATCAGCCTAAATTGTCTCGTTCTAGTGTAGAAGCTGAGTACAGAGGAGTTGCTAATGTTGCCTCTGACTCATGTTGGATCTCATATTTGTTATTAGAGTTGCATGTTCCCATTCATAAAGCCACCTTGGTTTATTGTGACAGTGTAAATGCGATCTACTTATATGGTAATCCAGTTCAGCATCAACGCACAAAACACATTGAAATGGATATTCACTTTGTCCGTGAAAAAGTAGCTAAAGGAGAAGTTCGAGTCCTCCGTGTACCATCCCGTTATCAAACTGCTGATATTTTTACAAAAGGTCTTCCGCGTGTGCTATTTGACGAATTTCAGGACAACTTCAACGTCCGACAACAACCTGTTTCAACTACGGGGGAGCGTTAGAATAATTAATATATAGTATTTGTGTTAATAATATATTACATAAATACCATATATTAATGGTAGAAGATTTGTGTTAGACTAATTAATATATGGTATTTATGTTAATAATATATTACATAAATACCATATATTAATGGTAGAAGATTGGTCATTTATATATATTACGCATGGTAATATATATATTAATGACATAAGATTTATGTTGATGTTTATCTATTTTCAATAATTCCTCTAAATATTGAACTCCTATATAAAGGAGTGGAGGATGATGAAATAAAGGCAACAAATTCAATTCTATCAGAGGTACATGTATAAAATGGATTTATCATGTTTATTGGCATCATTGCATCTTTTTTGTGTGGTTTGGGCTAAATATACATATAATAAAATGGGCATGAGGTAAAATATAATAGAAAATTATTATGCGTAATATGGCTTCACCATTTAAAAGAAAACTAATTCTATGCTAAATATTTTTGTTGGTCATTTATACTTTATTAAACTATAATGGCAATGTGAATGTCATATAACACAGCTGTGTAGTCGAAACTGCATCTGCTGTTTTAAAGTATCATTTTTTTATGGAATTTAGGAACAATTTTATGACTGTCATGCAGTGAGATTTTTTGTAAAATTACTATCAGGATTAAAGCTTTTGTTACTCTTGTATGTAAGCAGAAATATTGGGGAGAAGTTGCCAAGAAACATAAGATTTCAGGTGGAGCAATAGCATGTACAATAATTGGGTGTGCAGTTGGTTTCTTGATTCTATCGCCGTTGTTACTTTTATCATTCCAGAGAACAAAAGCACCAAAAGAGATAGACAGTACTTCCAGAGCGGCTCCTACGAAGCCAATAGAAGGAGAATTAGTCGAGGCTGTTGTATTGGCTGCAAAAGTTGCAAGAAGGAAAAACGTGGAGAGCGAAATGGGAAGACATTAATGCTTTTAAATGATGGTGAAAAAGGAGGATATAGCTTGGAAGATATGTTGAGGGCTTCGGCAGATGTTTTGGGGAAGGGTAGTTTTGGAACTACGTATAAGACGTACTTGAGAAGGGGACCACGGTTGCAGCTAAACAATTGATGGATGTGAATTTGGATGAGAACGAGTTAAAGAAGAAGATTGAGGTAATTAGGAAGATGAATCTTGAGAATCTAGTGCCGCTCAAGGCTTGTTATTTTTGCAAGGATTAGAAGTTTCTGGTGTACAAGTACATGCCTTTGGGAAGCTTTTCCTCGATATACATGGTAAGTTTTTCCTGTTCTTCATTGATTATTTGGTGCAAGAGCTAAATCCCTATGGCCAGGGGAGGAGGCACGTACTCGCTGGCTTGGGCACGTGCCCTACCCCAGCAAAATGTGAAACAACGGAAAAAAACGTAACATATTCACAGACCGCACAGAAGAAAATATCGAGAAACTAAAAACCTTGGGCAATCGCTTCCAAAATCGAGCAAACCAGCGCTACTCCAACCAGCCGCTCCAGCTCCGACGAGCCGCCTTCAAGCTCTGGTTCCATGCTGCCACCTCCAAGCTCCAGCTCCAGTTGACCTTCGTTCCAGCCTCCGAAAATGGGTGGTAACTATTCTATGACCTACTTTAACTAACAGTACTCATATGAAGCTGTAAATTCACTTTGATTTGAATGTTTTATCCTCTTCGCAAATTGGTAAGAAAGCTTTCTTCTATTATATAATGGTTAACTTGAATATCTCATCAAACCATATTGTATTCATACATATTTGTCCAATTCATTAGGAATAAATACTGGCAATGAAGAAAAAAAGAGCAAGTAATTAAACACTCGCATGGTCCCAATTTCCATCAAATTAATCATGCCAATTTATTGTATTCATGATTTGTGCACTCTTTGTTTAATAGCTACATAATTTGTTGGTTATATGGATAATTGCAGTAGCGATACAATGAATTTGAAATTTTCTTTAGTGCTATAGTTTGTTACCCCATTTTATATTGTCCGTGTCTATAATTGAGTATGGAAATTTTCTTTATTACCATATATGCATGTTTTGTTTTGTTTGAAAGATCAATAATTGATCGTTTTTATAATCGAATATAATGATATAATTATATTTAGTTGTGTTGTTCAGTGGTGTGAAATGATGTCTATATACATGATCATGTAGTCAACATGGAAAAAAAAATTCGGGGCTATCGCCCCCGAACCCCCAAAACTTTTATCTTGCCCCCCCAATAATATTTCCTGCCACTGCCTGTGGCATCAATCTGCTATTAATTTGTTGCAAGTGTAAGGGACCTGAGGGTTTTATGACACAATCCTTTAGGCGTCTGTAACAGTGTTAAATTCACCTGATTTATTTTTATTTCAACGAGATGGATTGTTATTATGGAACATATTAAAAAAAAGATAAGGTTATGCTTCAACTTTGTAGGTTATAGATCTTTAGTGGCTTAGTTAACTTTGTAGGTTCTGTTTGATCTTTGAACATGACATCATCAGTCTAGCTCTGTATATTGAGATCGCTAATTTAGGTTGTATATTGACATCGCTATGCATCATCAATCTAGCTCTGTACTTCATTCACTTATAGTAAGGCTGTTGTCCTTCATTGTAAATTTTTTACATTTCTTATATTGTTATAATCATATCTTCATATGAGCTACATAAAATACATCGACTTAACACTAAATGTTCACCTTCACCCTACAATTTTGTACTATGAAGAGTACTTCTTTATTCACAACCGAGAACCAAATTACATAGCGCACATACATTCAAATACTAATGTAATAATTAGTCCTGAGTTTTTGACAGCAAACAAGTAAATCAACGCATTAGAAGGTTGCTTCATATGAATTTGCAGGCCTTTCAATAACATAAGTCAATTCATTAGAAGAAGTCTTAAGAGAATAAATTTAGCGACATGCTTTTGTCCAAATCGTGTGTTTAAAAGTATACATTATTATTACAAATTTACCATTACATGTTTAGCGACATGCTTTTGTCTACATCGTGTGTTTAAAAATGTTAATTATTATTACATAGTTACCATTACATGTTTAGTGACATGCTTTTGTCCACATCGTATATCCTATATGTGTCAACTGTCAAGCATATTTTTATTACCGTAAGCTAAATTAACAACATTTTTTAACAAACGGAAAGTATAATATAACAAAAGGGAGAATCTAGTCATTCTCTTACGGCTCACAAAAACAGTTTCTACAGAATACAGAAATCATGCACACGCATACAAATAGAGGAAACGGAACAAAATACATGTGAAAGCAAAAAGAGGGTCAACATCCCGAAAAAGAAAACAAGACAGTAGGCAGTGCCATAGCCTAGTGGAACCATAGACAAGAGCGACGGTGGAAACACCAAAGCTCTATAGCAAGAGCTAGAGCAATGGGTGTGCCCTCTAAGGAAGACGAGTGGAGAAGGCTGGGAAGTCCAAACTGATGCTCCAAAATCTCCGCTCTAACCAGCTTCTCACGCTCCAACAAATCCCAGGTTGCTTTAGCCATAAGAGAGAAACGCCAAACATCCATCTCACCTATGACTCCAGCTCCACCTGGTCCCAAGACCCAGCTGGGAAAAGGCAACGAAGGCACCAACCAGCTCCAGACAAACCATAACCATAAACCTATTATCCAGAACCGGCAGATCTAGTAAAAGACATAAGATCGGACAGTCTGAGAATGTGATATAAGCTGTAGTAAACATGTAAGCAAATATTCAACTTATACCTCCCCTGGAACTGGCCTTACCGAGGAAACATCAATGGTAACAGCCAAACTCCTGGACCTGGAGTCGAAAACACCCCTGAAAGGCCTACCTCGAAACGCAAGGAAAACATCATTCCTTACTCTCCAGAAAATGGTAGGAGGATCCATATCCACTTCATCAAATACTGTCTATTCCGCACGCACCAGATGTGCCATTAGATAAGACAAGCAATTATGTGAAGTAGGATCAAAAGTAAAGAATTACTTGCGATGCCTGACCACTAGAATCTCAGTAGATCTTCAAGAGAAGTGGCACTACTTTGCAACCCATCAAATTCTCGAAGTAATTCCAATTGGACCAAACACAAGAGCCGAGAAAAAGCAAATGAAAGGAGGATTATGAACATCCAGAACTACAGGGCCTGCAGCGGGAGACAAACGAGATGTTGATTCTCTGAAGATTCTCATCTATTGGTAACCCGTCATGCATGGTTTTCCACATAAACAGAGAAACCTTAGGAGGAAGTTGGACATTCCAAAAGAAATAGAAAAGTTGGAGACGTGGACCTGATGATCTCACCGAATTCCATGCCACCTTAAGAGAGAAGGGCCCAATCGGTTCCACTAATGAGCATCCGACAAGGTCTTCACGGATTGCATCTGTTTCCACGTCTCACTAGCGTAGGACGGTACATTAGTGAAATTCGCACCCGACAGCCTGCGATACTTAGCGTTAAGGAACATAACCTAAATGGAGTCGTTTGCTCCAAACTGCGCCCATAGCTTGCACGCATAGGCCTTGCAGATGTCCTTAGGGTTACGGAGGCCCAGATCTCCCTCACTTTTGGGATGACAGATGGAGTTTCAAGAAATCCAGTGGTGGCGAGACGAATTGTCCGTGGTTCTCTAGAAAAAGGAAGAAGCCAAGGATCGGTAAGAGAGAAAGAAGGAAGCAGTAGGAGTCATAACAGCAAAGATACGAGATCCCATAGAGTCAAGTTCAAACTTATTCAGAATCAGTTTGCCATCCTAAAAGAGGAGGGTTGCATTCCAACGAATGATTTTCCCCCTTACTCCATCAGTAAGGGGATCAAAGATGGCGTTGAGCTTCCTGCCTCGATATAAATACAATACCGAGGTAAGGAAGAGGAAGTGAGGCCGCCTTGAAAACATTAGATGTCTAGATCCATGCCGATCTCAATGCCGAAAGGTCTTTCTCGAGCACGAAGCAGCTTTTAGATTTATTAATGAGTTGCCCCGAACATCTCTCATACTGTCGAATAAGACACATCAGGCTACGAATAGAACGACGACTACCATTAGTAAAAATGATGATGTCGTCAGCAAAGGACAAAGAGGAGATAAGAGGACAACCCCTAGATATGTCGAACCTTTGAATCTCCCCGGCTATCATTAGAGAGTGCAGTCCTCTAACGAAAGCCTCGACAACAATGACGAAAAGAGTAGGTAATAGGGGATCTCCCTGTCGAAGCCCCCTTCCGAACCTGAAATAACCAGTGGCAGATCATCTATGAGAACAAAAAACTAGCAGTCTGAGATAAGCCTCTAATCAACATCGATAAGGCGTTTCAGAAATAAGAAAGCCCTTAGAAACTTGATGATGAAGAACCAAGACATGCGGTCATAAGCCTTAGCGATATCCAGCTTAACGACCACATAAGAGCCTCGGAGCTTCTAATCGATCTGAGAAACCAGCTCCTGGGATAACATGAGTTTATCAATAATCAAATTCCCTTTAACAAACCCAACCTTCGAGGAAGAAATAATGCGCTCGAGAAACGGTGCTAACCGAGAGGTTAGAACCTTAGAGATGACCTTGTTTGAGAAATTACACATGCTGATTGGTTTGAAGTCCACACAAGTACTAGGTGGTCAAATTTATAGATGAGGACTAAGTTGGTAGAAGTCCAACTCACAGGGAGATCTCCACCAGAAAAGAAGGACTGAATAGCTAGATAAAAGCTCGCCCGGATAACCAGCCACACACTCCAATAAAAAAAACCGTTGAAACCATCCGGCCCACACGCACTGTCCTTACTTAAAGCAAATACGCAAGCGCATATTTCTTTCGAGGAAGTGGGTACGACTAGGTCGGAGCTATCTGAAGGGAGGACCAGACGAGGAATGAAAGCGAGGAGGAGTAGGTCAGGAACCGACACTGAAGAAGAACCAAGGAAGGACTGCAAGTGGGATAGAATATTATCTTTGACTTCATCCAGGGTAGAAGCCGCAGATAGCTCTGCTCGCTGAATTTGGAGAATCGTGAGAAGGATATTCTTATTACAAATAGACAAGTGAAAAAACTTGGAGTTCGTATCACCTTCAACAATCCATTTGATTTTCGCCTTTTGGCGAAGATGGTCATGTTCAATACGAAGCTCCGAAGAGAAGAAAAGTTGGGCCAACGCCCATGCCTCCTTATTGGCAGTAGCAGGATCCTAATCAAAAGACGCCTTTGCAAAAATGAGAGTTTCTTTGCTGCTCGAACGCGGTCGAAGATATTCTTGAAAACAAGAATATTCCATGCCTTAAGGCAAGACTTAAGACGTTTCAGCTTTCGAGAAAACACCACACATGGGGGCCCACTTACTGGAGAGGTCCAGGAGTCTTCGACGACACTATGGAAAGCATGGTGAGATCTCCACATGCTCTAGAACCTAAAGGAGGAAGGGCCAGAGATGAAAAGAGGGGAAAAACTAAGAAGCATAGGTGCATGGTCAGAGAAGGTGCGATGCAGATGAGAGATAGAGAATGAGAAGGGTATGTTGAACCACCCTTTAGAAACGAAGACTCTATCAAGTCGAGAGAGAATATGGTTTATCCGTCATGTTGTTATATAGAGTAAAGGCCGAACCAACGAATGAAACTTTGGAGAGACCCGAGCTGATGATGAAGGCATTGAAATCCGCAACCCCTAAATGGTTAACGACATTGCCTCCACGTTTTTCTGCTTGGCTGGCGACAACATTGAAGTCACCACCCCAAAACGGATATAGAAAAACCCAAAATGGATAGAGAGATAATATCAGATCAGAGAGTCAAATGCTCAATCCTATCGCACTTAGCATAAAACGCCGAAAATTGAAAAGACGAGGACATCGAGGGAAACGAACAAGCCACCGAGAGCAGTTGATCAGAATCGAAGATAGACTGAACGACAATGCCTTTGGACTAAATGATCCAAATATTTTCAGGCACGTTGGCTAAGGCACCACTAAAACCAAGAGAAAGAAAAGAATTGGTGATCACCTCCGGTCCCACAAAAGGTTCTAGAAGCACCACCAAGCAGATAGAGTGCTTCTTTACATTGCGTTTGTGCCTACCTATCGACGTATCATTACCAATAACCTTAACATTCCAGAACAGAAAGTTCGCTATCTAGATCAAACAAGACAAGAAGACACACAGAGGAAGGCGACAGAAATCAAGCGCGCCATCCCACTCAAATAAGGTATAGAGTGTGTCGAGTAAATCTAAGGATCCGCTCATACGCCGCTACAATGCATGTGCGAATGGTGCAGGGCATGCGGTGAGAAACACGCAGTCTACGACGTGAAGCGCGAGTAGACACCCGAACATGCACTCACGTGAACCAGAAAACTCCAAAGAACCACAAGAACCTCGGTCTGAAGTGATCGAGGCAGCAGATGTAGTAGGATAAGAATTCTTAGTAAGTCGGGATAGGCGACCATTATTGATCGCTATCTCTTCCTTACTAAGAAGGTGCAACGACTAAGAAACACGAGCCAGAAGAGCAGTAGAAGAAGAAAAAGCGGAAGAGTAGGAACACTGCAGGACATAATGCTTCGAGAAATCCAAAGACGATGAAGAATGGGAAGAAGATGCAGAGTTGCTCAAAGGAGACAAGACTAGTTGCTATGAGAGTTGTACTGATGCCGACCTATCATGAGATTAACTGATCGGCCTAAAAGGTAGAGCTCTGCATCAGACAAGCCAAAAGCCAACAAGAAACCGATCCAAATGATAGCTAACCGAAAAGGGATACACCACACCGACAGTAATCGAGTAGGGGTACATGTAGTTCCCATATAGCTAGCAACAACCGTGCTAACTATTTGGTGACTACTCACATCGAGCCTAAACAATGCCTAAGGGACCACATATAAGGAAAACCAAAACAAGGATAAACCACGCACAAGCTACTATCAAGCTTGCCGTGATCAGGAGCCAACCGACGGCCATAAGGGACCTCCATCAACGAAAAAAGACTACCAGCCGACAAAGCATCGGGAGCCGATCCAGCATTGCAAATAGCTATCTAGGAACAAAGCCCATATTCCGCCAATAACTGGAGGGAAAAATCGAAATACATCGAGCGAACATGACGAAAAAGGCAACAAACAAAGGGATTCCATCACGAGGAAGGAAAGAAAGGCAGACGATGCAAAGACCGTCCGCAAGGAACTCGATAAAACAACAACGAGTCGATAGCAACGATACAAACCGAGCATCCAAAAAACCACCACACATATTAGCGCACACGTGACCCTTTCTGCAAACTTCCATAAATGGAAGAGCAGAAATGGGAGCACACAATTAAGTGTGTCCATACTCAACGCCACACACAAGACTCCGACCAGGCAACAAACGTGCAAAAAGGGCACAGTAGAAAAACAATCTGCACAGATAAAGCATCATAGCCCTTAGAAAAAGACTTGACTGAAACAGAGTAACCCAAAGTAAAATAAAGTTCGTAAACTGTAGCAGAGAAACCCGAAAAAGCCTCTCTGTCGAATGGCCATGGAGTCAATGGAATAGGAAGAGCCACACTAAAACCAAGAGCAACATAAGGAACGGAAAAGAAAGGCCATAACTCCTTGGCAATCAAAGCATCAAGAAAGATGTTTCTATTACCAACAATTGCCGACCCACGACCAACAATAAGACCCCCAAAAGAAGCAGGAGCCTCAACTACATCACAAGCAAAATTACAAGATCGATGACTGAACTTTGCTGCCTCGCTAAGAGAAATGATCTCTTGTTGAGAACAAGATTTTGATCGATGCCAACATATAAAGTTGCAATGAAGATCATTTCATAGAGATAAGGTTTTATATATATACATTGAGTCGTGTTAGAAATATGTTAAAATCTATCCTCAAAGTATAACACAAATGAACAAAAAGTTGTATCATATCTTCGTTGCTGAAATCTGTATATTTGAGAAATTGAAAAGTCACAGAAAAAACCCAAACGGTCCAGGCTTCGACCGGGAAAGAGCGCAGAGCGATCTAGACCATGGACCGAGGTCCTCCTGTCCACAGCCATAAACCGGTCGACCGGTCCAAATGTGGGCGGTCGACCAGTCAGTGTATTTTTGCACATAACGGCTATTTTTCTGGAAGTTTTAATTTTAATTAAATTCAACTAGTCGACTGGTGATTTTTAACTTGTCGACCGTTTTTAAACAGAAGCAACCTTTCGTATAGACACTTCCATTTCTTCAAAAGTTGCTTCTCTTTCTCTTCACCAACGATCATGACTATTGTTTGTAACTTTTCACAAATGGTTACAACTGTTTATTTCTTATTTAAACATCATGAAATCATCATTTCAATTCACTGAATCATTCTATATTCTCTCTAATTTCTGAATTGCATTTTCATACTCTTTGCAAAACAAAAGCTCTCCAAATTTAAATACTTGTTGAATCCTTGAATCAATTTAATATCGTTTGATTCAACAAGCATTCTACTTCCTTAAATCTATGCATTCAAAGTATATACTCGAAGATCAGATTATAGGAAGATTGTACTCAAACTATTGACTATCCGTGTTGAATCAAGAACACAAAGCAGAAGTCAAAACCATTGTATTAGTTGAAGTCCTGTGTGTGATCAGGCAAGTGTTGAAGTCCTCAGTGTTGTAAGAGGCAAGTGTTGAAATCCTCGTGTTGTTCGAGACGTGAAATCCCGTTCGGCTGCTTGGGTGTTGTATACCTGTTCCTCCGGGTGAAGTGAGGTGGTTGTTAGTGAAAATCCAGAAGGAAGTCTGGGACTGGACGTAGGACGGTACTCCGAACCAGTATAAAAATCCCTGGTGTCATTTTACTTACTTTATTTTCTTATTTGTGACATATCATATTAGTTAATATTTATTTGCATAACTATTGTATTAGACAAGTTAGAATATCATATTCACTTCTGCATAATCCATATATAAAGATCCTTAAGTCATACATGACTTTTCATCCCTGGCTGCATCCAAAGCTCAGTAACAGAGAGATGACGCCAAAGCCTGAAAGAAGTACCGCGCAGCCACATTGGCTGACCGAAAACACCACCAGAAGCTGGAATCTCCCTCTGATGGGAGTTAGATGGAAAAACCTCTTCGCTACCATCCTCCAAACCTTCTCCCCCTAAAGCAGCAAAAGCATTTGAGAGTACGAGCGCAAGGGGAGCTTTAAAACCAACCAGCGGAGAACAATTCGATAACCGAGATCTACTAAAACCCGAAACAGGAGAAACCTTGTTCGGCCTCCTCGAGCGACGCAGATTTCATCGACGTTGTCGAGAGACCGCCTTCTACACACAATAACCTACAACAAGAGGCCCAGCCACTACCGCTGATCGATCGAAATGGAATTGTGTGATCAAATCCCCATCAGTCTTCAACAATTACAATATTGCCCAAGTTTTTTAGCTTAAATCAACAGTAATTTATTGAGCTTCTATTGTGTTTTGTTTAAGTTTCTGGACTTCTGATCATTGCTGATCTGAAAATGAAAGGGCTTTCTCAACTTTTACCTATGAATAGGACTAGATTTCAACCTAGAATTCCTTGGGTTATGTTCTCTTGAAGAAATAGAATACACAGATGCGAAACAGAAGTCACATCATGTATTACTTAGTAGAATTCCCATGGCAACAATTCTAACGACACTCTGTGTTATTAGCTTGAAGCATCCCACTTGTAATTTTCACCACATGAGTCCGTTTTCTTGCCATGAAGTTGGGGTTGTACATGTCCTAGTTAGAAGAGGTGCAGATTATATAGGTTCTCATGCTGCACTTCGAGTTTAAAAGATTCTTGTAGAGTGACTATTGTGGATAATCTTTCGAGGGGAAATATGAGAGTAGTTAAGGTTTTGCAGGAGCAATTTCCAGAACCTGGAAGACTTCGGTTTATTCTTGCTGATTTAGGCGATGTTAAAGTAGTAAATAAAATATTTTCTGGAAATGCATTTGATGCGGTCATGCACTTTGCGCAGTCGTTTATGTGGGTGAGAGTACGCTTGAACCTCTTGTGTATTACTGCAACATTACAACATATACTTCCATTGTTTTAAAAGCAACGGCAAACACAGAGTTAAAACCTTGATTTACTCTAGTACATGTGCAAAATATGGAGAACCTGAAAAGATGTCAATGACAAAAGACAGTCCTTAGGTACCTATCAATCCATACGGTAAAGCGAAGAAAATGTCTAAAGTTATAATTTTGGATTTTTCAAAAAGATAAAACATTGCTGTTATGACTTTAAGGCATTTTAACGTGATTGGATCAAAACCTTAAGGATTGCTAGGCGAATCACCTAAACCTGAACCAAGGGAGCATGGAAGTATATCAGGTGCTTGCTTTGATCCGACATTAGGAACCGTTCCAGGCCTAAGGGTTAAAGGAATAGATTTTGAAACAATTGATGTGACATGCATCAGAGATTATATTGATGTTACAGACTTGGTCGACGCACACGTTAAAGCTCTGGCTAAAGCTGAGCCTAACAGGGTCGGAATATATAACATCGAAACTGGATAAGGTAGATCAGTGAAGAAGTTTTTGAAAGCATGCAAAGAAGCAACAAATGTCAATCTAAATGTTGAGTATTTAAGTAGAAGACCTGGAGATTATGCTCAAGTATACAGTGATCCATCTAAGATAAACAGCGAAATGAACCGGACTGCACGACACACACAATCATGTAGTATGATATAAATCTTTTCTTTAGTTTAAAGCTAGAAGAGGTTGTTCTTTTTTTTTTTTTTTTTTTTTTTTTTTTTTTTGGTATCCATTAGGATTTCATTCTCAAAACAAACGATTTCATATTACCGAAAAAAGCATATATTTATTACCTTTGGTTGTTTCCTATATGTTATACTTAAGCATATGATGACTCATTCATCTAATTATATTTTTCTGTCAATTTCAGTTTAAGCATTAAAATGTAAAGTTTTGGAGGAAATCAAGTGTACACTCTCAACCATTTCTGGTGAGAGATAATCAAGTGTACCATACATTGTTTTCCTCCTATTAAAGGTGTGCAGTGACGATCTAAAATCCACAATTTTCATCTCTCTCTGAACCCTTAGCTGAAGATTCTCCGGTTTGATATTTCTTTGAATGACAATCTTCCCATGTAAGTATATCAGAGCTCTTGCTAATGATGCAGTGTAAGTGGCTATGTTTATATTATTGATGTAATGTAAGTGGCTATGTTAATATTATTGATGCAATGTAAGCGTACTCAGGCTAAGTATGGAAAACCTTATCGTCAAAGCGATCTCTTAGAACAAAGACTGCATTCCCGTCTTCAGCAAGAGCAATTTTCTTCTTCCAGGAGCATGCCTTTGCATTCAACCAAACAATGACATCATTTATGCCTTTAACCAAGAGCAATTTCAAGCCTAGAAATTTCATTATACTTCAACCCAACATCTAGCTTTTGAAAAAGACAGGGTATGGTCAGTTGATGAATATAGCCAAGTTGTTAGGACATTATCTAGTTCTGGGAGCCCTAACCTACTTATTCTAGTCCGCTGGAATTGGTAAACTTAGTGGCTAATATCTTCATAGCTAATAACATAGTTTCTTCTTGCGCTAATCATCAGACCAATGAATTTAGTCAAACATTCAACATATCTTTGTAGGAACTTGTTGACATTATTATTGTTATCTCTAGTATCTGATAAGAGAAACCTTATTATAGTTATCTATAATAGACGCTATCATAAACTAGGTTACATTTTAAAAGTATAACGTACCTATTCACTCTGTTCTTATATAATTGTATTCAGTATAAACTTTTACGGTGGGTTGTAATAGCAACTGTAGTTATTGAAATCAAAAAATGATCACAACACGAATGGTGTTTTTATAACACTTCACCAAAAGGTAGAATTTAGGATTATGGGGCCACGAGATATAAAAACAAGTAAAACCACGGGATTTTATAGTGGTTCGATCAATTTAGATCAACATACACTATAGAAGCTATTTTCATTATCATTTTTGGATTTACAAAATATATGATTTCATTCTTTCCACTCATTTCACTCATTTTCAATGATATTCACTATGCCCCTTCTTTTCTCTCTTCTTTGCTATAGATTTCCACTTGAATTCACGAAGGAATCGATGAGATCTCTTGTTTGTGATGGTAGTTGTGTAGATCTTCAATCACTTTAACAACTAGATGATCTTCATGAGTTCCGTGGTGATTTAATGTTAAATCTAGGATCTGGAGAAGATTAATGGAAGTTAGAGAGGTTTAGAGTGGTGGAAAAGACTTAGCTGATTTGTTGTTGGAGGAAGACAGATTGAGCTTGAGAAGCCATAAATGGAGCTTGGAGTACTTAAGAGTGAAAATGGCAGCCCTTCAGGGTGGAAAAACCAGTCCCTTGAATGATTGAGAAGTAGGGTATTTCTAGGTTCCGTTTGGGTAGTGGCAGAGTTGTAATTATGGTGTGTAGGGTACGGGTCGGTCAAAAACATATTTACGAAAATGCCACTGGGCAGCTGGCAATAGCTGGCATGTATGCCTTATATTTGATCCCGACCTATCATAATTATGAAAATGCCACTGCATTAGTTTTGCGTAAGACCCCTAGGTGCATGATCCCTAGGGGCGCGACCCCTAGGCGTAAGTTCCCTAGGCATAAGACCCCTAGGCGTAAGGTCCTTAGGCGTAAGACCCCTAGGTGTAAGACTGATCCTTGGGCGTAAAACCCCTAGGTATACAAACCCTAGGTGTAAGACCTTTAGCCGTAAGACCATTAGGTTTTGCTACTTACCGACCCATAGAGCCAAATGGCAACTGAACCATAAAGTAACGACATGTCCGACCCATCGTACTACTTGCATGTCGACCCATTGTTTGGGCTTACATCCAATATATCAATATGTGCATGATCTTTAGTGGATAAACTTTTGTCCCTCGAAGTTTGCAATCAATTTTTTTTTGCATAAAAATTGCAAGCTTCGAAGTGACTGACTTTAGTGCCTTTTGATAGATTGCAATCTAATTTGCACAGGTCGACAACATCTGTCTTAGCACAGATTGGAATAGTGTGTTTTTTATATATGGGTCGGAACATGTATTCCACTATAGATCGGACATAAAACAAAAAATTTAATGGATTGAGCACACACAAGATGAGTCAGCGCGACCTACGTAGGGATTGCCGCATACATCATTTTTAGGTCGGTAGCTTTTCCATTATCCCACTTTCTTAAGAAAAAACACTTTAATGGCGGTTGCCCTCCTTTGAAATGTTCTTTTGCACAGACTTTGTCACACTAACAGATGCTCTAGCTTCGAATTCAAGCGTTTGTCATTGATAACGATGTGCTAATGTGTGAATGCCTTAGTTTTGACTCGGGCTCAGATGTATAAAACCAGTGAAATTCACGATAGATTGGTCGCGCTTGATTTCACTGCTACAATTTATTCCATAACAATAAAAATATTGCACGTTTCTACGTGAATATTTTGTTATCAATTGCGTGTACCGGCAACATATTAGTTAATTAAGTTTTTTTAATTATGGTGAATTTCTCGTTTTGAAATGAATGAGGCATTTTAACAAAAAAGATTTATTCAACTGTTTTATACCTTGTTAAACTTTGTCTGTATGAATATGACATTCTTATTCAGGCTCACAATGACACTTGAGATCTGCTAATCGATATATATACCAGCCATGAATCTCAAGCTTCGCTCTTTTAATGACTTGTGTAATCTTGCACGACGGTTCATGTTTAATGAAACGTGTACAAGTGTAAACTGCAGCTTTTGTATTGTGAACGAAACAATGTTGTGTCTCCTTGACAACTTGTCGGAAATATGCCATTCTGTGCTAACTCAATATGTCTTTAATTAAGCGTGCATTTATTTTGGCATTTCCAAATTTGTCGCAAAATTCGCCAAGGAAATAAGAATTTGTTGATTGTCTATTTTCATGTCGGCTTTAGTAGCTTAGTTGGATTCAGAATTTTGAACTTGAATTTAGTGCCCCCTCTTGGGGAGGTCTTTGGATTTGATGCCCCCGCTTGGGAGGACTTATAATCTTGTCTCTGCTATTGGAAGACAATACTTTTGATTTTCCCTTGCTATGGAGGGACTTTGATTTTGGCCCAATGATTCATCGCATCCGAGATGATCAGATGTCACGCGAATTAAGTTGTTAAGAACCAACACTTGTCGCGTTTGAGGTACTCAAACACTACGCGAATTAATTGGAGGCCCTACATTCTTCACATCTGAGATAATAAGATGATATGCGAATGAATTTCATCATTCTTCACATCTGAGTCAATCAGATGCTACGCAAATGGATTTCGTCATTCTTCACATCTAAGTGAATCAGATGCTACGCAAATGGATTTCTCATTCTTCACATCTAAGTGAATCAGATGCTACGCAAATGGATTTCGTCATTCTTCACATCTGAGTCAATCATATGCTACGCACATGGATTTCATCATTCTTCACATTTGAGTCAATCATATGCTATGTAAATGGATTTCATCATTCTTTACATCTGAGTCAATCATATGCCACGTAAATGGATTTCATCATTCTTCACATCTGAGTCAATCATATGCTATGCAAATGGATTTTTTCATTCTTCACAAGTGTCAAATAACACAAATGGATTTCATCATTCTTCACATCTGAGTCAGTCAGATGCTATGCAAATGGATTTCGTCATTCTTCACATCTGAGTCAATCAGATGCTACACAAATGGATTTCATCATGCCTTACATATGAGTCAATCAGATTCTACGAAAGTGGATTTCATCATTCTTCAAATCTGAGTTAATCAGATGCTATGCAAATGGATTTCTTCATTCTTCACATCTGAGTCAATAAGATGCTACGCAAATGGATTTCATCATTCTTCACATCTGAGTTAATGAGATGCTATGGAAATGGATTTCATCATTCTTCACATCTGAGTTAATCAGATGCTACGCTAATGGATTTCATCATTCTTTACATCTGAGTTAATCAAATCTACGCAAATGGATTTCGTCATTCTTCACATCTGATTCAATCAGATGCTACACAAATGGGTTTCATCATTCTTCACATCGGAGTTAATCAGATGCTACGCAAATGGATTTCGTCATTCTTCACATCTGAGTTAGTCAGATGTATGCAAATGGACTTCATCATTCTTCACATCGTGAGTCAGATGCTATGCAAATGGATTTTGTCATTCTTCACATCTGAGTTAATCAGATGCTACACAAATGGATTTCATCATTCTTCACATCTGAGTGAATCAGATGCTACGCAAATGGATTTCGTCATTCTTTACATCTGAGTCAATCGGATGTTACGCAATTGGATTTCATCATTCTTCATATCTGAGTTAGTCAGATGCTATGCAAATGGATTTCACAATTCCTCACATCTAAGTCAATGAGAAGCTATGAAAAAGGATTTCATCATTCTTCACATCTGAGTTAATTAGATGCTACGCAAATGGATTTGACGGCTGTTATATCATTCCACGGGGCATGCACCGGTTCCTTTTTCAGACGCTTGACTTGGCAAGCTATCTCGATGTAGGAATGGGGCTTTGAACTTCTCACTTGCGGAAGTTCCTCTTAGAAAATTTTTACAACCCTCTCGTTTGTTTGTCATGGCGCTTGTTCATTGTTTGAATCTTTGCGACTCTTCCCATTCACTTTTCAAGGTAGTGCTTTTCTATTTTTGCATTTGTGGATGCTGATATTTACAGCATGTAGCGCTTGAACTAGTGTTGTAGGGATCGCAATGTTTCGTCAGATTTTTGAAGGAACAAGCACTCGACGGGTAGCCTGCAATATGAGATCATCTTTTATTCAAGATTTGATTTGACATAGAACTTTGCAAGCAAGAAATTTATTCAAGCAAGTATGCTCTTAGTCACAGTGCTAAAGTTCAGTACAGTGTTTGTAAAATATTACAGACTTCTACGGGAATTTTGAATACAACATGTAACGACCCGTATTCTACGCATCATAGGATCGTAGGATATTTATTTCTTTCACATACGAATTCTTATGGTCATGTAACTTTGGGAGACGACTATTGGGGTCATTTCCCATGTTCATGATTTTTCCCGATTTTTAAATGACCATTTTACCCCTAGTTGGCACTGTTTTGGCCATAACTTTTGACTGGAAAGGAATTTTGACTTGAAACCACTTCCATTGGCTCCGGATGATGGTTTACAATTCCGTAGAGTGGTCACATTAGCCAAAAGGACTCACCGTTTGGGAGATATGGCTGAAACAAGTTTCAGATGGTGAAAAACAGCTTAATTGGGCTTAACCGGGTGATTAGCAACTAGGCCCAAAGGGGAATTTCGGGTTTAGAGGTATAGGAGGACTGATTAGGGTTAGGAAATCACTTTCATTTCAGTTTTGAGCCGCCACAAACCTTCTTGAGACCTTAGTAATGGCTTCCATCCTCTGAAACCACTCCAAAACACATTTTTAGTGAAGATTAAGCCTAAACTACATCAAAACAAGGCCAAATAGCAACAGAGCAAGGTTGGAGCTGCTGCTATACATAGGGATTCGATCCAAACAGAGAGTATTTCAGATTTGGTGTTTCATTTGTGGCCAAGGTGAGTGATAGCATCGTTTTGACACTAATTATAGTTAATTAAGGATGATTAGTTAAGATTAGCGAATTGATACACTAATTAATTCTGGAAAAATGTTTAGAAATTCTTGAATAATATTTTATGCCTCTGTTAGAAAATTTAGACGATTTGATTAAGTTTTACTAAGTGTGTGCTTAAACATGATTAAGAGGGATTATGGGAAAATGTGAGGTTTTAACCACTTTTGATCCATTTTGATTCATTTGAATTGTTGTTTTGCTGTTTGTGGTTGCTATTACATGTTGCTATGACTCTATGGTGTGTTTTATGATTTATTAGAAGTGTTAGATTTGTCAAAAACGTCGTCGAATGGCGTAAACAAGTTGCTGGAAAAAGTTGCTGAAAGTTGTGCAGGCTTTCGGATCGGATCGGATATGGGCTCGGATCGGATCGGAGATCTGGGTAAGGAACCCGACCCGAACTGGAACCTGGCGCAAAGGAAATTTGGCAAAAAGGAAGGCCATGTTGTTAAGCTGGGGATTGGACTAACTTAAAGATGAACGGCTCGGATCGGAAGTAAACACTTGGGAGAACTAGCAAGAGGGAAGGCCACGCGGATCAGATGGCAAGGAGGGATCGGATCGGAATACGTGAAGAAACGAGGGAGCGGATTGGAACGGAAGCACGAACTGGAAAGGGAGGACACCCGACCCGACCCGGAGGAGGACACCCGACCCGACCCGAAGTGGAATAACCAACCTGAACCGATGCAACGCTGTGGACCCGAACCGAACCGCTACAGGAGAAGACTACGA
Source organism: Allium sativum (assembly GCA_030737875.1). Classification (NCBI taxonomy): domain Eukaryota; kingdom Viridiplantae; phylum Streptophyta; class Magnoliopsida; order Asparagales; family Amaryllidaceae; genus Allium; species Allium sativum. Next base: position 169,874,331 of record CM060924.1, on the reverse strand, counting down.
ACCGACCTAAAGAAGAGGACCCGACCCGAACCGATGGCTAGAAGGAGAACCCGACCCGACCCAGTATTGGCCAATAACCCGAGATGCAAAGGAAGTCCAAATGAGAAGTTAGAGCTCAAGATTCAGACGGGAATCAACGAGTTCGCTTCATGGTTGGGCTTTGCCGCGGGACGCGTGCTAAGGGGTTATCGATGTCTATAGCATTAGACCACTATGGTAGGAGGTACGGAGGCGGATTCAGGGCCATTATGGCATTGGTAGAACCAAGGGCTACGACCAATGAAATGGGTCATTGAAATGTTTGGTCATGACTCCATATATTTAGCTTGGTCGCAGCAGGGTTCCTACAAGACGGGCTTCGTCGTTACCTCAATTTGTCTAGTGTCCCAAGGTGGTAGATGTCGTATGCTTTACGCACTGAGTGAGAGATGTGAGGATGGTTGCTATGGTTGATTTGTTTGTTATCATTATGACATGCACACCCCACCCCCGTATTCTTGCACTATTTATTATGGCACCTTAGAGTACTGTACGGTATGTGGTACTAACTCTTTGTTTGCAGGTCCAGGTTCAGGTATGGTTTAGTATACCTGTTATTATTCTGTTTAGATGCTTATCGCTCATACCAGGCTTTATGTCTGACCCAGAGTTTTATGTCTCCTCTTATTACTCTGGGTGCTCACACGAGCAGACTAGAGATAGGTTAGCTGGTGATGCACGGGTAGATGATCCGGAGACGAGCAGGAGGCTTCCACGTAATATATATATATATATATATAGTATTCTCCCTGTGTTGTTGAAGATCACTGCTTGGGCATTGGTGGTGCATCTTCTACTTTAGCTTTCTTTTGTTTAGACACGGTAAATTTGGAAAATTGTAATAAGCTGTATTTGGATTTCCGCTGCTCTGATGATTGATGTTGATTTTAGTTATCAGCTTATGCACTGTCTCACCTGTTTTATGTCAAGTATGTTATTATTATATTTTATTCCATGCGCTGTGAGACATTCTACAGGTTCCTTGATTAGTTCATTCCCTTCTTTCCTTTCTTTGGCGACCCGTTCCGTGCTAGTCGGGCATGTGTACAGCGCACTTCCGGAAGAAATGCAGGTTGGTGCGGGGCGGGCCGTCACACTTGGTATCAGAGCTCAAGATTGCGTAGTTAACCTAGGGAAGTTATCAGGGAGAGATAATATACGTATACGAGAGAGCGTATTTGTGATTACTTTGGTTTTAAAAGCTATATATACATATACTATTAGTAGTACAAGGATGAAGTCGTACTGCACTAGCACCACTATGGAGTCGTTAATCGTTTCCTTTTTCAGATTGACGATGAGCCGATACACTAGAGGTGCTGGTAGGGGGGCCAATAATGGGAATGCCGCTGACATGAGGACGATGTTTGCTGACCTCATGAGAGAGATGCTTAGAGATGTACAGAGGGCAGCTCCCAATGGTGGAAATGGTGGTGGTCCAATAGTGCAGGCGCCAAGAGTCGACTTCGCCAAGCTGAATAAGGATTATACTAGTCTTGGTGGGACGCCATTCCACGGAACGGAGTCGGCCACGGATGTTCAGGACTGGATGGATAGCTGTGACCGTATCTTTGATGACTTGGGTCTCGAGGATGCGATGAAGAGAAAGCTAGCGTCCCGTCAGCTGCAAGGGCGGGCAATGAATTGGTGGAATGCTATAAAGGCAGCTACTCCCGAAGATCAGATTACTTGGGAGCAGTTTAAGGCTCGCTTTAGCGAGAAGTTCATTCCAGCTGCTCAGAAGTCAGTGCTGTTTAAGAAATTCTTAGAGCTCAAGCAGAATGGAAGAGCTGTCTCGGAGTATATTGCTGAATTTGACACTTTGTCAAAATATGGGTTATCTCTTATTGATACTGCCGAGAAAAAGAATGAAAAATTCATAACTGGTTTGGATCAGTACTTGGGGGAAAGACTTATTAACCACATCGATGAGACGTTTGAATCGATTGTGGGGAAAGCATTAAGATCAGAAAGTCTCTACCCTAAGCCGAAGACTGAGGTTGCATCCGCAGATGAGCCAAAGCCACAAGCAAGTGGTGGAGGCAAGGGTGGTTCCCAGAATAAGAGAAAGCAGAATCAAACTAAGGATGGCCAAAAGAAAAAGAATAAGCAAGATGTTGAGTGCTTCAGCTGCGGTAAGAAGGGCCATTATGCTAGTAATTGTCGGGCCAAGCCAACGGATAGGAAGTGCTTCAACTGTGGCCAAATGGGACATCACAAGGACAAGTGTCCGCAACCCCCCAAAGAAAAGCAAATGGTGAAAGCATATGCCCTTAATGCTATTCCTGCTTCGTCGAATGCCCCAACTGCGGCGGAGAAAGGAAAGAATGTCGTCATTCAAGGTATGCTTTCTGTTTACGATGTTCCTGTTAGAGTTTTGTTTGATACCGGAGCTTCTAGTTCTTTCATATCTAGTGACCTGGTAGATAGGTTGTGATTGGAGCCCGAGATTGTCGATAGACCTTTAGTAGTGACGAACCCGATTGGTGGTTCGACTAGCCTTAGCATGATTTGTCGTAATGTGGTCCTATCGAGTCATGGATGCATGTTTGTTTGTGATTGCTTTGTTTTGGGCTTTACTGGGTTTGGCATTATTTTGGGAGTAGATTAGCTCCGAAGATACGGGGTGGTGGTAGACTGTGAGGGCTTTTTGGTGACAGCTAGAGCGGATGATGGGCGGAGGATAGTGTTTGGTGGTCTACCCAGTATGGGGGTATTGGCTAGTTTTCTAAACTCCCTCGACATTCCGCATAGTGAGTTGTCAGGTTTTCCCGTGGTTGGCCAGTATCCGGATGTTTTCGAAGAAGTGACCGGACTTCCACCACACCGAGAGATTGAGTTCCGTATTGATTTGGTAAAGGATGCCAGGCCTATAGTGATGCCACTTCGTCGTATGGCACCAAGGGAGCAGCGAGAGCTCGAGGTGCAAGTCAGCGATCTTTTGAAGAAGGGATTTATCAGAAGGAGTGTTTCTGAATGGGGAGCACCAGTTGTGTTTGCTACCAAGGCGGATGGTTCCCTTCGTTTGTGTGTAGACTACCGCGAGTTGAATAAATTGACAAGGTAGAACAAGTATCCTCTACCGCGGATAGATGATTTGTTCGATCAGTTGAGTGGCGCGAGAGTATTTTCCCAGTTGGATCTCACGACAGGTTTTCATCGGCTTAGAGTGGAAGCTGAGAGTATAGCTAAAACGACATTTGGAACGCCGTCTGGATTTTATGAATGGTTGGTCATGCCATTCGGGCTAACCAATGCCCCAACATATTTTGTGGATCTTATGAATAGGGTATTCAGAGATCAGTTGAATAAGTTTGTCCTTGTGTTCGTTGATGATATTTTGGTCTATTCGAGGACAGAGGAAGAACACAAGGAACATTTAAGAGTAGTGATGGAGGTGTTGAGAAAACACCAACTGAAAGCAAAGTTTTCTAAGTGTCACTTCTGGAAGAGGAAAGTGAGGTTCTTGGGCCATGTTGTATCAGAGAATGGTATTGCATTGGACCCGGCGAAGGTGGCTACGGTACAGGATTGGCCTACGCCTAAGAATGCAACAGATGTAAGAAGTTTCTTGGGATTAGCTGGATATTATCGTAAGTTTATCCAAGGTTTCTCCAAGATAGCAGCACCATTGACCCAGTTGACCAAGAAGAATCAAGCTTTTGTCTGGGATGAAAGGTGCGAGAATGCATTCAAGAGTCTAAAGGACAAGTTGACGAGCGCACCAGTGTTAGTCATTCCTAAGGGGGATGAAGAGATGACGGTATACACGGATGCCTGTGGTACTGGACTGGGTGCTGTATTGATGCAAGGCGGTAGGGCTGTAGCTTATGCAAGTCGGCAATTGAAACCGTACGAGAAAAGATACCCTACCCATGACTTGGAATTGGCAGCGATCGTGTTCGCGTTAAAGATGTGGAGGCACTATCTCTTGGGAGAAAGATTTGAACTGTATACAGATCATAAGTCGTTGAAGTATCTCTTCTCCCAGAAGGATCTAAATCTCCGGCAACAAAGGTGGTTAGAATTCTTGGCATCCTATGATTTCGACATTGCATATACACCGGGAAAGGGCAATGCGGTGGCTGATGCATTGAGTAGAAGACATGCCAGCTTAGGGGCTATGTTCCTTGAATGGAAGCAACTGGAGTATATCGCGGGGTTTGATTTCAGACCAAAGTGGGAATTGGATCCAGAAATGTTAGCAAGTTTGACGATCAGACCCACTTTAATTGAGCGGATCGGCTCTAGTCAGAGGGACGATCCTAACCTATTGGAAATCATCTCCAAGTTAAATATGGATATTGATGAGGAGATGAACAAGTATGGGCTTGATCGAGATGGATGGCTTAGAAAGAATGGAAAGCTTGTTGTACCCAATGTCAATGGATTGAGAGATGAAGTGCTTAGAGAGTGTCATCATTCAAAACTGACTATACACTCCGGTGGTAATAATATGTATCGAGATATGAAGCAGACTTACTACTGGGAAGGGATGAAAAGAGACGTTGGGAAGTTTATATCGAAGTGCATGAATTGCCAGCTAGTTAAAGCCGAGCAAAAGAAGCCTAGTGGGTTGTTACAGCCCTTAGAAATTCCCGAATGGAAATGGGAGCAAGTCTCGATGGATTTCATTGATGGTTTGCCAAGGACTAGACCGGGACATGATAGCATTTGGGTAGTTGTGGATCGACTGTCTAAAAGTGCAAGATTTATACCAGTCAAATCGACCAGAACGGCAGCTAAGTTAGCAGAATTGTATATGAAGTGGGTAGTGAGATTTCATGGAGTACCTAAAAGCATTGTGAGCGACCGAGACCCGTTGTTCACTAGTGGGTTTTGGAAGAGCTTACAAGAGGCTCTAGGGTCAGAGTTACATCTCAGTACCGCATATCATCCTCAGACCGACGGTCAGACGGAGAGGGTGAATCGTATTTTGGAAGATCTCTTGAGAGCGTGTAAATTGGATTTTGGTGGATCATGGGATAACCATTTGCATCTAGTAGAGTTTGCATATAATAATAGCTACCAATCCAGTATCGGTATGGCTCCGTTTGAAGCTTTGTACGGAAGACCGTGCAACTCACCATCATGTTGGATAGAGACTGGCGAGAAGTTTATGCTTGGACCAGATGTGGTGAGGGAAACTTCAGATAAGATCAAGATCATTCAACAACGAATGAAGGCCGCCCAAGATAGGCAGAAGAGTTATGCTGATAAGAGGAGAAGAGACCTAAAATTCTCCGTGGGTGACTTGGTGTTTGTCAAAATTTCTCCGTTGAAGAGCGTAAAACGATTTGGCAGGAGAGGCAAGTTGGCACCAAGATTTGTTGGCCCATTCCCTGTTCTTGAACTAGTCAGGAATTTGGCATACAGAATTGACTTACCAGAGAAGATGGCGGGAGTTCACGACATATTTCATGTTTCCCAACTAAGGAAGTTCGTTCACGACTCAGATATGACTATTTCACCTGATCAGTTAGAGGACTTCGAAGTAGAACCCGAGGAGGTTGGGAACCGCAAGCCGGCCCGTATTGTCGCGCACGACATGAAGCAACTCCGAAGGAAGGCGGTGAAGCTAGTCAAGGTACAGTGGAGCGAGGACGAGAATGATTGTACTTGGGAGACAGAGGAGAACATTAGGAAGACACACCCAGAACTCTTTGCCTGGTAAAATTTTGACTTCGATTTAGTTTTCCGCATGCTAGGATAGGTTTGTTTTACTTGTTTTGCATGTTTGATTGATGTATGTGGTTGTTAGGCATGCGGGATCCTTTGTATGTTTTGGGTTAAGGAATTTCGGGGACGAAATTTCTTAAGGGGGGAGAGTGTAACGACCTGTATTCTACGCATCATAGGATCGTAGGATATTTATTTCTTTCACATACGAAGTCGTATGGTCATGTAACTTTGGGAGACGACTACTGGGGTCATTTCCCATGTTCATGAATTTTCCCGATTTTTAAATGACCATTTTACCCCTAGTTGGCACTGTTTTGGCCATAACGTTTGACTGGAAAGGTATTTTGACCTGAAACCACTTCCATTGGCTCCGGATGATGGTTTACAATTCCGTAGAGTGGTCACATTAGCCAAACGGACTCACCGTTTGGGAGATATGGCTGAAACAAGTTTCAGATGGTGAAAAAACAGCTTAATTGGGCTTAACCGGGTGATTAGCAGCTAGGCCCAGAGGGAATTTCGGGTTTAGAGGTATAGGAGGACTGATTAGGGTTAGGAAATCACTTTCATTTCAGTTTTGAGCCGCCACAAACCTTCTTAAGACCTTAGTAATGGCTTCCATCCTCTGAAACCACTCCAAAACACATTTTTAGTGAAGATTAAGCCTAAACTACATCAAAACAAGACCAAACAGCAACAGAGCAAGGTTGGAGCTGCTGCTATACATAGGGATTCGATCCAAACAGAGAGTATTTCAGATTTGGTGTTTCATTTGTGGCCAAGGTGAGTGATAGCATCGTTTTGACACTAATTACAGTTAATTAAGGATGATTAGTTAAGATTAGCGAATTGATACACTAATTAATTCTGGAAAAATGTTTAGAAATTCTTAAATAATATTTTATGCCTCTGTTAGAAAATTTAGACGATTTGATTAAGTTTTACTAAGTGTGTGCTTAAACATGATTAAGAGGGATTAAGGGAAAATGTGAGGTTTTAGCCACTTTTGATCCATTTTGATTCATTTGAATTGTTGTTTTGCTATTTGTGGTTGCTATTACATGTTGCTATGACTCTATGGTGTGTTTTATGATTTATTAGAAATGTTAGATTTGTCAAAAACGTCGTCGAATGGCGTAAACAAGTTGCTGGAAAAAGTTGCTGAAAGTTGTGCAGGCTTTCGGATCGGATCGGATATGGGCTCGGATCGGATCGGAGATCTGGGCTGGAACCTGGCGCAAAGGAAATTTGGCAAAAAGGAAGGCCATGTTGTTAAGCTGGGGATCGGACTAACTTAAAGATGAAGGGCTCGGATCGGAAGTAAACACTTGGGAGAAATAGCAAGAGGGAAGGCCACGCGGATCAGATGGCAAGGAGGGATCGGATCGGAATACGTGAAGAAATGAGGGTGCGGATCGGAACGAAAGCACGAACTGGAAAGGGAGGACACCCGACCCGACCCGGGGGAGGAGACCCGACCCGGGGGAGGACACCCGACCCGACCCGAAGTGGAATAACCGACCTGAACCGATGCGACGCTGTGGACCCGAACCGAACCGCTACAGGAGAAGACTACGAACCGACCTGAAGTAGAGGACCCGACCCGAACCGATGGCTACAAGGAGAACCCGACCCGACCCAGTATTGGCCAATAACCCGAGATGCAAAGGAAGTCCAAATGAGAAGTTAGAGCTCAAGATTCAGACGGGAATCAACGAGTTCGCTTCATGGTTGGGCTTTGCCGCGGGACGCGTGCTAAGGGGTTATCGATGTCTATAGCTTTGGACCACTATGGTAGGAGGTACGGAGGCGGATTCAGGGCCATTATGGCATTGGTAGAACCAAGGGCTACGACCAATGAAATGGTCATTGAAATGTTTGGTCATGACTCCATATGTTTAGCTTGGTCGCAGCAGGGTTCCTACAAGACGGGATTCGTCGTTACCTCAATTTGTCTAGTATCCCAAGGTGGTAGATGTGGTATGCTTTACGCACTGAGTGAGTGATGTGAGGATGGTTGCTATGGTTGATTTGTTTGTTATCATTATGACATGCACAACCCACCCCCGTATTCTTGCACTATTTATTATGGCACCTTGGAGTACTGTACGGTATGTGGTACTAACTCTTTGGTTGCAGGTCCAGGTTCAGGTATGGTTTAGTATACCTTTTATTATTCTGTTTAGATGCTTATCGCTCATACCAGGCTTTATGTCTGACCCAGAGTTTTATGTCTCCTCTTATTACTCTGGGTGCTCACACGAGTAGACTAGAGACAGGTTAGCTGGTGATGCACGGGTAGATGATCCGGAGACGAGCAGGAGGCTTCCACGTAATATATATATATAGTATTCTCCCTGTGTTGTTGAAGATCACTGCTTGGGCATTGGTGGTGCATCTTCTACTTTAGCTTTCTTTTGTTTAGAGACAGTAAATTTGGAAAATTGTAATAAGCTGTATTTGGATTTCCGCTGCTCTGATGATTGTTGTTGATTTTAGTTATCAGCTTATGCATTGTCTCACCTGTTTTATGTCAAGTATGTTATTATTATATTTTATTCCATGCGTTGTGAGACATTCTACAGGTTCCTTGATTAGTTCATTCCCTTCTTTCCTTTCTTTGGCGACCCGTTCCGTGCTAGTCGGGCATGTGTACAGCGCACTTCCGGAAGAAATGCAGGTTGGTGCGGGGCGGGCCGTCACACTTGGTATCAGAGCTCTAGGTTGTGTAGTTAACCTAGGGAAGTTATCAGGGAGAGATAATATACGTATACGAGAGAGCGTATTTGTGATTACTTTGGTTTTAAAAGCTATATATATACTATTAGTAGTACTAGGATGAAGTCGTACTGCACTAGCACCACTATGGAGTCGTTAATCGTTTCCTTTTTCAGATTGACGATGAGCCGATACACTAGAGCTGCTGGTAGGGGGGCCAATAATGGGAATGCCGCTGACATGAGGACGATGTTTACTGACCTCATGAGAGAGATGCTTAGAGATGTACAGAGGGCAGCTCCCAATGATGGAAATGGTGGTGGTCCAATAGTGCAGGCGCCAAGAGTCGACTTCGCCAAGCTGAATAAGGATTATACTAGTCTTGGTGGGAAGCCGTTCCACGGAACGGAGTCGGCCACGGATGTTCAGGACTGGATGGATAGCTGTGACCGTATCTTTGATGACTTGGGTCTCGAGGATGCGACGAAGAGAAAGCTAGCGTCCCGTCAGCTGCAAGGGCGGGCAATGAATTGGTGGAATGCTATAAAGGCAGCTACTCCCGAAGATCAGATTACTTGGGAGCAGTTTAAGGCTCGCTTTAGCGAGAAGTTCATTCCAGCTGCTCAGAAGTCAGTGCTGTTTAAGAAATTCTTGGAGCTCAAGCAGAATGGAAGAGCTGTCTCGGAGTATATTGCTGAATTTGACACTTTGTCAAAATATGGGTTATCTCTTATTGATACTGCCGAGAAAAAGAATGAAAAATTCATAACTGGTTTGGATCAGTACTTGGGGGAAAGACTTATTAACCACATCGATGAGACGTTTGAATCGATTGTGGGGAAAGCATTAAGATCAGAAAGTCTCTACCCTAAGCCGAAGACTGAGGTTGCATCCGCAGATGAGCCAAAGCCACAAGCAAGTGGTGGAGGCAAGGGTGGTTCCCAGAATAAGAGAAAGCAGAATCAAACTAAGGATGGCCAAAAGAAAAAGAATAAGCAAGATGTTGAGTGCTTCAGCTGCGGTAAGAAGGGCCATTATGCTAGTAATTGTCGGGCCAAGCCAGCGGATAGGAAGTGCTTCAACTGTGGCCAAATGGGACATCACAAGGACAAGTGTCCGCAACCCCCCAAAGAAAAGCAAATGGTGAAAGCATATGCCCTTAATGCTATTCCTTCTTCGTCGAATGCCCCAACTGCGGCGGAGAAAGGAAAGAATGTCGTCATTCAAGGTATGCTTTCTGTTTACGATGTTCCTGTTAGAGTTTTGTTTGATACCGGAGCTTCTAGTTCTTTCATATCTAGTGACCTGGTAGATAGGTTGGGATTGGAGCCCGAGATTGTCGATAGACCTTTAGTAGTGACGAACCCGATTGGTGGTTCGACTAGCCTTAGCATGATTTGTCGTAATGTGGTCCTATCGAGTCATGGATGCATGTTTGTTTGTGATTGCTTTGTTTTGGGCTTTACTGGGTTTGGCATTATTTTGGGAGTAGATTGGCTCCGAAGATACGGGGTGGTGATAGACTGTGAGGGCTTTTTGGTGACAGCTAGAGCGGATGATGGGCGGAGGATAGTGTTTGGTGGTCTACCCAGTATGGGGGTATTGGCTAGTTTTCTAAACTCCCTCGACATTCCGCATAGTGAGTTGTCAGGTTTTCCCGTGGTTGGCCAGTATCCGGATGTTTTCGAAGAAGTGACCGGACTTCCACCACACCGAGAGATTGAGTTCCGTATTGATTTGGTACAGGACGCCAGGCCTATAGTGATGCCACTTCGTCGTATGGCACCGAGGGAGCAGCGAGAGCTCGAGGTGCAAGTCAGCGATCTTTTGAAGAAGGGATTTATCAGAAGGAGTGTTTCTGAATGGGGAGCACCAGTTGTGTTTGCTACCAAGGCGGATGGTTCCCTTCGTTAGTGTGTAGACTACCGCGAGTTGAATAAAGTGACGAGGAAAAACAAGTATCCTCTACCGCGGATAGATGATTTGTTCGATCAGTTGAGTGGCGCGAGATTATTTTCCCAGTTGGATCTCGCGACTGGTTTTCATCGGCTTAGAGTGGAAGCTGAGAGTATAGCTAAAACGGCATTTCGAACGCCGTCTGGATTTTATGAATGGTTGGTCATGCCATTCGGGCTGACTAATGCACCAGCATATTTTGTGGATCTTATGAATAGGGTATTCAGAGATCAGTTGAATAAGTTTGTCCTTGTGTTCGTTGATGATATTTTGGTCTATTCGAGGACAGAGGAAGAACACAAGGAACATTTAAGAGTAGTGATGGAGGTGTTGAAAAAAACACCAACTGAAAGCAAAGTTTTCTAAGTGTCACTTCTGGAAGAGGAAAGTGAGGTTCTTGGGCCATGTTGTATCAGAGAATGGTATTGCATTGGACCCGGCGAAGGTGGCTACGGTACAGGATTGGCCTACGCCTAAGAATGCAACAGATGTAAGAAGTTTCTTGGGATTAGCTGGATATTATCGTAAGTTTAACCAAGGTTTCTCCAAGATAGCAGCACCATTGACCCAGTTGACCAAGAAGAATCAAGCTTTTGTCTGGGATGAAAGGTGCGAGAATGCATTCAAGAGTCTAAAGGACAAGTTGACGAGCGCACCAGTGTTAGTCATTCCTAAGGGGGATGAAGAGATGACGGTATACACGGATGCCTGTGGTACTGGACTGGGTGCCGTATTGATGCAAGGCGGTAGGGTTGTAGCTTATGCAAGTCGGCAATTGAAACCGCACGAGAAAAGATACCCTACCCATGACTTGGAATTGGCAGCGATCGTGTTCGCGTTAAAGATGTGGAGACACTATCTCTTGGGAGAAAGATTTGAACTGTTTACAGATCATAAGTCGTTGAAGTATCTCTTCTCCCAGAAGGATCTAAATCTCCGACAACAAAGGTGGTTAGAATTCTTGGCTTCCTATGATTTCGACATTGCATATACACCGGGAAAGGGCAATGTGGTGGCTGATGCATTGAGTTGAAGACATGCCAGCTTAGGGGCTATGTTCCTTGAATGGAAGCAACTGGAGTATATCACGGGGTTTGTTTTCAGACCAAAGTGCGAATTGGATCCAGAAATGTTAGCAAGTTTGACGATCAGACCCACTTTAATTGAGCGGATCGGCTCTAGTCAGAGGGACGATCCTAACCTATTGGAAATCATCTCCAAGTTAAAGATGGATATTGATGAGGAGATGAACAAGTATGGGCTTGATCGAGATGGATGGCTTAGAAAGAATGGAAAGCTTGTTGTACCCAATGTCAATGGATTGAGAGATGAAGTGCTTAGAGAGTGTCATCACTCAAAACTGACTATACACTCCGGTGGTAATAAGATGTATCGAGATATGAAGCAGACTTACTACTGGGAAGGGATGAGAAGAGACGTTGGGATGTTTATATCCAAGTGCATGAATTGCCAGCTAGTTAAAGCCGAGCAAAAGAAGCCTAGTGGGTTGTTACAGCCCTTAGAAATTCCCGAATGGAAATGGGAGCAAGTCTCGATGGATTTCATTGATGGTTTGCCAAGGACTAGATCGGGACATGATAGCATTTGGGTAGTTGTGGATCGACTGACTAAAAGTGCAAGATTTATACCAGTCAAATCGACCAGAACGGCAGCTAAGTTAGCAGAATTGTATATGAAGTGGGTAGTGAGATTTCATGGAGTACCTAAAAGCATTGTGAGCGACCGAGACCCGTTGTTCACTAGTGGGTTTTGGAAGAGCTTACAAGAGGCTCTAGGGTCAGAGTTACATCTCAGTACCGCATATCATCCTCAGACCGACGGTCAGACGGAGAGGGTGAATCGTATTTTGGAAGATCTCTTGAGAGCGTGTATATTGGATTTTGGTGGATCATGGGATAACCATTTGCATCTAGTAGAGTTTGCATATAATAATAGCTACCAATCCAGTATTGGTATGGCTCCGTTTGAAGCTTTGTACGGAAGACCGTGCAACTCACCATCATGTTGGATAGAGACTGGCGAGAAGTTTATGCTTGGACCAGATGTGGTGAGGGAAACTTCAGATAAGATCAAGATCATTCAACAACGAATGAAGGCCGCCCAAGATAGGCAGAAGAGTTATGCTGATAAGAGGAGAAGAGACCTAAAATTCTCCGTGGGTGACTTGGTGTTTGTCAAAATTTCTCCGTTGAAGAGCGTAATACGATTTGGTAGGAGAGGCAAGTTGGCACCAAGATTTGTTGGCCCATTCCCTGTTCTTGAACTAGTCGGGAATTTGGCATACAGAATTGACTTACCAGAGAAGATGGCGGGAGTTCACGACGTATTTCATGTTTCCCAACTAAGGAAGTTCGTTCACGACTCAGATATGACTATTTCACCTGATCAGTTAGAGGACTTCGAAGTAGAACCCGAGGCGGTTGGGAACCGCAAGCCGGCCCGTATTGTCGCGCACGACATGAAGCAACTCCGAAGGAAGGCGGTGAAGCTAGTCAAGGTACAGTGGAGCGAGGACGAGAATGATTGTACTTGGGAGACAGAGGAGAACATTAGGAAGACACACCCAGAACTCTTTGCCTGGTAAGATTTTGACTTCGATTTAATTTTCCGCATGCTAGGATAGGTTTGTTTTACTTGTTTTGCATGTTTGATTGATGTATGTGGTTGTTAGGCATGCGGGATCCTTTGTATGTTTTGGGTTAAGGAATTTCGGGGACGAAATTTCTTAAGGGGGGGAGAGTGTAACGACCCGTATTCTACGCATCATAGGATCGTAGGATATTTATTTCTTTCACATACAAAGTTGTATGGTCATGTAACTTTGGGAGACGACTATTGGGGTCATTTCCCATGTTCATGAATTTTCCCGATTTTTAAATGACCATTTTACCCCTAGTTGGCACTGTTTTAGCCATAACGTTTGACTGGAAAGGTATTTTGACCTGAAACCAACTTCCATTGGCTTTGGATGATGGTTTAAAATTCCGTAGAGTGGTCACATTAGCCAAACGGACTCACCGTTTGGGAGATATGGCTGAAACAAGTTTCAGATGGTGAAAAAACAGCTTAATTGGGCTTAACCAGGTGATTAGCAGCTAGGCCCAGAGGGGAATTTCGGGTTTAGAGGTACAGGAGGACTGATTAGGGTTAGGAAATCTCTTTCATTTCAGTTTTGAGCCGCCACAAACCTTCTTGAGACCTCAGTAATGGCTTCCATCCTCTGAAACCACTCCAAAACACATTTTTAGTGAAGATTAAGCCTAAACTACATCAAAACAAGGCCAAATAGCAACAGAGCAAGGTTGGAGCTGCTGCTATACATAGGGATTCGATCCAAACAGAGAGTATTTCAGATTTGGTGTTTCATTTGTGGCCAAGGTGAGTGATAACATCGTTTTGACACTAATTACAGTTAATTAAGGATGATTTGTTAAGATTAGCGAATTGATACACTAATTAATTCTGGAAAAATGTTTAGAAATTCTTAAATAATATTTTATGCCTCTGTTAGAAAATTTAGACGATTTGATTAAGTTTTACTAAATGTGTGCTTAAACATGATTAAGAGGGATTATGGCAAAATGTGAGGTTTTAGCCACTTTTGATCCATTTTGATTCATTTGAATTGTTGTTTTGCTGTTTGTGGTTGCTATTACATGTTGCTATGACTCTATGGTGTGTTTTATGATTTATTAGAAGTGTTAGATTTGTCAAAAACGTCATCGAATGGCGTAAACAAGTTGCTGGAAAAAGTTGCTGAAAGTTGTGCAGGCTTTCGGATTGGATCGGATATGGGCTCGGATCAGATCGGAGATCTGGGTAAGGAACCCGGCCCGAACTGGAACCTGGCGCAAAGGAAATTTGGCAAAAAGGAAGGCCATGTTGTTAAGTTGGGGATCGTACTAACTTAAAGATGAAGGGCTCGGATCGGAAGTAAACACTTGGGAGAACTAGCAAGAGGGAAGGCCACGCGGATCAGATGGCAAGGAGGGATCGGATCGGAATACGTGAAGAAATGAGGGAGCGGATCGGAACGGAAGCACGAACTGGAAAGGGAGGACACACGACCCGACCCGGAGGAGGACACCCGACCCGACCCGAAGTGGAATAACCGACCTGAACCGATGCGACGCTGTGGACCCGAACCGAACCGCTACAGGAGAAGACTACGAACCGACCTGAAGTAGAGGACCCGACCCGAACCGATGGCTAGAAGGAGAACCCTACCCGACCCAGTATTGGCCAATAACCCGAGATGCAAAGGAAGTCCAAATGAGAAGTTAGAGCTCAAGATTCAGACGGGAATCAACGAGTTCGCTTCATGGTTGGGCTTTGCCGCGGGACGCGTGCTAAGGGGTTATCGATGTCTATAGCTTTGGACCACTATGGTAGGAGGTACGGAGGCGGATTCAGGGCCATTATGGCATTGGTAGAACCAAGGGCTACGACTAATGAAATGGGTCATTGAAATGTTTGGTCATGACTCCATATGTTTAGCTTGGTCGCAGCAGGGTTCCTACAAGACGGGATTCGTCGTTACCTCAATTTGTCTAGTGTCCCAAGGTGGTAGATGTCGTATGCTTTACGCACTGAGTGAGAGATGTGAGGATGGTTGCTATGGTTGATTTGTTTGTTATCATTATGACATGCACACCCACCCCCCGTATTCTTGCACTATTTATTATGGCACCTTAGAGTTCTGTACGGTATGTGGTACTAACTCTTTGGTTGCAGGTCCAGGTTCAGGTATGGTTTAGTATACCTGTTATTATTCTGTTTAGATGCTTATCGCTCATACCAGGCTTTATGTCTGACCCAGAGTTTTATGTCTCCTCTTATTACTCTGGGTGCTCACACGAGCAAACTAGAGACAAGTTAGCTGGTGATGCACGGGTAGATGATCCGAAGACGAGCAGGAGGCTTCCACGTAATATATATATATATATATATATATATATATATATATATATAGTATTCTCCCTGTGTTGTTGAAGATCACTGCTTGGGCATTGGTGATGCATCTTCTACTTTAGCTTTCTTTTGTTTAGAGACAGTAAATTTGGAAAATTGTAATAAGCTGTATTTGGATTTCCGCTGCTCTGATGATTGATGTTGATTTTAGTTATCAACTTATGCACTGTCTCACCTGTTTTATGTCAAGTATGTTATTATTATATTTTATTTCATGCGCTGTGAGACATTCTACATGTTCCTTGATTAGTTCATTCCCTTCTTTCCTTTCTTTGGCGACCCGTTCTGTGCTAGTCGGGCATGTGTACAGCGCACTTCCGGAAGAAATGCAGGTTGGTGCGGGGCGGGCCGTCACACAACATGAAGTAAAGCATGAAAATAAAGTTGTGGCGATGATGATCGCTTATTTCGAGCCATTGAAACTATAGCACCACTATCGGTTATCAGTTAACCACCGGCCTTGCATTGGTTTGAGCGGGAGCGCCGTTGCTTGGACCGGGTTAACCATTTGATGTCCCCTGCCCCCGGGAGGTTGCAGAAGGATTCATGGCTTGCGGGTTCTTTACATATTGCTACAACCTATTTGTATTGACCCGTATTCTACACGTCATAGGATCGTAGAATATTTATTTCTTTCCCGTTTGAAGCCGTATGGTCATGTAACTTTGGGAAACATCTATTAGAGTCATTTCCCATGTTCATGATTTTTGTCGATTTTTAAATGACCATTTTGCCCCTAGTTGGTACTGTTTTGGCCATAACTTTTGATAGGAAAGGAATTTTGACCTGAAACCACTTCCATTTGGTTCGTTTGATGGTTTCTCTTTCCGTAGAGTGGTCACAATAGCCAAACGGACTTACCGTTTGGGAGATATGGCTGAAACAAGGTTTGGAGTGTGAAAAACTGCTTAACCGGGCCAAATCGGGTGATTAGTGAGTAGGCCCATAACCCATTTCGGGATTAGGGTTATGGGAGGGCTGAAATGAGATGGAGAATCATTCCATTTCAGTTTTCTAGCCTCCACTTATCACCAAGGAACCCTAAAAATGGCCTCCTACCTCTAAATCACCTCCAAATCACCCTTAGGTTAAGGATTTGGCTTAGCAACCCCTAATCAAGAAGGATCTTCACCAAATCAACAAAGGAGCTGCTGTTTGGTATTGAAATTCGCATAAAATCAGAGAATCATTTCAGATCTTAGTTTATTTTGTGGCTAAAGTGAGTGATTTGCTTAGTTTTGCACTAATTATGGCTAATTAGGAGTGATTAGTGTTAATTAGCGAATTTAAACATGATAAAAATTCTAGAAAAATATTTATAAAATTCGGAATGATGTTTTAGACCTCTGATATGAATTTGGGTTAATTTGGTTAAGATTTACTAATCATATCATCAGTTTCACCTAAACATGCTTAAGGGGAAATATGGGATTTTGGGTATGTTTGATCCATTTTTACCTATCATATTGATGTTTTGATGTTTGTGGTTGATTATGCATGTTGCTATGACTGTATGAAATGCTTTGTGACTGTTTAGAATAGTTGGAATGGTCGAAAACGCCGTCGAGGGGCGTAAACAGCTCGCTGGACAAGGTGCAGGGGTTCGGATCGCATAGGGGGTTGAGGGACGATCGGATCGCCCTATGGGATCGTGGGGGCATCCCCACGAGTCGAGTCACCTCCTCCGAACCGAACCGTCTGTGCAAGGCCCACGAAGCGAATCGATGTAGCGTCATGCCAAACTGAAGTACTCCGATCCGGATCGCGAATAAGTATTATGACCCGATCCGTCCACGAAGGGTGAGCACGATCCGTCGACCTGGAGAAGGGCGTCCGATCCGAACCGCTTGAAGAACCACGATCCGATCCGTATGGGGTGTCCCGATCCGAACCAAGAAGGGGAGCACGACCCAAAGCAAAGGAAAGGAGGACCACGATCCGATCCGACGTAGGAGGCGCGACCCGATCCGACAAAGAATGTGAAGGCTGATCCGATCCGATTCGATTGTGATGACCAATAACCCGAGATGCAAAGGTAGTCCAAATGGAAGTTAGAGCTCAGGATCCCGGAACCAGTTGGGAACCAATGAGTTCACTTCATGGTTGGACTTTGCTGCGGGGCATGTGCTAAGGAGTTGTCGACGTTCATAACTTCGATTCACCACTAAGAATGAATGATGGGATACTTATCAGTGCAGTAGGGTCATTATGACCTTAGGGGCAAAGTGATAGTAGCAAGACTACGTTATCAGTGCAGTAGGGTCATTATGACCTGAGGGGCAAGGTGATGCGTAGTAAGACTATGAGCCAGCGCAGATGGGGTGAATAACTCCATGGGGCAAGTGGACATAGTAAGGATTAGTAAGGCTATGAGCCAGCGCAGATGGGGTGAATAACTCCATGGGGCAAGTGGACATAGCGAGGAATTAGTGACTACGTTATCAGTGCAGTGAAGCCATTTATGACTTCATGGGGCAGAGTGATCGTAGCAAGGTATGTTGGGTGATCGAAGCGGTGAATATCGTATGCTTTACGCACTGAGTGAGAGATGCGAGGATGGATGCTATGCTTGATTGTTTGCCATCATTATGACATGCACACCTCCCCCACCTCCGTATCTTTACACTGTTTGATATGATACCTTAGAGTGTTGTACAGTATGTAGTGCTAACTCTTTGGTTGCTGGTCCAAGTTCAGGTATGTTTTAGTCTACCTGTTATTGTTCACTTTAGATGCTTATCGCTCATACCAGGCTTTATGTCTGACCCAGAGTTTTATGTCTCCTCTTATTACTCTGGGTGCTCACACGAGCAGACTAGAGACATGTTAGCTGGTGATGTGCGAGTAGCTGATCCGGAGGCGGGCAGGAGGCTTCCACGTATTATACACATTCTCCCTGTGTCGTTGGTGGTCGCTACTTGGGCATTAGTAGTGTACCTCATTTATCTTACTTCGCTTTGAGACAGTTGAAAAGTTGTAATAAGCTGTATTTTGGATTTCCGCTGCTATGATGTTTAGTTCTAATCTTCAGCTTATGCACTGTCTCTCCTGTTTTATGTCAAGTATGTTATTATTATATTTTGTTCTATGCGCTGTGAGACATTCTACAGGTTCCTTGTATGTTCATTTCCTTCTTCCTTTTTCCCTTCTGGCGACCCGTTCCGTGCTAACTGGACATGTGTACAGCGCACCTTTGGAGTAAATGTCGGTTGGTGCGGGCGGGCCGTCACACTTGGTATCAGAGCTCTAGGTTGCGTAGTTAACCTAGGGAAAGACACTAGGGAGAGATAGTACGTATATGAGAGCGCGTATTTGTGATTACTTTGGTTTTCAAAAGCTATGTATGTATATACTATTAGTAGTATAAGAATGAAGTTGCACTGCACTAGTACCACTATGGGGTCGTTAATCTTTTCCCTTTTACAGATTGACGATGAGCCGACATGTTAGAGGTACCGGTAGAGGGGCAATAATGGGAATGCCGCTGACATGAGGGCGATGTTTACCAACCTCATGAGGGACATGCTTAGAGAAGTGCAAGGGGCAATTCCCAACCCCGGAGTTGGTGCTGGCCCAGTAGTGCAGGTGCCTAGGGTCGATTTTGCCAAGTTGTGCAAGGATTACACTAATCTTGGTGGGAAGCCGTTCCACGGAACGGAGTCGGCCACAGATGTTCAAGATTGGATGGATAGCTGTGATCGTATCTTTGATGACTTGGGTCTTGAGGATGCGATGAAGAGAAGGCTAGCGTCTCGTCAGCTGCAAGGGCGAGCGATGAATTGGTGGAATGCTATCAGAACAGCTACTCCAGAGGACCAGGTTACTTGGGTTCAGTTCAAGGCTCGCTTTAGCGAGAAGTTCATTCCAGCTGCCCAGAAGTCAGTGTTGTTCAAGAGGTTCTTGGAACTGAAGCAGAATGGGAGGGCAGTTTCTGATTATATTGCTGAGTTCGACACTTTGTCAAAGTATGGACTGTCTCTTATCGATACTCCTGAGAAGAAGAACGAGAAGTTCATTACTGGTTTAGATGGGTACTTGGGGGAGAGGCTTATTAACCACATCGATGAGACTTTTGAATCGATCGTGGGGAAAGCTTTGAGATCAGAGAGCCTTTACCCTAAGTCAAAGACTGAGGCTGCATCTGCAGAAGGGCCAAAGCCGCAAGCAGGCGGTGGAGGCAAGAATAACCCTCAGAATAAGAGGAAGCAGGACCAATCAAAAGGTGGCCAGAAAAAGAGCAAGAAAGATGTTGAGTGCTTCAGCTGTGGGAAGAAAGGCCATTATGCTAAGGAATGTCGGGCCAAGCCAGCGGAAAGGAAGTGCTACAACTGTGGTCAAGTGGGACATCAGAAAGACAAGTGTCCGCAACCTCTTAAGGAGAAGCAGATTGTGAAAGCATATGCTCTTGATGCTATTCCTTCTTCGTCGAATGCCCCAACTGCGGCGGAGAAAGGAAAGAATGTTGTTATTCAAGGTATGCTTTCTATTTATGATATACCAGTTCGAGTTTTGTTTGATACTGGGGCTTCCCGTTCCTTCATATCTAGTGACCTGGTAGATAGGTTGGGACTGGAACCCGAGATAGTCGATAGACCATTAGTTGTGACGAACCCGATTGGTTGTTCGACTAGCCTTAGTATGATTTGCAGGAATTTGGTCTTATCGAGTCATGGATGTATGTTTGTATGTGATTGCTTTGTTTTGGGCTTTACTGGGTATGGCATTATATTGGGAGTCGATTGGCTCCAAAGATACGGAGTGGTGGTAGACTGTGAGGGCTTTTTGGTGACAGTGAGGGCGGATGATGGGCGGAGGGTAGTGTTTGGTAGCCTACCTAGTGATGGGGTTATGGCTAGTTTTGTAAATTCCCTCGACATCCCGCAGGATGAGTTGTCAGATGAGCCCGTGGTTGGCCAGTATCCGGACGTCTTTGAGGAGGTGACCGGGCTTCCACCACACCGAGAGATTGAGTTCCGTATTGATTTAGTGAAAGATGCCAGACCTATAGTGATGCCACTTCGTCGTATGGCACCAAGGGAGCAGCGAGAGCTCGGGGTGCAAGTCAGCAATCTTTTGAAGAAGGGATTTATTAGAAGGAGTGTCTCCGAGTGGGGAGCACCAGTTGTGTTTGCCACTAAGGCAGATGGTTCCCTTCGGTTGTGTGTGGACTATCGCGAGTTGAATAAGGTGACGAGGAAGAATAAGTATCCTCTACCGCGGATAGATGATTTGTTTGATCAGCTGGAAGGAGCTAGAGTGTTCTCCCAGTTGGACCTCGCGATAGGATTTCATCAGCTTCGAGTAGCAGATGAGAGTGTTCCGAAAACGGCATTTAGGACGCCGTCTGGATTTTATGAGTGGTTGGTTATGCCGTTTGGGTTGACCAATGCACCAGCCTATTTTGTGGATCTTATGAATCGAGTATTCAGAGATCAGTTGAATAAGTTTGTTCTTGTGTTCGTGGATGATATCCTTGTTTATTCAGTGACAGAGGAGGAACACAAGGGGCACTTGAGGATAGTGATGGAGGTGTTGAGGAAACACCAATTGAAAGCGAAATTCTCTAAGTGTCATTTTTGGAGAAGGGAAGTGAGATTCTTGGGTCATGTTGTTTCAGAGAGTGGTATTGTCGTGGACCCTGCGAAGGTGGCTACGGTACAGGATTGGCCTACACCCAAGAATGCAACAGATGTAAGAAGTTTCTTGGGATTAGCTGGATATTATCGTAAGTTTATCCAAGACTTCTCCAAGATTGCAGCACCGTTGACTCAGTTGACTAAGAAGAATCAGTCCTTCGTCTGGGACGGAGTGTGTGAACATGCCTTCAAGAGTCTAAAGGAGAGGTTGACGCGTGCGCCAGTGTTAGTCATTCCTAAAGGGAATGAAGAGATGACGGTATACACGGATGCTTGTGGTACCGGACTGGGTGCAGTATTGATGCAAGGAGGTAGGGTTGTAGCTTATGCTAGTCGACAGCTAAAGCCGCATGAGAAGAAGTACCCTACCCATGATTTGGAGTTGGCAGCGATTGTATTTGCGCTGAAGATGTGGAGACACTATCTCTTGGGAGAAAGATTCGAGTTGTTTACCGATCATAAGTCATTAAAGTATCTCTTCTCCCAGAAAGATCTGAATCTCCGTCAGCAGAGATGGTTGGAGTTCTTGGCTTCGTATGATTTTGATATCGCATATACGCCTGGGAAAGGTAATGCGGTAGCCGATGCCTTGAGTAGGAGACATGCCAGCTTAGGGGCAATGTTTCTTGAATGGAAGCAACTGGAGTTTATCGCGGGGTTTGATTTCAGACCAAAGTGCGAATTGGATCCAGTTATGCTAGCTAGCTTGACGATCAGACCCACTTTGATAGAGCGGATTGGTTCTAGCCAGAGGGACGATCCTAATCTATTGGAAATCATCTCCAAGCTAGAGATGGGTATCGAAGAGGAGATGAATGTGTATGGGCTTGATCGAGATGGATGGCTTCGGAAGAATGGAAGACTAGTTGTGCCCAACGTGAATGGTTTGAGAGATGAAGTGCTTAGAGAGTGTCATCACTCAAAACTGACTATACATCCCGGTGGTAATAAGATGTATCGAGACATGAGACAGACTTACTACTGGGAAGGGATGAAAAGAGACGTTGGGAAGTTTATATCCAAATGCATGAATTGCCAGCTAGTTAAAGCCGAGCAAAAGAAGCCTAGTGGGTTGTTGCAACCATTAGAAATTCCCGAATGGAAGTGGGAGCAAGTCTCGATGGATTTCATCGATGGCTTACCAAGGACTAGATCGGGATATGATAGCATTTGGGTAATTGTGGATCGATTGACTAAGAGTGCAAGATTTATACCAGTCAAATCGACCAGAACAGCAGCCAAATTGGTAGAATTGTATATGAAGTGGGCAGTGAGATTTCATGGGGTACCCAAAAGCATTGTGAGTGACCGAGACCCGTTGTTCACTAATGGGTTTTGGAAGAGCTTGCAAGAGGCTCTAGGGTCAAAATTACATCTCAGTACCGCATATCATCCTCAGACCGACGGTCAGACAGAGAGGGTGAATCGCATATTGGAAGATCTCTTGAGAGCGTGTATATTAGATTTTGGTGGATCATGGGATGACTATTTGCATCTAGTAGAGTTTGGATATAATAATAGCTACCAATCCAGTATCGGTATGGCTCCATATGAAGCTCTGTACGGAAGACCATGCAACTCACCATCATGTTGGATAGAGACTGGCGAGAAGTTTGTGCTTGGACCAGATGTGGTGAGAGACACTTCCGATAAGATTAAGATCATTCAGTAACGAATGAAAGCTGCTCAAGATAGGCAGAAAAGCTATGCTGATAAGAGGAGAAGAAACTTGAAATTCTCCATTGGTGACTTAGTGTTTGTCAAGATCTCTCCGTTGAAAAGCGTGTTACGATTTGGCAGGAGAGGCAAGTTGGCACCAAGATTTGTTGGGCCATTCCATGTTCTTGAACTAGTCGGGAATTTGGCGTATAGAGTTGGCTTACCAGAGAAGATGGCAGGAGTTCACAATGTATTTCATGTTTCCCAATTAAGGAAGTTCGTTCACGACCCAGATGTGACTATTTCACCTGATCAGTTAGAGGACTTCGAAGTAGAACCCGAGGCGGTCGGGAACCGCAAGCCGATTCGTATTGTGGGGCACGATACGAAGCAACTTCGAAGGAAGGCGGTGAAGCTAGTCAAGGTTCAGTGGGGCGAGAACGAGAATGATTGTACTTGGGAGACAGAGGAGAGCATTAGGAAGGCTTATCCAGAACTCTTTGCCTGGTAAGATTTAATTTGCGATTTAGTTTTCCGCATGCTAGAATAGACTTGTTTAGCTTGTTTTGCATGTTTGATTGTTGCTTCATGATTGATAGGCATGCGGGAATCTTTGTGTATGCTTGGATTAGGGAATTTCGGGGGCGAAATTTCTTAAGGGGGGGAGAGTGTAATGACCCGTATTCTACACGTCATAGGATCGTAGAATATTTATTTCTTTCCCGTATGAAGCCGTATGGTCATGTAACTTTGGGAAACATCTATTAGAGTCATTTCCCATGTTCATGATTTTTGTCGATTTTTAAATGACCATTTTGCCCCTAGTTGGTACTGTTTTGGCCATAACTTTTGATAGGAAAGGAATTTTGACCTGAAACCACTTCCATTTGGTTCGTTTGATGGTTTCTCTTTCCGTAGAGTGGTCACAATAGCCAAACGGACTTACCGTTTGGGAGATATGGCTGAAACAAGGTTTAGAGTGTGAAAAACTGCTTAACCGGGCCAAATCGGGTGATTAGTGAGTAGGCCCATAACCCATTTCGGGATTAGGGTTATGGGAGGGCTGAAATGAGATGGAGAATCATTCCATTTCAGTTTTCTAGCCTCCACTTATCACCAAGGAACCCTAAAAATGGTCTCCTACCTCTAAATCACCTCCAAATCACCCTTAGGTTAAGGATTTGGCTTAGCAACCCCTAATCAAGAAGGATCTTCACCAAATCAACAAAGGAGCTGCTGTTTGGTATTGAAATTCGCATCAAATCAGAGAATCATTTCAGATCTTAGTTTATTTTGTGGCTAAGGTGAGTGATTTGCTTAGTTTTGCACTAATTATGGCTAATTAGGAGTGATTAGTGTTAATTAGCGAATTTAAACATGATAAAAATTCTAGAAAAATATTTATAAAATTCGGAATGATGTTTTAGACCTCTGATATAAATTTGGGTTAATTTGGTTAAGATTTACTAATCCTATCATCAGTTTCACCTAAACATGCTTAAGGGGAAATATGGGATTTTGGGTATGTTTGATCCATTTTTACCTATCATATTGATGTTTTGATGTTTGTGGTTGATTATGCATGTTGCTATGACTGTATGAAATGCTTTGTGACTGTTTAGAATAGTTGGAATGGTCGAAAACGCCGTCGAGGGGCGTAAACAGCTCGCTGGACAAGGTGCAGGGGTTCGGATCGCATAGGGGGTTGAGGGACGATCGGATCGCCCTATGGGATCGTGGGGGCATCCCCACGAGTCGAGTCACCTCCTCCGAACCGAACCGTCTGTGCAAGGCCCACGAAGAGAATCGATGCAGCGTCATGCCAAACTGAAGTACTCCGATCCGGATCGCGAATAAGTATTACGACCCGATCCGTCCACGAAGGGTGAGCACGATCCGTCGACCTGGAGAAGGGCGTCCGATCCGAACCGCTTGAAGAACCACGATCCGATCCATATGGGGTGTCCCGATCCGAACCAAGAAGGGGAGAACGACCCGAAGCAAAGGAAAGGAGGACCACGATCCGATCCGACGTAGGAGGCGCGACCCAATCCGATAAAGAATGTGAAGGCTGATCCGATCCGATTCGATTGTGATGACCAATAACCCGAGATGCAAAGGTAGTCCAAATGGAAGTTAGAGCTCAGGATCCCGGAACCAGTTGGGAACCAATGAGTTCACTTCATGGTTGGACTTTGCTGCGGGGCGTGTGCTAAGGAGTTGTCGACGTTCATAACTTCGATTCACCACTAAGAATGAATGATGGGCTACTTATCAGTGCAGTAGGGTCATTATGACCTGAGGGGCAAAGTGATAGTAGCAAGACTACGTTATCAGTGCAGTAGGGTCATTATGACCTGAGGGGCAAGGTGATGCGTAGTAAGACTATGAGCTAGCGCAGATGGGGTGAATAACTCCATGGGGCAAGTGGACATAGTAAGGATTAGTAAGGCTATGAGCCAGCGCAGATGGGGTGAATAACTCCATGGGGCAAGTGGACATAGCGAGGAATTAGTGGCTACGTTATCAGTGCAGTGAAGCCATTTATGACTTCATGGGGCAGAGTGATCGTAGCAAGGTATGTTGGGTGATCGAAGCGGTGAATATCGTATGCTTTACGCACTGAGTGAGAGATGCGAGGATGGATGCTATGCTTGATTGTTTTCCATCATTATGACATGCACACCTCCCCCACCTCCGTATCTTTACACTGTTTGATATGATACCTTAGAGTGTTGTACAGTATGTAGTGCTAACTCTTTGGTTGCAGGTCCAGGTTCAGGTATGTTTTAGTCTACCTGTTATTGTTCACTTTAGATGCTTATCGCTCATACCAGGCTTTATGTCTAACCCAGAGTTTTATGTCTACTCTTATTACTCTGGGTGCTCACACGAGCAGACTAGAGACAGGTTAGCTGGTGATGTGCGAGTAGCTGATCCGGAGGCGGGCAGGAGGCTTCCACGTATTATACACATTCTCCCTGTGTCGTTGGTGGTCGCTACTTGGGCATTAGTAGTGTACCTCATTTATCTTACTTCGCTTTGAGACAGTTGAAAAGTTGTAATAAGCTGTATTTTGGATTTCCGCTGCTATGATGTTTAGTTCTGATCTTCAGCTTATGCACTTTCTCTCCTGTTTTATGTCAAGTATGTTATTATTATATTTTGTTCTATGCGCTGTGAGACATTCTACAGGTTCCTTGTATGTTCATTTCCTTCTTCCTTTTTCCCTTCTGGCGACCCGTTCCCTGCTAACTGGACATGTGTACAGCGCACCTTTGGAGTAAATGTCGGTTGGTGCGGGCGGGCCGTCACACTATTTTTCCTGATCAATTCCTCTATGAGGTTCTTCAAATGTCGGCATTTGTTAGTGTTATGACCGGGCTGGTCGTGAAACCTACAGAACTTTCCCGAGTTTGCTTCCTAGTCGCCTACCCTTATCGTAATTGGATCCACATATTCTTCAGAAATTTTCGTTGCGATGTAGATATGTTCAGAGTGTCATTCAATGGCGCCAACTATGATGAGATAAAAAGGCAAGACTTCTTATAATCTTTGTTGCCCCTTCCATCATTGGCGCGTTTCTTCCCCTGAGTGTTCTTCTAGTTATATTGAGTAGCAACATTTCTTGGAGCTTCAAAAAGTTGGTTACCATCAATAATCTGAAGAGGCACAGGATTATTATCCACTCTCATATACTCCTCTGCTTTTTTTACAGAATATCTGAAGCGTGTTTGGTTCTTTCATTTTGATCCATCTACCAAATTCGCTCTTCTCATCTATGGCACCGATAACAAACATTAAGATCATGCGGGGCTCGGGATTCCCCACTTTGGACAAAGCAGCATTGAAACTGTTGATGAAAGCTTTATTAAACTCTCCTGGATTCTGCTTCATTGATGTCAGAGAAATTACATCCTTTGCCTTAGTAGCTTGCAGCCTCAACTGCTTCTTGAATTTTAGAGTCAAATCATCAAATTGGTCAACGGATTTGGGCGGCAGCCTCATGAGCCATAATGATGCCAACGCATTCTAGATAGAGAGGGAACCATAGGCATTTGATCTCATCCGTCGCTTTGGTTGCATTCATATATCATTCATATCTGTATAGGAAGTGATTCGGATTAGAAGCCCTGTTGTACGGAGGTAGAGTAGAATAAGTGAACTTTTTAGGTAACTCTGCTTTGCGAATCCTTTTAATGAACGGAGTTTTTCTTGGGGTGAAGTCCCTTTCCCTTTCACTATCATTGCAAGCCTTGCTATCTTTCATTATTTTCTTTACCATAGCCTCGATATACTCCTTTAAGTTATGGCGTTCCGCATGGCGGACTTCGATCTCTTTGTCGGATGCCCGACTTGGCGAGCGATCGCGATTAGAGGATCTAAGTCTTTTACCTCGACTATGGGAAGGTTCCCACTTGGCGGGACGAGCAATCGTTTCGGGTATTTCGATTGGAATGGTTTTTTGCTTTCGGCTTTGAATCCTGAACTTCAGCTTCGTTCCTATTGCTTTTGCATTCATCGAGGCCTTCCATATTTTCGTGACGATTATGATCAAAAGCTGTCGAATTCAAGTTCTCTTCAAGGTTGACATGAACCTTTTGAGGAGCGGGAATTTCTTGAACATTTAAAAGAGCAATCATTTTATTAATCAAAGCATCATTAGCATCATCAAAGCTTTATTTGAAGTTTCCATGCGTCGATTTAAATTGGCGACAACAACATCTAGTTCAGCTCTAGTAACTCCGGCTCCACCTATTAAGTTTTCTCCAACTTCAAAGTGGTTAATAAGTGGTGTAGCTTTGTCGCTAGCAACGTTGTCCGTTTCTCCAACGGTTTACTATCAGTTTTCTTAGATTTTGTCATTACTTCGGATAAAGCTTTTAAATTAAGAGAGAATTCGTCTATTGGCCTGGATCTTGGATTTGAAGGATCTATCGTAGAAGCGGGCTTCGCACTTCAGTGTAATCGCAAAGCAATTAACCTTGAGAGAGTGAACGTGACCCCATGATGGGCGCCAAATGTTGAAATCAAAAAATGATCACAACAACAAAGGTGTTTATATAACACTTCACTAAAAGGTAGGATTTATGATTATGGAGCCACGGGATATAAAAACAAGTAAAAACACGGGATTTTAGAGTAGTTTAGTCAATTTAGACCTAGGTCCACTATACAAGCTATTTTCATTATCATTTTTGGATTTACAGAATACATGATTTCATTCTTTCCACTCATTTCACTCATTTTCAATGATCTTAACTATGTCCCTTCTTTTCTCTCTTCTTTGCTATAGATTTCCACTTGAATTCACGAAGGAATCGGCGAGATCTCTTTTTTTGTAATGGTAGTTGTGTAGATCTTCAATCACTTCAATAATTACATGATCTTCATGAGTTCGATGGTGATTTAGTGTTGGATATAGGCTATAGAGAAGATAAACGGAGGTTAGAGGAATTTAGAGTGGTAGAGAAGACATAGTTGATTTGTTGTTGGAGGGAGACAGATTGAGCTTGAGAAGCCAATAATGGAGCTTGGAGTGCTCAAGAGTGAATATGGCAGCCCTTTGGGGTGGAAAAATCGGTCCCTTGACGGTTGTGAAGTGGGGTATTTATAGGTGTCATTTAAGGGTAGTGACATAGTTGTATTTATGGCGTGTAGGGTACGGATCGATCATAAACATATTTACAAAAATGCCACTAGGTAGCTAGCAACACAGCTGGCATGTATGCCTTATAATTGAGCCCGACCCATCATAATTACGAAAATTCCACTGCATTAGTTTTGGGTAAGACCCCTAGGCGCACGACCCTTAGGCATGCCACCCCTAGGCGTAAGACCCTCAGGTGCACGACCCTTAGGTGCACGATCCCTAGGTGTGCGACCCTTAGACGTAGAGCCCCTAGGTTTTGCTACTGACCGGCCCATAGAGCCAAATGGCAACTTAACCATAAAGTAATGACATGCCCGGCCCCTCGTACTATTTGCTTGTCAACCCATTGTTTGG
This sequence comes from Allium sativum, assembly GCA_030737875.1. NCBI lineage: Eukaryota > Viridiplantae > Streptophyta > Magnoliopsida > Asparagales > Amaryllidaceae > Allium > Allium sativum. The sequence continues at coordinate 169,845,642 of CM060924.1, read as the reverse complement.
GCTTAGATCCAATCTATCAATATGTGGATAATGTTTAGTGGATAAACAGTATTGTGTTGAACATACTATATGGTTCCGTCTTTTCGTTCTCACTATCAACGCATATCATGTTGGCGCTATATCTCAAAACTAAAATGCTAAAGCTTTGGGTTAATACCTCCTAATTTTCACGTGTTTGAGCGGAGGTTCTGATTCATATAGGGTTGTCTAAATGCCTACACTGGTTAAATATTCGAAGGCTAATAAATGCACTATCTAGCTACCATGAAGTCAATGGCTAAAAATGCACGTTTGATGCCACTGTTTACAACCCACGGGTTTTATCAGAATTATAAATTTTATTAATATGATGCAAGTTGCAATTCTAACATGATTTACTTCAAACCGCTAGTGGTAATGATTATGGTATCCATCCACGAGTTTTCTTCTTCTTTGCTTTCAGCTGAAATGGCCATGATAATGGGAGAGATGGGTTACTTCTCAGATTATTACATTTTTTGGATAACGAAATATAATTAATAAGCGACAATACAGAGAGGGAGAAAGGGACCAAAGGGTGCATTAGATGCTACTTCTTGGTTGTTAAATATTGCGACTTCTGTAGGAATAATCATGGTTAATAAAGCTTTCATGGCCAAATATGGCTTTAGTTTTGGTAAGTTTATATGTTTATGAACTTCGTTAAATAGTTTTGTATAAGTAACGAGTGGAAACCCGTGCGATGCACAGATGCATAGACTTTCGAGTGTTTTAGTTTGTTTGTACTACAGTGGAAGATGAAACTTGCTCCTCTGCTTCAATTTTAACAACCTTCAGTTTCTTTGGTTGTGGTGTTAGTATCAGATCGTTTAATTCAACCTTGGACTTTTTTTTTCTTTTCGTTTGGACGTTTCTTTCTTTTGGAAGGTTGCTCTGATCTGCAATGTCAACGGGCATCAAGATAAGCAACAAATGTACGACCAATTAGTACAGCATAAAACTTTGATTAGAATAAATACCCGCTTCATGATTACGGTTGATGGATGAAACTCTTTCAAGGTAAACTCAGGTAAATTATATTGCCAAAGAGAAGAAAAATTAGTTACTAACATGATGTAGACATGCTACAAATAGTTGATGTGCATGCGCATAAATGACGTAGGTATAGAACATCAAAATGACATCTGTCTTGTTGCTTGTAGATGAGAAACCAATCAAATCTAAAACACCAAATGTTTAGGGATATTTCCAACCTAATGCTAAAGTCTTAGGTAGACGTAATACATGTACTATGTTGTAGCTAACACCGTAGTCGTATTGTAAAGCGAGTTGTAATGTTTGCAGTTTGCTTTGAAAATGAGAGGCAGTGTACCATAGTAAACAATATATGACCGACACACACATGCTAGGTAGAAAACTATAACTATGTACTCAGACATATACTTGTTGAAAACGATACATCTATTAAACATTCAAATCTCCTAACATGCACATATAATACACATTACAAACGCTGATGCACTCCCCTTTGAAAATACAAACCCATATCGTCCACAAAACAACCAAACCAACCCATAAACTATGAAGTCAAATAAACTCTTAAACTGTAAAAATATAATCTGTAGAAGGTTGCAGTAATATTCAGAGCCCATGATTTACTGCCATTCACATCCCGTAGCATGTACGAAGGCATATTCACAAATATAAAAATCCAACTTCAGCCATTTCTTCTAAACAGAGCAACCACTTCTGTATCTCTCGTGTATCTCTTTCCATCAAGGCGCTTCATTCCAAATGATTCCTAACCAAAGTTGTTGGAATATAGAGCAGCTACAATGCTACTTATATCAGGTAATACGCATTCCATACAGATAACTGTATTGTATGTGTTCGTTAACTGATATGAAGCATTGCCCACAACATAATTCAGATTTGTATGAGAGTCTACCTGGCATGAAATGCAACGCAGTTATCTAATCATCTTGAACGTGCTCACAATTCAATCCATTATAATATCCCATTCTAGCAAGTTTTCTTCTCTTCTTAAGAAAGGCGCATTTCTTATTTGTCAAGGAAGCAGCATTAGAACTGTCATATACCATATATTGCTTCTTAAGCCTTCAAATAATCAAAATATCATGTATTGATACTCGATGTTAAATTTATTACAAAAAAGGAGCATTAGAACTGTCATATACCATATATTGCTTCTTAAGCCTTCAAATAATCAAAATGTCATGTATTGATACTCGATGTTAAATTTATTACAAAAAAGGATTGTGCATTCCTTTGCATAATCCATATGAAAACTAAGAAGATCAGATGTCTACCTCTATCAGAACCATTTAAATGCCAATTTTCATAATTGTACGACGGTTTTGTAGTTCAAATGCCGATACCCAAAAGAACAATTTGCGCCTCATATGCTTTGGTACATTTCACTACTCCACATAAATAACAAATCCTATGTGATTAATGCAAATATTGTAAATCTAAGCAATACATTTTTATTGCAAAATTTTGGTAACATTACCATCTTTCGCTATAAAATAATTTACTCAACTTTATGTAAGAATCTCTTCTGAAATTCAAATGCCTTTGCACGTGATGCACTGAAATTTTCAAGGCCCGGGTTATCCTTTGATATAAAAAGGAGTAAGGTGTCTAGAGTATCCAGTGTAATCTATTCAAAATGCTAACATGTCACAGAGTATCATAATTTCGTACAGAATAAAGTCTGCAACAGTGCCATCAGCACAGGCACAATATTAATTCAGCATTTGCTTTAAACTGTCAGGGTAAGATAATTAAAAAAAATGGAATTAAGCACAGTATTGCTAATCATTCCTATTTTTAGCAGAACCTTCACAACTTTTTATTTCATAAACCAAAGAAACCATAAAAAGCGCTCTGCGGCAAAGTCTACTACTCATTTTCAGTAGATGCATTGTTCTTTTCAATCCCTTATGTGTTCTTTTTTATTTTTTTCAGTCATGTCCGTCTAAGAGCTACAAGTAAGATATATATTCTTCTTCTTGAGTATATGGAACGTATATATTATGAATTGAGAAAACATACAATGTATATGAGCATACAATATGAATTGAGAAAACATTCATAATATATAGCGAGACAAAACAGTTATGAAACAACACCAAAGAACCTTGTATCAACTGAAAATGGTTTTTCAAAATATGCCATAACTTGTATACGAACAGTTCAACCATTATCAATAAGTATGCAACATGTTCAAAAAATATGTTTACATGTTTATAATTATTTGGTGACTTTTCCGACATAACCCTGAATATACAACAAATTAATATTGCTTCACACAAATCAATAAAGCTATATTCCATAGATAAATGGCATGTGCTGGAAGTGTTAAGAAACAAATACATACATAGTTCATGTTACATAGTTTACGCATTTAATCAAACGGTTCATGTGCAAACCGTGTGGGTCAAGTAAAACAGCCAATAAGTGAGTGCTATAAAATAAACAGTAATGTAAATTATAATCAAATGAACTTTAATCTAAAACAAACAACCGTAAGCACACAGAGGGAAAGAAAAAAAAAATAGGAAAGTACCGTCTATCACAAATTTGCAACTGAAGATGCATTAAGAAGAAACGGAGAATAGATCATTACGTAAGAACACAAATTGGTATTGGTGCAAGGGGAAGAAGATAATGGACCGTTAATATAGCACAGCAACTTGTTGGTGGATAAGTGGATGATGGGAGTGGTTTTACGGAGAAGGATAAAATACGCGTCGTTGCAGAAGTGGAGAAGTATTATGCGAGTGGAGGAACGTGGGGACCGCTGAGAGTAAATTGCAGCCGTTCTTTGTCTTTGCTGAGAATAAATCCCAGCCCCACTTTGTCTTTCCACAACCGTCCAGTGCTTTTTGTTATATAGATGGAATCGCTAGTGGTACAATTTTAAAGCATCTGCTGCTACACATGAAAAAAAAACTGTTTCTGCAGATAAAATAGTTTATTCGAAGGTGATGTCTGATTTTCAATCATGTATACTTTTGTGTGCATCATTTTTGAAGTAAAGATTTATTATATGAATAGAAAAGATTCATCATGTGCCAGTTCGAATTCTTCTCCTGCTATATCCTAGAATTTGATAGAGCAGCCTCACTTATCACCTGTTCGTGAAGAGTTGAGCGTTTCTGAATACGCGGTACTTTTCATTTTGTGCACCTGCATTATAATTTTACCGTTTATCCTTTCTATCCATGAAAGAATTTCATGAGATACTACCATATCTTTCATGATATTATACCATATATTTTTCCTCTTCCACATCATCTTTCTCTTTGTCAGTTATAGCTAATATAATGTTGATGTTTTTATTTACATTCTTTTTGTGCATTATCTATTAAAAAAATCATTGCCTTGGGTGGAATAAAATAATTGTTGCGGGCAAATACAATTAGGTCTTATAGAGATGCTTGTAACTTGGGAATGGTGGGAAAATACAATTAGGTCTTTATTCTAGAGATGCTTATAACTTAGAAATGGTTGAAAATAATTGAAATATGAACAGAAGCTAAATATACTAAATTAAAAATTGGAGGCTATGATATTTTCGATTACATATTGTTGAAATTAATGATTCAAATATTAGTGGAGAAGGAAAGAAATTGATTGATTGTCAATCAATTAATTGGCTTGTTTATGGAAAGGGATAAGAGAAAGATTTTTTTTTTGGAAGAAAAATAATTAATAGGCCAATCAATCAATTGATGAAGAAAGGGAAAGAGATTGAGACCATAATTATGCCATTCATTTATGCTCCAATCAAATCAAGGAAGATATTTATTTTTCTTCATGTTCTAGAAACTTCTATTCTTTATCTCCAAGAAATCCCTATATAATTAGGGGTCATGTTATTGTATGAAAAAAAAAGAAGGGTAATCCACCATTAGTCTTCTCTCTATTGTAATCTGTTGTGCTCATTTCTTCACTAAGAAATAATTAAAGGTTGTTGGGTCTCCGTGGACGTAGGCAAAGCCGAACCACGTTAAAAATTGGTGTGCTCTTTCCTCTATTTTTGTTCTCTCTATAAATTTGTGCCACTTGTTTTTTATTTTTGGCGTTGTTGAAATTGTTGACAGACTAGATCATTAGGTTAATTCGTATTCCGCTGCCCAAATCTCTGATTTTGCACTACAGATTGGTATCAGAGCCAGTCGTCCTGTTCAAAGACTTTTTCAACCATGTCAAATTCCGCAAAGAATAACGGTGGTAGAAGCGCTACAAATTATGGAGTTGCTAGATTTGATGGAAAGGGGGATTTTGGCACATGGAAGATGAAGATGGAAGCGGTGTTGAAGAAAGAGAGGACATTTAAAGTTGTCTCAGATCCAGAGAAATTGAAGAAATTACCACCTGAAGAGTTAGAAGAATTGGAAGAGGATGCTCTTACTACCATCCAACTTAGCCTTTCTGACGAAGTACTTAGAGAGTTTTCTCATGTGAAAACTGCTAAGGAATTGTGGGATGCTCTTCAGAGAAAGTTCTACGACAAGTCTCTCACCAACCGCATCGTCTTACAGCAACAACTTTATTCTTTCAAAATGAGGCCTGGAACAGATGTATTTGCTCATATAGATGCCCTCAACACACTTGTCATGAATCTTCGAGCAGCTGATGTAAAGATTGAGGATGAGGCGCAAGCTGTTATTCTTTTATGTTCTTTGCCTACAGAGTATAACACTTTTGTTAACTCTATGATCTATGGGCGTTCGTCTATTTGCTTGGAGGATGTGAAGACAAATTTGCATAATGAGATGTTGAGAGGAAAGTTGGCAAGCATGAGCATGGAGAATGATTCTGAAAGCCTTGTTGCACAGAGAGGAAGAAGTCAAAGTAGACCCAAATATGGTGGAGAAAGAGCTAAGTCCAGATCTCAGTCAAGAGGAGCTCGGAAGGGAGTTTGTCATTATTGCAGAAAACCTGGACATTATATTGCAAATTGCCCCGAGTTGGAGAATAAAAACAAAGCTGTTCCCCAGAAGGCTTCAGCATCTACGGCGGAGACATCAGATTCAGATAATGATCCTGGCATTTTTACAGCCTCTGCCTCTCCTATGAAGAGCACTATGTGGATTATTGACTCGGGTGCATCCTATCACATGACACCGGGTAGGCACGTTTTTTCCACTTATCGTCAGTTTGATGGAGGATAGGTTCTCATGGGAAATAATGCTGCTTGTCGCATGATTGGTATTGGAACAGTAAAAATCAGGATGTTTGATGGTGTTGTTCGCACTTTATGTGATGTCAGGCATGTGCCTGATTTAAGGCGTAGTTTGATCTCCATTGGAGCATTGTGCAATTTTGGCTTAAAGTGTGTAATAGAAAAAGATTCATTAAAAATTACAAATGGCTCATTGATAGTGATGAAAGGGGTAAAAGCTGGAAATCTGTATTTGCTGAAGGGTACAACTGCTGTTGTGGAGTCTGCTTCAGTTATTGATTCAGTTGATTCCGATTCTACCAGATTGTGGCATTTTCGTATGGGCCACATTGGAGAGCGCAGTTTAGAAGTATTGAGAAAGCGAGGCTTGATTGACGGTGTCCATCATTCAAAACTTGACTTTTGTGAAGGATGTGTACTTGGAAAGCAGACGAAGGTTTCTTTTGGCATTGCAGAGCATAAGTCTAAAGATGTTTTAGAGTATGTTCATACTGATGTTTGGGGCCCCGCACCATGCCTATCTTATGGAGGAGCCAGGTATTTCATTTCATTTGTTGATGATTTTTCTAGAAAAGTATGGGTTTACTTTATGAAGTCCAAAGATGAAACTTTTGATAGGTTTCAAAGTTGGAAATCTCTTGTTGAGAAGCAGTCTGGAAAGAAAGTGAAGGTTCTTCGTTCAGATAATGGTGGTGAATTCACTTCTCAAAAATTCATCAAATTTTGTGAGTCCGAGGGAATCAAAAGACACTACACCACACCAGGAGACCCTCAGTCAAATGGGGTTGCAGAGAGAATGAATCGGACTTTGTTGGAAAGAACTCGTTGCTTACGGCTGACTGCAGGATTAAATAAGAGATTTTGGGCAGAAGCATTATCTACGGCGGTTTTCCTTATCAACCGCACACCTTCTACCGCCATAGATATGAAGATTCCTGAAGAAGTATGGAAGGGAGGGCCTGTATCATATTCCTTTCTCAGAGTGTTTGGTTGTCCATCTTATGTGCATGAGAGCAAAGGGAAGTTGGATCCAAGATCGCGCAAGTGTATTTTTCTTGGTTATAAGAAAGGAATTAAGGGTTATAGGATGTGGTGTCCTACTACCCAGAAGATTGTTACTAGCAGGCATGTTACATTTGATGAGAAGGCTATGTTGAAGGTGGAGCCTTCTTCTTCAGTTAATGATGATGTTGAGAGGACAAATTCAGAATACCGAACACAAGGCAGATCATCAGACTTTCATACAAGTAAAAATGGTGATTCAGATGACACCGTGGTTGATAGGGAAGAGATAGAAGATCAATCTCAAGGTGGAGCTCAAATTCAAACTCGACCAACGAGAGAGAAGAAAAGACCTACATGGCTTGATGATTTTGTGGGAGTAAGCATTGAAGATATTGACTTTGATGACATGGCAGCTTATGCATTAAGCATATTTCATGATGAACCAAGAGACTACAAAGATGCCATTAGTTCAGTTGATAGCTCCAGTTGGCTAGTAGCAATGGAGGAGGAGATTGAGTCTTTGCACAAAAATCACACTTGGGATTTAGTGCCACTTCCTTCCGGCAAGAGAGCAATTGGATGTAAATGGATCTATAAGGTGAAAGATGGCGGCAATGGTGACTTGAGGTACAAAGCAAGATTAGTGGCGAAGGGTTATGTTCAGAAGAAAGATGTGGAGTTTCATGATATTTTTTCTCCAGTCGTTAGACATACTTCCATTCGCATTCTTTTGGCATTGGTTGCTCACTTTGACATGGAGTTGGAACAACTAGATGTCAAGACAGCATTCTTGCATGGTGATCTTGAGGAGGACATTTATCTACAGCAGCCAGAAGGGTTCATTGATAGCAGCAGGCCAGGTCATGTTTGTAAACTTAACAAATCTCTTTATGGCTTAAAACAGTCTCCTAGACAGTGGTATAAGAAATTTGATAAGTTTATGATCTCACATGGTTACTCTAGAAGCTTTAAGGACCAATGTGTCTATTTTAAAAATTGTAATGATGATATCATCTATTTGTTACTTTATGTTGATGATATGTTGATAGCTTCTAAGAGTATGTCAAAAATTTCGGAGTTGAAAATGGAGCTCAGTAAGGAATTTGAGATGAAAGATTTGGGAAATGCACAAAGAATTTTGGGGATGAATATTCAGAGGGATAGAAAGCAAAGAGTTTTGAGGCTCACTCAAACTCAATACATCGAGAAAGTCCTATCTCGATTCGGTATGGAGAATGCTAAACCGGTGGCTACTCCATTAGGCTCTCAATTCAAGCTATCCAAAGATATGTGTCCCACATCGGATGAAGACAAAAGGGATATGTGTAATATTCCTTATTCTAGTGCGGTTGGAAGCCTTATGTATGCTATGGTATGCACAAGGCCTGATTTAGCTCATGCAGTTGGTGTTGTCAGTCGATATATGTCTAACCCAGGTAAAGAGCATTGGCAAGCAGTGAAGTGGATACTCAGATATCTTCGTGGCACTTCTTCAGTTGGCTTGTTATATGGTGGAGTAGATGGAGACATCTCTCTTAGAGGATACTGTGATTCAGATTATGCTGGGGATAGAGATGGACGGAAGTCGGTGTCGGGCTATGTTTTTACACTTGGCATAGGCCCGATTTCGTGGAGATCAAAGTTGCAGTCAATCATAGCTTTGTCGACTACCGAAGCAGAGTTAATGTCGATTGTGGAAGCAACAAAGGAAGGATTGTACTTACTTCAGTTGTTGGATGATCTTTCAATGGAGCAGCGGACAGTGGAGCTATTTTCAGATAGTCAGAGTGCGATTCATCTTGTTGAGAATCAGGCTTATAGTTCACGGACGAAGCACATTGATGTTAGAGGCTTCTTTCTTATGCTTGAGGAAGAACGAAGCAAGATCAAATTATTGAAGGTGGGTACTTCAGATAATCCTTCAGATATGATGACCAAGTCACTTCCAAAGGACAAGTTTGAGCATTGCTCAAACTTGATCAGTTTGCTTCCTGTTACTTGAGCGCCATGGGGCGCTGAGCCCAACAACTTCTATGTTGATTGTTGAAGATGAGTTAATGAAGAAAGATTGTCATATTTGAATCAAGGTGGAGTGTTGAAATTAATGATTCAAATATTAGTGGAGAAGGAAAGAAATTGATTGATTGTCAATCAATTAATTGGCTTGTTTATGGAAAGGGATAAGAGGAAGATTTTTTTTTTTGGAAGAAAAATAATTAATAGGCCAATCAATCAATTGATGAAGAAAGGGAAAGAGATTGAGACCATAATTATGTCATTCATTTATGCTCCAATCAAATCAAGGAAGATATTTATTTTTCTTCATGTCCTAGAAACTTCTATTCTTTATCTCCAAGAAATCCCTATATAATTAGGGGTCATGTTATTGTATGAAAAAAAAAGAAGGGTAATCCACCATTAGTCTTCTCTCTATTGTAATCTGTTGTACTCATTTCTTCACTAAGAAATAAAGGTTGTTGGGTCTCCGTGGACGTAGGCAAAGCCGAACCACGTTAAAAATTGGTGTGCTTTTTCCTCTATTTTTGTTCTCTCTATAAATTTGTGCCACTTGTTTTTTATTTTTGGCGTTGTTGAAATTGTTGACAGACTAGATTATTGGGTTAATTCGTATTCCGCTGCCCAAATCTCTGATTTTGCACTACACATATTAGCGGCTATGGTACTTTTGATACATAGGTGGCGGCTGAAATCACTAACTAAAAAGTCCTAGTCCAAAATCCAAATGTATGTAGGCTACGATGCTTTGGATTACATGTTAGTGGCTATTGGTTACATATTAGCTGCTACAATACTTTCGTAACTTTTATGAAATATATGTAGGCTGAAAGAAGTAAAAATCCTAGTCCAAAATCTGAATGTAAATTAGCAGAGAAGCTTGTTTGTAATCCTACAGCTTGGCTTGTGTGATGAAGGCATTATTACCGTGGATTAAGGAGAGGCAGAGCTGTTATGTTTGTTACTATGGACGGCAGAGTCGAGTGAAGGAAGATATGTGTGTAGTGCGTATCTAAACAAATGATACATTTCTAAACAAATGGAATCACGACATGAATTTTAGTAAACAATTTTGAAATTCGGTAATTGGAACCAGTGAAATGCATGATTCTGTTAACAAATAGTGGTTGTGTATGCAAAACTATGTATAAAGGAAAAAAAAAAAAAAAACAAGCAGGCAGAGAATGAAAGAAATGAATAACATAAATGAGCAAAGTGGATTAAAAGTGAACAAAAAATACAAATACAAATACAAATGAAATTCACACAATTTTCTTTAATATGTGTGATGTCACAAATGAAATGCAAAGTGACATTTTTCTTTCTTAAGACTAAAGAAAACTAATACCCAAATGAAGTAAAACTAAACCAGTCAACGCTAAACCAAAACAAAGCACAAAGTTGAACAAAAGAAATGCACAAAACAAATTTTCTAAAGATAACAAAACATAAAATGAAAACACACAAATAAACATAAACAAATACCCAAATGGCACAAATAAAGAGTCAAAATGAAGAAGTGTATTTTTCTTTTTCTTTTTTTGAATGGAAACAAACACTAACGCCAAGAAAAATTAATTCAAAGAGTAAACTTTCATTTTATATAAAATGAGAATGTTACTTGCAAACGTTTGAGCTGTTATTAACAGTTTCTCGAGTAGAATAGCAATTGATCAGAATTAAGATAAGTTATCAGAATACTTTAAAAAAGGGAATTCAATTGACGTCAAATAGGGTTAGACATAAAGTTCTAAACGTGCATCAAATTTAAAAATACTAACCCATTGTACAATTTTATGCTCTTATACCCACCTATCTAAAGAGAAAAAAAAGAGTGGGTAGCAATAGCGTGGCTGCTGCCCTGAGGAGCGAGCTGCTTCTGTAGCAGCAGCAACAAGGAGGAGAAAATAAAATGGCTGCTACAATGCAGCACCGAATTGAAAAAGAAGTAATTTCCTATATGTTATATTTAACATTTCTTGATATCAAATCCACATATGCTGCTTATTGCTTACGAAAGGAAGATCAGTAATTTTATTTTTATAAATAAAAAAATATCTAATCCTAAAGTCAGTAATTCTATTCCTATCTAGTTGTTAAACCCAGTCTTTTTACTGTATATTTGTAAGCGTCCTCGGATTCTAATATGCGGTTATTTAAATGAGAGTTGTGTATTTTTTTGCTTGTTTATGCTTTTATTATTATATCCTTTTTCACTTCGAATGTGTGTCTCTGGATCCCAATGACTGTATGTATACATACACAATTTTTTATGTTTCTTTTTATACGTTTGAATCACACAACCTTGATTATTTTGGGTTCAACTGCTTGATGTAATCTTTTGTCAATGCTTAAACAACTATTGTTTAAATCTTCGTATTGACCACAATTTGCTTATCAAAAATCATATTGTTGATTATCAACCTTGTATACAGGTAATTAGCCTTTCTGGAGTGAAGACTATCAGCAACAATGGACATAATTTTAAATGTTATATGTGTTATGATATTTGTTAGTACTAATTGTGTGAACTTGTTTCTGAATGCGTATGGTATGGGAATTTGTTGATTTTGTCAAATAATTATTATTTAAATTATTATGGAAAATACTTATGTGATTAATGTGTTTTCTATTATTTGACTATCTTGAATATATGATTTATTGTTGATTTAAACCAGACTTACATATGATTTTTGTTGATTTTAAAATGACTATTGCATATCTAGTTGCTGGAAATAATATAGCCATTAGTAGTATATAGTAACATTTAAAATATGCTACAAAACAATCAATACATATTAATAGCGTTTAAGAAACGCTACAGAAACAAATGGAACATACCATTTGAATTTTTAGAAACAGAAAATAAATGCAGCGACAAGTTTTTAGTTGCACAAAATAAACGCTACAAAAAAGGAAAAACTACCCATGTGTAAACCTTCTGTAGCGTTTGAAAATCGCAATTGCACAGAAGATTTGGTGTTAATGACATTTTTCGTCAACACCGGAGATATGTCTACGGAAATGGACCTAAGGGAAAATTGGGTTATTTAGTTTCCACGAGCTTAAGTTAGTTCATCGTTTTCTAGATATCAAGGTTTTAAGCACGAAAGATTAGTTACTCTTCCCTCAAAGGGGGGAGCATCACACTTAAGCGGCTTGAGAACCAACCATTATCTTGGGACAAGGGTTCCCTAAGCACAACCCTTAGCAGAAGGCTAAAATACTTGTTGGAAGGGGTTCTGTAATGTCAGTGCGGAAGGGTCTAGACGTGAGTAGGAAACCGTGACCATGTAGAATGCATAAGGTATGTTGCATAGAAAATAACTAAGAAAACTTATAAGAAACTCATAAGAAATACGCTAAATGTTGATCAGCTTTTTATTGATCTTGAATTTGGAGTACATAAGGGATTACAATAGAAAGCCCCAAATTGATTTAGAAATTATGGTTTACTCTAGAAGGAAAAATAATACAAGGATGAGAAATGAAAAATCAGCCCCGAAAATGTGACCCTTAGGGTCTTATTTACAGACAAATTTGGGCCCTTTTGTCATTGGGCTAGCAGAAGCAATTGTCGGCCGCTTTTCCCTCTGGTTCCGGTTGCTTTTGCTCTTGGTCGCTCATTTGGCTTTGCTTATTGCTTTTAGGGTGTTGGTTTCGGCTCTCGGAAGGATGCCTTCGGTTCTCGAAAGAATGGTCTCAGTCTTTGGAACTTCTCTTTTAACGTTGTCTCTTCCTTCTTTTTATCAATACCAAACCTGTTGGTATGGACAACTTTTGGAAACGCTTTAGGCTTTCGGCTATAGCTTTCGGTCATGAGCTTTTGGTCATGTTGTTAATCTTTCCTGATGTTTGCCTCTTTGTTTCTTCGAGTGTATGGTTACGAATCCGCCACCCCTTTAGGCATCAACACCAAGTGAATGAGTGTCGATGGCATGTGTTCTCTTGGAAGCTTCGACTTTCCTTTCGGTACATCCTTGAAGTGTGCTTCGACTTTCTGAAGGGTGCTTCCGATGCTTTATTGTTTGTTTGCTAAAGTGGCCTCTTGGTGATCATCCAACATGGGTCTCGGTAGCTGGTTCTCGGAAAATTTCGTTGTGTGTTGAACCTTGTGCCTTCGATGTTCTCGTCACTTAATGTATTAGCATTAAGCAAGTTCAGGTTGTAGAATCCTTCATCTTTCTCTTCATTAGCTTCTGGTTTTGGATGACTTCTTATCGGTTACCCTTCGTGCCGGAACTACCCTTCCGGTATTCTTTCTCCATATCGGATTTGAGGTTCCTTCTTTGATGATGGTGCCGGTCACCTTGCTTTCGGATTGTTCTCTTATGCTTTCGGTTTTATCCCTTACCTAGTCTTTGCATACAGACTATTCTTATGTGCTTGTGAAAGTCCGATACCCCTTCACCGTCAGTCTGTCTCGGTGCTAATTTTGGTAGTAACATTTTCCCCCTATTGAAGGGGTCTTTTCGACTTTTCAAGTCAAACTTTGATGTCCATTCAGTGTTTTGATTCTCTATCTCTTGATCTTCCTCGATCGGACCCGTTGATTGGTTCTTTCCTGTATGGCTAGGATTAGAAGGTAACTTAACATAATTATCACCTCTTCTTCGCCTTTACCCTTTTACCTGCAAAATTAATTACTTAAACCAAATTATTGTTCATCAAGAATTATCAAAGCTTTTCGAGAGTCTTAGATTCGATCCTTTATGAGTATTCTTACTTTAATTATAAGTAGAAATTTAAGCTAAGCACTTAAATTAATTAGGATTTGGCATGTTGAATACAACTTATTTAATCATAGGCAATTTAGATAGCGATCCATGGTGAACTAAACGAATGTTCTATCCTCCCAATGTAATTTCTTTGGGGTTCGAGATGTACAATTTTTATAAGGAAGGTTATTCGGTGTTACAAGGTAAAGTTTTATACCTCCGGTGCCGGTGAACCCATCATCACTGTTATCGCCTCGTTTGTTCCAATTTTACCAACACCACTTCCCGTATTTATTTAGTATGTAAGTGTCGGATTGGTCTGAAGATGGTGAACCATCTGAAAGGGTTGTCAGAATGTTAGTTCCCTTTCCGTTTTGGTGTCGGTAAAATTTGAGAATTTCGTTGCCATAGCATTTTGACTTTGATTTCAAATGTACCGGATTTGAATGTCGATCAGGCTCTTGGTGATGACTTGGGATTACTTGGTTCCGGTTTAACCAGTACTAGTTTCATTCGAGAGTTTAATCTTTTCGGCACCCATTTTTCGCTTTTTTGACTCGGGTGCCGGTGCGACCAACTTTGTCATCACATTAAGAGCTTAATTGTTTCTAAGTAAATGTGAATCATCCATAAATTTTTGCTAAGATTATACTTGTAACTAGCTTGATGTATGTGATAGCTTAAATTTATAGCATTAGAAGGTTTTCAAATTTCTTACCCATTTCGTGTAAATGGATGTGCTAATAGAAGTGTTACGAAATTATATAACCTGGCAACACTATGTTTGATAATAGGAGCCCTAGCCAATCAAAGTCTGGTGATTCCAGCACTTCTCGGAAGAAGAAGCCATAAGCTTTGAAGGAGTGTCTTATTACTCCTCAGGACAAAGTAAACGCCATCCTTGGTAGCTTTGGGATGTCAAACATGGATGCCATTCCTGCTAGCATTCGGGACAATATCAGAAATCCTTCAGAAGGTTACTTCGCATATTCTGCCATCCACATTTGGCATGGGGGCTTCTTCCCCTTTCGACTTTTGTTTCTCGACTCTTACGGGATCTAGGAATTGTGCCTATCCAACTTCTGCCGAACACCTACACTTTGCTTTTATGTCTCGAAGTTTTGGCACTTGAGTTAGGTCAAGCTTCTCTTACTCTCAACCTTATTTAACATTTGATACGATTTTCGAAAGGGGAGGACTCGCTCATTCTGCGTGCCAATACTGTAAAGAGAATTATTAACGATAGTATTAGAAAGACTAAACCCTGGGATAATCAGTTCTTTTTCATTAAATGCCCTGCTAGCATTTCATATGATTTTGCCGATTTTGGTGAGGGTTCCTGTTTCTCTATGAGTAACCATACTTTTCCTAGGATTTGTTTGACCTTACTTTCTACTCAGATCCTTCTTCCAAAATGGTTGTTTTAACGGAGAGTGAATTTCGTGCTCTTGGAGTTATTTCCAAAGCGTCTAAAGAGCCAAAAAGTCGATCAGTTTTGCTGACATTGGACAAATTGCGTCAGTATAACCTTATCCATGATGGGGGAAAGACTCTAGGGCAACCACCTATCCACTTCTTAGGCTCCAAGCGTTTGACTTTGGATTCGAATGCATTCACTACTTTGTCTCCTTTGTTCCCAGGTATCTTGATTGGGATCGCAAATTTCTTTTTCGAAGCAGCTTTAATTCATAAGATTTTCACTCCTAAATTTTCTTTTGGATTTGCACTTGTCCGGGGGCTTTGTCTTCTGAAGTTATAACTCCTATCGACACTCTAAATCAATCTAACGCCATCGCTATTAAGAGGCCGGATGAATTGACTATTGAGCCACCAGCAAAAGATTGAAATATGATGTTTCTGTTTCTCTCTTGAAATGTTTTTGCTGGAATTGCTGGCAAAGAAATTTCTGGCCTGACAACCTTTGCTGTTGATTCTGTTGTTGTCACTATTTCTGCTTCTCCCGAGGGTACTTTCGATTGTGAACATGAGTGTCGTGTTTCACCATCGACCATTCCGAGTGTGTTAGGAGAGGACAGACATGCCATGAACCAAACTTCCACTTCTCAACATGTCAACCCCTCAAGGCTTCCTATACCAACAATGAGATTTGATGAACTTGTGAAGCTCGCTCTTTCCTTTTCTAAAATTACTGACATTTCGTTGCCCTCCATTTCTTCAGACTGGGAAGGTTTTTATCAGTGTCTATTCAAATAGCAACTCTTAGTGCAGATTTTTCAATCTTAACCTTTCTCCTATCTTTGATTTGTCATGACGGCTAATTGGATTTTACTACTTTCTTAGGTTACTAAAAGATGGCTCTTAGATAAAACAACTCCTTCCTTGTCTTCCCCTGAGGTTGCCCGACTCCGGGAAGCGAATGAGGCTTTAGTGATGAATGCGATAGATCGAAGGCTTTTCTTGAACATGCAGAAGCAGCTCTTGTAAAAGAGAGGCACACAACGAATCTTTTATCTGATCAAGTTTCAACCTTCGAGCACCAAATAGCAAAAAATGTGGTTAGTCATGATGATGAACTTTAGAGGAAGGATGAGAAGCTCTCTCACATCAAGTTTCAACCTTCGAGCACCAAATAGAAAAAAATGTGGTTAGTCATGATAATGAACTTTAGAGGAAGGATGAGAAGCTCTCTCACGCGGCGTAGATAATTTAGGAAGCCAAGAGCAGAATTTATGACTTTTTACAAGTTCACCTCCCACAGATTAAGACTGAATACTATAAGGATGCCTTATTTCACGTCTTTTTCGATAACATTCAGATTCTTCTCGAGATGAAAACTACTACCATCCCTCTTTTTGTTAGGGATAGGGTCATGGAAAGGATTAGGTTGGCCAAGCAAGGAGTCGAGATGCCAAAGAAGGATAAACTCAAAGTTCAAGACATCCTATACATTGAGGACCTTTCTGACGACTCTGGTGATGAAGAGAAGTATTCAGCTTTTGTTGATGGTGAGGGAGGCGATGATAGTAATGGTCCTGATGATGATGACCATCGAGATGAGCCTGACAAGGACGGGAGTGATCCTTCTGCCTCTGCAGCTGCTGAGGCCTCACATGATTTTAAAATAAACATTCCTGATGTTGTTGGCACGCATGCTACTTGAGACTCTAATGTTCCTCCAGTCAAGGAAGGTGGTACTTCTGAGCCTTTAGGAAAGGAACAATGTACCCAACCTGAGGAGGTTTCTCTTTCCCAAGTATAGCTTTTGTTTTTGCAATGCTCTTTCTTTTCTCAAGCATATGGTGCTAACTAGTTTCCTGTCATTACATTGAATGGACCAAAAGAAATATCCTCTATCGCCCTCGAGTAGATTTAAATAAAAAATAGAGGGAACTAAACCGATCCTATATAGGACAAGGAAGGCTGTTAAAAGATTATAATGCTTTATCTCGAAGATATCATGATCTGGAGAAGAGCACATCTAAGCTTATATTTTACAAGGAGCATGAAGCGACTCCCAGACTAAAGAAAGCTCATAAGCAGAGGGAGACCATTCAGGAGGAAAACAAGGAGTTGACCTTATTTTGGATGCTGATTGAGGATAGATATATTTTAGTTAACTTCTCGTCTGAGGTTTATAAACGATACACAATAGTAGACTTTTCTTTTCTAGGGGATCATAGTGGGGGTTTAATACGCCGCCTTCACAGGCTTTATCTAGACGAGTTTGGAGAGGATCCACATCCCCGGGATTGTTGGAATCTTGAAAGGGTTCACTCAGTTCCCAGGGACCTTCCCCCAGAAAAGCTTAAATACATTAAGGATAGGTTTATCACTGAACTACTTAAGAGGCCAATTTTGTATGAGCTGGAGGAGTATTTGTAAACTTGATGTTGTGATTGTGTGAAACATGTTTATAATTCTACTCACTATATATGGCTATTAATTATCTTATTTATGCTATGACAGAACCTTGTTTACCACGAAGGTACGTTACGTTTGACTTGTAGACTGAGAAATGAAATTTCAACAACATAATCTCATGTTTTCAAGAGAAAACATTTCCTAAGAGAGCTTAAGAGTGTTTATATGGAATTCCCTCGGCTCCCCCTCCTCTTTTTGGGTGAGGACCGTAAGGCGATTTTAAAATGACTTAGGATTGAACATGCTGATCTGATATATAAGCAATAAATTTATTGATGAGTGAGTTTGAACCCTTGTAATTCTATTTGGTTCATGTGTTTATCATAGCGATTGAAAGTTAGTTTTAAATAAAATTCTTGCAAAGCTTTTATCCATAAACATGACACTACTCCTGTGACAAGAAGATTTATGAATAACTACTCTTTACTTTTGTGAGTAGGTAGACCAGCGTGAGACCTCCCCACCTCAAGATGGAATACCACTAGCAGTTGAGAAAAGAGATATGTTAAGTAAGCGACTCTCTGTATCTCGAGTGAGAACGATCTTATTTCAAGATTTATCCATAAAGTACTTGAATGAGAGGATAATGCCTTGAAAGGCCAACTAGAGGAAGTGGATAGAATCATTCTTGGACTGAAGAAGTATATAAAGACCAAATCATCTATTGATTTTGAAGATGAAATAAGTGGTTTATGCCAGCGCGTAACTAACTTGAAATTTGAGCTAGATAATGTTAATGCAAAATGTAAGACACGGGAATACTCCTCCAAGGATATTCCTATTATAACGGTGTCTCGGCCTTCTAGCGCCTTGACCGAGCCTAGGGCCCTAGCCCCTCAAAAGTATTTTTATCTTAAGAGCCCCCTAGAGGGTTAGGAGAATTGGCGTAAGAGAGTGATAACCAAGATGAAAAGTATTTATGACACTAAATTAATCGAAGATACGTCCAGTCATATAAACTAATATGTTGATCAAATAAGACATTTTCAAGAGGAAAACATGATCTTCGTATGAACATTTTTGAGTTAGAGAAAGACAATAAATCTCTAAGGGTTATGTATCGAGATTTTGATAGGGCCTTGAGGCTTTAGATCAAATCCTCTGGCAACTTTAGCGAGACTAGTAGGAAGGCGCGCAAGCTTAAAGATCTTTTAAGTATTGCGATTTGCCACACTATCAATCCATCTTTACCCGAGGAAGAAGGGGACATGATACTTGATTGTGTTTGTAATTCTAGTGTATACATACCCATATTTATAGTCAATGATGTAATCCTAGTAAATAAACTTGTACATTGTGAGAATCACCTGTCATGTGATTTTCTCTTGTATTGAATAGAAATAACAATGATTTGTACATAAGAGGTTTAAGAAATCTCCCTGAGTAAGACAGAAGATTGCTATCTTCATTCGAAAGCCTTTTAATAATAGACTCTGGATTTTCCTCCAGGCTTTGTTTTGTCGATCCCTCTTTGGGAGTGAAAATTTAAGTTTCTGTAACCTAAATTAGGGTGTTAACAAAAGATGATCAGTGCGATTCATTGGGCAATGATTGGAAGCTTTTGGTCCATATCCCAGATTAGAGTTATTGAGTAGAGTCTGGAAATTTTCCCTTGGTAATAATAGAAGTCCAAAACCAACCCAGATCCAGGTTATTTAATAGAGAACCAGAAAACCACTTTTGGCTTTTAATAAAAATTCTGAACTAACACAGATTCAGGCGTGTAATAGAAATCCTGAACTAACCCAGATTCGGGTGTTAAATAGAAACCTCGTACTAACCCATATTCAAGTATTAAATATAAGACCAAAAACCCATTTCTGGTAATTGGTTTTGTTTTCCTCTTTGTGTTCGATTTAGGAAGCAGAGGATGTACGTGCTTCTTGAGCCACTCCCTCGGCTTTTTGTTATTAAAGCAGGGGATGTACGTGCTTTGTTGGCCACTCTCTATGCCTGTGCGTCTGGTGTGCTTGGCTAGCTTATCCATAAGTAAGGCCTAAGGACTTACCCAATCTCCCACTAGGAGGTGCCTTATCCCGGCCATCGTAGGCGACGATAAGGGCTTAGATGCTTAAACCGGGCCATCGTAGACGTGGAATTAAGGCTTAGTCTTTTGATGCTCTAACCTGGTCGTCGTAAGCGGTGATAGAGGCTTACACTCCACTCCCTCTGAGGGGTGCTATATCCTAGCCATCGTACACGATGATAAGGGCTTGTGCTCCCTTCTACGAGTAATGCAGAACAAAAGCAGAGGTAGGACGTGCTTAGTTCATAGCAGAGGCAGGGTGTGACACCCCACGTCCGTTAACGTCACTCATTAAGAGATTGCATTAAGTTTCATGAAGAGTTATAGGTAAACAAAAATAGAAACATTACAAGACAGATATAAAATAGCAGCGGAATTAAAACTTTTATTAATCATAAAGCATAACTTCGTGGTTCAAAACATCAGGAGTCTAAAAATACATAAACCCAGTACATCATCTTAAACATTTTTGTCTTGTACTTCAAATATCAAAGTACAATAATAAAAAGAAATATAATTCACCAAAAAAAAACCATAGCCATCGTTGAAAGGATAAGAACTCGAGCAATACATCTATGCAGCTCCAAGCACGATGAAAGCAGAATCCTGATCAAACTCGAGTATTCCCACCTGAGAACCTAGGGGGAAATGGAAGAGAAAGAAGAGGAAACAAAATGGGTCAGACATAAAGTCTGGCGAGTCCAGTTACTTTTAGCAAATAAATAAGTAAAAGTATCATGACAAGCATATAAAGTAGACAAGAGAGATAACATCATAATAGGCAGGTATGACAAGGTAAACAGGACAAACATGATGGAGTATACTACACTTCTCTAATTATTTCTCTGCACTAATACTAGTGTTTTATTAACAAGATGATCCCCAACAATTATACGATGGTAGACTTAGGTGTACTTCCAATGAGAGATTTTCACCCCTATACAATCAACAAGTAGCCCAATATACCGGAGTTACGGCTAAGGGTATTAACGGGCTCCCCAACATACCGGAGTCTAGATGTACCCTAATTACTACCCTATTCGATTGGCTCCCTACTCTGTAGATATCCTGTGCTGGCCTCACAGTAGGGTGTATCGCTCCCAAAAGTGGAAACCCTTCATTTTCAAGATGTGCACAACCATATCTATAGGTGTCACGACATCTAAACCTCCTCTGTCGGACCCATGCATGCACATGACCCCGTCGGAATGTGTAGCCCACACCGTCCCCTATGTTTAGATATCTTACAATCAGTCCAGTAAGCGTGCCCCAACTCCGACCTAGTTCGGAGTACTCATTTAATACCTATATATGGGTTATTGACTGAAACGGGTCCCACGCACAAGATGATACAAGCTTCCCACTACGCTTGCATCCCCATAAGGTTTTCAACAGCTTATGCCATACCAGAGTAAAAGATTGCATAACCCCACAGGTTAAGTTTGTGGGCCTATATCTATATAAATATTACCCACTCACCCAAGATTTATTTAACCCACCCATTGTTCCAAACAAGTTTACTTAACCCCTACTCAAGATATATGTCAATCCCTATGGATTCAACTAGGTTAAGTATTCCAATTCATTACCTTATTCATTTATGGTTATAATGTGCTAGACTCCCATATTAAGCCTATCACTTGTGGATGCTGGATATGCCGATCGGTTCCGGGCAGACTTCTTCCAAAATTCGGACTTAACCTCGTTTCTTAGCACATCTCGTTTTTATGCACTTAGACCGCTCACATTAGATTCACTACTTGTGGTCGCTGGATATGCCGACCAGTTCCGGGAAGACTTCCACCACAAGTGTAATCTAACCTCATGCCTAAGCACGGTGACAGTTTCTAATTATTGTAATTCTAGGCATTTCAATTGCTAACCAATTATTCCTATGTCGTTATAGGTTTTCATGCCCCTTTTCCAAGTTACGCTCATAATGAACCATATACCCCAAATTAAGGTCTTTAATCACAAGTTGATTTATGTCCCCAAATTCATGTTCATATATTTCATCCAAATTATGCCTAAAATTCTAATTACAAGTTATGCCCCAATTTTATCTTTTTCCCCTCGCTCCCGAATTAACGCATTCGCATATTTCAGCGGCATGCCTAGGCTTGAAGGTAGCCTGGCTATATAAAATAAAAAGGGAAAAGATAGAGGGAAGAGGACAGAAATAATCATACTAACAAGGTGAATATAGAATAGCAGAAATAGGCATAAACATATAATGGCATAATGATAAGATAGACATATAGGGACAAATCTGATGAACATGTGACAATAGAACTGATTCTAACATAATAGGACATCATAAATAGGCATCATGAGATCTAAACAATGAATATCCAACCAGTAACAGATCTGATTTAGCAACAAACATAATAGAAACAGGTATGAGGTGATCTAAACAGTGAATTAGTGTTTTCACCAAAAAATGGCTCAAACACCAATGGTATGTGAACCGTACTTCACCAATGTGGTTAGAAAACATACGGAACCGCAATCAACAAAGGTAAAAATGCGAGGAAAGTAAAATGGAGACAAGGTTTTAGAGTGGTTCGGCCCTAATCTTGGCCTACGTCCACTATGAATGTCGCTTGCATTATCATAATAATGGTTACAAGACATTCAAACTCTCTTTGTACATGCATCATATTTATTTTACAATATATTCTCTCTCACACATATAAATCACAGTTAGATTCATGGAATTCAATGGAAAAATGGTAAATCCGTGAAGAAGAAGGTTAGATCAGCGGTGGAGAAGGAGAATATCCTTGTTCGAGAGGAGGATGAAGGAAAATCTTCAATCTTTTTGCTCTTTAGGTTATTTCAAAAGACGCCATAGCCAAATGGATGAAGCATTTCCAAACGGAAATGATGATGATTAAAAATGCTTAAGGAATGATAGAGGAGATAATTTTATAGTACTTCATGGTCACCAGAGGCCGATCCCCTTTTTGGTGAAAGCCATGACCTATTTGTAGGTGAGCCTTCATGAAAAAATGAGCTGAAATTCATATATGCAGGCTACGAGTTGCTCATCCCTTTAATTACTAAAATGCCACCGCCTAGCTATAGCCAACTATCGATAGCTGTATCTAGCTATCTTGCACGAGCGACTTCAAAGGAGCGGGCGATTGCATAGATCTGAGCAGATTAGACGGGCGGTCATGCGGCGAACACATAGGCGACTGGTCATGGCTTTTGGATTGATGTATGGGCGACCGACTAGGTGCCATGTTAGGCCTTTTGACTGATAGTTGTTGATGCAGCTATATGTGACAGCAAGTATTGAAGCATTAGTGACCGTTTGAGGAATGAGCGAGCGGCTGGGATTGCAATCTATGATCCGACATACAATGCGTGTGTGACTTCCGGTATCTTTAGGCTTCTTGCTATGTGCAATGTATAAGGTTTATCCCTTCATCGCTCAAAACCATCTCTCTGTATGATTGAGCCAAACTGCTATGCTCGACCCAGTTTTGATGAACGGGCAACCTCACCTTCCTGATGGGTGGAGCGAGCTATCTTTATGCGCGAGCGGTTTCCAAGGATGTGAATGTTGTTTTGTACCCATGTTTCCTAGTGCTTGAACGACCGACCACTTTGATACTGGATCGAGCGACTAGGGGGAAAAAGAACAGGCAACTCTTAATATGGGTGATCTTTATAGGATGTATAAGCCTTACTGTCCTTGCGCCGTGCCGTACTTGAGTTCTCTTTGTGTGCATGTTCTCTTTGTACGATCGTGCCATGCTATAAGACCGATCCTAGCTGTGTTGAGTGGACGACCCACCTGTTCTGATATGTGCGACCTTCCCTGTCATACTTGACCCTTCATGCCATGCTTAACCTTTAGCTGGTGCTCTACCTTTGTTGTGTGTGATCATCCCTTACCTTCCATAGTCTGTCTAGGTGTATTGGATTGAACTATGCACGACCATGCCTAATAACACTCGACCTGTAGCTTCTACACAAATTTAATAGACCAACATATGTATAGTTTTTAAGGGATAAAAATTTGCCCCTCGAAGTTTGTAATTTTTATTTTTCGAAAAATTACAGGCTTCGGAATAATTGATCACAACATAGTTTGGTGTATTAAATCTGGTTTCCCAAGGAATGACCACACATAACTTAGGATCTCTTAGGTAAAGGTGATTGAGTTTGGTTGAACAGGATTGAGATCATCCTTTCTCGTGAGCGAAAAGCCGAGTCGCTCGCACTCTTTCTTTTGAGTTGAAGTGTCATCACAGTCGAGCAAAGCATAGAGACTCGGGCAAGCCAGCTATATCTGGTGGGCCACTTATATTTGGGCAATCAAGTATTCAAACTTAATTGAGCTGACTTGGCAAGAATAATCTGGATGTGAGTCTCTTAGTCTTCCCCCTTGTTTTCCTGCTCCTTACTTTAATTCGCTTTCCATCTTTCGGAGGAAACACATTGATGGTAGCCACTTCATTTTTTGAAAAATCTAATTCCAATCATCCCAACTTCGACTTCCTTTCGATTATATTTTCCATTCAAAAAGTTCCGTACTCTTTCATATCGTCAATTTGTGGAGCGCAGGTTTGCAAATCCTTGTTTATGCTTGTTTATTTTCTGAATTGACAGTACATGTCTTAATAGGGATAAGCCCTTCTTTATGCTTTCTTGGACTGCTCTCTGAAGTCCTTTTGATCATTAGTGCATGAACTTGTCTGAGAAAATTCAACTCTAATATACGCTCTTTCTCCGGTTTTAAACTTCGTACACATGATATGCTTTTTGAAATGCTTTAAACTTGCACAATTCTAATCTTATGACGATGTGCCAACGATTTGATCCCAATTATCTATTTTACACATATGATGCTCAATGAAATGTTTAAGCCGTGTAGCCTTGATATTGTTGCTATGATTTATACTTCTTGTTTGACACGGTCGCTCAAGTGAATTTGACAGAGGGTCGTTCCTGTTCGGCCCTTAAGTCAATCCTGAATGGTCTTGTCTCAGTTAAGTATGAACGATCGTTTTGAGTCAAGCATGTGAGAACGACATGAACTTGTCACACGCGGCCAGGGCTGGAGGGATTGGTCGTTCGCGGTTCAGCTTTTGGTCGCGCCACTTGTTTTATCCTGACCGACCCATTAAATCCCTGAATTGTATAACTATTCATTTATTCACTTGCACAAGACAGATACATCTCAGAAGCGACGTAAGCTAGAAAAGTTTTTCGATTTGGATGTTCGAACGACTGAAGTTCAATCGACTGGTCAGCCTTCTGTGAATTCTCCCCTCAGTCCAACTCATGCAAAGCTTCAAACAATTATTAGTAGACCATTTTATACCCCTAGGCCATGCAATCCTAAGCTTGCTAAACGACTCAAAGGCTGGAGTTTGCAGGGAGTGTCTTCTAACGTGGATATATCTCCATCTGGCCATCAAACAATTTTTAGTGATATGATCGTTGCAAAGACCCAGATGCTTGCCCGATTTGAGACCGCCACGTACCAGTTTGGGAAGCAAATGGAAATGCTTAAGGATCATACTGCGAAAAAAATGAGTGGTTATCACACGCTAGCTTGTGATATCCAAAGGCTTTACAGGGATAATCTTGAGCGCATCTCCACCCTAGAGAATGACAAGGCGAAGTTAATCCAGGCTTTTAGATCCAGGGACAGTGTTGTTTCCTCTTTTTTTCTAGGAGATGTTGAGTTGACAATTCCAGGGCACAAGTAGCCCTTGGCTAATGAACCTCCGTCCTGCTCTACTCAGGTTAAAAGGAAGTTTGGTATGCCTAGGAAGAATAAGGATATGCAGTTTTTCTATCTTGCCTCTGGTCGCTTCTCTTTTGTGAACTATGCTTTAGATTGGTTGTATAAGTAAGTGACGATCCTCGCATTTAATTTATGCTGGTATGTGATGCGACTTACGCTTATGTTGGTGTTTTGGTGGCCTCGTGACTGGTTTATGACTTTGTGATGCCGCTGTGCTTTGCTTTACTAGTATGGGATATTGCTTTTATTTGTCATTCTGTAGCCTTTTATCCCGTTTTGTCGCACTTTTACTTTTACCTTGCATGTTGCACTCGCATTACAATTCACTTTGTTGATCACGTAATTTCACTTTGTTGATCATGTGATCATAGCGAGCCTATGATATGTAGTATTTACGTTGCCAATTCGTTTTCGATGCAATAGTAGCTTGCTGTAGCCTTATCAAGCTGGAAGTGATCAGTTTTCCAAATTCCTTTAACCAAACTTTGAACTCAGTTTAGCTGATTGGTTTCATGTCACTTTTCAGTCCTCCCTTTGGGGGTCATGCATTCATCTGCATTCTCACTAACCTGGTAGTCCAAGTCCTTCGGAGTTTGAATATGAATGCATGCCTCCCAAAGAGGGTTATTTATTTTATAATGTGTTTAATCGTAGTTCTCACTAACCTGGTGACCCAAGTCCTTCGGAGACTTGATTTAATCACATGTTTTCTGTTTTGATGTATTCAACCATATTTCTCACTAACCTAGTGACCCAAGCCCTTCAGAGATTTGGTTTAAATACGTGCAAGTTTAACCCAACTTTATACCTTCCCTGTTCTGATTAGCTTTAAGTAGGACACCCCCTTTCGGCTAGGATTTCTGTTCACGCTGGTCCTTCCAGCATGTTTGCTGGTCCTTCCGGCACTAGGACTGGTGCTTCCATCCAAGGTTTGTCGGTACTTCTGACTGCTGGTCCTTCTAGCATTTTGCCGGTGCTTCCGGCACTAGGACCGGTACTTCCAGCCTAGGTTTTGTCGGTCCTTTCGACTTTATGCTTCATCCCGGGAGGTGGACACTAGTTCCTCTCATCGAGTTTTATTTCGATTTGAAGAATTCGTGTCCTGCACTTAACACGGTGCCTCTTTTGGGACTGGCAATCTTTTAATTATAGGGCATATCTGTCCTTCCGACTTGATGGTTCATCCCAGGAGGTGGACACTTGTTCCTCTTATCGAGTTTTATTTCGATTTAAAGAATTTGTGTCCTGCACCTAACAAGGTGTCTCTTTTTGGGATTGAGAATCTTTTATCCGTGGGATAAATTGGGTTTCTTCCAACTTGATGCTTCACCCGGGAGGTGGACATTAGTTCCTCTTATCGAGTTTTATTTCAATTTAAAGAATTCGTGTCCTGCACCTAACAAGGTGCCTCTTTTCGGGACTAACAATCTTTTATCCGTAAGATAAGTTGGGTTGCTTCCACATTTGCGTTATTTTCACAGCTTGGTACCAACCCTTTTGTTGGACGCTTGCTAAGGATTTGGTTTTTTGCGATGAAAGGTGCAGCTTTCCGACTCGATGCTCACTTGCTTGCTTAGATTGCATGATACTTTTGGCACTTAACGCTTGAGTTGTTCCAACCGTGATATGCTTTGGAAGCTTCCAGCTATGGTTAGATTTTGAAAGAGTGATTGTTCTCGTTTGCCTACATAAAGAAGTTAATCTTTAACAAAATTTTGCAAATACATGATTCGTGCAAGAAAGTAAAGTTTCTCACTCATGGATTTTTATATGTACATAGCTCAAATGAAAAGTTTACAAATATTTACAACCTTTACAATAGATTTGAATAATGCGTTATAGAAAGTAACAACGGATGTGCTCGCTATTCCAAGCTCGAGGAATCTGGAATCCATTC
The DNA here is from genome assembly GCA_030737875.1 of Allium sativum. Taxonomy (NCBI): domain Eukaryota; kingdom Viridiplantae; phylum Streptophyta; class Magnoliopsida; order Asparagales; family Amaryllidaceae; genus Allium; species Allium sativum. The sequence goes on along the minus strand of CM060924.1, from coordinate 169,818,135 downwards.
ACGATAGTCAATTTGAAAGTGTCATCTTGAAGTTTTTGTTTATAATATAAGGCCCTTCCCAATTTGGTCCAAAAACCACAGTTCCGGTCATTATTTTTTCAGCACAAGGTCTCCAATCTCGAAAGCCCTGTGTCTGGCTTTTAAATTAAAATGTCTAGCCACCTTTCTCTGATGGGCAGCCACCCTGAGTTCTGCCTCCTTTCTTTTTTCTTCGAGTTGGTCGAGGGCCTCAAGTTGCAACCTCTCATTTTCCTCTTGGTTAAAGTGGATTCTTCTATGGGTGGGAACTTCCGGTTCCACAGGAATCATAGCTTCAAAGCCAAAAGCTAAACAAAAGGGAGTGTGCCCAGTCGTAGTTTTATGAGTGGTGTGGTATGCCCATAGTGCTAGTGGAAGCTCATCTACCCAACCAACTTTGGATTTCTCTAATCGCTAATTAATGGTTGATTTTTTGATTTTATTTACTGCTTCCACTTGCCCGTTTGCCTGCGGATGTGCTACTGCAGAAAAGCTTTTTTGGATTTTATATTTTGCACAGAAAATTTGGAACTCTTTACTCTCAAATTGGGTTCCGTTGTCTATGATTATTTTTTGTGGCACCCCGGACCTGCAAATGATATTTCAAGACAAAGTTAATAACTTTCTTTGAGGTTCTAGTCGCCAATGGTTCTACTTCAACCGATTTTGTAAAATAATCAACAGCGACAATGACATATTTAAAACCAGATTTTGCGGTGGAAAGTGCTCCTATATGATCAATACCCCAGATGGAAAAATGGCCATGGGCTGACCATCTGGGTTATAGCTATTGATGGCATCCTTGAAATTTTTGCAAATCTCTAACATCTATCGCATTTTTTTGATATATGCTACGGAGACCTTATTTATGTCAGGCCAGAAGTAACCATATCGCAAAATTTTCTTAGCCAATGTCTGACCACCAGTATAACCTTCGCATTCACCCTCATGTAATTTTGTTATGATTGCCTTTGATTCCTTCTTCGTAACACAACGAAACAAGGGAGTAGAAAACCCTCACCTGAATAGTCGTCCATCCTGAATGAGATACGTAGGAGCTTTTCGTAAGATCTTCCTTCGCTTTTTGATTTTCGTCGGGAGTGCACCGGTCATGAGATATTCTTTGATTGGTGTCATCCACGAGTCTGGCTCATCGGCTGCCTCCATGACCCAATCTATCTCAATCTGTTTCGTGCTGGGGCTAGAAATGACCTCCACTGGGACTAATCGTATAAGTTGTGCATCTCCCGTGCTCGCATATTTCGACAATGAATCCGCCTTTGTATTTTCTTTTCTCGGAATGTGAGATATGGTATAATGCTCGAAGCTCTCTAGTAGTTCCACGGCCTTAGACATATAAGTTGGTAAGTTACCCATTTTGGCTTGGAACTCTCCCCAGACCTGACACACCACTAGTTGGGAGTCACTGAAGATTTGTATAGTCATTAGTTGTAACTCTCTTGCTAGCCTTATTCCCGCAACAAGGGCTTCATATTCAGCCTCGTTATTTGTTAATGAAAACTATAAGCTCAGTGCATAGCTTATAGATCTTTCTTCAGGGGTTTCCAAAATTACTCCTACTCCATAACAGTAATCGTTTGATGCTCCATCAACAAATAGTTTCCATTGAATGTTAGCTTCGGTATCAGGCTCCTCTTTTGTCTCTCCTCGGTCGGTAAATTCTGTGATAAAATCTGCAAGTGTTTGTCCGTTGATTGCTTTTCGGGGGTGGTATGTAATGTCATATTGACTGAGCTAAATATTCCATTTTAACAACCTTCCGGAAGTCTGTGGTCGAAACAAAACCTTCCTCAAAGGTTGATCCGTGAGGACTTTGACAGGATGAGCCTAGAAGTAGGGCCAAAGCTTCTTTGAGGCAATAAGAAAACAACAAGCGAGGTTTTCCAATTTTGGGTAGTTCAGTTCTGCCCCAGTTAATCTCTTACTAATGTAATAAACCGACCTTTGAACCCTTGAATCTTCCCATACCAATGTTGCACCCCCATGGGTTGACAACCCCCCTTGAGGAGCCGACACCTTGAGCGGGATTTTTGCCGCCTCCCCAAATTTTGGATTTCGAACTGATTTTTGAATTCTGGATTTAATTATGTATATATTCCTTTTATGCGTATACAAACTTCGAAACCTAATAACCTCTTCATACGGTGTCCGTTTTATGCAAATCAGGTGTCTATTTTGATAAGAATTCCGAGACAAATGCAATGGCGTAGTCCATTTCACTTAATTCTGAATATTAAGTTAGCTATTCTTTAATTTGTCTTCTTTGTTGTTAAATTTACGGGGTGTTACACAAGGCGTACTCTTTTACGAGCAGAAGCAGAGCATTATAATTAGATGCTCCGTCCTGACCATTTCTATCTTGGATCAGAGGCTTATGCTTTCGATGCTTTAACCTGGCCCTTTTTGATCTAGGTGCAGAGAAAGGCTTACGCATCACCTCCCTCCGGGTGGTGCCTTGCCTTGGCTAACTTGGCAGTGACAAGGGTTTTTATCTATTTGTGATTTGACCTTCCTTTGGTCAGTTCGACTTTCGATAGGGTTTTTATTCCCGTAATTATGTTGACAATCCTCTCCTCCAAGAATCTATTGTTGTAGCTGACTATATTTTCTTTACATATCTGTGAAATTTTCCTTGGCTTAAGAAGTTGATAATCATTCCCTCTAGAATTTTGCAATGATTGGTTTCATGTCCATTCGTCATATGGTAGTAACAATAAGGCCCTCCCAACTTAGCTCCATTCTTGGATTTCTTCTTTAATGGTGGCCAAAAGTTTAACTCATGCTTAGTCAGGAAGTAGATACCCTTAATTGATGTAGCAAGCTCACACCATTTTGGTAATCTAGACTCGATGGCTTTCTTTCGATGTTGAAACTTAGCCTTTTTATCTGTAACGGCTGGAAATTTCCGACTCCTCGAGAGTCGGAAATTCCGAGACGTTAGTGAAAGAATTTAGAAGGTGAGAAAGAAAAGATAGAACTAATAGAATAGAAGAAGAAAAGAAGAACTTACATCATCAGAGTAACACGAATCTCACAGCGGAACGAATAACATATAATATATAACATAACTTTGAGGTAAACAGTTATATATATACAATAGCACTTATCAGAGTACAACACTTACAACACAGCGGAAATAACTATAGCTATAAAATCTTGCAGCCTCCTGCTCCAAGCTCTCCAAGTATATCTGTAAATCCCGACTACTTGACTGCCCGTACAAATTTAGGCACCCAAGAGTTTAGGGAAAACAACAAAGTAAACTCCGGGTCAGTCATGGGACTGGTGTGAGTAAAATAGTTTAAAAACAGGTATAGGATATCTCATAAGACCACGCCATGAATACGGAACGGGTTTTTCCTTATGAGTATCTAAACAACTTTGACAAGCAATATCATTATGATATTATAATAATGTCTAAGTACAAATAGGTATCAATCTAGCAGAAACGCTTGCATCTCACGTTCTACATACATAGTATAAAATCATAAACCGCAGGGCGCTTATCGGAGAATGGATTCCAACAGACAAGGTATGGGAGCACCTTCTGAATAGTGTACTCTAGAGGTGATACACTCAGGGTTCAACAAGAACGTCTTGCAACCCGGCCACACATGACCGCTCACTCATTTAGCTTGAGTGTCGCGAATATATTGCCACCACGGTTGTAGGCCATCAAACCGTCATCCGAAGATACAGAATCAAAAAGAAGTATAAATATGAATATTCACTAGACCGGTGACAATACACCCTGCTTGGGGATGACCCAACTAGCCATGCTGCCTAGCCCAACTTTTGTTACTTCCGGGTGTGAGGCTAGAAGCTACGTCTATCTTCAGAACATCTGATCACCATTCACTTTGAATGCCACATCGTCATACCCGCCAAATCACAAATTGACTTATCCAAAAATAACACGGGTATATAGCTAAGAGAAACGAATTCCTCCGCCACCAAACGTGAATACGTTTGAACAGATCAACTTACGCGATCCATTGGATATACTCTGTCAGACCTTCTTCTATATACGTTGTCCTGGGACTGGACAAACCGAAGGCACTATTCAGTATATCCATCTTAGTCACTGTTATCTAAGACTTATACAACATCCCTTGCACATTACTCCGTCTTCAATTTATCTTTGGCATATATTGCTCGCAACGCTTATGCCGATACAGAGTGGTTCTTTGGATAATAATCCAACCGGTCTCTCCATATTAACAACGTTAAAATGGTAAAAACTTTGATAGTCTGTGATTCAACTATCAAATGAAAACATGTCGGTGTACAAACAACGATCTTATTTCCAAATGGAAATTCGATCGATCAATCATCATATGTTCATATTTCCTTATTTCATATATTTAGAAAATATATGTTGTTAATCATTGGAAAACATTTCCATAGCTTATTTTCACATCACTATTATTTCGCAACTATCAGTCCCTAACTGTAACTAGTATGAGAACAATTCTCTAAGTATCAATCCGGAAGGTTGAAACCAACATCAGATCGTCACTTAGAAAACCGTTCAACTTACCCTCTCCAGTTAGTTTCTGAATTTGCTTAACTCTATTTCTTAAATTCTTATCATGAAAACATTTCATTTTCTATGTTTAGAAAACATATCTGACTATATTTGGAAAACGTTTCCAAAACTCATTACGGATTTCCAATGAACGTTGTATAAAACATCGTTACGCTTAATCCATTAATCGCTTATTACTTAACTATATTTCAAATCAACCTTTTCTATCGAACCACAACTATTCCTTTGTCAATTCTGAAGTCAATCAAGTTGGGGTGTAATTACCTCTCAGACCTTAATTGAACAACGTCCTTTACTGTGAAATAGATGAAGCTCGTCACTCACTTTTTACAATCATCTGTTTTACGCAAATTCTCGGATTCAGGTTACGAATCCACTTCTTATATGGCAACGTTTGATTATAATTATAACGTTATAATTCCTACTTCTGCAATGTCTAACCTAAATTATAACTTTATCTCCTAACTCGAATAATTTAACAGACACCTAATTTCTAAATCAATAACTAAATCTTGATTTAAACCCTGGAAAGTAAATAGTACTTTCCCGAATTCGCTATAATCGAATTCGACGTATAACTCTCTTTCGAGTAATCTCTATTTGATTAACTCTTCTTCGAATAACCTATATTCGATTATCTCTCTTCGAATAACTCATATTCGAAATCTCTCTCTTTCGAATAATCAATATTCGATCTCTTTTTTTCGAATACGCTGTATTCGAAAATCTCCTTTCGATTTACTAATCGATAACTCCTTTCGATCAAACTAAAATCGATAACTCCTTTAACTCTATTCGAATAACTAATATTCGACTAACTCCTTTGGATCGACTCATTTGATTAACTCCTTCGAATAACTAATTCGAATATCTTACCTTCGAATAACCAATATTCGATTTACCCTAACTCGGTTAACTTAATTCTAATCGATTTACTCCATTTCGATTCAACTTAATTCAAATCGATTAACTTAACTCAAATTGATTAACTCCTTTCGAATAACTAAATTCGATTTAACTATAATTGAATAACTAATATCCAATTAACTCTTACGTGTTTAACTCTATTTGAATAAGTAATTCGAATCACTCTAATGTGTTTAACTCTATTCAAATATCAAATTCGAATAACTCACTTCGAATAACTAAATTCGATTACCTCTTTTAACTTTACTCGAATAACTATATTCGATTAACACCTTCTTTCGAATAACTATATTCGATTAACTCTTCGACTAACTCCTTTGGATTTACTAACTTCGAATAACTCCTTTGGATTAGCTAACTTCGAATAACTCCTTTGGATTAACTAACTTCGAATAACTCCTTTGGATTAACTAACTTCGAATAACCAATATTCGATAACTATTCTTTGAATAAATAATATTCGGTAACTCTTCTCAAATGAATAACATTTGATTTCTCCACTCGAATAAACTATATTCGATTACTCTTCCCTCGAATACTCTATATTCGATAACTCTACTTCGAATAAGTGATATTCGGCAACTCTACTCGATTAACTCTGCTTGGATAACTCTAACAGGTTCACTTAGTTTAACTCAACTAATTCACTTCGATTAACTCGACCAATTCACTTGGTTAACTCGACCAATTCACTTGGTTAACTCCTATTTATTTAACAAATAAATATCTCCTTTAGTTTAATTCTATTTATTTAATCTCTAAATAAATATCCTTTATATTTCTTTTAACGAATATAATTCCTTTATATTTTGATTAACAAATATATCCCCTTATATTCGATTAACATATATATTCCCTTGTATTTGATTTACAAATATAATTCTTTTATATTTGTTCTACCAACTATATTCCTTTATAATCAGAATCCTTTTTCTTATATATATATATATATATATATATATATATATAAAATCCCTTGATTTTATATAAATAAACTATTTTCAAAATATACTTTGAAAACCCCTCTCCTACAATTTGGTATTTCTCATGGTATTTAACACACCATATAACAACGATAAATATCGTCCCACCACACATAATCACACAGATTATATACATCACATTATATATCACAATATAAAAATCACAGTAAAATAACTGTTGAGGAATCCTGTTGGATTCCTCCAACCTGTTTCCCTGCACCACAGATGTTAGACAACACCAGTATAATATTCTGATAAACAGAATCAACATATAACTATTTGACGGTATATATATACACATATATATAATCTCTACTAACTGACTAGCAGTTCAAGCAAACAATCAACACACAGTCAAACAGACAATATTTTAACAGTTCTAAGAATACAACGTGAAAATAAAACTGTTTAGAGTTTGTGAGATTTACTCACTGTTGCGCGTTAACCGTTAAATAACGATTTGCGTCAGTCGATTGAACCAGACGTTCAATTCTGCCATAAATTCAAACGTGCTTCAAATTGCTTCCAACCATCTTCATAGCGTCGCCAGCTTCCGTGCGATTCCAAAGTGATGGACCTTTAGTCAAAGTTAATACCGTTCTCCTTAATGTATGTTTGAACCCGATTCTTGTTAATTCTTCTAATCCATATCGTGCCACATTCATTCATAACCAGACCCATCATCTTTCGATCAAACTCGAAATGCTTTCGTTCGATGGCATTGCATTTTTCAGTACCACGCAAAGGCACAGTAACTTGGGTTTGCCACTTTTTCCTTTCCCGTGTACACCTCGATACATGCACAACATTTTTAAAACAATTATTGTATTCCTTCATTGCTTCTTACACCGCCTATAACTTCACTTTATAAACCCAACCATACATCCATAACTCTCCAACTCCCTTCCATGCAAAACGCTTACCACATACCCATACCCATACATTCTGCTCTTCTTTCCTTATATACTACTTCTTCTCGATGATTTTTCCACTCTGGTTCACACTCCCTATCCCATACTTCTTATCATTAACGCACCCTTCTTCCTACATACTCAATCGACTACTGCTCCCCCCATTCTTTTATCTCTTGCCGACTTCTTCTTCAAACTGATAAATGACGTGCTGCTCATCTTTCAGCAAATACCCGCATTCTTTCACTTATTTCAACAACTCGCTCAGCAGTGATCAAAACGCATTACTGCCTTCGTGCTCCCTTGTCAGCACAGTATCAAACATAAAGTAGAAACTCCTCAACAAATCAATCAAAAACTCAATCACCAGTTTGAACTAAAGGCCTCCAGTCATGTTCCTTTTACCTCGCTTAAGCATCCGAAACCGATTCTCCAACTGCTCAGTATTGTTCGAACTCACACAACAGCCATAGCGGAACCTTTAGCTTCCAATCATCTCCCCCTCCACAGTAGCACTTGTTCGCTCCATCACCAAAACGTTCGAAAGCATCCCCTGTCACCGTAACCCCTTCGAACTAAATTATCAGGGACAGCATCATCTTCAAGCCGATGAACAGTGCACCCCCTTTACCAGAAAAAACATCGAACATGCTCAAACCGGGTATACGAGTGCGGTTTTCCGCAACCAACTCAACCCTTATCCTTAACCGAGCTCAAATCCCCTATGTACGAATCGAACTCCAAACCTAACTCTACAGTATTTTTCCCAATCCCCAGCATCGACGTCGCACTTAGTAAAGTGGGCATTGAATTGAAGAAAATTCACCAGAGGTTTCAAAGATAGCTTAGTTGCGATTCGTAGAAGTTTATTTAAATCTCCCTTTTATTTAGTTTTGTGGATTTTTCTCGTTTGATTTTGTATTCCGGAAGAAAGGTTGCTGGCGGCTATATTTGTACACGAGGAGATCCTTGAGGGTGCGGTTGAAAGAGAGGAAACGTGGTCCTTGTTTGGCCTAATAATAAGTTAGGATAATTTGTTTAGATAATTTTGCTAGTGTGGATTACCTTCTCCCACATTTTCCCTTTTTTTCTTGCGGACGAGAATAAGTGGAAGTGAACAAAGAACGTGGCTTAGGAGGAGTCATAACCACTTTATATATTTCGTTTTAAAAAGTTACGAACTTCGATTTTCTCCATTCCGCTTACGTACGGCAGTTACGGACAGAGATGAAAACACCCTGGTGATGAGTAAGGTATCACGATCCCAAAGATATAATAATACCGGTAGGTGGACTCATATTTTGAAACTTCAAAATGTTGATTTAGGGTGCGAAATACTTCAAATAAAAAGTTGCTTATTAAATTAATTAAAAATTACAGTAAAATTCTAAAAATTAAATTATCACTATTTCCCAAAAGAACCTTGTCTAAATTCAAGCCCGAACTCTAGTTATATCGAATAAACCGATATGGTCTATAAACGATTCTATAGCGACTATTTTAAAATTTGATTTGGACATATCTCAAAATCTCCACAACGAAATCCTGATTTTTCTCTTCTACTAGAAAGATATACTCCACCAGCTCCACACGTTTCTTGTTTCACAGAAATCCGGCTTAAAACGAATCATGTACATTCAGTTGAAGTTCGAATCGCCAAATAGCGAACTGCCGCGTCGTTACGCGCTCTATTTTAATTATAATATAATTAATACGTTTTAACGTCGATTATTAAATCGATTCGTTATTCAAATTCAATTCTAAACCGAATTAAATATTTTAGCTGATCCAATTCACACAGTATTGCGAATTCGGTGATTTCCGATTATTTCGACATTATAATATATTGTTATATATATTATTTTAATTAAATATTCAATATTATTTAATTCAAGTCATCGATATCGCCCATTCGATATTTAATAATTAAATAAATTAATTATTCGACAGCTAACAAAACGCGTCATTACAGACTTCCTCCCTTAAAATAATTTCGTCCTCGAAATTGCTAAGTTAGAGAAATGCTACTAACTCTACTAACTAGATTTAAAAATCTTTTAGTTTACTTCTCAACTCTAGTTTCAACTGAACCATTTAATTTTCAATTAAATTATTAATTCATTCTGGCTAACTGAATTTCCAAAAATCATGAGAATGTTCTAACGCCTGGAATTTTCGAAAATTTTCGCCATAACCTCCTTTGTATTGGTCAATATGACAAACCACCCCTCGCCTCTCTAGGCCTCCTCCAATCCAAAAGGAAATCAAAATAGCCAAGCGGCTTGCCAATTCGGCTCATACAATCCAAACTCATGCTTATATCAAATATAAACTTGTACCTTTTTGTCGGGCATATCAACTTTATCCCTTTCATCTGCTACCACTTCAACATATACCAATGTTATCCATTCCAATTGATCTCCAATCAGTACATATCCTCAAATCCAAATCGAATTTCATTCGAACTCTAATATCAAATTCCAAATTATTGACTTATCAATTTGGTTCCATTCTAGATTATCTCTAATCCAATTCAATTTTATTTAACTCGGTTCAAGTTAAATTTCAATTTATTTTTACCATCTCATTTTATTTAACTTCATTAGTTAAATTTTAATTCCAGAACTTAAGTTCTTGGATTTCTTTCAAATCAATTTGAAATCATAATGCCAATTCAAAACCTTTGAATTTCTAATCAACTTGTTTTCTCAAAACAATTCAAAAACAAACCCTTTGGTAGTAATCCGTCACTTAGAACTCGAAAATGAACACTGATGATGTCTAGATTCATCATCAGAATCTATTTTCCAGCTATCGAAGTGAGTTCAATACTATATCATTTCCAATTTGAAAAACATTTTCAAAACCTCCCAGGAACTTAAAATTTCCGTATTTTAATTCCAAATCTGATTTAAATTCATATTTAATTCAAACTATTTCATATATTACATTCATATGAATTCTGATTGGTCATTTATAACCATTTCACCCTTTTATAATCTTATTCGATTATAATAACAACCAACACAATCAATATACTATAATAATTTCAAGATATATATTTCTTCTATGAACAAATATATTTTGGGAAAATTATTTCATTTACCCTCTTTCAAAACATACCATGACGGTTCATCGTATTCGAGTGTTTAGTAACCCTTATCGATACAGTGGATCAACTGATCGACCAGAATTCATAAACAACTCAGCCAATGAATCTCCACAATATAAAACCATTTTATATTGAATAACAATTACGCGCTCATATATATACACTCAAACTCAATCTAGGATATTACTAATCCCATCTCTATCGAGTTATGCCATAGAGCCAAGGTAATCACTTAACTTAAGCTCTGATACCAACTGTAACGGCTGGAAATTTCCGACTCCTCGAGAGTCGGAAATTCCGAGACGTTAGTGAAAGAATTTAGAAGGTGAGAAAGAAAAGATAGAACTAATAGAATAGAAGAAGAAAAGAAGAACTTACATCATCAGAGTAACACGAATCTCACAGCGGAACGAATAACATATAATATATAACATAACTTTGAGGTAAACAGTTATATATATACAATAGCACTTATCAGAGTACAACACAGCGGAAATAACTATAGCTATAAAATCTTGCAGCCTCCTGCTCCAAGCTCTCCAAGTATATCTGTAAATCCCGACTACTTGACTGCCCGTACAAATTTAGGCACCCAAGAGTTTAGGGAAAACAACAAAGTAAACTCCGGGTCAGTCATGGGACTGGTGTGAGTAAAATAGTTTAAACACGGGTATAGGATATCTCATAAGACCACGCCGTGAATACGGAACGGGTTTTTCCTTATGAGTATCTAAACAACTTTGATAAGCAATATCATTGTGATATTATAATAATGTCTAAGTACAAATAGGTATCAATCTAGCAGAAACGCTTGCATCTCACGTTCTACATACATAGTATAAAATCATAAACCGTAGGGCGCTTATCGGAGAATGGATTCCAAAAGACAAGGTATGGGAGCACCTTCTGAATAGTGTACTCTAGAGGTGATACACTCAGGGTTCAACAAGAACGTCTTGCAACCCGGCCACACATGACCGCTCACTCATTTAGCTTGAGTGTCGCGAATATATTGCCACCACGGTTGTAGGCCATCAAACCGTCATCCGAAGATATAGAATCAAAAAGAAGTATAAATATGAATATTCACTAGATCGGTGACAATACACCCTGCTTGGGGATGACCCAACTAGCCATGCTGCCTAGCCCAACTTTTGTTACTTCCAGGTGTGAGGCTAGAAGCTACGTCTATCTTCAGAACATCTGATCACCATTCACTTTGAATGCCACATCGTCATACCCGCCAAATCACAAATTGACTTATCCAAAAATAACACGGGTATATAGCTAAGAGAAACGAATTCCTCCGCCACCAAATGTGAATACGTTTGAACAGATCAACTTACGCGATCCATTGGATATACTCTGTCAGACCTTCTTCCATATACGTTGTCCTGGGACTGGACAAACCGAAGGCACTATTCAGTATATCCATCTTAGTCACTGTTATCTAAGACTTATACAACAGCCCTTGCACTTTACTCCGTCTTCAATTTATCTTTGGCATATATTGCTCGCAATGCTTATGCCGATACAGAGTGGTTCTTTGGATAATAATCCAACCGGTCTCTCCATATTAACAACGTTAAAATGGTAAAAACTTTGATAGTCTGTGATTCAACTATCAAATGAAAACATGTCGGTGTACAAACAACGATCTTATTTCCAAATGGAAATTCGATCGATCAATCATCATATGTTCATATTTCCTTATTTCATATATTTAGAAAATATATGTTGTTAATCATTGGAAAACATTTCCATAGCTTATTTTCACATCACTATTATTTCGCAACTATCAGTCCCTAACTGTAACTAGTATGAGAACAATTCTCTAAGTATCAATCCGGAAGGTTGAAACCAACATCAGATCGTCACTTAGAAAACCGTTCAACTTACCCTCTCCAGTTAGTTTCTGAATTTGCTTAACTCTATTTCTTAAATTCTTATCATGAAAACATTTCATTTTCTATGTTTAGAAAACATATCTGACTATATTTGGAAAACGTTTCCAAAACTCATTACGGATTTCCAATGAACGTTGTATAAAACATCGTTACGCTTAATCCATTAATCGCTTATTACTTAACTATATTTCAAATCAACCTTTTCTATCGAACCACAACTATTCCTTTGTCAATTCTAAAGTCAATCAAGTTGGGGTGTAATTACCTCTCAGACCTTAATTGAACAACGTCCTTTACTGTGAAATAGATGAAGCTTGTCACTCACTTTTTACAATCATCTATTTTACGCAAATTCTCGGATTCAGGTTACGAATCCACTTCTTATATGACAACGTTTGATTATAATTATAACGTTATAATTCCTACTTCTGCAATGTCTAACCTAAATTATAGCTTTATCTCCTAACTCGAATAATTTAACAGACACCTAATTTCTAAATCAATAACTAAATATTGATTTAAACCCTGGAAAGTAAATAGTACTTTCCCGAATTCGCTATAATCGAATTCGACGTATAACTCTCTTTCGAGTAATCTCTATTTGATTAACTCTTCTTCGAATAACCTATATTCGATTATCTCTCTTCGAATAACTCATATTCTAAATCTCTCTCTTTCGAATAATCAATATTCGATCTCTTTCTTTCGAATACGCTGTATTCGAAAATCTACTTTCGATTTACTAATCGATAACTCCTTTCGATCAAACTAAAATCGATAACTCCTTTAACTCTATTCGAATAACTAATATTCGACTAACTCCTTTGGATCGACTCATTTGATTAACTCCTTCGAATAACTAATTCGAATAACTTACCTTCGAATAACCAATATTCGATTTACTCTAACTCGATTAACTTAATTCTAATCGATTTACTCCATTTCGATTCAACTTAATTCAAATCGATTAACTTAACTCAAATTGATTAACTCCTTTCGAATAACTAAATTCGATTTAACTCTAATTGAATAACTAATATCCAATTAACTCTTACGTGTTTAACTCTATTTGAATAAGTAATTCGAATCACTCTAATGTGTTTAACTCTATTCAAATATCAAATTCGAATAACTCACTTCGAATAACTAAATTCGATTAACTCTTTTAACTTTACTCGAATAACTATATTCGATTAACACCTTCTTTCGAATAACTATATTCGATTAACTCTTCGACAAACTCCTTTGGATTTACTAACTTCGAATAACTCCTTTGGATTAGCTAACTTCGAATAACTCCTTTGGATTAACTAACTTCGAATAACTCCTTTGGATTAACTAACTTCGAATAACCAATATTCGATAACTATTCTTCGAATAAATAATATTCGGTAACTCTTCTCAAATGAATAACATTTGATTTCTCCACTCGAATAAACTATATTCGATTACTCTTCCCTCGAATACTCTATATTCGATAACTCTACTTCGAATAAGTGATATTCGGCAACTCTACTCGATTAACTCTACTTGGATAACTCTAACAGGTTCACTTAGTTTAACTCAACTAATTCACTTCGATTAACTCGACCAATTCACTTGGTTAACTCGACCAATTCACTTGGTTAACTCCTATTTATTTAACAAATAAATATCTCCTTTAGTTTAATTCTATTTATTTAATCTATAAATAAATATCCTTTATATTTCTTTTAACGAATATAATTCCTTTATATTTTGATTAACAAATATATCCCCTTATATTCGATTAACATATATATTCCCTTGTATTTGATTTACAAATATAATTCTTTTATATTTGTTCTACCAACTATATTCCTTTATATTCAGAATCCTTTTTCTTATATATATATATATATATAAATATATATATATATATATAAAATCCCTTGATTTTATATAAATAAACTATTTTCAAAATATACTTTGAAAACCCCTCTCCTACAATTTGGTATTTCTCATGGTATTTAACACACCATATAACAACGATAAATATCGTCCCACCACACATAATCACACAGATTATATACATCACATTATATATCACAATATAAAAATCACAGTAAAATAACTGTTGAGGAATCCTGTTGGATTCCTCCAACCTGTTTCCCTGCACCACAGATGTTAGACAACACCAGTATAATATTCTGATAAACAGAATCAACATATAACTATTTGACGGTATATATATACATATATATATAATCTCTACTAACTGACTAGCAGTTCAAGCAAACAATCAACACACAGTCAAACAGACAATATTTTAACAGTTCTAAGAATACAACGTGAAAATAAAACTGTTTAGAGTTTGTGAGATTTACTCACTGTTGCGCGTTAACCGTTAAATAACGATTTGCGTCAGTCGATTGAAGCAGACGTTCAATTCTGCCATAAATTCAAACGTGCTTCAAATTGCTTCCAACCATCTTCAAAGCGTCGCCAGCTTCCGTGCGATTCCAAAGTGATGGACCGTTAGTCAAAGTTACTACCGTTCTCCTTAATGTATGTTTGAACTCGATTCTTGTTAATTCTTCTAATCCATATCGTGCCACATTCATTCATAACCAGACCCATCATCTTTCGATCAAACTCGAAATGCTTTCGTTCGATGGCATTGCATTTTTCAGTACCACGCAAAGGCACAGTAACTTGGGTTTGCCACTTTTTCCTTTCCCGTGTACACCTCGATACATGCACAGCATTTTTAAAACAATTATTGTATTCCTTCATTGCTTCTTACACCGCCTATAACTTCACTTTATAAACCCAACCGTACGTCCATAACTCTCCACCTCCCTTCCATGCAAAACGCTCACCACATACCCATACCCATACATTCTGCTCTTCTTTCCTTATATACTACTTCTTCCCGATGATTTTTCCACTCTGGTTCACACTCCCTATCCCATACTTCTTATCATTAACGCACCCTTCTTCCTACATACTCAATCGACTACTGCTCCCCCCATTCTTTTATCTCTTGCCGACTTCTTCTTCAAACTGATAAATGACGTGCTGCTCATCTTTCAGCAAATACCCGCATTCTTTCACTTATTTCAACAACTCGCTCAGCAGTGATCAAAACGCATTACTGCCTTCGTGCTCCCGTGTCAGCACAGTATCAAACATAAAGTAGAAACTCCTCAACAAATCAATCAAAAACTCAATCACTAGTTTGAACTAAAGGCCTCCAGTCATGTTCCTTTTACCTCGCTTAAGCATCCGAAACCGATTCTCCAACAGCTCAGTATTGTTCGAACTCACACAACAGCCATAGCGGAACCTTTAACTTCCAATCATCTCCCCCTCCACAGTAGCACTTGTTCGCTCCATCACCAAAACGTTCGAAAGCATCCCCTGTCACCGTAACCCCTTCGAACTAAATTATCAGGGACAACATCATCTTCAAGCCGATGAACAGTGCACCCCCTTTACCAGAAAAAACATCGAACATGCTCAAACCGGGTATACGAGTGCGGTTTTTCGCAACCAACTCAACCCTTATCCTTAACCGAGCACAAATCCCCTATGTACGAATCGAACTCCAAACCTAACTCTACAGTATTTTTCCCAATCCCCAGCATCGACGTCGCACTTAGTAAAGTGGGCATTGAAATGAAGAAAATTCACCAGAGGTTTCAAAGATGGCTTAGTTGCGATTCGTAGAAGTTTATTTGAATCTCCCTTTTATTTAGTTTTGTGGATTTTTCTCGTTTGATTTTGTATTCCGGAAGAAAGGTTGCTGGCGGCTATATTTGTACACGAGGAGATCCTTGAGGGTGCGGTTGAAAGAGAGGAAACGTGGTCCTTGTTTGGCCTAATAATAAGTTAGGATAATTTGTTTAGATAATTTTGCTAGTGTGGATTACCTTCTCCCACATTTTCCCTTTTTTTCTTGCGGACGAGAATAAGTGGAAGTGAACAAAGAACGTGGCTTAGGAGGAGTCATAACCACTTTATATATTTCATTTTAAAAAGTTACGAACTTCGATTTTCTCCATTCCGCTTACGTACGGCAGTTACGGACAGAGATGAAAACACCCTGGTGATGAGTAAGGTATCACGATCCCAAAGATATAATAATACCGGTAGGTGGACTCATATTTTGAAACTTCAAAATGTTGATTTAGGGTGCGAAATACTTCAAATAAAAAGTTGCTTATTAAATTAATTAAAAATTACAGTAAAATTCTAAAAATTAAATTATCACTATTTCCCAAAAGAACCTTGTCTAAATTCAAGCCCGAACTCTAGTTATATCGAATAAACCGATATGGTCGATAAACGATTCTATAGCGACTATTTTAAAATTTGATTTGGACATATCTCAAAATCTCCGCAACGAAATCCTGATTTTTCTCTTCTACTAGAAAGATATACTCCACCAGCTCCACACGTTTCTTGTTTCACAGAAATCCGGCTTAAAACGAATCCTGTACATTCAGTTGAAGTTCGAATCGCCAAATAGCGAACTGCCGCGTCGTTACGCACTCTATTTTAATTATAATATAATTAATACGTTTTAACGTCGATTATTAAATCGATTCGTTATTCAAATTCAATTCTAAACCGAATTAAATATTTTAGCTGATCCAGTTCACACAGTATTGCGAATTCGGTGATTTCCGATTATTTCGACATTATAATATATTATTATATATATTATTTTAATTAAATATTCAATATTATTTAATTCAAGTCATCGATATCGCCCAATCGATATTTAATAATTAAATAAATTAATTATTCGACAGCTAACAAAACGCGCCATTACATTATCACTTAATTTCATTATCTCTTCTTTATCTTCAAACTTTCTTTTAGCTGTGTGTTGGTGCAAGGGAGTACTCCTTTTAAACTCTTTCGCAGTAAGGTAAGTGGAACTCTTTTCATTCATCTGTCCAAATATGGTTCCCCTAGCCTGTGCTTAGATGGCTTCCTTGATACGAAGAAAGAGGTTATATTCTCCTGCTGTAGATTTACTTAAGGCAAAGATCGGGGTTGGTCCCAAATGGAAAGTATTAATGCTCCAATGATCCGGATCATAAGTCTCTATATCTTTTTCCGTATCTTGAATATGGAAGTATTCTATCTTAACCTCCTCAACTGTCCATGGCTCATTAATACTTGATGTAACCATGGGAAACTCATTAGTCACTCGTAGAAACCATATATTCATGATTTATGCTTCTTCAAAGCTTAGTCCAACCAGGGATGGAACAACATAGTTAGATATGGAGTAGGGTTAACCACAAGGTTAGAGGTTTAAGTCTCATTGTAGCACCAAATGTTAATGATATTTTTCATCAACACCGGAGATAGGCCTACGGAAATGCACCTAAGGGGAAAATGGGGTTATTTATTTTCCATGAGCTTGAGTTAGTTCACCGTTTCCTAGATATTAAGGTTTAAACCCCGAAAGATTAGTTACTCTTCCCTCAAAGGGGTGAGCATCATGCTTAAGCGGCTTCAGAACCAATAGTTACCTCAGGACAAGGGTTCCCTAAGCACAACCCTCAACAGAACGCTAAATGGCCCTTTCATAGGGGTTCTGTATTGTCGGTGCAACAGGGTCTAGACGCGTGTAGGGAACTGTGACCATGTAGAATGCATAAGGTATATTGCATAGGAAATAAGTAAGAAAACTTAAAAGAAACTCATAAGAAATACACTAAGTGTTAATCCGCCCTTTATTGATCTTTAATTTGGAGTACATAAGTGATTACAATAGAAATCCCCAAATTGATTTGGAAATTAGGGTTTACTCTAGAAGGAAAGAGTACAAGGATGAGAAATGACAAATCGACCTCGAAAATGAGCCCCATAGGGTCTAATTTATAGACAAATCGGGGCCCCTTTTGTCATTGTGCCAGTAGAAGCCCATATCGACCACTTTTCCCTTCGATTCCGGTTGCTTTGGCTCTCGGCCGCACTTTCATCTTTGCTTATTGCTTTTAGGGCGCCCTTTTTGGCTCTCGGAAGGATGCCTATGGTTCTCGAATGGATGGTCTTGGTCTTTGGAACTTCTCTTTTAACGTTGTCTCTTCCTTCTTTGTATCGATACCAAGCCCATTATTATGGATAGCTTTAGGAAAGGCTTTAGGCTTTCAGCTATAGGCATACAGTCATGAGCTTTCGGTCCTGTTTTTATTCTTTCTTGATGTTTGCCTCTGTGCTGCTTCGAGTGTATGGTTACGGATCCGCCACCCCTTTTGGCATCAACACCAAGTAAATGAGTGCGAATGGCATGTGTTCTCTTGGAAGCTTCAACTTACCTTTCGGTAGATCCCTAAAGTGTGCTTCGGCTTTCAGGAAGGGTTTTTCTAGTGCTTTATTGGTTGTTTGCTAAAGTGGCCTCTCCTTGATCATCCAACAGTGGTCTTTGGAAATTTCCTTATGTTTTGAACCGTGTGCCTTTGATGCTTTCGTCTCTTAATGTAGGCATTAAGCAAGTTAAAGCCGATAGCCCATTCATCCTTCAGGGTCTCGGGTTGTAGAATCCTTAGTCTTTCTCTTCATTAGCTTCTGGTTTTGGATGACTTCTTGTTGGTTACCCTTCATGTCGGAGCTACCCTTCCAGTTTTCTTTCTCCATATCGGATTTGAGGTTCCTTCTTTGATTATGGTGTCGGTTACCTTACTTTCAGATTGTATGTAAGCGGGTCGGTTCATCGTCATGTGAAGTGGGTCGTTGGCCAACCGATACGAGCAGGTTGTGTTGTGTGCATACAAAGGTAGGTCGCAACAATTTTTGGTCACCCAAGACCCAGAACATTGGGTCGTTCAAACGACCTAAGGAACCGAGCATGGATCATTGATATATTGAGCGCAAGCAGGGTCGTTTCTTGGAGACCAAGCAATGAGTTCGGTCGATCAAACAAGTCGACGACCTGCACACACTATTTTAAGCCTCTCCACTCCACTTCAACACTATAAATACCCCACCATTTTCGTCATTAAAGTGACTGATTTCCCCAACCAAGAAGTGCTGCCATTTTCATTTCTCAACAACTCCAAACCATCTCAACCTCCATTAAAATTCTTTAAATCTCTGATTCAACATCTCAATCATCAGGAAATCGTCAAAGATCGTAAAAGTGCTCAATTATTGACGATTAACATCAACAATCTCCGCTACTAGAGCGATCTAATCATTTCCACGTTTAAATCAAGAGATTAAAGAGAAGAAAGAGAGAGAATTGTTGCAAAGATAAAAGATGAACAAAGTTATAGAAAATGTGTACCTTGTAATGTTGAGAATGGTAGTGAAATTCCTGTTGGACGTAGGCCAGATCCGAGGCCGAACCACTATAAATCTCTCTCTTTTTACTTCTTTTGTGTTTGTGGTTGCCCATAATCTAGATCTAAACTGTTTGATGGTGTGTACACAATTTCCAGGGTGTTAGTGATCAATTTTTGACATTAACATTTTTAGCGCCCACAGTGGGGCCACATCCAAAGGTCAAGTGCTTTGTAGGGGACTTCGAAGTTTGAAGCTTGTTTTTTACAATAGATTCTCGACGTCTAAAATCCAGGCCAGTTGAAAGATTTTCTTCGAAGTTTAAAACCTTGCCTGGGATAATGTCTCCACCGAAGAAAACTAGACGTAAGTCCGTTAGAGGAGGTTCGGATAATGTTGCTAATGAAGCTACGCCACGGACCAATTGCCTTGAAGTTGGGCAAACTTTGGTGGGCGGAGTTGGAATAACTAGAGATGAGTTGGATGCATTTGTCTCCAACTTGAATCAGTGGATGGAAACTTCTAACAAGGCTTAAATGGATTCTAAACAGGTTTTGATGGAAAATATGAATGCTCTTCTTGTTGTTCAAGCCAATCCAGCACCTCAAATTATCCATGTCAATCTTTAGGAGAATGCAAACTCATCATCTTCTGATTGTAGTCGTAATGATAACATGGAACATCTTCATGGTTGGACGAGTGACAAGGATGAAGCTAAGATTGAATACTCAAAGCCAAAGGCTGGAAATCATTCTGATCGAAATACAACTCAAAAGGTTGCTAGCCCCACCAAGGGGGCACCTCCCCATAGTTGAGGTAAAAGACCTCGGTCCTCCAATCGTGATTGCTCGCTCAGACGGGCATTCAGCAAAGAGACTGAAGTCTGCCCTATGGAACGACGCAACACTGAGCAGTATCTCTCAGACATGATAAAACAAATCATAACGGAGAGTTTGGCTCGCAATGACGATGAAAGGGAATGGGATTATGCTCCCAGCAGAAATCCGTTCATCGAAAGGATCCGCAAAGTAGAGTTTCTGAAAGCGTTCACTTCTCCTACATTTTTGCCCTATAATGGAACTGTTGATCCTAACTTCTTCTGGTTTAAGTATGTATGGAACATGAACACAGAAAAGGCAACAAACGAGATCAAATGTTTATACTTTCCTCTTTACTTGGTGGGTGTGGCATCATTGTGGTTCGCGAAGTTGCCGCCTAAGTTTGTAAATCAGTTTGTTGACTTGACCAAGAAGTTCAAAGTAGGTTGCAACCTACAAAAGCCAAAGATGTTATATCGCTATCATCAATAGAGAAAAATTTGGTGGAATATGTTAAGGCTTTTCACAATTGGTTCAATGTTGCTCTATCTGAAGTAGGGAATCCGGAGCCACACTTGATCCTCATGGCTATAGATAAGAAGAGTGAGTTTGGAAGATGGATAAAGATGAAGGAACCAAATATGCTTGAAAAATTCTATAAGAAGGAGGAAGAGTACATGAGAGTGGATGATAATTCTTCTCCTGGTAAGGATGGTGGCGTAAGCAGCATTGTTGAGGTTAAAAAGAATGTTGATGCTCAAATCAATCAAAAGAGTACTCAGGGGCAGAAGCGAGCCAATGATGGGAAAGGCAACAAGGTCAATAAGAAGTTTCGCTATATTGACTCAATAGAATTGACGTCACTGACTGATACCCATGAGAACATCTATTTCACAACGGAGGATGCAGAGGATTACCTAGAACCATAACAGATAAGGATAAGAAACAACGCAGCTAAGTCCAAAAAGTTTTATCGATTCCATAATCAGCCAGGACATAACACCAACTAATGTAAGCATTTGAAGATGTTAATTGAAAAGATGATTAGAAAAAGTAAACTTCATCAGTACGTGAGAAGCCTCCAGCTCCGAACTTTGCTCCAGCTTCTCAGGGGCAAGGTGCATCCACTGATCAATCAGGTCCGAGAAATAGAGCTCCGTTGTAGAGAAATCAAAGACCTGTGGTTAATACCATATCTGGAGGTCCTCATATAGCCGGAGGAAGTTGGGGGGATATTGAACGATACGTTGGAGCCCTGAAATATGTCCCAAAGGATGAGAGATGTCTGATTTTGTGTAGTGTAGTTTCCGCAAATCAGTAGAAGATCACCTTTGAGGATATCGTATTCAAAGAAAAAGATGCAGATGGTGTGATACACTTATTTTTGATCCCATGGTTGTAATAGTTGGAATGGGCCTGGTGATGGTCAAGAGGGTTCTTGTTGACTGCGGCGTCTCATGAAATGATCTATTTCGTTGACGTTCAACCAAATGTAGCTCTCAATGACAGACGTCCAAGCATGTCAAACAAAAATCCCAGGGTTCATGGGGGAAATCAAGCAGCCGATTGGAACCATTTGTTTGCTTGTCGAGTTGGGAGAGGGAGGCAATGTGGCCATCTTGAACAAATTTTTATGATAGTTGATGAACTATCTGCCTACAATGCGTTTTTAGATAGACCCGCTCTAGCAGATTTCAGGATTGCTTTGGGCCTTGGTGCTTGCCCATGAAGTTCCCCACCGAGAATGGCATCAGAGTAATCAAGGGAGATCAAGAGACTGTAAGGGAATGCTAACTCATTGAACTGCGTGAAGCCAAGAAAAAAGACAAGGGAAAGAATGTGGAGGCTCCCATCTGCATTCAACAGCCGGGCGCGACCCCTGCACTGGGGAGGATAGTGGAGCCTACAAAGAGATGAATCCTCGAAAAGCCAGTATAGAGGATTATCGAGCAACACCAACTAAGATCACCATTCCAGTATTTGTTCATCCTAAAGATCCTGATCGAGTGCTAAAAATAGGATCTCAGTTGTGCTAAAAATTGCAAAAAGATCTGGTTACGTTTCTTAGAGCTAATCTCGATGTTTTTGCTCGGGGTCACTCTGATAAATGCGGCATATCCCCTGAAGTGGCGGTTCATGCATTAAACATGGACCCAAGCATCACACCAGTGAAGCATAAAAGAAGATTCAAGGCCCTAAAAGGTCAATGGCTCTTAAGGAAGAAGTGGATAGGCTAATGGAAAATCACATTATTCGAGAGTCCACATATCCTGACTGGGTGTCGAATCCTGTATTAGTAAAAGATCCCAATGGCAAATGGCGAGTGTGCATCAACTATTCTGACCTTATTAAAGCGTGTCCCAAAGACAATTTTTCCCCGCTGCCCTGGATCGATCTGCTTGTTGATGCGACAACGGGGGGCAAACTCTTATCTTTCATGGATGCCCACTCAGTCTATAATTAGATCATGATGCTTGAGCCAGATTAAGAAAACACGAGCTTCATCTTAGATGTTGGCTTATACTGCTATAAAGTGATGCCCTTTGGGCTGAAGAATGCCAGAGAAACTTACCAGCATCTTGTCGACTCGATGTTCAAATCTCAAATCGGTAAGACTATGGAGGTCTACGTAGATGACAAGCTGGTAAAGTCCAAAAGACCAGATGATCATCTTGAAAATATGGCCAAGATGTTTGATATCCTAAGAAAGTACAACATGAAGCTAAATCCTCTCAAATGTTCATTTGGAGTCGCATCGGGGAAATTCCTCGAGTTTACGGTTAATGCCAGGGGCATCGAAGCCAACCCTAAAAAGTTTCTGCTTTAAGAGAGATGTGAGCTCCCAGAAAAAAGAAAGAGCTATAAAATTTAAATGGGAAAGTTGTTGCACTGAGTCGCTTCATTTCTAATGCAACAGATAGGTGCATTTCGCTTTTCGATGATGTGAGAAAAAGAAGAAAAGACTTCCAGTGGACTCTAGAATGTCAAACGGCCTTCAAAGAGTTGATCAAGCATATGGAAGCACCACCAATGTTGTCAAAGCCTAAAGATGGAGAAGACCTATTTCTATATCTGATAGTTTCATCCCATGCCTTGAGCGCTGCATTGGTCAGAGAGGATTCAAAGATTCAGAGGTTAGTGTAATACATCAGCAAGAGGCATACCGGGGCAGAACTGAACTATCCCAAGTTGGAAAAGCTTGCGTATTGTCTGCTCATTAACTCAAAAAAACTCAGGCCATATTTCTAGGCTCATCCTATCAATGTACTCACAGATCAGCCGCAAAAGCAAGTCCTGTTTCGCTTGGAGATTTCGGGAAGGTTATTGAAGTGGAACATTGAGCTCAACCAATATGATATCACTTACCATCCGCAAAGGGAAATCAACGGACAAGCTTTAGCAGACTTCAACTATTCGTTGATGGGGCTATGAATGAATATTGCTCAGGGGCAGGAGTAGGGCTAGAGACTCCCGAAGAACGCCTGATATGCTATGCCTTGAGACTAGAATTTACATCAAAGAATAACGAAACAGAATATGAAGCTCTAATTGCTGGATTGAGGATTGCAAAAGAGTTACAATTTAAAGACTTTCACATTTTCAGCGACTCGCAGTTAGTGGTGTGTCAAGTTAAAAGGGAGTTTTTGGCTAAGCGAGGAAATTTGCTAGCTTACCAATCGAAATCTTGGAAACTGCTCAATAATTTGGACCACTATGCTATCTCGCACATTCCTCAAGAAGAAAATTTGAACATCAACTCACTTGCAAAGCTTTCCACTACAGGAGATGCACAACTGTTGGGATTAGTGCCAATGGAAGTCCCCTCAAAACTCTGCACTTATGACAATGATGTAGATTGGATCATGGAAACTGCCGTAGAGCCAGATTCATGGAAACTAGGCACACTCCTTCTTGGCATTCGGCTTAGAGGCAATGACTCTGGTGGAGCTAGAGGTTCCTACACACTGCATAATCCATTTCAACCAAGTAGAGAATGAGAAGCTACAACTTGAAGCTCTTGATCAATTTGAGGAAAAGCGAGATGAGGATGAACTCAGGGTTGCAGCCAAGCAACGAAGGATTGCCAAGCAATTCAACTCTAAAGTTAGACAAAGGACCTTCGAAGTTGGGGATCATGTGCTAAAAAGAGTCATGATAGGAACTGGAGTCTTCCGACCAAACTGGGACGGTCGATACGTCATAGGTTAAAAGCTGCTAGACGACACTTCCAAATTGACAACTTTTGATGGCATTCCAATTCCAAGGGACTGGAGTAGCCATTAACTTCGTCGCTACTCTACTTGATGCCATGTTCAAAATTCTTGTAAGAAGTTTGTTATATTTTTGCAAGCATTGTACTGAAAACTAGCTCTATGAATAAAATCTTGCCTGCCTGAGTCAATCTCTTTCTTACAAAATTTATGTTAATTCAAATTTGCTTAAAGACGATTTGACATTGCAGTTTATCAAACGAGCGCTTTCTTCTTTAAAGTCCGACAAGGCATGACAACCCCAACAACACTGCTTCAAGCATTGAGTGCTACAAACATCAATACGCACAAATGCATGGATGAACAGAACCGCCTTGAAAAGTGAACGGAAAAGAGTCTAAATGAGTCCAACTGCGAAAGGCACAACAAGCAGGTGCAGAGTTAAAACGAAAAAATTGCAAGTTCTGCCAAGGGGGAACCTCACCATAGTTAAGGTAAAAGAACCTCTCGGTCCAGTTGCGATCACATACCATAGTTAAGTGCATCCGACAATGGGACCGATGCACACCCTACGGAATGATGCAAACCTTGCAAAGTTCTGCCAAGGGGGTACCTGACCACAGTTGAGGTAAAAGAACCTCTTAGTCCAGCTGCGATCGCTTATCACTGTTAAGCGCATCCGGCAAGGGGACCGATGTTCACCCTGTGGAATGACACAAATCCTACAACTTCTGCCAAGGGGGCTAAATGGACCGCGGTTCAGCCGCGATCACTTACCACAATCAAGCATCCAACAAAGGGACTGATGTCCGCCGTGCAGAACGACGCAACAACCTAAGTCCTTTGCGTAGTAAAGGCGAAAGTCCTTCACATAGTGAAGGCAACCACTCCACGGTAGAGGTGAAAGTCCTTTGCGTAGTAAAGGAAAAAGTCCTTCGCGTAGTGAAGGCAACCTTTTCACAATAAAGGTGAAAGTCCTTTGCGTAGTAAAGGAAAAAGTCCTTCGCGTAGTGAGGACGAACTCTCCACAGTAGAGGTAGAAGACCTCTTCGAGGGCATTTAATGGAGTCTTCGATGATCAATTCAGACGGCGGGAGAAGACGAACGTTGGGTTATAAACATCCTCCCATTAACTGAGGCACCCAATGAAGTCTCCGATGTTAGAACTAATCAGCAGGAGTAGACGAACGTTGGGTAATAAAAATCCTATCTACACTTGAGGCTAAGAGTACTTCCCACAATGAAGGCTAAAGACCTCCCAGGCAGGGGAACAAATATCAACAACTTCTTCAAGAAGAAGCTCGATATCAATCAATAAAGCTAAGTTTCTTAAAGAATTGGCGAGCTTAGAAGCTTAAAGTGCACTGGAAGAAACAGGAAACTCTGCTAAACAACAACGAGCTTCTAGTACATTGATTTAAAATGGAGGAACTTCGCAAAGTTAACTATACCCAACTTTAGTTACTCGTGATGACCATGGTATGGGGGAAACACCACCACGTTGAGATGGACCAATGCTCACAAGATATACCAAAAGCTCATCACAACGTCACATCAAGCTAAAGACTTATAATATGTAAAGAGGCAAATGCATAGAAAAGTACGACAAAGCTAAAGTAACGGCTAAAGTACAAAAAGCAAAAGCAGCTTCATTCCAACAAACACAAGCCTTAAATAAAAAATTTCTTAAAGTCACAAACAAGGGTCGGTACTTGCATAAACATCCGATCTAAGCAAAATGCATAAAAGGAAGCCATATAAAGTAAAGTAGAGCAGCCTAAAACCCCTAGTTCTTCTATTTCCCACCTTTAGAGTGGCCAAACCTCAAAGATGGCTTATTAGCCGTGGCATAAGAAGGAGGAAGTGTACTAGCAGGCTGGTCTTCATTTAGGGATTCATCGCCATCATTTGGAACTTTGGGGGAAGATAAAGTAATCACTTTCCTAGGTGTGCTAAGATTTTCCTTACTCCTCATAGATAAAGACTTGATATATTTTTTTGGCAAAGTCGACGGGGTTGAGTGAACCCATACCACTTTTATTGATATGCAAAGACGATTACATAGAAACAACGAAAGAGAAACAAAAAACATAATACAGGGATTACATGCATAACAACTTCTAAAATAAGGAAAATAAAAAACACATAATTACAATGCAAGCATGCAACGCATGCTAAGTAGCAAAAATCCCCGGGTCGTAAGAGAATTTGAGGAATTTGATGCCATCTCTAATGTTCCTCCAAAGCAGCAGCTTCCATTGCATGTTGTTGGTGGTATGCATAGTATCGAACACGCGCACATTGTGCTCTCTCCAAACACTGCTGACAATCTTCTTGAGAATGAAGTTAAACAACCTTGGCTTGGACTTCCTAGTTCCAGCCTTTCTTCTAATGTAATCCAGTTGGTCTGTGTAGTTGCATGGGAAGCCATTACACCCAATTTGCACCAGAGCACCCTTCCATAGTTGCTGCGCAGAATGGCGTTCAAAAAATAGGTGTTTAATTATTTCATTTGCAGGCCCTCTTAAAACACAAAGTGTATCCACCGCCATGCCAAAACTGACGTGCTTGTCCTTGGTTCGCAGAGCATGATTCACCACCTTCCATAAGATAAGATTCTCCTTAGCACAGTTGTCCCTTTTCCATATAAGTTTCTTCCATCTGCAATCAAGATAATTTGATGTACCACGAATAACATTGTATAAATTCTTAATGTAAAACTTCTCACCTGGCCAATTCCATACCGTTGAGTGTACAAACATATCAAAATAGTTGCAAGCTTCAATGTGGTTCCAGATGGTTTGAAGCTTGTGAACAGAAGTTGACGGCATACTAAAATGATCATGGATAATAATATCCGAAACTCTACTTTGACAGTGAACATGAGAGGCCTTCTTGTCAAGGTGGGTAACATTTTCCGCAATAATGAAGCCAAAATCCAACCACGGATCATTCCAAAAACTAATACGATTATAAGTGTTAACACAATATTTAAAGTGCGGAATAATTCTGATTTTCATTTTATTTATACTTTTCCAAGTCCAGCTATGTCCTTATTTAGTTACCAGAGACCAAAAACCATGTTCATCAAGAACATGTTTCATGGACCATTCAACCCAAAGGCTTTTTTTGTTATTAAGAATATCATCAATATGTTTACCTATAGCAGTAGTGTTCCAAGTTTTGGTGTTTATGATGCCTAGCCCACCTGCCTTTGCAAAAAAAAATCATGCATGCAAATAGAATCATGTAATGTAGTTTATTGGGTAAAAGGTAAGTTCGCGACCTAGGAAACTTGCATGGCAGTTATAACAGATTTAATGAGAGTTAATCTACCGGCCTGACTGAGGAGGCTAGTTGACCAACACTCAAGTTTATTCGTAATTCTTTCTTCAAACCACTTGATTCTCGATTTTTGCTTTCTCGTCTTAGCTTCAATAATTAAAGCCTCTTTGTGTTTGTCAGCAATGTCATGCTCAACAGTGGAGAGTGAAGGACCCAAGGGGTTATGTTGCATCCTGGTTTGAATTGATTCTAATTGTCTTTGGAGAGTTTGGGATCTCAAGCTACCACTCCCAAAGGTTTTGAAGGACCAGACTTTCAATTCATTCTTAAAAGCCTTAAGTTTTTTAAATAGAACAAACATAGGATTGCCATAACACGGAAAAACCCATGCATTTTTAACAATGCTAAGAAAGTAAGGTTGTTTAGCCCAAATATCAAAAAAATTAAAACATGGCATTCTCTCTATCACTTTGACATTAAGATGAATTATTTGGGGAGTGTGATCAGAGAGAATGGGCATGGAAATTTCATTAGAAATGCATGGCCAGGCGTTAAAAGCAGCAAGGTTACAAAAAGAGTGATCTATCTTAGAAAAAGTCTGAGTACCGTTCCTACTACTATTATTCCAAGTATATTCAGCGCCATTCGAGGTAATTTCAACCAGATCAGAATTAGAAATAGCTACGTTAATAAGACTAATTTTAGATAGAGAAACAGGAGAACCTCTAATTTTATCATATAGTTTCAGGGGAGTGTTAAATTCCCCACAAACTATCCAAGGATGGACTGGCGGTTTCAGTGTTGGCATAATTCGAAAAAATTCTTCCCTGGCTGCATAAGAGTTATGGGCATAAACGATGGTAAAGTAATATGTTGAAGATGAGGGAGCACGAAAATTATGACAATGTATGTATTGACTTGAAGATCTTACTTTAGTGAAGCTGTGAATATTAGGATCAAAAATTAAAAGAATTCTACCATAGCTTGCATCGTCTAAAGTGTGTATCATTTGCCAGTTAAGATTGATATACCTGGAAGCTTTAGCAGACAAGTCAGCATTCAATTTTGTTTCCAAAATAGCCAGTGCAGACAAATTGAATTTTCTAATAAGAAATTTGCAACTATCAAGTTTGATATCCATGTGAGCCCCTCTAATATTCCTTATACATAGAATTTGCAGCATAATTAAACTCGACTGGTTTTTTCGGTACTCCTTGTCATCGATCTCGTCATGATCGAGTTTGCTTCTGTGATACTAAGAATACCATTTCTCATCGGAGAGTCAAACTTTGACTGTTTGGAACTGGAATTGTTGTTTTCATTCTAAATTGCAATGTAACTGGCTTTAGCAACAAGTAGATGAGATTTTATTGCCTCTTTCTGAGTAGGAGGTGGTCATATGTTGTGATATGGATTATCAACTCTATCTCACTAACAACAGGTTTGCGAGAAGCTTGTGCAATAGATTGTTCGTTATGCATGGCTTCGTCACTAATCAACTTGCATACAATAGTGGTGGTTAGACCATGAAGGACATCTATAATGCCAGGCTCAAAACCAGAATCGGAGAAAACATTATTTTCAACAGTCTCGGGGTTGGCTTTTTGATCTATAATTAGAGTAGACACTCCAGGAAGAGAGCCACCAAATTTGGTTTGTGTTTCACTATTGGAATCGTTGCAAACATTTGTATTCTCTTTAACTTGTTCCTCATGACAGTTCAAGGCATCAGCTACTATGTTGTCTTCGGCAGTGCAACCCAATGCCTTAACTGGTGAGACCACAAGCCTTGATTTTTCATTTCCACACAGCAAGGAAAATCTGTTCTTCACTAATAATGGACCCGACACAGTAACATTGGGGGATTGCTTAGAAGATACCATCTTTGCCTGATTCCTAAGGGCAGATCTAATATCTCCCTCTTCTAAAATGTAGTCAACTAAGCTGAACTCTTTTCTTTTGTATCTCGTCATTTGAGGAGTGTTGGTTTTGACCTTGTACACTGATCTATGATTTTTGAATTCAAATTTCTTCGTGTTACTCTCTACTTTTTGCCAGGCATTGTCTTTTTGTGTTCGGTCTATGTTGCCTTGATTTCTGTCACTCCTGTTGGATGTGTTGTTGTTGTATGTGTGCATGGGCTCTTTGCCTTTGCTAACAACAGGGACAGATGCTTTACCATGTTCTTTGGTTGCATTGTTTTGATTTCCTCCTAGGTTGACCTTTTGAGTTGGTTCCCTGGTTTTGTTTCCTTTGGATTCTTCACTTTTGTGTCCGAAGACACAACATTTGGTGCAGAGGTGCGGTCTCCAATTGTCCGAAGACTTAATCTTTTTCTTTGACTTTCCTTTGACATTCTTTCCTGGGCTCTCATCTGTGTCATCCAGATCTTCTGCTTCGCTAGGAGAGTAGTCTGCGTCATCCAAGTTAGTGATTGCAGCAATCTTCACATCTTGTGACCCAGGCCACGAAGCAGGAGTGGAAGCGACAGTAAAAGATGCATCGCCCAGAGGAGGAGTGTTGATCAAAGCAATAGTGGTTAGCACCAAGGTTGAATCAGTTATAATGACTTTATTTATCATTGTGTCGACTCCAACAAGAGAATGCTTTGGTGAAATCAGCCCTAATACAAATGAACAGTAAGCATGGAATTCAGTATACCCGGGTGAAGTACAAAGGTAGTCTAAGTCCAATACGACTTGGTCGATTTCGGTTTTACCTATGGTAAGAAGATTTTTGTGCAAAACTTCATAATCATCTAGGTTGCCATCATCGCCCTTGTCGTCTCCTACATGCACCTCAGTAACATGCTCCTCAGCAGTTCCTTTCCTTCCCTCATGAATGGTAGAAGGATCAATGGGAGGCATAGTAAGAATCTGAGAATCAGAAACTTGAACATCAACAGAATCAGTGTGAGTAACGGTGATGGATCCATCCAGGGCTTACTGCCCAAAGGATTACGCTCCATCTAACAAACCGTGCTCGATCATAAGTTGTTTCTTCCCCTTAGCCAAAGCTTCGCGGGATTCATCATCGAAAAGATTCTCTAATAAATACTCTTTAGTATAAATGTCTTCAACTTGCACAAGTACAACTTCCAATACTTCAGCCAAGGTGACTGGAAAATCATCACCTAAGAAATGCAAGCTTCCTTGACCCATAACATTGAGGACATAAAATCAAAATAAAGTGGCATTGGCATCAGCCTTAGCTTCATTATACGCTTGTTCAGCAGCTACTTTGCCCGCTAAAGCTTGATCTCTTTCCTGCTCAAGGGACTCAGCCTTGGCTTTCCAAAGAGAAATCTCTGACTCTTGGGAAGCATTCTTCTTACGTAGACTAGCATTCTGCCTTTAATAAGTTTCAATGGTATGCTTCTCTACAGCAAGTTTATCTTCGTCGGTCTTCTGTGCAGAGTGAGCATCTTTTACTTGATCATTCAGCACAGTCTCCTTAGCTTGGCAGTGGCAAGCTCTTCTTTAATCCTCTGATTCTAGGCTTCAAACTCTTGATTTCTCTGAGAAAGAGATGCAATGTTGGCATCGCGAGATTGAAGAATTTTGGCCCACTCAGCCTATCGTTTTCCAACGTAGCTATGGTCTCAAGGTTACGTTTGTTGACTCATTGGACCTCTTGAGCCAGTTTATACCATAGAGATAGCTTCTCAACTAGACCCTGAACCACATCTAGCTGCTTAACAACCTAATCCTTAACTACATTCAGCTGCTTTTCGATGTTACTCCTCACTATGTTAAGATCTTTAACATCTCTTTCTTAACAGTTGGATGTATATCCAGATCAAAGTAAACTCCTTTTAGACAACAGTATTTGAACCGTTCAGCAAATTTGGTAGGTGCAGGTTAAAGAGCATAGGGTGGCCTATGGATAATCTTCTGTATATTAGTTGGAGGAGTAATAGAAGGAGCTGCAAGGGGCAAAGAGCTGAAAGTGGTCTGAGTTGCAAGGACTGGATTTTTATCCGATCTAGAGTGCTTGGGAGAATCATCTTTGCTATGATCCTTGCCTTGATCATCCCTTTCTTTCTTTTCCTGTTGTCCTCTTCTTTATGCCTACTCTGGTCATATTGATCATCATAAGAGCTTTGGTTCGATAATCTCTTTCTTGCTGATCCCAGGCCTCCTGTTCTTTCCACCATCCTCTCTGGTCCTTAGTCTCTTCGTATTGATAAGAGCATTGAGACTGCATGTGATGCCGCGAGTTGTAAAAGCTGATGTAGCGTTTGAAACTTTTCATATACGGTCGATTCATAGTTGGACCTGTAACAAGGAAAATCAAAATTTCAGCGCTTATATCAAAAAGTATGGACAGAATAGAGAGTGAATGCAAAACATCAAAATTATAGTGTGTGTGATGTGTTGTCTAATGTGCATCTAATAACGAACCACTCTTCGTTTGAGAAGTTAAAGTAGACCCGATATTAGAAAAATTCTTTCGTAATGGAGGAGATCGAGTCAATGCCAACTTAGTTGCTGCTTTCGTACCCGTAGCTGCAAGTTTTGAAGTCACAATTTCACTGGGGAAAGATCCTTTGAAGTGTTAAGATCACTCAGCTCATTGTAAATATCCATAGAAATTTCCTCATGCATAATTGGGATTGTGGGACCCTCATTAATTCTCTCAACATCCAAACTGCCTATGTTTACGATTTCGTCCTCCTCAACTTGTTCAGTAACTTTAATGGGACCCTTACGTTTACGGTGTATGAATCCTTCCTCTTTGATCGAAGGCACTTGAGAAGATGTTTTAGTTCCTCCGGCAGGGTCCGAGCATTTCTTTAAACAAGGTTCGTTGACATTACTTTTCAATGCGGAACCTTCCCCATACGCTACAACACCTGATAATGAAAGTGTAGCCTTAGGGGTAGAAGAAGTCTCTTTTGAGGGAAAATCCGTGAAGGGTCAAGTAGTCTATATTTTCGAAGAAATTCCTCTTTGATTAAGAACTTTCTATGCTTATCCTCTTCCTTGACAGCTTTTATAGCCCCAAAAACAGCCTTACAAAAAGTAGGAACTTCGGAATCCTTGACAGGAGCTGGAATTTCTACAAAAAAGAGAAAATGTTTCAATGACCAAGACTTAGAAGAAAAAGTCAGATGAGAAAGGCTCTGAAAAAATATGTTCACCGCCTTCCATCTTGATTCCATAAAAAGTCATGGGACAACAGACAAAGAAAAACTGATTCAGAAACCCAGAGGCACTCTCCGGCAAGTCAAGTATAAGCTTCCGGTTTCTTGCGCTTTCAACAATTATGATGGATGAATGGCCCTTCCTCCTCTTAAACGAGCACAAATAATTGATGTCCTCAAATGTAGGCGCATATCCCCTCACTTTCATAAAAAGCACGTAAACCCCTAATAAAATGGCATAGCCATTCGGGTGAAGCTGGAATGAGGCAATGGCAGAACGATTTAGGACCATATCTAGGAACAGATTAAAAGGAGGGATGGCTCCGCTCATCAACATCTAATGACTAACTGCTACGTAGCTATTTGGCGGTCGGTCGGCAAACATATCCTTCCTCGATAGTACCGCGTCGCCCTCAGGGATACCAAACTGATCACACAACTATTTAAATGTGTGCTAGTTAAGTGTTGTAGAGTGTCTTTCTGGTGGTGTGGAACTATGGGGGTGAGGAACAAGAACAGGCTGACTGGGTACAGATCCAGGAGCTGTAGTTGTTGTAGCCTCTTAAGTAGATGTAGAAGTTTTAACTTGAGTAGAAGCATCAACATCCTCGGATTGTTAACGTATCTTTCCTTAGGTAGTCATTCTACACAAACAATCTTGCTTATGTATGAATCACAAGTACGCATTTACTAAGTGAGGAGTGGCATGCAGAATTATATAAGTTGCTAAAGCAAAGCTTGAAATCCACAGTCGACGTGTGTCGATTAGTTGATTTCATGCGTCGCAGCGAAATAGAAATAAAGTGTTGTATCTATACAGGTAGATGTTTGACAAGTTATGAATTCAAATGTTAAAAATAGTCTTGTGTAGGCGCGTCATTCAATTCTAGTCTTGAAAATTGACTGTAATATGATTTAATTGACTAATCCATTATTGATGTAGACGGTCGATGATGAAGTATAAATCCAGAAATGTGCAAATGCTTGTTTTAATTACAAAACAGGTGGCATATGTGTTCAATTTTAAGTTGTGGGCATAGGTCGTGTAGAGATCAGGTTGCAACCATCATCGGGTCACTCAAAGCCCATGGGTCGCCAGATTGCTTCAAGCCATGGGTCGTGTATCAGATGAGAGCTTAGGTCGCTAACCACTTGAGGGTATGGGTCATCCATAAATTTGAAGGTCAGTTTCGTATGAGAGCCTGGGTCGCATTCACATTTGGGTTGATGGCCTGTTTTGAACCTAAGATGTGCACGCTGATAATTGAAAATGAAAATGGGTCGTTTGTTAACTCAAGGCCATAGGTCGTTCGACGACCCAATGGCATGGGTCATTTGCCCACCCGAGCTCATGGTTCGTTCAGCGACTGGAGCCACGAGAACACAAAAAGGCACAAATGGCCAGCAGTAAAAATTTGGCGCTCGTGATTGCCTCAGAACCAAATTGTAGAGTTCAACATACACATCGATGCAAGATTCATACATACAAACGATCCAAGCGTCGTCAACACATTGCAAAATGACTAATTTATGGATCAACAACAAATATCGCAACTTATTGATCAATACACAATCATCATGCTGCTTAGTCAAAAAATATACATTATGTTACTAGACTCAGATCAAAGTACAAATTTCTGCCAAAAAACACGAATGGATGCGAGAGTTACAATGTCAACTTATCATAATCATGAATCAACTTAGAGATTCACAGAGAAAAGAAGATCGATATTAATGCTCGCAAGCGAATGGCCTTACCGAAGTCGATTTAATACATGAGTTATTCAGCATATGCAAACAATCAAAAAGAAAAGTTAAAGGAAAATCGCAGAAGATTTAAACCAAATCAAGATTCAACTCAAAATCTGAAGCATCATCAGCTAAAAACTGAAAGTTCAAACTTCATATCCGATACAAAAATATTCGCAAATATCGATTTAATTTGAAAACCCAAGAAAAGCCCAAAATCAATTCAACAAGGAAACCAAAAATAAAATCGACACCTACGTTGAGTTTAGATGGCCAGGAACTTATAATGGAAGCTTCTAGAGACACGACAATTTCGAGGCAATTCAGATCTCATGAGATCGTCTGCAAATTGGTTGGAATCAGTTACGATTGGAATATCAATTGGATTCAGGCGAGGTCTTGCAGTTCTGGCAAGTGGTAATATAGCAGATCTAATCAAAGTTAAAGTTTTTTGTCAAAGCTTAGCCTCCATTGAGAAGTTTTCTTCGACAAAAAAAGTAAAGTAAAGGAATGATGACCTAAAAGGAATTATAAAGATCATATGTAAGTGAGCCGCATCGAAGTTAATTGGAGGCCTATACGACCTGACCAGGTGATATAGCAGAAGATGGGCTAAGGCTAGCCCATATGAATACACAAATGGCTTAACTGTTATGTGCATGTTCGAAGGGGAAATGATTATCCCAATAAAATGTGATACACAAATGTCTTATTAAAATGAAGAAAAGTGATGAATTGGGTGCTATAAAGTCGGGTCGCCTGCTTATAGGTTGTTCGTATATGCACACAGCATTGTTTGAGTTAGGTCATGCCATTCTCAGGTCATTAGAGGCCATACGTAGCATACGCAAGTCGGGTCGTTCTGCAATGGGTGACATTACATCGAGTCGTTCTTGCACTCTTGAACCATGTCGTTGAACGATAGGCCGTATGCATCTAAAACACATGAAGTCAGGTCGCACAGTAGTTAGGTCCTGCGCACTTGGTTTGTATGTTAGTGGGTCGATCCAGCGTCATATGAAGTGGGTCTTTGGCCAACTGATACGAGCGGGTCACCTTGTGTGCATACAAAGGTAGGTTGCACCAATTTTGGGTCACCTACGACCTAGAGCATCTGGTCGTTCAA
Organism: Allium sativum; assembly: GCA_030737875.1. Taxonomy (NCBI): domain Eukaryota; kingdom Viridiplantae; phylum Streptophyta; class Magnoliopsida; order Asparagales; family Amaryllidaceae; genus Allium; species Allium sativum. The sequence goes on along the minus strand of CM060924.1, from coordinate 169,782,109 downwards.
ACTACCTAAGGAATTGATCATGTATCATTGTTATATCTATGGCAAGCAAGGTCGTGTCTTGGAGACCAAGCAATGAGTTTGGTCGCTTAAACGACCCGACCACCTGCACATACAATTTTTGGCCTCTCCACTCAACTTCCATACCTATAAATACCCCACCATTGCCTTTATTAAAGAGATCGATTTCTCCAACCACGAAGTGCTACTCGTTTCATTTCTCAACAACTCCAAACCATTTAAACCTCCATTAAAATTATTTCTAGCTCCAATTCAACATCTCAATCATCGGAAAATCGTAAAAGATCGTCAAAGTGCTCGATTATTGAAGATATACTTTAATAGTCTCTGCTGTTAGAGAGATCTAATCATTTCCACGATGAAATCAAGAGAATCAAGGGATTAAAGAGAAGAAATAGAGAGAATTGTTGTAAAGAGAAAAGATGAATAAAGTTATAGAAAATGTATACCTTGTAATGTTGAGAATGGTAATAAAATCCCTCTTCAAAGTGGACGTAGGCCAGATCGTATGCCTAACCACTACAGATCTATCTCTTTTTACTACTTTTGTGTTTATGGTTGCCCATAATCTAGATCTAAACTGTTTGAAGCTGTATACACTCTTTCCAGGCCGTTAGTGATCAAATTTTGACATTAACGAAAAGAAATGTCTTCAAATACAGGTTTCCATTACAGTAATTACCTTAAGCTATGGAAATAGATTTTGTACATTTTTCATAATCAATCAATTAAGAATATGTCTACTTTCCTAAAGAATAAATTGTAAAGATCAAAATAAAAGGGGTGACATTAGTGAAAGGTATTATTTAGAGAAAAGGGAATAAGAATCCTATAAAATATGTTATGAACAAGGTATGTAACCTATTATAACAAAATCATATAACACAGGAATATAATATATAGGTAGACTTGTCATAGAGACAAGTAGGGCTATAACATATAAATTATAATAAGAAGATCAGATAAGTAGTAAGAGGCTAATTATAAATGAAATTAAATTACAAGAAATAAGTTTGATAAGAAAAATCATAATTATAGTTGTTGTAATATTATAACATGAGGTTATACCTAAATAGAGAAGAGTAGAGTAGGATTAGTATTAATAAACTTATAATTGAGGAATTAAGTTTAATGAATATAATAATAAGCAGTGGTCCGTTCCGGTCGTAAGAGCTGATTAGGGAAAATAAGCGGTCAACTAAAGCTATAAACAAATAACTTGAATGCAGAATAAACAAGTGAATGTTTAAACTAACTAGTAATATGGTAAGTAAAATAAGCGCGTAGTTGAATATTAGTCATAAGGTCTAATAATTTAACGATGAGATGCGCTTGGACCAATTCATACATATTTGGGATGAAGAGCTCAACGGGGTATATCATCGCGGGTGTTTGGAAATACGACAGGAGCATGTCCAGCTTATTATTCAATGAAATTTGAAGGAAGTGTGGGACTTCTACGTGACATGAGAATACTCTGAGATGTCCCTCTGTGATAGGCTTAATGAAACTATACCCACAAGGGCTATATCTGTCCAGTTCCATCAATATAGTATGTCTTGGCTGCATATTCATTGGTAGGCAACCTAAAGACTGATTGGGATGACCTTAGAACGATTCGGTAGCTGCCTCAAGGGGGAAGGCTTCGTGGTCATGATATAAAAAAGGATAGTAGTTCATTGGATATTGTTACTACTAGAATTCAATACCATAGCCAAGTTGAGGTGAAGTGGTATCATACCGGGGACGATACTAAAGCAGAAGCCAAGAAGACGAAGCTGGCACCAAAGCAGAAACACTATTGATGCCAATATGGGATCATACTACTTGATGTTTGTACCAAGATAAGGAGGAACTAAGCACGCTCTTTGCACCAATATGTAGGGAATAGTTGGCTTAATGTTGATACTAAAGGGAAAGGTAGTTGATCCAGTTTCCGTACCAACGGAAAGAAAGCTGAGGCCCAAATTAAATACCAGGGACACACGATTAAAGCATTATAGTAATACCAAAAGCTAATAGTGAAATGAAGTCAGGAATTGAATCCAAATATCAACATCGAAGGAAGCAATATCTCTCACAAAGAAAGGGGAGCACGATACCAAGGTCAAACTAAAGCATGGAGCTGACGTCAAAATAGAAGAGCAAATAAGTGTTATCGATACCAAAATGCGTTGGCATTGATACCGTTACAAAAAGAGACACAAGAGACATAATGAAAAGAATACAAAAATGGCTCCTGAAGATAGCCGACACTAAGAAGTCACTTCCGAAACCAGGGTACCAAAAAAAGGGGACAACAAAAAAAGAACTGGTACCGAAACTAGTTCTCTTTCAAGAAGGTCGATACCAAGAAATGTTGTACCGAAGGTCATGAAAAGAAGTCGGTACCAAAGGATGGAGGCAGATATGGGCTTCATATCTGATCACTACTGAAGGGGCCGTCATTGTATATAAATAAGACCCCAGGGGCAAGTTTGAGGGGACTTTTTTCATTCTGCAATCTTGTATTCTTTTCTGAGAGCTCAAACCCTGATTTCTAAATTGAATTAAGGATTTCTACATCACTTGTAATACATTCATTATAAATGGAAAAGGGAAATCGAAAATCATACTAACTCTTGATTCGATAATCACGTTGTGTCCAACTTTATTTGATAGTTGGATATCACTAACCTCATACGTAAGGGACTTAAGCACAAACGCATCAAAATGGGGAACCATTGAGTGAAACCAATGAATTCCCTCTATGATTTATATTTTTTCTTCAATCTCCTTGCAATAGGCCTAATATAACACAATGTTCTAAGGACCTATTATAGCCTTATGACACGATAACTGATAAAAGCAAGGCCTTTTGTAGGCTGGATCGATGTAAAAGTATCACTCTTGTCGTTAAGGGCTGTAATATGTCACCAAACATAACTATTGTGATATATTATCCCGTTTCTTCTCAATGTATAGTATTCTATCCTGAATTTGAGGAACACTATTGTAAGAAGGTTCTCTACGTTCTATAAGCCTATAATGCCCTTATCCCAAGGTAACTGTTGATCCTTAAGTCTCGCCAGCATGATACTCACCTCTTGAAGGAAGAGTAACTAATCTTCTAACTTAGGATCTTGATATCTAGGAAAAGGCAAGTTAGGCTGAGCTTGATAAGGCTAAGTTATCTTTAGGTGCCCTCTAGATTGGTTACCCTCTAACTTCCACCATATATGCATTGTAAACTCTGAAAATGGGCGTTGATGATTTTTATCATTAACATTTTTGCGCTAGGAGGGCTGGAACCTATGACTCTCTTATTCAATTATAGATTAATTTGGTGAATTTATTGCTTAATGACAGGGAAGGATGAAATAAAAAAGGTGAAATGCTATAAACGAAGAAGCAGTTCTTGATGTTACCCTTGAGAAGAATGTATCTCCATCATTCAACTTAAACATCGTTGAAGTAGGTGGAACCTCTAATCCAGTACAACCTCCAAACCAGAATTATGCCGATGAGAATGCTATATGAATCAAAGCCCTTGAAAAAGTACTTATTGAAATAAGGAGTATGTGGCAAACTGTCCAGGCACAGAGGTTGTCAGAGAACATCGGCCTAAGCCAAAGGGATGAAGTCGAGCCTCTAAGGAAAAATGCACCTGTAACGACCCGAAATTTTCTGCTATTTATTTGGATTATTTAAATTATTTAAAATATTGATTTGAATTTAAATAATCGAATTCAACAATTTAATTTGGAATTTAATAAATAAATAAAATAATAAAATAATATTTAATTCCAAAATAATTGGAAAATATAGAATTTGCCATATACTGTGACTGGGCAAGTTAGAGCAGTCAAATATGGGTTATATTGGATTTACAGCGACGATTTCGACTCGAAACGACGGTCGAGCGAATAGTTTATAATTTAATTAAATAACGAGCTGCAGCGGTGCGGCAGTTTGTGATTTGGCGTTTTGAACTTCAATTGGTCGTACCGGGTTCAAAATAAGTCGGGTTTTCTCGAAACAAGAAACGTCGGGACCGATTTGACGATATCTTTCCAATGGCAGAGAAAGATCAAGTTTTCATCGTGTAGATTTTTTTTTATGCCCAAATCAAATTTTGAAAAGGTCGCTATGGAATTTCCTTTATATATATAGCGATTTATTTATATTAAATAAATGGTTTTTAAATATTTTAAATACCGATTTAGCTTCAAATTCAACTCGAGCTATTTTATTTGAGTAGTATACGAAATTCTGGTCGGGTATGGCCAATTTCGATATTTTGATAATTTTATATTGAAGTACTTTAAAATTGGTTCAATTTATTTGAATTTGGCAGTTATAAAAGGGCCATTTTTCAAACGACCTCCGTTTCCGACAAAACAAATTTTGTTGGGACCGTAACAGTAAATTATTGCCAGATTTTCAGACGGTGCGTCAATCGGGGTTATTCTGTGAGCATAGCAAAATAAAATGCAAAATAAATCGATCTAATTGGACGTGTACAAACGCTATTTGAGCATACGGACACGGAATTCGACGAAACAAGTTTCGTTAGGACCGTATCGTCAAAATGTACTATGCCATCCAGTGGCGTCTCGAACGGGGTTCGTATGTGAGCGCAGCAGTAAATAAACGATGTTCGAAAACGCGATAGACACGAAGAAAAATATAGTTCGTCACATCAGCATATAATAAATATTATTTCACACTTATATATACAATTTCCCATCACCTAAGATCAGAATTTCCATCCACATTATTTTTCCAGCGAACATATTTGCAAATAAACCCCTCAATGAAAAATCAATTATATCTTCAAAACCATCAAGAATTTATATAGGGGATCTGAACGAAAATCGTAGATCGGGTTGAGATCTACGTGCTGAGAAAAGTTGGGGCTGAACGGACGACGGTAGTAGCCGGAATTTCACAAAAACCAGCAAAAACCATTTTCGTTTTTGGCTGAAATTCGAGAGTTTGGTTTGATTTGGGAGGCCGAGACCGTAGGGCTTTGGTAGAGGGGAGAAAGACCTTCGATTTGGCTGTGGTCTCGGGGTCCCTGGTGGTCTGTGGTGGTCGGACGAGGAGATGAACTGGAGTGTAGTTTTTGGTGTTGTTTTTAGAAGTGGCGGTTGGTTTTGGGCTGATTATCGGCGAAGGAGGTGACGAGGGAAGATGGGGTCGGAGGCAGTTTGAAGAGGGGAAGGAGATGGTCAGAATGGTGGTGGTCCGGCCACCTCCGGTGGACTGTGGCGGTGGCAAACGGAGGTTGAACGGGAAAAATGAGGGTTTCGGTTTTTGAGTCAGTATGGCGGCTGCAGGCAACGGTTGACGGCGAGGGGACCGGGGGTGGAACGTCGGAAGGCGGCGGTCACGGGGGTGTCGGTCCTGTGGGGTCCGGCGCCGTAAGATGGCAGTGGCAGGTGGTTAAAGGAGAGGGAGTTTGGTTCGTGAGGTGGAAGAGGATGAGGGAACGAGTTTCTGGAGGGATCGTGGGTGAAACCGCGTGACGCGGAGAAGTGAAAACGCAGGGAATTGATGATGTGGCGCTGGGTTTAAGGTAATTAAGTTTAATTTTTAATTAATTAATTTATTAATTATCGTATATTTATTCAAACCTTAAATCGAGCATAACTCTCTCATACGTTAACGAAATTTAACGAAACTGGATCCGTTGGGATCGCAGGGACGAGACCTAGGCGATGGCGCTGACTAGGCTCTGATCTGAGACAGTTGAAAATTCAGCTAATTTTGAACGTCCGTTCAAGATTAGAAGCGACAAACGCGTCAACCGTCGTTTACCAGAACAAACTCTGGTGAGTTAATTCTCACACCTTCTGGAATACTGTGATGTGGTACATTCACAGTTAAATATATTTTGCAGTTTACAGCTTAAAATTGGCTGATTGGATGCGATGGATGCAAATTGGTTGTTATCTTCTGATTGATCGCAGATGATTATTTGTTTAACTCGTATATTGTTATCAACTGACATCTGTGATGCAGAGAAGGACAGGTTGGAGGGATCCGACCGGATTCCTCAAATAAACTGTATTTTTGTTTGTTGTGCATATATATGTATTGTTCACATCGACTGACACCAAAACAGTTTCAAATGTTGACAGTTGAATATACAACCATCGTTGTTGTGGTTAAGATCAACTGTTTGTGTTGACTGAGTAAATTGGCAGTAATGGTCTAGTCGTAGGGTTTTGACGTCGTTCTACCGTCAGGGAAATTGACGGGGTTTCCAAGTTATAATTTATTTATAACTGAATTTTAAGTTATTCAATTATTTTATACAAGTATTTAAATCGGGAGTTTAAATTAAATAAATTAAATCGGGTTACTAAGAGAATTTAGTTAAATGGTTTTGATCGGTTGAGAAGCAGAAATCAAGAAATTCCATGGGTTGTTAAAAAGGGAAATTAATTGTTTCAAACAATTAAAAGGTGACTTAAATTAATTAAGTTAATTAATTAATTTAAGAAAGGGGAAATGACAGTTGGGATTCAGTTAATAGTTAACTGATGTGTATAGTTGGTAAATCCACCGTTTCGAGTAGAATGGACAAAGGAAACAAATGTTGGTTTAAATATCCGTTAAAGTTTAACGAATAGTATTGGATATTAGTTAATCTTTGATTAACTATAATCTAAAGGGATAACTGAATTGGTTATTGTAAATAACCTTGATTATTATCGAGTAAGCTTGTAAACATGATAAAAATGCTATTTTGGGTTAAGATTAAAGTTAACTATATTTTGATATAGTAGATTTTAAAGCAAGTTATCCTTTAATTTAAAATGATTTAAAGTGGTGAATTCAATTTAATGCCAAGTAAGAATTTATTAAAGGGATTTGTAAAATCCAAGTTTCAACAAGGTTTGAATAATGGAATTCATTTAACCAGTGATCAAATGACGATGAGGTTTAGCCAAAGAGGCGATAAAGGTTTATTATAAAATGTCCAAGTAGATGAAATCAAATTATGTGACAAGGGATTTATATTATAAATCAAAAGGTTTTAAGTGGAAGAATATTTGAAGTTAAAGTGATGTTTTAATGGATATTAATTTAGATAAAGGAATTAAGTAAATGACTTTAAACGAGGATTTCAAATATAAGAAACAGTTGTGTAAACCCAGATTTGAAATCGAGATTTGTAAACCAGATTTGGATATTAGTGGTTAAGTGTCGAACTAATAGTATTCTAAGGTAAGAAGGTTGTCAACTAAGGTCTGAGAGGTAACTAAAATACCCCAACTTGGTTGGCTTCACTATTATCAAGGAATAGTATTAGTTGGGAACGAGTGAAGTGTTGATATTGGTTTTATCCTATACGAAGAGTATCAAACTCTGATGCAAGGCTTTGGAAATTAAATAATGTTACGATATTAGTTTCAAAAGTAATAAGAATGTCGTTTCCAAATTTTAATGAACATTTGTTAGTCAATCAGAGTTGATCAAGTATAGTGTTTGATTTATAGTTGGTCAAATATAGTTAATCAAGAAGAGTTTCCATTGCGTACGACTGCTAGCGTAATTCGCAGGGCTGCAGATAGCCTACGGCGGTCGGATGTTTCCTGAGGGAATCAGGCGTAACCATTGTGATTGCTGCGATCTAGAGTCAAGCGAATGGAGTTATGTCCAATATTAGTTAAGCGTCAAGAATAATCAAATCAGGTTAGTCTTGTTGAGTTAAATAGGTCGAGTTAGTCAAGTTAAGGTTAATCAATTAAAGTAAATCAGTCAGAGTTAGTATAAAGGGAAATTTGGTTAAATCTATTTTAAAGAGGTCGAGTTGTGTCTAATATTGAGTCAGCAAACTGATTGTATTCACACATTTGATATTTGATAGTTAAACACCGACTATCAAAACCAGACCGATACGCTTGTTGGTATGGAAAGTCCGGGATCGAATTATATTCGAATACCATTCCGACCAACAATACGTGAAGATGTCGCTGAAGACGAAGCAGGTGAAGACCGTGGATCTTCCTAAGCGGAGGGATTGCTTGACGAATATTCTCTGTGTTGCAACCAGAGTTATTCTGAAGTGATTCAGTCGTGGTTGGAATCTACGGGTTGCAAGGACTTCTCGCTACTGATCCTTTGGATGCAGTAGGAGAGTACCTTCGGTTCATCCTGTTCCTGGATGACTTGCATGGACGGATGTCTAACAGCGTATTTCCAAAAGGAATTACACGTGTTGATTTCTCCAAACGTACCAGAGTTGATGGCGGAGAAATGGTTATTCTCTAGCCAGATAGCTAGAGTATGTTTGTGGACGTCAATCAAGTGTGATCTGGCGGATCTGATGATGTGGCATCCAAAGTGTATGATGACCAGATGATTAAAAGGTAAAGTTCTAGCCTCAAGCCTCATCAACCGGGAAATGACGAAATCGGGCAGGCAGCATGGCTATGTGGGTCGCTCCCATTAGGATGTATGACCACCTATCTAGAGAAATTCCTATTGCTTTTTTAATCTATGTTCGATGCTGTCCCTATTCGGGAGGCGGTTGCTGATCCCAACCGTCGGTGGTATACATTCGATACACTCAAGCGAAATGAGTGGTCGGTCATGTGAGGGCCGGGTTGTAAGACGTTCTTATTGAACCCAGTGTATTCGCCTCTAGAGATACACTATCGGCAGGTGGTCCCATACCTTGTCAAGTTGGAAATCCAATATCCAATAAGTGCCCGCGGTTTTGGATTGAATACTATATATATGGGGAGCGTGAGATGCAAGCGTTCCTCTAGATTGATATTTATTTGTATTTAGACATTATGATAATATCAGATTAAACTATGATTTCAAAAACGATTTGGGTTATAGTAAGGTAAAAACCGTCCGTGTTTATGTGTGGGCTGGTCTTACTATTATCCTTTATTTCAGAAAGGATTTTCCAAAGTTAAACTAGTTGTTTGTTTATCCTGTGAATTTATCACTGATAGTATTCCAGACTGACCCGGTGTATTTTGTTTAAATCAAATGTGCTCGGGTCAGACCGAGTATGTTCCAGGTTAGGTTCCGCTTGGAGTTTTCAGGAGCTAGAAGCAGGCGGCTTCACCGCTAGTTATATAAAGTTATTATTCCGCTGTGACTGATATGTTGTACTCTGATGATTGGTATGTATACAAAGTTCCTTTGTATAAAGATACTTGATATTATATTTATCCGTTCCGCTGTGAGATTCTGATGTGTTCTTCTTCTTTCTTCTATTCTAATATTTCTTTCTCTCTATTCTCACCCTCTAAATTCTTTCTCATGACAATCTGGGGGTTCAATACTTGGGTTTTTGGCAAGTGATACGAGTTTATGTATTGTTGTCGAGAACCCGATTATCGTTCTTTTTCCCCGGGTCGTTACAGTGGTATCAGAGCTATTGGTTTAGAGATAACCTTGGCTCTGTGGTGTGACTCAATAGAGATGGGGTTAGTAATACCCTAGATTGAGTTGAGTGTATGTATATGAGAGAGCGTATTTGTAAGTTGATATAAAATTTGTTTTATATTGTGTTGGCTTGTCTGTTGAGTAGTTTATAAATTCTGGTCGAATCGTGGGACGCCACGACGTCGATAGGGGTTTCTAAACACTTGAACAGAAGAATTGACATAATATTGTTTTGAAAAGTGGGTAAATGGAATAATTTTACCTAAAGCATATTTTGTATAAAAAGGAAATTGTTTTATCAAATTACTGGGATATTTTGCTGTTTGATGGTTTTGGAGGGAATAAAAACCAAATATGTTAATACGACTTGACTGGGTTCAGTCGAGTTAAGTCATGCTTGAATATAATGTTGAAATTGAATAAATTACCATTGGAATGTGGTAATCGAACCAAATAATGGAATAAGTAATCAAAATTGGTGTGAATTCATTTGGGCTATGTGAAACCAAAATGAAAACAAATAAGGAATATTAATGTTAAGTCAAAATGTTTTGGTTGAGATGTTACACCTTGGTTGTTAATGTGTTGGATGGATAATATAAAAATTCACCAACAGTTAGATGTAAAGTTGAATGATATGTTTGGATGGTGTGTTCGATTTCATTAATATGAACTTGAATATGAATATAAATTTGGACTTGGTTGAAACAAATCTGAAATGAATAAGTGGAGGAAGAATCAATCCAAGCGTAATGAAAGGAATAAAGGGATTGGTCAAGAAGTGATTATCAATAAATTCTCATGTGAGTAGAATTGGTCATAATGGATGATATGGATATTTTAAACCAAACTGATGTTTGTTTTGGGAACTGATGAAGTTTATTTGAGTTGAGAACAACTACAGAAGTGCCAATTCAGTTTTAAAACTTATCCAAGAGGAATTCTAGAGTTAATCGTCTCCAGTTTGAGTAGAGCTGCAAAACAATTAAGCAGGCTCGTATAAAATATATAGCTTAACGCGTAATAATGCTCGCCAAAAGGTACGCTTACGCAAATATGAAATTTTTGATTTTCTTTGGGGTTTTGAGTTTGATTTTTGGATTTTTCGACCTTGAGAGTCGATGTATACATATTTCTTGATCCTGCGATATTGCAGATGGTCCTCCGTACAGGGGAGACTCTGCCGAAATTTTTCCCAAATTTAGGGAGTTAGAAATTTTTTGGAAATTTTTTGGGAATTTTCTTATTTGAAATAAATCGGTTTTAAAACCAATTGGGTCAGTTTGAAAATAAATTCGAATTTTAAAATAAATTATTTTGAAAAGATAAAAGTTGACGACATTTCTTCTACCTTAGCAATTTCGAGGACGAAATTATTTTAAGGGGGAAGGAATGTAACGACCCGAAATTTTCTGCTATTTATTTGGATTATTTAAATTATTTAAAATATTGATTTGAATTTAAATAATCAAATTTAACAATTTAATTTGGAATTTAATAAATAAATAAAATAATAAAATAATATTTAATTCCAAAATAATTGGAAAATATAGAATTTGCCGTATACTGTGACTGGGCAAGTTAGAGCAGTCAAATATGGGTTATATTGGATTTACAGCGACGATTTCGACTCGAAACGACGGTCGAGCGAATAATTTATAATTTAATTAAATAACGAGCTACAACGGCGCGGCAGTTCGTGATTTGGCGTTTTGAACTTCAATTGGTCGTACCGGGTTCAAAATAAGTCGGATTTTCTCGAAACAAGAAACGTCGGGACCGATTTGACGATATCTTTCCAATGGCAGAGAAAGATCAAGTTTTCATCGTGTAGATTTTTTTTTATGCCCAAATCAAATTTTGAAAAGGTCGCTATGGAATTTCCTTTATATATATAGCGATTTATTTATATTAAATAAATGGTTTTTAAATATTTTAAATACTTTAAATACCGATTTAGCTTCAAATTCAACCCGAGCTATTTTATTTGAGTAGTATACGAAATTCTGGTCGGGTATGGCCAATTTCGATATTTTGACAATTTTATATTGAAGTACTTTAAAATTGGTTCAATTTATTTGAATTTGGCAGTTATAAAAGGGCCATTTTTCAAACGACCTCCGTTTCCGACAAAACAAATTTTGTTGGGACCGTAACAGTAAATTATTGCCAGATTTTCAGACGGCGCGTCAATCGGGGTTATTCTGTGAGCATGGCAAAATAAAATGCAAAATAAATCGATCTAATTGGACGTGTACAAATGTTATTTGAGCATATGGACACGGAATTCGACGAAACAAGTTTCGTTAGGACCGTATCGTCAAAATGTACTATGCCGTCCAGTGGCGTCTCGAACGGGGTTCGTATGTGAGCGCAGCAGCAAATAAACGATGTTTGAAAACGCGATAGACACGAAGAAAAATATCGTTCGTCACATCAGCATATAATAAATATTATTTCACACTTATATATACAATTTCCCATCACCTAAGATCAGAATTTCCATCCACATTATTTTTCCAGTGAACATATTTGCAAATAAACCCCCCAATGCAAAATCAATTATATCTTCAAAACCATCAAGAATTTATATAGGGGATCTGAACGAAAATCGTAGATCGGGTTGAGATCTACGTGCTGAGAAAAGTTGGGGCTGAACGGACGACAGTAGTAGCCGGAATTTCACAAAAACCAGCAAAAACCATTTTCGTTTTTGGCTGAAATTCGAGAGTTTGGTTTGATTTGGGAGGCCGAGACCGTAGGGCTTTGGTAGAGGGGAGAAAGACCTTCGATTTGGCTGTGGTCTCGGGGTCCCTAGTGGTCTGTGGTGGTCGGGGCGAGGAGATGAACTGGAGTGTAGTTTTTGGTGCTGTTTTTAGAAGTGGCAGTTGGTTTTGGGCTGATTATCGGCGAAGGAGGTGACGAGGGAAGATGGGGTCGGAGCCAGTTTGAAGAGGGGAAGGAGATGGTCAGAATGGTGGTGGTCCGGCCACCTCGGTTGGACTGTGGCGGTGGCAAACGGAGGTTGAATGGGAAAAATGAGGGTTTCGGTTTTTGAGTCAGTATGGCGGCTGCAGGCAACGGTTGACGGCGAGGGTGACCGGGGGTGGAACGTCGGAAGGCGGCGGTCACAGGGGTGTCGGTCCTGTGGGGTCCGGCGCCGTAAGATGCCAATGGCAGGTGGTTAAAGGAGAGGGAGTTTGGTTCGTGAGGTGGAAGAGGATGAGGGAACGGGTTTCTGGAGGGATCGTGGGTGAAACCGCGTGACGCGGAGAAGTGAAAACGCAGGGAATTAATGATGTGGCGCTGGGTTTAAGGTAATTAAGTTTAATTTTTAATTAATTTATTAATTATCGTATATTTATTCAAACCTTAAATCGAGCATAACTCTCTCATACGTTAACGAAATTTAACGAAACTGGATCCGTTGGGATCGCAGGGACGAGACCTAGGCGATGGCGCTGACTAGGCTCTGATCTGAGACAGTTGAAAATTCAGCTAATTTTGAACGTCCGTTCAAGATTAGAAGCGACAAACGCGTCAACCGTCGTTTACCAGAACAAACTCTGGTGAGTTAATTCTCACACCTTCTGGAATACTGTGATGTGGTACATTCACAGTTAAATATATTTTGCAGTTTACAGCTTAAAATTGGCTGATTGGATGCGATGGATGCAAATTGGTTGTTATCTTCTGATTGATCGCAGTTGATTATTTGTTTAACTCGTATATTGTTATCAACTGACATCTGTGATGCATAGAAGGACAGGTTGGAGGGATCCGACCGGATTCCTCAAATAAACTGTATTTTTGTTTGTTGTGCATATATATGTATTGTTCACATCGACTGACACCAAAACAGTTTCAAATGTTGACAGTTGAATATACAACCATCGTTGTTGTGGTTAAGATCAATTGTTTGTGTTGACTGAGTAAATGGGCAGTAATGGTCTAGTCGTAGGGTTTTGACGTTGTTCTACCGTCAGGGAAATTGACGGGGTTTCCAAGTTATAATTTATTTATAACTGAATTTTAAGTTATTCAATTATTTTATATGAGTATTTAAATCGGGAGTTTAAATTAAATAAGTTAAATCGAGTTACTAAGAGAATTTAGTTAAATGGTTTTGATAAGTTGAGAAGCAGAAATCAAGAAATTCCATGGGTTGTTAAAAAGGGAAATTAATTGTTTCAAACAATTAAAAGGTGACTTAAATTAATTAAGTTAATTAATTAATTTAAGAAAGGGGAAATGACAGTTGGGATTCAGTTAATAGTTAACTGATGTGTATAGTTGGTAAATCCACCGTTTCGTGTAGAATGGACAAAGGAAACAAATGTTGGTTTAAATATCCGTTAAAGTTTAACGAATAGTATTGGATATTAGTTAATCTTTGATTAACTATAATCTAAAGGGATAACTGAGTTGGTTATTGTAAATAACCTTGATTATTATCGAGTAAGCTTGTAAACATGATAAAAATGCTATTTTGGGTTAAGATTAAAGTTAACTATATTTTGATATAGTAGATTTTAAAGCAAGTTATCCTTTAATTTAAAATGATTTAAAGTGGTGAATTCAATTTAATGCCAAGTAAGAATTTATTAAAGGGATTTGTAAAATCCAAGTTTCAACAAGGTTTGAATAATGGAATTCATTTAACCAGTGATCAAATGACGATGAGGTTTAGCCAAAGAGGCGATAAAGGTTTATTATAAAATGTCCAAGTAGATGAAATCAAATTATGTGACGAGGGATTTATATTATAAATCAAAAGGTTTTAAGTGGAAGAATATTTGAAGTTAAAGTGATGTTTTAATGGATATTAATTTAGATAAAGGAATTAAGTAAATGACTTTAAACGAGGATTTCAAATATAAGAAACAGTTGTGTAAACCCAGATTTGAAATCGAGATTTGTAAACCAGATTTGGATATTAGTGATTAAGTGTCGAACTAATAGTATTCTAAGGTAAGAAGGTTGTCAACTAAGGTCTGAGAGGTAACTAAAATACCCCAACTTGGTTGGTTTCACTATTATCAAGGAATAGTATTAGTTGGGAACGAGTGAAGTGTTGAGATTGATTTTATCCTATATGAAGAGTATCAAACTCTGATGCAAGGCTTTGGAAATTAAATAATGTTACGATATTAGTTTCAAAAGTAATAAGAATGTCGTTTCCAAATTTTAATGAACATTTGTTAGTCAATCAGAGTTGATCAAGTATAGTGTTTGATTTAGAGTTGGTCAAATATAGTTAATCAAGAAGAGTTTCCATTGCGTACGACTGCTAGCATAATTCGCAGGGCTGCAGATAGCCTACGGCGGTCGGATGTTTCCTGAGGGAATCAGGCGTAACCATTGTGATTGCTGCGATCTAGAGTCAAGCGAATGGAGTTAAGTCCAATATTAGTTAAGCGTCAAGAATAATCAAATCAAGTTAGTCTTGTTGAGTTAAATAGGTCGAGTTAGTCAAGTTAGGGTTAATCAATTAAAGTTAATCAGTCAGAGTTAGTATAAAGGGAAATTTGGTTAAATCTATTTTAAAGAGGTCGAGTTGTGTCTAATATTGAGTCAGCAAACTGATTGTATTCACACATTTGATATTTGATAGTTAAACACCGACTATCAAAACCAGACCGATACGCTTGTTGGTATGGAAAGTCCGGGATCGAATTATATTCGAATACCATTCCGACCAACAATACATGAAGATGTCATTGAAGACGAAGCAAGTGAAGACCGTGGATCTTCCTAAGCGGAGGGATTGCTTGACAAATATTCTCTGTGTTGCAACCAGAGTTATTCTGAAGTGATTCAGTCGTGGTTGGAATCTACGGGTTGCAAGGACTTCTCACTACTGATCCTTTGGATGCAGTAGGAGAGTACCTTCGGTTCATCCTGTTCCTGGATGACTTGTATGGACGGATGTCTGACAGCGTATTTCCAAAAGGAAATACACGTGTTGATTTCTCCAAACGTACCATGGTTGATGGCGGAGAAATGGTTATTCTCTAGCCAGATAGCTAGAGTATGTTTGTGGACGTCAATCAAGTGTGATCTGGCGGATCTGATGATGTGGCATCCAAAGTGTATGATGACCAGATGATTAAAAGGTAAAGTTCTAGCCTCAAGCCTCATCAACCGGGAATTGACGAAATCGGGCAGGCAGCATGGCTATGTGGGTCGCTCCCATTAGGATGTATGACCACCTATCTAGAGAAATTCCTATTGCTTCTTTAATCTATGTTCGATGCTGTCCCTATTCGGGAGGCGGTTGCTGATCCCAACCGTCGGTGGTATACATTCGATACACTCAAGCGAAATGAGTGGTCGGTTATGTGAGGGCCGGGTTGCAAGACGTTCTTGTTGAACCCAGTGTATTCGCCTCTAGAGATACACTATCGGCAGGTGGTCCCATACCTTGTCAAGTTGGAAATCCAATATCCAATAAGTGCCCGCGGTTTTGGATTGTATACTATATATATGGGGAGCGTGAGATGCAAGCGTTCCTCTAGATTGATATTTATTTGTATTTAGACATTATGATAATATCAGATTAAAGTATGATTTCAAAAATGATTTGGGTTATAGTAAGGTAAAAACCGTCTGTGTTTATGTGTGGGCTGGTCTTACTATTATCCTTTATTTCAGAAAGGATTTTCCAAAGTTAAACTAGTTGTTTGTTTATCCTGTGAATTTATCAGTGATAGTATTCCAGACTGACCCGATGTATTTTGTTTAAATCAAATGTGCTCGGGTCAGACCGAGTATGTTCCAGGTTAGGTTCCGCTTGGAGTTTTCAGGAGCTAGAAGCAGGTGGCTTCACCGCTAGTTATATAAAGTTATTATTCCGCTGTGACTGATATGTTGTACTCTGATGATTGGTATGTATACAAAGTTCCTTTGTATAAAGATACTTGATATTATATTTATCTGTTCCGCTGTGAGATTCTGATGTGTTCTTCTTCTTTCTTCTATTCTAATATTTCTTTCTCTCTATTCTCACCCTCTAAATTCTTTCTCATGAAAATCTGAGGGTTCGATACTTGGGTTTTTGGCAAGTGATACGGGTTTATGTATTGTTGTCGAGAACCCGATTGTCGTTCTTTTTCCCCGGGTCGTTACAGCACCCATCCAACAATTTGTGGGAAAGGGTAAAATCAATTTAGTCTCCTCCAAGAATAAGTGATCCAATCTTTCGAATGTGAACCACCATGGGGACTAACATAGCAAACACATAGAACAGTTTGGAAGCTCGAATACTAAGGGATATAGTCCCAAAATATCAAACTACGATAATACAAAAGCTTATCTCAAAGAAAGCTGTCAAAGATTTTCTTAGGAGTGATGGAAAGAGGACCCTGGATGAGAGGGTTAATGACAATGAAAGGGTGCTCGCTTTCACTGATGAGATTAAGAATACTATAATAATATTGCTAGTGAAGATCTGAACCATGAAGTATCTTGGAACGACTGACCCAGATGATCATTTAACGTCTGTTGATAGCCAAATGGACCTTTATAATGCTTCGGGAGCCGTCCGATATCGACTCATTCAAGTAACACTTCAAGGGGAAGCCGCAAAGTGGTACGACCAATATAAAGAGTACCATTTATTCTTGGAAGCAATTCTCTTATGAGTTCTCTGCATAGATTTTTATCTATAAGGACCCAACTTTGGAATGCACTTTTATCGCGAACATAAAGCAAAGGCAGGGGGAGTCTTTGGGTGATTACCTGAAAAGGTTCAATTTTGAAGCACTAAAGGCAAAAGACATAAATGACCATAAAAAGCTCATTGTCATTCACATGGGGATAATAGAAAACACTTCATTCTGGAAGAAGCTTTATAATAATGGATGCAAGGATTTGCAGGATTTCCACTTCCAAGCAGATAAATTCATTCGCTTGAATGAATTGTACTGCTGAAAGAAGAAGTTTGGCCCTCGAGGGAAGGGAGGGAAACCAGGCTATAATCGAAAACCTCAGTGTGGAAAATTTGGGTTCGATGGGAGTCAGAAGAAGTCAGGTGGAAAGACTCCAACACTAACCCTATGGCTTTGAGCAAACCAATCTCATTCATATATGCTGTGGCAAAGGAGAGAGTCAATAACTTCCCATTTTATTTCAAGGCTAAAAACTGTCCAGAACCATACAGCGGAGGGAAGTATTGTGAGTACCACTAGATGAACGGGCACAAGACTGATGAATGCAAAGTCCTAGAAGGCATAATCCAAAAGCTTATTCGAGACGAGCACTTAAAAGAATTTGTCTGGACAAATAGCAAGTAATCCAGCTACCAACAGATATTAAAAGATCTCTGCTAACTCAGTGAAGGCCTCAGTGGAAGAGGGTCTACTAGATCTAGGCCACGCGATAAATTGAATAAATGTAAATTATGGAGGGCCATATCCCACTGGGAATGGTCAATCTGCTCGAAATCGATATTTGAGAGAGGTTTGTGAGGGGATATTTTTTGTATTTAAGAAGAGCCATCACTTAAGAATGCCCGCTACAACATCAAAATGCATAATCTGGTACTATCTCTAAATGAAATGAAAAAGGAAGTTCATTATCTGCATAATGACCCTTTCATGGTAGCAGCACAAATTGGGCTTTCAATGGTCTCTAAGATTTTTATTGACACTAGGAGTGCGGTGAATATTACCTTCATGCATGCTTTCGACCAAATGGGTCTTTGCAAACAGATTTTGGAACCAAGCAATGAGTCAATCTGTGGTTGCAACAACAAAGGGTCCACTCCAGTCGAACAGATCAAGCTTTTAGTCCAAGTTGGATTGCCTCCTCTCTGCAGAACCTTTGAGACTCTTTCCATCATTATTGACCAGCCTTCCTACTACAATGCTTTCTTTGGCTGCACAGATTTGGATGAAGTGGATGCCTTAGTCTCTTCAAAATATCTTATGATGAAGTTCCTAACAAAACAACTTTGCGACACAATCATTGGAGAAAAATTTAGCTTCTGCGAATTGTACTATACTACCCTAGACCAATATAAAGGGAGTATCTTGATTGCTTCGACTCTTTTGCAGTTTTACAACCTTTGGATGACCAATTTTTACATCCGATATTTGAAGCTAATGTAAGAATCAATAAGTTTAACAAGCATACGAATGATAGGTACACTTTTTTGCGAATCAAAAGAAAGAGGACCGAAGAGATACACTTAGCCGAAGAAGAAGAGATCATAACAGAAGTAGATTCTCGAGGGAATACATCAAGAATTAAACCTAGAAAAGATTTGGAGGAAATAGGCATTGATCCAAATGACATAACTAAGAACATCAAAATAGGAAAAAGGTTGGAAGGACCATTGAAAACAGATTTGGTGTAGTTCGTACAACATAATAAACATGTATTGGCTTGTACCCATTTCGATATGGTAGGAATCAAACCATCTGTTATGAGCCATGCTCTGAATATTAATCCATCTGTAACACCTATTCGACAAAAGAAAAGGCAGTATAACAGGTACATTTAAGAATTCCTGAAAGAGGAAGAATGAAATTGCTTGCAAATGGGTTTATTTGAGATGTATTTTATCCTAAATGGTTAGCCAATCTATTGCTAGTGAAAAAGTCCAATGGAAAGTGAAGGACTTGTGTCAGTTACACAGACCTGAACAAAGACTGTCCATTGCTACCCCTTCCCCAAACAAATTAATTGGTTGATGTGACTAGTGGACATAATTTATTATCCTTCATCGATGCCTACTCCGGAAATAACCAAATCCCTATGTTCAAAACAGATAAAGGGCATACGAGTTTCACTACTAAATGGGGAACATTTTGCTATAAGGTAATGCACTTCGGGTTGAAGAATGCTGGTGCAACATACAAAACATTAGTTAACAGAATGTTTCAAGATCGAACAGTGCAGAATATGGAAGTACATGCAGATGACATGCTAGTAAAATCTGACAAGGAAAAAAATCATTTGGAAAATACAACTGAAGTGTTCAATATCTTAAGGGAATATTAAATGAATTTAAATCCTCAGAAGTATTCTTTCAGGGTTCAATATGGAAAGTTCATACAATATGTTGTCAGTAAATGTGGGATTGAAGCTAGTCTTGACAAAATTGAAGCCATAAAGAATATGGACGAACACAAAAGCAAAGAAGTCATGAGTTTAAACGTGCATTTCTTTGATGTAATTAAGAAAAAGAAGAATTTTGAATGGAACGAAGAATGCAGAAAGGCTTTCCAATAATAGAAGGAATATTTGGGAAAACCTCCAATTTTATTCGGCCCTGAAGGTGGGGAAGACCTATATCTTTACAAGGCTTTTTCATAATATACAATTAGCTCATCCCCTATTAGAGAGAGGTGGAGCACGATTCCTGATTCATTATGTAAGTAGAAGGCTAAAAGATGCAGAAACCCAAAATTTATAATAGAAAAATTGACGTGCTATATGATACTTACAACTCAAAAGCTTAGAGGTTACTTTCAAGCACATCCTATTAAGGTTCAAACGAACTTTCCACTCAACCAAGTTTTTAGTTTTCCAGAGGCATGTGGAAGGTAAATAAAGGGCATAATTAAGCTTAGTCACTACGAAATTGAGTTCTAATCACGAGCAGTAATTAAAGGCAAGCTTTAGTAGATTTTGTGACTAAATGCAGAATTTTTATTATAGAGAGGTTAACAATGAAAAATGATCTTAAGGCCAAATGGCAGCTGTTTGTCGACAAAGCATTGAATGAGCAAGTGGGTGTAGGATACGTAATAATCACCCCTGACGCACATAGTTTACACTAGCTATGCAATGAAGCTTGGGTTCGCCGCAACAAACAATGTGGACAAATATGAATTGATGGTAGCAGGACTGAATTTAGCTCTACAACTGAAAATACCCCGAATTGAGATCTTTAGTGATTCCAATTGATGGTGAACCAAATTAAACAAACTTACCAAACCAAAGATGCATGGTTAGCATTATATTTGAAGAGAGTACTGAATATTCTCACCCAATTCGAAGATTTTCCCATACATCAGATTTCGAGTGGGGAAAATTCCCAGGCCGATTTTTTGGGAAAATTGGCTAGCCATAGAGGAGCAACTGAAACTCAAATTATTTCTATAGCATATCAGCAGAAGCCTAGCAATGAACAGGAGGTGCTCAAATCGAGAAAGGAATTACTAGTTTTAACTAGATCCCCGGCCTTGGCAAGAGGAACCGAAAGGGAAGAAGATAAAGATAAAGCTCCTAGTGAGGAACCTATAAAACCAAAGTAAACAATCATTATGGTAATACTTGGATGGCTCCGATTATAGATTATCTCTTGAATGTAACATTACCTGACAATAGGCAAGATGCTAGAAGGGTTAAGGATTAAGCTCCTACCTTCGTTATCATGAATAAGGTACTTTACAAGAAAAGTCATTCGCTCTCTTACTAAGATGCATAATCCTTGAAGATGGGCTCAAGTTGTTAAAGGGACCACATGAGGGTTTTTGTGGAGATTATTCTAACTGAATTAAACTAGCAAAGAGGGTAAGCGATAAGGCTTTTACTGGCCATAATTGGTTAATCAAGCAATTGATTATGTCAAGCAATGTGGCAAGTGCAAAAGGTATTTAGGATACCCCGATTACCTTCGAATGACTTAACCACCATCTCAAGGCCATGGCCTTCCGATGTGTAGGAAATAGATTTAACTGGACCCTTACCTGTACCTAAAGGAGGATCTAAGTATGAGGTAATAGTAATCGACTACCTTACTAAATGGGTTGACGCAGAACCACTCCCAACTATCACATCTAAGAAGGTGTTGAGATTTATGGTAAAGAATATCATTACACGATTCAGAATTCCTTATAAGATCATATCAGACAACATAACATAGTTTGAATGTGAAGAGTACACATGGTTTTGTAACAAAAATGGAATCATAAAGAGTTTATATTATGTAGTGCATCCAAAGGGAAACGGTGCCGTCGAGGCTACAAACAAAACCATAAAGACAATCTTAAAGAAACGGTTCAACTAAGATAAAGGAAATTAGGCAGATAAATTGTCCTTAGTACTTTGGGCATATGAAACCTCTACCAGGACACACTCCATATTCTCTAACATATGAATGTGAAGTTATGCTTCGAATAGAAGTTGAGATCTCTTCACACAGAAGAATAGCTTGTGCACTTGATCCAAATCAAGAATTAAAAGGAATCCTTGGACCTAATTCAAGGGTGAAGAGATGAAGCAATCGTCAGAACAACTGAATATCAAAGAACAATCACTAAGTACTACAACTCAAGAGTAAGATCGGGAACTTTCCCAAAAGGACACATGGTCTTCATAAGGGCAATGGCCAATACTAAGAATCCTTCGAATGTGCCTGTTGGGCCAAACTGGGAGGGACTCATAGTCGTTCATCAAGAACTCACACTTGGAGCATGCCAACTCTGCAAACAAAATAATGATCTCGTACCTAGAACACAGAACGCAAAACACTTGAGACTATACTTTTTGATGGTAAATGAATGAAAGAGTGTCTTCCCGAGAATATCTATATGATTAGGGGTATGGAAACCTCCCTTGAAATATGGAACTACCCGAAATGGGTGAAACAAGCTATAATGGTAAAAAGCCCTTATCACCGCAAAGATAGCCAGGGAAAGGTATCTCCTAGAGGGAGGTGGAGTGTAAGCCTTTAGCCGCAATTAAATCAGAAAATTCCAGGTTAAATCATCAAAAGAATAATCCTCTGATCATGCCAGAAATGGTGAGGATAGAACATCTAAGTAAGCACGTTCTGCCTTTGCTTCGACTAAGCACATCCTGCCTCTGATCTGGCGATAAGCACGCCCTACCCTTACTTATGTTTTTGTCCCGCAGAAGGGAATGAATGCTTTGGACAGCTACAATAAGCATGCCCTGCCTATGGTCTAAATGAGTGCGCTTTGCCTCTGCTTCAACTATTCATGTTATGCCTTCGCTTTAGAGTGAGCACACACTACCTCTGCTTATGTCTCATCCTGCAAAAGGGAACGAAATCTCAAAGGGAGCACTATAAGCACACATACATTCTCTACTTACATCTTATCCTATGAGAAGAAACAAAGCTCTGAAGAATCTCTCTAAGAATGCCCTCGCCTCTTCTTACACATTCTCCCACAGAAGGGAACAAAAGCTCAAAGGGAGCGCTCAAAGCACGTACAACCTCTGCTTTAAAGAATAATCCTACAGTAGGCACAAAAACTACAAATACCCGAATCTGTATTTGGTTTGGGACCTCCATCATTTCCGAAAGTGAGTTTCTAGTCTTCCATCATAAATACCTAGATCCGTGTTTGGTACCAACAGTGGATTTGTATTCTTCTATCATAAATACCTGAATCTAGGTTTGGTTTGGGACTTTAATTAATTACCAACAATGGATTTTTGGTCTTCCATTATAATACCCAAATCTGGGTTTAGTCCAGGACTTCTATAATTGTCAAAAGTGGATTTATGTTCTTCTATAATTAATACTCGATTTTGGGTTCGATTCGGGAATTCTATTTATTAACAGAAATGGATTACTAGTCTTCTCTCATGAATACCAGAATTTGGGTTCGGTTCGGGAATTCTATTATTG
Source organism: Allium sativum (assembly GCA_030737875.1). NCBI lineage: Eukaryota > Viridiplantae > Streptophyta > Magnoliopsida > Asparagales > Amaryllidaceae > Allium > Allium sativum. The sequence continues at coordinate 169,759,083 of CM060924.1, read as the reverse complement.
CCAAAAATGAATTTCTAGCTCGTTACCAAATACCCAAATCTGGTTTTTGGGATTTCAATTACTATCAAAAACGGTTTCTGGCTTTCTATTGTTAATACCCTAATCTAGGTCTCATATTTCCGAAAGTGGATTTTGACTGGTCTTCTAGTAATACCTGAATTTGGGTCTCAAGACTGCAATCCTTATCTCCTGGAAAATAGGAACAGGATTTTGAACTTCTAGTATTGTACCTAAAATATGGTATTCGAGCCTACTATCGTTCGAAAGATGATTTTTAATCAATGTTCAGCTTGATATCGCAGAATTTTCACGACAAAACCTGTTAAAGAATGTTATAGTTTCCCACATCTCATACAGAGAGGACTTCCTAAACTTATGATATATAGAGTATTAAATCATACCATCTTTTCTACAGGTTTTATCTATCGTTGGGCTTAGGTCCGGGTAGTGCTTAACATAATATGAGCAAATAGTTGTATACATCCTATTCTAAATAAAGGACTAACGTAAGTATTAGTTATTGAAGTTTACATAGGGAAAACATAAGGAAAGTCTCAAATAAAGGTATCAAAAGCGCTGAGTTGAATAGTCAGGAATACCCCTTTATTAGGTGGCAAATGTTACTACCAGAATTCGATACTGAAGCCAAGTTAAGGTGAAGGGGTATCGTACTAGGGACGATACCAAAGCAGGAACTAAGAAGATGAAGCTAGCACCAAAGCAGAAACGCTATCGATGTCAACATGGGATCATACTTCTTGATGTCGGTACTAAGATAAGGAGGAAGGAAGCATGCTATCGGCACCAGCATACGGGGAGCAGGTTGTTTGGTGTTCATACTAAAGGGAAAGGTAGTTAGTCCAGTTTCAGTATCAACGGAAAGGAAGCTGAGGCCCAAAGTTGATACTAGGGAACCAAGAATAAAGCATTATAGCGATATCAAAAGCTAATAGTGAAATTAAGTCAGACATTGAAGCCAGGTATCAACATCGGAGGAAGCAATATCACTCATAAAGGAAGGAGAGCACGATACCAAGGTCAAATGGAAGCATGGAGTCAATGTCAAGATAGAAGAGCGAAAAAGTGTTATCGATACCAACGGGCTTAGCATCAACGCCATTACCAAAAGAAACACCAGAGGCATAAAGAAAAGAGTAGAAAAACGCTGTTGAAGATAGTCTGACACTAAGTAGTCACTCCGGAATTCAGGGCACTAAAACAAGGGAACACCAAAAACAATTAGCACCAAAGCTAGGAGTCTTCTAAGAAGACCGAAACCAAGAAATCAGTGCCGAAGATCACAAAGACAAGCTGGTACCGAAGGATGGAGGCGGGTATGGTCTTCCTACCTGATCACTACCGAAGGGGGCCCAAATTGTCTATAAATAAGTCCTCAGGATCACATTTGAGGGTACATTTTTCTTTCCAAAATGTTGTATTCTTTTATGAGAGCTCAAACCCTATTTTCTAAATCGAATTGTGAATTTCTGCATCACTTGTAATACATTTATAATAAATGGAAAAGGGAAATAGAAATCATACTAACTCTTGATTCGATAACCATGTTGTGTCCAAATTGGTTTGACAGGGAGTTATCACTAACCTCATACGTGAGGGACTTAAGTATAAATGCATCAAAAAGGAGAATCATTGAGTGAAATCGATGAACTTCCCTCTATGATTTATATTTGTGCTTCAATCTCCTTGCAATCAGCCTAAAATAACTCGACGTTCTATGGACCTACTATAGCCTTATGATATAATAACTGACACAACCAAGGCCTTTTATATGCTGGGTCAATGTGAAAGTATCACTCTTGTGGTTAAGGGCTATAATACGTCACCAAACATAAATGATGTAGTATATTAGCATGTTTCTTCTCTACTTAATGTATATTATTCTATCCTGAATCTGAGGAACACTATTGTAACAAGGTTCTCTACCTTATGTAATCCTATAGTGCGCTTATCCCAAGGTAACTATTGACCCTTATGTCTCGCAAGCGTGATAATCAATTTCTTGAAGGAAGAGTAACTAGTCATCAAGCATAGGACCTTGATCTCTAGGAAACGACAAGTTGGGCTGAGCTTGGTAAGGCTAAGTTACCTTCAAGTGCCCTCTAGATCGGCTACCCTCAAAATTCCACCATATATGCATTGTAAACTCTCAAATTGGATGTCCATAATTTTTATCGTTAACAGATATCTGTTATTGTTGGTAGGAGCACGTGCGGGAAAGATTGGAGCTCAGCCAAAAGACCAATGATCATTTACAATTGGTCATTAGATGAGGGACCACATGTTTGTTGAGACTGGATGGTAGGGCAGTCGTTTATCTCTTTGAATATTCTTTCGTTAGTAGGTGTATAATGAGTGGGGCTTTGGAGAGCCACCAGACGAGACATGTCTACCTTTGGATATCTGTGTTGTTAACCTAACGAGGCCATCCTTTACAAATATATGCAAAAACCCCAACTGAGTTGCATAAGGTAACTTAGGTATTAGGGTGATTTTGTGACACAGTGGTAGAGGCTTATTCTCTTTCGCAGCGTATCCTGGTAAGCTTTCGTGGCGTAAGGTTGGAGACTTAGTATGCCTTCGTAGCATAGCTTAACACGCTTTCGTAGCATGGAGATGGAGGTTTAGTGCGGTTTCGTAGTACGACGATGGGGAATACTCGAGGAGGGTACTATTGGGAGTACCTTGGTATGTTAGGCATATAGCAACATATATTTAATTATTAGGCTAATCTACTGGATAGTAGATGGGTACAATTTTATTTTAAAAAAAATATGAGATAAACCCGAATAACTTAATAAATATGAATCAGTGATAGAACGGTATATGTAGTGTTATTTATAGAAAGTAAATTTGTCAATTTAGCAGAACTTTTGTTCTGACCCCTTCCTCGTAACAAACCCACAACTTAGACAGGTGGTTGAGATTCTGCAGCTTAAGGACACTTCTTAGATAGTTCACTATATTGGCAAGTGTTTTCTACTGTTATATTTTTATTCCCTTCCGCTGTGAGATTTCTGTTATGAGCTCTGATATGTTTACCTTTGAGTTTCCACAAGATAACATACATTCCAACTTGAGCTTTGATAGATTTGGATTTTTGAAAAACATCCGGGTCTCTTGAAATTTGGGTTATTATATTTGGTATCAGAGCTTAGGTTTAGGATTCCCATATTGATAGTGAGTGAATGTATTTTTATTTTTAAAATATAAGTATTGTATATATATACCTATTTCCATAGAGGAACCTACTAATTAAGTGAACAACACATGGAAAAAGTTGGAGTATTGGTTCTGTACAATATGGAAATGGTTATCGAAGTTTGAGGATTATAGACCCATAAATGGCTAGGATGGAAAGTGTACAAAATGTTTGAAAAAGAAAAGAAAATTCATATATCAATATTTGAATTTTTTTGTATTTCATGTTAGTGGATTAGGTAATAGAGCCTTGCAAATTGAGAAAAGTTTAAGAAAGAGAAAATTGAATTAGGAATATATATATATATATATATATATATACGTTTGACATAAAAGAGGCCCTAATTTCGTTTTTCAGTTTAGGCATGTTTTGGTAGGAATTTATGTAAAAGACAAATATAGGACAAAGAAATGTAATTTCGCGCAAAAAATTTAGAAAATGCAAAAGTGGGAAACCACTTTCTACTTAGCTCCACATTTAGAACTTAAAAAAGAACTTGAAAAGTAAAATGTAAACGTAGAAAGAGATTTCTAGAAAAGTTCTCAAATTTCAAATTTTAAAAGTCTGCAACTTTAGAAATTCACTAGCTTGTAATATTAAGAATTGCATTAAAATTATTGTTGAGACAAATTATGTAAACTTATTTTCAAAAAGTATTGAATGCTTAAGCATGCTATTGGGTCAAGCGATATAAGCGGTTAAGGGAAAGCGTGAATAAATGAGTTGGCCATATGAGGTGCGTAGGTGACCTTGAGTGAAATAAAATATAAAAGTTTTCTTAAAGATGGATTGTGACACACTTTAAACTTGTGGGAATAAGAAGAATTATAAAATAATTTTTTATGAAGCAATAACTTAATAAGTAAACATGTTTTGTTAAAGTGGACAGGAAATGTGCAGCGAAAGAGGTGTAAAAAATATAGTTGAAGCACCACCACTACTACAAAACAGGTTTGTTGCTTCGTCTCATTTGCTTCAGTTGTTCTTATAATGGAAGCAAATAGTATCATTTGCTTCTGTTCTGTTAAGCAAATATAGCGAAGCAAATGGTATTACTTGCTTCAGTTATGCCAATAACCGAAGCAAATAGTATAATTGCTTATGTTGTACCAAAAACGAAACAAATGCACCAAAGCAAATTGTGTTATTTGCATCGTTTGTTTAGAAACTGAAGCAAATGCGCCAAAGTAAAAATGTATTAGCATCAGTTCCATAAGAACAGAAGAAACTGCATTCAAGTAACATCGAATTTTTTTACAAAAGCATATGCAAATATCAATAATCATAGATAGCCTTACATATGTCATTATTTATAAATTATTATAACCAATTATTGTTTATAAATAATTTATAGTTATAGATTATAATAAATAATTATATTTTATATTTAATAATTTATTGTAGTTAATTACTAATATTTAGTAGACTGTAGTTAACATTTATTATTTTCATTTAATAATTAACAAATGAATTAATAATTATTACTAAATAATTAACAAATAATATTTAATATTAAATGTTTAACATTTATTATTAAATTAATTAGTATTATTTAATAATTAAGATGTAATATCTAATAATTATTTTTTGATAATTATGATTTAATAATTACTATTAAATAATTAATTATTAATAATTATATATAATTAAGACTAATATTTAGCAATTAATGTTATAATTTAATACTTATGAATAATCATATGCAACCTATATAAGTCATTATTCGTAATTTATTATCATAAGCAACCTCACACATGTCCTAATTTATTATAATCAATTATTATCAATAAATAATTTATAACTATAAATTATTCTCAATAATCAATAATTATATTTAGTAACTTGTTGTAGTTAATTACTAATATTTAATAAATTATAATTAATAACTTGTTGTAGTTTATTACAAATATTTAATATGTTAATTAATTAAAAATAAATATTCAATAATTAATGTTCAACATTTTATACATAATTAGTAAGTTTAATAATTAAGAAGTAGTATCTAATATTTTATAATTACCTTTTAGTAATTACTATCAAACAATTAGTTTTTAATATTATATACTAAGTAAGACTAGTTATTCATAATAAAATTTAGTGCTTATGAAATGATATTTAGTATAATAATTAATTTTAAATAATTATTAGTTAATAATTAATGACTATTAAAATATCAATAATTTATAAAAAAATGAGAAAAATATTTAGTAATTCAAAATTAATAAAAATATTAATATTGAGACGCAACATTTATCATAATATTTACAATTATACTTAATAACTATATATAATATTATAAAATTGAAATAAATTAATAATTATTTCTATTTAATAGTTAATTATTCATCATTTTTGTAATCATTAACGATTTGTAATAAGTAAATTGTAAAAACCAATGTTGATAGTTAACAAACTACAAAATAATCAATAAGTAATATTTATTATAGTTAATAATTATTAATAAATAGTCCATAATTAATAACTATTATAAATAATTGACAAAGATTATTTTATATTACAATTTAATGTAGTTAATTATTAATGATTTGTAAAATATAAATAATATTAATCGATTACATTTAATATTGAACAAAAAATAATCAATATTTAATAATTAATGTTTAATGTTTTACATTTAATAATTAACAAGCAATATTTATTATTTATTAATTAATAATTGCTACTAAATAATTATTTTGAAAAATTGCATAAAAATTAAGACTGATACTTAATAATAATAGGAAAAACTTAATAAATATAAATATTTATTAATATAATTATTAATAATCAGTAAATTACGATTAATATTTATTAATTACATTCAATAATTACTAAATTTTAACAATTAACGTTTTAGTTTTAATATAAAATCAATAGCTAATACTTGTCCGAATACAATGATTTGAGATAGGACAGTTCCTTGGGCCTTAGATGCAAGCATCAAAGCCCATACAATCCTCAAAGAATAGCCACCTGCTTTGTAGATCAATCTACCCAATAATTACGTGCTTCTACAATTTAGGTTTTCACACTCTTCATTCCGCCGGCTCTATTCTTATTCTTCGCTTTTTTATTCTTCATTTCACAGATCAATCTTGTAATGTCGATCTGTAGGAGCCGGGATCTGAAGCTTCGACTCTTTCTATTGTTCCAGACAGTGTGAGATCTGTAGGAGTTGAGATCTGTAGGAGCCGATATTTCTAGGGCACCATTCCATTCCAGTTTCCAATATCAATTACAGAAAAAAATCACGGTCCACAAATTACCATTCACGAGCCACGAAATGGAAACCGTAGGTAGAAAGCACGGAATCGGTGAGCGACCAACGACGAATTATCATATAACGACCCGAACTTCCCCGTAAAAGAAATCCTGGATTGAGTTGAGAATAGGAGAAATCAGAACACAAATAGAAGAACATTTCATTGCTTATTACAACAATTTACATCAGAGTAGAAGAATATACAAAGTATGAACAAATAATATACATTTGATAAATATCAGAGATTTACAAATTACAATGCCGTGGAAAATAATACAAAACACAACTGAAAGAGATAAACGAATACAGAGCTTTCTGAATATCGTTCCAGCTGTATACCAGGATCCTGTGAATATAAATCTGCAAAAACCAAAACTACTAGCCGCCCGTGTGGAAAATAAGGGCCAACAGAGTATAGGCTTTACAATAAACTCCAGGTCAGTCATGTGACTGGTGTGAGAACTAAAACAGTTATTAAAACTTCACTTTAAAATGGAGTAAATCAAGGGACCACGCTGTATAACACGGAGCGGGTTTCCTCCCAAGAGTACTAGTGCATAGAATAAACAAAGCAATGCTTTTTGGAAAAATGAAGCCATTATGAGACCGAGGTCCCATCACACAATGCAACGCAAGCCGGAGGATAGGGTTTTCTCTTATAATAGCCAAACATGCTTGGTACGTTTAAGACAAATCATTTGATACTATTATAAGTGCAAAGTGTATAAAACAACTTCAAATATAAACATATCAATCATAGGCGGCATGGGTACCATCTATCATGTCGTCAGTACTAGGCTTTACAATCAAAACCGAAATGTCACGTGTTGGAAATTGGATTTCCGTCATGAGTCTAGGCAAGGGATGCACTCCTAACTGCTTCGAGACACTCTAGCAAATGCCTCGGGACTGAACACTCTGGGAAACCCCTGGATCCTCCAAGGCCGGTCCACACTTACGTTAGTGGATTTGTATTCCTGAACACACGTTTTCTGGTCCTATCGGACCTATCCATCGGCTCCGTAGAGACCGATATAACCGAGACGCCTCGCATTCCAACAACCATAAAGGTAAAAATAATATATATGTCAGGGCTTGCAAAACCCTGACACCACCCATAGCTAGAAAGAAACGTCATGTCCCCCTGGGGTTCCTTATCCCATTTTTAACTCAAACCAAGGTGTGAGGCTCGCGAATTAACGTTATACACAAAGCTATGCTATATTAAAGTCGTGCTTTGATCATTAACCACAAGACTCTGCTTTTCAATTGAAGCCTTGATCATCTGCATCTCAACATGCCACATAGGCAATTCACGCTATGCGACTGATGTCTATCGATATATAACATCTGAGCTTGTACGTCTCAGAGAAGGACGTTAAACAAGAGAATAAATTCTCCGCCGCCAAACAGATATATGTTTAATAGAAATCAATTCACACAGAATAAAATCCAATGTCAGACACACATCCATTTACAAGTTCGTTCCAGGTCTGAACGAAACCTGAGGCACCTTATTCCTCGTCCCATATGTCCAATACAGGAGAGAGGTCCTCGCATATCTGGTCGACCTCCGAGTACGTCTGGACGATCAACACTTATCACCTCGTCTTGGGTGTACAGACCAATCAAGACATCCGTAATCATCCAAACGATGTGAAGACCCCTGGTCTTCAACCACCGTCTTCATCGTCGACTTAACGTCGAATCAGTTATTCAGAATGGGTATAAATCTGGCCTTTCCGAATAACTCACGTATATAGTAAATAAGTATTATAAAAACACAACATATGCCTCATTCCAATTCTGAATGTTCTTTTATTTAAATATTCATATCCCTTGGGAAAGGTTCCCATTAATTTTATCAAAGATAAATTCTTTAAATTTATTTTTTAATCTTCCTTTGGATATCAATTTAGACCATATTAAGGTTTTCCAAACTAGTCGGGATTAACGCACCTTACCAAAGTAATCGTTTGTTTTATTTCCCAATCCCAACCTATTCATCCCATGGAGCAAAACTGGTAATACTCCATATCTAACACTACGGTGTTATCAGTAAATTTAATTACCATTTCCAGTTCAAATCTAGTTAAAGATTTTACTATCGCTATGAGCAAAACTGGTGATACTCTATTCTCGGTCATTTTCCAAATTTGATAATTTAAATTATCAATTCACATTTCAATCTAATTAAAGATTCATTAAAACTCCACTTAGTTTTAATCTTCCCACAATATTAATGATTATTTAACTTTGGAAACACTAACTTGTCGCATCGACAATCTATACTGTACTATTAATTTCTACCGATATATAACCTCTAAGCTCATATGTCTTAGAGAAGGGTGTTAAGCAAGCGAATAAATTCTCCTCCACCAAACAGATATATATTCAGCAAAGATCAACCATACAATTTGAAATACAATGATCGACATGTAATCTTGACTTTAACTGGGTTAAAGAACCAATGTCATTTAAAACACAGTTCACGATAAACCCAAAATCCCATTCCATTGATTATGGAATCTTCATGGAAAAACAGATCAATATATAATCGATATCAATTTCCATATCCGACTAATAATATAAATGGAATAATGACAAAGCCTTTTAAATTCCATATGTATTAACAGTCTTCCTCCACAGAAGCTCATTTCAATTAATATCAAATCAAATTCCATTCAATTCCAATTTAATATATTAAATTCGAAAACTTTACTTTGGAAAATTCCCGTTAAATCTTAATAAAAAGATTTATAAATTCCAAATCACATTTCACTGTAAATCGGGTTAAAGAACGAACTTCGTTAAAAACACGGTTCTCAACAAACCCAATTCACATTCCATTTTCAACTCCAGTTAAATGTTAATTAATTGGTAATTCTTCTTTAAATCTTAATTAAAAGATTTATTCTTTTCTCAACTGGGTTTAAGAACAATGTTAATGAAGACATCATTCACGACAAGCCCAAAATCCAATTCACATTAAATACAAGGCTCTGAATAGAAATTATATTGGCTTATATTCAATATCGAATCCTGACATCAACAAATATCGTATTGGTAATAACAATATATATATCTTCCAAATTTCTCCACAATATCTGTATAATCACGAAATCCAATATCGAAATATTTCGAAGATAATTTCGATTCAAATCCATTCCAATTCATATATTGGAAATTCTGGTTATTTTTAAAACCATTTCAAATCCAATTTATTTATATAAAAATATTGGATTTATAATTCTAGTTCATAACTAGTTCATTTCGATAAAAATATATTTTTATCCTTTCAAATATGGAATTTTTCATCCCAATTCTTTCCAAATCATTTGTTATGATTTTACACAAATTATTGATATTTTTAATAATTTTATCAAGGCCCGTGCAGTCGATTTCCATAAATGGCCATCGAACTGCACTTACAGCGACCTTTTCCAAATTTGATTTGGACATAATTCCAAATCCAACCGTTAGATTTCAAATTCCGTATAATCATTGGAAAGCTCTTTTCGATACAAACCCAACAGTTTTAGGAGAATCCGACAATCGGATCTCCTGCAATATCAATTCGAAGTCAATGGTCAAAATTCGCAAACTGCCGCGGCGCATTCTATTCAGGCCATTAAATATATAATATATATATTATATATATTTCATCGATTTCCATTTAAAACGTATTATATAAATCGTTTTAAATTCATTTTCAAAACGATTTCAATTTCATATTCAATTTTAAAATAAAGTTAAATATTCCATATCATTAATATATAAATGATAATATTTTCGAAACATTAGATTTTGAAATCACTTCCTTTTCGATATTCATTATAAAAATTGAATAAAATCGATATAAATATAGTTCACGTCAAAATGGTGTCAATTAAATCAACTGGGCTTTATATATTTAAATATTTTCGTGTCCATCCCAAATCGGACATCAAAATCAGATTTCGATCTTTTACTGAATATTATTTTAAAATATTCATTATTTTAAAATATTTGTTATTTTAAAATATTCATTATTTCTGAACTGGAATCAGACACAGTCAATTACCATATAATGTTATTTATATGGATTTCATACAACACATCTATAGAACAACAATGATAAACAATCAACCATCATCCAAAGTGCATTCTACACTGCATAAGCATTAAATATAAATATTCAACGCTTACACAGCTTGTCAACCAATCGATTGACATACAACTGAACATTGGGATTAGTGTATATCCAATATCATCCCAATACCCGTGTGGGGTTTTCAAACAATAAACACTGATTATTATTTTTGCAGTTGGGCGATGTGTAAAATATATCGTCCCAATCAATATCGATTAAATGTGTGTACATGAACAAATCATCTAATTTGTAAATGAATATTTATTTTATTCATATACACGATAAAAATTATATTTTTAACTCTAAAATATTTATTTCAACACATAAATCTTTATTTTCCATTCCACATCACAATCCATTTTCACAACAACATACAATCAAACAAGTCATCCATGTTCTGTGGAAGACGGTGTCGGGTGCTGCTAAGCACCGTCTACATCCTAGTATATATCTTAACTAGAAAATAAAATTAAACTAATAAGTTCTCACCCTGGGTTTTCACTCCTCCATTCTTTGTTTATGAACTGTTTGGATTTGGTTCGCTTCCATCGCGTTGTGTACTTCACCGTAATTCCAATGCAATCTGCTTCACACGATTTTTATATTAAAAATTACATTTTATTTCAACGCTATAAAAATCACATTTTTATGATGCTGCTGTATATATAAAAATCATATTTTCATATCGGTTTATATATAATAAAAATCATATTTTTAAATCATTTCATACATTATAAAAATCGCATTTTTATCACAATGAAAACATTATAAAAATCAAATCTTTATCTTCGCGACTTCATAATAAAAATTGAATCTTTATATTCGCTACTTCATAATAAAAATCGAATCTTTATATTCGCTATTTCATAATAAAAATCGAATCTTTATATTCGCTACTTCACAATAAATAAAAATCATATTTTTATCGCTACTTCATATAAATAAAAAACATATTTTTACTTTAAAACCACGTGTGTAAAAATCACATCTTTAACACGATGTTTACATTATAAAGATAATATTTTTATCTCGCTTTCCTATATATAAAAATCAAATTATTATATGGTTGTTATGTATATAAAAATCACTTCTTTATATGGTATTCATATAAATAAAAATCAAATCTTTATACAAAGATTTCTCTATAAAAATCCTACTTCTTCATGAACTAAAAATTATATTTTTAACAACATAAAAATCATATCTTTATAAATCACTTTGTATAAAAATTATATTTTTATAAATCATTTTGTATAAAAAAATATTTTTATAAATCTCTTTATATAATCAGTTTTATAAATCAGTTATAATCAACATTAATTAATATACTAACCAAATTAATTTAAATTACCTTCGTTTTCTCTTTGCTGTTAACTCACGCCGGAGGGGAAGGGGGGTAGACCCGGTCACGCCGGTGGTGGCCAAGGTGTAGCTCGAGCTCGTCTCCAGTGGCGGCTTGCGCGGTTTTCAGGCCAATGGGGTTTACACGGCTAGGGTTTCAGGTAGTTTAGGTTTTAACGGAGAGGGGGGTGGCTTTATCGCCGGCGGTGGCCAGGGGAGGGTGAGGCGGAGGCTAGGGGTGCGGCGTCAGGCTCCGGCGGTGGGGCGACGGGAGGTTTAGGGACCGGTTTTTTTTTCTTTTCATGCTAAAATCGTTTTTGAGAATAATGGGGGGTTAAGGTAAAGAGGGATTATAATATATATATTTATTTATTCTATTCTCCGTAAAAATTGACTTTTAATTCGAACTCCAAACGAGACCCAACGACTATCTCACCTAGCTAATTACCCTCATTCCGAACACAATGTGATATGTTTCGTAAGCCAGCTCGGCTAATACGATCAGTTTTCATCGAAATTAAAATATAAATTAATATAACATTCAATATTGATCTTAATGTACATTTTAATTTACCGGGGCCACATACAGACTCCAAAAATTCCAGAAAAATAAATCTGGTTATGTTCTGACGATACGGTCCTAACCAAACTAATTTCGTCAAATTTGGAGACCGTTTGAAAAACGGTCATTTTCCAGTCGATTAAATTCAAACTGAAATGACCAAACGCGTTTAAATTTGCCACGCTTACATATTAATTTCAAAAATTATGAAAATAGGAATCAAGCAATAATTTGACATTCCGGATCCAACCAAAGTGGTTTCATCGAAAACGGTGGTCGTTTGCAAAATCGCTATTTTTAAGGGCTATATTTCCATAACGACTATTCTGAATGTTCAAATGGGCATAACTTTTTATTCCCGCTATGAAATTTCAGTTTTTCAGGATCCATTAGAAAGATATTTTCAAATAGATTCAAATATTTCGGGTTTCACTCAAATCGAGATTATTTTGAATCATGTACATTCATTTGAAATTTGAAATCAAATTTTCAAACTACCGTATCATTTCCAATTCCTTTTATAATTCAAATAAATATATATATTCTAATTTCGAATCAAATAAATTTATACCTTCTAATTCTATTCAAATTAAATTTCGAGTCGTTATTATTTAAAATAAATAATTTTAAATATTTAATATTCATTAAATTGCCAAAAAAAAAAATTTAAATTGGTTCTGATTTTTCGGGTTGTTACATATCATCTAACGACGGTGATTCAAATCACAAGGACAAGCAATACAGCATGGCAGTTTCAGCCTTTTAGGTGAATGAACATTGAAGCGAAGGACCTATCAGAGAATAAAACTCACCACAGTCCATAGGTATGTAATTTGTAAGATTGATTTTCTGTTCTAAGTATTTGAATGTTTTTCCCAGTTTAGTGAGCTCGGCATGCCTCTGAGTTATCAAGTTGTCCTGTTATGGGAGTATATTGCTTGAAGTGGAGATGTCTATGTTATGTGATTTCTGATTGGTTTTTGGTTAAATTTATAGTCTACTACTGTTTTAATTTTTCTTGTTGATTTTTTTTTACTTTTACTGTATGAGATTTTGCTGTACAGATGAAACCATATGCTATTTATTATGTCTACTCGGTTTTCCTATCTATAACGTTTAGGTTAATTGATTCAAATTTAAGATAATTTAGTTGTTGGAGTGATAGGAAACTAAAGTAAGAGTGTTTCTAATTTTTTTTCTAAAAGAAGAAGCCTGCCTATAACTTGTAAGGCAGCAACATCAACAAATTTTTGTATCATGTTGTTTGTATCATATGTATAATTTTTGTATCAGCAATTTTTTTGCTATATGTGATTTTAATTTTCATGTGAGTTCCGATATTCCAAACTTTCCATATTTAATTGTTCCTAGTATTCGAATCACATGCATAATTAGTTAATTACATCCCAATTTAACAGTTCCCAAATCTTAAGTATATGCAATGATTCAATGAGCTGCGATTTAGAAATTAGAACATGTGATATTCATATTTTAAAATCCCAAGTATATATCATGTGATTCTTTTTAAGTTATATTAATTGTTTTGATATAATACATTAGCTTCTATGAAAGGCCCTAAAATATAATTTGTTATCCTTTATATTTGCTCTATCAGTGCCCCTTGTTTCCATTCTATTGGGTGTAAGCTAAAGTTTCACCATTGCATGTTTTCACACTACTATAATAATATGAGGTCTATTTTATTGTACCTGTTGTTTTAACCAATTTTCCTATGTACTAACTTTTTAAAACCTTTTATATACCATTTTATATCTTATGTTGAAGTGTAGTATTCTGAACAGGTCCATGAATTTTGCCATACAATTTAGTAAAAGGCACAACTGTTCAATGCTTGATACCTCTTGTACCATACAATTTAATAGACGACACTATTGTTCTAAGTTTGGTGCATATTTTGCAATGATATTCACACCCATGGAACGAACGTTGTATGTACATACTGCCAAATAGATTTATTTTATTTTATTAGTTTCACCCATGTAACAAACATTGTTTGTTTGTCTTGTTGCCTGCAAAAAAGAAGCTGCATTGTGAATTGGTGCCACTATCTTGCTACATATTTACAAGAGTAAATATGTGATAAAATAATAATTCAGACTTTTTTATTTGTTTTATGTTCCAGGTGCTTTTGGTTTTGAAACATGCACCAAGCTTGAGTAAGCAAGTTGTCGATGTATATAAGAGTGCTCCTTATTTGTACAGAGTAATCAAGTACATTCCGACTGTTCTTAAATTCTGAGTATCTCAAATATGTTATCTTAGTAATAAATATACTTGTAGCATGATTTCCTTTAAAAAATAGTCAAATTTGTTTTTAATTGCATTTGTATTCATCTTACATTTATATTCACTGGATTAAGCTCATAATTGTTTTATTTACATTTACGGAACATACTATGCTCTTGACTTTCATATGCTTATAACCTGAATTTATTTTTCTATTTTCAGCAAATAACAATGCGATGTGTGTTGTATATTGGCTGAATTTGATACCGCAGTTAGTCTTATTTCACTTTGTTATACTATTTAGTTTTATTTCGTTGTGTAACATTGGCATTTAGTTAGAATTCAGTATTATATGTAGATCTAGTATTGATATTTAGTTTAATTTCAATGTTTTATATTGGGGATTGTTAAAGGGACTCCACTTTTGGTTAAGGGGAGGACAAAATTTAAATTATTTTTCAATTGTTAAGGGGAGGATCAAAAAAATTAGCCCTCCCTTAAACATTTAATTAAAAATTCCAATATTAACCCCATAATCTTATTTAATGTAAACTTTAAAAGCTAAACCCTAAATAATGAGCACAATTTAATGAAATAAAAAATGGAATATAATTAACATAATGGAGTCATAAGAAAGTTGTGTGGATGATCAGAAGATATCAGATCAGATAACTTAATGAATATCATTTTGGAATTCGATGGTTCAATTTAAAATACTTAAAAATTCATGAATAAATCTGATCGAATATGTATAATTGGAACATTAATTGAGATGCATATGTTTTTGCATCTTGGAAATGATAAGAAATTGTATTCGTGCGTATGCAAATCAGTGTGAAATATAAAAAGAGCGATAGTGAATTATATGTTGTGACAAGGGGTAGTTTAGTCCATGTTTTTTCTAAAATAAAAAATACCAACCCCTCCCTTAACAATTTTTTTTTAAAGTGGAGTCCCCTTAAAATTGTCCTCCCCTTAACCAAAAGTGGAGTCCCTTTAATAATCCCCTTTATATTGATATTGCAGTCAGGTTTAGTGATATTACAGTGCTTTATATTCTGACTTTAAATGTTGTGCTTTCTATTCTGACTTTAAATGAAGTTTGACGCTGTTTCAGGTTTTAAATAAAACCTAAGGCAATATTTTTTTCTGCTTCAGCCACATTTTTGCTTCGATTGTCTGGAGCAACTGAAGAAAAATATTGACCATTTGCTTCCTCCGTAGAATGGAAGCAACAGGTATATACCTATTGCATCGTCTACATTTGCTTCAATTATTGAACTAAAGCAAAAGGGGGCCAATAACCAAAGCAAAAATTATTATTTGCTTTGGTTGTTTATCTGAAGCAACAAATTTTGGTATGTTGCGTCTGTTGCAGTTGCTTCGGTTCCAGTACAGAAGCAATAAGGGGTAAATAACCGAAGCAACAGACCTGTTTTGTAATAGTGCATGTCTTGTGCTACCTGTTTAAAAATAATTGAAGTTTCCTTGTTACACATAACACAAAAAGTCTTCTTTATTAAAAGTTCATAGAAACTTAATCTTATTTAATTAAAGATAATTTAGTGAGAAATTGTTCCATTAGTGTGCATAGACACTTAATAAAGGATTGAGGAAATTTAAAAGGATGTTTCAGGTGGTTACTATTTAATTAAAAGAGTATAAAGTAAATTTAAAACTTGCATGGTTTAAGGGAAGAGGATAAAGAGGAAGTGAATAGGAAAAAGCAAGTTGAGATTTTTATAATTAAATCTATGACATGATTAGTAATTAATAGAAATCAAGTTTTTAGGCTCCAATTGAGGAAATAAGAAAGTTTTCTATTATTATAGATTTGCATTTCTATTTAGTTTTCTATTTTAGAAAAAAAAATAGAATAGTTTAGTAGGATATTTTCTTCCTAGGTGTTTGTGGTGATCGCTAGGTAGGAACAACAACATAGGCTATTATGAATAAGACGAAATATAGGTAGGTAAAAGATGAACAACTAAAAGAAAAACAAACAAAGACGAGATCTACAAATATTTAGAACAAAAAACAAAATGAATTCTTCCAAGTAAGCTCGGAAAACTAAAAAGATTTTTTTTATATAAACTGTGCTTGGAAAAGAAGATAGGAATTTTTATACGATCAGCAATTAAGGTTTCCAAGTATGGGAAAAAGTTAAATAAAAATGGATGGAAAATATATATTTTTCCATTTTCTACCTGTTTCTAACATAAGATATTGAATTCAGAAAATTAGACTTCTCTGAAATTGACAAATCTAAAGTTGGTTGATAGGATTTGGATGCAAAAATTGGATGAACTACGCTCATACTTTGTAAGAGTGTGGGAAAAATTGAATGGAAATGTATTTTTGGATTTTCAAAATTTTGCGTTTAACAGAAATTTCCAATATAGTTAGGATGCGTGCATCATGTTTTCAAAAGATTTTCAAGAGAATTTGCATTCACAAAGGAGGTACCGCTTCGGCATTCATTGCATTCATGTATTTCCATGTTATACTATACTTTGCACAAGTGCACAAATGGTTGAAAAAATTGAATGTATATATGATGGTTGTAAATTATGTGTAGAAAGTGGGCTTAAAACAAAGAAGATATTAAATGAAATTTCAAATCAGACACGAAATAGAAGAAATAAGAGAGACACACAAAAAACTAATAGTTTTTAATGTTCCGATTTTATGAACAAAAATGGATTGTGGTTCAGTAGTTGAGCACTTGCCTCCCAAGATGTAGCACTCGAGTTCGAATCCCACCACCATTATGTTTTTAAATTTTAAGAAGGCCAACCAAAAAGATTCATGTCCTAAGAGAAAATTATATGTGTATATACACACAGGGAAAGATTATATATAGATAAATATGTGCATACATGTGTATAGACATGAAATTCAAAAGTAGCACGCAATTAATCAAAACATGTAAGAAATAAATTTTTGAATAGCGTTGTTTGAACTTTGAAATAAATGGGTTTATATATAAATATACATGCATAGATTTAAATTTATATTAAAACAGAAGATATTTATAGTGGAGTGAATGAAATTACGCAAGAAAATAAATGTCAGAGTAACGTTTTAAAAGCAGAGCGGAAACCACGAACACATAACCTTATATACGATCATGATGATCGCATATGGGCTGATCCATAATGCAATTGATTCGACCCAGGGGTAAGCCACCTAGGTACTTAGTGACGTCCCACCCTGAGACCTTCATTAGTAAAGAGAATTACTAAGTAATCCTTTCTACTAATGTAGAGAATAGGGCTAGTTAAGGGCGACCACCATAGTAATACCTTAGCTAAGCGCTAAGCATGTAACAACCCGCATTCTACGTATCTAGGATCGTAGAATATTTATTTCTTTTTCGTATGAAGTCGTATGGTCGTGTAACTCTAGGAGACAACTATTGGGGTCATTTCCCATGTTCATGATTTTTGCCGATTTTTAAATGACCATTTTACCCCTAGCCGATATTGTTTTGGCCATAACTTTTGATTGAAAGGAATTTTGACTTGAAACCACTTCCATTAGATTTGTTTGATGGTTTACCTTTCTGTAGAGTGGTTACATTAGCCAAACGGACTCACCGTTTGGGAGATATGGCTGAAACAAGTTTCAGATAGTGAAAATCAGCTTAATTGGGCTTAACCGGGTGATTAACAGCTAGGCCCAAAGGGGAATTTCGGGATTAGGGTTATGAGAGGGCTGGAAGGGTTAGGAAAATCATTTCATTTCAGTTTTCTCAGCCGCCACAAACCTTCCTTAAGCTCTAGCAATGGCCTCCATCTTCTAAAACACTCCAAAACACCTTTTTGTCATCTCTAATCACATATTAGCCTAATCTACATCAAATCAAGGCGGATTAGCATAAGAATTAGGATAGAGCTGCTGGAACACATAGAGATTGTATCCAAATCAGAGATTATTTCAGATCTATAGTTTACTTTGTGGCAAAGGTGAGTGATTTGCATTGTTTTTCACTAATACGGCTAATTATGGTAATTAGCGAAGATTAGCGAAATTATAACTCAGAAAAATCTAGAAAAATTTCTAAAATTCTAAAACATCATTTTATGCCTTTGATATGAATTTGGGTTAATTTCGACCAATTTTGCTAATCCCCGAATTTAGGAGATTAAGGGGTGATTAGTGATAATTAGCGAATTTATGCATGTTAAAAATCTGGAAAAATATTTATAAATTACTAAATATTATTTTAGGCCTTTGTTAGAAAATTTGGCTGATTTGGTTAAGTTTTGTTAATCCTATTATTAGATTTGCTTAAACGTGATTAAGAGGGATTAAGGGAAAACATGGGGTTTTTGGCTATGTTTGATCCGTTTTGACATACAATATTGTTGTTTTGCTGTTTGTGGATGTTTATACATGTTGCTATGACTGTATGGTATGCTTTATGATTGATTAGAAAAGTTAGAATGGTCGAAAATGCCGTCGTATGGCGTAAACAGTCGCTGGAAAAGTTGCAGAAAAACAGTGCAGGTTTTCGGATCGGATCGGAGGAATGGGCTCGGACCGAAGAGAGGACTGGGCAAGGGATCACCGAACCGAACCAAGGCTTGGCACAAGGGGAAAGTGTGACAAAAAGGAATGCCAAAATGGTTGAACTGGGATCGGATCGAGCTAGAGAAGGGGGGATCGGATCGGAGCGGATGGGAATAGGAATGGGGATCGGATCGGACCAGAAGATCAAGCAAGGGACGGAAGGAAGACAGTTGGCAAACCGACCCGATGCGACATGGAGGACACGAACCGACCCGATGCGACATGGAGGACCTGAACCGACCCGATGTGACATGGAGGACCCGAACCGACCCGATGCGACATGGAGGACCCGAACCGAACCGACGTACTACTAAGGGACTTGGAGACCCCCGACCTGAACTGAAGCACTTGGAGGATACCGATCCGAACGGACAAAGAAAAAGGACAGAGAACCGAACCGATCCAGTGATGACCAATAACCCGAGATGCAAAGGTATTCCAAACGGAAGTTAGAGCTCAGGATCCAGATGGGAACCAATGAGTTCACTTCATGATTGGGCTTTGCTGCGGGACGTGTGCAAAGGGGTTATCGGTATCCGTAACCTTGGTTCACTATTGACAGATAGATTAGTGGCTTTTAGTGATAGTTGTACGGGATTGGATTTCGTCATGCCCCAAAGGATTAGGTGACCAAAGTAAAGGATATCATATGCTTTACGCACTGAGTGAGGGATGAGGATGATTGCTATGCTTGATTGTTTGACATCACTATGACATGCACTTCCCCACCCCCGTATTTCTTACACTGTATGTTAGTGGCACCATAGAGTATTGAACGGTATGTAGTGCTAACTCTTTGGTTGCAGGTCCAGGTTCAGGTATGATTGGATTATACATGTTATTGTTTTGTTTGTTGCTTATCGCGCATACTAGACTTTTTGTTTGACCCAGAGTTTTATGTCTCTTCTTATTACTCTGGGTGCTCACACAAGCAGACTAGAGACAGGTTAGCTGGGTATGCACGGGTTTAGTTTTCAGCTTATGCATTGTCTCGCCTGTTTTATGTCAAGATTATGTTATTACTATATTTTGTTCCATGCGTTGTGAGACATTATACAGGTTCCTTGATTAGTTCATTCTCTTCTTTCCTTTCTTTGACGACCGTTCCGTGCTAGTTGGGCATGTGTACAGCGCACTTTTAGAGGAAATGCCGGCTAGTGCGGGGCAGGTCGTCACAAAGCATGTCAATTACATATCGATTTTTTTATTACCTCGTAAGTGGTAGACACGCTTAGTCCCTAACTAATGCACTCTATGGTGGTTTCAAACCATTTCAGGAATAATGTAATATACATGTAGATAGAAAACATCAGCTACATAACAACAAACCCAGATCAGTGTGTGTGTGTGTGTATAAGTATGTACATCACCATACATCTCTATAATAATACATCATACATAAGTAAAAAGGACTATAGAACCACATATACACTCATCCCACAAAAATATACATCTTGATAAGATAAGAGTTGACTAATCGTAAGGTACGAACCAAGCCAAAATGATAAAGCACAACAAAAGCTACTAAAAAGATCCAAGGGAAGCTACAATCCACACCTAACCGGCAACTCGGTCTGACCCCAGTTTAAAGCACATAAGTCAGGCAAGCTAAACTAATCAGTAGTGAAGGTAAATGAATGTAAGTGATAAGGGAAACATTCCGTTGTTGCCAACGGACCGAAATAGTTCATCAACTTTTCTCTTAACGAGATGCCTCATAAGGTCAATCATGAGTTTATAAGGGATTCAATAGGCATGTAAGATATGATACAATCTTCATGCTTTATTTGACTATGAATAATTAAGAATATGAACTATAGGCATACATTATATTTAAATAAAGGATAAACACCTATAAATATGCCTCATCTCGCCGGCATATACTAAATCCCAACACAAATCGATATATCATAAAACTCATATAATAGAAACTTCTTAATTATTATACCTCATTTCGTTGGTATAAATATAAATACATCTCAAAACCATTACCGAAACTCATCATAAAAGAATAAACCTAATAGTGGTTTGACATAAAAATGTCACAAATCTATCTTGATAGCACCCAAAAATGGTTCAAAACGTCATATTCGAAATCACCATAAAACATAAAATAAACTTGGCCTTTTTCATACTCGAGGCCTTATTTGAGCATCGTAATCAAAATGGTGAATTCAAAACATCAAAATATCATACAAAACTACACGTGCTTAACTTCTTGACTAGCACTAAATTTTGGTATCATACATCGTGTTGACTTGGGGTGACATAACATCATGATCATTGTGATTAACTATAGTCGGAAACATCTTGATGACACCCAGCCACAAAAACCTGAGTATTAACATCGTGATGATTGGATTTATATAATACCATCATGAATATCGCGATGACTCTATTCGAGTACTCAATCTATAGTACTCGTGACATCTTGAATGTGTATCAACCTTCTGGTTAAGAACCCATAAGGCGTTAACGTATGTCCCATACCAAACGTTTGCACCTAACCGTTTACTAGTCGATGCCACATTAGAAAAGACCATCATAAAGCATCATCAAATATACATTGCCTCATATCATCGGCAAGGGTAAAGATGCCCAACTCTTCTCATCTCCCTCTCTCGACGAGTAAAAATGACATCGGGACTTGTCTCATCTCATCGACAAGTAAAATCCATCATAAATGTCAAACCACTATTAATTCATCATAAATGACTTGCCTCATCACCTTGGCAAGTATAAGAAACATTGTGATTGTGAAGGTTAATCCTAACCATCGGTTCAAATTATAGTTTTAGCATTAAAATTGCCTCATTTCATCGGCAGTCGTAAAAATACATCTAGATCGGTTTGTCTTCGAGCATACCAAAAAAATAGTTCTCAACCTAATAGTCTTTGCCAAAATTTGGCAACTTCTAAAATATCTAAGAATATCTCTTCAAATTGGTTTCGATCATACAAGTCTAATATTAAACGATAAGCAAAAACGCATGTCCCATAGCACGTATTTTTGCTAACGTTTAATTCTCATTGTAATATGTCGAAATACAAAAGAGTAAGGTAAAATATATTTAAAATAATTTTATAGAGAAAAAATAGACTTTTTAAACAATTTGAGAAACTTTTATAAAAGCTTTTTAAGGGAAAACCCAATATTTAAATAGATTATCAATTTTAAGAATACTTTAAAAATAATAAGTAATTTATTAAAAACCCTTTAAAATGTCTTTAAAACATTTATTTTCAAACCCATGATTCTTAAGAAAATTTTCCAAAGTTTATTTGAAATCAAAACAATTAAAACCAATATCAGATATCATGGTTACAAAATTTAAATTTAAATTTAAATACCAATATCAGATATCCTCCAAATACCAATATTTAAATTTAAATAAAATTTAAATAAAAATTAAATTCAAAATATCTTCAAAACCGAGATAATCCAATATCAGATATCATGGTTACAAAATCCACATAAAATTTTTAATTCAAACATCAATTAACTCAAATTTAGTAGTGAAGACTAATGAAGAATGCTACAAACTGAAACGGCAAAACAAAATTCTAGCTTTTAGCCAACTTTGACGATATATTTAGCATAATAAATTTACCCAAAAATTTATGAAATTTTGCAGTAATAAACTTTAACACATGGACAACAACATATTAAAAGTTTACAGAATTTTGCTGTAAAAAGAAGAAGATACACATTTTCAAAGATGGCTCTTTTCGGACATAAAATGAACTATGCTAAAAATGAAGTGTTTAGCCAACTTTGAATGTATGTTTAGCATATCCGAAACATCCAGAAATTAATGAAATTTTGTAGTAATAAAAAATAATATATATACAACAACATACTATAATTTGGATGTATTTCGTTGCAAAACGAAGGAGGTGCTATTTTTCAAAAATGACAATTTTCAACCATAATATGAACACAACTGAATATCATATTTTATCCAACTTCGACGAATGATTTTCAACATCTAAACAACTCAAATTCAAATGAAATTTTGCGATATAAAATATTCATATAAGAACCAAAACATATTAAAGTTTAGAAGAATTTCACTACAAAATGCGGGAGATATTCTTCTTTAAAGATGACACTTTTCAGCCATAAAATGAACTCAGCTGAAAAATCATATTTTGTCCAACTTCGACAATTGATTTTCAACATCTAAACAACTTAGATTCAAATAAACTTTGCAGCAACAAAGATTCACCTAATCACTAACAATTATTAAAATTTGGATGAATTTCGCGGTAAAACAAGGGAGATACTCTTTTTATAAAGATGACACTTTTCAACGATAAAATGAACTTAGCTGAAAATCATATTTTGTCCAACTTCGATGATTGATTTTTAGCATTTAAACAACTCATATTAGAATAAAATTTTGCTGCATCAAAAATTATCATAAGCACTAAAACATATTAAAATTAGGAAGAATTTAGCTGCAAAACAAAGGAGATACCCTTTTTCAAATATGACACTTTTCAGCTATAAAATGAACTCAGTTGGTAATCATATTTTGTCCAACCTCGACGATTGATTTTTAGCATCTAACCAACTCAGATTCGAACAAAATTTTGCAGCATCAAATATTCACATAAGCACAAAATCATATTAAGATTTGGAAGAATTTTTCTGCAAAACAAGGGAGTTACTCTTTTTTAAAGATGACATTTTTCAGCTATAAAATGAACTCAGCTTATAATAATATTTTGTCCAACTTCGACAACTGATTTTCAACATCTAAACAACTCAGATTTGAATAAAAATTTCCAGCATCAAAGATTCACATAAGCACTAAATCATATTAAAATTTGGAAGAACCTCACTAAAATACAAGGGAGATACTCTTTTTTAAAGATGACACTATTTCAACAATAAATTGAACACAAATAACATAGTTTTTTAGCAACAAAACATATGAATTACCATCAAAATATGCAAATTTTACTACAGTTTGCTATAAGCCAAAAGGCTTACCTTTCTAACCAATGATAAAATCCAATTTGAGTAGCAAAAGAAGAGCTTTGATGGAGAAAACGCCTTAAAGAACCTGTAAGAAGTGATAAAAGCGACATCTAGACAATAAAATAGCAAAACTAGGGATCGCAGAAAACAAAATTTGGATTTTTGATGCATTTTAGGGATTTGATAGGAAGGAGATCACCTATTGCTCTTGATTTATCTAGGAATTAACTTGATTTGTGGAGGAGTTGCTAAGAAATTGATTCTGAGGGTGGTGGCCATTATAGAGTTTCTTAATATTGTGAAGCTTCTGTCTTTTACGTTTGGGGAAGAAGGTTACAATGAGTTGCCGTACATCGCATGATGTAGCTTCTAAGAATGGATAATGAGCTAAAGGGTATGGATTTGTTTTCCTTTAACCCATTAGTGTACTTAGAGCTGTTTTAGCTAAGTATATATGGAACTTTACACTAAATTATACATAACTTTCTTATAAGAAGTTCATTTTACATGAAACGAATTACATTATTCATGTTTTAATGAATGGAATTTATTAATAATGCTAAAATTAATATTTTTCTAATAAAAGTATTATTCACATAATTTAATACTAAGTATTTATTAATGTTCCCATTTTATGGTGGAAAATCAATGTTTTCATTATTTTCCACCAGAATTTTTTTTCTACATCCACAAAAGTGTATAACTTTTTTGACATTTGTATAACTTTAAAACATTATTTCAAACTTAATTATACCATAAAAATTATTTTCTTCATGTTTTCACCTTATCACAACAATATTTGTCAATATTGTTATTTAAGGACAAATATTTTCAATTTGACATATTTCACCAAATTAACAATTATACAAAAGTGTTTAAACACCTTTAAAATATTAAAATAATATTTCCAACAATATTTGATCCATACAAATTTATTTCCTATGTGTTTATCCTTTTATTTAATGACAAAATGGCTAATATTGGATTAAAATTCCAATATCATAAATGTTAACCTAATAATTAACTTCCATCTTTTATTTTCATGTTATAGCCCATAAACGCATTATCCCACACCACATTTCCATTTGTTTACACCATAGCCCAAATTCTTAACTAATATACATTGTTTATTTTAAATAAACCATATTATCATCAATTTATTCGATCTGTTAATTCTCATATTAAATCATAATTTACATTGTAATTTAATATTTTGGTAATCTCCAAAATCTCGGGTAGTTACAAACTCCCCTCCCTAAAAAAAATTGCATCCTCCAAATCCCTAGAGGAAAGACCGTGAGCAACTCAACAAATGCATCAAAGAATGGAAAGAAGAAATGCTTGAGATTAGGAATTCTCACCAACACTATGAGACAAAAGAAACCGTGATACGAGAGCTCGATAAATTCTCTAGTTTCTCAAGTGAAATCATTGTGATTATTAAACCATAAAATTTTAATGAGCGACACATTCTTGCTTTAAAGGCGCCTTACCTCCGCAGTAAGAATATAAATGGGCTACTACACGACAAATAGGTTTGGAAAGATCTTAATCTCTAGTCATTCGAAAGAGTCAATAACAGATTCAGATTAATGAAGGTACTTCGAAGTTGAGATACACGGAGGATGTCATGAGTACTCAAAAGATAATGGAAATGATACTTAATTAGCATCCGAGACTAGGTGCTCAGTAAATGGAAAGGGTCCTATATAGTGTGGTGCCAACTTCCTTAATACTGAAATACATATTAATCATTCTCAAAAAAAAAATTATTCAAGCTTCACCATTACCACTTTATAAATTAAACAACTAGGCATTTATAAATTCTACCTCCCAAAATTTTATTGCAATTCACATGCTACTTAGTTCTTCAATATCTTAGAAACGTTCACTGGAAAGTTATTAAAATCATTCTTTCGATGTTAAATTTATACTGGTTATTTCCCATGTCAACAATGTCTAATATGTTGTTTTGGAACCCCTATCGACTCAACGCGTCCCTTGTCTCGACTAGAATTCTTAAACCATGTCTTGACACACCTAACATAATCAATAACCATAACAATATTTTATTAATCCTTTCAGCTTTAAATAAATACAGTTTAATACTTTTGTCTTTATCATTAGAGTAATTAGAAAATATTTTCCAATAGTCTATAAGGTATATTAATTACTGTACTCAGCCGAAACAATCAATTTGTTTCTACTGCGAACTCTGATAAATTAAGATTGTTTACTCATCACGTTCCATCTAGGTTCAAAACTTACTTGTAGCTCTACAAAAAGAATTCAAGAGATAGAATTAATCCAGATGACTCAATAACATAAGTTGGGTATTCGAATTACACAATACAAAAAGATATGATAAAAGAGATCACACATACTCATAGGATTAAGGTTAATGGTTTAACCTTTCCTTGAAAGTTAAAAGGATATTAAGGTAGTTTAAACTCTTACTTGAAGTTCAAAGTATGAGATTTTCCAAGAATCCGAACAAGAGATCCAAACAATCACCAATTCAACAACATGCTATAGAATGTGAGATCTATTCACGGAGAGAACACAATCTATAGCTAAGAAGCCCATACGGGAAGTTCCACCCTAACTCATGGCATACACTATCACATCATCTATAAGGGTGTATATTCTACATAAACGCCCCTTCTTCCCAGACCACAATAACAAGAATAACAGCAAGGTAAATTCCAAAGGAAATCACTAATGGGCCTAATATCCATAGACCTAGAATATAAAATTCTCATATCAAACCAAAAGATAGGGTCACATATATAACAACAATAAAGGTATGGCTTAGATGAATACTACGGAATGTCAAACGAATTTTCCATTACTAGATGTATTCCTTCCATTTATCACAAACGAATCGAAAAGGGCCAAAAATCAAAATAAGGACGATATAAAGGCAATGGTTAAAGATGATGTGCAAAAATGTATTATATCTGATGTATGGTATCTCGTATGCTATTCTGTAAATATTACATTATGTTTAGAAATCTTGCTCTAATACCAAGCTGTGATGCCCCACCCCGAGACCTTAATTAGTAAAGAGAATTACAAAGTAATCATGTCTACTAATGCTGAGAATAGGGCTCGTTAAGGGAGACCATCATAGTAATACCTTAGTTAAGAGTTAGGCATGTCAATTATGTCTCGATTTGTTTATTTCCTCGTAAGTGGTAAACACACTTAGTCCCTAACTAATGCACTCTATGATGGTTTCGGACCGTTTCAAAAATAATGTAATATACATGTAGATAGAAAACATCAGTTGCATAACAACAAACCTAGATCAGAGTACATATTTAAGTACATACATCACCATACATATCTATAATAATACATCATACATCAGTAGTAAGGACTATAAAACCACATATACCCTAAAAATATATACATCCTAATAACATAAGAGTCCATTACTCATAAGGTAAGATCCAAGCAAAAATGATAAAGCACAACAAAAGCTATTAAAAAGATCCAAGGGAAGCCGCAATCCATACCTGACCTACAACTCGGTCTGACCAAGTGAAAAGAACACGGGTCAGGCAAGCTAAACTTATCACTAGTAAAGGTAAATGAATGTAAGTGATAAGGTAAACATTCGATTGTTGCCAATAGACCGAAATAGTTCATCAACTTTTCTCTTAACGAGATGCCTCATAAGGTCTATCATGAGTTTGTAAGGGATTCAATAGGCATGTAAGATATGACACAACCTTCATACTTTATTTGAATATGAATAATTAAGAATATGAACCACATGCATACATAATCTTTAAATAAAGGATAAATACATATAAATATGCCCCATCTTGTCGGCATATACTAAATCCCAACACAAATCAATATATCATAAAATTCATATAATAGAAACTTCTTAATTATTATAAGTCATTTCATTGGTATAAATATAAATAAATCACAAATCCATTACTAAAACTCATCATAAAAGTATTAACCTAATATATATCTCATTTCATTGGTATAATCATAAAAATGTCACAAATGTATCTTGATATCATACAAAAAGGGTTCAAAATGTCATATTTAAAATCATAATAAAACATAAAATAAACTTGGCCTTTTTCATACTTAAGGACTTATTCGAACATCATAATAAAAAAGGTGAATTCAAAACATCATACAAAACTGCATGCGCTTAACTTCTTGACCAGTACTAAATTTCGGTATCATACATCGTGATGACTTAGGGTCACATAACATCATAACATCGTGATCATCCTTATTGACTATAGTCGGAAACATCTTGATGACACCCAACCACAAAAACCTGAGTATTAACATTGTGATGATTGGAGTCGAATAGTACTATCGTGGACATTGCGATGACTCCAATCGAGTGCTCGATCTGTAGTACTAGTGACATCTTGAATGTGTCTCAACCTCTCGGTTAGGAACCCATAAGGCGTCACCGTATTGCACATACCAAATATTTGAAACTAACGGTTTACAAGTCGTTAGTCGATGCCACATTAGAAAAGACCAACATAAAATATCATCAAATATACACTGCCTCATATCATCGGCAAGTGTAAAGATGCCCAACTCATCTCATCTCCCTCTCTCGATGAGTATAAATGACATTGTGACTTATTTCATCTCATCGACAAGTAAAATCCATCATAAATGTCAAATCACTATTAATTCAACATAAATGACTTGCCTTATCACCTTGACAAGTATAAGAAACATCATGAAGGTTAACCTAAGCATCAGTTCGAATTAGAGTTTCAGCATCAAAATTGCCACATTTCATTGGCAGTCATAAAAATACTTCTAGATTTGTTTTTCCTCGAGCATGCAAAAAAAAGTTCTCATCCCAACAGTCTTCGCCAAAATTTGGCAACTTCTAAAATATATCAGAATATCTCTTTAAACTGGTTTCGATCGTACAAGTCTGATATTAAGCGATAAAGAAAAAATGCATGCCCCATAGCACATATTTTTGCTAAATCGTTTAATTCTCATTCTTATACATCGAAATACATAAAAATAAGATAAAATATATTT
The DNA here is from genome assembly GCA_030737875.1 of Allium sativum. Lineage (NCBI taxonomy): Eukaryota > Viridiplantae > Streptophyta > Magnoliopsida > Asparagales > Amaryllidaceae > Allium > Allium sativum. The sequence goes on along the minus strand of CM060924.1, from coordinate 169,729,705 downwards.
AAAGTAATTTTATAGGGAAAAAAGAATTTTTTATAACAATTTGAGAAATTTTTATAAAAGCTTTTTAAGGGAAACCTCAATATTTAAATAGATTATCAATTTTTAGAATACTTTTGAAATAATAAGTAATTTATCAAAAATCCTTTTAAATGTCTTTAAAACATTAATTTTCCAACCCATGATTCTTAAGAAAAATTTTCAAATTTTTTTTGAAATCAAAACAATTAAAACCACCAAATCCTCCAATATTGATATTTACCGATATTTAAATTCAAATATAATGTAAATAAAATTTAAATAGAATGTAAATAAAATTTAAGTTCAAAATATCGTAAAAACTGAGATAATCCATTATCGGACATCATGGCTACAAATTCCACCATCAAGTATTTTAGTTCAAACATCAATTAACTTAAATTTAGTAGTGAAGACTAATGAAGAATGCTACAAATTGAAACGGCAAACCAAAAATCTTGTTTTTAGCCAACTTTGACGATATATTTGGCATAACAATAGTAACCAAATATTTATGAAATTTTTCAGCAATAAACTTTAACACATGGAAAACAACATACTATAATTTTACAAAATTTCTTTGTAAAATGAAGAAGATACACATTTTCAAAGATGACTCTTTTCAAACTCAAAAATGAACAGATTTTAGCCAACTTTGATGATACGTTTAGCATATCAAAAACATGTGGAAATTAATTAAATTTTAATAAACAATAATATATGTACAAAACATACTATAATTTGGATGCATTTCGCTGCAAAACGAAGGGGCTAATATTTTTCAAAAATGACACTTTTCAATTATAAAATGAACACAGCTGAAAAACATATTTTGTCCAACTTCGTTGAATGATTTTCAGTATCTAAACCACTAAAACATATTAAAATTTGGAAGAATTTCACTGCAAAATGAGGGAGATACCCTTTTTTAAAGATGACACTTTTCAGCCATAAAATAAACTCAGCTGAAAAATCATATTTCGTCCAACTTCGACAGTTGATTTTCAGCATCTGAACAACTCATATTAAAGTAAACTTTTGCAGCATCAAAGATTCACATAATCACTTAAACATATTTAAATTTGAAAGAATTTTGCCATAAAACAAGGGAGGTACTCTTTTTTTAAAGATGACACTTTTCAACCATAAAATGAACTTAGTTGAAAATCATATTTTGTCCAACTTCAATGACTGATTTTCAGCATCTAGACAACTCATATTTTGCCGCATCAAGGATTTTCATAAGCACTAAAACATTAAAAATTTGAAGAATCTTTCTGCAAAACAAGGGAGATACTCTTTTTTAAAGATGTGATTTTTCAGCCATAAAATGAACTAAGCCGAAAATCATATTTTGTCCAACTTCGGCGATTGATTTTCAACATCTAAACAACTCAGATTCGAACAAAATTTTGCAGCATCAAAGATTCATATAAGCACTAAATAATATTAAAATTTGGAAGAACTTTGAAAACAAACAAGGGAGACACTCTTTTTTTTAGAATGACACTTTTTCAACAAGTTGAACACAAATATAATAGTTTTTAAGCAGCAAAACATACAAATTATCATCAAAATTTGCAAATTTAGCTATAGTTTGTTGTAAGCTAAAGGCTTACCTTTCTAACCAATGATATAATTCAATTTGAGCAGTAAAAGAAGAGCTTTGATGGAGCAAACGCCCCTAAGAACTTGTAAGGAGTGATAAAAGCGACATCTAGACAATAAAATAGCAAACTTAGGGATCATAAAGAAAAAAATTCGGATTTTTGATGGATTCTAGGGATTTGAATTGAAGGAGATCCCCTTTTTCTCTTGATTTATCTGGGAATTAATTTGATTTCTGGAGGAGCTGCTAAGATATTGATTTTGAGGGAGGTGTCCATTATAGGGTTTCTTAATGTTGTGAAGCTTCTGTTTTCTGCGTTTGGGGAAGAATGTTACAATGAGTTGTCGTACATGGCATGTTGTAGCTTCTAGAGATGGATAATGGGCTAAAGGGTATGGATTTGTTTTCCTTAAAGCCCAATAGTGTACTTAGAGCTATTTTAGCTAAGTATATATGGTACTTTGCACTAATACATAACTTTCTTATAAAATGTCCAATTTACATGAAACGATTACATTGTTCATATTTTAATGAATGGAATTTATTAGTAATGTAAAAATTTAAAATTTAAAATAAAAATATAATTTACACAATTTAACACTAATTGTATATCAATTCCCATTATATGGTGGAAAATCATTGTTTTCATCATTTTCCACCAGCAAAATTAATTTCTACATCCATAAAAGTGTATAATAATTTTTAACATTTTTATAACTTTAAAACATTATTCGAAACTTAATTACACCAAAAAAAAAAATTTATTCGTGTTTTCCCCTTATTACTTGTCAATGTTGTTATTTAAGGACAAGTATTTTCAATTTGACATATTTTACTAGATTAACAATTATACAAAAGTTTTTTAACACTATTAAAATATTAAAATAACATTTCCAACAATATTTCATCCATAGAAATTTATTTCCTACGTGTTTATCCAGTTGTTTTATGACAAAACGGCTAATATTGGATTAAAATTCCAATATCATAAATGTTAACCCAATAATTTATTTCCATCTTTTATTTTCACTTTACAGCCCATAAACACATTATCTCACACTTCATTTCCATATTTTTACACCATAACCCAAATTCTTAACCAACATATATTATTAATTTTTAAATAAACCATATTATATTCAATTTATTGGATCCATTAATTCTTAATCCCATATGAAATCAAAATTTACATTATAATTTAATATTTCAGTAATCTCCAAAATCTCGGGTTGTTACCTACTTGGTCGATCTAAGTTCGACCTACCTGGGTTATGGGTCGACCCATTCGAGTGGAAACAACATGGTCTGTTCGTTTTGAGCGACTCGGATTTTATATGTTCTGACCTGACAGACGTGGTTCTTCTAAACATCTATAAATAAATCAACAGGATCTAGTCTACAACTCATGTTTTCTTTGAGGGCGTTAGACCTTTACCATTTTTTTCTCCTCCAAATTCTTCAGAAAACAAAAATATATTAGTTTAGGATTTCTGATTCAAAATATATTTTCCGATAATGGTATATTGTATCATTTGATTTTTGTTGGAATTTATAATATGTTCTTTTTATCCTACTTTTCACCTCTTTTGCGTTAGAATATCCAGTTTATGTTAAATTTCAGTTACGCGTAAAATTAATAAAAATTATGGTTATGCGCAAAATGAATAAAATTTGGGTTATCCATAAAATAAATAAAATTGTGGTTGTGCACAAAATGAATAAAATTGTCATGCACAAAAAAACTAAATTATGATTAGGCACAAATTTACCTGAATTATGATTACGCGCAAAGTGATTGAATTATGGTTAGCCGATAATTAAATTAATTTTACTTTCGCATAAATTATTGGGAATTACAATAAAAAGGGGAAAACTTGATAATTTGGGACTAAATCAATGTATTATGCCAATTTTGCAATAAAAGGGAAAATTGAAATTGAGAAAACTTGGTAAGGCCTATTAAATTAATGTGACAAAGATTGATATGGTATAAACAAAGTGTTATATAGAAAATTTATGGCAAAAGGGTAAGTTTGAGAATTTTCATATTATTTGTAAAAAAATAACTTTTCAGATTTAAAATGGGAATAATGCAGAAATTTTAAAGATTGAATGAAAAGGGTTATAAACCCAATTGTGTCCAAGTTTACAGTAGTTATGCAAAAACAAAAATGAAAAAATAAGTAAGAGACAAGAATTCATGTATATCGATTAAATTAGGAAGTTAGTAGCTACAGATTGATTGATAAGTACAAAGGAGATATATTTCCAGGTTTATAAAAAAAGTGGAAAACATAATTGTAAGTTTAAAAATAAATAAAGATGTGTTAGTACAAAATAAGGATTTTTCGGTATTATGCATTGTTCAATAGCCTAAAATTAATTAAAAGAAATGTCTTGCCATTATGGGTTTCCATTACGGTAATTACATCAAGCTTTGGAAGTAGACTTTGTATAGTTTTAATAACCAATCAATTAGGAATAAGTCTATTTTCCTGAAGAATAAATTGTAAAGATCAGAACAAAAGGAGGTAACAATAGTTAAAGGTATTATGTAGATAAAAAGGAATACAAAACCTGTGAAGTATGTAATGAACGAGGAATGCAACCTAGTATAATAAATCACATAAGACAGGAATATAATATAACAGGTAGACTTGCCATAGAGAAAAATAGGACTATAGCATACAGGTTACAATTAGAAGATGAAATGAGACGTAAGAGGCTTATTATAAATAAACTTAAATTATAGGAAATAAGTTTAATAAGCAAACTCAAATTATGGTTGTGATGATATTATAACACGAAGTTATAGTTAAATGGAAAAGAGTATAGTGGGCTTATTATTAATAAACTTATAATTGAGCAATTAAATTAAATGAATATAATAATAAGGAGTGGTCCATTACGACAATGAGAGCTGATTAGGAAAATAAGCAGCTGACTAAAGCTAATAAACAAATAACTTGAATGCAGAATCAACTAGTGAATGTTTAAATTAATTAGTAGTGTGGTAAGTAAAACTGTGCGTAGTTGAATATTAGATACAAGGTCTAATAACGTAATGATGACATATGCTTGGACCAATCTGTATGTATTTGGGATGAAGAGATCAATGGGGTAGATCATTGCAGATGTCTGGAGATATGACATAAGCAATCTAGCTTATTATTTGACGGGACTAGAAGGAAGTGCGAGACTTCTATAGGATATGAGAATACTTTGAGATGGCCCTTTGTGGTTAGCATAACGAAGCTATAGGCATAGTCTGTACAGTTCCATCAAGTGAGTATGCCTTGGTTGCATCTTTGATGGTGGGTAGCTTAAAGACTAATTGGGATGATCTTAGAATGATTCGACGGCTAAATTAAGGGGAACCTTTGTGCCTAGGACTCAACAAAGGATAGTATGTCATCGAATATCGGTCGTCGTCAATTGGCGAGTGTGCAGGAAAGACTGGAGCTAACCATAGAGGTCAATGATCTTTTACGATTGGGTTAGTGGATGAGGGACAACGTGTTTGTTTAGATTGGATGGTAGGGCAGTCATTTAGCTCTTTGAACAGTCTTTCATTAGTAGAGGGTAGACTGGATGAGGCCTTGGAAAGACACTGAAAGAGACAGGCCTATCTTTGGATATCTATATTGTAGACCTAATGTAACAACCCTGAATTTTGGGGCCAATTTAAATTTATTTTAAGTGATTTTAATGAGTTTTGATATTTAAAATAATCTATTTTAAATAATAATGATCACAAATTTGATTCAAATCAAAGTTAGAATGAATAATTTAATTTTAATTATAAAAAGAGTTAGAAATAACGCGGTAGTTTGAAAAGTCAAACTTGAACTTTGACTGACCGTACAGGACGCAAAATTTAACGGATTTTAGTGAAACAAAAAATATTAGAATCTATTTAAAAATATCTTTCCAACGAATCCGAAAAATCGAAATTTCATAGCGGAAATCAAAAGTTATGGCCAATTCAATTTTTAGAAGGTCACAAGGTAATTTGCATAGGTCAAAAATGCTACTTTTTGCATATAAAGGAATTTGAACTCGAAACCACTTCCATTGAGTTCAGAATGATGTTTCTACATTGAAAAACAGTAAACACTTATATATTTCGAGTTTCGAAAATTATTTTTTTTAAAATGTATTTTTGGTATTAAATATATTGGCCTTAAAAATAGTCATTTTTCTAACGACCTCTGTTTTCGACGAAACCACTTTTGTTGGAACCGGAATGTCAAATTATTCCTAGATTTCAATTTTCAGAATTTTTCGAATTAATATGTGAGCGTGGGAAAAGAAAATGTGTTTTGACTATTTCAGTTAAATTTATATGCCTTAAAAATAGTCATTTTTCAAACAGTCTCAGAATTCGACGAAAATAATTTTGTTGGGTTCGTATCGTCAAAACAAAGCTAAAAATGATTTTTCGGTAATTTTTAGAATTAATATATAATTATAATTGATTTTTTAGTGTAAACGGACAATTTTCGACTTTAAAAATTCATTAAAAATTCATACGAGCTCTGAATTGAACGAAATAAAATTTTCTAGGTCTGCAGCGTCAAAACATAGCTAAATATATTTTTCGGGAATTTTTGAAGTTAATTTGTGGCCTCGGTGAATTTCCATGTACGGTAGAAATTGAATTATTTATTTAATATTATATTTTTAAATTAAAACCGAAAAAAAAATATAGACATCAGAATTGGAGCCCGGGACATAGCCCATCGCATCCAGAAGGCCTCAAAACTTTAAGATCGACAGTAAGCAGGCCCAAATCAGAGAAAGTCCGAAAATCCACCTTTTTAGCATAAATTTCGAGATTTATTAATAAAATAATATTTAATTTCGGGCTGAAACCCTAATGGAGCAGCCGCCGCCCAGATTTTAATGGCTGAAATCATCCGATTTTCAAATGCTTAGATCTCTCAATCCGTTCAACGAAAATCGACGTATGATATACCAAATCGAAGAGAATTCAGAGAGCTACAAATCTATACGGTCAAGATCGGGTTTTGATTCACGGATTTTGCGAATTCTGACCGATAAGGGTCTGCGGTTTTTGGTAGTTTGCGGGTCCTAGAGATGGCCGAGTTCGACGGGTTTTAGGGTGGTGGTGGCTTGTGGCAAGGCGGTTTGAATGGAGGTGGTTGATCGGTGCCAGGGTACTCGGATTGGGGTGCGTTTTGGAGAGTTGAAGGCAGCATATGGGTTTCGGCCGACGGGTATAGGTGAGGAAGAAGAACCCATTACTTTTTAATTTAATATTATTTTATTATTTTAATATTTTAATTTTCCAATCTTTAAAAATACATAACTCTATCATACTAGGTCCGTTTTACGAACCGTTTGTTGCGTTGGACTCGTCTTTCCGAGAGCTTCGCGACGGCGCAGACCGCAGCTGAAACAGAGATAGTTGATTTTCGGCCAAAATTCAACGTGAGAACTCTATATTTTATTATTTAATTAATTATTTATTATTTTCTCGTGTTAAAAAATATTGGATTATCATGTTAATTCAGATCTGGAATGTAAGGGTGATATAAATGGTTGATTGTGGCTTGTGATAAGTTTGTTGTTCATGATTATGATAGATCCGCATTGGAAATAGCATATAGTATTGAATTTTATTCGTGATTAGAGAATAAATCTAAATTTAGATCTAAATCATATTCATTCAGATCTAGTTGTTGTAATTTATTTTATGTTTCTGAAATGAAAAAGGGAATTTGAACAACAAATAAAAAGTTATTTTTATTGATTGATATTACAATAAAGTTTGAACGATAAATAGAACATATTTGATATAGAATTGGAACGATAAATAGAAGCATATTTTTTTATTTGTTGGCATTACCATAGAAATTTATTTTTATTTGTTTATTTACAATAGGATTTGATCAACGAATAAAATGTATTTTTATTTGTTCACATAAAAAGGAATGGATTAAAAAGAATGTATAATATATATATATATATATATATATATATACTTAATGTGATCATATTTTTACGATGAAAATAAAAAGATGACATTTTTGTATTGAAAATAAAAAGATGACATTTTCACATTTAAAACAAAAAGATGACATTTTTACATTGTAAAATAGAAAGTTGATGCTTTTACATTTGTAAAATATGAAGGAAGATATTTTTGCATTGTAAAATATGAAAGTCGTTATTTTTACATTGTAAAAATAAAAGAGGATATTTTTACATATGAAATTACATTTTATTATGTAATGTAAGAATGAATTTACACCACATGATAAAAATTAGATTTTTATATGTAATTCAAATATGAATTTACACCGCATGAAGGAAATTACATTTTATTATATAATTTGTATATAGATTTATACCGCATGAATAAAATTTCATTTTTATATGTACTTTATATATGAATTTACATCGTGTAAAAGAAATTACATTTTTCTATGTAACTTGTATATGAATTAGCACTGTATGATAAAAATTACATTTTCATATGTAATTTAGATATGAATAATAACGATAGAATTAAAATTACATTTTTATATGTAATTAAAAATATGAATTTACACTGTATGATAAAAATTGCATTTTTAGATGTAAGTTAAATATGAATTTATGTCGTATGATAGGAATTACATTTTTCTATGTAATTAAAATATGAATTTCCATCGCATGATAAAAATTACATTTTTCTATGTAATTTAAATTGATTTTGTGCCGCATGAGAAAAATTACATTTTTCTATGTAATTTAGATGTGAATTAGAATGGTAAAATAAAAATGATATTTTTCTATGTAATTTATATATGAGTTATAACGGTATGATAAAGATTACATTTTTCAATGAAATTAGAGTATGAATTTGTATTGTATTTTAACAATTACATTTCTTTATGTAATTGGGACTTGAATTTACAATGTAAAATAAAAATTACATTTTTATAATGTAATAAAGAGGTAAGATTCACATTAAAATTAAAAATCACATTTTATATGTAATTAGAAAAGAGGACTTGCATTGTAAATTAAAGATTACATTTTTATATGTAATTAAAACATGAATTTACATTGTGTGTTAAATATTTTATTTTTATATGTAATGTCTATAGGAAAGTATACCGTATGACAAAATTTCATTTTTCTATGCAATTAAAGGATGCAATTTCATTGTATGATAGAATTTGCATTTTTCTTATATATATATATATATATATATATATATATACGTATGTAACATAAAATGAGAATGAGCATTAGAAATAAAATTTATTTATTTTATATGTAATTTAGATGTAGAAAAGTGACATTGTAATTAAAAATTATATTTTTACAATGTAAATTAGATGTAGTGTTTGCATTGTAATTCAAAATCATGTTTTCACAATGTGAATTAAGAGTAGAGTTTGCATTGTCATTAGAAATTATATTTTTATATGTAATTTAAGGATCTTAAGTGTATCAAAATTTACATTTTCCATGTAAGTAAAAGAATGAAGTTAGGATGCGGTAATAGTATTTTCATTTTCAAATGAATTAAAAATTTTGGTGAGTGTCGGTAGTTGTGTAGAGCGTTGTTTTAATCAAACGACGTTATTACGATTCAATGATTATATATATAATCAAAATTGAATGAATAGGGCGTGGTAGTTCGCGTTTTGAAATCGTACTTTTAAACGACTATACAAGAAGATCCGACCGTCGGAATTTCTTGAAACTGAAACCGTTAGGACCGTCTTGGAAAAATCTTTCCAAGATATATATTACGTTAAGATCCAACAGTTAGATTCTGAGAAATGTAAAAAATAAAAATTGGTTGAATATAGCGCCATAGTCGCCCATGGACTTAAGGCGTCGTTATATAAAAATTTAATTATTTTAAATAATTAAAATAGGAATGAATCGTTAATAAAAATAATTATTAATGTGTACGAAGGATTTTCAATATATATATATATATATATATATATATATATATACGAGGATTATTTGGAAATTCCGAGTTTAACTCATTCCAAATAATTAAACGACGTTTAAAAATCCAAGATTGGAAGACGGCGATTGAAGATCGTCAAATCTCCACATCGAATGGACGATGATGACTGTTGCCTTAGAATGGCTCGCTACCATGATAAGGTAATTGTAGGAGTTGCCCAGACGTAGTGTTGATTTGTACGGATTTGGCTTTCGCTCAGACCCAGAGCATAAGCTTATAAATGGATTGTGTGTCTGACATCGTACTCCATTATATATCATGTTATTAATCTTCTGTCGAATGTATGGATGTTTGGTGGCGGAGAATTTATTCTCTTGCTTAACACCCGTTCATATATTTTGGCAAAGGGTTGGTAGTGTGATATGGAGTGATGATGTGGCATGCTAAGATGCATATGATCAGGCTTTGTTGAAAAGCAGGCCTTGTGGGACGATCAAAGCATAGTCTGTTTAGGCATAGCTTTGTGTATAGCGTGACTTCGCGAGCCTCACACACCGGCGGAGTCTAAAACGGGAGAAGGGAACGCAGGGAGAGCAACACGTTTATTTCTAGCTAAAGTGGTGTCAGTGACCTACCAGCCCTGACATTTTACTTATGTGGATGATGGAATGAGGCGCCTTGGATAGGTCCTATAGGACTGAGAAACGTATGTTCAGGAATAACTAATCTGCAACTCGTACGACAGACCGACCCTGCAGCTTTCTAAGGGTTCACTGCGGGGGATCCTGAGACATTAGCTAGAGTGTCTCGAATCGGTAGGAGCTCCTCCCTAGCCTTGACTCATGATGGAAACTCAATTTTCAATACGCCTCATTCGGTTTTGATTGTATTACTAGTACGGAGGCATAGCATATGGTACCTATGCTTCCTAGGATTGATACATTATGATTGAAATTGTTTTTAAAACATATACACACTATTAATAATATCAAATTCGTTTTTAACGTATCAAACATGTTTAATCACCATAAGGTAAAACTCTATCCTATGGTGTGCGTTGCATTGTGTGATGGGACCTGAGTCTTATGGTGATTTCATTTTTCTAAAAAGCATTGCGTTGTTTTACGATTTACTTCAAGTTATGCACGACAATCCATTGGAATAAAACCCGTTCTGCATTAGCGGCGTGGTCCATGGATTTGCCTTATTACTATTAGTTAAATTAGTTAAGAATTCTCACACCAGTCCCACGACTGACCCGTTGTTTGTTTCCACCTTTGCAAACTCGGGTGCCCTCTTTTCCACACGAGCAGTCGAGTAGTTTGTCTACAGGTTTATCTCGAGCAGGATTCTGGATTGAAGATTAAAGCTGTATCCAGAGCATAGTTGTCTTCCGCTGAAACTATTTTATTTCCGCTGCACTGTATTAAATTTATTGTAAAATTTTCTTCCGCTGCATTTTAATTTCGATGTACTCTGATATATTCTGTACTCTGATGTTATATTACCATGATGTAATAAAAGTCTGCTGTTGTTGTTTTGATGTATTGTATTCCCAAAGTTAACGTATGCGGATTTTGAACGGTCTTGGTCGATTTTGCGATCGATTAAGGTCGGGCAAAATGTGTGTCGTTACAGCTGGTATCAGAGCTTTGGTTAGCTCAAATCTTTGGGGAACAACTCGTTAGAACTGAACAAAAGGCTCATCAGAGATTGGATTAGTAATATCCAATAAGAATACTCATTAGAGATAGGATCAGCAGTATCCTAGAATGAGAAAACTCATTAGAGATAGGGTTAGTAATGCCCTAGAATGAGTTGAGAGTAGCAAGCCTATAATATACGTATTTGTAATTATACTCTACTTTGGAAAATATGATTTGTGAATATATAACAAGTTATATATTTGAAAGTTAATCAACTAATGAAATTATTTAAACCAATGGAGAATATATATATATAAATTAGTTAGTTAATTAATCAACTTTTAGCTTCGTCCCTTTTCGAGGGCGAAAAGTTTTTAAGTGGGGGAGACTGTAACAACCCTGAATTTTGGGGCCAATTTAAACTTATTTTAAGTGATTTTAATGAGTTTTGATATTTAAAATAATCTATTTTAATTAATAATGATCACAAATTTGATTCAAATCGAAGTTAGAATGAATAATTTAATTTTAATTATAAAAAGAGTTAGAAATAACGCGGTAGTTTGAAAAGTCAAACTTGAACTTTGACTGACCGTACAGGACGCAAAATTTAACGGATTTTAATAAAACGAAAAATATTAGAATCTATTTAAAAGTATCTTTCTAACGAATCCGAAAAATCGAAATTTCATAGTGGAAATCAAAAGTTATGGCCAATTCAATTTTTAGAAGGTCGCTAGGTAATTTGCATAGGTCAAAAATGCTACTTTTTGCATATAAAGGAATTTGAACTCGAAACCAGTTCCATTGAGTTCAGAATGATGTTTCTACATTGAAAAACAGTAAACACTTATATGTTTCGAGTTTCGAAAATTATTTGTTTAAAAATGTATTTTTGGTATTAAATATATTGGCCTTAAAAATAGTCATTTTTCAAACGACCTCTGTTTTCGACGAAACCACTTTTGTTGGAACCGGAATGTCAAATTATTGCTAGGTTTCAATTTTCAGAATTTTTCGAATTAATATGTGAGCGTGGGAAAAGAAAATGTGTGTTGACTATTTAAGTTAAATTTAGGGTGCGTTTTTTAGAGGTCCCTATTAAGTTTCAAAATAAATAAAAAACCCGCTCAAAGTTTCATATACATTTCCGGTCCCTATTTTTGAACAGCCGCCTCCTACAATCAAGGATCCGCTCCCTACTTTCACGTCCAGCCTACCCACTTCGCTCCCTTCGCTCCTTCGCTTTTTACAAAAAAAAAAAAAAAAAATGTGCGGCCATGTATGAATTTTTTTTTTCTAAAATCGTAAAATAATTGCAGCAGTCCACGGAAATTGAAAACAAAAAGTTGCGTATATATATGCAAATTATGCCAATAGTTGCATACTTATACGCAATAATTGCATATGCACAAAATAGGCTAACGTTTTGCTTGCAGATTTGTTACACATATGTGTGCATAATTTCGCATTATTTGCACAGCCGAACGCAAATAAAAATAACTGAATTTCATGGTTTTGAATTTGTGCACATATATATGCAGAAAATTGGAATTTGTGCATAATATTATGCATTTAACTGCATTTTTCGCTGTTTTTTCTTGTTTGATTTTATTTTTTTATATGTTTATGATTTTTTTAAACTAAATTAATGGTCGAATGAATAATTTATTTAAATAATAATTTTCGTATTTTTTTACTTTTTTTTTCATTTATTTCACAACTTTGAAAAATAGGGACCTAATTTATAATAAGTTAATCACTGGATGTGAGCCTAATTAAGTTTGCTTTTAGGGACCTGAGCCTTATTTTCACTTAAATTTAAACGCCTTAAAAATAGACATTTTTCAAACAGTCTCTGAATTCGATAAAAATAATTTCGTTGGGTTCGTATCGTCAAAACAAAGCTAAAAATGATTTTTCGGTAATTTTTAGAATTAATATATAATTATAATTGATTTTTTTAGTGTAAACGGATAATTTTTGACTTTAAAAATTCATTAAAAATTCATACGAGCTCAGAATTGAACGAATTTAATTTTCCTAGGTCCGCAGCGTCAAAACATTGCTAAATATATTTTTTGGGAATTTTTGAAGTTAATTTGTGGCCTCGGTGAATTTTCATGTACGGTAGAAATTAAATTATTTATTTAATATTATATTTTTAAATTAAAACCGAAAAAAAATATATAGACATCAGAATTGGAGCCCGGGACATAGCCCATCGCGTTCAGAAGGCCTCAAAACGTTATGATCGACAGTAAGTAGGCCCAAATCGGAGAAAGTCCGAAAATCCACCTTTTTAGCACAAATTTCGAGATTTATTAATAAAATAATATTTAATTTCGGGCTGAAACCCTAATGGAGCAGCCGCCGCCCAGATTTTAATGGCTGAAATCATCCGATTTTTAAATGCTTAGATCTCTCAATCCGTTCAACGAAAATCGACGTATGATATACCAAATCGAAGAGAATTCAGAGAGCTACAAATCTATACGGTCAAGATCGGGTTTTGATTCACGGATTCTGCGAATTCTGACCGATAAGGGTCTGCGGTTTTTGGTAGTTTGCGGGTCCTAGAGATGGCCGAGTTCGACGGGTTTTAGGGTGGTGGTGGCTTGTGGCAAGGCGGTTTGAATAGAGGTGGTTGATCGGTGCTCGGATTGGGGTGCGTTTTGGAGGGTTGAAGGCAGCATATGGGTTTCGGCCGACGGGTATAGGTGAGGAAGAAGAACCCATTACTTTTTAATTTAATATTATTTTAATATTTTAATATTTTAATTTTCCAATCTTTAAAAATACATAACTCTCTCATACGAGGTCCGTTTTAAGAACCGTTTGTTGCGTTGGACTCGTCTTTCCGAGAGCTTCGCGACGGCGCAGACCGCAGCTGAAACAAAGATAGTTGATTTTCGGCCAAAATTCAACGTGAGAACTCTATATTTTATTATTTAATTAATTATTTATTATTTTCTTGTGTTAAAAATTATTGGATTATCATGTTAATTCAGATCTGGAATGTATGGGTGATATAAATGGTTGATTGTGGCTTGTGATAGGTTTGTTGTTCATGATTATGATAGATCCGCATTGGAAATAGCATATAGTATTGAATTGTATTCGTGATTAGAGAATAAATCTAAATTTAGATCTAAATCATATTCATTCAGATCTAGTTGTTGTAATTTATTTTATGTTTCTGAAATAAAAAAGGGAATTTGAACAACAAGTAAAAATTTATTTTTATTGATTGATATTACAATAAAGTTTGAACGATAAATAGAACATATTTGATATAGAATTGGAACGATAAATAGAAGCATATTTTTTTATTTGTTGGCATTACCATAGAAATTTATTTTTATTTGTTTTATTTACAATAGGATTTGATCAACGAATAAAATGTATTTTTATTTGTTCACATAAAAAGGAATGGATTAAAAAGAATGTATAATATATATATATATATATTTTTAATGTGATCATATTTTTACGATGAAAATAAAAAGATGACATTTTTGTATTGAAAATAAAAAGATGACATTTTTGTATTGAAAATAAAATGATGACATTTTCACATTGAAAACAAAAAGATGACATTTTCACATTGTAAAATAGAAAGTTGATGCTTTTACATTTGTAAAATATGAAGGAAGATATTTTTGCATTGTAAAATATAAAAGTCGTTATTTTTACATTTTAAAAATAAAAGAGGATACTTTTACATATGAAATTACATTTTATTATGTAATGTAAGAATGAATTTACACCGCATGATAAAAATTAGATTTTTATATGTAATTCAAATATGAATTTACACCGCATGAAGGAAATTACATTTTATTATATAACTTATATATAGATTTACACCGCATATATAAAATTTCATTTTTATATGTACTTGATATATGAATTTACATCGTGTAAAAGAAATTACATTTTTCTATGTAACTTGTATATGAATTAGCACTGTATGATAAAAATTACATTTTCATATGTAATTTAGATATGAATAATAAAGATAGAATTAAAATTACATTTTTATATGTAATTAAAAATGTGAATTTACACTGTATGATAAAAATTGCATTTTTAGATGTAAGTTAAATATGAATTTATGTCGTATGACAGGAATTACATTTTTCTATGTAATTAAAATATGAATTTCCATCGCATGATAAAAATTACATTTTTCTATGTAATTTGAATTGATTTTGTGCCGCATGAGAAAAATTACATTTTTCTATGTAATTTAGATGTGAATTAGAATGGTAAAATAAAAATGACATTTTTCTATGTAATTTATATTTGAGTTATAACGGTATGATAAAGATTACATTTTTCAATGAAATCAGAGTGTGAATTTGTATTGTATTTTAACAATTATATTTCTTTATGTAATTGGGACTTGAATTTACAATGTAAAATAAGACTTACATTTTTATAATGTAATAAAGAGGTAAGATTCACATTAAAATTAAAAATCACATTTTATATGTAATTAGAAAAGAGGACTTGCATTGTAAATTAAAGATTACATTTTTATATGTAATTAAAACATGAATTTACATTGTGCGTTAAATATTACATTTTTATATGTAATGTCTATAGGAAAGTATACCGTATGACAAAATTTCATTTTTCTATGGAATTAAAGGATGCAATTTCATTGTATGATAGAATTTGCATTTTTCTTATATATATATGTAACATAAAATGAGAATGAGCATTAGAAATAAATTTATTTATTTTATATGTAATTTAGATGTAGAAAAGTGACATTGTAATTAAAAAATATATTTTTACAATGTAAATTAGATGTAGTGTTTGCATTGTAATTAAAAATCATGTTTTCACAATGTGAATTAAGAGTAGAGTTTGCATTGTCATTAGAAATTATATTTTTATATGTAATTTAAGGATCTTAAGTGTATCAAAATTTACATTTTCCATGTAAGTAAAAGAATGAAGTTAGGATGCGGTAATAGTATTTTCATTTTCAAATGAATTAAAAAATTTGGTGAGTGTCGGTAGTTTTGTAGAGCGTTGTTTTAATCAAACGACGTTATTACGATTCAATGATTATATATATAATCAAAATTGAACGAATAGGGCATGGTAGTTCGCGTTTTGAAATCGTACTTTTAAACGACTATACAAGAAGATCCGACCGTCGGATTTTCTTGAAACTGAAACCGTTAGGACCGGCTTGGAAAAATCTTTCCAACGATATATATTACGTTAAGATCCAACGGTTAGATTCTGAGAAATGTAAAAATAAAAATTGGTTGAATGCAGCGCCATAGTCGCCCATGGACTTAAGGCGTCGTTATATAAAAATTTAATTATTTTAAATAATTAAAATACGAATGAATCGTTAATAAAAATAATTATTAATGTGTACGAAGGATTTTCAATATATATATATATATACGAGGATTATTTGGAAAGTCCGAGTTTATCTCATTCCAAATAATTAAACGATGTTTAAAAATCCAAGATTGGAAGACGGCGATTGAAGACCGTCAAATCTCCACATCGAATGGACGATGATGACTGTTGCCTTAGAATGGCTCGCTACCATGATAAGGTAATAGTAGGAGTTGCCCAGACGTAGTGTTGATTTGTACGGATTTGGCTTTCGCTCAGATCCAGAGCATAAGCTTATATATGGATTGTGTGTCTGACATCGTACTCCATTATATATCATGTTATTAATCTTCTGTCGAATGTATGGATGTTTGGTGGCGGAGAATTTATTCTCTTGCTTAACACCCGTTCATATATTTCGGCAAAGGGTTGGTAGTGTGATATGGAGTGATGATGTGGCATGCTAAGATGCATAAGATCAAGGCTTTGTTGAAAAGCAGGCCTTGTGGGACGATCAAAGCATAGTCTGTTTAGGCATAGCTTTGTGTTAGTGTGACTTCGCGAGCCTCACACACCGGCGGAGTATAAAACGGGAGAAGGGAACGTAGGGAGAGCAGCACGTTTCTTTTTAGCTAGAGTGGTGTCAGTGACCTACCAGCCCTGACATTTTACTTATGTGGATGATGGAATGAGGCGCCTCGGATAGGTCCTATAGGACTGAGAAACGTGTGTTCAGGAATAACTAATCCGCAACTCGTATGGCGGACCGACCCTGCAGCTTTCCAAGTGTTCACTGCGGGGGATCCTGAGACATTAGCTAGAGTGTCTCGAATCGGTAGGAGCTCCTCCCTAGCCTTGACTCATGATGGAAACTCAATTTCCAATACGCCTCATTCGGTTTTGATTGTATTACTAGTACGGAGGCATAGCATATGGTACCTATGCTTCCTAGGATTGATACATTATGATTGAAATTGTTTTTAAAACATATACACACTAATAATAATATCAAATTCGTTTTTAACATATCAAACATGTTTAATCACCATAAGGTAAAACTCTATCCTCTGGTGTGCGTTGCATTGTGTGATGGGACCTGAGTCTTATGGTGATTTCATTTTTCTAAAAAGCATTGCGTTGTTTTACGATTTACTTCAAGTTATGCACGATAATCCATTGGAATAAAACCCGTTCCGCATTAGTGGCGTGGTCCATGGATTTGCCTTATTACTATTAGTTAAATTAGTTAAGAATTCTCACACCAGTCCCACGACTGACCCGTTGTTTGTTTCCACCTTTGCAAACTCGGGTGCCCTCTTTTCCACACGGGCAGTCGAGTAGTTTGTCTACAGGTTTATCTCGAGCAGGATTCTGGATTGAAGCTTAAAGGTGTGTCCAGAGCATAGTTGTCTTCCGCTGTATCTATTTTATTTCCGCTGCACTGTATTAAATTTATTGTTAAATTTTCTTCCGCTGTATTTTAATTTCGATGTACTCTGATATATTCTGTACTTTGATGTTATATTACCATGATGTAATAAAAGTCTGCTGTTGTTGTTCTGATGTATTGTATTCCCAAAGTTAACGTATGCGGATTTTGAACGGTCTTGGTTGATTTTCCGATCGATTAAGGTCGGGCAAAATGCGTGTCGTTACACCTAACACGGCTTTCTTTTATAAATATGTGTAAAGCCCGGACTGTGTTCCATCGGGAACCTCAGGTATTTGGGCACTTATGCTACAATAGTAGAGGTTTATTTGCTTTCATAGCGTAGCCTACTACGCTTTCCTAGTGTAGCCTACTATGCGTTCGTGGTGTAACGTTGGAGACTTAGTATGCCTTCGTAGCATAATTCAGTGTGCTTTCGTAGTGTAGAGATGGTCCGTGGTCATTTGTCGTACGAGGGATTGACATCATTGGAAGCCTTCCAATCGCTACAGGTGGCTCCAAGTACGCAATCGTGGGCACGGATTACTTTATGAAGTTCGTAGAGGCCGAACAATTAACCATGACCTCAACAAAGCGAGTGATCAATTTCATCGTCAGAAATATTATATGCCGATTTGGAGTTCGAAGAACCATCGTAACCGACAATGGGACACAGTTTGATAGCGCGGAATTCTGAAATTTCTGTCAATGGTAACGCGTTGAGAAGAGATACACCGCTGTGGCACATCCGCAATCGAATGGGCAAGTAGAAGCCGTGAATAAGATCATTAAGTCCATTATAAAAAATGATTGAAGCATGCAATGGCAATGTGGGTTGATGAATTACCCTTGGCTCTGTGGGCATATCGGACAACGTACAAGATAACGACAGGCCATATTCCATTCTCACTGTCATATGGCTCGGAAGCAGTCATCCCAGATCAACCTACATAGCCATTGCCTGCTCCAATCATTTTTTTATAATGGACTTAATGATCTTATTCACAGCTTCTACTTGCCCATTCGATTGCGGATGTGCCACAGCTGTGTATCTCTTCTCAACGCGTTACCATTGACAGAAATTTCAGAATTTAGCGTTGTCAAACTGTGTCCCATTGTCCGTTACAATGGTTCTTGGAACTCCAAATCGGCATATAATATTTCTGATGATGAAATTGATCACTCACTCTGTTGTGGTTATGGTTTAAAATGATGGGGATCGCTCGAGGAAGGTACTATGGGAAGCATCTTGATATAATGGGCTTACAGCTACATATATATTATTTATTAGGTTAATCTATAGAGGAGTAGATAGGTACGATTTTATGCAGAAAAATCGAAATTATATTATGAGATAAACAAGAATAACTTAATAAGTATGAATCGATGGTAGAAAAATGTACGTAATATTATTTGTAGAAAGTATAATTTGCACATTCACTAAAAAAAATTATTTTGACCCCTCCTCATAACAAACCCGCAAGTTAGACAAGTGACTGAGATTTTGCAGCTTAGAGATAGATACTTGTTAGATAATGTCATTATATTGATAAGTTTTTACCTACTATTATATTTTTTGTCATTATATTTTAGAAAGTATAATTTCATTCACCAGAACTTTTATTCTGACCCATCCTCATTACAAACCCGCAGGTTAGACAAGTGATTGAGATTCTGCAGCTTAGAGACACTTGTTAGATAGTGTCATTATATTGGTAAGTTTTTACCTACTATTATATTTTTATTCCCTTCCACTGTGAGATATCTACTATGAGCTCTAATATACTTATTTTTGACTTTCTGCAGGATACCAGATTTCGATAGATTTGGATTTTTTGCAAAAAAATTTGGGTCTGTCAAAATTCGGATTGTCACAGCGCTATTATTTTGAATCTTCTGCGTGACACATCAAATTTTAAACTAAATAATCTCTGAATGGCATAATTCCAATCTAACCATCCGTATTCAGAGTTTATCACATATACGTACATGCTTTAAATGGCTCAATTCCAATCTAACCGTATGTATATGGAGTTTATCACATATACGCACATGCTTTAAACTAAATCAACTAGCCTTGAACTATACAAAATTAAATATCGTTTTTGGTATTTCCAAAAACAACATAAACTCAATTATGCTCATACACACTGAATGTACCAAAACAAGCCTAAAAGCACTAAAATATTCAACAAATATGCAAACTACTCTATTATCACACAAACTATAAACTTGCAATACTTAGGTCAGTAACAATAATTAGACTTCAATAAACTAAACAACAAATATAATAAGGCAATACGAACATGTAAATTAACAAACTAATAATAAATTAACAAATTTAATTAAATAGTGTTTAAGATTAATACCTATTTGAGAGGAGATTAGAAGTTTACAGAGGAAGAGAGGCAGATTTTGTAAAATCCCGGAATTTTAACAATAAATAAATCAGTTATTTGATTAGATTTTTCTAAAATAGGAATTTTTGCAAACAATGGAATTTGACCATGAAACTTTCACTATTGCATTCGCCACGAAATTCTAGTTAACTTCATGTTTAGAGTTTTACCAATGGAGTCGGACGAAAATAATAAATCAGAATATATATAATATTTATTACTATTTATAACCTGCCTTCGCTAGGTGTTCTCGCCTAAGGGCGGTTGAAACCATTGGATGGGGCGGTCGACCGCTTCTGGCGAATTCAGCCTAGTGGCGACTATAATATATAAAATGCATGAACAGATGTTTATTAATTTAAATCTAATACTTCGGGGCAACAGCAATCTCTGTAAATAGAGAGTTAGGCCCCCATTCTTTTCCATATTTCTAAGAGAGACAACGAAGCTCTGTTATTTCCCTTTCTCCTCGAACAAATTCTATAACAAAATTATGTTCATATACAATCAAAATCAAATGTAAACAATATAGATCTGAAAGGGATAATCATATTCAAGTGGAAAAGAATATGGATTTGCATTTAGGTTCTACTTCATAAAATTTATCCCCTCTTTTCTTATTTTCTTGCAAATCTATAAATCTGAAAGTATCATCTTTTATGAATAACTATAGATTTATAAGAATTTAGGAATTGTAGGCCTAAAAGATTATTCTTCTTCAGATTTGGATGTTTTCAGGTGAGTGAAAAGTTTACATTACAAAATGTACAATAGTCGGATTAAATTTGGAGTATATGCCTAAGTGTTCAGTAAATCTGTTGTAGTTTTTATCAGATCTGAAGAATAATTATGGTTTTGAATAATATTATTATTTTGTAGTCTTTTTAGACTGTTCATATCATTGTCTACAATTGTGTTTAGAATATTAAGATCCTTGTAAACACCTTATATCCAAAAATCAGTCCCATAAATCATTGTTAAGATGTAGTTTTATTCCAGATCTGTTGTCTTGGTGTAAGTTTTATAAAAAGATATAAGTTTGTTTGTGATTAGTTTTGTTCGGGTTTTACTTGATTATTGTAAATATACTTTTTTGTTTATTTTCAGCATAAAGACTTTAAAATCAATAAGAAATATGTACCAAAAAAAGGAAAGGATTGTGTAAATTTATGTACAAATAGATATTTATGTATGTTTGTGCATAGTTTACGCCAACTATTCAAGAAACATATATATTATATATTTCTTACGATCTGAAATATGCTTATCCCTCTTTAAAATATTTAGGCAAAATTTACATTAATTACTATTAATAGCCCTTTTATAAGGTTTGGAATCTTATTACAAGATTGGATGCAAAAATGAATGTTTTGGTTGTTAGCTTAAACCAAAACATTTAACCAAATAATAGTAAAAATAAAAAGAATAATAACTATATTAGTTGCGCGAAAACATAAACATATATATATATATATACAATATCCATCCAAATCTACGTAAATAACACAAAACGTATTATCACTATTGCTTGTTATACATGTGTGGTTCAATAATTTCCATTTTATGGAATTACATATGGATATAATCCATATTAACGGAAATATATATTATGATTATTGAAGCAATGAATGTAATTGATTTTCTGTAAATAAGATCATAATGGAATAATAACTATTGTAACCATAGTTGATTAGGGAAAATAAATTGAATTAGGTAGCATGCCTAAATGGTTACAATTTAATGATGATGACTAGGAATCGGAATTCTAACTCCAATTAAGTGAAAAATTAATTTTTATAACAAATAATATATATATATATATATATATATATATGTACAGAAATAAATTTAATTGAAGTAAAATAGAAATGTTTAAGGAGCTACAATAATTAGATTAGAAATAAAAAACGACCTGATGAATTAAGGACAATTATTGGTTTAATTGGTGCCTTAAGGAAAATATGACCATTATGGTCATAAATGACAATAATCCAATTAAACAGAAATAAAAGGAGTAAAAGGGGGATATATGGGTATTAGTTGTCTTTTAAAATACTATGTCCAATAAGGAAACAATTAAATAAATATCCTAAGGCAAGAAGGATATAGTTTTCCTTATTTAATACCAGTTAATCTCGATTTAATGATTAGAAGTTAGAATTGGACTTAGTAAGTTAATGGTGCTAGGTCAGTTACCTTATTCGATAGAAGTCTGCACTTTTCCACCACCAAATATATGTCCAACTGATGTGAGACATCTTGACTATAGGAACTCGTGATGATAGTTAGTTTCATACATAGATTATTTCCGTAAGGAGAAACCAAACGGGAATAACTCAATAACGTGGCCTGCTTTGGGTTTAATGTCTTAAGTGATTAGATCCACCTATAAAAAGGTATTAAGTGATTTCATAGCCCACCTCTTATAAATAAAAGTAATAAAGGTTAATTGGGAACGAGTTTGATAATCTCAATGACTAGTCCGCTTACTATTGGGGTATTAAGTGGCTAGGGTTTGAGGGTCCACCATGGGAATAGGTTTTAATGACCACTAACGGGGTACCATAAGTCAACCAATCCTAAGGATAAAGTACTAAGAGATTAGGAGATTATTCTGATAAGGTCAGCTAGGAAGTAATGAGGGGGTCCACCATAGGGAGGTCTTAAATGGCGTGCCACGTCTACCTATCTGATTGGTTGCCTTATGCGGGGTATGGGTTTATATGCGTGAATGATGGAAACCTTAATTAGTATGACATATAGCTCGTGTCCTCTAATTTATATTAGCGTTAAGTAAACCATAGAAAGGAATTAAGTGACAAATAGTGTGATGAAAACCTATAACTCTTGCACTTAACAAGGGAAATAATGCGCTGAAAGGTGTGTCAGGCAGCTATGGACGATCATCAAGCTAAGATAACACAAGCGGAACCTGTCGTATAACTCATAATGCAAGGATAAATTATAATAGAACATATACAAAAGGCAATAATAATAAAGCATATTTGCACATATTTTAACTTCTATATCATCAAGGAATATCCATAACAGCGTGGGATTACATCATCAAACTCTGTATAAAAGGCCTCACTACAACACTCAAAGAATACATCAAACAGTGGAAAACATCATGATATGTATATTAGAAAGCCAATATGCAAGCCTCCAGCTCATCATCAATTGGTAGCATCGTCTACTAATATCTACTACCTGCTACGTACTACTCGGTCAGCCCATCCACACAATGGATGAATAGCCCAAGGTAATAAGAGGGTAACGTAAAACCTTGAGTTAGACAACAGTCTTAGTGAGCGATAAAACAACTATCTAACATCATCAATAAAGTATATGAGAATAAGAAGATTAATCAACCAATCTATCAGCTCATCAGAGAAGAATTGTAACACCCCGTAATTTGAACATAAAAATTCACAAATTAAAGTATACTTAATTAAGTGAAATGGGTTGCGCAGAGAAATATATATATATATATATAATTGAAAATTAAATAAATAAATATGCAAAAATGTTCAAAACAGCGAATTGGGAGAGGGGAATAACCGAACCGGCCGATTTTTGAGGTCGACCCAAGCCCGTTGGGTCGACTAGGGGTTAGTCCAGGGTGTTTGGCTGTCAACCCGTGGGCCGATTCGCTCAAATGCAGATTTTGCATTTGAATGGTTCTCATGGTTCAGCTTTAATCTAAAGGGCCTAGATGGTTCCTACACTTGACTTCTTCCCCAAGACATGCTTTGATGGCTTGGATTGAATCTAGGGTTAATCTTATGGCTAATACTATCCTAATCCTCTATAAAAAGACCCCTAAACCTAGCCTAAATCACCATTATTCAATCCTACAACTAAACTATGTCAAATTTGTTCCTCTCATGGCCTCCACTCTCATGCTAAAATTCCTAAGCCTATTTCTATGAGAGATTGTGAGTTCATACAAGTGCTTTCAAACTTGTATGAGTGTTCTTAGTTTGCATTCAAGTCAAGTTGCAACATTTCTATTTCAAAGCAAGGATTTCTATTGATTTGGCGCAAGGGTTTTTCAATTAGGGCTTTCATATTTTGGTGCTTGCATAAGGGCTTCGTCTCAATCTTTATAATAAATATTCATTTGTGTCTTCATAGCGTAGTAAGCCCTTTTCTACTTTCTTTTTATTGAACTCTAAAGTTAAATGAATGATGCAAGTTTGGGGTTGATCATTATGATATGCAAGTTTGGTTGATCATTATGATATGCAAGTTTGGTTGATTATTATGATATGCAAGTTTGGTTAATCATTATGCTATGCAAGTTGGTTTAATCATTATGTATGACACATATTGCTATGTTATGCAAGTTAAACTTGATGTTGTGAGCATAAAGCTCCAAGCTTTATATCAAAGGTTGCATTTTGGAAACATGAAAGTTATCATATCCCTTATGATAACTTGCATGTGAGGCTAAATGCGAACTTCTAGCAACTTGTACATGTCATTTATCACCATGTATCACTCATATGCTAAGTTTGGTTTTATGCATGCTTTTGAAGCCTAACAATGCAATATGCAAGTATATGAACATATGTACATCTCATATGCCACCATGATAAACTTGTGGCTTCAACACCTTTTTGTCATGATTATGCTAAGTTCCCTATTTTACCCTTTATGCGTTGTTGTGATTATGTAAACGATGGGATTACGTTGGGGTTGGGTAAAATTATGACATGAACATGATTTTTATAACATAACGTGATATGTTAACTTGTAATTATGTTTTGGAAACATAATGGACATGACACTTAGAAAATATGAGTGTGGCCAACTCGAGGTTGGGATGAGTTTGTAGCATAAATCTACCCGGACCCGCCCGGCTTAACTAGTGGCTACAAACAATAGGACCCAATGTGAGAAGTTGGTCATGTTGTGCTCGAACCCGAGGTTAGACCAAGTTGTGGTGTAAAGCTACCCGGACCCGCCCGGCTTAACTAGTAACCACAACAAAGTCTAATGTGAGAGGTTAAAGCACATTAAGTTAATTAATGCCTCCTGATTAGGGTTAAGTCATGGTCCACTTAATACTTAATCAATTTGGGCTGGATGGGTTAATCGGGGTTAAGTCACGAACCTTGGGTATACTTAACCAATTTAATCCACGTTTGGAACGGGTTAACCACATTTAACCCGTTAAGGAAACCCTAGTTGCGTGGTCCTTTTCAGCACTAACCCTCTTGATAGTATCATAAGACCCTAGGACTAGGCTAGGGTGGGGCACGATTACTGGGCTGACATGTAAGCGACCAAAACGACGGCTGAGTAGGTACGCCGGTGTAGGTCCAGGCGGACTATGGTCGTGCACATAGTCCGGAGTTGGAGAATCAGGCACGGGTACCAGTAGATCTAGACTGCGCATACTTGATTCGTGTCTGAGGTTGACACCCTAGGACTTGATACACCCTAGGGTGTACCTAGCGCAGTTTAACTACATTGCATGTTTGGGCCGTATGACACCGACACTTGACGAGTTAGGCTTATAGGGAGCCGATCGACTAGACCGTGTAGTTGGACCTTAATTTAGGTCACCTCATGATGATGGGCCAAGCTTGGGCCAAGGGATCAATTCTTGTTTTTACTTGACATGTTAGAATGCTAGTACACCCGTGGTGCAAAACTTAACCTTAATCATGCGATGACACCTTTATCTATCTTGTTAGTTAATCATCATGCCAGTATGTTGTTATCCTTATGTTCATCTCAGCTTCTCATGCCAGTTAACTTTACTAGTTCATAGACAGATAGTAGTAGGGCTTACCAGTCTTTTTGTCTGACCTGTTTTCTTTCGCCTCTTTTCTTCCGTTCCCCCCCTCTGGTTCTCAGGGTGGGAACATTGGAGCTTAGCTTGGATCTTTACAGCTTGCTTACTGGATTTGCTCATGTACGGTTTTGGACATTGAGCTAGCTATGGTTTATCACTTCATTTTGGGGATAGTACTTTATGTATTTCAGTTTTTCAGTTTATGCTTTTATCTAGACTTTGTTGTTGGAAAATAATGACCAAGTACTTTGTTGTAACATGACTATGGTTTTGAAATGCTAAGTTTTATCCGCTGCTTTACTACTCTGTTTTACTTATATGTTCTGTCTTGTGATATCTGCATGCATGTTTACCTTGTTTAACGCCCCTCCAAAGCTAATGTCCTTGCAAGAGTGGCATTGGCGGAGGTGGGGTGTTACATTTGGTATCAGAGCATAAGGTTTACAAGATTTGAGCAAAAGTGTTTTTGAAACCTACCTTTTGAAAAACTATTTTCAAAACAAATTAAGTATTTTCCAAGAAAAGTCTAGTTATTTTAAAAAGGCTATTCCCCAAAAGCCATAGCATTATCCTTCGTTTCTTCGTTCTGAATCTATCTTTTTCCTTTTTCAGTATGGTCGATCTTAACCTTCCCGAGGGAGTGACCATTCCCGGATGGTTCCGGAGATACTTGGAAGCTAGGGCCAACGATGTGGGCCCAGCAAATACCCCCAATATAACTGAGGTTCCTCCTCCTCTTCCTCCTCCTCAGAACCCGCAAGCAGATTTCGCTAAGATTTGCAAAGACTTTAAGGCGATGGGTGGCAAGAACTTTATTGGGACGGAGACTTTTGTGGAGGCAAGAAATTGGTTGAAAGAAACTGAAGATCTCTTCGCCATCTTTGATGTGCAAGATCATAGAAGGGTTCTATTGGCAGCATGGTTATTGAAAGAAGAAGCTGCTTATTGGTGGGAGGTCACCAATGCTACGAGGCCTATAGAGACTTGGGCCGACTTTAGGACAAGATTTGGGCTTAAGTTTCTATCATCAGCTGAGGCGAATTTGCAATTGGAGAAGTTTATATCTTTGAAGCAAGGAGACATGACAGTGAGGGAGTACGTGAATGAGTTTAACAAGCTCGCCCGATTTGGTTTGGACATGATTAATACTCCCCAGAAGAAGGCTTTGCGCTTTGCACGAGGGTTGAATGAGCCACTACAAGGTTTAGCCCTATCTCATATACCTATGGGGGCCACTTTCGAAGGTCTAGTAGACATGGCATTGCTTCAAGGAGACGATAAGAATGGCAAGAAAAAAGTGAAGGCTAATGAGACCCAAGCCAAGAAGACAGACTCCAAGTGGGGAGGAAATCAGAGCAATCAGAACAACATAAACAACAAGGGCAACAAGGCCAAGGCAAAGGACCCAAGAAAATGCCACTACTGTGGGAATGTAGGGCACATAGTTAAAGACTGTAAGAAAAGGAAGAGGAAGTCGGGCGAGTGCTTTCATTGTGGAGAGACCAGACATTTTAGCAAGGATTGCCCCAAGAAGAAAGGGCAGAATCAGCGTGCAGGACCTTCTGGAGGGCAAGTGCATGCTCTCAACGCCGCTCCAGTTCAGGATCGAGGTAGCATTTCTGTAGAAAGTCTTGTTTATATTTCTGATTATCCTGTTCGCACCTTATTTGATTTTGGCGCATCGCATAGTTTTATTTCTTCTGACATTGTTGAAAGTTTGCACCTAAGTACTAGCTTAGTTGAGGATCCCGTTTGTGTTTCAAATCCAATTGGGGGTTCCGCCCATCTATCTATGATTTGTGTGGATTTGAAGATTTCTATCTTGACTGTAGAATTCGCGTGTAATGCTTATGTTCTCGGATTCACGGGATATGGGTTAATCTTGGGCATGGATTGGTTGTCCAGTTATGGAGCCATTCTCGATTGTGAACATAGGGTGGTGAGGCTCATGACCCGCCTCGGTAATACCCTAGAAATTTCTTGTAACCCTAGAGGTCCCGTCATGTTATGCTATCTTGAATCTCTCGACTCGTCCATCGATGATCTGCAATCTGTAAGGGTGGTCCGAGACTATCCTGATGTCTTTGAAGAAGTTAAGGGGTTACCCCCTAAACAAGAGATAGATTTCCGCATTTATCTAGTCGATAATGCCAAGCCAGTATCATTGCCCGTTAGGCACATGGCCCCTCGTGAGAGAAGGGAGCTCAGTAAGAAAATCAAGGAGCTACTTGAGAAGGGTTTTATTAGACGAAGCATTTTCGAATGGGGTGCTCCGGTGGTATTTGCTACTAAGGCGGATGGTTCGCTTCGTCTATGTGTTGATTATCGAGAGTTGAACAAGCTGACAAAGAAGAATAGAAACCCATTACCGAGGATTGATGATCTCTTTGACCAGCTTGTAGGTGCTTCTGTTTTCTCTCAGCTCGATCTAGCCACCAGATTCCATCAGCTTAGAGTAGCTGATGATAGCATTGATAAAACTGCGTTTAGGACTCCGGATGGATTCCTTGAATGGCTTGTCATGCCATTCGGATTGACTAATGCACCCGCCTACTTCGTAGACTTGATGAGTAGGGTGTTCAGGGAGTTCCTCAACAAGTTTGTTGTTGTCTTCATGGATGATATTATGATCTTCTCAAAGGACGAGGAAGAACATGCCAGACATCTCAAGGAAGTGATGGATACGCTTAGAGCGCATCAGTTGAAAGCCAAGTTCTCCAAATGTCATTTCTGGAGAAGGGAAGTTCGGTTTCTTGGACATATAGTTTCTAAGCAAGGCATAGCGGTGGATCCCGTGAAAGTGGTTGTGGTTCAAGATTGGAAGACTCCTAGGAATGCGACCGAAGTAAGAAGCTTTCTCGGTTTGGCGGGCTACTATAGGAAGTTCATCAGAGACTTCGCTAAGATTTCAGCCCCTCTCACTAAGTTGACGAAGAAGAACTTAGTATTTGCATGGGACTTGGAGTGTGAGCTTGCTTTTCAAAAGCTCAAAAGAGCCCTTACCTCAGGTCCAGTTTTGGCATTACCCGATAGTGGTAAGATGTTTACCGTGTACACAGATGCATGTGGCACGGGGTTAGGAGCTGTTCTGATGCAAGAGGGAAGAGTGATATGTTATGGGGGTAGGCAACTTAAAGTTCATGAGAAGAACTATCCCACTCATGATTTGGAGTTAGCGGCGATCGTCTTTGCACTCAAATCCTGGCGCCACTATCTTCTAGGCGAAAGGTTTGAGTTGTATACTGATCACAAGTCACTCAAATACCTCTTCTCGCAAAAAGATCCGAATCTAAGGCAGCAAAGGTGGATGGAATTTTTGGCATCTTATGACTTCGAGATAGCTTATACCCCTGGCAAGGGTAATGTTGTGGCGGATGCACTAAGCAGAAGGAGATTGACTTTAAGCCCCTTGTTCATTGAGATGAAGAACTTGGAATTCTTGGCAACCTTTGACTTCACGACGGCTGTTGAGTTGATGACGGGTTCATTAGCATCCCTTGAGCTTAGACCCACACTTCTTGATCAAGTTGGGGCTTAGTAGAGGGAAGATCCACAGATAGTCGAAGTTATGGACAAGTTGATTCGGGGTGAGACGTCTAGTCACCTTACCAGATATACTATTGATGATAAAGGATGGCTAAGGCGTGATGGGAGATTATGTGTTCCTCGGGTGGGAGATTTGGTCCATAGAGTTCTTGAAGAAGCGCATCACTCGAAGATGACTATACATCCGGGAGGAGGTAAGATGTATAGAGATATGAGGCGCAGTTTCTTTTGGGATGGAATGAAGAAAGATGTGGCAGAGTATGTTTCAAGGTGCATGGTGTGCCAACAAGTGAAGGCCGAGTCAAAGAAACCAGGTGGGCTATTACATCCATTGGAGGTCCCACAATGGAAGTGGGAGAGTATTTCTATGGATTTTGTGGATGGATTGCCTAGGTCAAGGAGAGGGAACACGAGCATATGGGTCATAGTTGACAGACTTACGAAGAGTGCTCACTTCATCCCAGTAAAGAGCAAGAGGACCGCATCAGGGCTGGCGTCTATTTATCTCCGAGAAATAGTGCGGTTGCATGGAGTTCCTTCTAGCATAGTTAGCGATCGTGACCCGATTTTCACTAGCCAATTCTGGAACAGTTTGCAAGAAGCGATGGGTACGCGATTGAATTTGAGTACAGCCTATCACCCCCAGACGGATGGCCAAACCGAAAGGGTGAATAGAGTGCTAGAAGATCTCTTGAGGCTTTGTGTTCTCGACTTCGATGGTACTTGGGAAGACCACCTTCTTCTTGTATAATTTTCTTATAATAATAGCTATCAAGCTAGCATAGGGATGGCACCATTTGAAGCTTTATATGGGAGGCCGTGTAGGTCACCATCTTGTTGGTGGGAGACAACAGATAGACTTATACTTGGGCCCGATATGATACGAGACACATCCGAGAAAGTTGAATTAGTAAGAAGAAGGATGAAAGCGGCCCAAGATAGACAGAAATCCTATGCTGACAAGCGAAGAGCAGATTTGGAATTCGAAGTGGGAGACATGGTTTTCGTGAAGGTTTCTCCTTTGCGAAATGTGGTACGTTTTGGAGCAGCGGGGAAGCTGGCACCAAGGTTCGTAGGATCCTTCCCTATCATAGAGAGAATTGGAAAGATGGCCTATAAGGTGGGATTGCCCAAGAAGCTAGCCGGAGTGCATAATGTCTTTCATGTCTCGCATCTCCGAAAGTGCCTACATGAGTCCGCTGAGGTGGTTGAACCAAGCATTCTTGAAGACATTGAGGTAGAGAAAGAAGCAACCTTGAGAAGAGCTCTGATTCGTATCTTGGGAACAGAGATCAAGAAGCTAAGGAATCGAGAGGTCAAGTTGGTGAAAGTTCAGTGGGGTGAAGCCGACGAAGATGCAACTTGGGAAACCGAGGAGAAGATGCGTGGGCTTTATCCATTTCTTTTTGAGGGTACATTCTCGATCGCTTTTCCTAATTAGCATATCTTTCTTTTTATCCGCGTTTATCTAGTTTATCTTGTTTCGTAGATCTTGTCATGAGAACCTTAGGTAGAAACCCTTGGTTGAAACATGTATTTGAAACATGTTATGCTTGATGGTTGCAAGTGGTTGCAAGTGTTTGCACGTGGATACTCGTGGATGCATGATACACATTAGGCACTAAGATCGGCTCACATACTTTCATGTTGCATATGCATGAGTGCTTATACTTATTCATGGATGAAACTTGTTGAGCTATCACGTGGATGTTGCATATGGATGAATATTATGTGCACTCATGTAGAGATTATAAATTATGTTAGGAATTTGCATACATATGGACTCATTTCACTAACATATTTTGCATTAAGGAGGTTTACTGTATCAGTAACCGCCTGATTTTTGCATTAGATAAGTACATATACACACACCTTTGCATATGATCATACAACATTTAGAATCCTTTAAGGACAATGACTGCACGTGGATGATGTTTTGAGTAGATGGATGATGGATAGTAGGATACGTTCTTCCTAACTTGGAGATTTCGGGGACGAAATCCTTTAAGGAGGGGAGAATGTAACACCCCGTAATTTGAACATAAAAATTCACAAATTAAAGTATACTTAATTAAGTGAAATGGGTTGCGCAGAGAAATATATATATATATATATATATATATATATATATATATATATATATATATATATATATCGATATATATATAATTGAAAATTAAATAAATAAATATGCAATAATGTTCAAAACAACGAATTGGGAGAGGGGAATAACCGAACCGGCCGATTTTTGAGGTCGACCCAAGCCCGCTGGGTCGACTAGGGGTTAATCCAGGGTGTTTGGCTGTCAACCCGTGGGCCGATTCGCTCAAATGCAGATTTTGCATTTGAATGGTTCTCATGGTTCAACTTTAATCTAAAGGCCCTAGATGGTTCCTACACTTGACTTCTTCCCCAAGACATGCTTTGATGGCTTGGATTGAATCTAGGGTTAATCCTATGGCTAATACTATCCTAATCCTCTATAAAAAGACCCCTAAACCTAGCCTAAATCACCATTATTCAATCCTACAACTAAACTACGTCAAATTTGTTCCTCTCATGGCCTCCACTCTCATGCTAAAATTCCTAAGCCTATTTCTATGAGAGATTGTGAGTTCATACAAGTGCTTTCAAACTTGTATGAGTGTTCTTAGTTTGCATTTAAGTCAAGTTGCAACATTTCTATTTCAAAGCAAGGATTTTTATTGATTTGGCGCAAGGGTTTTTCAATTGGGGCTTTCATATTTTGGTGCTTGCATAAGGGCTTCGTCTCAATCTTTATAATAAATATTCATTTATGTCTTCATTGCGTAGTAAGCCCTTTTCTACTTTCTTTTTATTGAACTCTAAAGTTAAATGAATGATGCAAGTTTGGGGTTGATCATTATGATATGCAAGTTTGGTTGATCATTATGATATGCAAGTTTGGTTGATTATTATGATATGCAAGTTTGGTTAATCATTATGCTATGCAAGTTGGTTTAATCATTATGTATGACACATATTGCTATGTTATGCAAGTTAAACTTGATGTTGTGAGCATAAAGCTCCAAGCTTTATACCAAAGGTTGCATTTGGCAACATGAAAGTTATCATATCCCTTATGATAACTTGCATGTGAGGCTAAATGCGAACTTCTAGCAACTTGTACATGTCATTTATCACCATGTATCACTCATATGCTAAATTTGGTTTTATGCATGCTTTTGAAGCCTAACAATGCAATATGCAAGTATATGAACATATGTACATCTCATATGCCACCATGATAAACTTGTGGCTTCAACACCTTTTTGTCATGATTATGCCAAGTTCCCTATTTTACCCTTTATGCGTTGTTGCGATTATGTAAACGATGGGATTACGTTGGGGTTGGGTAAAATTATGACATGAACATGATTTTTATAACATAACGTGATATGTTAACTTGTAATTATGTTTTGGAAACATAATGGACATGACACTTAGAAAATATGAGTGTGGCCAACTCGAGGTTGGGTTGAGTTTGTAGCATAAATCTACCCGGACCCGCCCGGCTTAACTAGTGGATACAAACAATAGGACCCAATGTGAGAAGTTGGTCATGTTGTGCTCGAACCCGAGGTTAGACCAAGTTGTGGTGTAAAGCTACCCGGACCCGCCCGGCTTAACTAGTAACCACAACAAAGTCTAATGTGAGAGGTTAAAGCACATTAAGTTAATTAATGCCTCCTGATTAGGGTTAAGTCATGGTCCACTTAATACTTAATCAATTTGGGCTGGATGGGTTAATCGGGGTTAAGTCACAAACCTTGGGTATACTTAACCAATTTAATCCACGTTTGGAACGGGTTAACCACATTTAACCCGTTAAGGAAACCCTAGTTATGTGGTCCTTTTCAGCAGTATCCCTCTTGATAGTATCATAAGACCCTAGGACTAGGCTAGGGTGGGGCACGATTACTGGGCTGACATGTAAGCGACCAAAACGACGGCTGAGTAGGTACGCCGGTGTAGGTCCAGGCGGACTATGGTCGTGCACATAGTCCGGAGTTGGAGAATCAGGCTCGGGTACCAGTAGATCTAGACTGCGCATACTTGATTCGTGTCTGAGGTTGACACCCTAGGACTTGATACACCCTAGGGTGTACCTAGCGCAGTTTAACTACATTGCATGTTTGGGTCGTATGACACCGACACTTGACGAGTTAGGCTTATAGGCAGCCGATCGACTAGACCGTGTAGTTGGACCTTAATTTAGGTCACCTCATGATGATGGGCCAAGCTTGGGCCAAGGGATCAATTCTTGTTTTTACTTGATATGTTAGAATGCTAGTACACCCGTGGTTCAAAACTTAACCTTAATTATGCGATGACACCTTTATCTATCTTGTTAGTTAATCATCATGCCAGTATGTTGTTATCCTTATGTTCATCTCAGCTTCTCATGCCAGTTAACTTTACTAGTTCATAGACAGATAGTAATAGGGCTTACCAGTCTTTTTGACTGACCTGTTTTCTTTCACCTCTTTTCTTCCGTTTCCCCCTCCCCCCTCAGGTTCTCAGGGTGGGAACATTGGAGCTTAGCTTGAATCTTTACAGCTTGCTTACTGGATTTGCTCATGTACGGTTTTGGACATTAAGCTAGCTATGGTTTATCACTTCATTTTGGGGATAGTACTTTATGTATTTCAGTTTTTCAGTTTATGCTTTTATCTAGACTTTGTTGTTGGAAAATAATGACCAAGTACTTTGTTGTAACATGACTATGGTTTTGAAATGCTAAGTTTTATCCGCTACTTTACTATCTTTCCCACATCCGACAGTGATAGCCTTTACAACAAACAATTTGAACCCACAGTACATTCATGGCAATCAGTTATCAAGCGTAGAACATCCTAATCGATATCGATATCTCCCATACACAAGCCCCGAAGGCCTAAACCAAAATTAGATAAGCACCTAATAGATATCTCTTTTGACATCGAATAATCTGCACAAGATGATACAAGCAAACAATCATTTATCCATGACTCTGGCTATCACTTCCAATGCTTCGAAACCATCGTTAATCGTATGACTGGCTAAACACCTTTCCATCAACTGTCAGGGGCTAATGGTAAACCCTAGTTCTAGCAAAAATCCATACTCCATGCGACAAAACGTGTCTAGGCCCGTTGATTCTGGGTTTCTTTAAGCTTCGAAAGGAGGGTTTTCCGTACCTTTGGACATGTTTAATAATTTTTTTTCCTACGGATTTTTACTGAACTTAATCTGATCTTTTCATAAATTCTCGTAATTGGCCTTGGCTGATGAATTTGATGACTATTTCCTCAAGGATTCTGCAGTGATTAGTTTCATGTCCATTCATCATGTGGTAATGGAAATAGGATCCTCTTGTTTTCCTTTCGCATTTGGGCTTTTTCTTTGTGAGTGTCCAATAGTTGAGTTTGTGTTTGGTTAGGAAGTAAATGTTTTCCGTCGAAGTGCCGAGGTAGTATCCTTAGGATAATCCTGGCGTAAGCCTTTTTTCTTGCCACTGGGGTTTAATCCCTTTGTGACCTAGCCTTCTTGTTATACCTATATCTTTGTTCCTTCTTCCCATAATATACTAAGGTTGGGGTGTCACCCTTTCAGACCATTTGTTTGTGACGTGGTCAATATCATTCTTTATTGCTTGTCCAAATACCATTCCTCTCACTTTCTTGTGGAGAGTTCTTCTTAGATGAGAGAAAACGTTAGTATCCTCCGATATAGAACCACTTGGAGGGGGTATTAAGTTTTATCCGATGTAGTAAAAGCTATTATCCCTAGTGTCGGAAGCATATTGTACCTTTTACCTTTTTCTCTCTATTATCCGCAAGGCTTCCATTCTCAGACATTGTTCTTTTGTCACTCTTAGGTCAGTAATTTCTGACTTATTCATTCGGGATCTAGAAGACTCTTGTTGGGACCTTCTACCCATTACTTTTTCTTCTCCAACGCCTCAGTCCAATATGGGACGGAACAACATAAGTAGATATGTGGAAAGGTTAACCAAAAGGATGGAGGTTCATGCCCTTCTTCTAGCGTCGAAATGTTAACGATATTTTTCGTTAACACGAGATAGGTCAATGGAGTGGACCTAAGAAAACAACTAGGTTGTACATCCTTCGTAGGTTTTGGTTAGCTCACCGTCCCTAGGTATCAAGGCCTTGGGGAGAAGGATCAGTAAACCGAACCCTTGATAAAGGATTTGATGGATGGTAGAAAGGAATTCTGCACGAAGTTTGCTGAAAGATCTAAGATCGTTGGGAGGGCTAGGCTTGCAAGAAGAGTTTAAGTACATAGAAAGGGGTGTTTCATCCGGTCTGCCGAAAGGTTTGGACAAGCATTAATGCATTTGTAGGAGACAAACAGTAAATTGCAGCAGCGATAACTAAGAAATAGTGTGATTAACTCATAAGAAAATACTATAAGTATAGATTCGCTCTTTATTAATCTTTGATTTAGGAACATGAGCAGAGTAGAAGAAATCCTCAAACAGATCTCAGTATTAGGGTTTTAGAGAGAAAGAGTACAAGAACTAGAATGAATGCCCCTCCTCAAATGTG
The DNA here is from genome assembly GCA_030737875.1 of Allium sativum. Classification (NCBI taxonomy): domain Eukaryota; kingdom Viridiplantae; phylum Streptophyta; class Magnoliopsida; order Asparagales; family Amaryllidaceae; genus Allium; species Allium sativum. The sequence continues at coordinate 169,693,371 of CM060924.1, read as the reverse complement.
ACCCCTGGGGTATTATTTATAGGTGATTTGGGGCCCCTTTTGTTGTTGGGCCGTTGTGCTGAAGGTACTTCTATTGGCCGCCTTTCTCTTTTATTTCAGTTGCTTTTGGTCTCGGTTGCTTTGAGGTGCAGATTATAACTTCCGAAGGGAAGGTCCCAGCCAGTTGGGACTTCTTTGAGAGTGATATGAGCTTTTTGATGCAGTAGCTTTCCGGAAGGTATTTGAGCCTCCGGTTGTACGCTCTTGGTTATAAGCTACTGGATGTAGGCTTCTGGTTCTCTTATGAATACTTAGAGGAGCTTGTCCTCAAGATGTATGTAGATAACTGTCAGTTCGGAACCACTGTCGGTTTCTATACTAAATAGGCTAGTATGGATGTCCTGTATCCTTTCTAGGGTTCTAGTTTGCCTTCCGGTGGAGTCACCGGGTATGGCCTGGTCGTCCAGAGGGTTGCTCTAGGTGACCTGCCTATAGTCCTATCAATATGACCTTTCGATGTTTATGCAATAGATGTGTCAGAAGCTGGCTCCTAAGAATATTTATGCACCTTCGACTTGATACTCTTGATGTCTTTATCCCCTGGTTTACCAGTATTAAGCAGGTTAATATCGACAATCCTTCCGCCCTTCCAGGTTTTCGTTAGTGGAGCTTTAGCCTCTTTCTTTCTTAGCTCCTAACTTGGATGACCTTTTGCTATAGAACCCACTGCCGGGTATGCCTTGCCGGAAAGACTGTGTTGGCATTCCATATACTTTGAGCTACTTTCTCTAAGAATGTGTCAGTTTGTGTAGCTTTCGGCTCATTCCTTCGTGCTTGTGTTCACTGGATGCCCCTTCACCATTAGCTGGTTTCAGAGTTAATTTTGGTAGTAACACTTTGCTTCCAGTTGGAATAAAAGGATGGCACTCCAATCTCATCATACCTTGAAAAGAAGAAACAATGATATGAGTGAAACAACAAGGTTCGGTAATGAAAGAGCTAAGTTCCAACAACATGAAAAGAAGTTTACACTAAGACTAACTAAAGGATACTATCTTACCACTTCTATAGAAAATATCTATTTCCTAACCGAACATAAACTCGATTGGCCATCTACGAAGAAGAAGCCCAAGTATAAAAGGAAACTGGGAGAGCCTTACTATCACTATCACATGATGAATGGACATGAAACTAACCACCGCAGAATCCTCGAAGGGATGATCATTAAGTTCCTCAATCAAGATCAATTACAAGAATTTGTAAAAGGATCAAACTAAGTCTAATAAAATCCTTAGGAAAAGGATTATCCACATAACTAAGGGTATGGTAACCCTCTCAAGAACTTGAAGTAACCCACAGTGGGTTAAATCATGAAGGGATAAAAACCCTTGTCACCGCCGAGTTGGCCAGGGCAAGGCACCCCTGGAGGGGGTTGGTGTGTAAGCCTTTCTCCGCGCCCAAAACAGAAAGGCCAGGTTAAAGCATTGAAAGTGTAAGCCTTTGACCCACACCAGAAATGGTCGTGACGGATCATCTAATTATCACGCCTTGCCTCTGCTCGTAGAGGATTACGCCATGCCTCTACTATGAACTAAGCACGTCTACCTCTGCTTATAGAAGAGCATGTCCTAACTCTGCTTATGTTCCGCGTTTCCCGCAGTCATCGCCTACGATGGTCGGGATAAGGTACCCCTTAGAGGGGGTGGAGTGTAAGCCTCTATCATCGCCTACGATGGCCAGGGTAGAGCATCAAAAGATTAAGCCTTAATTCCGCGCCTACAATGGCCCGGTTTAAGCATCTAAGACCTTATCATCGTCTATAATGGTCAGGATTAGACGCCTCCCAAAGGGAGGTCGGGTAAGTCCTTAGGCCCCTCTTGTGGGTAAGCTGGCCAAGCGCACCGGACGCACAGGGCCAGGGAGTGGCCAACAAAGCACATATATCCTCTTCTTTGACAATAAAAAGCCCAAAGAGTGACTCAAGAAGCACGTACATCTTCTGCTTCATAAATCGAACCCAAAAAGGGAAACAAAACTGATTATCATAAATGGGTTTCTGGTCTTCTATTAAATACCCGAATCTGGGTTAATTCGGGATTCCTATTATTACCAGAAAAGGGTTTCTGGTCCTCTATTAAATACCCGACTCGGGATCAGTTTAGGATTTCTATTAAATACCTGAATCTGGGTTAGTTCGGAATTTCTATTAAATACTTAAATCTGGGTTAGTTCGGGATTTCTATTAAATACCGGAAGTGGGTTTCTGGTTCTCTATTAAGTGACCCCGAACATGGGTTAAATCTGGACTTCTATTATCATCAAAGGAAAATTCCCGGACTTCATTAAAAAATTCCAATCCGGAATATGGACCAAGGCTTCCAGACATCGCCATAAGAAGTGCTCTGGCCATTTCTTCTTAATGCCCTAATTTGGGTTACGAAGACTTAAATTTTCACCTCAAGAAGGGGATCAACAAAACTTTGAGGAAAATCTGGAGTCTACTATTAAAAAGGATTCTTGAATAAAGATAGTACTCTAACGTCTTACTTAGGGAGATTTCTAACCTCTTATGTACATATTATTATTAATTTTATTCAATACAAACAAAAATAACATGATAAGTAACACACATAATTTGCATGTTTATTTACATGGACCGCATCATTGACTATTTAAATATGGATACAAATATATTACAATTACAAACACAAGTATCCTTTTCCCCTTCCTTCTATGATAAAGGAGGATTGATAGCATGGTAGATCGCAATACTTAAAAGATCGTTAAACTTGTGCACCTTTCTACTAGTCTCACTAAAGTCGTCAGAGTGTTTGATTTTAAACCTCAAAGCTCTATCAAAAGCTCTACACATAACCCTTAGAGATTTATTATCTTTCTCCAACTCGAAGATGTTCACACGTATATCATGCTTTTCCTCTTGTAAATGCCTGTTTTAATCAACATACCGGTTATTATCTTTCTCCAACTCAAAGCTAGCGACCCATCCAAAAACGACCAGACTCCAGATCTGACTAATCTACCTCAGATCCTGACCAAATCATCACTAAACAACCACATCAATGCAAATAACTCATCCAAATCATCAATTCAACCGTCAACACTTTAAGAAATCATCCACGACATTAAGATGACAATTATTCACCAACAAACATATAGGATTCCCCAAATCATGATAAATCAATGAATAAACAAAATAATGGTTCTAAACCTGCATAAACATATGAATTAACATAAGAATTACCGATTTAAGTTGCTAGATTAGATCCTATGGTGATTCAAATGAAAATATAATTACCATGATGTATTTCTCTGTGAAAACAACTTAAAATGATGAAAATAAGATTAAACAACCCACATATTTGATTGAATCCGTGTGAGAGATGCTTATCACTCACCAAATCTTCGAAATCACTTGAAAATACTAAATTTTCAATCCGTACAGTGAAGAATTATCTTCAAACCTCTGAATTGTATGCAATCTCTGTTAGCTTGATGTAGATCTTGCTTTGTTTAATGTAGATCTTACCTTCACAAGTAGATCTAGAATTTTAGTGGTGGAAAGGTGAATTTGATTGAGCAAGGAGGATCACGAGCTCAACCAAATGAGAGAATGAAGAAAAGTAACCCTCTCTTTATCCCTCTAACTACATATTTATAGCCTCCACCTTCCCACTAATGGGCTACACCAAATCATCCCATTAATGACTAGCAAAACCTGCACAAAAAACGTGTATCACTAAAACAGAGATTTCTCCCAAACCGCTGAACCAATCTTTAGTGTGACCACTCTTGGAATTGGTAACACCATTTTCTTTTAAATGAAATTGATCTCAGCACCTGATTATATCCTAGTCAAAAGTTATTCCCTGTAAAAAACTGATAGGGGAAAAATGATCACAAATAAAATTGGTAAAAATTATGGACATGTCCTACATCTCTATAAACAACATACCAAAATATGAGAATGATCCGACCCTCAGGGAGAAAATAAAAATATTTTATGATCATCCAGTACATAAAATGCGGGCTGTTACATTCTCCCCCTTTAGGAATTCACCCCCCCCCCCCCCAAAATTCCAAGCAAACACAAGTAATCAAAACAATTTTGCATGTTATCATCCATGAGCAGTCAATTTATCATCAAACTAGCATCCATCAAGCCAAGCATCCATAGCCTTATCCTAGCACGTAGAATTCTAACAACGATAGCATAAGCTACAATGATGTAAGGTGACACGACATCAATGGGTTATACCAACAAAGATTTCTGGATGGGTCATCTTCATACTATTTTCAGTCTCCCACGTACAATCGTCATCATCCTCACTCCATTGTACCTTGACTAACTTAATTGTCCTCCTCGTAAGTTGTTTCGTGTTATTCCCCACAACGCGAAGCGGTTTAAGATGTCTCGTAACTACGGTCTAGACCTCTAGGTCTTCGTACTGTTGTGGAGATACCACTGCACTATAATCATGCACACACTTTCATAGAAATGACACATGGAAAACATTATGCACACTCGACATCTTCTCGGGAAACTCCAATCTATATGCGAGCTTTCCAATCTGCTCGACACTCGAAAACGGTCCAACAAACCTTGGAGCTAACTTTCCTTTACTTCCGAATCGAACCACATGCTTCAACGATGAAATCTTCATGAAAACCATGTCACCCACGTCGAACTCCAAATATTTTTGATGCTTATCGGCGTAGCTCTTCTGACGATCTTGGGTTGCTTTCATTCGTTGCCGAACGATCTTGATACAATCTGATGTTTCTCTAATCATTTCAAGTCCAAGCATCAGCTTATCTCCAAATTCTAACCAACATTTCGGAGAATTACACAATCCACCATACAACGCCTCGCATGGTGGCAACCCAATGCTTAACTGCTAACTATTATTATACGCAAACTCAACTAAATGTAGATTGTCTTCCCATGATCCTCCGAAGTCCAATACACAAGCCCTTAGGATATCTTCCAAAACTCGGCTAACCCTGTCGATGTGACCGTCAGTTTTCGGATGATAAGTCGTACTCAAACACAACTCGGTTCGCAAAGTTTCTTGCAAACTCTTCCAAAATCCTTGTGAACAATGGATCATGATCATTCACTATGCTCTTCGGGATATCATGGAATTGAACTAGCCATTTAATATAAAGCTCAATCAACTTTCATGTTGTCGTAGTTGACTTGACACGAATAAACCTTGCACTTTTGGTCAAGCAATCGATTATGAACAAAATTCCTTCGTTTCCTGCCTTGGTCCTAGGTATTACACAAATAATATCCATTGATATCCGTTCCCACTTCCACGTAGGAACTTCCAATTGCTGAAGCAATCCATTCGGTTTCTTCTGTTCATCTTTCATTAATTGATAGTTCATACACTTGGAAATAAACTTTCCAACATCCCTTTTCATCCCCTCCTAGTAGTAGGCTCACTTCATGTCCCGACACATCTTATTACCACCAGGGTGTATCGTCAACTTTGAGTGATGAAATTACCTCAGAATCTCATATATCAATCCATCGATATAAGGAATAACCAATCGTCCTTTCTTTCGAAGCCAACCCTCTCGATTGACCTCAAATTCTTATTATCTGGTTCCAACTTCTGGATAATCTCGACAAGCTTTGCATCATGCTTTTGACTCTCGCCAATCTTTTTGATGGCAGTAGGTCATATTGATAAGCTTGCCAACATTTCAGGTTCCAACTCACACCGTGGCCTGAATTAAATCCTGTCAAGTACTCGAGGTGCTTCCATCCTGAAAACATCATTCCCAAACTTGCGTATCTTCAACTCAAAGCATCCGCCACTACGTTACCTTTCCCAGGAGTATAGGGTATACCAAAATCATATAATGCCAGAAACTCTAACCATCGTTGCTGCCGAAGATTTAAATCCTTTTAGAAGAAAAGATACTTCAACGACTTGTGATACGTAAACAATTCGAATCGAACTCCCAACAGACAATGTCTCCACATATTCAGAGCAAACACGATCGCCGCCAACTCCAAATCATGAGTTGGATAACTCCTCTCATGCGGCTTCAGCTGTCCACTTGCATAGGACACAATTTTAACCTTCTACATCAGCACTTCTCCAAGTCCAGTACAACACGCATTGATGTATACCACCATATCTTCATCCCCACTCGGAATCGGCCAAATAGGAGCACTCGTTAGTCTATCTTTCTGGATTCCAAAAGATTGCTCACACTTTACATCCCAGGCGAACGCTTTGCTCTTCTTTGTCAGTTAAGTTAATGGTGTAGCTATCTTCGAGAAATCCTTTATAAAACGACGATAATATCCCGCCAACCCAACGAAATTCCGAACATCCATTGCATTCTTAGGTCTATTCCAGTCCTGTAGTGATGCCACTTTAGCGGGGTCAACCACTATCCCATTTCTAGAAACAACATGACCGAAGAACCTCACTTCGCTCTTCTAGAAGTGGAACTTCAAAAACTTAGCTCTTAGTTGATGATTTCGCAAGATTTTCAAAACAGCTCGCAAGTGTTTGACGGTCGCCCCGCACCATCAGACATTTCCCCTAAATGTGTTGTGTCAATGTCCGACTAGCACGAGATGATCGCCAAAAGAGGGTTGAAACGATGAATCATCAAGAACCTGTAGTATATCTCATAGCGCATGGAATAAAATTTGATAATAACGTACCTGATATAAAGCAGGCGAGACAATGCATAAGCTAAATACTAAACCATATCCATCAAAGTAGCGGAATCCCAAAATACATCTTATGATCCAAACCAATATTACAACTTCAAAATACTATCTCTAAAAAGGAAATAAAAGAGGTACACTACTAATTCCCAAGTAGTGACCAGCAACAACACAGGGAGAATATATGTATATAGTACGTGGAAGCCTCCTGCTTGTCTCCGTACAGCTACTCGTGCATAACCAACTAACCTGTCTCTAGTCTGCTCGTTTAGGAGCACCCAGAGTAATAAGAAGAGACATAAAACTCTGGGTCATACGAAAGTCTGGCATGAGCGGTAGCAATCTATACCACTAAATAGAGCAATAACAGGTATAAGAAATCATACCTGACCTGGACCTGCAACCAAAGAGTTAGCACAACAAGATGTACAATACTCTAAGGTAACACTAACTTATAGTATAAAAATGTGAGTGTGCATGTCATGGTGGTAGCAAACATAGCAAACATCCTCACATCTCTCCCTCGATGCGTAAAGCATACAATATCCACCACTTTGATCACCATATCCATTGGGGCCATCACGGAGTCCAACTTTGTATAACTATCGCTACGACCACTTTGCCTTTTGGGTCCCTGACGGAGTCCAACTCCATACAACCTATGACCCTACTGCACTGGTCCATAGTCAATAACCCTATCGGGTCAACCAGTCCACATAGCCCTGGTCCTGGTTCGTCTACATACCCCCTCTCTCAATGATGAACCAAAGTAATGAATATCGATAACCCCTTTACACATGTCTCGCAGCAAAGCCTAACTCTAGAAGTTAACTCATTGATTTCCATCTGGATCTTGAGAAATAACTTCTCATTTGGACTTCCTTTGCATCTCGGGCTTCGGTCTCCTCCGGTTCGGTTCGGAAAACAGGCCTTCATTTGGTTCGATCTTCTTCTCCTTGTCTGGTTCGTGGTCATCACCCTTGTTCGGGTTGGGTCATTCTCTTCCATTAGGATGGGTCGTGCTATTCCACCGGTCGTGAGCTCCTCTCTAGATCGGGTCGGCTCTGGGTTCCTTCAGGGTCGGGTCGCAATCTCCTCTCCAGGTCGGGTCGGGGTCCTCCATCGGTTCGTGGGTCGAGTCCTCCATCGGTTCGGGTCGGTTCGTGGGTCTTCAGGTGCGAGCGGATCGGGGTCAAGCCTCTTGTCCCGAGCAAGCGGCTCGTGGAGCTCTTCCGGCGAGTGGGTCGGTCCTAGTGAGCGCGAGCCGGTTCGGTTCGGGGAGCCCGATCCAATTTCCTGTACCTCCTTCCAACGAGCTGTTTACGCCACACGACGGCGTTTTCGACAATTCTAAATTTACTAAACAATCACAAAACATATCAAACAATGGTAACAACATATGTGTTCAATCAAAATGATCAAAACATCAATCACATAGGCTATCTTAGATCAAACATACACAAAACCATGATTTTCCCTTTAACCATGTTTAACCATTACTAACAATAAGATTAGCAAACTTAATCCAAATTTATACCAGTGACATAAAATAATATCTTAGAATTTATGCATATTTTTTCATATTTTTCCGAGTCATAATTTCGCTATTTATCACTAATCACTCATAATTAGTGAACAAAAATGCTAGTCACTCACCTTAGCCACAAAATGAATGTTATATCTGAAAATTGTGTTGATTTAGCACGGATTCCTATGTAATGCAGCAGCTCCAACTCTGATTTGGTTTAATCCCACTTGATTTGACGTATATTTGATCAATTAGTGATTAGAAAGCAATATTTAAAGAGGGATTTGGAAGATGGAGGCCATGATTAGGGTTAGAGGAATGTTTGTGATGGCGGGAAAAATAAAAGGGAATGTTTCTCCAAACACTTTCAGCCCTCCTATTACCCCAATCCCGAAATGGGTTATGGGACTAGCTGCTAATCACCCTATTAAGCCCGATTATGCTGTTTTCCATCTTCCAAACTTTATTTCAGCCATATCTACCAAAAGGTAAGTCCGTTTGATTAATGTGACCACTTTACGGAATGGGAAACCATCATTTGAAACCAATGAGAGTGGTTTCAAGTCAAAACTCCTTACCAATCAAAAGTTATAGGCGAAGCAAGATTCGCCAGGGGCAAAACAATCATTTAAAATTTGGCGAAAATCGTGAATTGGGAAATGACCCCAATAGTCATTTCACAAAGTTATATGACCATATGACTTCGTATGAGAATAAAATAAATATTCTACGATCCTCTGATACGTAGAATGCGTGTCATTAAACTCTCCCCCCTTAAGAAATTTCGCCCCCGAAATTCCTTAACCAAGAAAAAATACAATGGTGCCCCCGCATGTCTATCAGCCATTTACAAACAATCAAACATACATAATAACCATTTACAAACAATCAAACATACATAATAACAGAACTAGCCTATCCTAGCATGCGGTTTACTAATAAGTGAGTAACTATATTGCGATTAAAATCTTACCAAGTAAAGAGCTCTGGATATGACTCCCTTATGCTCTCCTCGGTTTCCCAAGTACAGTCATTTCATTACCACCCTACTGGACCTTAACCAGTTTCACCATCTTCCACTGGAGTTGCTTCGTATCGTGTCCAATAATACGAACTGGCCTATGGTTTCCAACTTCCTCGGGTTCTATCTCGACATCATCCAACTGATATAGCAAAATAGTCATATCAGAATCATGCACGAACTTCTTTAACTAAGAAACATGAAATACGTTGTGCACTACCGTCATCTTGTCAGGTAATCCAACTTTATTCGCTAAATTCCCAATTTGTTCGAGAACTAGAAATGGACCAACAAACCTTGGCGATAATTTACCCCTTCTACCAAACCGAATAACACTCTTGAACGGAGAAATCTTGACGAATACCAAGTCACCAACGGAGAATTTCAAATCTCTTTGTCTTTTATCAATATAACTCTTCTGCCAATCTTGGGTAACCTTCATTCGCTGTTGAATAACCTTGATCTTACCTGAAGTTTCTCTTATTACATCTGGTCCAAGCACAAATTTCTCATCGGTTTCAATCCAAAATGATGGTGAGTTGCACGGTCTTCCGTACAAAGTTTCAAATGGAGCCATACCAATACTGGACTAATAACTATTATTATATGCGAACTCAACCAAATGTATATGGTCATCCCGTGAACTCCCAAAATCCAATATACTAGCTCTCAAGAGATCCTCTAATACACGATTCACCCTCTCTGTTTGACCGTCGGTTTGAGGACGGTACGCGGTACTAAAATGTAATTCTGACCCTAAAGCCTCTTGTTAGCTCTTCCAAAACCCACTAGTAAATAATGGATCTTGGTCACTCACAATACCTTTAGGTACTCGATGAAATCTCACTACCCACTTCATATACAGTTCCGCTAACCTTGCACTTTTGGTCAATCGATCCACAGTCACCCAAATACTATCGTGACCCGATCTAGTCCTTGGTAAACCATCAATGAAATCCATCGAGACTTGTTCCCATTTCCATTCGGGGATTTCCAACGGTTGTAACAAACCACTGAGATTCTTTTGCTCGTCATTAATTAACTAGCAGTTCATGCACTTGGATATAAACTTCCCAATGTCTCTCTTTATCCCTTCCCAGTAGTATGTCTGCTTCATGTCTGGATACATTTTGTTAGCATAGGATGTATAGCTAGCTTCAAGTGATGACACTCTCTGAGAACTTCATCTCTCAATCCATTTACGTTGGGTACAACCAGCCACTCATTCTTTCAAAGCCATCCTTCTTGATCAAGTCCATACTTGTTCATTCTCTCGTCATCGATACCCATCTCAACCTTGGAGATGATTTCTAATAGTTTAGGATTGTCCTCTGGCTGGAACCAATCCTCTCAATCAAAGTAGGTCTGATCGTCAAACTTGCTAACATTTCTGGATCCAATTCACACTTAGGTCTGAAATCATATCCCGTTATACTGCAGTTGCTTCCATTCCAGAAACATAGCCCCCAAACTGGCATGTCTCCTACTCAATGCATTAGTTATCGCATTTCGCTTCTCGGGTGTGTATGCGATATTGAAATCATATGAAGCCAATAACTCTAACCATCTCTGCTGACGAAGATTTAAATCCTTTTGTGAGAAAAGATACTTTAAAGACTTATGATCGGTAAACAATTCAAATCTTTCTCCCAAGAGATAGTGTCTCCACATCTTTAACACGAACATGATCGCTGCCAATTCTAAATCATGGGTAGGATGCCTTTTCTCATGCGGTTTCAGTCGCCGACTTGCATAAGCTACAACCCTACCTCCTTGCATGAGTACAACACCTAGTCCGGTACCACAGGCATCCATGTATACCATCATCTCTTCGTTCCCCTTAGGAATAACTAACACTGGCGAACACGTTAACTTCTCCTTTAGACTCTTAAATGCATTCTAACACCTTTCGTCCCAAGCATAAGATTGATTCTTCTTGGTTAACTAAGTTAACGGTGTTGCTATCTTGGAGAAGTCATGAATAAATTTACGATAGTATCCAGCTAACCCCAAGAAACTTCTCACGTCTGTTGCATTCTTGGGCATAGACCAATCTTGCACTGTAACCACCTTCGTAGGGTCTATGGCAATACCATTCTCTGAAACAATATGGCCCAATGACCTCACTTCCCTCCTCCAGAAGTGACACTTAGAAAATTTTGCTTTCAATTAGTGTTTCCTAACCACCTCCATCATTGTCCTCAAATGTTCCTTGTGTTCCTCCTCTGTCCTCCATTAAAGCAAGATATCGTCCACGAACACAAGAAAAAACTTATTTAACTGATCTCCGAAAACCCTATTCATAAGATCCATGAAATTTGCAGGTGCATTAGTAAATCTGAATGGCATGACCAACCACTCATAGAATCCAGACGGCGTCCGAAATGTCGTTTTAGGTATACTCTCAGCTGCTACTCGGAGCTGATGAAATCCTATCGCGAGATCCAACTGGAAAAACACTCTTGCTCCATTCAGTTGATCAAACAAATCATCTATCCATGGAAGAGGATACTTATTCTTCCTAGTCACCTTGTTCAACTCGCGGTAATCCACACATAAGTGAAGGGAACCATCGGCCTTGGAAGCAAATACAACTAGTGCTCCCCACTTGAAAACACTCCTTCGGATAAATCCCTTCTTCAAAATATCGCCTACTTTCACTTCGAGCTCTCGTTGCTGCCATATGACGACGTGGCATCACTACAAGTCTGGCATCTTTCACTAAATAATTCTAAAACTCGATCTCTCGATATGGCGGAAGTCCGGTCACTTCCCCGAAGATTTCCGGATACTCGCCAGCAATAGGCACATTTGATAACTCATTATGTGGGATGTCGAAGGAATTTAAAAAACTAGCTATCACTCCATCACTAGGTAGGCAACCCAATACCACCCTCCGCCCATCATCCGCTCTAATGTCACCGAAGACCCCTCACAATCTACCGCCACCCCATACCTTTGGAGCCAATCGACTCCCAAAATAATGCCAAACCCAGTAAAGCCCAAACAAAGAAATCACAAGCAAACACATATCCATGACTCGATAAGGCCAAATTATGGCAAATCATACAAAGGCTAGTCGAACCACTGATCGGGTTCGTCACAACTAAAGGTGTATCTATAATCTCGGGTTCCAATTCCAACCTATCTACCAGGTCACTAGATACAAAGGAATGGGAAGCCCCGATATCAAACGGTATTCGAATAGGAACATCATAAATAGAAAGCATACCTTGGATAACGACACCCTTTCCCTTCTCCATCACTATTGGGGCATTTAACGAAGAAGAAACAACGTTGATAGCATATGCTTTCACGATCTGCTTCTCCTTAGGAGGTTGTGGGCATTTATCCTTGTGATGTCCCATTTGTCCATAATTGAAGCACTTCCTATCCACTGGCTTTGCTCGAAAATCTCTGGCATAGTGGCCCTTCTTGCCACAACTAAAGCACTCAATATCTTTTTTATTCTTCTTTTTCTGACCATCCTTGGTTTGGTTCTGTTTTCTATTATTCTGAGAATTCTTGTTGCCTTCACCGCTTGCCTGCGGTTTCAGCTCCTCTGCAGATGTAACAGCAACCTCGGTCTTTGGCTTAGGATAAAGGTTGTCCGACCTTAACACCTTTCCCATAATAGATTCAAATGTCTCATCGATATGGTTTATAAGTCTCTCCCCCGAGTACCCATCTAGGCTAGTTATGAAATTCTCATTCTTCTTCTCGGCAATATAGGTAAGAGATAATCCATATGTCGATAAAGTATCGAATTCAGCAATATATTCCGAGACTGCCCTACCATTCTGCTTAAGCTCCAAAAATTCATAAACAGTTCTGATTTCTGAGCAGTTGGAATAAACTTGTCACTGAAGCGAGTCTTAAACTGATTCCAAGTAACTTGATCCTCGGGAGTGGCCGCTTTAATGGCATTCCACCAATTTATTGCCCATCCTTGAAGCTGACGTGATGCTAGTTTCCTCTTCATTGCATCATCAATCCCCAAATCCTCGAAGATGCGCTCACAACTATCCAGCAAATCTTGAACCATCGTAGCTGATTCCATTCCATGGAATGGCTTCCCACCAAGACTAGTATAATCCTTGTTAAGCTTGGCGAAATCGGCTCTAGGCGCCTGAACTACTGCACCTCCACCGTTAGAAGCATTAGGAACTGATCCCTGAGCGTCCCTAAGCATCTCTCGCATGAAGACAGTAAACATCGTCCTTATGTCAGGGGCATTCCCATTGTTGGATCCTGAACCCGTAGTCCTTGTATTTCGGCTCATCGTTCAATCTGTGAAGAGAAAATGATTAACCATCTCCTTAGTGGTGCCCGTGCAGTGCGGTTTCATCCTTAGATAAACTAGTGGTATATATATATAGTTCTTGAAAACCAAAATATCACAAACACGTGCTCTCATATACGTATACTATCTCTCCCTGATATCTTCCCTTAGGTTAAACTACGCAACTTAGGCTCTGAGACCATGTGTGAAGGCCGCCCCGCACCACCAGACATTTCCCTGAAATGCGTTGTGTCAATGTCCGACTAGCATGGGACGATCGCCAAAAGTGGGTTGAAACGATGAACCATCAAGAACCTGTAGTATATCTCACAGCGCATGGAATAAAATATGATAATAACATACTTGATATAAAACAGGCGAGATAATGCATAAGCTGAAAACTAAACCATATCCATCAGAGTAGCTGATCCCAAAATACATCTTATAATCCAAACCATTATTACTACTTTAAATACTATCTCTAAAAAGGAAATAAAGAGGTACACTACTGATGCCCAAGCAGTGACCAACAACAACACAGGGAGAATACATGTATATAGTATGTGGAAGCCTCATGCTTGCCTCCGGACAGCTACTCGTGCATAACCACCTAACCTGTCTCTACTCTGCTCGTTTAGGAGCACCCAGAGTAATAAGAAGAGACATAAAACTCCGGGTCAGACAAAAGTCTGGTATGAGCGATAGCAATTCTATACCACTAAATAGAGCAATAATAGGTATAAGAAATCATACCTGACCTGGACCTACGACCAAAGAGTTAGCACAACAAGATGTATAATACTCTAAGGTAACACTAACATATAGTGTAAAAATGGGGGTGTGCGCGTCATAGTGGTAGCAAACATCAAAAATAGCAATCATCCTCACATCTCTCACTTAGTGCGTAAAGCATACGATATCCACCACTTTGACCACCAGATCCATTGGGGCCATCACGGAGTCCAACTCCGAAAAATTATCGCAACGACCACTTTGCCCTTTGGGGCCCTGACGGAGTCCAACTCCATACAACCTCTGACCCCACTGCACTAGTCCATAGTCAACAACCCTATCGAGTAAACTAGCCCACATAGCCCTAGTCCCGGTTCGTCTACATACCCCCTCTATCAATGATGAACCAAAGTTATGGGTAACCCCTTTGAAAACGTCCGCAGAAAAGACCAACTCTCGAATTTAACTCGCTGGTTCCCATCTGGATCCTGAGCAATAACTTCTCATTTGGATTTCCTTTGCATCTCAGGTTTCAGTCTCCTCCGGTTCGGCTCGGAAAGTAGGCCTCCATTCGGTTCGATCTTCTTCGCCTTGTTTGGTTTGTGGTCATCACCCCGGTTCAGGTCAGGTCGTGCTTTTCTGTCGGGTTGGGTCATGCCCTTCCACCGAGTCGTGAGCTCCTCTCCAGGTCGGGTCGGCTCATGGGTTCCTTCAGGGTCGGGTCGGAAGCTCCTCTCCAGGTCAGGTCGGGGTACTCAATAGGTTCGTGGGTCGAGTCCTCCATCGGTTCGGGTCGGTTCGTGGGTCTTCGAGTGCGAGCGGATCAGGGTCGAGCCTCTTGGCTCGAGCAGGCGACTCGTGGAGCTCTTCAGGCGAGCGGTCGGTCCTGGTGAGCACGATCCTGTTCAGTTCGAGTAGCCCAATCCAGTTTCCTGCACCTCCTTCCAACGAGCTATCCATGCAACACGACGACATTTTTGGCCATTCTAACTTTACTAAAAAAAAAAACATAACAAACTGTGGTAACAATATATGGGTTCAATCAAAAAGATCAAAACATCAATCACATAGGCTGTCTTAGATCAAACATACCCAAAACCATGATTTTCCCCTTAACCATGTTTAACCATTTCCAACAATAGGATTAGAAACTTAATCCAAATTAATCCAAATTTATATTAGTGACATAAAATAATATCTTAGAATTTATGCATATTTTTTCATATTTTTCCGAGTCATAATTTCGCTAATTATCACTAATCACCCCTAATTAGCCATATTTAGTGAATAAACATGCTAGTCACTCACCTTAGCCACAAATGAATGTTAGATCTGAAACTTATATTGATTTGGCACGGATTCCTATGTAATACAGCAGCTCCAACTCTGATTTGGTGTTAATACGACTTGATTTGACATAGATTTGATCAATTACTGATTAGAAAGTAATTAAAGAGAGATTTGGAAGATGGAGGCCATGATTATGGTTAGAGGAATTTTTGTGACGGCTGGAAAAATGAAAGGAAATGTTTCTCTAAACTCTTTCAGCCCTCCCATAATCGTAATCCCGAAATGGGTTATGGGCCTAGCTGCTAATCACCCTATTAAGCCCGATTAAACTGTTTTCCATCTTCCAAACTTTATATCAGCCATATCTCCCAAACAATAAGTCCGTTTGATTAATGTTACCACTCTACGGAATGCGAAACCATCATCCGAATCCAATAGAAGTGGTTTTAGGTCAAAGCTCCTTACCAATCAAAAGTTATAGGCAAAACAACATTCGCCAGTAGCAAAACGGTCATTTAAAAATCGTTAAAAATCGTGAATGTGGGAAATGACCCCAACCGTCATTTCTTAAAGTTACACAACTATATGACTTCGTATGAGAATAAAATAAATATTCTACGCTCCTTTGATACGTAGAATGTGGGTCGTTACAAAGTGCGTCCTATACCCTTCCTTATTCCGGGAGTAAACGAGAATATCATCCACAAACACAAGTGCGAACTTGTTCAAATGATCTCTGAAAACCCTATTCATAAGATCCACAAAATACGCTGGCGAGTTAGTCAACCCGAGTGGCATCACCCACCATCCGAAGAAACCAAATAGTGCCCTAAAAGTTGTCTTCAGCACACTATCCTTTGCCAACCTCAACTAGTGGAATCCTATTGCCACATCCATCTGAAAACCACTTTGCCCTCATGAAGATGATCAAACAAGTCATCAATCCTCGGCAATGGATACTTGTTCGTCTTGGTCACCTTGTTCAGTTCACAGTAATCCACACATAATCTCAACAATCCGTAAGCCTTGGTTGCAAACACAACTGGTGCACCCCATTCAGACACGCTTCTCTGAATGAATCCTTTTCCCAAAAGGTCATGAACTTGCACCTCTAACTTTCGTTGTTCCTTAGGCGCCATCCGCCTAAGAGGCATAATGATAGGTCTAACACCTTCAACCAAATCGATTCTAAACACAATCTCGCGATGCGGCGACAAACCTTTGACCACCTCAAAGACATCTTCAAACTCATTAGTGATCAGCACAGATGATAAGTCTTCCCGTGGAATCACAAGAGAATATAAAAAGCTCACGAAGACACCATCTTTGGGCTTACATTAAATCAAAATCCTTCGCCCTTCCACATCCCCGACTCTCACCACAAGCTTCTCACAGTTCACTTTTTCCGCATACCTCTTGAGTCAATCCATACCCATGATGATCATAAACCTAGTGAAATTTAAAACAAAACAATCACACACAAAGGAGCAACCATGACTCGATAACACTAACCATGACAAAGCATACAAAGGCTGGATGAACCCCCCACTGGATAGTCACAACAAAAGGTCTATCACAAATCTCAGGTTCCAAACCCAAGCGACACATAAGCTCATGACGAACTTCTCATTCTTTTGGTAAGGAGTCCCATGATGAACTTCTCATTCTTTTGGTAAGGAGTCTCAATATATGAATGAACATACTTGGACAAAGCTTCAAAATCAGAAACATAATCCAACACAAGTCGAAAATTCTATTTTAGCTCAAGAAACTTCCTAAACAGAACTAACTTCTAGGCGGTAGAAATAAATTTCGTCTCAAACATGACTCGAAACTGATTCTAAGTGATCTCATCTTCTAGGGTCTCTAGAATGACAGAGTTCCACCAATCCATATCTCTGCCCTGCAGCTGTCTCGATGCAGGCTTCCTCTTAGTCGCATCCTCAATACCCAAGTCTCCAAATATTCGAATGCAAGTATCTAGTCAGCCTTGAATCTCAACTGTCGACTCCGTCCCTTTGAATAACTTTCCCACCAAGAGTAGTGAAGTCCTTACAAAGCTTAGCAAAGTCAACCACCCTTGGTACCTGAACACCAACATCTACCGAGGCTGATCCTGGAGCGGGTACTCTCCTCATGTTCATTGCCAACATAGCTTCGAATATAGCTGGGTAATCTGGTATATGCCATCACCCCCTCCAGGAAAAATATCCTACCTGGATGTATGTCTCGACGATCGATGACTCATTCTAAATCTGAAAAATAGAATGATTAGTCCACTTCCGAGAAAAACAACAATGTAGTCAAGCGCTATTATGCTATACACTAATATATAGTATACATCCATTAGAAATCTACAAATACGTCTCTCATACGTAATTACACCCTTGAACTTTGGCTAAAATCGATAACTAGAGCTCTGATACCAAATGTGATGACCATTCATAACTCCTGCACTTAACAATAGAAATAAAACGCTGAAAGGTGTGCTAGGCAGCCATGGACGATCATCAAGGTAAGATAACACAAGCGGAACCTGTCGTATAACTCAAAGCGCGAGGAAAAATTATAATAGAACATATACAAAAGGCAATAATAGTAAAGCATAATTGCACAGAATTTTAAACTTCCATATCATCAAGGAATATTCATAACATCATTGGATTACATCATCAAACTCTGAAGGCCTCACTACAACACTCAGAAAATACATCAAATAGCGGAAAACATTAAAATATGTATTGTAGAAAACCGGGATGCAAGCCTCCAGCTCGTCATCGATCTGGAGCATCGTCTACTAAGACCTACTACTTGTTACCTATTACTCAATGTGCCCATCCACGGAATGGATGAACATCCCAAGTTAATAAGATGGAAACATAAAATCTTGAGTCAGACAAAAGCCTTAGTGAGCGAATAAACAACTATCTAACATCATCAACAAAGTATATGAGAATTGGCAAATTAATCAACCAATCTACCAGCTCTCATCAAAGAAAAACTAAAACCCGTCTTCCCTACCTCCGACAGTGATAGCCTTTACAACAAACAATTTAAAACCACAGTACATTCATGGCAATCAGTTATCAAGCGTAGACAATCCTAATCGATATCGATATCTCTCGTGCACAAGCCCCGAAGGCCTAAACCAACATCAGACAAGCACCCAACAGATATCTCATTCGATGTTGAATAATCTACACAAACAAACACTCATTTATGACTCTGGCTATCACTGCCAATTCTGTTTCGAAACCATTCGTTAATCGTATGACCGACTAAACACCTTGCCATTGGCTGTCAAGGGCTAATGGTAAACCTCGGTTCTAGAAAAACTGCATATGCCATACGACGAAACGCATCTAGGCCCGTCGAGCTACCCAGGGTAATTGACCAACTAATTCTAGTCTTTTAGGCGTCCTTATTGTACCCCTGCATTGAGTCTGCCAGAACTTACAACAATGATAATCCATCAGCCTTCGATATCTCTAGCCATCCAACCCAATGACTGTTCATAAGCTCAATCCCCTACTAGAGCAAACGTCATCTACGAGCTAACCACCTTGAGTTGTCCTCACATTCGTTGCATTACGACGATCAACGAACACTTTATACCACCTCGAATATTCCTCCTTGAATTCACTTTGAAGCCACGTCCATTACCAAACCAAAAAAATCATCACCTTTGGTCGACATCCAATCCAAAAATAAGACCCGACTCATCATGTCATAAACGATCCGATACATCAGGTCAAAAATGACCTAACAGACCAGGTCAAAAACGACCTAACTGACCAGGTCAAAAACAACCAAACTGACCAGGTCAAAAACGACCAAACTGACCAGGTCAAAAACGAACTAACTGACCAGGTCAAAAACGACCTAACAGACTAAGCTCACTAGATCATGAATGACTTGAAGCCAATGACCCACAAAAGGACGACCCGACCCAACTTCAGACGACTTGACTTCAACTTAGATGCTCCATGACCCATCCATTCTAGACGACCCTACCTTGTTCCAGCGACATGACTCTATGACCCGAGGCTCTTTAACGGCCCGAACTTCATTTCTTGGAGCATAAGCCAACGACCTATCGAAAAATGACCCAACTCCAGATCTGACCAATCTACCTTCAATCTTGACCAAATCATCACCAAACGACCACGTCGATGCAAACAACATATCCATATCATCCAATTCAACCATCAACACTTTATGAAATCATCAATAACACTAAAATGATAATTATTCATTAACAACCATATAGAATTCCTCAAAAAATGATATATCAATGGATAAACAAAACAACGGATCTAAACTTGCATAAACATAAGAATTACTGATTTAAGTTGCTAGATTAGATCTTAGGGTGATTCAAATGAAAATATACTTACCATGATATAGATCTTGGTGAAAACAACTTAAAATGATGAAAATAAGACCAAACAACTCATATACTTGATTGAATCCGTATGAGAGATGCTTATCACTCGCCAAATCTTCAAAATCACTTGAAAATACTAAATTCTCAATTCAGACAGCGAAGAATTATCTTCAAACCTCTCAATTTGATGCAATATCCCTTCACTTGATGTAGATCTAGCTTTGTCTGATGTAGATCTTCCATCTTCACATGTAGATCTAGAATTTTAATGGTGAAATGGCGTATTTGATTGAGCAAGGAGGATCATGAGCTCAACCAAATGAAAGAATGAAGAAAAGTAACCCTCTCTCCATACCTTTAACCCTCTATTTACAGCCTCCACCAGCCCAATAATGGGCAATACCAAATTAGCCCATTAATGATTAGCCAAACCTGTACAAAAAATGTGCAGCAGCACTAGAACAACGATTCTCCCAAATCGCTGAACCAAATCTTTAATGTGACCAATCTATGAAATTGCCAACACAATTTCCTTTCCAATGAAATCGATCTCAGCTCTTGATTCGTTCCCACTCGAAAGTTATTCTCTATAAAAAATCTGACAGGGGCAAAATGGTCATAAATAAAATTAGTAAAAATTATGGACATATCCCACATCCTCATAAACAACATATCAAAATGTGAGAATGATCCAACCCTCAAGGAATAAAATAAAAATATTTTACGATCTTCTGATACGTAAAATGCAAGCTTTTAGAAATAGGTCTGCCTAGGGCCTTAAGTGATTAATGGAATCCACACTTATGTGTCATTTTATAGTGAGGTCTTATGGGGCTAAGTATATATAATTAATTAACTTCTGTATGGTTACTGAATAGTTGAGAGCCCGCCTCTTAGTTTTTGAGAAATTGGTTGAAGGATAGTTTAAGGGTTTCATAATTATGCGTAAAAGTTTTATCTCAGTATTGCGATAGTGTTTAACATTTGGGAATGCTATATTGGGTATGGTAGCTAGAGTCTACATAAGTGTTTACAAGGTTAGGTTAGAATTACTAGTCTTGGTAGTCATATGTCTCTAGTTGAACCAAACGGGATACATCTGTGTATTGTAGAATATGTTATACTCTTTTTGCTCACCATAATTTATTATTTTGACCCTCCTCCTAATTACAATATCCCAAATTATCCCAAGAATCTCTAGTTCTCATAGGTGTTTAAGTTTGGTTTGCAATTCTCGTTTTATTTCATCCTCGGTATTGACGTGGTGATTTACTTTTATATGGTAGTTATCTTAGTTGATACCAATTTATTCTATTTTGTTTCCGTTGTGAGTTATTTTTATCGTGCTCTTATTATGCTCGTGCTTTTTATTTACAAGCACTGAACTTACATGCTTCATGCTTGGATTGGTTTTAGTTTCAATTTTTTTCAAAATTTGAGCTCGAAAAAGTGTGGGTGTTACATTTGATATCAGAGCTTAGGTTAGACGATCACAGGAATTAATTAAATTAGGATTCATATGAGAATGTTTTTTTATTTTCTTTCTGTTTTTCTTCGTCTTTCTTACTCGACTTTAAATTATTTTGACGATAAAATAATCATGGACCTATTTGTTCTCAATTGGTCTTAAGAGACTAAGAGTTGAAATATGTTGAGTTCAAGTTTCTATCCAATTTTGTCTTACCTCATAGTACGTTGGTGATATCATTGTGAAAGGCATGAGGAAGACATATGGTCTTTGGAGATTGGACGAAAATCAAGCTACAACTGAGATAGCCGTGATTTCTAGTTTTGGACTCATTGGTGGTTCAAGTCGATGACCTTTCCTTGAACTGGAAACATGAATTTCGTACTAATATGTTGTATCTGTCAAAAAATATAATTATGAGGTATTCCCATTTGATACTTTATTAAAATTCTAGATATTCTTTTGTTGGGAATATTCTTTTGTCAAAATATTCATTCGAGTCCTTGGACTTGTATTTTATGGAATTTTCATTTTTAAAACTATTTTGGGAAATTAAATGGATTTCAAAGTTTCAAAAACTTTGGTTTTGGAAAATAGCTCTATAAAAGTATGGTTTTAAAAATTTAAAATCTATTCGTGTCCAGAATTGTTTGGGCGTTGTGTGATTTGAATAAATAATCCAGTTGGTAAAAAGATGGAAATTGAAAATGACAAGGAATATGCCTCGAAACTTAAAATTAATTAACACTTATTCTTTGTGATTTTGAGTATCCCTCTTTATATATATACTGGATGATTTATCGAAATTATTACAATTAATCTTCGATATTTTTATATTCTGACACTTTGGAATGCGAGAAGGTTTTCCACTTAGTAATATAAAGTGGATTATAAATAATAAAAATAATAAATTGGATTTATTGTACAAAACCTTTAGTTTAAAACAAATAATCAATTTCGAAAAAGTTTTAAATTTTCCTTCGAAAAGGGCTAAGGAAAATCTTTTGTCCTGGTTTTGGGGTATTTAATTTGCGAGTTGTTTATTTGTTATCTTCTAGGTAAGGGGAAAATTCTTTTTAATTTAATTACGAATTTCTAAATCATAACCTTTTTATCGAGATTACTTTGTATATTTGGAGACAATTCGGAGTTTGACTGTGGTCTATGATACCGCCGTAACGAGGAAAATTATTTTTTGAATTATGTCAAATTTTAAAAGGTGACGCAGGATGATTGATATTTTAATCCGAACTAATAAAGTCAAGGTTCAACCTTTGACTAAAGCCTATTCGACATTTGATCGTTTAGCGTTATACCTATAGTGGTCAACGAATTGATGGGTTTTGGTACGACTTGAACCTAGGAGTCAACCACGAAATTTGCCTCTAAATCACCCCTTTATCTCCTTTCTTTTCGTCCTTCCTTCCTCGTCTAGCCGGTGTCTTCATTCTTCTTCTCTTTCTCTGTTATCGCCTCATCTCCTCCCTTTTTTGCGCTTGTTTGTGCATTAGATCACACCCTATTAATACTTCAAGATCTAATCCAATTTCTTCTCTCTGATCATTTCTTAGCCCATAATTCCTACTTGCACTATCTGATCTCTCTCTTGTCATTTAAGTCTCATCCTTAGGAATAGATCATTTAGTTGGATCGGAATGAGAAAAAGTTCTCACCGCTTTAGGGCTCAGAAAATTTGTCGTGGTTGTTGGACTTGCACTGGTCCTTTGATTTGAGATATTAGTATAGGATTGTTGTTTGTGCTACATCCGCCTTTATCATATTTTATCAGAACATATTTTGGATGAAGGCAATCGTCATTTTGAAGGGGAAGAGTGAGTTGTCTTTGGGTTCTTCTTTCTAAGGAAAATCATGATGTGAATTTAGAGGCGTCTGCCTTGTACAAATACATGAATGGTCTTTAGTTAGACCAGCTTTGGAGATTTTGCAGCAAATCTCTTTATTTAATGTCAGCTAGGGAGTTCAGGAATCTATGTTTGAAGTACCCATGTAGATGTGTGACTCATTCAACACATTATTCCAAATATGGGAAGTTAAAACTTTATTTGTCTCATAATGCGGAAATCAATCTTTTCGTTGATGGTGGCGTAACCATCATTTAATGTCGCATCATACTTTTGTTCAGCTTGTTGTCCTTGTGTGCTATTTCATGGTGTTACTTTCCATATTTTCATATATACATTTTTATCTTTCAATAACGTTAGATGAATCTTCGTGAAAAATAGTTTTTTGGTGGGTTTCTTTTTTCATTGCTAATTCTCTCTTAGAAGAGATGGTGATGTTGAACTCTCCAACAACACCAGCAGTATCTACAACATGAGATTGAGCATTTTGCTAGTACGATATGACTAGCCAAAGGTCATAAAAATGGATTGAGCTCCAGTCGAGGAGCAAGAAATCTCGTTGTTTATAGGCATTGTTTTTGGAGTTTCGATGTTGTTATTTTTTCGTCGTCCTTGTTGTTTTCCCTTTCCAGCATTTGGTTCCACTACACCATATTTTCTAATTAGGCTGTTTTTTTAGCCATACCTAAAACAATTAGGCACGACTGTAAGCCGTATCCAAAAATAGCATGTTAAATTATTAGATACGGCTATAAACCGTATCTCACTAGTAACAATATACGGCCTTTAGCCATATCTAAATGATTACTAGATACGAAAATAAATCGTATCTAAATAATCTATAAATGTATATGGTGTAATTCAGACATGGTCTACAACCATATCTAATTATGTGTGTGTGTGTATATGTTTGTTTTTGTGTGTGTGTGTGTGTTTATATATAAACAGAAACTGCAAAACATATTTTTCATAACACAAAGCATATATAACACAATTTATACACAGGATAACACAATTTATACACAGGATAACACAATTTATATATACTCAAAGCATAACAAGATTTTTCATAACACTAACACAATGTACATACAAGGCACACACAACAAAAGGAAACTATCAAAAAAAGTTCATCAAAATACTAAGTAACAAATGTAAAGAAAAAACAGATCAGTTGATAAAACTGCAGGAGGCCGGAAAGATTGAGCGTACGTGCTGATCATGCTGATGAAGTTCACATTGTTGTAAATCAAAGCAGTTACAAGCTAAGCTAGATGTTGATATACATAATTTGTATGTTTCAAAGCCGTAATGAGCATAATTAATCTAACTGTTGATGTGTGCACGAATAATGTGCACAGTTTGTGCATGTTCATGAAAATACCAAACCACTCATTGCACAAAATTCAAGTATAAAACAATAATGGCGACATATAAGGTCAGTAATGGCGACAAAGACACATCGCTAGCAACATGTACATGGGCAAATAGGCATATGGAAAGCCAATAGGTCCAGGGAAGTCAAAACAGTGGGTACAAATACAGATGCAAGTTAAAGGCATCATTATTATTATGCGGTAAATCGAGTTGAGTACAGAGGTCTAGTTAGTCGACTAATAGGTTAGTCCTAGACTAGTCTTAGACTAGTCGGTAAATAAATTGCTGCCATACCAAAGTATGAACAAGAAGCATAGAAATTAATTGATGTATCCAAGTTTAAGGGTTCAGGATATCGATCGACTTTAGATAACACAAAGCACAGAATTTAGTAAAATGCAAGTTGCTCCAACGTCTAAAGATATCGAATCATCATCTTCGGATGACACACGTGCTCGACTTTCTGATTAGGAATTTATTGGGTGATCCACCATGCAGTTGCATTTTAGCTCACGTGCAGGGTCGGTAATCCATGTTTATTAGCTTTATTCAAGTGTCGAATGCTACTTCGCTTAACCTTTGGAAAAAACTGCTTTCACTTGCAACTTTCAATTTCTTTGAAGAAGACTGTGTAGTGCAACTTACATTACAGTCTCTACTGCAAAGTAGAGGAAAGTTGCTAATAAAAGCAGATTTTTAATAAGGTTAAGTGAAGCAGCATCTGACACTTGGATAAAGCTAATAAGCATGGATACCCAACTCTACGCATGAGATAAAATGCATCCATCTGGTGGATCACCCATTAAATTATTAACCAGAAAGTCAAGTAATCATCCATCTTAACCTATTAATATATTTTCAATAAATTGGTTATCTCCCAAAACAGAGTAATCATTACAAAGTATGATATAGTATGACAACAATATAACACAAAGTAGCAATCACTAATACACTAAGTCATACCAATTAAAACCGGTATGATTTGTCACGGTAATACATACCAATTAAAACCAATATGACTTGTCACTAACAAGGGCGTGCCCAGCTCAAGCCAAGTGGGGTCTGGCGCCCCCACTCATATTTTATAATTTAGTTACATATGAAGTATACTCTGATGAAGTGATCATGATGAGTGACTATGTTTCTAAGATATTACATGTCTATTTAAAGGTTTAAGAGAAACTATTAAATGCAAAGAATTAAGATTTCAAATGACTTCTTATCAAAAAAGATGAAGAACCAACTAATAAGGGATCATAAAAGAAGGTAAATAGTTTGGTTATTTTTTCCAGCAAATGAACAACTAGATATTTACAAGTAGGTTCACATGTATTATCCAATTGAAGTTTGCTACTTAACAGTTGAGTACATTTGCTTTAACTGTTTTTAGAATTTTTAGCTCTGTTGTACATTGATACTTAGCTACACAATGAAAACCAACCTTCCATACTTAGCAATTGTTTTCCTCATCAACTACGTATTTATTTCATGCAGGAATAAATTGATCATAAATCACCTTACTTTCTAGGCTACATGCATACACATATACAAACACTTATTTATCACCAATATTTTTTGATATATTATGTTCATTTCCCCCACTCATTAAGATTTTTGCATATGTCATTGGTCACTAATACACAAAGTAGCAATCAGCTACATACCAATTAAAACCGGTAATACACTAATACACAAAGTAGCAATCAGCTAATACACTAATAAATACCAATTAAAACCGGCATGCACAACACAATTCCATTGAAACACATACCTGCTAGTCGAAGGAGGACTAGGAAACTAGGGTTGCTACATTTCTATGGAAGGAAAGAGCTTCTCATCTTTGTCGGAGGAGGAGATGCTAGAGAAAGGTGGAGGCACGATTTGGTGACTGAAAACCCTAAATTGGGTTTTTGGTCACCATTGAAGTAAAACAGCGGGAAAGGGGAGCGGCTAATTTTTTTATTCCGAGTGCCAAATGGGATGCACAATATATACACATTCATTTCGGACTGAAGCCCTATCAAACTAACTGATCCAGAGCTTTGTTGATGGACGGTCAGATTTAAGGTGTTTGGGGTGGTGCAGATCGCAAAATGTAGTTTGGTATGGATCTAAGCACTGTCAAATTTAATACGGCTTTAAGTCGTATTGTATCTCCACATCCTTATGTGCCAAATTTGTTGTTTTGGTGTAATGTTCTTGGACTTGTGGTCATTCGTGCTTGTAACTGTTAGTGTATATTGTCATTGAAATTGCACGACTTTTTAGGAGATTTCTATGTTTAGAAATATATGTGTCCTTCGCGCATATCTAATTGAAATCTTAATTTTTTTAAATCTAATTAATAGTTTTTTTAGAGCTGGAAAGAATATAACTCTATGTTGAATAAATTTTAGTAAAGGACTGTTGCATCGATTTCATCACCAGTACATTTTTCACCTACTCCTTATTAAGCTAAAATTTATTTTGTTTTGTTTTGTTAGAGTGTGGTTTCGGTTTCTGCATTTTTCACGTGACCGACTTCCTTTTACGCTAATATGCGACTTGAATCGTTTCAGTTTGCACAAAATGTATTTTTGAAACTCTTTGCAAACATAGTTCGAAAACAATTCCTTTTTAAATTTTATACATTATTGATTTACTTTCTTTGATTAATAAAGAAAAGACTGTTTTATCCCTAGAAACATTGTTTCCATACCATGTCAATGATACGCGTGAGTTGTTGATTAACTCGTTCTATGTTTTAGAGATTGTTTTAAGCCTCCTTAGTATTCTACGAATGGGTATTTTTGGAGTATTTTTGGTGTATGAGGTAAAATCCACTATAGGACGGGAATTGGAATATCTATAAGCGAAGGAAACATTAAAAATTCTTCACTTTGATTTCCTTTTTCCAGTTTCGGAGAAATTTAATAGGAAGCGATTAGATGCATTGGCGTTTTGGTGGTAGGATTTGGATGCAAAGTTGGTTGCTACACACTTTTGTTCATAGTTGTGTGAGGGTTATGGATGAAAAAGGCTTCCCAAAATTTTGATTCATATAGAACTGCTAGTGTATTTAGGGTGTTTTGCATCATGTTTTCGAAAATGTTTTAAAATTTTAATGCATACATATAGGACGATCCTATTTAGAATTATTATGCATACATATTTTGTGGTTGAAATGCATTATATTCATTATATATAGTGTGCACATGCACACTTAGTTGCAAAGTGGATGTACACTAATTGGTTGTTTAGGATAAGATAAGTAGGTATCCGAATTTTGGTACGCAATTCCTTTTAAGGGGGAAAAGGCGTAACAACCCCGAATTTTGACAATGAATAAATTAAACATCTAATTAGATTTTCTAAAATAATAATTTTTTCAAATAATGAAATTTGACCACGAAACTTTCTCTGTTGCATTCGCCATGAAATTCTAGTCAACTTTCATGCTTGGAGCTTCGCGAACCGAGTCCGTTTGAAAAAGATACAATTGAAATACAGAAAACATACGGAAATAATAAAACAGAATATATACAATATTTAGTACCATTTATAACCTGCCTTCACTGGGCGTTCTCGCCTAAGGGCGGCTGACACCCTTAGATGGGGCAATCGACCGCTTATGGCAATTTCAACCAAGTGATGGCTTGGTTTATATTTTTTATATTATATAATATAAAAATGATGGACAACTGCTTATTAAATTAAATCAAATGGTTCAGTTCATTTCAGTCCCTATAATAAAGGTTAGACCATCCTTCTTTTCTGCATACTTCTAAGAGCAGCAGCAAAGCTCTGTCATTTCCCTTTCTCCTCAAACAAATTCTAAAACAAAAATATGTTCATATACAATCAAAATCAAACATAAACATTATAAATCTGAAAGGGTCAATCGTATTCAAATGAAAAAGAATATAGATTGGTATTTAATTTCTTCTTCATCAGATATCTCCCTTTATTTATTTTCTTCCAAATCTACAAATCTAAAAGTATCCCCTTTTCAGAATAATTGCAGATACGTAAGAATTTATGAATTATAGGCCTAAAAGCTTATTCAGATTCAAATTTGGACACTTTCAATTAGGGCCGTCAATTTCTAACATGATCCGAAACATGACTCGTAACCCACACCAAAAAAAACCCTGACCCAACCCATTTATAAACGGGTCAATTTCGGGTCAACCCGCTTTGACCTGTTTAATGAAGGGGTTGATCCGACCCGACCCGTGAATCCGTTTCTAACCTGTCTTGACCCATTTAATATAAAACATATTTTTATTACCTTACAATCTACAAAACATAGGCCTAGCCCGTCCCACTACCCATTTATCGCTTTACCCTAATTTACCAATTACCAAGCCGCCACTCATTAAGTCATTCTAATTTTTGTGGTTCTACCTCTTCACTGATTCACTCCTTCACGTTTTCATGTTTACTCCCACATTAAAAACTTTTTACATTTTTATTCTCGTCTTAGGTTGCAACAAGTGAATGACGACAAAACCTTTTTTCATCTTTTTATACAAATATTTTTCTTATTGGTTACACGAATCAAACCCGAAACCCGCAATACTATAAATGGGTCAACCCAAAACCGACCCATTGAATAAACGGGTTGAGCTGACACGACCCAAACTCAACTCGAACACGACTTGAGCCGACCCGAACCCAACACAACCCGACCCATTGACAGCCCTACTTTCAAGCAGTGGGAAGTTTATATACAAAGTGTAAAATAATTTAATTACCTGTTTGTATTAAACCTGAAATATATATCTATATGTTCAACAGATCTGTTGTAGTTTTCGTCAAATCTTAAGAATAATTGTGATTTTGAATAATATTATTATTTTGTAGGCTTATTAGATTGTTTATGTTTAAAATATTGTGGTCATTGTAAAAAACCATAGGTCTGGAAATCAATCCCATAAATCAATGTTAAGATGTAGTTTTATTCTAGATCTGTAGTTTTGGTGTTTATTTGTAATTCATGAAAGTTTTAATTAAATTATATAAGTTTGTTTGTGTTCAATTTTGTTCGGGTTTTACTTGATTATTGTAAATATGCCTTTTTGTTCTTTTTTTTTTGGCATAGCCGACTGGTTTTTAAAGTGACCTCAAATACTTTTATTATTACCAGTAATAAATACAAATATAACAGGAGGTTGGTGGTTGCCAGCTTACTACAATTCGGCTTTTAAGGTGGACAATCCATCACCTACGACATTTATAGTGGGCCGTCTACAATATATATTCTAGATTATAGTGCAGAAGCTAGCTACGGTACTAGAGTACTATATTACATACTCCACACAAGGCGTTCAATTACATTATGCTAGAAAAAAATTGCATAACATCTAATTTCCAACAAGGTTGTCCTTGATTGCCTTGCCTAAGCAACCCAAACATGTCCAATGCCAACATACCCTACCACAAGAGGCAAAGGTACATATGAAAAGCACAAAAGGTCTTCCATATTTTGATCCCCTAACACACATGACGTGTACAAAGTACCACACACATGCAATGAACAACTTTAGTGGTGTAGATTTGACATACATCCCAAAAGTTACACCAAGTAGGCATACCCAAAAGCATAGGGGGACACGCACCATCACCTGTACCATACCATAGCAGCAAAACAAAGATTCCTAATGTTCGAAACATCTAAAGTCAGGCAGCTCTTCCAAACATTAAAGCTAGAAATAGTGTCGGAGCATCTCGCGTTAAGCCTATTGACATTAGAGCATAAACCCCAACAATGAGTATACCAAACATAGATGCAAACAATGCACTGATGCTGATAAATTGGCACACAATATCCATACTCCCAAGATTAAAACACCAAACTAACGAAAGAATCCAACAATATCCTACCACATCCATCAGTGAACAACAAAAAAACAAGGCAAACTTAAACAACCAACCAAAACGTATTTGCCAAAAAATCCTGCCATCAACCGATGAGCAATGAGTCCCCAATGGCACATCAAGTAAGTCACGAAGAATAATAATCAGTTGCATACTTGATAAATGAAGGAAAGCAAACCGGAGCCAAGTAGGAGAGTAGCGACATAAAAACACAGAGATTGACCATACAAGATTCCACATTATTCCATAACTACCATTCCATTGCACGTTGAAACAGACTAGAAATGTTTAATCCCTTCGCCGCGACTTTCAAAGGAGCACCAGCAGAACCTAGAAGGGTTCTCGACACAAGATCTAGGAAATACGAAGCAAAAGAGTTGCCATTAACCAGTGAGTCTGTCGCATAAGGGAATGTAGCGAAAACTGGTGAATGAAGGAGAAAAAGTTGGAGTTCGTAGTAGAGAGATAATAGGGAGATGGACATCGAAGGGCTAGATCTGGCGTTGTAATCGAAAGCTTCGTTTTTTCAAACGTAGATGAAATTAAGATACAGAGAGAGAGAGAGAGAGAGGAGAATATAGAAGTAGAGAAGGAAGATGGTGAGGAAGAGATAAGAGAAACAAAGAAGGAAAATATTATCTTGTCGCCATTAACAAGGAAAAAACCAAGCCGAGCCCTCTTTAAAATCAATAAGAAAGATGTATCAAAACCAAATAAGGAAAGGGTTATGTAAATTCATGCACAAATATATATTTATGTTTGTTTATGCATAATTTACATCAGCCATTCCAAAAACATACATATTATATATTTTTTATGATCAAAAATATGTTTATTCCTCTTTTAAAATATTTTAGGCACAAATTACAATAATTACAGTTAATTGTATTTTTGTAAGATTTAAAATCTTATTACAAGATTGAATGCAAAAAATAATGTTTTGGTTGTTAGCTTAAACCAAAACATTTAATCGAATAATAATAAAAATAATAATAGCCACATTAATTGCGCAAGAATATTATATATAATATCCGTTCAAATCTACGCAAATTAAGCAAAGGGTATTATAATTAATGTTTGTTATACATGTGCGTTTGAATGGTTTCCATCTTATGTAATTAAATATGGAAATATAATCCATATTAAATGGGAATATATATTATGGTCGTTGTAGTAACGAATGTAATTGATTTGCAATAAATAAGGTCATAAAGTAATAATAACTATTGTAACAATCGTTGATTGGGGAAAATAAATTGAATTAGGTAGCATACCTAAATGGTTACAATTTAATAATGACGACCAGAAATAGGAATTGTAAATCCAATTAAGTGAACAAATAATTTCTATAACATATAATATATACTTATGTACAAGAATAAATCAAATTAAAGTAAAATAAGGACATTTATTGGTTTGATTAGAGCCTTAGGGAAAATATGATAGTTATCATAAATGATAGTAACCCAATTAAATAGAAATAAAAGGAATAAAAGGGGATTTATGGGTATCAGTTATCGTTTAAAATACTAAGTCCAATAAGGAAACAATTAAATAAATATCCTAGGGTGGGAAGGATGTAATTTTCCTTATTTTATACTGGTTAATCTAGAATTAATAATTAAAAGTTAGAATTTAGCTTAGTAGGTTAACGATGTGAGGTCAGTTGACTTATTCGACAGATGTATGCACTTTCCAGTAGTCGGATATATGTCCAACTGATGTGAGACATCATTGACCATAGGAACCTATGATGATAGTTAGTTTTCATACGTAGATTATTTTCGTAAAGAGAAACCAAATGAGAATAACTCAATAATGTAGCCTGCTTTGAGAATTAAGGTCTTAAGTGGTTAGATCCACCTATAAATATGTATTAAGTGATTGTATAGCCTACCTCCCATAAATAAAAGTAATAAAGGCTAATTGGGAACGAGTTTGATAATCTTCATGGTTAGTCTACTTCCTCCAAGGTTCTTAAATGGCAGGGATTGAGGGTCCACCCTAGGAATAGGTTTAACCAACTATTACGGAGGTACCGTACGTCAACCTATCCTAAGGAAAAAGTATTAAGTGATTAAGGTATTATCCTAATGAGGTCAGCATGATAGTAACAAGGGGCCCAACATAGGGAGGTATTAAATGGTGTTTCATGTGTACCTATTTGATTGGTCTTAAGTGTCTGCTTACTATCTCTCACCATATCCGAGGCATGAGTTTATATGCGTAAATGATGGAAGCCTTAACTAGTAGGACTTGCAGCCAGTGTTCTCTAATTTATATTAGCGTTGAGGATCGAAAGGGAATTAAGTGACCAATAGATCTACCCAGTATCTTAAGTGATCAAGAGGATCCACCCTTATCTATTATTTGATAGTGAGGTCTTAAGTGGCTAAATATATATTTAAATAATTAACCTCTGTATGATTAGTGAGTAGTTGAGAGCCTACCTATTAGTTTTGGGGAATTGATTGAAGGATAATTTAAGGGATTCATAATTATGCGTAAAAGTTCTATCTTAGTTGCGATATCGTTTGTCATTTGAGAATTCTAACTTGGTTATGGTAGTTAAAGTCGTAAGTAAGTGTTTACAAGGTTAAGTTAAAATTACTAGCCTAGTTAGACATCTGTCTCTGGTTGAACCAAACGAGATACATCTTTTGTAGTGTAGATTGTGTTATACTCTTTTTGCTCACTAGAATTTATCGTTCTGACCACCTTCCTCATTACAATCTCCCAAGTTATCTCGAGAAGGTTTAGTTCTCATAGGTGTTTAATTTTGGTTTTCCGTTCTCGTTCTCTCTCATGCTCGGTATTGACATGGTGATTTACTTTTATAAGGTAGTTACCTGAGTTGATACTAATTTACCATATTTCATTTCCACTGCGAGTTATTTTGTCGTACTGTGACTATGCTCATGCTTATTTATTTGTAGGTACCAAATTTACACGCTCCATGCTTGGATGAGTTTGAGTTTCATTTTTTATAGAAATTAGGGCTTGGAAAAGTGTGGGGGTGTTGTAGGTTTCCGGGAGTTGGAGAAGCTAAGTAAGGGGGATGGCAGTGGATGGCGAAATTGGGAAAAGATCAAGGGTGTGATTGAAATTTTTAGAGGAAAAAAATGAGAAAGAAGAAGCAGGTCTCGGCTGTTTGCTCGCAACTTAGCAACGACCACCAATGACTACCTACGGAAAATTATCAATGGTTTTCAATGGCTGTTAGCATATATAATTTTTAATTTGTAAAAAGAATCCAGAATGTACAAGTCGTTTGTTGCCATTAATATTGTGTTGTTGGCGGTCGTTGCCCAAGTCTGACGGTATATGCGTTTTGTTTAATAGTGGGAGATTTGGGCCGTCTTGTCAGGAATTGACAAGATTGCTCGGTTAAGGCTCGAGTATGGACTATACTCGATTGGGGTGGGGTTGTTCTGTTAGGAATTGGCATAACGATTTGCTTGGTTTTTTCTTTGAA
Organism: Allium sativum; assembly: GCA_030737875.1. Lineage (NCBI taxonomy): Eukaryota > Viridiplantae > Streptophyta > Magnoliopsida > Asparagales > Amaryllidaceae > Allium > Allium sativum. The sequence continues at coordinate 169,659,393 of CM060924.1, read as the reverse complement.
GGTATGGATTATAATTACTTAGGTTCGACTCGGTGATAACATGGATTTTGGATTGGATCTCCTTGGTTCTTCGAATATTTGGATTTCTTTGGTTTGGATTTTGGATACTATATACTTGACTTTCTCTTACGATACGATTCAGAGTGATCGTGGGTTTATGGCTTCTAATCATTGGACTTCTATTTGGAATTCTCTTGGATTGCGGCTTTTGAATTCAGGGACTTCTCAATTATACAAAACACCTTCTTCATAGAAAGATATGTTTTGAGAGGCAAATGTTGACCTGCCTTTTTACAAGGCTGTCACACTTTTTATTTCTATTACCGGAGTGCTTAGGATTTGAGTACGAAATTAGGAAAACTCAGAAAGACTCGCATGAAGTCGCAGAGTCCACAAAAACTTGGATTTTAGATAAAGTATAAGGGGATCAGTATTCACGGATTGGTATTTAAGGATTGTTGTAAATCCAGGATCAATAGCGGTCTCGGTATATAAGGATCGGTGTAAATCCCCTATGTATTTGGGAATCGATATTTAGAGATTAATATTCGGGGTTTGATATTTAAGGATTGGTGCAAATCCCCTAAGTCTTCGGGATCCACTACAAAAAAAGTGCACTTTTCTAACCTAGAATTCCCTACGCCATCCCTATGCAGTGTAGGCATGGTTAGGGAAAACATAAAAATATGTAAATGGTGTACGAACTGTGTAGGGATTTATTTAATTGGTTCTGAAATTACGGTCAAAATATCCATACCCGTTCAATACAACCGCTTACCACCCCCCATCGTTTTTCACTCAAACCGTTACCTTTTACTTTCCATCGTTTTTACTTTCCATCATTTCGCTCAGATTAGGGGAAACAAACCTAAATTATCTCCAGTCCATCGCCGAGCCGATCTGTCGAGTCCATCCGCTAATCCGCCGTTGTCGCTGCACCTTCTTTCTTTATCCTTAGCCACACGTCCCTTACACTTATAGCAGGACAAATCCTTCTGATTCCAGCTATCCGCATGATTTCAGGTATACTTAAATTGTGTTATTGCTTCAGTTATTTCTACTTATGCATTAAAATTAGAAGTCGTGTGAAGTTAAAAAATAGTGTTCAATCGTAGGTAGTTGGGTCTTCAAAAACAAGTCAAGATGGAGAAGTGCGTTCAGGGATTAAGAAAAATCCAGAAACTGGGCTTTCACAGAGTTTATCCTTTCCTATTCATTCAAGGAAGAGTAGCACATTTTCTAAGAAGACTGTAGTAGATGCAAGGAACTCACATTTGAGTGGCTCACAAATAACCAATGGTTAGCTCTGTTAGGGGGTGTGTGTGTGTTTTTGTATAAAGATTTCAGTATATAGGATACTGACAGAACAAGGAACAGAGCAGTTTTCTATTTCCGATTTTTTTTGCTCCTTTTTTTTCTCTTCATCTCAAAATACCATTACAAACTTCTCCTTTTATAATAGGAGAATACAAACCATCATACATGAATAGATACATCATTTTTAGTTCCATGAATTTATTCTCACATATTAAAATGCAACTTTTAGACTATTACTAAAACCGAAGAGTTAAGTTTAGTCAACATATTCCTCCCTTAAACTAACTCTTTTCGATCTTTCATGCCCATCAGCCTTTTGTAAGTATAAAACAGAGTTCTGGGTAATGGTTTAGTGAGCACTTCAGTTATCTGGTCATGACTAACAACATGACGTAAATGCACATTCTTTTCTTTTTCATGTTCCCGAATAAAATGGAATCGAACATCAATATGTTTGCTCCTTTCGTGATGTACTGGATTCTTGGCAAGCTCAATTGCAGATTTGTTGTCAATTCTAATTTTAGTTGATCTTTGCTGTAGGATCCTCAATTCTCCAAGTAACCTTCTTAGCCATATAGCATGACAAACACAGTATGAGGCTGACACATATTCTGCCTCACAAGGTGATAACGAAACTATAGGCTGTTTCTTGGAGTACCATGTAAAAACTGCATCTCCCGTAAAGAACAAGTATCCAGACATGCTTTTACGATCATCCATGTCTCCACACCAATCACTATCAGAATATCCCACCAAGTTGTAGTCTGCTGTTCTAGATTAAAAAAATCCCAGTGACTTTGTTCCTTGAATGTATCTTAGAATCCTTTTGATTGCCTTCCAGTGTGACACTTTTGGATTCTCCATATATATGTTACTATTCTAACACTATATGCAATGTCAGGTCCTGTGCACGTAAGATATCTCAAGCTTCCAACCAGACTTTGATATAAATTTGCATCCACCGAAGCTCCTCCCTCAAATTTTGAAAGTTTTGTTCCCAGTTCTATGGGTGTTGCTACTGGATTACAATTCTCCATTCTGAATTTCTTCAAAATACTATTGGCATATGCTTCTTGGGATATAAAAATGCCTGACTTATCTTGCTTCACTTCAATGCCAAGAAAATATTTCATTAAGCCCAAGTCTATCATCTCGAACTCTTTGGTCATCTCCTTCTTAAAATCTTTAATCATATCTTCATTGTTTCCCATAAAAATAAGATCATCAACATAAAGTGCAACAAATAATAAATTACCTTGCCTTTCTTTGATATACAAAGCAGGTTCATATGGACATTGTATGAATCCGTTCTTCTTGAAATAGGTGTCTATCCGGGTGTTCCATGCTCGAGGCGTCTGTTTCAAACCGTACAACGCCTTATACAACTTTAACACCATTCTTTCTTGTCCTGCTTTTACATATCCAGGAGGCTGACTCAAGTACACTTCCTCTTGGAGCATGCCATTCAAAAATGCGGATTTCACGACCATCTGATAAATGGGCCATTTATATTGAGTTGCTTGAGAAATTAGAAGCCTTATTGTCTCCACTCTGGCCACGGGTGCGAGCACTTCATCATAGTCTATTCCAGCCTTTTGTCGGTAGCCCTTTGCAACTAACCGCGCCTTATATCTTTCTATTTCTCCTTGAGCATTCACCTTCTTTTTATAAACCCATTTAACATCGATGGGCTTACAACCTTCTGGAAGTTCTACTAGTTCCCAAGTTTTGTTTTTTTCAATTTCCCTGATTTCCTCATCCATTGCAGCTTTCCACTTTTGTTCTTTTATTGCTTCTTCAAAATTAACATTTTATGCATCTGCCACCAAACACACCAGGTGCACCTAACCTGTTGTTTGATATATGTCTTGCAAACTTCTCATTCTAGGATTGTGAGGCTCATCCTCATCTATATCTTTATCTTCTTGTGCATCAGAGTTTATTGGTGAGATTTTAGAAATTGAAAAACACTTTTCTTTGATTCATCTTCTGGTTCTTTGCTCTAGTTCCATGTATGATCCTCCAGTACTTGTACATCTCGACTTATGTCCACCTTCATAGTGACAGGGTCAAGAAGTTTGTAAGCTTTTGTTTTCTCATCATATCCAATAAAAATATACTTCCTGCGTTTATCCTCTAACTTTGTTATTCTTTGATCTGGTACATGTGAGTATGCCACACTCCCAAAGACTTTCAAGTGCGATACAGTAGGCTTTCTTCCACTCCATAACTCCTGACGTGTTTTTTCACCCAAATTTGAATGTGGACATCGGTTCTGAATGTAAACAGCACACTGAACTGCTTCTGCCCAGAGTTCTTTTGGTAGTTCCTTGCTCTTTAACATCGATCGAACCATGTCTAAAATAGTCTGATTTTTTCTTTCAGCCACACCATTCTACTATGGTGAATATGGAGCTGTTAAGAATCTTCTAATTCCATGTTCTTCACAATATTCCGCGAAAGCATTTGATGTATATTCTCCGCCTCTATCTGAACGCAATGCCTTAATATGCATTCCAGCCTTCTTTTCTACCAACACTTTTAATTTCTTCAATACTTTCAACGTCTCATATTTTTCATTTAAAAAATAGACCCATGTCCTTCGAGAATAATCATCAATGAAAGTAATGAAGTACCTCTTGGAACTATATGACTTGGGTGTGAAAGGACCACATATGTCCGTATGCACCAACTCGAGAGGCTTTGCAGCACGATACGTCGCCTTCTTCTGGAACGAGTTCCTTGTTTGTTTTCCCAATACACATTCTTCACAAAAGCTTCCTATATAATCCATGTTTGGCATTCCATGAACCATTCCTTTATTTGCCATCTCCTTCAAACCACCATAGTGTAGATGTCCAAATCGTTTGTGCCATAAAGTTGCTTTGTCCTTTGACTTTACTTGCAAACATGTCTCCTGTATATTTCTTAAGTTTAGTTTGAACATCCGGTTTTGAGACATCTCTATGTGTGCTATTGTCCTGCCATTTTTGTCCTTCAAAATCATAACTTTGCCTTCCATGAAAACTGAGCACCCTTTTTCAAGTAGTTGTCCCAGGCTAAGAATATTGTTCTTCATGTCCGGAACATAATAAACATCTTCAATTCTTTCTTGTCTGCCATCCTTTCTAGAAAAACAGATTTCACCCTTGCCTTTGACTGCAATCTTTGATGCATCTCCAAAAGACACAAAACCAGAATCTACTTCCTTCAAATTAGTAAATAGATGTTTGAGCCCAGACATATGGCTGCTGCCTCCGCTATCGAGATACCAAACAATATCATCTTCTGGAATCACATCTTTGTATGCCATCAGCAGAACACCATTATCTTGTTTCTCCTCCGTTTCGGCTAAATTTACCTTTTCCTCAACATTCTTGTTAAACCAGCAATCTTTGGCAAAGTGTCCAAATTTTCCACAATTATAACAATCATTTGATCTATTACCTCTGTCAGGAGTTGATCTTCCACCTCTGCCACGGCCACGTCCTTGTCCACGCCAGTTTTGTTGACTTGTCTGCATCTTATCTTCAGGTTTGTTGCTTACATGACCACGTCCTCTGCCTCGGCTGAAACTTTGATTTGCACGTCCATGTCCTCTTCCTCTACCGTATTGTGTGTACAACACCTTATCTTTGTCTTCAACAGAAACATTGGTTTTCAGCACTTGAGACTCCACCACTTCCTTCTTTAACAATCTTTCTGAATATTGTTGCAGTGATCCCATAAGTTGATTCCTCAATGGAGATGCCAACAAGTTGTAATTTTGTATTCAGTGACCTTAATATTTTTTCATTAACACGAGCATCTTCAATTGTTTCTCCATATTTCTTCATTTGATTTACAGAGGAAACCCTCGTGAAATAATCTGGGACTGACTCCATTTCTTTCATTTGTAATGATTCAAATTCTCCTCGTAAAGTTTGTAACCGTACCTTTTTTACTTTGTCAACGCCTTTGAAATTATTCTGGAGAATCTCCCATGCTTCTTTTGCTCTTTCTATAGATACAACCTTTTCAAACATGGCTTCATCAAAACCCATGTATATAATAGACAAAGCTAGTTGATCTTGTTTCCGAGCCTTCACCAGAGCATTTTTCTGAGCCTGATTCAATGCTCCTTCATTCTCTGGTTCATCGTAACCTTCTCTACAATTTCCCATGCCTCCTATGAGTCGAGCAAAGCTTTCATACGAATACACCAGTGCCCATAATTTTCTTTGGTAAATTTTGGAACAGAAAGAGAGTTATTCATTCTTGATAGGTATTGGCTCTGATACCACTTTGTTGGGGGGTGTGTGTGTGTTTTTTTTATAAAGATTTCAGTATATTGGATACTGACAGAACAAGGAACAGACCAGTTTTCTATTTCTGAATTTTTTTACTCCTTTTTTTTCTCTTCATCTCAAAATACATTACATACTTCTCCTTTTATAATAGGAGAATACAAACCATCATACATGAATAGATACATCATTTTTAGTTCCATGAATTTATTCTCACATATTAAAATGCAACTTTTAGACTATTACTAAAACCGAAGAGTTAAGTTTAGTCAACAAGCTCTAGCATACTGTACTCTTATTCTTTGATGTCAAATATGGATCTGAATGATTCCAATCGTTAATTATCTTATATGGATAGGAGGTGTAGGTACTAAACTGACTGCTGAGACAAAAAAGTCAACTGTAAGATGTTTGAACTACAAATTTTTAATGAACCTCTATATTTTGTGTATAGTTTCCAGTGATATTTGGAATACTTATGTCTCCTTTATCGTGATTTGCCTGTGAAGTTCGGCTTTGTGGGAAATAGACCTCATTCTTATCCTATAAAGTGAACATCTTATTGTATTATGATTTAACTATTTTATATAAAAAGATCCCTTTCGTTGGGTTAAAGTTACTCGTAAATGTGTTAACAACAAATTCATTCAACAATTAGCATTTTAAAATATGATTTGGTTGAACCAAATTACGGGGCAAGGAATTATGGATACAACTTGGAATTCTCTAAAAAAAACATGCTTGGATTAGAACTAAAATTCCTATCATTATAAATAATATCACTATGACAATCTATTCAACTTGGCAGATTCTCTTTGCTGGCCGGTTATTATGATTGCTTTTCATGATAGACTGTAACGATTCTAAAATAAAGTATTATTTTGTCAAAGCAGATCAAATGATGATGATATGAACCCTGCAAAAAACACAATGTTGGGAAAAAAAGAAAAGAGTGATGATGTCAATTCCATTGCATCGTATATTTCTTGTTTTTTTTAGATGTTCCATTTTCTGCATTTTAAACTTATTAGCTGTTTGATAATTTCTAAAGCTTACTTTTCTCATCTGTTGCCTTGAAGGACAACTCCAAGCACAACACCTAATGGTTCCAATGAGAAGAAATAGTGTTGGTCCTGGTTTTTCTTTCAGATTGGATGAACGTGCTCAGAGACGAAAGGAGGTCAGCCAACAAAATAATCAAAATCAGCAGTGAGGCTCAGTTTCGCTGAGCCTAAAGGCTCAACTGAAACTGACCCGTACGGCTCAGGTGAAACTGAGATTTATGGCTCAGTTGAAACTGAACGTACGGCTCAGTTCAAACTGAGCTTTAAGGCTCAGCTGAAACTGAGCCGTAAGGCTCAGGTGAAACTGAGCTTTACGGCTCAGCTGAAACTGAGCGTTTCGGCTCTCAGTTTCGCTAAGCAGAAAGGCTCAGCGAAACTGAGACGAAACGGTTCTGTTTCGCTAAGCCTTAAGGCTCAGGTGAAACTGAACTTTACGACTCAGATTCACTGAGTGTAAGGGTCAGTTCAAACTGAGTTCTTATATGATGACTTTTCTTCTGTGTCGAAGGATGTATAACTGACCATTTTACTTAATTGTATTATGAAATTAATTCATTGTGGTAACTGGATTAAAAAAATTATGTGTAGATATACAAAGACCATACATACATCGTTAGGTTTGGAGTTTCAGATGATAGAGAGAAGCTTGTGAAGGAAGTAGAAGGGCTAAGGGGTAAAAATCAAGAAATGAGTATCACGATTAACAAATTACAAGGGGATTTGGGTTCAATGCAGGAACATATGAGTTATGTGCAAGAGTTTATAAAAGGGTTGAGACAGGAGCAAGAATCGCAGATATGACGTACTTTATGAGTTATTCTTATTTTGGTAGTGAGTTTGATGTTCTACTTGTGTAAGGTACATTAAACGATGTTTGAATGAGATGAAACGACCATGTTTGAGTAATGTATCAACTTTACTGTTTGTTGGACATGGTTTTTTTTTAAATACAATTGTTGCATGTTTATGGTAATTTGACCATGATATTTATTTTACATCAATGTTCTTATTGATATATATTGCTACGATTTTGCATATGTTCGGTTTTATTATGATTTGTGGTAGATGAAGATAAATATCAAATAACCATATTGAATTTTGGTGTACGAAGGCGTAGGAAATGCATATGGAATGGGTAAGGAACTTGGCATAGGGACCACGTAGGGAATATGGCGTAGGGACGACGTAGGGAATATGGCATAGGGAACTTGGCGTAGGTGCGACGTAGGGAACTTAGCGTAGGGATAACGTAGGTAATTATTTGCGATGAGCTGTTTTCCAACTTTCTTTTTGGCGTAGGGAAATCGATTCCCTACTCCATCCCTATGTCGAATTGGCATAGAGAATTCAGAATTCTTTATAGTGATCGGTATATTTTATCTTGGGCTTCTTGCTCTCTTGGTTCGCATTTCATGCAAACCTGATGCATTTTCCTTCAATTCTCACCTATAAATACCCCTTTGAAATATGGGAAATTGATCTTGTTTTGTCTTGGTAAGGATTTTTTTGGCTTGAAGACATTTCTAGAGATCTTTTTTGCTTGAGATCTTTTTGGACTTTAGAATTTTCCTCTTTGCTTTAATAAGCAAGATATTTTTTTCATGTTCAAGATTCCACTTTGTTTCTCTTCATTTTTGTGAACTCAAAGGATTGTATTTGTAATTATTCAGTATAAACAATAAACACTACCTTACAGTGACGTGAGCTTGACTAATCGAACAAGTATAAATTCTTGGTGTCTTTTACCTTTTCAGTACTCTGTTTACGATTTGCTTAGCTATTCTGTGATTGCTTTTAAGATTTGTGTGTTGCGTTCGATTAAATGAAATCAATGCCGATACTCTATAATTGAAAATCCAAATTTTCATTTGATCGTATATAATCTGTCGCGTATGTTCCATTCCATTCACTATGACATTCTATACTCTCTTTTTCGAAGTTACCCAGATTTTAGATTTTTCTAAAATTATGATTATGTTTCGTCTACAAATTACGATAGTGTTAAGTTTAATTTTGTATTTTGAGTTTTCAATGTTGATTTCCAAAGATGCAAAGCTTTAAAGGGTAACGGAAGTGATGGACTAAAGACGTACGGAGGGGATGATAAAGGGTATGGAGTATGGTGAATGAATAAATTTGATGTCGTTTTTCCGTTATTTCTTAAAATATGGAAAATGATTAAAAAAAATATTTTTTTGTTTTGTGTGTTAACTTCATTTTAAAATAATTGTTTTTTCACAATATGCGTGCATTGTTCGTACTTTTGTACGTATGAAACCCGAAAACTAAAGAATAGAAAGTTAACGCACCCTACTAATGCTCCATGAAATGAAGGCCATAAAGAAGCTAATTACAACTATTAAAAATAGTAATTAAAATCAACTTTATAATAACTTTTGGGAAAGGAAAGCATTTAAAATTATTTATTACAGCTTTTGTTGTGCGAAAATTTGTTATAGGGTTGCTCTATTATGGTGTAGACGTTATCTTAGCTCTCAAGGAGGATAGCCGAGTAAACAATCATATCTAACTCAAAAGATAGACAAAAGTATCTTAATTCTCAAAATTATCCAATTAATCCGTACAACTGTTAAAAGATAGAGAAAACAATCTTAGTTCTCAAGATTACCCAATTAATTTGATCATACGTCAAAATGACGACTAATAAAGTTAACACTATGCTTTATTTACTTCATATTAAAAAACTAATGTGTTAAATGCCGTCACAACATGCCCTAGTATTCCACGATTGTGGTTCACATATTCCTACACGTCGGTAATACATATAGCTGCATCCAGTGTTTAATAAAGTTAATGTTAACTATATGAACTACAGGATAGTCTCTGAGAATTATAGCAAACACAGAAGGAGAAAACAAATACCGCAAGAAAATAAAAACTCTACTTTTTTTATTACTTTCTTTTTGTTCACATATTGCTTGATACAAATGAGGAGAGAGCTCTTCTACTTATAGAATACAATGGACCATTCTAGATTTGCAATATTATAGGAATATATTTAAATATAGGTGGAGAAATATCATTTCCTAAATAATAGCAACTTTAAAAGCTCTCTCAATAAAAATAGGATCATAAACTTGAATTATTACTAATCACGCTATAATAGAGACTTGACTCTTTCTATTCCTAAAAACTTGGCTAAAATGCTTGAGATTAATTCTCAACAAATCCTTCCTTTAAGCTCAAGCATCTACCATCCTTTATTCCAATCATCGTCTCACAATTTTCGAACAGCAGCTTTGGCTAGGGCTTAGTAAAAATATATGCTACCTGATCACGACTCGTAACATGATTCAGCTGCACATCATTTTCCTTGACATGCTGCTGGATGAAATGAAAACGAACATCTATGTTCTTGCTCCTTTCGTGGTGAACTTGATTCTTTGACTGCAGACTTTTGATTCCTTTATATCTCACATGTTTTGGTAGATGTATAGTACTCGTCCAAACTTTCTTTCTCATCAGTTCCTCTTCTTTTCTCGCTTTCTTATCTTCGGGCTGCTCTGCCACCACGGCTTCTGTAGTTGTCATTAGTGAAGAAATAATTGTAGCATCCACTAATGCAGTTCTGATCTCTTTCAATGAATCGGTAATACCAGCCTTTACCATATCAACATACTCACCTTTAGCAGCATCAGCTTGATCGTGCTCCAAAAGCTTGCCAACAACAACCGCACCTTCTACTTTAGCATTCGCAGTAATAATATATACTGACATCTTCAAAGCATTTTGAATGATTTGAACACCAATTTTCTAGTCAAAATCAGCTGTCTGCAAGTTTGTTAGTTCTTTGAATGCATACAGCAAGGCAACACCATCTCCAGACACAATTCTCTCTTCCACAGTAGCTTTAGTTGCATTCATAGCATCGGTAACTCTATCCTTCTTCACACTAACTTCAGCTTCGCTCGCTCCTCCAATTATTAGAACTGCAACGCCACCAGATAACTTTGCCAACCACTCTTGCAACTTCAGTAGCAGACCTTAGCTGGTCATATCTTTCTTCAACTTTAGCTGTATTTTCTTTTCCTACTTCATTTGATTCAACCGCCCTATAAACATTCATGGCATTATTTGGATCAAGCCGAATTTCAATATCCTTCAAATCTGCTTCTTTCTCAATAACATCATCATTAGTGTTACTTCTATCCTCGCCTTCTACATCAACAACCTGAATCTCTTCTACATCATCATGTCTGTCCTCATCAAAATTGATATCAAATACGTTATATTCTTCCTTGTTCACTGCAAGTACCTCATCAACATGGTCTGTATCTCTCTCTTTTGCTTCTGAAGCATCCCTTTGAACCGCGGCTCTTTCTTCATGCAATCGTGCTTCAGCATTTGCTTTATCAACAGCTGCCCGTTCTTGTTTTGCAATTGCTTCAGCGGCTGCTCTTTGTCTTGCCTCTTCTACGTTCAATATATCATCAATTTTTGTATCATCGTCATTAGCAATCTCATCATTATCCATTTTCCCAATGACTTCCTCAGCGAATTTTTGATTGTCAACAGCTTCCTCCTGCTCGACTCTTTTCAGAGCCAAACAATCAGTCTCGTCTTCTTTATTTGTCATTAGGGCCTCCTTGTTTGCGTACAACTCTTTCAGTAATTTCCACGAATCTCTTGCAGATTTTTCTCTAATGATATGGTTGAAAGCTTCTTCATCAACGTTCTCACACATAGCAACACGGGCTTGATGGTCTTTCCATCTCGACCTTGTAAATGCCCCTCTCTCTTTCTCCGTCATATTTTTAACATCTTTTGGTCACTCGTAGCCACACTCAACAATCTCCCATAATCCTTTGGAGATCAATTCTTCTTTCTTTTTGTTACTTCACTCTTCGAAGTTTTCTTTTGTGAGAACAAACGACGAAAGAAATAAAATTGCCATAGTTTCAACCTGGCGCTCTGATACCAATTTGTTGAAAATTTGTCTAGCTCCGATACCAATTTGTTAACTATATGAACTACTAGATAGTCTCTGAGAATTATAGCAAACACAGAAGAAGAAAACAAATACTGCAAGAAAATAAAAACTCTACTTTTTTTTTACTACTTTCTTTTTGTTCACATTTTGCTTGATACAAATGAGGAGATGACTCTTCTATTTATAACATACAATAGACCATTCTTGGTTTGCAATATTCTTGGAATATATCTAAATATATGTAGAGAAATATCTTTTTTTAAATAATAGCAACTTTAAAAGCTCTTTCAATAAAAATAGGATCATAGATTTGAATTATTACTAATCACGCTATAATAGAGATTTGACTCTTTCTATTCCTAAAACCTTGGCTAAAATGCATGAGATTAATTCTCAACAGTTAGCACTGTGTGCTTTTGTTGTTCACGCTGATCACTAGTTTTGTAGTACTTTCAGCAAAATAACATTTGATTCTGAACATGTGAATCATAGAAGAGTTTATTGTTGTAAAAATGAGGTTTAGAACTAGGCAAATGGGAAATTTGCAACTGTGAACAGAAAAAAATTGAAAATTTCAACTCATTGTAAGAGAACATAAAATAGATGTTGTACACAGTACGTAGATGCATTTCCGCAGAGCTTGCAAATATCACTTGTCTTTAGACTTAATTAATTGGAGTGAAAACGACAGGGAGGCCGAATTGAGGCTGCAGCGTAAGCATTTCTGCAGGCATGTGCTTGTAATCAGGTGACAATTCAAAAGTGAACCGTTGCAGTATCATTGCTACTACTATCTTCGCCTCCATGATTGAGAAACTCTGACCGATGCAGGCTCTAGGACCGACTGAAAATGCCATGAGTGCATTAGGATGCTTTGCAGCTTTTACTGTTCCGTTTTCGAACCTCATTGGATTGAATACATCTGCATCCTCTCCCCATACCTCCTTCTTTCTATGGATTATCGGACACGGAATTGTTAATGTAGTGTTTTTAGGTAGGGTTATGCTTCCCAATTTTGTTTCCCGAGTGTTTTGTCTTGTGATTGTTATAACGGCACAGTAGAGCCTCAATGTTTCTAAAAGAACCATGTGCACCTGTTCAAAATACACAGAGATGAAAATTAAGTGAAGCTATATAGCTATCACATTATGTGCATATGTACATGACATAGTATGCTAATGTGAACTAGTATTTAATTTTCAACCAAATGACGTAGGTCGAGTGAATCTAAAGCCACTGTGCATGAATGTGCGTTGATTTAGCATGAAATCACAAACTTGCATATATTAACCATCTTGAGCTTGCTAAGACTTTCTGCATATGGAGCTTCCATCCCACATTCTCCGAAAACTTCTTCTCTCACCTCGTCCTGCCAATTTAAATTTGTGCTTAATATGAATATAGTCCAAGTTAGTAGTTGTGAAGTTGTCTCATGTCCACCAAAGAAGAATGTTTTACATTCGTCTATGATTTCGTCTGTGTTCATTGTGATTCCTTCCTCATTTCTTGATGAATCGATCAGTCAATCAAGTAGATCACTCCCATACAAGCTTAAATCGTTCGATAACATTCTTTTCTTGATGATGCTCACAAAGGTTTCCTTCATCTTCTTCTCCAGCTTCCATTTTCGTAAATTTCTTTTAGTTGGAAGGTAACTGGAAGAAAAGAAAAGAAAAACATCATCTTTTAATCTCTTTGAAAATATGATTATTTAGTTCTTCTATAACTTCAATTAAAGTATAGGTTGCTACTCGACTCCAGGTATTTCTGCTTTCAGACTAGTAGCGAAAAACTGCATGAGTAGCTCCTTCTGTGCCAAAAGGACTTCCTTGCCCTCAGCGTAGCTGCTCCCAAAAACTGTGTGGGTGATAATATCTGCTGTAACCTCTATAAATTGTTTGTTCACCTCTATTAAAGCGCTAGGATTTGACAGAGCTCGCCACTTATCTAGCATGGACAATGTACATTCCACCATTGCCTTTGCCATGGCCTACAAAATAAATACAGCCAGTTAGCATACACACAGACACTGTTGAAAAATAAACTTGGTTTTTAATAGGAAATATTAATTAGTGACATAATTAATTATTGTATTAGGAAAGGGCAAGATAAATGGAAATAAATTATAAACATATTAAAATGAGAAGAATCTAGACTAAAGAATATGTAAAAGAAAAGTCTAGAAAAAGAAGTGTCTGGAGATTGTCTCATGTATAAATATATGATGTATGTATGAAGAAAGTATCAAGAAATAAAAAAGGTTTTTTTTCTCTCCTTCCATAAAATATTCAATTTTCTTTTAATTTGTTCCTCTTCCTCCACATAATTTTTCAACAAAGTGGTATCAGAGCGAGGTTAGTGAAAGAGTGATAAATGTCAAACAGTGGAATGTTTCCCCTCCAATATCCTCGTCTCACAAAAGAAAATTATGAAAAATGGTGTATTCGAATGAAAGCTTTACTTGGAGGACAAAGAGTATGGGAGATCGTAGACAAAGGCTACGACGAGCCAGAAAATGAAAATACATTAACTCGAACGGAGAAGGAAGCTTTAGCAAAGACGAAGGAAAAGGATCAACTTGCTCTTAGCCTCATCCATCAATGTTTGGATGATTCAATGATAGATAAAATAGCGGATGCAGCCACTTCAAACGAAGCCTGGGAAATTTTAAAAAAATCTTTCCAAGGAGTTGATAAAGTAAAGAAAGTTAAGCTTCAATCACTAAGGAGTGATTTCGAAGCAATGAAGATGAGTGAATCCGAATCGATTTCGGATTACTTTACAAGGGTGAAGGCGAATGTAAATCAATCAAGATGTTATGGAGAAAAAATTGCAGATGTTCGAGTGGTGGAGAAGATTCTTCGTTCTTTGACACCGAAATTCGATTATATTGTGTGTGTCATTGAAGAAACGAAGGACCTCGAAGAAATGACAGTAGAAGAATTGGAAGGTTCCTTACGCGCTCAAGAAGAGAAAATAAAGAGAAGACAAGAAGAACCACAGGAGCAAATTCTTAAAACTAAAGCAACTTTAAAAAATGAAGAAGGAGAAAAGCAGTACTTTAGAGGAAGAGGACGCGGATATGGACGAGGAAGAGGACGCGGAAGGCAAGGACGTGAACAAGAAAGAAGCGATGGTGAAAGTTCAAATAACAAAGAGAGAAATCCTTCATATTTTAGAGGCCATGGAAGAAGTCGAGGACGAGGTCATGGAAATTATCAAAGATCAACTGAAAGAAGGTATGACAAGTCCAAAATTGAATGTTATAAATGCCATAGATTTGGTCATTATTCATGGGAATGTCAAACTGCTAATACTGAAGAAAGAGCCAATCTTGTTAATGATAACCAAGAAGTTGAAGAATCCACCTTGTTGCTAACTGAGAAAAAGGAAGAAAATGATGTTGAAAGCTCGTGGTATTTGGATAATGGTGCTAGCAATCATATGTGCGGATACAAAGGAAAATTTGTGGAGATCAACGACAAGGTGAAAGGTAATGTTTCCTTTGGAGATTCTTCGAAAATTCACATCGAAGGCAAAGGTACAATTCTCATTTCTACAAAGAATGGTGACCATAAATTGATCTCTGATGTTTATTATGTTCCTAAACTAAGAAGCAATATTCTTAGTCTCGGACAATTTGTTGAGAATGGTTATGAAGTTTTGATGAAAGATAATTATCTTTGGCTTAAAGATAGAAACAATAACTTGGTTGCAAAGGTGGGCATGTCACGGAACCGGATGTTCAAATTGAATGTCCAAACTGTTGAAGCAAGATGTTTGAAGGTTAATGTGCAGGATGTGGCATGGTGTTGGCACATGAGATTTGGACACTTGAACTTTGGATCTTTGAAAGCAATGGGAGAAAAGATGATGGTAAAAGGAATGCCAACAATTGAAAATCCAAATCATTTGTGTGAAGCATGTCTTCTTGGCAAACATGCAAGGAAAAGTTTTCCAAAGAAAGCAACATCTATAGCCTCCAAACCACTTGAATTGGTGCATACGGATATTTGCGGGCCTATCAATCCACCGTCTTTTGGTAAAAGTAAATATTTTATACTTTTTATTGATGATTATAGCAGAAAAACGTGGGTTTATTTTCTCAAACAGAAATCAGAAGCTTTCACCACATTCAAAAATTTCAAGACGCATGTTGAGAAAGAAAGTGGCTACAATATCAAGGCATTGAGGTCTGATCGAGGAGGCGAGGTCACTTCAAAGCAATTCAATGATTTCTGTGCAGCGCATGGAGTTCGTCGTCCTCTCACTGTTCCTAGATCACCTCAGCAAAACGGCGTGGCAGAGAGGAAAAATAGATCAATTCTTAATATGGCAAGGTGTATGCTTAAAACAAAAAATATGCCAAAGGAGTTTTGGGCTGAAGCCGTTTCTTGTGCGGTGTATTTGTCAAATCGCTCTCCAACTGTGAATGTCAAGGACCAAACCCCTCAAGAAGCATGGAATGGAAAAAGGCCAAGTGTTCATCATTTGCGAGTATTTGGTAGCATCGCTTATGCTCAAGTTCCGCAGCAAGAGCGTTCAAAGCTAGACGATCGAAGTGCCAAGTATGTTTTTGTTGGATATGATTATCATTCCAAAGGATACAGGTTGTACAATCCTAACAATGGCAAAGTGGTGGTAAGTCGTGATGTTGAATTCGATGAAGGAGCAACTTGGGATTGGGATGGACAGCAAGAGAGCACATATAATTTTCTCCCATATCTTGATGATGATCAAGAATCAGAGAATGTTGAAACTATACAAGAACATTCTTCTCCAGCTTCAGATCTTGAAGGCTCAAATGAAAGACCGCCAAAAATGAAATCGCTTGCTGATATATATGAAAGAACTGAAGAAATTAATTTTAATAATGATGAACTTTATTGTTTTTTTGCAGATAGTGAGCCAATAAATTTTCAAGAAGCCGTGCAAGATAAGAGGTGGAGAGACGCTATGGATGAAGAAATTAAATCCATTGAAAAGAATGACACATGGGAATTAACTTCTCTTCCCAAAGGTCATGAATCCATAGGCGTTAAATGGATATACAAGGTGAAAAGAAATGCAAAAGGAGATGTGGAGAAATATAAAGCAAGACTTGTGGCGAAGGGCTATAAACAAAAGCATGGAGTTGACTATGATGAAGTGTTTGCTCCAGTTGCACGCATGGAGACTATTCGCTTGTTGATTTCTCTCGCTGCTCAAAAGAAATGGAAAATTTATCAAATGGATGTCAAGACGGCTTTTTTGAATGGATATCTTAAAGAAGAGGTGTATGTTGATCAACCGTTGGGCTACGTAGCTGAAGGGAATGAAAAGAAGGTACTGAAACTCAAGAAATCATTGTATGGATTGAAACAAGCCCCACGAGCATGGAATAGCCGCATCAACCAATACTTTCAAGATCATGGGTTTGTTCTTTGCTTAAATGAGCATGCTTTATATTCTAAGTTTCACAACAATGGAGATGTTATATTTGTTTGTATTTATGTTGATGATCTCATTTTCACGGGCAATAAACCCGATTTGTTTGATGAATTTAAAAGTTGTATGTCGACAGAATTTGAGATGACAGATTTGGGGCAAATGACATATTATTTGGGATTGGAAGTGAAACAAATGGAGGAAGGTATATTTCTTGCTCAAACAGGTTATGCAAAGGAAGTGTTGAAAAGGTTTAACATGATTGATTGCAATCCTGTGAACACACCCATGGATGCTGGAATGAAGTTGTCCAAGGTTGAAGATGGAGAAAAGGTAGATCCTACTCTTTACAAAAGTCTTGTGGGAAGTTTGAGATATTTAACAAATACAAGGCCCGACATACTTTATGCCGTTGGAGTGATAAGTCGTTTCATGGAGACTCCTACTTCTGTCCATATGACCGCTGCTAAGCGAATTCTTCGTTACATTAAAGGAACGCTTGATTTTGGAATATTTTATTCCTCATCCAATGATCTTCGGTTACATGGATTTTGCGATAGTGATTTTGCTGGTGACATAGATGATAGAAAGAGTACTACGGGGTATGTATTCTTCTTGGGTGATTGTGCTATTTCTTGGTTATCAAAGAAGCAAACCATTGTCACGTTGTCAACATGTGAATCTGAATATGTTGCTGCAAGTTCAAGTACATGTCATGCTTTATGGTTAAGAAAGCTGTTGAAAGAACTTCATTTGCCACAAAATGGAGCTACTGAAATATGCATTGATAATAAATCAGCACAAGCACTTGCAAAGAACCCTATATTTCATGATCGAAGCAAACATATCGACACGAGATATCATTTTATTCGGGAATGCATTGCCAACAATGAAGTGGAGCTGAAATATGTGAAAACTCAAGATCAAGTTGCGGATATTTTTACCAAGCCATTGAAGATTGAAGATTTTCGAAGAATGAGAGCTCTGCTTGGAATAATAAAACCAAGTTTAAGGGGGGATGTTGAAAAATAAACTTGGTTTTTAATAGGAAATATTAATTAGTGACATAATTAATTATTGTATTAGGAAAGGGCAAGATAAATGGAAATAAATTATAAACATATTAAAATGAGAAGAATCTAGACTAAAGAATATGTAAAAGAAAAGTCTAGAAAAAGAAGTGTCTGGAGATTGTCTCATGTATAAATATATGATGTATGTATGAAGAAAGTATCAAGAAATAAAAAAGGTTTTTTTTCTCTCCTTCCATAAAATATTCAATTTTCTTTTAATTTGTTCCTCTTCCTCCACATAATTTTTCAACAGACACACACATATATTCATCTTAATAGTGATGTGTATAGAAAACAAACCTTGAGCTTGTTCATTGTGAAGGCAGGGCTTACTACTTTTCTATGCTTCTCCCACTGGGCTCCTTCAGTAAACAGCAACCCCTTGCCCAACAATGCCAACAAACGCGAGTCTATTTTCATTTTCATGTACAATCCAGATTTGTCTGAAAGAATCTGCTTGACAAGTTCAACGTCTGTTATGCAGATTCTAGGCTCCATGCCGAACCAATACAAAAACACCTCACCTGATTTATAAATACGAATTTGCACATAAAATGGAAGAGGCATCACTGCGTTTTCTTTCTTTTGGTCAATCCATGATTGTATACTTAAAAATCATGAATCATATTCATTTTGTGCAGAGGTAACATATACTAGGGGAGCAAAATGCAAAGTAATTAGTTTTCATGTTTTCACTTATAATTTAGCAACCCACTATATTTATTTATAATTGACATATTTTAACCATGCAGTTTGATCTTCATCACCATTCACACATACTGTGAACTCTACAAGTAATAAATAGCATACAGCATACTTATGGTGCAAGGATGAACCGGATAATTGATAGTTTGCAGAAGTAAGTTTGGTTGAATAGCTAATGAATGATCATATTCTTATATCATGGTTATGTTTAAACAGTAATTAAGCGCCTTTGGTTAATCAACAAAATTAACGTTGTATGCAGTGCACATAGAGAATATGTGTTATTAATATATGATATTTACCACAAAAGTCATATTGTGCATTTGTCACTTCCATGATAAAAGTTATAGTGAATTAATATTAAATGAACACAGCAGAAAGCAAAATCAACAAGCATCAATATTTATTCTATTTTCATTCAAAAATGCTGTTATGATTTATTTCTTTTTAAGTAGTATACACGTATTTTAGAAAAGAACACATTAAATTATCATATTACCTCCTGAATTGCTTCTATCATTCTATATTACACTACTCTAACATTTTGACCAAAAAAAAAAAAAAAAAAGTTTTTATCACAACAGAAAGACAATCTTATTGCATCAGTTGTAAATTATTACACCTTTCATGAGCGGTATCAAAGGACACTCTTGTTTTATGAAATAAGTGCGTAAAATAGAAGTTATTTCGTGTATGTAGGATGAGATAAAGTAAATAAGTGTAAAATGAGGCATGGCTAATTACAAATACCCATGTACTACGTGTTATAGCTAATTGACGTGGGAGATAATTCAACAAAGATATATCAATTAGCCATATACTGTATGTCATGGCTAATTGAGATATGGGTGCATAATTTTGCTTGATTTTGTTGATAACATAAACAAATAGTGATCCGTTGATAATACAAATACCAATGAAAGATGATTTTTATGTTTGCAATCCTGTACAAACTAAATCGTATTATTTTTGAACAACCTAGATCTTATCATGAGAATGTTGGAATATTTCGACAATTGGGTCACATATGTAAAATAAAATGTGTTGTGCTATTTTGGTGTAAAGCCTAATTAAAGTGATCCAATTTTGGATTAGAATTAATAGACTTAAAGTTTAAGTTATCATAGGCCTAATGTGTAGATACCGGGGCATTTTATAATTTGTTGAAGGGCCGAATTACAAAATGCCAACTCTATAAATAAAGGGTTATGGTCCCCGAATTACACAAGTCTTAGCAACTCTCTAACCTCTTCTACGGAGAGCTGAATCTAATCTAGGGTTTGTGTCAATTTGGAAGACCGAACCAAATTCTTCTTCTTCTACAACAGATAATCTTCTCCGTGACAACCAATTATGGGATTCAGGTATAGCAATAATTAAATACAGATTCAGGTACGCTTCCGCCAATCAAGTTATCTATTTTCTGATTTGTTCTCGATTAAATCAATATGGTTACATTTTAGATCTAGGGTTTCACAATTGGGTATTGTTAAAGTATACTGAAATCCTAACAAGTGGTATCGGAGCCAACCATTATTGATTCTATTGGGAATTTTTTTTTTTCTTTTATACATGTTGTTTTGCCATTTCAGAACAAAGGTTGAATTGTGTTTTCAATTCATACGGTTTATATGTTATATTTTCATTTCACAACAGGTTGATTTTATTTACTGCGGCTAATAATATTAAAAAAAAATGTTTTTTTTTTTTTTTTTTAGTTTAGATTTTAGATCTATATTGATTCAGATTTATTATCTCCTTCACGTTCTTTCATTGGTTCTATAGATCCAGCATGAATAATGTTAATATAATATAGTTTGTCAATATGTTAATTCAACGGGTTCTGCTTTTTTGTTTAAAAATATATCAAAAACATATGTTTATTACGTCTAGTTATAAGTTGCATTCTGCAGCCGCCGGTCTATTGTTATATACTTCTGGTGTCATATATTATACTATATTATTTGTTTTGACCAAGTCTTGAACCCGTTTTATGCATAAAGTTTCGGAAGCTCTAATGAGCGAATCTCATGCTATCCTTACGGGCTTTAAAAAAAAAAAAAGTTTTTTTTTTATATACCATGTGTACTGTTTGGAACAATTATTGCTTATTGTATGGATGTAGGACATGCCACATTAACTTATTTTTCATATGCAAATAATGTTTCATGGCATGTGTATGATGCTTCGGTAACCTGTCATGATGCTTTTATTTTATGTCTTTTGGGATTGGTATATAAAATTTTGCATTTGTGTTGCTTAATCTAATTAGCTATCATGTTTGAATCTTTGACCATTTCACCTACGTTTTAGGATGATGATTAGTAGGTTACTTTAATATGGTCAAACTACAGTAACTTCTATAGTTTAAAAAAAAAAGTTTTTTTTTTGTTTGGTTCGGTTGACAGTATAAAAAGGCACATGTTATATTATGCTTCGGATATACATCATGGTTACTTCAGTCATTCAGGTTATTCAGTATGATATTTATTATGTTATTTACACATAATATTATGTGGTAATTGATCATGACATTCATCTATGATATCGTGATTTATTTATGATGTCTTATATCATATTTATTAAGGAAATATCGTGAATGTAACTACATACCTAAAGCAACAGATTATGACAACTATGACTAAAACTCGTTATGCTATTATTATAATTTTGAGTTTTTCAGATGTCATATAGACCTAAAGCATTGAGAGTGTTTTATAACTCTCAAAATATATTGCACATATATTAAGGATAAATTCAAATATAATTTTGGCGTCTCTTTACAGCTGTAAATATTTTACATTAGTAGTGAATTAACTTTAAAATAATATGTCACCAAAGTGACCTCTATATTTTGGTGGTTCATGAAAATGTTTAATATTTGTGTGTAGTTATTCATGCGAATATTAGTCGGCCCAAAGGAAGGCTAATGTTTGGCCGAATCACTTACACATGTGTGATGATAAATACGTGACAATTATAAGGTTTTTCGAGTGAATAATTAATCGGCCCAAAGGAAGGTTGTTATTTGACTTGAACTTATTGTCAGTATTTGATCATTACAACAAGAGTACCACTTACAGTTAATATTACTGTCCAAAGACTTGATATTAATGTGTACTAGGTATCTTGAGAAGAGACTTACCAATTATTTGAATTTACTATGGTTGATATTTGGCTATGAGCATATACGGTCAATCTTCATTTTATTCTTTGTTCATTTTCAGCTAATTTAACTGAATTATCTGCCAATTTAAAGAATATTCCCATCTTTTTTTGGGATAAATATAAGGATTTGTATGAGAGCATGTTATTTGTTCTTGACTTTATAGATTTAACTCTTGTAACTAGGAGGGTTACAGCCAATCCTACTACGGTTAGATATTCTTATAATGTTATGAAGAATATTGAAAGGTGATATAATTCAAAGGCAAGAGTTAAACGATCATTAAGTAAATACTTCAGAAGTTTTCAAGGATGTGCTATAGGTAACGATAACTAATTTTGTATAAGTTATTTACTGAGAATGGAAACGGTTTTTGTGAAAACAATAAGGGAAATCAAGCACTCTTTGTGGTGCTTGATTACATAAAGTAAAAGTAAAAGAAATATAAATGAGTACTATACAAAAAAAAGATATTGCTTCAAAAGCTAAAGACGCTCAAGTTATCGTTATTTTTGGTGCTATCTTCAGTATATTCATTTAAAGATTAAAATTATTTTAAGAATAATATGTTATCCTATTGGGCTAATTTAGCGTTTTGGTAATTAAAATAGAGATTGAAGTTTTTTTATGATTGAAAAGTACTCATTTGATATACATTGTAAATAAATGTATGAATAAGTATTAAGAAGTCGCTAAGGATCTCAATGAAAAGAAATAACATACGGGTATTTTTTTATAGTTGTTTCTTTAATAAGATATACAGACATATAAAGTAAAATATATTTGATGTTTTATAGTTATTATTGAGATTTAAGTTAAATTTTTTTGGATTTATTTGATATATTTTTATGCTGTCATTTAGACAGATTTCGGTTTTTATATTTCTAATGTGAACATATTAGGTTATTATTGTTCATCAAGAAATAGTAATGTTGATTTATGAATAAATTCAAAATCTTATGTAATTGAAGCTCATATAAGTTATGGCTACTCATGCTAAATAACTTATGTAATGATATCTCAAATTTTGTTTTGGTGACTAATATAATTTTTGTTTCAGTTTACTGAGGAATTATAGATTGAGATATCATAAAGGTAGAAAATGCTTTATTGATATTCTAAGGGATTTAAAGTTTATAATTTTTTATGAACCCACACTAAGGAAAAGTTTTAAAGCGGGAATTGCAATAGTTATTTTGAGGATGTTGAGTTTGGGGGAGAAAGAAAGTAATACCATTGTCTTTAAAGAGAATCATTATCTTTGAATCAACTGCGGTTGCTTCTTCGCTTAAAGTTTAAGATTTGTTTTCTTTTATTAAGAAGAAGTAAATTAAGAACCATAATAAGACGATGTTGAAAATAAATTTTTTCTTTAAGCTAAGGATACTGCTTCAAGAAAACAAACTCAACAACCTCAAAGATACAAGATCACTAAGGAAATCCACCTAAATGGGAAGAAATGCTATTTCAGATTATTGTGTAGTATTTCTTCATAAAGATAAATAATGGATTGATAAAGATGATGCTACGGACTTGCATCAATCCATGTAAGGTACTAATTGAAAATGTGGATTTAAGAAATGAACATATAGCTAAATCTATATGGATAATAAAGTTTGAAATCTCCCTCTAACTTAAGTAATAAGATCATCGGTTATGAATAACTATTCAAAGCCAAAAGGGATCAAGTGGGTAATATTGAATTTTATAAGGCACTTTTATTGAAATCGCTATTATTAAAAGGAAATTTTATTTTCTTTAAAGAATGTTTCATTTTGGACTTCGTAAACGATTCTTTAGAATCGATCTTTGGAGCTTACTACAGTTTGTACTTTTGAGCATTATCTGATGGAGATTAAAGTTATGTTTCAATGGAGACATTGGTGAAACTACTTAAGAAACTCATTTATGGATTAGTCTTTTGTATTTGGGATTCAAATACACCATTATTTTTCATGGGGTGATATTTGGATTATTACAAAAGAATTAGGAAGATAAATGCTTAAAAGATTTGGTATGTAAACTTTGATTCAGTTGATTTTCTTTTACCAAAACAGATAAATGTTGTCATCCTTGAAACTAAAGAAATGCAAAAGATTTTTCATGCATTTGCAGTTTGAATTCCAATGCATACTAATGTATATACACATATGGATATGCGTGTATTATTTTATTTGACAGATACCTTACTGATATTAAAAGTGGATCACTGATTTAGTAGTTAAAATGGTTATGAGATATCTTTAAGGAATAAAATAAAAGATCATATGCTCATAGATAAAAGATCGGATCGGTTGGAGATCATAAAGAATTACGATCCAGATATTTTGGATGTCATTACCGTAAAAGATCCACTTCTAGCAATGATAATATATTTTATGGGTGAAACTATATAAGGGAAAAGTGTCACTTAGGCACTTATAGTTTTCACCACTTTGAAAATATCGTCTTTGGTTAATTATAAGACATCCAAATATGGAAAATAATAATGAAATTTTTTCACAAGATTCCAGTTATTGATAAAGAATTGAAAGACCAAGTAATATTGTGACAGTAAAGTATATATTATTTTCCAATAAGGGAAGAGTGCAAAATATATTGTAAATCATAGAGCATATTTAAACAAACTCCATTATGGCGGATCCGCTTACCAAAAGGTTATCACCTAAGGTCTTTCATGAGTATGTAGCTCAATTGGTGTAACTTTTATGTAAGGATATTTTGGTTCAGGGGGAGTTTGTATTTGGTATTGTCATATGACTCATTGCTCTATACTTCAGTTACAGATATATGCATATCAAGTTCTTTTTCTGATCAGAAATAAAGTAATGAATTTTTCTTTGCACTCAAGTTGTTTAAATATTAAACATTTGATCTCACTAAAGAAGGACCAGTTGGAAATAGACATGTATAGATCACATTTCATGTAATTTCCATGCTACGCATCCATGATTGATCTATGTCGTTTGATTGTATTGATATATGTGACCATTGATGGGTATAGTTACGATAAATGTAACGAATGCCGCTTTGATCCTTTGTCAACCCAATTAATGGACGAGATTGTTTCAGATACACCGTATGTTATAAATAGCAAATTTTGGAGCTCATAAAGTTAAACACATTTTAAGGTTATTTCATATGTGGCCCAGGGGGAGATTGTTGGAATATTTCGACAATTGGGTCACATATGTAAAATAAAATGTGTTGTGCTATTTTGGTGTAAAGCCTAATTAAAGTGATCCAATTTTGGATTAGAATTAATAGACTTAAAGTTTAAGTTATCATGGGCCTAATGTGTAGATACCGGGGCATTTTATAATTTGTTGAAGGGCCGAATTACAAAATGTCAACTCTATAAATAAAGGGTTATGGTCCCCGAATTACACAAGTCTTAGCAACTCTCTAACCTCTTCTACGGAGAGCTGAATCTAATCTAGGGTTTGTGTCAATTTGGAAGACCGAACCAAATTCTTCTTCTTCTACAACAGATAATCTTCTCCGTGACAACCAATTATGGGATTCAGGTATAGCAATAATTAAATACAGATTCAGGTACGCTTCCGCTAATCAAGTTATCTATTTTCTGATTTGTTCTCGATTAAATCAATATGGTTACATTTTAGATCTAGGGTTTCACAATTGGGTATTGTTAAAGTATACTGAAATCCTAACAGAGAAGAAATTGTTCCTTTTCCATGGACCGGATTTAGATTTTGAATCCAACAAATTTCATGTCCTTTCATTAAAAAGCGCCTGAAGAAACGACTGAAAGATTGTAACTTATGCTTAATGTGCGATTTTATTTGCATGTCTTAAGTTATTTATGAGCAATTTATATTTAAGTTTGAACTGATCAGTAAAGGAGTATTGTACATCACCTCTTTCTTGACAATCAGATAGTGCACACAGCACACAATGTCTGAATTATTCAAATGAGAGATATTTAACAGGTCTCTGCTTAGAGGTTTTAAACTAAGAAGTTTTCTTTAATTTTTTTTCATGGTATAAGAAGTATTTGTGCTAACTAATTCATTGAGATCAATTGCAGCCATTCTAATAATTTCTTCTTCTACATGGCTTCTACTGTTGAATGGTTTATTCGAACTTGTTTCGTCTAGATGGTTTTGTACAATTTGATGCTGCTGTGGCTCTTTTTTTTTATAATCTGTACGTGATTTCATTTTGAATTCCACATTGCAAGTAAAATAAAAATATGCAGTGAATCGTAATTCTTCTATCTAATATTATATATAACTTTAGTCTCAATAGTACAAAAATGTAACAAAACCAATAAAGGATCCGAGAGTTGTTTAACACGTGTGGATCTTATTGGGTGACATGTATAAGTGTGACACTTATGTACACATAAGTTAAACCTGATACCATGTTAGAGAATCCCGAGTTATCATAAAACCAATTGCTTATGTAAGATACTTTTAACGGTTATACAAGATTTACTTTACACATTCTTAGATGTAGGACTTGTTTAACAGTTTTAAAATCTCTAGTGCCAAGAAGCAAAAGTAACAATGCAGCGTACCATGCTGAGACATCCACTTCAGATAATGTGGAAGAATTCGTGGTACGAAATCATGACATTTTACGTCCAACTCTCCTGCACTTGCATGCATTTTCATGCTCCTGATCTCAGGAAGATTTCCTGAATACAGCTTCAAATCAGGACCGTATATTCCTTGTTTTCTTAATCTTCTTCTTATGGATAATGGCCTCACAGAACCACTCTCCAAGTCAACGAAATTATTATCACTACAACTGCACTTATAATCGTACGGACCGCCGCACTGTTCATTTTTTGTTTTTTTCGGCGATTTACTGACGAAATAACCTGCCCCACTGCCTTTATCATGAGAGGTTGCTTACTGAACCAGGGACCCTTAATAGTAAAATATATTTGAGTACCCACGAGCACTGCATGCTGATTATTTAAAAGCCCTCGTCATTCTCGGCCTTCATCCAATACTGTCGAGATTCACACCCACCATCTACTTCTTGAAATTATCAAAAAATTTGAGTTATTATTTTGAGTGAAGATTAAATAGTTCATGCGTAAGCATATAATTAAAATATCTTCATTTGATTCATCTTCAAGTAAAGAGCATGTTCATAGCGTGGTACAAATGTGTTTCCTACGAAATACTTATCAGAACAAATATTGCGCACTCTAGGTGTTTTTTTAAAGCAATAAATAACATTTTCTTAATTCGCAAGACTTATATTCATGGATCTTAATTTTATTGTTGTAAATAGATTTATACGCAACGGGTTAAATATATGAACTTCAATTTATTTTACCGTTATGGATCTTGTTTTACGAATTAAGTCTAAATAGATTTTGAGCTCATCTAAGTTAATTTTGAATAAATTTGTTATTTTATTTTTATTTGTTAACAATTTATTTAGTGTGATGTTATATTTAAATTATATAACGTGTTAATATACACAGATGAATATGTATACACATTGTGTGTCGTATAGACGTGTCTATATATGCAATCGCATGCTCATTTACCTTCTCTATACAAGTGAATGGAGCCCCAAAAGGACACGTCAATAGCACTCGAGGTATTAAACAAGGAAGCCCACTGGCGCTATACTTATTTGCAGTTACAATGAAATATTTTTCTCGCCAGATAGAACAAGTTGTTCACAATAAGTCGATCCTGCCTGTACACAACTTCCAGCTTAGAACCAACCGCCTGTTATATGACGATGATTTGATTAAACATATTAAATCTAGTAAAGAAGTGGCTAGCACCATAAAAGATATGCACTAGTACAAAACAAACCAATTGCTTCTGTTGTTTACCCCCTTATTATATTGGCTCAACAACCGATGTAAAAAAAAAAAAATTCTTGCT
This sequence comes from Allium sativum, assembly GCA_030737875.1. Lineage (NCBI taxonomy): Eukaryota > Viridiplantae > Streptophyta > Magnoliopsida > Asparagales > Amaryllidaceae > Allium > Allium sativum. The sequence continues at coordinate 169,631,522 of CM060924.1, read as the reverse complement.
ACATCGGTTATAAAACCAATGCAAAGTCATTTATTTTAATCGGATATTTGAAACTAGCCGACGCAACATATGACTTTTTTGCATTGGTTTTCAGTAACAGACGATGCCAAAAAGGATGGTATCTTTTTCGATATTTTATTTTTTGCATCGGCAGATCCAACAATCGATGCAATATGTTCGTCTTCTGCAGAAACCTTCTTCTCTACCTAAATCACTGAAATCCTCAAATATATATATATATATATATATATATATATATATATATATATATATATATATATTAGAGAATATGTTAGAAGATATGTTTGCTTTTATTTAATTGTATTGATTTGGTTTACATTTGGTATTGAATTATCGATTATAATAGACCCAAATATACTCTACAATATGTTATCTAGAATGTTCTTTTAGATAAGGATAAACTATGTATAAATAGAGGTAAGGATTGACAATGCAAGAAAGTATCTTTTGTAAAATCAATCAATGAAGCAATAATAATGAACTCTTCTATGTTTTACCATTTAACCTCTCTCCTATCTATATCAAATTCTAACATGGTATCACAGCTAGGTGAAAGAGAGGGGAAAGAATAAAAAAAAGGCTAATTCAGAAAGTAAAAAATATAAAAAACGGAAGAAAAAAAAATTAAATAGACGATGCTTCGCTGTTGAGTGAGGGGACAAAGGCATGGCTTGTAGTTTGCGGATGAACTAAGGAATAAGATATTGATTTGGGAAAAGGCTATTTCAAAGATAAAACGGAGTGGTTGCTGTTGGATCTGGGGTAAGGTTAGTGTTGTTTTCATTCTATTAGTGATTTGATGAGGTGGGTGCTTGATTATATGATATGTGGGTACTCTGAGGAGCGGGTGACTACATGAGTGGTAGCAGAGATTGAGGCAATTGTGTAAGGTAAGGAACGCCGATGAAGGTAGGAGTTGTAGTTTTGAAATGATGTCAGTAGTGGAGTGGGTCAGTTTTGTGAGTGGACTGGTAGAAATAGATGACAAGCAAGGGAAGTCCAGTTTGGTGATGAATGATGTCTATGTGGGATTGGCTGCAAATGTTTCATGGTCTGGATGGTTGCAAATTTGATAAAGGTGTTGGAGAAATAACGGTCCAGAGAAATACTTATGGAAGAAGGTGGCAAAGTAGTGGTGGTTGAATGGTGAAGGATATGGCAGTGAGTGGTTATTATTTCGGTTTGAATTGATTGAGTTGTTAGAAAGTAACATTAGTTTGAAGATGTTTATTGTTTGTTTGATATCTGTATCAATAACCTTGTTTATTAGGATGATAATTGACGTTGATTGAAGGTGGTGGATGGTATTGTAAGGTATGTTTGGAGGATGCAAATATATGCTGATTCATCTCTATTGATTTGGTTTTGTTTTCGTTTGATATGTTTGGGAGATGCAAACATATGCAAACTCATCCCATTTTGGTTTATTTTGTTTTTGTTTGATATGTTTGGCGGATGTAAACATATGCAAACTCATCTCATTTTAGTTTATTTTTCAGGGATTAGTTTTGTCATTTGACCGCTCAGATCTTTTGCTTACCTATCAGATTGAAGATAGTTGAGTTGTTTTAGAGTTTCAGATTAGAGTTGTTGAGTTGTTTGGAGTTGTAATTGAATGTTTGATGCTTGGAGTTTGGTGTTACTCTCTAACAATACTGAAATGGTTGTTCGATCTTGCTACTCTTCAGTTTGCAGCTTCTATTTGGCAAATTCACAATTTTTCACATCATGAGTTTAAGGGGAGTTGTTAGAGAATATGCTAGAAGATATGTTGCCTTTATTTAATTGTATTCATTTGGGTTTATATTTGGTATTTAATTATCAATTATAATAGACCCAAGTATACTTTAGAATATGCTATCTATAATGTTCTTTTAGATAAGGATAAACTATGTATAAATAAAGGCAAGGATTGACAATGTAAGAAAGTATCTTTTGTAAAATCAATCAATAAAGCAATAACAATGTAGTCTTTTATATTTTACCGTTTAATCTCTCTCCTATCTATATCCAATTCTAACAATATATACATGTGTGTGTCGATATATATATATATATATATATATATATATATATATACACACACACACACACACACACACACACACATATGTGTGTGTGTATATCATAGTAGACAAGCTGGTAATTGTATAATCATTGAAAATACAACTAAACGACATACAAATTGAACTTATATAACAGTAAAACACATATATATTTCAAGCATAATGTTTTCGTAATCCATACAGAATAGTAATACAATTCAGATCTTCAGTACAATCACTAAGATGTAATATAGTTCACATTGTTAGCTACAACAATATAGTTATGTAGTACCCATTACATTACAATAAATGTGTAATCTTTAGATGTCATCCTTCTAAGCGGCAACTTCAATCCAAAACAAGAACCTGAAATGAAGTAACAAAGATAATCAGTGATGTCTATTTTCAGCATGATAAAACTGAATTATTGCACAAATATTTGACATAAAAAGATAAAAATATTTGACACAAATGTATTCAGCATGATAAAGTAACTAAAATGCATATTACTGCTATTGAGAGCAACTATTGAGAACTAAAAGAGTACCTTCCCTTTGTACATCCCTTTGTACTTGTGATTAGTGTTATTTGATACATATAGTTACCTGGCAATAAAATAGCTTGATTGCAGGTTACCTTTTTTTGAAATAAACAAGCTTTTGGTTTTCTTGATTAAAAGGTATGTACATCTGAAATTGACGGTGTTTTAAATAGTTACAAATCAATTGAGCTATCTAAAAAACATCATGTGTTTACTTATTACTTGCAAACGCAACAAAAGATTTAACCAAGTTCAAAGCAAAGACAACCAACGAGCTGCACAACTATCATGTTGCAAAAAAGATATGACAAGTGGGCATAATTCCATCTGATAACATGGATATTTGACCTCAACTAGTAATAGACCATACAAGAATCTAATATTTGTTAACATAAGTACCAATTGAAAGGAGTGTTACCATTTATGTTTTCATTTCTATAATATTCTAAAAATCAAACAGCAATATATCCAGGGAAAACCATGCATTGACTCCGCAATATAAAATTCGGTTGTTTTCTAAGGGTTTTACTCCAACATAAGGATTGATAACTACATCTCATATGAAATTTAACACAAAAAATTGATGATTGCACCACTCTTTTGACATTGAACAGTGACAATTGCATCTCTTATGTGACATTCAGTGGTTTAATTAGGTTATCAACAATGTAATAAAATCATTTAGGTATTTTTTGGAAGACTATGCCTTTAATTTTAGGGTTAATATTTAACAATACCAGTTTAGAAAAGAGAAATTAAAGCCATGGTCTTCCAAAAAATTCGTAACTGATTTTGACATCAAAATCATGAATTCATGCCTAGTTCAATCAATCACCCTAACCTAAAATAATCCAATAAACGTTCATCACTTCACTTGGTAAAATATAGAAGTAAATTCTTAACATACAACTCTACACAATTGTATGTTATGTACACACCATACTATTGTCCCTGCTAAGAATTAAAAATCTGTACCATATTGTTCCCTAACTATAAAAAAAAATTAGACACAAAAAAATGCAAGCAGGCTGAAAACCAAAGCCCCATTTAATAACATAATTGATTGCACTATTTTTGCTACAGACATGCACAACCATCTTATTGTCATACATTCATTAATGTTTGCCTTATTCTGGTTTTCATATTTACATTTGATTACAGTAACATAGATTTGGCCTCAATTTTGTAACAGACCATATAAGTTGTGGTAGGAACTTAAACTTAACAAATAGCAGCTTGGCACTTTGGCATATTAACAGAACCTATGTTAATGTTAAATCAAATCGAAGCTTATAGTTTTAACCATATTAATGATGTTATAGATGGAACACTCAGTAAGAAACTCGCTTACAATGTTATAGACGGGACAAGCAAAAAGAAACTCGCTTATACAACAAAATAATAAACAAAAGAACTAATATGTAAAGACAAGGAGTAATGAGTTTAGAGGTGATATATACTTATCCCGTGCTATCAGTAGAAAGCTCGAAGGTTCCTTTGACCTGATTAAGGTTAACAACAAATATTTAAAAACAAAGTGCACCATTGTATTATTAGTAATACATAGTACTCATAAGGCCCAACTAATACAATAACATGTTTTACGTATGTAAACACACTGGGTTCAAGCAAAGTTACAAACAATAGAGTTTCGGAAGTGAAAATACATAATTAAAAGAAGCTCATATCAAAGTATGAAAGAAAGAAAGCACATATACAAGTGTTTAAATAATAAGAAATAATAAATAAGAAACAAATACATGGAATTGTTTTGCTCCATTAGATAACAGTACTGGTGTATTAATAACTAAGATGCAAATGTTTCTAAATGACATTAATACAAGTGTTAAAATACTAAGAAATAATACATTGCTCAAGGCCATTTCATATAGGGAATTTTTTTGAAAAAAAATAGCAAAATTAAAAGGGGAAGAAGAGGCTACCTGCCCCAAAGCCATAGCAACAAATGCTGAAATAAAGAGCAATCGGGTCAATGTTGACTATAATGAAGCTCTGAGACCTGGTATCAAGTGTTAATTTGGTTATAAAGACGTGCATTGAAGTTAGTATGAACGACAAAAGATTGATACTTCGACATGGTGTAAGGTCGTCCTGACAACATTGAAGCAGGTCGCTCATTTCTGGAACCGTGCATACACGACATGTCGTTCTCATGATTGAAAGCATGTAGATCTCGTGACATAAAAGCATGTCGCTCATAATCAAGCCGTCAGCACATAACTAATTCGTGCCGTAGAAACCATTCATGCCGCAAGTGTCGCTGGCAATAAATAGTATGTGGCTCACAAGTGACGTATGGGTTGCCTTTAGGAGTTGCAATCCGAACTGCCATGTATTAAAACATGGACCAGTTGCAACTAAGTGGAATACAATATGTAAAATATAACATAAGTTCTTAAGCTGGAGCACGGGACTGAGATAAATACACTACAACAAAAACACCATATTACAACTTTAATTTTACAACGGTGGTAAAAGCACTGTTGTAATAAATGTTTTCTACAACTGTAATTTTCCGAAAGTTGTAATAAACATGTTTTTAACAACTGTGATTTCCTAAAAGTTGCAATAAACATATTTCTAACAACTTTTCGTTTGTGACAGTTGTAATAAATGCTTATTACAACTTTTCACTCTTACCTGTTGTAATAAGTGACAATTATAACAATTAACATTTTATAATTAGTAATTAGTATAATGATAATAATAATTTCTATTAAATAATCAATAATTAGTAAATAATTTTTAATAATTATTATTAATAATTAGTATATTAAATAATAAATTATCAATATTGTTAAATAATTAGTAATTAATTTTTAGTAATAAATAATTAAGAAATAATAATTAATATTAAGAATTAATATTTAATATTAGTAATTAATTTTGGTAATTAATAATTAAAACGGTTTTATTAGAAAATTTTACAAAATTATTTTCAGCGTCTCTTTTTTCTACCAATTGTAATAGAGGCCTATTAAATATTAGTAATATCTAATATTTAATAATTAATAATATTAATAATAATTCATAAATGATAATAACTGTAACGAACCAGTTTTTCTAACGTTTTAAATTTATGAGATTTATTTGAATCTGAATAGTTTGATCGAATTTAACGTTAGTTATATTTTAAAAATTTATTTATTTTATTTGGGAATCTATAAATTCGATTTTTAAATTTAATTTGATATTTATTTTAAATTTATGTGGATTTAGATTTTAGTTTAAGTATTGTGTTCGGAAAAATCGATAATTACATCTTATTGTATGTGCTTAATATAATATACTAGTATGTTATATATACATAGGGTATTTAAATGGTATTTATACTTGAAATATATGTTTTGAGAAATTACAAAATTTTGTTTCAATTTAACTTGAATATTTAATTTAAATAAATTTGGTTTTAAAAATGTTTATTTGACATGGTATTTGAAATGTATGTATATACCATATTATTGTGTGTGTATATAGTATGAATATATGGTGTACACTTTGGAAAATATATTGATTCATATTTGGTACTTGTTAAAAAAAATAAACAATAATAATAATAATAATGTTTGATCAATTTTGTTTACATTTGTCCCGTATTGGTTGAAACTTGTTTACCTTGTCCCCTTTTCATTTTGCTTCGTACACGTGTCCTGGTTGTTTCCACCGTCCTCCCTTTTTTATTACTTTAGCCTTCCCTGCCCTTTCTTATTATATCAGTTGATTCTTTTCCAAATATTTCCCCAAATCAACAGAAAAAAATCGTTTTCTCCAGATCTAAACCTATGGCGGCCGCCTGATGCCACCGCCACCATGGCTGAGGCCAGCACCTACTCCATCGACCTCCGCTCCTCTTCATCCTCAGGCCGTCACCTACTAATGTTCGTCGAACCCTGTGCCAAAGATCCTTCCGAAATCTAGGCCGTCGACGACGTTCAGCAACCTCCGACGTCGAGCCACCTCAGATCGTTCCAGGATTTACCGCACCACTGCTCCAGATTCGAAGTTGCCTCCGCTGTCACTGCATTTAAACGAAGCCGCCTGCGGGTCCGTCTCTTCACCGGTTTCAAAGTGAGTATAATCTCACGATTTAATTTGTTCGAGCATGTTAATTTCAATAGGAATTAGAGTTAGATTTGACTTATTGTTGACTATAATTTGGGGTTTGTTTGCTGAACTTATTGCCACCGTAATACACCGTTTTGCTGGCTTTTTTTCTTCCAAACATCTTTCTTAATCTCAAATCCATTTACAGATATTGTCCCAATGAGAACGCACTACTATATAACTAATTAACAAATCAAATATGAAGCACACTGGATCCTAGTACAAATATAGGTAAACTTTTCATTAGAGGATACACTTCCTATTATATAGTTGGCTGATGCAATAATTATCACCAAAAAGGATGAACGCAAAAATCACGATATCATTAACATCTAATTTCATATGAGCCAGCTTTTGTTATATACCGAACCCACTCAACCGTGTTATATCCACTCTTCTCCCATACCTTGTGAACATGGGGACCTGAAATTCCATCTGAATAGGTGGCCGAGTTCCAGGTTTCTTTTCACCAATTGTTGAAATCAACTCAACCTCCGCACTCAGTGTTGGCTCTGTTTCGCCAGGATTTTTTCTAATTTTCCAGACAATGCAATCAATAGAAGCATTATATTTTGCTCGACCTGATGTTACTTTAAAACTAGTCTTAGCTGTTTGCTTTGGAACTGGAACTTTAACCACAACTCCAAGAGCAAACATTTTAACACCAAAGACACTCTTTACCTTGACATTAATTTCCATCCACGTCCTACCCAATTCCTTGATCGTTGGTAATACTCTGAAAGGAAAGTTTATACCTTCAGTAATACGATATTTCATCAATTTAAATTCACCATCAGGAGGCACAAAGCTAACCGTTTTCTCTGAGTTGAATCTTGTCAGGTTCACACATTGATGAAAAGTCACATCATCAAGTTCAATAGTCTTGCCACTTTTCGTAGGCCTAGATTTTAGTTCTTACTCCTTTTCCAGCCCAATTTTGTCATTTAAACTACGTTTAAGATCTGGCATCCCCGAGAGGAAGCATTTCATGAGAATCTTCCCGGTGACATCACAACGTAGTACACTCCCTTTGGAAGACATCAAAAGATTAACACTTTCAACGATGTCCAATAAAACTTCATTTTTCTTGTACACCAGGTCCTCACGTCTCCAACCAACCGCACCAGTTACTTGAAGAGTTGCATTGGTAACAGGTTTATTTGATGACTTAGAAGAAAATGGTGAACGAACTCCTTCTTGAGTGATATAAAGCTTCAAAATTTCTGGAGATAGATTTTGGGGATAACCAAAATCCATTATTTCATCAAGAAGCTCATAGATCAGAACGAAGTTATTTTTAATTGCATCTTCATCAAATGCACCACCAAAATATGATTTGAACAATTGCACAACCTCAACAACAAACTTGAAAGCACAAGCAACATTAGCATTGCTACTAACAACAATAACAATGTACACATTGCTAATTCTCATGTAAAAGAAAGAGCAACCTCCAATCTGTCGAACGGGACATGTACCAAGTTCTTTAGTTTGCATTATATGCATCCTGAAAGCATCCACCACGTTCCCTCCGACATCGTCACGATAGAGGCAATTGATCAAGACATCACCTCTGAGATTCAGAAAATATATTGCAGATGCTGCGACTGGCATCTCTTGCTTCTGTAGTCTTCAGATTCACAACTCAGCTAATTTGATTGCAGATCTGGGTTGATATTCTTCCTTTATATTATTTTTTTCCTCTGAGCTTCACTTTTGATCCAATTTCGTTCAACGCACACTCACGTGTTTTTGTAATACACCGTTTTGGTTGCGTCGTTGCTTCACTTAAGTTGGACCGAACAGGTACACGAATGACAGCCGAATCAACCCTATTTTTACATTGCTTCCTACAGTGCGTTCATAGTATTGAGTTTGCATGGAGTATTGTCTAGCAACTCACTGTTTTGGGTTGCATTGAAACCTACATTTTTACCTTGTTCTTTGACGCCGCCCAGTTTGCCGATTTTGTCGTTACCCGTGTTGCCTATTCACGAGTATGTAACGCTAGGTGTTGTCGTTACCCGTGTTGCTCTCTGTTGCCTTCTACTTTGATTCCCGTTTTGGCTTTGATAAGGATTCCAAGTATAATTAGTTACTTTCATTTCATTGCTAATAGATTTATTGTAGTTTTATCCTGTAAATTTGCCAACTATGTATTAAAAACATACTTTGTCTAAAAACAATGTACATTTGTTTTTTAGCAAGCAAATAAAATAATAAATGAATATAATACATACAACATGTTGTCCAGTATGTTAAACAACAGGAAAAAGTAGTCCTAACTAGCATGGTAGCACGTACGTGATTCTATGAAGTTATAATCTAAAGATGAGAGTCAGCTTTTAATTTCAACCGTGTGCGTAGAAATATTCATAGTTGGCATGCGTTGTAAGAACTAGCATGTAAATAGAAGTCCAATTCAGGAAAAACAATTGCAATATTTCTATGTAAATTGGGAATTGCCGATCATTATGCATCTAGCCATACTAATAGCAAAATAGAGACAGGAGGCAAAAGATGGCACTGCACTTCGTTGCTTTTCACACAACATTTAACATTTTATGCATATTAAAATATGAATGGTTGATGTATATGTCATTGAAATTTGCAGGCTATTTTGAAGACAAGTGTACTTAACATGGAGATACATGTGGTTCATCGCTTAAAACTTTTTTTTTCATGTGTATCATAGCATGTGGAAGATCACCATATGTACTCATTAAATTATATGCACCATAGTGATCCAAAAATCTGGTATGGAGTTCCATGCAGTTATGCTTGTAAATTCGAGCAAGTCATGAGAAAACATCTATCCAAACTTTTTAAAGAGCGGCCTACTTTACTGCATGACTTGGTAAGAATTTTTTTGCACTCCCCTTCTTGTTATTGATTGTTTATGTTAGAAATAGAACTAGTCATATTCTTCTTCATTAGCAATTCACCGCATGATTTGTTTGTTGGTGTATACTTTTGTTCATAATTACCACGTTACGCAGCTATCACCATCAATTTCGAAATCTGAAGGAGTTCCTGTTTATTGGGCAATACAAAAATCAGGAGAATTTGGTCACTTTGCGAAATGCCTGCTTGGGATGTGCGCAAGAAAACCAGAATTTGATGATTGGAATAGAGAGTTGTTGGCAGTCAAAAATCATCTTTGATTGATGCCACTAATATTGTGTACCATGTTGAAGTGTTGGACTATATGTATTGTGTTTTGTAAGCGTATTATGTAAAAAAAATGATGAGAGCTTGAAAATATCAATAAATTGTTTTGGTTCATGTTTTAAGTTTGTTTGATATCTTAAGTTTTGAAGATAATATGTTCTGAAATGAATTCCTTTGTCAGTAATATGTATACAATTTGTGGATATATTATAATTGTAAAATAATAATTACAATATATGACAACTGTTATAAAAAGTTGTAAAAATGATAACAACAACAGTGCATAATAGTTGTAATAAAAGTTACTACAACGGTGGAAAAAAGTTGTAAAATATACATTTCACAACGGTGCCGCAACTATGCAAAAAAGTTGTAAAAGATTTTAGTCTATTACAACTTCTTAATAGACGACGGTGGCTCCACCGTTGTAAAAACTTTTTACAACGTTTTTGCACAGTTGTAATATGGTATATTTGTTGTAGTGATACATAAAAGGCACAAAAATCAAGGGAGACATGAGACGTTATTATGTATAACAAGCTCAGGTCGTTACGTGTGAAACAACCAAGTCGTATGTCATTCCGAAAAAGCAAGTCGTTCACGTGCAAATTGCAAGCATCGCATTGAAGTGTGTAACGTGGCATTATGCAAAAATGGTTTCCTGGGACATATATGAATAAGAAAATACGACTTCATAGCTACATCGATAATGAAGATTCAAATCAAGTCGTTGGTTCCTTTAAAATGCCGCAAAGTACTCATGTGACCATGTCGTTCAAACATTTTTATGCCGCAAGCCAAGCTGTTGCCATGCCGTAAGAATAACCAGGTCGCAAAGCCTCTTTCATGTAGATTAATTCTTTGAGCAACAGAATAGTTAGTACTCACAATATGGCTTATAACGACATGGATAAAATACGGGCTATATATATTATTATATAAAGAAGCACGCGCGGACTTTAAAAGAGCGTAATTCAGCATGGGATAACATTTATATCAAGTCATAAGCTTTCAAAGGGGATGGGCTAGCTTCTAGAAGCGGTCTAAATGGAGGTGCCAGCTATAGCCACTTGAAAACATAAATGCGCATGGATTGAAGAGGAATATTCATGAATGGGCTAGTTGAAAGAGTCCATGCCGTTATACATATGTTAGGAGAGAAGCATGAAAGCAGGTGGCTACTTATATCATTTACACACTGCAAGCAGGTCGTAGGCATATATGAACCATATGTTGTGGAATATTTACATGTCGCAAGTTGTGTTGAACTTTAATCATGTCGTGGCTTAGCCATTCACAGGCTTCACACCAGGTCGGTTTGGCCTGTGTTAACAGCAAGACGTTCAAATGAATTTAGATGGTTATAACAGTGTTATTAAAACCGGACCGGACCGCCGGTTAAACCCTAAAAACCGTGAATCGCACAGCAATCCGGTCCGGAGCCCAATTGGACCTTGTATACATAGAACCACAGAAAAACCGCGGTTCAACCATGTAAACCCGGTTCTCCACGATTTTCACCACTAAACCGAGCAACATAAATAATTTAATTTGTGGGGACTACCAGCTTTATAATGGTACAAAGCCAGCTGTACTGAAGTTTGTGCACCTACATGGTATACCGAGAGAATGGGAAAGGGCTCCAAAATTATGCAATATGGAACATAAAATATATGTAACTTCCTGTTTCTTTTTCACTGTTTTGGTTCTGCAGTATCCAATACATTTTTGTGTACGTCTATTTTTCATTTTTTTTTATCAAAAAGTAACATGCACGGTTCTGACGGTTCGACCGATCAGACCCTGAGAACCTTAAACCGTGGAGCATCACGGTTCGACGGACGGCCCGGTCATGATAACATTAGTTATATAAATGCCAAGCTATTTTTGATATATTGGAAACGTACTAATGTGACGCGTGGCAATATATGAGTAGATAACAATTGATAATAAAAGGAGGAACACAACATAAAGTCGTAACAAATATATATGCCTAGCTCATTAGCACAGTCAAGTCGTAATGCTTCTAGCATTATTAAGTCATTCCGCACATTCAGGTCGTGGGAGGCAGTTGTGTACAACTGTACACACTTAATTACGACCTTGCCACTCCACCCAAATATCATCTATAAATACCCCACTTCTCCATCATTAAAATGGACCAAAAACTCAACCCTGAAGGGCTGTCTAAATTATTTCTTCATCACTCTAAACTTCATTCCAAGCTCCTTTAATGACCTTTCAAGATCAATCCATCTCTCTCTAACAACAAATGGATCAAATCTTCTCCAAACTCCATTAGAAATCTCTCAAGATCAAATTAAGCTACTCTAAGAAATTAAGCAACATCTGATAAAGTGTTAAAATAATAAGAAATAATAATTAAGAAACAAAAACTTGGAATTACTTTGCTCCATTAGATAACAGTACTGGTGTATTAATAACTAAGATGTAAATGTTTCTAAATGACTGTTTACACCAAAAATGGTCCAAACATCCGAGGTACTAAACTGTACTTAACCAATTCGGTAAGAAATAAATGGAACCGTGTCTAATTAGCAATAAAAAGTAAAAAATGCGGGAAAAGTAAAGTAGAGATGAGATTTAGAGTGGTTCAGCTGTTAACGAGGCCTACGTCCACTATGAAGGCGGTTTCCTGTCTTATGATAAGAATTACAAAGTACATCAATTCTCTGACCTCATACATCTCTATATCCGCTCAATATATCCTCGTTTATATGTTTCGATCTAAAAAATCATACAGGAGAATACTAGAGTTTGAGGAGAAAAAGGATGGATGAATGATTGAGAGAACAGATGCCTTCACTCTAAAATGGTATTTGATGCCATGGCCAGATCTGTAGTTGAGTTTGAAGCTTAGCAGCACTTCGTGGTTCTACCAAAAAAAAAAGCCCCCTCCCCCCTAAATGAGGTTAGTCATGGTGTATTTATAGGTGAACTTCTCTTGGTGAATGACCTGGAATTTGTTTATCCAGGCTGTGGGTCGTTCATTCTGCTAATTACGACCATGCCACTGGACAACTGTAGCCAGTTATCTGTGGTCGCATTCGGTGTTATATGCGGACGACTTGCCGAGTGTCTTGAATGGCTGAGTGGGTCCTTAGGTGCGGGCGCGGATGCTCTGGGCAATTTTCATGAGAGCGAAGTGTGGAGCTGAGATCGATCCTCCTTTGTTCCTTGCACAATCGCCCTTCTTGAACCAAGGACGCTCGTCCTCTTGTTGCCTTTGCATGGTGCCGCTTGACTTTATGTTTATACTACGAGGCTGCTCTAGCTCGTGCATAGTGGGTGACTTGTCTTATTTTAGCGCCTGAGCGGTTCTCTAGATGTGCAGCTTTCATCTTTGTTGAGTCACGCTTCTTATGGTCCGGTCGCACTGGTAGACTTGTCCTGCCCTGGGTCTGATATTTGGATCCTGCTTAGTGCGGTTGCGTTATGTATGACCGCCCCTAGTAAGACTCGTCTTGTACCCTTTACCCAATGTGCGTATGAATTTTTAGGGATTAACAATGACATTAATACAAGAGTTAAAATCTAAGAAATAATACATTGCTCAAGGCTGTTTCATATGGGACAAATTTTGGAAAAAACACAAAAATAAAAAAGGAAGAAAAGGCTACCTGCACTTCACCAAAGCCATGGCAAAAAATGCTTAAATAAAGAGCAATCAGGGTAAATGTCGGCTATAATGAAGCTCTGAGACCTGGTATCAAGAAATGGTTAAAAAAAAACATCATTCTATGTAAAAACAGTGCATCATTTGATACAAGTATCAAAATACTAAGTAATAATAACTAAAAAACAAATAATTGAAATTACTTTGCTCTATTAGATAACAGTACTGGTGTAATAGAAAATAATATGTAAATGTTTCTAAATGACATTAATACAAGTGTTAAAATAAAAGAAATAATACATTGCTCAAGGCTATTTCATATAGGACATTTTTTTTTTGAAAAAACAACAAAATTAAAAAGGGAAGAAGACGCTACTTGCACCAAAGGCATGGCAACAAATGCTAAAAAAGGGCAATTAGGGTAAATGTTGATTATAATGAAGCTCTCTGAAGCAACGGTAAAAAAAACATCATTCTACGTAAAAACAGTGCAACATTTAAGAATTATTTACATGTCATTTAGGACTATATGCTTTAAATTTCAATTCTTTAACTGATCCTATTATTAAAACTTGTTTACAATAGTAAAATCACATTTTATATTTACACGTTGACCACATACCCTGGGATTTTTTCCAACACAGTGACCTTGTTAAACATGCTTCAAAGCTTCTTTGAAATTCATATTTACCAGTAAAATAATCTCATGATTGTTGTCAAGGCCAAGATGGTTATTTTTGGTCATGCTTCGAAAACTTAACCATAAGACTGAAACAACTTAAGCTAAGTTTATATGTTTGATTGTCAATTAAAACAGAACATGTGAAATAAGAATGATCCAATGGTTAAAAAATTTAATTATGTCGAAATTTTTTGCCATTACCACGTACGGATAACATTATCAAAGAGCAATCCTTTGTTTACAAAAATTAACAAAAGCAGCAATATATAATCTGTCCCTTTCAAGTAAATGTTATTTAATGAACTAAAAAAAAGGTAGGAAAACATTATCCTGCCAACCTAAAAGTAAGTTCACTTTATGATAAAATTAATAATAGTACAGGCCCTAGAATATAAATTATATACTAATTGCATTTTATTAACGTACCTTCATATGACCCATATTGAATCCCATATCAAATATTAAACTTCATCAGACGTCAGAAGAAGACATAGTTGTAACTAAATAATACATATACTATAGGCCTGGTTTGAACAATTACCACATCATATCAACTTGGTCAGTATTTAATGAAAGAATTTATAGGCTTCCCAAATGGCCCATATTGTATCAGACCCTATGAGGGCTGGAGACATTTCGATGGGAAGTAAACTAATACATGTTATATTTCTTTTTTTGTTTTACCTTTTGTTAGCATATTATTTATAGTGACTGCTGTAAGTAATATTATAAAGATCAATTAGACTACAAAGGATAAGTAGCAGCATTCACAAAACGAGAGGTTACTAATGATTATAAAAAAGCATCCCTAAGAAAACTCAACCTGGCTCTTTTATAAGAAAATACACTTCAATGTGAAGTATTAACACGAGGAATACTTAAAAATGTTATGCAAAAATTGCACGAATGCAGAAACGCAATAAGCAGGATCTAAATTTGCCAACTGAACATCAATCTAATCTGATAGCAATTATTCTATTGCATCAAGCAAATAGTAAATAACGTAACTATAATAGAGAACAAAGAGACACAATATTTATACTGGTTCCACTATCCTCCATAAGATAGTGTATGTCCAGTCCAAAAGAGAGATTTTATTCCACATGAGAGAATTACAAGAGATTACAAAATAAGAATTTACATATCCAAACCTCAAATAGGCTTAATAAGAAGAGGCACCATTGAGGATCGTTGACTCCGTGCCAGGATGGGTTTACACTAAAGTCTACCCCTCAATATATAGCCAGTGCAAATCCATGTGAGTCATCAATTACATTACCAACCAACATATGGTAATAATATAATGGAGGAAAATTACAATAGCAACAAATATGCAAAGAATATGCAAAGATAGAAAGTAAATCAATCTGTTTCTTTTGCATAGATGGAAGAAATTAATCCCTTCATTTGTTTCTCTACCATCTCATCAAATGCAATCAATGCATTCCCATTATAAAAATATTTACTTTCCATTCTTTGCAAATTTATTCCAATTAATTTGTGATTTTGTATCACCTAAATTTAACACTCCACCTTGATGCAAAATCACATATCTCCTAAGAAACTGTTGGGGTTTTATGCGCAGCGGAAGTTTGACAAAACGCCAATAAAAATAGGATCTTTATCATCCAATCACTTGAAGATGAATGTGATTGAAAAAAATAAACAACTCCACAAAAATATTGAAAATGCGAGCACACGATATTCCACCCAACCACCCTCTTTATTGATTCACCAATAAAAATTGTTTACAATCGATATCAACTATTGCTACAAACAATTACAACTTGAACTAATAAACTTATTGAGAAATATGTAGAGAATATATAATGGCTAAAAATTTGAAGAGAAAGACAGTGAAGAATAATGGAAAATTTTCCACACCTAATGAAGATGTTAGCTAGGCTTTTTATAGAGTGAATTGCTTCATACCCAAGTAAATTTGGCATCCAAATTATCTTCATATATGTCATAGGATTATTTGGATAAGCACCAAATAATCCTTGCCTTAATTATCCCATAATTATAGCAACCAATATCTCTCAATAAATTCTAGCAACAAATCTCTTCATAAAATCTAGCAACAAATCTCTCCACAAAATACGTAAGATTATTTTTTGCCCGAAATTATGATTTGTGTATCACCAATTTAGCTCTTACTTTCAACCTTCTTTTCTCAATTAACATCATTACAAACCTACACCATCGCCCACTAATGATGCAACTCTTTCATCCGTGCATATGCCAATAACGATCTTCAAAATCGTTTGTAATACCACAAAGACCTCCATCTTGTCTTTGTGGTAATCACAACTCGACATCCGTCTTCCGTTTGACATGATCTCTTCATCTCTGCGATTCCTCGAGCATCATCAACATCTAGGCCCTTGACGATAACATAATCCTCCACCTTAGGACTATCGGCAGTGACCATATTAACCTTTCCAACTTGATGTCGACTAGGTGCTTCAACCGTTACCCGCCTTCCATTGTTGACCACCGAACCGACCAAACTATATAGGTTTCCCTCCTCCAAAACTCCTCGCATCATCACACGACCACCCTTCTTCACTCTAAAAACTCCACCTCGAATCTCATAAGTGCAACCGCGGCGATCTAGCTGACCGAGAGATATGAGGTTATGCGAACAAGTGGGTATGTGCCTCACACCGGCCACTTCTCTCACCACTCCATCATGCATTCGAAAACTAACAGCTCCAACTCCACAATTGGTAGCTCTACTCCATTGGCCGTCTTTATCATGCCAACACTCTTCTCATACGAAGAAAACTTTTCACATTTCGAAATATGTGAAAACTGGCTCCTGAATCCATCTTCAAAGGCTCCACAACACTAAATAGAACATCACATAAAGAATCACTTACGGTACCTTCAGCAAAACCTGCTTGTGCCAAATCACTATTGTTATCACCTTGCGCCTTCTTCTTCTTCATATCTCGTATATATGAATAGTAATCATTGCGTTTGTGGCCTTTCTTACCACAATAAGGACAAATGATAACACCTTTCTTCTTCCTTCTTGTATCTTTCCCTGCGTCCCTTGCTGCCATCGCCTCAGTTTGAACCGATTTCAACTCCGACCCTTTTCTCCTTAGCTCCTCATTCTAAAGACTGCTTCGAACCGTTTCCAAAGAAATAGTTCCATTAGCATTGGAATTACTCAATAAAACAACCAAAGTCTCCCAACTTTCTGAAAGATAACTCATCAACAAAAGATCCTGCAACTCATCATCAAAATTGACCTTCATGTTTGCTAATTGATTGATCATATCTTGAAATTCGTTCAGATGCCCTGCAACAGACTTATCCTTGTCCAATTGAAGTTGCACCAACTCTCAAACAAGAAAAGCTTTACTTGTAGCACTCCTCGACTCATATAAAGATACTAATTTGTCCCACAGCGCCTTCGAGGATTCAAAACTAGTCACATGATGGAATACAGAATCATCCAAATATTGGCGAATCAACGCAATCGACTTTTTGTCCATTTTCTCCACTTTCCCTCATCCATATTCGAGGGCTTCACCCCATCTCCATCAATGGGATCATGCAAATCATTGAGATGTAAAATGTCCTCCATCTTCGGCTTCCATATACCCCAATTCTTCCCATTTAAAATAGCCATCTTCGAAAATGTCATCATCTCCGACATCTTCAATTTTCAATCCAACAAACACTCCAAGCTATGCGATGACCTGGCTCCGATACCAAACTGTTGGGGTTTTGTGCGCAGTGGAAGTTTGACAAAATGCCAAGAAAATTAGGATCTTTATCACCCAATCACTTGAAGACGAATGTGATTGAAAATAATAAACAACACCACAAAAATACTGGAAATATGAGCACATGATATTCCACCCAACCACATTCTTTATTGATTCACCAATAAAAATTGTTTACAATCGATCTCAACTATCGTTACAAACAATTACAACTTGAACCAATAACCTTATTGAGAAATAGGTAGAGAATATCTAATGGCTAAAAATTTGAGTAGAAGGACAATGAAGAATAATGACAAATTTTCCACAGCTAATGAAGATGTTATATAGAGTGAATTGCTTCATACCCAAGTAAATTTGGCATCGAAGTTATCTTCATATATGTCATAAATTTATTCGGATAAGCACCAAATAATCCTTGCCTTAATTATCCCACAAATATAGCAACCAATATCTCTCCATAAAATCTAGCAACAAATCTCTCCATAAAATCTAGCAACAAATCTCTCCACAAAATATGTAAGATTATTTGTTGTCCAAAATTGTGATTTGCGTATCAACAATTTCAACAAAAAACACCAAAGAGAGCCTAAAAACAGAAATGCTTACACCAAAGTTTAAATACATAGTAGTATTAAGATAAGAGGCATTGACAATCTTACAGTCGGCTTCGTTACAAAGCTCAAAAACACCAAAGTTAACTCTAAAAAAGCTAGGATACAACAAAAATATAATCATAAATCAATGTGAAGTAATCATGCAAAGAAACAAAACAGTGTATTTGCAGGTATTGGCCAACCCCAATGACCATGAACTAATACAGGTTTTTGTAACATATTGGGCTGCAAAGGGAACCCTTACAGAGTGTATTAAGTGTCTGTAAGCCCATGCTCTCATATTGGTGGCATAAATATGCAGCAAACGTCATAATATTTAGCAAACTTGGGCAAGGTGAAGTCACAAGTCGCTGGTATGGATACATTACACCAGAAGATGTTTCTGTGTTACTTGAACAACATATTGGAAAGGGAGAAATTATCGACCGCCTTTGGAGAGGTCAAATGGGCTTGTCGTAAGAAGAGAAGAAAAAAGCTCTGGATACTAAACTTGAACTCAATGTCAAAAAAGAATCTGTCATAGTTGAAATGGTTCAAGAAGCGACCAATGATAGCAGAAATGGCTGCTGCCAAGGAAACAATAAAAACATAAGTTATTGCCAAAACGGTGCATCAGAAGTGAATATTGAGTCAAACGACACGGAATCTGAAAACGTGGTGGAAAGGGAAAGGGAACAAGAAAGCAACACGGGAAGCAACATACCTAATATAATGATTTGACTTTTTGACCACTCCAAATCAGTAACTAAATCAACTTGAACTGTTCAAAATGACAAATTGTTATTGCTTATGAAGTTGAAATATAAATCATCACAGAATCATAGACAAAAAATACATAATATCTCATAGCGAAAGTAACATTTATACATTATAACAAAATCTTTTAACTTTACATAATATCTAAGTACAAATATAAATATGGATATAGTGGAAGACCAAATACAAAACCTCATTGGTATAAGAATATACTAATAGAGGTGTTGATAAATGAAGAATAATAAATGGATGACTGGATCTCTAACAATTCTCCAAACTGTAATATTCGGTCTGACTCGAGCATTTTGCAAGGAATAAAACAAACAAAATACCAGAGTCAGGACTAACATTCTCATATAAATGAATTAACTCAAGTGAAGTGTTTAAATGGAATGCATCAATAACTCAAAGGATGGTTGGGATTTCCATCACTTGAGGATCCATGAAACTAATATATATAGTATAATACACTATTATACTAGTGTCTATTCAGTAAAATAAATATATAAAAAGAGCGCAAGCGGGATTACAATTTTATCTTTACACCGTTTATAATATTGTAATCTATATAGTACCATAAACCTACCGTAACCCCATGACATCAGAGGGCACTCCATAGGTACGATACAAATCAAAATCGTAGGGGCTCGATAAGGAGAATATGACAAGGCATCCGGGAAAACCCAGGGTATGATTCTACCATTCACATACCCAGACCGGTGGTAACACATAGTAGCAACTACCGCCCACCTCGGAACACACTCCCATAATAAAAGGGTGCACCAAA
The DNA here is from genome assembly GCA_030737875.1 of Allium sativum. Lineage (NCBI taxonomy): Eukaryota > Viridiplantae > Streptophyta > Magnoliopsida > Asparagales > Amaryllidaceae > Allium > Allium sativum. The sequence continues at coordinate 169,611,397 of CM060924.1, read as the reverse complement.
TCAATCACAACAGTCATAGAGATGGTATCGAAGAAGCGTGTCCAATCGGAGGTGCATCCACCTCTAGTCATGGTATATCACTTGCTTTATTCAATTTAATTATGACCCAAAGTTCAAGGCCAGTCCATCACCGTTCTCTTTCTTCAAATCCAGAAATCGCCTCTGTATCATCCTATCTCATTCTAGAATCTTCACCATGTGTACAGTTGTTAAAGTGTTATCTGTATTGGCATAGAGTATGACATCTACCAACTCCGGTCTCTTTAACAACCAAACTTTTACATTTCTCACACCGTGGTCATTAGATTTGTAATCATATTTCGATTATTTCTTTAAAATCGATTACTCACATAATTTGTCACTAATTCAATTAAGATTTCAAATGCATTATTTACAATAATCATTTGTCAAACCATTCGAATTTAGGATTTCAATTCCCACAAAATATCATTATCACCCAAAATATTCAATTTAATCCTTTCAGATTCGTTAGCTTGGTTTGGACATGGATTTATTTAAAATTATAAAATACTTAGAATAGTAAACTTGAAAATAGTGTAATATATTAAATTTGAAAATAGTGTTTATATGCGTACGTTAATAGTTGTAAAATAGTATAAAATCTTAAATTACCAAAATGGTCATAGGTCTTGCATCGAATTATAAAATATACTTAGAAAAGTTAAATTTCAAAATATAATATATATATATATATATATAGTTATAGAAATTGTTATAAAATAGTTATAAGTTATATAATCAAAATTATATAACTTTATGTATTAAAAAAATATAGTTTGTAAAACCAAGCAACGTGGAAAAAAATTCTTTTATGAAATGGTTTGATTCAATGACATGATCCAATCCAAACCGAACCCATATTTCACAAGTTCGACTTTCATCCATTCATTTTCTTATCCAATCGATTTTCCACTTATTGGTCCAGATTTAAATATTTCCACCCATGATTTCCATGTTTGATTTAACTAAGACTCCGAATTCATTAGTCATACAAAATTTTGAACACTTCGAGTCAAGTCGTCATTTAAAGCACAACTTAATAAATTTAAAACTTGATATTTTTCCATTTAAAATCTTACATCAGATGTTCTTAAGTAAAACGTCAATTTCAATTTACTTGGCCAAGTATTTTACTTTAGCATTCAATTCAAAATTATACTAAATTAATTCTTAAATTGTTAAGGTAAGATTTGGGTTCATCCTTTTAAAACAAAAACATTTACGGAACTAGTCAAATCTCATAAAGTCTTGTTAATCCATTCCTTAACTTTACATATATATTTTTCAATATTCAAAACACCTTTCATTAAAACAAAATCTTATTCACCTCAAACCATAACTTTAAATATACATCTTTACAAAATATTTCAAACACCTTTATTCAAGACAGAATATTCCTTTACTTTACCAAATTTAAATAAATTTAGGGAAAATCCTTTCAAACATATTTTTAACAATATTTAAATCACATTTGGTCCTTTTCAAATTGATTTATAAACTTTATTTAATTAAATCTTAATATAAATCGAAATGTGGTAAAAACCTTTTAAACCAAATCTTTAGCCGAAATATTTTACATTGAATCAATCATTTTAAAACAGGAAAACCTTCGTTATATTATAAAATCAAAATATAATAAAATCTTGTTTAAAACAACATTAATTCCAAATCAAAACCAAATACATTGAAAGTCATATTTAAACAAACATAAATTCAAAATACTTAAATTTACAAAATCACATATAAAAAAAGAATGTTTAAAATTTAGTTCGAAGATTTTCTCAACATTTTTCCTTTATTCGAAATTGCATTCTAAAATCTATTTATCACAAATTGATGCATATTATAGTATTTTTTTTAGAAAAATATATTTTTTATTGACTACAACTTCCATATATAATTTTCTACCTTATGGTCAAGTGATACAGATATATATCATTTCAATCCAGTTTAAAGGAGAACTCGAATCCCAGGTATATATCATTTCAACCAGCATCCCAAATCGATTCAAATTTATTTCTTAAATTTATACAATTCATTCGGGTGTGCATCATTTAAACCCATGGTGATTTTCCTAAATCTATAGGGAATTTGCAAGGTGAGCAATACAACATAACTTATCATACATTGCATCCATATGCGTGAGGATCGTGTGCATGTCACATGTGCATCATCATCACATAACAAATATTTCTATAGCAACCTAACATTTCAATTAACATCTCAAATATTTAATTCACTTAATCATATGTTAGTCATGAGTGAGGGAAACTCACCTTTCGAGGCAATTGGGAGAATGAAAATTGACATGGAAATCCAAGGATGAGACTTGATAGCCAAACAATGAACGTGCATCCAATAAATTTGTATACAGACACACACACACACACACATACATACATACATACATATATATATATACACACACACAAAAATACAATATTGAAATGCACGAACCCTACTCTATTTCGACCTAAGGGAATGATAGGTGACTCAACCTGCTCTAATTTGATATGTCGACACTCCATTAGACATTAATCGAGATAATAAACCAAAATCCTTATTTTTAAGACATATGCTTACAAATATATTTGCTAATCGAAGTAAACTCACCACCTTAGAGCTGATAGCCAAGCAAGAGAACAGTAATCCAACACCCCAACTTAACCTTACATCAAACAGACCCAAACTGTAAGCCTCAGACCACCTAGCTTCCTTTCACGCATTTACTTGAACACCTAAGGTGCACCCTGGCCTGAGCGTTATTCTGTCACCATTGTGTGGAGCCGTTGGTTGTGCGCAGGGCAAGGGCCTAGAGGCTGGACGTTGATGAACCGATGGGAGGTGGAGCCTATCTTTTGTTGTTTTTTTCGTCGTGGCTTTGCTGGAGATGGAGGGGCTCAATCCTAGGGTGCGAACGACGGTGGTGTGGATGTTGCGAGGTGTCATAGGTGGACAAAAGTGGTGATGGTGCTGGGTTTAGGTCAGTGGGAACTTTGGTTACTGTTTTGATTTGGAGATGGGGTCTCGGTCCATGATTGGGAAGAGGGCTGACCGCGAGTGGACTGGAGCAAGGACAATGCGCGCGACTAGACAGAGGGAGGGATATAGTGGTAGGGACAAGATCGATAAGAGATGCAGTGGCCATCGGTCTTCCAGGTGGTTGCTCGAGTTCTTCGGCGTGAAGAGAAATGACTGAACTGAGGAAAAAGAGCAAACAGGGAGGAAAAGTGAAGGCGTTCTTCTGATTTAATATCTGTAAAGGAGGCCGACCTTTTTCGTGCTGACTATTTCTTATTCCTTTTTTGAACGATGGGGATAGGAGGTAATGTTGATCCATTTGTTGATTTTTTTTCTTTGATCTTATAAAAAGGAGAAGGAAGAGAAATGGCAGAAGAAAGTGAACGTGTGTAAGAAAATCATCTAAAGTCAACAAGTGTTATTAGCATGCTATGGAATTTTACATATGTAAAATTGTCTAATGTTTATCTTAATTTTTGCAATAAATTTCTTTTATTTCAAAATGAAACAATCCTATATACATTAGTATACAACAAAATCAGGCGACTGATGGAAATGATACCGACAAACGCAGGCTGTTTTGCGCATTTTAGACCAAAATTAAAGATTGGGGGCATTAAACGTTTGAATTTTGCGAAACGGAAGAAACCATTCTTCTTAGAATTTAATCTAATATTTTTAGTTCAAATTCGCTCAGGTTCGGGCAATGTTAAACTTCTAATGATTTATAAAATGTTTATTAAATTATATAGAATCGGAACGAATTCGCGAATTATATTACGAAATTTATCCCTCCATTATGTGTAGCTTGATGTATCTCAAATATTAAATTTCGTAATTTAATTTAACATATAATATTTAACGTCAAATACAAAACATCGATTGTTGCTACTGTATTGATCGTGCAAACTGATTTAGATGTAGCGACGAGCTTCACATTTCATAACAAATTTAATTAGACTGCCTCCAAGTTATGTATTTCAAATTTTCGAGACATAACCTTTTATAATTTTTCGATTTCACTTTTATTTCACTAAACAAAAATAAATGTAACTTGCCACTTACATTATATCGAAAGCAACATACAAGTTCCAATACATAAATTACAAACTCAAATCCACGCTTGTGATTTCATATTTCACTTTCAGGTTAAATTATAAATATTCACTTAAAACATTAAATCTCAAACAAATTTTTATATTTTGATACGTTGAAATTACTAGTCCATTACATTCTCCCTCACTCAGCGACTTTCGTCCTCGAAAAGGAAACGTCGTATAGAATTGTACCTACTTATATAACTATATGAATGCTACCTTACCTAAGACCTTTATGTAGCTTTAAAATTTGTTTAGAAAAAAAAGAAGTTACCGATTTTAAAAACTTCAAATTTTTCTAACACCCAGAATTCACAAAAAAATTATCCAGCGTCTCCTTTGAACTGCTTGCCTAGAAAATTTTACAAATACAATATTTATCAATATACGTCTCATTCACACGATGAGACATCCCTATTTAGGGGAAACAACATAAAAACAACCCAAATGCGATAAATAATCCAAGATACATAGCTTATATAACACTTTAAAGCGTATTTGCTTATTTTTATTTGCATTTGCACAAAAGCGAGCTCCGTAAGCAAGCACGCCATTGCAACCTACTAAGACACCCAAGATATAGTGAGAATCAAACATATACGTATTTATAGCAAAGCTTATAATAACATACAATATATGTCATAACCAAAATAACATTTCGAGAAATACAAATGGAACCAAACACATGTTTTATTTATATATCATTCATTTGTCATACAAATTCATATTCACGCTCATTTTTACATTTTTTTTATTAACTTTCATATTGTTTTTCATGAATTTTGCTTACTTCCAACTACTGATTTCATTTGAAGGTGAATGAAAACAAAAGATAATATACAAAACTGTTAACCGGCTTTTTGGTCCAGTTCCCAAAAGTACATGAGACACGCTCGACTAAACGTATCGCGTGATGCTGAAGCCGAGAGAGAGTCACCCAAAAGCGAAGGAAATAGGTCAAAGAGGGATCGCGCCAATGAAAACCCCATAGCTTCCCTAGCATGTTTCCAGACCAAAGCCTCGAACCTTTAAGAGTCGCGAGCCCAAGCCTCGAAACCCCGGGCACCCGTTTTCATTGTCTTGTACCCCTCAGGGAATGGATTTCGTACCCCTCAACGAATGAATTTCGTACCCATCAGGGTGCGAAATTCGTACCCAACGGGGTACAAAATTCGAACCCCATGGGGTATGTATTTCATACCCCCGGGAGGGGTACGAAATCAATATTCCCGAGTGCTAGGCGGGGAGGTTCGAAGTTCCGAAGGCCAACAACAAGGGGGTTCGAAATTTCAGGTGTGGTCCCTTATTTTTACCTACTCCTACCTAACCTCTCTATTATAAATACCCCTTGGCCTCATACTTCAATGTGGTTGAAATTCTATCGCTTGAAACCTCTAGAGAGCTTCAAGAGCCTTTTTGATGGCATATCCTCTTTGAGGAAAAAGAAGGACCAAATTGTCTTTTGCCCGAATACTTTGCATATGATGATTATGACTCCATATGACTCGGTCGTGAATGTAATGAGATATCATGAGATAGTCTCAACTTTGTAATCCTTGGTGATAAATAATATTCCAGTGACTCTTCAAAGTGCATGTTGGCCTCTCTCGAGCCCGAACCGCTATAAATCTCTTGTGTAATGTACCGCTTTCCGCCCATATTTACATGGCCAAAAAAACAATTCCTAGTAATGGAATATTGGGTGTTTACAACTTTTTTTGCCCTCAACATTTGGTGCTTTCACTAAGAAAAACTCTGATTTGCACCTTTGCTGCTTTTCATCTCGACTTCTATGAGCTTTAGGAGCCTTTGCTAAACCAACCGCCGAGTCCGCTCACGATGGAAAAGCGACCAAAGAATGCAATGGTTGGCTCTTCAACTGCAGCCGAAGCTGGAACATCCCAATAGCCTCAGCCGACGGATATCCCCCGACACTACGGAAACCGTTCCTCCTGCAGACCTCGAAGCTCCTGCAACACAAGCACAGATTCACATGCTTAATGAAAAATATGAGAATACAACTATTGAACTCAATCAAGCATTAAGGAATAACATTGACCTTATGCGAAAACTTCAAGAGAGTCAGCGCATCGTCGCTCGACTTCAACAAGCTCGGAACAACGCTCGACCTCGACCAACTGTCTCCGAAACTTCCTCTTCCGAGTCGAGGGGCCCACATCAACCAAGGTGGTTTATTCTGATCAACAACATCGTTGTCCACACCAATGCCCTGGACAACGGCAATGACAATGTTAATGGCTATGCCAACGGCAATGGAAACGACGACTGAACTACAATTACATATCAGGAACTGCTTCCCAGTCAAGTGCTTCCAAGTCTTCCGATCAAGAACTGCTTTGCTATGGTTCTCTCGCCACCCACTTGATTCCATCAACAACTTCGGCCAGTTAGCGACAGAATTGGTCAAGCAATTCAGAGTGCATATCCCAAATCCAAAGAACGCACTCACTCTGTCCAATCTATACCAAGGAGCCGCTGAGTCGCTCAAAAGCTACCTCTTCCGTTTCAGCATCGCCCTCGCCGAGGTCGAAGATCCGGACCCTCGCACCGTACCTTTTCAGCTAGCGAAGGGTGTCCTTCCTACTTCCTAATATGGGGCATAGATCGATCGGAAGAAGGCAAAAATCCTTGATGCTCTTCGAAATAAGTCGCCCAAATGACCCTCAAGCGGACGCCGCAAATAACAACATCAAAAGAAAACAAGTCGGAGATCCCTTCGACCAGAAGAAGGGGGCAGGTCCCTACAGGCAAAGACCGAGTAATGGTGGGCAGAGTGGCCGGAATAACGGTTAGGTCCCAAATGAGCTAAGAAAACTCAGTCCTTACCGCGCTTTCGAGACCTACACCTCGCTGAATGAAGAATAAGAAACAATCTACTTGGAGACATGCTACACACTGCCATACAAGATGTCGTGCACCAGGGAATCTACCGACTTTGAGAAAAATACTGGCAAGTACGGCTGATACCACTACGTATACGTGCATAATACCGATGAATGTCGCAAGCTCAAGGACTAATCGAAAAGCTTATCAGTGAGAAACAACTCGAGCAATACGTCCAAGAACCCTTTCCACCTGAAGCAAATTCAAAACCTCCGGCGCTTACACCTCCAGCGCCCGCCAAGACGGCCCCGAGTTCGTTTAACCCAAGGCAAGGAATTGTGATCAAAACTATTTGTGGTGGACCTTATCCCACACACGACAGCTTTCGGAAAATGGAAGAGTATGTGAGTTTTATAAAGCATGCCACTTATGAGGCCTGCTACGTTCCAGACGAATCTATCCCAGCCAAGCTTTAGAAGTCCATGCGGGATGACATTGTCTTCCGCGGAAGAGTATCTACGGGAATTGTGATCCCAACTACCGATCCTCTCGTTATAACAGCTCAAATAAGCGCTTCTTCCGTCCAAAGAATATTGGTTGACTCGGGAAGCTCGGTAAACATTATTTTCAAAGCTGCTTATGACCAGATGAAATTAGAAACAAAATACTTAAAATCATGTCGTGCCACAATCACGGCTTCAACGGAGCTTCCATTCACCTAATGGGAATGATCGACTTACCTGTAGAACTTGGCGAGGGGGATCGGAGCCGGGTCCGAGTCCTCACCTTCGTGGTTATTGACATCATTTCCGCTTACAACGTCTTCTTTTGACGTCCTTTTCTCATGGAATTTTGGATCTGCATGTCACTGTGACGACCCGAAATTCCCAATAAAGGAAACCCCGGATTGTTTTGAGAACACGATGCATCAGAACACAAACTAAAGAACATTTTATTGCTTTTTACAACAATTACATCAGAGTACAAGAAAATATCAGATTACAGATAAAAAATATACATTGGGAATACAATATCATAGATTACATATTTACATTTTACAATAGCAGCGGAAAAAATAATACAAAATACAACTGAAATAAATACTTGAATCCAAAGCTTTTTGAATATTGCTTCAGCTGTAAACCAGGGCCCTGTGAATATATATCTGCAAAACCAAAACTACAAGCTGCCCGTGCGGAAAAATATGGGCACCCAGAGTTTAGGTTAAAACAATAAACTCCAGGTCAGTCATGGGACTGGTATGAGAACTCAAAAACAGTTGTAAACTTTTATTTTAAAGTTGGATATTTCAGTGCATAAAACAACGCAATGCTTTTTAGAAAAATGAAACCATCATAAGACTCAGGTCCCATCACATAATGCAACACAAACCAAAGGATAGAGTTTTACCTTATGATGATTAAACATGCTTGATATGTATCAATTCTAGACGGCATGGGTACCATAATATCATGTCGTCATACTAGGTTCTACAACTAAAACCGTAAAGTTTCGTATTGGAACTTGGGTTTCCATCATGAACCAAGGCAAAAGATAGTCCTTACCGAGTTCGAGACTGTCTAGCCCCAGCCTCAGGATACAGTCGCAACTGCACCTTGGATCAGCAGGGCCGGTCATCCGTCGATGATTGGCAATACCGTAAACTATATGTTAGCCTGCCCTTTGGGGCATAAATATGAGCCACTAAGGACTCCATGTCATATCCGAGGCCTCGTCATCCATCATCCACATAAGTAAAATGCCAGACCGTGTAAAAACCCGACACAACTTCTAGCTAGAAACTAACATATGTCCATTTCCCTGGTTTCCTTTCTCCAGTTTTAGGTTCATATCGGGTTGTCAGGTTCGCGAAGTCACGTCATACCACAAGGCCCTGCTTTTCAACAAAAGCCTTGATCATCCTCATCTTAGCGTGCCACGTTGACAATTCACGCGATGCGATTGATAACTATTAATACACAACCTCTAAGGGTGTTGAGCAAGAGAATAAATTCTCCGCCACCAACGGTCGTATATTAATAGAAATCAATTTACATAGAACAAAATTCAATGTCAGACACACATCCATTTACAAGCTTATGCTCTGGGTCTGAGCGAAAGCCAAATCCGTACAAATCAACACTACGTCCGGATAACTACCATCTTAGCCCCGTCTTGGGAGCAAATCAATCAAGGGCCTCAACACTAGTTACCCATTCGATGTGAAGATTGTCGGTCTTCAATCGCCGACTTCAATTCTTCCATTTAAAACGTCGTATGATTATTTGAAATGAGTATAACTCGGTCTTTTCAAATAATCTTCGCATAATTATCTTTTAGATTATTTCATAACGTTATTACTTATCACTATTTTTATTTTGATAAAAATAGATATAAATCATTCCATGTAGTCATTAACATATAAGGACAACGAATCAACCAAACAAACAGCGTACAATCATGTTCATGTATCATATCAAGGTATCATGTTCAATGAACATTTCTATTCCATTCCCACATTTATTTATTAATGAATAACAACTAAAATGTAACTTTCAAGTTATCCTTTTACTACATAGAAAATGTCATTAAAACATCTCTTTTTCTAATTTATTTACACTACAAGTAAATAATTGTTTTCCTTTTCTTCTACATGTTTAATTTACATGAGAATGTAAATGAAAGTGTCAAAGAAAATAGTTCTATTTTATTTACATGAAAAAATGTAAATTTCTATTTCATATTTTATTTACACTCTTTCTCTCATTTTATTGGAAATGTAGTGTTTCCTTCTTATTCTTTACACTATAGAAAAATGTGAATTTTTTTATTCTGTTTTTTCTTTTTCTCTTTACACTATATTCTCTTTTATTACATTATAAAGAATGTAATTCTTCTAACTCCATTTGTTACAAAAAAAAATGTAATATTTCTTCTTTTGATTACGTTAAGAAAAATGTAATTGACATTATACTGTAAAATCCTATCTTTCAATTGCATTGTAAAATGTATGTAATTTATTTCATATCTTATACATTGTAATTGTAATAAATTCAAATTATACTTTAATTACATTAGAAAATGTAAGTTACTCAAATCCTACTTAATTACATTAGAAATGTATCATTTCCTAATTAAATTAAAAATGTAAAATTCCATACTTAACTTATTTACATTATAAATGTAAAATACATCCATTCATTTCTGTTACATAAGAAAACGTAATACTTTCATTCTTTTCTATTACATAAGAAAATGCAATACTTTTATACATTAAAAGATATCATTTCATTATTACATTAAAATGCATTATTTCATTGTATAACTCAATTAAAAGTAAGCATTCATTTCATATTACATTAAAAAAAATGTAAATTTTCCAATCCATTCTTTTTACACTTGAAAAATGTAAATTATTTCAATTTCTTCTTAATTACATCGAAAATGTAAATTATTTTCATGTCTTACATAATTACATAAAAAAATGTAAATTATTAAATCAAATATTATATTATTAATTACATTAAAAAGGTAATTTTATCATAATGACAAAATCTCTTTTTTTTTCACGTACAAAATCTCATCTTTAATTACACTTAAAAATGTAATTTATATTACCGTACAAAATCATATCTTAATTACATTAAAAATAAATGTAATTTATATGCGGTGTAAATTCATACCTTAATCTTAAATTTGAATATTAAATAAAACTTTGTCTTTCTATATTCCTTTAATATTACATTAATATAATAATAATAATAATAATGTTTCAAAAAGTCAACTTTTGAAATTCAAACTCTCAGTATTAATTAATCATTTAATACTACGCTTATTCTTACAATATTATAATTTCAAAAATGTAAAATTTTGAATTAACTAATTATTAATTACAGCATTAACCTCTCACATTAGATTTATTGTTGCGGTTGCTGGATATGCCGGGCGGGTGCGGGCAGTCTTATACCACAACTCAATCTAACCTCGGGTTAAGCATGTTTATTTTATTTTAATACCATTAAAAATGAATTCGAAATGTTAATTTTCAAATTTCAAACCTTTATCAATTATTGTATAATAAATAGAATTCATGGAAATATTTATTCCCATGTAAATAGCGCAAGACTACTTAATCGGCTTCATGCACATTAAATAATATTTAATAACATTAAGTTCACAATTAATTCTCTAACGGAAAATTATTTTGAAATCTTGTGAAAATCCTTCATTGGAATGAGACCCACATCAAAACCATTAATTAATGGATTTCAAAACAACTCATTTGCAAAATGATGACTAACATCTTTTCATTACCCAAATTACCTTCCAATCACAACATCAAATGACATTCATTCATTCATGTAATAGACATTCAAACAAAATACATCAAATTGACATTCAAACAACATACAATAGTTTTTACAACAAAATCCAAATAACAATAGATTATATGTGCACTTGGGCGATGTGTGAAAACATCTGCCCAATCAACATATGCAAGTCAGTCAACTTGTATATGGCATTGTAACAATTTTGAATTATCATGCATAATCATAAATTCACATTAATTAACATGTTACAAATTTTCAGACTTCAAACATTGCATTTCAACCAAACATTAATACACCACAAATCATGCATAACATAGAATTAACTTACAAACAAATCATCCTAGGCATAAATATATTTATTTATGAAAATAAATAATCATTGAAAACAAAGATTGAGTGAGAAAAGAGTTCTCACCGAGATTTGACTTTATCGGGTCCAAATAGGCGGTTTTAGGCCTAATTTTGGCCCAAAATTCAACATCCTCAGAATTGAGCGAAATTGGTGTCTATGCGTCGCTAAAAATACACTGATCATGGCAAACCCTATTTTTAGTCATTTCGAATTCGTTACGAAAAGTTATGCTTTATTGAAGTTTGAACAATTTAAATAATTATTTAAAAGGGTCCGCTTGTCGCAGGTCCCTATTAAGTTTCAAAATTAGGCTCACACCCGGTCCTAAACTTATTGTAAATTAGGTCCCTATTTTTCAAAAACATATAAAAAAATCACGTAAATTCATTATTAAATATAACACGTTCATGCCAAAAAATCAGGTGGAAAAACAATCAAAAACCACCTCAAAATCCAAAAAAAAAAAAAAAAAAAAAAATCAGCGAAACAGCAGGTTTTTGCATCAAAAGATGCACCTATTTACAAATAGTTGCACAAATTCATGCTAATATTTCAGTGTTGCGCCCAAACTGCAGTATAAATGCATACATGTATGGAGCTAAACTGCATTACATGCATCCTTTTATGCATATATACAAATTTGACACGTTTTTTCAATCATTCACCATTTTCAGACATTGTTGCACACATTTATACTCCTGTACAGAATAAATGCATGCATTCATGCGTATATTCGCAAGCCTTTGTCCCTTTTAAAAATGTTGCACACATGCATGCATATATAAAGAATAGTTGCATTCATATATGCAACTTTTCGTTACACGTGAATCTCTGTTCAACTTTGTATGCATAAATATATGCAGTTATTTGCTAATAGTTGCATATATGTATGCATATATTAGTCCAGATTTTCAACATAAATACACTATATGAATATATGCATATATGTATGCTACTATAGGCAATAGTTGCACAGAAGTATGCAACTTTTTTTTCTTCAATTTGCGTGGACTCCTGGGATTATTTCCGGATTTTAGGAATTTGTTTTTTTAGTGGCTGGCGCATTTTTTTTTTGGTCAGAAATGAGAAAAGGCGAAGGGGGAGCAGCAGGAGGCGGAGGGGACCAAAATTTTTGGGCGGCACCTTCATTTTAGGGACCGGAAATGCATGTAAAGTTAGGGAGGACGTGGCTTTAATTAAGTTTAAAAATAGGGATGTGAGCCTAATTTTCACTATTTAAAATTCCTGAAAATACCTAAAAAATTTGACAGTCTCCAAATTGGACAAAATTAGTGTCCCCGCGAAGGTCTCGATGCCACGATCACAACGCATCTGAAATCATTAAATTTCGACTTCGTATGAGAGAGTTATACAAGTTTGAAGTTTGAATACATTGATTAAATAATTAAAATAGGAATACCCAAAATCTGGTCAACCCTCCTCTTGCCAACTTTGACTGCCCATAACTTCCTCCTTCGACCTCCGATTGAACTGAAACCACCGTCCATCTCTTCGTCTTGGCAAGACACACCACCACCAGAAAGCGCCGTCGCCGATGATGCTCTGGCCGCCGGAATCTGGCCAGAAAGCGAAATTCACTTTGCGGGCCCCACAGGCCGCCTCGATGCTCCAAAAATTCTGAAAAAATTCCAGCACCTGTATCTCGCGAAGCCGAAGAACTTTCACGTTGACCACTTTTTCCAGTTCTTCTTAGATTAGCGGGAAAAAAAATCATTTACATCTGCTGCTTTTTAATTTCAAAAATCAGAAAGTTTGATCCGAAATTCCGGCGAATCTGAGCGCTGTATGACAAATCTGATGGCATCCATAGCTTCATATCGTCTAGGCCTTCGTTTTGATATATAATTTGTTAGGGTTTGGAGACATTTGATTTTCAGCTTGTATTTTGTGAATAGAGGAGCCACTATTAGAGAGATGAAGGTGGAGGCTAGCATTAGGTTTAAAAAAAGGAATTAGATCTAGGTTATGGCTGCCATGAGATAATATATAGATGTGCTCAATTTTAATTGGGCCTTTATGTGTTTAAACCCATTTTAAATTATAACCTTCATGCTATTATTAACGTACATTTCACAGTTTTTAAGACCGTACGATCACATCCTGATTCCAAATTTTATGAAATTCGGAACACAACTAATTCTAATCAATACAAACCTATAGAAACTGGTTTCGTAATTTTTCGAGTCCGTATGTATTTTTAATGAATTTTTAAAGTCATTTTTCACTGTAAAATCAATAATAGTTACATATTAATTCTAAAAATTACAGAAAAATCATTTTTAGCTTTGTTTTGACGATACGAATCCAACAAAATTAATTTCTTTCAATTTGGAGTTCGTTTGCAAAATCTCATCTTTCAAGGCGTATATATTTAATATTAAAAATAAATTTTTATACCGAAAATTTCCGAAACTCGAAATATATGAGTGTTTACTGTTTTTCAATGCAGAAACGACATTCCGGACTCAATGGAAGTGGTTTCGAGTCCAAATTCCTTCGTCTGCAAAAAGTAGCGGTTTGGGCCATATATTATATATATATATATATAAATAAATTTCATAGCGACCTTTCTAAATTTTGATTTTGCCATAACATACAAATTATAAACTGAAATCTAAATTTCTAAAATTCATTAGAAAGATATTTTCTATACGGTCCTAATGTTTCTTATTTCGTTCAATTTCGACTTATAATTAATTTTGTATAATTTTTCAAAGTTGGAAATCGAAATTTGAAATTACCGTGCCGTTTCAGGCTCGAATATAATTAATATAAAATTATTAATTTAAACTTCGTTTTTAAATAAAATTTTCGTCGTTATTATTTAAAACAAATTATTCCAAACCTTAAAATTCATTAAATTATTAAAAATAAAAATTTTAAATTTGCCCAGATTTTGCGGGTTGTTACAGTCTCCCCCACTTAAAACTTTTCGTCCTCGAAAAGGAACGAAGCTAAAAGTTGTTTTAATAATCAATCCAAATTTTATTATTTTAAATTGTGGCTTAAGTTTTCAACTTATCAATTAATAATATTATTCTAAAAAATTGGTTAACCCTTTAAATTTTCAAAAAATTTCGCCATAACCTCCTTTGTACGGAGAACATCGAAAAACTCAACTGGCCACATGGGCTCCCATCAACCAAAAAAGAAAAAAGAAGAAAGTGGGAAGAAGAAAGAGAAAGCCAAGCGGCTCATAAAATCAAAACCCAAGAAATATAGTAAACGTGTACCTATTTGTCGGGCATACAATTTTATTCCTCTGCTCTAGCCTCCTTGCTTGACCTGTTCATTACTTATATATGCAAGCACAAGTATGCAATTCTAACCAGGTTTTCAATTTAATTTATCTAATATATGTATTAGTTAAACTAATAATCAAGCAACACATCCATCAATCAATTCGTTGATTAAATTATAAACGAATAACTTTTACATATATATACTACAAAAATCATATTTTTGATGCCAAGTCACAACAGTTCCTAAGTTTTGGTTCTCATACCAGCAAATATCTATCTAGTATATGAGACTTCATATACACGTGGATCAGACGTATATTCAAAATTTCATATACCTGATTGCCCAAATCAAAATATAATAATATCTCAATTACGTGTTTTAAGATAAGATTTTCAAAACTAACTTTGTTTTTATTTAATTTTAAAGAAAATAATACTCTTCACACTCGTTCTAGGATACTGCTGATCCCATCTCTAACGAGTTATTCTCATTGGATATTACTAATCCAATCTCTGATGAATTCTTATGCTTGGTTCTAATGTGTCTTGTTCTCGAATTTTGTAAACCAAAGCTCCGATACCAAATGTGATGACCCAAAATTCCCAATAAAGGAAAGCCCGGATTGTTTTGAGAACACAACGCATCAGAACACAAACTAAAGAACATTTTATTTCTTTTTACAACAATTACATCAGAGCTCAAGAAAATATCAGAGTACAGATAAAAAATATACATTGGAAATACAATATCAGAGATTACATATTTACATTTTACAATAGCAACGGAAAAAATAATACAAAATACAACTGAAATAAATACTCGAATACAAAGCTTTCTGAATATTGCTTCAGCTGTAAACCAGGACCATGTGAATATATATCTGCAAAACCAAAATTACTAGCTGCCCGTGCTGAAAAATATGGGCACTCAGAGTTTAGGTTAAAACAATAAACTCCAGGTCAGTCATGGGACAGGTATGAGAACTCAAAAACAGTTATGAACTTTTATTTTAAAGTTGGATATTTCAGTGCTTAAAACAACGCAATGCTTTTTAGAAAAATGAAATCATCATAAGACTCAGGTCCCATCACACAATGCAACACAAACCAGAGGATAGAGTTTTACCTTATGATGATTAAACATGCTTGATACGCGAAAGTTCTCTTTCATACTATATAAGTGCATAGTGTAGAAATAAATTTCAAATATAAATGTATCAATCCTAGACGGCATGAGTACCATAATGTCATGTCGCCATTCTAGGTTCTACAACTAAAACCGTAAAGTTTCGTATTGGAACTTGGGTTTCCATCATGAACCAAGGCAAAAGATAGTCCTTACCGTGTTCGAGACTGTCTAGCCCTAGCCTCATGATACAGTCGCAACTGCACCTTGGATCAGCAGGGCCGGTCATCCGTCGATGATTGGCAATACCGTAAACTATATGTTAGCCTTCCCTTTGGGGCATAAATATGAGCCACTAAGGACTCCATGTCATATCCAAGGCCTCGTCATCCATCATCCACATAAGTAAAATGCCAGACCGTGTAAAAACCTGACACAACTTCTAGCTAGAAACTAACATATGTCCATTTCTCCGGTTTCCTTTCTCCAGTTTTAGGTTCAAACCGGGTTGTGAGGTTCGCGAAGTCACGTCATACTACAAGGACCTGCTTTTCAACAAAAGCCTTGATCATTTTCATCTTAGTGTGCCACGTTGACAATTCACGCGATGCAATTGATAACTATTAATACACAACCTCTAAGGGTGTTGAGCAAGTGAATAAATTCTCCGCCACCAACGGTCGTTTATTAATAGAAATCAATTTACATAGAAAAAAAATTCAATGTTAGACACACATCCATTTATAAGCTTATGCTCTGGGTCTGAGCGAAAGCCAAATCCGTACAAATCAACACTACGTCCGGATAACTACCATCTTAGCCCCGTCATGGGAGCAAATCAATCAAGGGCCTCAACACTAGTTACCCATTCGATGTGAAGATCGTCGGTCTTCAATCGCCGTCTTCAATTCTTCCATTTAAAACGTCGTATGATTATTCGAAATGAGTATAACTCGGTCATTTCAAATAATCTTCGCATAATTATCATTTAGATTATTTCATAACGTTATTACTTATCACTATTTTTATTTTGATAAAAGTAGATATAAATCATTCCATGTAGTCATTAACATATAAGGACAACGAATCAACCAAACAAGCAGCGCACAATCATGTTCATGTATCATATCAAGGTATCATGTTCAATGAACATTTCAATTCCATTCCCACATTTATTTATTAATGAATAACAAGTAAAATGTAACTTTCAATTTATTCTTTTACTGCATAGAAAATGTCATTAAAACATCTCTTTTTCTAATTTATTTACACTACAAGTAAATAATTGTTTTCCTTTTCTTCTACATGTCCTATTTACATGAGAATGTAAATGAAAGTGTCATTGAAAATAGTTCTATTTTATTTACATGAGAAAATGTAAATTTCTATTTCATATTTTATTTACACTCTTTCTCTCATTTTATTGGAAATGTAGTATTTCCTTCTTATTCTTTACACTATAGAAAAATGTGAATTTTTTTTTTATTTTTTTTATTCTTTTTCTCTTTACACTATATTCTCTTTTATTACATTATAAAGAATGTAATTCTTCTAACTCCATTTGTTACAAAAAAAATGTAATATTTCTTCTTTAAATTACATTAAGAAAAATGTAATTGACATTATACTGTAAAATCCTATCTTTCAATTGCATTGTAAAATGTATATAATTTATTTCATATCTTATACATTGTAATTGTAATAAATTCAAATTATACTTTAATTACATTAGAAAATGTAAGTTATTCAAATCCTACTTAATTACATTAGAAATGTATCATTTCCTAATTAAATTAAAAATGTAAAATTCCATACTTAACTTATTTACATTATAAATGTAAAATACATCCATTCATTTCTATTACATAAGAAAACGTAATACTTTCATTCTTTTCTATTACATAAGAAAATGCAATACTTTTATACATTAAAAGATATCATTTCATTATTACATTAAAATGCATTATTTCATTGTATAACTCAATTAAAAGTAAGCATTCATTTCATATTACATTAAAAAAAATGTAAATTTTCCAATCCATTCTTTTTACACTTGAAACATGTAAATTATTTCAATTCCTTCTTAATTACATCGAAAATGTAAATTATTTTCATGTTTTACATAATTACATAAAAAAATGTAAATTATTAAATCAAATATTATATTCATAATTACATTAAAAAGGTAATTTTATCATAATGACAAAATCTCTTTTTTTTTCACGTACAAAATCTCATCTTTAATTACACTTAAAAATGTAATTTATATTACCGTACAAAATCATATCTTAATTACATTAAAAATAAATGTAATTTATATGCGGTGTAAATTCATACCTTAATCTTAAATTTGAATATTAAATAAAACTTGTCTTTCCATATTCCTTTAATATTACATTAATATAATAATAATAATAATGTTTCAAAAAGTCAACTTTTGAAATTCAAACTCTCAGTATTAATTAATCATTTAATACTACGCTTATTCTTACAATATTATATTTTCAAAAATGTAAAATTTGAATTAACTAATTATTAATTACAGCATTACCCTCTCACATTAGATTTATTGTTGCGGTTGCCAGATACGCCGGGCAGGTCCGGGCAGTCTTATACCACAACTCAATCTAACCTCGGGTTAAACATGTTTATTTTATTTTAATACCATTAAAAATGAATTTGAAATGTTAATTTTCAAATTTCAAACCTTTATCAATTATTGTATAATAAATAGAATTCATGGAAATATTTATTCTCATGTAAATAGCGCAAGACTACTTAATCGGCTTCATGCACATTAAATAATATTTAATAACATTAAATTCATAATTAATTCTCTAACGGAAAATTATTTTGAAATCTTGTGAAAATCCTTCATTGGAATGAGACCCACATCAAAACCATTAATTAATGGATTTCAAAACAACTCATTTGCAAAATGATGACTAACATCTTTTCATTACCCAAATTACCTTCCAATCACAACATCAAATGACATTCATTCATTCATGTAATAGACATTAAAACAAAATACATCAAATTGACATTCAAACAACATACAATAGTTTTTACAACAAAATCCAAATAACAATAGATTATATGTGCACTTGGGCGATGTGTGAAAATATCTGCCCAATCAACATATGCAAGTCAGTCAACTTTATATGGCAGTGTAACAATTTTGAATTATCATGCATAATCATAAATTCACATTAATTAACATGTTACAAATTTTCAAACTTCAAACATTGCATTTCAACCAAACATTAATACACCACAAATCATGCATAACATAGAATTAACTTACAAACAAATCATCCTAGGCATTTAAATATATTTATTTATGAAAATAAATAATTATTGAAAACAAAGATTGAGTGAGAAAAGAGTTCTCACCGAGATTTGACTTTATCGGGTCCAAATAGGCGGTTTCGGGCCCAATTTTGGCCCAAAATTCAACATCCTCAGAATTGAGCGAAATTGGTGTCTATGCGTCGCTAAAAATACACTGATCATGGCAAACCCTGTTTTGAGTCATTTTGAGTTCGTTACAAAAAGTTATGCTTTACTGAAGTACGGACAATTTAAATAATTATTTAAAATTCGTGAGAATACCTAAAATTTTCGACTGTCTCCAAATTGGACAAAATTAGTGTCCCCGTGAAGGTGTCGATGCCACGATCACAGCGCATCTGAAATCATTAAATTTCGACTTCGTATGAGAGAGTTATACAAGTTTGAAGTTTGAATACATTGATTAAATAATTAAAAATAGGAATACCCAAAATCTGGTCAACCCTCCTCTTTCCAAATCTGACTGCCCATAACTTTCTCCTCCGACCTCCGATTGACCTGAAACCACCGCCCATCTCTTCGTCTTGGCAAGACACACCTCCACCAGAAAGCGCCGCCGCCGATGATACTCCGGCCGCCGGAATCTGGCCAGAAAGCGAAATTCGCTTTGCGGGCCCCACAGGCCGCCTCGATGCTCCAAAAATTCTGAAAAAATTCCAGCACCTGTATCGCGCGAAGACGAAGAACTTTCACGTTGACCACGTTTTCCAGTTCTTCCTAGATTAGCGGGAAAAAAATCATTTACATCTGCTGCTTTTTAATTTCAAAAATCAGAAAGTTTGATCCGAAATTCCGGCGAATCCGAGCGCTGTATGACAAAACTGATGGCATCCATAGATTCGTATTGTCGAGGCCTTCGTTTTGATATATAATTTGTTAGGGCTTGGAGACATTTGATTTTCAGTTTGTATTTTGTGAAGAGAGGAGCCGCCATTAGATAGATGAAGGTGGAGGCTAGCATTAGCTTTAGAAAAATGAATTAGGTCTAGGTTATGGCTGCTATGAGATAATATATAGATGTGTTCAATTTTAATTGGGCCTTTATGTGTTTAAACCCATTTTTAATTATAACCTTCAAGCTATTATTAACGTACATTTCACAGTTTTTAAGACCGTACGATCACATACTGATTCCAAATTCGATGAAATTCGGAACACAACTAATTCTAATCAATACGAACCTATAAAAACTGGTTTCGTAATTTTTCTGGTCAGTATGTATTTTTAATGAATTTTTAAAGTCATTTTTCACTGTAAAATCAATAATATTTGCATATTAATTCTAAAAATTACAGAAAAATCATTTTTAGCTTTGTTTTGATGATACGAATCAAAAAAAATTAATTTCGTTCAATTTGGAGTCCGTTTGCAAAATCTCATCTTTCAAGGCGTATATATTTAATATTAAAAATAAATTTTTTTACCGAAAATTTTCGAAACTCGAAATATATGAGTGTTTACTGTTTTTCAATGCAGAAACGACATTATGGACTCAATGGAAGTGGTTTCGAGTCCAAATTCCTTCGTCTGCAAAAAGTAGCGGTTTGGGCCATATATATTATATATATATAAATTTCATAGCGACCATTCTAAATTTTGATTTTGCCATAACTTACAAATTATAAACTGAAATCTGAATTTCTAAAATTCATTAGAAAGATATTTTCTATATGGTCCTAACGTTTCTTGTTTTGTTCAATTTCGACTTATAATTAATTTTATATAATTTTTCAAAGTTGGAAATCGAAATTCGAAATTACCGCGTCGTTTCAGGCTCGAATATAATTAATATAAATTTATAAATTTAAACTTCGTTTTTAAATAAAATTTTCGTTGTTATTATTTAAAATAAATTATTCCAAACCTTAAAATTCATTAAATTATTAAAAATAAAAATTTTAAATTTGCCCAGATTTTGCGGGTTGTTACAGTCACCATGGTCCCTCCTAATGAAATTCCCAATGGAGAATGAGATCAGAACGATTAGGGGTGACCAAGCAAATGCTAGGGAATGCCATGCAATAGCGTGGAAGAACACACACAATAAGGACAAGGGTATGACCATTCTCG
This sequence comes from Allium sativum, assembly GCA_030737875.1. Taxonomy (NCBI): domain Eukaryota; kingdom Viridiplantae; phylum Streptophyta; class Magnoliopsida; order Asparagales; family Amaryllidaceae; genus Allium; species Allium sativum. Next base: position 169,589,918 of record CM060924.1, on the reverse strand, counting down.
CGCCTTCTTGCGCCAAGACTGTTTCCGCATAACAATCAACGACGTCTGGGACTTAGCTCAGATGCCACTACCGTCTTTCCGACGACCTTGATCCAAGGAAGGACGAAGGGCCCAAATACAAAAGGGCTACTCCGGTTGAACCTATAGTGGATGTTCTAATCAACACCGACGATCCATCAAGGATGCTAAAGATAGGATCACAACTCCATCCCGCATTCAAAGAAGATCTTAAGAATTTGTTGAAGGTTAATCTTGACATGTTCGTATTGACTCACTTCGACATGAGAGGCATCGACCCCGCAATTGCTTGCCAATATCTACGTATCGATCCTATAATGCCTCTAGTCAAGAAGAAACGCCGCTTCCTAAGACCCGAAAGGTCAAAAGCACTCGAGGAAGAGGTAGGTTGTCTACTCAATAACAACTTCATCCGCGAAGCCGACCATGCTAAATGTGTCTCCAATCCAGTTCTGGTCAGAAATGCCAACGGTAAATGGCGAACATGCATCGACTTCTCCGACTTGAATAAGGCATGTCCCAAGGACAACTTCCCACTTCCGAAGATCGACCGACTTGTTGATTCAACCGCCGTATACCAGCTATTATCCTTCATCGACGCCTATTCAAGTTATAATCAGCTTCCAATGTATCTTTGCGACCAGGATCATACCTCTTTCATAACCGACCTTGGACTTTACTGCTATCGCGTCATGCCCTTCGGTCTTAAGAACGCCGGTGCCACTTATCAGCGAATGGTTAATCGTCTCTTTAAAAACCAAATTACGAAATCCATGGAGGTATACGTGAATGATATGCTGGTAAAATATAAAGTATCAAGCGACCACATCCACGACCTCTCCGAAATGTTCGATGTCCTCCGTCAATATGACATGAAACTCAATCACCTGAAGTACTCCTTCTGAGTTACCTCATGAAAGTTCTTGGGTTTCATCGTCAACTCCCGGGGGATCGAAGCTAACCTAGAAAAAATCCAAGCTATTCGGGATATCCAAGCCCCCCAGAACATCAAAGATGTCCAAAGTTTAAATGGAAAGGTCGCTGCTTTAAGTCAATTCATCTCAAAGGCCACAGGAAAGTGCATCCCTTTCTTCAATTAACTTCGAAAGGGGAAGCACAACTTCAAGTGGACCCTAGAATGCATTTCCGCATTCGAGGACCTTCCGAATCACTTAGAGCAACCACCCAACTTATCCAAACCCATGGACCATGAGGACTCTTATGTTTATTTGGCTGTTTCCACGCAGGCAATCAGCTCGGTACTAGTGCTCATCAAAAACCGTGTCCAATGGCCCATCTACTACATCAGCAAAAGATTGACAGGGGTAGAAAAGAACTATCTAAAGCTCGAGAAATTGTTCTACTGTCTACTAATCTCTTCCCGGAAATTGCGACCATATTTCTAGTCTCACCCTATAAAGGTCTTCACTAACTAACCACTCCGGCCTGTCTTACAATGACCCAAAGCATTAGGGCGGTTACTAAAGTGGAACATAGAGCTAAGTCAGTTCGAGATAACTTTCATCCCCCACCGAGCCATCCTCGGAAAAGATCTCGCTGATTTCGTAGTAGAATTCACTACTCCTGAGGAGACTCCCACGGAGAACATCGAAGCTCTGGATGCTCAATGGAAATTATTCGTGGACGGGTCCTCCAATAGCAAATTTTCTAGGGACGGAATCATGCTCATCACTCCAGAGGAATGCCCGATATAGTAAGCATTAAAACTCAACTTCCCTGCTACCAACAACAATGCAGAATATGAAGCCTTGATTACTGGAATTAGAATAGCAATCGAACTTAAACTAAATACCATCCAAATCTTCTCCAATTTGCAACTCATCGTGCGCTAGGTACAGGGAGAATATCAAGCTAAGGGGGAATGGCTCGCCCTATATCTAGCCCAGGTTTAGGAATTGCTCACTAACCTCGACCGCTTTGTCATCACGCACATTCCCTGAGAAAAAATGAAAAAGCAGATTCACTAGCCAAATTGGCGAGCTCCGAGGACTCGCAACTCATGTGGTTCGCCCTACTCGAAGTTATCAATTCCCCAAGTATCAAGGAAATACAAACCAAGATGGTCTTGAATAACGAATCCGAATTTGGATTTTGGATGACACCAATCAAGAACTATCTATAACACGTGACCCTTCCAAAATGCCATTGAGAAAGTTAGGCGCTCACATGCCAATCAGGTCGCTACATTCTCATGGATGGAGTGCTCTACCACAGAGGTTTCTCTGTCCCGTTGCTCAGGTGCCTAGCATATGCCAATGCCATCCGAGTGTTAACTAATGTACATGAAGGTAAATGCAGCGACCTTACTAGAGGAACAACCTAGAAAGAAAAATACTCAAACACGGTTACTATTGGCCAATGCTCAATCAAGACGCCACAAACTTTGCTCGCAAGTGTGATAAGTATCATCGCTTCTCAAGGATCCCAAGATCCCCGCCTATAGAGTTGACGCAAATGATCAAGCCTTGACCGTTTTCTATGTGGGGATCGACATCATTGGAACTCTTCCAATGGCCAGAGGTGGGGCACGCTATGTTGTCGTCGTAGTTGATTATTTCACCAAGTGGGCGGAGGCCGAGGTTCTGGCCACAATAACGATCAAGAAGATGATCAACTTCGTCTTTCACAACATCATCACCCGTTACGGGGTCCCTCAAGCTATCATTTCCGACAACGGCACCCATTTTGAGAGCGCTGAGTTCAAAGCCTTCTATCAGCGGCACAACATCGAAAAAAGAGTGGTGGCCCATCCTCAGGCCAATGGGCAAGTTAAAGTGGTTAACAAAGTCATTAAATACATCATCAAGAAGCGTTTGGAAAAGGCCCGGGGTAAGTGGACGGACAAAATTCCTCTATCCCTATGGGCCTACCGAACCACCCATAAGACAACAACCGGACATACTCCTTTCGTCCTTGCTTATGGATCCAAAGCCGTCATCCCTATTGAGCTCAAGCTTCAATCTCATCGAGTTACTTATTACGATCCAAAGACAAATCAAGACTTACATTTGGATTCAATCGACTTGCTAGAGGAAAAGAGGAACAAAGCTGATCTCAGGGCCGCCGCCCAATGGCAACGTGTGGCCCGATACTTCAACTCAAGGGTTCGTCGTAAGGACTTTAACATTAGCGACCTCATCTTAAAACGGGTTTTTCCTCCACCAGCAGGCCTCGCTCCTCGTTGGGAAGGCCCGTACTTTGTGTAACGGAAGATCATCGATATAACTTTCAAACTCGCAACCGTGGACGGAGCTGAACTCCCAAGGTCATGGAACAACAAACATCTCCGCTGCTACTTTACATAACTTAGTACACATTTGCTTATGCTTTCCAACGATGTTTTGTTTTCTAGCAATTCAAGGCATTGTAAATACTATTACTGCAAAAGTTATTAGTAGAAATGATGTTCAACTTCCTACCTCTTTTTTGTTTACTCCGTGCATAACATGTTTGATTAGTCTTGACAACCAATTTGGGTGCAAATAATCGATCGTCGTATCGGCACCCCGAGCACGGGAGCCGATGCCTCCATCCAAACCTCAAGCCAACATCGAGTCCAAACAACATTGGCTATGACCGGCACCCCAAGCACGGGAGTCGGCAATGCTACTCGAGTCGCCAGCCCACGATGCGATCGAGTATAAATAATCACTAACTCGAACCTCGGCCCCGCACCGAGGCCGAGGATAAATCGTTCCATGCCCAAGTTCCGCGAGACTTGGGGACACCTAACAGCCAACCGAGAGTGATGCAAATTTCTCCACTAGCTACGTGTGTCGGTCGAATCTCAACGCATCACCGAGACCGACTGTTTATACCCTGAAGCTCTCAAGGCTTAGGGGTAGCCCTATGGCCATGATCGGACCCTACGGGATGATGATCTGGGCTTCTCTTTTGGCGAATAAGTGATGTCTGCCACTCGCAACACGAATGAACGACGGGAGAACCCCCACCGAACTAATCAATGTCCTACGCCTTTGCTCTACTTGGGACTTACTCCAGACAACCCAAAACAGCAGGCGACTAGCCTGGTTTCACAAACTACGGGTTTCCTGAGCTAAGAGAAACTTACTGAAACCAGCACTCTATCTCACCCCTCTGGAATAATCGACCCAGAGCGCGATCTCCGATCCTTTTTTGTTAACTGTAATGAGAAGTATGCTTATGTAAGTACAGGATGCTGGAAAACACGAGAAGAACATCTGAACGCTTGACATAAGTGGCGATCTTTACTAATTCATATTCTATTTCCACACATACACATTAAACAAACTACATGTCTAACATATATAATTTTTCTAATGACAGGGTGTACATGAAAACCACATCATGTCTTGAAAAAATAAAAGCGAGCGCCGTACTCCCGTAAACTATCGGCCTACACTAACAAAATAACGGTAACTTCTACTTAAGTCGCTAACACTAATCATGTCTTTTCTTCTTATGCATGTGCTTTTTCTTTGCAGACTCGGCACATGACAGTTCTTCCCCCGCGCCAGGCCTCTTCTTTCCTGACCCACTCTTTCCTCCTCGGCCCTTCTGAGGATTAGTCGACTCATGAGAAACCGAGAGGCGTCTCCCATCTGCACCATCGCCGCTTGAAATCTCTGTGATATCAGCAGGAATGGTATGCAACATTGACCTGGGAGCATTGCCGGCAGCAAGGGCTACCAAAACATCGCCTTCCCCTAGACCATGTTGGCTTCCCGTTCTGCCTTCGCCTCCCTGGAAGCCCGCCGGTCAGCTAGCTTTTGGGACTTATGCGTCGTAGCATCGTCAGCCTTGGGTTTCTCAAAGGTTTCGATGGCCCTCCGCTGGGCTTCGTCATCCTCCCTCTTCTTCTGGGCCGCATCAACAACCCTTTTCTTCTCCTCCTCTTTGTCGGCCTTCCTTTGCTTGGTCGTCTCGGCTACACCCTTCTCAACATCCTGTCTATCCTTCATTAGGACCTCCTGCCTGGCAGCCACATCTTGCCTATGCTTATCCTCTATCTCCTCGCACTTGGCTACCATCCGACCCTTTAAACTATCCACTAGTTCCTACATCGAGGGCACATCGGCATCCACTGGGCCCATCACATGGGCGCTTTGGCCATCCACAACTTCTCCTTCCTCTATGAAGCAATCATGAATGCTGGATCCCAGCCTGATATCGGAAAACGTGTGCAATTAACCACCGCTTTCTCCGAGTTGCATTCCTTGTAGCCTTAGTCCAAGGTCCGAAGTCTGTGGAATCATGGGGGTAAAGCCCAGTGTCACGGTAGATTCGGGAAGGGCTGCACAGTAAAAACACAACCTTTTAGTCTACAAATTCAGTGATAACGACATCCTCAGGAATACACGGTAACGGGAATTTAGCTCCGGTCAGGGATGGTGTAGGAAAGGCGGGAAGTATGCCCGTCATTGTAGATAAGGTAAATCCGGTCTCTCCTAGCCCCGGATGCTCAGGGTCGTACTCAGTCAAAGCCCGAACCAAGGATGCAGGATCGCTTGCTATAGCGGATTCAGGGGCCAGTGGTCGATAAGAGCTTCCCTCTTCAAATATCTCCCTGCAGACTTTCCCTTTTTGGTGGTGCGCTTTGCCAACCTCTCTCTCTCTCAGCATCTTCTAGCAGCAACTTCTTCCCCTCCTTTAGCTTTTCACGCTCCTCATCAGTCAGGAGATCAATCATAAGTTGGCGTTCATCCAAATTGCTTATATCTACTTGGCGCAAATAAGATTCATTTGGGTCTAACCTCTCCCAGGTCCGAGCTAGTTCAAGAGAAAATTGTCGACCCATGAATGTCCACGGAATCTCAGAACCTTAGCATACATATTTCGGATATCTTCCACCAAGGATGATTCTGCACGGAATTCTGTATCCTCCAACTGCTCCCTTAACTTCTCCACCTCCATCAGGTATTCGGCCTTCAGCCCATCGACCGTGCTCAATACATCCTTATTGCTGGATTTTGCGTCGTCTTTTGCCTTCTTCATCTCCTCAAGCTGGCTCTTTAGGCTCTCATTCTCCTCTCATAAAGCATTATTTTCATTTTGGAGCTCGGTGACTCTCGCATTATCCCTTTCCAAATCGGCACACATTTTCTCTACCTCGGCCTTGTCCCTCTTTAGGGTCGTATTCTCGATGGTTAGATCAACTACGATCACCGCAAAAGAAGAACTAGAATGATCATCCTCCCTCTTGAGTGTCTCATATGCTTGCTTCATCTCAGCTGCGACGATGAGATCCACGAGTTAATATTCAAAGGCACAGGAATGATCTATAGTATGTATATGATACAAAAAGCAAATTCACCGATTTTTGTATTTAAATTACTGACGGTGGTCCACTCAGCATCAATGGTCAGCCTCTGGTTGATGAGCTCCATGTTTTCTTCCTAATTAGTTTCGAGAGTTGGCGGGGGTACTTAAGAAGTTGGTTGTCCTGATGATACTCAACCCTCACACACATCCAAACCTCCCCGGACTCCCTGATAGAGGGCGGATGGAGATCAGGGAGGAATATTAGCTCATCAAAATAATGCTGAGGAAAGTTTCGCTTAAGTAACGCTTTCCTTTCGTCAATGGAGATCTCTCTCCTCTCGGGCTCTATAAGGCCTTGCCTCCCCACTACCGTCGCTCCCGCCGGTCTCGAATGGCTGAGTGCCGACTCCTTACCCTTATCGGTTTGAGCGGGAGCCAAAGGTGTTGTATGTGAAGGACTTGTCAAAGACGGATGTCGGGAAACTCCTAAGTTAAGTCGAGAGTCTCCCTTAGACATCCGAATTGGAGGAGGAGATGGAGGGTCGGAGATCGCCGAGATCGATCCTTACCTCGATGCTCACTATCACGATCTAGTGGGGGTGGAGTGTCGTACAAACTAGTCCCTCTTCTGAAGTTGTCGAAGAAAGTGTTCTTAGGGTGCCGACGGCTTCCATATCCATAGACTCGTCCTCCAAGACCTCTAGCCATATCACATGTCAAAGGAACGAATCAAAGTCAGTCAAGTCGCACGCTCAGATGAACCTCTATGACATGCGGTGTTCATGAGTGTATGCCCTAAGTGCTCTCTCAACAGACCAGATTGTGGTCCACTAGAAGGAATTAACCCCTCTGCAGCAAGAGCTAGCTCTTCCATGCTTATCATACCCGGCTGCGTAAATAACTCTAGGTCAAGTTCATTAAGGCCCTCAAACTGGCCCTCATCCTCGAGCGAGGTGGTGGTCTCCGAATGAGTCGTATGAGACTTTGACATGTCCGACTATCCTCCCCCAACCTCTCACGTCAAAGGCGGAATGGGAGCACTCGGCAAACCCTCATCTCTAAAATCCTCCTCCCAACCACGAGCCTCGTCCCCGCTTACATCTCTTTGGAATTTGGTAGCTTGTTGCGGTTCCGCCCCAGCAAGGGGCATTTTTCTTTTTCAACTAATGACCATTTTACCTTTCACCACCTTCTCTTTCGGCATACTGCTCATAACCGCAAGCCTGATTATAGCCCAATCATCAAGAAGAGGCTCGGCTCGTCGAAGACACTCCTAACTTGTCACAGTATCAGTTTTACGAAACTCTACGGGGATCGCTCGCAGAGCATCAAGGAGTTGCTGGTATTCAAGCCCGGTAGGCCCCCAAGATTCCCTGTCATGATTAAAACAGAATCTAATAAGAAAATCCAGAAACTTTACAATAAGAAGCAGAGTTCAAGAGTCCTTACTCCCTTCTATCCACCTTGCAAATCCAGAAGGACAATGCACAAAGGAACACTTGTGTTTGAACACTGACAGCCTGGGCCACTTCCCAACAAAAAATTTGATGTGTTAACCATTGTCTTAAGATGGAAAAAGTACCGAATGTCCCCTCCAGTGGGTTTCAAATGCAAATACTCACGATAGAGAACATAAGTGCCTAGGAGTGAAGAATAAGCGTTCAGATGCAGTTGCGACAGTGCAAGATGGAAATAACATAACATGTCCTGGATAAAGTCGTTGGCTAGGGGTATGCACCCAGCAAAACAAGCTTGTATGTTTCAACAGTAAAACCCTCGGACGGCATGTGAGCCCTGCCACCCTTTCCCGGTGCATGTGCATCATCCACCGGTGTATTGAGCTGCAACACAATTTTCCTAACTGCTGCAGAATCCAGGCTCGATGGTACCGAATCTATCGGATTTTCCAGAATAACTGCATCGAACAGCATATCCGAGGCCACTGGAGCTGCCGGTGCATCCCCACTGATAATATCCATATGCTCGGCCTCCTCATGTATGACTGGAGAATGTTGTCTCTCCATTCGTTCTTCGCGTTCAGACACTTTAGGTAAACTGACCATTTGGGAAGGAGTGGATCCTTCAGTAGTCTCAAGCTCGTCACCAGTCGAGCTACTACTATTGGTAGAATCAGATATATGTGATGGTGGCAAGGAACCCTTGGCCTTCGAAGTCTTACCAGTCATCGATCTTGTATGCATCACCAGCTATACTTTAACACATTAGCATTAGACATCGCAGTAGAATAATCTGTACCCTTGTTTTGGTGAAAACTAACATGTGCGTGCAGTGTTATGCAAAATCGAGGTAAACAGAAAAAGTTCAAAACAGTCCAACAGTTCAGTCCCAGTCCAAGTTTATGCTCTATCCTATGTGAAAAGTTAGAGTGTGTGCAGTAATAGAGTTGCGTAAACGACGCAGAAGAATGAAGCATCAGAGCGATAGGGCCAATCGTGAAATCACACCCCACTTGGGGATCGAAGACTTGAAACCCCACTTCGAGGTTCGATAGCTCGAACCCCTCTTCGTTGTTCGAATGCTCGAATCCCCAGGGTTCGTAAGCTCGAACCCCATTGGGGTTTGAAGGCTCGATCCCCAGCGAGGCTCGAGAGCTCAACCCCATCGGGGTTCGAATGCTCGAACCTCAGTGGGGTTCGAATGCTCGGACCCTAGCAAGATTTGAATGCTAGAGCTTCCGTGGGGTTCAAATGCTCAAACCATCCCAGGTTTTGAAGCTTCCCCTCAACGCTTGCTTTCTCAGCGCCTTCTTCTCCTCTGCACCACCAAAGCCCTCGGGACCCATCTATCTTTCATGCGAGATTCCTAAGTGCAGAAAGCTTGGAGGTCGGGCATTAATGGCCGCCAGGATTGAAATAAAAGAAGGAGAAATGAAGGGGGCCTATTTATAAAGAAAAGGGAAATGTCCCTTGGTATTCCCAGTTTCTCGAACCCACTAGGTTCGAAATTTTGAACCTCTGGGTTTGAAATTTCGCACCCCATGGTTTGAAATTTTGAACCTTCTGGGTTCGCAATTTTGCATCCCTTGGGTGGGAAATTTCATACCCATGCAAAAAAAAATCATTTATGACGATGACTATACGCTCGCGTATACGTATTCCATATATATGCATACCGATCACCGCGAACACACGGAGGAGATGCAATGTGAATACTTAGCGACGTAAACACATTGTCGTACCAACAACAGCTTGTTCGCAGTTGCACATCGAATGAGCCAAACAACTAACACCTATCTTTCTTTAGTTTACAGGACAAGTCGATAACACGACTACTACCTCAACCAACACAAAGCACATCATGTCAAGACAAGATGTACTTTGGGGGACAAATGTTAATCGGCTTTTTGGTCCGGTTCTCAAAAGTACATGAGACACGCTCGACTCAATGTATTGCGTGAAGCTGAAGCCGAGAGAGTCAACTAGGAGCGAAGGAAACCGGTCAAAGAGGGATCGTGCCAACGAAAACCCCACAGCTTCCGTAGCATATTTCCAAACCAAGGCCTCGAACCTCTAAGAGTCGCGAGCCCAAGCCTTGAAACCCAGGGAACCCATTTACATAGTCTTCGTACCCCTTAGGGCCCGGATTTTGTAGCCCTCAAGGTATGAATTTCGTACCCCTAAGGGGTCTCCTACCCAACGGGGTACGAAATTCGAACCCCTCGAGGTACGAATTTCGTACCTACGAGGTACGAAATTTGCACCCCCATGTGGTACGTATTTCGTAACTGTAACCCACGAGGTATGAAACCTATGCTCGCGAGTGTTAGGAGGGGGTTCGAAGTCCCGAGGGCCAACATCAGGAGGTCGAAATTCCGGGTGTGGTGCCCTAGTTTTACCTACTCCTACCTAACCTCTCTCTTATAAATACCCCTTGGCCTTGTACTTCAAAGAGGCTGGAATTTTTTCACTTGGAACCTCTAGAGAGCTTCAAGAGCCTATTTAATGACATCTCCTCTTTGAGGAAGAAGAAGGACCAAATTGTCTTTTGCCCGAATACTTTGCATATGATGATTATTGCTCCATATGACTTGGAAATGAATGTAATGAGATATCATGAGATAGTCTCAAATTTGTAATCCTTGGTGATAAATAATATTCCAGCGACTCTTCAAAGTGGATGTAAGCCTCTCTCGAGGTCGAACCACTATAAATCTCTCGCGTTATTTACCCTTTCCGCACTTATTTTCATGACCAAAACACTAATTCCTAGTAATTGGAATATTAGGTGTTTAATATAGTGAGAATCAAACATATACATATTTATAGCAAATCTTATAATAACATACAATATATGTCATAACCAAAATAGCATTTCGATAAATGCAAATGGAACCAAACACATGTTTTTTTATATATCATTCATTTGTCATACAAATTAGTGTTCACGCCCATTTTTACATTTTTATTAACTTTCGAACTTTGCTTACTTCCAACTACTGATTTCATTTGAAAGTGAATGAAAACGAAAGATAATATACAAAACATATGTAACAAAATGTAAATGTTTTCTAATAATTCTCAAAAGTCCAACATTAATGTTTCAACACAAGTTCCATTTCATTACATAAAATTTATTTGACATTCAACCTATATTGAGTTGAGTGTATTCATGCACTATCTTTGCACCTCATTTATCCACTTTTGTCAATTTTATGTTTTTGAATTCACTTATTCATATTTGTTCCACAAATATGTGATTCAAATGATTAAAAAAAATCTATGCCATATTTAACAACGTGCCCCAATTTTGTCATTGAAGCTTCTTGCTTTCTATGTATTATTTTTCGCTCATATTTGTTTTACTACAAACAATTTATTTGTTTCAAGTTACGTATTCACATCGTCACTTCATCAAACTTACTTTCATTCATTGATGCTTATGTTCATTTGCAAAATACTACGCTTATTAAATTTTCATTTTCATCATCCTTCCTTTTAGTTTATCTTTATCCAAGCTTCCATTCGGGGAAATTTTACGACAATTCTCATCAAGTTCAATAAATTCTTCCCTAATTATTTTTATTTACAAAATTTCGAACCGGGAAAATAGCCCTCTCTCCCACTCGGAACTTTAGTTCTAATTGAAAATAATAAATGTAGACAAATCCAAAATTTAAGAATATAAAATAATACATATAACTTCTTAGCAAAAATCAAATTTTCACTAATGTTTCAAAATTCATAATTCCCTTAGATTTCAAAAGTTCTACATATAAAATTCACACATGTTAGATCCAAAGTAGCTCTAACACCAAAATTATCTGAATTGGTAGAGATTTATATCTAGAAATGCAAGAAAACACCGAAAACACACAAGATTTATAGTGGTTCGGCATTAACTAGCCTACGTCCACTTTATATCTATGATTATACGTAAGATTCGAGTACAACCAATGAGTTTTCTCTCAATTTCGCTTTTACAATGTTGATTCACTTAGTGATTTCGAACTAATATTGATAAGAAATAATGCAGAGACATTAATGGTGGAACAACACTTATAACTGCCCAAAAATCCTGAAAAAGTCAAGTCTAGGGCTATTTATAGCTGACATCTGCAGGCGGATCGTGGTCATACATGGCACACATCCCTAGGATCTCAGACTGATTCGTAGCTTGATGAAGAAATGGTTAATATGACAATTGTGCATAGGTGTTGCAAGATCCTTCATCTTCGGATCGTGAATGACCTAGTCGTGGTCTCTATCTTTTAGCTTTTGAAGTTGGATCATGGTAGTAGTTTGGATCATGGGGGATCGTCACGATCGTGTCGTGATAATGGTGGCACGATCTGAGGGTGGTAGGTAATCACGATCGGGCTGATGTGGCTTGTGCAATTGAGACTTCAAATTGGACCTACACGTGAATCTTGGAAGCTTGATCCAAAAGCTAGCCAACATTTTGCCCCCTCGAAGTATGTTTTATCAGTGATGGAACATGCTTCGAAATTGTTGACCCGTCTTTTCACGAAGCGACGTGAATCAGTGATCGTGTCTGTTTGAAATGTCGTACTACTTCAGGAGGTTGCGTCACTGAACTGGTATAAGTATCAAGTTAACTCTCTGACCATTTCTTTATTCACTGGTTGATTTGCATCTTCTGAATTCCAAAATATATTGCAATCGACTCGTCAGGTAATCTTTCAAATCTCACGAGTATTTATGTACCTTTGATTTTATTGGCCATTCTTGAACCCAAATCATTGCAATCTCGTACGGCTCGTGACCTCGATCATTGGAGGAAACCGCCTTCCAGGCTTTAATGGGCCTTCAAAAATGCTCGTGGCCCGTGGTCTCTCACGGATCGAGTCACGACAAAAAAGGGGATGTGAAGGGACTTTTGGTTTGACTATATAACCATCTCTCCTCTTCTTCCTTTATTCTTTCTCGTTATTTCACTACCGCTGCCTTCCTCCTTTTCTTCTCTAAAACTCTAATCGCAATTTCCAGAAAAAACTTTCATCTCATAATTTAAAGAGAAAGGTAATTGTTCTAAAAGTACTCCCATGCGATTTTATTCTCGTTTCTCCCTGTTCCTCTTGAATGGTTACCAGTACGACGAAGGTGGTGGTGAGAGCTTGGGCATGGCGACAGTGTTAATGGGTTTATGGAGGAAGAAGGGAGATGGCGAGGAGGAAGACGAACTTCACCGGTCTGGTTCGTGAATGGGGTAGAGGCTCGGGTTGTGCTGCTAGTGAGATGGAGATGGAGTGGTGAGGTGGACAACGGACCGGGTCGTGAAAAATAGGAGAGCATCGGTTCGTGGAGATAAGGAGATGGTGGGAGAAGGGAAAGTACTAATTTGACTGGTGGATTGGGTCATGGGAATGGAAAAGCATCGGTTCGCGGAAATAGGAAAGTGGATCGTGGGGGGTTTATCATGATCCATTACAGCTTCAGTGTCCCACGATCCGGTGTCATTCCACGAGCTGGTACTTTCCCACGAGCCAGGACCTGCTTCATGAACCAATGACGTATCGCGATCCGAGCCCTGTCTCATGAGCCGGTTTAACAAATGATCTGATGCACATGTTGTCCTGAAATTACAATGTAACTCTGACATACCAATGGACAGTTAGGTTAGGGCCTTTGAGATAAACCTTTTGAACTGGACAACAACATAGCTTAACAGCATACAATGACCAATATCCTGTTTATTTAACTAGCTTCATGTTTTCCTTCAATGTCTGCACAGGCACACACTTACACTTACACACACGGGGTACGGGTAATTCTGTTCTAACTTCTCACGTTTTCTCGCCAACACAACCATGTCAGGTAAGCAATCAACCGAAATGTTATAGAGAGATGCTGAATCAGAGTCATCAAAGCATTATGATCTCGACGTGCTTCCCACACATTCAGATCAGGAAGAGTTCGACCCCGATTATGATACTGACACCGATATTGAATCGACGACCTCTGAAAGTACATCTCTTGAAGACGAGGAAGAAGAAGATGATCGGGCTCCCGACGAGATCCCGGGTGTTGAGGAAGTTGAGGAAGAGAAACTCACTGCCTCTGGCCTCCAAATTAGATGACATAAATCTTAAGAAAATATGCTTGAGACATGGGACCCCTTGGGACGATGTGAAGACTCTGGAAGGGAAACCCCTTGAAAGTACGGGTAATTCTATTATCTCTTCAAACACCATTCCACCTCCGAAGGGTATATAGCTGTCAGTAGGCTAATGTGATGGGTAGGCACTATTCCCCCATTTCCACCAATCGTTGTTGAGATCTTAAAACGATTGCGCATTTCCCCTATTCAGCTTCATCCTAGTGCTTACGCAGCTTTGTATACTCTATGCATTGCGTATGCGGAGATTTTGCAGATTGAGCTTACCTTCAAAGATTTGAAATTCTATTATCTCTTCAAACACCGTTCCACAACGAGTCCAAACTTTTCTTTCTTTGAATCGGTTGCCAACAAGAAGGTTTTATCGAAGGGTCACAGCAGCATAGGGGATCCCAAAGCTGATTGGTTCTATATAAAACACCAAGCCGGGTGTGCAAGGAAGTGGCTAAAATCAAGTGAGCTTTAAGCTTCTAGATGCGTGATCCGAGTACGTAACCAAAGCACTGACATGTTTCTTTTCTCTATACAGATCATAGCTTCCCAAAAACGGAAGGCTCGGTGTATAATGATCGGCTGTCCCGCCTTCTCAAGAGAAAATCAGAGTTCATAAAAATCAAGAAATGTATCACCGACGAGAATCTTCACAAGCACCGTCTTCTAGATGTAAGGTTCGGACTTGGTGCAGGTGGTATTCCTTACAAATATGTGCCCTCGATTGAAGGTGAAGGGACCTCGGGGGTCACAAAAACCGTTGAAATTCATAAGAGCCCCTCACCAATGATCAATCAGGATGATGAGGATTTGAATGTATATAAAGGAGACGAGGTCCGAGCCGATGAGCCAAAGGAAATCCTAGATTCTGAGGGACAATCTCCCTTAAGGACTTCACCACAGCTAAGCCTCCTGCTCATGATGAATTAACAGAGGAACAAATATTCAGAGAAAAGAGCAAGATCCCTCTACCGGATGACATTTACACACAAGAAGATTTCGAAGAGGAACCATTCTTTCCCATCTCCGAGGAAGTGAATGTTCCGGTTGGGGAAAAAGAAAACACACAGACGAGCAAGACTCTGGGCCTTGGGATGTTAAGGGGGATTATACGGGATGCACGAATCACATGCACCACTCGTCACAACACTTCTACACCACCAATATTCATGATTCTGATACACATTTGTTTTCTTTGCAGGGAAAATGTCTCGTAAACAATCCTATTCTTATTGCTCTCTCCGAGCGAGCACACCGAGGCTTCTTTCTGTTTCTGAACATGCCCCAGTGATAGCCGGGGGCAGAGATAATTACCAACCCCGTGATTCTTATCTAACTCATTCTACACGGTCTCGTTCTCCATCAAGGCAAGATGCTGGGAAATCCCATAGTCGTCCAGTGCCACTGGCGGGGGGTAAGCAGCTTCCCAAAGAATTGACTCCCCCAAAAAATACACCCTCTCATATCAAGTCTTCCAAGAAACACCATGAGCCAAAAGATAAAAACAAAGACCCAAGCAAGGATTTTGAAAAGGAGAAAATAGCTATTGTCCTCTGTGGCCAGCACGATTTGGATACTACCGCTACACAAGATGTTGTTTACACCTCCGAGAATCAGGTCAAGATGGAGCGTTTGCAGAAGCAGTTTCCCGACATCTTCTTCGAGAGAATGCTGTTTGTTCCAGAACTTGAACCGGTTCCCGAGGATAGGGACGTGGAGGACATAGGGCAAGTGAGTCACGTAGCCAAACAACATAGGGTGATGAAGAAGCATGCCGCCAATCTTTCTGCTACCATTCGTCACTTAGAGATAGAAGCAGCCAAAAACAGAGAGAAGATTGACAATGATAGTAGGGCCAGGAGCAGAATGGAAAAGGAGTTAGAAGATACACAAGCTCAGCTCGTTTTAGCTCGGCGAGATGCGGAAAATGACAAATCAGAGCTAGAGAGTGCTAGGATGTGTTTTCACACCGAGCTCGACTCAAATAGCCAAGAATGTTTGGCTTTGAAGAAAGAAGCGGAGGATCTCAGGACAATCACCACCGAACTGAAAACGGCATAGGAACATTTTGCTGCTTAGAAGGCTGCCTGGGAGAAAGAGAAAGCGAGTTTAAAATACAATCTCGCTCTTGTTGAAAAAGAGAAAGCATCTTTGAATGATCGGCTTATCCAAGCCGAAGAGCGTGCATCTCTTGTTGAACGTAACGCTAATAGCGCTCTCGAATCGTCTTCCACCACTACTGATGAGCTTGCCACAACCAAAAAAGAGATAGAGGGCTTTGAAGAACTGCTATTCGACTTCTTTGTCCAAGTTATTAAGACCCGAGACATCTCGTGGGTACTATGATTGTAGAGGGCGAAAAGTGTCGATTGAAAACCGAGGAAGTTGATGAAAAACAACTCATTCAGACTTATCTCAAAGGTGAAGAGCCTAAGGCTTTGGAGATAGGCAGACATCTGATCCAAGAGGAAATTGAGAAAGAGAGAGAGCAAAGCTCAAGGGCAAGGATAAAATTGATGAAGGCTCTAACTTGGTTGTGGATCCCAAGGCCTCCGAAATCGAGGAATACAATCCTGATGATCCGTTAACTCCCTTGGCTCCAACCCCTTAGGTTGTCGGCGCTGCTATTGAAAAATCTGGGCGAGGAGTCGGCTAAAGGTATCTCCATATTCTCTCCACAATTCATCAAAGAAGTTATAACTTGTCATTGTGCCGCGGGACATACAACTGAGATGACCATGTTATCTCCTAAATCGCTAACATTTACTTCTTATGACATAGGTGGAAAGCCGATCGAGATGGATAAGGAAGAGAAAGCAGAGGCAGAGAAAGCCAGTGTCCCTTCAAATACTGGTGCTGGAGTCCCTAAGGTTCCAAAGCAAACTGAGGACGCAACAAGAGGGAAGGTTATTGTGGCACCTAGCACCAATGCTCTTGCGGATGCCAATATTATTGGGGCTTTGCAAGACACTGACGGTGGTCATGGAGATGAAGAGGATGATGTAGTCATCACAGAAGAAATCGACGATGACGATACCGAGACCTAGGCTGATATGCAGGCTAAGAAAGAGAAACGATTGGTTTTAAAGAAGGAGCAGGACCCTCTGAAAGTTCCTCCTATTTCGGACGTTGACCCCAAGACCGGGTTGATCATAAAGTTCTCCTCCAGATTAATAACTTCACAGCTTGCCTCCTAGCCTTCCAATTCTCCCCCGGAGTCTCTTGTCGATAAGAGGAAGAGGAAGAAGAGTGATCGCACTGATGCTGACAGAAGAAGGAAAAGAAATCAAAATCGAATCCCAAGCGTAAGTAGAGTGCACTTATTAGTTCATATTTTGCTTTTATGCTTTCCACTGGCCAAGAAATGCAGTTGTGAGAATGACCCTCACTTTTGTTTAGCTTTACTCTTGTAATTCTACATTTAGTTACTGAAAATTCGTTTCTTTTGTATCTTTGCATCCCTGCAAGTTTACCATGTCTAAAGAGTTTATTATTTTGAATCACAAAACTTAAAAAATAATCATAACTGAAACAATCGTAACTAAATACTGAAGTCATGAATGATAATCAATGAAAAGTTCGTGCGCTAAGTAAACGCATAGTGTTCATGAATGCAAAGTGTCGTATGTATATGCCCCCAATCAATCATTAATATGGTGCCTGGCCGGGGCTTATTGAGGATTGATTAGAGTCATATGTGTGCTGCCCCCCATTCCCGGAAATGAGGGGTTCTGGCCCCTCTTTCATTCTTGTCCCCAATCGTGTGACGGGGTAGGAGCCCTTGAGTGGCATGTGTCAGTGTGCCTTTATACTTTCCCGATCCTTCAGCGGGTAAGAGTTCTTGTGGTGCTAAGTCTCTAGCGCCTTTATACTCTCCCGATCCTTCAGTGGGTTAGAGTTCGAGCTTGGTTTTTAGTCTGCTCGCTGATCCTTCAGTGGGGCAGAGGTTCTGGGGGCACTAAGTCTCTAGCACCTTTATACTCTCCCGATCCTTCAGCGGGTTAGAGTGTTACCAAGGCGGTTTTATCACGGTGCACCTTCACGCCTTGGGGACGTTATCTCCGCGTCCTTTATACTCTCTCTCCAATCTCGAGAGTAGAGTGCAAGCAGTAGTGTGATTTACCTCGCTGCACCTTTTGGAGATTTAGTTACCATTAGCCTTCCGATCTGATAGATGGCGTTTTGAATTAGGTGTTTTGTGATTGCTGCATAGTTTAAAACAAACCTCAAGATGGTAATGATTTATTTTAATTAAAATAAAAGAGCAGACAAGAAACAATGTAGTAAAGGTAAATGACACGCGATACTTTATAGTGATTCAGTCGAATCATGACCTACGTCCACTTTATAATCTTTTGTTTAAGTAACCAGACTGTTCTAGGCAAGTTGAGCCTTTTTACATGGTCCTAAAAACAAAAGAGTAAAACTGACAATTTCGCGTCAGATAAGGCCACAAATGCTGGGCATTCCACACTCTGGGGATTTCATCTCCATCCACGGTTGCTAGCTTGAAGGTTCCATTATCAAGCCTTCATAAAATGGAGTACGGTCCTTCCCATTTCGGGCCCATATGTACTGTGGGTGGAAAGACGCACTTCAGAACCAAGTCTACGGGTTCAAAGTTTCGAGCTCGGACTTTCCTGTTGTAATACCGAGCAACCTGTTGCTTGTGCCTCAAGGCGCGTAGATCAGCTTGATCCCTCTTTTCTTCAACCATATCCAGAGACTCAAGGAGCAGCTCATTGTTGGTCATTAGGTCATAATAAGTGATTCGATGAGATGGTACTTCTAACTTGACCGAAACGATCGCTTCAGCTCCAAAAGCGAGGGAAAATGGGGTATGACCCGTTGTCGACTTGTATGTTGTCCTATAGGCCCATAGTGCCAAGGGTACTTCATTAACCCACATGGATTTGGCCCGATTCAACCTTTTCTTTAGAATAGATTTAATCACTTTGTTCGCCGCTTCGACCTGTCCGTTCGATTGCGGATGTGCCACAGAGGTATATCTTTTCTCGATATGATACTTCTGGCAGAAATCTCGGAACTCGGTGCTATCTAACTGGGTTCCATTATCGGTTATGATGACTTTTGATATCCCAAATCGGCATATAATGTTCCTGATGACAAAGTTGATCACTCGCTTGGTTGTGATCATGGTCAATGGCTCAGCCTCGACCCATTTGGTGAAGTAATCCACAACCACTATGGCAAATTTTGCTCCGTCCTTAGCTATAGGGAGGCTCCCAATAATATTGATTTCCAAAATAGTAAAGGGCCACGGCCTCATCATCGTCTTCAACTGGCTCGGAGGTGCCTTAGGGATCTTGGAAAACTTCAGACACGCATCACAACGTCGTGCATACTTGGCTGCATCCTTATTTATGGTGGGGCAGAAATAGCTGTATCAGAATATCTTTTTTGCCAATGTTTTCCCTCCAGTGTGGTCGCCACACTCACCTTCGTGGACTTCTTTCAATACATGCTTGACATCGTCATGGGCGATGCATCGGAGGAGGGGCATCGAGAAACCTTGTCTGTATAGAACTTTGCCTTGCAACACATATCGGGAAGCCTTTCAGATAACTGCGCGCCTCTTACTTTTCTTTGTTGGAAGCGTTCCACTCATCAAAAAATTCTTTAGAGGGGTCATCCACGACTCCCTCTCAGGTTCAATATCTAATACCATATCAATTTCCATCTGATCTACACTAAGAGACTGTAACACTTCAATCGGGACTAGCTCCGTATCTTCAGGATTATCAGAGCTAGCCATCTTCGCTAACTTGTCTGCCTTTTGATTCTTCGTTCGACGAATATGAGATATGCTGTGGTGATCAAAACCGCCCAGTAACTTCTTCACTCTTTCCAAATATGATATCAGCCTCGGATTCTTGGCCTGAAACTCTCCATTGACCTGATTCACGACTATCTTGGAATCGCAAAAGATATTCAGCTTCGTGATCTCCAACTCCTTTGCGAGCTTCAGCCCAACAATTAGGGCTACATACTCGGAGTTGTTATTAGTGGCATGGAACTCCAATCTAAGAGCATAGTATATTAGCCGTTTCTCTGGAGTTTCAAGCACCACTCCGGCACTAGATCGTCTGTCGTTCTTAGCTCCATCAGTATACAATTTCCAGGCACTGGGTCAAGGAGTAATCTTGGTGGGTCGACTTCTTCACTTACTGCATCATCTGAGATGGTAAACTCCGCTATAATGTCTGCAATTGCTTGCCCTCTTATCGACCTCCGGGGTTGGAAGTTCAGGTCGAATTGACTCAGCTCAATGTTCCGCTTGAGCAACCTTCCTGATGCTTTTGGCCTTTGCAGAACTTGCTTTAGTGGGTGATCGGTGTACACAGTACTGGGATGAGCCTGGAAGTAGTGGCGAAGTTTTCTAGATGCGATTAGTAAGCTATACGCAAGCTTTTCTATTTTTGGATAATTCCGCTCTGTGGCCGCCAATTTCTTACTCACATAGTACACCGGTCTTTGCACCTTATCTTCCTCTCTTACCAAAGCCGAACTTATCGCGTGGGATGACACTGCCAAGTACACAAACAAATCCTCATGATCCACAGGCTTAGATAGTATCGGGGGTCTTTCCAGATGATTCAACAGATTCTGGAATGCTTCTATACAATCAGGAGTCCATTTAAAGTTGCGCTTGCCTCGCTTTATCAGCTCGAAAAACGTGATGCATTTATCTGTAGCTTTGGAGATAAATCTGCTCAGCGCTGCCACTATTCCAACAAGGCTTTGCACATCTTTAATCTGCTTTGGTTCTTGAATATTTCAGATTGCTGTAATTTGATCTGGATTGATATCGATTCCACGCGAGCTGACGATGAACCCTAAGAATTTTCCAAATGCTACCCCAAACGAGCATTTCAAAGGATTTAGCTTCATCCCGTATTTCCAGAGAATCTCGAACATCTCTGCTAAATCGGCAATATGGTCGGATGATTGTATGGACTTCACCAACATGTCCTTGACGTATACCTCCATCGTTTTCCTGATTTGGTTGCAGAACATCCTATTCGCCAATCGCTGATACGTAGCATCGGCATTCTTCAGATCGAAAGGCATCACTACGTAACAGTATAATTCCAGATCGGTAATGAAGCTGATATGCTCTTGGTCCGGGACGTGCATGGGGATTTGGTTGTGCCCTGAGTAGGCATCCATAATATAAATAAGCTCATGACCCACTGTCGAATCTACGAGCTGATCGATTCTAGGTAACGGAAAGCTATTCTTTGGGCAGGCTTTGTTTAGATATGAGAAGTCAATGCATGTGTTCCACTTTCCATTGGCCTTCTTCACCAAAACCGGGTTTGAAGTCCAGTCATGGTATATGGAATCTTTAATAAACCTATTACTTCTGAGCTTTTCGACTTCTTCCTTCAAGGAAGCAAACCTCTCTGGGCCAAGCATTCTCCTTTTCTGTTTGACGGGAGGATGCTTCGGGTTGATGCTTAATGAATGACTCATAATTGAGGGAGATATTCCACACATGTCCACATGGGTCCAGGCGAATACATCCAAGTTAGCTATCAAGAAATTTGTTAATTCTTTGGCTCGAACAGGATCCAACTGGGATCCAATCTTCAGGACCTTCTATGGGTCACTATCATCGATTGGTACATCCATAGTCGCTTCATTGGAGTCGCCATTTTGCCCTCAGGCTCTTCATCCTCTCTGGGATCTATATCCTCGGGCAACTCTCTGGGCAACCCTCCCAGAGTTACTTTCTTTAGTTGCTATGATGTTTCCTCCCTTGGTGGGGAGGAAGCGTTCTTTGTTTCCACATCCCTTCCTTTGCGGAGCAACTTCAGCTCTACTATATAGCATGCTCATGCAACAACTTGATCTCCTCTGACTATACCTACACCGGCATCAATCGGGAACTTCAACAATAAACACCAGGGTGCGATGTAGGCCCTGAATTTGGCTAGGGACGGTCGACCCGAGAAGGCATTGTACGGCGGCTCAGTATCCAGAACCACAAAGGGGAGGATCCTCACTCTCTGGAATTCTCCTTCCCCAAGGGTTATTGACAGTTCCACGTATCCTATCGGAGCGGTCGAGGCACCATTAAATCCACGTATCCAACCCTCGCATGGTTTCAAGTCCTTCGGCTCGAGTTTCATTTGATCGAATGTTTTCTTAAACAGAATGTTAACCAAACTTCCGTTATCCACTAGAACTTTATGGACTATAGCTAGGCCTATGGTAATGGTGATTACTAATGGGTCTTCAGTTAGGGAGTGGACTCCAATACCTTCTCGATCGAGAAATATGACGTCATCAGACATCGTCTTCTGTTGCTTAATCGGGGCATTATCCTCGGGATTTCTATATTCCCCTACTTCAAAATTCTGTTTAGCTGCATTCACGTACTGGTCCATAGCTCTGAAACTGTGCCCTGCCAGATGAAGCCCACCAACTATGGTATTGATAACTATATTTTTTTCATTTTTGCTGAGCCGTTGGTTTGGTAGCAGGATGACTTTGGTTCGAGGCTTGCGCGGCTTGCCCCCTGTCCCTAGGAGTCACCATATATTCATCAAGCTTTCCTTCTCGGAGTAGCTTTTCAACCACATCTCTCAGATGACTACATTCATTTGTGGTGTGACCATGAGTTTGGTGAAAAATGCAAAATTTCCCAGTCTCATGTTCCTTCTCCGTCGAATCTCTTGGAGGAGGCCTCTTATACTGGAGAACATTGTACATATCCAGAAAGATATTTTCCAGAGTATCGTTTAACGGTGTAAAACTTTCAAATGGCCTAGGCCTGGATCTTCTTTGAGAGTTATTTCCTCAGTTTCTCTTTCGGTTATTGTTATTACCATTCCCCGATTGGCGACAATTGCCTTGATTCTTGTTCCCAACATTAACTTCAACTTTTCCTGAGCTATCTCCCGTCTGCTTGATGGCCACATTACTTTGGATATCCTCCTTATTAGTAGCTTTCCTCTTTCGGTTGGCGTAAATTTCCTCTCGACGCAAGCGGATGTTGGCCTTTTCATAAAATATTTCTCTAGTTAACGGTGGTTTGCCAGCCAGGTATCTTCCAAACTCAATATCCTTATCCACTCCGTCAATCAAAGCCATCAAAATAGTTTGTTCATGGGGATCTCTAACCTCCATGACTGCTAAATTGAAGCGATCTAGATTGGACCTTAAATATTCGTCCAGACGTTGCTTAATGAGGGATAATTCAATGACATTCTTAGATCTCTGGGTATGTAGCCGTAACTGATTTACAAACTGTTCACTTAATTCCCTAAAGCTGGAGATCGATCGCGCTGGCAAACGGGCGAACCACATTAACGTTGTATCCTCCAGGAATATCGGGAATGCCTTACACTTCACAGCATCGGAAGCGGCAGCTGCGTTCATGTACCATGAATATCTCATCAGGTGCTGGACTGGATCAGCCCTTCCCGCATAACGGTTCATAGGTGGTATGTAAATTTTCCTTGGGAATCGAACCTCTAAAATATCATCGGTAAAGGGCGAATGACTGTGGCCTATACCCCAATCTTCGGTTCTTTGTCCGCGACTTTCCACCATCACTTGCCTAATCATGGCTTGGACATCTGCATGGGTCAGGGTAGACTTAGGGTAAGCACTTCTTGCTTTGCGAGCCTCCCCAACAATTCTTTGACGTGTAGCTACAAGGTCTGAGTCCTGAGCAGAACTCCCTTGCCCCTACTGCCGCAATCAGTCGCGCGGCGAGCAGGAGGAATGGTTCGATTCTGTGCAAGATCAACAACGTCTCCATTCCTAGGTGGTAGGACGGGCTCATTTAAGTTACGGTTATTGGTTTCCTGATTAAGCGCCTCTATATTCTCAGCCCTTTCCAATGGAGGCCATCGCCGGTTTCTGCGAGGTTCTTCAGACGAGGATGTGTGTTCCGGGGATAAAGGGTGAGCTGGAGGTGGTGAAACCCGCCTTTAAATATCGTCAATGCGTCCGCCTAGGGCAGTAATATTCTGATGCAGCAACGAGCTCTCCTACCTTTGAGCGGCCAATTCATTAGTTTGCCTGTCCAATGCTTCAAGTTTGCGGGCCAGATGTCCTTCGATAACTGGAGCAGAAGGGTCGAACTGGTTATCTTCATCTTCTCTTATTCGCAAGGAACTCGAACTAGATTGAGCAAAAGTACCAGCACGAGCATAACGAGCCATAATTTCCTTCCTAGGTCGGGTAGTAGTCTGATTGTCATTTTGGATCGTGGTCCCCCTAGGCTGTTGGCTCGTGATTCCCTCCTGGCGTCGGTTCGTGGTGGTCCCTTGGGTTCGGATCGTGGGAGTATTAGCTGGAAGGAGGGTGGAATTATCTTGGGATTGGGTCGTTACGCCTTCAACTACATGATTCGTGACACCCGCTCTAGTTCAGATCGTTCCTTCATCTCCACGATCCGAGTACTCCAGTTCAACCTCGACCTGCTCCTGAAAATTGCCTTCACGAGCTTCGTTTGTAGCTTCGTTAGCCTGCATTGTTCGTACTTCCTTAGACTTCTTTCCAGCTATAATACTTTGGAATTGCTTGAATCTTCAAAAATTGAAACAGTGAAGTTCTGGACTGTTTTCTTCGGACTTGACTATCCAAAAAATAGAACAACAATCTGAAATGCTGAGACTTTTTTCTCAGTGAAAGCACCAAAATGTTAGATCCAAAAGTGGCTCTAACACCAAAATTATCTGAACTGGTAGAGATTTATATCTAGAAATGCAAGAAAACACAGAAAACACACAAGATTGATAGTTGTTCGGCGCTAACGAGCCTACATCCACTTTATATCTATGATTATACGTAAGATTCGAGTACAACCAATGATTTTTCTCTCAGTCTCACATTTACAATGTTGATTCACTCAGTGATTTCGAATTAATATTGATAAGAAATAATGCAGAGACTGTAATGGTGGAATCAACACTTGGAGCTGCACAAAGATCCTGAAAAATGTCAAGTCTGGGGCTATTTATAGCTGACATCTGCAGGCGGATCGTGGTCATACGTGGCACACATCCCGAGGATCTCGGACTGGTTCGTAGCTTGATGAGGAAATGATCAATATGACAGTTGTGGACAGGTGTCGCAAGATCCTTCATCTTCGGATCGTGAATGACCTAGTCGTGGTCTCTATCTTTTAGCTTCTGAAGTTGTATCATGACAGTAGTTTGGATCGTGGCAGTAGTTTGGATCGTGGGGGATCATCACGATCGGGTCGTGATAGTGGTGGCACGATCAGAGGGCGGTAGGTAATCACGATCGGGCTGATGTGGCTTCTGCGAGCGAGACTTCATTTTGGACCTACACGTGAATCTTGGTGGCTTGATCAAAAAGATAGCCAACAACACATAAACACTAGTTTAGATTTTTATATATTCATATAGGGAAAATTTTAAAATTCTATGAACACTCTTACGGGTATCTAACTAGCATTTTACTTTATTGGTTCAAAGTCAATTATTCAATTTCTTACTCAAAATGAAAAATTCCATTCTTTTACATATTTACAAAATAAGGTTTAAGTATAAATTTGACCTCTCAATTAGAATTATACATCTTGCTCACTTTCAAAATTTGAAAATAAACACTGTTGATATTGCAATAACCACCAGATTCATTTTTAAAGTGACTACGGTCGGGATCTATATTCATCTAGTGCACATAGGATTTAGTACATATGTTAGTTAGGCGTACGTCGAGAAATCTCCATGTACCTAATAGTCCAATCTTAATGTCAAATATAATACTCAAAACTCTTCCTTTTTTATAAAGGTATGAACAAATTTCTAAATATACGACAAAGTAGTGTATTTCAAATATCTCAAACACGAGAATTATATATCTCCCAACTTATTTATTTTGTCAAATTTTGATTACAATTGTTTGTTTATATTTACCATCTTAAGATTTTCAATGGAAAATTATATTATATTCGCTTTCCAGTAATTTAGGTTTCAAATGCAGCTTTTTTTATGTTCTCTATACTTATGCTTAAGAAATCCTATATATATACATATATATATATATATATATATATATATATTACAAACATCGCCATTCTAAATTCCCCGATTTCATAAAATAATTTTTTAGCTTTCAGAATACACTTTAAGTATCAAGTTATTATTTTATTCGATTCATGTTTGTACACTTTTAACTCATGCTACTCTATGAAGTTTTATTATTCCAAGTCATCTATTTTCCAACATTTAAATTTTACTAGTTCTATTTACTTTAATATAGTTTTACAAGCTCACTTATACTTTAATTATTGAATTTCCTTAATATGGCGTTATATGTTCACATATAACTCACTACCATTAGATCTTCAATTTAATTCGTTCAATACAACCAAGTGTTGAACACTTAGTTATTTATTCAAGTTTTACCTTAATTCTCATGCCCTAGCTTAATTCGATTCGAACTAAGTTAGATTATAAGCTAAGAGCTGAACAAGCGAATAGCCCAAAGAAAATGGATTTGGCAACAATAGGGTTAGATGAATTAAGAAAGATTCATGATTTAGAACCGATCGATCCTAAGTTTCTAAGATGTGACAAAGCAAGATCGTAACTCATATTCAGAAAATCCAAACTTAAGAGGACTCTTAACTACAGGAATGAGTCAAAGGAATGAAATTTTGAACAAGGATATATTTTTAAAACGAGGTTAGAGTTTCAAACTATTTTTGTATATATAAAACCCCTTTAAAATCATTTATTTGTTTATTTATTTAAATACACTCTATCAGGAATAAGATGATTTCACTCATTCTGAGGTATTACAGCCCCATCTCTAATGAGTGTTTCAATCCCATTAGCTATGCTTTGTATAACCAAAGCTCTCATACTAACTATAACGACCTGACTTTTTTAACGCTCCAAGTCAGTAATTAAACCAACTCGAACTGCTCAAAATGACAGATTGTTATTCCTTATGAATTTGAAATATAAATCATCACAGACACAGAATACAGAATATCTCACAATGGAAGTAACATTTATACAATATTACAAGATCTTTTAAATTTACATAATATCAAAGTACATAAATAACTATGGATACATCAAAAGATTGAATACAAAACCTCATTGGTATAAGATTATACTGACAGAGGTGTTGATAGATGAATAATAATAGATGGATCACTAGATTTCCAATAAATCTCAAAACTGTAATACTCGATCTGACCTAAGCATTTTGCAAGGAATAAAACAAATAAAATACCCGAGTCAGGACTAACATTCTCATATAAGTGAATTAATTCAAGTGAAGTGTTTAAATGGAATGCATCAGTAACTCAATGGATGGTTAGGATTTCCATACCTTGAGGATCCGTGGAACTAATATATAAAGTATAATACACTATTATACTAGAGTCTATTCAGTAAAATAAATATATCAAAATAGCGTAAGAGGGATTACATTTTTACCCTTACACCATTTTTAATACCGTAATTTATACAGTACCGTAAACCCACCGTACCCTAATGGCATTAGAGTGTGCTCTATATGTACGATACAAATCAATATCGTATGGGCTTGATAAGGATAATATGACAAGGCACCGAGGGATATCTAGTGTTGGATTATACCATTCGCATTCCCGGACTAGTGATAATGCATAGTAGCAACTACCGCTCACCTTGGAACACACTCTACTATCAAAGGGTGCAACCAAATCAATCACAACAGTCATAGAGATGGTATCTAAGAACCGTGTCCAATCGGAGGTGCGACCGCCCTTGTCACGATACAACACTAGTTTAGTCATTCTAATTATGACCCAAAGGTCAAGGAAAATCCATCATCGTTCTCTTTCTTCGAATCTAGTAATCACCTCCGTACCATCTCGCTTCGTTCTAGAATATCCACCACGTGTATAGTTGTTAAAGTGGTATCGGTATTGGCAGAGAGTATGACATCTACTGACTCTGGTCTCTTCAATAGCCAAATGTTT
The DNA here is from genome assembly GCA_030737875.1 of Allium sativum. Lineage (NCBI taxonomy): Eukaryota > Viridiplantae > Streptophyta > Magnoliopsida > Asparagales > Amaryllidaceae > Allium > Allium sativum. The sequence continues at coordinate 169,562,062 of CM060924.1, read as the reverse complement.
ACATTTTTCACACTATGGTCATTAGATTTGAAATCATATTTTGAGTATAGCAAATCAATTTATTTCGACTATTCCTTTAAAATGGATTACTCAAATAATTCATCATTAGTTAAATTAAGTTACAAATGTGTTATTTACAATAATCATTTGTCAAAAAATTTGAGTTTAGGATTTCAATTCCCACAAAATATTCAAGTTAATCCTTTCGGATTCATTAGCTTGGTTTGGACATGAATTTATTTAAACTTATGCAATACTTAGAATAGTGAACTTGAAAATAGTGCAATATATTAAATTTGAAAATAGTGTATATATACTTATGTTGATAGTTGTAAAATAGTATAAAATCTTAAATTGCCAAAATGGTCATAGGTCTTACATCGAATAATAGAATATGCTTAGGAAAGTTAAATTTCCAAATATAGTATATATAGTTATAAAAATTGTTATAAAACAACTATAAAGTTATATATTAAAAATGGTATGGGTTTATGTGTTAAAAGAAATAGAGTTTGTAAGAAAAAAATTCTTTTGTAAAAATGTAGTTTGATTCAATGACATGGTCAAAACCAAACCGAATTCGTGTTTCACAAGTTCAACTTTCACCCATTCATTTTCTTATCCAATCGATTTCCCACTTATTGGTTCGGATTCAGATATTTCCACACATTATTTCCAATTTGGATTTAACTAAGATTTCGAGTTCATTAGTCATATAACATTTCAAACACTTCAATTAAAGTTGCCATTTAAATCATAACTTAATAAGTTTTAAACTTGATATGTTTCCATTTAAAATCTCACATCAGACGTTCTCAAATAAAATGTCAATTCCAATTTACTTGGATTTGGCCAAGTATTTTACTTTAACGTTCAATTCGGAATTTTACTTAATCAAGTCTTAAATTATTAAGGTAAAATTAATGTTCATCCTTCTAAAACAAAAACATTTACGTAACTAGTTAAATCTCATAAAATATTGTTAATCCAAACCTTAACTTTACATATAGATTTTTTAATATTTAAAACACCATTCATTAAAATAAAATCTTATTTACCTAAAACCTTAACTTTAAATATACATATTTACAAAATATTTCAAATGCCTTTATTCAAATCAAAATATTCCTTAAATTTAACAAATTTAAATTAATTCAGGGAAGATCCTTTCAAACATTCCTTTAACAACGTTTAAATCACATTGGGTTCTTTTCAAATTGATTTATAAACTTTTTTTTTAATTAAATCTTTATATAAATCGAAATGTGGGAAAAACATTTTAAACCAAATCTTTAACTAAAGTATTTTACATTGAATCACTCATTTTAAAACAGGAAAACCTTCATTATATTATCAAAATATAATAAAATCTTGTTTAAAACAACAATAATTCAAAATCAAAACCAAATACGTTGAAAGTCATATTTAAACAAACATAAATTCAAAATACTTAAATCTACAAAATCACATATAGAAAAAGAGTGTTTAAAATTTAGCTCGAAGATTTTCTTAACATTTTTCCTTTAATCGGAACAAAATCTATTTATCATAAATTGACGCATACCTATAGTATATTTTTTTTGGAAAAATAGATTTTTTTTTACCACAACGTCCATATATAATTTTCTACCCCATTTTCGAGTGATACAAATATATATCATTTCAATCCAGTCTAAAGGAAAACTCGAATCCCGAGTATATATCATTTCAATCAGCATCCCAAATCGATTCAAAATTATTTCTTAAATTTATACAATTCATTCGGGTGTATATCATTTAAACCCATGGTGATTTTCCTAATTCTATAAGGAACTTGCAAGGTGAGCAATATAACATAGCATATCATACATCACATTCAAATGTGTCATATAAGGGGATAGTGTGCGTGTCACATGTTCATCATCATCATCACATAACAATTATTTCTACAGCAACCTAACATTTCATTTAACACCTCAAATACTTAATTCACTTAATCATATGTTAGTCGTGAGTGAGGGAAACTCACCTTTCGAGGCGAGTGGGCAAATGAAAATTGACATGGAAATCCGAAGATGAGACTTGGTAGCCAAACAAAGAACGTGCATCCGATAAATTTGTATACACATATACATACATATATATATATATATATATATATATATATATATATATATATATATATATATATATATATATGTATATGTACACAAATGTAATATTCAAATGCACGAATCCCACTCCATTCTGGCCTAGGGGAATGATATGTGAACTCAACCCGCTCTAATTTGATATATGGACACTCCACTAGACAATAATGAAGATCATAAATCAAAATTCGTAATTTTAAGAGACATGCATACAAATATATTTGCTATTCCAAGTAAACTCACTACCTCAGAGCTGATAGCCGAGCAAGGCAACAATAAAACCAACTCCCTAACTTAACCCTACATCAAATAAACCCAAACCATAAGCCCCAGACCACCTAGCAGCCTTTCAGGCATTTACCCGAACACCTAAGGTGCACCCTGGCCAGAACGTTATTGTGCCACCATTGTATGGAGTTGCTGGTTGTGCGCAGGGCAAGGGCTTGGAGGCTGGCCGTTGATGAATAGACGAGAGGTGGAGCCGGTCTTTTGTTGTTGTTTTTTTCCGGTCGTGGCTTTGTTGGAGATTGAGGGGCTCAAGCTTAGGGTGCGAACGACAGTGGTGGGGATGCTGCGCGGTGTCGCAGGTGGCCAAAAGGCGGCGGTGGTGCCTGGTTTGAGTCATTGGGAACGTTGGTTATTGTTTTGATTTGGAGATGGGATCTCTGTCCATGATTGGGAAGACATCTGACCGCGAGTGGATTGGAGCAAGGAGGTAGCGCACGACTAGATGAAGGGAGGGATACGGTGGTAGGGGCAAGCTGGAGAAGAGAAGCGGTGGTTGCTCGAGTTCTTCAACGTGAAGAGAAAATGGCCGAACTGAGGAATAAGAGCAAATAAGGAGGAAATGTGAAGGCGTTCTTCCGATTTAGTATCTGTAAAGGAGGCCGACCTTCTTCGTTCTGACTGTTTCTTATTCCTCTTTCGAACGAATGGAGATAGGAGGTAATGATGATCAATTCACTGATTTTTTTTCTTCGATTTTATAAAAAGGAAAGGCAAATTCTATTTAAACCCGTATTTTTGCTAAGTATACCCAGCAAACTTAATGAAATTTTAAGAGACTAAAATACCCTTTTCTTTTTTATACGTAACTTCTTTCTTTTCCTTGTCTGCTCCTTCAGTCAGTAAACCCTAAATCAAAAAAAAAAAATCAAAATCTCATCCTTTTACATTCAAAACATGGATCATGAAGGCGATGCTACAAATGTAAATGAGATTAATCCGGTAATTTCGAGTTTTTTTCAATTTTTAAAAAGTAAAATTGCAATGTCAACTACTTCAGTTCCGAAGAAGCTTTGTGGTGAGATCGTAATGGTAATCACGCACGATAAGAACGTGGTTATCATACTTTTCACGCAGAGCGTGTTGTAATCACGCAAGAAAGATTCTGGTGTGAAAAACGAGCTTTACACTGATTCTGCGTGGTAATGAACTAATCCACGCACTGTTTCTGCGTGGTAATGAACTAATCCACGCACTGTTTCTGCGTGGTATTGACTGAACCCACACACGAATTCTGCGTGATTATATAAGTTTCCACGTTGCTTTATCTCATCTAACTTTTTTTTTTGTACGCAAATGTTGTTTCTGCAGATTGTTGATTACTCAAGTGATGAAGATGACGGGAATGAAATATTATTAGACTATTCAAATGAATTTACAACATATGATGTAAGCAATATTTTGTATTTATTTCCTTTTTAATCCTTACAAAGTTGGACATTCCTTTTTTGTTTGCTTGCAGATTTATCCGTCCCGTCAGCATTTAATTGATTGGGTTCGTAACACTGGAAGACGTCTTGGGTTTTTGATAATAATACTGAGATCGGATAGCGATTCATCTAGTGTGAAACCCAGGATAATGTTTGCATGTGAACGTAGTGGAGTGTATAAGAGTCGCAATGCTAAAGATCCAAACAATTATAGATTGACGGGTACGAAGAAATGTAATTGTCCATTTAGACTGAAAGGTGTGAAAGTTCATTCGGTGGACAATTGGCGTTTAGTAGTTTTAAACGGTGTTCACAATCATTCATCATTAAAGCATGCCGAGGGCCATTCCTTTGCAGGAAGGTTAAGCGAAGAAGAGATCAAGCTAGTTTTGGAAATGCACAGAAATATGGTAAAAGCAAAAGAGATTCTAAATACATTGAAAAGAAATAATCATTTGAATAGCACTACTATTAAAACAATATACAATGTCATTCAAACTCACAATTCAATTGAAAGAGGCGGACGGTCGCAAGTGCAGTATCTCTTTAGCAAACTAAAAGAATTTGGTTACTTTGTATGGCATCGGAAGACTTTAGACGGCAACGACATTATTAAGGATATTTTTTGGGCACATCCAACTAGTTTAGATTTTCTTCGGACATTTCCTCGTGTTATCATACTAGATTGTACTTACAAAACCAACAGGTACAGAATGCCATTACTTGAGATAGTCGGTGTGACCTCAACGGATCAGACGTTTTGTATTGCTATTGCATACTTATGCGCGGAAAGTGAAGAGAATTATATTTGGGCCTTGGAACGTTTGAAATCCGTTATGCTCGATTGTGAAGTGGAATTGCCTAGCGTGTTTATTAGTGATAGAGAGTTGGCGTTGCTTAATGCCATTGCTCATGTGTTTCCAAATTCTTCACACATGTTATGCAAATGGCATATTAAAAATAACATACTCACGTTCTTGGGGAAAAAAAGAAATATTAAAGATATGGACGTAACGGAGAAGAAAGAATTCTTAAGCGATTGGAATCAACTTGTTTGTTCGAAGAACAGTTCTATATACAATGAGAATTTGGCTCTCTTACATGAAAAGTATGGTAAGTATGATTCATTATTGAAATATGTGCATGAGACTTGGCTAGACCCATACAAAGATCGATTCGTGCAGTTGTGGACTGATGAGAACATGCATTTTGGGAATTATACATCGAATAGGTATACTAATTTTCCCTTGTTTGTGTGTATTTTTTATATATGTTTTTTTTTCATGTTTGTTATTTATGCTAATATTTATGTATAAAATATAGGGCCGAGGCAGCTCATTCGAAGCTAAAGAAACAACTACAAACATCTCTATGTAATTTCGAGCAAGCATGGACTAAAATGCATTCATTATTGGAGCTATCATTCACAGAATTAAAGGCTTCGTTCGAGCAGAGTCTTAGTAGAGTTAAACATGTTTTTCATATTAAAGAGTTCAAAAATTTGCGAGGTGTTGTTTCTACTACAGCTCTTGATTTGCTACATTCAGAGCTACGTCGCGTGTCTTCCGTTGGAGACGATGAATTTTTATGTGGTTGTGTCCTTCGTAAAACACATGGCTTGCCATGTGCACATGAGCTAGCTCGCCTTGGCCCATCGACATCAATACCACTACATTTGATTGATATTCATTGGTCTAGACTACATCTAGTGGAAAGAGGTGGGGAAAAAAATGTTGGAGTAGTCGAAAAAATGGAAATTTTGTTAAGCGATGTTAGAAAAATGGACACTCCATATCAACTTCAAATTTACAAGAAATTAATGGAAGTAGTCCAACCACAAACTTCTATTCTTGGCTCTCCTAAAAGCAAAGTTAAAACAAAAGGACGGGAAAGCAAGAAATCGGTTCATTCTTCGACTAAAAGAATGCCTTCTTCATTTGAGTTAGTCGAGAGTCTTTCATCAGAGAATCCATCTAGCCAAGTTAGCGTGACCAAACCGAAGAAGCAAAAACTAACAATTAGAAAACCATTACAGGTATATACGCTTGTTGACTTCTACTTATTTTATGTTAATATTTACGTGACAAAAAATATATTTTATTTTACAGATGGACAAGTGCAGCTCTAATATGAGATTTTATATTGATCAAATTCCAGAAGTGCTAAAATCTTTTGTCACCGATATTATTGATGTTCAATCAGATGGTAATTGCGGATTTCGTTGCATTGCTGTTGCACTTGAAATGGGAGAATCTTGTTGGCCACAAATTCGACGTGACTTGCAAGAGGAGTTGTATGAGAACCAAACATTATATGAGCAAGTTTTAATACAGCATGGTAGATGCAATGATTTGCTAAAGCAGTTGCAACATGAAGGCGATGATTTTGCTCCTACGGACAAATGGATGACTATGCCCGATATGGGTTATATCATTGCGACAAAATATAACGTCGTCGTTTTTAGCTTAAGTAGTAGACTCTCTCTCACGATCCCACCACTCAAAGGACAAGTCCCACCACCAGTACAACGCTTCGAAATAGCTGTAGCATTTGTCAACGATGGTCATTTTGTGCTAGTACGTTTGTAATATCTTATTTTATGATTAAGTTGTTATTGTTTGTATCAAAAGTAACTTATTGTTTTCATATTGTAGGTCAAATTACGGCCTAAACATCCGATTCCACCAATTATAGCATATTGGAAGAAGGCTCGTCGTGCGGAGGCCAGCGATTGGGAGTCTATCTATAATGATCGTCGACAAGCTTGGGATGAGAGAACACAATTTGCTCAATGGAATTAGCTTTTGTATTTTCAATGCTGAAATGTTTAATCCAGATGCACCACGTATTTTATTGTTGTTTTTGAACGATGAAATGGTTAATGAACTGTTGAAATTGATATTGTTGTTTTTATTGTTGAAATGGCTATTGCATTTTATTGTTGAAATGGATATTGCACGTTATTTTTGAATTGGCTGTTGCACTTTATTGTTGAAATGGTTATTGTCAGCTGATTCTGTCATGTATTTTTTTTTCTTTTTTTTACTGCACCACGTTATACGAACATGTGAATATTAATAAATCCACGTATAACACCTACGAGGTTCATTAAAAATTCACGTATGTGTTCTGCGTGATTTATGTAAAAACCACGTTCTTGTCTTACGTGGCAGGCAAAAAATTTAAAAAAATTACTTCCGTATGGCTTGCACGTGAATTATGTTTCAGGTCGGGGAGATTGTGCGTGGATATTCAACTTACCACGTATGTGTTATGCGTGGATTCTGTTCCAGTTCGTTTAATTCGTGCGTGGTCATATAATATATCTCGTTCTTTACCTGCGTGGTGGCAAAAAAAAAAGGAAAAAAAAATACTGTAAAACCAGCGTCCATAAGACCTGGAACAGGAAAAAAAAAGGAAAAAAAAAATACTATAAAACCTACGTGGAATGCAAAGCCAGAAACCATACACAACCATAACCATACACAGTACATAACCATACATAACCATAAACAGTACATGTATCATCCCACCAAGTTACCACCATATAATCATACATAACCATAAACAGTACACAATATAATCATACAGCACCAATACTTAACCATCCAAAATATAATCATACATAACCTTACCACTTCAACACATAACCATCCAAAATATAGTCATATATAAACTTACTACTTCAAACCTTAACCATACTACCAAAAATAACCACACACAACTCAAGCGTGCACACTCGCTAATTCGGATGACGGATGTAGCGTCCACTTGCAACTCTAGCGTTTGCAATTTGAGTGTTAGATTCATCTAACATGCCATGCACGTCAGTCAAAGTCTGTAAGAAAATCCAATATTAAGTAAACATTGATACTACTTCGAAAAAGTTTAAAAAATGAAATACAACGCATCGAATATAATTGCTCGTAAGTCGGCTGAAAATGAGGCACTCCAAGATTAATATTAGCTGGCAACCTAGCGGGATTTTGCACTCTGACAACACACTGCTCTCTATACCAAACCATGTAATCATCCGTGCAGCTTAAAAAGGACTGGGCAAGTGGTACTGATCGATGTTCATCAGAAATTACATGGTTATACCAATTCTCCCACATGCTTTCTAAGAAATGGTAACGCACACGAGTGTATGTAGTTGAGGTTGTTCCTCGTCGCGCGTTTATAGTGGCGGGAGGGATGGGAGCACTGGGAATTGTCTGAATTCTTCCAAATTGCCTAAGCACTCTGTTGGGGTGATATGGTTCGATAACATTGAGACACAAAATACAACCAGTATACCATGCAATATGATGAAATGGATGATAGACACGTGCTGATATATAGGGATAAAAAATAACCTGAAAAAAAAACATAACTTGTTAACCATGTTGGAGAATTGCAGTAGTACATAACTTATGCGATTAATTAACGATAAGTACCTGCTCTATCTGCATAGTATCGATAAATATACGAAGATCAACAAGAGGTACAGCACTGTCTATATTTGAATTCCATCTCGCAGCTCGTGGTAAATTTTCATAGTAAAGCTTTGTAGATGGATGAAAGCACGGAAAGTGCTCAAAAATCCAAGTCTCTAGCAAGCAAAGATAACCTGCAATCTGCTTCACACCAACGCGAGTAGCTAATCCAAGCTGCCTATACATAAATGCTAACGCTGCTGAACCCCAAGAATAAGTATTGACGAACTCTAGATTTTTCAATGGATCCAAGAGTGATATGTGAACATGCGACTTACTCTTATCAGCGAATAAAGTGCTACCTAACAAGAATAAAAGATAGGCACGAGCAGCACGTCTAACCCTTCGATCATTCCACTCATCACTAACATCCTTAAACCGATCAAATAACATGGACAAGCTTAACTTATATCCAACTCTTTCATTCATTTCCAGCCTCGCTTCTGCATTACTAAGACCAAGATATTTGGAAACCATATTGACCGCTTGTTCCATATCACATGTAAGAGATTGCACGGGTTTTCCTTCCACCGGAATGTGCAACAAAGACGCTACATCATCAAGGGTAATGGTAATCTCACCAAATGGCATATGGAACGTGTTTGTCTCTGGATACCAACGTTCCACAAAAGCTGATATCAAGTTTTTATTTACACTTCTATAGCATGTGTGAACAATAGGAAACAATCCAGACTCCTCGATAATTGTCCTAAATCTAGTAGCATCTTCTGGAATCTTCCACTCTAACACCTTGTGCGCATGATTGACACAAGTTAAAGGAGCTCGTTCCTACAATAATATAAATTCAGTTAACATTTGTAGCTAAAATTTATAATTTTTATTGATTTATATGTATAACATACAATTTATAAATAAAAAATATACCTCGCCATTCCATATGTTGAATGCAACATGAGTTTCGAATTCCTTGATTACGTCATTCTTTCTTGGCCCTCCATGTACATTTAGAACTTCTTCAGCTATATCGACTGCATCCTCCTCCTCCTCCTCGTATCCCTCGTCGTCCTCATCCCGCTCCTCCTCGCCTCCCTCCTCGTCGTCCTCCTCGTCTCCCTCCCCCTCGTCATCCTCGTCCCCCTCCCCCTTGTCATCCTCGTCTCCCACATCCTCGTCCTCCTCGTCTCCCTCCCCCTCGTCATCCTCGTCTCCCTCATCCTCGTCCTCCTCGCCTCCTTCAGTCTCCTCATCCTCCCCGTCTTCGTCCTCGTTGTCTCTCTCATCATCGTCCTCCTTTTCCACTTGCCCGCTATTTTCGGCATCTTCCCCTTCATCATCATGTACATTCTCGTCATTTCCATCCCCGCTAGTGCCTCGCCTGCGTTTCTCCCACTCGGCAGCCCTCCTTTTTCTTTCCGAAGCCGTCATGCGTTTTCTATTTGTCATCTACACACAATAATAAAAATTATTAGAAAACATAACAATAAAAAAAATAAAAACATTACCATGTGTTCCATTAACAATGAATGATCATGTGCAAAATAATATAGTGATTGAAGCATTAACATGAATGCTCATGTGTTCGATCAAGAATGATCATGTACATTACCATGATATCAAGCATTAACATGAATGATCATGTACATTACTATGATATCAAGCATTAACATCAAGAATGATCATGTACATTACCATGATATCAAGCATTATCAAGAATAAAAAATGCACTGAACTACAATGAATCAACACTTGAATGGAATGCCTTGAATCAAAAATGCACTTACTGGAATGAGGCACTTAAAAAAAAAAAAAAAACACTTACCACGCAGATTTCCTGCGTGGGAAGTTAATTTTCCACGCATGAATTATGCGTGGTTGTGTATGTTACCACGCAGATTTGCTGCGTGGTAACTGAAAACTTCACGCAGGTATAACGAATTTCAAATCGATTCAAAGAGCAAATCAATGATTTGATTCAGAAAGAAACACACTTATTCACGTGTCTAAAACCATATGAGATTCGATTTTGGAAGCATACCTTGGCTTGGCGCTTTAGGGTTTCTCGTGTTTAACCAATTTCGGTCGCGATTTTTGTGGGAGGAACGGAGAAGAGGTTATCTGGAGGAGTGCGGTGGAGTGAAGGGTTAGAATTCAAATTTAGGATTCTTAGTTTAGGATTCTTACCATGATATCGCGACCTAAATTTTTGGGGAAGAACGATGTTATCTGGAGGAGTGCGGTGGAGTGAAGGGGTAGAATTGGAATAAAGGGAACGAAAAATGGGTTAACTCAGTAAATACCTGGGTACAATTTTTTTTTACGTTTGGCTGGGTATACTCAGCAAAAATACGGGTTTAAATAGAATTACCCAAAAGGAAAAGGAAGAGAAAGGGAAGAAGAAAATGAACGCATGTAAGAAATCATCTGAAGTTACAACAAGTGTTATTTGCATGCCGTGGAATTTTACAGATGTAAAATTATCTAATGTATATCTTAATTTGTAATTAAATTTCTTCCGGTTCAAAATGTAACAATTCTATATACGATATTATACAAAAAATTCAGGCGACTGATGGAAATGAAATTGACAAAAGCAATCTATTCTGCGCATTCTAGACCCAAAATTAAAGATTGGGGACATCAAACGTTCGAATTTCGCAAAACGGAAAATACCATTCTTCTTAGAAGTTAATAGTATTTTTAGTTCAAATTTGCTTATGTTCGAACAACGTTGAGCTTCAAACGATTTACAATTTTTTTACTAAATTAAATTGAATCGGAATGAATTCGCGTATTATATTACGAAATTTATCCCTCTGTTATGTCTAGCTTGACGTATCTCAAATATTAAATTCCGTAATTTAATCAACTTTTAATATTTAACGTCAAATACAAAACATCGATTATTGCTACCGTATTGACCGTGCAAACTGATTTAGACAAAGCGACGTGCTTATATTTCATAAATTTTTTAATTAGATTGCTACCATGTTATGTATTTTAAATTTTCGAGACATAACCTTTTATAATTTGTTGATTTTACTTTTATTTCACTGAATAAAAGTTAAATGTAACTTGCCACTTACATTATGTCGAAAGCAACATACAAGATGCAATATATAAATTAGAAATTCAAATCCACTCTTGTGATTTCATATTTCACATTCAAGTTAAAATTATAAATATTCACTTAAAAAAATAAACCTCAAACAAATTTTTATATTTTGATATATTGAAATTACTGATCGATTACACATAAGGTGTGTGGAATGCCAATGTTATATGAAACTTGGAAGCGCGAGGACACTTATGCAGCTCTCGCTATAATTCCTGCCATTGCCTCCATTGCTGTAGCTTATAGCTGCTACAGACAATTGCGTTAAGCAGTTCTCCATACACAAAAATATATTCAGCCGAATTTTTGTAAGGTTATGTAGTTTACTTACATTACATGAAAACTAGTTACCGTCACTGTAACGCTCAAGCAAAACAGAATGCTAGTGCTTTGGCTTGATTTATGTTTGTACGCTGCAGCCGTTTGGCTTACACTATGGTATTTATTGTTTTCCAAGATAATGAATAGTGTGAATGACCCATGCTGAGAGAGAAACAACTTGTATTTTCAACTGAGAACTGCGAAATTACTCATATAAAAAAAACGAACGTAGGTTTATGAAAATTGTTTAACTAAAGTTCAATCGACTTTACACTTGTAAGCCACAGAAAACATTCAAAAGACTAAAACTGATTGGCTCACACAAGAAGATCAGTGCTCTTGATTTTTTCTTGTAAAAATATGAAGTAGTAAACCATAACTCAAAACGGACAACTCATAGATAATTAAGGCCAAAAACCAATAAAACATGCAGCTGAAGCAATCAACTATTTTTCAAAACTTTTCAATGCAAAAATAGTGGAAATTACAGGTTCCCTCGTCAGTGGATGATATTTATGTAACTTAGCGATTTGATAATGGGATAAAACTTTATGTAATTGACTTCTTTCATTAATCTGAGAAATACATGCATGGATCTAAAAGCACCCATCATTCTATGCAAAAGAAGAAATATGACATACTATTTGTGTGAATGAAAGCATGTAATATTCAGCAGCTGAATGAACATATTTACTACTTACCAACAATAAAAGAATTGATTGTTTATGGATGCATGGACATAAGTGACAAATGTAGTAACAACTTTTCTTTATACGTAGAATTATAAAGATACAAATCATATAATCAACGTCTCTACAAAAAGATGCAGGGTTTGGATGAGGAAGTAAGAAGGATCGGAGCAAAATGCTTGACTTAAGTCCGGAACCAAAGTAAGACAATAGCCACTCACTCATGACCTTACTGGCTTCATTTACACACGTACCACTAAAATATTTATGAACTGCTACCGTATTCAAAACACCTACATAAACAATTTATCCATGTTCAAACCTGGCTGGCATCAGTTTATTACCTTTGCATTCACCGATGGGCCTCATCTTTAGCCCATTAGTCTTTTCTTTACCTGTATATATATCTGTACATTACATTGTACATTCTATTCTGTTTTTCTTCTTCTAAAACGAAAAGTTTGTACACTCTTGCAATTGATGATATTAATGTCGAGGATTGGTTTCCAGATTCTGGAGCGACAAATCACATCACAAATAACCTTCAGAATTTAAATCTTGGAAACAAGGGATATTCAGGTACGCAAGTTATTCATACTTGTAACGGTGAAACCATGAATATATCTCATATTGGGACAGGTTGTGTTAATGGGAAAAGAAGACTATTTCTTAACAATTTACTTAGAGTTCCTAATGCCAAAAAGAATCTGATTAGTGTGTCCCAATTTACTAATGAAAACAGGGTATATTTTGAGTTTCACCCAAATTATTGCCTAGTTAGAGACTCACTAAATAAAGATATATTATTACAGGGTAGTTTGGACAAAGGGCTATACAAATTCAGCAACATATCATCAGGAAAAGGGACTGATAACAATACATGGTGCTGTAATGCAAACATTCAATTTAGTAGTAGTGATGATGGTACTGATAAGTCTGGGTGTAACAACAATAGTTATATCAGAAATGATTTAGACACATGGCATTGTAAACTAGGGCATCCAAGCTATGACATTATAAGGCAGATATTAAAGGAAAATAAAATTGCTTATAAAAACTCACCTGTATCTGAAATTTGCACACACTGTCAACTTGGCAAGAGTCATAAACTGCCATTTGACAGATCTGAAACAGTTTATACTAAGCCTCTTGAATTAGTAACAATGGACCTATGGGGTCCTGCACCATTGAACTCCAGACAAGGCTACAGGTATTATCTCTCAATTGTAGATGCATATACATGATATACCTGGATTTTCTTTCTCAAAGCCAAATCAGAAACACATGATGTGTTAATGCAGTTTATTGATTTCATAGAAAATCAAATAAACTGCAGAATTAAAATAGTGCAAACAGATGGGGGCAGTGAGTTTTTTCCACTCAAGAATTTGTTCAGAAAAAAGGGGATTAACCATAGAACTACCTTCCCGTACACATCTGAACAGAATGGCATTGTGGAAAGAAAACATAGGCATATAGTAGAAACAAGCCTAACTTTATTATCTATGGCATCTATGCCCATGATGTATTGGAATGAGGCATTTAACACGGCTGTATACCTGATTAATAGAATGCCAACTAAAGGGTTGCAACACAAATGTCCTCTTGAGCTCATGTTTGGTAATAAACCAGACTATAATACTCTGAGAACATTTGGATGCTTGTATTTTCCGTGCCTCAGACCGTATAACAAACATAAACTTTCCTTAAGATCCACCCCATGTACCTTTTTAGGTTACGCTAGTAATCAAAAAGGGTACAAGTGTATGGATAATGATGGGAAAGTTATCATATCAAGACATGTTGTGTTTAATGAGAATGTTTTTCCTTTTGCAGAAAAGAAAGTCAAAGACAAAAAGGAACATGAACAGTTCAGAGTTACTGTGGATAGCATACCAACATTAACAGATTGGACAAAACAAACATATATGGATGAGCCACCACCTCCAACTGCTGCTACTCCAAGTATATCCAGTACAAGGTCTGGATATAGCTCGAGTGAGCCCATTAGTGATGATGACATTTATTCACAGCATTACAACAGAGATGATGCAGATAACTCAAATCAAAGCAATGATGATCACACATCAGATAGTAGCAGTGATGAAAATCAAATACAGCAACCACGAAATCAGCATCATATGACAACTAGAGCTAAAAGTGGGATATTTAAGCCTAAGATATACAGTGCATCGATCAATGGCGGTGATCATATCAATGAACCAGTGACTTATGAGCAAGCAATTAAAGACAAGCATTGGTGTGATGCCATGAATGAAGAATACAAGGCATTGATGAAAAATAAGACATGGAGCCTTGTTACAGCACCTAAAGATAAAAACATTGTAGGGTGCAAGTGGACATACAAATTAAAGAAAGATGCTGATGGAAAAATAACAAAGTATAAGGCCAGATTGGTTGCTAGAGGTTTCTCACAACAATATGGATTCGATTTCAATGAAACCTTTTCCCCAGTAGTAAAACCAACCACTATACGGATAGTTTTGACTCTAGCATTAAGCAATGGATGGAGAATAAGACAGCTGGATGTATGCAATGCCTTTTTGAATGGAGATTTGCATGAGGATGTATACATGGAGCAACCAAAAGGGTATTTAATCAAAGGCAAGGAAGATCATGTATGTAAACTACATAAAGCCATATATGGCTTAAAGAAAGCATCAAGAGCTTGGTATGTGAATCTGAAAGAAACACTTTCGACTCTTGGATACAAAGAAACCAAATCAGATAATTCATTATACACTAAAATTAGCTGTCAAACCACAGTATACATTTTAGTGTATGTGGATGATAATCTAATAACAGGGAATGATATTCCAGAGATAGACAGAGTGATAAATCACCTGGATCAAATGTTTTCTATCAAGGACATGGGTGATATGAACTATTTTCTAGGGATACAAGTTCAGAGAAAATCTAATACGGAGCTATTTCTTTCACAAAAGAAGTACATATCTGAAATACTGGTTAGGGCGAACATGGACAAGGCTAAACCGCTACCCACACCTATGATCAGCAACCTAAGGCTATCAAAATACACGGGTGAGGCTATTCATAACACAAAGCAATATAGAAGTATAGTGGGAGCATTACAGTATCTGACCATTACCAGACCAGAAATCAGTTTTAGTGTAAATAAGGTCTGTCAATTCATGGCAAACCCATTAAGAAGCCATTGGAATGCAGTAAAGAGGATACTACGCTACTTACGAGGCACACAGGAACATGGATTAGTAATCAAAGCTTGCAAAAACATTAATCTAAATACTTACAGTGATGCAGATTGGGCAAACGACCCAGATGATCGGAAATCAACCTCTGGCTACTGTGTATTCATGGGACCGAACGCAATTTCCTGGTGCACAAAGAAGCAGTCGACTATATCCAGATCAAGTACTGAGGCGGAGTATCGTGCCATCACATCAGCCATGGCCGAGATAATTTGGGTTGAAGCCCTAATTAATGAATTAGGGTTGAGCTTTACTAGAAAACCAACGCTTTGGTGTGACAATCGAAGCACCGTATCACTTTCCATCAACCCGATTCAGCATTTAAGGACGAAACATATGGAGATCGACCTCCACTTCGTCAGAGAAAGGACCGGATCAGGAAGATTAATCGTGAATCACATTCCTGCGTTCAGTCAAAAGGCGGATATTCTCACGAAAGCTTTATCGAGGAGCAATTTTGAGAGATTACGAAGAGAATTAGGGGTTTCAGATGGCAGCTAGGTGGATAAAAGAGAAAACCCTAGTTTGTTTTGAAGGGGGCTCTCAACATATATAACGCGAAGGATATCAAAACAAACCTGGTGGGCTGGCATCAGTTTATTACCTTTGCATTCACCGATGGGCCTCATCTTTAGCCCACTAGTCTTTTCTTTACCTGTATATATATCTGTACATTACATTGTACATTCTATTCTGTTTTTCTTCTTCTAAAACGAAAAGTCTGTACACTCTTGCAATACAATTTAGAAAGATAATTTCAAATTCTTATACCTGGTTCTTTGAGATTGGCGCATGCACTCTCCCAGCACAACAAACACACATACACTTACACTTATTACACATCCAAAGTCTCAACGCACACGCGTACTAACGAATTAATGCACACAAACGAGTACATTTACAAACCAACACACACAAAACGCAAGCTGTTTCATGCAGCAACACCCTAACACATACACTAAAACCCAGTTGTACAAACATTCTTTTTATTTTTATAAGACAATTAAATAGAAATTAGATGCAGGTACAAATAGGATGGGTTATCATGGCATTAGAGGAGGAGAACTCTCTCGGCTACAATATTTTATAGCTTTAAACTTTTATCTGCATGTATTAATCTCAAACTATACCATTTAAAAAAATTCAAAAGAATACAGTTTTACTATAATCAGATGTGTCAAGTTTATAAAAATTGCCTGGTTAGCACCCAATTTAATTATTTTAAAAAATAGTAATTGCTAAACAGTGTAACTACGATTACAAATTTTTTGAAATGGGAACTTTAAAGATTATAACTAGGTAATAATAAAGTTGATTTATCGAATTAAAAATATAATTCTGTATTCATATTGTACATTTTGCATATGTTACAATAGTTTGCTACCTAAGTTAAGTGTAACAAATATATAACATTTCATCAAAGTTGAACTCTCCTAAACACAATTTATTGAGCTGCAAATCCAAATCAATCAAAATTAATAAAAAGAGCCAAAATATACCAAACAAAACTAGGTGCTCAAATTCATCGAAAATTTAAAAATTAGGCAAATCTTAAAGCAATAATTTAAGCAATAACGGAATTAATAATTTAAAATCAAAATATTAACCGATGGCTTGAAGCTAAATCAAATGAATACCCATTTTAACAATTAAATTCATCATCCATTTAAAATAAAATTGAACTTAATAACATAACATACAGTTTTCTAAATTTCAATTGCGATTGCTTATAGGCAGTATATAACAAATTTTGATTGCCTTGGTTACAGGAATTTAACAAACTTGAGTACAAAACATCAAAATATTAAAACAAAATAAAAAAACAAAGGTTCAGTACCTTAATAACGAGTAGGCATACTCAAATTCAAGCTACGAAATCAACAACGAGTGAAATCTGATTTCTAGGGTTTTTTGGAAGGAGGATGGAACTTTTTGGAAAGAGATGGAAAAGGAGAACAAAGATAAAAGTTGAAGCAGGATAAAGGTGGCAGGGAAATAACGTGCGAAAGTGAAAAAATTGATTTACAACCAGTTGAAATTACAGAACTAAGAAAATGTTACACGTCAATGTTTTGAAATTGCAAATAAATATACCACGTCGGCTGTCAAGACGGTGGAAATATAAATAAATATAGTTACACCGGTTGTATTTAGAACCGGTGCAGTGACAACTATTTGCATATGTGCATTTTCTTCAGTTGTTGTAGAAAACCGATGCATAATGTAATTTTTTATTGTCTATTGCTTTCCGCACACCATATGTGTAACGTCCCATATTTTTAACGGTTGAATATTTATTTGATTATTAAATATCGATTTGGAGATATCGATAACTCGAATTAAATAATATTTATATTTAATTATTATAAATAATAGAACAATATATTTAATTCTGAAATAATTGGAATTAAGTTGGATTGACAATATTATGTGAATTGGATAGCATAAGAAATTTGGTTGAGTTAGATTCGAATTTTTATAATGAATCTATTTAATAAACAACGGTAGAACATAAAAATTATATTATAATTATAATCGAGCTTGAAATGACGCTGTAGTTAGTAATTCGGCTATTCGAACTTTAACTGAATATACAAAATCCTTTTTGAGTTGGATTTCTATGAAACAAGAAACGTCCGAATCTATTGAACTATATTTTCTCATGGAACAGAAAAATCGATATTTCGTCGTGTAGATTGTGAGTTATGTCCAAATCAAATTTCCAAAAACTCACTATGTAATTCATTACAATTTATAATGATTTATTTATGTTATAAAAAAGATTTTTAATAGAAATTAAATGTCAATTTAACTTGGAATTTTAATATATCAAGTCATAAATCCATATATATATATATATATATATATATATATATGAATATATATATATATATTTTGGGAGCAGCATGATATTCTATTGGGATATATACGATAATATTAACTTATTAATATTAAATTAATTTTTTTAAATATATTAATATTTAATTGCTTTATTTAGAGCTTTAGAAAATAGTCAATTCTGCAAACGAGCTCCGTTTTTGATGAAATTAATTTTATTGGATACGGAATATTAAATTATTGTTAGATTTCAATTTTCGTGATTTTTGGAGTCAGCAGTGGCCGTACAAGATTTTAATGTGAAATACAGTCAATACTTTGACTTTAAAAATACGCTCTATGAGCTAACAGACTCGGAAATCGACGAAACAAGTTTCGTTGGGTTTATAATGTCGAATTACAGTCGTATGTCCATTTTCGTCAAATTTGGATATGTTATGTGACCATCGGAATTTTTAAACAATAAATAATAATAAATATAAATTAATATTAAAATATATGAAGCTTCTTAAGCAAGCCAGTCTATCCTATATATACCCTTACCTCACTCTAACCCTAAACTACTTTCTCTTTGGTCAAAACAAATTTCCGCCGTCAGTTCGTTTCTCTCAAAACCCAAAACGAGATCATATTTACTCCTTATAAAATCAAATCAATTCCTATAAATCAGGATATATATATATATATATATATTTGAATTCCTCTCAACTAACTCTTTACGCTTATGTCAATTTCGCTGTGTGCAGTGGCCTTTCTTGCAGTTCGAAATTTAACGCAGCAAATGAGAGTTATCAAATTTGGGGACTTTGGAGCATCGACAAAAGAACTAAATGTTGAGGTTGGCTTTTTCAAGGGGACCGACAAAGCTGAGCGTAGAGAAAGATGACGCGATTTCTGTCGAAGCTGATGCCGGTGATGGCTGGAGGTCTGGTGACTCGGGGAAGGTACGACGATTGGTTATAGGTTGAGGAACAGTATCGGTTTTTATTTCTTCTTCTTGTTTTGTAACGAAGGGAGGTTGTGATCTTTACAGGAGGAGTAGAGTTTGAGGTTGAATTGATATTTGTCTGGTGATCGTGACTCGGGATGAAGGGGGCAAGTTGAGGGTGTCGTCTGCTATGATGGAAAGAGGCCAGTCGCATTTTACAGATGGTGATCGAAGTGATGATATTGGAGATGGTTGCAATGGGGAGAATCACATTATTATCTCGTATGGTTGCAAAGGGTAATTAATAGTTAATGGAAGTAAGGTTTGCATGACAGTTTGGTTTGAGAATCTGGGTTTGTGAAGTGGAAAATGTTTAGGTTAATTTGAGTGTACATTTTAATGCACAATCTACTGACACTCATCCCAAATATGTCAATGATGTTGTTTAGGATTACAAATGCATTAGTTTACTTATCAAGCCCGACAAGAACACAACTCAGATTGTCCATGATTATCTGTTGGTGGAACAGTGGGGAAATGGAATGGGAAAGTTTAAGAGAAGACACGATAATGGTGAAGCTTCGTGACTGGAAGGAGACTGTGCAGCCTAGTTAAGCTTAAAACGGTGATCAAAATGTTAATTATATAATTAATTCTTATAAATATTGAAAATAAAACATATAGGATTAAAATGTTTATAACTTGGTCATATACTAGCAGAATCTGACAAATTAAATCACAATGGAATCATAGCGACAAGAGCTACATTGGGGAACTGATATGGAGTGAATTGGAGCTCGTTACCATTTATAGTGAAATAAATTGCACGACTTGAATCAACGACAGTCTATCGTTATTTAATGATAAACGACCAAAGTGAGTAAAACTCACTAACTATGCCAATTTATATTTTTATAACGTATTTTTAGAATTTGATAAATGATGGTTGATTGTTGTGTGTTGATTGTTAAATGAACTACTAATTGATTGGCTGAAATTATAGATCTAGTAATATATATAAATATATATCGTTAATCAAATATTGATTCTGTTTATCAAAATATTTCATTTTGAAATGAAATTGATGTTATTTATATTGTTTAACATCTATGATGCAGAGAAATAGGTTGGAGGGATCCAACTGGATTCCTCAATATTTATAATACTGTTTTTCATATATCATGGTATATGATGTGATATATAATCTATGATTGATTATGATGGCA
Organism: Allium sativum; assembly: GCA_030737875.1. Classification (NCBI taxonomy): domain Eukaryota; kingdom Viridiplantae; phylum Streptophyta; class Magnoliopsida; order Asparagales; family Amaryllidaceae; genus Allium; species Allium sativum. The sequence continues at coordinate 169,541,417 of CM060924.1, read as the reverse complement.
TCGACCTTGTTATTTAGTATTTTAAATACCATAAGTAATATTGGAATGTAAAAAGGGAAATTTCAAAGTGTATATTGAAATAAAAATATTATATTAAATTAAAGAATTTTATAAAAAGGAATTAGTGAAGAGGATATTGAATTTTAGAATTTTATAAATCAAATGGATTTTATAAAAGGAGATATGCGAAAATAAAATAAAAAACTTCGGTATAAAGTTAACAGCGGTTATATGGAAGCTCAAAAGACCGATTTTGGTTAAAATACTTAATAGAAGTAATAAGAAGTAAATAAAGAACTTTATGGAATAAATATAATTTTTGGAAAATAAACAGAGTTATATAAAGGGAATTTCAGGTTATAAAAGAACTACGAGAAGATGGCTTTAAAGTTAAATAGAAATCTGTTTTAACAGATAAATTGAGAAGATTAATTTATAAATAATGTTTTATAAATTAAGTAAAATATTTATCATTTGATAAACTGAATATATAAGTCTGAATTGATATAGAGAAGTAAAAATCGGTTTTAACACTAATACTTGAAATGGAATGCAAACTAAAGATTTATAAAGGGAATTATAAAGGATGGAATATGAAATTGGAAAGGGGAAAATCTATTTTAAAAATAGAAGTGGAATTTCGAATGGCGAGAAATAAATAACTTGTTTAATAATAAAAACAAGTAGTGTGATTTATAAACAATGTTTATAAATGAAATAAAAACAAGTATCAATGGATAATTTGGATTGTGAATTCAGCAATGAATTCAAAACGGGAAATTTTGAGCTGTCTTAGAAAGAAAACGATGGAATTTCTTACGATGTTCGAAATGTGATTAGGACTAAAATAGAATCGATAAAGATTTGTAATTAGAATTCGACTAGGCCAAATGTTATAAAATAATTTATTTTAAATAAATTATATATCGAATAAATCGGGTTTTGACAAGATAATTCATATTCGACTTGAAATCGATATTTTATAGTCGAATACAAAGGCGATGGAGAATTATAGACTTCTTAAATGAGATCGACTATGAAGTTGACATGTAAACGAGATTTAATAAATAAAATGGAATATGAATAAGGAGTTATAAAATGACTTGATAATGGGAGTTTAAACCTGTGTCAGTATTTAAATTATGAAATCGAGTTTTGATTTGATAAAACGAGTCCAGTTTTTTGTAAAGGAATAATATTCACGTTTTAAAGTGAATAACTATTTAAAAGAAAAAGTTTTGTAGAATTAAAATAGTTATAAAAGGAAATTGGTAATTATTGGTAAGTACTAAATTCAAAAATGAATTTAAAAATTGAGTTGACATGAAATGGTAAAATATGCTGGAGTTCATGACGTAAATCGAATATAGTATATTCAAAAGAGAGATTATCGAATATAGCTTATTAGAAAGGAAGTTATCGGTGATTGTTTATTCGAAAGAGAGATTTTTAAAAATAGTTTATTTGAAAGAGAATTAGTGAATATAGTTTATTCGAAAGAGAGATTATCGAATATAGTTTATTCAAAAGGGAGTTATCGAATGGATTGTATTCGAAAAAGAGTTATCGAATATAATTATTCGAAAGAGAGTTATCGAATAGAGATTATTCGAGAGATAATTATACACTAGAATTCGACAATATCGATTGTAGGAAAGTACTATTTACTTTCCAGCGTTTAAATCAAGGTTTATTTATTTAATAAATAAATAAATTATTATTCATTCAAATTAATTAATAAAAGTTATATTTTGAAGTTAGATATTTTGAAAGTAGGGATTATAACGTTATCGCTATAACCATTGTTTTCATAAAAAAATTAGATTCGTAAACTGAATCCGAGAGTTGCGTAAGCAATGATTTGATAAGAAGTTAAGGAACGGAGTTAAGGAAATTTGTAACCGACTAGATATTATTTAAGTTGAAAGATTTCCTGAGTATCAATCTGATGTTGGTTTCGGCCTTCGGGGTTGATATTCAGGAAATTGTTCTCTTACTGGTTTACAGTTAAAGGCGGATAGATGTGGGAAGATAGTGATACGTGAATAAGAAATGGAAATGTTTTCCAATGTTAATAACATATATTTTCTAAATTTAGAAAATGAGAATTTATGAATATATGGAAATGGGGAAATGAATAAATTAATGATAAATTAATTTAAAGAAAAAATATTGATTGATGATTGTTCAATAAAATTTCCATTTGGAAAGGAGATTGTTGTGTGTTTGGATGTTTTCCTTAGATAGTTAAATAACCGACTATCAAAGCTTTAACTATTTTCCAACAAGGAGAGACCAAGATCAGATTTATTATCTAAAAACCACTCCATATGGGCATTATTGTTGCAAAACGAACATGATGAAGATAATTGAGGACGGAGTTTATGCAAGGGCTGTTCTGGCAATCCTAGGTAGAAATTGCCTAAGATGGGTTTACAGAATAGTGCCTCCGGTTTGTCCCGTCCCAGTACAACAGGTATGGAAGAATGTCTGACAGAGTATATTTAATAGCTCACGTAACTTGATCTCTTCAAACGTATTTATGTTTGATGGCGGAGGAATTTATTTCTCTTAGCGGTATACCCACGGTATTTTTGGATAAATCAATTTGTGATTTGGCGTGTATGACTATGTGATTTTCAAAGTGAGTAAATGTATAATCTATTAGATGTAAGATTGGCTTTAAGCCTCACAACCAGGAAATGGTAAAATCGGGTTGGTCACATGACTAAGTGGGTAGCTCCCAATTAGGGTGTATTGTCACCTGATCTAGAGAAATTTCATTTACTTCTCTAACCTATTTCGATGTTGTCCCTTTCAGGAAACGGTTGCTGATCCCAATCGTTGGTCATAATACATTTAGTGCACTCATGTGAAATGAGTTACCAGTCACGTTTAGCCTGGGTTACAAGATATTCTTTTTGAACCTGGTGTATTCCTCTGTAGAGATATAGTATGGGAAGGTGGTCCCATACCTTTCCAATTGGAATCCATTACACAATAAGCGCATACGGTTTTTTATTAATATTATATATGTGGAACGAGAGATGAAAGCGTTGCACTAGATTGCTATTCATTTGATTTATTATAATATCAGAAGAGTATGGATTTCGAAAAAATGGTTTGGGTTATCGTAAGGTAAAAAAATCCCCCATATTTATGTGTGGATCGGTCTTACGATTAGTCTTTCTTTTAAAATGATTTTAAAAGCAACAAATGGTTGGAGTTTAGTCACACCAGTCAGATGACTAACCCAGAGTTCATTTTGTTTTGTTTCCCTAAACTCTTGGGTGCCCAGTTTTGTACGGGCAGTCAAGTAGTCAGGATTTTACAGATATACTTGGAGAGCAGGAGCTGGAGGCTTTAGGATTATATAGCTATTGTTATTTCCGCTATGTTGTAAGTGTTGTACTCTGATAATAGTATTGTATACAGATACTGGTTTTGTTCCAAAGTTATGTTATATAATATATTTTATTCATTCCGCTGTGAGAACTGTATTTAGTCTGTTCGTTTGCGATCTTCTTCTTCTTCTATTCTAATTTTCTATCTTATCTATTCTCACCCTCTAACTTCTTTCTATTAATGATATGGAATGTTCGATGCCTGAATAATTGACATGGGTTTTATGTTGATTTTCTAGGTCAAAAATTCATTTTGTTACAGTGGTATTAGAGCTAAACGTTAAGTAATTACCTTGGCTCTGTGGCGTAACTCAGTAAAGATCGGGTTAGTAATACCTTAGATTGAGTTGAGTGTATGTATATGAGAGAACGTATTTGTATATTTTATGAAAAATGTTTTATATTGTGGAGATTTATTGGTTAAGTTGTTTAAGAGTTCTGGTCAATCAGTTTGATCCACTGTATCGGTATGGGTTTCTAAACACTTGAATACGATGAACCAACACAGTATGGTTTGAAAGAAGGGTAAATGAAATTTTTCCCAAAATATATTTTGATATAAAATAAATGTATAACTTGGAATTATTATCACATATAGGATGTATTGGTTGTTATTATAATCGAATGAGATTATAAAAGTAAAATGGTCATGTAAATAGCCAATCAGGATTCATATAGGTGTAATATATGAAATCAAATGAACTAAATCTAATTTTAAATCAGAATTGGAATTAAAAACTTTGGACACTTGGAAAAAGTGTTTGTAAATAGATGTGGATTAAATATATGAGAATTTTAAAATCTTGGGAGATTTCGAATTCTTTTACAAGTATTGTGAATGGTATTTTGAAATTGATTTCCAAATGGAAATGTTTAAAAACGATTTTGAAAGTGATATAGTATTGAACTCACTTCGGTCGTTGGAAAATAATTCTAATGATGATCTGGACATCATCGGTGTTCATTTTCGAGTTTCTAAGTGACGGATTACTACCAAAGATTTTGTTTTTGAATTGCTTTGACGAAATAAGTTGTTTTGAATCCTGAAAAGGGATATATGGTTTTAGAAAAGCTAAACTGTTAAAAAACTCCAAGGAAAAAAAGTTTTGAATTAAAAAGGACTGATGGTTAAAATAAAAACTAGAATTGAATTATGAGATAAAGATAATTAATAAGCGAAATTAATTAGTTAATAAATTTGGTGGAGTCAAACTCAATATGGTTAAGTATATTGGACTGGTAAGTAAGAGTTGAAATTGGAAATGGAATTTGAGCTGAGAATGAGATTTGGTTTAGGTATAAAATGATTGAATTTGAGGAAGGATGATTGGAGATTGATTAGAATGATTTTGGTATATGCTGAATTGGTAGCAGAATGAAGGGATATAATGATATGCCCGACAAAAAGGTAAAAGTTTATTTTTATATGAGAGTAGTGATTTATGAGCCTATTTGGCAAGCTGCTTAGCTGTTTGATTTTCTTTTGGATTGGAGAAGGCCCAGAGAGGCAAGTTGTAGTTTTACCAATTGATCCGTACAAAGGAGATGCTGGTGAATTTTTTCGAAAAATTAAGGTGTTATAAAATTTTTAGAATTTTTGAAAATTTTTGTTGGTAAAAATAAACTAATATTTTAGTTGAAATTAAATAGGTTCAGTTGAAACTAAAATTAAAAGTAAAATGAATAATTTTTAACCCAGTTAATAGGGTTTGTTTTCTACCTTACTTATTTCGGGACGAAATTGTTTAAAGGGGGGAAGAATGTGACGTCGCTTATTTTTAACGGTTGAATAATTATTTTATTTGATTATTAACTCTCGATTTGGTGATATGATAACTTGAATTAAATAATATTTATATTTAATTATTATAAAAAGCAGAACAATATATTTAATTTCGTAATAATCGGAATTAAGTTGGATTGACAATATTGTGTGAATTGGATAGTATAAGAGATTTGGTTGAGTTAGATTGGAATTTTTATAATGGATATATTTAATACACGATGTTAGAACGTATAAATTATATTATAATTATAATCGAGCTCAAAATGGAGCATTAGTTCGTAAATTGGCGATTCGAAATTTAATTGAATAAACAGAATCCGTTTTAAGTCGGATTTCTGTGAAACAAGAAACGTCCGAATTTGTTGAACTATATTTTTCTAATGGAACAGAAAAATCAAGATTTCGTCGTGTAGATTGTGATTTATTTCCAAATCAAAATTCCAGGAAGTCGCTATGGAATTCGTTATAATTTATAATGATTTATTTATTTTATAAAAATGATTTTTAATATAAATTAAATATCGATTTAACTTGGAATTTTAATATATCGAGTTATAAATCCAGATGTATATATATATTAGGAGCAGCATGATATTCTACTGGGATATATATGATAATATTAATTTATTAATATTAAATTAAATTGTTTTTAAAATATATTAATATTTAATTGGTTTATTTAGAGCTTTAGAAAATAGTCAATTCTGCAAACGAGCTCTCTTTTCGATGAAATTAATTTTGCTGGATCCGAAATATTAAATTATTGTTAGATTTCAATTTTCATGATTTTTGGAGTCAGTATGTGGCCATACGGGATTTTAATGTGAAATACAGTCAATACTTTGTCTTGAAAGGTATGCTGTGTGAGCAAACGGACTCGGAGTTCGATGATACAAGATTCATTGGGTCCGTGTTGTCGAACTACAGTCTTATGTCTGTTTTCATCGAATTTGAATATGTTATGTGATCATAGGATTTTCTAAATGATAAATAGTAACAAATATAAATTAATACTAAAATATATGAAGCTTCTTAAGCATGCCAGTCTATCCTATATATACCCTTACCTCACTCTAACCCTAAACTACTTTCTCTTTGTTCAAAATAAATTTCTGCCGTCAATTCGTTTCTCTTAAAACCCAAAATGAGATCATATTTACCCCTTATAAAATCAAATCAATTCCTATAAATCAGGATATATGTATGTGTATATATATTTATTTATATATATATATATTTGGATTCCTCTCAACTTTCTCTTCACGCTCATGTCAATTTCGCGGGGTGCGATGGCTTTTCTAGCAGTTCAAAATTTAACCCAGCAAATTAGGGTTATCGAATTTGGGGACTTTGGAGCATCGATCGAAGAACTGAATGTTGAGGTTAGCTTTTTCAAGGGGACCGATGAAGCTGAGCATAGACAAGGATGACGCGATTTCTTCCGGGGCTGACGTCGACGACGGCTAGAGGTCTGGTGACTCGGGGAAGGTATGGCGATTGGTTATAGGTTGAGGAACAATATCGGTTTTTATTTCTTCTTCTTGCTGAGTAACAAGGGGGGTTGTGATCTTTACAGGAGGAGGAGAGTTTAAGGTTGAACTGAGATTTGTCTGGTGATCGTGACTCGGGATGAAGGGGGCGAGTTGAGGGTGTCGTCTGCTATAATGGAAAGAGGCCAGTCGCATTTTACAGATGGTGATCGAAGTGATGGTATTGGAGATGGTTGAAAAAGGAAGAATCACATTATTATCTCGTATGGTTGCAAAAGGTAATTAATTGTTAATGGAATTAAGGTTTGCATGGCAGTTTGTTTTGAGAATCTGGGTTTGTGAAGTGGAATATTTGCGGTTACTTTGAGTGTATAGTTTAATGCGCCATCTACTGACACACATCTGAAATATGTCAATGATGTTGCTGAGGATTACAAATGCATTAATTTCCTTAGCATGCCCGACAAGAATACAAATCAGATTGTCGATGATTATCGGTTGGCGGAACAGTGGGGAATGGAATGGGAAAGTTTAGGAGAAGACACAATAATGGTGAAGCTTCGTGACTGGAAGGAGACTGTGCAGCCTAGTTAAGCTTAAAACGGTGATCAAAATGTTAATTATATAATTAATCATTATAAATATTAAAAATAAAACATATAGGGTTATAAAGTTTATAACTTGGTCATACACTAACAGAATCTAACAAATCAAGTCACATTGGAAAAATATCAACTAGAGCTAAATTGGGTAACTGATTTGGAGTGAATTGGAGCTCGTTACAATTTACAGTGAAATAATTTTCCTGATCTGAATCAGCGACAATTTATCGTTATTTAACGATAAACAACCAAAGTGAGTAAAACTCACCAACTCTGCCAGTTTATTTTTTATAATGTATTTTTAAAATTTGATAAATGATGGTTGATTGCTGTGTGTTGATTGTTAAATGAACTGCTAATTGATTGGTTGAACTTATAGATCTAGTAATATATATATATATATATATAACGTTAATCAAATATTGATTCTGTTTACCAGAATATTTCATTTTGAAATGAAATTGTTGTTATTTATATTGTTTAACATCTGTGATGCAAGGAAACATGTTGGACAGATCCAACTGGATTCCTCAATATTTATAATACCGTTTTTCGTATATCATGGTATATGATGTGATATATAATCTGTGATTGATTATGATGGCATTGGCCTTGTTATTTGGTATTTTAAATACCATAAGTAATACTGGAATGTAAAATGGGAAATTTTAAAGTGTATATTGAAATAAAAATATTTGTATTAACTAAAAGGATTTTATACAAAGGAATTTGTGAAGTGGATATTGAATTTTAGAATTTCATAAAATCAAATGGATTTTATAAAAGGAGATATGTGGAAATTAAATAAGAAACTTCGATACAAAGTTAACAACAGTTATATGGAAGTTTAATAGACCGATTTTGGTTAAAATACTTAGTAGAAGTAATAAGAAGTAAATAAAGAACTTTATGGAATAAATATAACTTTTGGAAAATAACTAGAGTTATATAAAGGGAATTTCAGGTTATAAAAGAACTATGAGAAGATGACTTTAAAGTTAAATAGAAATCTGTTTTAACAAATAAATTAAGAAGATTAATTTATAAATAATGGTTTATAAATTAAGCAAAATATTTATCATTTGATAAATTTAATATATAAGTCTAAGTTGATATAAATAAGTAAAAATCGAATTTAACACCGATATTTGAAATGGAATGTAAACTAAAGATTTATAAAGGGAATTATAAAGGATGGAATATGAAATTGAAAAGGGGAAATTTTAAAAATATAAATGGAAATTCGAATGGCAAGAAATAAATAACTTGTTTAATAATAAAAAAGTAGTGTGATTTATAAACAATGTTTATACATGAAATAAAAAAATTTATCAGTGGATAATTTGGATTGTGAATTCATTAGTGAATTTAAATGGGAAATTTGGAGTTTTCTTAAAAAGAAAACGATGGAATTTATTTCGTTGTTCGAAATGTGAATAGGATCAAAATAGAATCCATAAAGACTTTTAATTTGAATTTCGACTAGGTCAAATATTATAATATAATTTATTTAAATAAACTATATATTGAATAAATCGGGATTTAACAAGATAATTAATATTTAGCTTGAACCGATATTTTACAATCGAATATGAATGCGATAAAGAACTATAGACTTCTTAAATAAAATCAATTATGAAGCGGACATGTAAACGAGATTTGATAAATTAAATGGAATGTGAATAAGGAGTTATAAAATGACTCGATAATTGGAGTTTAAATGTGTATTAGTATTTAAATTATGAAATAAAGTTTCGATTTGGTAAAACAAGTCCAGTTTTCTTTAAAGGAATAATATTCACGTTATAAAGTGAATAACGATTTAAAAGAAAATGTTTTGTAGAATTAAAGTTGTTATAAAAGAAAATTGGTAATTTTTGGGAAGTACTTAATTCAAAAATGAATTTATAAATTTAGTTGACCTGAAATGGTAAAATATGCTGGGGTTCGTAATGTAAATTGAATATAGTTTATTCAAAAGAGAGATTATCGAATATAGTTTATTCGAAACGGAGTTTTTGAATATTGTTTATTCGAAAGTGAGATTTTCGAATATAGTTTATTCGAAAGAGAGTTATCTAATATAGTTAATTTGAAAGAGAGATTATCGAATACAGTTCATTCGAAAGGGAGTTATCGAATAGAGTTTATTTGAAAAAGAGTTATCGAATATAGTTATTCGAAAAAGAGTTCTCGAATAGGGATTATTCGAGAGAGAATTATACATTGGAATTCGATTATATCGAATGTAGGCCAGTAATATTTACTTTCCAGTTTTTAAATCAAGGTTTATTTATTTAATAAATTAATTAATTATTATTTATTTAAATTCATGAACAAAAGTTATATTTTGAAGTTAGATATTTTGAAAGTAGGGATTATAACGTTGTCATTATAACCAATGTTTTCAAAAAAGAATTGGATTCGTAAACTGAGTCTGAGAGTTGTGCAAGCAATGATTTGATAAGAAGTTAAGAAATGGAGTTAAGGAAATCTAAAACCGAGTGGAGATTAGTTAAGTTGATTGATTTCTTGAGTATCAATCCGATGTTGGTTTCGGCCTTCGGGGTTGATATTTAGGGAATTGTTCTCTTACTGGTTTACAGTTAGAGACAGATAGATATGGGAAGATATTGATATTTGAATAAGAAATGGAAATGTTTTCCAATGTTAATAACGTATATTTTCTAAATTTAGAAAATAAGAATTTATGAATATATGGAAATGAGAAATGGGGAAATGAATAAGTAATGATAAATAAAAAAGGAAAAAATATTGATTGATGATTGTTTGATAAAATTTCCATCTGGAAAGGAGATCGTTGTGTGTATGGATGTTTTCCTTTGATTGTTAAATAACCGACTATCAAAGCTTTAACCATTTTTCCATCAATAAGTAGAGTCTGGGATCAGATTTATTACATGAAAACCATTCCATATGGGCATTAGCATTGCAAATCGAATATGATGAAGATAATTGAAGACGGAGTTTATGCAAGGGTTGTTCTGGCAATCCTAGGTAGAAATTGCCTAAGATGGGTTTACAAAATAGTGCCTTCGATTTGTCCAGTCCTAGGACGAAATGTATGGAAGAATGTCTGACAGAGTATATTTAATAGATCTGTAAGTTAATCTCTTCAAACGTATTTATGTTTGGTGGCGGAGGACTTTGTTTCTCTAATGTGTATACCGGTGGTACTTTTGGAGAAATCAATTTGTGGTTTGGCGGGTATGACGATGTGACATTCAAAGTGAATAAATGTGTGATCTTTCATAGATAAGCGTGGCTTTAAGCCTCACAACAAGGAAATGGAAAAACCGAGTAGGTCGCATGGCTAAGTGGGTAGCTCCCAATTAGGGTGTATTATCACCTGATCTAGAGAAATTTCATTTACTTATTTAACCTGTTTCGATGCTGTCCCTTTCGGGAAACGGTTACTGATCCCGATCGTTGGTCATAATTCATTCAGTGCACTCAAGCGAAATGAGTGACCAATATTGTTTAGCCTGAGTTACAAGATGTTCTTGTTGAACCAGGCATATTCCTCTCTAGAGATACACTGTCGAAACGTGGTCCCATAGCTTGCCAGATGGAATCCATTACCCAATAAACGCTTGTGATTTTTGATTATAAATTATATATGTGGAACATGAGATAATAGCGTTCCACTAAATTGCTATTTATTTGATATAGACATTATTATAATATTAGAAGAGTATGGATTTTCAAAAGAATGGTTTGGGTTATCGTAAAGTAAAAATCATCCATATTTATGTATGGATCGGTCTTACGATTATTCTTTCTTTTAAAAGGATTTTAAAAGTTAAGCAAATGGTTAGAGTTTACTCACACCAGTCACATGACAGACCTAGAGTTTATTTTGCTTTTTTCCCTAAACTCTTGGGTGCCCAATTTTATACGGATAGTCAAGTAGTCAGGATTTTACAGATACACTTAAAGAGATGGAGCAGGAGGCTTCAGGATTATATAACTATTGTTATTTCCGCTATGTTGTATGTGTTGTACTTTGATAATAGAATTGTATACAGATGCTGGTTTTGTTCCAATGTTATGTCATAAAATATATTTTATTCGTTCCGTTGTGAGATTCATGTTTAGTCTGTTCTGTTATGATCTTCTTCTATTCTAATTTTCTATCTTATCTATTCCCACCTTCTAACTTCTTTCTATTAATGATCTGGATTGTTTGATGCCTGAATATTTGACATGGGTTTTATGCTGATTTTCTGGGTCGAAAATTTCGGTTCGTTACAATATACATTAGATTTTCAGATGGAACCGATGCAAATATCACTATTTGCATCTGTTGTTGTCACAACTGATGCAATTAAGGCGAAGAAACAAGCATATTTTTTACTAATGATGTTTTAAAAAATAGAAGAGTGAGCAGGTTTGAAAATGAATAAGGCAAAAAACCAAGTTTTAGTTTTATAACGTTTGCACCTACCAGCTAGAGCTTCTGGGCATTTTAGATATAAAACATGGAGAACTTCTAGTAAAATAACTTGGTGTTATCGTGTCCACGAACAAGATAATTGATAGAGAATGCACGGAATTGGTCGCTAAAATCAAAACTAAACTTCAAGGATGGAGTTTGAGGCTCCTCTCTTTTGCTGGAAGAACAGAATTAGCACACACAGTTATTCAAGCTAAAGTTAATTTTTAGCATTAAACATTTCTGCTTTGGATTGGTTAATTGGAAAAATTGGGCATGTTTGACACAGGATGAAGGATGAGTAGGCCTTAGAAACTTAAGAGATATGAAAATTGTGTTCACTATGAAACCATGTTGGAAGCTTATCACAAGTAACTGCTTGTGGACAAGATGAATGAGGCCAGGCTATGTAAGAACCAACTTCTGGCTAATGCTAGTCGACAACGATGTTTCAGCTATTTGAAAAGGTATACTAAAAGTAAGAATTCCATTGGGTGAAATCTGCAGCAAGGAATTTTCCAAGAGATGTGAAACTGATTTGTGGAAGGATCCATGAATCAAGAGTAAATCACTTACCAACAAATTCTAGTAGGATACGTACTCCGCATATGGATAGCATAAAGCTATAGGTCACCCAGTTATTCATGATAACAGCTGCCCTTGTGACTCAATTCCTTGTACCGAGAAACCTGGAAAGGAAATTTAATTTATGTCGCTATACATTGATAGACAAATTGACGTTTGGGCAGGCGACCATAGTGTGGAATTTTAAACTAAGTTTTCCTGCAAGGAAGTCTGAAGACAAAACCCAAAATTGACATGGTCTAAAGTCAACTGGGACAAAAGTAATAGGTATAGTAACTATGCTAAAATAGCTATTACAACTTATAAAGCCATGCTTGGTCGCCTCCTTACCAAAGTTCGATTGGCTAGCCTGCACTTTCTCCAAAGCTGTGATTTGTTTTCGATTTGTATCAATTCCCCATTTTTCTTCCATAACTTGTAAAATCTTTCCAGAATATCCAAATGAGCATTTTAGGGGGTTAAGGTTCATACCATACTTTTGAAAAATCTCAAACTTCTCAGCTAGATTATCCATATAATTTAGTGTTACTCGCCATTTAACCAACATATCATCTATATATACCTCCAAGATTTTACCAATTTTCGATTTGAAAATCATGTGACAAGCTGCTAATAACTTGCTTCAGCTTTCTTTAGTCCACCTGGCATCACCCAGTAAATGTATAGTCCCAAATCAGTAAAGAAACATGTATCTTCCTTATATGGCTCATGCATCATGATTTGGTTGTATCTTGAATAAGCATCCATGAACGATAATAGCTCGTATCACGTCATCCTGTCTGCGAGTTAATCAATACGGGGTAACATGAAACTTTTCCTTAGGCATATCTTGTTAAGATCAGGGGAATCCATGCAGACTCACCAATTAGCATTTTTCTTCTTTACTAACACAGGATCAGAAACCCTTCCTGAATCGTTGACCCCTTGATAAATCTAGTCTCCGTCAATTTTTCGACCTCTTCCTTCAGAATCAACCGCCCTTTCTAGACGTTGGGTTCTTCTCTTCTGCTTGATTGGGGGTGTAACAGTGGGTCTTTGTTCAATGCATGACTCTTTACTTTGGATGAGATTCCACACATGTCTGTATGACTCTACGTGAACATGTCCCGGTTAGCTTTGAGAAAGACAGTCAATTCCCTTTGCATTCTTTGACTGTGTTGAGAGCCAATATTGAGCACTAGTGTTGAGTTTTTAGATCTATTGGGACGAACACCGAAATCTCAGCTAGCACTGCCTAGTTGTTCCATGCACTCTTTTTTCCAAGGATCCATAGCCTTACAAGGATAGCTATGTTCCTCGTTGTAAAGGCTTTCCTTTAGTTGCTATATGATGTGCTCTTGAATGCGGAGGGACTCTTCCACACTTTTTCCATTTTCCTTTCCCTTTGCCTCTTTCAACTCAAAAATATAACATTATTGACCTGCATTTTAGTCTCCTTTTACCATGCCCATTTCATTTTATATAGGAAACATCATTACAAAATACCATAGTGCCTGGGAGAACTTGAAATCCACTAGAGTCAGCCTTCCCAAAAAGGCATCACAACTAGAATATTCATTAATAGTAATAAATGTTTGGATCAACAAAACACTTCTTTCTCCTTCTCCTAGTTTAATGGGTATGTCAATAGTTCCAATGGGCTATTTTTGGTGTGTCCGAGAACCCTTCGACTTTGGTTTGGCATGCAGACACATCTGTCATCGACAACTTCATTTATTAAAAGTCTTCCTGAATAGAGTATTCATCGAATCTCCACATTCAATGAGTATTCTTCTCAACGTGCCAGACCAATTCCTATTGTTATCATTATAGGATCGAGTGTTGGAGCTTCTATTCCCTTATAATATCTTGCTTTGAAGACGACATCGTCGTTGAACATTCGTGACTACTTAGTCGGACTTCCATCTTCCATAGCTAATTGACTTACAATCTTTAAACCGTGCTTCAGAGCACTTGAATACATCTCCATTCTACCCCAACTTCTATGTGCTAGATGTGGTCCACAAGCTATAATGTTAATAAGTTTTTTCCATAGTTTTGTTCGCTAGCTCTATTACTTAGTCCTGGTTGATTTGATGGAGAACCTTTCCTTCTGTCGTTGGCAATTGATTTACAGCCTGTAGTTTCTAACATATTGCTGTAACTTGTTCTGCTAGATGGTCTTTTCTATCAAGTTCTTGAAGGGGCGACATTCATTAATATTATATCTTGGAGCGTTATGAAAGTGGTAGAACCTTCTCGACTACTTTAGATTTTCCTTCACCTTTATAGAAGTTGTTTTCCGGGAACATTCTTCGTCCTTATAGCCAAAAAGATATTATCTGGAGTATCATTTAAGGGGGGTGAAGTATTTTGGCCAGGAGTACAGGCGACGTTTACGGTCTTTCCCTCCGTTTCCATTGTTCTTGTTTCCCCTTTTCCAATTTTTGGTTTTCTTCCCATCTTTGTGGACGTCATCATCCTTCTAGGGGTTAGCCTTGTCTTGATTCTAAACACTACCAACCATGCTACTTATAGTAGAAGTAGTATCCTCGATCCTACTGAACTCATCAGCCTTTTTATAGAATTATTCCAATTAGTTGGTTTATTTCATCTCAGTCCACCTTTAAAATATTGTCTCTTTATCGACAACGCATACCAAAGCCATTAACACCATCTTGGTGTCGTGACTGCCAACTTCCATCATCGTGGTGTCACTGCAACAAAAATTGCCTTTTATAACGGCATATAGCCGCAATTAATCAGTACTATAGTGGTTCGATAAGCGCTGTATATCGACATGTTATAAAAGCTACTAAATATTTATAACACATAAAAAACCGCTATAAAAGGGCATTGTTTTATAGCACAAATTTACCACTATGTTACTTAAAGATAATAGCTCATCCTTGCCGCTATTAAACATCTAAATCTCAATGAAAGTGGGAATCTTTATAACATAGTATTACTGCTATAACATATTTATTCGATAGCAGCTACATGACGCTATTAAAATTCATATGTACAATAACATCTCTTTACTGCTATTCTTTGATAGTAAACCTACATTACATTACAGTTTTATATCGCTTATGTCATATAGTTATAACACTTTTCAAGGGCTATGCCTTATGTCATACAGTCATAACACTTTTCAAGAGCATGTCTGTATATTACATTTTAATAATAGTAATCGAAATGAATTTTCATAACAATATAAAAAGCAATGTATGAACCAAAAAATGTAAAAATCAGCAAATAAAATGCATATTCATCATAACAAAATAAAGTATCATTAAAATGGCAATATAATATGGTATTACATATAAAATTACATGCACTAAAAAAACAAATGTTGTTTTCAAATCATCCGATTCAATTAATTGTATTCAAAGAAATTACTGGTCTTGAAAATTTTTAAAACTGTCCAAAATGATTCACCTATAGAATCGGAGGCACGTTGGACATTAGGTGAGTCATGTAAAGCATTTTAGTCTGTCGTTTAATCTCAATAGAAGATTCAGATAGCTTCCTCTTAAGAATAACTCCTGTTGATAGCTTTCTTCCTTTATATCATACCAGTATGTGGATTGAACGGTGATACACTTTGTAGGCATTACAAAGATTCCTTCACGGTGTGTAAGAAGTTATTCCAAGTTTTGCAATGTATCATCACCCTTTTTGGCCTTTGGTTTTCTAGTTTCCTCCATTTTCTCTTCATAGGAGTTGTTCTATCTCCTGCAACTTCAGTAACTTGTGCAGCAAAGCCTCCCTTTATCAACCCGAAAAAAGTGGTTAATATTATAGCTCCATCAGCGCTAGGAGCAACTTCAGGGTAAAAGCCAAATTCAAAGTCACCATAAAAATATAATCAACTCAAAAAAAAAAAAAAAAAAGACTATCGCATGCACAAATGACATGTTCAAAGATTTATACTCTTGTCAGTTTACTGCAACTTTCAAGCAAGGATGACCTCATGTAATATCAGATATATATTATGAAAATCAAAGACCAAATAAGGCTCACACAGATGGTCTAAAAAAGACCTAATATCTCAACAAATAAATAGATACACTCAAGTATGCCAGCTATTATCAGGAATGTCAATGCATATTGATAAAAAAGTGTCAAGCATATCTCCTATAAATCATTTATCATTAGCGGATCTCAACAAAATTTGTTAACTTAGGACCTCAATTGACCACCAAAAGGTAAACCTCATATTATTATTATTTTTGATTTTTCAGGTGAAACATAATATTGAGTCTGTAATTTGCCCGTTCTTAAGGAAAAATGTAATGGATCCTTGTAGTTTGAAGCAACTGGCTAGGAGGACACAACAGTCAAGAACAACTTGCCAGTAACAGGCAAATTCTTGCTACATATCTACCGTAGAATTTAGATTCTATATATAGCTTCTTGAAATGATAGGTCAGTAACAAAGCCAATTGTAATGTTACAAACATTTCAATAACTTGCAATATCAGAGTAAATGGAAAAAGCCAAGAAAATACTTCATAGGAATATGAAAATAAAATATAGAGATTCCTGATTGCGTGTATATCCTGTAGGACTTTAAAGTGGAGGCCAACAAAGGAAGAATGATCCATCTAGGTGATATTTTATTCCATTACCTACTAAAAATAGCTGTAGTGATGAGGTAGTTATCTAAAGGGGTTGTCAAACACATGTTTACAGATGCACATTGATCATTGTTAAGCATGATAGATAAATTTCAAATTCAACAAAATTTAGTCTGACTCAACTATAACCAATGCCCGAAATAGTGAAAGAGAATGACTACAGTTGCAATTTAAACATCAAGTACATACATATATGTTGGCACTACATATAATAGCAAAAAAACTGAAGAAAATATGGTACATAGAAAGTGGTCAGGTTTTATAAATTTAGAAACTAGTGGATCAAATAACGATCATCATAATGGTGGATTTGAACAAAAAGTTGGATAAATTATGCATTACCTTAATTTATATAGTATATAAGTAAACAAGCATGCAATTGGAAACATAAGAATTAAATAATACGGAAAACCACAATAAGTCATGATTTTATACAACAAAAAATGGTGTAGTTTAATTTTTTGAGAATAGTTACCCTTTAAATGTAACTTCTCACGGTTATATAAACTGAAATTGTCCCTCAATTTACTTGACATAGATCGAAGAAAATTTGGCAGTGTCTACTTGAATGGTTATGGACATGGATACTACTTATCATTTTTATTTATCCTACTAAAACTTCAGACCCGTTTAAGGCACTGAGCAACAACACTGAATTTAAAGACTGTAACAACAATAAAAGCATACTTAAAATATACCCATTGACAGTGAAACAAAAGGAAAAAATCATATGGAGGATGAAACACAAAAGATCAATGATCATACAATAATTGGACAATTTATATATAACTCACCCAAGTGTGCGATTGAATGGTCTTGCGCTCCCTTGACCACCTTGAACATCTCCATCCCACCAAATATGGGTCTATGATGATGAGAAACCATTTGATATGTCATGTGTTAAAAGTTATTCAATAGCAAGAAAAGAACAAGCACATAATTTAAATCTGATATGGAAAAAAACTGAACCATTGGTCCAAGATAAATTATGTACAGATGGTGTATAAATGGTGTTTGTCGCAAATATACATGAAGATGCAATAAAAATATTATTGTGTTCTGGTTGAAAGTTCATGTACATGCACTCTAACTTTCTTACCACATGATTATTCGAAAAGACTATTGATCATTTGTATGCGGTTAGTGCATTTTCAAGAAAAAAAAGTCAAGAAATACAAAATAAGGTAAAGTTATTAAATGTCGGCCAAAATGATATCAAAATTACCCCTATTCTTCTTACTCCTTTGTTCGTTTCTATCCAATTTGGCTCAGCAAGGTGTGGTTCAGGATAATGAATTTCTTTTCTTTTCAGTTACAAATATTGAGTACTTACTAATTTAAAAAACGAAAAGTAAACATACGAACCACAAAAATTCTTATTCATTAATAAAAACTAAAAATGGAGCAAGAAATAGCAGTAACTGGATTATGTGCATAAGAAAACGGGATATGAGAGCGCTGACAATGATGTATGAATGATTAAAAATAATAATGAAGCACGTTGTAAATATGTTACATTTTTACATAATCATGTCTAGCAATAAACAATTGTGCTAGTCCATTCTAAGCAGCATTGTGTTTTGCTATTAGAGCAACAAATGGTTTTGAGCTGCGCTAACTACAAGTAGTCTGCATTGAATGTATTACAACTTATGACAGTATGCTATTTAGTATGGACACCATTCAATTATTATGTTGATTATACAAACACATGTTTGCAATTCAGTCAAAATTGAGAAGTTGATAAAACTTTACATTACAGTTTATAAGAGTGTACTAATTTCTTTTAAGAAAATCCTTTGAAAATTAAATCAGTGAATAAATACAATATTCCCATGAAGTCCAATCTTTGTGAATTCGGAAGCAACTACAATCTAACTAGTGAAACTGTACATGTTGCATTGTGGGCCATGTAAAAATTCTGAAAAAATGGGTACATAATAAAGCTAAATACTTTAAATTAAGCATGGATAAAATTGTAATAATATTTAGTTCAAAGAAAAAACTAAACTTAGATATCTTTAAAGTCCACTAATTCTAATCGTCGTTTAAGGGAAAACTTAAGAAAATTTGATATTTAGGAAGTTCAACCTGTAATATCTATAATACGTGACAATGGATAGAAACTCGGCTTAATTTGCATGTATAACATTTGTTTCTACTGTTATATAAATGCATATATATTCATAAAAGTACTTGGAATCATATGCCCATTTATTGTTCGTCAATCTGTAGTCACGTTACTAGGTGCGACATATCTGTGTAAAGGTGAATATTAAAAAATATCTTTATTTATATCCTAAGAAATCGAATTTTAATTATCAGGTTTGTTGATGAAGGTGGAGATAATTTGTACAAATGTAAAATGACTTGTACAAAAGTATTGTATATGAAACAAAGTGTTAATTATAGTGGCACTGTTAAGAACATAAGCATTATTAAGGAGGAAAACACGTGTACTACTAAAAATAGCTTAAAGTCATTCATAGAAAGATGAATTAGTGTAAAACACGTGTACTTCCAAAATAGCTAAAATTTATTCGTAGAAAGATGAACTAGAGGTTACCATGTAATCTCGTGAAAATATATTTTTATTTTATTAAAAAGTATCGATTTCGATAATAAGATAGACTGACATTATTGTTTTCTTGATAACTCATTTTGTGTGTAGCATGCCACTTGTTAAACTAAAAAGAAATGCAGTTAGCGATAGAAGTATAAAACTATGTATAAAATTTGTAAAATCTATTTCTCTACTCAGAAGTACATGAACTGGTAATGAAGGAGGCAATGTAAGAAGGTGAATGTGTAAAATAAATTAGTTTAGTAACACTAGAAAGATTTTGAAAATGCAAACAAAATGAATTCAAGTTGAACCTGCATTTAAACTAGCTAAGATATTACTCAATTGTGTAATATGATATCCATATCCATTTCATAAAAAATCCTACAAGCTAAGAAAAATGTTTAAATTAAACCTGCTTTCAATAATAATTTAAAAAATGTAGTACCCTTCAATTTAATTTATGGCGATATTGTTAGTAGTATAGAACATGCTACAATTCTTTTTAAACTTATCAAAAAAATAAATATTTCATTTAGAAGCTCGCAAATAAGAACAATGACCTTTTTCTTCCTAACTGAACCAAAATAAAAGGTACATATCATATATAGCATACTCAAACACTCAACCATCTTTATTTCATTGCTAGATCATTGACTCCTTCATACCTACAGCTTAGCACCAGGTTTTAAAATGGCCAGCCTTAGTTTAAAACACGTGTAATTAGTGCGATGTTTTTTAATATAAAAAACCTGCATGGTATTTTAACCATGAAATAATTTGGAGCAACATAAAATAGACACTTGAAATGCCTAATGTCAAAATAAATATAAAAAATTTGAAAAACAATCACAATAATTATATATGCTAGCGTATGCTACTCGTTAGTTCCTCTAAGCCTGCATATATCAAATATTGTATATTATATAGTACACCTAAGAAGGAAAATTAGCCAAGTATCTCGGGCCATGTCAGTAAATTAAATCAGTTTTTTCAATTGTGATTGTTGAATCCCCATGTATAAGCCTTGGCACAACGAAACCTCATTTATTACAAAAAATTATGAGCATTTCGTATAAGATGATAATGAATGAACATTGCATAAACAAAACAGAGCATAGATGCAGAAAATCACACCCCTTCAAAAATCTGTTGATCTCCACTACTGGAGATGCTAACTTGATCAACCACATTAGGGACATAAGTCCTAGCAGCATCAATATCCTTCATAATACACTTTGGTAGAGCAACATGTATTTCTCCAAACAGCTTTGAATCCTTTATATGTCGGCATAATAATAAGATAATACATATAAAGTATAACCTAAAAAAGAGACACTAAAATGCACATATTCGTTTTCTTGCCACATAATATAAGATGTCTAAACGATAATGTGCACCATATTTATAAGCACCTAAAACTCTCTTATACTTTGAATCCATATTTTGATTTCCGCTGAACATGACACATCCAAGTCAGAAACAAATAAACCGATACTATTGACATGAATGAAAATTGCAGTCCTGTAACACCCCTAAGTGTCACATCGTGGAAGCCTGTGTAAAGTGGGTACTTATATAGTAGATCCCATCTCTTACTAATGCCGAGGTCTTTTGAGGAACAAAACCCCACACCTATATGGTGGCTAAGTTGGGGACAATATCTTGCGTGAACAGAGGTGCAGCTGTTACAGTGGTATCAGAGCTAATACTCAGCCGGAATTGTGGCTCATGTGCAGACCACAACGCCTGGGTGAGATGTTTGTGAGCCAACGGGGATGTTGGGCTCTGTAGGAGGGGAGAATGTAACACCCATATGTCCCACATTGTGGAAGCCTGTGTGAAGTGGGTACTTATATAGTAGATCCCATCTCTTACTAACGCCGAGGACTTTTGAGGAATAAAACTTCACACCAATACGGTAGCTAAGTTGGGGATAATATCTTACGTGAACGGAGGTGCGGGCTGTTACAAGTCCTCACACGATCATTTAATTTATTCTTTGTGCATCCATAAGCAAATATATGTATACATAGATATATGGATAAACACAAAAGGATATGTATATTATTTTGATTATATGCACTTTTATCGTATAAACCAAGAATTGTGCGCTCAAAAGAAATATAACACACCTTTTCATTTTCTTTAGTGTGGCAAAGAGTAAACATAGCTTGACCTGCATATTAATCATCACAAACTCCAACTCTACAAACATAATAAGGGTTAGCTCTTACAGAGGCGACTGAATATGCATTTACACTATAATCAACACACTCAGGTATCCCTTACAGTCCGAACAAGTAATCTGGAGGCACATTCTACACAAAAGAAGATATTTCAGACTCCACATTAAAAAAGAGAAAAAATGCATAGGTGAGTGAGATTGTTTTAGGAACTAAAAAATTGTGTCACAAGTTCCATCAGGGTTGGATAATATTATGGTAAAGGGTCGAACATCGGGTTCAATAAAGTTCGCATCGAAATTTGTACGCCTTTCAAATTTCCCCAAGTAGTCAATGTCGATTTCTACCACTTCTAAAATCAATGCGAAGCGAGGAATTTTGGCATTTTTTTTCTTAAATTCTATGTTGTGGTTTTGGTCTTGCGTATGATGTCAGTACTCCTGCCACATCAGTTCATGCAGTCGATGCTTTAGGCATACATGCCTTTTCCTTTTATAACTAGTGTGAACCCGTGCTTCGCACACGGGTATAGAAAAAATATTATATTGTCATAAGAATGTTTTATTTACAGAAAGTAATGTGAGATATGCATAATTATAATATAAATAAAACATAAGTACTTTGAGTGCAATAGGACTGATGAAAAGCTTGAAAGGGTATATGGTGTACATGTCAATAGTTAGAAAAAACACCAAATGCACTATGGTGAATTCGCAATTTGGGTCCCATAAAATAGAAAGGCATATCATGAAATAATGTTTCCACTACATGCTATATTGTTCATTAAAAAAAATCCTATAAGTAGCACACAAAAATGTGATATATATATGGTTGTGTTAACCTTAATTTTAGAATGCTTTCAAAACATAGAGAAGAAGAAGAGCTCATGATACATTCGAAATATACGATTAAATAGTGACAAAGAGCTGGGTTTACAGAACTAAAATATAGGTAAATATATTTACCGTTGTTGTTACAACAAATATATAGACTTTACCCATAACTGTCTAGCTTTATGATGGAAGCAGTGATAATAAAAGATTAACATGATATATACCTACATAGTTCTTCCAAGTTTATAGTTGAAATAGCCAAATATATTTCGTAATATATAACTGATTCATGAAGTTGCAGTTGTAAAACTACATGATATATAATTATCCACCTACCTAAAATTTGCAAATTATCCACCCAAGTATTCTTTAGTTTTATTTCTGTTCTTAGCTCCTTATATTTGTTATATTGACTAAAGAGTTTAGTTCAACAATTATTTACTTGTAAAGCCCTTACCTTATCTTCTACTTCACTATATTCGGCTGCTATTTTAACGCTAACACTAATACTTCACATCTTATCTTCTTTTAATTATTTAAGATGTAATAACTTTTCTTAAAAGTGTAAGCCTGAGAATCTATTCTTGCCATCAGTTCACAAATTTAATTTACGGTGCTTCTAAATATACCATTATGCACCTATAAAAATAAACGTAGATTTATTTGTAATTTACGTTGTTTCCAAATTTAATATTGAAAACTCAACAATATTAGTTCATTTATAATCCAGTTTTATTACCTTGATATAATTAACTAACCGAAAACTATCATAACTTGCTTTAAAATTCTCATAAAAGTGATTTAAAGCTACATGAAAGTTCAGTTTTTAAACGCAGTAAAAAAAAACAATTACCTTTATTGAAGAAATTTACAAATAAAATGTTTCTAAACCATATATAAACCTTCAAGTAATGGCTCAATATGCATTTATTGTATTATTTTTTTAGAGTAAAAAAGTAACTGAATTAGAAGATAAATTTCAAATTTGGTGAATTTGGTATTTAAACTATGTTAAATGCTTTTAGAAATAAAGACTTAAATTAATTTATCAAAAAGTCATATAACATGGCTGAAAAGGAAAAAAGATTCAATTGAAAATCAACTACATATCTACACTTGAAACCAAGTGCATTCAAATATGCATTCAATGATGATACATCTTTGTCAGTTGAACACATACCATGTAATCCTTTAGAATATATACAGGCAAAAATTCATATATGGGTTTTCTTAAAAGTCAATTCTAGTTTTTGATTTGATCATAGCCCGATGGTTGACTGGAAGAATAAAGAATATAACGTGGCTGACAACGCACTCTGTAACTAATACATGAAATGCTAATTATGTCGGATTTAGTGTTATTATCCATATCCGAATTGTATGATTTTGTATGCTTTTATAGTCAATGTGATTGAAAAAAATTATGTCAAACCAAAATTTCAATTTATATTTTTTGAATAATCGACCATTAATAGAGGTGACAATTATCAGAGTTATATTGAATTCAAATTGTTCGTTCTATTCTATGGATCAATGTTAAGTTGACATTAAGGTAGTTTTTCCAAAGACCGTTGGTTGATCATCTACTTTAGCAAATTCTAGATCTATCGACTAAAAATCATTTGTAGATCAAGTCATAACGGGCGGCAGAAGTGTACCAAGCCTCTGCTATTTCATAGAACACCTCATGACAAGTTTGTACAGAGTAAGAATGAAATGTCAAACATTCCAGTTAAATATAAACACAAATAATATAAGGGTGTATTACCAATGAGCACGTTAATTTTTCAGCTTGCGTAAATAAAATATTCACATAGACTTGCCATCAAAAAAATTTAGACGGTATTAATTAATTTTGTATAATTATTTTAGAAAGCAGTACTAGGTAATGATTGAACTACAATTCACGATACAATTAGGTGAAGGCTTTTTTGAAATAATGATGAGCAGTAAGCCAAAAAGAAAGCACTTTAAGTAACATATATGTTGAAAAAGATATGCAAATTGCAAAGAAAAATGTGTAAAATAACAAAGAACATTCGTAAATACCCTTTTTTTAGAGTGAACTGTATGGTAACTAACGAAGCTACATATTTTTTTTTTCCTTTTTGTTTCGTTGTCATACTTGGTTTTTTTATTGACCAGGGAAAGACTAAACAAAACAGACTTAGACGATGATAGTTTTAAACTTATGCAGAACTGGTAAAATTGAATATCAAAGAATTTAGAAAAGAATGTACATCTCCAGGTCTTACTTTTTTTTAATATACCATCATAAAGGTATTGGTAAAATGAACTATTTCTATTCAAGCGGCAAGGAAAATGCAAGTGATATCTAGTTAGAATATAAGACTATCGCAGTTTTTATCTTCTATGAAAGAAATAAGATAATTATCAATGATGATCATATTACACATTTATAATACAATGTATTAGTCCAACCTCTGTAAAAATGGTAACAATACATACATTATACAAAAAAGAAAAAAATCTCGCCCACTCTTCACCAAAGGTATCTTCTCATGATTTTCCCAACAGCAAACTGAAATAAATCAGCACCCTAAAAAAGGAGCCCCATCCTCGTCATCCAAAGGCAGTCCTACTTAGACAACTGCATAATCCCATGCTGCTTCAAACTATTCGCCTACTCAACTATGTATCCATCATCTTTTGAACCTTGGGAGAACACAATATTTTCTATTTTAGTATGGATAAAAAGGAATAAAACAGCATAAGATTTCTCCATTATAAGCATTAGTTTGATCTTCGGCTAGTTAAACCAATCAAAACATTAAAATAGGTGCACCAGGACCTAGTGGGAATGAAGATTTTGACATTTCTCATTGACTGCAATCATCAATATTTTATTAAGCATGTACATAAACACACATATTTCACAAAGAATTATACCAAGGAGAACTCCAAAGCGATTTTGAATGAGAGAAAAGCCAGTCTGGGTTAAAGATGAAATATACTTTCTAAGCTTACAAATGTAAATTAAAATAGGAGAGAGAAAATAATACCGATTTTGATTTTGATTTTTATCGTAAAGAAAAATGTTTTAATTTAACAAATGACTTTGGACCAAAATTGCATTTTCAGTATTGAAAGAAAAACAGTGGAAAACAATATGATTTGGTACCGATTTTGGTCTATTAATAAATGTAAATTTAAAAATCATCTCACATGGCAACATGAGAAAAATATCTAAAAACCAGAAAAAAAAGATGCAAGCAAGGCGATATTTGATTCCAAAAACTATTTGTTTAACTTTAATTGGAGTAATTGTTTGTATTATATGAAATGTGGTTGATATTTATTATTTTATTAAGATAGTAAACACTTAAGCATATTTGCTACTCAAAAGGATGTTGATTGTCATATTACCCAGTTTTTAGTGTTAGTATTGAAACAATATCATAGTGAACAGATGTTCTATTTATCTTTTAAGAAGTGCTAATTTCATGTGGATAGATCGAATACGATATCCATCCACCACATGCAAATATACATATTCATTATTTAATATTCAAAATAAATTTTTGGCAAATGCTAACATATCACAATAGCAATCAGCATTATTCATTACCGGCCTTGGCATCAAACAGAAAAGTTGCTTTGGATTAAAAAAAATCATTTAAAATGCATGGGTTTTAGGGGGATAAGCAGAAAAAGTAGACAAAGCATACTCATTACTCCATCTCAAGTGCATCTTCAGCTTCTTCTCTGCTACTATACTTACAAATGTGGGCTTTACATAAAAAAGAATAGATATTTAACTGAAACAACCAATTTAACAATAAATAATACACACATTTTATTTGGTAGAAAATTGGAACAATCTGAATTAAAAAAAATATAATGGGAAAGAAATGAGATGTGATTCCATCTTCCATTAACTATTTTCTATCCATGTGAGTACCATTTAAAATATAGATCATCCATTGAAATTGTGTGTACATGCACCACTATGACGTAGACTTCTATTCTAATCGATTGCACCAAATAACATCAATAATTTTAAAAAATTACACTCCGACGTAAGGAGAAGAAATGGAACTGTTAGGGAACATTGAGTAACTGAAATGAATACCTGAAAGGCAGATGATGAAACATAGCAGTAACTGAAACGAATGCCTGAAAGGCATAATATGAAACATAGCAGTAACACGACAGTGTCAACGTTATAAAAAAAGAGTAGGTTTGACCATACAATGAAGGTACTACATTGTAACTGAAACAAATTTAATAATTCAACAAAGATTTTTCAAAAAAAAATCTGTTTGTCCATACAAGGAGGACAATACAGTATATCAAAATCAAATAGCATAATTTTAATTTGGAAAATGCAAATTAGTATATTGAAAATTACCAGATATGCAATGAGCAAAAAGATGGAAAAGGAAGTGCTTTGCACATGCACTGATGTTTAGTCTATCTCCATTCTCAAATGGTATTTCATCGGTAAGGTATTTAAAGAATATTTAAAGAAAAAAGAGAAGGTAACAACTCCTTATTTCATATGATAGCTAAATTGGTTCAAACAATGTCAATATTAAATAATGTTTATTAGTTTAACAGTAGGTTTGCAATTTAATTTGCTTATAGGATGGTTTAAATGCTAAATATGTGGTCGAATCTCTATGACAAAGGATTGGAGCGAAAAATTAATATGAAAGAGGAAAAATTTTAGACTCATATTGTGCTATAAGAAATAATATTCAATGCTCCAATCTATGTGCATCCAAAAAATGTAATAGCTGCATTAATTAGAACCTGGTAGATTATGTGGAGTGAATGTGGTAAGTGCTTTTAAAACTGTTCATTTTCATCTATAATTGGATGAATGGGAAATAGTTTGTGCTTAAATGAAAAGTAATAGGCCATGTTAGAAAAAATCATATAATCGCAAGTCATTATTTTCCAAGTTCTAATGTTTATGTGAGTAATATTTATAAGGTACATAAGGTTTCCTTCTTGATCTTCTACTTCCCTAGCTGGTAACTTTAACACTTAAAAGCTAAGAATTTGAATTTTGACCATTCATGGCAGTAACATTTTGATTAGATAAACCATCATAGAAGCACCTTTACACTTAAAATTTTAATGATATAAAAGCCGCATTTAAAGTCAAACAAAAATTAATGAGAAAAATTGAAAATTTGACCATAGTGGATGTGAATGTGATAATTGAAAATTGGCATAAAATATCAAATAATACATAAAAATTCAAGGTTGAATGCATTATAAATAAATATTAGAATTCAATCCGTTATAGATTGTACACTTTGTTGACTTCCATTTAAAACTTGTTCAACACATTAATGATGGGATTAGGACGTAACTTTGGATGAAGAGCTAAAATATTTTTTGAATCAAATGATTTAATAGAGGCTAATGAAAGAACATGAATAAGTGAATGGATGAAGCAACAAAAAGACTAATGCAAATATCAATATGGGAAAACCTGAACCAAGTAATTAGCTGACAAATTCAAGAAATAATTACAAAAAATTCGAGTAAAAGAGATTAAAGGATTTAGGAGTATAGTATGTATATATAGTGTTGTCCAAACCATCCCTGTGGCCAGTGCTAACTCAAGCAAAGATGATTTGAATTAATGAATTTACCAACGTGTGCACCTTTATTCGATGTCAAGTACTTCCGAAAATGGTTTTGAGAGAAAGTAACCAAGGATGCATCCATAGAGAAATGGATTACAAAATAAATTTGATTTGCTAGGTTTTTACCCTACCTTTACATAAATAGTTTTCCTTTCTCGAGCTCTCATTATTTTAAGTACTGTAATCATTAAGGGTGAAATCCAAATCATCTAAATAGGCATTCATTAAAAGTGAAGTTGTTCTTTCAAAATTTCATGTGTTTTACCAATTCCAACTGTAAATTCCTTATTCAGCCTTAGTTTCTTACATTTCTAAAGATTGATGTTCCCATATCAACAAAACTTGAATTTTGATCACCATCTCCTAAAGAGTGAACACAAAGAAAAACTGAGTGCCTATTAAGAGCTTAACATTTTACCTGAACCTGTTACTCGGTAAAGAAATAGCCCTAAATCATCCATACCACAACCGAAATAAGAGACATAAATCAAGATAATACCATACTCCTAACCCAAGGCACAACTCTAATTATATCGTCTCGTATACAGGGTCATCGAGCCTACCATGCTTGATTTGGTATCTATGGGGAAATGAAAATATCTTCGAGCGATAATACGTTCGTAGATCTAGATTTAAATGATGTGGAATTGGATGGAGCCATAGGGATTCTTTATCCGATGTCCTCCAAACGCCGAGTCAGTTGTCCATTGTCGTGGATTCGGGTTCCTCTGAAATTTGGTTGTTGGATAAGAATCGGGTTACCGTTTGGCGGAAATGAATGTAAGCTAGGATAAGGAAAAGGAAAGAGAGAACGATTTTGAAACAATCGTAGGTACGGACTCTAGGGAAAAAGACGATTGGGGTCTTTTTTATTGCGAAGAGAAAGTGATGTTTATACACGTGGCAGAAATATATTCAATTTCGTGAGAGAGGTTGAGAGGAAAGGAAACAAAACTCAGCTTTAATAGTATAGTATAGATGCTTTATGTTGCGGAAACTAAGGTAATGTTGTAATATGCATGTTTCATTTCCATAAGATGCACATGCTCCATCCCAAACAATTGCACAATTTGCTACATTAGATTCATAATTCGTGCATAACTTGCAAGTGAAAACTCAAGCTCACAAGCATTTCCCTCTTTATCTTCATGCACAACATGTGCCAACTCAAATTTATCGTAGGCATGAATAAGCAAATCAATAAAGTTGAATCTCTTGCATCCTAATATTTGATTTGTAACCAAGGTTGTCTCATTCCAAAGTTGACCTATAAATATGGTATAATTGGTAAATGAACTGATTGCTGTTGAATATTAGAATACATATTTTCTTAAACAAACTAAAGTTACCTTACCATGTTCATGTTTTATGCAGTGCATACAAAGCACTCTATATCCTTAACTGGATCTATCACTACTTTACTAAGCCGCACTACATGCACTGGATAAGTAAGAATTAAAATTCTTCAAATATCATAACATCATGCAAAACTAGAACAATCATTTGCATTTCTATCATTGTGTAATAGTAATTTCCTTTCTTTTTCTAGTATTATTACAGCATGGATATCTAGAATGGCAGAAACACTACTCTACGCCGATTTCTTTTATTACTACATAAATAAGTATGTGTCGAAATCTAGAATAATAAACATGAAAATGCACTGCATTCTATTTTTATACTGATACTAGTGTATTTTATGTAAAAAATGCAAAACGTGAAGAATAATGTGAAGCTGCAGTTACATGGCTGACTTGCACGGTTTATCTTGAGAGCAGCATCAATATTTCCCACCCTTGTAAACATGTGGCTTGTATGAAGTTTTATAGCATGATTTTTAGACTGGACACTGCTATCCAGATTCTAAGTTGCATATTTCCATAACACTAATAATCTCTCAAAATCACCTAAACATCCCTTAGAAATTTTCTCTCAAAACTCAAATTCAAACCAGCGGGACCACTGGTTCAAAATCTATAAACGCTACAAGCATCTTTTTTTAGCAATCACAGAATATACATGAAGATATCTAACAAACATAGCAATTAAGATATAGAATAAGAAGTGATAGTTAACATACTAACTGGTAGGAACATTGGTATTAGTTGATCTAAGCTTTTCTACTGCTGAATCAGAAAATGCTTTTAGTACGTGCACTAATGCAAACCCCATAAACCAAAATTCATGCTCATCTATAGTCATCAACTTTAAGTATTTCTCCTCAACAGTCACAGATACTATATTCACGTTTGCAACTTTGGCCAATGTGACTGTCCCTTATAGTGGATCCAAGATTCTTGACCAGAAGGGCAGTGAAAGAAAAAGGGCGGTCGCTACAGAAGGTAAGAGCCATGTTTGAGAGGTAAAGAGTGTTGGATCCAGATTAACTGTGACACCCCACATCCATTAATTCACTCATTAAGAGAATGCATTAAGTTTCATGAATCATTATAGGCAAACGAAAACAGAAACATTACAAGATAGATTTAAAATAACAGCGGAATTTAAAACTTCTGTTAAGCAGAAAACATTGTGGTTCAAAACATAATTACATCACAAGTCTGAAAAGCATAAACCCAAGTATATCTACTTAAAAATTTTGTCTTCTAATCAAATCATCAAAGTACAATAATAAAAGAAGCATATTCCCCAAAACATACCATAATAGAGAATATGAAATCAAGCAGTACATCTAAACAACTCCAAACAGGATGAATGCATAATCCTGATCAAATTTGAGTATTCCCAACCTAAGAATCTAGGGTGGGGAGGGGGAGGGGGCAACGGAAGTGAAAGAAGAGGAAACAAAATAGGTCAGACATAAGTCTGGCGAGTCCAGTTGCTTTTAGCATATAAATAAGTAAAAGTGTCGTGACAGGTATATAAACCGGAGAGATAGATAACAAAACAATAAGGCGGGTATGACAAGGTAAACATGATAGAATATGTTGCGCTTCACTAGTACTTTCTCTTCACCAATACTAGAGTCGTATGAACAAGATGATCCCCAACAAGTATAAGATGGTAGACTTTGGCGTACTTTTGGTGAGAGGTTTAATTCCATACAATAACAGACAGCCCAACTAAACATACTGGAGTTATCCCTAAGGATAATAACGAGCTCCTATACCTACCAGAGTCTAGGCATACCCTAATTACTACCCCAGTCGATTAGTTCCCTACTCCGTAGATACCCTGTGTTGGCCCCACAACAGAATATATCACTTCCTCAAGTGGCAACCCTTTATTTTCAGGATGTGCACAACCATATCTACCGATGTCACGGCGTCTTAGCCTCCTCTGTGGGACCCATGCATGCACATGACCCCGTCGGAATGTGCCGTCCACACCGTCTCCGACTTGTGGATCTCTTACAATCAGCCCGGTAAGTGTGCCCTGACTCCGATCTAGTTCGGAGTACTCATTTGATACCTATATATGGGTTACTAACTGAAATGGGTCCCACAAAAGATGATATAAGCTTCCCCTTATGCTTGCATCCCCACTACTAGGTTTTCCATAGGTTATGCCATACCAGAGAAAAAAGATTGCATAACCCCACAGGTTAAGTTTGTGGACCTAAATATTAATATTACACACCACCTCTAGATATACTTAACCCTCCCACTATTTCAAGCAAGTTTACTTAACCCTTACTTAAGTTAATATGTTCATGTAAACCCTATGGATTCAACCAGTTAAGTATTTAAGTTCATTGCCATTCATTCATTTATGGTTATAATGTGTTAGACCTCCCACATTAAGCCTACAACTCGTGGATGCTGGATATGCCTGGCAGGTTCGGGCAAACTTCTTCCACAAATCGGACTTAACCTCGTGTCTTAGCACGTTACTCGTTTATGCACTTAGACCCCTCACATTAGATTCACCACTTGTGGTTGCTAGATATGCCAGGCGGGTCCGGGCAGACTTCTACCACAAGTGTAATCTAACCTCGTGTCTAAGCGTGATTCAGTTTCTAATTACTGTAATTCTAGGAATTTTCCTTCTTTAAAAATTATCCCTATTCCATTATAGGTTCTCACGTCCCTTTTCCATGACATGTTTATTATGTGCCATATGCCCAAATTTAAGATCTAAATCACAATTTGATTTATGACCCAAATCCGTATTCATGTATTTCATTCAATTTATGCCCAAATTTCCCAATACAAGTTATGCCCCAATTTTAACATTTTCCACTCATTCCCAATTTCACGCGTTCGCATATTTCAGCAATATGCCTAGGCTAAAAGTTAGCCTGACTATAAAATAAAAAGGGAAAAGCAGAAGGGAAGAGAACAGAAATAATCATAATAACAAGATTGACATATGACGCAAAAATAGGCATAGCAACTAATAAGCATATAGTGACAAAATTGGGCATAGTGATAAGATATGCATATAGGAACAAATCTTATGAACATGTGATGATAGAACTGATTAGGCAGTGTCATGATCATAAACAGGCATGATGAGATCTAATCAGTGAATTAGATATTAAAACAATGGCAGATCTGACATGATAAATAGGCATAGGCTTAGGTCCAATTCATCGTCATGTCAAAACAACATAGATACACAAGTTATAACAGATCGGATATGATTCAATTAGTCACAGACTTAGATCCAATTTATAAACATGTTAAGATTATCTTTTAAGTATTCATATCTAAAAATAATGTAGACTTTCTATGATTGGATCTAAGAAATAGAAGAGTAATTGCAGATGTTGAAACACATATCTCTAAACTTGAATGGCTTGATTGTTGAAGAAGAAAAGATTGATTTAATTTGGGCAGAGGAAGCATCTAGTTCTCCATTGTTTTCGGTGTGTGAAAACAAGAGAAACGGGGTCTTATTTATAGCCATCAGCTAACGAATCTTGCACAGAAATCAGTCTACTATGAAACTAGAAATCTGACCAGATCTCCGTGGTGGTCGACCCTCGCTCGACACCCCCTTGATGGGGTCGACCCACGGGTCAGCACCCCCTTGATGGGGTTGACACCCATAGGAGGGTATTTTTCTGCTCCCCTTCCAGCTGTTTGATTTCGAATTAATTTGAATTCTAGGCCTATTTTGTTCATATATATTTCTTTTGTGCGTATACAAACTTCAAACCATAATATCTTCTTCATACGGATGCCCGTTTTACACAAATCAGGTGTCTATTTTGACTAGAATTCGGAGATGAATGCAACAACGCAGTCCGTTTCATTTAATTCTGAATATTAAATTAAGTATTCATTAATTTATCATTTTCAGTGTTGTTAAAATTACGAGCTATTCCATTAACCTTAGAGGGCGTTAATATGGTTTATTACAATTTATTGCTGAGTTCAAATCTTACTAGATATTA
This sequence comes from Allium sativum, assembly GCA_030737875.1. NCBI lineage: Eukaryota > Viridiplantae > Streptophyta > Magnoliopsida > Asparagales > Amaryllidaceae > Allium > Allium sativum. The sequence goes on along the minus strand of CM060924.1, from coordinate 169,507,904 downwards.
TAGAAGTAATCAGAATAGATGGCAATAAAGAATATAAATGCAGAAAGTAAATGACACACAGATATACCCAGCTTCGTCAAAATCCTACATACTGCTGCATTACTAAGGTTTCTACTAGCTAATAAAACAGATCCTTATTACAAGACCATGTAAACTCACGAACTCCTCGCTCCTATTCTAATCCTATGCTCAAAACCCTAGACTGATCTATATCTCCTAGATCAGTTTTTTCCCTAGCTACAAACCCGTAGCTAGTAACCTTAGTTTTTACAAACTCTAGTAAACTGCCAAGATTTTACAGACACTAGAAAAATGTTTGAGATGGTTTTCAAAGAATAAAAAATATAATAAAATAAAGTATAAAACAAGAAAACCCCCTTATCACATAAGACTAGGCTGGCCCATTATTCATTGTCTTGCACCCTTGTTTCTTTATTTAGTTGAACCCGATTCCTTTATCTCTGGAAATAAAAATGGCATCTTCATAATATTAGGGTTTCTATGCTTGCACCAAATCGAATCGTAATAACTTCAAATTGATGGTTTGGATAAACTCTGAAGCCCGAATTCTTTGTGCTTGTCTGTCGATTGATTTGGCACCTCTAGCGATCGAAATTACTTGTGAGTTCTTTGATTTAAAAATGATTGCTCTTGAAATTTTGTTGTTCAATTTCGATGCATAGCCAATGATGAATAGGTAATTATTTAAAGGGTAAATAGTAAACCCTAATATATGATTTCACGCATATGATTGGTCTGATTGATTATGCGATTTCCTCTTTTGTTTCTTTGATCGTTTCCCTGGTTTTAAATGAATTGAGCAATTCTGGTAAAAATATATTTGCCTTGTTGTTTCTCGACTTTGAAAGAAATAAACCTAGTATATATCTTGACAGTGTGGAAATTGTTTAACAAAAACATTTTTTACTATTTTGTTCGATTGCTCTGTTGCCTTCCTTGAATGTACGCCTATTTTTTCTTTCCATAAATTCATACACTGATTTTCCTACCCAAAATGTTTTGTGATTTTTTTATAAACGATTTGGCCAAAACTGGAAAGAAATGAATGGCTAAAACAATTTCTGGTATGCTTTTGTTATGCCATAAATCATTCACTGCATTCATTTGCGATAACTATTGTCGGAAAGTTAAATGAAAAAACTTCTTCCCTAGATTTTGCATGCTTTGACACATTTCCTTTAAATTTTTACCAATCCTTGCTTGTGAATTTCTGAAATAAAGTTGACTGATTTCTTGCCAAACATATTGCCAAACATATAAACTTGAAAACTGGAGATTTGCCTTTGTAATTGAAATAGTTAGCATGAACTTGAAATTGTACTTGTATCATGCTATTTGGTTGTTCTTATTTTACCTCAACCATTTATAACCTGCTTCCATATAGTGTGTAGTGTGTGTGTGTATATATACACGTATATCACTTGAGATCTGCGTTCATTCATTTTAGGTGCTCATGTTAGAGAGGATTCAATTATGCCATGCTCTTGAGTTATTTCACCAGTGTGCTCGTATATATTTATGTTTGTCCCAAAAATGTGCATGCAGATTTCTTGATTTCTCCATTAACTTGTGCTCTTGTAACTCCTGCACAGACCATTGTGTTTCACCTGAGCTCCATTCTCATCCATGTTGTTTGCTTACCCATGTATAGCTGCACCATTGTTTTGCCAGGACTTATTTGTGGCATGTACTTGTACACCAACCTGTTTCACCCGTGCACCATTGCACTTGTGATATATTGAGTTGTGCACTAATGTACAAATTGGTGCTTGTGCACTTGCACCTGTGTTACCTGCTGTTCCATGTAATGATATTCCTTATGCTTGAAATTTTGCAACCTGGCATTGTTTTTGCATGTTGTTCTACCTTGAACCAAATCTTGTTTGTTGACTTGCTCACTTGGTTTAGAATCATGCACTTGACAATATATACGTATATAAATATATACATCCTGTTTTGCCACTGTTTTCCCCCTCTCTTTTCCAGATTCAGGAACAAAATCATCTTTATTGGACAGATTTTCCCAACAGGCTGGTCTTGTTAGTCCATAAAATCTTCTATAATCTCGTCTTTCTCGCCGCTTGAAGCGCCCCCAGTTACCTTCAGATCCCCTATCCGAACATGCTCCTGAACCTTATTTGGCTAGTCAGCAGAAGAAGAGGAAGCATGATCATTTACACATATCTGAAAAAGGGGTTACGAACAAGGAACGACGCCCAGAAGATGCTAAGAAGAAAAGAGATAATGATGAGCGATGTTGGGACGAGCCCTGCGAATCTCATAAATCGGCAGACCTCATGAACCCCAATCCTCTTGTCTCTCCGAAACAACCCCTTGCAGCTTCTCAATCTATTGTCCCTACTTCTAGCCAGATCCAACCGATCCTTGATAGGCCTTCATGCGAAATTGTCCCTGGTAATTCAAAGCTGAAGGATCGATTTAGGTTGTGTAACAACCCGAAAATCTGGGCCAGTTTAAAATTTTTAATTTGGCAATTTTATCGAATTTTGATTATTTAAAATGAATTATTTTAAATAATATCGACGAGAAATTTATTTTGAATATAAATCGAACGTATATATTATATACGTCGTCGTTAGAATATAAATATTTATATATAATTATAAATAGAATTGAAAATGGCGCGGTAGTTCGATAATTCGATTTCAAACTTCAATTGAATGTACCGGGTGCAAAACAATCCGGATTTTAGTGAAACCAAAAATCATAGGATCTATTTGATAGTATCTTTCCAACGAATCCGAAAAATCAAGATTTCATATCGGGAATAAAAAAATATGTCCAGTTGAAAATTCTGAATAGTCGCTATGGAATTTATATATATATTTAATAATATATAGCCCTTAAAAAATGGACATTTTGCAAATGACCTCGGATTTCGACGAAACCAGTTTTGTTGGGTCCGTGATGTAAAGTTATTGCTAGATTTCAAATTTCATAATTTTTCGAATCAATATGTGAGCGTGGCAAAAGAAAACGCGTTTGACCAGTTTCTGTTGATTTTAATCGACTGGAAATTGGCCATTTTTCAAACGGTCTCAGAATTTGACGAAACTAGTTTTGTTAGGACCGTATCGTCAATACGAATTTAGAAAATATTTTTCTGGAATTTTTCTAGTTAGTTTGTGGCCCCGGTAATTTGAAATGTACGTTTAAAATTCAATATATTGATTTAAAAGAAATAACAAAAGGAAACTGATTGTAACGATCAAATCAGCTTGCGATGCATATCCCATTGTGTTCGGAATAGGGGTAAAACGCTATGGAAGACAGGCGGTGGGCCTCGCTTCGAGGTCGTATGTAGAAGTCAACCTTTTTACAAATTAAAAAATATATATATATATATATATATATATTATTTAATTTCCTTTTCCCTCCCTTTATCTTCACTGGCCCCCCCGTTCCCTTTTATTTTCAGAAGAAAAAAAAAAAAAAACAAAACCTAAATCGAATCGCCAGAGCCGCCCCCCCCAACCTCGAACGCCGACGAAGAGCCCCCCCCCTGAAGCGAAGACGCAGAGTCACCACCCCCCCCCTCGAAGCTCGCGAAGCAGTCGCCCCACCCCCCGTCGAATCCAGTCGCGACGCCACCCTCGAGAGACCCAAATCGACGAACGCCGGTAAGCATTTACTTCATATTTATTTTCATTTTTGTTTTATGATTTCTGATTTATAAAACGATTTAAAATTAATTACTGTATATTTCTTTTAGTTTTGAAAAAAAAACAGAATTTTGTTAAAGAGAGTTTAAACCGATTTCTTTTAGTTTTAAAAACAGAATTTTTAAAAGAATTTTAGAAAACAGAATTTTTGAAAAGAAAATTGAAAACTGTTTTTAAAAGAAAACAAAAACTATTTTTAGATGAAATTTAAAACCATTTTTAAAAGAATGGAAATTTAAAACTGCATTTTTAATAAAAGAGAAACAGATTTTTTATAAAAGAGTTTCAAAAACTGTTTTGAAAATAATTTAAAGACGGTTTTGAAAAGAAAATAAAAACTGATTTTTTTTTAGTTTAGAAAACTGATTTTATTTAGTTAAGAAAACTGATTTTTTTTTTTTTTTTGATTAGAAAACTGATTTTATAAGAAATAGAAAACTGATTTTGAACTTCGAAAGGAAAAATATAGTTTTTATCTTTTGAACTTCGAAAGAAAAATATAGTTTTTATGTTTTGAACTTCGAAAGAAAAATATAGTTTTTATGTTTTGAACTTCGATAGAAAAATATAATTTATATATATTGAACTTCGATAGAAAAATAGAATTTATATATATTGAACTTCGATAGAAAAATAGAATTTTTATATATTGAACTTCGATAGAAAAATAGCATTTTTATATATTGAACATCGAGGTAAAAATTCGATTTTTATATATTGAATAGCGAAGTAAAAATGTGATTTTTACGTATGTAGTGAAAGCAGCAACGAAGGTGACAAAAAGGCGAAACGACGAAGACTTCTGCAAATGAAGTGCCGTGGAGCTAGGATAGCTATATGTGAGAACTTCTCACCTTTCAATTTATTTTCTAGTTATATATATATACTAGGATGCAGACGGTGCTTAGTAGCACCCGACACAATCGTCCACAGACCATGGACTTGTTTGTTTGGCTGTTTGGTTATTGATTGCGATATTGGTTTGAATGTGGTTTGTGGTGTGAAAAATCGAATCGATAAATTGGTTAGGATTAGACGTGCGCCGTTATAAGGCGAAGGAGTAAGGCTAGGTTAGACCCTTACTCCAAATTTTGTGGTTTGCATAATGAAATTGATTTGATTGATGAGTGAATGGCGTGGGCCTTCACTAGACCGGGGATAAGGCTAGGCCTTGTCCCGTTTCTAGTATCGTGCCGTTATGCCGCCGAAATTTTCTAAAACATGTTAGAAAAATAAAAATATCATTTTATTGAATAAATGAATTGAATAGAAATTCATAGGTTGAAATAAAATGTTTTATCGTTAAAAATATAATTTTTAACGTGAATATGAAAATAGTGAAGTGAATAAATAAATATTCATTTACAAACCAGATGGTTTGTTTATGTACACTTATTTGAATGATATTGATTGGGTCGATAAATTTCACACATCGCCCAACTGCACAAATAAAATCTGTGTTTGATTGTTTGAAACCCCACACGGGTGTTAGGATGAAATATGCAGTTCACTCATCCTGATTGATTAAATATGTCGATCGATTGATTGACAGGCTGTTATAAGCGTTGAATATCTGTATTTGATGCTTATACAGTGTAGTGCACTTTGGTTGATGGTTGATTATTTTTCAAGGCTATTATACATGTGTTGTATGAAAATCCATATAATTAACTTTATATGGTAATTGATTGGGCCTCATTCCAGTTTTAAAATAGAAATATTTGAAAAAGAAATATTTGAAATAGAATATTTGAAAATAGGAATATATGAAGCCGTGTTGATTAGATTGACGCCATTTTGACGTGAACGATATTTATATCGATTTTAAAAACGATTTCGAAATGAATTGAATTGAAAACGAATTCGAATTGAATTGAAAACGAATTCGAATTGAATTGAAAACGATTTCGAAATGAATTGAATTGAAAACGAATTCGAATTGAATTGAAAACGAATTCGAATTGAATTGAAAACGATTTCGAAATGAATTGAATTGAAAACGAATTCGAAATGAATTGAAAACGAATTCGAAATGAATTGAAAACGATTTCGAAATGAATTGAATTGAAAACGATTTCGAAATGAATTGAATTGAAAACGATTTCGAATTGAATTGAAAACGATTTCGAATTGAATTGAAAACGATTTCGAAATAAAATGAATTGAAAACGATTTCGAAATGAATTGAATTGAAAACGATTTTGAAATGAATTGAAAACGATTTCGAAATGAATTGAATTGAAAACGAATTCGAATTGAATTGAAAACGATTTCGAAATGAATTGAATTGAAAACGAATTCGAATTGAATTGAAAACGATTTCGAAATGAATTGAATTGAAAATGAATTCGAATTGAATTGAAAGCGAATTGAAATGAATTCAAATTGAATTGAAATTCAAATTGAATAGAAATGAATTTTGAAACGAATTTATAAAGAAGAATTCAATTTTGATTTGAATTGAAAAGGAAGTTGAAATTGCTTTTGAAACGAATTTTAAAACTATTTATATAATTCGTTTTAAATAGAAATCGACGAAGTATATATTATATATATTATATATATAATATAATGGCCTGAATAGAACGCGCCGCGCCGCGGCAGTTCGTGAATTTCGACCATTTATTTCAAACGGACATTGCGGGAGATCCGACCGTCGGATTCTCCTAAAACCGGAACCGTTGGGTTCGTATCGAAAAGAGCTTTCTAACGAAGGCTAGAAATTTGAAATCTAACGGTTGGATTTGGAATTATGTCCAAATCAAATTCGAAAAAGGTCGCTGTAAGTGCAGTTCGATGGCCGTTGATGGAAATCGACTGTACGAGCCTTGATAAAATTATTAAAAATAGTAATAATTTGTGTAAAATCATAAGAAATGATTTGTGAAAGTTTGGGATGAAAAACTCCATATTTGAAAAGATAAAAATAGATTTTTATCGAAATGAACTAGTTTTGAACTAGAATTATAATTCTATTTATTTTTAAATAAATAAATTGAATTCGAAAAGGGTTTTAAAAGTAACCAAAATTCCAATGATTGCATTGGAGTGGATTTGAATCGAAATTGTCTTCGGAATATTTCGATGTTGGAATTCGGGATTATACAGGTGTTGTTATGGAAATTTGAAAGATATATATTTATATCGTTATTTCCAATACGACATTTGTTAGTCGTAGAATTCGATATTGAATATAAGCCGATATATTTTCTATTCAGAGCCTTGTATTGAATATCGAATGTGATTTGGGTTTGTCGTGAATGGTGTCTTCACTAACACTGTTCTTGAACCCAGTTGAGAAAAGATTGAATCTTTTTATTTAGATTTAATGAAGTGTACCAATTAAATGATTTTAATTGGAATTGAATGGATATTGATTTTTGGGTTTATCGTGAACAGTGTTTTAAATAACACTTGTTCTTTAACCTGATAATTAATAGAATGATTTTTGGGTTTATCGTGAACAGTGTTTTAAATAACACTTGTTCTTTAACCTGATAATCAATGGAATGTGATTTTGGGTTTATCGTGAACCGTGTTTTAAATGACACTGATTCTTTAACCCAGTCGAAGATTAAAACTAAGTGGAGTTTTAATGAATCTTTAATTAGATTGAAATGATCGAGAATGGAGTATCACCAGTTTTGCTCCAGGCGATAGTTAAATCTTTAATTAGATTTGAACGTGAAATGGTAATTGAATTTACCGATAACACCGTGGTGTTAGATATGAAGTATTACCAGTTTTACTTCATGGGATGAATAGGTTGGGATTGGGAAATTAAAACAAATGATTACTTCGGTAAGGTTCGCTAATCCCGACTAGTTTGAATTGATATTCAAAAGTAGATTAAAGCATAAATTCAAGAATTTATCTTTGATAAAATTAATGGGAACCTTTCCCTATGAAGGTGAAATTTAGAAACTAACTGTCGGTTAGCCAAGCAGAATGGTTTTCTGGGTATTGATCTGATGTTGGTTTCGGCCTTCGGGGTTAATATTTGGGGAATTATTCTCTTGATTAATTTACGGTTAGTGACTAATGAATTGGAATGAGGCGTATGTTGTGTTTGTGTAACACTTATTTAAAATATACGCGAGTTATTCGGAAAGACCGGGTTCATCCCATTCTGAATAACTGATACGACGATAAGTCGAAGATGAAGACGATGGTAGAAGACCGGAGGTCTTCACGTCGTTTGGGTGATAACTGATGATCTTGATTGGGCTGTACACCCAAGAAGATGGAAACAGTTAGTGATCGTCCAGACGTACTTGGAGATCGATGGATATGCGGGGTACTAGGTGCCTCCGGTTTCGTTCAGACCCAGAACGGACTTGTAAATGGACTGTGTGTCTGACATCGGATTTCATTCTGTGTGACTGATATCGGTTGCATAGGATGGTTTGCCTGTGTGGCATGCTAAGATGCAAATGATCAAGGCTTCTGTTGAAAAGCAAAGTCTTGTGGTGATGATCAAAGCACGGCCTTTGTGGCGTAGCTTTGTGTAACGTTTACCTCGCGTGTTTTACACCAGGTATAAACCAAAAACGGGAGACGGACGTCAGGGAGGGCATGCGTTTCTTTCTAGCTAGAAGTGGCGTCAGTGGTTTTACACGCCCTGACGAGTTTGACTTATGTGGTTGTTGCTGTTGCGAGGCGCCTCGGTTATATCGGTTTCGGCCGAATGCATTCTGGTCGGCTGACGGACCAGACTTACACCCCATAGGGTGGGGAGACGTAGTGTTCAGGCATAATAATCCACTCCGTGTGGACCGGCCCTGAGGATCCAAGGGGCAGTTGCGGCTGTTCCTGAGGGGCGGGCTAGAGCGTCTCGAATCGGTTGAGGACTATCTTTTGCCTCGGTTCATAGATGGAAATCCAATTTCCAAATACGTGACATTTGCGGTTTTATTTGTAAACCTATATATGGCGACATAGTGGCATGGGACGCTCATGCCGCCTATGATTGATACTTATGATTTGAAGTTGTTTTATACACTTATAATAGTATCAAATGATTTGTTTTAAAACGTATCAAGCATCCTTTGGCTGTTATAAGGGAAAACCCTATCCTCGACTGCGTTGCATTGTGTGATGGGACCTGGGTCTTATAACAGCTTCATTTTTCTTTATTTAGCATTGCGCTGTTTGTTTCATGCACTGGTATTCTTGGGAGGAAACCCGTTCCGTATTATACGGCGTGGTCCCTTGATTTACCTAATGATTTAAAATAAAGATTAATAACTGTTTTAGTTCTCACACCAGTCACATGACTGACCTGGAGTTTATTGTTTTAACCTAAACTCTGGGTGCCCTTATTTTGACACGGGCAGCTAGTAGTTTTGGTTTTGCAGATTTATATTCACAGGATCCTGGTTTACAGCTGGAACGATATCCGGAAAGCTTTGTATCCGTATATCTACTTCTAGTTGTGTATTGTATTATTTTCCGCTGCGATGTATTTAAATGTAATTTAAATCTCTGATATTTCTGTGTAATATTTGTTTATACTCTGTATATTCTTGTAATCTGATGCATTGTTGTAATATGCAATGAAACGTTCTTTTATATGTGTTCTGTTGTGGCTTGTTCTCGAACTATCCGACGCTTTCCTGTACGGGGAAGTTGCGGGTTTTCACATTTGGTATCAGAGCTTTGGTTTACAAAGCAGAGAACAAGACACATTAGAACCGTACGAAAGAATTCATCAGATATTGGATTAGTAATATCCAATTAGAATGACTCGTTAGAGATGGGATCAGTAGTATCCTAGAACGAGTGTGAAGAGTATATTTTTCAAATGAAAACAATTTTTGTTTAGAAAATTTAAATCAATTATTCGTATTTGATTATCTATTTATATTGAGTTGGACAATCCAGTATATAAAGATTTTGCGTATACGTCTGATCCACGTATATTTGAAATTTTAATATACTGGATAGATATAGAGTCACATTCTAGACACCCGGGGATAATTCTGATGATGTGGCCACATCATCAGTATTTATATTCGTGTTTCGAAGGTGTGATATCTATATATTTCCATTAGACTGGTGTGAGAACCAAATCTTATATAGCTAGAACACTTTGTTGTGAATTGGCATCAAAAACAAGATTTTCTGTATATGTATCAAAATTATGAATTTGAAACGTTAAATTCACTAATTGATTGATGTTTGTGTTGTTTGTCTATTTGTTTGCTGATTTTTTAACCATTTTTGCCTAATTATATCAAATATTGAACTGTATTGAAAATTGGTTGCGTTTGCTTGCATATACTTGTACTTACACTGAACAGGTCATAGCAAGGAGGCTAGAGCAGAGAATAAAATTTGTTTGCCCGACAAATAGGTACATGTTTACTACATAATTTACTGTTTTGTTTGGGTGATGATGATTTTGTGAGCCTATTGGCTAGCCGCTTGGCTTTTTCTTTTTCTTTTTGAGATCTGAAGGACCGGGGAAGCTATTTGAAATTCCCCGATGCTCCCGGTGCAGGGGAGGTTATGGCGAAATTTTTCAAAAATTTAGGGTGTTAGCCAAATTTTTGAGATTTTGAAAATTCTCAGAAACTAAAGAGTTGGAGAATGGAAGCCAGATCGAGCGTAGAGCTGAATAATCAAACCACTTTCGACTTTGTTCCTTTTCGGGGACGAAAAGTTTTAAGTGGGGGAGATTGTAACAACCCGAAAATCTGGGCCAGTTTAAAATTTTTAATTTGGCAATTTTATCGAATTTTGATTATTTAAAATGAATTATTTTAAATAATATCGACGAGAAATTTATTTTGAATATAAATCGAACGTATATATTATATACGTCGTCGTTAGAATATAAATATTTATATATAATTATAAATAGAATTGAAAATGGCGCGGTAGTTCGATAATTCGATTTCAAACTTCAATTGAATGTACCGGGTGCAAAACAATCCGGATTTTAGTGAAACAAAAAATCATAGGATCTATTTGATAGTATCTTTCCAACGAATCCGAAAAATCAAGATTTCATATCGGGAATAAAAAAATATGTCCAGTTGAAAATTCTGAATAGTCGCTATGGAATTTATATATATATTTAATAATATATAGCCCTTAAAAAATGGACATTTTGCAAATGACCTCGGATTTCGACGAAACCAGTTTTGTTGGGTCCGTGATGTAAAGTTATTGCTAGATTTCAAATTTCATAATTTTTCGAATCAATATGTGAGCGTGGCAAAAGAAAACGCGTTTGACCAGTTTCTGTTGATTTTAATCGACTGGAAATTGGCCATTTTTCAAACGGTCTCAGAATTTGACGAAACTAGTTTTGTTAGGACCGTATCGTCAATACGAAGCTAGAAAATATTTTTCTGGAATTTTTCTAGTTAGTATGTGGCCCCGGTAATTTGAAATGTACGTTTAAAATTCAATATATTGATTTAAAAGAAATAACAAAAGGAAACTGATTGTAACGATCAAATCAGCTTGCGATGCATATCCCATTGTGTTCGGAATAGGGGTAAAACGCTATGGAAGACAGGCGGTGGGCCTCGCTTCGAGGTCGTATGTAGAAGTCAACCTTTTTACAAATTAAATAAAAAATATATATATATATATATTATTTAATTTCCTTTTCCCTCCCTTTATCTTCACTGGCCCCCCCGTTCCCTTTTATTTTCAGAAGAAAAAAAAAAAAAAAAAAACAAAACCTAAATCGAATCGCCAGAGCCGCCCCCCCAACCTCGAACGCCGACGAAGAGCCCCCCCCCCCCCTGAAGCGAAGACGCAGAGTCACCACCCCCCCCCCCCTCGAAGCTCGCGAAGCAGTCGCCCCACCCCCCGTCGAATCCAGTCGCGACGCCACCCTCGAGAGACCCAAATCGACGAACGCCGGTAAGCATTTACTTCATATTTATTTTCATTTTTGTTTTATGATTTCTGATTTATAAAACGATTTAAAATTAATTACTGTATATTTCTTTTAGTTTTGAAAAAAAAACAGAATTTTGTTAAAGAGAGTTTAAACCGATTTCTTTTAGTTTTAAAAACAGAATTTTTAAAAGAATTTTAGAAAACAGAATTTTTGAAAAGAAAATTGAAAACTGTTTTTAAAAGAAAACAAAAACTATTTTTAAATGAAATTTAAAACCATTTTTAAAAGAATAGAAATTTAAAACTGCATTTTTAATAAAAGAGAAACAGATTTTTTATAAAAGAGTTTCAAAAACTGTTTTGAAAATAATTTAAAGACGGTTTTGAAAAGAAAATAAAAACTGATTTTTTTTTAGTTTAGAAAACTGATTTTATTTAGTTAAGAAAACTGATTTTTTTTTTTTGATTAGAAAACTGATTTTATAAGAAATAGAAAACTGATTTTGAACTTCGAAAGGAAAAATATAGTTTTTATCTTTTGAACTTCGAAAGAAAAATATAGTTTTTATGTTTTGAACTTCGAAAGAAAAATATAGTTTTTATGTTTTGAACTTCGATAGAAAAATATAATTTATATATATTGAACTTCGATAGAAAAATAGAATTTATATATATTGAACTTCGATAGAAAAATAGAATTTTTATATATTGAACTTCGATAGAAAAATAGCATTTTTATATATTGAACATCGAGGTAAAAATTCGATTTTTATATATTGAATAGCGAAGTAAAAATGTGATTTTTACGTATGTAGTGAAAGCAGCAACGAAGGTGACAAAAAGGCGAAACGACGAAGACTTCTGCAAATGAAGTGCCGTGGAGCTAGGATAGCTATATGTGAGAACTTCTCACCTTTCAATTTATTTTCTAGTTATATATATACTAGGATGCAGACGGTGCTTAGTAGCACCCGACACAATCGTCCACAGACCATGGACTTGTTTGTTTGGCTGTTTGGTTATTGATTGCGATATTGGTTTGAATGTGGTTTGTGGTGTGAAAAATCGAATCGATAAATTGGTTAGGATTAGACGTGCGCCGTTATAAGGCGAAGGAGTAAGGCTAGGTTAGACCCTTACTCCAAATTTTGTGGTTTGCATAATGAAATTGATTTGATTGATGAGTGAATGGCGTGGGCCTTCACTAGACCGGGGATAAGGCTAGGCCTTGTCCCGTTTCTAGTATCGTGCCGTTATGCCGCCGAAATTTTCTAAAACATGTTAGAAAAATAAAAATATCATTTTATTGAATAAATGAATTGAATAGAAATTCATAGGTTGAAATAAAATGTTTTATCGTTAAAAATATAATTTTTAACGTGAATATGAAAATAGTGAAGTGAATAAATAAATATTCATTTACAAACCAGATGGTTTGTTTATGTACACTTATTTGAATGATATTGATTGGGTCGATAAATTTCACACATCGCCCAACTGCACAAATAAAATCTGTGTTTGATTGTTTGAAACCCCACACGGGTGTTAGGATGAAATATGCAGTTCACTCATCCTGATTGATTAAATATGTCGATCGATTGATTGACAGGCTGTTATAAGCGTTGAATATCTGTATTTGATGCTTATACAGTGTAGTGCACTTTGGTTGATGGTTGATTATTTTTCAAGGCTATTATACATGTGTTGTATGAAAATCCATATAATTAACTTTATATGGTAATTGATTGGGCCTCATTCCAGTTTTAAAATAGAAATATTTGAAAAAGAAATATTTGAAATAGAATATTTGAAAATAGGAATATATGAAGCCGTGTTGATTAGATTGACGCCATTTTGACGTGAACGATATTTATATCGATTTTAAAAACGATTTCGAAATGAATTGAATTGAAAACGAATTCGAATTGAATTGAAAACGAATTCGAATTGAATTGAAAACGATTTCGAAATGAATTGAATTGAAAACGAATTCGAATTGAATTGAAAACGAATTCGAATTGAATTGAAAACGATTTCGAAATGAATTGAATTGAAAACGAATTCGAAATGAATTGAAAACGAATTCGAAATGAATTGAAAACGATTTCGAAATGAATTGAATTGAAAACGATTTCGAAATGAATTGAATTGAAAACGATTTCGAATTGAATTGAAAACGATTTCGAATTGAATTGAAAACGATTTCGAATTGAATTGAAAACGATTTCGAAATAAAATGAATTGAAAACGATTTCGAAATGAATTGAATTGAAAACGATTTTGAAATGAATTGAAAACGATTTCGAAATGAATTGAATTGAAAACGAATTCGAATTGAATTGAAAACGATTTCGAAATGAATTGAATTGAAAACGAATTCGAATTGAATTGAAAACGATTTCGAAATGAATTGAATTGAAAACGAATTCGAATTGAATTGAAAGCGAATTGAAATGAATTCAAATTGAATTGAAATTCAAATTGAATAGAAATGAATTTTGAAACGAATTTATAAAGAAGAATTCAATTTTGATTTGAATTGAAAAGGAAGTTGAAATTGCTTTTGAAATGAATTTTAAAACTATTTATATAATTCGTTTTAAATAGAAATCGACGAAGTATATATTATATATATTATATATATAATATAATGGCCTGAATAGAACGCGCCGCGCCGCGGCAGTTCGTGAATTTCGACCATTTATTTCAAACGGACATTGCGGGAGATCCGACCGTCGGATTCTCCTAAAACCGGAACCGTTGGGTTCGTATCGAAAAGAGCTTTCTAACGAAGGCTAGAAATTTGAAATCTAACGGTTGGATTTGGAATTATGTCCAAATCAAATTCGAAAAAGGTCGCTATAAGTGCAGTTCGATGGCCGTTGATGGAAATCGACTGTACGAGCCTTGATAAAATTATTAAAAATAGTAATAATTTGTGTAAAATCATAAGAAATGATTTGTGAAAGTTTGGGATGAAAAACTCCATATTTGAAAAGATAAAAATAGATTTTTATCGAAATGAACTAGTTTTGAACTAGAATTATAATTCTATTTATTTTTAAATAAATAAATTGAATTCGAAAAGGGTTTTAAAAGTAACCAAAATTCCAATGATTGCATTGGAGTGGATTTGAATCGAAATTGTCTTCGGAATATTTCGATGTTGGAATTCGGGATTATACAGGTGTTGTTATGGAAATTTGAAAGATATATATTTATATCGTTATTTCCAATACGACATTTGTTAGTCGTAGAATTCGATATTGAATATAAGCCGATATATTTTCTATTCAGAGCCTTGTATTGAATATCGAATGTGATTTGGGTTTGTCGTGAATGGTGTCTTCACTAACACTGTTCTTGAACCCAGTTGAGAAAAGATTGAATCTTTTTATTTAGATTTAATGAAGTGTACCAATTAAATGATTTTAATTGGAATTGAATGGATATTGATTTTTGGGTTTATCGTGAACAGTGTTTTAAATAACACTTGTTCTTTAACCTGATAATTAATAGAATGATTTTTGGGTTTATCGTGAACAGTGTTTTAAATAACACTTGTTCTTTAACCTGATAATCAATGGAATGTGATTTTGGGTTTATCGTGAACCGTGTTTTAAATGACACTGATTCTTTAACCCAGTCGAAGATTAAAACTAAGTGGAGTTTTAATGAATCTTTAATTAGATTGAAATGATCGAGAATGGAGTATCACCAGTTTTGCTCCAGGCGATAGTTAAATCTTTAATTAGATTTGAACGTGAAATGGTAATTGAATTTACCGATAACACCGTGGTGTTAGATATGAAGTATTACCAGTTTTACTTCATGGGATGAATAGGTTGGGATTGGGAAATTAAAACAAATGATTACTTCGGTAAGGTTCGCTAATCCCGACTAGTTTGAATTGATATTCAAAAGTAGATTAAAGCATAAATTCAAGAATTTATCTTTGATAAAATTAATGGGAACCTTTCCCTATGAAGGTGAAATTTAGAAACTAACTGTCGGTTAGCCAAGCAGAATGGTTTTCTGGGTATTGATCTGATGTTGGTTTCGGCCTTCGGGGTTAATATTTGGGGAATTATTCTCTTGATTAATTTACGGTTAGTGACTAATGAATTGGAATGAGGCGTATGTTGTGTTTGTGTAACACTTATTTAAAATATACGCGAGTTATTCGGAAAGACCGGGTTCATCCCATTCTGAATAACTGATACGACGATAAGTCGAAGATGAAGACGATGGTAGAAGACCGGAGGTCTTCACGTCGTTTGGGTGATAACTGATGATCTTGATTGGGCTGTACACCCAAGAAGATGGAAACAGTTAGTGATCGTCCAGACGTACTTGGAGATCGATGGATATGCGGGGTACTAGGTGCCTCCGGTTTCGTTCAGACCCAGAACGGACTTGTAAATGGACTGTGTGTCTGACATCGGATTTCATTCTGTGTGACTGATATCGGTTGCATAGGATGGTTTGCCTGTGTGGCATGCTAAGATGCAAATGATCAAGGCTTCTGTTGAAAAGCAAAGTCTTGTGGTGATGATCAAAGCACGGCCTTTGTGGCGTAGCTTTGTGTAACGTTTACCTCGCGTGTTTCACACCAGGTATGAACCAAAAACGGGAGACGGACGTCAGGGAGGGCATGCGTTTCTTTCTAGCTAGAAGTGGCGTCAGTGGTTTTACACGCCCTGACGAGTTTGACTTATGTGGTTGTTGCTGTTGCGAGGCGCCTCGGTTATATCGGTTTCGGCCGAATGCATTCTGGTCGGCTGACGGACCAGACTTACACCCCATAGGGTGGGGAGACGTAGTGTTCAGGCATAATAATCCACTCCGTGTGGACCGGCCCTGAGGATCCAAGGGGCAGTTGCGGCTGTTCCTGAGGGGCGGGCTAGAGCGTCTCGAATCGGTTGAGGACTATCTTTTGCCTCGGTTCATAGATGGAAATCCAATTTCCAAATACGTGACATTTGCGGTTTTATTTGTAAACCTATATATGGCGACATAGTGGCATGGGACGCTCATGCCGCCTATGATTGATACTTATGATTTGAAGTTGTTTTATACACTTATAATAGTATCAAATGATTTGTTTTAAAACGTATCAAGCATCCTTTGGCTGTTATAAGGGAAAACCCTATCCTCGACTGCGTTGCATTGTGTGATGGGACCTGGGTCTTATAACAGCTTCATTTTTCTTTATTTAGCATTGCGCTGTTTGTTTCATGCACTGGTATTCTTGGGAGGAAACCCGTTCCGTATTATACGGCGTGGTCCCTTGATTTACCTAATGATTTAAAATAAAGATTAATAACTGTTTTAGTTCTCACACCAGTCACATGACTGACCTGGAGTTTATTGTTTTAACCTAAACTCTGGGTGCCCTTATTTTGACACGGGCAGCTAGTAGTTTTGGTTTTGCAGATTTATATTCACAGGATCCTGGTTTACAGCTGGAACGATATCCGGAAAGCTTTGTATCCGTATATCTACTTCTAGTTGTGTATTGTATTATTTTCCGCTGCGATGTATTTAAATGTAATTTAAATCTCTGATATTTCTGTGTAATATTTGTTTATACTCTGTATATTCTTGTAATCTGATGCATTGTTGTAATATGCAATGAAACGTTCTTTTATATGTGTTCTGTTGTGGCTTGTTCTCGAACTATCCGACGCTTTCCTGTACGGGGAAGTTGCGGGTTTTCACAGGTTGGGATTTATGAGGAATGGACTTTGATTTAGATTTGTACTCATACGGTGTCTAGAACGCCGATGGAGAGTTGAGTCCTATAAAAACTATATGACCACCCAACTTGACATTGCTAAGAGTAAACTTGAAATGCAATTAGACGAGGCTAAGCATACTACCGGAAGCCGATTTAAGTCATGGAATGTAACACCCCACCTTCGTTAAGGACACTCGCAAAGAGAATGCCTTAATTTTGTGGAGCGTTTTTAGTAGATAGAACAGAAATTTACAAGACAGATAAAGTAGTACTTGAAAATTTTATAACTTTATTACAACAGAAATAGAAATAAGTTTGGTTACATCTTTCAAAAATCACAATATTGGAATTCAAGTACATAAATATCAGTCTTGTACAAAGGCCTTCAGAATGCATAGTTTTTAAAGCCATAATCCTCAGTGTAAACTGCCATAGAAAGATAGAGCCAAAGCCAAGCAATACTTCAAACACTTCAAGCAGAGTGAATCTGAATCAATCTCCTATGTTTCCACCCTGAAAACCTGGGTGGGGGGGGGGGGGGGGGGACAGAAAGAAAAGAGGCTAAACAAACTAGGTCAGACATAAGTCTGGTGAGTCCAGTGACTTTCAGCATATAAACAGATAACAATATCATGATATGTAAATAAAACTGGATGAGAGATAACCATAACAGGAATAGCAGGCTAACAGAAGAAACGGAATGATATAGGCTAAGCTAAGCTTCTTACTTAGTTTTCACTTCTCTGCACTAATACTAATATAACAGGATTAGGTGTTACCCTAATGTCTAAGATGAAACAGAAATGGAAACAGAATCATCTCTACGGAAACAGAATGCTAGTAATGGGCCTTTACCACCCAAACAGAGGCAGACAGTATAGAAACAGAATGCTAATAATGGGCTTTTACGACCCCAACAGACAGAAGATACGGAAATAGAATACTAATAATGGGCCTTTACAACCCAACTAATGGGCCTTTACCACCCCAACAGACAGATGGTAGGTAAACAAAATCAGAAACAGAATCCAAGATGGAAACAGAATAATCCCTACAGAAACAGAATGTTAGAATTAGGTGTACACTAGTAATGGGCCTTTACCACCCGAACAGACAGTACCACGCAGAAACAGACAGGTGTTACCACGCAACAGAAACAGACGGTATCCAAAGAATAAACAGAACTAGGTGTACCCTAATGTCTAAACAGAAACGGAAACAGAATAATCCCTACAGGAACAGAATGTTAGAATTAGGTGTACACTACTAATGGGCCTTTACCACCCGAACAAACGGTACCACGCAGAAAAAGACAGGGGTTACCACCCAACAGAAACAGACGATACCCACAAAAACAGACAGAACTAAGTGTACTCTAAGTCCTAACCCCAAGCAATCGACTCCCTAATACATAAATACCCTGTGTCGGCCCTATAGAAGGGTGTATCACTCCCTAAAGTGGCAACCTATTGGCACAGACCTATTTACAAATGTCACAGTGTCTTACATCCTCAGAGCAGACCGGATCCATGCACGCACATGACCCGGTTCGAACGCACCATCAACACCCCTCGCCATTATCAGAATGAACTGCTTATAATTAGTTCAGTAAGCGTGCCCAGACCCCTACATAGTGTGGGGTCAAAGTTTTGATACCAGAAAGGGTTACTAACTAATATGGGTATCAAACAACAGATTACATAAGTATTTCCCCTCCTAACCTTGTGTCCCCAAACTAGCATATTTCAGATTAACTTGTTTACAAGTTTCAGACAGAGTTCAGGTTACTAGTTCATGGATCAGACAATCAAGTTAACAAGTTTTTAGATTTATAGATCAGATGTACGGATTTAACAGACTTACAGATTGTCTAACTTTGTACTGGGCCTACAGATTCATGAAACGGGTTTATTAGATTCATCAGTCCATTTGGTTTAACCTTATCCACCCAACATGTTTTTAGACACCACATTTCTCTTAAATTTGCATTAATTAAATATTAATGCATAGACCTTTCACATTAGGTCGGTAGCTTGTGGCCGCTGGATGTGCCGGGCGGTTCCGGGCAGACTTCTGCCATAAGCCAGACCTAACCTCCTGTCTAAGCATATTTTAGTTATGCATACGACCTCTCACATTAGACTGACAGTTTGCGGTTGCTGGTTAAGCCGGTTGGTTCCGAGCAGGCTTCTACCACCAACAGAATCTAACCTCGTGTCATAGCCAATTTATTCCAATACAGATTATACAGATATCAGACTAATTATGTCCATTTAACAGATTAAACTTCTTTACAGGTTACAGCAGACTAATCAAATTTCCATTTTTTACTCAATCTTAGATCGAGCCTATGGATTTTCATACCCAAATTTCATTTATTTAGCTTTCAACAGATTAGGCAATTCAACAGATAACAGATCTAGCAAATTAGGCGATGCAACTGATTAGCAGATTAGGCAATTCCACAGATCAAGCAGATTAAGCGATTCAACAGATTAGCAGATTAGGAAATTCAACGGATAACAGAGCTAGCAGATTAGGCGATTCAACAGATTTAGCAGATAATAGATTTAGCAGATCAGGCACTTCAACAGATTTAGCTGATAACAGATTTAGCAGATTATATATTTCTAAAATTCTATTTACATATCTTGCCTAATCATAAATTAAGCCTAATCTTACATGCCTAATCATGGTCAAAATTCATAATACAACATATGCCCAAATTTTTAGTTAAACTTTGCACAGTACATAATATTCTCTAAAAGCCCCCAAACATTGATATACCATATTAATTATGCCAAATTATAGCCTTTAATGCCAAATATCCAGAAATCCACTTTTTGGCGTATTCACATTGATAGTTATCCTATTATAATATAGGTCTCCACGCCTAAGTCACATATTACTTTTTCAAGTCATGAATCCATAAATCTAAATCTTTAAATTATATCCTCTCAAAATTAGATCTTAACTTTTATATGCATTATGTCCCCAAGTTTCAAGTCATATGTTACCATACAATGATTCCTCTTCTTCCAAATTACAGAGTATACACAAATCTAGATCTAGTTTACAACATCTGTCCCTTTTGTAAAATCAATCAAAGATCAATCATGTCCAATTATGCATTATCCGTTATTTGTCCCAAAATTTAGTGTTCGTGCATTAATCTCTTATGATATTTGGTGCAGTCTCGTGGTAGCCTGACTATAAACAGAAAGGAAGAAAAGAGGGAACCGATACAGAACAGTCACAATCAAGATAGATCCACAGAAAAGTTTGCATAACCTCATATCCAGATTCACAAAAATGTCAAGATAATTATTAAGTTTCATATCTGAAAATAACTGTACTCACAAAAAGGGAATGATTCTTGTATTCTGGAATCTATATTCTGACACTGAATAGCTCTCCTTTGGCATAGACTATCGATTAGATTAGAAAATAGTTGTCCTCTTTTAATTCTATTCAGATTGGAAGAAGATGCACTAGTTCTAGTTTTGATTCTAGCAGAGTAGCGACGCCATTTTTATTTTTTATTAGAATAGAGGCAGAGTATAGGCAGAATGAAATTGTGTGGAGAGAAAGCTAGGATTAGGGGTGTTTAAATTGCATAGGGGTCACGAATCTGGTCAGAACGGGCGTCTAGGTGCAGAAAAATGGATTTTTCCCCAGATCTGGAAAAGGGGGAGGTCGACCCTATGGTCGACCCCAGTGTTGACCTGTTTACCCAGGCCGACCCCCAGGTCGACCTATTGTCGACCTGTGTCCTGGGCGGGAATTTTCCCGCCCAGCCCGGGTGTCTGTTTTGAATTTCGAAATCTGAATTTTGAATTTCGGGTTGGTTTTTACTGAAACTTCTGAAGGCCATATCTTCTTCATAGGAGTCTGATTTACGCAAACTTGGACTCTATCCCAAGCAGAATTTCGAGAAGAACGCAATGGCGTAACCCATTTCCCTTAATTATTTTGTTACAATTTAATTGTTCTCTAGTTTGTCATTCTTATGTTTACAAAAAATACGGGGTGTTACATTCTCCCCTCCTTGAAGGATTTCGTCCCCGAAATCTTCAAGTTAAGAAGAATGTGTCCTACCATCCAATCACCCATCCACTCAACCATCATCCACAAGCATCCATTGTCCTTAGAAACTTCTAATGTTGTATGAACATATGCAAAAGTGTGTGTATATGTTTCTTATCTAATACAAAGATCAGGCGGTCCACTGATTCAGTTGACCTCCTTAATGCGAATTATGTCAGTGCCATGAGTCCATCATGTATGCAATTTTCCTATTTGTTACATATCATTTCTATATGAGTGCACAACCGTTCATTCATATGCAACATCCATGTGCAGAGTCAACCATTTTGCATCCATAAAAAATTGTAAAAAAAATGCACACACATCCATATGCAGTATGAGGGTGCCTAGTGTGTGTGTGTGTATGCATCCACAAGAAATCACTAGCAACCACTTGCATCCCCTTGCAACCATCGAACATTACATGTCTGAAACACATGTTTACACCCATTAGTTTCTACCTAAAGGTCGAAGATTCGGTCGATAGGATAAAGCCGAGTGATAGAAGAAAGTACAACTAAAACAAAAGCTTGGTTCAGATTAGACATCGGTTTAAGAGAATAACCCCCTAGGTATCAACCCCGAAGACCGAAATCAACATCAGATTGACACTCAGAGAACTACTCCCATTAAACAAATGTCCAACTGGAAATCTACTCAATCTTTGAGTAAAAACCCCTATCCTTTTCAGAAATATTCATATACCTACAGACTACTGGTACAGACCAGATTATCAAATGATTCTAAGGAAACTAAGAATGATAAAAACACAGAATATATGCGTCATAGTCAACTTAACGCCTAACAAGATACCCTCAAAACCCAACTTATCACAAACAGATGGGTCATAACCCTCATGGGGCTTGAGACTATTGCGGTATTAGAAACAAGACTAGTAGAGACTCAACTATAAAATCAAAATGCCAGGATGATCAGATACGGAAATTAAACTTTCTAAGGGAAAAAATTTCCACCTCTATCCTGTCTGCCAACCATGAGAGTGTCTATCCTCCAGAAGATTCTACCCTTTTCCTTTGCCTTCTGCAGCAATCCTAGATCAGATGTCCTGTCTCACCACACTGAAAACAACCAGTCTTCTTACATGTTAACAAGTCTTTCTCTAAAGTCGCCATCATCGCACGGAAAACCTTACGAAGCTCGGAAGAGGATTAGCCATAAGTGAAATTACTGAGGCTACAGATGGAAGTTAGGCACTTCTTTTCCCTTCGACAGACGCCGTAGTCTCATCATGCCCACGGAACCATGTCGCGATGAGCTTACCTCTCAGAAAGCCAGAAGCCCCAGAGAATCAGAAAAGAAGGAAACAAGGATTTAAACAGGAAATCAAAAGATAGATATATGGATCTTGGGGATTATGTTTTCAGAATAAACTCTACTTTTGAAAATACTTCCTTTTTAAACCTTTTTGAAAATAGTTTTCAAAAACTTTTTGTCAAATCTGGTAACCTTCAGCTCTGATACCAAGTGTAACAACCCACCTCCGTTAAGGTCACTCGCAAAGGGAATGCCTTAACTTTGGTGGAGCGTTTTTAGTAGACAGAACAGAAATTTACAAGACAGATAAAGTAGTACTTGAAAATTTTATAACTTTATTACAAAAAGCAACAGAAATAAGTTTGGTTACATCTTTCAAATATCATAATATCGGAATTCAAGTACATGAATATCGGTCTTGTACAAACGCCTTTAGAATGCATAGTTTTTAAAGCCATAATCCCCTGTATAAACTGCCATGGAAAGATAGAGCCAAAGGCAAGCAATACTTCAAATACTTCAAGCAGAGATAATCTCAATCAATCTCCCATGTTTCCACCCTGAAAACCTGTGTGTGGGGGGGGGGGGGGGGGGACAGAAAGAAAAGAGGTGAAACAAACTAGGTCAGACATAAGTCTGGTGAGTCCAGTGACTTTCAGCATATATACAGATAACAATATCATGACATGTAAATAAAACCAGATGAGAGATAACCGTAACAGGAATAGCAGGCTAACAGAAGAAACAGAATGATATAGGCTAAGCTAAGCTTCTTACTTAGTTTTTACTTCTCTGCACTAATACTAATATAACAGGATTATGTGTTACCCTAATGTCAAAGCTGAAACAGAAACGGAAACAGAATAATTTCTACAGAAATAGAACGATATCAATGGCCTTTACCACCCGAACAGGGGCAGACGGTACAGAAACAGAATGCTAATAATGGGCTTTTACCACCCCAACAGACAGAAGGCACAGAAACAGAATACTAATAATGGGCCTTTACCACCCAACTAATAGGCCTTTACCACCCCAACAGAAAGAAGGCACGGAAACAAAATCAGAAACGGAATCCGAGACGGAAACAGAATAATCCCTACGAAAACAGAATGTTATAATTAGGTGTGCACTAGTCGACCTTTACCACCCGAATAGACGGTACCATGCAGAAACAGACAGGTGTTACTACCCAACAGAAACAAACGGTAACCACATAACAGATAGAATTTGGTGTACCATAATGTCTAAACTGAAACAGAAACGAAAACAGAATAATTTCTACTGAAACAGAATGCTAGAATTAGTTGTACGCTAGTAATGGGCCATTACCTCCCGAACAGACGGTACCACACAGAAACAGACAGGTGTTACCACCCAACAGAAACAGACGGTACCCATAGAAACAGACAGAACTAAGTGTACCCTAAGTCCTACCCCCCAAGCGATCGGCTCCTTAATACATAAATACCTTGTGTCGACCCCACAGTAGGGTGTATCAATCCCTAAAGTGGCAACCTATTGGCACATACCATTTTACAGATGTCACGGTGTCTTACATCCTCAGAGCAGACCGGATCCGTGCACGCACATGACCCGTTTGGAACACACCATCAACACCCCTCGCCATTATCAGAATGAACCGCTTATAATTAGTTCAATAAGCGTGCCCGGACCCCTAAATAGTGTGGGGTCAAAATTTTGATACTAGAAAGGGTAACTGACTAATATGGGTCCCAAACAACAGATGACACAAGTATTTCCCTTCTAACCTTGTGTCCCCAGACTAGAAGATTTCAGATTAACTTGTTTACAAGTTCCAGACAAAGTTCAGATTACTAGTTCATAGATCAGACAATTAAGTTAACAAGTTTTCTGATTTACAGAACAGATGTACGGATTTAACAGACTTACAGATTGTCTAACTTTGTATTGGGCCTACAGATTCATGAAACGGGTTTATTAGATTCATCAGTCCATTTAGTTTAACCCTATCCGCCCAACACGTTTTTAGACACCACATTTCTCTTAAATTTGCATTAATTAAATATTAATGCATAGACCTCTCACATTAGGTCGGTAGCTTGTGGCAGCTGGATGTGCCGGGCGGTTCCGGGCAGACTTCTACCACAAGCCAGACATAACCTCGTGTCTAAGCATATTTTAGTTATGCCTACGACCTCTCACATTAGACTGACAATTTGCGGTTGCTGGTTAAGCCGGTTGGCTCCGAGAAGGCTTCTACCACCAACAAAATCTAACCTCGTGTCATAGCCAATTTATTCTAATACAGATTATACAGATATCAGACTAATTTTGTCCATTTAACAGATTAAACTTCTTTACAGGTTACAACAGACTAATCAAATTTCCATGTTCTACTCAATCTTAGATCGAGCCTACGGATTTTCATACCCAAATTACAATTATTGAGCTTTCAATAGATTAGGCAATTCAACAGATAATAGATCTAGCAGATTAGGCGATGCAACTGATTAGCAGATTAGGCAATTCAATAGATAACATATCTAGCAGATTAGGCGATTCACTATATTAGCAGATTAGGCAATTCAACGGATCTAGCCGATTAGGCGATTTAACAGATTTAGCAGAAAACAGATTTAGCAGATTATATATTTCTAAAATTCTATTTACATATCTTGCCTAATCATAGATTAAGATTAAAATTACATGCATAAATCATGGTCATTATTCATAATACAACATATGCCCAAATTTTTAGTTAAACTTTGCACAGTACAGAATATTCTCTAAAAGCCCCTAAATCATGATATACCATATGAATTATGCCAAATTATAGCCTTTAATGCCAAATATCCAAAAATCCACTTTTAGGCGTATTCACATTGATAGTTATCCTATTATAATATAGGTCTCTATGCCTAAGTCACATATTCCTTTTTCAAGTCATGAATCCAAAAATCTAGATCTTTAAATTATATCCTCTCAAAATTAGATCTTAACTTTTATATGCATTATGTCCCCAAGTTTCAAGTCATATGTTACCATACAATGATTCCTCTTCTTCCAAATTACAGAGTATACACAGATCTAGATCTAGTTTACAACATATGTCCCTTTTCTCAAATCAGTCAAAGATCAGTCATGTCCAATTATGCATCATCCATTATTTGTCCCAAAATTTAGTGTTCGTCCGTTAATCTCTTATGAGATTTGGTGCAGGCTCGTGGTAGCCTGCCTATAAACAAAAAGGAAGAAAAGAGGGAACAGATACAGAACAGTCACAATCAAGATAGATCCACAGAAAAGTATGCATAACCTTAGATCCAGATTCACAAAAATTTCAAGATAATTATTAAATTTCATATCTGAAAATAACTGTACTCACAAAAAGGAATGATTCTTGTATTCTGGAATCTAAATTCTAACACTGAATAGCTCTCCTTTGGCATAGACTATCAATTAGATTAGAAAATAGTTGTCCTCTTTTAATTCTATTCAGATTGGAAGAAGATGCACTTGTTCTAGTTTTGGTTCAAGCAGAGTAGCGACGCCATTTTTATTTTTTATTAGAATAGAGCAGAGTATAGACAGAATGAAATTGCATGGAGAGAAAGCTAGGTTTGGGGTTGTTTAAATAGCATAGGAGTCATGAATCTGGTCAGAACGGGCGTCTAGGTGTAGAAAAATGGATTTGTCCCCCGATCTGGAAAAGGGGGGAGGTCGACCCTAAGTTCAACCCTGGTGTTGACCTATTTACCCAGGTCGACCCCCAGGTCGACCGTAGTGTCGACCTGGGTCCTGGGCAGGAATTTTCCAGCCCAGCCCGGGTGTCTGTTTTGAATTTCGAAATCTGAATTTTGAATTTCGGGCTGGTTTTTACTGAAACTTCTAAAGGTCGTATCTTCTTCATACGGAGTCCGATTTACGCAAACTTGGACTCTATTCCAAGCAGAATTTCGAGAAGAACGCAATGGTGTAACCCATTTCCCTTAATTATTTTGTCAAAATTTATTTATTCTTTAGGTCGTCATTCTTATATTCACAGAAAATACGGGGTGTTACATTCTCCCCTCCTAAAAGGATTTCGTCCCCGAAATCTTCAAGTTAAGGAGAATGTTTCCTACCATCCAATCACCCATCTACTCAACCATCATTCACAAGCATCCATTGTCCTTAGAAACTTATAATGTTGTATGAACAAATGAAAAAGTGTTTGTATTTGTTTCTTATCTAATGCAAAGATCAGGCGGTCCACTGATTCAGTTGACCTCCTTAATGCGAATTATGTCAGTGCCATGAGTCCAACATGTATGCAATTTTCCTATTTGATACATATCATTTCTATATGAGTGCACAACCGTTCATTCATATGCAACATCCATGTGCCGAGTCAACCATTTTGCATCCATAAAAATTTAAAAAAAATTGCATACACTTCCATATGCAGTATGAGAGTGTTCTTGAGCCGATCTAGTGCCTAGTGTGTGTATATGCATCCACTAGAAACCACTAGCAACCACTTGCATCCACTTTCAACCATCGAATATAACATGTCTCAAACACATGTTTACACCCATTAGTTTCTACCTAAAGGTCGAAGATTCGGTCGACAGGATAAAGCCGAGTGACAGAAGCAAGTACAATTAAAACAAAAGCTTGGTTCCCATTAGACATCGGTTTAAGAGAATAAACCCCTAAGTATCAACCCCGAATACTGAAATCAACATCATATTGACACCTAGAGAACTACTCCCATTAAACAAATGTCCAACTGGAAATCTACTCATGCTTTGAGTAAAAACCCTATCCTTTTTAGAAATATTCGTATACCTACCGACTACTGGTACAGATCAGATTACCAAATGATTCTTAGGAAACTAAGCATGATAAAAACCCAGAATATATGCGTCATAGTCAACTAAACGCCCAACACACATACCCTAAAACCCCAACTTATCACAAACAGATGTGTCGTAACCCTCATGGGGCTTGAGACTATAGCGGGATTAGAAACAAGACTAGTAGAGACTCAACTATAGAATCAAAATGCCAGAATGATCAGATAAGGAAATTGAACTTTCTAAGGAAAAAACTTTCCACCTCTATCCTGTCTGCAAACTACGAGAGTATCTATCCTCTAGAAGATTCTACCCTTTGCCCTTGCCTTCTGGAGCAATCCTAGATTAGATGTCCTATCTCACCACACTTAAAACAACTAGTCGTATTACATGTTAACAAGTCTTTCTCCAAAGTTGACCTCATTGCACGGAAAACCTTACGAAGCTTGGAAGAGGATTATCCGTAACTGAAATTACTGCGGCTAAAGATGGAAGTTAGGCACTTCTTTGCCCTTTGACAGACGCCGTAGTCTCATCATGCCTACAGAACCATGTCGCGATGAGGTTACGTCCCAGAAAGCCAGGAGCCCCGGAGACTCAGAAAAGAAGGAAACAAGGATTTAAACAGGAAATCAAAAGATAGATATGTAGCTCTTGGGGATTATGTTTTTCATATTAAACTCTACTTTTGAAAATACTTCCTTTTTAAACCTTTTTGAAAATAGTTTTCAAAAACTTTTTATTAAATCTGGTAACCTTCAGCTCTGATACCAAGTGTAACACCCCACCTCCGTTAAGGTCACTCACAAACAGAATGCCTTAACTTTGGTGGAGCGTTTTTAGTAGACAGAACAGAAATTTACAAGTTAGATAAAGTAGTACTCGAAAATTTTATAACTTTATTACAACAGAAACAGAAATAAGTTTGGTTACATCTTTCAAAAATCACAATATCGGAATTCAAGTACATAAATATTGGTCTTGTACAAAATCCTTCAGAATGCATAGTTTTTAAAGCCATAATCCCCAGTATAAACTGCCATGGAAAGATAGAGCCAAAGCCAAGCAATACTTCAAACACTTCAAGCAGAGAGAATCTGAATCAGTCTCCTATGTTTCCACCCTGAAAACCTAGGGGGGGAACAGAATGAAAAGAGGTGAAACAAACTAGGTCAGACATAAGTCTGGCGACTCCAGTGACTTTCAGCATGTAAACAGTCATGACATGTAAATAAAACTGGATGAGAGATAACCGTAATAGGAATAGCAGGCTAACAGAAGAAACGGAAGGATATAGGCTAAGCTAAGCTTCTTACTTAGTTTTCACATCTCTGCACTAATACTAATATAATATGATTAGGTGTTACCCTAATGTCTAAGCTGAAACAGAAACGGAAACAGAATAATCTCTATAGAAACAGAATGCTAGTAATGGGCCTTTACCACCCGAACAGAGGCAGACGGTACAGAAATAAAATGCTAATAATGGGCTTTTACCACCCCAACAGACAGAAGGCACAGAAAAATAATACTAATAATGGGCCTTTACCACCCAACTAATGGGCCTTTACCACCCCAACAGACACAAGGTACTTAAACAAAATCAGAAACGGAATCCGAGACGGAAACGAAATCCGAGACGGAAACAGAATAATCCCTGTCGAAACAGAATGTTAGAATTAGGTGTACACTAGTAATGGGCCTTTACCGCCCGAACAGACGGTACCACGCAGAAACAGACAGGTGTTACCACCCAATAGAAACAGACGGTACCCACAGAACAGACAGAACTTGGTGTACCCTAGTGTCTAAACTGAAACAGAAATGGAAACAGAATAATCTCTGCAGAAACAAAATGCTAGAATTAGGTATACACTAGTAATTGGCCTTTACCACCCGAACAGACGATACCACGCAGAAACAGACAGGTGTTACCACCCAACAGAAACAGACGGTACCCACAGAAACAGACAAGTGTACCCTAAGTCCTACCCCTAAGCGATTGGCTCCTGAATACATAAATACCGTGTGTCGGCCCCACAGTAGGGTGTATCACTCCCTAAAGTGGCAACCTATTGGCACAGACCTATTTACAGATGTCACGGTGTCTTACATCCTCAGAGCAGACCGAATCCATGCATGCACATGACCCAGTTGGAATGCACCGTCAACACCCCTCGCCATTATCAGAATGATCCGCTTTTAATTAGTTTAGTAAGCGTGCCCGGACCCCTACATAGTGTGGCATCAAAGTTTTGATACTATAAAGGATTATTGACTAATATGGGTCCCAAACATTAGATGACACAAGTATTTCCCTTCCTAACCTTGTGTCCCTAGACTAGAAGATTTCAGATTAACTTGTTAACAAGTTTCATACAGAGTTCAGATTACAAGTTCACAGATCAGACAATCAAGTTAACAAGTTTTCAGATTTACAGATCAGATGTACGGATTTAACAAGACTAACAGATTGTCTAACTTTGTACTGGGCCTATAGATTCATGAAACGGGTTTATTAGATTCATCAGTCCATTTGGTTTAACCCTATCCACCCAACATGTTTTTAGACACCACATTTCTCTTAAATTTGCATTAGTTAAATATTAATGCATAGACCTCTAACATTAGGTCAGTAGCTTGTGGCCGCTGGCTGTGCCGGGCGGTTCCGGGCAGACTTCTGCCACAAGCCAGACCTAACCTCCTGTCTAAGCATATTTTAGTTATGCCTACGACCTCTCACATTAGACTGATAGTTTGCGGTTGCTGGTTAAGCCGGTTGGTTCCGAGCAGGCTTCTACCGCCAACAGAATCTAACCTCGTGTCATAGCCAATTTATTCCAATATAGATTATATAGATATCAGACTAATTATGTACATTTAACAGATTAAACTTCTTTACAGGTTACAATAGACTAATCAAATTTCCATGTTTTACTCAATCTTAGATCGAGCCTACGGATTTTCATACCCAAATTTCAATTATTTAGCTTTCAACAGATTAGGCAATTCAACAGATCTAGCAGATTAGGCGATGCAACTGATTAGCAGATTAGGCAATTCCACAGATCAAGCAGATTAGGCGATTCAACAGATTAGCAGATTAGGCAATTCAACGGATAACAGAGCTAGCAGATTAGGCGATTCAACAGATAACAGATTTAGCAGATTAGGCAATTCAATAGATTTAGCAGATAACAGATAATAGATTTAGCAGATTATATATTTCTAAAATTCTATTTACATATCTTGCTTAATCAAAAATTAAGCCTAAACTTGCATGCCTAAATCATGGTCAGAATTCATAATACAACATATGCCCAAATTTTTAGTTAAACTTTGCATAATATAGAATATTCTCTAAAAGCCCCCAAATCATGATATACCATATGAATTATGCCAAATTATAGCCTTTAATGCCAAATATCCAAAAATCCACTTTTAGGCGTATTCACATTGATAGTTATCCTATTATAATATAGGTCTCTACGCCTAAGTCACATATTACTTTTTCAAGTCATGAACCCAAAAATCTAAATCTTTAAATTATATCCTCTCAAAATTAGATCTTAACTTTTATATGCATTATGTCCCCAAGTTTCAAGTCATATATTACCATACAATGATTCCTCTTCTTCCAAATCACAGAGTATACACAGATCTAGATCTAGTTTACAACATATGTCCCTTTTCTCAAATCAGTCAAAGATCAGTCATGTCCAATTATGTATTATCCATTATTTGTCCCAAAATTTAGCGTTCGTGCGTTAATCTCTTATGAGATTTGGTGCAGGCTCATGGTAGCCTGGCTATAAACAAGAAGGAAGAAAAGAGGGAATAGATACAAAACAATCACAATCAAGATAGATCCACAGAAAAGTATGCATAACTTCAGATCCAGATTCACAAAAATGTCAAGATAATTATTAAATTTCATATCTGAAAACAACTGCACTCACAAAAAGGGAATGATTCTTGTATTCTTGGATCTGTATTCTGACACAGAATAGCTCTCCTTTGACGTAGACTATTGATAAGATTAGAAAATAGTTGTCCTCTTTTAATTCAATTCAGATTGGAAGAAGATGCACTAGTTCTAGTTTTGATTCTAGCAGAGTAGCGACGCCATTTTTATTTTTTATTAGAATAGAGGCAGAGTGTAGGCAGAATGAAATTATGTGGAGGGAAAGCTAGGTTTGGGGGTGTATAAATAGCATAGGGGTCACGAATCTGGTCAGAACGGGCATCTAGGTGTAGAAAAATGGATTTGTCCCCAGATCTGGAAAGGGGGGGGGGGGAGGTTGACCCTAGTGTCGACCTGTTTACCCAGGTCAACCCCCAGGTCGACTCTAGTGTCGACGTGGGTCCTGGGCGGGAATTTCCCGCCCAGCCCGGGTGTCTGTTTTGAATTTCGAAATCTGAATTTTGAATTTCGGGTTGGCTTTTACTGAAACTTCTTAAGGCTATACCTTCTTCATACGGAGTCCGATTTACGCAAACTTAGACTCTATTCCAAGCAGAATTTCAAGACGAACGCAATGGCGTAACCCGTTTCCTTTAATTATCTTGGTACAATTTAGTTATTCTCTGGATTGTCATTATTATGTTCACAGACAATATAGGGTGTTACGTGGAACAAATTTTTGCTTTGAATTTCAGAGGTTGAAAACTCGACACCTTGTGCGTATTGAGCTTCTTGAAAATGACAAAGCTGGAATAATCCATGTGATTAAATCACTAGAATCTGAAATTGCATCTTTGAAGGCGGAGATAGTTGTATAAGCGTCTTAGAAGCTGAAAATGAGAAAGCGGGAGATTGAGGCTTCCGAAAAGCAAGGCTATAAGGCCCAATCTGGTCCAGAATCCGCTGAATCTCAATTGGCTTTGGGACAGCAGACTGTAGCTTCTTACCAACAGGAGAAGATAATTGTTGAAGAAAAGATTATCTCTCAAACTAAAGCCCTCAAAACTCTGAAAGAGGATAAAGAAAAGTTAACTAGCAATCTCGAGCAAGCCAGGGTTAAAACTGATGAAACTCTGTTCCAATTTTACGTTTTTAGCGTTATAAATCGTGGAAGCCTGAGATTTTCAAATAAGGATTTTCCTCGAACATTGGCCCTTGTCTGGGAACAAGTGCTTAAATATTCCAAAGGTGAAGAAGGCAGTGTTCTCCAAGAGACCCTCCTAGAAGCGGAAGATCGTAAGGCTTTAGTTGAGGGCAGAAATAAACTAGTAGATGAACAAGCTCAATCCCTTGGGAAAAAGGCTCTGGATGTTATCTCTGTTCACATCCCCTATCTCACTATTGCTTAAGCCTCAAGTTCTCAGATTTCTCCCGCGGATCCTCCTGTTATTCATGTCTATAAAAATGCTCCTAAGGCTCATTCTTCTAATGATTGTACTGTTCAGGAAGTTACCACTAATCATGTATTGGAGATAGTAAGGAAAAATGATGATTCTTAGGATGTTTGTATATGCAAGTGCCAGTCCTCGCTTGCTATTTTATGCTTACGTTGCCATCTTTGTGACCTTGTGTATCTGTGATGAATTCGTGTTTTTCTTTGTTGTACTATAACCTTTTATTCAGCTTTGTTATATTTCACTGGTACGCTGTATATCACACCTTTATGACAATTCATTTGTATCATGAAAAACTTTGTTAACCATATGATTATAACGGACTTATGGTATGAAAAGTTAGTATCGTTGGTTTACATTTATGCTATAGTTATGCCCCCGTACCAAAGTTCGTTGTAGTCTTAGAATTTTATTCGTATTGCTCCCCTTCAAGGGGTTTTATTCCTATCACGCATTTACTCGTATTTTCAAGAACTTGGCAATTCAAGCCCCTCAAAGTTTGGACTCGAATGCATTCCCCTAGAAAAGGGTTATATATCCTATAATGTATTTACTCGTGTTTGTCACTGACTTGGTGACCCAAGCCCTTCGGAGACTCGATTCGAGCACGTATTTCTATTCTTGATGTATTTAACCACGTTTCTCACTAACCTGGTGACCCAAGCCCTTCGGAGACTTGGTTAAATACATACACTTTTATATACATATTGTTGTTTTTTATTAGAATGTATTCAACCCCATATCTCAATAACTCGGTGACCCAAGTCCTTCGGAGACTGGTTTTTAGTACGTGCCACTAGGGGAGGACTTGAGTTTTAAGTTTCGATCTAATTTTGGTCCTGTTTGATCTGGTTATTTTGGAATCGAAAAAGACCTCATTAGATACCCCCTTTCGTCTAGGATTTCTGTTACTCCCTTTGGGCTAGGATTTCTGTTACCCCCTTTTGGCTAGGATTTCTGTTACCCCCTTTCGGCTAGGATTTCTTCTACCCCCTTTCGGCTTGGATTTCTATTACCCCCGCTCGGCTAGGATTTATGTTACCCCCTTTCAGCTAGGATTTCTGTTATCCTCAAAGCTCAGTGCCAATTTCTTTGTTGAATGTTTACTAAGAATGGTGTGTCTTTGTGATGAAAAGAGCAGCTTTCCGGCTTGGTGCCCATTTGTTGCGTTTTTCATCATTTGACTCAGAATGATTCTCTCTTTTGAGATTTGCAAGGTGGTATGTTTAGTCATCTTGCTTGATATAAATGATGCTTTCGGCGTTTGTCGCTTGAGTTGTTCTAACCAGGATGTGCTTGGGAAGCTTTTGGTTATGGTTGAGCTATAAATGAGTGGTCGCCCCCTTTTTTGGCCTATATTTAAGAGAAAAATTTTAGCGCGAGCTAGCAAATGTATGATCTATGCAAGCGAATAACTTTTGGCTCGTAAATCTCTTATTTGGTACAATATAGGTAAATCATCATAGATTGTTTGCAAAAACATAGCAAGAAGTAAAGCAAAGTAAAATAAAGTAAAGGGATGGGGATCGCTTATTCTTAGCTCTGGATATTGAATTGTAATCAGTGGTTGTTAGTCGATGACTAGCCGTAGGTCTACGGGAGCTTGGGGTTTCTCATGTGGTCCGTGCTTACTGGCAGCATTACCCTGCCCTTGGATAGCTGGAGCATTCTGAGGATTCTTGACATATTGTTGTAGTTGGTTCTTCCGGATGAGCTCCTCAATCAAGCTCCACAAGTGCCGGCATTCATTGGCATTGTGCCCTAGCTGATTATGAAACCGACAAAATTTTCTGGAGTTGGCTTGCTGTTCTGTAACTCTCTATGGTTTTACCTGAGGAAAAATGCCTAAGTCCTTTGTAGTGGTGTAACACCCTGCCTCCGCCAGGGTGTCTCTTGCAAGCACTCTGACTTTGGAGGGGCGTTTGAATCAGGTAAACATGCATAATGATATATCAAGGCAGAACAAGAACATATGTATATATGTAAACAGAGTAAATAACATAGATAAAACAACGGAAGATTTCAAACCATTTCAAAACAAGTCTGTTACAACATAGTATCAATTTTCCAAATACACCAGTCTAGATAAAAACAACATTACTGAAAAACTGAAATACATAAGTACTATCCCCAAAATAAGTGATAACCATAGCTAGCTTCATGTCAAGACCATACATGAGCTAAAATCCTTCAAGCAAGCAATCAGGAATCCAAGCTAAGCTCCAATATTCCCTCCCTGAGAACTTTGGGGGGGGGGGGGGGGAACGGAAGAAAAGAGGCGAAAGAAAACAGGACAGTCAAAAAGACTGAGTAAGCCCCACTACAATCAATGTAAACTGATAAAGTTAACTGGCATGAGCAGCAGGTATGATCATAAGGATAACAACATACTATCATGGTGATTAACTAACAAGGTAGATAAAGGTGTCATCGCATAATCAGGTTTAAGGTTTTGCACCCCAGGTGTACTAGCAAACTAACATGACTGGAATAAACAAGTACTGATCCCTTGGCCCATGCTTTGGCCCAATAACATGAAGTGACCCCAATACGAGGTCCAACCCAACGGTCTAGTCGATCGGCTCCCTATAAGCCTAACTCGTCATGTGTTGGTGTCAATACGGCCCAAACATAATTGTAGTCAGACTGTGCAGGGTCTCCCGTCGGGTGTATCAAGCCCTAGGGTGGCAACCCCTGGACACCATAAACATGAGTGCACAGTCTCGATCTACGGGTACCCGTGCATGTTTTCCCCGGCTTCGGACTTATGTGCACGACCATAGTCCGCCCAGAACTACACCGGCGTACCAATCTGCCGTCGCTTTTGGTCGCTTACCTCCTAGTCTAGTAATCGTGCCCCCACCCTAGCCTAGTCCCTAGGGTCCTGATGATACAACTGGGAATTACTGCTGGAGTGGAACCCCATTGCTAGGATTTTCTAGTTGGTTAAGTACGGTTTAACCCTCTTGCTAATCATGGATTAACTTGGTCAAGTGTAACGATGAGTTCACGACTTAACCCTGATTAATCTACCAAGCCCAAATTGGTTAAGTATTAAGTGGACCATGACTTAACCCTAATCATGAGGCATTAATTAATTTAATGCGCCTTAACCTCTCACATTAGACCTTGTTGTGGTTACTAGTTAAGCCGGGCGGGTCCGGGTAGCTTTACACCACAACTTGGTCTAACCTCGGGTCCAAGGTACAACATGGCCAACTTCTCACATTGGGTCCTATTGTTTGTAGCAACTAGTTAAGCCGGACGGTTCCGGGTAGGTTTATGCTACAAACTCAACCCAACCTCGAGTTGGTCACACTTATCTTTTCTAAGTGTCATGTCCATCATGTTTCCAAAACATGTTACAAATTTTCAAGCAATTTGGTAGACCTAACTTAATAGGTAAATTCCCAATGGGTAGACCTAACTTAATAGGTAAATTCCCAAGCTTATGTTTTTATGTCTTTTAAGTTTACCCAACCCCAAACGCAATCCCATCGCTTACATATCGCAATAGCGCATAAAGGATAGAAAGAGAGAACTTGACATAGTCATGACATAAAGGTATTGAAGCCACAAGTTCAACATGGTGGCATATGAAATGTTCATATGTTCATACACTTGCATATTACATTTTTAGGCCTCAAAAGCATGCATGAAACCAAACTTAGCATATTGGTGATACATGGTGATAAATGACATGTAGAAATGGCCATAAGTTCGCATTTAGCCTCACATGCAAGTTATCATAAGGGATATGATAACTTACATGTTGCCAAAATGCAACCTTTAGCATAAAGCTTAAAGCTTTATGTTCATAAACCCAAGATAAGCTTGCATAACATGATAGCATGAACAAAATGTTCAACCCAAACTTGCATAACATAACTTGCATATCATATGACAAACTTGCATATCAAACTTGCATAACATAACATGATGAACTTGCATATCAAAACATGGCATACTTGCATATAAACTTGCATATCACAACATGGTAAACTTGCATAACATAACATGGCAAGACTTGCATATAAACTTGCATATCATAACATAGAAAACTTGCATAACATAACATGGCAAGACATGCATATAAACTTGCATATCATAACATAGCAACTTGCATATAAACTTGCATAACATGACTTGATGAACTTGCATATCACATCATAGTAAACTTGCATAACACATCATAGTAGACTTGCATAACAAATCATAGTAATTTTGAATAACACATCATAGTATACTTGCATAACACATCATAGTAAACTTGCATAACATGGCAAATTTGCATATCATACATTTAACTTTAGAGTTTAAGTATGAAAGTAGAATAGGGCTTACAATGCTTATGCGGACTCAAATGAGTATAACAAATGTAAGAAGACCCTTATGCAACCAATTAAACCCCAAAAATGCAAGCAAAATTGATCAAAACTCTTTCTTTATGGTGCCAATATAGAGACTTGACTTGAATGCAAGCTAATGATGATCATACAAGTCTAAAAACACTTGTATGCATGGAAAATCTCATAAAAATTTGTTTAGGAATTTTATGAAGAGAGTGGAGGCCATGAGAGGATTGATTTTGCCATAGTTTAGTTGCTAGAATGAATAATGATGATTTAGGGTAGGTTAGGGTCTTATTTATAGATTAGGCAAGTGTTTTAGGCCATAGGATTAAACCCTAGTTGCAATCTCAGCCCTCAAAACCGAATCTGGCCCCCAAGCTCAACACAAACCCAAAATGGTGCACCAGGCTAAAGAGCCCGTCTGAGCCAAGTCGACAGCCCAGTCGACAGGGCTGTCGACTTGGTCTAACCAAGTCGACTCCCAAGTCGACAGGGCTGTCGACTTGGGGGTGTTCTGGCGGGAAATTTCCCGCCTGGCCCAAACTGGCCCAATTTTCCAAATTCAAGTTTGAATCTGAAATCTGTTTTTACTTTGGAATTTTCTGGAAACTTCGTTGGGCCTTAATCCGGTCATACGGACTCCGATTTTCGAAAACTCGGACTCTATTTCGCGTATTTTTCCGAGACGAACGCAATGACATAGCCCGTTTCCCTTGATTCAGATTTTAGAATTAAATTCTGCCTCGATTTACGTTATTACAGGTTATTGAAAATACGGGTTGTTACATCCTCCCCTCCTTAAAGGATTTCGTCCCCGAAATCTTCAAGTTAGGAAGAACGTATCCTACCATCCAACATCCATCTACTCAAATCATCATCCACGAGCGGTCATTGTCCTTACAAGATTCTAAATGTTGTATGAACATATGCAAAGGTGTGTGTATATGTACTTATCTAATGCAAATATCATCAATGCAAATTATGTTAGTGAAATGAATCCATATGTATGCAATTCCTAACATAATGTATAACATCTATATGTGTGCACATAACATACATCCATATGCAACATTCATGTGATAACACCAAAAAATTTCATCCATGAATAAGCATAAACACTCATGCATATGCAATATGAGGAGTGTGTGAGCCGATCTAGTGCCTAACGTGTATAATGCATCCATGAGTAACCACTTGCAAACACTTGCAACCACTTGCAAACATCAAGCATAACATGTTTCAAACCCATGTTTCATCCAAAGGGTTTCTACCTAAGGTTCTCATGACAAGATTAACACGATAAACTAGATAATCAAGACAAACATGGATAGCAAAAGATATGATACAAAGAGATCGGGAGGATAAGCAGGATATACTCCTCTTTTCGGATTACAAGAAATCCCTTCCTAACCCAACCCATATTCTATAAAAGCCAAAAAGGTTTAGTCAACCTAACGGACCCCCTTCAAACCCTGACATGTATTACTAGCCAATAAGTCATACCTCCCGACAGAAATAGGACCGAAAATGGGACCGAGAGGACATACATAAAAAGGTAACATGCGAGTAAGTTCCGCAGGAAAACAAGTATCAAGGATATACTCTTAGAAAGAGATATGATGCGCGTATCTAGCTTTCAATCTTCTAAGTCACGTTTCCTTGAGCTTAACTCCACTGTGCTTTGACCGTCTTTTACCTCATGATTTCTTAGCTTTCCAAATATGAGTTGGACCCCATTTCATTGTCGCATCTCGTCTTCCTCTTTCACTTACTCTACTATCATTCTTGGCTTAAACATAACCATAACCTCATGATTTCATGCAAGCTCTCCAAAATTCACTAGTGAATCCTGGATCTCGTTCACTTACTATAAAGTATTCTACGCAGCAGAACTTTTCTTGAAAATACCAATCCATGTTGCCAATTGCTCTTACTAACGTGATTTTCTATAACTCATGCTTGAACAAAATAAACCATCCGCCTGCGAATGATAGGCCGTACTTAGATTCAGTCGTTTGCCCATGACTTCCCGTAGACTATCCCAAAACTGGGTAGTGAAGATTGAGCCATGGTTACTAACTATCCTTTAGGGAACCCCGTGCAACCGCTTTATTTATTGAAAGTAAACTGTCGCTGGCTATGATGCAGTCCTTTTTCTCTTTACCGGAGTGAAATGAGCACTCTTCGTGAGTCTACCTACTATGACCCACATGCTCGTATTCCCTTTCCTTGATCTAGGCAGTCCATCCATGAAATCCTTCGTGACGCTTTACTACTTCCATTGCGGGGACCTCCAGTGGATGTAATAGCCCACCGGGCTTTTTATGACTCGGCCTTTAACCTGTTGGCACAACATGCACCTTGGGACAAACCCGGCCACCTCCTCGGGTGATGTGCATCATCAAGAACCTTCTTTCTCTCATCACGTCTTAGCCATCCCTTTTCATCTATAGCGAGGTGACTTCTATCTTGCCTCGAATCAACTTGTCCATGATCTCGGCTAACTGCGGGTCTTCCTTCTGCGAAGTCCCTACTTGATCCAGAAGGGTAGGTCTAAGCTCAAGGGATGCTAACTAACTAATTAAACTGAGAGAACTTCTTACTTCAATTGCATTCCTTGGAGTCTTCCAATCCTGAACTGCAACTACCTTAGCGGGATCCACCGCTAAGTCTTGCTTAGATACTATGTGCCCAAGAAATCTAACTCCTTTTTCTCCAAAATGACATTTAGAGGACTTGGCTTTTAACTGATGCGCTCTAAGCGTATCCATCACCTCCTTGAGATGCCTTACCTGTTCTTCCTCGTTCTTTAAGAAAGTCAGGATATCGTCTAATGAGGTTCTTCTCAAGCAACTCCTTGACTTGCTTTCTTAACTCTCATCTTGCGGGGCCATGTGCCTAACCGGCCACGAAACTATCTTGGCATTATCAACCAGATAAATACGGAAATCTATCTCTCGTTTAGGCGTAACCCCCTTCACTTCACCCAAGATATCAGGATATTCTCGTACCATCCTCATAGATTGCAAACTATCGATAGACGAGTTGAGGGATTCAAGATAACACATCATGACGGGACTCATAGGGTTACTAGAAATTTTTAGGGTATTACCGAGGTGAGTCATGTGCCTCACAACCCTATGCTCAACAATCAAGGATGGCTCCAAAACTGGACAACCCATCCATGCCCAAAATCAACCCATACCCCATGAAACCGAGAATACAAGCGTCACACGAGAACTCTACTCTAAAGATAGAGATTTTCAAATCCACATAGATAATAGACAAATGGGCGAAAACCCCAATTGGATTTGAAACACACACGGGATCATTAACTAGACTAGTACTTAGGTGCAAACTTTCAACTAGATCAGATGAAATAAACTATGCGATGTGCCAGAATCAAACAAAGTACAAACAGGAAAATCAGAAATGTAAACAAGACTTTCAACAGAAACACTACCTCGATCATAAGCTGGAAGAACGATGTTGAAGGGGTGAACTCGCCCTTCAGACGGTCTTGCACACTGAGTCTGACCTTGCCCTTGCTTCTTCGGGCAATCTTTGCTGAAATGTCCAAACTCACCACAATGAAAGCATTCACCACTCTTCCTTTTCTTCTTCTTACAATCCTTAATAAGATGCCTAACTGTACCGCAATAATGGCACTTCCTCTTGTCGTTATTGCCCTTGTTGTTGCTCCCCTTGTTGCCTTGACTCTTGTTCTTGCCTTGCTTCCCGGAATTCACCGTTCCTTCCGACGTAGGCCCTCCCTTCTTCGGGCAGTCCTTAGTGAAGTGTCCCATTTCTCCGCAGTTAAAGCAAGTGCCCTTCCTCTTTCTGCAATCTTTGTTTAGATGAGTCAAGTTTCCACAAGTAAAGCACTTCTTTTCCTTCTTCTCTTCAGACTTCTCCTCCTTCTTGTCACTCCTATTCTCTTCATTGAGTAGGGCCATATTTACCAAACTCTCGAAAGTTGCCCCCAAGGGTATATGAGTCATGGCTAAACCATGTAATGGCTCGTTTAATCCTAGAGCAAAGTATAGGGCCTTCTTCTGAGCTGTGTCAACCAAGTCTGAACCGACCCGAGCCAGTTGATTAAACTTATCTATGTATTCCCTAATAGTCATGTCCCCTTGCTTCAGTGATAGGAACCTTAGTCCAAACTTTCCCCGAAAGTCATCCCAAGTCTCAATTGGCCTAGTAGCGGTGGTGACCACCCACCAACGTGCAGCTTCTTCCTTTAGCAACCATACTGCCAATAAAACATTCCTACGGTCACCTATGTCCAAGATGGCGAAAAGATCTTCGGTTTCTTTCAACCAATTCCTTGCCTCTACATAAGTCTCGGTTCCAATGAAATTCTTGCCACCCATCGCCTTAAAGTCTTTGCAAATCTCCGCGAAATCCTCTTGTGGATGCTGAGGGGAAGGAGGAAGAGGAACCTCAGCGACAGGAGGAGGAGGAACATTAACCACCGGAGGAGGAGGAACATCTGCGGGGCCGGCTTCGATCGCCCTAGCCTCCAAAAGTCTCCTATACCAAACAGGTACGTGTACTCCCTCCGGAATGGCAAAGTTATCGGCCATACTGAAAACGAAGAAAAAGATAGATTCAGAATGGAGAAAAACGAAGGAATTTTGCTAATGGCTTTTTGGGGAATAGCCTTTAAAATAAACTAGACTTTTCTTTGGAAAATACTTTATACTTGGTTTTGAAAATAGTTTTCCAAAAGTTTTTTTTTTTAAAAAACCTTTTTGTTCCTTCTCGTAAACCATATGCTCTGATACCAAATGTAACACCGCGCCTCCGCCAGGGTGTCTCTTGCAAGCACTCTGACTTTGGAGGGGCGTTTGAATCAGGTAAACATGCATAATGATATATCAAGGCAGAACAAGAATATATGTATATATGTAAACGGAGTAAATAACATAGATAAAACAGCGGAAGATTTCAAACCATTTCAAAACAAGTCTGTTACAACATAGTGTCAATTTTCCAAATACACCAGTCTAGATAAAAACAACATTACTGAAAAACTGAAATACATAAGTACTATCCCCAAAATAAGTGATAACCATAGCTAGCTTCATGTCAAGACCATACATGAGCTAAAATCCTTCAAGAAAGCGATCAGGAATCCAAGCTAAGCTCCGATATTCCCTCCCTGAGAACCTGGGGGGGGGGGGGGGGACGGAAGAAAAGAGGCGAAAGAAAACAGGTCAGTCAAAAAGACTGAGTAAGCCCTACTACAATCAATGTAAACTGATAAAGTTAACTGGCATGAGCAGCAGGTATGATCATAAGGATAACAACATACTAGCATGGTGATTAACTAACAAGGTAGATAAAGGTGTCATCGCATAATCAGGTTTAAGGTTTTGCACCCCAGGTGTACTAGCAAACTAACATGACTGGAATAAACAAGTACTGATCCCTTGGCCCATGCTTTGGCCCAATAACATGAAGTGACCCCAATACGAGGTCCAACCCAACGGTCTAGTCGATCGGCTCCCTATAAGCCTAACTCGTCATGTGTTGGTGTCAATACGACCCAAACATAATTGTAGTCGGACTGTGCAGGGTCTCCCGTCGGGTGTATCAAGCCCTAGGGTGGAAACCCCTGGACACCATAAACATGAGTGCACAGTCTCGATCTACGGGTACCCGTGCATGTTTTCCCCGGCTTCGAACTTATGTGCACGACCATAGTCCGCCCAGAACTACACCGGCGTACCAATCTGCCGTCGCTTTTGGTCGCTTACCTCCTAGTCCAGTAATCGTGCCCCCACCCTAGCCTAGTCCCTAGGGTCCTGATGATACAACTGGGAATTACTGCTGGAGTGGACCCCCAATGCTAGGATTTTCTAGTGGGTTAAGTACGGTTTAACCCTCTTGCTAATCATGGATTAACTTGGTCAAGTGTAACGATGAGTTCACGACTTAACCCTGATTAATCTACAAAGCCCAAATTGGTTAAGTATTAAGTGGACCATGACTTAACCCTAATCATGAGGCATTAATTAATTTAATGCGCCTTAACCTCTCACATTAGACCTTGTTGTGGTTACTAGTTAAGCCGGGCGAGTCCGGGTAGCTTTACACCACAACTTGGTCTAACCTCGGGTCCAAGGTACAACATGGCCAACTTCTCACATTGGGTCCTATTGTTTGTAGCAACTAGTTAAGCCGGACGGTTCCGGGTAGGTTTACGCTACAAACTCAACCCAACCTCGAGTTGGTCACACTTATCTTTTCTAAGTGTCATGTCCATCATGTTTCCAAAACATGTTACAAATTTTCAAGCAATTGGGTAGACCTAACTTAATAGGTAAATTCCCAATTTGTAGACCTAACTTAATA
The DNA here is from genome assembly GCA_030737875.1 of Allium sativum. Taxonomy (NCBI): domain Eukaryota; kingdom Viridiplantae; phylum Streptophyta; class Magnoliopsida; order Asparagales; family Amaryllidaceae; genus Allium; species Allium sativum. The sequence goes on along the minus strand of CM060924.1, from coordinate 169,464,343 downwards.
GGTAAATTCCCAAGCTTATGTTTTTATGTCTTTTAAGTTTACCCAACCCCAAACGCAATCCCATCGCTTACATATCGCAATAGCGCATAAAGGATAGAAAGAGAGAACTTGACATAGTCATGACATAAAGGTATTGAAGCCACAAGTTCAACATGGTGGCATATGAAATGTTCATATGTTCATACACTTGCATATTACATTTTTAGGCCTCAAAAGCATGCATAAAACCAAACTTAGCATATTGGTGATACATGGTGATAAATGACATGTAGAAATGGCCATAAGTTCGCATTTAGCCTCACATGCAAGTTATCTTAAGGGATATGATAACTTACATGTTGCCAATATGCAACCTTTAGCATAAAGCTTGAAGCTTTATATTCATAAACCCAAGATAAGCTTGCATAACATGATAGCATGAACAAAATGTTCAACCCAAACTTGCATAACATAACTTGCATATCATATGACAAACTTGCATATCAAACTTGCATAACATAACATGATGAACTTGCATATCAAAACATGGCATACTTGCATATAAACTTGCATATCACAACATGGTAAACTTGCATAACATAACATGGCAAGACTTGCATATAAACTTGCATATCATAACATAGCAAATTTTCATAACATAACATGGCAAGACTTGCATATAAACTTGCATATCATAACATAGCAACTTGCATATAAACTTGCATAACATGACTTGATGAACTTGCATATCACATCATAGTAAACTTGCATAACACATCATAGTAGACTTGCATAACACATCATAGTAAACTTGCATAACACATCATAGTAGACTTGCATAACACATCATAGTAAACTTGCATAACATGTTAAATTTGCATATCATACATTTAACTTTAGAGTTTAAGTATGAAAGTAGAATAGGGCTTACAATGCTTATGCGGACTCAAATGAGTATAGCAAATGTAAGAAGACCCTTATGCAACCAATTAAACCCCAAAAATGCAAGCAAAATTGATCAAAACTCTTTCTTTATGGTGCCAATATAGAGACTTGACTTGAATGCAAGCTAATGATGATCATACAAGTCTAAAAACACTTGTATGCATGGAAAATCTCATAAAAATTTGTTTAGGAATTTTATGAAGAGAGTGGAGGCCATGAGAGGATTGATTTTGCCATAGTTTAGTTGCTAGAATGAATAATGATGATTTAGGGTAGGTTAGGGTCTTATTTATAGATTAGGCAAGTGTTTTAGGCCAGAGGATTAAACCCTAGTTGCAATCTCAGCCCTCAAAACCGAATCTGGCCCCCAAGCTCAACACAAACCCAAAATGGTGCACCAAGCTAAAGAGCCCGTCTGAGCCAAGTCGACAGCCCAGTCGATAGGGCTGTCGACTTGGTCTAACCAAGTCGACTCCCAAGTCGACAGGGCTGTCGACTTGGGGGTGTTCTGGCGGGAAATTTCCCGCCTGGCCCAAACTGGCCCAATTTTCCAAATTCAAGTTTGAATCTGAAATCTGTTTTTACTTTGGAATTTTCTGAAAACTTCGTTGGGCCTTAATCCGGTCATACGGACTCCGATTTTCGAAAACTCGGACTCTATTTCGCCTATTTTTCCGAGACGAACGCAATGGCATAGCCCGTTTCCCTTGATTCAGATTTTAGAATTAAATTCTGCCTCGATTTACGTTATTACAGGTTATTGAAAATACGGGTTGTTACAAGTGGAATAAATTCTCTCTGGGGTTTCATTTAGGGGAGTCAACTCAGTCTGCTTGAAGAACCGTGCCTTCTTATGTGCTTTGTTATCCTTTCCCTCACTGCCCCTTTTCTGCCTTGAGTCATTCTTTTGCTCAGCCTGGACCATAATGTCTCTCCTTTCTTTGGTAATACTGGCTTTTACAGCCTTCTGGATACTAGATGGATCATCTTCTATGCTCATAGACTCTTTGGTCCTCCTTTCAGAGCTGCCAACAAGTATCAAGGTTCTCGTTCTATTACTTTAGCAGTTGCAGCATGGAATCTGGTAAGAAAAGCTCTGGTAGTTTCTCCAGGCATTTGCTCTGTCTCGCTTAGTGTCTTCACACCTCTTACTCTGGTAGTTTGTAGATGGAACTGGTCTTGGAACCTCCTTGCCAGGTCAGTAAATTGATCAACACATTTAGGCGGTAATCTAGTGAACCACAGTGAAGCTACACCATCCAAGCACATGGGGAAGTATAAGTATTTTATTTCATCAGCAACCCTGGATCCATTCATGTGTTGATTGTATTTGAATGGGAAGATGTTTGGATCTCCAGTTCCACTGTAAGGTGCTATGGTTGGAGGTGTTATTTTTTTTTAAGGAATTTCGCTTTGCAGATCTTTGTTGTGAACGGATTCTTACTAGGAGAAAACTCCACCTCCTTTTCATCGTCCTGACGGGCCGTGTTCTCTTTCATTAATCGTTGGATCATATCCTAAATATGCTTCTCATCACCGTCCTATACCATGGGGCGAGCATCAGTTCTTTTTTCAGTGTAACCATAGTTCAAGATTAGTCGCCCCGTAACTTCTTTTGGAAGTGCCCCCTTGGTGGAATTTGTGGTGCTCTGAGTCATGCGTTTTCCTTCATGATGTGGTGCTTTACCCTTAGAGTTCTCCACGTCGGCCTCTCCTTTATCTTCCCCTGGAAAGTGGGATCGACTAGGGTCTGAGGAAGAGGAGTCCTCTTTTTCGTCAACATTGGCCACGATTTCTGGACGTAGAGGGATGGCTTGAGTATTAAGCAGATCATCCAGTTTTTCTATCATCATTTTAGTAGTGGCATCCATTTTTCCATTTAAGTCAGTTACAGCAACACTCAATTCTTCTCGAGTCAAGGATGGCCTTGAGGATTCCCCTACTTCGAAATGGTTGGTGAGTGAAGAAATCTCGTTGTCAGAAACGTAGTTATCTTCTTCTCCGGCTTTTCTAGTAGTCTCGTCGGTTTAGTCATGATTCAGGATAAGGTCTTATATTTGATGAAAATACGTCGGTGTGTCCCGATTGCGAGATTGTGAAATCTATGTTAGATTTAGGACTTCAAGGGTAGGCTTTTGAAATCGGAGAGAAGTGCGAAGGAAAGGGATGCAAATGCGGCCCCATGGTGGGCGCCAAATGTTTTCACCAAAAAATGGATTAAATAGCAATGGTACAAGAATCATACTTCACGAATGTGGTTGGAAAATAAATGGGGCCGCAATCACAAGGATTAAAAGCAAAAAACAAGGTAAATAAAATGAAGACAAAGATTTTAGAGTGGTTCGGCACTAAATTAGGCCTACATCCACTATGAAGGTAGCTTGCATTATCATGACAATGATTACAGAGCATATAAATTCTCTTTGCTCATACATCTTCTCATTCTCTCAACATATTCTCACTCTCACATACAAATCTCGCTTAAATATACGAAATTCAATGGAGGAACGGTGGAATCCATGGAGGAGTAGGATGGATGAGCGATGAAAAAGGAGTATGTCTTTGATTTTCTCCCACTTATAAGATTCTAGTGGATGCCATGGCCAAATGGATGAATAACCTTTGAGCGGAGATCATGATGATGGTTGAAATCCTAAAGGAATGGTGGAAGAAAGAATTTGGTAGCACTTCGTGGTGGGAAAGAGTCGATCCCCCTTATGGTGGTAGCCATGGCCTAATTATAGGTGAGCCCTCCTGAAAAAATGAGCTGAAGTTCATATATGCGAGCTATGGGTTACTCATTTCATTAATTACGAAAATGCCACCGCTTAGCTATAGCCAACTGTCGATAGTTGTATTCAGTTGTCCCGCACGAGCGGCTTTATATAAGTGGGAGATTGAATAGATCTGAGCACATTGAACAGGCGAATAGGTGAGGAGTGAACGGGCGACTTGTCATAGCTTCATGGTTGGTATAAAAGCGACCAACCGGGTCATTTTGTTAAGCCTTTTATTAACCGACAGATAGTATCTGGTTGAAGCTCCAGTTATCTGATTATAGATGAACAAGTGACCGACCAAGGCTTGTAGAGTAGATATAAGTGCAATCACCCTGAAACTGACATCTGTCGGACCGGTAGGTAGCATATGATTGGAGCATTAATGACTGATTGAGGAATGAGCAAGCGACTGGGGTTGCAACCCGTGAGCGGACATGGGATGCATGTGCGATATCTGGCATCTTCGTGTTCCATACTATGTACGATCGGCCGGGGTAGTATGAATGAGCCACTACAGAGTGGAACATGTGACCAGAACCAATTCTTCTCCTTGTCTTGTACGAACGTTTCTTTGGTATAAGAATGAGCGATTTCTCTTACATCGTGCTCGACCCATAATTTATATGCGAACAAACTCATTATGATGCTCATCCGACTCGAGTGTTTGTCCCGTGCCTCTAACTTATACTTAATCACCTAATGTATGTACAAACTTTTTGAGGGATAACACTTGTCATCTTGACTCATGTTGTGTAAATTTTGCTTGGTCATTCATACCAGGCTCGACCATTTTGATACTGTATATGTGTAACCATATATATATACACACGTATACGTGTATATATATGTGTATATATGTGTGGCTATTTGAATTACAATTTATCAGCAGAGCGCTATTTCGGAGTTGTGGCTGTTCAGAATCAGCTAATAATGATGCTGGTTCTGATCAGCAAACCAGTATAGTTTGTTGAGGCTGATCTGTGAGCACTACAGATGATGTCTATATAAATCAGATAAAGTCATGAAAAATGATGAGAAAACACACCAAAATTCTGGGGCAAATAAATTTTCGAAATAAAAATTATATATGCTAGAATATAAAATTATTTTTGTTGCAGATATTGTGTATGTGTGTTTCGGTGCCAAGTGAGTAGAGGACTGGACTGACTGTCCTGACTGGCAGAAGACAGAAGATAGTTAAACAAGTATTGAGTCTGTAGGTGTATGTAACAATGAATGTAAAAATGAGTGACTGGGAGTTGTAGTGAGGAACTACGTACATGAAAATGAATATGAAATGCATTGTAATACTGATACGTACAAAAAGTGGAGTTATAAAATTTATACTGTTAAGATATTGTAATAAAATATTCTATTAAAATAAAATACTGCTTGAATATTTTAATTTCTGTACAGTTATATTCTATTTAAATATAAATATAATATTCCTTCCTGTGATGTAGTATAATAGTACAATAACAAAGACATTTAAAATAATGCATATTTGGTTGTTATCATCAAACAAAAATCATTGTTATATACAACAACGTTATATACAACAATCTACCCCTTTTGATAATGAGAAACAAATAAAAGTTTTTGAATATAATAAATGTGTTTGACAGTGAATATTGAACTCCTCCAATTTGAATGCTCCCCCTACAACAGAAACTCCCTCCAGAAATGTGCATGAGTGAAAATAGTAAATTGAATGAAATTTTTAACATTAAAATACTTATAGAAATTCACTCATAAATCAAAATCTTAACTCATTCTCCCCTATTTGTTATCATCAAAAGGATACAGAGACTAAAATTGTGATGAAAAAATGACTAATAAATATAATATCAACTTAGGAGGAAGAATCATCACAAATATCAATCAATCAAACAAAAATCATAATATTCTAAGAACTAGAAGCAAATTTCACATTCTGGAATGATGAATTTATGATGAAATCTACAAAATGGAGAGAGCTTTAAAACAATGATTTCCAATTTTTTTCAAAAGAGTTTTATAAATTAAGCACAAAAACAATGATGGATTTGGACTATAATTATAGATTCAATTTGGGTGACGTAATCAAATAATCTATAATCCCAATAGCTATTAATCAACAAATCATAATATATCTTAAAATATTAACACATTTCACAAGATAGAAAATGGATTGATAGGCTGATTTTTACCCACCAAGGAGGGTTTCATAAAAAATATATTTATTTAATTTCTTTTTCTTTTTATTTAAGAGGACACTGACCACGCATAAGCAGATCTTGGATTTTTGAATGAGATCAGTTACAGTTTAAATATAAGTAATCTCAAAACCATGCATAACCAGAGCTTGGATTTTTAAACAAGGTTAGAGAAACACTAATGATTATTATATTTTCATTATTTTCAGATTCAAAAGAAAAACTCCTCGGTAGATGAAACCAATACGGATCATAGAAATGTGGTAGGTACACAAATGGTTTGTGAAATAAATTTTTGAATTAATCACATTATGAAATATGCTCAACTATACCGGGATTCTTGAAAATTTTCAGTTATCACTAATTCTGAGAAAAAAAATATCATCACTATTCCATCACAAAAATTTCCACTGTTTATTCAAGATGATTTTAAAAAATAAACTATCCACATTAATATAAAATCACGATGGATGACAGTGTAATGATAGAAATAGAAGGTGGTTGTGAAATTAGCCCCAATTCAAAGATATTATAACAGCTGTTCAATCATCATGAAAAATTAAATAAATTTTCGTCTTGTTGTGAAATATACTATAGTCACAACCCACCCCAATTTCAGTAATCTGACAAAATTTTTGATGAGTTCTAAATACATCTCAATTTGGTTATAGATTTCAATTTTTTGAATAAATAATCAATAAATTATTTTAAAATTGAAAAACAATTAAAAGAGGAAATTTAAAAGATATATACAAGACAGAAGTATATAAAAAATATATACATAATGAGAATAAGATCAATAAAAAATTCAGCACTTCCTAAACTGATACCACTTGTTGTCTCTGCAAACGAGGAATTTTAATATGCCGCTAGTGGTTAACAAGGGTATCTCAAACAACAAAATTAAATCACAAAGCCCAAGCAAATAATTTTAACAATTCGGATCCATTTATCAGAGCAGCAAGACAAAAATCAAAAGAAGCTTCACAAGAAGGTTTTCAAACAATCTTCAACAAGTCTAAGAGAAGTTTCAGACCTTTTTATCAGAGTAGTAGACGATATCAAAACAAATAGACATCAGAACCTTTCAAAATGATTCCTTTCGTCAGAGAAGCACAACATAGCAGACTTTTCAAGAGAATTTTTTCACAGATATTTCTGACAGTCACATAAGATGATTCGTGACGTAAGACTAAAAATATAGTGTTTTTGAAATCGTTTGGAGGAATATGAAAATCTCAAGATTTAATGAATTGATCATGCTAGATTATAAATTGCAAATCCAAGATATGTGTGACATTCAAAAAATCAAAAATTTCAAATAATTTCAGATAAACAGATATTTAAATCAAATGATCATGAAATAACAGTGATTTTCAAGACCCGATTTTTAATGAATTTTTCATGATTATTTCTGACAATCACAAAAGAAGTTTTCAGCATATTCACATAAAGATTGAGCGATATCTTGATCCAAAATTAAAATAGTTTATTTGAAATCACTTGAATAAATGAAAATTTTGGGATACTAAGAACCAATCACACAAGATTATTAATTTTAAATCTAAGAGGTGTGTGAGATTCGAAATACCAATAATTTCAAATGGTTTCTAATAAAAAAATGTTTAGCCAAGTTGATCATGAGTAAGATGAATTTCAAGATGTATCACAAAGATTTAAGTCCAAAAATTTTCAATTCAGAAATAATCAAGCCAATCCAAAAATCAATGAAATTACTACAACTGAAAAATAACAATGTGTTGTAATGAGTATAAATCTTTCCAAAATGAATTAGAAGAGACTCAGAACAGTAAAGGTATGTGAAATTTCATTAATTTTTTAGATCTTCAAAAATTTAGAATTCAAATTAACAGTGTTCAAGATATAACAAGAATGCTTCAACAGTGTTAGGAATTCAGGAATAAGAAAATAAACGTCAAAACAATTGCAAATATTTACAAGTTTAAATTCAAGATCTGGAAATGATTTAAAACATGTGAGTTTTATTCTAATGAAGTGAATTTCCAGAAAATAATGAATTCTACAAACTGAAGTTAAGAAAGCCCAGAATAAAAGAAAATAATATGGTAGTGTCAAATCAAATCATCATAATCAAAAGAAAATAGAAGAAGTAGAAGGAGGAATAAACAAAGAAGAATAAAAACAACGAATATTAACAAAGATGAGTCTAGAGATCATACCTGAATTTAGTGTAAATAAACGAATTTCTGACTCAGAAATCTTGGCTAAGGAACTATGAATGATATAGAAGTATGGAACAACTTGAATTCAAATCTCTTTTTGTAAAGCATTTCTCTAGCCTCCTCTAGTATCTAACAGTTTTGGGAATTGAGTGGTCTAACAAAATTAGCAAAACCACTCACAGTTCCATTCACGCGTTTTGGCATCCAGACTTGTTTGTATAATAATCCATCTGAATTTACCATTGTACTCTTAGGAATCCAAACTTGTTTGAATTTAGACGAATTTACTTTATTTCTTTTTGGAGTCCAAAATGGATTAAATAAATTGTTGTACAACAAATTCACATCTCGTTTGTGATTCAAGAATCCTTTGGAATTACTAGAATTCAAATTTTCAAATCGATCTTTTCAAAATAGTATGAAGGGCTTTTAAAACCATTTGAATTGACATTATTTTTCCTTAAGCCAATGCCATATTTATATCCAATAGGAACTTGATTTTGCAACAACATATTCAATGATTTTTACCCGTCAGAGAATTTTTCCAAAGATGGTTCCAATCGTTGAATTTTGAGTTTAAGCTCACTGTTTTCTTTGATTAAATCTGAACAATAATTATTAGTGATCTTTCTTCTAGAATCATGTTGTTTCAAAACCAAAATTTTAGATTCAAGTAATTTGATTTTGGCTAGAGACTCAGAGATTTTAAATTCAAAGTGTTTTTGCTTTTCATATTCAAGTTTTCCAAAGATTTTGAATTTTTCATTCTCACTTTAATGTTCATTCAAGATCAAATCTGTTTTCAGCAAATTTTGTTTTTCAACAAGACCATGTTTGGAAATTTCAACGGTCTTAAAATTTTCAAATTCCTTTTGCAAAATATTGTTCGAACTTAATAATTCATTCTCTTTTAAGATCAAAATTTCATTCTCAAGCTATTGAATATTTTTATTGAGATAAACGAGATCATTTTTTAATTTCAAACAATTTTTACGATTTGAATTTTCCAATTTCCTAATGTTTTCAAGCTTTAATTCCAAATAATGATTTTTGCTAGTCAACTCAAGATTGATTGATTTCAGGTTTTTATTTTGTCGTTGGAGTTTATCAATAGATTAACTTAAATCAGCACACATAAAAACTAAATCTTCATAAGAGAAATTTTCTGTCTCATTGTCTATTCAGTCTTCATTTTCTGATCCATCTGAATTTTCATCTGTTTCTCCTTTCAAGCATATATCTGAATCTGAGTTGACATTCTGGGATTTTGAGTAATTGTTGCTTGTTCTATACAAATTGTTAAGAATTTTCCAGATATCCTGCGCAGTCAAACAATAAAAGATAAGTTTGAGTTGATTATTACTGAGATAAGAATACAAAATATGCATAATACGAGCATTGACAATTTTATTTTTCTTATCTAGCATATCTCTCATATTTACAATAATATTCCAATATTCAAAATTAACATATTATAAATAAATTTCGGTTTTCGATTTCCAAATTAAAAATCTGTCCTAATGAAAATAACTGGAATATCACTACACTGACTCTCAGTGGACTGACAACTAGGATGACCCGTGACTCTAGAGTTAACAGGAAATACCTGCTTTGATACCACTTTTTGGATCTAGATCAACCCTAGAGGAGGGTGAATAGGGTTTATTACAATTTGTCACTGATTTCAAATCTTACGGGATATTCAAATAATAATTAGAACAGATAGCAGTAGAGAATATAAGTGAAGAAAGTAAATGACACACAAATATACCCAGCTTCGGCAAAATCCTGCCTAATGCTGCATTTCTAAGGTTTATACTAGGGAATAGAATAAACCCCGCTTACAAGACCATTTAAACTCGCGAACCCCTCACTCCTATTCCAATCCTACGCTCAAAACCCTAGACTGATCTATATCCCCTAGATCAGATTTTTCCCTAGCTACAAACCCGTAGCTAGTAAAGCTAGTTTTTACATACTCTAGTAAACTGCCTAGATTTTACAGACTCTAGAAAACTATTTGAGACGGTTTTCAAACAATAAAAATATATAATAAAATAAAGTAAAAAACAAGAAAAAACCCCTTATCACATAAGACTAGACCAGCCCATTATTCATTGGCTTGCATCCTTGTTTCTTTGTTCAGTTGAACACGATTCCTTTATATATGGAAATAAAAATGGCGGCTTCACAATATTAGGGTTCCCATGCTTGCACCAAATCGAATCGCAATAACTTCAAATTGATGGTTTGGATAAACTCTGAAGCTCAAATTCTTTATGCTTATTTGTCGATTGATTTGGAACCTCCTGCGATCGAAATCACTTGTGAGTTCTTTGATTTAAAAATGATTGCTCTTGAATTTTATCTTTTTATTTTGATGCATAGCCGATAATGAATAGGGGATTATTTGTAGGATAAATAGTAACCCCTAATCTCTGATTTCATGCATATGATTGGTCTGATTGATTGTGTGATTTCCTCATTTGTTTCTTTGATTATTTCCCTCGTTTTAAATGACTTGAGCAATTCTAGTTAAAATATATTTGCCTTGCTGTTTCTTGACTTTGAAAGAAATGAACCTAGACTATAACTAGACAGTGGAGAAATTGTTTTGCCAAACATTTTTACCTATTTTGTTCGATTGCTCTGTTGCCTTCCTTGAATGTATGCATATTGTTTTCTTACCATAAATCGATACACTAATTTTCTTGCCCAAAATGTATTGTGATTTTTCTGCAAATGATTTGGCCAAAATTGGAAAGAAATGAATGGCTAAAAACAATTTCTGGCATGCTTTTTGTTATGCCATTAACCATTCATTGCATTCATTTGCAACAGCTATTGAATTCTGGAAAGTTAATGAAAAAACTTCTTGGCCAGATTTTGCATGTTGTGACACATTTCCTTTAAACTGTTGCCAATCCTTGCTTGTGAATTTCTAAAATTAAGTTGACTGATTTCTAGCTAGACATATTGCCAAACCTATAAACTTGAAAACTGGAGATTTGCATTTGTAATTGAAAAAGCTAGCACTTGAAACTGTACTTATACCATTTTTTTGGCTATGCTTATTTATTTTGCCTCAACCATTTATAACTTGAAACTTGGTTTGAGTTTGGCTTTTTAAAACTGTGTATGTTGCAGCATTGCATTTGTATGGCCATGTCTATGTGCATTGACCTGCATTGTTCTCAGCCCTTATAGGCTACACCATGTAGCAGTGTATATTCTGAAATGCTTTGTCCTTCTTGACCATGCTGTAGCATTGTGCATTTGTACCCTATTGCACCTGAAAATGACTTGCTTGTTCTTCTACGGACTTGACCTTGCCATGTAAAAAGCTCCATGCTGACTTATCATCTTGACTCGTGTTGTGTAAACTTTGCTTGATAATTCATACTGTAACGACCCGGGTTTTTGTCGACTTTGGTTATCACCATAAACTCAATGATGACTAACCAAACATCAAAAAATACCGGATGATTAATGAAAGAAATTAGAGGGTGAGGAAAGATAAGATAGAAACTTAGAATAGAAGAAGAAGAACACAACATCAGAGTAACACGAACCTCACAGCGGAACGAATAACATATAATGTATATAACATACTTTGAAATATACATCTGTACTTGAATATACATCATTATCAAAGTACAGCACTTACAACACAGCGGAAATAAACAATAGCTACATGATCCTGAAGCCTCCTGCTCTAGCTCTTCAAGTATCTGTAAATCCCCACTACTTGACTGCCCGTACAAAATTGGGCACCCAAGAGTTTAGGGAAAACAAAACAAAATAAACTCCGTGTCAGCCATGGGACTGGCATGAGTAAAACAGTTTAAAATGGGTTGAGCAACAAACGATATCTCATAAGACCACGCCGCATAACGGAATGGGTTTTTCCCTTATGAGAATCCAAAATATCTTTATATCAAAAGCCTTTTGATACTATAATAATGTCTATCAACCACAATATAATAATCATCTAGCAGAAACGCTTCCATCTCACGTTCTACATATATAGTATACAATCAAAACCGCAAGCACGTATTGGGTAATGGATTTCCAACCATGACAAGGTATGGAACCACCTTTTGCTACTGTACCTCTAGAGAGGAATACACTGGGTTCAACAAGAACATCTTGCAACCCGGCCACACATGATCGACCACTCATTTCGCTTAGTGTATCGAATGTATATCACCAACGGTTGGGATCAGCAACCGTTTCCCAAATGGGACAGCATCAACAATAGATTTTAGAAATAAATGAAAACTCTAGATCATGTGATTATACACCCCACTTCGGAGCGACCGACTTAGCCATGCTGCCTGCCCAATTTCTGTCATATACTGGTGGATGGGGCTTGAGGTTACGCTTCATCATCACATCAGATTCACTTCGAATGCCACATTGTCAGATCCATCGAAAATCAATAATTGACGTCTACAACCATACATTACGTGTCAGCTAAAAGAAGTTTCCTTCTCCGCTTCCACTCTTGGAACGGATGAAGAAATCAATGTACGTGACCTTTCTGGAAATACTCTGTCAGAAATTCATCCATACAAGTCATCCAGGAACAGGATGAACCCAAGGTACTATTCAGTATATCCATCTTAGGCACTGTTATCTAAGATTTATACAACAGCCCTTGCACTTTTCTCTGTCTTTAATTATCTTTGGCATATATGATTCACAACGCTTATGCCAATACAGAGTGGTTCTTTAGATAATAATCCAACCGGTCTCTCCATATTAACAACGTAAATTGGTCAAAACTTCGATAGTCTGTGATTTAACTACCGAAGGAAAATACGTGTGCAAACAATGATATCATTTCCAAAAGGAAATTCCATCGATCAATCATCAACCATATATATATATATATATATATATATATTCATATTTCCTTATTTTCTACGTTCAGAAAATATACGTTAACACTGGAAAACATTTCCATTTTTAATCCATATTTCAGATTTCAATATTTGATTATGTTTTTGATTATATTGGGAAAACATTTCCAAATCTTCTTTACTTGGATTTAACAGATGTTTAAATCAACATCGCGACGACAACTCGAATCACTATACTTATTTACTAAATTCACTTAACCACTTTCACTCTTGAACCTTAACCATTTCTATATTAAAAACGAAGTCAATCAAGATGTGGTTCAACTACCTCTCAGACCTTAACTGAACAACGTTTTTAACCTTGAAATAGGGTAAGTTCATCTTTTAACCCTTTTACACTTCCTTACGAACCCTCGGATTCTATTTACGAGTCCAAATCCTTTACAGAACCATTTGATTATAACAGTGGTGTTATAATTTCTTGCTTCTGAAATATAATAACTTTAATCTAACTCTTATTTCCTAACTCGAATAAATAACGAACAACTAATTTTGTCGACTCCTATTTGGTTAACTCTTATTCTATAACTCTTACTCGAATAATTCCAATCTAATAACTCCTATTCGATTTATTCTAACTTTATTTATCTCTTACTGGATTAACTCTTATTCGAATAACTTACATCCGAAAAAATTATATTTGATAATCTCTCTTCTTCGAATAAACTATATTTGATTTAACTCCTGTCGAATGACTAGATTCGATTAACTCCCTTCGAATATTTCTAATTCGATTAACTCCTTTCGATTAACCCTTTTGAATTAACTCTTTTAATTTATTCCTTTTCTACTTGTTTATTAACAAATAACTATTCCCTTTTCAATTCTATTTTAAACATAACTTTCAAATATTTCCTTTTTGATTCTATTTATTTAACAAATAAATATCTCCTTTCATATTCTATTTATCTAGCCAATAAATATTTCCTTTATTCTATTCTATTTATTCTAACAAATAAATATTTCCTTTATTCTATTCTATTTATTCTAACCAATAATATTTCCTTTATTCTATTTTATTTATTCTAACAAATAAATATTTCCTTTTATTACAACTTATCCTTCGATTTTATAACTATTTTCTTTTATAAAAATCCTTTTCCTTTTCTATATAAAATCCATCAATTTTATATAAGTAATTCATTTTCAAAATACACTTTGAAAATCCCCTGTCCCACATCCAGTATTTCTTATGGTATTTAACAAACCATATAACAACGATAAATATCGTCCAAACACACATAATCAACAACAAATTATATATCACATCATATATCACAATATATGAATCACAGTAAAATAAATGTTGAGGAATCCAGTTGGATTCCTCCAACCTGTTTCCTGCATCACATATGTTAAACAATATAAATAACATCACTTTCAATTCCATATGATATATTCTATTAAACAGAATCAATATAGAAATTCAACTAACTGACTAGCAGTTCAATCAAATAGTCAACACACAGTCGATCAGCCAATATTTAACAGTTCTAAAAATACAACATGAAATTATAAACTGTTCAAAGTTAGTGAGGTTTACCCACATTGTCCGTAATCGTTAAATAACGATTTACGGTCAGTTTGTCCATTCAGGCATTTGATTTTCCCCTTTGAAATTCCAGTAGCTCAGTATACAACGAAATCCGTTCCACAATGAAGATTTCATCATTAAAATTCCAATGTTATCGATTATGTTCGACTCTGTTATATGAGGAGATAATTTTGCTTGTTATATATTTACAAGACTGTTTATGAATTTTGTTAAATAATCTTTAAATTCCCTTTTTATATTGTTTGGATTTTACCTACAATTTCGTCCCAACCTTAACTTGAAAAGCCCAAACCAGCATGACCTTCTTCAAAATCTGCCATCACTTGTCCATTTCAGCACTGACTTCCCATTTGCTTTCTCAGCACAGTTCATTCAAAACCACTCCAGTTTGCTTGAAGTTCAACACCACCATTCACGACTTAAACTCCAACCACCGCAACAAACAGGTCACCCACGATCCTCATCCATCCCAGCGCCTTGATCTCCTGCCATATATTTACAGTAGCCTACTTCTCTTCATCACCAGACCTCTTTGAACTCCTCTTTCCCTTCACCAGCGGTCAGACCTCCGAAGGTCGACCTGATCAAATCCCTAAGCCCATTTCTGAAATCATCGATCCATATAATCAAACTCGCATGCCTCACAAACGAAAACCGACATCGTTGCTTTTTCTTCAATCAACAGAAAATGATCGACAATTTTTAAATTATAGGAAATCACAAAAATTCTTACGGAGTGTTATTTCACTCTCTATCTCCAGAAATGAACTCAGATCGAGCTCAAACTCTGTCAATTCGAAGCAGACATCATCCCTCAACTCGTTGGAAAAATCGCGTCTACCAGGATAAGTTCGACCATTTGAAACTGAGATGGAGTCGAAGAGGAAGCCTTCAGGAATCCGAACATATACACGCTATGATTTATCGATTTTTATATGGGTTCCTTTTTTATTTTAGAAGAGTCGGATTTTGGTTTTGCAGAGAAAGGAACTGGCGGCTCCTTTTGACCAAGGAGAATAAATTAGGTTAAGGTGGTGTTAATAGGTTATTATATAGGGTGTTTTCATTTTGATTAAGAGGATGGTAACCATCCACGTTTTCTTCTTTTGAGAGGGAGAGGGTGCCGCTGAGAGAAGCTATACGTGGTCTTGTTTTTGGCCTCACAATACTTAGGATATTTTTTTTAAGGGTACAAAAATATCCCCTTTTACTAATTATATGATTACTTACCGCTACGGACAGAAATAAAAATATCAATGAAATGAGCGATGTCCCACGATCCCAAATATATAATAATATCGGTAGG
The DNA here is from genome assembly GCA_030737875.1 of Allium sativum. Classification (NCBI taxonomy): domain Eukaryota; kingdom Viridiplantae; phylum Streptophyta; class Magnoliopsida; order Asparagales; family Amaryllidaceae; genus Allium; species Allium sativum. The sequence goes on along the minus strand of CM060924.1, from coordinate 169,448,454 downwards.
TTAACCCATATTGTGAAACCCCAAAACGTTGTTACAGGGTGAAAAATACTCCAAACAAAAAGTCGCGTATTTAATTAATTAAAAATTACCATAAAATTCTAGAAATTAAATTATCACTACGCCTCAAAAGAACCTTGTCTAAATTCAAACCCGATATTCAAATATTTTTAAATAACCGTCATGGCCACGAACGAATATACCGCTGTTTTTCTGAATATTTAATTTGGACATAACTAAAAATCTACATGGCGAAATCCCTATTTTTCTCTTCCACTAGAAAAATATACTTCACTAGCTCCGAACGTTTCTTGTTTCACAGAAATCCAACTTAGAACGGCATCTGTATATTCGTTTAAAGTTCAATTTGTCAAATTACGAACTGCAGCGCCATTTCGAGCTCGATTATAATTATATTATAATTCTACGTTCAAACGCTATAAATGAAATATATTCGTTATTATATTTCAAATCTAAACGCTACAAAATCTCTTACACTATCCAATTCAGACAATACTGGCAATTCAACTATTTCTGACTAGTTCGACATTATAATATATTATTATATTATAATTATTAATTAAATATTAAATATTATTTAATTCAAGTTATCGATATTTTCCTAAATTGATATTTTTAATAATTAAATAACTTAGTTATTCTATCTTTAAAATACGGGTCATTACATTCTTCCCCACTTAAAATAATTTCGTCCTGGAAATTGCTAAGGTAGAGGACGACCCTATCTCTTGGGTAAAAATTTATCTGTTTACCTCTTATCTCCTGTTTCTCCAACCCAATTAGTATCGACTAAAATATTAATTCCTTCCGACTAACTAAAATTTTCAAAAATTCTGAAAATTTTATAACACCTTAAATTTTCGAAAAATTTCGCCATAACCTCCTTTGTACAGCCCTATTGGTAAAACCACAACTCGCCTCTCTGGGCCTTCTCCAACCCAAAAGAAAATCAAATAGCCAAGTGGCTTGCCAATTTGGCTCATAAATCTCATGCTTATATCAAATATAAGCTTGTACCTTTTTGTTGGGCATATCATTATATCTTTTCCATCTGCTGCAATTTCAGCATATCCCAATGTCATCCCAGTCAAACTCCAATCACTTTTATCTCCAACACAACCATTCGCTTATATCCAAGCCAACTATCATTTCAAACTCGAGTTTCATTCTCGATTCCCAACTCTTAACTTGATTATCACATTACACTTCAAATTTGAATCTCACAATCCAATTTGTCTTGATATCATTCTAATTCAATCTCCGTTACCACTTTACTGGCTTTAATTAAATTGAAATTTGCTTTCACAAATTTCTGTTAAATTTGTTTTTAATTCAAACAGTCTTTCCCTAGGAGTTTTTAAACAGTTTACTCTTTTCAAAAAATCAAATTTTCCTTTTTGAAATTCAACACCACTTGTCTTTTCCAAAACAAATTAAAAACAGTATCTCTAGTAGTAATTCGTCACTTACAACTCGAAAATGAATACCGATGATGCAGCTGCCATCATCAGAATCTATTTTCCAGCGATCGAAGTGAGTTCAATACTATAAAACCATTTCTAAACATTTCCACTTTGAAATCCATTTCAAAATATAATTCACACTGCTTGTAAAAAAAATTAAAATCTCCCAGGATCTTAGGTAGTGTTTGGTTTACCATTTTTGCAAAAATGTACACAACGCATGTAAATCATGGAAAACAACAATTTTAGAAAACAAAGTTAACACACAAAATAAAAAACAACTTTTATCCATTTTTCATGTTTTGAGAAATGAGAGAAATATGGAGACCAAATCCTCATTTCATGATTGCTACATCCCCTCTGCGGTCCCCTCCATCTTGCTCTCATTCTACCATTCCTCCTTCTACACCTTTAAAGTTTTGTAATTGATTTTGAAAACTAAAAACTCAAAACTTATTTTTAACCAAACACACCCTTAAATTTTCCTTATTTTTAATCCAAATCCATTTACAAACACTTATCCAATTTTCCAGAATTTTTATTCAATTTCTGGTTTAAATTTCAGATTCAACTCATCTGATTTCACGTATTTCATTTATTTGAATTCTGATTGGTTATTTACATAACCATTTAATTTATAATCTTACACGATTATAATAACAGCCAATATATCCACTATATTATCATTTTGATATATATATCTTCTCTATATCAAGATATAGCTTGGGTAAACTTATTTTAATTTACCCTCTTTTCAAAACATATCGTGTCGACCCATCGTATTCGAGTGTTTATAAACTCCTACTGATACAGTGGATCAAATTGATCGACCAAAACCCATAAACAACTCAACCAATGAATCTCCACAATATAAAACAATTTTTATATCAATAGCAAATACGTTCACTCGTATATATACACCGAACTCAATCTAGGGTATTATTAACCCTATCTCTACTGAGTCACGCCACAGAGCCAAGGTAAATCACTTAACTTAAGCTCTGATACCAACGGTAATGACCCGGGTTTTTGTCGACTTTGGTTATCGCCATAAACTCAATGATGACTAACCAAACATCAAAAAATACTGGATGATTAATGAAAGAAATTAGAAGGTGAGGAAAGATAAGATAGAAATTTAGAATAGAAGAAGAAGAAGAACACAACATCAGAGTAACACGAACCTCACAGCGGAACGAATAACATATAATATATATAACATACTTTGTAATATTCATCTATACTTGAATATACATCATTATCAAAGTACAGCACTTACAACACAAGGGAAATAAACAATAGCTATATGATCCTGAAGCCTCATGCTCCAGCTCTTCAAGTATCTGTAAATCCCGACTGCTTGACTGCCCGTACAAAATTGGGCACCCAAGAGTTTAGGGAAAACAAAACAAAATAAACTCCGGGTCAGCCATGGGACAGGCATGAGTAAAACAGTTTAAAACAATTTGAGCAACAAACGATGTCTCGTAAGACCATGCCACATAACGGAACGGGTTTTTACCTTATGAGAATCCAAAATATCTTTATATCAAAAGCCTTTTGATATTATAATAATGTCTATCAACCACAGTGTAATAATCATCTAGCAGAAACGCTTCCATCTCACGTTCTACATATATAGTATACAATCAAAACCACAAGCACGTATTGGGTAATGGATTCCCAACTATGACAAGGTATGGAACCACCTTTTGCTAGTGTACCTCTAGAGAGGAATACACTGGGTTCAACAAGAACATCTTGCAACCCGGCCACACATGACCGACCACCCATTTCGCTTGAATGTATCGAATGTATATCACCAACAGTTGGGATCAACAACCGTTTCCCGAATGGGACAGCATCAACAATAGATTTTAGAAATAAATGAAAACTTTAGATCAAGTGATTATACACCCTACTTCGGAGCGACTGACTTAGCCATGCTGCCTGCCCGATTTCTGTCATTTACCGGTTGATGAGGCTTGATGTTACGCTTCATCATCACATCAGATTCTCTTCGAATGCCACATTGTCAGATGCATCGAAAATCACTAATTGACGTCTACAACCATACATTACGTGTCAGCTAAAAGAAGTTTCCTTCTCCGCTTCCACTCTTGGTAAGGTTGAAGAAATCAATGTACGTGATCTTTCTGGAAATACTCTGTCAGACATTCATCCATACAAGTCATCCAGGAACAGGATGAACCGAAGGTACTATTCAATATATCCATCTTTGGCACTGTTATCTAAGATTTATACAACAACCCTTGCACTTTACTTTGTCTTCAATTATCTTTGGCATATATGATTCGCAACGCTTATGCCAATACAGAGTGTTTCTTTGGATAATAATCCAACTGGTCTCTCCATATTAACAATGTAAATTGGTCAAAACTTTGATAGTCTATGATTTAACTATCGAAGGAAAATACGTGTGCAAACAACGATATCATTTCCAAAAGGAAATTCTATCGATCAATCATCAACCATATATATATATATATTCATATTTCCTTATTTTCTATGTTTAGAAAATATACGTTAACACTGGAAAACATTTCCATTTCTAATCCATATTTCAAATTTCAATATTTGATTATGTTTCTAATTCTATTGGGAAAACATTTCCAAATCTTCTTTACTTGGATTTAAATAGATGTTTAAATCAACATCGCGACGACAACTCGAACCACTATACTTATTTGCTAAATTCACTTAACCACTTTCACTCTTGAACCTTAACCATTTCTAAATTAAAAACGAAGTCAATCAAGTTGGGGTATTACTACCTCTCAGACCTTAACTGAACAACGTTTCTAACCTTGAAATAGGGTAAGTTTATCTTTTAACCCTTTTACGCTTCCTTACGAACCCTCGGATTCTATTTACGTGTCCAACTCCTTTACATAATCATTTAATTATAACAGTGGTGTTATAATTTCCTACTTCTGAAATATAATAACTTTAATCTAACTCTTATTTCCAAACTCGAATAAATAACGAACAACTAATTTATCAACTCCTATTTGGTTAACTCTTATTCTATAACTCTCATTCGAATAAATCCAATCTAATAACTCCTATTTGATTTATTCTAACTTTATTAATTTAACTCTTACTGGATTAACTTTTATTCGAATAACTTACATCTGAATAACTTATATTTGATAATCTCTCTTCTTCAAATAAACTATATTTGATTTAACTCCTGTCGAATAAATAGATTCGATTAACTCCCTTCGAATATCTCTGATTCGATTAACTCCTTTCGATTAACCCTTTTGAATTAACTCTTTTAATTTATTCCTTTTCTATTTGTTTATTAACAAATAACTATTCCCTTTTCAATTCTATTTTAAACATAACTTACAAATATTTCCTTTTCGATTCTATTTATTTAACAAATAAATATCTCCTTTTATATTCTATTTATCTAGCCAATAAATATTTCCTTTATTCTATTCTATTTATTCTAACAAATAAATATTTCCTTTATTCTATTCTATTTATTCTAACCAATAATATTTCCTTTATTCTATTTTATTTATTCTAACAAATAAATATTTCCTTTTATTACAACTTATCCTTCGATTTTATAATTATTTTCTTTTATAAAAATCCTTTTCCTTTTCTATATAAAATCCATCGATTTTATATAAATACTTCATTTTCAAAATACACTTTGAAAATCCCCTGTCCCACATCCAGTATTTCTTATGGTATTTAACAAACCATATAACAACGATAAATATCGTCCAAACACACATAATCAACAACAAATTATATATCACATCATATATCACAATATATGAATCACAGTAAAATAAATGTTGAGGAATCCAGTTGGATTCCTCCAACCTGTTTCCCTGCATCACATATGTTAAACAATATAGATAACATCACTTTCAGTTACATATGATATATTCTGTTAAACAGAATCAATATAGAAATTCAACTAACTGACTAGCAGTTCAATCAAATAGTCAACCAACAGTCGATCAGCCAATATTTAACAGTTCTAAAAATAAAACATGAAATTATAAACTGTTCAGAGTTAGTGAGGTTTACTCACATTGTCCGTAAACGTTAAATAACGATTTATGGTCAGTTTGTCCATTCAGGCATTTGATTTTCCCCTTTGAAATTCCAGTAGCTCAGTATACAACGAAATTCGTTCCACAATGAAGATTTCATCGTTAAAATTCCAATGTTATCGATTTTGTTCGACTCTGTTATATGAGGAGATAATTTTTCTTTTTATATATTTACAAGACTGTATACGAATTAAATTAACTAAACTTTAAATTCCCTTTTTATATTGTTTGGGTTTTACCTACAATTTTGGACCAACCTTAACTTGAAAAGCCCAAACCAGCATGACCTTCTTCAAAATCTGCCATCACTTGTCCATTTCAGCACTGACTTCCCATTTGCTTTATCAGCACAGTTCATTCAAAACCACTCCAATTTGCTTGAAGTTCAACACCACCATTCAGGACTTAAACTCCGACCACCGCAACAAACAGGCCACCTACGATCCTCATCCATCCCAGCGCCTTGATCTCCTGCCATATATTTACAGTAGCCTACTTCTCTTCATCACCAGACCTCTTCGATCTCCTCTTTCCCTTCACCGGCAGTCAGACCTCCAAAGGTCGACCTGATCAAACCCCTAAGCCCATTTCTGAAATCATCGGTCCATATAATCAAACTCGCACGCCTCACAAACGAAAACCGACATCGTTGCTTTTTATTCAATCAACAGACAATGATCGACAATTTTTAAATTACAGGAAATCACAAAAATTCTTACGAAGTGTTATTTCACTCTCTAACTCCAGAAACGAGCTCAAATCGAGCTCAAACTCTATCTATTTGAAGCAGACGTCATCCCTCAACTCGCTGGAAAAATCGCGTCTACTAGGATAAGTTCGAACCATTTGAAACTGAGATGGAATCGAAGAGGAAGCCTTCAGGAATCCGAACATATACACGCTATGATTTATTGATTTTTATATGGGTTCCTTTTTTATTTTAGAAGAGTCGGATTTTGGTTTTGTTGAGAAAGGAACCGGCGGCTCCTTTTTACCAAGGAGAATAAATTAGGTTAAGGTGGTGTTAATAGGTTATTATATAGGGTGTTTTCATTTTGATTAAGAGGATGGTAACCATCCACGTTTTCTTCTTTTGAGAGGGAGAGGGTGCCGCTGAGAGAAGCTATACGTGGCCTTGTTTTTGGCCTAGCAATACTTAGGATATTTTTTTAAGGGTACAAAAATATCCACTTTTACTAATTATATGATTACTTACCGCTACAGACAGAAATAAAAATATCAATGAAACGAGCGATGTCCCACGATCCCAAATATATAATAATATTGGTAGGTTAACCCGTATTGTGAAACCCCAAAATGTTGTTACAAGGTGAAAAATACTCCAAATAAAAAGTCGCGTATTTAATTAATTAAAAATTACCATAAAATTCTAAAAACTAAATTATTACTACGCCTCAAAAAAACCTTGTATAAATTCAAACCCGATATTCAAATATTTTTAAATAACCATTATGGCCATGAACGAATATACCGCTGTTTTTCTGAATATTTAATTTGGACATAACTAAAAATCTACACGGCGAAATCCACATTTTTCTCTTCTACTAGAAAAATATACTTCACTAGCTCCAAACGTTTCTTGTTTCACAGAAATCCAACTTAGAACGACTTCTGTATATTCGTTTAAAGTTCAAATCGCCAAATTACGAACTGCAGCACCATTTCGAGCTCGATTATAATTATATTATAATTCTACGTTCAAACGCTGTAAATGAAATATATTCGTTATTATATTTCAAATCTAAACGCTACCAAATCTCTTACACTATCCAATTCAGACAATTCTGACAATTCAACTATTTCTGACTAGTTCGACATTATGATATATTATTATATTATAATTATTAATTAAATATTAAATATTATTTAATTCAAGTTATCGATATTTTCCCAAATCGATATTTTTAATAATTAAATAACTTAATTATTCTATCTCTAAAATACAGGTCATTACACATACTGGGCTCGACCATTTTGATACTATATATGTGTAACCATATATATATATATATATATATATACACATATATGTGTACATGTGTGGTTATCTGAATGACAGTTTATCAGCATAGTGCTATTTCTGAGTTGTGGTTGTTCAGAGTCAGCTAATAATGATGCTGGTTCAGATCAGCAAACCAGTGTAGTGTGTTGAGGTTGATCTGTGAGCACTATAGATGATGTCTATATAAATCAGATCAAGTCATGAAAAATGATGAGAAACACACCAAAATTCTGAGGCAAATATATTTTCAAAATAAAAATTATATCTGCTAGAATATAAAATTATTTTGTTGCAGATATTGTGTGTGTGTTTCTGTAGCAGGTAAGTAGAGTACTGGACCGACTGTGCTGATTGGTAGAAGATAGAAGACAAATAGACAAGTATTGAGCCAGTGAGTGTATGTAATAGTGAATGTATAACTGAGTGACTGAGAGTTGCAGTGAGGAACTATGTATATGAAAATGAATATGAAATGTTTTGCAATACTGAAATGTACAAATAGTGGAGTTATAAAATTTGTACTGTTAATATATTGAAATAAAATATTCTATTAAAGTAAAATATGTTTGAATATTTGATTTTCTGTATAGTCGTATTCTATTGAAATATAAATATTATATTCATGTCTGTGATGTAGTATAACAGTACAATAAAAACACATTTAAAATAATATATATTTGGTTGTTATCATAAAAAAAATCATTATTATATACAAGAACGTTATATACAATAAAGAGTGCCAGCAACTGGACCGGTAGTTCTGGAAAAATAACATGCAAATTTTTTATTCAAACGTTCAAATGGATCAGTTTGAAAGGTCTGCTTGTAAAGCGATTCATATCCGCCTTTGGATATAGCTTTTGCGACTAGGTTAAACTTCCCTTATGCCACATCATATTTTTCTCATTGCCGTTTAATACAATGCCAAATATTAGAAGCAAGGGTCTCGCCCTTTATGGTACAGGAGTTAAACACATCGATGATGTTTTCCATGCGGTTCTGACCTGGCGCCATGACCAGGCGCTGCATTGGGACTTGGTGAAGCATGTACGGCTGGTCCTCATAACTGTTTCTGTGTGGGCCCAGTATGCCGCCTGCTAGTTCTGCGGGTGGGCCGACGGAGCGGATGGAGAGACCATCCGCTTGGTACCCATGCTGGCTACTGCTGGAGTTTGGGTTACCTTTTCTGTTTCTTTTATGTTCTCCATCTTTCCCTGTAGTTGAATTTTCGAACTTTGGATATAGGATTTACGAGCATCCCTTATCATGATACACAAATCCAAAAATGAGGATGAAGATGAAGCTAAAATTGAAAAAGCGAAGAAGGAACAAACATTTTTTTTATGCCGACTAGGATTTATAATAGAGTAGGTTTACGAAAAGGAATTAATTCGAGCGACTCCAACAGATTTTGTACCTCAAGCTTTGATAGACTGGTTGAGGAGATTGGTGTTGAAGGTTTTACTTTCTTTGATCAGGTGAGGTGATTAGAGCAAATCGATCTGCTTTCTTGAGAGGCAAAGTGGTTTTGGAGGAAGGGGTAATGGTTTTGGAGGGAGATAGTCAATAATTTGGGAATTTGGAGGGAGATTGTAAAAATTTCGCGTTACACGTGATACTAGTCAAAACATAATCGTTGAGAAGTAAATACTTGAGTATAGATAACAACACTTTAGAAAAATGTGTTATCAAAGAGCGTTATTAATATCATATTTTGTTGTATTGTGTTAATATGGTTCAAGGAGGATTCCAACAGTTCTTGAAGGCCTTGGATCATTCCAAATAAAGACGTGATATCTTAAGCCTGTGATGTATAGAGCCTAAGATGTTTCTTAAATTTACATGCTAATTTCCAAATCGATCAGTTGACTTTGGCGGGAGTTTCTTAAACTAGAGTGATGTGACTCCCTTCATATAGACAGGAAAATATAGGCACTTTAATTCGTCCATCGTTCGAGCTCCAGTCATATGCTACTTATATGTGAAGAGAAACATATTACGATCGATTGTTCCGTCGTATGCCGGCATGGTTGGAAGTATGAATTTCTTAGGGTATTCAGTGTCTAATATCTTCTCTATGAAAGGATTTTGACCGAGAAAAAATACCAATAATAATCATCATTTCTTGTTATGCTTTCCTTCATTATCAACTTAATCAACCCAAAGATGTATTCCTCGTTAATGCGGTGCTCCAAGGGACATACATCAGTAGCGTCCATGAGTGCTTGGTTGTAAAAATGATCTCGATTATCAAATTGAGGCCTTGTTTTTCTAAATTGTGGAGGTGCCCCTTCAGTGATGCTTGCTAACTTTTGAGGAGGTTGTTTCGCTAGTTGGACCAAGTTTGGTTGATTTCCCCTAACCAAATTTGCATTGGCTTTAAAGTCTTCCATTTTGACATCACAATATCATTGAGACCGGCATCCCATCTATGTCATCGGCAACATTGACTTGGTAATTCATATTATTTTCATCATTCAGATTTCTTAGAGGGGTAACTTCATTCCTTCCTATATTTGCATGATTTGTACCAGCATTGTGCACCCTCTTTGTTGCTCTTTGATTTTTTTCTACGGTGATTAGAGGCAGATAATTGCAAATTTTCCTCCATGTCTACATCTACTGTATTATTCCCTAAGTTGGTCCTAATGGTTATCAAGGTATCCAGCTTTACCATCAAAGCTTTATTTGTGATATCCAAGCGCTAGTTCAAATTCTCTACCATGGTACCTAATTTGTTAACCGACCTTTTGACCTGGCTACCAAGAGTAGTCCAAGCCCACATAACAAATACACTTTTGTAATTATTGATGATTACTCCAGATATACTTGGACTTCAATTCTTAAACATAAAAGTGATGCTTTTGAATTATTTAAAATTTTTGCAAAGATAATTCAAAAACAATTTCTTCAAAAATCAATACTGTAAGTAGTGATCACGGTGGAGGATTTGAAAATGGAAATTTTGAGAAATTCTATAATAATAAGGGAATTACTCATGATTTCTCCTTGTATAAACCCCACAACAAAACGAAGTAGTTAAGCGTAAGAACAGAATGATTTAAGAGTGTGCAAGAATGATGCTTTCTGATAATAATTTACCAAGAAACTTTTGGGATGAATAGAATTTTAACTTGACCATTAACTACTAAAACACTATATGAACTTTTTCACAATAATATATTTTATTTTGTAGTTTTTGGAAGCAATTTTTTTTATTTTAAATACTAAAGGAAATATAAATAGGTTTGACTCCAAATCAAATAAAGAATTTATACTGGATACTTAATTAGATGTAAAGCTTACAGAGTTTTAATTTGAAAACTAACACTATTGAAGAAACTAAATATGCATCTTTTGACGATATTTTAAAGAAGTGAGTCAAAACATAATGAAGATGAATTTGATAATAAAAATAATAAATCAAATGAAATAAATAATGAAATCAATCAACCTAATAAATGAATTTGAGTTTTGAGAGATTATCATACAGAAAATATACTAGGAAATATTGAGTTTGTAGTTATAACTAGAAAAAAATTAAATAATGTGAGTAATGTAGGTTTTATTTCAACTATTGTACCTAAAAATCTGAAGGAAGCATCAAATGATAATTCGTTGATATTTGCTATGCAAGTAAAACTGAATCAATCAACCAGGAAGGATGTATGGGAACTTGTTCCTTGATTAAGGATAAATCTATAATAGGAACTAAATGGGTTTATAAAAATAAAATGAATGAACTTGGTGGGATCGCTAGAAATAAGCTCGATTAGTCACACATGGATATTATCAAGAAGAAAGGATTGATTACGACGAAACCTTGTCCCTGTAGCAAGATTAGAAGCTATTAGCATTCTACTTTCTTTTGTTAATTATAATAATTTCAAATGGTTATAAAACGTGCATTTTCGAATGGATTCGTTAAAGATGATGTTTACATTGAACTACTCCCATATTGGAAGATGAAAATTTTCCAAATCATGTTTATAAATTAAAGAAAATACTACATGGTTTAAAACAAGCTTCCAGAGCTTGGTATGATAGGTTAAAATTGTTTTTATTACAATTAAACTTTAAAATTGGTAAAGTAGATAATAAAAGTAATAAGAATGATATTCAATCAGCACAAATCTATGCTGGTGACATTATTTTTGGATTAACAAATAATAAAGCGAACCAAGAATTCTTTGAAATTGTGACAAAAGAGTTCAAAATGAGTCATATGGGAAAACTGACCTACTTTTTAGGATATCAAATAAAGCAATTAGATAATGGCATATTTTGTTAATCAAGAAAAATTTGCTAGAAAATAATTAATAAATACAATATGGCTAATACCAAAGAAAAACCAACACCCATGGCAACTAATGAAGCTTTAAGCAAATATGACTCATCAAAAGACGTAGATCATAAATTATATAGAGGTATATGATAGGTTATTTATTTATATAATCGCATTAGACCAGATATTATAACGTTTGTCTTTACATAAGAAATTAGCCTCTGCCTTTGTAACAGCCTGCATTTTACGTATCGGAGGATCATAAAATATTTTTATTTAATTCCCTGAGGGTTGGATCATTCCTAAATTTTGGTATGTTGTTTATGGGGATGTAAGACATATCCATAATTTTTACCAATTTTGTTTGTGACCAATTTTCCCTATCAGTCTTGTACAAGGCATAGCTATTGACTGGGATCGAATCAGGTGCTAAGAGCGGTCTCATTGAAAAGGAAATGATGATGCCAATTGCGTAGAGTGGTCACATTAAAGGTTTTGTTCAGCGGTTTATGACGAATAGCTATTTTTGTGTTTCACAATTTAATGTTAAGGTTCTTGAACCATTAGTGGACTGATTTGGAGAGACCCATTAGTGGGCTGGTGGGAGGCTATAAATAAGGGATTGAGGGTATGGGAAGGGGGTTCCTTTTCCTCATTCTCTCATTTGGTTGAATTCGTGATCCTCCATGCTCAATCAAATACACCTTTCCACCATTAAAATTCTAGATCTATATAAGAGAATCGAGGATCTACATCATTTGAAGCTAGATCTACATTAATCGAAAAGAGATTTCATCAAATCAAAGAGTTTGTAGCTGATTCTTAGCTGCTCAAATTTAGATTCAAGTGTTTTTGTGTTGATTTGAAGATTTGGTGAATGATATGCATCTTTCACATGGATTCAATCAAGTAAATGAGTTGTTTGATCATTATTTCATCATTTTCAAGTTGTTTTCAGCTAGATCTACATCATGGTAAGTATATTTTCATTTGAATCACCATAGGATCTAATCTAGCAAATTAAAACCGGTAATTCTTATGATTAATTCCTAGGTTTATGCAAGGTAGATCCATTATTTTGATCATTCATAGATTTATCATGATTTTGGTGAATTTTATATGATTATCGATAATTATTCGTCGTTTTGATGTTGTTAATAATTTGATAAAGTTTTTATGGTTGAATTGGATGAATTGGTCGCATCGATTTTCTCGCTAGGTGAAGATTTGGTCAGGTTTAGAGTTATTTTGGCCAGATCTGGAGTCAGATCGCTTTTCATAGGTCGTATGACTTAGGGCGTGTGCACAACATGGGTTTGGATCAGGTCGTATGGCTCAGGTCATGTGCACAACATGGGTTTGGCTCAGGTTGTATGGCTTAAGTTGTGTGTACTACACGGGTTTAGTTCAGGTCGTATGGCTCAAGTCGTGTGCACTCCACGGGTTTGACTCAGGTCATATGGCTTAGGTTATGTGCACAACATGGGTTTGGCTCAGGATCGCAGGCTTTAGATAACATTTTCACAAAAGCTGTGAAAGGCTGTTTTAGGCAAAAAAAGATCCGTAGGGGTTGATGGACCATCTAGGAGCAATGATAACGTTCCAGAAATGCTATGATAGGCTGTTTTGATGTTTACTTAGTTTTTCACACCATAATGATGCAAAATTGAATTAGGAGATATAATAGCATTTCAGAAGCACTGCAAAAGGCTGTTTTGACATTTTGGCTCGTTTTCACAGCTAAAAAGCTGAAAATTCTATGAAATGCAGTATCGACCGAAATGGATCTTGTTTTTTTGAGTCAACGATGGTTCTAGCTTTGACAAGAGTTCAATGGGGAATGTTGGAATTGGTGAGAGACGTTCGTTGATCGTTGAAAAGCAACGAATATAAAGATAACTCAAAGGTTGTGAGTTGATGGTTAATGGTAGCTCGAGAAGGTTACTTGAGCTAAGAATAACCGTTAGGAAGGACGACTAGAGACATTGAAGGCCGAGAGATTATGTTGTTGTAGGTTCTAACGGGCTCAAAGCAAGGGTATAATAGAGACGTCTAAAAGACCGGAAGGTTGCTAGTCAAGTACAGTGGGTATCATTATAAGGCCTAGTGATACGTATCGTTGAAAAGCGTATGGAGTTTTGCTAGAACCAGGGTTACCATTAGCCCCTGACCAATGGCAAGGTTGTCTATCATACGATTAACGATGGTCTCAAAGTAGGATTAGGCGGTGATAGCCAGAGTCATGGATGACTGTTTTCATTGCTCGTACCTTCCTACGCCGATTGTTTGACGTCGATGGGGATATCTCTTGGGTGCTTGTCTGATGTTGGTTTCGGCCTTAGGGGCTTGTGCTTAAGGGATGTTGATCTCGATTAGGGAAGTTTATGTGGGACTTGAACTAGGTGCTATGATTGCTACTGCTTGTATGCTTCTGCTTTCTGTGTAAAGGCTATCACTGTCGAATGTGGGGAAGACAAGTTTGGGGTTCTTCCCTTGTGATGTTGGTCGATTTGGTTAATTTATCCACATATTCTCATATACTTCGTTGATTTTGTTAAATAGCTATTTTATCGCTCACTAAGATTGCTGTCTGACTCAAGGTTTTATGTCTCCTCATATTACCTTGGGCTGTTCATCTACGGTGTTGTGGATGGGCAGACTGAGTAGCTGATTGAAGATGGTAGATCTTAGTGGATAGAGTTGTTGGTCAAAGACGAGGTAGAGGCTAGCGTATTATTTTGTTATTATCTAGTATTTCTGTTTTCGCTGTTTTTTGAGTGTTGTAATGAGGCCAATTTGTACAAACATTTTGTGTTGTAATCCAAAGTCTTATGGATATGCTTTCTAGTTGTTATGAAAGTTTCCAGTTTCCACTCAAATGTGCGTCACTATTATTGCCTGTTGTATATGTTATATTATATTTTATCCTCGCGCTGTGAGTTCTATGACATATTCTGTGTATGTTTACCTACCTTGATGACCGTCCAAAGTTTTCTAGCACACCTTTCAGTGTATTCTTCCTTTTGTTAAGTGCAAGAGTTATGGGCGGTCATCACATTTAGTATCAGATCTTTGGTTAATGATTTCAACCAAAGTTCGATGATGTAATTTTGTATGAGAGACATATTTGTAGATTTTGATGGATGTATACTATATAATACTATATAGTATAGTAGCATTTGAACTCCATTAGCATTTTTTCTTGTAAGTGGCTAATCATTATATATTACAGGTTTAGAATGATTCGATAAAGTTCAAGACATGTTGCTAGGGTGGAGGCTATGCCTGTAGGGGGAGATGGTGGTACATTAGATTACCCATCCATGATTGAGGCATTCATGAAAAGGGTACTCGCTCTAGTGGAAGCCACGATTGATGTAGGTGTGCAAGTGCCTAGGGATGTGGATTTTGCAAAGCTGTGTAAAGACGTCACATCTGTTGGTGGAAAGCAGTTTAAAGGAGGGAGCCGACTAAAGAGGTTCAAAGATGGTTAGATGGTTGTATTCGGATTTTCAGAAATTTGGGTATAGATGATGCAATGAAGAAGAAGCTTGAATCAAGGCAACTGCAGTGGCAGAGCCATGGTGTGATGGAATTATGTTACTCTTGAGACTCCGAAAGAAGGGATAACCTTGGAGCAATTCATAGTCAAATTCAATAAATAATTTATCTCTACTGCTCAGATGTCTGTTCTGTTCAAGAAATTTATTGAGCTGAAACAGAACGGTAGACCGGTACTTGATTATGTTTCTGATTTTGAGGCATTGTCTGAATATGCTTTTTCATAAATTAACACACCCTATCAGAAGAACGAAAAGTTTGTTATGGGTTTGGATACCTATACTGGGAAGCCATTGGTGGATCATCTTGACGATCCATATAAGAAGATAGTGGAGAAGCTGTTCGACATGAAAGCTTGTTTCCTTAAGAAGAAAATTTTGTCGCTACAACCAAGAAGCTTCGAAACCACTTAAGAGTGGTAATAACAATAAGAAGAGGAAGAAGCAACAACATAAAGGGAAGGATGGCAAAAAGACACCTAAAAATGAGGTAGTATGCTTTAACTGCCAACAGAAAAGCCGTTACTCCAACGAATGTAAGAATATGAAAGTTAAGAA
The DNA here is from genome assembly GCA_030737875.1 of Allium sativum. Taxonomy (NCBI): domain Eukaryota; kingdom Viridiplantae; phylum Streptophyta; class Magnoliopsida; order Asparagales; family Amaryllidaceae; genus Allium; species Allium sativum. The sequence goes on along the minus strand of CM060924.1, from coordinate 169,432,447 downwards.
GAAGTGCTTTAAGTGTGGAAATCTTGGGCATGAGAAGAAGGATTGTCCAGAATCCGATAAGAGCAAGCAAGTTGTGAAGGCTTTTGCCTTGGAGGCCGTGCCATCTTCTTCAAGGGCTCCTAATGTAGAAGATAAGGGAAACGGTGTTGTTGTCCAAGGTACTCTTTATGTTCGAGGTGTTTCAGTTCGTGTGTTGTTTGATACAAGAGCATCACATTCATTCATTTGAAATGAGGTTGTGTGCCACTTTGGTGCGGAACCCAAGATTTGTGATAGAGCTTTGGTTATGACTAATCTAGTTGGGGGGTTTGTTCAGTCTTTGTATGCTTTGTCGTGGTCTTGTGTTATCGAGTTAGGGTTGCTCTTTTGTGTGTGATTGTTTTGTTTTGAACTTCGCTAGGTTCAAGATCATCTTGGGCACAGATTGGCTAAAGAGGTATGCGGCAACAGACAATTGCGAGAAGCTTGTTGTGAGAGTCGGGGATGTGGAAGGGCAAAAGTTTTTCATCCGATGTAATCCGGAAGATGTTGTCTTCATGAGCTTTTTAGTTTCTCTTATGATTCCATAGGAAGACTTGTCATCTGTGTTGATCTCTAAATGAGTTTGAGGATATCTTTGAAGAAGTCAAAGGCTTGTCGCCGCATCGTGAGATTGAGTTCTTAATCGATTCGATCGAGGGTGGTAGACCTATCGTTATGCCTCTTAGGCAGATGACGCCTAAGGAACAACGAGAGTTAGAGGTGCAAGTTCGTGACCTTTTGGGAAAAGGATTCACTTGGAGGAGTGTATCCAAATGGGGAGCACCAGTTGTATTTGTAACCAAGACTGATGGATCATTGAGATTTTGTGTGGACTATCGTGAGCTGAACAAGGTGACCAAGAAGAACAAATATCTATTGCCAAGGATCGATGACTTGTTCGATTAGCTTCACGAAGCTAAAGTGTTTTCTCAGATATATTTGTCAATGAGATTTCTCCAGTTGAGAGTGGCGAAGGATAGTGTATCGAAGACTTCTTTTACGACACCATCCGGTTTCTTTGAATGGTTAGTAATGCCATTTGGGTTGACTAACCCGCCAACGTACCTCATGGATCTTATGAATAGGGTTTTCAGCGATCAGTTGAACAAGTTCGTGCTTGTATTCGTGGATGATATTCTGGTTTACTTTGGAATGAGAAAGAACATAAGACACGCTTGAGAGTTGATTTGGAAATCTGACGAAGCATCAGCTGAAGGCTAAGTATTCAAAGTGTCACTTCTGGAAGAGCGAAGTTAGATTCTTAGGCCATGTACTTTCTGGAAATGGACTAGCGGTTGACCCTGCTAAGGTGGTAGTAATCCAGGACTGGGATAAACCTAAGAATGCAACAGACATGAGCAGTTTCCTCAGATTGGCAGGTTTTTACCAATGGTTTATCAAGGATTTCTCCAAGATAGCTACTCCATTAACAAAGATTAACAAAGAAGAATCAAGATTTCACATGGGTTGCAAAGTGTGAGCAAGCTTTCGGAATCATGAAAGAGAGATTGACGAGTGCTCGTATTTTGCCTATTCCAAGTGTGAATGAAGAAATGGTGGTACACCGATGCATGTGGTACTGAACTTGGAGAAGTGATACTGCAGAAGGATAAAGTGGTGGCATACGCAAGCCGACAATTGAAGCTACACGAGAGGAATTATCCAACTTACGATCTAGAGTTGGCGGCGATTGTGTTTTCTCTGAAGATGTGGATACATTACGTGTTGTGAGTTCGATTCGAGTTGTTTATGGATCACAAGTCATTGAAGTATCTTTTCTCCCAAAAAGATTTGAATCTCCGGCAGGAGAGGTGGTTAGAGTTTCTGGCATTATATGATTTTGGTATAACCTATACCCCAAGAAAAGGTAACGTGGTTGTAGATGCGTTGAGTTAAAGACATGCAGGACAAGGAGCAATATTTTCAAAATGGAAGAGCCTTATGTTTTTTGCAGGGTTTGATTTCAGGCCAAGGTGTGAGTTGGAATCTGAAATGTTGAAAAATTTGTCGATAAGACCTACTTTTATCGAAAGGATTTTAGAAAGTCAAAAGCGAGACAAAAAGCTTGTCGATTTTATCCAGAAGCTGGAACCAGATAATAAAGAGTTCAAGGTCGATCGAGATGGATGGCTTCGAATTTAAGGACGTCCGGTTGTTACAAATATCGATGGTTTGAGAGATGAGGTTCCGAGGGAATGTCATCACTCAAATTTGACGATTCATCTCGGTGGTATCAAGATGTATTAGGACATCAAGTGAGCTTACTACCGGGAAGGGATGAAGAGGGATGTTGGAAAATTTATTTTCAAGTGCATGAACTGTCAGTTGGTGAAAGTTGAACAAAAGAAGTCGAGTGGGTTTCTTCAGCCATTGGAAGTTCCTGCATGGAAGTGGGAGCAGATATCGATGGATTTTATCGATGGAATACCCTGAACTAGAGCATGAAACAAAGGAATTTGGTTCATCGTGGATCATTTGACCAAAAGTGCAATATTTATTCGTGTCAAATTGACTACGACAACATCAAAGTTAGCTGAGTTTCATATAAAATGGATAGTTTGATTCCATGGTATCCCAAAGAGAATAGTCAGTGATTGAGATACATTGTCCATAAGTGGATTTTGGAAGAGTTTGCAAGAGACTTTAGGAACCGAGTTGTGTTTAAGTACGACTTATCACCCTCAAACGATGGTCAAACTGGGTGAGTTTTCTGAGTTTTGGAAGATCTCCTAAGAGCTTGTGTATTAGACTTCGGAGGAACATGGGAGGACCATCTACATCTAGTTGAGTTCGCATATAATAATAGCTACCAGTTGAGTATTGGGATGATACCATATGAGGGGTTGTATGATAGACTGTGTAATTCTCCGGCATGTTAGTTAGAAACCAGAGTTAAGTTTATACTTAGGCCAGTGACAATCAAGGAGATACCAGATTGTTTCGAGATCGTTCAGCAACAAATGAAAGCAGCCCAAGACCGTCAGAAGAGTTATGTCGATAATCGAGCGGATTGGAAAGCTCATGTATAGGTTGAAGTTACCGGAGAAGATGTCAAGTGTGCATAATGTTTCCATGTGTCATTTCTTCGAAAGTACATGCATGATTCGAATGTGGTGGTATCCCCCGAGTAGTACGAAGATCTGGAAGTAGAGACCGTAGTTGCGAGACCTTGTAAGCTGCTTTGTGTGGTAGGGAATGCCACAAAATAGCTTAGGAGGAAGATGTTTAAGCTAGTCAAGGTACAACGGGGTGAGGATGGTGATGATTGTACATGGGAGAAGGAAGAGAGCATAAGGGCAACCCATCTAGAATATTTCGTTGGTATGAGCCATTGATATCGCATCATTATTACATCATTGTAGCTTATGCTATGATTGTTGTTGTTAGAATTCCACTTGCTAAGATAACGCTATGGGTGCATGGCTTGATGGCTACTAGTTTGGATTATAGAATTGGTTGCTCATCGATTATAGACATGCTGAATTATTTTTGTTGCTTGTTTTTCTCGGGATTTCGCTGGCGAAATTCATAAAGGGTAGAAGAATGTAATAGCCCGCATTTTACATATCGGAGGATCGTAAAATATTTTTATTTAATTTGTTGAGATTTGGATCATTCTCATATTTTGGTATGTTGTTTATGGGGATGTGAGACATGTCCATAATTTTTACCAATTTTATTTGTGACCATTTTGCCCTTATCAGTATTTTACAGGGGATTACTTTTGACTAGGATTGAATCAGGTGCTAAGATTGGTCTCATTGGAAAGGAAATGGTGATGCGAATTCCGTAGATTGGTCATGTTAAAGATTACGTTTAGCGATTTGGGAGGAATCGATGTTTTTGTGTTTCAAAATTTGTTGTTTAGGTTTTTGAACCATTAGTGGGCTGATTTGGAGAGGCCCATTAGTGGGCTGGTAGGAGGCTATAAATATGGGGTTAGAGGTATGGATAGGGGGTAACTTTTCTTCATTCTCTCATTTGGTTGACTCTCCTTGCTCAATCAAATGCACCTTTCTAACATTAAAATTCTAAATCTACATAAGAGAATCGAAGAACTACATTGTTTGAAGCTAGATCTGCATCAATCAAAGAGAGATTTCATAATATCGAAGAGTTTGAAGCTAATTCTTTATTGTCTGGATTTAGATTCAAGTGTTTTTGTGTTGATTTGTAGATTTGGTGAGTGATATGCATCTCTCATACGGATTCAATCAAGTATATGAGTTGCTTGATCATTATTTCATAATTTTCAAGTTGTTTTGACCTAAATCTACATCATGGTAAGTATATTTTCATTTGAATCACCATAGGATCTAAACTGGCAACTTAAAACTGGTTATTCTTATGATTAATCCCTAGGTTTATGCAAGTTAGTGCCATTATTTTGTTCATTCATAGATTTATTAGAATTTTGGTTAATTTTATATGATTATCAAAAAATAATCGTCATTTTGATGTTGTTAATGATTTCATAAAGTGTTTATGGTTGAATTGGTCACATCGATGTTGTTGCTTGGCAAAGATTTGGTCAAGTTTAGAGTTATTTTGGTCAGATCTGGAGTTAGTTCGCTTTTCATAGGTCGTATGGCTTAGGTCATGTGGACAACACGGGTTTGGCTTAGGTCGTATGGCTTAGGTCCTGTGCACAACACGGGTTTGGTTCATGTCATATGGTTTAGGTCGTGTGCACAACACGGGTTTGGTTCAGGTCGTATGGCTTAGTTTGTGTGCACAACACGGGTTTGGTTCAGGTCGTATGGCTTAGGTCGTGTGCACAACATAGGTTTTGCTCAGGTCGTATGCCTTAGGTCTTGTGCACAACACGGATTTGGCTCAGATCGTATGGCTTAGGTCGTGTGCATAGCACGGGTTTGGCCCAGGATCGCTGGCTTTAGATAGAATTTTGACAAATGCTGTGAAATGTTGTTTTGGGCAAATTAACGATCCATAGGAATGGATTGACTTCCCAGAAGCAATGATAGCATTCCCGAAACAAAGTGGAAGGCTGTTTTGATTTTTTATTTATTTTTTTGCACCATAATGATGCGTAATTGAACCAGGAGATATAATTGCATTTCAAAAGCGTACTTTGTGGATCTTATGATAGCGTTTTCAGTGACCAGTTGAACAAGTTCGTGCTTGTATTCGTGGATGATATTCTGGTTTACTCCGAAATGAGGAAGAACATAAGATGCACATGAGAGTTGTTTTGGAAATCTTACAAAAGCATCAGCTGAAGGCTAAGTTTTTGAAGTGTCACTTCTGGAAGAGTGAAGTTAGATTCTTAGGCCATGTAGTTTCTGGAAATGGACTAGCGGTTGACCCTACTAAGGTGGCAGTAATCCAGGACTAGGATGACCTAAGAATGCAACGGATGTGAGAAGTTACATTGGATTGGCAGGTTATCACCAACAATTTACCAAGGATTTCTCCAAGATAGCTACTCCATTAATAAGATTGACAAAGAAGAACCAAGTTGTCACATGGGATGCATAGTGTGAGCAAGCTTTCGGAATCATGAAAGATTGATTGATGAGTGCTCATGTTTTGCCTATTCCATGTGTGAACGAAGAAATGGTGGTATACGCTGATGCAAATGGTACTAGACTTAGAGCATTGCCAAAGCAGAAGGATAAAGTTGTGGCATACATGTGTCGACAGCTGGAGATGCATGAAAGAAATTATCCATCCCATGATTTGGAGTTGGCGGCGATTGTGTTTGCTTTGAAGATGTGGAGACATTATGTATTGGGATTCGATTCGAGTTGTTTACAGATCACAAGTCATTGAAGTATCTTTTCTCCCAAAAGGATTTGAATCTTTGGCAGTAGTAGTGGTTAGAGTTTCTGGCATCATATAATTTAGGTATAGCCTATGTCCCAGAAAAAGGTAACATAGTTGTATATGCATTGAGTGAAAGACATGTAGGATTGGGAGCATTGTTTTCGGAATGGAAGAGCCTCATGTGTTTTGGCAGGGTTTAATTTCAAGCCAAGGTGTGAGTTGGAACATGAAATGTTGGTAAACTTGTCGATAAGACCTACTCTTATCGAAAGGATTATAGAAAGCCAAAAGCTAGACACAAAGCTTGTCGAGTTTATCCAAAAGCTGGAACTAGATAATAAAGAGTTCAAGGTCAATTGAGAGGGATGTCTTTGAAAGCTAGACGACTGGTTGTTACTGATATCGATGGACTGAGAGATGAGATTCTGAGGAAATGTCATCATTCGAAGTTGACGATTAATCTTGGTGGTAATAAGATGTATTAGGACATGAAGCGAGCTTACAACTGGGAAGGAATGAAGATGGTGTTTGAAAATTTATTTCCAATTGCATGAACTGTCAGTTAGTGAAAATTGAACAGAAGAAGCCGGGTGGGTTGCTTCAGCCATTGGAAGTTCCTACATGGAAGTGGGAGCAGATATCGATGGATTTTACCAATGGACAACCCAGAACCAGGGCAGGAAACGAGGGAATTTGGGTCATCGTGGATCGCTTGACCAAAAGTACAATGTTTATTCCTGTTAAATCGACTAGGGCAACATCGATGTTGGCTGAGCTTTATATAAAATGGATAGTTCGATTCCATGGTATCCCAAAGAGCATAGTAAGCAATCGAGATCCATTGTCCACAAGTGGATTTTGGAAGAGTTTGCAAGAGACTTTGGTAACCGAGTTGTGTTTAAGTACTACTTATCACCCCCAAACCAATGGTCAAACTGGGTGAGTTAACCGAGTTCTGGAAGATCTCCTAAGAGCTTGTGTATTAGACTTTGGAGGACCATGGGAGGACCATCTGCATCTAGTTGAGTTCGCATATAATAATAGCTACCAGTTGAGTATTGGGATGGCACCATATGAGGGGTTGTATGTAGACCGTGTAATTCTCCGGCATGTTGGTTAGAAACTGGAGTTAAGTTTATACTTGGGCCAAAGATGATCAAGGAGACATTGGATTCTGTCGAGAATGTTCGACAATAAATAAAGCAACCCAAGACTGTCAGAAGAGTTATGTCGATAATTTAGTAGATTGGAAAGCTCGTGTATAAGTTGGAGTTACCAGAGAATATGTCAAGTGCGCATATTGTTTTCCATGTGTCGTTACTTCAAAAGTGCGTGCGTGATTCGAATGTGGTGGTATCTCTGGAGCAGTACGAAGACCTGGAAGTAGAGACCGTAGTTGCGAGACCCTATAAGCCGCTTCGTGTGGTGGGAAATGTCACGAAACAGCTTAGGAGGAAGTCGGTTAAGATAATCAATGTATAACAGGGCGAGGATGGCGTTGATTGCACATAGGAGACGGAAGAGAGCATGAAGGCATCCCATCAAGAACTCTTCTTCGTTATGACCCATTGATATCGCGTCATCATTACATCATTGTAGCTTGGGCTATAGTTGTTGTTAGAATTCCGCATCCTAGGATAAGGTTATGGATGCATGGCTTGATGGCTACTTGTTTGGATTATAGAATTGGTTGCTCATGAATGACAGGCATGCTAAATTTTTTTGGTTGCTTGTGTCTGCTGGGGATTTCGCCAAAGAAATTCCTAAAGGGAGGAAGAATGTAATAGCCCGTATTTTACGTATCGGAGGATCGTAAAATATTTTTATTTAATTTGTTGAGATCATTCTCATATTTTGGTATGTTGTTTATGGGGATGTGAGACATATCCATAATTTTTACCAATTTTGTTTATGACTGTTGTCCCGCCTTTTGGCAAGACTGCCAACCCATGGACCCATTACAGGATCGCTCAAGGCTCGAGCATGGCTTGGACAAGCCTGGACATTCATGGCTCGAAGCTCCTTGGTTGAAGGGCTCTTAGATCGAAATATATCAGCTCAAAATACCAAGGCCAGATGGTCTTGAGATCTGCCTACACTACAACAATGACTTGGTCATGGGATCTATTTCATAGCCTACTTACTTGGTCCAACTACCTATTCTAAAGCATATATACTTGGATCAAGCTACCTCTCCACATAATCAAGACTCAGCTCCATCATCCGCTATTCACATGGATCAACCAACATATGGCACCACGAATTGTTGAAGCCTACCTCCTAGAGATACACCACGCTATATAACAAAGAAGAAGAATTTTCGGCAAAGATCTGAGCCTGACTTTATGTCTCATGCATGCCTTCCACAACTCAATCATGGCTGCCAACCGCTTTCACCTCAAAAATACTTGCTATGTTCATCAAAAACGACTATATAATGGAGATTTCGACAATCTCATATATTGTATCTTCGAATTTATGATATTATTGTGAGATTATAAAGTGGACATAGGCTCGTTAACGCTGAACCACTATAAAAACGATGTCGTCTTGCTTTTTCTCTCTTTTTCTGAAATTTCTCCATATATCATGCTCAAATCTGACTTTTGGCCGTTGATGACCGCTTTTTGGTGTCAACAGTTTGGTGCTTTCACTGAGAATTGAATTCTCAAACATTTTAAGGGTTCTGCTCAACTTTTTGATCACCAAGTCCAAGACAAAATCATAATTTAAGTCATCTTCAATAGCCATGGTTTCCAATACTTCTGCACATGCTTTGGAAACTAGAAGCAGCAACATATGCATCCCAGCAAACACCGACTTTGTCCAAGCCCTAGGTTCGACCTTGGTCGGGTGGACCCTTTTCGGGTTAACATCGACCCGACCAGAGGACCAGCATGTAGAAATTGCACTTTGAAAAGCTCCCCGTATGCAGCTTGGCCCGAAGCAGGTATTGGGTTGGGGTGAGATTGGTTCAAACAACCATTGTCATAATAATGTTCAAGCCTAGGTCGACCAACTCTTCTAGATATACTAACCCGGATTACTAGACAATTCTAAACCCTCGCACATCGACCCGAGACAGGGTCATTTTCAAAAAAAATACGTTTTTATGATCATTTTAGAATAGGCTCCATCTTTAAAAATTGAAAGGTGCCCACATTTTCGACCTAAACGGCTAGATCGATCCCCGCCGGGACTGTGGGGCCTCAGACCCCCACCAGTGCTGCGCCCGAACCTGCTTGACGGCTCGCCTTCGCCTCGACATATATTTTGGCCAACAATAATCATAAAGACTTATCATCCAAGATTCGACGGATGGTCCGAGAATATCAACAGCAAGATGGCAACGACTGGGAATCTTCCAAGAGCCATCACCCCCATTTACTGAGGTTATTCAATCATGATTGACTGCTTCAGTCCTGCCGGAAGATCGGCGAGTCAAAAGTTTGAAAGAATGAATCCTGGATGCTGATTGATTGTCTATATATCGGCCTCATTTCCCAACGTGGAATCAAAGACATAACCGCGGATGGATGAGGGTTGTCTACATTCCTAGCCTCTGTATCTCACTTCCTGACATGGAAAAAACAAAGCTTTTATAAGCATGGATCCACTGATCTCATGCTGATCACCATCTTAGCACCAACAAGATAAGATGCCACCATTAGCGGTCTTGATCTGACTACCTGACCCTTATTCCCTGCCCTTGACGTGGAGGAAAGAAGGCGATTCAAAGAAACACACCCTCGTCATTCACCCACAAAGCCCGCCTGATTTCGTTTATTATCCCAATATCCGGATAAAGGTTTGATCGATTTTGGCATCTCCACCCCCATAAAGAGTTGAAAATACTTCCTTCATTAACTAGAACTTCAGCGGTCATCACCTGTCCGAGATGGGACAAATCGTAATGGATTCGCAAAGGATATGCGACACCATTCTCATTTCGAATAATACTCACTCCTTTAACATGATTATTTTTTACCCATATCTCTTATCCTTGCATGCTTTATGAGTTAACTCTTATGAATTTATGTGTGAATAATATAGGTACCCAGACTCTAGTACCGATCACACTTCCAACACCTGCATGCAGAACCATAGAGCATTGCTATAACGAGCCCGATTGAACTGATCGTTTACAAAACCATGTCCTTTGTCCAAGGAAAGTTATACGGCTCAAGGTGGATTTGACATGACCATCCAATACTCGGCTCATGCATGGCATGACTCAAGACAATTGTGCATCGATCAATGCATTTCAAAGTTGAGATCCGACTCCAAATGGATGTGGTTCGACTGTCTACATGACCAGATCCTACACTCGATGCCATCGAATTACATAAATCAAAATAAAGGAGGCAGCACCGCCCATCAACATACTTACTTTCCAATCATGCATTTTTCCATTACCTTCTCCTTGAGTTATTGACATGACTAACTCGTGGAAATTTGTGTATGAATAATGCAGGTACCGGAGGTCTGGTACCAATCACTCTTCCATAGTTTGATCAGAGGAACGTAAGGCCTGGGCGAACGTGATTCGACTATACACCCACTTACTCTTGGCCTAACGCCAACAATTTGACGTAAATGAAGTTCACTCATTCATTTACTGACTTTTTGCCCTTGAAGTAGGGGGCAAGATAATATACGCACATGAGTTCGTCGTGAGCTATCTATGCATGGGCATACTAACGAGGTATCCTCAGCATCTAGCCTTCGATTCGCCGGGCAAGACATAGAGATGTATTCAACTGTGACATAACCAATCATAGATCGAAGACTCCATTCCTTAATCCGAAGGGAATAGCGCAACAATGATAGGGGAACGATCTCACAAACAGCATAACAACTTTTTCCTTCGACGTGAGGGCAAAAGAAAAATGTTAAGACGAGGATGAGTATGACTCGACTGCTCTCCAACGACGTCTCTAACTCTTTCCCATGACTTCAATGGGAAGAGTATTAATTCAATAGGGGCGTGAACTAACCACCCCTGATGGCGACCTTTTCCCTTGACGTGGGAGCAAAGGGACGATGCCAAGGAAAATATGATCTGACTATTTGCCTGACTAACTCTAATCTTCAGAGCTTGGATATGAGTATAAACTTAGGATGAGTGTGACAGGCGCGTCAAGATTTAAGACCACTCGATCCACAACTCTAACCCAAACTAACTTTGGGAGAGTATAAAATACGAACCACGACGTCCATAACTCTAACTCTCATGACTTGAGAGAGAGTATAAATCCATTGGGTTAGTGTGAATGGTGCACCACGACTTAAGACCACTAAACCCATAACTCTAACTCTCACGACCTTAGAGAGAGTATAAAGGACAATGCTGCGATGTGCATGCAATCTCCATCGCCCACCAACTAAGGACAAGATTATAAAAGACTTATGGACCGGACGTCCGAACGACTTAACCTGGTTCCCACCAACGATGAGGGCATGGACATAGATTTCTGAATTAAGTTCAAATACGCTTCGGATGCGACCCGTGTTTCAAAGTTAAATGGAGGCTACAGACACTATACCTCTAAACTAAGACACCTGACACTTTGACATTTAATAATTCTATGCTAGATAGATTTACACTCAACATGTTTTCATTTCGAGCTACAATTTCTTGTGACTTAAAGATCGACTTAGTAGCTTGCAAAACTAAGAGAACTATTCTTTTTCGAATTACAACTTCATGTACAGATACCAAACAAAAACGCAAGGGCCATACTTACATACACTAACGAATGGTCATGTTGGAAGGGATGACTTCGACTCCTAATTCTAAACTTACCACATGACTCAATGCAACGACTGAAAGGAGGCATTGAGAGTGGGAGGTTCATTAACACATCACACAGCCTAAGGCAACAAATGAAAGAGGTCCTTAAGAGTGATATCTGAAATCGACACACATACCCATATGCGACTGACTATAGCCCAAGTGCAACGACGAGTTTCACATTGCAAGTACACTGAATAGAAAATGCAATAGCTCGAGCACTTTGACGACACAATCACTTAAGCTTTGACAGCCATACCTTTTTATGCATGCATGTCTAAATTTGAAATGGGTGTGGTTTGGCCACCTTTCTTTTTCCAATACACCCGGACTGTGGGCATAACTATTAAAAGTATTTACAACCATCATAACTTATTTGCGTGTACATAACTTATGCTTTGATCTTGACAGGCCGCATATGGACCACGAAAGGGGCGCAGAGTGACCATCCATTATCTTATCCCAACCTACTTCCCAATTGGAAGGAGAAGAATGAGAGCATTCAAAGTGACTACAGTCTAACCTCTCCCAGACCAACTTTGATCCTCAGAGCTTGGATGGGAGAGCAGAAACAAGTAAGGGCTGAATACCAACAAATCATTTTGCATCCAACTCTAACTCACGACATGATGAAGATGTATGAATCTTGAGAAGACATGGATTTGAAGTCTACTACTCAGTCAATCCCCCAATGACTAGGGACGAACAGTGTGGTCCATGAAAAGCATGAATCTACTACTCGACTACTCTATACACATTTTCAACTTCTTAAAGAATCGCAGGATCTCGAACTACAGCCAAAAATGATGACCTCATTGGAACTGAGAATGAAGAACGAACTCGACAAGAGTGTGATGACTATTTTGGACTATGCTACAACATTAACAAAGGGGCTCGACTGACTCCCTGGCGACATTTGTTTGTTTGCATTTTGACAAGCTTACTCCACTCTGCGATTTTTCAAACAAGAGTAACTAAGTTCACTAACGCTCGATGAGGTGGTCCTCACTTTCCGACTAAAGTGAAGGAACAATGCCTAGACAAGCATGATTCGACTGCTCGAGTATTCAAATCTAACTCTCACTGACTTGAGAGAGGGTATAAAACGACTTGGGTTGGCTAAGATCGCCAAACCCACAACTCTAACCTGAAACAACGACGATAATTATAAAGACTTAAGGACTGGACGCTCGACTGTCTTAGCTCGACCCCCAATGATGCTAGGGGCATGAGTACTGGCTTCGTTTGTCACCCATTGACGATATGGGAATGAGCGTAAGCTTAAAATTGATTTTGAACACGTCCTTGACTTGACATGTGATTCAAAGGATATATACTATACCTTCGTACCATGACACGATTTGACTTACTCGTCCAAGTCAGATAGCTTATGAGTTCGACATGAATTGACCTTACACTAGACCATGTTCTCGACTGGCATAAGAAGATGACACGATTTGGCTTAGACAATTTATGAATGACCATGTGCTGAAGCCAGCGGCCCAGCTTGATTTATGATGATTTCATTTGACCAAGGCTGAAAAGAAAAAAGAATTCAAGCTTCAGGACTACTCCCAAAGACATTACAGTTCGACATTGCTTTCTCGAAGATGAATGGCAATCCAAAGAGATGCATTTCAACTAATTCAAAGTACATCATGTCTGCCATACAATGTACGTTGGGGGGCAAATTGTTGACCGCCTTTTGGCACGGCGGCAACCCATGGACCCATCATAGGATCGCTCAGGGCTCGAGCACGGGCTTGGACAAGCCTGGACATTCATGGCTTGAAGCTCCTTGACTCAAGGGCTCTTAGATCGAAATATTTCAGCTCGAAATACCTAGGCTAGATGGTCTTGAGATTAGCCTACACTACAGCAATGACTTGGTCATGGGATATATTTCATAGCCTACTTACTTGGTCCAACTACCTATTCTAAAGCATAAACACTTGGATCAAGCTATACCTATGCTGCCATATATCGGAGGGGAGCTCTCCACGTAATCAAGACTCAGCTCCATCATCCGCTATTCACATGGATCAACTGACAAATGGCACCTCGAATTGTTGAAGCCTACCGCCTATAAATACACCATACTATATAACAAAGAAGAGGAATTTTTGACTAAGATTTGAGCCCGACTTTATGGCTCATGCATTCCCTCCACAACTCTATCATGGCTGCCAACCACTTTCACCTCAAAAATACTTGCTATGTTCATCAAAAAAAACTATGTAATGGAGATTTCGACAATCCCATTTATTGTATCTCCGAATTAACGATAGGCTTGTTAACGCCGAACCACCATAAAAGCGTTGCCGTCTTGCTTTTTCTTATATTTCTTCATATATCATGCTCAAATCTGACTTTTGGCCATTAATGACCACTTTTTGGTGTTAACAATGACCATTTTTCCATTATCAATATTTTACAGGGAATAACTTTTGTCTGGGATCGAATCATGTGCTAAGATTGGTCTCATTGGAAAGGAAATGGTGATGCCAAATTCCATGGAGTGGTCACGTTAAATATTTGGTTTAGCAGTTAGGGAGGAATCGCTGTTTTTGTGTTTCACAATTTTTTGTTCAGGTTTTTGAACCATTAGTGGGAAGATTTGGAGAGGCTCATTAGTGGGCTAATGGGAGGCTATAAATAGGGGGTTAGAGGTATGGGGAGGGGGTTACTTTTCTCTATTCTCTCATTTGGTTGAGCTTGTGATTTTCCTTTCTCAATCAAATACACCTTTCCTCTATTAAAATTCTAGATCTACATAAGAGAATCGAAGATCTACATTGTTTGAAGCAAGATCTATATCAATCAAAGAGAGATTTCATAATATCAAAGAGTTTGAAGCTAATTCTTCGCTCTCCGGATTTATATTCAAGTGTTTTTGTGTTGATTTGACGATTTGGTGAGCGATATGCATCTCTTACACGGATTCAATCAAGTATATGAGTTGTTTGATCATTATTTCATCATTTTCAAGTTTTTTTGACCTAGATCTACATCATGGTAAGTATATTTTCATTTGAATCACCATAGGATCTAATATGGCAACTTAAAACCGGTAATTCTTATGATTAATTCCTAGGTTTACGCAAGTTAGATCCATTATTTTGTTCATTCATAGATTTATCATGATTTTATTGAATTTTATATGATAATCAATAAATTATCATCATTTTGATGTTGTTAATGATGCCATAAAGTGATTATGGCTGAATTGGTCGCATCGACGTTGTCATTCGGTAAAGATTTGGTCAAGTTTAGAGCTATTTTGGTTAGATCTGGAGTTAGATTGTTTTTCATAGGTCGTATGGCTTAGGTCATGTGCACAACACCAGTTTTGTTCAAGTTGTGTGGCTTAGGTCGTATGGCTTAGGTCGTTGGCACAACATGGGTTTGGTTCAGGTCATATGGCTTAGATCATGTGCACAACATGGGTTTGGCTCAGGTCATATGGCTTAGGTTGTGTTCACAGCACAGGTTTGGCTTAGGTCGTGTGCACAGCACGGGTTTAGCTCAGGTCGTATGGCTTAGGTCATGTGCACCACACGGGTTTGGCTCAGGATCGCTGGCTTTAAGATAGCATTTTGACAAATGCTGTGAAAGGCTGTTTTCGGCAAAGAACGATCCAAAGGGTGGACGGACCGCCCAGAAGTAATGATAACGTTCCAGAAACGCTGTGAATGGCTGTTCTAGTGTTTTAATTAGTTTTTCACACCAGTATGATGTAGAATTGAATCAAAATATATAATAGCATTTTAGAAGCACTACAAAAGGCTGCTTTGACATTTTGGGCAGTTTTTCATAGCGAAAAAGTTGGAAATGCTATGAAATGCAATATCGGCCATACGAAGCTTGTTTCTTGAGTCGACGATGGTTCTAGCTTCGACACAAGTTCAAAGGGGGATGTTCGAAATGATGTGTGATGTTTGTTGATCGTTCAAAAGAAATGAATGTCAAGATAACTCAAAGGTTGTGAGTTGATGGATAATGTTTGCTCGAGAAGGTTGCTTGAGCTAAGAATTATCGTGAGGATGGACGACTAGAGATACTGAAGGTCGAGGGATTATCGTTGTCACAGATTCTAGTAGGCTAAAAGCAAGGGTATAATAGAGACGTCTAAAAGACCGGAAGGTTACTGGTCGAGCACCCTGGGTATGACTGAAAGGCCTAAAGATACGTATCATTGAAAAGTGTATGGAGTTTCTCTAGAACTGGGTTTACCATTAGCCCTTGACATATGACAAGGTTGGTCATCATACGATTAACGATAGTTTCGAAGCAGGATTAGGCGGTGATAGCCGGAGTCATGGATGATTGTTTGCTTTGTTTGTACCTTCCTACGCAGATTGTTCGGCGTCGAAGGAAGTATCTCTTGGGTGCTTGTCTAATGTTGGTTTCGGCCTTCGAGGCATGTGCCTAAGGGAAATTGATCTTGATTAGGGCAGTTTATGTGTGACTTAACTAGTTGCTATGATTGCTACTGCTTGTATGCTTCTGCTTGTTGTGTAAAGGCGATCACTGTTGGATGTGAGGAAGACAACTTTCGAGTTTCTTCCCTTGTGATGTTGGTAGATTTGGTTAATTTATCTACCTATTCTCATACACTTCATACACTTCATTGATGATGTTAGATAGATATTTTATTGCTCACTAAGATTGCTGTCTGACTCAAGGTTTTATGTTTCCTTTTATTACCTTGGGTTGTTCATCTAAGGTGTTGTGGATGGGAAGACAGAGTAGCAGATTGAAGATGGTAGATCTTAGTGGACAGAGCTGTTGATCAAAGACGAAAGCTCAGCGTATTATTTTGTTATTATCTAGTTTTTATGTTTCTGTTGTTTGTTGAGTGTTGTAGTGAAGCCAATTTGTACAGACGTTTGTGTTGTAATCCAAAGTCTTATGGATATGCTTACCAATTGTTATGAAAGTTTCAAATTTCCGCTCAAATGTGCATCACTATTATTGCCTATTGTATATGTCATATTATATTTTATCCTCGCGCTGTGAGTTCTATGATAGCTTCTGCGTATGTTTACCTACCTTGATGATCGTCCATAGCGACCTGACACATCTTTCAGCGTATTATTCCTTTTGTTAAGTGCGGGGGTTATGGATGGTCGTCACATTTGGCATCAGAGCTCTGGTTAACGATTTTAGCCAAAGTTCTATGACATAATTATGTATGAGATACATATTTGTAGATTTTGATGGTTTAATACTATATAATACTATATAGTATATTAGTATTTGAACTCCATTAGTAGTTTTTCTTATAAGTGGCTAATCATTTTATATTGCAGGTTTAGAAGGATTCGACAAACATTAAGACATACTACTAGGGTGGAGGCTATGCCTGTAGGGGGAAATGGCGGTACACCAGATTATCCATCCATGTTTGAAGCCATGATTGAGGCATTCATAAAAGGGTACCTACTCCACTAGAAGCCACGATTGATGTAGGTATGCAGGTGCCTAGGGCTGTTGGTTTTTTCAAAGTTGTGTAAAGACATCACATCTCTTGGAGAAAAGAAGTTTAAAGGGATGGAGCCGACTGAAGAGTTTCTAAGGTGGTTAGATGGTTGTATTCGGATTTTCAGAGATTTGGGTATAGATGATGCAATGAAGAGGAAGTTTGCATCAAGCCAACTGCATGACAGAGCCATGGAGTGGTGGAATTCTGTTACTCTTTAGACTCCGGAAGAAGGGATTACTTGGGAGAAATTCCAAGTCAAATTCAAGACGAAATTTATCTCTAATGCTCAAAAGTCCGTTCTGTTCAAGAAATTTATGGAGCAGAAATATAATGGTTGACTGGTGCTTGAATATGTTTCTGACTTTGAGGCATTGCCTAAATATGCTCGTTCATACATTGACACACCCTATCAGAAGAACAAAAAGTTTGTTATGGGTTTGGATACCTATACTGGGAAGCCCTTGGTTGATTATCTTGACGATCCATATGAGAAGATAGTGGAAAAGATGTTTCACATGAAAGCTTGTTTCCTAAAGAAGCAAATGTTGTTGCTACAACCAATGAAGCTTCAAAACCACATCAGAGTGGTAATAACAATAAGAAGAGGAAAAAGCAATAACAGAAAGGGAAGAATGGCGAGAAGAAACCTAAAAGAGAGGTAGTATGCTTTAACTGCCATCAGAACGGGTATTACATCAGCGAATGTAAGAATCTGAATGCTAAGAAGAAGTTCTTTAAGTGTGGAAAGCCTGGGCATGAGAAGGATCGTCCAGAATCCAATAAGGGTAAGCAGGCTTATGCCTTGGAGGTCGTGCTATCTTCTTCAAGGGCTCCTATTGTAGAAGAGAAGGGAAAAGGTGTTGTCATACAAGGTAGTCTTTATGTTCGAGGTGTTTCAGTTCGTGTGTTGTTTGATACTAGAGCATCACATTCATTCATTTGTAATGAGCTTGTGTACCGCTTGGGTTTGGAACTTGAGATTTGTGATAGACCTTTGGTTGTGACTAATCTAGTTGGGGGATTCATTCAGTCTTTGTATGCTTTGTCGTGGTCTTGTGTTTTCAAGTCATGGTTGCTCTTTTGAGTGTGATTACTTTGTTTTGAACTTCGCTGGATTTGGGATCATCTTGGGCACAGATTGGCTCAAGAGGTATGCGGCAAGAGTGAATTGCGAGAAGCTTGTTGTGAGAGTCGGTGATGTGGAAGGGAATTTTTTTTTGATCCGATGTAATCCCGAAGATGCTGTCTTCATGAGCTTTTTAGATTCTCTTGTGATTCCATAGGAAGACTTGTCATCTGTGCTGATCTCTAAATGAGTTTGAGGATGTCTTTGAAGAAGTCAAAGTCTTGCCGCCGCATCGTGAGATTGAGTTCATAATCGATTTGGTCGAGGGTGCTAGACCTATCATTATGCCTCTTAGGCAGATGGCGCCTAAGGAACAATGAGAGTTAGAGGTGCAAGTTCATGACCTTTTGGGAAAAGGATTCATTTGGAGGAGTGTATCCGAATGGGGAGCACCAGTTGTATTTGCAACCAAGGCTGATGGACCGTTGAGATTGTGTGTGGACTATCGTGAGCTGAACAAGGTGACCAAGAAGAACAAGTATCTATTGCCAAGGATCGATGACTTATTCGATCATCTTCACGAAGCTAAAGTGTTTTCTTAGATGTATTTGGCAATGTGATTTCACTAGTTGAGAGTGGCGAAGGATAGTGTATCGAAGACTTCTTTTACGACACCACCCGGTTTCTTCGAATGGTTGGTAATGCCATTTGGGTTGACTAACGCGCCAGCGTACTTCGTGGATCTTATCAATAGGGTTTTCAGCGATCAGTTGAACAAGTTCGTGCTTGCATTCATGGACGATATTCTGGTTTACTCCGGAATGAGAAAGAACATAAGGCACACTTGAGAGTTGATTTGGAAATTTGATGAAAGCATCAGCTGAAGGCTAAGTATTCAAAGCGTCACTTCTGGAAGAGCGAAGTTAGATTCTTAGGCCATGTAGTTTCTGGAAATGGACTAGCAGTTGACCCTGCTAAGGTGGTAGTAATCCAGGACTGGGATAAACCTAAGAATGCAACAGACATGAGAAGTTTCCTCGGATTGGCATGTTTTTACCGACGGTTTATCAAGGATTTCTCCAAGATAGCTACTCCATTTACAAGATTTACAAAGAAGAACCAAGTTTTCACATGGACTGCAAAGTGTGAGCAAGCTTTTGGAATCATGAAAGAGAGATCGACGAGTGCTCATATTTTGCCTATTCCAAGTGTGAATGAAGAAATGGTGGTATACACCGATGCATGTGGTACTGAAATTAGAGAAGTGCTATTGCAGAAGGATAAAGTTGTGGCATACGCGAGCCAACAGCTGAAGCTGCACGAGAGGAATTATCCAACTCATGATCTGGAGTTGGCGGCGATTGTGTTTGCTCTGAAGATGTGGAGACATTACGTGTTGGGAGTTTGATTCGAGTTGTTTACGGATCAAAAGTCATTGAAGTATCTTTTCTCCCAAAAGGATTTGTATCTCCGGTAGCAGCGGTGGTTAGAGTTTCTGGCATTATATGATTTTGGTATAGCCTATACCCCAAGAAAAGGTAACGCGATTGTAGATGCGTTGAGTTAAAGACATGCAGGATTAGGAGCAATGTTTTCAAAACGGAAGAGCCTCGAGTTTTTTTTAGGGTTTGATTTCATGCAAAGGTGTGAGTTGGAATCTGAAATGTTGGAAAATTTGTCGATAAGGCCTACTTTTATTGAAAGGATTATAGTGAGACACAAAGCTTGTCGAGTTTATCTAGAAGTTGGAGCTAGATAATAAAGAGTTCAAGGTCGATCGAGATGGATGGCTTTGAACTTAAGGACGTCCGGTTGTGACTGATATCGATGGTTTAAGAGATGAGCTTCCGAGGGAATGTCATCACTCGAAGATGACGATTCATCTCGGTGGTATCAAGATGTATTAGGACATGTAGCGATCTTACTACTGGGAAGGGATGAAGAGGGATGTTGGAAAAGTTATTTCCAAGTGCATGAACTGTCAGTTGGTGAAACCTTAAAAAAAGAAGACGAGTGGGTTTCTTCAGCCATTGGAAGTTCCTACATGGAAGTGGTAGTAGATATCAATGTATTTTGTCGATGGAATAACCTAAACGAAGGATTTGGTTCATCGTGGATCATTTGACCAAAAGTGCAATGTTTATTCTTGTCAAATCGACTAGGACAACATCAAAGTTGGTTGTGCATTATATAAAATGGATAGTTTGATTCCATGGTATTCCAAAGAGAATATTCAGTGATTGAGATCCATTGTCCACAAGTGGATTTTGGAAGAGTTTGCAAGAGACTTTGGGAACCGAGTTGTGTTTAAGTACGACTTATCACCCCCAAACCGATGGTTAAACCGGGTGAGTTAATCGAGTTTTGGAAGATCTCCTAAGAGCTTGTGTATTAGACTTCGGAGGATCATGGGAGGACCGTCTACATCTAGTTGAGTTCGCATATAATAATAGCTGCCAGTTGAGTGTTGGGATGGCTCCATATGAGGGGTTGTATGGTAGATTGTGTAATTCTCCGACATGTTAGTTAGAAACTGGAGTTAAGTTTATACATGGGCTAGTGACAATCAAGGAGTCATCAGATTGTTTCGATATCATTCAGCAATGAATGAAAGCAGGCCAAGACCGTCAGAAGAGTTATGTCGATAATCGAGCGGTTTGGAAAGCTTATGTATAGGTTGGAGTTACCGGAGAAGATGTCAAGTGTGCACAATGTCTTCCATGTGTATTTCTTCGAAAATACGTGCATGATTCGAATGTGGTGGTATCCCCAGAGTAGTACGAAGATCTGGAAGTAGAGACCGTAGTTGCGAGACCTTGTAAAATGCTTTGTGTGGTGGGGAATGTCATGAAACAGCTTAGGAGGAAGTCATTTAAGCTAGTCATGGTACAACGGGGTGAGGATGGTGATGATTGTACATGGGAAATGGAAGAGAGCATGAAGGCGACCCATCTAGAATATTTCGTTTGTATGATCCATTGATATCGCATCATCATTACATCATTGTAGCTTGTGCTATGGTTGTTGTTGTTTGAATTCCACGTGCTAAGATAAGGCTATGGATGCATGGCTTGATGGCTACAAATTTTTATAATAGAATTGGATGCTCATGGATGATAGACATGCTAAATTGTTTTAGTTGCTTGTGTTTGCTCTGGATTTCGCGGGCGAAATTCCTAAAGGGAGGAAGAATGTAATAGCCCGCATTTTACATATCGGGGGATTGTAAAATATTTTTAATTAATTTTTTGAGGTTTGGATCATTCTCATATTTTGGTATGTTGTTTATGGGGATGTGAGACATGTCCATAATTTTTACCAATTTTGTTTGTGACAATTTTGCCCCTATCAGTATTTTATAGGGGATAACTTTTGATTGGAATTGAATCAGGTGCTAAGATTGGTCTCGTTGGAAAGGAAATAGTGATGCAAATTATATAGATTGGTCACGTTAAAGATTTGGTTTAGCAGTTTGGGAGGAATCGCTATTTTTATGTTTCACAATTTGTTGTTCAGGTTTTTGAACCATTAGCGGGCTGATTTGGAGAGGCCCGTTAGTGGGCTGGTGGGAGGCTATAAATAGGGGGTTAAAGGTATGGAGAGAGGGTTACTTTTCTTCATTCTCTCATTTGGTTGAGCTCGTGACTCTCCTTGCTCAATCAAATACACCTTTCCACCATTAAAATTCTAAATCTACACAAGAGAATCGAAGAACTACATTGTTCGAAGCTAGATCTGCATCAATCAAAGAGTGATTTCATAATATCGAAGAGTTTGAAGCTAATTCTTTGCTATTTGGATTTGGATTCAAAGTTTTTGTGTTGATTTGTAGATCTGGTGAGTGATATGCACCCCTCATGCGGATTCAGTCAAGTATATGAGTTGTTTGATCATTATTTCATAATTTTCAAGTTGTTTTGACCTAGATCTACATAATGGTAAATATAGTTTCATTTGAATCACCATAGGGTCTAATGTGGCAACTTAAAACTGGTAATCCTTATGATTAATTCCTAGGTTTATGCTTGTTAGAGCCATTATTTTGTTCATTCATAGATTTATCAGAATTTTGGTGAATTTTATATGATTATCAAAAAATAATCTTCATTTTGGTATCGTTAATGATTTCATAAAGTGTTTATGGTTGAATTGGATAAATTGGTCACATCGACGCTGTTTTTTGGTAAAGATTTGGTCAAATTTAGAGTTATTTTGGTCAGATCTGGAGTCAGGTCGCTTTTCATAGGTCGAATGGCTTAGGTTGTGTGGACAGCACGGGTTTGGCATAGGTCGTATGGCTTAGGTCATGTGTACAACACGAGTTTGGTTCAGGTGATATGGTTTAGGTCATGTGCACAACACAGGTTTGGTTCAGGTGGTATGGCTAAGTCGTGTGCACAACACGGGTTTGGTTCAGGTCGTATGGCTTAGGTCGTGTGCACATCACAGGTTTGGCTCAGGTTGTATGGCTTCGGTCTTGTGCACAACACGAATTTAGCTCAAGTCGTATGGCTTATGTTGTGTGCACATCACGGGTTTGGCTCAAGATCGCTGGCTTTAGATATCATTTTGACAAATGCTGTGAAATGCTGTTTTAGGCAAACAAACGATCCATAGGAGTGGATGGACCGCCCAGAAGCAATGATAGCATTCTCGAAACGAAGTGAAAGGCTGTTTTGATGTTTTACTTAACTCTTCACACCAGAATGATGCATAATTGAATCAGGAGATATAATAGCATTTCAAAAGGGCTACAAAAAGCTACTTTTACATTTTGGCCAGTTGTTCATAGCGAAAAAGCTGGAAATGCTATAAAATGCAATATCGACCATACGAAGCTTGTTTTTTGAATCGATGATGGTTCTAGCTTCGACATGAGTTCAAGGGGGAATGTTCGAAGTAATGTGAGACGTTTGTTGATCGTTGAAAAGCGATGAATGTGAAGACAACTCAAAGGTTGTGAGTTGATGGATAATGGTTGCTCGAGAAGGTTGCTTGAGATAAGAACAGCCGTGAGGAAGGACGACTAGAGATATTGAAGACCGACAAATTGTTGTTGTCGTAGGTTCTAATGGGCTAAAGCAAGGGTATAATAGAGACGTCTAAATGACCGGAAGGTTGTTAGTCGAGTACCCTGGGTATTGTTGAAAGGCCTAGAGATACGTATCGTTGAAAAGCGTATGGAATTTTGCTAGAACTGGGGTTACCATTAGCCCTTGACATATGGCAAGGTTGTCTGTCATATGATTAACAATAGTTTCGAAGTAGGATTAGGCAGTGATAGTTGGAGTCATGGATGATTGTTTGTTTTCCTTGTACCTTCCTATGTAGATTGTTTGGCATCGAAGGAGATATCTCTTGCGTGCTTGTCTGATGTTGCTTTCATCCTTCGAGGCTTGTGCTTAAGGGATATTGATCTCAATTAAGGCAGTTTATGTGGGACTTAAACTAGTTGCTCTGATTGCTACTACTTGTATACTTCTGCTTGTTGTGAAAAGGCTATCACTATCGGATGTGAGGAAGACAACTTTCGAGTTTCTTCCCTTGTGATGTTGGTAGACTTGGTTAATTTATCTACATATTCTCGTATACTTCATCGATGATGTCAGATAGATGTTTTATCGCTCACTAAAACTGCTGTGTGACTCAAGGTTTTATGTTTCCTCTTATTACCTTAGGCAGTTCATCTAGGGTGTTGCGGATGGGAAGACTGAGTAGCAGGTTGAAGATGGTAGATCTTAGTTGACGGAGATGTTGGCCAAAGACGAGCTGGAGGCTAGCGCATTATTTTGCTACTACCTAGTATTTCTGTTTCCGCTGTTTGTTGAGTGTTATAGTGAGGACAATTTGTACAGACATTTTTGTTGTAATCCAAAGTCTTATGGATATGCTTTCTAGTTGTTATGAAAGTTTCAAGTTTCTGCTCAAATGTGCTTCACTATTATTTCCTGTTGTGTATGTTCTATTTTATTTTATCATCTTCGCTTGAGTACTACGACAGATTCTGCGTATTTTTACCTACCTTGATGATCGTCCATGGTTGCTTGGTACACCTTTCTGCATAATATTCGTTTTGTTAAGTGTGGTGGTTATGGGCAGTCGTCACAGTCTTGACCTAAGGAAACAGTCTTAAAATTTGTGAAATAAATTCTACGATACATCAAACATACATTAGATTTTGGTTTATTTCATCTAAGGAAAATTCATTTGATTTAATTTCATATTGCGATGCCAACTATGCCGGGAGTAAATTAGACCGAAAAAGTACAAGTGGAACTTGTCACTTTTTAGGACATTCCCTTGTTTCCTAGTATAGTAAAAAGTAAAATACCATGTCCTTGTCAACAAACAAAGTAGAATACCCTAAAAGAAAAAGAACATTTAGATGCATTTATTAGTAGTGTTTGTGATGCAAGCACAACCAATATTATTTTTTCGGACCTGTTTTAGTTTTGTTCACCCACCTAATTTTTTATCCTTCCCGCCTTGTACTAAAAACTTTGTTACGTTTTACATGTGTTCTTCCCCTAATCATTGTTACATTCATTCCTATTTTAATTTTCGTTTTCTTCCAGCTATAACATTACCTCCATCATGCATTACTTCTCTCCCTTAACCCGCTTCCCTTCATCTCGAGACCATCCGCTCTTCCTTCAGACTACTACCATTTACTGGGATTTGTTCACAAGCTCTAAAACAACAAATCGAGGTAATCATAAAATCCCTGATTTGGCTAAGGCTCTTTAATTTACGTATTATCTAATTTGGCTATAAAAAAAATTAATTTCTGTAATATGTTTAATGTTACTATAAAAACCCTAACTACTGCACTTCACTGTTATCATCTGCATTGATGACAGAACAAGATAATTTCATATGAAATCAATCATGAAATTTGTAATTTTCTTTAATTGATGGTTGCATTTCGAAAACTCGGAGGTTTCTGAGTTCTGGTGGTTTTTGATTTCGGTGTTATTGGTTGTGGCGTTGGTGAGGATATTGTTTTGGTAGCGAAAAATGATGTGTTTGGAATAGAGGATGGGAGTTATATGAGTAGCATGGAGTATATATATGAATGGTGATGAAGAGGATGGAACAGAGTGTAGTTTGAAATTGGTAAGGAGTTGAAGTAGCTTGGTTGCAGTGGCTGTTACGGTTGAAGAAGTGATGTGGTTTTACAAGTTGGTTGCGGTTTGCAGTTGTAGGTGTAGTTTTTGGTTGTGTGGAGTTCCTATGATTGTTGCAGAAAGTGCCTCAAGTTGAATGAGCGTGGATTGTAGGGAGTGAACAACTGAACCTGGGTGATATTTCGAGTTTGTGAGTCTTACGACGATGAACTGATTGAGGTTGTATGTTGTTATGGTGAAGCAATGGAAGGGTAGGGACGTTCTGGCAGTGATGTAGGTGATAGTTGTGGAGTATATTTGTAGTTTATACAAAATTTGGTTTTGCAGTGAATAGTGATAGCAGGCAGGTTGTAGTGGATTTCAATGAAGATGGTGGTTATAGGGGAGGAAGCTATGTGAGTAGATAGTGGTGTATTGCAGTTCTATTGGTGTTAGCAGAGGAAGTCTAGGTTGGTAAGCAAGTGGTAGGAGAAGGATCTGGCAGTGTTTATGAAGTAGATAAGTTGGACTATTCTTTTTCAGATGGTGGAGGAGATTATTTATGGTGCAATGAGTTAAAGGTATTAGTGGTTTGTTTTTTGTTGTTGGCGGCTCTGATTTTTCATATAGGGCAAGGTGGCTGAATCAATGAGATGGCAAGGAGTTTTGGAATGTAAATGTGAGTGGTTATGGAGGATAAAAAGTGGTGGGTAATGGGTTGGTGAACTAGTGAAAGTTGGTGCTGGGGTGATGTTGTTTATTCATGGTTTGTTTCACGGCATACTGTGACACCCTATGCCCATTAGTGTCACCCATTAAGTTTTATGAAGAGTTATAGGCAAATATAAACAGAACATCACAAGACAAATATAAAATATCAGCGGAAATTTAAACTTTATTTTTCAGCAGAAAACGACGTGGTCTCATAATCCAGTTACAACATCAGACTGAAATACTGGAACAAAATATGTGACGGCCCGCCCTGCACCAGCCGACATTTCCAACGAAAGTGCTTTGTGCCAATGCCCGACTAGCACGGGATGGTCGCCAAAGAAAGGAAAAGAAAGGAATTGAACTATCAAGGAACCTATAGAATGTCTCACAGCGCATGGGATAAAATATAATAATAACATAACTTCGACATAAAACAGGAGAGACAGTGCATAACCTGAAAACTAAACCATCATAGCAACGGAAATCCAAAATACAGCTTAACATCCAAGCTAACATTATTGCAACATTGAAATACTGTCTCTTAGGCAAAAGAACGAGGTACGCTACAAATGCCCAAAGTAGTGACCAACAAAAACACAGGGAGAATATATGTATATCATTCGTGGAAGCCTCCTGTTCGTCTTCGGACAGCTACTCGCGCATTACCACCTAACCTATCTCTAGTCTGCTCATTTAGGAGTACCCAAAGTAATAAGAAGAGACATAACACTGGGTCAGACAAAAGTCTGGTATGAGCGATAAGCAACAAACTAGAACAATAACAGGTATAATCCAATCATACCTAAACCTAGACCTGCAACAAAAGAGTTAGCACAACAAGATGTACAGTACTCTAAGGTAACACTAACACAAAGTGTAAAAGTAATAGGGGGTGTGCATGACATGGTGATAGCAACATCAAACATAGCAATCAACCTCACATCTCTCACTCAGTGCGTAAAGCATACGATATCCACTACTTTGGTCACCTAATCTTTGGTCCATGACGGAGTCCAACCCCGTACAACTATCACTACATGCCCCTAATCAATCTCTTAGTGGTGAACTAAAGTTATAGGTATCGATAACCCCTTTGCACATGTCCCACAGCAAAGTACAACTCATGAAGTTAACTCGTTGATCCCCATTTAGATCCTGAGTAATAACCTCCCAATTGGACTTCCTTTTCATCTCGGGTTTTGGTCGAATTGGAGTTGGTCTTCAAAAGAGTCATCGCGTAGAAGTAAAAGTATACATCTGGTTTGGTTCAGTACTCCATACTCAGTTCGGTTTGGTGCCCATAGCCCATGCCTTGGTTATTATGCATAGTACTCCAGTCCTCATCGGTTCGGTTCGAGACTCTCATTTGGTTAGGTTATGTGCCATCCTCCATTGATTTTGGTTCGAGCGTCATCCTCCAACTCGTCTCAGTCCGATTGCTTCTGCCCCGGTTCGGTTCATGCCCACCATTTCCGATCTGATCCCCACGCCCTCGCTTTCGATCCGAACCAACTCCCACTCTATTAGAATGGCCTTCCTTCTTGCCAAGCTTCCTCTTGTGCTAGGTTCCGATCCGGTTCGGTTTCTTTGCTCAGCTCTCCAATCCGACCCGAGCCCCATAACCTGATCCGAAACCCTGCACACTTTCCAACTAGCATATATCGTCCATATTCGCTATACAACAGCATTTTCAATCATTCTAACTTTTCTAATAAATCATAAAACATCACAAACAACAGTAACAATATATTGTTTTAATTAAAAAGATCAAAACATCAAGCATATAGGTCATTTTAAATCAAACATACCCAAAAAGCATGATTTACCTCTTAATCATGTTTAACCATAACCAATGATAGGATTAGCAAAACATGCCCAAATTAACCTAAATTTCTATCAAAGCTCTAAAATAATATTTAAGAATTTTTACATATTTTTCCAGAATTTAACATGCATAATTTCGCTAATTAACACCAATCACCCTTAATTAGCTGTAATTAGTGAAAAACAATGCTAATCACTCACCCTAGCCACAAATAAAACTTTAGATCTGAAACTCTACTATTTTGGGGTGTTTTTCTACGCAATACAGCATCCCCAATTCTGATTTGGTGTTGATTTGACTTGATTTGATGTTGATCTTCTTAATTATTGATTAGAAGGCGATTTGGGAGTGATTTAGAAGGTGGAGGCCATTGCTAGGGTTCAAAGGATGAAAGTGACGGCTGTAAAAACTGAAATGAAATGTTTTTCCTAACCCTATCAGCCCTGTCATAACTCTAATCCCGAAATGGGTTATGGGCGTAGCTGCTAATCAACTTAATTAGGCCCGGTTAAGCTGTTTTTCACCTTTTATACTTTATTTCAGCCATATCTCTCAAATGGTAAGTCCGTTTGGCTAATGTGATCACTCTACGGAAAGCTAAACCATCATACGAATCCAAAGGAATTGGTTTCAAGTCAAAATTCCTTACCGATCAAAAATTATGGGCAAAACAAGATTCGCTTGGGGCAAGATGGTCATTTAAAAATCGGCAAAAATCGTGAACATTGGAAATGACCCCAGTAGTCGTTCCCCAAAGTTACGCGACCATACGACTTTGTATGAAAATGAAACAAAAATTCTACGACTCTCCGATACGTAGAATACGGGTTGTTACATTCCCCCCTCACCCAAGAATTTTCGCCCCCAAATTCCTTAACATAGAAAATATACAATAGGGTCCCGTATGCCTACCAACCATTTACAAACAATCAACCATACATAATAAACATAACATGCTTATCCTAGCATGCAATTTACTAACAAGGGAATAACTGTATTACAATAAAAATCTTACCAAGTAAAGAGCTCAGGATACGACTTCTTCATGCTCTCCTCGGTTTCCCATATACAGTCGTTCTCATTATCACTCCATTGGATTTTAACCAGTTTCACCCTCTTCTTTCAAAGTTGTTTTGTATCGTGTTTGATAATACAAATCCGTCTTGCGGTTCCCAACCACCTCGGGTTCTACTTCGATATCATCCTACTGAACAGGCGAAACACCTAAATCAAAATCATGCACGAACTTCCTTAACTGAGAAACATGAAATACGTCATGCCCTCCTGTCATCTTGTCAGGTAATCCAACTCTTATACGTCAAGTTCCCAACTACATTCCAGATGTCCTTTCAAGTCCAACCCGAGCCTTTCCTATATTCGTATTACCCATCCAATGTATATTCACCTCCTAGAGATAAACTAGACCCATCCAATGAATCTAGGTACCCCACCTATATTCGTATTGCACGTCTAACATACATTCACCTTCCAAAGGTAAACTAGACCCATCCAATGAATCTAGGTACTCTACCCATGAGTCCAAGTCCAACTTGAAGCTCTCCTATATTCGCTGAATCTCCAAGATCAACAAACGCCCCACAATGTTCCAAACATGCTTCAAATCTAATATGAAGTATCTTTAAATTCGTTATATCACTATGACTAACGAACTCACCCCATTTCCATTTGGAAATTTCCAATGTTTGTAACAAACCACTAGGATTCTTTCGCTCGTCTTTAACTAACTGGCAGTTCATGCACTTGGATATAAATTTCCCAACATCTCCTCTCATCCCTTCCCAGTAGTAGGTCTATTTCATATCTCAACATGTTTTGTTACCACCGGGATTTATAGTCACTTTTTGAGTAATGACATTCTCTGAGCACTTCATCTCTCAATCCACTGACATTGGGTACAACTAGTCTCCGATTTTTTCCAAGCCATTCATCGCGATCAAGCCCATACTTGTTCATCTCCTCACCATCAATACCCATTTATTTTGGAGATGACTTCCTATAGATTAGGACCGTCTCTCTGGCTGGAACCGATCCACTCAATCAAAGTTGGCTTGATTGTCAAACTTGTTAACATCTCTGAATCCAATCCACACTTAAGTCTGAAACCATATGCCGCGATATACTCTAGTTGCTTTCATCCTAGGAACATAGCCCCTAGACCGGCATGTCTCCTACTCAATGCACCTGTTACCGCACCTATTCTGGTACTATAGGCACCCGTATATACCATCATCTCTTTGTTTTCCATCGCTAGAACCCTATAGGTGATAGTCTACTCAAGGGAATAAAAATAGGAACAAACATAGAAACTATAGCATCCGTCAAACATGTCCTATCTATCACATGCTAAAGCCATGAATACGTCGATACCTATACGACTGGTCCAACCAATCCCAAGGGCTAATGGAAGCCCTGGTTCCAAACGGACTACCGCACGTCCAACATATGTTTATACTCCAAGGATAACTAGATCACGTCCAACGGATCCAAGGTGACGGGCATCCCCAAATACCCCTGCTTTGAGTCCTCCTAGAACACTCCAACTATTGACGATTCCTTGGTACTCTCATCAGGAGAGCTACCCACAAACTCAGACCCAATCTTGAGTATCCATTACCGACAAACTCAAGTCCAACATGAGTTGTTTCCTTATTCGTTGCATCTCCAAGATCAGCGAACAACCATTTTCACTCTACGAGTTCAAGCCCAACTTGAATCGTCTTAACTTTCATTGCATCTTCCACGATCAACGAACACATCCTATCCCTTCAAAGTTCTACCATTCTTGAACCAAAGAGAACATCAACATAGGGTCCTAAACAATCCATTACTTTGCAGCTTTCTCGAGTCCCACTCGATTCATCTCATTGCCCTATCGAATCCAACTCGGGGCAGTCCATACCATTGAACAGTCTTATAATGTCACAGCTGCACATCACTCCTCGAGTAAGCTGAGATATCATTCAATGGAACTCACAACAACTATTTATATCTCACACAAACCATCCTAGTCGAACTCGACATTCCCCAAGCACAAGCCCCAAAGGCCTAAACCAATATCAGATAAGCACTCAAGGAACATCTCCTCCGAATTCAGACAATCTACATGAGATGATACTAGCAAAACAACTAAGAAATTGCAAGCACACACACGTCCATGACTCAATAAGACCACATTACCACAAATCATGCAAAGGCTAGTCGAACCACCGATCGGGTTCATCACAGCTAAAGGTATATCGACAATCTCATGTCCTTATTCCAACCAATCTACCAGGTCACTGGGTATGAAGCAATGGGGTGTCTCGGTATCAAAAAAAACTTGAACGTAAACATCATAAATAGAAAGCATACCTCGAATAACGACACCTTTTTCCTTCTGCGTTGCATTTGGGGCATTCGATGAAGAAGGAACAGCGTTAATAGCATATGCTTTCACAATCTTCTTCTTTTTAGGAGGTTGCAGACAATTAATTTACGATGTCCCACTTGGCCATAATTATAGCAATTCCTTTCCCTAGGCTTTTCCCGACAATCTTTGGCATAGTGGCCCTTCTTGCCATAACTAAAGCACTCGCCATCTTTCTTATTCTTATTTTTCTGACCATCCATGGTCTGATCTTGTTTCCTCTTATTCTGAGAATTATTGTTGCCTCCACCGCTTGCTTGCTGCTTTGGCCCTCTGTAGATGCAATAACAACATCGGCCTTTGACTTAGGGTAAAGACTCTCTTATCTCAATGCTTTCCCCATAATAGATTTAAAATTCTCATCGATGTGGTTTATAAGTCTTTCCCCCAAGTACCCACCTAGGCCAGTTATGAACTTCTCGTTCTTCTTCTCGACAGTATTAATAAGAGATAATCCATACTTCGACAAAGTGATGAACTCAGCAATGTATTCTGAGACTACCATACCATTCTTCTTAAGCTCCAAGAACTTCCTAAACAACTCTGACTTCTCAGCAGCTGGGATAAATTTATTACTGAAGTGAGTCCTAAACTAATTCCAAGTAACTTGATCCTCAGGGGTAGCTGCCTTAATAGCATTCCACCAATTCATTTCATGTCCTTGCAGCTGACGGGATGCTAGCTTCTTCTTCATTGCATCATCAATCCCTAAGTCCTCGAAGATGCACTCACAACTATCGATCCAATCCTGAACTTCTGTAGCTGATTTTGTTCCGTGGAACGGCTTCCTACCAGGACTAGTGTGGCCCTTACAGAGCTTGGCGAAATCGGCCCTAGGCGCCTGCACCGCTTCACCACCACCATTTGCAGCATTAGGAGCTACCCTCTGAACATCCATAAGAATCTCTCTCATAAAGTCAGTAATCATCGTCCTTATATCAGGAGCATTCCTATTATTCTATTATTGGCTCCTGAACCAGTACTCCTCGTACATCGGCTCATCGTTCAATCTGTAAGGAGAAAACGATTAATCATCTCTTCAATGGTGCAGTGTTGTGCGACTCCATCCTTAGATATACTAATCATATATATATAGCTTTTGAAAACCAAAATATCACAAATATGCGCTCTCATGTATGTATACTATCTCTCCCTGGTGTCTTTCCCTAGGTTAACTATGCAACCTAGAGCTCTGATACCAAATGTGATGGCCCGCCCCGCACCAGCCGACATAACCAATGAAAGTGCGTTGTGCTAGTGCCCGACTAGCGCGGGATGGTGGCCAAAGAAAGGAAAAGAAAGGAATTTGAACTAACAAGGAACCTGTAGAATGTCTCACAACACATGGGATAAAATATAATAATAACATAACTTTGACATAAAACAGGCTAGACAGAGCATAAGCTGAAAACTAAACCATCATAGCAGCGGAAATCAAAAATACAGCTTATCATCCAAACCAACATTATTACAACTTTGAAATACTGTCTCTAAAGTAAAAGAAAGAGGTACACTACTAATGCCCAAAGTAGTGACCAATAACAACACAAGGAGAATATATGTATATCATTCATGGAAGCCTCCTGCTCGTCTCCTGACAGCTACTCACGCATTACCACCTAACTTGTCTCTAGTCTACTCGTTTAGGAGCACCTAGAGTAATAAGAAGAGACATAAAACTCTGGGTCAGACAAAAGTCTGGTATGAGCGATAGGCAACAAAATAGAACAATAGCAGGTATAATCCAATCATACCTGAACCTGGACCTGCAACAAAAGAGTTAGCACAACAAGATGTACAATACTCTAAGGTAACACTACCACACTACAACAAAATGACCCTATTACAACAGTGGAACACCATTGTAATATACATTTTACAACGGTGGGTAAACCTTCGTGTATTAAGAAGTTGTAATAGACTAATATCTTTTATAACTTTTCTGCATGGTTGCGACACCGTTGTAAAATGTATATTTTACAACTGTTTTCCACCGTTGTAGTAATACATATTACAACATTTTTGCACTATTGTACTAATACATATTACAACTTTTTTCACCATTGTAGTAATTCCTACTACAATTAATTATAACAATATGATTTTTTGTTCGTTATACATTACATTTCATATAAAAATAAATATTTATATTAAATAAAATGATACTACTCTGAACTGAAATAATCAATTGAATATTTTATTTCAATATTTGAATTAATACAATAATACATACATTCCTCACTACAAACTGATCACTCAATACACTCAGTTACTTACACACTTTCGTATAAATATACATACACACTGACACACATCGAGTCTTTATGCTCCAGCATCCAATCCAGTTACCTATCACAGAATTTTACACACGTTAATATAGGACGGTTGATCTTCATAAATTCGCTTCTTACCATCACAATCCTCAGGTAAGAAGAGGGAGAACATATAATAGAGAAGTGTTGCATTGGCAGGGATATTGCAATCACCTACAAATAAAATGCTTCGATTTCGTAAATATGATACAAATATCAGATTATACAACAGTGCAGGTAACTATAAGAAAGAAATTTGGAAATAACACAATTAAGCTTCACCTTTAAAGCATCCGGCAGGCTCAGGTCCATATGCTAACAATGGAGGTATCATAAGCTACCTGCATTCTTTTACATGAAATATACTACACATTATTTTACAACAAAATTCATGAAATATAGTACCTGCATATGACAAAAGCTACCTGCATATGAAAAAATTCATGAAAATTCATATACTACACATTCTTTTACAACAAAATTCATGAAATATACTACCTGCATATGACAAAAGCTACCTGCATAGATCCTCCTGAGTTTTTCATAACAAAATTCATGAAATATACTACACAAAAAGCAAATATAGATTATTATATATAGAGTGCACGACATTCTTTTACAAAACCAACAGCTACCTGCATCTGACTAAAGAACAGGAAGACATAAAAATTCAAACTGGAAATAGCATTATGCCATAAAAAGGAAATTATACCTCTACACTGTCATCTGTTGGATTTTCCAGAAGAATTGTGAGCAATTCCAATACAAGGATTTCATGTACTACTTGCTGGTTCACAAGATGTGCAATAAATTTAGTAGCAGCAAGCAATTTATCACTTTGTCCTGAGCATTAGTGTATGATCCTCATAATGCAAACCAAGATGTGCTTCTAAACCCATATATCTGATTGTATCTAAGCTGTAATTTTTTCTTTATCAGTATCTTGTTTAACAACTAGCTTATTTACACCGGTAGTCTCTATTTTTTCTACAATATGGTTTCACTTACCTAAAACTAAAATGGAATAGGAATCAGAAAAACATCAGTTCTTGTTATGGGAAATCAAATACAGTATTATTATACATATCTTTCTGAACTTAAATGTAGATACAAAATGAATACACATTGCAGTAAAATTTAATCCGGGCAACAATAAAAAAATATAATCACTTGAAGGATATATCATTCTAAACTATCATACAGAGTTCAATTTACCCGGATGTCATAAATTGTTACAAACCTGTGTATGCTCTTGACAAACATATTTTATTTACTACTACTATAATAGTTAATGTGAAGGACATGAAATGTTTTTTATTGGGAACAACAACTATACATTCATCACGATTTGGGCACTTGCTAATTCAATAGCATTTGATTATTTGATCATATGTACACACGTTGCTTGTGTGTATTCTTAATTGCCAATATTTATATCTACAAGTCAGACAGATACAATTTCAATTACCTTTAGGTTAAGTCTAATTTAATGATTGCACTTCCCTTATTTTTATACTGGCATTTGGTGAAATAATGTAAAATTTATGAGAATGTTGTTTCATTAATTAATTTGATATGCAATCAGTCTGTAGCATTTAATAATTGCTTATGTGGTCTGCTCTCAATTATAATTAGAAAAGGGATATTGAACAAACCTTTACAGCCCTTTTAAATATCTAGGCGTTGTTTATGAATCATATAGATGTAAATATAACAGAGTGCAAGTAGACATAATAACAAAGGCCATATTATAAAACACATAATAACGATCGGTATTAGAGCAGGAAGTTGAATTTGAAAATTTTCTGTTAACTAAACTCAAAAAAATTCATGTTCATCTTGGGGAAAAATAAATTTCTTCTGCACAATTTATAATCAGTCACTACATAATGACATTTAAGTACCATTTGCCCTTGCTTGGCAGTTTTCTTGATTTCTGCGATTAAATTCTTTTCCTGGTTCTGCAAACCTTGCCTTTCCCTCTCTATGTGCATAATAAAATGAACCATAACCATACTACAACGGGACAATAACCCAATCGACAGGAATAACATCCAAGTAACCCCAAACAGTTTATAATTAGAAACCGACACAGCCAATTTGAAAGAAGAATAATGGTAAGCGAACTTACTTTAGGTCGATGATAGGGCGGTGTTGAATGGAAGTGAAGGCTCGGGTATGGAAAAGGCAGCAGCTTTCGAGCACAGGCGGTCTTCGGGTTTGCAACAGTGACACGGTTCGATTTGCCAAATAGGCGTTGGTGCAGGACAGAGATCTTTGCAAGGCAGAGGCTGAGGAACGGGAAATGGAACGACAATAGTTGAAGTAGCAGGTGGTCCGGTTAAACTTGCGAGAGAAAAGACAGCGGGAAAGAAGCAGGAGCTCACTACTTTGGTTGCGATGGAAATAGTGAGCGGTTCGATTGAGGATGGAGGAGGCGTCAGATCTGGACTAGGTGTTGAACGAAGAGGAGTGGTCAAGGCAAATTCTGGCGGTGCGAATTAGGGCCAAGGAAAAATGAAGGCCATTAATTTCGAACTGGGGAAAAGATTTGGGGGAATTTTTTTTGTCGGCTGATAAAAAGTATAACGTGAGGAAGTAAAATATTAGGGTTGGCCGCCAAAATTTTCAAGGTGTCGCCACTTCTTCAAACGATTTATTTTTTCACGTTTACGTGATTAGTACTTACTAATGTGATTATATCTTATATTTCAATGGTTTTCAGCACTATACATAATATTATTTCTCATAGAAATCAATTAACAAATTTCAACACTCAATGGATCACGTTGGTTAAGTCATCTAAATATTCATTTCGATTTTAAGGTTCAATTATCAAAAGAAAAAAGGAAAAAAACGAACTAATTTTTCGAAATTTTGGATATTTTATAAAAATTCTAGTTCATTGATTTTTTTTAAATTAATTTGTGAAAATTTAAATATTTTATAAGTTTTGTCCAGAAAAATTTAAACTTTTTTGAAATATTGGATGTTGAATATAATTATTCCCCATAACTATTAAATATTACTAATAATAAGTATTACATTTTAATTATTAAAGATTTCTTATTAATCGTTCATTATTATAAATTATTTATTAAATATAATCTTAGTTATTAATCTCTTCTTCGTAATTATTAAACTCTACTTCTTAATTATTAATAGCTGTCATTGATCATTCATGATTAGCATTAATTATTATACTTTAATTATTGACTATTTAATATTAATTATGTAATATTAACTATATTTTTTAATTATTCTTCTTAATTTCTAAGTATTAAATATTATAGATTGATTATTGATTATTACTTCCTAATCGATTATTAATAGTAATTATTAGTTATTAATTATAAATAATCAATAAAAATGTATTAATATTAATTATTAGTTATTAATTATATTAAAATATAGTAATATATATTACAACAGTCAAAAAACAAAATTTGTCATAGGCTTTTATTACAACGGTCAAAAGAACACAGTTGTTAAAAATAAGTTTATTACAACTATTCTAGAAAAAAGTTGTAAAAAACATTTATTACAACGGTGCTTTTACCACCGTTGTAAAAGTAAAGTTGTAATATGGTGTTTTTGTTGTAGTGACACAAAGTGTAAAAGTAATATGGGGAGTGCATGACATGATGATAGCAACATCAAACATAGAATTCTTCCTCACATCTCTCACACTAGAAAAACCGAGATTAGCAGTGGCAGAAAACGCTGCTAATCCGTCGCTAAACAGAAATTAGCGACGAATTTCCTACATAATGTCTCGGTCGGCAAAACCCTTGACGGTATCTGTGTCAGATTTTGCGACGGAATTTAGCATGAATTTTCCGACAATTTACCGTCATTTAACTAATTTTATAACAAAAATAAATATTATTTATTAATTTACTTTTATTTTATTTTTTATTTATATACCGACGGATTATTAATTTAGTATAAAATATTATTTACAAAATCTGTCGGTAAACCCTTGCTAATTAGCAAGGGATTAGCGACGAATATGTATATTTTTAATATTATTATTTATAAATAACCGTCGGTAAACCCTTGCTAATTAGCAAGGGATTAGCGATGGTTATTATTTTTCATAGGCTAATATGTCATTAAATCTTTCGGTTTTATATAAATAATGTCATAAAATTGCTGAAATACACAAGATTCATCGACTCAAATACATAAAATTCATTGATTCAAACAATAACATTTCCTATACAATATTATGTTCATTTCATATATAATATTTCTTCAACAATAGATCTTACAAACAACCTTCATGCACCGCGCAGGGTGTCACGGATTACACAAAGCAGTTGCTCGAGGCAAATCCAAAAGTAGCAAAAGCACTACACTCCTATCTCAAGGCTCTCAAAGACAAAACTTTGCACCAGCAATTACAAACTAATACAAATCTTCCAACCAACTGCAAACGCACAAGATAAGAAAATAGGACCTTAAGTAGGATCCAATCATATTTTCTATATTTTACATGATAATTCAAAAAAGCAAAAAAAAAAGGAGGAAGAAAGAGCATGTACCTCAAAGCAGCCTGATAATGTAATAAAGCTTTTGAGAGCATATTAGTAGCTGCATAAACTAGAGCAAGTTCTATGTGGAGAGAACCACTAACCTAAGCGTTGACATATATTTGAAGCCCCATGTCATGCACCATATTACACAGCAAAAAATGTAAGGTGTGAAAGCTCCCATCTTTTCTTCCTTTCTTTGTAAACAAAGTCTGTAGCCTCGCTTCTCAATCATGCATGATCCCATTTCATCTGTTTTTTTCCAGTCCAGTCTCCTAAAGAAACAAATGAAAATGAAACAATCAAACATTTATATGGGTGCATAGGAAAAAAAATCGCTATATATCGATTCTGTTCCCCTTATTTCAACCACATTCCAATTTAAAATAACATAATGAAATTGCAAAATAGAAGAAGCATGTTATTTAAATCGAACATGTAAATGAATTCCGAAGGGTAAAAGTATGTAGCAAAAAATGAGATGTAGCCAACTTTTATACACAGCGTATTGTATATATGTTACAACCGTTTAAATATGAACTTCCAAATAAGAAAACAATAAATAGTCGCTATAAAATAAATGAAAGCACTAAATAAAACTGAAGTGAACACCAAATTGGTAAAATGTAAAAAGAACAGGGGAAAGATATTTTTTTTACTACCAAATCGACTATAAACCACCATGCGAATGCATTTGGTAACTCATGGTTATACCCATGCTACAAGGCAAGGATCATAGTATACGGGAAGGACAGGCTACTACTCAAAATCATCTAATATCAACCTCATTTAAATGTTAACAAGTGAAAAAAGAGAAACAATGATTAATTAAACGAAAATGCTGATGGAAATAAGAGAATTTGGAGCGTACCCATCAAGAAATACGTACGCATATACAGACGCACAAAAGAATCTATAGCACGTATAGTGCACATGCATATGATGAAAAATCCTTACATAAGTATTAAATCTGGAAATCCTAAAAAACTGATAGCAAATTGAAAGAAAAAATTTGGTAAACAAAATTTAAACTTGCAACTTTATTCCCTGAATTAAGTCTAGCTTTGTCCATGTTATTTAGTATAACTGTAAGCATGTGTTATCAGTTACTACAAATGCTAAACCAAGAAGGGTGAAAGGAATTCCATAATTAGATAACATGAAGCTTTGTAGTCAAGGGGATATTAATCGCACAATTTTTTCCCTCTTCTTTTTGTTGACAAAATTTGATCCATATACCTTACACACAAGGGGGTAAACAGAATTGGGAGCTTAGGATTGTTTCGGGAGTCAAATCGGGGTACAGTAGCATCAGCAGTATCGTTATTATCGTGAAGTTTGATAGACTTACAAGTGCAGCTCTACAATTCAATAAACAGGTCTACTACTTGCATGGTATTTAATTGCATAAACAACATTGTATTTGAATATCTGAAGAAAAAAGAAAGAGCAAAAGAAAATGGATGACATACATAGGAAGTAGTGCATCAGGCAAACGTTCGGTAGTAGAAACCACCCTACAATTTCCAAATTCAGACCAGGCATTAATTTATCAGTTGAAGGAACAACACAAAAGCACATTGTATAAACATTTAACAACATAAAAACATACAATAGCAATATAGACCACTACTGGCACAAAGCAAACAAATATTTCAGAGTACCGTCTGGATTCAATACAGCAACTTATGGTATCATATTTATTATATTTTTCTGTTTCT
Organism: Allium sativum; assembly: GCA_030737875.1. NCBI lineage: Eukaryota > Viridiplantae > Streptophyta > Magnoliopsida > Asparagales > Amaryllidaceae > Allium > Allium sativum. The sequence goes on along the minus strand of CM060924.1, from coordinate 169,392,654 downwards.
GGATAGAGCAATACAAGGAATTAAGTAGTATGAAACGAGATCTAAGTGGAATTGACTTACTGTTTACATGGAGTAGAGGACTGATCCATCGTATCCAATTCCTCAAGTTCTATCTTAAAAAATAAACAAAAAGATTACACTAAAGTAAAAATCCTAAAAAACTGATAGCAAATTGAAAGAAAAAATTTGGTCAATACCAGAAAACGCCCAATAGCCTCGATTGCTCAAAATCATTGGATGCTCGATTGATGGATGCTCGGAGATCCTGGAAATCGAAGGGGGGATGAAGTCGCCAATTTTTTTGGTGCTCGGAGATGCTGGAAATCGAATTATAGAAGGGGAGTAGACGCCATTTTTTCCTTTCGAAATTAGTTTTTTTTTCCGAACGAATTGGAATGCTATGTGGTAGTGGCGGCTACTCCTGATTAGGCTGAACATTACTTGTGAAATGGGTTAGGGTTTGATAAGAGCGTTCGAGCCAAAAATTTGTGCGTTGGAGCCAAAATTTAAACTGGTGGGAACGTAGAAAATTTGATAATGATTAGTTATTACTTCCTGACCATAACTAAACATTAAAACTTAAATGTCATTATCATTATATACATGGTATTAGTTATTAACTATTCATGGTAATTATTAATTTTATATATCTAATATTATTTATTGAATGTCAAAATTTATAAAAACTATTTAATATTGTTGATTTTCTCTCTTTTTTAATAATTTTGAATTTTTTCGAAAATATGAATATACAAATTTATGGTAAGCTTATATATTTTTCCATTCAGTGCTATTTTTATGTAAACTTTTTGCAAATAAATGGTAAGCTTATATATTCTTCCATTCAGTGCTATTTTTTTAATCAATGCTGATTATTCCTTCTTATAACGTTTAATGGATTATTAGTTTCGATAATATCACTAGATAATTGTTGCCATAATTTGGAATAGTCCAAAAAGAGACTTATATATCCAACGTAAAAAACTAGAACGGTTTGATTTTATGTAAACTTTTTGCAAATAAATGGTAAGCTTATATATTCTTCCATTTAGTGCAATTTTTTCAGTAAAATGAAATTTTAACGTATTTATTGCTTGCCCGATTTAATTCCTAATTTTATAAACGATAAATTAACATATAGGCCATTACATAATTTCAATTACACCTATCATGCTAATTTTCTTATGTAGTATATTATTATTTATTCTTGCAGTTACAACTTGAGATCATACTCTGTAATATTAAATGGTTAAGCTTTTTATGTAAACTTTTTGCAAATAAATGGTAAGCTTATATATTCTTCCATTCAGTGCAATTTTTTCAGTAAAATGAAATTTTGTATATATGCAACGTCATACTATATATTACTAATTTTGTAATCGGCAGATTCTATAGATGTACAACCACATATATAAAGAATTAACTACCCGTTTACCTCAGAATGGTACACATATGCAACCTCATATTATATACTTATATATTACTAATTCTTTTATCTTGTAGCATTACAAAGTCGGTTTTCCCACCGTTATGCGGTTATACTAGTAGTAATTTTCAAATATTAAAAGTAATTATTTAAAACTAATCATTAATTAATTGATATTAGTAATTTAGTTGTAATCAATAAGTATTGAAAAGTATCCTTCCTTATTTTGTTATTACTTTCTAATTATTAATACTATGATAATCTAGATTTGAATATTAGTAGTTGTTAAATATATGTCAGTCGCAATCGGTAGATTGAACTTTTTATAAATGGAAATAAATAAATATAAATCAACAACGGGTTATGAGACTTGAATGAAACTCGAACGATGGAGCCAAAAGTTTCACATGTTGGAGCCAAAATTTCACCTGTGGAGCCAATGTTTAAAAAAATTGTAGTTTATCTTAGTCGGAATTTATAGAAAATTTTAAATTTTGAATATGAAATATTATACAATTTAAATTAAACAATTAAATGAATTTTTTCAATATTTTAAAGTTTAGAAATTTTGTTACTTCGTGTCAAATAATAATTGGTTTTATAAACTTTATGATTTATTTCAAATCAATTCAAGATTATTTCAAATTTTCGAAATATAAAAAATAATTATCAACTCTAATTGTAAAATATAAGTATCAAATATAATTATCAACTGTAATTATTAAATATAATTATTTAAAATTAATTATTGAATACTAAATATCATTTCATAAGTATTAAATTATAATATTAATTATTAAATAATTATTATAATAAACTGATATTTTCATTATTTAGGGGAATAATTATAAAAGAACAATTTAAAATTTTGGGATTTAGCATAAAATATATTGGCATATTGACTGAGATTTATGATGAAAGCAGAGGACTTAATTAAGAATTTAGTAATTACATTGGTAATGAGCAAAGATTATTTTGTTAATTTTAAATAAGCAATGATTATAAGTTATTTATTATAGAACGTAAATTAATATTTATTATTACTTATAAATCATTAATTAGAACAAATTAATTATTAATTATTGAACATGTTAATAATTATTAAAAATAACACTAAAGTATACCTTAGAAAAATAATATAAACTTCTCTTGCAAATCTGTTGGAATTTTGCTGCAAAATAGCTTTGACAAATATTCGTCGGTATTGTGCCTGGATTAGCAGCGGAAAATAGCGGTAGAAATTTTCTGTCGGTAATTTGACGCAATTTGCAACGGCTTAGTGAGGGATGGTAGAAAACGACGGTAATAAATAAAAGAAAAAAAAAGTTGAAAATTTAAAAAACTATCCCTTGCAGTTCACATGGAAATCCGCCGCTAATTAGCGACGGAATTTTCCGCTGCTAAAAATCTGTCGCTAATCTCTGTTTTTCTTGTAGTGTCACTCAGTGCGTAAAGCATACGATATCCACTACTTTGGTCACCTAATCTTTGGGCCATGACGGAATCTTACCCTATACGACTATCACCACAAGCCCTTAATCCGTCTCTTAGTGGTGAACTAAAGTTAAAGGAATCGATAACCCCTTTGCACACGTCCCACAGTAAAGTCCAACTCGTGAAGTTAACTCGTCGATCCCCATTTGGATCATGAGTAATTTCCTCACATTTGGACTTCCTTTGCATCTCTGGTTTCGGTCGAATTGGAGTTGGTCTTCAAAAGAGTCGTCGCGTAGAAGTGAAAGTATATATCTGGTTCGGTTCAGTACTCCATATCCAGTTCGGTTCGGTGCTCATAACCCACGCCGAGTTAATATGCATAGTACTCCAGTCCTCATCGGTTCAGTTTGGGTCTCTCATTTGGTTCGGTTCGGGAGCCATCCTCCATTCGTTTCTGTTCGGGTGCCATCCTCCAACTCGTCTCAGTCCGATTGCTTCAGCCCCGGTTCGGTTCGTGCTCACCATTTTCGATCCGATCCCCACGCCCTCGCTTTCGATCTGAACCAATCACACTTTATGTGAATGGCCTTCCTTCTTGCCAAGTTTCCTATTGTGCTAGGTTCTGATCCGGTTCGGTTTCTCTGCTCAGTTCTCCAATTCGACCCGAGTCCCATAACCAGATCCGATCTGAAACCCTGCACACTTTCCAACGAGCATATATCGTCCATATTCACCATATGGCGGTGTTTTAAACCATTTTAACTTTTCTAACCAATCATAAAACATCACAAACAACAGTAACAACATATTGGTTTAATTAGAAAGATTAAAACATCAAGCATATAGGTCATTTTAAATCAAACATACCTAAAAAACATGATTTTACCCTTAATCATGTTTAACAATAACCAATGATAGGATTAGCAAAACATATCCATTATCCCAAATTTCTATCAGAGCCCAAAAATAATATTTAAGAAGTTTTACATATTTTTCCCGAATTTTAACACGCATAATTTTGCTAATTAACACTAATCACCCCTAATTAGTGAAAAATAATGCAAATCACTCACCTTAGCCACAAATAAAACTTTAGATCAGAAACTCAACTGTTTTTGGGCGTTTTCCTATGCAACACAGCATCCCCAACTCTAATTCGGTGTTGATTTACCTCGATTTGATGTAGATCTTCTTAATTAGTGAATATAAGGCGATTTGGGAGTGATTTAGAAGGTGAAGGCTATTGCTAGGGTTCAAAGGATGAAAGTGGCAGCTATAAAAACTGAAATGAAATGTTTTTCCTAACGCTATCAGCCCTCCCATAACCCTAATCCCGAAATGGGTTATGGGCATAGCTGCTAATCACCATAATTAGGCCCGGTTAAGCTGTTTTTCACCTTCTAAACCTTATTTCAGCCTTATCTCCCAAACGGTAAGTTCGTTTGGCTAATGTGACCAATCTACGAAAAGCTAAACCATCATCCAAATTCGAATCCAATGGAACTATTTCAAGTCAAAACTCCTTACCAATCAAAAGTTATGGGCAAAACAAGATTCGCTAAGGGCAAAATGGTCATTTAAAAATTGGCAAAAATAGTGAACATTGGAAATGATCCCAATAGTTGTTGCCCAAAGTTACACGACCATACGACTTTGTATGAAAATGAAATAAATATTCTACGACCCTCCGATACGTAGAATACGGGTCATTACAAAATACATGAAATAAAAACATCTGTCTTGCGCTAGAAACCTTCAGAGTACAGAACTAAAAACTCACAATCCCCATAAGTAGCCATAAACAAGTGGACAAGTAGTCAAAGCGATACATCGAAGAAAATCCAAATCCAAACAGAAACAGAAGAAAGAATCCTAATCACGCCTGAGCATTCCCACCTTGAGAACCTGGGGGGAAGGGTGAGAATGAGAGAGAAAAAGGAAACAAAACAAGTCAGACATAAAGTCTGGCGAATCCAAGCACTTTTATTATATAGATAAGTAAAAGTATCAAGACATTAAATAAACTAGATGAGACAATTGTAACATAAGAAGGTGTAAACATGATGGATGGGATATACAGAATAAATAGGATAACTATGCTTCTCTATTACTTTCTCTGCACTAATACTAGTATACCGCATTAAGTGTTTTCCAATTACTTAATAGCAACAGAACGATCCCAACAAAACATAATGGTAGACTTAGGCGTACTTCTAGTAACGAGTTTTACCCCCAAACAGGAATAGCATGTACCTAAATAGAAATAACGGGTGTTAACCCAAATAGAAATAGCATGTACCTTAACAAGACTAGATGTACACTAATTACTACCCCCGGCGATAGGTTCCCTACCACGTAAATACCCTGTGTCGACCCTACAATACGGTGTATTACTTCCTAAAGTGGCAACCATCAAAAGGACACAGACTATTTGCAGGTGTTACAATGGTTTATTTTCCCAAGCAAGCCAGACCCACACACGCACATAACTCTGTTGGAACGCGACATCAGAATACCTCTCCCCAAATGAACCTATTATAATCAGCTCAATAAGCATGTCCTAACCCCTACCTAGTGCGGGGTCGAGAATGGGTTACTGACTGATACAGTCCCACACAACAGATGACAAAAGCCACCCCTTAGCCTTGTATCCTCAAATCAACTAGGATTTCCACAAATAAGTTTAATTGGTTTGTATAACCTCCCCACAGATTTAACAGATTTTACTTAAACCCACAGATTCAACATGTTTACTTAACCTCACCCATAGATTAAACAAGCCATAGATAAACAGGTTTATATGTATATAACCCCCACATATTTAACAAGTTAAGTATTACAGGTTAACAGATATGCTAAACCCCCAACATGTTTCCCAGGTTACTTATAGTTTATTAACAAGTTCCACTTAATCTTTAAATTAAGCCTACAGATTTATATTCCCAAACCACAAGTCATAATTCACAATCTAAGATATTCCCCCAAATTTTAGTCATATTTCATAGTATAATTTATGCACCCAAATCCCAGTCATGATTCATAGTACAAGTTATGCACCCAAATTATCATTCCCAATTTAACCCAATTTCGTTCGCATGCATATTTCAACGATATCGGCCTAGGCTTGAAGGTAGCATGGCTATAAAAATAAAAAGGGAATGATAGAGGAAGAGGAACAAAAATAGGCGTAATAACAAAATAGGTATAAGATAACAAAAACAGGCATACCAGAAATAGGCATATAAGAAATGAATAGCAGATCAAGTACATAAAATAATACATGTGAGAGCAGAACTGTTTAGGTATGAATTAGATTCTTAACAGGCAAAGGTTTAGATTCAGATTTATAACCACGTCAGGATTACATGTTAAGTGTTTATTTCTAAAAGTAACATGAACTCTCATAGATTGTATCTAAAGAAAGAGAATCATATGCTAAAGTTGCAGAAGAGATTCTTGTATACGTATATGCTATTGTTGAAGAAAAATAGACTAATTCAATCCAAGCTGGGGCAATATCTCATTATCTCCATTGTTTTAGGTGAATAAAAACAATAGAAATGTTATCCTATATATATCTTACTACCAATGAATCTCGTTCAGAAACAAGTCAAGATTTATGAAATGAACCTGGGCAGATCTAGGGTGGGTCGACCTTAGGGTCGACATACCCTTGAGTGGGTCGACCCATGGGTCGACCACCCGGGACGTGGGTCAACCCCTAATGGGTTTAATTCCCGCGTGGTCTTCACGTTGAATTTGAACTATTTTGAAATTTCTAGTTTGATTTTATATATATATATATATATATTTCTCTTATATGTATACAAACTTCTGACCATAATACCTTCTTCATACGATGTCCATTTTGTAAAAACTCGAAGTCTATCTTAAATAGATTTCCGAGACGAATGCAATGGTACAGTCCATTTTACTTAGTTCCTAAAATTTAATTATGTATTCTTTAGTTTATCGTTTGAATGTCTTTGGAATTTCGGGTGTTATATTCTCCCCTACTCAAAGGATTCGTCCCCGAAATCTCCAAGTTAAGAATAATGTTATATGCTAACAACCACAACCATCTACTCATCCATCTTCCGTAAGCATACATTGTCCCTAAGATTTTTCTAATGCTTGTATGAACATATGCAATATGTGTGTATATGTCCTTACACTAATGCGAGAAATCAGGCAGTCTACTGATTTAGTTGACCACCTTAATCCAATTTATATGTGTGCCATGTAACCAAAATGTATGCAAATATACCTAGTATAACATGTAAGTTGTATATCTGTGCATAATCACTCATCCAAATGCAACATCCATATGATGACACATCAATTTTCATCCATATATAGTCTTAAAGCACACACATCCATATGCAATATATAAGTGATCGAGTCGATCTAGTGCCTAGTGTGTGTATATGGATCCACGAGAAACCACTAGCAAACACTTGAATCCACTTTCATCCATCAAACATAACATGTTTCAAACACATGTTTACACCCATTGGTTTTCTACCTAAACGTCAAAAATTCAATCGATAGGATACATACGAATGATAGAAACTAGTACTAATAAAAGCTTGGAAAAAAGAAGTTAAGAACATACCCTTTAAAAGAAAAGGGTATGAAGCACGAATCTTGCCTTCTGTCTCCCAAGTTGCATCTTCGTAGTCTTCTCCCCATTAAACATTCATCAATTTGACTTCTCGGTTGCAAAGCTTCTTAACCTTCGATCCAAGTATATGGGTAGGAACTCATATAACCGTCGTATCCCTTCTACCTCTATTTCCTCAGCCATGCTCAGCTCAACAATCTCTAGTGTATCATGTAGATACTTCTGCAAATGAGAAACGTGGAAAACATCATGTACCCCAACAAATCTCTCTGGTAGCTTCACTCTATAGTCTATTTGAGCTATCCTTTCCACTATGGGAAATGGCCCTACAAACCTTGGCACCAATTTCCCTACAGATCCAAAGCAAACAACATTCTTCAAAGGTGATACTTGATGAAAACCATGTCTCCCACCTCAAACTCAATATCAATCCTTCTCCTATCTGCATAGGACTTTTGCCTATCCTGAGATGTCTTCATGTATCTACGGATAAGATCAATCTTTTCTGAAGTTTCTCTAATCATCTCAGGTCCAAGTAGAAGCCTATCCGTAGACTCCCACCAACAAGTCAGTAATCTGCAAGGTCGTTCGTACAGTGCCTTGAAGGGTGCTATGCCAATACTAGTCTGATAACTATTGTTGTAGGCGAACTCTAACAATGGAAGGTGTTCCTCTCAAGTCCCTCTAAAGTCTAGGGTACACAGCCTCAAAAGATCCTTAAGAACTCTATTCACTATCTCAGTCTTCCCATCAGTCTGAGGGTGATAAGTAGTGCTCAAACATAACTGTGTACCCAATGCCTCTTCCAGGCTCTTCCAGAACTCACTAGTGAAGATAGGATCATGATCACTCACAATGCTACTCCATGTAAATGGACTATCTCATAAAGATAAACTAATGCCAACCATATTGTCATTCTTTTACTCTTAACAGGAATGAAATGAGTGCTCTTAGTATGTCTATCTACTATAACCCAAATACTGGTGCTACCCTTCCTCGATCTAGGCAAACCATCGATGAAATCCAAAGAGACGCTCTCCCACTTCCACCGTGGGATCTCCAAAGGATGAAGCAAACCGCCTGGTTTCCTATGCTCAACTTTAACTTGGTGAAAAACTAAACATTGATAGATAAACTACACTGCATATTTCTTTATCCCAGCCCAAAAGAAAACCCTCTTCATATTTTTATACACTTTGTTGCCGCCCGGATGGATAGTCATCCTAGAATGACGGGGCTCCTCAAGAGCTGTCTTCAAAAGACTCTCAACTCGGGGAAGACAAAGCCTTCCATCCCGTTGCGACCACCCTCTATCATCTATGGAATATCTATTGAGGTGACTAGAAGTCTACCATCTACTGGGCCTATCCAAAATGTCTTCTACCTATGGGTCCTCTCGCTGCGAAGATCCTATCTGATCCATAAGAGTAGGTTGCACCTCTAAGGACGTCAACAAACTAGGTGTAAGATTCATAAATGGCCTAAAATCAAAGGTCGATATGTACTCTAAGCTCTTCCTTTCTATGAATAGAGGATTCAAGGTCATCCTCTGCTTACTCAGCGCGCCTTCAACTACATTACCCTTGCCAGGGGTATAAGCAATCTCAAAGTCATAAGGTGCGAGGAACTCCATCCATATCTGTTGTCTCAAGTTGAGATCCCTCCGAGAATGGATACTTGAGAGATTTATGATTTGTGTGCAACTCGAACCTGTCTCCAAGTAGATAATGTCGCCAAGTCTTAAGAGAAAATACTATAGTAGCCAACTCCAAATCATGGGTAGGGTAGTTCCTCTAATGAACTCTCAGTTGTCTTCCACTGTAACATACTACCCTTCCTGTGCATCAAGACGGCACTAAGTCCTGTACCACATGCATCATAGTACACTGTGAACACTTTATTCCCATTAGGAAAAGTCATGACCGGGGCTATTGTCAGAGCCCTCTTTAACCGCTGAAAAGCATCCTCACAGTCAATGCTTCAAGAAAAGGTCAGATTCTTCTTCGTTTGTTTGGTGAGTGAGGCTGATATCTTTGTGAAGTCCTTGAAAAACTTCCTATAATAGCCTGCTAAACTGAGAATCTCCTCACCTCTGTTGCATTTCTTGGAACCTACCAATCTTGAACCGCAACTACTTTTGCGAGATCCACCGCTATCCCCTCTTGAAGACCACATGCCCTAGAAATATTACTTCCCCTCTCCCAAAGCGACATTTGGAGAATTTCGCCTTAAGATGGTGCACCTGGAGAGTCCTCAAAACGTCCCCTAATTGTAGGGCATGTTCTTCCTTGCTCTTCGAGAAGATCAAAATGTCATTTAAAAAGACCACAATGAACTTACTCAGAAACTCCCAGAACACCCTACTCATTAGATCTACAAAATACGTTGGTGCATTCGTCAACCAAAAATGCATGACAAGCCACTCAAAGAGACCATCTGGAGTTCTAAAAGTGGTTTTGTCTATACTTTCCTCGACCACCCTCAACTGATGAAAACAAATGGCCAAGTCTAACTAAGAGAAAATAGATGCACCAGCAAGTTGGTCAAACAAATCACCAATCCTCAGAAGTGGGTGTCTATTCTACTTAATGAGCTTATTCAACTCCCTGTAATCCACACATAAGCGAAGCAAGCCATTCGCCTTAAAAATGATTGGAGCATCATTATAATATGCTTTGCCTAATAAACCCCTTCTCAAGTGGCTCCCCTACTTGCTTGCTAAGCTCCCTCCTTTCCCTAAGAGCCATGTGGCGCACAGGCAATGCGACTGGCCTCACATTATCCACCAAGTATATCCGTAAATCAATCTCGCGCCTTGGAGGTAAGCCCCTAACCTCCTCAAACAGATCCAGATACCTATCGACAATAGGTACAGATCGCAAATAATCGACAAAAGTATCCAGTGATTCTAGGAAACTAAGCATAACAAACACTACAAGAAAATCACATATTGATAGCAAGCAAGGATTGCATGATAATTCAACTTGCAATAGTTAAGTATACTAGTCATTAATAAGGATAAATCATGACTTTGAACATTAAACCATGACATTGACAATGCAATAGCAAATTAGTCATTGGTTTGAATAGTAAAATTGACATAGATATCGTGCAATAGGAGATAATAGGGCATAAATTTTGGCCGCCCTAATTTTCATCCTTCCCTCCTAATTTTGGTCATAAAATTTGCTTTTCAGGTTCTCACAAAATAAATTTTCATCGCTCCCTTTGATTTTACCCTTGCCTCTAGTTCACACCCTCCCTCCGCCAAATTGGAATTCACAAAATCTAATTTCTTGTGTTTCCTCCCTTCGAATATACGGAATCGATTCCTGGTTTGCTCACTTCCCTCGGGTTGTCTACGGAGTTCATTCTGCATTGATTCTTCCACTGTCGCTCGATTTTAGGTATTAATCTGCATTTGTTTATTTTGATCCATTTTATTAGTATGGTTTCAATAGTAGTAAATGTCTCCATCTATAGATCCATTCTATCGGTTCAAAATTCCTTTTGGTTTCAGTATGGTTTTAGTAGTAGTAAATATCTACATTTGAAAATTTCCTTTTGGTTTATTTGAAGCCGACCATGACTATCACTTCTCACTTTATAAATTGATACTTAATTCATGCATCTGTAGATCCATTCAGTAGTAGTAAGCTGTTAGTTTTAATATGGCCCTAAAAAATAGATTTTTTATGAACTGGAAAAAGTCTGCCAATATAGTAGCTATATGTTTGTTACTGGGATATTTTTTACTTGCTACTGGCATATTATTAACTTAAAACTTCCTAAAAGCCATTATATTCAAATAAATAATAATATTGCCTTTAGTATAAACATGTATTACAGTCCCGATATCTTTGAAGCTTATCACGTAGATTGGTTTAGCTTACTCATAAACATAGCGCTATTGGGTAGCTATAGCTTTAGAGTATAGGAATTATAACAACTGAAAATGGAATTATTTGCCTTATCATCTACATCAGTATTATGACTCAGCCATGGGTAGGCTTCAATGTTCAATACCAATCTTAGACTGATGCTAAATTTTAAGTTTTTACTTATTTCATACCGATCTTAGGCTTATTCTTTTTAGCTTATTCACAGTGATGACTGTATTTAGGGCTGTCAATTTCCTACACGACCAAACCCGACCGAAAACCCGCACAGAAATTAGCAGGTCAACCCGACCCATTTAGTTGGCGGGTCATTTTTGGGTCAACCTGAATTTGACACGTTTATAAATGGGTGGGTTTTGGGTTGACCCGCTAACCCGATTTCGACCTGCCAAACTCGATTGTAATCAGTATGGTCATATATTCTTGTGTAGCTGTTATGTTTTACTAATTTTTTCTTCCATGCTTTTAGTTATATTTTACTTGTAACAACTGTATCTCTTCCATAAAATTAGTATTTTATGTATGTAGTTTACTAATGTATTTTTATGCATAGAAAATGATTTATGAATATGGCGATTTCATGCTTTATATATATGCTGCCTAATGGTGATTTTGTAACTTGTTGCCTGTTGGTGATTTTGTAACTTGTTTCCTGATAGTGATTGTATAATAGTTCTCATTATTGGTGATTTAGTTCTTTTGCTGCTTATACCAGTGGGAAATATTTTCCATTGGGTCAAACGGGTAAACCTGACATGACACGACCCGACATGACCCATTCAGTTAAATAGGTTATACGGGTTGGGTTGGGTCAACCCATTTATAAATGGGTTGGGTTAGGGTTAAGGAAAAATGACCCATTTAATAAATGGGTTTGCCCGACCCATTTATAAATCAACCCGAATCCTACTTGACCCAACCCGAACCGACATGACCCATTAACAGCCGTAACTGTATTCATCAACATCCACTTGTTTTATGTCAATGTTCAGTAAATATTTTTTCAAGCCTTGCAATTATTGCTCGTCTGATTTGTTAACTGTTAATGTTTTTTCAAGCCTTGCAATTAACTGCTCGTATGATTTCAAACTAGAGATGAAGTAGGTGGATGACGGAACATAAGTTCGTAATGGAGGAAATGAAAACTAAGCTATTACAATTAAAAAAATAATGGGTGATGCTTATGTGAGTGATTTGTTTGCACTTTTGTTGTGTTAGTGTAAATGTAACGTAACACTAAAGTATTTTGTTCTTTGAAACAACCATAACAAATGAAGATTTAGAACACTTGGTCATGATGGAGAAAACATTAGGTCCTTCGCCGCAACACGTGCTTCGGACGGCCGAGTATGTGATAAGTTTTTAGTACTTAGGGTAATTTTTTGTTATATCATGTATTTATTTTGGTATTTTTTTCTCCCCTCAAGTCGGCATGCCAAGAAATATATTAGGAGGGGTCAGTTGAATTGGCCAGAAGTTTCTGCTTCATGGCGCAATATAAAATCAGAATGATATGTGTACTTAACGTTCGATTTAGAAATTACTAAAGAAGCTCTTGGTACTATGATAACTTGGCCTACTGCGAACGTTATTATGAATCAATCTCTAGTAAGTATAATTCAAGCTTTGTTAGGATACTAACTATTTCACTGTTTTATCCTAAGTCCAAAACCTCATGTGTATATCCTGCATGAAAAACATAAGCATGATAACTAAAGAGAGTTACTGCATGTTATCCTGGAAATTCATTTTTTAGTCACATGTTAATTAATCTGTCTACTTGATTGGTTTAAATATTTGTTAATGTTGGCTGCCATTTAGTGAGCGGTGGTTGCACAATATTTGGATGAATATCCAACTGAGTTTGCATTTGTTATAGTTATATATGTTAATAACCTGCGGTGTTGCAGTCAATTGTACATTTTTAACATGTGCAAAGTGATCCGACAAATATGTAGCAAGGTCATCATAATGATCCAGGCTTCCTCGATATCAAACAACGGCATCTACATTTAATACAGTATCACCAAATGGCATGTTAGTAGACTGACCACCTAGGTAGTTATTCCATATGTATAAAACTATTTGTTTTGCATCATCTTTTATTGCGATAATTTATGACCCTGCGCCGCCTCCAATTGACAATATGACTTTTATTCCTGCTTGACATGATTTTATATTCTCGCTTAAGCCTATGCATCCATTAGAGGTAGGATCGCAATGGCCTTCCAGGCTAAGTTGTGCAGCTTGTCCATTGCCGAAATACAGAGAAACATATGGTTTACAAATTCGTAGTTTCCAGTCGCGCATGTTTCAGCTAGGGTGCCTTCTTGACCATTTTATCCTAAGTAAACTGCTATGTTATCCCAATTGTTCTTGGTGTCCCGTTGAAGTTAGATAGTTGTACGGTGAAGCCTGGTAATCAATTTGCCCGAGTTTTGGTTGAAATTTGTGCGCCGTTTAGTTTTCCCTAATTATTAGACTTCTTTAATGACAAGTGGATCTATGTTCCCGTTGCCTATTCCTACAAGTCTCACTGTTGTGCTTCTTGCAAGGCTTTTGGCCATGACAAGTCGCAGTGCAGCCTCTTCAGAGCCGTCTGGTTTCCTACTTCGCACGGTGCTTCACCTATTGTTGATTCTCTAACTCTCTTTCCTGCTGCTGGTCCGACTGTCCATCTCCCCTGTTTCTATCTATCAATATCAGTGCGTTAACTAATGATTGAATGTGACATGCACTTTTATTTTCTGGTGCAGTAATTTACCTTTATGCTGGAAATATATCAGACTAGATAACTCGTAAAAATGTGTCATGCGCCAAATCACAAAATATAACTCTAAAAGCTAATCATATTAAGCCAAATCATGCTAGTTATATTTGTATTAGGCTGGATATATATATATATATATATATATATATATATATATATTTGTATCAGGCTAGTTATACAAATCATGCTAGTTATATTTGTATCAGGCTGGAAATCATGTTAGTTATACAAATCACAAGAAATATATCTAGACTGGAAATTTATGTTAGAGTCATAAGCCAAATCACAAAATATAACTCTAAAAGCTCATCATATTTGTATATGTGTTGGGGTTTAATGCACAGAGTAGTTGCAATATGCTAAAGTTTAGCAAAATATATTTTTAAGGGCTAGACTTTAAGGATTCATTTATGCGAAACTATGCAAGCAAGGTGCAACTCATGTTATATTTTCAATCAATTAAGGATCATAACTTTATAATCATCCTTGATTAATTAATTCAATTAGTGCATAAAACGCATGCCAGTTATATATAAAATTAACCACAAAGATTCACATGTTTGTTGGCATACTCTAGGCATATCTTACCTTCACTACACATATGGATCATAGATATGCATTTACCCCCATGAACACCCTGATTCAAGTAGAGCTGGGTCATCTTTATACTAGAGACTAGAGTACAAAAATTATAGCCAGTTGATTGTACTTTTAGTAGATCCATATAAGCTGATACCCCTACATATAAATAGGCAAGAAAACGCTCATCATGCACACACATGTAATCTGAAGGCATGATTGTTTGGTTGATCAGAAATGTAAGAAGTGCCAGGTTCGAATATTGATTACAATGCTACACCCTTTGATTTACTTGAGTGTAAATGTGCTTGAGTTTTATACTTGTAGTTTGTATATGTGTTTATGTTAAACAACTGATCTTTTTTCTTAGTTTGCATATGTGTAATCGTGCTTGAGTTTTATACTTGCAGTTTGTATATGCAGTTTGTAAATGTGTTTTATACTTGCATTTTGAAGTAGCAATACTGGAAATTTTATACTAACTTACGTATGTTTGTGCTTATTTTTGGAAGGTGTTGTATGATAGTTTGTAAGGTTGATAAAAGATGTCACTCTATCTTCTTCAAATTGATCATGCTTGTCCACATTTATGAAAATATTTTTAGTATGTATCCATTTTGGTTTGCTACAGTCATATGTATTGTTAATTTTTATCATAGATATCTAAGTTTATTTCTTCATGTATGAAATATTGTGGATATATATACTTTGAGATTTGGCTTATGACTCCATTTGTCTACGTACATTAATGTGGTTTCTTGAATTGTTATAATATATTAGTAGAATTGAAAATTAGTTATGGCAACAAAAATGTGCAATAGAAATAATTTTGTTAGTCCTATGTACTATAGCATCATGCTAGTGCTATAGAAAATATTTTGCAAGATGTAAACAGTTTTTATAGCAACAAAACAATGTTGTAAAAGATAGTAATGAATTTTCTACAGCCTATCATTACGTCATAAAAGCTTAATGCAATGATTTCATAGCATGTTCAAATGCCATAATAATTTTTCATGCTAACATATTATAGTAACCAAATGACGTCATAAAAGTTTTATAGCACATTTCATAATGTCAGAGAAAGCAGTTGCATCAATATGGTCATGTTTAAGATTGCATCAAAAGTACATTTTCTATTGCAAGAATTACACATCATAATATCTATAAGACTTTTAACAACATGTTGATCTATGATGTTTAGAATCGTCATAGAAAGTTTTTATGGCGGTTTTTAAATGTCATTAAAAGGTAATTTTTTTGTAGTGAAACCCCCTTGGGTCACAAGAAATCTCGAGAGTCCTCCATGGCAAGTTAAAAGTCTAACGACCCTCCTTTCATAGTCTAGAATGGAACCATACATGGCTAGCCAATCCATCCCTAAAATCAAACCATAACCTATGAAACCAAGCACATATGCATCAGATTCAAACTCGATGCCCAACACAGATGTTCTCCAACCCCGACAAATCATAGATAGATGATTCGTTCCCGAATGGGGTTTGAGACAATAACAGGATCAAAAACAATACTAGTACTAAGTTGTAGAGACTCAACCATAGAATTAGATATAAAAGAGCGAAAAGCCCTAGAATCAAAAGAGCCCTAATAGGATGATCGGAATGAGAAATCAAACCTTCCATGGAAACTTTCCTACCTTTGTCCGGTATACTTTCCTCTAGACATGCACTTGTCCTCCAAAAGATCATACCCTTTGGCCCTATCCTTGCTTCTTTGGGCACTCCCTAGAATAGTGTCTGACCTTACCACACTGGAACCAAGCATTCTTTCTTTTTCTGCAATATTTGACCAAATGACCCAAGCTCCCACAACCATGACGTTTCTTCTTGCCTTAAGCTTTGTCTTCTTTCCCCCTTCTTTTGCTGTTCTTTCTTAGGCCACACTTTCTTGTTTTGCGTCTCATCAGTCTTAGCCTCCTTTTTCTCCTCTTTTCCATCTTCATGAATCAATGCCACATCAACTAGTCTCTCAAAAGTAGCCCCCATCGGAATGTGAGATAATGCCAATGCTTGAAGAGGTTGATTCACCACTCTCGTAAACCTTAAAGCTTTCTTGTGCGAAGTATTCACCAGCTCCAGACCAAACCTTGTCAACTGATTGAACTTATTGACATACTCTTTGACAGACATATTTCGTTACTTAAGTTACAGAAACCTCTCCATCTGCATACTCTCTTCTGCCTGAGAGAGAAACTTCGTCTCGAACCTCTGTCGGAAATCATCCTAAGTTTCCATTGGACGCCCTGCTTGCATCACTTCCTATAAGAACGAAGCTTCATCCTTAAGCCGCCATGCAGCCAACTGTATCTTCCTACAGTCATCAATCTCGAAAAGCCCAAATAAGTTCTCCATCTCTCTTACCCAATTTCGTGCTTCCACAAAGTTCTTAGTACCTTGGAATGACTTTCCTACCATAGCACAGAAATGCTTGTATATCTTAGAGAAATTGTCTGCTCGCGGAGGAGGAGGAACGGCGACTACAGTAGGGGGAGGGGCATCTGCTTGGCCTCCGGTAGGCGCCGTAGCCTCAAGATACCTACAGAACCAAGTAGGTATCTGAATGCCCTCAGGAAGATTTGGCTCCGCAGACATGCTGAAAAGAAAAGGGAAAAGGGATTCAAACAGAGATTCGAAGGATATTTTATATGGCTTGGGGAATATGTTTTTCAAAAACAGACTTTTCTTTTGAAAAACATTCTTTTTGAAACCTTTTGAAACCAATTTTCAAAACCTTTTCATCCAATCTTATAACCTTCAGCTCTGATACCAAATGTGATACCTCACGTCCATTAATGTCACTCTTTTACAGAATGCATTAAGTTCTGTGAAGCGTTATAGGTAAACAGAAATAGAACATCACAAGAAAAATATAAAATAGCAGTGGAAATTTAGAACTTTATTTTTCAGCAGAAAACATCATGGTCTCAAAATCCAGTTACAACATCAAACTGAAGTACTAGAACAAAATACATCAAATAAAATCATTTGTCTTGCGCTAAAAACCGTCAGAGTACATAACTAAAAAATCATAATCCCCATAAGTAGCCATAAACAAGTAGACAAGTAGTCAAAGAGAAACACAGAAGAAAATCCAAATCCAAGCAGAAAGAGAGGAGAGAGTCATAATCAAGCCTGAGCGTTCCTACCCTGAGAACCTGGGGGGAAGGAAGAGAGATTAAAGGAAACAAAATGGGTTAACATAAAGTCTGGCAAGTCCAGTGACTTTTAGCATATAAATATGTCAAAGTATCAAGATAGTAAATAAATGGATGAGAAACAATTGTAATATAAAAAGGTGTAAACAGGATGGATAGGATATACAGAATAAACGTGATAACTATGCTTCTCAATTACTTTCTCTACACCTATACTAGTATATCGCATTAAGTGTTTTCCAATAACTTAATAGAAACAGAACGATTCCAACAAAACATAATGGTAGACTTAGGTGTACTTCTAGTAACGGGGTTTTACCCCAAATAGGAATAACAGTTACCTAAATAGAAATAACAGGTGTTACCCTAAATAGAAATAACAGGTACGTAAACAAGACTAGATGTACCCTAATTACTACCCCCAGCAATTGGCTCCCTACCACCTAAATACCTTGTACCGACCCCGAAGTAGGGTGTATTACTTCCTAAAGTGGTAACCACCAGAAGGACACAAACCTATTTACTGGTGTTATAGCGGTTTATTTTTCCAAGCAAGACGAACCCATACATGCACAAGACTCCATTGGAACGTGCCATCAGAAGACCTCTCCCCAAATGAACCTCTTATAATCATCTCAGTAAGCGTGCCCTGACCTTAACAGTGCAGGGTCCTTTTTTAATACCAGAATGGGTTATTTACTGATATGGGTCACACACAATAGATGACAAAAGCCACCCCTTAGTCTTGTATCCCCAAATCAACTAAGATTTCCACATGTTAAGTCTAATGGGTTCGTATAACTCCCCAAAGATTTAACATATTTTACTTAACCCATGAATTACAGTTAGCTACTATAGTGTGTGTGTGTGTGTGTATATATATATATATGCATGTATGTGAATTTTATTTTATTTTGAGTCCCTAAATTTTAGAAGCCCTAGGCCACCGCATAGTATGCTTAGGCCTAGGACCGATTCTACTCGGATTCATTTCAAACCAACTCACTTTGATACTATTCCAACCATTGCTACCCTCATTGATTGTTCCAACCATCGCTATTCTCAATTACTGTCATGCTAGATCTGTACAAGTAGTGTTTGATTTCAACTGCCAACATATTACCATCTATCACATTGCATGCATAACTTGTTACTGTTACCTTATGTTTTTTCTCTTCATAATTAGATTAGTGGTCAACTTCGTATGAATGTTACAAAAAATAAATAAACTCCATTGCATTCATGTACTATTCATATATATTTATTTCATTTCTTCTAAAGCGGTCATAGAACTTCTTTCTCTCACATATTAATTTTGTTTATATACCTTAAAATTTCTCTGTTAAACATATTCTGTGTAATCTTTCTTTTGTTATGGGGACTGTTATATATATTTCATTTATATCTGAAGTTATGGGTTTATACTAATAACTAATACATTCTTATTTTGTTAAATATTGAAGTAGTACATTCGATACGTTTGTTGGGCATATGTAAAGTAACTTGGAAGTAAATCCATTTATATTGCATAACCATTATCCATGAAGTAATGAAAAGGACTGCATTTCTTATTTAGTTTACTCCGTCTTTCAGATATTGATACCGCTTCTCTGAATCCCTTGATTTGCTTTTAATCATTCATGGATAGATTTTGTTGATCGACATATTAAAAGGTGATCTATATCTTCTAGTGTTAGTGCCTTGCTCTAAAATCATGAGATGGCTAAATGGATTGAGCTATGGAGATGGTCAGACTTGGTTAAGGGAGGATGACGGGGACTAGAATTTTTGTCGGAGGAGACCTAACTTGGATTTCGAGTTTCTGGTTCGCTTGGGGAAGTAAGAGGTTTATTGGAAGGAGGTGGCAGATCTGGAGTTTTAAGAGTCGAATAGCTTGAAATGTGCACTAGAAAGTTATATATCTTTTGTTAGGGAGATAACTGGACTAAATTGTTGTTATTTGATCAGCTTAGCATGAAAGGTTGGTTTTTTGGTCGATTAATGTGTGCGGATTGGTGTGCACGTGCATATTTAGTATACATTATAGAGAAAAAGGATCAACACGGTAGAAGGTCAAGAAGGAAAGCTCGACTTGGCATGGTTGAATGATGCTATGATATGGGCATAAAAAAGAGCTAGGAATATCATGTGGTTGATTTTTGTTGTGTTTCTGAAATACCCAAAGTTCATATTTCTGAAGGGCTTTGAATATGTATTGGCATTGAGCTTGCATAGGGTGTTGTACATGGCGAGTCCTTGCGGTTTGACTTCTCAACTGAGGGAACAAAGCTACTATTATTTATTAGGAATAATAGTAGGTGAATTTTTGACACCAACCGATGATGGCATGATTGGTTGGAGCATTGATGACTTGACAAGTGGCAATCATGTAACCTTTTTTACATTAGATTTTTCCATCAGTGGCCTCTTTTGATTTATCCGCTGTTTAGTTCCTTTTTAAATCTTATTCATTGCTTTCCAAAAAATTACTTTGCATTTGAATGATGATTTTCTAGTTGATGGTATTGTGCAAGATCTTGCATATTGGATCTAACATTGATAGGTATTTTTGCAATGACTAAAGACCTGGTGGTGTTTACATATTTTCATTTTCACGTATTTTCAATGTTGAAAAATACGTCTTTGCTTTCTGCAACTTGAATTAGAATTTGACTCATCGAAACTTTAGATTGCTTGCAAAGTATTATAATATTTTGTTCTTACTTTGGTAATCTTTTTTATAAACGGTTGTGGTACGTGGATTCGTTTAGTTTGTCTAAATAATAATATTGAAATGATTATGGATGTTATGATTGATTATTTTATTAATGTGTTTTCTAATTATTTGAATATTGCGATTATCGTTGTTGGTTTGAAAATTGTGATTGATTATTGGTTTTAATATGGCTGTTATATGAAAGTGATTACCGAGAATGATACAAGTCATTAACGATAAATAAAACACGTTATACGTTAATTAATAAGTTGTAGTAGCATTTCGAATGTGCTAGGGAAAAAAGTGCAATTTAGCAAAAGTATTATAGTAACATAGAAAAAAGCTACAAAAAATGAAAAAAATGGTGCAAGTACTAATTTGGTTGCATTTTTAAGAGGCTACTAAAAAACCTTTTGTAGGGTTTCAGAAACGCTACGATATGTTCATTTTTGGTAGCATTTACTACAATGCAACTAAAACTTTCAGACTTTTAGATGCATGTCGTGTCATAGCGTTTACCGAAACGCTGCTAAAAGCTTTAGTAGCGTTATTTCAACGTTACGAAAGACCTTTTCTGGTGTAGTGATATTTTCTACTGCTTTACCTTGTTCTCAAGTGATTTGCACGCAACAAACATTAAAAGATTTTAGTTTTGAAATGACCAAATTACTAATATATTGTGATAATATAAGAACAATAAATCTATCTAAAAAACGCACTCAGCATGATAAAACAAAACATATAGATGTTAGGCATAATTTTTCTGGAGATAATGTAAGTAAATGAGATATGTCACTAGAATTCATTAAAACAGAGAATCAACTTGCTGATATTTTAAATAAACCCTTGAATGAAGCAACATTTACTAAAATAAAAAGATAATTAGGTATTTTCTCATTAATCGTAATAGAATAACAGGGTATATTAGTGCATATATATATATATATAATAAAATATGGAAAAATTCAAAATTTTCAGAATTACAAGAGACATGTCGACATGTACTACCATCCATTTTGATAAATAACAGTAAAATTTAAAAATTAAAATTCCATCTGAAACAAATTTTTAAAATTATTTAAACTCTCAATTTTGAAAATTCTTGTCTCTTCACTTATTCTTCTTTGTAGAACTTTTGAAATAAAATAATACTGGCCTCCTTATCAAATACCAACCAAAACAACACGTTTTCCTTTCTTACTTCTTCTCAAGGTCTGTTTCTACATACTATGCTCGCATGAGTAATCAAATTGGAAGAATCTATGAAGGATACTTTGCAAATGCTCGCTGAAATCCAATATATTCAACTTCGATCGACAAGCAAAATTGAGAAACAAGGGAAAATCATGAGGAATTTATAGAAATTTCTAATGTATAACCATTTTAACCCAATCGTTATCGGGGATGAATCATCTAATATTCAAATTTAAATCGTATGGAGGATGAAGAAGAAGAAATAGAGGAAGAGGTAGACAAAATGAAGAAGAACAAATGTTCAAATGACAAAGATGATCGAGTCATTTGCATTGGCGAGGTGTGTTTTGATAAGGATGGAAATGTAATAGGGCAGAGTGGAGAATTTTGCCTCCATTATCCAAATTGTCCGATTCATAAATCTCTGATTATAAAAAACACTCAGTAGATTGGTTTCATGTATTCGTAGATATCGTTGTATAGTTTAAATTGCGTAAACACATTAATATTTTCTTATATCTGTGCTAAAACTATGGTGACTACAACATAGTGTTGAATGGATCTTAAGGATACTCAGACAATAGAGAGATAAACTATATCTATTCAAATTCAAATAAAAAGATAAGCAATAAAATAAAACACAATAAAGTAAATAACACCAGGATTTTTATACTTGTCCGAATTAACCAATCCTACATGCTATCCTGCACTTCACTGTGCAGAATTTCACTATAATCTTTTGCTTTCAACGGGTGGCAAGAATAACTTTACAATCTTTATTTCATGGGCTATTAGATACACCTTATCCATATCAACAACAAAAAACAATGGCAAGTAGACGTATCTTCAACACAGATTCTTGCAGATTTGGTACAATGGTCTAATAGACCTCAATTGGCAATATATCATTGAATTCTTTGAGGATATGGGATTAAATCAGAGAGAGAATGATATGAATTCAAGTACAACTCTCTATATTGTGTAGCTTGCAAATCAATGAAGAATAAGAGTGAAAGAGAGTGGATTGCAACAGTAACATGATAGTTTTCAGCGGAATTTGTGGAGAATAAATGGAGAAGAAGGAGTAGAAGAAAATGTGAAATTATTGTGTTAAAGTTCATTAACAGATGCCTTTACATACTATATGAAAGGATATGTCTTTTGCCAAAAGGGTGGAGGGTAATAACTTTCCAATTTGAATTTAAAAATCTGGAAAACTGTTATATGTCGACATGCATAAATGTGTATATCGACATATAAGTGTTGCAAATATGCACAACAGCACTTATAACTATTTCAAATTTCCTGCACTTCAATTTTTTTTATATTTGTGGAGTTTGATGATTCGGTTACGGTCAGTGGTTGATTATCTTCAAGTATAATTGCCATGGGATCTTTAACAAGATATTGTAAGGTTCAACCAACTCATCATCACTTCAAATACCTCTGTTCTTCATCATTCTTCTCTAATAGGCTTTGGTCTTCTTTAGTCTTCAAATATTCTGATTATCCTTCTTTTATAAATATTCCTTTGTACTCTTGTTTAAGTATCACCATAATATATAATGTAACTGCGTAACTTAAAGATATGTTAGTAGTAATGTTTATATGGTTGTTTTCATCAAAATCAATACCTAGGGTACCTAGGATATTAGCAATCCCCCCTTTTTGATGATGACAACAATATAAATATTTAAGAGATAAAATATAAATACTTTTTATATTTGAGGCTCCTTATCATTTTTTATAGATACTTATACCTTTTCTCCCCCTTTGTCATCAGCAAAAAGGGTAAAAATAATTATTTAGTTTACTGCTAGACAATATGTAGAGTTTGCATACGCATATGAATAAAACACAAGTAGGGAAATCAATACACGAAATAAACTAAATAATCAAGTGAATTTCAGAGTTACCGACTTTGCCGAAGCGAATAATAAATCCTTTTCATACTTATCCAAGGTTCAATAGAATTCTTGTCATATGCTTTGAGCGTTAAATATTTGGTACCTGAAAATTATAAAATATGCACACTAATACCCTTTTTATTTTGGGGTCCATGGAGTTAAGTTTTGGGATTCCAAACTCATGAAGAGTTTGAATGCCCTTTCAAAATTTAATCATTAAATAAATGAACCTTATGAAATAAATTATCACTATATTTTTCTTTATCAGTATTATCCAACCATTTTGGAACCCATAAGTTAATGAACCTATTTGGAGGATTTAACTTTAATTTCCTAGATTTTGGTTTGAACTTGGTGGCTTTAACAAACTTAGTAAACTGAGTGCTATTTTTCTTTGATTTAGTCTTAGGGGTATATCCAATACATGCTTATTATTATTGTTTTTATATGCAGATAATAATTTCTCTAGATTATCCTTCCCTTTGTTAAATTTATCAATATCATTAATTTTTCATTCAAATTAGTGATCAGTGATTTCATTGAATCAGATTTTAAGGACTTATTTTCGCTTTTTAGTTTTCAAAACATCCAAGTGTTAAATCCTTTCCATTTTTGTGAGCATTAAATCTTTTAATTTCATCTTTTAGATATTGTTTCTCTTTACTCAACTTTTCATTAGATATTTTTAATCTATCTATTTCTACCAAACAATTATTGTACTCTTTCCTAAGTATTTCATAACTTTGATGCATATCATTTAAAACTTTAGTAATTTCTTTATCAAAATTCTATACCTGGTCATCCATTGTCGTGAAGCATACATTGTCCTTTTCCGTTTTTAAATCACTACCACTTGATGATGTATCTGAATCATCCCATGTTGCGTTGAATGCCTGTTTCCTCTCCCTATTGAAAGTATCTGAAAAGTATTTTGGTTTTCTCTAGTTGGGACAGTCTCAGTATCACACTCGAAACATTTAGCAACATTTCCATTTTTGAAATTACTGGTGTTAGGTTTTTGAAGTTTCTTCGTTATCCAATACTTCAAGAATTTCTTGATCTTCTTGATAATAAACTCGAGATTATCATCAATAGCATCATTATCTGATACATCATTGTCAATCGTAGCAATAAGTGCGAGTAATTTCTTATCGTTTCCATGATTCTCTTTTCTAACCGGCAACTTCACTTCATAGGGCATTAGATTACCAACTAATTCTTCTATTGACATAGTATTAATATCATTGGCTTCTTCGACTGTCAGAGTCTTTTGATCCCATTCACTAGGAAGTGAATTCAACATATTTCTGACTTGGTCTTCTTCAGTAATTTTATTTTCAAATGATATTAAGGCATGTACAATATCTTGAATTCTACATTACATATCAGAAATAGATTAATTTGGTTTCATTTGAAAAGGTTTAAATTAGTGAGTCAACATAGATATCTTTGTTTGTTATACTTTATTGGTGCCTTCATTTGTGACTTTTAGTTTCTCCAAAATTAACATGCAGAATTACGTATAGAAACTCAATTAAATTCATTTCTAGCTAAAGAGTAAAATAAAATGTTCATGGCATTATAATTATTAAGTGCTTAGGTCTTTTGGTCTAATGACCATTTTGAATATTCAGTTTGAGGCTCTATGTATTCTACTTGGGTATTGTTCCAAATATCTAAACCATTAGACCGCAAATAAAATTTCATCCTACAAGCCCAATAAGCATAACTACTGCCATCAAATAGAGGAGACCTAGTGGTAGATTGCCCTTCTATAATTACTAAAGGTGTTACTAGTGTCACTAGCCATTAATAATTTACAATTTTTTTTCTTCAGATTAAGATAACTTTGAAAACCTTGCTCTGATACCAATTGTTGGGAATGCGGTGACAACAACACAGTGTTGAATGGATTCTAAGGCTACTCAGACACTTGAAAGATAAACTATATCTATTCAAATTCTAATCAAAAGAAATAAGTAAGAAAATAAAAAATAGTAAAGTAAATAACACCAGGATTTTTATACTAGTTCGGATTAACCAATCCTACATCTAGTCTCACCACAGTTGAGGGTTTATGGGAAGAACTACCCTAACTATGATCTAGAGTTGGCTCTAATAGTGTTCGAACTAAAATATTGGAGACACAATCTACTTGGGGGAAAAAATATGAGCTGTACACAGATCATAAGTAACTCAAATACATGTTTTCGCATAAGAATCTCAACCTAAAGCAGCAACGGTGGATGGAGTTCCTAGTGTCCTACGATTTTGAGATAGCTTATAACACGAGCAAGGGTAATACAGTGGCGGACGCATTGACTAGTCAAAGGATAACTTTGAGTTCTCTATTTTTAGAAAGGTGGAGCTTGGAGTATACCTTGACCTTTGATTTTAAGCCATCTACGGATTTCACTTTGCGATTGTTAGCATCATTAGAGGTGTGACCTACTATATTGGAGCGTATTGGATCTATATAGTGAGAGGACCCGCATATATTAGACATCTTGGACAAGCTTGGTAGATGAGAGACTTCTATTCACCTTTCTAGATATGTCGTTGATGAGAAGTGGTGGCTAAGACGAGATGGAAAGCTATGTGTCCCTAGGATTGGGGAATTGCTAAAATAAGCACTGAGGAAGCCTATCAGTCTCGGATGACTATATATCCAGGCGACGACAAGATGTATTGAGACATGAACAGAGTTTTCTTTTGGACGGGCATGAAGATGGGTGTGGTGGAGTTTATAGCTTAATGCTTGACTTGTTAGAGAGTAAAGGATGAATAAAGGAAACCTGGCAGAACGCTTTAGCCCTTAGATGTACCACAATGGAAGTAGGAGAGCTTCTTTATGGATTTCATTGATGGATTGCCCCAGTCAATGAAGGGAAATACGAGCATTTGGCTGATAGTGGATAGACTTACGAAGAGCGAGCATTTTACTCATGTTAAGAGTAAGAGGATTACAGCTTGGCTGGCACTAGTATATCTTCGAGGAATAGCCCGACTACACGAGGTATCTTCCAGTATGGTAAGAGAGCGCGACCATATCTTTACTACTGAGTTTTGGAAGAGCTTGTATACATTTGAGAACAGCATACCACCCTCAGACAAATAAACAAATCGAGAGGGTTAATAGAGTTCTTGAGGATCCCCTAAGACTGTATATCCTAGATTTTGGAGGTAGTTGGTAAGAGCATCTTCCATTCGTTGAGTTCGCCAACAATAACAACTTACTAAATGAGCACAGGCATGGCAACCTTCGAAGCGTTATATAGATGACCTTGTAGATTGTCGACTTGTTGGTGGGAGTCTATGGACAAACTTCTTCTTGGATCGAAGATGATTCGAGATACTTCCGAGAAGATTGATCTTATCTGCCGAAGAATGAAAGTAGCTCAAGACAGACAGAGATCCTATGCTGACAAAAGGAGGATTGATTTGTAATTTGAAGTAGGAGATATGGTATTCATTAAAGTTTCACCACTAAGGAATGTAGGTCGCTTTGGCTCAATAAGGAAGTTGTCAACGAGATTTGTAGGGCCATTCCCTATAGTAGAGAG
Source organism: Allium sativum (assembly GCA_030737875.1). NCBI lineage: Eukaryota > Viridiplantae > Streptophyta > Magnoliopsida > Asparagales > Amaryllidaceae > Allium > Allium sativum. The sequence goes on along the minus strand of CM060924.1, from coordinate 169,365,364 downwards.
GATATGCCAGATGGCCTATAGGATCAAGCTATCGGATAGACCGGCGGATGTACATGATGTGTTCCATGCTTACCATTTGAGGAAATGTATACATGATGCGGCGGAGATATCCGAGCACACATGAAGATGTGGAAGTTGAGAAGAAAGCATCACTGAGAAGAGTTCCTACTCATATCCTTCGATCATAAATCAAGAAGCTATGTAACAAGGAAATTAGACTAGTAAAAGTGCAGTGGGGAGAAGACCGCGAAGATGCAACATGGGAACCCGAAGATTGGATTCACACTTCATATCCTTTTATTTTTAAAAGTACGTTCTTTACTTCTTTTCCAAGCTTTTACTTTGCATTTGCTTCTATTGTTCAAGTATATTTATCCTATCGTTTGAACTTTCGACCCTTAGGTAGAATCCAGTGGTTGGAAACATGTGTTTGAGACATGTTATGATTGACGGTTGGAAGTGGTTGCAAGTGTTTGCTAGTGGTTGCTCATGGATGCATAGACACACACTAGGCCTTAGATCACTCGATCACTTACATGTGTCTGCAATTTAATTTTCTATTGATGGAAATGGGTGAATCATCATATAGATGTTGCATTTTGATGAATGATTGTGCACATATATAGAGTTTACATGTTATACTTGGATTATTTGCATACATTTTGGATACATGGCACAAACATATATCGCATTAAGGAGGTCAACTTAATCAGTCGACCGCCCGATTTTCGCATTAGGTTAGGTTAGGAACATATACACACAACACCTTTGCATATGTTTATACAAGCATTAAAATTTCTTAAGGACGATGGATGCCTGTGGATGATGAATGAGTAGATGGTTGTAGGTGGTTGTTAGGATAGTAACGTTCCTCTTAGAAATTTCAGAGACAAAATCCGTTAAGTAAGGAAGAATGTAACACCCCAAATTTAGTATACTATAACCATACTTTAAAGACAATTAAATGGGAATTGATTAATTAAAATATTCCGAATTAAGTAAATGATATATTAGAATATTGTAAGTACCAGATGTAAGATAATAAACTGAATCACTATAGTATTTATGCATACATCTGAGCAGGTGTTCTGGGGAAGGTTTTTACACATAATGACATAAAATATTACAACCACGCTTATTAGTAAACCTATAACTGCTAGGGGGTTTGTCTTATGTCAGTCTGCTATTTGGAACCCATATTAGTCAGTATCCCTGTTGGTATTTATGTAGAAGGCCTTGCACTAGGTAGGGGTCACGGCATGCTTTACCGAACTGGATAGTAAGTGGTTCACATGGGGAAGGCGGGTACGGGCCTGTTCTGGCAGAGTCATAAGCGTGCAAGAGTCCAATTAGGGAAACTAAGCCACTATAACACCAGTAAACAGGTCTGTGTTATATAACTTGATGGGTAAGGAAGTGACACTCCTTAATTTCGGGGTAGACACATGGTATTTACGTAGTGGGGATCCAATGGCATTGGTCATAATTAGGGTACACCTAATCCTGTAGTTATGTAGTTAGATGAACACCTAACCTTGTTATGTAATTAGAGTACACCTAAACCTATTGTTTAATTCTACTGTTTAAATCTGTTGTTAAACCTGCTGATATGTAATTAGGTTAAATACCTAATCCCGTTGAATCTATTATACTAGCACTAGTGCAAATATACTTGTTTTATGATATAAATGTGAATCACTACTCGGTAATAGTTTATTATTGTTATTCTTGTCGATCCTACTGTTATGTTTGGTTTATCTATCACCTTATATGATACTGTATTTCTCATCCAGTCTTATTTACATGTCTTGGCATTTATATTTATGCACATATGAAAATCACTCGAACTTGCCAAACTTTATGTCTGACCCTTTTTCTTTTGGTTCTTTCTTCCTTTCCTCCCCCTTCCCCAGGTCCTCAGAGTGGAAGCACTCAACAGTGATTAGGACTTTCTCTTACAGATTGGGCTTGGCTTTCTTAAGATGTATCGTTTTTACTTGCTCTCTACTCTATTATGGCTTATGAAGAGGGATATGATTTTATGTACTTTGATATTTTGTTTTATGAGATGTTTTGTGAGACAGATTTGAGAAACTTGGTTTGAATGTAACTAGCTTTGAAGTAACTCGTTTGAGATAATGTTTTAATTTTAATAATGAAGTTGAAATTTTCCGCTGCTTATTATGTATCTGTCTTGTGAATTTCGGTACTGTTTAACAACTGTGCTTCACGAAACTTATCGCATTCTCTTATGAGTGACATTAACGGACGTGTGGTGTCACCATATATGTCCTCCCTATGCTACGAGGAAGAGGGGGAGTTTTGCTCTGATCGTTGTTACATAACAGTGGCATCAACGCCGAAGGTTACGGTCCGGACCATGCAGAAAAGGCAATGCTCTCAAAAGATACTCGTACGATGCAAGTCAAGGGACTGTTAGGATTTCCTCGCATGTTGTTAAGGTACGAATGATTGTTTGAATAAATATTCTCACATTACAGAATAAATTGAAGGAGTGAAATACGAATATGAATTGGTACGCATGTAACATCAGGGATTTCTTTTGTTACAAGCATATGTAAGCCAAGTCATATGCGTGCGACCTATGCGGAAAGAAGGGGGCTTTATTCCGACCGTCGTTACATAACGTTTCGTTCTCTTTGAAATTTTAGTTGTATTTTCATTTTTCTTTTTACATAATTACATCAATATGTTTTGAATTTATTGAAATGTATGTCATATTCTAACTTGAAAACAAAGCTATAAATAGAGTGTTGAATATTACATTGCCAACCAAAATAGAATAGTTTAAGAAAGTCCTGGAGTATACTAGAAGATTCCGAAAAGGTTCAGAAGAATATGGAAAATGCGGAATACACTGGAGTAGTCCAGAAGAGTCCAGAGCATTATGAATGATTCTTGTATATGCACCACATTTCTAAATAAAGAATTTGGTGAACTTAAATACATGTTAAATCTGTGAGTTGTAATATGTATTAATTTACCACAACATTTACAAAACTCCATGTTCATGTAGTTCTAAGCATATACAAATTTGGTGTAATAGAAGCATGTTTTATGAACTAAATAGGTATTAAGCATCATATATTGCTTTCCCCGAGTATTATTTTCTAGATGGTTAGTTCTTAGCATTCCTACCATAAAATAAAAGGACTAGGTTCAAATATTAATTACATAACATTCATAGCTTAGCTGAAGAAACTTTATGCAAATTCAGTTTCAACATCATTATTATAATCCTTTTGATAAACAATAGAACAAATCTGTTGTATAGTTTAAAAATAAAAATAAAACATATAGTATATAGGTTCAACACAGAGTGGTAAACATATTTGACACAACTCAAACAACATAATTTGGCCGTAGACACAATTGAATGCAGAAAATTCCAGTTGGAATGAAAAAAGAATAAGTAGATGAAATTACAATGGAATTCAAAAGATTTTGGCTGGTGCTTAAATCTTTGTTATTCTCATTATTGTCAGTTGAGTCTGACTTTGCTAAGTGTGTTGTATGTGTTTGGGTGAGATACCCAAAAGTCTACTCTTCAGTTATGATAACTTTTTGTTGATCAGGTTGGACAAATTATTACGTGATGCCAATGAATAGCATTTGCCCAAAGAGAGTCGGAGCTACAAGTACAAATTCTAAGGGTTCACAATAATGTATGACTTTATTTGCATTGTTGAGTCCTGTGCAAGGTAATCTTCTTCTTACTATTTTATGTGCTGACATGTTATATCTATCTTCCCTTTAAACCCATCTGATTTTATAAGGTTTTATAATCCTATTGTTATTGCACCAAACTTTATAGTAGTTCAGTTTCATTGAAGTATTCTTTTGCATTTAGTTGCTATTTTTAATTCGTTTCCCGCTACATTTTTATAATAGAGAAAATTCATAATTTGAACATCTGTTGTTGAAACCTACTGCCACATAGATGATAAATTACATTGGGTACCAATGTGTCATATAGAATAGTGCTTTCGCATCATAAACATCCATAGTTAGAATTTTTAAGTATCTATTTTTTGTTTATCATATTTAGATACTGATGGAAAAAAAATAGTTCTTTAGGCCAAGCACTCTCTTGTTTGCAATTATGATCTTCTTCTTTTTACAAGAATAAAGTATTGTTGACGGCAAAAAATGTCGTAAACACCAAAGATTCCAATTACTAGGAATAATTAATTCGGTCGCATAGACAAGAGCATGAAACGGTAAATAACACAAGAGGTTTATAGTGGTCCGGCCTCGTGAGGGGCCTATGTCCACTTTGAAGCATTGTTGGAATTTTATTGATCACAAAAGATTACAAGGTTGAGCGCATCACATGACATCTCATTACATTTTCTTATTGGCTAGGTGATGACATCATTATCATATATGATGTCATAATTGGCATATATTGAGGAATGTAGGAAAAAGACGCTTTTGACCATCTTCTTCATTAAAGAGGAGATGCCATTAATGGAGCTCTCATGAAGTCTCAAGGTCACAAAATTCCACCCTTTGAAGTGTGAGGTTATGGGGTATTTATAGGACACGGATTAGGTAGGAGTAGGTGAAAATGGACCCTCCAAACTTAGAAATTCGCATCTGGCTAGCGCACCTGCCAGATTTTCGCACCCCGCCCCTGGGGTGCAAATTTCGCACCTTATAGGATGCGAAATTTGCACCTCCGGGGGAGTGCAAAATTCTGGCCTGTAGGGATGCGAAATTCACAACCCAGGGTGTGAATTTTGCACCCCAGCGAGGTGCAAATCTCATATCCGGCTGGGTGGGAATTTCGCACCTGGCTAGGTGTGAATTCCACACCCAGGTGGGTGCGAGTTTCGTACCCCGCTAGGTGCGAATCTCGCACCTGGTGGGGTGCGAATTTCGGACCCTACGGGGTGCGAAATGTGCACCCCGAAGGGTGCAAGTGTCGCCTTGTGGGGGGTCGTGAAGGTCATGGCAATTGGCGCTCTAATGGCTCGCGGTTCGGGTTCATGGCTCAGACTACGAGGTCTTTTGTTGGCGCGATTCCTCTCCAACCCATTTCCTTTGTTCCTAGATGTCTTCCCGATCTTGACTCCACCCGAGGGGTTGAGCGTGTCCTGTGTACTTTTGGGAACAAGACCAAAAGGCCAGTTAATATTTGCCCACAAAGTATGTCTTATCTTGACAAGATGTGCTTTGCATTGGTTAAGATAGTAGTCGGGTTGTCGACCATAACGACCCGCATTCTACGTATCGGAGGATCATAGAATATTTTTTATTTTCAAATGAAGTCATATGGTCATGTAACTTTGGGAGGCGACTATTGCGGTCATTTCACATGTTCACGATTTTTGCTGAATTTTAAATGACTGTTTTGTCCTTAGCGAATCTTGTTTCGTATAAATTTTGATTGGTAAGGATTTTTGACCTGAAACCACTTCCATTGGAATCGGGTTATGGTTTACCTTTCCTTAAAGTGTCACATTAGCCAAATGGACTTACCATTTGGGAGATTTGGCTAAAACAAGGCATGGAAGGTGAAAAACAGCTTAACCAGGCCTAATTAGGGTGATTAGCAGCTAGGCCCATAACCCATTCCGGGATTAGGGTTATGGGAGGCTGAAATGAGTTAGACAATAATTCCTATTCATTTTTCCAGCCGCCATTTACATTCTTGAAACCCAAGCAACGGCCTCCGCCTTCTAAATTCATCCCAAATCGCTTTCTAATCGCGTATTAGCTTAATCTGCACCAAATCAAGGAAGATTAGTGTCAAATCAGAGTTGGAGCTGTTGTGTTGCATTGAGATTCGACCCAAATCAGAAATATTTTCATATCTGTGATTTATTTGTGGCTAAGGTGAGTGACTAACATGGTTTTACACTAATTACGGCTAATTAAGAGTGACTATTGTTAATTAACGAAATTATGCATTATAAAAATATAGAAAAATATGTAGAAATTCTAAATTGTCATTTTATGTCTCTGTTAGAAATTTGGGTTAATTTGGACATATTTTTGCTAATCCTATTGTTAGACATGAATATACATGATTAAAGGGAAAACATGGGTTTTGGGTATGTTTGATCCATATTGACATGTTAAAATTGTTGTTTTGGTGTTTATGGTCAATTCTACATGTTGCTATTACTATTTGGAATGATTTGTGATTGCATAGAAAAGTTAGATTGGTCGAAAACATTGTCGTATGGCGTAAATTGCTTGCTGGAAAAGTTGCAGAATTTAGTCAGACATCCCGTTCGTGAAACACATGTTAAGAGCCGACCCCGATCGGGAAGACTCATCATAGGCCACGCCATTTGCCACGAGTGCACTCAAACAGCATGAACTGGACTACCCTTCTCTACAAGCCGCTTCGAGCCTGGGCACTATTGCCTTCCCAGGAACCGATGCAGCATAACTAACCGCCAGGAGCTTGGTCACGACCCGTTCTTGGAGGAGGACCAGGACCCGGATGCTCATCATGAGCCACCCATAAGTCATGAATCGCTCTCACAAATCAGAGATGGAGACCATAATCCGAGCATGCTTCCAAACCGTGAGCTACTGCGTATCGCGAACCGAATGGAACTGAAGTGCAAATGGGATAATGACCAAACCCCGAGAAGAAAAGGTAGTCCAAATGAGAAGTTGTAGATCAGGATCCGGATGGGAATCAATGGTTAACTTCATGATTGGGCTTTGTTAAGGGATGTGTGCAAAGTGGTTATCGGTGTCTATAGCTTTGATTCACCACTGAGAGATAGATTTGGCGATGGATCAGTGCAGTGGAGTCGTCATGACTTTATGGGGCAAAATGGTCGTAGCAAGGCTATGAGCCAGTACAGTGGAGTCGCCATAACTCCAAAGGGGAAAAGTGGACATAGCAAAGGATTAATGGCTGTGGATCAGTGCAATGGGGTCATTCTGACACTCAAGGGTAAAGTGATTGCAGCAAAGTATTGGATGATCAAAGTGGTGGATATCGTATGCTTTATGCAATGAGTGAGAGATGTGAGGATGATTGCTATATTTGATGTTTGCTATCACCTTGATACGTACACTCCCATTTTTCATACTTTATGTTAGTGTTACCTTAGAGTACTGTACATCCTGTTGTGCTTACTCTTTGATTGCAGGTCCAGGTTCAGGTATGATTCTTATAACTGTTATTTGTTCATCCTAGAGATGTATACTTGCTACCACTCATACCAGACTGTTGTCTGACCTAGAGTTTTATGTTTCTTCTTATTACTCTGGGTGCTCACACGAGCAGACTAGAGACAGGTAAGGTGGTTGCACGAGTAGCTGTACCAGAGATGGGCAGGAGGCTTCCACGTACTATGTATATTCTTCCTATGTTGTTACTGGTCACTGCTTTGGGAATTAGTAGTGAACCTTTCCTTTTTTGCTTTATAGATAGTATTTTGAAGTTGTAATAATGATGGTTTGTATCATAAGTTGTATTTTGGAATTCGTTACTATGATGGTTTAGTTCTCAGCTTATGCACCGTCTCGTCTGTTTTACATCAAGTTATGTTATTATTGTATTTTATTCAAAGCGTTGTGAGATATTATACAGGTTCTTTGTTAGTTCATCATTTCAAACCTTTCTTTTGACGACTGACCTGTGCTGGTTGGGCATCGACACAGTGCATTCTTAGGGAAATGTCGGCTGGTTCGGAGCGGGCCGTCACATTTGGTATCAGAGCTCTAGGTTGCGTAGTTAACTTAGGGGAAGACACCAGGGAGAGATAGTATACATATACGAGAGCGCGTATTTGTGATATTTTGGTTTTCAAAAGTTATATATATACACACACACCATATCTAAGGATGAAGTCGCACTGCAATGGTACCAATATGGAGATGGTTAATCGTTTTCTCTTTACAAACTGAACGATGAGCTGATATACGAGGACTACGAGTTCAGGGGCCAATAATAGCAATGATCTTTATATGAGGACGATGTTTACTACCTTCATGGGAGTGATGCTTACGGATGTTCGGGGGGAAGTTCCTAATGTTGCTAATGGTGGTGGTGTAGCGGTGCAGGCGCCTAGAGCCGATTTCGCCAAGCTTAACATGGCTTATACTTGCCTTGGTTGGAAGTCATTCCATGGAATGGAATCAACTACGGAAGTTCAAGATTGGCTTGATAGCTGTGAACACATCTTCGAGGACTTGGGGATTGGTGATGCGATGAAGAGAAAGCTAGCATCCCGTCAGCTGCAAGGACGAGCAATGAATTGGTGGATTGCTATTAAAGCAACTACTCCAGAAGATCAACTACTTGGAATCGGTTTAAGACTCGATTTAGTGACAAGTTCATCCCAACTTCTCAGAAGTTAGAATTGTTTAAGAATTTCTTGGAACTTATGCAAATTGTTAGGGCAGTCTCGGGGTATATCGCTGAGTTCGATAGTCTATCGAAATATGGATTATCCCCTATCGGTACTGCAAAGAAGAAGAATGAGAAGTTCATAACTGGGTTAGATTAGTACTTGGGGATAGTCTTATAAATCATATTGATGAGACTTTTGCCCTTCTTTTTCCTTAAAGAGGAGATGTCATTAATGGAGCTCTCATGAAGTCTCAAGGTCATAAAATTCCACCCCTTTGAAGTGTGAGGTTATTGGGTATTTTTAGGACAAGAATTAGATAGGAGTAGGTGGGAGTAGGTAGGAGTAGGTAGAAGTGGGTAGGAGTAGGTGAAAATGGACCCCCACACTCAGAAATTCGCACCTGGCTGGCGCACCTGCCATATTTTTGCACCCCACCCCTGGGGTGCGAATTTCGCACCTAGTGGGGTGCGAAATTCGCATCCCATAGGGGGTACTAAATTCTAGCCTGTAGGGGTGCGAAATTCACACCCCATGGTGTGAATTTCGCACCTCTACGAGGTGCAAATCTCGCACTCGACTGGGTGGGAATTTTGCACCTGCTTGGTGCAAATTTCGTACCCAGGTGGATGCGAGTTTCGTACCTCGCTATGTGCGAATCTCGCACCTTGCGGGGTGCGAATTTTGCACCTTATGGGTTCATGGGAATTGTGAAGGTCGCTTCCCCGGAGTGTGCGAGTGTTGCTTTGTGGGGGATTGCGAAGGTATTGGAAATTGGCGCTCTAATGGCTCGCAGTTCGGGTACATGGCTCGGATTGCAAGGTCTTTTGTTGGCGTGATTCCTCTCCAACCCGTTTCCTTGGCTCGTAGATGTCTTCCCGACCTCGACTCCACGCAGGGGGCTGAGCTAAACGTGTCCTACATACTTTTGGGAACCGGACCAAAAGGTCGGTTAACAAGTATTATAAGCCGAAGAAGGCCGTAACACTTTATACTTACAAATTTAGCAAGATGGGAGCCAGCTCTGGAAAATTCAACTTTAGACGTCCATGGAGTAATTATCAAAAATCTGGAGAAAAATTGTACATTTATATATGCATTGTAATATTTGAAACTGTTACACTTGATGTCCCAGTTGATAACTGTGGTTTTCTGACTGAAATGGATTGTCTTCGCTATGTAAATGCAACTTTTCAACTGTAGTTCTCCTAGCCGTTTTCAATAGTTTGTAATTTGATATGAAACTTACTTCAGCAATCCTGTGAAGAGCTATGTTAGCCCATTGCCATTTTTAATTCTTCCTATTGCATTTTGTCTATAATAGATAAGTACACAACAATGAGTACTGCACCCACCTAATATAGATATATTCATTTTTAACAGTTGTACTATTCATTTTGCTCAATCATTTCTTATGTGACATTCGGACCCACGTTACTTTCTCAGTAATATCTTCACCCTTTCAATATAGAAATATAGACAACATGACTTAAACTTTCCATGTAGGAAGCATGAGCCTCATTCTAATTTCTTAGTAAGATAAAAATGTATGGTTATATTTGAATAATTTAATTGCTTATCTAATATTACATAAGAAATGAATTAGTTACTTATTTCTATAGTAGAAAAATGGCGTTGCGATGTCGTCACTAAAAATTAATGACGCAAGTGCGACTCCTGTAGCGAATTAGAACTTGGATGTCACAACGCTAAGAATTAGCAATGCCTTTGTGATGCATTTATCAAATAAAAAATTTGGCATCGCAAACGTGTCACAAAATTTAGCGACATCCTACAGACTCCTTTTTTGTGAGGCCTTAGTGACACAAAATGATTTAGTGACCCTTGTTTTTCCGATGGGATATTAATGTCACTATAGCGTCGGTAAAAAATTTAGCAGTGCCATAGCGACTCCAAAAACTGGTTAGAAAACCGCAAAATTGTAGTACCGTCCCCTCTCTTTTCCAAGTGTCATTCTCTCATTCATCTAATGATTCATGAAGTGATTTCATCCTAATTGGGTTTAATTAATTTCTAAACTATCTTCCATTTGCTAAGTTACCTTCCAAAGCTTAAAACCTTAATAATACAAGCACCTCATTCCTTTGAAGCTCCACCACTGACGCCCTAGGGGGTGCTGCCACCCACCTTCGATGTCTAGCACCTTCGGTGCGGTACCCTAGACCACGGCCTGGCATGGGTCCCACCTCTCATCCCCCTCTCTCCTCCTTAAACTCTTTCAAACATGCAAAACTTCCCCCATTAAGGGTTTAAACCACTCCAACCACTTCTAGCAACCCCTAAGTGGCCCCTACTTCCCACGAGTCACCTCCGCAACCTTGTCACATCATTTCCCCTCACTGGACAGTGAAGATGTAGACCAAACAAGCCTCCAAACCATCGAAAATCATAGCTTTCTTGCTCTAAACACAAGTTAGAGTATGTACAAGCGTTGCCGAGAAGTTTGGAGTTGGTCCAAGAAGAAAATGCAACATTTTTATCCCGTAACAAGCATGCAAAGATCCGACATTGTAGTATATTGTAATTCGATGGCTGGGGTGAGAGCTTCTCATTCAAAACATTATATTTGTGTAGTCTAAACAAGATTGAACAGTTAAATAGTTAACTGTTTAGCGATTGAAGTTAATATAGAAATGTTAAGTGAGTTGGAAGTTAGAAGTTGGTTAATTATGAAGTTAATACAAAAATCAAATATATAATAGTTAGCTGTATAAACAGTAGTGAAAGCTGTAGTTTCATTTGATTAATTTATCATAAAATGTTATACGGTATATGGTAGCTTACATCACAAATTGTTTGCAGACCCGATGGATGAATTGTTGAGTGATTGTGTTATGTTGTGATGTTGAGTAGTTTCACATATTAAAATAATGTTAATATATTTGTGGTAGTTGAAATTGGATTAAATATCCATTTAAAAGTTCAAACTATGAATTTATTACCACTCGTTTAAGCGAAAGTGGTAAGATTGAAAAATTATTTGAATTGAATTGGATACGACTAAATTCGTGAATCAGTTGTTGATTTAAATTGATTGTTTGTTGGTTGAAAACCTCATACGGGTCTCGAGATCATATTTGACTTACACATCTCCATTGTACGTAGTTGTATGTTGATTGATTGATTGGTAGACTGAAATAAGCGTCCATTATTTGTTTGAAGCTTATATGAATGTAGGTGCACACTGGATGTTATTTGGATGTGTGATAGTTGTTTACAAATATTATTGGAAGTATAAAATTTATATAAGTGAAATTATATGATGTTTGGTTAGGAATATTTTAATAATATAATATTCAGTGAAAAATCGAAGTTTGATTTCAGTGTCTTATTTTGGATGGATGAGTCGATATAAGAATATCGATGAATATTCATAAGAGTAACGAATGATTTTAATGTAAAATTAATATACTTTAGTCATGTCGAAGTTTTTAAATCCAAATGAATAGTAACTTTTCGAAGTGAAGTTCGATTAGGATATGTAGCGAACGTTTTAAAAGAAGTTTTCTTTCAAAAGTTCTGCATTTATTTTTTATAATGACTATAAGGAAAATTTGAATGTAAAATAATGACTTTCGAAAAATAATATTATTTTATTCATTAAAATAATATTAAAACTGACTGAACAGTGAAATAGGAGATTTTGAAGATAAACGACTGAAACAAGTTTTCAAAGAGAGTTATATATATTTTATATAATTTATAAAAAAGTTTTAGAAAAGTTTTGATTTATTTATAAATAATAAATACATTTGGGCTTGAATGGAATGTGTCACACAACGATAGTTCACGAAATTCAACATGTAACTTCGAATGGACGTAATGGGAGATCCGACCATTAGATTCTCCTGATTGAATTCGTATTGAAAAGATCTTTCAAATGGATATAAGAGGTTTAAAGTTCGACGGTTAGATTTTAAATTATGCCCAAATCAATTTTTGAAAAGGTCGCTATGGATGCAGTTCGGTGACCGATATTGGAAACCGACTGTAAGGCCATAGTAAAATTATTAAAAATATGAATAAATTATGATAAATCATAATAAATAATTTGAAAAGAGTATGGATAAGATATTTCAAGATTTGGACGAAAAATGACATTTTTATCATAAAGAGTTGTTTGAAAACCAGAAGAAGAATCCATTATTTTTGACATAACGAATTGCGATGAGAATGAGTTTTAATATAACCAGAGTTTTCCAACATATAAATTAAAAAGGATTTGAATGGAAATAATATTCAGATATTTTGGTATGAGATTTTGTGATTATATGGATATAATTGAGGAATTTGGAAGATAAAGATATCGTTATTCCAATGCGATATCTGTTGATTTCATAATTTGGTATTGAATGTAAGTCAACATAATTTACATTCAAGATCATATATTTAATATCAAATTGGATTTTGGGTTTTTTGTGAATGGTATCTTAAATAATACCCCAGTTGTGAAAGGAATAAATCTTTTAATTAAGATTTAAGTAATTTTTCTAGTTTACTTAATTAAATTGGAATTGAATGGAATTCGATTAATAATAATCGATATGGGCTTCTATAAAGGAAGACATTTGATATTTATGGAATTAAAAAGCATGTGCCATTATTCCACTTATAGTATTAGTCGGATACAGAAATTTATATCGATTATAAATTGTTCAGATTTCTGTGAAGAATCCATATTAAATGGAAGATGATTTTGGGTTTATTACGAACAGTGTTTTTTAAATGACATTTATTATTTAACCCAAGCAAACATAGGATTAATTTACAAAAGTAGAATAATCATTAAATAATTATTTTTCAGTTGAAAGGATATTATAAAATCTCTTGAAATGATTTCCGCGAAATGGACTAAAAAATAAGTTTAAATGAGATAATCTTCGATAAATTAATGGGAATCTTTCCCAGAGTAATGTATATTTGAATAAAAGAATATTCTAGACTGAAATGAAATGTGTGTTATTTTTATTTATCACATGATTACAAAAATACGCGAATTATTTGGAAAGATTGAGTTTAACTCATTCTGAATAACTGCTATGACAACTAAAAGTTGAAGAATGAAAACGGTGGTCGAAGAACGAGAATCTTCACATTGTTTGGGTTGTTGATGATGTCTTGAATGGTCGTACACCCAAGACAAGGTAATAAGTGGCGGTCGTCAAAACGTACTTGGAAATCAGCTAGATATGCGAGGACCACTCTCCTGTATTGGACAAATGGGATAGGGAATAAGGTGTCTCTAGTTTCATTTAGACCCAGGATGGACTTGCAAATGGATTGTATGTCTGACATTTTAATATATGCTATGTTCAATAAACACTACTAAATATATATTTGTTTGCTGGCGAAGAATTTATTCTCTTGTTTTAACACCCTTCTTTAAGAAGAATGAGCTTAGAGGTTATATGTTGGTAGAAATCAATGATATGGTATAGACTGACAATGTGGCATGCAGAGGTGCATAGATCAAAGTTTTTTGTTGAAAAGAAGAGCATGGTGGATGATGATTAAAGCATATCTTATATGGCTTTGCTTCGCATATAATGGTAATTCGTGAACTCCACACCCCGGTATGTATCAAGAACGGGATAATGGACTGTAGGGAGGACATGCATTTCTTTCTAGCTAGAGATGATGTCATGGTTTGGAGCCTAGACATTCTATTTATATGAATGATGGATATATAGCGAGGACCCTTGGATATGGCCATAGAAGACCAGGATGGTTGACGTACTAGCCAAGAGATCTAATAGGACCGGGAAACGTATGATCCAGGAAATGGTAATCAGCGACGTATTGCTGACCGGCCTTGCCGATCCAAAGGGATAGATAGTTTCCTAGGATATTTTGCTAGGATGGTTGACGTACTAGACAAGAGATCTAATAGGACCGGGAAACGTATGATTCAGGCAATGGTAATCAGCGATGTATTACTGACCGGCCTTGCCGATCCAAAGGGATAGGTAGTTCCCTGGGACATTTTGTTTGAGATGTTCCGAATTCAGCGAAGAAGATCCTTTGCCCTGGCTCATGATGGAAATTCAAATTCCGATACGTGAACCTACAATTTTAGTTGTATACCTATGGCGAAATAATAAGATGAAGTACAATGTCATTTATGATTGATACAGTTATATTCGATGTTGTTTTCTACACTATGCACTTATAATAATATCAAATCTATTTGTTTTAAAGCGTACCAAGCACGTTTGGCTATTATTTGGTAAAACTCTATCCCCCAACTTGCGTTGCATTTTGTGATGGGGCCTTAATCTTATAATAGCTCCATTTTTCGAAAAGCATTGCATTGTTTGTTATTTGTTTCAAGCTCTAGTATTCACATAGAGTAAACTCGTTCTATGATATACATCGCGGTCTCGTGATTTATCATATTTCAAAGTCAAGTTTTAATAACTATTTTAGCTCTCACACCAGTCCCTTGACTAACCTAGAGTTTTTTATTTTCCACCTAAACTCTGGATGCCCATATTTTTCCAACGGACAGCTAGTTGTTTTGGTTATACTGATATTTTCTTTTCAAAGGATCTAGGATTATGGGTGAAGCTGTACTATGGAAAGCTTTGTATCCGTGTATTTCTTTGGCTATGTTAGTTGATGTTTTCCGCTGGACATTGTTTTTTTATATTACATTTACGTTGCTATGCAATTTATTTATTCTCTAATAATTGTATTTCCACTATATTAATTTTTTGGCACTCTGATATTCTTGTACGGTTATTATATTATTGTAATAGCAATGAAAAATTCTCTTGTTCTATGTTCCGATGCGTCACGTTCTCAAACAATCCATATTCTTGTTCGGTTTAGGCCGGGCAGGGGTTTCGGTTCGTCACGTTTTAACATCAATTACTTTTCTCTTCTAACAAGATATATCTATATGTTTCTAAATTACACTCTATGTTTGGCGTTCTAAATATATATGTATTTCTTGAATTCTCTTTCATCTTTCTTCTTCAAAGCAATATTTTTTTATTTAATACATAAACTATATATATATATACACTTAAGGAGAAGATTATCGGAAGGCTGTACTATAAGTAGACCTACTCGTGTTATCAAGAGCACAAACCATGTATTATCTTTCGTAAAAGTCCTATTATGTTGCTCAAGCACAAGTCCTCTTTAGTTGTTGAGGAAAAATCCTATTCTACTGCTTAGGTCTAATACCTATTCTTCCGGGTTAAGTGAGGTTTGTTGATTAGCCGAAATTCCAGAAGGATTTTGGGACTGGACGTAGGATGGTGTCACGAACAAGTATAAAAAACTATGGTGTTATTTACTTTTGCTTTAATGCTTATTTATTATTTACTGTATCTATCGCACCCAGTTTATTACAAGTATTTCCATATTACTTGATCATATTCATCTTTTCATTTGCTATCAAAGCAAGATAACGTATGTTTCATTACTAAAGATAATGACGTTAGTGATTTTATTTTTGATATATGATATAAACAAATCCAGAACTTTTAGAGCCTAGTAATAATTTCAAAAGAAAAAATTAAATAAGCTCATGAATTCCAGAAAAAGGTGGAATTCGAAAGGGATAGGCTTAAAGATAAGAAAGAAATAATGGAAGAAGAACTTCAAAAATTTCAAGAATCTTTTTCTAATGTAAATTCTCGACTAACATTATTAAATCAAGAAATTGAAACTCGAAAAGAAAAGAATAATGCACTTGCTTTTGAAAATTTAGAGTTAAAAAATAAGATAAATATAATAGAGTTAGATAACTAGTCTGAAGAGTAAATTAGATGATATCACCAAAAATATCTCAAATTTCAATAAAGGAAGAGAAAACTTATCTAGCATTATAGAAAATCCTCAATCTGCTTCTAATAAAAAGGGACTAGGGTATAAAAGGAATTTTGTAGCATCATCTAAAAATTATTCTAGTAATAAGAATTTTAATGATAATATGTCATCAAAATTTTCAAAAAGAAAAACAGTCTCTAAAACTATTAACATATGGGTTTCTAAAACAAATAATATTTTAATTACGAATAAATATTTAAATCATTTTTAGGGACTGTTCATAGAAATAAAAATTATATTTATAAAAGTGACGTTGAACCATCTTGAGTTTGGTTTCCTAAGACCTAACTCTTAGGAAGCTATTAAAAAGTGGGTACTAATGTTATTACTTATTTTTTGCGGTACCCATTGAAGAAAGGAGGCAAATGGATACTCAATAGTGTTTGTTTGAAACATATGACAAGGGAAAAAGAATTGCTAACAAGTTTTATCTGCTCAAAAGGAGATACTGTCACTTTTGGAGACAATTCCAACGGATCTGTCATCGACAAAAGCAATGTGAGAAATTACGGTACATCTAATTTACCTTTTATTACTGATGTTTTATTAGTTAAAAGGTTAAATCAAAACTCACTCAGTATTAGTCAATTGTGTGACAATGGGTCCAAAATTTCATTTTTAGAAAATAAATACAGTATTTTGACTAAAAATCAAAATCTTATTTTTGAAGGTAATATATATATATATATACATATATGTGAAATTTGATCGAAACTCCAATATGTGTTTAGTTGTGAAAGAGATTATCCTTGGTTATTGTATAAAAGACCTTGTCATATAAATATAATATCGAAAAATCGATAATAATAGAAACCTTTAAAGTGAGATCATTTGGTTAAGCTCTGAAATACATCGTTAATGGCGACTTGGTCTTCCCCATTCATCGCTTCCTTCTCCTTTTTCCCTTTCTCTCTATTCTGGTCGACCTCACTTCCACCATCTCTTCTCCACGTACTCTAGCTCTCCAAGCTTTCGTCATCGTGATGTATTTAGGGCTCGATCCCCTTCTAGAATCAACTCATTTCGCCTCTTTAATCACGTTGTGTCATGATATTGCTCGTCAACTCCTAGCGCCTTTTAGTTCATCCAATATTAGATCTGCAGTATCACGTGGTTTGACCCTTTACATCTCACCTAACTAGTTTTTTGTCTCACTTTTGCAACCCCCATTTCGACCAATCTTTGCAGGACATTGGACCTTGCTCCTGATCACCAAAAGGCCCATCACATTATTTGTTGTTGATATGGATTAAAGTTAGCTTCGATGAATTAGTGAGTAGTTTCTTGCTATGTTCTAGTATTCAATTTTTAGGTTGTATGATGATTTGATTGGGTTGTTGTCGGAGTTTGTACTGGATTATGGTCTATTTAGTTTGGTAGTGTGGCTGACGACTTGTGATTGTGGCTAATCTTTGGTGCGATTGTGTCAGTTGATGCTTGTTTCGTTTAGTGTATGTGTGAGTGCGTGTTCTATTATTTTTGGTTGATGGAAGGGTGGTTATCATTTGCCAAGTGAGTTTAGGTTGTGATGTTGGAAGATCCCTGCATTTTTCCATGACAGACTTTGGTTGTGATCGATGTTGGGTCAGGCCAATGCAAAGCTTGTTGACAATTGATGGGTGTAGCTGAGTGGGTGATTTTAATAGGTGAGACTTTGGTTTTTTGTAGAGTCCTTCTTTGATGTGATGTTCCAAAGGGCACACTGCTATCATACCTTCTTGGTATGTGTAGCAAGACTAGGATGTGATTTTGCATTGTAAGTTGGTTTAGGCTAATTTATCTAGGGCTGCTTTCATTGATTTGAAATTGTGATACATTCAGACTTGTGCCAGCTATTATGCTATGATATTTATATGTTTTGTTAGTTGTGACTGCCTCCTTGTATGTAGTTTGGTTTGCAAGTCACTCCTTGCATGAAGTATGAAATGTGATGTACTCTAAATACATTGTCCATCTCCAGCACTGTAAACTAGTTTAGTTTTAGTGGACGGTCCACTATAAAACCGATATAGTGATCAAAACGGTATAAAAACCACTGCGGTGACGGTCCACCTTAAAACCTAATGTTTTATATTGGCTATCTGCCAATCTCCTATACTTATTTGTAATTATTGTTTATTATAGTGTTACGAATCACTATAAAAATCTGTCGTCTTTGCCCAAAAAAATCTCAAAAATTGAATTTGTAAAAGGTACTACAAGAAATATATTCATTGACAACGTTGCAAAAACGCTGTTATATAATTTTACAGCATTTCAAAGAACGCTGTCTAACGACACGCTGTTATAGGTCATGGGGACTACCACAATTCTTTGAAAACGCTTTAGAAAAAGGAGATACTACAGTGTTTTAGTTGGTGTTGTTGTTATGTCTTGTACAACATTTTAATTGGCGTTGTCATTATGTTTATACAGCATTTTGTGTTGTTGGGTTTGCATAGATAACATAAATTATTCCTCCTTCATCACATATATAACAGTGTTTTATATGGGTTAGAAACGTTGTTATCGGCTTTATACAACAACGTTGGTATGAATATACAACAGCGTTTTAAAACGGATATAACTGTAGCCAGCGTCCATATATTATAGCGTTTTCAACATATATAACAACGTTTTATTATGTCAAGAAATGTTATGTCCGTCCATATAGCACAGTTTTTTCCATCATATATTACAGCGTTTATTTCTGGTTAGAAAAGTTGTTACTCTTTACATATCACAGTGTTTTCAAAATATATCACAGTGTTTCTATAGAGTTGTTCAGCTGCATCTATCAGCATTTATCATTTTACACAATGCAATTCAAAATCTTCACGAAATTCAAACAACACAAAAGAATTAGAATTATAAAACAATATCACATAAGTTATAATAATTCCACATGCCGAATACACAATAGTTGGACATAACATTTTGTAATCGATGTTCCCATCTAACTTATTTTTACAAAAGATGCTTACTAACAAAAAAGAAAAATACAAACCATTCAAAGACCAAGCTTGTGTGTTCCAAA
The DNA here is from genome assembly GCA_030737875.1 of Allium sativum. Classification (NCBI taxonomy): domain Eukaryota; kingdom Viridiplantae; phylum Streptophyta; class Magnoliopsida; order Asparagales; family Amaryllidaceae; genus Allium; species Allium sativum. The sequence goes on along the minus strand of CM060924.1, from coordinate 169,346,143 downwards.
GTTGAATTTTCGTCATGCATCAAACATCACCACCTGATTGCAAGAAAGAAAAATTGTATAAGATCAAAATGTTTGAGCACATCTAGGTCACCGTATCTTCTATTTTTTCCAGTTTTATCTACCTAAACGAAATTTAAATATTAATTCAGTTTTAAGAGGTGAAAAGGGAAATCATGCTTGAAATAAAATTCTACCAAAACAATCATAATAAGGAGTATTTCCATCATTCATACTGATGATAAGTAAAGAGAAGTGTAAGTCATTCTTACTTCAAAATGATTCTGAGGTGACATTTGCAGAAGGCTAAGCTATAATAGAACCAATTGCATCTTCAATAAACTCAAACTCAGATGTAGGTGTCCATAAAGGTGCATTTGGAACTTTAACAATATCAACCCAAACTTTGACGGCACCTTCTCCCAAACGAACAAAATTGACCATCGCATTTGGGTTAGTAAAAGACACGCGTCCTTCAGCAACAACTTCTTTCTCTTTATGAACACTAATCAACTTGCATTTAATGTTTGACTTGAAACTAGTGGGCTGTCATGCAATATTTGAAAGAGTTTAAATATGTTTTCTACAAAACAAATGTGATTATAATAATAAAACGGTATCAAGGTATATGCATGTTTTTATAAATTAAATCATAGAGCTAATGAGTGCATAAATAATTAAGTATACAATGATGCAAGTAATTATTAATTGGTAGTGATCGTGATGCAATTATGTAAACAATTATGCAAATTAAGGGGAAATCTCAGAAAAAATTAAAAACCAGACGTCTGAATCAATAAACGAGAAGTCTGAAAACTGACAAGGTTAAAAAAAAGGAAAACTAAAGTCAAACGTCTGAAAAAATTAGCAGACATCTGAAAATATACACTGGTTTAAAAATCATTGAACACAGACGTCTGAAACTATTCCCAGACATCTGAAAACTTCCTCGGGTTGAAAAAACCATAAATCAAAGTCTGTTTTTCATTGATTCACTTGCTATGAATAGCTCATTCTGATAAGTTCTGGATGAGGAGATACATGTATATACACATATTGAGTCATCTTTTATGAACAGGGTCCAACTTTTTATGTTTTGGCATATAACCATGGTTCATTGATTCACCTTTTGAGCATACCACAACATAGAAACCATGTGTCAAGCCTGTACATGCAGCATTGTCAAGCCTGTACATGCAACGCAGTGTCTAGCTTTAATTTATTCTAGCTCTGGATTCATCTTTTGAGAATTTATAATGGATATAAATTGTTGGTTTAGGCCTCATTTGGGTATAAACTTCAGTTGCCTCCTAAAATTAACTTCAATGGCCAAAAATCAAAATTTTCCAATATGAACTGTCAAGTGTATCATTATATCAAAGAACGAAGGTGGAAAATGTCTTTCAGGTTCACATAAAATTATAATAATCTCATCATCAAGATGTTGTTGTTTTTCTCTAGGGCATAATTTGTGGAAGAACAAACATAAACGAATTATTGCTTTTCTTGGCTTCTTCGGTAACAGTCCTCTTGTTACAACTGGCAACAACTGTTGCATTAGGACATGATAGTCATGTGACTTCAAACCACTAATTTTACAATCCTCCAACGATATATAGCTCTTGAAATTCGAGCAATACCCATCAGGTCCCTTAAAATCATACAGTCTTTTACAAATTTTTGTTTCTTTCAGGTTTGGACAATGTATATGGAGCAGGCGGAAGATATGTTTTTGTTCCACGAGATTGTGCATAAAGGCCACGTCGAATTCCATGCTCTTCTAAATCTTTTCTACAATTAATTCCGTCTTTCGATTTGTTATCATGCAGCATCGTGCTTATTACGCTTTCACTAACATTTTTTTCTACATGCATTACGCATAAATTATGACGCATTGGCAGTTCCTACAAAAACCAACAATGTTAAATTTCATTACTAAAGAACTGTATTATTGATCAATGAAAATAAAAAAATAACCTCCCAATATGGTAAATCAAATAAGATTGGTCGCTTTTTCCACCTTGATAGCTCTATATTCACAAGATCACCATCTTCAACTCTATTTATTTTTTTTATTAGTAATTTTTTTTCTTCCTGCTCTCCTGCTTAAATTTTTCTTCTTACCCTTCCCATTCTTGTTATTATTATTATTTACATTTTTGATTTCTTTCCCAAAATTATTTGGACAGTTTTTCAATATAGTAGAGATATTTCTTCCAGTCAAAACTCTAGGTCTACGACCATTTTCTACAGTATTATCAAACCAGGTTTTTTTTACTTCTCAATGAATCTAAAGGGGGTAAAAATCTCCTATGACCCATATAACCGCTCTTCTGACTGTGTTTCAACCATCGATAGTGAGTATTGATACCGCATTATGGACAACCATTATTACCTTTCACACAACATCCAACAAGATTTAAATACGCAGGAAAGTCATTTATCGTCCATAGTAAAATCGCTCTCATGTTAAAAAGCGATCTACTAAAGGCATCATAAGTTTGAACTCCATTACACCACAAATGTTGCAAGCCTTAAATTAATGGCTCCAAATATATGTCAATATCATTTCCTGGTTGCTTTGGACCAGGAATCAACAATGTTAAGATGATATTTTCTTTTTTCATGCATAACATTAGCGAGAGGTTGTATGTCATAATCATCACAGGCCAACAACTATATTTGGAACTCATTGTCATAAAAGGATTAACACCATCGGTAGTAAGACCAAGTCTTATATTGTGTGGATCAGCTGCAAACGATTCCCATTTCTTATCTATTACATTCCATGTTATTGAATCCACAGGATGGCGCATTTTCCCATCATTGATTTTATTACTAGAATGCCATCTTAAATCTTCTGCCGTATTTTGAGATCTAAACATTCTTCTGAATCTAGGAATGATTGGAAAATATCTCAAAACTTAAACCAGAATGCCATGCATAATTCATTGGTACGTTCAATCTTCTTCCATCTTGACACACCACATTTAGGACAACATTCCAAATCTTTGTACTCTCTTCTAAAAAGGCAACAATCATTTTGACAAGCATGAATTTTTTCGAAACCTCTATCGAATATGTTGAGAAACTTTTTTACCTCATATAATGCTTTTGGAAGTACATTATCTTTTGGAAACAATAATTGTTGCACATTTAGAAGTTTATCGAAGCCGGTATCAGACAAACCAGTCACACATTTAAGATTATACAAGGCGAGGATGGCAGATAATTTTGTTTGATCGATACAATCAGGATACAATGGGGCTTTTTGTAATGACCCGCATTTCTGACCGTTGAATAATTAATTTATTTAATTATTTAAATATCGTTTTGGCGATATCGATAACTGGAATTAAATAATATTGAATATTTAATTGATAATTATAATATAATAATATATTATAATGTCGAAATAGTCAAAATAGCTGAATTCACAATATAGTGTGAATTGGATTATATATAAGGAATAATTCAGTTTGGAATTGAATTTGAATAACGAATATATTTTATAAACAGCAGTTTGAACGTGGAATTATAATATAATTATAATCGAGCTCGAAATGGCGCTGCAGTTCGTAAATTGGCGATTTGAACTTCAACTGAATGTACAGAGTTCGTTTTAAATCGGATTTCTGTGAAACAAGAAAACGGGTGGAGCTGGTGGAGTATATGTTTCTAGCAGAAGAGAAAAATCAAGGTTTCGTCGTATAAATTTTGAGATATGTCCAAATCAAATTTTAGAATAGTCGCTATAGAATCGTTTATCGACCGTAACGGTTTATTCGATATAACTAGAGATCGGGTTTGAATTTAGACAAGGTCCTTTTGGGAAATAGTGATAATTTAATTTTTAGAATTTTATAGTAATTTTTAATTAATTTAATGAGCAACTTTTTATTTGGAGTATTTGGCACCCTGTATCGACATTTCGGCGTTTCACAATATGAGTCCATCTACCGGTATTATTACATTTTTGGGACCAGAGCACGTCACTCATTTAAATGGTATCTTTATTTCTGTCCATAGCAGTCCCTACGTGAACAGGATATTTCATAGTACGGTACACTATGTTTTTAACTTGAAACAAACTAAACTGAATGGTTAACTGGTCAAACGAACTCGAAATTCTACGAAACAAGTTTCATACGAAACCTTAGGAAGAGGTCTAGTGAATCGTCAAGGCCTCATATTTTTAGGATTTTTTTCTGTAATTTTAAGGAATTAATGCTCGGTGTTTTTCATCGATACTTTCTAAAGGATTTTCGCAAATAGTGTCGGAATTCGACGAAACCTGTCCCATTAGGTCCGGAATATTTTTCTATGTCAGGAATAGCTTAGTTTGTCAAAAAAAGAGATCGTATGAGATTATTTTTCTATGAGACTTCACGTATAAGTTTAACTATATTAAAATATTATAAAATTGGTCCTTAACCTTCTCTATAAAAGCTGATGAAAACCTAGGTCATTTATTTCCATTCTCTACAAATGAACGAGCCGCCACAAAAATAAAAATCGCAGAAATTAAAATCAAAAGAAAAACAAAGAAAATTCTATAATTCTTGGAATCGAATGTTGGAGCTGAGATTTGAGTTGCTCTTCATCTCAGCATGGCCTTTTTGGGTGCGATGTGTTTTAGGGACTTGGGTGTTTTTGTGAACGACGCCATCTCATCGATTCCTGGCCGGTGGAGTTGATTTAGGTGGGGAGTTGTGAACGTCGAAGGAGATAAGGAATGGTAGAGGAGTGTTGGTCTTGTTCACGGTGGACGGGGTGACAGTCTGGAAGGGTGTAACAACCCGTATTTTTGAATAACATGTTATAACATAAATGGAGGCAGAATTAAACTGTAAAATCTGAATCAAGGGAAACGGGCTATGCCATTGCGTTCGCCTTGGAAAAATACGCGAAATAGAGTCCGAGTTTTCGAAAATCGGAGTCCGTATGACCAAGATATGGCCTCGCGAAGTTTCACGAAAAATTCACAAATTAAAGTATACTTAATTAAGTGAAATGGGTTGCGCAGAGAAATATATATATATATATATTGATATATATATATATATAATTGAAAATTAAATAAATAAATATGCAAAAATGTTCAAAACAGCGAATTGGGAGAGGGGAATAACCGAACCGGCCGATTTTTGAGGTCGACCCAAGCCCGCTGGGTCGACTAGGGGTTAATCCAGGATGTTTGACTGTCAACCTATGGACCGATTCGCTCAAATGCAGATTTTGCATTTGAATGGTTCTCATGGTTCAGCTTTAATCTAAAGGCCCTAGATGGTTCCTACACTTGACTTCTTCCCCAAGACATGCTTTGATGGCTTGGATTGAATCTAGGGTTAATCCTATGGCTAATACTATTCTAATCCTCTATAAAAAGGACCTAACACCTAGCCTAAATCATATTATTCATTCCTACAACTAAACTATGTCAAATTTGTTCCCCTCATGGCCTCCACTCTCATGCTAAAATTCCTAAGCCTATTTCTATGAGAGATTGTGAGTTCATACAAGTGCTTTCAAACTTGTATGAGTGTTCTTAGTTTGCATTCAAGTCAAGTTGCAACATTTCTATTTCAAAGCAAGGATTTTTATTGATTTGGCTCAAGGGTTTTCATTTGGAGCTTGCATATTTGGGTTTTTGGTGCTTGCATAAGGGCTTCGTCTCAATCTTAATAATAAATAATTATTTGTGTCTTCATAGCATTGTAAGCCCTTTTCTACTTTCTTTTTATTTAACTCTAAAGTTAAATGAATGATGCAAGTTTGGTTGATCATTATATTCAAGTTTGGTTGATCATTATATGCAAGTTTGGTTGATCATTATATGCAAGTTTGGTTGATCATTATGCAAGTTATGTATGACACATGTTGCCATGTTATGCAAGTTTGGGTTGATCATGTCATCATGTTATGCAAGTTTGGGTTGATCATGTTATCATGTTATGCAAGTTTGGGTTGATAATGTTATGCAAGTTTGGGTTGATCATGTTATCATGTTATGCGAGTTAAACTTGAGTTTAAGACCTTAAAGCATCAAGCTTTATGTTAAAGGTTGCATTTTGGCAACATGAAAGTTATCATATCCCTTATGATAACTTGCATGTGAGGCCAAATGCGAACTTCGAGCAACTTCTACATGTTATTTATCACCATGTATCACTCATATGCTAAGTTTGGTTTTATGCATGCTTTTGAAGCCTAATAATGCAATATGCAAGTATATGAACATATGTACATCTCATATGCCACCATGTTAAACTTGTGGCTTCAACACCTTTTTGTCATGATTATGCCAAGTTCCCTATTTTATCCTTTATGCGTTGTTGCGATTATGTAAACGATGGTATTACGTTGGGGTTGGGTAACATAATGACATGAACATGGTTTTTATAACATAACGTGATATGTTAACTTGTAATTATGTTTTGGAAACATAATGGACATGACACTTAGAAAATATGAGTGTGGCCAACTCGAGGTTGGGTTGAGTTTGTAGCATAAATCTACCCGGACCCGCCCGGCTTAACTAGTGGCTACATACAATAGGACCCAATGTGAGAAGTTGGTCATGTTGTGCACGAACCCGAGGTTAGACCAGGTTGTGGTGTAAAGCTACCCGGACCCGCCCGGCTTAACTAGTAACCACAACAAGGTCTAATGTGAGAGGTTAAAGCACATTAAGTTAATGAATGCCTCCTGATTAGGGTTAAGTCATGGTCCACTTAATACTTAACTAATTTGGGCTTGATGGATTAATCGAGGTTAAGTCAGGAGCCTTGGGTACTCTTAACCAATTTAATCCACGTGTAGATCGGGTTAACCACATTTAACCCGTTAAGAAACCCTAGTTGCGTGGTCCTTTTCAGCAGTAACCTCCTTGGTAGTATCATAAGACCCTAGGACTAGGCTAGGGTGGGGCACGATTACTGGGCTGATTGTAAGAGACCAAAAGAAACGGCTGAATGATGCCCCGGTTGTTCAGGCGGACCATGGTCGTGCACATTAAGTCCGAAGTTGAACACGGGCACCGGTAGGTTTGGACTGTGCATCATGGTATGGTGTCAGAGGGTTACACCATAGGGCCTGATACACCTTAGGGTGGACCCTGCACAGTCAACTACATTACATGATTAGGCCGCATGACACCGACACTTGACGAGTTAGGCTTATAGGGAGCCGATCGACTAGACCGTGTAGTTGGACCTTAATTTAGGTCACCTCATGATGATGGGCCAAGCTTGGGCCAAGGGATCAATTCTTGTTTTTACTTGACATGTTAGAATGCTAGTACACCCGTGGTGCAAAACTTAACCTTAATTATGTGATGACACCTTTATCTATCTTGTTAGTTAATCATCATGCCAGTATGTTGTTATCCTTATGTTCATCTCAGCTTCTCATGCCAGTTAACTTTACTAGTTCATAGACAGATAGTAGTAGGGCTTACCAGTCTTTTTGACTGACCTGTTTTCTTTTGCCTCTTTTCTTCCGTTCCCCCCCCCCCCTCAGGTTCTCAGGGTGGGAACATTGGAGCTTAGCTTGGATCTTTACAGCTTGCTTACTGGATTTGCTCATGTACGGTTTTGGACATTGAGCTAGCTATGGTTTATCACTTCATTTTGGGGATAGTACTTTATGTATTTCAGTTTTTCAGTTTATGCTTTTATCTAGACTTTGTTGTTGGAAAATAATGACCAAGTACTTTGTTGTAACATGACTATGGTTTTGAAATGCTAAGTTTTATCCGCTGCTTTACTACTCTGTTTTACTTATATGTTCTGTCTTGTGATATCTGCATGCATGTTTACCTTGTTTAACGCCCCTCCAAAGCTAATGTCCTTGCAAGAGTGGCATTGGTGGAGGTGGGGTGTTACATTTGGTATCAGAGCATAAGGTTTACGAGATTGGACAAAAGGTTTTTTTTTTAAAAAAACTTACATTTTGAAGAACTATTTTCAAAACCAATTAAGTATTTTCCAAGAAAAGTCTAGTTGTTTTAAAAAGGCTATTCCCCAAAAGCCATAGCACTATCCTTCGTCCTTTCGTTCTGAATCTATCTATCTTTTTCTTCGTTTTAGTATGGCCAATCGCTTTAACATCCCGGAAGACGTACAAGTACCCGTCTGGTTCCGGAGATTTATGGAGGCAAGGGCGAATGAAGCTGGCCCCGCAAACATTCCTCCTCCTTCCCCCGTCGCTAACATCTCTCCTCCTCCTGTAGCTGAGGTTCCTCCTCCCCCTCAGCATATATAAGCGGATTTCGTGGAGCTTTGCAAAGACTTTAAGGAGATAGGTTGCAAGAATTTTGACGGAACGGAGACTTCTGTGGAGGCAAGAAACTGGTTAAAGGAAACTGAAGACCTCTTTGATATCTTGGATGTGGAAGATCGTAGGAAAGTTCTGTTGGCGGTATGGCTACTGAAAGGGGAAGCCGCTTATTGGTGGGTAGTCACCACCACTACTAGACCCATTGAGACTTGGGATGACTTTAGGAGAAGGTTTGGACTAAAGTTCCTATCATCGACAGAAGAGAATCTTCAGATGGAGAAGTTCCTGTCTCTAAAGCAAGGGGACATGACAGTTAAGGAATACGTGGATATGTTTAATCAACTTGCTCAGTTCAGTCTAGAATTGGTAAACACAGCTCGGAAGAAGGCCCTACACTTTGCTCTAGGATTGAATGAGCCATTGCGCGGTTTGGCCATGTCTCATGTACCCCTGGGGGCAACTTTCGAGAGTTTGGTGAATATGGCCCTGCTTCAAGAGGGAGATAAGAGTGGAAAGAAGGAGGTCAAGGAAAATGAGTCTCAAGGCGAGAAGGTAGATTCCGGAAAAGGAGGCAAGAACAACAATAGCAAGAACAACAAGTCAAGAGAAAGGAGGAAGTGCAACTTCTGTGGGATTACTGGGCACATAGCCAAAGACTGTAGGAAGAAGAAGAGGAAGTTGGGCGAATGCTTTCACTGTGGAGAGCCTGGACATCTTAGCAAGGATTGCCCCAAGAAGCAAGGACAAGGGCAAGGACAAACTCGGCAAGTAAGACCCTCTGGAGGGAAATTGCAGGCTCTCCTCGCTCTTCCAACTTTTGATCGAGGTAGAGTTTTTATAGAAATTCATGTTTACATTTCTGATTTTCCTGTTCGCACCTTATTTGATTCTGGCGCATCGCATAGTTTTATCTCTTCTGGTATTGTTGAAAGTTTGCACCTAAGTACTAGCTTAGTTGAGGATCCCGTTTGTGTTTCAAATCCAATTAGGGGTTCCGCCCATCTACCTGTGGTTTGTATGGATTTGAAAATCTCTATCTTGAGCATAGAATTCATGTGTAATGTTTAGGTTCTCGGGTTTATGGTATACGGGTTGATTTTGGAGGTGGATTGGTTGTCCTGTTATGGAGCCATTCTTGACTGTGAGCATAGGGTAGTGAGGCTCATGACTCGCCTCAGTAATCCCCTAAAAATTTCTTGTAACCCTAGAGGTCCCGTCATGTTATGTTATCTTGAATCTCTCGACTCGTCCATCGATGATCTGCAATCTGTAAGGATGGTCCGAGACTATCCCGATGTCTTTGAAGAAGTTAAGGGATTACCCCCTAAACGACAGATAGATTTCCGCATTTATCTAGTCGATAATGCCAAGCTAGTATCATTGCCCGTTAGGCACATGGCCCCTCGAGAAAGAAGGGAGCTCGGTAAGCAAATCAAGGAATTGCTTGAGAAGAATTTTATTAGGCGAAGCATTTCTGAATGGGGTGCTCCGGTGGTATTCGCCACTAAGGCGGATGGTTCGCTTCGTCTATGTGTTGATTATCGAGAGTTGAACAAACTGACAAAGAAGAATAGGCACCCGTTACCGAGAATTGATGATCTCTTTGACCAGTTGGTAGGTGCTTCTGTTTTCTCTCAGCTCGATCTAGCCACCGGATTCCATCAGCTTAGAGTGGCTGAGGATAGTATTGATAAGACTGCGTTTAGGACTCCATATGGATTCTTTGAATGGCTTGTCATGCCATTCGGTTTGACTAATGCACCCGCCTACTTCGTAGATTTGATGAGTAGGGTGTTCAGGGAGTTCCTTAACAAGTTTGTCGTTGTCTTCATGGATGATATTCTGATCTTCTCAAAGGACGAGGAAGAACATGCCAGACATCTCAAGGAAGTGATGTATACGCTTAGAGCGCATCGGTTGAAAGCCAAGTTCTCCAAATGTCATTTCTGGAGAAGGGAAGTTTGGTTTCTTGGACATATAGTTTCTAAGCAAGGCATAGTGGTGGATCCCACGAAAGTGGTTGTGGTTCAAGACTGGAAGACTCCGAGGAATGCAACCGAAGTAAGGAGCTTTCTCGGTTTGGTGGGCTACTATATGAAGTTCATCAGGGACTTCGCTAAGATTTCGGCCCCTCTTACTAAGTTGACGAAGAAGAACTTAGTCTTTGCATGGGACTTGGAGTGTGAGCTTGCTTTTCAAAGGCTCAAGAGAGCCCTTACCTCAGCTCTAGTTTGGCAACGTGGATTGGCACTGTTTTCAAGAGATAGTTTTCTGCGTGGGATACCGTATAATATGTAAACGAGATCCAAGATTCACTAACGAATCTTGGAAAGCTTGCACGAAACCATGAGCACGCAGTTATGTTTAAGCCAAGTATTTTAGGCAAAGAATAAGTGGAAGTGGAACGAGAGGCAACGGTGAAATGAGTTCTAACTCATACTTTGGGAACAAGAATTAAGAACTACGGAATTGCGAAGTTAAAAGATGGTCAGGGCACGATGGGATTAAGCACAAGAAAATGCGGCTTAGAAGATCGAAGACTAGATACACGCATTTAATCTCTTTCTAAGAGTATATCCTTGATCCCTATTGTTCCGTAGAGCTTACTCGCATGCTATCTTTTAAGTATATCCTCTCGGCCCTATCCTCAATCTTAGATCTGTTGCAAACCCCCTAAGGAATATGACAAGCCTATTTGTGATATATGGTTGGGGTGAAGAAGTTCGTCACCAAACTATTGGGCTTTATGGGATATGGGTAATAATTGATAGACTTACGAAGAGAACCCATTTTTCCGGTGAAAAGCAAGAGGACCGTATCATGGATAGCATCTGTTTATCTTCGAGAGATAGTATGGTTGCATGGAGTTTCTTCTAGAATAGTTAGCGATCGTGACCCAATTTTCACTAGCCAGTTCTGGAACAGTTTGCAAGAAGCGATGGGTACACGATTGAATCTGAGTACAGCCTATCACCCCAGACGGATGGCCAAACCAAAAGGGTGAATAGAGTGCTAGAAGATCTCTTGAGGCTTTGTGTTCTCGACTTCGGTGGTACTTGGGAAGACCACCTTCCTCTTGTAGAGTTTGCTTATAATAATAGCTATCAAGCCAGCATAGGGATGGCACCATTTGAAGCTTTGTATGGGAGGCCGTGTAGGTCACCATCTTGTTGGTGGGAGACAACAGATAGACTTATACTTGGGCCCGATATGATACGGGACACATCCGAGAAAGTTGAATTAGTGAGAAGAAGGATGAAAGCGGCCCAAGACAGACAGAAATCCTATGCTGACAGACGAAGGGCAGATTTGGAATTCGAAGTGGGAGACATGGTTTTCATAAAGGTTTCTCCTTTACGTAATGTGTTTCGTTTTGGAGCAGTGGGGGAAGCTGGCACCAAGGTTCGTAGGACCTTTCCCTATCACAGAGAGAATTGGAAAGATGGACTATAAGGTGGAATTGCCCGAAAAGCTAGTCGGAGTGCATAATGTCTTTCATGTCTCGCATCTCCGAAAGTGCCTTCATGAGTCCACCGAGGTGGTTGAACCAAGCATTCTTGAAGACATTGAGGTAGAGAAAGAAGCAACCTTGAGAAAAGCTCCGATTCGTATCTTGGGAACAGAGATCAAGAAACTGAGGAATCGAGAAGTCAAATTGGTGAAAGTTCAGTGTGGTGAAGCCGACGAAGATGCAACTTGGGAAACCGAGGAGAAGATGCGTGGGCTTTATCCATTTCTTTTTGAGGATACATTCTCGACCTCTTTCCTAATTAGCATATCTTTCTGTTTATCCGCGTTTATCCTGTTTATCTTGTTTCGTAGATCTTGTCATGAGAACCTTAGGTAGAAACCCTTGGTTGAAACATGTATTTGAAACATGTTATGCTTGATGGTTGCATGTGGTTGCAAGTGTTTGCACGTGGATACTCGTGGATGCATGATACACATTAGGCACTAAGATCGGCTCACACACTTTCATGTTGCATATGCATGAGTACTTATACATATTCATGGATGAAACTTGTTGAGCTATCATGTGGATGTTGCATATGGATGAATGTTATGTGCACTCATGTAGAGACTATGAGTTATGTTAGGAATTTGCATACACATGGACTCATTTCACTAACATGCTTTGCATTAAGGAGGTTTACTGAATCAGTAACCGCCTGATTTTTGCATTAGATAAGTACATATACACACACCTTTGCATATGATCATACAACATTTAGAATCCTTTAAGGATAATGACTGCACGTGGATGATGTTTTGAGTAGATGGGTGATGGATGGTAGGATACGTTCTTCCTAACTTGGAGATTTCGGGGACGAAATCCTTTAAGGAGGGGAGAATGTAACAACCCGTATTTTTGAATAACATGTTATAACATAAATGGAGGCAGAATTAAACTGTAAAATCTGAATCAAGGGAAACGGGCTGTGCCATTGCGTTCGTCTCGGAAAAATACGCGAAATAGAGTCCGAGTTTTCGAAAATCGGAGTCCGTATGACCAAGATATGGCCTCGCGAAGTTTCACGAAAAATTCACAAATTAAAGTATACTTAATTAAGTGAAATGGGTTGCGCAGAGAAATATATATATATATATATTGATATATATATATATAATTGAAAATTAAATAAATAAATATGCAAAAATGTTCAAAACAGCGAATTGGGAGAGGGGAATAACCGAACCGGCCGATTTTTGAGGTCGACCCAAGCCCGCTGGGTCGACTAGGGGTTAATCCAGGGTGTTTGGCTGTCAACCCGTGAGCCGATTCGCTCAAATGCAGATTTTGCATTTGAATGGTTCTCATGGTCCAGCTTTAATCTAAAGGCCCTAGATGGTTCCTACACTTGACTTCTTCCCCAAGACATGCTTTGATGGCTTGGATTGAATCTAGGGTTAATCCTATGGCTAATACTATCCTAATCCTCTATAAAAAAGGACCTAACACCTAGCCTAAATCATCATTATTCATTCCTACAACTAAACTATGTCAAATTTGTTCCCCTCATGGCCTCCACTCTCATGCTAAAATTCCTAAGCCTATTTCAATGAGAGATTGTGAGTTCATACAAGTGCTTTCAAACTTGTATGAGTGTTCTTAGTTTGCATTCAAGTCAAGTTGCAACATTTCTATTTCAAAGCAAGGATTTTTATTGATTTGGCTCAAGGGTTTTCATTTGGAGCTTGCATATTTGGGTTTTTGGTGCTTGCATAAGGGCTTCGTCTCAATCTTTATAATAAATAATTATTTGTGTCTTAATAGCATTGTAAGCCCTTTTCTACTTTCTTTTTATTGAACTCTAAAGTTAAATGAATGATGCAAGTTTGGTTGATCATTATATGCAAGTTTGGTTGATCATTATATGCAAGTTTGGTTGATCATTATGCAAGTTATGTATGACACATGTTGCCATGTTATGCAAGTTTGGGTTGATCATGTCATCATGTTATGCAAGTTTGGGTTGATCATGTTATCATGTTATGCAAGTTTGGGTTGATCATGTTATCATGTTATGCAAGTTTGGGTGGATCATGTTATCATGTTATGCGAGTTAAACTTGAGTTTAAGACCTTAAAGCTTCAAGCTTTATGTTAAAGGTTGCATTTTGGCAACATGAAAGTTATCATATCCCTTATGATAACTTGCATATGAGGCCAAATGCGAACTTCTAGCAACTTCTACATGTTATTTATCACCATGTATCACTCATATGCTAAGTTTGGTTTTATGCATGCTTTTGAAGCCTAATAATGCAATATGCAAGTATATGAACATATGTACATCTCATATGCCACCATGTTAAACTTGTGACTTCAACACCTTTTTGTCATGATTATGCCAAGTTCCCTATTTTATCCTTTATGCGTTGTTGCGATTATGTAAACGATGGGATTACGTTGGGGTTGGGTAACATAATGACATGAACATGGTTTTTATAACATAACGTGATATGTTAACTTGTAATTATGTTTTGGAAACATAATGGACATGACACTTAGAAAATATGAGTGTGGCCAACTCGAGGTTGGGTTGAGTTTGTAGCATAAATCTACCCGGACCCGCCCGGCTTAACTTGTGGCTACAAACAATAGGACCCAATGTGAGAAGTTGGTCATGTTGTACACGAACCCGAGGTTAGACCAGGTTGTGGTGTAAAGCTACCCGGACCCGCCCGGCTTAACTAGTAACCACAACAAGGTCTAATGTGAGAGGTTAAAGCACATTAAGTTAGTGAATGCCTCCTGATTAGGGTTAAGTCATGGTCTACTTAATACTTAACTAATTTGGTCTTGATGGATTAATCGAGGTTAAGTCAGGAACCTTGGGTACTCTTAACCAATTTAATCCACGTGTGGATCGGGTTAACCACATTTAACCCGTTAAGAAACCCTAGTTGCATGGTCCTTTTCAGCAGTAACCTCCTTGGTAGTATCATAAGACCCTAGGACTAGGCTAGGGTGGGGCACGATTACTGGGCTGATTGTAAGAGACCAAAAGAAACGGCTGAATGATGCCTCGGTTGTTCAGGCGGACCATGGTCGTGCACATTAAGTCCGGAGTTGAACACGGGCACCGGTAGGTTTGGACTGTGCATCATGGTATGGTGTCAGAGGGTTACACCATAGGGCCTGATACACCCTAGGGTGGACCCTGCACAGTCAACTACATTACATGATTAGGCCGCATGACACTCACACTTGACGAGTTAGGCTTATAGGGAGCCGATCGACTAGACCGTGTAGTTGGACCTTAATTTAGGTCACCTCATGATGATGGGCCAAGCTTGGGCCAAGGGATCAATTCTTGTTTTTACTTGACATGTTAGAATGCTAGTACACCCGTGGTGCAAAACTTAACCTTAATTATGCGATGACACCTTTATCTATCTTGTTAGTTAATCATCATGCCAGTATGTTGTTATCCTTATGTTCATCTCAGCTTCTCATGCCAGTTAACTTTACTAGTTCATAGACAGATAGTAGTAGGGCTTACCAGTCTTTTTGACTGACCTGTTTTCTTTCGCCTCTTTTCTTCCGTTTCCCCCACCCCCTCAGGTTCTCAGGGTGGGAACATTGGAGCTTAGCTTGGATCTTTACAGCTTGCTTACTGGATTTGCTCATGTACGGTTTTGGACATTGAGCTAGCTATGGTTTATCACTTCATTTTGGGGATAATACTTTATGTATTTCAGTTTTTCAGTTTATGCTTTTATCTAGACTTTGTTGTTGGAAAATAATGGCCAAGTACTTTGTTGTAACATGACTATGGTTTTGAAATGCTAAGTTTTATCCGCTGCTTTACTACTCTGTTTTACTTATATGTTCTGTCTTGTGATATCTGCATGCATGTTTACCTTGTTTAACGCCCCTCCAAAGCTAATGTCCTTGCAAGAGTGGCATTGGCGGAGGTGGGGTGTTACAAAGGGTATGAAGCCCAGACGTGAATTAGAAGAATTCGAACTGGGGAAAAGGGGGTAGTTGGGTCGATGTAGAGTGTACAGGAGGTATGTATGCTGACGTAAATAAATGTAAGGAAGATAGTGATGATAGTTGACGGGGCTTTTTCGAGGGAGGTGATGTTACGAAGTCGAGATCGGACTTTCATAGGGGGGGATTCGATTGCCTCACGGTGGTGACGAAATGGTATTGATTTAGAAGAGATTTCGATAGGAGACAGTATGGTATTTTTAGTTAATGCATGGCGGGCGATGGAGTTGGAGTTTTGAGCACGAGTAGGGATGAACATTGCTGAAGCTTTGTGTTTATTCCAAATGTTAAAAGAGGGAGGGGATACTGTTGCATACAGGTGAATATAAAATGTGTGGGTTGAAGTGGTAGGCCCAGTGTGTGTAGAACAAAGAAATGGTATAGTTCATGCAGATGAAAATATTGCTGGGTCGACGTTTAAAATGATAGGATTTGGTAACTGACGCAGCAATGGGATTATGGGAAAACAACACGGTGAAGTTGAGAGTATTTTTCCGCCGGTTATACAAGGGGTGAGGCAGATTTATTTAAATTAAGTTTAATTGTTAATATAATACGTATGAAATTATTAACACATTTTCTCGTACCTACGAACTCAGTTCCATGAGCAGTTTGATCCGTTGAAATCGTAGGGACGAGGGCAACACCATGGAACTGACTGAGAGTGGATTCGAGCTCGTTTGAATTTATGGCGAAATAAATTGTTTGATTCAAATCAAATAAATAGTTTATCGTTCTTTAACGATGAACTGCAAATGTGAGTAAATCTCACCAACTCTGAACAGTTATATTTTTATAATGTATTCTTAGAACTGTTAATCATCTGTTGATTGCTGTGTGTTGGTTGATTGATTGAACTGCTAGTCAGTTAGTTGAAATTATATATATACATATATAAACCGTTAAATATATATATATATATATTGATTTTGTTTATTAGAATAATTCGTACTGAACTGTAATGGTTGTTGATTATACTGTGTAACATCTGTGATGCAGGGAAACAGGTTGGAGGGGTCCAACTGGACTCCTCAATATTTATATTACTGTTTTGTTCATATATTGCAATATATGATATGATATATAATCTATTGTCGATCATATGTGTTTGGACGATATTTATCATCGTGATTTGATATGATTGAATACCGTAACATACGGGATGTTGATAAGGAGATTTTCAAAGTGATATTGAAAATATAATGTTTATAAATTGGAATATTTATAAATAAGAGATATTTATAAATGGAATATTTATAAATAAGGAATATTTATAAATTTGGAATATTTATAAATAGGAGATATTCAAAAAGGAAATAATTTCAAACCATTTTCTTTTTGAATGGAAAGGCCTGTGTGGCGGGTTTGGGGATTTTCCCGATACTCCCGATACAAAGGAGGTTATGGCGAATTTTCCCGGAAATTTAAGGAGTTAGAATATTTTTATAGAATAAATTTGGAAAGGGAATATTTGCAAACCATTTGCAAATAGAATAAAATAGAAAAAGAAATATTAGTAATCCATTGACAAATAGAATTTGAAAAGGGAATATTTAGAAAATAAATAGAGTTAATAAAAAGAAAACCGTTATAAAAAGGAAAATGTTATTAAAAGAACATTTATAAAGTGAAGAACCGTTACTAAAAAGTAAATCTTTATAAATGAATAAACGTGTTAAAAAGGGGATCTTTTTAAAATGGATAAACGTTATAAAAAGGAGTAATCGAATATGGTATTCGAAGTTAGTTAATCGAATATGGTATTCGAAGTTAGTAATCGAATATGGTATTCGAAGTTAGTAATCGAATATGGTATTCGAAGTTAGTTAATCGAATATGGTATTCGAAGTTAGTTAATCGAATATGGTATTCGAAAGGAGTTAATCGAATATGGTATTCGAAAGGAGTTAATCGAATATGGTATTCGAAGTTAGTTAATCGAATATGGTATTCGAAGTTAGTTAATCGAATATGGTATTAGTTAATCGAATATGG
Source organism: Allium sativum (assembly GCA_030737875.1). Lineage (NCBI taxonomy): Eukaryota > Viridiplantae > Streptophyta > Magnoliopsida > Asparagales > Amaryllidaceae > Allium > Allium sativum. Next base: position 169,328,371 of record CM060924.1, on the reverse strand, counting down.
TATTCGAAGGTTAGTTAATCGAACATATTATTCGAAAGGGGTTAGTCGAGTCGAGTCAGTTGAATAGAGTTAACCGATAGAGTTAATCAATTAGAGTTAAACAGTAGAGTTAACCAGTTAGAGTTAAACAGTTAGAATTGAACAGTTAGAGTTAATCCAAATGAGATGCCATTTAGCACGACTGCTAGCGTAATTCGCAGGGCTGTAAATAGCCTAAGGCGGTCGGATGTTTCCTGAGGGAATCAGGCGTAACCATTGTTATCGCTGCGATCTAGAGTCAAGCGCATGGAGTTAATCGAACATTAGTTATTCGATAGGAGTTAAGATAATCGAGTTAAGATAATCGAGTTAAGTTATTGAGTTAAGATAATGGAGTTAAGATAATCGAGTTAAGTTATCGAGTTGAGTTAATTAAGTTAAGTAGTCAAGATGAGTTAATCCAAAGGAGTTAGTCGAATATTAGTTATTCGAATAGAGTTGAATGGAGTTAAATAGAGTTATCGAATATTAGTTATTCGAACGGAGTTAAATAGAGTTATCGAATATTGGTTATTCGAATAGAGTTAAATAGAGTTATCGAATAGTAGTTATTCGAATAGAGTTAAACGGAGTTAAATAGAGTTAGTCGAATATAGTTTATTCGAATAGAGTTAAAAGAAAGGAATTATCGATTATAGTTTAATCGATAGAAGTTATCGATTATAGTTTAATTGAAAGGAGTTATCGATTATAGTTTAATCAAAAGGAGTTATCGATTAGTTAATCGAAGGAGATTATCGAATATAGCATATTCGAAAGAAAGAGACCGAATATTGTTTATTCGAAAGAGAGAGATTTCGAATATAAGTTATTCGAAGAGAGATAATCGAATATAGGTTATTCGAAGAAGAGTTAATCAAATAGAGATTTCTCGAAAGAGAATTATACGTCGAATTCAATTATATCGAATTCGGGAAAGTAATATTTACTTTCCAGTTTTTAAATCAAAAGTATACACTAATAAATTAGGGTTAGGTTTAATTATTCGATTTAAAGAATAAAGGTTATAATTGAAGTTAGATATATCGAAAGTAGGGATTATAACGTTATCATTATAATCAATGTTTTCAATAAAGAAGTGGATTCGTAAAATGAATCCGAGAGTTACGTAAAGAAGTTGTTAAAGGTTTAAAAGATAAACTGTTACTATTTCGAAGTTATAACGTTGTTCAGTTAAGGTCTGAGAGGTAATTGTACCCCAACTTGATTGACTTCCTTCTTAACTAAGGAATGGTAAGGTTTGATAGTGAATGATGGTTAAGTGAATTCAGTAAATAGTTTGAGTTGGCATAGCGATGTTTATTTAAAACATCTGTTTAAATCCAATGAAGGAACTTTGGAAATGTTTTCCAAATAAGAAATCAGAAATGTTTTCTAATATAGGAAACAGGAAATGGAAATGTTTTCCATTGTTAATAAAGTATATTTTCTAAAATTAGAAAATAAGGAAGGCTGAATATATGGAAACAGGAGATAAGTAAATTAATGAACTAAAGATATAAATGTTAAATGATGATTGGTTGATATAATTTCCGTCTGGAAATAATATCGTTGTTTGCACACGAATTTTTCTTTGATAGTTAAATCACATACTATAAATGTTTTGACCATTTTAACGTTGTTAATATGGAGAGACCGGTTGGATTATTATCCAAAGAACCACTCTGTATTGGCATAAGCGTTACGAATCATATATGCTGAATATATTGAAGACGGAGTAAAGTGCAAGGGCTGTTGTATAAATCTTAGATAACAATGGACTAAGATGGATGTACTGAATAGTGCCTTCAGTTTCGTTCAGTCCCAGAACGAACGTAAATGGACGAATGTCTGACAAAGTATTTCCAATGATCGAATGGGTTGGTCTGTATAAATATATATGGTTGCAATGGATTTATCCCTTAGCATAACATCCATGATATTTGTATAAGCCAACTAATGATTTACGGATCTGATAATGTGGCATTCAAAGTGATTGTGTTATAAATGAATGGAAAGTAAGCGTAGCTTCTAGCCTCACATCCGGTAAATGACAGAAATCGGGCAGGCAGCATGGCTAAGTCGGTCGCACCGAAGTAGGGTGTATAATCACCTATCTAGAGAATATTCATTTGCTTATTTTAATCTATCAATGCTGTCCCATATATATACGAGGAACAATTGCTGATCTCAACCGTTGGTGATGTACATTCGATACACTCAAGCGAAATGAGTGGTCGATCATGTTTGGCTGAGTTGCAAGATGTTCTTGTTGAACTCAAGTTTATCGTTCCTAGAGTACACTGATCGGAAGGTGGTTCCATACCTTGTCATAGTTGGAAATCCATTACCCAATACATGCTTGCGGTTTTGATTGTATACTATATAGTAGAACGTGAGATGAAAGCGTTTCTGCTAGATTGATATCTATGTGTACTTAGACATTATTATAATATCAGAATGATATTGCTTTTCAAAGTTGTTGGATTTTCATAAGGGAAAACCCGTTCCGTTTTCACGGCGTGGTCTTATGATATATCCGTTATTAAACCAAGTGTTAGGAGTTTTACTCATACCAGTCCCATGACTGACCCGGAGTTTATTTGTTTTGTTTTCCCTAAACTCTTGGGTGCCTAAATTTGTACGGGCAGTCAAGTAGTCGGGAGTTTTACAGATACACTTGGAGAGCTTGGAGCAGGAGGCTTCAGGATTCTATAGCTATTATTATTTCCGCTGTTTTAGTAAGTGCTGTACTCTGATAAGTGCTATTGTATATATAACAGTTTGTATTTCAAAAGTTATGTTATATTTTATTCGTTCCGCTATGAGATTCGTGTTTACTCTAATGATGATGTTCTTCTTCTTCTATTCTACTAGTTCTACCTTATCTATCCTCACCCTCTATCTTCTTTCTATTAGTTTCTTGAATATCTAGTGCAAGTTGGGGTTGGACTTGTGTTATTTAGTCAGCTCAAATTGGACCGGATTTTCGGGTCACTACAGTTGGTATCAGAGCTTAAAGTTAAGAGAATTACCTTGGCTCTGTGGCGTAATTCAGTAGAGATGGGATTAGTAATATCCTAGACTGAATTGAGTGTATCTATACGAGTGCGTATTTGTTTGTTAATATAAAGTGATTTATATTGTGAGACTCATTGGTTGAGTGGCTTATGAATTCTGCTCGATCAGTTTGATCCACTGTATCGGTAGGAGTTCTATAAACACTTGAATACGATGAACCGACATAGTATGTTTTGATATAGTATATTGGTTATGTTGGTTGTTATTATAATCGAATAAGATTATAAAAGTGAAATGGTTATAAATAACTAATCAGATTCATATAAGTAAAGTATATTAAATAAGATGAAGTAAATCTGAATTTAAATCAGATTTGGAATTAAAATAAGGAAATTTTAAGTTCCTGGGAGATTTTGAAAATGTTTTTCTAACTGAAAGTGATATAGTATTGAACTCACATTGATAGCTGGAAAATAGATTCTGATGATGAATCGCGACATCATCAGTGTTCATTTTCGAGTTCTAAGTGACAGATTACTACCAAAGGTTTTGTTTTCGAATTGTTTTGAGAAAACAAGTTGTTTAGAAAGTCAAAGGTTTAGAATTGGCAGTATGATTTCAAATTGATTTGAAAGAAACCCAGGAATTTAAGTTCTGAAATTGGAATTTAACTTTTGACGTTAAATAAAATAATATGGTAAAAATAAATTAAAATTTAGCTTAAACTAAGTTAAGTAAAAACTGAATGGATTAGAAATAATCTGGAATTAACTCGGATGAATAAGTTAAGAGTTTGAAATCGAGAAATGGAACTCGAGTAGAAATAGAATTCGACTTAGGTATAAGCGAATGATTTGGTTTTGAGAATGAACTGATTGGAGATCAAGTTGGTAATGCATTGTTATATGCAGAAGGGGTAATGAATGGTAGGGATATAATGATATGCCCGACAAAAAGGTACAAGTTTATATTTTATATGAGTTTGGAATTTATGAGCCGAAGTGGCATGCCGCTTGGCTGTTTGATTTTCTTTTGGGTTGGAGAAGGCCTAGAGAGGCAAGTTGTGGTTTGACGTATATGCCGGTACAAAGGAGACGCTAGCGAAATTTTTCGAAAAGTTAAGGTGTTAGAAAATTTTCAGAATTTTTGAAAATTTAGTTAGTCGGAATAAATTAATATTTTAGTCGATATTAATTGGTTCAGTTGAAACCGGAGATAAGAGGTAAACAGATAAAATTTAACCCAGTAGATAGGGTCGTCCACTACCTTAGCAATATCGAGGACGAAATTATTTTAAGGGGGAAAGATTGTAATGACCCGCATTTCTGACCGTTTAATAATTAATTTATTTAATTATTTAAATATCGTTTTGGCGATATCGATAACTGGAATTAAATAATATTGAATATTTAATTGATAATTATAATACAATAATATATTATAATGTCGAAATAGTCAAAATAGCTGAATTCACAATATAGTGTGAATTGGATTATATATAAGGAATAATTCAGTTTGGAATTGAATTTGAATAACGAATATATTTTATAAACAGCAGTTTGAACGTGGAATTATAATATAATTATAATCGAGCTCGAAATGGCGCTGCAGTTCGTAAATTGGCGATTTGAACTTCAACTGAATGTACAGAGTTCGTTTTAAATCGGATTTCTGTGAAACAAGAAAACGGGTGGAGCTGGTGGAGTATATGTTTCTAGCGGAAGAGAAAAATCAAGGTTTCGTCGTATAAATTTTGAGATATGTCCAAATCAAATTTTAGAATAGTCGCTATAGAATCGTTTATCGATCGTAACGGTTTATTCGATATAACTAGAGATCGGGTTTGAATATAGACAAGGTCCTTTTGGGAAATAGTGATAATTTAATTTTTAGAATTTTATGGTAATTTTTAATTAATTTAATGAGCAACTTTTTATTTGGAGTATTTGGCACCCTGTATCAACATTTCGGGGTTTCACAATATGAGTCCATCTACCGGTATTATTACATTTTTGGGACCAGAGCACGTCACTCATTTAAATGGTATCTTTATTTCTGTCCATAGCAGTCCCTACGTGAACAGGATATTTCGTATTACGGTACACTATGTTTTTAACTTGAAACAAACTAAACTGAATGGTTAACTGGTCAAACGAACTCGAAATTCAACGAAACAAGTTTCATACGAAACCTTAGGAAGAGGTCTAGTGAAACGTCAAGGCCTCATATTTTTAGGATTTTTTTCTGTAATTTTAAGGAATTAATGCTCGGTGTTTTTCATCGATACTTTCTAAAGGATTTTCGCAAACGTTGTCGGAATTCGACGAAACCTGTCCCATTAGGTCCGGAATATTTTTCTATGTTAGGAATAGCTTAGTTTGTCAAAAAAAGAGATCATATGAGATTATTTTTCTGTGAGACTTCACGTATAAGTTTAACTATATTAAAATATTATAAAATTGGTCCTTAACCTTCTCTATAAAAGCTGATGAAAACCTAGGTCATTTATTTCCATTCTCTACAAATGAACGAGCCGCCACAAAAATCAAAATCGCAGAAATTAAAATCAAAAGAAAAACAAAGAAAATTCTATAATTCTTGGAATCGAATGTTGGAGCTGAGATTTGAGTTGCTCTTCATCTCAGCATGGCCTTTTTGGGTGCGATGTGTTTTCTGGACTTGGGTGTTTTTGTGAACGACGCCATCTCATCGATTCCTGGGCGGTGGAGTTGATTTAGGTAGGGAGCTATGAACGTCGAAAGAGATAAGGAATGGTGGAGGAGTGTTGGTCTTGTTCATGGTGGACGGGGTGACAGTCTGGAAGGGCATGAAACCCAGACGTGAATTAGAAGAATTCGAACTGGGGAAAAGGGGGTAGTTGGGTCGATGTAGAGTGTACAGGAGGTATGTTTGCTGACGTAAATAAATTTAAGGAAGATAGTGATGATAGTTGACGGGGCTTTTTCGAGGGAGGTGCCGTTACGAAGTCGAGATCGGACTTTCACAGGGGGGATTCGATTGCCTCACGGTGGTGACGAAATGGTATTTATTTAGAAGAGATTTCGATAGGAGACAGTATGTTATTTTTAGTTAATGCATGGCGGGCGATGGAGTTGGAGTGTTGAGCACGAGCAGGGATGAACATTGCTGAAGCTTTGTGTTTATTCCAAATGTTAAAAGAGAGAGGGGATATTGTTGCATACAGTTGAATATAAAATGTGTGGGTTGAAGTGGTTGGCCCAGTGTGTGTAGAAGAAAGAAATGGTATAGTTCATGCGGATGACAATATTGCTGGGTCGACGTTTAAAACGATAGGATTTGGTAACTGACGCAGCAATGGGATTATGGGAAAACAACACGGTGAAGTTGAGAGTATTTGTCCGTCGGTTATACAAGGGGTGAGGCTGATTTATTTAAATTAAGTTTAATTGTTAATATAATACGTATGAAATTATTAACACATTTTCTCGTACCTACGGACTCAGTTCCATGAGCAGTTTGATCCGTTGAAATCGTAGGGACGAGGGCAACACCATGGAACTGACTGAGAGTGGATTCGAGCTCGTTTGAATTTATGGCGAAATAAATTGTTTGATTCAAATCAAATAAACAGTTTATCTTTCTTTAACGATGAACTGCAAATGTGAGTAAATCTCACTAACTCTGAACAGTTATATTTTTATAATGTATTCTTAGAACTGTTAATCATCTGTTGATTGCTGTGTGTTGGTTGATTGATTGAACTGCTAGTCAGTTAGTTGAAATTATATATATGCATATATAAACCGTTAAATATAAATATATATATTGATTTTGTTTATCAGAATAATTCGTACTGAACTGTAATGGTTTTTGATTATACTGTGTAACATCTGTGATGCAGGGAAACAGGTTGGAGGGGTCCAACTGGACTCCTCAATATTTATATTACTGTTCTGTTCATATATTGCAATATATGATATGATATATAATCTATTGTCGATCATATGTGTTTGGACGATATTTATCATCGTGATTTGATATTATTGAATACCGTAACATACGGGATGTTGATAAGGAGATTTTCAAAGTGATTTTGAAAACAGAATATTTATAAATTGGAATATTTATAAATAAGAGATATTTATAAATGGAATATTTATAAATAAGGAATATTTATAAATTTGGAATATTTATAAATAGGAGATATTCAAAAAGGAAATAATTTCAAACCATTTTCTTTTTGAATGGAAAGGCCTGTGTGGCGGGTTTGGGGATTTTCCCGATACGCCCGATACAAAGGATGTTATGGCGAATTTTCTCGGAAATTTAAGGAATTAGAATATTTTTATAGAATAAATTTGGAAAGGGAATATTTGCAAACCATTTGCAAATAGAATAAAATAGAAAAATAATTATTTGTAATCCATTGACAAATAGAATTTGAAAAAAGAATATTTAGAAAATAAATAGAGTTAATAAAAAGAAAACCGTTATAAAAAGGAAAACGTTATTAAAAGAACATTTATAAAGTGAAGAACCGTTACTAAAAAGTAAATCTTTATAAATGAATAAACGTGTTAAAAAGGGGATCTTTTTAAAATGGATAAACGTTATAAAAAGGAGTAATCGAATATGGTTTTCGAAGTTAGTTAATTGAATATGGTATTCGAAGTTAGTAATCGAATATGGTATTCGAAGTTAGTAATCGAATATGGTATTCGAAGTTAGTTAATCGAATATGGTATTCGAAGTTAGTTAATCGAATATGGTATTCGAAAGGAGTTTATCGAATATGGTATTCGAAAGGAGTTAATCGAATATGGTATTCGAAGTTAGTTAATCGAATATGGTATTCGAAGTTAGTTAATCGAATATGGTATTCGAAGTTAGTTAATCGAATATGGTATTCGAAGGTTAGTTAATCGAACATATTATTTGAAAGGGGTTAGTCGAGTCGAGTCAGTTGAATAGAGTTAACCGATAGAGTTAATCAATTAGAGTTAAACAATAGAGTTAACCAGTTAGAGTTAAACAGTTAGAATTGAACAATTAGAGTTAATCCAAATGAGATTCCATTTAGCACGACTGCTAGCGTAATTCGCAGGGCTGTAAATAGCCTAAGGCGGTCGGATGTTTCCTGAGGGAATCATGCATAACCATTGTGATCGCTGCGTTCTAGAGTCAAGCGAATGGAGTTAATCGAATATTAGTTATTCGATAGGAGTTAAGATAATCGAGTTAAGATAATCGAGTTAAGTTATCGAGTTAAGATAATGGAGTTAAGATAATCGAGTTAAGTTATCGAGTTGAGTTAATTAAGTTAAGTAGTCAAGATGAGTTAATCCAAAGGAGTCAGTCGAATATTAGTTATTCGAATAGAGTTGAACGGAGTTAAATAGAGTTATCGAATATTAGTTATTCGAACGGAGTTAAATAGAGTTATCGAATATTGGTTATTCGAATAGAGTTAAATAGAGTTATCGAATAGTAGTTATTCGAATAGAGTTAAACGGAGTTAAATAGAGTTAGTCGAATATAGTTTATTCGAATAGAGTTAAAAGAAAGGAATTATCGATTATAGTTTAATCGAAAGGAGTTATCGATTATAGTTTAATCAAAAGGAGTTATCGATTAGTTAATCGAAGGAGATTATCGAATATAGCATATTCGAAAGAAAGTGACCGAATATAGTTTATTCGAAAGAGAGAGATTTCGAATATAAGTTATTCGAAGAGAGATAATCGAATATAGGTTATTCGAAGAAGAGTTAATCAAATAGAGATTTCTCGAAAGAGAATTATACGTCGAATTCAATTATATCGAATTCGGGAAAGTAATATTTACTTTCCAGTTTTTAAATCAAAAGTATACACTAATAAATTAGGGTTAGGTTTAATTATTCGATTTAAAGAATAAAGGTTATAATTGAAGTTAGATATATCGAAAGTAGGGATTATAACGTTATCATTATAATCATTGTTTTCAATAAAGAAATGGATTCGTAAAATGAATCTGAGAGTTACGTAAAGAAGTTGTTAAAGGTTTAAAAGATAAACTGTTACTATTTCGAAGCTATAACGTTGTTCAGTTAAGGTCTGAGAGGTAATTATACCCCAACTTGATTGACTTCCTTCTTAACTAAGGAATGGTAAGGTTTGATAGTGAATGATGGTTAAGTGAATTCAGTAAATAGTTTGAGTTGGCATAGCGATATTTATTTAAAACATCTGTTTAAATCCAATGAAGGAACTTTGGAAATGTTTTCCAAATAAGAAATTAGAAATGTTTTCTAATATAGGAAATGGAAATGTTTTCCATTGTTGATAAAGTATATTTTCTAAAATTAGAAAATAAGGAAGGTTGAATATATGGAAACAGGAGATAAGTAAATTAATGAACTAAAGAGATAAATGTTAAATGATGATTGGTTGATATAATTTCCGTCTGGAAATAATATCGTTGTTTGCACATGAATTTTTCTTTGATAGTTAAATCACAGACTATAAATGTTTTGACCATTTTAACGTTGTTAATATGGAGAGACCGGTTGGATTATTATCCAAAGAACCACTCTGTATTGGCATAAGCGTTACGAATCATATATGCTGAATATATTGAAGACGGAGTAAAGTGCAAGGGCTGTTGTATAAATCTTAGATAACAATGGACTAAGATAGATGTACTGAATAGTGCCTTCAGTTTCGTTCAGTCCCAGAACTAACGTAAATGGATGAATGTCTGACAAAGTATTTCCAATGATCGAATGGGTTGGTCTGTATAAATATATATGGTTGCAACGGATTTATCCCTTAGCATAACATCCATGATATTTGTATAAACCAACTAATGATTTACGGATCTGATAATGTGGCATTCAAAGTGATCGTGTTATAAATGAATGGAAAGTAAGCGTAGCTTCTAGCCTCACATCCGGTAAATGACAGAAATCGGGTAGGCAGCATAGCTAAGTCGGTCGCACCGAAGTAGGGTGTATAATCACCTATCTAGAGAATATTCATTTGGTTCTTTTAATCTATCAATGCTGTCCCATATATATACGGGGAACGGTTGCTGATCCCAACCGTTGGTGATGTACATTCGATACACTCAAGCGAAATGAGTGGTCGATCATGTGTGGCTGAGTTGCAAGATGTTCTTGTTGAACTCCAGTGTATCGTTCCTAGAGTACACTGATCGGAAGGTGGTTCCATACCTTGTCATAGTTGGAAATCCATTACCCAATACGTGCTTGCGGTTTTGATTGTATACAATATAGTAGAACGTGAGATGAAAGCGTTTCTGCTAGATTGATATCTATGTGTACTTAGACATTATTATAATATCAGAATGATATTGCTTTTCAAAGTTGTTGGATTTTCATAAGGGAAAACCCGTTCCGTTTTCACGGCGTGGTCTTATGATATATCCGTTATTAAACCAAGTGTTAGGAGTTTTACTCATACCAGTCCCACGACTGACCCGGAGTTTATTTGTTTTGTTTTCCCTAAACTCTTGGGTGCCTAAATTTGTACGGGCAGTCAAGTAGTCGGGAGTTTTACAGATACACTTGGAGAGCTTGGAGCAGGAGGCTTCAGAATTCTATAGCTATTATTATTTCCGTTGTTTTAGTAAGTGTTGTACTCTGATAAGTGCTATTGTATATATAACAGTTTGTATTTCAAAAGTTATGTTATATTTTATTCGTTCCGCTGTGAGACTCGTGTTTACTCTGATGATGATGTTCTTCTTCTTCTTCTTCTATTCTACTAGTTCTACCTTATCTATCCTCACCCTCTATCTTCTTTCTATTAGTTTCTTGAATATATAGTGCAAGTTGGGGTTGGACTTGTGTTATTTAGTCAGCTCAAATTGGACCGGATTTTCGGGTCACTACACTTTTGCTTCTTCGAAGTTCCTTAACAAATCATCCTCTCATTTTTGCGCACTATCTTCATCTTTATCATCATCGAAAAAGTATAATTGATGAAATCTTCATTTTCGTAATCGATAGCTCCAAATAAATCATATACGTCATCGAACTTAACATCTGTGCTTATATTTATGTGCTCACCTTGACAATACCACCTGTTCATCTTATATACACGATCCATTCCTCTTATAATCAGATGCTCAACTACCACCTTCTCATATTGATAACTAAGATTTCGGCAATCTACGCAAGGGCATATAATTTTTTCCACATTTCCAGGACTTTTCATAGCGGTATCCACAAACTTCCGAGCTCCTTGCTGATACTCACTACTAGTTCTTTGAAAACAAATTATCTTTTAGCTTTCATCAAAATATAGGATATGATTTTCAAACTACATTTATGTTGAGAATTATGTAGTTACCTGTGTAGATTCACCCAATTTTTATCCATCATCGTCTACTACATAAGCAAGCAAATTTCTAAAAATTTGAAGTAATAATCTATTGTTGAGCACAATCAAATTAACAAACTACTAAAATAAAACAGTGATACTAAATGAGATACAACAACTTATAAACTACTAATAACACAGTCAACATTTTCAGCAGACATACCAGATGTTAGAAAAAACTGAACATTGGCTAATCAGTGAAAAATATAAAATAATCAAGGCAACGCTTACAGCGGCTTAAGGACGACGAAGATTGAACGTGATCTATGGGTCCGACCTCCACTGGCACTGATTGCCTTCCGTTATGACAATCGAGAGACCAAGCGCAATAGTGCGAAGTGACTGAAGATTCGACAGTGAGATGGAGACCAGGCGGACGATGAAAATTGGATGGAAAATTTGTAATTGAGAATTTAAAATTTTGGGGAAATGTTAAGGATTCGCGGCCGATTTTAGTAATAGTGGAGGGAATTGGAAATTCATTCCCGCTTAAAATTATCTCAACGTTTTAAGAAAAAATTAACATACTCCTGCTTGATTTCTACAGCACGGAGACCAAAACGTTGTGAGTTGCAATTGTAGATAACTCCTTTTCTCATAGTGAGGATTACCGAAAATGAATTTCAAAGTCAATAATATTGGTGTTGTTTTGTGTCAAATAAGAAAATTAACTAAATCCATATTTAAATATAAAAGGTCATTTTAATATTACAACCATTAGAGTTACTTCATATGGATTTATTTGGGCCAACCGAAGTTCAATCCATAAATCATAATAGATATGTATTTGTAATTGTTGCTGATTTTTTGTAGACACCCTTGGACTATATTAATGAAACTAAAGGTGACACTTTCGAACATTTTAAAACATTTATAAAAAGAATTCAAATTGTAAAAGGATTTAAAATAAAAATATTAGAAGCGTTCATGGAGGAGAATTCGAAAACAAAATATTTGATCAATAATGTAATAGAAAAGGAATTTTTCATAATTTTTTGTTTTCTAGAACTAGACTTCAAAATGGTATACAAAAAATAGCATTACAAGAATGTGCTAGAACATTACTAAATGGAAGCATGTTATGAAAACAGTTCTAGGAAAAAGCAGTTGCAACAGCCTGTTATGTATCGAATCATGTTTCTATTCGACCAGTCACGAAAAATATCGCTTATAAGATTTTTAATGGTAGAAAACCAAATATTTATTATTTTAAAATATTTGGTCCAAATTTCTTTGTTTTAAACACAAGAGATCAGAAATCCGATGAAGGAATATTCTTAGGATATTGGGACTAAAGCAAAGCTTATCGAATTCTTAATAAATAAACAAATAAAATAGAAGAAACTTTACATGTTTCTTTTAATGAAAATTTTAATCAAATATTATAAAGTAAAAATAACAATATCACAAAAAAACAAATTCTAAAGAAGATAAAAACATTATTAATGAAGTTAGAGAAGATGAAAATACTATTACAGAAGATACTAACATTAGAGATGAAAACATTGTTCATAATACTAAAGAAGATAATAATATTAGAGAAGATGAAAACACTACTTATAATACTAGAGAAGATCAAAACATTATTCATAATGCTAGAGAAAATGAAAACGTTATTCATAATAATAATAATGATTGAGATCTGCATCAAAAATATTATAGGATCATCCTATTTAAAATATTACTAGATCAATTAATTCAAATGTACGAACTAGAAATCAATTAAATATAATAAGCCACATAGCTTTTCTCTCTAATATAGAACCTTAAAATACAAAGAAGCATCAACTGATGACAACTGGATTACAACTATGCAAGAAGGGCTAAACTACCGAATGTAATGAAGTATGAGAACTAAGTCCTAGACCTAGTGATCAAGTAGTCATTGGTACAAAATGAGTTTATAAAAAAAAGTAGATGAATTAGGTAATGTAAATATAAATAAAGCTATACTAGTAGTAGAGGGATATAATCAAGAAGAAGGAATAGATTAGGAAGAAACGTTTTGTTTAGTTTCCAAACTAGAAGCAATACTAATCCTATTAGTCGATGCTTGTTTTCATGATTTAAAACTATATCAAATGGATGTCAAAAGTGCATTTTAAAATGGATATAAAAAAGAAAATGTATTCATTGAATACCCACCTGTATTTACATATGAAAATTTTCATGATCACGTTTATAAATTAAAAACATATTTATATAGCTTAAAACAAGCACCATGCGCTTAGTACGAACAACTTAAAAACTATCTTATAAATTCAGGTTTTCAAATTGAAAAGGTTGTTCAGAAATTATTTACAAAACATTCTAAAAAGGATATTTTTAATAATTCAAATATATGTAGATGATATTATTTGTGGTTCTACGATTGAAAATTTTTGCAAAGAATTTTCCGAAATTATTATTTGTAAAATTCAATCAAATCGTAACCGATTATAAACAATTTTAACTCTTTAAAATCCAAAAATCTATGTGAAAATGGTAAATTTAAAATTGTACCTATGTATAGTTCCACAAAATTGATAAAGCCCTAATTTCTTTGATATGAAAAAGCAATGGAATCTGATGGATCGAATCAAAGAACTCGATAAGCACCGAGTCTCCATTGGTATTCACGAACAATGATCTCGAAATCCAGATGGAATCGAGACAAATGAAGTGTTACTAGCTAGAAGATTGGGTTTTAGGTTTTTCAGATCTCTCGATTCGTATAAGCCATTTCACACACCATTCGTATAAGCCGTGGTGATGAATGCCATCGAAACTAACTTGCCTTCATTTAATACAGGCCCATTTGTTGATGCTTCCACGGAAATAATGCTCTCTCAACCAGGCTCTCAGGAAGAAAGAATTGATGCGATTGTCAACCTTGATCGAGACCTCCATAAACTCCAAGAAGAAGATCATGACTCTGAAGAAACAACCGATGACGTGATTGACAATCAAGGAAAAAAAGTCAATTCTCCCACTGGTCGGGGAAACCGAAAACGTTCTATCAAGAAGAAGGCTACTAGCTTGTCAACCCCTAAGGGTTCTGCTTCCAAACCTACATTGAGATCTGGGGATTTGAAGAAGTAGTGGCTTAGACTGGCTCGTTTTGCATTTTTCAGACTTTATGCAGACCGAATGTATATGCGAGTGTCGGTCCTCGCTTACTACTTTGCAATATCTTGAATTCTGAATAATTTGTATTTGACAATGCTGCGACTTGATCCTGTGTTTGAATGTGATGTGACAATGTTCTTTGTTTTTGTACTTTTAACCTTGTTATTACGTTTTTTCCGTATATTATGGTTTGTACACCACACTTGCACATCTCACTTTACACATTTTGCTTGTTTATAGATTTTTCAACTATATATGGTTGTAATGATCCTTTGGTACGTGAAGAATCAAACAGTTACTTTCGGCTTTCTGATATGATATGTCCCCGTACCAATGGATTGTTTCAACCCTGATATATTGAAAAATGGACTTGAGGATTGGATGCTTTAAGATGTAATCAGAATTTAAAAAGTGTCTATCATTGCACTGTGACATTTGGAGCTTTTTATTCTTCATACAAACTTTGCATGTATTATCTAGAATTCTCCATCCTTTTCATCTGGATGTACTAGATATTTGAGAAATAAGTGGATGCCCCTTGAAGAGGTCTTTTACCCAATTCGTGACATTATTTGGTCAGATATTTACTGACTTTTGCAGTCGATTGGGTGCCCCCCCGGAGAGGTCTTGGGTTAAAAACTCAGTTTGGCAATAATGTGGTCAGATTTTTCTGACATTAAGTTATTTGACTGAGCACCCCCGGAGAGGTTTTGGGTTAAAAACTCAGTTTGGCAATAACGTGGTCAGATTTTTCTGAATTTAAGTTATTTGACTAAACACCCCCGGAGAGGTTTTGGGTTAAAAACTCAGTTTGGCAGTAACGTGGTCAGATTTTTCTGACTTTAAGTTATTTGACTGAGCACCCCCGGAGAGGTTTTGGGTTAAATTTGTGTCTTCCTAGTTCCACGTAGTAGGTATTGATTTTATTGGACATTTGAATTGATCAAGATGTCTTGGTAGTAAAACCATAACCCTAGGTCGATCCTTTCGGATGATACTCCTTTGGTAGAATTATAGTGAGTTTTCTTGATTTTATTCCTTTGGTTTTTCCCACTAGTTGGCCTTGGTGTTTTGTTCTTCTTTTTATCTTATGGAGACATTTCATACTCCCGTATTTTGACGGGCGGTGCTTTATGAATCCATGTACACAATTTGTCCTTTTAGAATGCTATGAACTAACACCGGGCTTTCATCGGACAATGAGCCAGCGGATTTATTATGTCCCGTAATCAGAAATCATAACTTTGCATCTTTGAATATATAATCAAAGGTATGCAAATGTACAATTTAGACAGAAATCAAAAGAACTGTTTTATTCGTATTCATGTAATCTCATACAAAGTATCTACTATATTCATAGAAGAATACAAAGGAATATGAGTTAAAAAGTTATTTGAAATAACGACGGAGGTGATCACTGTTCCAGGCCCTTGGGAGTTCCACTCTGTCTGTAGTCTTGAGTTTAAATGTACCATCGTGGAGCTTTTGGTCGATGACAAATGGACCTTCCCAATTGGGGCCAAAGACTCCTGTTGCAGTCATGATCTTTGTTAACACTAAGTCTCCCTCTTCGAATGTTCAATGCCTGACCTTTTGATTGAAGTGTCGGGCAATTCTCCTTTGATGGGCGACTATTCTAAGCTCCGTCTCGGCCCTTTTTTCTTCAAGTAAATCAAGGGCTTCAAGTTGCAGCTTTTCATTCCCTTTATGGTTAAAGTGAATTCTGCGGTGAGTAGGAACCTCTAACTCCACAAGTATCATGGCTTTCGAACCAAATGCCAAAGAGAACGGAGTGTGCCCTGTTGCGGTTTTATGAGTCGTACGATAAGCCCATAGTGCAAGTGGCAGTTCTTCAATCCAGTTACCCTTAGCTTTCTCGAGACGCTTCTTAATGGTAGATTTCAGGATTTTGTTGACTGCCTCGACTTTCCCGTTGGCCTGCGGATGAGCAACTACTTCAAAACTTTTCTGAATATGATATTTGTCGCAAAAGTCCCTGAACTCATCATTTTCAAATTGCGTGCCATTGTCGGTGATAATCTTCTGCGGAATTCCAAATCTGCATATGATATTTTTCAAAACAAAATTGATCACCTTTCTTGATGTGATGGTTGCCAGTGGTTCAGCTTTAGCCGATTAGTAAAGTAGTCCACAGCAACTATGGCATACTTGAAGCTGGATTTTGCAGTAGGTAATACTCCAATCAAGTCTATGCCCCAGACGGCAAATGGCCAAGGACTCAACATTTGTGTCAACTTAGTTGATGGAGCTCTCGGAATTTTTGCGAATTTCTGGCATCGGTCACATTTTTTAGCGAAGATCATAGAGTCTAGATTTATATCAGGCCAAAAGTAGCCATATCGAAAAACTTTTTTGGCAAGAGTTTGTCCACCTACATGCCCTCCACAATCTCCTTCATGTAATTCTGCCAGGATTGCTTTGGATTCTTCCTTTGTTACACATCGTAGCAAAGGTGTTGAAAATCCTCTCCTATATAAGCGACCATCTTAGACGAGATACAAACGAGACTTTCGGAGCAACTTCTTGCGACTCTTCGGGTTTTCAGGAAGTGTTCCATGGAGTATATAGTTCTTGATGGGGGTCATCCACGAGTCTGGCTCGTCGGTTGTCTCCATAACCCAATCTACATCAGATTCTTCAATAGTAGAACTAGATAAAACTTCAACAGGAACTAGATCGAAGATTTGAGGATCTCCGGTACTAGCCAGCTTTGATAAAGAATCGGCTTTCCAATTTTCTCCTCTAGGGATATGGGAAATAGAATAATACTCCAGATTGTAAAGAAACTCTTTGGCTTTGCGTAGATACGTCGGGAGCTTTCCCACCTTGGTCTGAAATTCACCTTTGTTCTGGGAAACCATCAACTGTGAATAGCTGAATATTAACAAACTTTTCAGGCTCAATTCATCCACAACTCTCAATCCTCCAAGCAAAGCTTCATACTCGGCCTCGTTGTTGGTAACGGGGAATTCGAACCGCAGAGCACAACATATCTGTCGTCTTTCTGGAGTTTCGAACACTATCCCTGCCCCAGCACAGTATTCATTCTTAGCACCATCAACAAAAAGCTTCCATCTGGCGACCAATTCATTGGTTTCTTCCATTTCCTCTCCTCTATTAGTGAACTCGGCAATAAAATCAGCTAGAGCTTGCCCATTTATCGCTTTCCTGGGGTGATAAGTGATATCATATTGACTGAGCTCAATATTCCACTTTAGTAATCTCCCCGAGGTTTCTGGACGGAACAACACTTGTTTCAAAGGTTGATCTGTAAGGACCTTAATAGAATAAGATTGGAAATAAGGCCTGAGCTTCTGTGATGCGACAAGCAAAGCATATGCAAGCTTTTCTATCTTCGGATAATTCATCTCCGCCCCGGTAAACCGTTTACTGATGTAGTATACCGGCCACTGAACTTTATCTTCTTCCTTGATGAGGGCTGCGCTTAGAGCATGGGATGATACTGCAAGATATAGGAACAGGCTTTCTCCATCCTTTGTTTTTGACAGCATCGGAGGTGATTCCATGTGTTTGATAAGACCCTCAAATGCTTGCTGTCACTCAGGAGTCCACTGGAAACTCCTCCTTTCCTTTTTCAATGCATCAAAGAGGGGAATACACCTGTTTGTCGCCTTTGAAATGAAACGGCTTAAAGCAGCTACCTTGCCATTCAAGCTTTGGAGTTCCTTTTTAGTCCGCGGAGCTTGCATTTCTCGCAAGGCAACCACCTGCGCTGGGTTTGCTTCAATGCCCCGAGCATTTACCATGAAGCCAAGAAACTTCCCTGAAGCTACACCAAATGAACATTTGAGTGGATTCAAGCTTCATGTCGTATTTCCTTAGGATTCGAAACATCTCGTCAAGGTCTTCCATATGACTTTTTGCTTCCTTGGATTTCACCAACATATCATCAACATAGACTTCCATTGTCTTTCCAACTTGCCCTTTGAACATTGAATTTACCAGGCGTTGATATGTGGCACCTCCATTTTTCAAACCAAACGGCATTACCTTATAACAATACAACCCACGATCGGTTATGAAACTAGTACTATCCTGGTCCGGCTCGTGCATCATGATCTGATTGTTGACTGAGTACGCATCCATGAAAGACAATAGTTCATGCCCTGTCGTTGCATCAATAAGCTGATCAATTCGAGGTAGGGGAAACTGTCTTTCGGGCACGCTTTGTTTAGATCAGAATAATCAACACACACCCACCATTTACCGTTTGATTTTTTCACAAGAACTGGATTAGACACCCAATTAGGATAGGTGGATTCGCGAATGAAATTGTTCTTCAATAGCCTATTGACCTCATCCTTCAAAGCCTCAAATCTTTCAGGGCCTTGCATCCGTCTTTTCTGTTTCACAGGATGTATGCTAGGATCAATATTCATCTTATGCACCATCACTTCCGGAGGTATTCCGCACATATCTGAGTGGTTCCAAGGAAAGACATCCAAATTCGCCTTTAGAAAAAAAATCAATTCCTTTTGCAGCAAAGGATCCAACTGATAGCCTATCTTCACCACCTTATCTGGATCATTATCATGGACTTGCATAGAAATGGTTGCTTCAGCTGGTGCTGCCCTTTCATCCCCTGCACTGGTTTTTCGCGGATCCATATCTTCTTGCATGTCATCGTATTCTCCAGCACAGGGGGAGGTCATTAATTGCTATAAGGGGGCTTCACGGATGTAGAGAGGAGTCTCCACATCCTTCTTGATTTCATACTTCCGAGCTTCAATCGATTCTGCCATATAGCAATCTCTTGACTCTTGAGGATCTCCTTTGATTACTCCCACTCCGTTTGCAGTTGGGAACTTCGTCATCAAGCACCATGGAGCAAGAGCTATCCTGAAAGCAGCTAGTACTGGCTTTCCCAAAAATGCATTATACCCTTAAAGTGAGTCTATTATAACAAAAGGCTACATCATGGAAACTTGCTTCTTCCCCTCACCAAGCTCTACGAGGAGATCAACCACACCAATAGGCTGAGTTGGTACACCAGTGAAACCGTGTATTTTATTTTTACTTGATCGCACATTATCCATAGACAACCCCATCTTAGAGAAAGTATTGTAAAACAGGACATTTAAAAATGCCCCATTATCAATCAGTACCTTCTTTACTATTGCTGGACCCAAGCCAATAGTGATCACCATTGGATTAATAGTTGGAGTCAGCTTTCCATTAGAATCCCGATCTTGGAACACCGCATCTTCCCAGGATGTTTTTGGAATTTTCCAACGAAGAGAGTTACTGCAAACTTCGAATCCATCTTCTTTTGAAGCACTACTTAGTTCATTCGTATACCTGACAATGTCCTCCCAGGTATCTCCTGCAGGATGAGGTCCACCACTAATCGTATTGATAATAGGTCGAGAACCGTTCGCAGGTGTTCTTCCGTCTTGACTTGGATGAGCTTGCTGCCCCTGAGTAGGCTGAGTATCTGATGAACGCTTCACATACTCCTGAAGATGGTTTTTTCTTATCAACTCTTCAATCCGATTCCTCAAGTGCCGGCACTCATTCGTGTCATGACCCGGTCGATTATGAAATCAGCAAAACCTCCCTGCATTTGCAGCTTCTTCGGACACCTTTATTGGCTTTGGACTCGGATAATCCTCCTTTTCCTTAGTTGCCACGTATATGTGCTCAATTGTATCATTCAACGGAGTAAGGTCTGTTGGCTTGAAGAAGCGTCGCTTTTTGGAATCCTTGTCGTTCCTAACATCATTACCGTTTCCTCTTTTTTGCCCCCTTCCTAAATTTCCTTGATTGGTTTTTGTAGAAGCTTCCTTCCTCTCCGGAACTACATTAGTTTTGACATTGCCAACAGAATAAATGGGATCATCTTCAAGACACATGTATTCCTCAGCTTTGTCATAGAATTTCTCTAATGTATTGGGCTTCTTTCTCTTTAACCACCTTCCAAATCAGATTGTTTATCTATGCCCCCTTTAAAGCCATTAGAATTAGCCTTGGCTCATGGGTCCCCACTTCGGCAGTGGTAGCATTAAAACGATTTAGAAAAGATCTAATCGTTTCACCTGGGGCTTGTTCCAACTCATTGAGGGACATAATATCTCTAACCTTCGTTGTCTGGAGGCGGAACTGGTCTTGGAAGCATCTTGCTAGTGTGAAAAAATTATCAATAGACCTGGGATGCAATTTAGTGAACCATAATGATGCTACCCCTTCCAAGTACACCGGAAAGTACAAACACTTAAGCTCGTCAGTTGCTTGGGCCCCATCCATGTGTTGGTCGTATCGAAAAACACATTGGGGTCGCCTGTCCCATTGTAGGCTTGGATTGTAGGTGGCTTGAATTTCCGTGAGAAAGTTGCCTTTTTGATTCTTTCAGTGAGAGGGGTTTTTGATGGCGCGAACTCCCATTCAGCCTCATTATCGTTTCGATATTTTCTTTCTTTCATAATCTATCGGACCATTTTCCAGAGACGATCCTTCTCGTGGAGGCTATCTTCGGGGCGGACACTTTTGTCTCGACCGGAAGCTTGTTTAAGCAAACCATCACGGTTGCGACTCCGGGATCCTGGTCTTTCTTCATTGGAAAGTGCCCCTTTGGCAGAATTAGCAACTTGATGAGAAGTAATCCCCGCATTACGGTTCCAATCAGCTTGCTTTAAATTCTCAAGTTTTCCTTTATTAGGATCAGAGATCTCTTAGAAAGATTTTTCTTGATTCGGACTAGAAGAGGAGGAACCGGCATCTTCTGCATGAACAGGCTTTGAAGCTACCTTTGCCGTAGCGGCTTGAAGAGCAAAGAGTGAATCAAGCCTTGCCAACATGGCTTTGTTAGCTATCTCCAACTGTTGTGTCAGTCCAGCGACGGCTTGATCAAGCTCGCCTCTTGAGACTCGGCTTAAAGACTTCAAGATCTTCGCAATATATTTGATGTCAGAAAGTAGATCTGGCCCCACGGTGGGCGCCTAATTGTTTCACCAAAATTTGGCAAAACAACCAAAGTATTGCTTGACACGTCACCTAATCGGAGGTGAGATGCTTAGAAAGCACGTCACATTTTCAGAGGCAAGGTGCAAGAATACCTTTACAATTATGTGAAGCCATATCTAAGATCTGAAAACATCAAAATATTAAAAAAAGACAAGAATTTATAGTGGTTCGACCCTTATTGGGGTCTACGTCCACTCTGAAGAGAGAATTTTATTATCCACAAGCTGCTTACAAGGTATAATCACTCATACATTCAACCAAGCTCTCCTTCACGCACATTATTCACTTCAAATTACAGAAAATGGTGGAGAAAATGTCTCGGACAGCGAGGAGATCTCTTTATTATCAAGCTTTTACAATGGATCTTCGACCTTATCACAACACCAGAAAAGGGTATTTCTAACAGTTATTACCGTTAGTAATACACTTTGTAACAGTTATAACCGTTACTACAACATACGTGACAAACTGTTGTCACGAATATTGTAACGGTTATAACCGTGACATAGTGTGTTTGCTGTAACAGTTATAACCGTTATAAAAATATGATTCTGTCACACTTATAACCGTTGGTACTTAAAAATTTGTCACATTTATAACCGTTACAATAGATCATTTTATAACGCTAATTACTGTTACAAATATGAATTAACCAACAATTATTACTGTTATTATGTCAAACTCAATAAATTTAATAATAGTTACAGTTATTACAAACTTTAATATTGCACGAGGCCTATAATATGTAATCCGTTAAAACATAAAACGTATACCAATAGAAATATACAACATATAATATAAAAAATCCAAAAGCAAATACAACATCATCTCGCAATTTGTATCTTAAGGAAAATTCCATTTCGACAAACATCAAACTACCACAATTCAACATACAACCATTCATCATCCATAATAAATATCAAATAACATCGTAGTATCACAATTTAACATACAACCGTTACACAAATACATAAGATAAATGGGCCAAATTACAAACCCACCATGAACAAGATCGGATAGCATAACTATTTTGGGGTGCATCAAAAATTGACGCTCACGGATCCATAACTTTCTCCACCCAGATGGTTTTCTCCCCTTCTAGCATCGGTCTATGACGACAGACTTTTTGCATTCCTGCATGTCCCTTCGCTACCTCCTTAGTATTGACTGAATGGGTCTGTTTTCATTAGCATTGACTGATGCCCAATGGAAGTTCAAATATTTGCTTTTCAATTGTGGTTTTGTCCCAAAATTCTAATGACATGTGTGAAGGAGAGTAATCATCACCTGCGCAGGTTTCTCTCAGCTACTCTCAATCATAAATTTAGTCTCTGAAGCAGGTATTGGCATTAAAAAATGTGAATAATTGTTTATACACAATGTTACATATGAAAAGAGAGTTCTTAGAGAGCAAAACCACGAAACTACAAAAACTATCTAAGTTGTGAAGATGTTTTGTTTCTGTTGTTTATGCAATGCCTCGATGTTGTGTCTGTTTCCATAACTATAAACAGAGTTAAAGAGGTAATAATTGCCTTTTTCTATACTTGAATTAGTATTGACTAAGATGAACACAAGTAACAGACATGTTCAGAAAAGATGAAGCATCAAATGGAAGGTATATTAGTAAGAGTATACAGACAAGATACGTTTCCATTTGAGTGCAGAATACTTGTCTACCTGAACACTTATATGCAGAATGTTGCAGAATCAGTTGGTTATAAATTAACTAGAGACCGGTGCTAGCATGTTTTGTGCAACTATTTGAGTAGCTAATCATATAAAGCGTGACAAGTAGAAAAAAACAGACCCATTCAGTACAAGAGAAGCAAACTCTATTAACAAGTCTAGTTATACTGGTTTCAGGAAACTGAAACCAAGTCGCTCGATTTCATGTATATTACTTTCAATACATATACTTAACTTTTCTGCCTAATAGACATTGAAGTTGAAATGAAATTGTTAGCTATATTGACATGCATATTATCTCAGTAACTCTATTTCTTTGGATGTTTCATGTTTATGTACATTTGGTGAATAGCAATATACTCAACTCAGTAATTTTTTTAGCTTCACCTTAAAATTTCTACAACTATCTTTGTGGAAAGGATTGCACTATTCTATACAATAGTCATATTTTATAAGAAATTGAAATTTAATCTAATTATTTGAAAATTTTCAATTGTGTTATATTTGGCAGTTTAATTTAACATAAACAGAGAATAAGTGCACAGAAGAGAATAAGTTACGGAGAAAATAGTACTCAGTACTTACTAGAGTGGTTTTAACAGTAACTTCAAGTATGTGGACTATTCATTGTAAAGAGAACAGTTTGCCGTTACCTGCACTTACTGGAGAACGGTTATCAGCTTGTTCCGCTAGTGGACCCTAGCCTTCATTCTCAGCCCACCATTGTCTGCTACCCTTTGAGTTAACCACCTTCTACTATTAAAATGTTAAGAAAGATGATATTAACAGAAATTTTAAAAAAGTTTATTGTATTCCTACATCCCTTGACATGAATTTCTTGTAAGCATATAATAAGTACATGATGCAACTTACTGTAAGGAATGTTGAAAAAAGTGCTATAATGCATATGTTAGCAACAGTTCTTATAGAAAATTGAACATAGATAGAAAATTTTACTATAATTTTCCCATACATTGTTGGGTGAAGCTTGTACAGTTTTGCTTAGTATTTATTACTTTGTTGAATGATAAGTGGCACTGCACTCAGCAATGGTTCACAAATTAAAAATAAGTAAAGCAGTGGTAAATTACAATAACTATTTGGATGATTATTAAAATGGTGACATATTACACAAAATCTCATTTTTTGGATTTTAGGAAATAGGGACTAATTAGTCATTAGTTTCTGCCAAATATTAGTCAAAGTTGTATAAGGTACTTGTAATTAAGACAACCCCATCAGGATTGAAATAGTATGCTATAACATACAAATGATAGTGTTAATATACATATCGGTCCAAGATTTATATCGGTGTCACCGCCTTATATTTTAACAGAGTATATCAAGTATTCACTGGGTATCTACAAATCAAGACAGAATGATCATTAAAAAAAAAATTCCATGTCAGTTGATGGAATATGAACATTTGTTTCAGGAAGATTTATAACTACATGCTTTTGGTGAAAACTAATTCAAAACTAATAGCTTTTAACATGCCTAAATCCAACTCTCTTGACATATGTTTAACATGGCTAGGTAAAGAAGTTACGGTAATGTAGACACCAGCTTAACCATGCTCAACCCTCTCAGATTCTTGATTTGGCTCTACATCTGGGGGTTATTTCCCACTTTTGGGTACTTCTAAATGGCAATTCACTCCAATTCTGCGTGGCGTGCTAGTGGTGTTGGACCCGTTCATGGAATATTCACCTTGACGAATATTTGAATCAGGTCCATGCAAAGATGTCATGTTGTTTACTTGCTCAATCAGCGGAACAAAAATTCACTAGAAGCGGAGATGGGCCTGGGGTTGAGGAATGCTGAACAATATAGGCTTTGATAAACAATTATAAAAATGATGACAAATTAGAAAACCATACTTATCAGCAATATTTTGTTGTATCATTATGAAAAGTTATTTGCTTATACCAATATGCTTTTGTTAAGTACATACCAATATACTTTAATTTATTAAACAGTATCTTCTAGCCATAAATTTCTATTCTGATGCAAGAAGTTGTGATTGTTACATCGTTAATTTTTTTAGAAAACTGATCTGAGATATAATTTTCCCTGTAGAGCATCTTTATATTTTCTTCCAAAAAATTTATGACGTGGTATTATTTTGATCTAACAATTGAGATGCTTTCAAAAATAGATGAAACATGCTTTCAAGAATGGATATGCAACTTGATTTCAAGAATGGAACTAATGACCAGTACTTTTTCATAGGTTAGTAGACATATTTGATCGATAAAAATAATCAAGAAAGAAATATTTCAATGGTTTTCGATTTTATTTTTATCCATTTTATTTTTATTGAAATTTTCAAAGAGGCAGTCTAATAATATAAAACTTACAATATCTTATTGATTTACCAAATTAGCATCATCATAACCTGTCATAAATAACAAACCGACAAAAGAACAAATTAAAAATATAAAAGAAACCATAAAGAACACCTCTAGACATTCAATACAGCCTATCTGCAACTTCTGCCTCCTCTCCAAAGTCTTATCTCTACCAGACGGTTCAAATCAACTTATTTGGTGTCTCTTGTACACACACACACACATTCAACATTTCACCTAACTTTACTTATGATATGGTTAGTAGATGGAAATATTTACTGAAATAAACTATCAAATTAAAGAGAAGACAGGCTTGAAAATTGAAAATGTGCCATATAATATTATTTGTTGGTCTGCATTTTATTTAGTCATAGTCATGTTATTTTTAAGTTCTAATATATGATAAGTGACATTTGTACGAATTATTTTATTTATTTTTATCATTAAGTAATTATGAAATAACTTAAAATACAGAATATAGTATTAATGTTGGCACTTCTGTGCACTTGCTTATTTTGAACAGAAGGCATTTTAGTGCACGTAATTATTTTTCTTAAAACAACTATTGCACTATTCTTAATATTGGTTTACATAAAAAACTACAATATACCAAATAAACATTACTTTAACAACTGTTTTGAATCAAAAATTGTTTTGAATTAATAAAGGGGTAAGGATAAGAAATCCATGGTTATTCAGGCTGAGCATTAAATCTTATCACTGTCATCATCTTAAGCATCTTCATGGAAGAACGTCACCTTATGAAATACTAGCATAGAAGTTTTAGAAGGAACATTCAACACTATTAGAAATTAATTCATAATCACCTCACCAGAAAGTCCATGTTAACCCTATTTACAAGGGGATGACATGAATTGCATAATAGATTAACTTGTAGAATCATATACAACTATCAAAAATTTAACACCTTTAGCAAGATATTGCACAAACAATATATAGAAAAGTATCAATTTGAGGCCAAGCAATAAAGCCATATAGACAGAAATGAAAACATAGTCTGAATGAAAAAAAAACAAGAGAACAATTGGGAATATGTAAGACCTAAAGGCATGGTGCCGAATGAAATATGCAACGACAACACAAACCAAATGTAAAATAAACCGGCCTGAAGGGAAACTGATTGAAGCATAACATCGATCAGTAAATACCGAACCTAAAAAAAAAAAAAAAACAGAAATGAAAAAAAAACATAAATTATCTAATTTTACTCAATGATAAATATTGAACTGAACTGAAGTCTAAACGCTAAAGCGAACAGAATTGCGCTTTAGTTTAAAAATTGAATAATGAAGCTTAAAAACTGAAATGCACTTCAGTTTAGAACCAAGCAGAATTAAAATTTCCAAAGATATATTGATGTTTAGTAAAATCATAACTCATAGTCAAACAACATAGAACCAGAATTGGTTTCGTCCACTGCTATTATATACATATGTAAGACCTGACCTTTACCTTAGTTTAATTACACATAAAGGGCAAGAGATTATGTATAGAAATTTTGGAAATTACTAAATTATAAAAAATGTTCATATAAAGCATTACACTTAGTATCTCAGTAACATATAAAGTTAAGAACCCAGAATTCTCTAATTTTCAAGCATGTCAATCATAAAAATCAATCTTAAACAACCTAATTTTGAGCGTCCAAACAGTACCCAAATCTCAATTTGAAAACAGAACCTGCCAAACTCGATAACTTCTTTCCCCCCAGTTCATCGCTGTTAAACTCTAAAATTAATTAAATAAATAATAGTCTATAAAAAACCTGTCGGAAGCTTTTGAGAGTCTCCCTAGAATCGCGTCTAATTTCAATTTAGGAACGAACAGAAGAGCTGCGACGTCGGCAATCACTTCTAGCTTTGGTACGCCCAGACAGAACAAGCTACGGCGCATATGATACTCCCATTCGTCGACGCGATAGAATTTTGGTCGTGGGTGTCACTTTTTTGTGCCTTGAAATCAAATTAGTAAATTGTTTGGACAGCAAGGCACTTTTGGCGAGGGATAAATTATTCAAAGACGAAAGATTATTCGAAGGCGGTGGAAGAAGCAAGGAGGCGGTAGAAAAAATCGAAGGGACGAAACCCTAGAATGAAAGGAATAAAATGATGATGGAATGTTGTCCGTGAGAGACGCGAGAGAAAGGGTAAGTGGGTAAATGATAAATAAATGAAGATAAAATACATTCCTATCCAGGGTTATTTTAACAATTTATGGAATTATAAAATCACAGTAATAACCGTGATAACAGATAATAACGGAAATATCCGTTACAACATTGTAACGATTATTACTGTTACAATTTAAAAGCGGAAAAGTGTTACAAAATGACCTGTATGATGCTCTTTCGCACACCATTCGTAGAAGCCATGGTTGCATACTTCATTGATCTTTTTCGAATTCACTAAAGAATTGTGTTTATATGATTGGGATGGAATGAGGGAATGATTCGACGGCACTTCGTCCTCCTTTCAGAAAAGTCCCCTCCAAAATGATGGAAGTGATCCCCTATTTATAGATGAGGAAATGGCTGAAATATGACTTTCAGGTTATGGATCAGTATTTTGAATATTTACGGAAATGCCACTGCTTTCTGTCATCAGCTGGCATGCTCTCGTACCAACCAGATAAGCTCTGATCGACCCGTAACCCATTTGGACGACCTGGAAGCTTTCGTGCAGAACAGACCGACCAGGGATCTTCGATGTAAGGTGGACCGACCAGGGGTATGGAGATAGAACCGATCAGCTATGACGTGGAATCAGGACGACCCGAAGACTCAGATCCAGAATGGAACGAGCAGGACTCTATGAACGGCGGAACCGACCAGGGTAATATTAAGAAAGAGAACCTGACGCTCAATAAGTAGGCGTCAGGATGGCCTTCAGGATCCTGAATTGGATCCTGAAGATTAGGCTTAATATTCAGTCGTAACCCTACCGCTGAGAGAAAAGTGTGAATATTCAGCCCTGAATTCATACATACGACTTGAGATGCCCTAACAAGTGCATGCTGCCCTACATTTCTAAGCCATCCTACCTCCTATGACCGACTTGTTGTACATTGGTGGGACATTCACGATGGACGTTGTTTTTGTCAGCGATGTTCTTCTTCCATAAATATGGGTGCCATCCTTCATTTTCCTACTGCAAAAATAAGAATTTTCACGCCATTTCTTTTTTTCTTCTTCTCTGCGAAGGAAAACAACACCCTGTCATATATAATATATGTATATTTAAATTAAAATGAAATATGCTATATAAGCACACAAGTTTCACACTACCCAGTATGCGTACAGTCGAGTTTTGGGTGCTAAACATTTTGAGGCACAAGTTCAAACTTGCATGTAGTTAAAAACGAGAAGAAGGTGAGGAAGTTGGAGCTTCTGGCTTCAGGCAGGGACGCTGGATAGGAAGGAGACTCCGGTGGTGACGGAGGCGGAGCAGAGGCATTGGTGAACTTCGATGGAGCAGAAGCTACAATAGTAACTAAGTGGAATGAATAGTACAATATATATATATATATATATATATATATATATATATATATATATATATATATATATATATATATATATATATTTATATATATATCCTTATTTCTTCCCGATGTGTTTAACCTACACTTTAGTATGCCTAAACATGGTTTGATATAAAGAACGTAATGCCTAAAGTAAATAGGAACGTGAATACTTGTCTAAATCTAATGAAGGGTTCAGGGAAGTCTGTGTATTGGGTTTCATTTTTGAAACGAAGAAAGGAGTGCACAGTAATGTTCTAGAGAAGAATTAGAATTTGCCCAACTTAAAGTAAGATTTAGTTAATTAAGTATAGGTATACTGTGGCATTTATTATTACCTGTATATGATAACTACAGGTTATTTGCTATCGTTAACTACCCTAGTTATTTTAAACGTGACCTATTTATTTGAACTAAATCCAGTTTGCCTAATTAGATTTTTGTTGTATCTAGTTAAATGGGCCTGATTACGTTTTACCAGCCGAATCATGGCCTAATTTGTGCATTGAAATAACTAACATTTAAATTTTGGTTAAATTTTTTATATATGGTAAGTTATTACTATATATCTTAGGCACCTGACAATGTACATCATGCCAAAGTTTTAGTATATTTGCCTAACCATAACATAAAAATGCCTAATCAAGATAAGTTAATAAGGTATATGTTAATAGTATTACATTATACCATGAACGGTTAACACTGGCATGGGTATTGATTTTTAACATTTCGAATAAAGCAGGTACTAATTTGTTTTTATAATTAAAAAGAACAGGAAAAAATTAGAATTTAAGGGTTAGTTTTAATTATAATTATGCAAACTTCAAAACATAGTAACTCCATCGTACGTAAATAGATTTACAAACTGTCGGACACGATGGAACCGTGGTGATAAGCACAACGGGATGAAGTCGGTTTAGTCAGTTTTGGCACCTGCTAGAATTTCCGATTAAAAAAAAACGCTCGTTCAAACGAATTGTTTCAACGACGAACAAAAACCAAGGTGAGTTTACTCACTTAGTTTTATCCCACTTATATTTCATATAAGTTGGGTTTAAATATTTATGTGCTATGATTGTTAATTGGTTGATGGATATTTGGATTGTTGTTATTGTTTGATGGTCGAACATTATATCTGTTTAGTGAAATAAAATGATATTGTTGAGATAACGTATTTGGATGAAGAGAAAAACAGGTTGGAAGGATCCAACAGGATTTCTTAAATTTGTTATTTATTTTCATATCGCATTTATATGAACTGTTTAACCAGTTTGATTAGATGATTGATTGATCATCGTTTGTTGAATCTAAATTCAACAGTTGTTTTGTTTAATGTAACACCCCGTAATTTTGTTAAAATTACAAAGGATAAATTAAATAATAATTAATTAAATATTAAGAAATAAGGGAATCTGACGACGTCATTATGTCCGTCTCGAAATTCTGGTCAGGAAAGACACCTAGATTGCATAAAACGGATAACATACGAAGAAGTTACGAACGATAAAATTTTGAAAATCAAAACCAGGTATAACTGGCGCACTTGCCAAGGGCGCTAAGACAATTTTGCACTGGCGCACCTGTAAAGTGCACCCAGAATAGTTTTTGGGTATTCGGGCCTTTTCCAAGTGGGAGGCGACCCGCGACCTAATTTACCCTAGGGCTTATGTGGCAGTCGGTTCCAGAGGGTTCTGCAGCTATAAATACATGGCTATTTCACATATTTCTTCATTAGAAATCGTGGAGGCCAAACTTTGCTGGAGTCTGAACTGATCTAGGGTCTCTCATCTTCTTCTATCAACTAAAGCAAATCAAATTCTGAGATTCAAGCATAGACTCAGCACCAACTTCTTTTCTATAATCTTAGCAATCCAATCACAGTGAGTTATGAAATACTGTTATTTGGATATGTTGTAAACCTTGAATCTATGCTATTATCATATCTTATGCTATGTCATGATATATCTATTTTAATATGTTATTATTCTAATATGTTATTATTGTGGATCTTGGTTTGTAACTATATTGTGGTTAATATAGATCTGTTAATTTGGATAGTTATATCATTGGATAGGTCTAATAATTAATGTAAATCATGAACAAATGTCACCTTGAATTGGTTAGGACTGGATCTAAATCTTTATCTTAATTGTAACTTTTATGACATGTTATGATGTGGATTTGTGTAGATCTATTTCTAAACTAGTAGATCTAATTTTTGTGGACATTGAAAGTGTTAGACAAATCTAGAATATCACATTATGTTATCATGTTAGATCTATTTTATGTGATCTAAATTATCACCTTATATTATCATGTTAGATCTATTTTATGTGATCTAATTTATCACCTTGCGTTATCATGTTAGATCTATTTTAATCTCTAGATCTAAATTGTGTGATTTAATTTATCACCTTGTGTTATCATGTTAGATCCAAACTGATTGGGCATCTAAATTGCTTTAATTTAGATCTTACTATGCTTATTGTGACATCATAATTATTGACTCCCAACCGTTCATCAGTTTTGTGTCCACCTTGTTATGATGACAATTTCATGTCCATGCCAGTATGTATGTTCACCTTATTATCATGCTAGTCTATGTTTATGTCAAGATGATCATTTTAGTTATATTCCCATTATTTTCTCTATTATCGTTTATGACTAGGCTATTGTCTAGCCTAGGCATGTTGCCAATTTTGTGAGGGTGCTAGTTAAGGAACGGGGGAAAAGGGTTAAAAATGGCATAATTTGAATATGAACATTTTTGGACATGTAATTTAAATTATTGAGTAAAATAGGTATTGACACCCATAAAAGAAAAGAATTAATTAATTGGTAAATTAATTAAAATTGGAATGTTTAGTAATTACAATTAGGAATTGTAATTGTACTTATGACACGAGGTTAGGCTGCATTAGTGGTGGAAGTCTGCTCGGACCCGACGACTTATCTAGCAGCCACTAATGTTGAACCTAATGTAGGAGGTCTAAGTACGCAAACACGAATCGGGCTAAGACACGAGGTTAGTCCCAACTTTGGAATAAAATTGCCTGGAACCGACCGGCATATCCAACATCCACATGTTGTAGGCATAATGTTGGAGGTCTAGCCCATTATAAACCATAAATGGACATGGTAATGAATTGGATTTAACCAAATAAAATCCCTAGGGATTTTATGATTTTTAAATAAAGTTAGGGTTAAGTAAATTGATTGGATAGTGGATGGGTTAAGAAAATCTGGAAGGGGTGGGTAATATTTACATATAGGCCCACAACTTAACCCGATAAGGTTATGTAATTAAAGACACCTAGTGGTATACATAACCGGAGAAAATAATAAAGTTTTGTAACTAAAGACTAGGGTAAGCATAACTGATATAGGGCTATGTAATTAAAGAAACCTAGTGGTATACATAGTCAGTGAAAAAACAAGTGGGGGGTACAAGACAAAGGGGAGAGCTTGTATCATATTGTGTGGGACCCATTTCAGTCAGTAACCCAGTGTAGGTATCAAATAAAGTACCCCATATTAGACCGAGAAGGGGCACGCTCACTGACTGATTGTAAGTGATCCAAATGTGATGGATGGTGTGGGCAACGCAAACCGACTGGGCCTTATGCATGCATGGGCCGGGCAAAAGGGGATAAGACGACCGTGACACCAGTAGATAAGGTGTGCACATCTTGGGAACTGAAGGGTTGCCACTTTAGGAAGCGATATCTCCTACTGTGGGGCCAGCACAGGGTATCTACAGAGTGGAGAGCTGATCGATCAGGGTAGTGTTTAGGGTATATTTTGGACAAATGCCCTGAGTCTACCACCGTACAGTAGAAGGGATCATCTCATTTTTGGTTATACTAGTAATAGTGATGAGTAATCATTAGAGAAGTGTATACACCTTACCTTGTCACCTTCCATTTATGTTGTGATCTCTCTTATCGACTTTATATGCCGATCATGTTAATTTTATTTATTTACTGGCTAAAAGTAGCTAGACTCGCCAGTCTTTATGTCTCACCCTTTTATTTCTCCTTCTTTCTTCCCCCCCCCCTAAGGTTCTCGAGGAGGAAACACTCAGGCTTAGTCTAGACTCAGATATCATCTTGGTTTCTGAAGTACGGCTCAAATCCTTGTCTCTACTATGGCTTAACTCTTTCAACTGGAGAATTAAGTTTTTATTTTCTTATGTACTCTAATGATGCAAGACAGAAGTTATTTCACTGTAATGGTTTTTGTGACTTATGGTATTGTGGACACGGTATTATGATTTATGTTGAAATAAAAATTTGAATTTCCACTGCTATCTTATTTATATCTATCTTGTAATTATTCTGTGTCTGTTTACCTATAACACTTCACGGAACTTAATGCATTCCCTTAACGAGTGACATTAACAGACGTAGGGTGTCACACTTGGTATCAGAGCTGAAGGTTACCAGATTGGATAAGACTTTTTGAAAACTATTTTCAAAAAGGTTTTAAAAGAAAGCATTTTCATAAAGAAAAGTCTGTTTTGAAAAACATTCCCCAAAAAGCCATATGTAGTATCCTTCGGTCCTTTATCTAAATTTCTTCGATTTTCCTTTTTCAGCATGTCTGGGGAACAAAACATTCCTAATATCCCGGAGGGCGCCACAATACCCGAATGGTTCCGTAGGTATTTGGAAGCTACGGCACCTGCCGAAGGCCAACGAAATGTTCCTCCCCTAGCTGCACTAATCATTCCTCCTCCTCCTCCATGAGCAGATAACTTCGCCAAGATCTGCAAAGACTTCCTTGCTATGGGTGGTAAGCCATTTAATGGGAAAGAGACATTCGTAGAAGCTTGGAGTTTGCTCAAGGAGACCGAGGATTTATTCGTAATCTTTGAAGTAGAGGATAGAAGGAAGGTTCAGTTAGCCGCCTGGCTACTGAAGGACGAAGCCTCATTTTGGTGGGAAGTCACTCATGCTGGACGTCCGGTGGAAACCTGGGAAGATTTCAGATAGTGGTTCGAAATGAAATTTCTTTCTCAAGCTGAAAGTAGCATGCAGATGGAGAGATTATTATCACTTAAGGAAACTTGATGGTAAAAGAGTATGAGAATAAGTTCAACTAGCTAGCGAGGTTCGGTTTAGAGTTGGTGGATACGCCGCACAAAAGGGCTTTGCGGTTTGCAAAAGGGCTGAATGAGCCTCTGCATGGTTTAGCCATGTCCCATATTCCAATGGGGTCACTTTCGAAAAGCTTATCGATATGGCCCTAATGCATGAGGAAGACAAGGGAGAAATGAAGGTTGAGGAGACATCGCAAAATAGGAAGATGTGGCCCAAGAATGGGTAGCAGCAACAACAGATGAAAGGAGGGAAAAATGATAAAGGAAAGGACAAGAGAAAATGTCACCATTGTGGGAAGGAAGGTCATCTAGTTAAAGACTGTAATCAAGGAAGAACTCTTGCAACCCCTATGGAGAGGTCGGACACTTTGATAAAGAGTGCCCGAAGAAACGGGGATCACAGGGACAAGGTCAAAGGGTAGGAAATCTAGAGGGCAGGTGCATGCTCTCGCGACTAGTGCTCCTGATAGAGGTGAAAAATTTCTGTGGAAGGTTTAATTTCTCTTTTAAACCATCCTATTAGAACACTTTTTGATTCTGATGCATCACGTTCATTTATATCAAGTTTTGTAGTTGAAACTCTGCACTTAATTACTAGTATGGTAGTGGATCCTGTAGTTGTTTCAAATCCCATTAGTGGTTCGGCTCATTTATCTATGATTTGTCGGGGTTTGAAAATATCTGTGTTGGGTGTCGAGTTTAGATGTGATGTGTATGTACTCGGATTTGTGGGCTATGGGTTGATTCAGGGAATGGATTGGCTTACCACATATGGTGCCATTCTGGATTGTGAGAAGAGGGTTGTTAGGCTTCTGACTTGTCATGGGAGAACCCTTGAGATTTCATGTGACCCACATGGGCCGGTTATGCTTAGTTTCCTAGAATCTCTTGATGCATCTATCGACGATCTGCAATCTGTTCCGGTAGTCCGAGATTTTTCCAATTTTTTTGATGAGGATCGGGGTTTAACTCTGAGGCACGAGATCGATGTTCGTATATATCTGGTGGACAAAACCAGTTGCATTACCAGTGCGCCATATGGCTACAAGGGAAAGGAGGGAGCTGAGCAAGCAAGTAGGGGAGCTACTTGAGAAAGGGTTTATCAGACGAAGCATATCTGAATGGGGCGCTCCAGTAGTATTTGCGACCAAGGAGGACGGTTCGCTTCGTTTGTGTGTTGACTATAGAGAGCTGAATAAACTCACTAAGAAGAATAGACACCCAATTCCGAAGATTGATGAATTATTTGATCAGCTTGTTGTTTCCTCGGTATTTTCCCAGTTAGACTTGGCCACGGGGTTCCATAAGTTGAGGGTGGATGAGGATAGCATAGATAAGACTGCCTTTAGGACTCTGGACGGTTTCTATGAATGGCTAGTTATGCCTTTTGGGCTGACAAATGAACTCGCCTATTTTGTTGATTTGATAGTAAGGTGTTTCGGGAGTTCCTAAATAAATTTGTTGTAGTCTTTGTCGATGATATTTTGATCTTCTCCAAGAGCGAAGAAGAGCATGCCCAACATTTGAGAGAAGTTTTGAGAACTCTTCGTGACCATCAACTTAAGGCAAAATTTTCCAAATGCCATTTTTGGAGAAAAGAGGTGAGATTCTTAGGGCATGTGGTCTCTAAAGAGGGGATAGATGTAGATCCCGCGAAGGTGGTTGCAGTGCAAGATTGGCAGGTTCCTAAAAATGCAACCGAGGTGAGAAGCTTTCTTAGATTAGCAGGTTACTATAAGAAGTTCATTAAGGACTTCGCCAAGACATCAGCCCCACTCACCAGGCTAACGAAGAAGAACTTGGCATTCTCATAGGATATAGACTGTGATGTTGCTTTCCAACGACTGAAGAGGGCTCTGACAACAGCCTCAGTCTTTACCTTGCCTGATCGGAATAAGGTGGTTACTATTTACACTAATGCGTGTGGTATAGGGATTGGTGCGGTTCTAATGCAAGAAGGGAAAGTAGTGTATTATGGCGGTAGACAGTTGAGAGTTCATGAAAAGAACTACCCCACCCATGATCCAGAGCTAGATTCCATAGTGTTTGCGTTAAAGATGTAGCATCGGTATTTACTTGGAGAGAAGTTCGAGTTATACACCGATCAAAAATCTCTCAAGTATTTGTTCTCGTAGAAGGATCTCAATTTAAGGCAACAGCGGTGGATGGAGTTTCTATCGTCTTATGATTTTGAGATTTCTTATACCCCTGGAAAAGGTAATGTTGTGGCAGACGCACTAAGTAGGCAGAGGGTGGCCCTGAGTCCTCTGTTTGTGGAAAGAAAGAACTTGGAGTTCATATCAGCTTTTGATTTTAGACCCTCCTTCGAGATTTTGCCTGATTTGTTTGCATCCTTGGAATTATGACCGACTCTTATGGACCAGAAGGAGATTCACAACAAGGTGACCCATAGAGTCTAGACATCATGTATAAGCTCAGAAGAGGGGAGACTTCTAGTCACCTCAACAGATACGAAATAGATGAAAAGGGGTGGTTGCGACGAGATGGAAGGCTTTGTGTTCCTCAAATTGGAAGCTTGATAAAGGTAGTCCTAGAAGAAGCCCACCATTCTAAGATGACCATTCGTCCAGGCGGTGATAAGATGTACAGGGATATGTAGAGGTTTTCTTTTGAGCTGGGATGAAGAAAGATGTGGTCGAATTTTTTTCCCAATGTTTAGTTTGCCAGCAAGTCAAAGCTGAGCAAAAGAAGCCTGGTGGTTTACTTCATCCTTTGGAGGTTCCTCCGTGGAAATGGAAGAGCGTCTCTACGGATTTCATAGATGGTTTGCCCAGATCGAAGAAAGGCAACACCAGTATCTGAGTTGTGGTAGATAGACTCACTAAGAGCGCTCACTTTATTCCAATTAAGAGTAAGAGGACGACATCGTGGTTGGCAGCTGTTTATGTGCATGAGATAGTTTGTCTTCATGGAGTTCCTTCCAGCATCGTGAGCGATCTTGACCCCATCATCACCAGTGAATTTGGTGGAGCTTGCAAGAAGCATTAGGTACACATTTGTGTTTAAGCACTGCTTATCATCCTTCTAGAAGATCTTTTAAGGTTGTGTATCCTAGACTTCGAAGGGACTTGGGAAGAGCATCTTCCTTTACAAGAGTTTGCCAATAATAACAGTTATCAAGCAAGCATCGGCATGGTACCTTTCGAAGCATTGTACGGACGACCCTGTAGGTCACCAACTTGCTAGTGGGAGTCTACAGAAAGATTATTACTTGGACCAGATATGGTTAGGGAAACGTCCGAAAAGATTGACCTTATTTGACAGCGAATGAAGACAGCTCAAGATAGGCAAAAACCTATGCAGACAAGAGAAGTACTGACATCGAATTTGAAGTAGGAGACTTAGTTTTTATCAAAGTGTCACCTCTAAGGAATGTTGTTTGCTTCGGATCGGTAGGGAAGTTGACACCTTGGTTTATGGGACCATTTCCCATAACCGAGAGATTGGACAAATGGCCCATAGAGTAAACCTTTATGAAAATATATCTGGTGTTCATGATGTTTTCCATATTTCTCATCTGCAGAAGTGCTTGCATGACACCGGGGAAGTCGTTGAGTAGAGTGTGTTGGAAGAAGTTGAAGTGGAACGGGAAGCGACAGTCAGGCGAGTCCCTACCCATATTCAGCGATCAGAAGTTAAGAAGTTATGCAATAAAGAGATCAAGTTTCTAAAGGTTCAATGGGGAGACAACCCAGAGGATGCGACTTGGTAGACCGAAGACAATATTCGTACTTCATACCGTTTTCTTTTCGAGGGTACGTTCTTAACTCCTTTTCCCAAAGCTTTATTAGTACTTGTTTCTATCATTTGAGTATATCTTATCCGTAGTATTTTTCGACCTTTAGATAGGAATCCTATGGATGTAAACATGTGTTTGAAACACGTTATGTTTGATGGATGAAAGTGGATGCAAGTATTTGCTAATGGTTGCCTGTGGACGCATATACACACACATTAGGCACTAAGATCTGCTCAATCACGCTCATACTGCATATAGATGTGTGTGCATTTTCTTTTCTTTTATGGATGGAATTGGATGAACTAGCATATCGATTTTGCATTTGGATGAATGAGTGTGCACACATGTAGAGCTTATATGTTAAAATAGGCTTATTTGCATACATATTGGATTTATGGATCTACCATACATTGCATTAAGGAGGCCAACTGAACCAGTAGACTGCCTGATCTTCGCATTAGTGTTCGGACATTCACACACACCTTTGCATATATTCATGAAAGCATTAGAAATCCTTAAGGACAATGGATGCCAGTGATTGATGGACTAGAAGATGGATGATGGATGGTAGGATATGCATTCTTCTCAACTTGGAGATTTCGGGGATGAAATCCTTTAAGTAGGGAGAATGTAACACCCTACAATTTTGTTAACATTAAAAAGGATAAATTAAATAATAATTAATTTAATATTAAAAATTAAGGGAAACTGACTATGTCATTACGTCCATCTCAAAATTTTGGTCAGGATAGACATCTAGTTTGCGTAAAACGGATAACATATGAAGAAGTTACAAACGATAAAAGTTTGAAAATCAAAATTCGGTATAACTGGTGCACTTGCCAAGTGCGCCAAGGCAATTTTTCACTCGCACATCTGTAAAGTGTGCCCAGAATAGTTTTTGGTATTCGGGCCTTTTCCAAGTGGGAGGCCACCCGCGACCTGATCTACCCTAGGGCTTATGTTGCAGTCGGTTCCAGAGGGTTCTGCAGCTATAAATATATGGCTATTTCACATATTTCTTCATTAGAAATCATGGAAGTCAAACTCTGCCGAAGTCTGAACTGAACTAGGGTCTCTCATCTTCTTCTATCAACTAAAGCAAATCAAATTCTGAGATTAAAGCATAGACTCAACACCAACTTCTTTTCTATCATCCTAGCAATCCAATCACAATGAGTTCTAGTTGCTTTTAGGTTTAGATAAATAAAAGTGAATTATGAAAGACTGTGATTTGGATACGTTGTAAACCTTGAATCTATGGTATTATCATATCTTATGCTATGTCATGATAGATCTATTTCTCTAGATCCAATTCAATTATGATTATTCTACTATGTTATTATTGTGGATCTTGGTTTGTAACTATATTATGGTTAATATAGATCTGTTAATTTGGATAGTTATATCATTGGGTCACTACAACAAAAAACACTTTTCGCAACAGGCAATATCTGTTGCAGTAGACTTTTTGCAACAGGCCTGCGCCTCTTGGTATAGCCGAAGTTGCAAAAAGCCTGCAACATTTTCGGCCTGTTGCAATAAGATGTTGCAGTAAACTTTTTTGCAACAGGCTTTTGCTGTTGCAACAGATCATTTTGCAACAATAATTCATGTTGCAATATATTGATAAATCTGTAAAAAAAAAAAAAATAGAGCTTATAGATATTACATATTAAATGTATTCGTTTTAATAATAGTGTGTATCACAGAATGAAATAAACAAATAATTTTTTATTTTAACAAGGTTTTAATAGTACAAACAATTACATTAGCAAAAGCCTAAGCGAATTAGCAATATTCATCACCTCAAAGACGTTACAAAAAGTACAAACTCAGTGCAAAAATCCCCTCCCTTTAAGACCTAAGCGACTTAGCAATATTCCCATCGCCGCCCTTGGGATAAAACCCACCCCGCGTCTTCGCAGTCCCTTCTCCATACACGATCTTTAGAATCTCTTCCGAAGTTCTATCATACGCTACAGAATATTCATTTCCTTCTATCACATTGCCTGGGATCCTCCCTTCCGCTCCGTTACCTAGAGGCATAAATATCCCTTCGTCTTTCATTCCTGCTCCTCCAAGCTTATTCCTCAATTATGATATCTTATCTGTTAACTGTGCCACTGTCACGTTGTATGACTCAACCGTCTCCATTCCTCTATGATAAAGAATTGTTCTTATCACCATTCATGTTCTTTGATAAGAGATTAAAAACTGCACTGGAAAAAGCAAACAATAATAGCCGGATGATACATTATACCTTTCAATGAACACAAAATAAATACATACTAAATCCAACTTGTCTGGATCAGCAATAGCAACAATGTGTAGGAGACAATGAAGTAAATAAATACTTGAACCATCTCAGACTGAAAATAAATAAATAGACACAATCATACTACACATTACAATTCTATTCGCTTTGGATTTTACATCACCCATCAGTAAAAGAAATATATGGTAGCATGCAAAAACTATTAGCTTCAATCGCATTGAACAGAAATATAAAATTTATAGTTTTAATCAATAAAGAAAAGCTGGCGGACACACTCATTTGAAAAACCAACTATGTAACGCTGTATAAAAAAACATAGACATATACATAGTGGATCAGATGAAATTATTTAAGCGCCTCATTAAATCCAACTTTTAACAATTTCAGACATATTGGTATCTGTTTAACCATTACAAACTGTTGTTAAAAAATAAAATACAATCAATCACTTTTCCAAAACTGCATTAACCTAATAACAAAAATAGATAACATCCCTAATTCCAAAAATATATATAGGTAGACATAGTTTGGGTTTATATTTTGTCAGTTACTAAACTATTTTATTTTATAAATTTGTACTTCACTGATAATAAACACAAAAGGACAATTGGAAATTAAAACAAAATTTTGATTAACCCACCAAAATTGATATAAGAATTGACGCTCCCTATGTACCATCCATGATTCATTGAACTTGCTCTATGCTAAAATATCCCAAATACAACCAGGAGCCCGAATTCAATTAGAAGTGAATAATTAATCAAATTTTGGAGCAATAATTTTAAGCAACAATCAAAATAATAATAAAATGCTTAAATGATATCTTGAAGCGAAAACCAGATGAATACCTGTAGATTAGCACTCGTCACTGACTGAAGTTTCTAAAAACACTTCGTTCTGCATCTCATTTCCAATATCACTCAAGTATCCTAACCATTTCGGTTTCACAGCAGCTTCGGGCTGATACATGACTTGGAAGCCCCACTTTTAAAGGGCACGCATCATGGAACTTGAATAGACAGGGAAGAGCAAGCGGCAGCTTCTCCAAAACAATCGGAGAAGCAAAACAGCATTCGGTGGCTCACTAGCAACGGTGGCATGGGAAACGAGGAGGAGACTGGATGCCGCGGTGGATATCTCAACGATTTTAAATAGGATCGAAGAACTGATTTGCGATTGGGCGCCGGCAGCTCGATAGCGGAAAGTGGGACATTGACGGGATAGGGGAGGCTGGGGTCAGTAGCAGGCGGTGCCCTAAACTTTTATGTGACCCAACGCGAGAGTTTTAGTCGCTTTACCAAAAGACCGGTCTTGAACAATGAAGAGAAGTGATTCATATAGAAAAAAGGAAGAGAGAAAAACGATGTGGATGACAGAAGCTCTTGTCGCCATTTCAGAAGGGCTTGGAATTAGGTTTAGAATGAGGAATTGGGAAAGGCAGATGAATAGGAAAACGTAGGTGAAAGCTAGCGGGACCGAAATATTAGTGTGAAGCAGTCCTGAAATTTTTCGGGAGCCCGCCTTCCAATTTTTGCATCCCGCCTTCCCATTTTTGTATCCTGCCTTTCAACCTGCATTATTAGTGTGAAGCTGTTCTGAATTATATACCCTAGACTAGACTTTTCTAATCTACTAAAAATTAAATTGGTTATAAATTAATATTTGCAAATGTCATGTAAGAGAAGTTATTAAATAAATCTAATTAATATTGAATAATAAATATTAGTTATTAAACATTAAACCAGCATTAATTAAAAACTATTTAATAATTTTTTTTAAAATACCAAAAATTAAATA
Organism: Allium sativum; assembly: GCA_030737875.1. Classification (NCBI taxonomy): domain Eukaryota; kingdom Viridiplantae; phylum Streptophyta; class Magnoliopsida; order Asparagales; family Amaryllidaceae; genus Allium; species Allium sativum. The sequence continues at coordinate 169,286,340 of CM060924.1, read as the reverse complement.
TATCCATCAGTTATAATAATAAAGTTAAAACATGTTTATTGCAACTGTCACGAAAAGATAGTTGTTAAAAATATGTGTATTTCAGCTGGTAAGAAAGCGTGGTTGCTAAAAATTCGTCTATTGCAACTATCGTATGCCACCAGTATTTAATATTATTTATTAATAATTATATTCATATATTATAATTAGTGATTATAAGTTATTAATTATACTATGTTTATAAATTATAATTTTTTTATTAATAATTATTGGTTACAAATTATAAATTGTTCATTGATTAGTAAATAAATTATTAAACTATGATAAATATTAATTACTTGTATACGTACACGCATATATACATATATACGTATATATAATTTTCAATATATATATATATATATATATTAACTATTATACTTTTTATACAATAACCGAATATTACTTAGAGAACAAATAATTTTCAAAAGTACGTTTTTCGCAAGTGGCTTTACCAGTTGCAAAAAAATTACATATCGCAAGTGGTGAAGACAGTTGCTAAATATATATTTTTTGCAACTAGTTTGAAAGTGTAGTTGCAAATAATATTTCTATTGCAACTGGAATGAAAGAGCTGTTGCGAAAAGTATGATTTTGCAACGGGTACAAAAGCACTGTTGCGAAAAATATGCTTTTCGCAACAGGAGGAAAAAGTCTGTTGTTAAATCTTATCTATTGCAACAGCTACAAAAGGCCTGTTGCTAAATATCATTTACTGCAACTGTCATTTGACGCCTGTTGCAAATAGCTAGTTGCAATAGGGTATTTCTCTTGTAGTGGGTAGATCCAATCATTTATGTAAATCATGAACATATGTCACCTTGAATTGGTTAGGTTTGGATCTAAATATTTAACTTAATTGTAACTTTTATGACATGCTATGATGTGGATTTATGTAGATCTATTTCTATACTAGTAGATCTAATTTATGTGGACATTGAAACTATTAGACAGATCTAGATTATCACCTTATGTTACCATGTTAGATCTATTTTATGTGATCTAAATTATCACTGTTAGACCAAAATCTGGGCCTAGCACCCAATGCAGATCACAGATCACAAAAATGCAGAAAATAGTAAAAAAACAGGAGACACACGAGATTTTTACTGTGGTTCGGCTCAAACCAAGACTACGTCCACTTTTTTCCTTCTTAAATCCTAAGAAGTTACAAGTACAATCCTCTTAGTTTATACACAAAATCCTCGTGTTATAATGTGGAATTTGGCTCCTTTGTTACTGAAATTGCTTTGTAGAGAGCAATGGTGGAAGCTGTGAGGAGTTAGAGCCAAAAGATCCTTGAAAATGCCTTCAAATGGTGTATTTATAGTTGTAGGAGAGCTTCTAGGAAGGTCGGTTCGTGATGGGGTACGTGGCGCTCGATCTGGGAAAATAGGAGTGTGAATATCCTTGAGAATAGGTCAAGAACTACGCGTGTATTAGCAGATTCGGTGGTCGGTTCATGGTCATGGGGTCGGATCGTGATGAGGTCTCCACGAACCGAAGTCTAGTCGTGAGCTGGAGTGGGAAGCTGGTGTCCCTGTTCGGGTCGTGATCAGGAGGTGTAACACAAGCCAAGGGGGTGATCCGATGAGGGTCGATCCAAGGGTGCATGAGCCATACTCCGATCATGTGACTCTTCATTGCTTTATCCAGGAAATTGCCAGATTACACCAATTTATGGAAACGGGCATAACTTCTAAACCGTAAGTCCGATTGAGCAAAACCAAAGCTCAAACTGAAGTTAATTCAGAGATCTACAAGTATATAGAGCTCAGCTCTGTAATTGCTGTTTTCGGGCCCAAAAATGGTCGTCTGGCAGGAGTTTCGTGCCTTTCTTTGTTCGGGATGCGACTTTGACCAAATCGTTGCTTGTCTTCTGATGATTTTCTCCATATCCGAGCACGATGCTATCCAAATATTCAGTGTGACAGCTTTTACCAAAAAGTGTGTCAACAAATTTGCCACCTAGAACATATCTTGCTAGTTGAAGGAAGATGTGTTCTGGATAGTCCAGGAAATCTATAAGCCATAGAAATTTGATTGCCATGACCTTGTTGAGTCTACCAGCTACAGATATAATCCATACTTGTAAAGAGATAAAGGAAAGGCAAACGTGCCAAATCCTGGCGATATTGTTCAAATTTTCTGAGCATAAACCATGCTTCGGTGTCTAATAAGCATAAACCATACTTAAGGGACGTTTGAGTCATCCTTCCAAATCCTGGCAAGGGCCAACATTTCCAGGCATAATCCATACCCAGAAGTCCAAATCGAGTATAATCCATACCCGATTTCTTTTGTCACATCCTGACAAGACTGTTTGTAGGGCATAATCCATACCCTGGAGTTTAAACCGAGTATAATCCATACCAGATTTCTTTTGTCACATCCTGACAAGACCATTTGTCGTTCCTAAGTATTATCCATACTTAAGATTCCAAAGTGAGTATAAACCATACTCAGACCTGAAGTAGAGCTACGCTTGCCACAGCCTGACAAGATAGTCCGTCCCTAGGCATAATCCATACCTAGAGTTCCATAATAAGAATAAGTCATACTTTAACCAAAGTTGAGGATCCTGCCACATCCTGAAAAGATACTTAAATTCTCCAAACATAATCCATGCTTGGAAAGTCCTTATTCAATTCAAAATGCAAAACCAATGCAAATCCTGGTTGGTTTGACACCGAGTCCAGAGCACGCTTTGGGGATACATCCTAACCCCCTATGTGTGTACTCCGATTCAACCAATCGGAAAACCTAATGAAAGAAAAAACAAGTATTAAAGTCTAAGAAATACAGAAAATGAAAGCTGATCTCATCCAGATCAGTTGATGATGAGCCCATGAGAGCTCGATCCAGGGTCATTCCCTCTCCGGGGAGCAGGAGGTGGAAGCGCAGGTGTTGTTGATGGTTTCTTATACTCGGGCAGCTCTCCACGTCTAACCCGTTCCTCAATCAAATCACAAAGATGTCTGACTCATTTGTGTCATGTCCGTCCATATCCTGGAATATGAAGTGCTTTCCCGAATCGCGTTCTCTTTGTGATGGCTCCCTCTTGGGAGAATTTAGGTTGGAGACAACACCGTTTGTGTCCATGTAGATGTCAGAAAGTGAAGCAATGAGCTCAGTATACTTTTCATATCTGGGCCCTCTACGAGGCTGAGTGTTGCGATCATTCTTAATGGCGGCTTTTCCTTTGCCATTTCCAGAATTAGACAGTTCTCCATCTTTGAGCATGTTGACATCGAGAATTTTCTTCTTGGAAGTTGCGTCTTCCTCACGCAGAAATCTATCCGATTCAAGGTAGAACTCGCTGAGATTCCGTGGTAGGTCTCGGTACAAAGATTTCATTAATTCTGTGTTATCCAAAACGCCGGATACCGCTGCCATCAATACCATCGATTGTTTATGGCGATGAACTGATGCTGTTGCTACGTTGAATCTTTCCAGAAAGGAACACAGAGTTTCTCTAGGCCTCTGCTTGATTGTGGTGAGTGACATGTCGTTCTTGGGTTGTGCGATGTGGACCCGAAACTGTTCAAAGAAGCGAGCGACCAACACATTCTAGCTGTTAATCGATTCCATTTCTAGTTGTCGAATCCAGATGGCTGCTATATCAGTCAGAAAGAGGGGGAAACCCTTAGCCATGACGTTTTCCGACGTCGACTGAACTTCCATATGTCGTTTGTAGCGCATCAGGTGCACGGTAGGATCCGTCCTGCCGTTGTATGGCTCCAGTTGTTGGAGTTTGAAATCCGGGGGATTGCGGGAATTCCTGATTTCCTGAGTGAATGGGTTGTGATTGACGTCATCCACGTCATTCTGATAGGTGCGGCCTCTCGAGAGGCGTTGAATCAGATCAACAAGTCGATTGCCTTCAAAAAGCTGTTTTAAACTACCAAAATCAGAGCTGGTGCCCCCAGCGTTGAATACATGAGAGGATGGAAGCTGTTGGTGAGCTGTTTCATGGGGATCACGGATCGCGGATCGAAGGTGGCGACCCAACCCGGTTCGAGGGGGTCAGTTTGTGAGGTAGGTTCGTGAAGGCTGGATCGTGGTTCAGAGGGAGCGGACTGAGGAGGGGCGATCCGACCTGGTGCTGGTGGCTTGTCATGAGTCGTTCCCTGCTGCAGTTGAGTGAGAGTTTGCGCTCCGATATCCATCCGATCTGGAGCTGTAGTCGGTCGCTGTGCATTTCCAATAATGAGGGGGTTGCTCCCAAGTCCATGTGATGCCCGAGCCGCTTTTGTGGCTTCATTTGCAATGACTTGAGCGTTGCTCGGCCTTCCATCCATCCAAGCGAAGAATTGGTTGATCATTTCCTGTTGTTTCTGGAGGAAATCATCTTGTCGTGCCATCCGATCTCTCAGTTCAGTGAGAACTCCGTCCATCTCGTCTCTGTTCAATTATGCAGAAGGATCTCCATGAGAGGAAGCTTCCTAGCTAGCCTCGTACCTTGTGTCTTCAGCGTCAGCATCATCAGCATGAGCGGAAGTTCCAGTCTTCTTCCTTTTGATTGCCATTTATCCAATAGCCAAAAAATCCAAGAAGAAGTTGATGTTGTTGTGTGCCCCCCTTCCTAGCACGCCAGTGTGTTAGACCAAAATCTGGGCCTAACACCCAAATGTAGATCATAAAAATGCAAAAAATAGTAAATAACAGGAGACACACGAGATTTTTATAGTGGTTCGGCTTAGACCGAGCCTACGTCCACTTTATCTCTTCTTAAATCCTAAGAAGTTACAAGTACAATTCTCTCAGTTTATACCCGTAAACCTCGTGTTATAATGTGGAATTTGGCTCCTTTGCTGCTGAAATTGCTTTGTAGAGAGCAATGGTGGAAGCTGTGAGGAGTTAGAGCCAAATGATCCTTGAAAATGCCTTCAAATGGTGTATTTCTAGCTGTAGGAGAGCTTCTGGGAAGACCGGTTCGTAATGGGGTATGTGGCGCCCAATCCGGGAAAATAGGAGTGTAAATAGCTTTGAGAATAGGTCAAGATCTATGCATGTATTAGCAGATACGGAGGTCAGTTCGTGGTCATGAGGTTGGGTCGTGATGAGGTCTCCACGAACCGAAGTCTGGTCGTGAGCTAGAGTGGGAAGCTGGTGTCCACGATCGGGTCGTGATCAGGAGGTGTACCACGAGCCGAGGGGGCGATCCAATGAGGGGCGATCTGAGGGTGCATGAGCCATACTCTGATCGTGTGACGCTTCGTTGCTTTATCCAGGAAATTAACATATTACACCAGTTTATGGAAATGGCGTAACTTTCAAACCGTAAGTCCGATTAAGCCAAACCAAAGCTCAAACTGAAGCTAATTCAGAGATCTACAAGTGTTACAGAGCTCAACTCCATAATTTCTGTTTTCCGGCCTAAAAGAGGTCGTCTAATAGGAGTTTCGGGCATTTCTTTGTTCGTGATGCAACTTTGACCAAATCGATGACTGTCTTCTGACGATGTTCTCCATATCCGAGTGCGATGCTATCCAGATATTCAGTGTGACAACTTTTACCAAGAAGTGTCTCAACAATCACCTTATGTTATAATGTTAGATCTATTTTATGTGATCTAATTTATCACCTTGCGTTATCATGTTAGATCTATTTTAACATCTAGATCTGAATTATGTGATGTAATTTATCACCTTGTGTTATCATATTAGATCCAAACTGATTGGGCATCTAATTACTTTAATTTAGATCTTACTATGCTTATTGTGACATCATAGTTATTGACTCCCAACTGTTCATCAGCTTTGTGTCCACCTTGTTATAATGACAATTTCATGTCCATGCCAGTATGTATGTTCACCATATTATCATGCTAGTTTATGTTTATGCCAATATGATCATTTTAGTTATATTCCCGTTATTTTCCCTATTATCTTTTATGACTAGGCTATTGTCTAGCCTAGGCATGTTGCCAATTTTGTGAGGGCACTAGTTAGGGAACGGGGGAAAAAGGGTTAAAAATGGCATAATTTGAATATGAACATTTTTGGACATGTAATTTAAATTATTGAGTAAAATAGGTATTGACACCCATAAAAGGAAAGGATTAATTAATTGGTAAATTAATTAAAAATGGAATGTCTAGTAATTACAATTAGGAATTATAATTGTACTTTTGCCACGAGGTTAGGTTGCATTAGTGGTGGAAGTCTGCCCGGACCCGATCGGCATATCCAGCAGCCACTAATGTTGAACCTAATGTGTTAGTTCTAAGTACGCAAATACGAATCGGGCTAAGACACGAGGTTAGGCCCAACTGTGGGATAAGACTGCCCGGACCCGACCGGCATATCCATTATCCACACGTTGTAGGCCTAATGTGGGAGTCTAGCCCATTATAAACCATAAACGGACATGGTAATAAATTGGACTACTTAGGCAAATCAAATCCATAAGGATTGTCAGATTGTGAATGAAGGTTAGGGTTAAGTAAATTGATTAGATAGTGGATGGGTTAAGCAAATCTGGAAGGGGTAGGTAATATTTACATATAGGCCCACAACTTAACCCAAAAAGGTTATGTAATTAAAGACACCTAGTGGTATGCATAACTGGAGAAAATAATAAAGTTATGTAACTAAAGACACCTTTTAGGGTAAGCATCATTGTTATAGGGCTATGTAATTGAAGAAACCTAGTGATATACATAGTCAGTGAAAAACCTAATGGGGGATATAAGACAAAGGGGAGAGCTTGTATCATTTTGTGTGGGACCCATTTCAGTCAGTAACCCGGAGTAGGCATCAAATAAAGTACTCCGTGCTAGGCGGAGAAGGGGCAATCTTACTTATTGATTGTAAGAGATCCAAATGAGATGGACGACGTGGGCGGCGAAAACCGGCCGAGCCTTGTGTGTGCATGGGCCGGGCAGAAGGGGATAAGACGACCGTGACACCAGCAGATACGGTTGTGCACATCTTGGGAACTAAAGGGTTGCCACTTTAGGAAGTGATACCTCCTACTGTGGGGCCAACATAGGTATCTACGGAGTAGGGAGCCGATCGATTAGGGTAGTGGTTAGGGTATATTTTGGACATATGCCCTGAGTCTACCACCTTATAGTAAAAGGGATAATCTCATTTCTGGTTATACTAGTAACAATGCAGAGTAATCATTAGAGAAGTGTATACACCTTACCTTGTCACCTGCCATTTATGTAGTGATCTCTCTTATCCACTTTATATGCCTATCATGTTACTTTTATTTATTTACTAGTTAAAAGTAACTAGACTCGCTAGACTTTGTGTCTGACCCTTTTGTTTCTCCTTCTTTCTTCCGTTCCTCCCCCCTCCCCCCAGGTTCTTAGGGAGGAAACACTCAGGCTTAGTCTGGACTCAGATATCATCTTGCTAGGAGCTACTTCTGAAGTATGGCTCAAGTCCTTGTCTCTACTAGAGCTTAAATCTTTCAATTGGGGAATTATGTTTTTATATTCTTATGCACTCTAATGATGCAAGACAGAAGTTATTTTATTGTAATGGTTTTTGTGACTTATGGTATTGTGGACTACGATATTATGATTTATGTTGAAATAAAAATTTAAATTTCTGCTGCTATCTTATATATATCTGTCTTGTAATTATTCTGTGTCTGTTTACGTATAACACTTCCCAGAACTTAATGCATTCCCTTAGTGAGTGGCATTAACGAACATGGGTTGTCACATTTAACCAATAAATAGTATTGGTTGACTAGTTGGTAGCAGTTGGCCTAACAATAAATGGTGTTACAAATGTTGATTTACTGTCGGTTGAATCGACGGTAATAAAGTTATAAAATTTATTTTATAACAAAAATAGATTTGAAATTATATTTAAATAAAAGTTCAATAAAGGAAATTAAGGTTTATTATTTATTTTATAAGTTTTAAGTATTATTAAATAGTTTACAGATCAAAGTCTTATGTCAATGAGATTTATAAGGAGATAAGTAAAAACTAAACAAATACTTAAATTAATTGTTTCAAGAAACAATTAAATGGAATTTGTTTAAATTAATTATGTTATTAATTAATTTAAAAAGAAAAAATAATTTCAATTGGTTAACGAGATAATCATGTTTTAGAATTTATTAATTTAGTGTGGTATTAATTAATCTAATGAAATAGAATAATTAATATTGCTTTAACTTTAATAAGATTTAAAAAAAAAGTTTACAGTTTGTTTTGGTTAAAAAAGGTAATTATATCTATGATAGCTAAAGATGATATAAATTATTATTATGATGAATAATAACATAGGTGATCAATTCGTAATTGAGATTCATTAAGGCAAGCAATTCAAGATGATACTAAAAGATAACTGGATTTTTGAAAAGAGTTGATGAACGGGTTTATATTAAAATTGAGATTTATAACTAAGTTATAAAAGAGATTTTAAGTCGATAATGATAGCCTAAAATAAGTGTTTGAATTAAGAGAAGGAAAGCAGATTAAAACGGGTGCATATTAAGTTAGAGTTTATAAACGATATTTAAAAAAGGGAGCGTGAAGCTAAAACGTTATGTTTTAAATTAACGTTACTTAACAATGGAATTTGAAGTGAGATTTTCAAGGTGGAAATGGCTAAATGAATTTGGAATGGAATAATGTGTGTTGTTAAACAAGTTGAAATAAGAATTAGAATCTAACCGGAGATAGGTTGAGTCGAGTGATTTTCTAAGTGTTAATCTGATGTTGATTTCGGTCTTCAGGGTTAATACTTAGGGAGTTATTCGCTTACCAATTTACGATTAGGGACTAATGATTATTAGAGTGAAGATATGCTGGAAAGTTTTGTAACAAACGTTTTGAAATAATCATAAGATGGAAAATTGGATGTAGTTATAAGATGTTTTTCCCAAATACCGAAATGAAATGGTTTTAAGAATATTACTAAGAAGTGAATATCATGGCTTAAATTGTTAATAGATTTAGAAGTTGAATCAATCATTCGTTAATTATTTATAATTAAATGGGCCAAATGTTGCTAAGTACTGAATCAAGGAACTCATTTTATTTTCATGATCGAATGGTTGTTTATTTTGATATTTAAATAACCGACTATCAAATCTTGCCAATACGATTGTTGGTAGGGAAAGACCGGGATCGAATTTATATTCGAAAACCATTCTGAACCAACAAATACGAAATCATAGAAGATGAAGATTGAAGACAGAGCAGTTAAAGGCTGTGGTTTATAAACGAAAGGGCTACTTGATAAATTACTCTGGATTGCAACCAGAGCATTTTGATGGTAATTCGATCGTGATAGAATCTGTGGATTTGCAAGGACTACTCGCTATTGATCCATAAGGTAATTCAATGATGTAGTAGGAGTGTGCCTTCGGTTTGTCCAGTCCCAGGATAACTTTTATAGACGGGTGTCTGATAGAGTTTTTCCAAAGGGATTACTTACGTTGATTTCCTCAAACGTATTTCTGTGGTAGCGGAGAAGACACTTTCTCTTAACTTAACAACCCGATTATTTTTGTGGAAATCAATTAGTGATTTCTGGAAGATCTGATGATGTGGCATTCAAAGTGAATGGTGGTGTGCTATCTTAAAAGGTAATTCAAACCTCAAGCTTCACAACCAGCAAATGATAAAAATCGGGTAGACAGCATGGCTATGTGGATCGCTCCCATTAGGGTGTATACTCACATATCTAGAGAAATTGCTTTTGCTTCTTTAATCTATTTCGATGTTGTCTTTTTTATCGGGATACGGTTGCTGATCCCAACCATTGGTGATATACGTTCGATACACTCAAGCAAAATGAGTGGTCGGTCATGTGAGGCCGAGTTGCAAGATGTTCTTGTTGAACCCAGTGTATCCCCTCTAGAGATAAACTATTGGCAGGTAGTTCTATACCTTGTCATAGTCGGAATCCTATAATAAGCGCCCGCGGTTTTGATTGTATACTATATATGTGGAGCGTAAGATGCAAGCGTTCCACTAGATGTTATTTACTTGTATTTAGATGCTATTATAATATCAGAGAAATGTATTATTTCAAAAATGTTTTGGATTGTCGTAAGGTAAAACCATCCATATTTATTTGTGGATTTGGTCGTATGATTATCCTTTTCTTTCCAAAAGATTTGAACTTTAAAATCAAGTTGGATGATTCCCCTTAAAACTTTGCTATTTTTCTTACTCTGGTTCACCAGACTGGCCCGGTATTTGAAATGCTCGGGTTAGACCGAGTTGTATAGGTCTAAGTTATCGGATGCTGCGAAGCCCAGAGACGAGCTGAAAGTGTTCAGACGTATGATATCTAGTATTTATTCTGCTGTGTAACTGCATACGAGGATAGGTTATTATAACTGTCCAGATGTGTTAATGTACTTTGATGATTGTAAGTTTTATTTAAAGCTCTCAATAAAGATTTATTTCTGTATTAGAGACTCTGATTCTGTTGTGTTAGTTATTCTTCTTATATTCTAATATTTCTTTCTTACTTACCTTACCCTTTACCTTCTTTCTAATAAATGTTTGGTGTTTTTGATACTTGGGTTTTGGCAAGTATACGGATATTGTCGAAGTCCGGGCATCAAACTCGCTGGGTCGTTATAGTTGTACCAGAGCTATTGGTTTACTAATAACCTTGGCTCTATGGTGTAACTCAGTAAAGATGGGGTTAGTAATATCCTAGATCGAGTTGAGTGTATATGTGTGTGTGTGTGTGTATATATATATATATATATGAGAGCGTATTTGTAAATTTTATAAAAATGTTTCGTATTGTGTTATTTGATCGGTTCAATTTTGAACTGGCAACTAACACGTTATCGTTTTGTAAGGAGGGTCAAATGAAATAATTTTGGCCAAATTATATTTTTGGTATAGAAAAGAAATAATTTCAAGTTATTGAGTTGCTGGTTAGTTTGTCTAATAGGATGAAATTCAAATTGAACTCAAATTGGATTAGTAATTTGAAATGGTTTACTATAACCAAAAGAAATTCAAAGTGAAATTAGTATATGAGATGGAATGAATCAGAAATTGGATTCTGAAGTAAAGATGAATTAATTAGAAGATCAATTCATTGAATGTGTAGTTGAAACTTACCTTCGTTCAGTAAAGTTAAGAATGAATATTTGAATTAAATAAAATATATTTCGAGTTTTGAAATCGAATTGATAACAAAGGAACAGAAATCAATTGGATGGTAAGCAATTGGTAATTAAAACATGTAAAACTTAAAGTGATTATTAATATCAAATATAAATCTAATTTATTTGATTAAGTTGGTTGTGTATTGGTTGTAAATTGTTTATTGGTTGTTTGCTAAATTATTGAATATTATTCATCAATGATTTAACCAAAAAAAGTTAATGAATTGGTTTTCGATTTATAATAAATTGGATTTTAGAAAATATAATGTGTTTGTAGCATTTCTTCTACCTTAGTAATTTCGGGGACGAAATTTTTTTAAGAGGGAAGGAATGTAACATTCCGTATTTTTGTAATCAGATATTTAGTAAATTTTGTTATATTTAATGTAGGATTGAAATTTATAAATCGTTTATATAACTAAGTTCGAACGTATATTTATATAATTCGAACACGTAAACGTCGTGGTATTTTGTAATGTACGATGTGAAATTCATGTATATCATTACGAATATAAAACGCTCAACAACAATTGACGATGAAATTAAATAATCATACGAAATAGAACGTTCAAATCAATGTGTTGCTTACGTAATGATGAGGCCCGTGCTTCGCACACGGGATATTGTTCGATGTATTATATAGGCATCAGAAATAATTCTTTTTCAAACGATCTCTGTTTTTGATGAAACAAGTTTTATTGGAATACGTACAGGTAGTTATTGCTACATTTTCAGTTTTGAGTCAATCAAGGTCATTTTACCGATGCGTAAAATTTAAGGATGAACCGATAAATTAAAATAACAACGTTGTGCAAACAGAGTTGGTTTTCAACAGAATTAATTTCATTGGGACCAGAATATTGGAACCAGAACGTTGAGATGTAGTACTGTGTCCATTTCCATAATGTTTTGAGTTTGTGTGTGGTAGTACAAATTTAATGTTAATGGTAAACAATTATTAGTGTACAGTAATAAAATAAAAAATTTATGTATCTTCAACTGTACACCCTAATTACTTCAGACCTACCAATATATGAATATCTGAATGCATCACTAACAATGGAAACATAATAAGGTAGAAGCTAACTTATTTAATGAATAACGCCAACAAAAGATACCATAACCAATTTAATTTGAAGAATCTTCAAAGTGGTTATTGTCTAGTTACTGATATAGTTTTATTTCATAAACTGTCAACAATGTCTTTGCCCAGTTCTAACATTAAAAAGGCGATGTTTTGGGGTCGAAATAACTATATTTGAACTAAATAATGCTTGTCAATATAGAAAGGTATTCCTATATAGAAGGATTAATTTAAGGGTTAGTTTTAATTATATATATGCAAACTTTAAAATGTAGTAACTCCCTAGTATGGGAACAGATTTACGAACAGTCGGACACGATGGAACCATGGCGATAAGCACAACGCGATGAAGCTGGTTTAGTCAGTTTTCGCAGCTGTTCGAATCTCTGATTAAATAAAATGCTCGTTCAAACGAATTATTTCAGCAACGAACAGAAACCAAGGTGAGTTTACTCACTTAGTTTTATCCCACTTATATTTTATATAAGTTGGGTTTAAATATTTGTGTGCTATGATTGTTAATTGGTTGATGGATGTTTGGATTGCTGTTATTGTTTGATGGCTGAATATTATATCCGTTTATTGAAATAAAATGATATTGTTGAGATAATGTATTTGGATGCAGGGAAAAACAGGTTGGAGGGATCCAACTGGATTCCTCAAATTTATTGTTTATTTCTATATTGCATTTATTTGAACTATTTAAACAGTATGATCGGATGATTGATTGATCAATGTTTGTTGAATCAATAATAAACAGTATCGGTTGAGTAATTGGCAGCAGTTGGCCTAAAAATAAATGGTGTTACAAATATTGATTTACCATCGGTTGAATCGACGGTAATAAAGTTATGAAATTTATTTTATAACTAAAATAGATTTGAAATTATATTTAAATAAATGTTTAATAAAGTAAATTAAGGTAAATTATTCATTTTATAAGTTTTAAGTATTATTAAATAGTTTACAGATCAAAGTCTTACGTTAATGAGATTTATAAGGAGACGAGCAGAAACTAAATAAATAGTTAAATTAATTATTTCAAGAAACCATTAAATGGAATTTATTTAAATTAATTATGTTATTAATTAATTTAAAAGAATAAATAATTTGAATTGGTTAACGAGATGATCATGTTTTAGAATTTATTAATTTTTGTATTAATTAATTTAATGAAATAGGTTAATGAATATTGCTTTAACTTTAATAAGATTTAAAAAAAAGTTTATGGTTCGTTTTAGTTAAATGAAAAGTAATTATTTCTATGATAGCTAAAGATGATGTAAATTATTATTTTGATGAATAATAACATAGGCGATCAATTCGTAAATGAGATTCATTAAGGTAAGCAATTCAAGTTGATATCGAAAGATAATTAGATTTTTGAAAAGAGTTGATGAACGGGTTTATATTAAAATTGAGTTTTATAACTAAGTTATAAAAGAGATTTTAAACCAATAATGATAGCTTAAAATAAGTGTTTGAAATAAGAGAAGGGAAGCAGATTAAAAAGGGTGCATATTAAGTTAGAGTTTATAAACGATGTTTAAAAAAGGAAGCGTGAAGCCAAAACGTTAAGTTTTAAATTAAAGTTACTTAACAATGGAATTTGATGTGAGATTTTCAAGGTGGAAATGGTTAAATGAATTTGGAGGGGAATAATACGGGTTGTTAACAAGTTAAAATAAGAATTAGAATCTAACCGGAGATGGGTTGAGTGATTTTCTAAGAGTTAATCTGATGTTGATTTCGATATTCAGAGTTAATACTTAGGGAGTTATTCGCTTACCAATTTACGGTTAGGGACTAATGATTGTTGGAGTGAAGATATGCATGGAAAATGTTGTAACAAATGTTTTGAAATAATCATAAGATAGAAAACTGGATGTAGTTAAAAGATGTTTTTCCCAAATACTAAAATGAAATGGTTTTAAGAATATTGCTAAGAAGTGAAAATCGTGGCTTAAATTGTTAAAAGATTTAGAAGTTGAATCAATTATTCATTAATTATTTATAATTAAACGGGCCAAATGTTGTTGAGTACTGAATCAAGGAACTCATTTTTTTTATGATTGAATGGTTATTTATTTTGATAGTTAAATAACCAACTATAAAATCTGGCCAATACGATTGTTGGTACGGAAAGACCGGGATCGAATTTATATTCGAAAACCATTTCGAACCAAAAAATATGAAATTGTAGAAGACGAAGATTGTAGACGGAAAAGTTGAAGACCGTGGTTCATAAATGAAAGGGCTACTTGATAAATTACTCTGGATTGCAACTAGAGTATTTTGATGGTAATTCGATTGTGATAGAATCTGCGGATTTTGAAGGACTACTTGCTACTGATCCATAAGGTAATTCAATGAAGCGGTAGGAGAGTGCCTTCGATTTGTCCAGTTCCAGGACAACTTGTATAGATGGATGTCTGACAAAGTATTTCCAAAGGGATTACGTACGTTGATTTCCACAAACATATTTCCGTGGCGACAGAGAAGACACCTTCTCTTAAATTAACAACCCGATTATTTTTATTGAAATCAATTACTGATTACTGGGGGATCTGACGATGTGGCATTCAAAGTGAATGGTGGTGTGTTGTCTTAAATGGTAATTCAACCCTCAAGCTTCACAACCGGGAAATCACAAAAATCGGGCAAGCAGCATGGCTATGTGGGTCGCTCCCATTAGGGTGTATAATCACCTATCTACGGAAATTCCTTTTTCTTCTTTAATCTATTTTTATGTTGTCCCTTTTTTTGGGAAACAGTTCCTGATCCTAGCCGTTGGTGATATACATTCGATACACTCGAGCGAAATTAGTGGTCCGTCATGTGTGGCCGGGTTGCAAGACGTTCTTGTTGAACCCTTTGTATTCCCCTCTAGAGATACACTATCAGCAGGTGGTTCATATCTTGTCATAGTCGGAATCCAATCTATAATAAGCGCCCGCGGTTTTGATTATATACTATATATGTAGAGCGTGAGATGCAAGCATTCCGCTGGATTATTATTTACTTGTATTTAGACACTTTATAATATCAGAGAAATATATGATTTCAAAAATGTTTTGGGTTATCGTAAGGTAAAAACCGTCTGTATTTATGTGTCGATTTGGTCTTACGATTATCCTTTTCTTTCCAAAAGATTTGAACTGTAAAATCAAGTTGGATTATTCCCGTTAAAATTTATGAGTTTTCTCACTCTGGTTTACCAAACTGACCCGATATTTGAAATACTCGGGTTAGACCAGGTTGTACAAGTCTAGGTTATCGGATGCTGTGAAGTCCATAAACGAGATGAAGGTGTTCGGACGTATGATATCTAGTATTTATTCCGCTATGTGACTGTATATGAGGGAAGGTTATCATAACTGTCCAGATGCGTTAATGTACTTTGAGGATTGTAAGTTTTATCTAAAGCTCTCAATAAAGATTTATTTCTATATTATATTTTGTTCCACTGCGATGTGAGACTCTAATTCTATTGTGTTCATTCTTCTTTTTCTATTATAATATTTCTTTCTTTCTTACCTCACCCTCTACCTTATTTCTAATAACTATCTGGTGTTTTTGATACTTGGGGTTTGGCAAGTAATGCGAGTTTTATGTATTATTGTCGAAGTCCGAGCGTCGAACTCGCTGGGTTGTTACAAAAATACCAAACTCTTTTTTTCTTTTCTTTTTTACCTTTTCATAAAAGTCACTAAGCTAAATGTTCCCACTCATGTAATGCTTTAAATTTTAAATAGTTCTCATGGAATATAAAGAGAAGAGAATGGATGGTTTGCATGGAATACCTAACTCACGTAATGCTTTAAATTTTGAAAAGGTAGGAGTTTGTTAAAAACTAAGTAACGTTGCATGCATGGAAGAGAAGATGTGGAAGCTAAATGTTCTCACTCACTATATTTTGGAAATACAAAAAAAATAGTTAGGTGCTTTAGTAAAATAAAAAGATAGCTTTTGCAGACCCAAAATGACTAGAAAAATAAGCAGGACTCGAAAAGGGACACGTCGAATTCAAATGGCTTTGTTTCAAAAATGAACTATGCAGGCCTTTCACAATTTCGGCACGAACCAAGCATCGAAACTAACATATGAATTTATTGCAGTAATCAGCACAACGAGACGGACACAACAATATATAGTTTACAATGTTAGGACGCTCCGTTCAAAAACGTGTTACGGACCACTTAAACGTAAAATACTGTCGGAAAACGATGGTCAAAACGTCCGATTTTCGCAAAATGAATTTTGCCTTAGATTCGTGACAATAAATAGAATATTTTTTATGTTGTCCGAATCGATTTTGGAGAGATTTTAAAATCGCTAAATTTGAACTATTATGAGCAGTCTGGCACTGAAAAATGCGCGATCGATAAACATTCAAATTTTTTGACGAAATTTTCCCAGCTTTTACGTCTCACTTATGTATTTCAAATTCCAAATTTCTGTTATGAAAATTTATATAATATTTTCAAAATAGAAATCCGATTTAAATCGGAATTTAAATTGTTAAAAATAATGGGTTGTTACATTTGTCCAATTTGACAATCCTACAAAATCGAATTGAATTTCAATCGAACCAAGTTGTGGAATATTTTCTATTTCAGCCTGTGTTGTGTTGTTTGGCCCTCACAACTAAGCTCTGTCCTCTCGGCCTTCGGAATCCATTGATTCTTATGAAAAAATTGTTTATCATCTCCTTTTTCTTGTGGAGGAGTACATCTTGCTACTCCATACAGGCTTGCAATCCTTTAATGACCTCATCCAGTTCCAGGAAATTAAATGGATTAACAACAGAGGAAATCTCTAAACTTCCATCATTTCCAGTGCCTTCGATTTTGATGAAGATTCCATCTTTCTTTCTATTCACCATAGTAGAAAATTGAGAATAGAAATAATCTGAATTTAGCAGAATATCAAGTAGTATTCCCCCACTTGGAGCACTGAAATGTTAATATAGAATTTGTTCTAATGAATTCTTCACCCAAATCATAGGAATATCACAGATTAATTGTAATATCCAACAAAAAATGCAGGAGAAAGTAAAGAACACGCAGTGTTTATAGTGGCTTGGCAATCAGGACTGCGTCCACCAAATGTAATCTATCATTTATTTTATTATACATTAAAATTACAGTTAGTTTTGTATGAAAGGAATGTAGAGAATGAAAGTGAGTTTTCCTCTAGAGCAATGTCCCTACGTGTAGGAGTTCAGGAATCAGGAGTTTGACGATTTATGATGTCCAAAAATCATCTATTTATAGTAGTCATGGATCTGATTCGATTAGGTCACGTGGTAGCATCTTCGATGATGTAGGATAGTGGATCGACCACGTTCAAGCAATTGAATGAACCTTCAAAATATGCAGTATATGGATCTTCATAATTCGTCTCCACACAGTCAAACCAAATTGGCTAAATCAGAATAACACTTGAAAAACGTTTGTGGCATGGCTACATCGAGCAATATTTTCCGATCCAGGCTAGTTCGAGCTGAAATTAGATGATGCATTGGAAGATTGAGCTGATATATCTAAGCTGTGCATGTCGAACAAGCTTCCAGTACCAATATCATTAAGAGCTTTGCTACTTCAGTCAAGTATATTCGGGCATGCCCAAGCCTATGTCCAAGTAATGAACACTTCGGTAGTCGAAAATCCAGTATGCGACTGCCATGAAAAAAGGTGGTTCAACATCAATGCATGGATATCTGTTTCCTCAAGATCTTACGGTTTTGTTTGTAGTGCCCCACTATGGGTGTAGAATTTAATAATGGTGATTTTTTGACTAATTCTACTATTTATTTCAATGTATTTTATCTTGCAAGTCATTAAAATAAGATTAGATAATCATGACATAGAAAATTTTGCTTACCATAAGATAAAAGTCCATTCAATGTTTATGTGTGGTTATGGTCTTATGAGATACCCATTATTTCCAAATGGAGAATTTCATCTTTTCATGCAAGTCTCATGACAGACCCAGAGTTTTTTTCCCATAAACTCTCAATTCCCCTATTTTCTCTGGGAAGCCTAAAAGCTCAGTTCTTACATGGATCGATTTGATGGAACTTGTAAAATAAGAATATAAAGATAGTCATTTTTCACACTTTAACATAGTTTCATTCAGCAACTTAAGGATAGGTTTTTTAACTGTCTAGGTAAACAAAATTTCAGTCTAATAAGTATGATGAAAGTTTCCACTGTAATGATTATATATATACATACATACATTTTCCTATGTCCAAGATTCCGATCTTTCTACTTTCTACATATTTTCTTTCTTAACACAAATAATTCACTTTTCCAATTTTTGGTTTTGTGGAACATGGATATTGGATTTATTAGGGCCAATTTCCGAAGGTCTCGGAAGCGAGTTGTTTCACCTTCGCTACCAGTCTTGCTTTATAAAAGGGTATGACAACGTTGTGTGCATCTGGCTTGGTGTATGTCTATGTATATGTGGAAAAATCATCTACAAAAGATATGTAGTACTTATAAGCATAATCTGAGTTTACTGAAACTAGACCCTACAAATATGTAACAATTAGTTTTATTGGCTTACAGTATTCAGATTGAGATTAGGGAAAGGCCAGTTTATCATTTCTTTCCCATCTGGCACTAAGTGAAAACATATAAGGAAGTATGTTTATGACTGTTATATTATTATCTGTTAGAACTTTCTTAAATATCCTGATACTTGGGTGACCCAATTTACATTGCCAAATGTCAAACACATTTTTCACAGATTTACTTGTATCAGATTCAGTAAGATGGTATCAGTTTCCTCTTCTTTTTTTTGAAATGTCGACATTTGAATTTGAAATGTTGAAATTGTAAAAGACATTATGTGTTTAGCCCTGCAATAGTATTTGCCTTGTTTTAACACCCTTAACTACATAGTGGTTAGATAAAAATTCAAAGTATGCCATTCTCAAGAGTAAGCTATGATACACTAATAAGATTTTTCTTTGTATTTGGAAGTCTTAATAAGTTATTGATGTGAAGTATCCTTTTACCCTTAACTTGTGCATTGCCAGTTTCTATCATGTTTTTGCAATAACCATTGCCCATACAAATACATTGCGTACTTTGTACTCTTTGCTGCTAATGTTTAGATTTTGTAGAATGTCGGCAACATGATGAGTTGCTCCTGAGTTTGCGTACCAGAGTTCATTGCGGACCTCCTCTTATCTTCAAGAATATGATATATTTAGATCTTGTATTCTTTGATCATCTGGTACTATTCTTATGTCAGATTGCATGCTTGTCAGCTTAGCATTGTAGGGCTGACTTCTTTATATAGAGGGGCTTCGAGTTTGTGTTGTGTTGTAGTTGTTGTGAAATCTAAAATATCATTTATTAGTTGTATGTCCCATTCTATCATAAATCTGATATCTTGGTCGATTATTGAAGTTGTTCCATCTACCACCTATGCCTCTGAATGTACCAAATTGACCTCTTTGGTATGTATGATCATTTAATCAACCATTGTTGATTTTCATGTTTTTGTCCTTTTCTTGGTATCTGCCTTTCTGGCTAGATGCATAGCTGACTGGAATTTTTGAATTGGGTGTTCCCTTTGGTTATATACTTCTTTCATGGGAAAATAGCGTTGAATTTACAAACTGAATGGACTATAGTATTTCTTTATCATGGATAATGGCAATAACCGCTTCATAATCAGTATATGGTTCATTTAGAATTGTCATAGTTTGTTCTATATCAGAAATTTTATGACCACAGGCTGTGAGAAGATCACAATAATCATTTATGAAACACCCCACCTCCATTAAGGTCACATAAATACGCGTTCATACAAAACATTTCCATAATTGTCTTATAATAACTTCCAAAACATTACATCATCATTTCTGTCTTGATTATTAAATAAAGAAGCATAAAGCATAATAAAAGCTGCATAAATCCCCATAGAACGTGTCCAAAAGCCATAGCCAAGGAAAGAGAGTCCAAACCATACACCTACTATCTTGAAGCTTGTAAAGAGTCTAACTAAGCTGTGTTGTTTCCTCCCTGTGGACCTAGGGGGGACGGAAGAAAAGAAGACGAAACAAAAATAGAGTCAGACATAAAGCCTGGTAAGTCTAGTGACTCTTTAGTATGAGAATAAGAAAAAGGTCATGATAGGTATAAACTGGAAATAGGAAAGTATGATAAACTAAGATAAAGCAGTTTGAACCGAATATACTATCGCACCGCCACACTATATCTATGCACCTACTTGCATTGTCTCAACTGGCACCCCATGATTGGGGTGAAGTGATCCCCTTTCTAAAGATCGGCTCCTATTCGCAAAATCATATGTGTCATACGGCCCCCATTGATTGTAGATACCTATTCTGGTCCCACCATGGGGTGTATCAAGTCCCATGGTGGCGGGCCGACACATTCCAAGAATGCATAGGTTATACTACTGTTGCCTAGTGCCCTGTTTGTCTGCTCCGAAGTGTGTGCACACCCGCACTCCATTAGAACCCACACTGTTGCACCAACTGTCGTCGCTTTGACCGCTTACAATCAGCCCAGTAATCGTGCCCCACCCTGCCTAGTTTCAGGGTACCATTATACCTAATTGGGTTACTGCTGAAATGGGTCCCCATCACTAGGGTTTTCTAGTCAAACATGTTAAGTAGTTAAGTGTCTGTATTTACCTAACCCCACCCATCCGTTTAATTAACATGTTGAATTGGTTAAGTGTTTTAGTTAACCCATCCTGACTTGTCTGTCCTTAGCTTTTTAAAGCACCGACCGCTCACAATAGACAAGTATTGTTACAGTTATTGGATGTGTCGGTCGGTTCCGGGTAGGTTTACACCGTAACTCAGTCTAACCTCGGGTCCTTATTGGGCTCAATGCTTAACCTCTCACATTGGATAGTTATTGTTGTGACTACTGGACAGCCGGGCGGGTCCGGGCAGGTTTACATCACAACTCAATCCAACCTCGGGTTAAGCATACTCGTATTTTCTAAATTTACATACTTGTCCCTATTACTTGTTATATGTAAATTTGTTAACAATTAAATGTTGTGGCCCACTTTCCAAGTTCATCATTTTTGGTATAAGAATTTTATACCATTTAAGTGCCACCAATTATTGGCATGTGCCAAATATGCCAATACATATACTTTTCATCAATTTATGTCAAGTTTCCTATAATTACCAATTTTTCCCAACGTTACCCCGTCTAAATATTAGGCTAACAATCTTAGCCTAATTTTTCATCCGGATGATTTTTAACATATAATATTAGGCTAAAAACTTAGCCTAATTTAGCGTACACAAAATTGGCATAAAGAAATTCATTAACATAAACATGACATAGGTGTAAACTTGGCATTCTCGACATAGTTAATATGAACATCATAGGTGTGAACTTGCAACGTAGACTAAATCAACATACGTATATGTGGATTTGCAACATAGACTAAATCAACTTACATATATGTGGACTTGCATTGAAATAGGGATCTAACTGAATAGCATATGATTTAGACAACATAAGCCTAAACATGTTTAGATCTAGGCATAACATCGAACATCACTAGCATATGACAAGAATATGACATGTCCATAAAGTATGTATAATTTTTATCATATGTGTGAACTAGATCCAATCATGTTTACTACAATAACATGAAACTTGTATTAAAATGGATCTTGGCATGGATCCAATTATGAACTTGCAACTTTTGTATAAACATATGAGCATGTATATGAACTTAATCATTTAGGCATAAAGGTTTTAGCATAAAGTATATACATGAGATCTTAATCACATACAACCTATATAATCACATAAACATATAGGTGTAGATATGAACCAAATAACTTGTATGTGAATTTGAATAGATCCAACATCAACTAGATTAATCCACAAACATTTTAATGGATCCAACATCAAGTCAAATATACCACAAACTTCCAATACCATTTACAACACAATCATTGCAACACAGAGATTTGAATTGACATCGTCGTTATACAATAGCACAATTCCATTTCCATTTTACATCGAATCAAATCTTAATTTTATTCCCATCGGAAAAATCACTATACTTACAACAAACGACGAACTTGAATTTTGGATTCTGAGTTCTGAATTTGCAATGCTTTCCTTTGGGTAGATAAACGTTGTTTGAATCTTGTTTTACTTTAGTTTTGCTCGTCTCTAAGCTTTCTTTAAGTGGAGGCTACTCTTGGCTTCCTTCCATCATCATGACGGCTCTATCTCTATTTTATTTGTGTGAATTTAGGTTGGAGACTAAGGTTGTTTATATAGAATTTCAAACTAATTGGATCCGTCGATGAAGCTAGAGGTAATCAAGGCCATCCGTCTCAACAGAAGCCAATCAAAAAGTGACAAATCAGCCTTAGTGACACAGCCAAGCCCCAGAAACTGACCCAGGACCAGACCAAGCAAGTCAGGTCAACCTGTAGGTCGACCCCCAGGTCGACTACATGGTCGACTTGGGTACCCAGGTCGACTCCCACGTTGACCCCCTGGTCGACCTGGATCCTGGGCGGGAAAATTCCCGCCCAGCCCAGTTCTGGTCTAGTTTTGAATTTTGAACTTGTTTTCGGGCTGTTTGAATTTTAAATCGAATTCTGAAACTTCCGGAGGTCATAAGTCCTTCATACGGAGTTCGATTTACGCAAACTCAGACTCTACAAGAAGAATTCCGAGACGAACGCAATGGTGTAACCCATTTCACTTAATTCTATCGTTTAGAATTAATTATATTTTAATTTGTTAATTTATTGTTAACAGAAAATTTAGGGTGTTACATTCTCCCCTCCTTAAAGGATTTCGTCACAAAATCTTCAAGTCTAGAAGAACGCATATCCTAGCATCCAATCGTCCATCTACTCAACCAACAAACACAGGCGTCCATTGTCCTTAAAAGACTTCTAATGCTTCTTGATCATATGCATAGTGTGTGTATATGTCCTTATCTAATGCAAAAATTAGGCGGTCTACTGATTCAGTTGACCTCCGTAATGCGAATCATGTAAGTGTCATGAATCCATTATGTATGCAAATTTCCCTACTTATAATTCTACATGAGTGCGCAATCATTCATACAAATGCGACATCCATATGACAACATATCAAGTTTCAACCACATACAAATATGAATACATATATGCATATGCAATATGAAGTGACTGAGCCGATCTGAAACCTAGGTTGTGTGTGTATATGCATCCACGAGCAACCACTTGCAACCATGAATCATAACTTGTTTCAATTACATGTTTACATCCAAAGGGGTTTCTACCTAAGGATAAAGGATAATATAGAGGAGATATATCTAAAAAGATAGATACAAGCACAACTTAAGGAAAAAGAGAAATCAAAGATGTACCCTCAAAAAGAAAAGGGTAGGCCGCGCGTATTCTGTCCTCAGTTTCCCAAGTCGCGTCTTCCTCGGCGTCTCACCACTGAACTTTGACAAGCTTGACTTCGCGGTTGCGTAGCTTTTTCACTTCAGTTCCTAGGATGCGGGTTGGAACACTCCTCGTAGTTACTTCGCGTTTCACTTCGGCTTCTTCTAGAATGCTTGGCTCCACCACTTCCACAGATTCATGTAAACATTTCCGGAGATGAGAAACGTGAAAGACATTGTGAATTCAAGCCAACCTTTCGGGCAGCTCTACTCTATAAGCCATCTTCCCAATCTTCTCGATGATAGGGAACGGTCCTACAAATCTTGGTGCTAGCTTTCCTGCGGATCCAAAGCAAACGACGTTCCCTAAGGGAGATACCTTAAGGAAAACCCTGTCCCCAACCTCAAACTCAAGGTCGGTCCTTCTTTTGTCTACGTAGGATTTCTGTCTATCTTGGGCAGTCTTCATTCTCCTTTGTATCAAGTCCACTTTTTCTGAAGTCTCTCTAATTACGTCTGGCCTAAGTATAAGTTTGTCTGTAGACTCCCACCAACAAGTAAGTGATTGGCATGGTCTTCCATACAAAGCTTCGAAGGGCGTCATGCCGATGGTGGCTTGGTAGCTGTTGTTGTAGGCGAATTCCACTAAAGGAAGATGATCCTCCCATGTTCCTCCAAAGTCAAGAACACACGGTCTCAGAAGATCTTCTAATACTTTGTTCACCCTTTCCATCTGACCATCAGTTTGTGGGTGATAGGCCGTGCTCAAGCATAACTGTGTACCTGCAGCTTCTTGCAGACTCCGCCAAAATTCGCTTGTAAAAATAGGATCTCGGTCACTCACTATGCTGGAGAATATTCCATGGAGTCAAACTATTTCCTTGAGATAAAGAGAAGCTAGAGACGAGGCAGTCCTTCTACTCTGGATAGGTATAAAGTGGGCGCTTTTTGTGAGCCTGTCCACTATTACCCAAATACTAGTATTGCCCCTTTTTGACCTAGGCAACCCATCAATGAAGTCCATTGAAATGCTATCCCACTTCCATTGCGGGACTTCTAGATGATGAAGCAATCCTCCAGGCTTCTTTTGTTCCGCCTTGACCTGTTGGCATATCATGCACTTAGAAATGAAATCTGCCACATCCTTTTTCATGACACTCCAAAAGAAAACTCTCTTTACGTCCTTGTACATCTTGTCTCCACCTGGGTGTATTGTCATCTTGGAATGGTGTGCTTCCTCAAGAACTATTTTACTAAATCCCTTGCTTGTGGGACGCATAGTCTTCCATCTCGCCTCAGCCAACCCTTATCATCGATGGAGTACCTATTGAGGTGACTGGAAGTTTCACCCCTAATTAATTTATCAATCACATCCACAAGCCGAGGGTCTTCACGTTGTGCGGCCCCTTTTGAGTCTAAAAGAGTGGGTCGTACTTCTAGTGATGCCAACAAACCAAGTACAAAATCAGAGGAGGGCCTAAAGTCAAAACTGGCTATATACTCCAAGCTTTGCCTTTCTACAAAGAGAGGGCTTAAGGTCATCTTCTTTCTACTCAAGGCGTCTGCTACTACGTTGCCCTTGCCAGGAATATAAGAAATCTCAAAATCATACGAGGCAAGGAACTCCATCTCCTTTGCTGCCTCAAGTTAAGATCTTTCTGTGAGAAAAGATACTCCAACGGTTTATGGTCAGTATACAATTCGAACTTCTCACCTAGGAGATAATGGCGCCAAGACTTAAGCGCAAAGACGATGGCGCCCAACTCAAGATCGTGGGTTGGGTAGTTCTTTTCATGAACTTTCAATTATCTTCACCTTAAGCTACTACCTTCCCTTCTTGCATCAGAGCAACGCCTAGTCCCGTACCACAAGCATCCGTGTATACTGTGAACACTTGCTTCCATTAGGCAAAGACAGAACTGGGGCTATTGTAAGATCCCTTTTTAAGCGTTGGAAAGCAATATCACAATAGAAATCCCAAGCAAACGCTAGATTCTTCTTTGTTAGCCTTGTGAGTGGGGCTGAGATTTTTGCAAAATCTCTAATGAACTTTTGGTAAAACCCTGCTAGCCTAAGAAAGCTTCGGACTTCGGTTGCATTTCTTGGTGCCTTCCAATCTTGCACAGCCACTACTTTCACGGGGTCCACTGCTAACCCCTCTTTGGACAATATATGTCCAAGAAACCTTACTTATTCTCTTCAGAAGTGGCACTTGGAAAATTTTGCCTTTAGCTGATGTGCCCGGAGAGTATCCATGATCTCCTTCAGATGCTGAGCATGTTCTTCCTCATTCTTTGAGAAGACCAAAATATCGTCTACGAAGACCACCACGAACTTATTGAGGAATTCTCTGAACACCCTTCTCATTAGGTCTACGAAATAAGCGGGTGCATTTGTCAAGCCGAAAGGCATGACAAGCCACTTGAAGAAACCATCTGGGGTTCTGAACACCGTCTTGTCAATGCTATCTTCAGCTACCCTTAGCTGATGGAACCCAGTAGCCAGATCAAGTTGGGAGAAGACCGACGCACCAACAAGCTGATCAAACAAATCGTCTATTTTGGGAAGTGGGTGTCTATTCTTCTTAGTTAGCTTGTTTAGCTCCCTATAGTCCACAAAAAGACGTAGTGAGCCATCTGCTTTGGTGGCGAACACCACTGTAGCACCCCATTCTGAGATACTCCGCCTTATAAACCCCTTCTCGAGAAGCTCCTTAACTTTCTTTCTGAGTTCCTTTCTCTCCTTTGGAGCCATGTGTCTGACAGGTAAAGCTACGGGCTTTGCATTATCAACAAGATATATGCGGAAGTCTATTTCTCGCCTCGGAGGTAAGCCCTTCACCTCTGCAAATACATCTGGATATTCACGGACTACTCTAACCGACTGCAAGTTCTCAACAGAAGCATCAAGCGACTCTAGATAACTAAGCATAACAGCATTCAAGGGATTAAAAGAAATTTCTAGAGTGTTACCGAGCCGAGTCAAGAGTCTAACCACTCTCTTCTCACAATCAAGAATGGCACCATGACTGGATAACCAGTCCATGCCTAAGATCAGTCCATATCCCGAGAAGCCCAAAACAAAGGCACTACATCTAAACTCAACACTTAGAATAGAGATGTTCAAATCCAAACAAACCATGGACAAATAAGCTGATCCCCCTATTGGATTTGAAACAACCAAGTGATCTTCTATCATACTAGTGTTTAGGTGCAGAGATTATACTAAAGCAGATGAAATAAAGGAGTGTGATGCACCGGAATCAAAGAGAGTGCGAACTGGATGATCATAGAGATAAACTAAGCTTTATACAGAAATATTTCTACCTCGTTCTTGCGGAGGTGCCACCAGCGCGTGAACCTGTCCCCCTGAAGTGGATCCAGTCTTCTGTCCCTGCCCCCCGCTTCTTTGGGCAGTCCTTAGACATGTGTCTAGTCTCGCCGCAATGGAAGCAAGTAGCACTCATCTTCCTCTTCTTCTTTCTATAGTCTCTCTCCAGATGTCCAAGAATGCCACATAAATAACATTTCCTTTTCTCATGTGTCTTGTTATTTCTGTTGTGGTCCTTTCCTCCTTGACTATTATCCGTCTTCTTGTTCTGTGATTCTTCTGCTTGCTGGTTCACGTAGAGTAGGAGGAGGATTAAAAGCGTCTGTAGCTGGGGAGTAAGGTCCCCAGACATGCTGAAACGAAAAAGGAAAGAAAGTTTCAAAACAAAAGGATAGGAAGATAGTGCATATGGCTTTGGGGGATTATGGCTTTTATAAACAACGCTTTTTCTTGAAAAAATATGCTTCTTTAAAATTCTTTTTGAAAATAGTTTCAAAAACCTTTATCTAATCTGGTAAATCTGTGCTCTGATACCAAGTGAAACACCCCACCTCCATTAAGGTCACTCAAAAAGGGAATGCCTTAACTTTGGTGGAGGTTTATAAGTAAAAGTCACAAATAAAACACAAGACCGATATAAACACATGTGTATAAGCAGCGGAAAACAAAAAGACTTTCATTTCATAAATATGTGTTCACACAAAACATTCCATGATTGTCTCATAATAACTTCCAAAACATTACATCATCATTTCTGTCTTGATTATTAAATAAAGAAGCATAAAACATAATAAAAGCTGCATAAATCCCCATAGAACGTGTCCAAAAGCCATAGCCAAGGAAAGAGAGTCCAAACCATACACCTACTATCTTGAAGCTTGCAAAGAGTCTGACTAAGCTGTGTTGTTTCCTCCCTGTGGACCTGGGGGGACGGAAGAAAAGAAGACGAAAGAAAAATAGAGTCAGACATAAAGCCTGGTAAGTCTAGTGACTCTTCAGTATGAGAATAAGAAAAATGTCATGATAGGTATAAACTGGAAATAGGAAAGTATCATAAACTAAGATAAAGTAGTTTGAACCGAATATACTATTGCACCCCACACTATATCTCTGCACCTACTTGCATTGTCTGAACTGGCACCCCGTGATCGGGGTGAAGTGATCCCCTTTCAAAAGATCGGCTCCTACTCGCAAAATCATATGTGTCATACGGCCCCCAACGATTGTAGATACCTATGTCGGTCCCACCATGGGTGTATCAAGTCCCATGGTAACGGCCCGACACAATCCTAGAATGCATAGGTTATACTACTAGTGCCCAGTGCCCTTCTTGTCTGCTCCGAAGTGTGTGCATGCCCGCACCCCATTAGAACCCACACTGCTGCACCAACCGCCGTCGCTTTTGACCACTTACAATCAGTCCAGTAATCGTGCCCCACCCTGCCTAGTTTCAGGGTACCATGATACCTAATTGGGTTACTACTGAAATGGGTCCCCGTTACTAGGTTTTTCTAGTCAAACATGTTAAGTGGTTAAGTGTCTGTATTTACCTAACCCCACCCATCAGTTTAATTAACATGTTGAATTGGTTAAGTGTTTTAGTTAACTTAACCCTACCGTCCTGACTTCTCTATCCTTATCTTTTTAAAGCACCGACCACTCACATTAGACATGTATTATTACGGTTACTGGATGTGCCGGTCGATTTCGGGCAGGTTTACACCGTAACTCAGTCTAACCTCGGGTCCTTATTGGGCTCAATGCTTAACCTCTCACATTGGATATGTATTGTTGTGGTTACTGGACAGCCGGGCGGGTCCGGGCAGGTTTACATCACAACTCAATCCAACCTTGGGTTAAGCATACTCGTATTTTCTAAATTTACATATTTGTCCCTATTACTTGTTATATGTAAATTTGTTAACAATTAAATATTGTGGCCCACTTTCCAAGTTCATCATTTTTGGTATAAGAACTTTATACCATTTAAGTGCTACCAATTATTGGCATGTGCCAAACATGCCAATACATATATTTTTCACCAATTTGTGTCAAGTTTCCTATAATTACCAAATTTTTCCCAACGTTACCCCGTCTAAATATTAGGCTAACAATCTTAGCCTAATTTTTCGTCCACATGATTTTTAACTTAAAATATTAGGCTAAAAACTTAGCCTAATTTAGCGTACACAAAATTGGCATAAAGAAATTCATTAACATAAACATGACATAGGTGTAAACTTGGCATTCTCGGCATAGTTAATATGAACATCATAGGTGTGAACTTGCAACGTAGACTAATCAATATACATATATGTGAATTTGCAACATAGACTAAATCAACTTACATATATGTGGACTTGCATTGAAATAGGGATCTAACTGAATAGGTGTCACATGAATTAGCATATGATTTAGACAACATAAGCCTAAACATGTTTAGATCTAGGCATAACATCGAGCATCACTAGCATATGAAAAGAATATGACATGTCCATGAAGTATGTATAATTTTTATCACATGTGTGAACTAGATCCAATCATGTTTACTACTATAACAAGAAACTTGTACTAAAATGGATCTTGGCATGGATCCAATTATGAACTTGCAACTTTTGTATAATCATATGAGCATGTATATGAACTTAATCATTTAGGCATAAAGGTTTTAGCATAAAGTATGTACATGAGATCTTAATCACATACAACCTATATAATCACATAAACATATAGGTGTAGATATGAACCAAATAACTTGTATGTGAATTTGAATAGATCCAACATCAACTAGATTAATCCACAAACATTCTAATGGATCCAACATCAAGTCAAATACACCACAAACATCCAATACCATTCACAACACAATCATTGCAACACATTGATATGAATTAACATCGTCGTTACACAATAGCACAATTCCATTTCCATTTTACATCGAATCAAATCTTAATTTTATTCCCATCGGAAAAATCACTAAACTTACAACAAACGACGAACTTGAATTCTGGATTCTGAGTTCTGAATTTGCAATGCTTTCCTTTGGGTAGATAAACATTGTTTGAATCTTGTTTTACTTTAGTTTTGCTCGTCTCTAAGCTTTCTTCAAGTGGAGGCTACTCTTGGCTTCCTTCCAGCAGCATGATGGCTCTATCTCTATTTTATTTGTGTGAATTTAGGTTGGAGACTAAGGTTGTTTATATAGAATTTCAAACTAACTAGATTCGTCGATGAAGCTAGAGTTAATCAAGGCCATCGATCTCAAGAGAAGCCAATCAGAAAGTGACAAATCAGCCCTAGTGACACAGCCAAGCCCCAGAAACCGAGCCAGGACCAGACCAAGCAGGTCAGGTTGACCAAGCAGGTCGACCTGTAGGTTAACCCCCAGGTCGACTTCATGGTCGACTTCGGTACCCAGGTCGACTCCCAGGTCGACCCCCTGGTCGACCTGGGTCTTGGGCGTGAAAATTCCCGTCCATCCCACTTCTGGTTCAGTTTTGAATTTTGAACTAGGTTTCGGGCTGTTTGAATTTTAAATCGAATTCTGAAACTTCCGGAGGTCATAACTCCTTCATACGGAGTCCGATTTACGCAAACTCGGACTCTATCTCAAGTAGAATTCCAAGATGAATGCAATGGCGTAACCCGTTTCCATCAATTCTATCATTTAGAATTAATTATACTTTAATTTGTTAATTTACTGTTAATAGAAAATTCTGGGTGTTACAATTTACTTTTGCTAAACAATCTTTCATGGGCATGCTATCTCTTCTAACTTGCTACATAGTGCATCATTTTAGCTGATGATAGTTAACTGAAAACTTATTCAATGGTCTTTCATATTTTTTTGATGAAGTTCGTCCATTGATTGAGGCAAGATTTCCTTGCCAATAGAAGAAAGCAGCCAAGAACTAAGTAATTGAACTTGTCTCTGATACATAGTATACACTTTCTTACTCACTAATCATTCATCGTCTCCGACAATGAATTTGGGTGGAAAAGTTTTAGATCCATATAAAAACTCCTCAAGACTAATTCCGTTCAAATCCATATCGGTTTGAAATTTCCATAATAGGTAGTTGTTTTCATTCATTTTAACGTTGACAACTAATTTTGTGAACTTATTAAATTCTTGCTCAGATCTTCAATCGGTGTATCTCTTAATTGGTCTGAATTATCTAAGTGAGGTGCTATTGCGGAGGCGTGGGTTGTTCATGGTGAAATAGCTTGATTACTCATGCCTAAACGGTCAAGAATTTGATCATCAAAGTGGGGAAAATTTTGTGTCAGCCAAATGATGATCCGAATGATGAAACTTGATGGGTTCAAAATGGTAAGGAAGTGAAATATGACATAAGAACCAGAAAAGAAACGTTTACTGCGATAAGAAATGGGGTATGGAACAATACTGCACCTGATCAGCCATGTCAAGCGATGAAGATTATTTGATGAGGGAAACTAAAACACATGCGGAGGTGATTCAGATGACAAGCCAAATTTTAATGAACTCTTTCTTGACATAGTGATGCGATTAGGCCGATTCAAGCTCTAATACGAAGATAGAGTATGTAGAGGTCACAAATATGTGAATGAAACTTTTGTAATATTTAAGAATTCTTGAATGAATTGCTTAATGGAATATATATATATATACAGAAGAGAAACTGATAAACAGTTGTATCTACAACTATGTAATGTAACAATAAAAGACAATAACGTCCTTGGTAGAAATATAAATGATCTTTTAGACTCTGCCGAATTATATTGCTTCGAAGTAGTACAAATCTTTGGTTTATAGCAGAACAAATTTATTTACAGAACAACAACAATTCACATCTTCATGGTTGGAATTAGGGTTGTCAATGGGTCGGGTTAAGTCGGATTAGAGTCAATTTTTAAAGGGGTCGGGTCAACCCATTTGATAAAAGGGTTAAATTATGCCAACCCGAACCCAACCTGTTCATAAACGGGTTGACCCGACCCGACCCGCGTAACCCGTTTACTTAGTCAGGTCGGGTCGGGTTGACCCATTTAACCCACTTGGACCTGTTTATTTGCAGAAACATTTTTATCACCTGCACCTTGCAAAATAAAAGCATGTTGAAATAGAGTAATACAATACTTAAAAAAAACAATACTTAAAATGGCAACATATATGATACGATCATTAATATAAACTAGCAATAGAAGATCATCAAATGGATCATACAAATTAAAAATACAATATAATACACTTAAAAGGCAACAAACATCAAGCAACTTCATGCAATACAACACTTCACATCAAATGGGACATTCCCACTGCATGCATGGATTAAAAACAAACAAATCATTGGTTGTATATAAAAATGCAAATTTTGATTATAGCAGCAACGATATTCAGATTGCTCAATGATCACCATTAAATTATCACAGCTACTGATATATTTGTGCAACTATTGATTTTTGAACTAGTATATTTTATATTAAATGGGTCATGGCAGGTCAAAAACGGGTTCACGGGTCAGCCCGTAACCCACCCGTTTATTAAATGGGTCAGAGCTGGTTGACCCAAAATTGGCCCGTTTATAAATGGATCGGGTCAGGTTTTTTCCGTGCGGGTCACGAGTCGTGTTAGAAATTGACGATCCTAGTTGGAATATAGACTAGACTGGGAGAATGCATAAGATCCTCATATTAGAATTCAGTAAACAATATTTCAATGTCGATATATTTGGAAGTCATTATATTACAATGGATTCGTTTTGAATTGGAGTGAAATATGATTAATGTAACCATTAACTTAACCAGCTACATATCATGTATAATATAGTTGTCATTGCAGTAGAGTTGACATGACTTTAACCGTGTAAGAAAGAAAGAAAGTGCAAGGAATTTTATTAATTGCATTAACTGTATGGAAAATAATTCTGATATCTGAATCAAAGCTAAGAAACTATATTCGAATAAATGAAATGTAAAAAAGAAAATAGATTTAGCCTATGAATTTATCTATTAAACAATTGTAAAGCAGAACATTTCAAAGATCTCTCTTTAATTTTAGGAGTTTTCTCGTTTCTCTTTAATAATCTCGAGATATTTTATTATTAAATTTGTTTAACACTTGCATTTATTTATTATTTCTCTCGCGTTATTTTACCTCCTCTGACATTTCACATTTTGATATGGACATTTCAAAGTCTACACTATTATCTATTAAGAGTTAGCACATAACATTTTAAATTTAAGTCCACGTATTTAAATTAATTACAAAACACAAAATTTAAGTAATTTATATAAATTTAGTTAACTATTATTTCTGTTAAATACTCAATATGAAAAAATTATGTTTACAGTTAATCACATAATATTAAAATTATTTAAATAACTTTGCCAAACTATTAGTCATTCGTGACTAACCATATTCGGTTTAACAAAATGAAAGATAAATCAAATATATAAACACGTCAATCATGTACCATAAATTATACACATAAATAATTATCACAAATTCAAAGTTGAACATTTAAGACAATATATTTTATGTGCACTGCATTAAAATATTAATGTCAAACACCTACATTTTAAAATTTATATATGTTTTTACAAAACATTATACAATATAATTTGATCCCATTTTACACTGAATTCTATGTGTTTAAATTAATTCTATAATTTTGAATTTAACTAATGAATTCAACCAATAAATTTCTTTTAAATCATCTAATTAACGCTAAGTTTGATGTTTTAAAATGTACCCATGTTCATATTCGCAAAAATGGCAAAAGTTAGTTTTTTCTTCCAAATATAAAGTTAAATAAGTGACACAATTTAAATTATATATGTGAACAATAATAAAATATTTAGTGTACTATACGTTTACCTCTATAAGTTTATCATAAATTAAAGAAAATAACTTTCCACTTAAATACCCACGTTTCAACATTTCTGCAATTATTTGCTGAACATTCTCAATTTTTTCATGATATTTTATACTTTAATCTATATTTTTAAACTACTCATCAAAACTTAAGTTCTAATTATTTAAATAATCTTATAAAGTATTTTATTCATTTTTCTAATATCTCTTAAAAATATATGTTAAGTTTACTATATAAATCCATATTAGAAAAATGTAGTATTCCAAAGCAACTATATATAGATGCTTAAATCACATAACATAAACTATATATGTCAACAATACTAACAAAGTCAATTTGTAAATTAGTTGTGATTAATTTGTATCAATCAATAATTTTTCATATATTGTATCGTATAATTCATTTTTAACATTAACAACTCTATAACAAATTTATGCGTATTTTTACAATTTTTTTTCAATTAATCTTACTATGTTAATACATTTAAATTAACTTCGTAATTTTATATTTAACTTATTTAAACAAATTCTACTAAACAATGCTTACTAATTCATCTAAAAAATTACTAACATATATACCTCAATTTCAATAAGTATGGTTATTTAAAAAAATGAATAAAAAAATTCAAATGCACACATATACATTGTTTCTGTAAGCTATTGAAAATAATAATAAATTAAATTAATTGTTTATGCATTTCACATCAAAATTTATCATATTTTTCAAAACAATATTATTATTTTAAAATTAAAATAATAATATTACTTTCATGTGCAATGCATTGACTAGACGGAGACCAATTATTCTGTCCTCATTTCTTCTGTCCCGTCATGTCCCTCCGATTAATTCTCTCATTTTCCGTATTTTTGCATTTAGATCACCAAACAATTAAGTGATTTAACTGCAATAGGTGGACGTCAAGGGGTTGTGACTGAGTGGAACACGGAAGGACAAGTTGTAATTGGGGAAGAACAATTGGTGCAGGCTAGACAGTAGTAAAGTTGGAAACAACAAACAATAAGATGTGTTTAACAAGTGCCTCAAAATCGATGTAAGAAGAGCCCCCCTCCTCAATGCTTTTCTTAGCCAACCAGTTTAAAAGGGCCACCGACCTCCTCATCTCCAGGGCACCATCTCCTTCCATAGCCTCCTTCACCGCCTTCTCCACAATAGTTCTTCGCATGGGACCTCCAATGTCCAGGCCTATCTTCCACACTTGGGTTACAAAACGACAGTTCATCGGCTGGTCCCCTAGAAATGGCCAGCATATCATGGGCACTCATGCTCCAATGTTTTCTAGAATCAAATTCCATCCACCGTGGGTCACGAAGCACCCTACGGACGGATGACCTAGCACTTCTGTCGGTGGTGCCCACCCTACTATGTGCCCCCTTTTCTTTGTCTCAACCAACAACAACTCTGCTCCTTCCAGCTTATCAATTGATGAATCATCCACCTCTGATCCTATAAGAAGTTCTTTTCTCACCACCCATAAGAATGGGTATCCGGTGTCTACTAGTCCATGCCAAAGCTCAAGAAGTTCAGCTTTGAACATTCTTGCGGTGCTTCCAAAGCTGACATACAACACTGATTTGTCTGGTTTGGAGTCCGGCCACGATACACAACTGCTTGATCATCTTTGACTATTTCGTGCTTTAACCGATTATCCACGAGCATATGGAGAGGATCGATGGTATACGTAGCTGGGAAGATGGAGCGGATGCAGGAAAGTATAGGGAGCTCGGCTGCCTTTACTGTGTTGAAAATTAGAGCTTTGGCGCGGGATAGGTTTCACTACAAGAAAACAGGCTATTTGCGACGGCTAATTTGCAACGGCTTCAGACGGGCCGTCGGCGGCCGTCAGAAGCCGTCGGAAATTATCGTGATAAACAGCCGCCCGAACTATTTCTTCCCCATTTCTTTTGCTTCTCTTATTTTTCCAACATACGGGTTTTAAACCCTATTACCCAAATTCGATTTTTTTGCCTCCAAACACTGATTTCTTCATGTAAGAACCTCCCCGGCTTCAATTCAGACCTCTAGAGCAAGTAATTTGAGGTATAATCTCTTTTTTTCATAAAAATTAAGTTTTTACCTAAACCTATATTTGCCTAAATTAGAAAATTAGGGTTATCTATTGACTGCAATTGGTTCCAATAGCGTTGTAGTGAGTTATAACATCCTATTATGTGCGTATTTTTTCTATATTTTATTCACTTCTTTGAAAGGAATTTTTATTTGGTCATTGAGTATATAATTATGAGAATAAGTTAGTATAAACTGTGGTCATGTCTATAAAACAATCTGGCTGTCTAATTCTCCATGTTTTACTTATTTTGATGTTCATTTGTTTAAGTGTTGAAGTCTGTGTTGCGGCCTCATGATGCTTTTAACAAAAGTCATAGCTCTATATAGACATTAAGATGTGATGAATGTACCTTTTATACTAGGTAAAGTGGAGAAAAAACTTTGGGGATGTTTGATACAAACAATAACGTAGTATGTACATCTTGGCTTTATAAAGATTCCCATCACCCTTTATTTTTAATTATTTTGCAGGTGTAATATGTATCCTTAGGTGCATGGAAATTCATGATGTGTTGTGTCCGTGCTGAATCTGTAAGTTTGAAACTCATATTTCGATTACACGAACTGATGATTAGGAATAATTGTATATATAACTAATTAGGCGATGTATGCAAAATGCAGGCCATTGCACTTACTGAAGAGCTCTTAGCTGCCGTAAAACAATGTTCAGGTTGGGATGGTGGCGCAGTAACATAAGAAACATAATAGTTTGGCACCGCTTGACACTGTAAATTTTTCTTATTGAAATATGGATGCTTTATCTTTTTATCCGGCAACCATGTTCTTTGGTAAAGTAGGAAAAAATTCATATGGTTGAAATAGTAAAGGAAGCATAGCATACTATAGGAAAATATGACACAAAATCACCATTAATACTTGTTCTACTTTTGTTAGGTTTAAAGAGATATGGTAGTCTCGACATTGAATTGAATATGAAAAAGCATATCATATTGGTTGTTTCTTCTTGTACCTGAATGATGGCATAAATCTGAATTCGCTTGTAGCATGTTAATTTTGTCGAAGAATTTATACCGAAAATATGCTTTTATTTAATTTTGTAATGCCCTCGTATACGAATGATATGTTGCATCAAAGTTTTCTAACATACATGTCCAACCTGAACGTGCAGGTATGATGCAACCGTTGAGGCAATCAATCTAAATGGATACTGTGCTAGCTATATGGGTGGAGAAACAAGGAAGAGGTAAATTTGTAAAGGCCACATACATTTTATTTTATTTTTAGTATTGGGCGCTGAATGATATATCTATACCAAGGAAGAGGTAAATTTGTCACACAAATTTTATTTATTTTACAAGTTTGAATATCTATACCTAGGCACATCAAGATGGTAAATACAATCCCATCCCTACAGTTTATCTTTCATTGCCATGACATGTGCACAATTCTCAAATGAGCTTAGATGAATTTGACCATAGTGTTTGATGGTTTGATATTTTAATTTCGTTCTAGTCTGAGTATTATTTTTGTCTAGTTGTTGCATTGATCAATTCAAATAGAATAAATTTGATTCTTAAATCAATGTATTGGATGATGTTTAGTTGCTATTTTGAGATAGTGGTTTATGTGAGAAGTGTAGTTGGAAGGCTAAATAGCAGCTGAAACACACACAAAAAATGCAGTATTTTTGACGGCTTCCGACGGCTACCGATGACTTCCGACGGCTAACAAGTACACGAATCTGCGACGGTTTCCGACAGTTGTGTCGATAGCCGTCGGAAATGCGAATGATGGGCTGCGTCGATAGCCGTCGGAAACTTTGATTTTTGACGCCTTTATTAGCGACGACTATTTCCGACGGCTTCCGACGGCCGCCGACGGTTTTCAACCATCGGAAATAGCCTGTTTTCTTGTAGTGTTTTTGCCTGTGGTCAGCATGTATTGGAGCACTTGATCGTCCTGGCATTTAGCTTCTGTAACGAAACTGTGTAGGTCTCGACGTCTTAGTATGTCCTCCATTCCAGGAATGCCATGCACCTCCTTGTCGTAGTCCAATTCATCTAATAAAATAAAAGAGAATTGCTACCTTGTTAATGTGGACATAAACATGAAATCAGTAATGAAGTTGTGTATGAAATGTACACCTTGAAAAGGAAAGTCGTTGGTTTCTAGAAAAGAAGGCAAGCAGTAATAAAACAAAAGGCTAGCAACCGTAGAGGTGTTCAGAATCATGATGGGAATGCCCAACTCTTCAGGGACATCCAAAGCAAGGGATACAAAACTATCTGCTACAACACAAGTTACTCTTGGCCACCCATCTAAGGGTCCCAACACTCTCCTGTACTCATCCTTGCAACTCGCTCTCCTCGATTCTTCCTGGCCGATCAGTTAGTGCAAACATTTGTGCAGTTCTTCCGGAGGGGTGTTAAGCGAGAGAAACCTGAAATTGGGGAGCCCGGAGTAGTACTCAAGACTGTGTGAGGTGTGCACTTCGAAGTCGTAGAAGTTGTTGTTGATGAAGGTGATGTGGATGTTGTGGTTGGACTTGGACAGGAGTTAGGCTAGCTGCAACATCACTAGCAAGTGACCTCGTGCGTAGAAGGGGAACATCAGGATGTGAGTAGCCATTTATATTATGTCTAATAATGGATTGTACGTATGTGAAGTTATGAACCCTTTGGCTACAAAGTATTTCGCCCAACAAAGCTGGAGAGATATGAATATGATACTTCCATTGCGCATGTATATAAGTTCACATGCAAGTCTGCAATTAACGCCATCCACTATTCAAACGTATGCAACAAGTACCACGAGATGGTATCATAATATTTTTCTTTCATGCCACAAAGCAAATCCTCTGTACACCATTGCTCCGAGCTGATATTATATAAGCCACAAGCTGATATTATATTAGCCACGAGCTAATATTTATTATTTTCTTTCCGTGGCATGAGCTGAGCTGATGTTAAAATTCAGAACAAATATTCGAATCCGATGTATTTTTCTCTACAGCTTGTGTCAAAAAATCAATACCACACTCACAATGCGGTGGAAGAAGTTCAGACTGAACTGGAGATTGCAAGTAGCATGTCGGAAGTGTGTGCCATTCAAATGCAACCATCTTTTCTGCACATCTTCACGTTTCTTTGGCTACTAAAAACACTTACAGAAATAGATTATATACCCCGAGCTTAAATTATGCAATCACTTGGCGGAAGCGTGGTAGAGACGGGTTGGAGTTTTGATGGAAGGGGGGGAAAAGCGGATTTTCAATTTGATGAAGAAGGGATGTGTAAAGTGAGAAAGGGTGATGATTTCGCGTTTGATTTGGATCCATTAAGACTTAAAATTGTTATAGCAGCTCACCCACTAATTGAGGTCATTTAGGGAAGACACCCCCAAACTTTGAATTATTCAGAAATACTCCAAACTTTGGACTATTATGGAAAGACACGGCAAACTTCGGATTAATCCAAACAATTATTCCAAATAAAAATAAATGCAAATATACGTGAATAAACTAAATTTTTATTTAGCTTAATTAAATTTAATAGGATACTAGAATATGTTTATTTCTAAAAATACTTTTTCCAAGAAAATAACTAAAAGAACTATTTTTTTAATTTTTATGTTGTATAAATGTCTTTTATAATCCATTTATTTTCTAAAAGATATAGCGGAAAAACCATTTTAGATGTTATTTGAGAAAATCACAGCGGTAGAAATCCGCTATGAGATATAGCGGATTATAACGGGGTAATAACTGATCATTAACTACGTAGTCGTGGAGGCAGTTAAATTGGTGATTCAAAACAAATGCTCAGCACTATATTATTGCAGTGCATATTAAGTTAATAAAAAAAGTAGGTGTTGACGCCTAAACGTTGGTCGTCAACGCTCGAGAGTTCCAAAAGTTTTTCTTGGAACCCCACCAAGTGTAGTCCATGCTTGGAAATCCATATCGAGTATAGTCCATACTCGGGTTACAATGGAATTATCTTGCAATGTCTTGAAAAGGCGGTTCATTCCTTCAAGCAAAATCCATATCTGGAAATCCAAATTGGATATGGTCCAATCCCAGTCCATGACCAAGTGATCTTGATAAATCCTGAGAAAATAGCAAGGTCCCTCAGACGTAGTCCAGGTCCGGAAATCCATGTTTAAGAAATCTTTCCAAGTCCTGAACAAGATAACTTAACACGTCAAACATAGTCATCTTTAGAAATCCATTTATTAAAATCCATAACTATTACAAAATCAAACACAATGTAAGGTTTTATCATTGGACGACAAGCACACCTAGAGGTACTATACTAACTATTGAAATCAAAATTGGATCACAACGCCAAAGGTGCACTTAGTGCACTTCACCAAACGGTTAGAACTGAAAATGGAGCCACGAAAAATAAAAGCAAGTAAAAACACAAGAATTTTATTGTGGTTCGATCTAGAATAGATTTACGTCACCTAACACTCCTAGCTCAGTTGGTTAAAGGCGGGCGAATTGCGAGGAGACATAGGAGGTCTTAGGTTCGAGGGACGCCTCTGTCAACTTCTAGGGTGACTATCTTGGTGGTGCGTAGACGTTGAAAAATCGGGGTATACACCACTCCTGGGGTTTACTAAGACCGACAGGCAATGTCTTGAGTGAAATCTTAGGTTCCACATGAAAATAAAAGAGAATAGATCTACATCCACTTTGGAGGAGATTTCATTATCATATGTGATATTACAAGGTAAATTTCTCTTCCATTTTTGCTCATTCTCTCTTTTTACCATGATTTTCCTCACTTTATTCTCTTTAATGACTTGATTCTCTCTAATCCACTATGAAAATGGTTGGATCCTTATAAATGCGATGAGTGCGGGAATATATGTTCCTCAGTTTGAGCACTTAGAGGATCAATGATGAATCCATAGTGATTGAGATTTGAATTGAAGCTTAGACGTGAATTAATGGCGGCTGGAGAGAACTTGATTGAATCTCTAATGGAGATTGGAGAAGACTTGATCAACTTGGCATTTGAGCAAGATGGAGCGAGTTTGAGAAGCCATTAATAGAGCTTGGAGTGCTTGAGAGAGGTGGAAAATCGAAAATGACAGCCCTTTAGGGTGGCAAAAATCGGTCCTTTGACTTGCGGTGAAATGGGGTATTTATAGGCCAAGTTGGTACCCGGTGGCAATGCTATAATTATTACAGGGTAGGGGTCGTGCGTATATGTGTTTACGAAACTGTCACTGGACAACAATACACAGTTGTAGCCAACTATCAGATTCTGCATGACCGACCACTGCATTATATGCACAACCAGGAAAGCACGTTCGACCAGGAAAACACAATGCACGTGCGACTCTATAAATATATGTTTGCATGACCTCTAATATTACAACTTTGCCACTTTCATCCTTTTCAGCAACTGATAATTCTTATTTACCACTTTTTCCATTGCTTTTTGTAATATAGCTATTCCATACAAGAATGTACATGCTCCATTGCTTAAAAGCATTGCTCAACCTCAACAGTAATAATGCTGCTCAACCCAGACTGTGGAAGAAGCTGCTCCACGCTTGACCAGAGGTGATGCTCTACTGCTTGATGTCATATACTACTCGACCCGTCCAGGTGGAAGATGTTCGACCCATCGTCTGGGTGTTGTTCGACCCCAGCACTTTTGTATGCGAGCGAGTGACCTCTGCTTGACCATGAAGCCTGGTTCTGCCGTAGACGTGATCGTCCATCAAGTACATGCACGAGCCATTTCCTTTGTTCATGCTGACCAAGAGCTGCTGAGGTGCTATTGCTATGAGCGAGCGAGCTAGTGTTATGCTGATTAGAGATCTTTAAAACTGTATTTCTTTGGCGATATTACTAATATGGGGATGTGTTATATGCTTATAACCATATTTTATTATAGTTGGCTTAAGCAATACTAGGGTGTTGCCTCTTCATCTTGTATAGTTGCTACACTTCTGAGCTATAAGTACATTGAACGTACCGTGCATGTCTCATGCCATCACGCTTTGTTAGCACATGCTGAACAGTCCATTGTTCGAACTTGTGAATAATTGATCTATGCATGTTAAATAATATGAATATTGCATTCGCACAACTGACATTTTGCCAATCTTGTTGCACGTACATGACGCTCAATGCATTGTGCAATTTTCATGATGCTAATATGGCCAATGTTTAAATATCGATTGGAATTGTGTCCACTTCATGTCTTATCAACAGTCGACACATTTTCCGAACCGCGTTTCCATAATGGGGTTAGCATTTGCCCCTCAAAGTTTGTATTTTTTACTTGTGAAAAATGCGGGCTTCGAAATGAATGTTATTATTGATATATTTTGGCTTGTTTGATTCGCATATGGAACTTGCATTCTGATCCAATTTTGTTGAGCACCTGAAAGCTTTTTGGTGATAATTAGAACTCAAGCCCGCTTATGAAATGCTCTTTTGCATGGATTTTGTTGCGCTGATAGATGCTTTAGCCTTTAATTCAGAATTTGTTGTTGGCGGTGTCGTGTTAGTGTATGAATGCCCTGCTTTCAATTCGGGCTCGAGTGCATGAAACAAGTGAAATTTGTGATGGATTGGTCGTTCACGTGTACATTAAAACGGTCGAGGCCAATCTATGCTAATTTACTTCTTTTACGAACTCGCTTAACCACTAGATTTTACTTAAGCAAAGCACACTTCCTAAGGCGAATGACGGCCGTGCCTATTTTCACTGCTACAACCTGCTTTGCAACAACAAAAACATTGCATGTTTCTGGGCTAACATTTTCTTATCGACTGTCCATATTGACAATAGATTAGTCAGTTAGAAATCTAGTTATGGCGAATTGAATGGCACACCTATACAGAGCTATTTTTTCAATTGTTTATAATTCGTCAAGCAATGTCTGCATAGATACGATATTCTATTCGGAATTCGCAACGATACTTGAATTCTGCTAGTTGATATGTATACCGAATGCAGATTTCAAGCCTCGCTCTGTTAGTGACTTGTATGATTTTGTATGTCAGCTTATGTTTTATGAAATGTGTACCTATTCAAATTGGAACATCGACTTGTGTTTCTGAGGCTAGAGTGACTGCAGCTTTTGGATTGTAAACGAATCAGTCTTTGGTTTGCTGATTGTCTATTTTTA
This sequence comes from Allium sativum, assembly GCA_030737875.1. Taxonomy (NCBI): domain Eukaryota; kingdom Viridiplantae; phylum Streptophyta; class Magnoliopsida; order Asparagales; family Amaryllidaceae; genus Allium; species Allium sativum. Next base: position 169,243,305 of record CM060924.1, on the reverse strand, counting down.
GGTAGACCCGCTGTAATAACTTAGTTGGATTTCAAATTTTGAATTTGAATCCAATGCCTCCACTTGGGGAGGTTTCTAAATTTAATGCACCCCCTAGGGGAGGCCTTAAATTTTATGGCCCCGCTCGGGAAGTACTTAAATTTTGTGCCTCCGCTAGGAGAGGACTTTTTGATTGGATTATAGTGCCCCCGCTAGGGGAGGTCTTTGGATTTTGTCAGAATGATTCGTCGCGTCCGAGACGATCGAATGTTACGCAAATTAATTAGAGGTCGGACATTCTTCACATCTGAGATAATCAGGTGCTACGCAAATGAATTCGTTACATTCTTCACATCTGTATGACAGATGCTACACAAATGAATTTGAGACATTCTTCACGTCTATAATGACAGATGCTATGCAAACAAATTTCCTCATTCTTCATATCTGAAGTAATCAGATGTTACGCAAATGAGCTTCCTCATTCTTCACACCCGAAATAATCAAACGTTATGCAAATGAGCTTCCTCATTCTTCGCATCCAAAATAATCATATGCTAAGCAAATGAGCTAGACGGTTGTTGTATCATTTCACATGATAGGCACCAGTTCCTTTGTTGGATATCCCCTGCTTAGGAACAGGGGCTTTGAACCTCTAACTTAGGGGAGTACCCCTTCGACAAAAGTTACAGTTTTCTCGTTTGTTTGTCGTGGCGTTTGTTCGTTGTTTAAATCTTTGCGACTTTTCCCATTCAGTTTTAAGGCGGTGCTTTTCTATTTTTGCACTTGTGCATGTTGATATTTGCAGCATTTAGTACTTGAACTAGCGTTGTTGGGGTAGCTATGTTTCGTCAGATTTTACAGGAACAAACGCTCGACAGATGGCCTGCAATATGAAATCATCTTTTAAGCAAGTTGTGATTTGACATAAAATTTTGCAAGCAAGGAAATTATTCTAGTAGATATGCTCTTAGTTACAGAGCTAATGTTCAGTACAATGTTTTTAAAATACTACATACTTTTGTATATGAAGTTTTGAATATAGCAGAAAGTAAAACATGGAGTAAAGCATGAAAATAAAGTTGTGGCGATGATGATCGCTTATTCCGAGCCACTGAAATTGGAGTGTCAATCAATGGTAGTCAGTTAATGATCAGCCTTGTATCAACTCGTGCTGGAGTTTCATTACTTGGACCGGTTTGATTTGCGGATGCGCTTTGCCCCTGAAGAGCTGGAGAAAAATTTGAGGCTTGTGGATTTTTTACATGCTGTTGCAGCCTGTTTTTCCTGATCAATTACTCCATGAGATTCTTCAAATGTCGGCAGACATTAGTGGTATGACCAGACTGGTTGTGAAACCTACAGAACTTTCCTGAATTTGTCATTGTATCGCCTACCCTATCGGCTTTGGTTCCACATATTCTTCAGAGTTCTTAGTAGTTACAATATAGATATTTTCAGGAATGTTATTCAAAGGCATGAGCTGTGACGAGTTGAAGAGGCGAGACTTCTTATCGTCCCGATTATCTTTTACGTCATTTCCTCTTTTTAGACCTCTGGGATTTTTTTGATTGTATTGAATAGTAGCGTTTTTTGGAGCTTCAAGAAGTTGGTTACCCTCAATTATCTGAAGAGGCACAGGGTTACTGTCCAATCTCATATACTCCTCTGCTTTTTCGTAGAGTTTGTCAAGCGTGTTTGGCTCTTTCATTTTAATCCATCCACCAAACTCGCTCTTCTCATCTATGGTGCCGATTAGAGACATTAAGACCATACGGGGTTCGGGATTCCCCATTTCGGACAAAGCAGTGTTGAACCTCTTGAGGAAAGCTTTAAGAGACTCTCTTGGATTCTGCTTTATCGATGTCAGAGAAATAACATCCATAGCCCTCGTAGCTTGCAGCCTAAACTGCTCTTTGAATTTCATAATCAAATCATCAAATCGGTCGACGGATCTGGGTGTTGCTCGACCCCAGCACTTTTGTGTGTGAGAGAGTGACCTTTGCTCGACCATGAAGCCTGGTTCTGCCGTAGACGTGATCGACCACCGAGTACATGTACGAGCCACTTCCTTTGTTCGTGATGACCGAGAGTTGCTGAGGTGCTACTGCTGTGATCAAGCGAGCTAGTGTTATGCTGATGAGCGATCTTTAAAACTGTATTGCTTTTGCGATATTACTGATAAAGAGATGAATTGTATGTTGATCACCATATTCTATTATAGCTGGCTTAAGAAATAGTAGGACATTTCAACATCATATTGTATAGTCGCTACACTTGTGAGCTCTATGTATATTGAATGTACCATGCATGTCTCATGCCATCACGCTTCATTAGCACATGTTGAACGGTCCATTGTTCGAACATGTGAGTAAGTGATCTATGCATGTTAAATAATATGAACGCTGCATTCGCACAACCGGCAAGTTGCCAATCTTGTTGACATACATGACGCTCAATGCATTATGCAATTCCCATGATGCAAATATGTACAATGTTTAAATATCAATTGGAATTGTTTCTACTTCACTTCTTATCGAACAGTCAGCACATTTATTTTTCGAATCGCGTTTACATAACAGGGTTAACACTAACCTTATATGTGAGTAACCAACTTAGCTCCTTCTTTTTACAAATTATGAAGAGGATGGTTCATTTTCTGCAAAAAGCATGCCTAGGGAACTCAACGGTTCTCGTAAGTAGTTAGGTAGACATAGCTATCCAAAAAACTAAAAGTAAAGGAAAACAAATATCCAAAGAGTCCAATAATCTAGCGAGATAGGTGTACAGGACTTAAATATTGATGACTGTACAATTTTAGAGTTCCAAGAGATTCAGGATTCAGAAGAAGATTCAAGACTCATGAGTTATCAGGATATCAAGAGTTCAAGAAAATTATGGGAATAGAGTCTAATTTATATGTACGACTCTGAATAGCACTCCAGGATCAAATTCTATTTTTCAAAATTCAAAATTCTGAATTTCAAATTGTGATTTTAAATTATTTTCAAATTATTATCTTACTAATGATTTCAAACATATAATTTTAAAGTTTTAATATATATATATATAAATATATATATATATATATATATATTATATATAAGTTTATACATAGTTATATAATTTTATAGTTTTAAATCTTATAACTTTATAAATATGTTTATGTGATATATTATTATGATTCATATGATTTTACACTTTAGAATATTCATTTATATTATGAAGTTTTGATTCAATAATTTGCAAAATAATATATATATATATATACATATATGATTAAACACTTTAATATAAGTTTTAAATATAAAAATGCTACACATATGTCGACATACATAATTGGCTATGTTGACATACAACTGTCATTTTTTCAATTTTCAAAGGAAGTGTCTTTTCACTATTTGTAATGTTTCTGAAACGATGCGACCATTGAAATGCTATAAAAAGGGGTTGATTTCAATTTTTTTCATAATTCTTCTTCTCCATCTTCCCCCTTTTCATCCCACCATTATTATTTATCATTTTCTTGATTTCTACACTTATACTTTGCCGATTTCTAATCAAATCATATAAAACTTCATCTTTTGTCAATCTTTATTTACTACTCTCTAAATTGATGTGTTATTGAAGAGTTATAGGGATGTTGTAATCATTGGGAAGTGCTTAGGAAAGGGTGTGTTTCTTGTAGACCTGAAATCAAGGAAAGGGAGCGGTGTTAACTGGGTAGTCGTGAAATCAAGGTTGTTTGCAGCGGTGTGAATGTTGTAGCCATGAAATCAAGGGATTGTACTTGGATATTGATGATAACAAAACTCTATGCAATCCAGCATTGCATGGGACTGGATGTAGGAGTAATGAGAACCAGTATGAAATTCGGTGTGTTCTTTCCTTTTTTGCATTTTATATTTGTTTATTTCTATGTTTATGTTTGATTCTGTGATTTTGATCATCTCTGGTGTGTGTGATTCATATAGTAACTCATTCCAGTTTAAGATTTTCATAAATTCCTTGTAAAAACTATTTACCCCTTCTAGTGTTTGTTTTTCCTTAAGATCCGCAATCCCTAACAATTGGTATCAGAGCATATGTTTTCAAAAAGTTCATAATCTGATTTTTGGATATATTAAATGGAAAATTTTGAAATGATTTATAACAATAGTTTCAATTCATGCATTGCATCAATGTTAAAAGAGTCTGCATTCAATTTTGTTGAAAATTCAAGTGATCTATTGAATTGTTGTCCAGTACAGGAAAAGATGTGTTACAGTGCTATTGGAAATTCAAGTTCTGAAAAGATGGGTTACGTGGATGTTGAAAATTCAAAGTTCAAAGTAGTGTGTTACATGGGTGTTGAGAATTCAAAATTTGGTGAACAAATGGTGGAAATCAAAAAGGACTAATGGATATGGATAGTTGTTGTTTGAGACATATGATGGGAAATCTAGAATTATTGAGTAATCTAATATATGAAGATGGTGGAATGGTCAACTTTGGTGATAACTCTAAAGGATATAGTGTTGGCATCGGCAATGTCAGTAATTCTGAAACTCCAACTATTTCTTATGTTTTATGAGTTGGGAACCTAAAATACAGCGTACTAAGTCTAAGTCAACTTTGCAGTAAAGGTTATAAAATCAATTTTGAGAAAGATAAATGCTTTAAAGAAGATAGGAATTCGAAAATAATATTCGAAGGAAATAGAAAGAAAAATATCTGTATATTAAATATGAATATACCAATGATAATCTATGTCTTAAGGTCAATACAAGCAACCCTTCGATCTGGCATAAGAGATTCGGTTATATAAATTTTAAATATATCTCTAAGATTTCAATGTTAGATTCAATTAGGGGATTACCCAAGATAAAATTTAAAGTAAATAATTTATGTGATGCTTGTCAGTTCAAAAAATTAAGATGTTCGTTTAAATCAAAAGAGGAAATTACAACCTCAAAACGATTATAATTAATTCACATGGATCTATTCGGTCCATCCCAAACTCAATCATTAAATCACAATAAATATATTTACGTAATAGTTGACGATTTTTCTAAATTTACTTGGACTTTGTTTCCTAAAAACAAAAGAGTTGCTTTTGATCAATTTAAAACCTTTGCTAAAAGAATTCAAAATTTATCATCTTTAAAAATTAAAACAATACGTAGTGACCATGGTGGGGAATTCGAAAATGAAAATTTTGAAAAAAATTGTAATAAAAGGGGAATAACCCATGATTTTTCTTTTCCTTAGATCCACTCAACAAAACGGAGTTGTGGAACATAAAAATAGATCAACTCAAGAGTGTGCAAGAACTATGTTATCTGATATTAACTTACCTAGAAATTTTTAGGCTGAGGCAGTTGCAATAGCTTGTTATATTTCAAATAGAATTTCAGTAACACCCTTGACTCATAAAACAACATATGAACTTTTGTATAATAAGAAACCAAAAGTATCATATTTTAAAATATTTGGAAGTAAATGATTTTCCTTAACACTAAAGAATATTCAGACAAATTTGACTTGGAATCCAATAAAGGAATATTTATTGGATATTCAGAGAGAAGTAAGGCATATAGAATTTTGACTTAAGAACTAATAATATCGAAGAAACATTAAATGTATCCTTTGATGAAAATTATAGAAATGTAACAAACCAAAACGAAGATGAAAGTGAAAATGAGATAGATGAAACAAATAATGAAATTAATCAACCAAGTAAACGAATTAGATTACTAACAGATCACCCTGTAGAAAATATCTTAGGAGATATTGAATCCATTGTTAGGAGTCGAAACCAATTAAATAATATGAGTAATTCAGCATCTATTTCTACTATCGAACCTAAGAATCCAAAGGAAGCATTATCTGACCATTCATGGATCCTTGCACTGCAAGAGGAATTGAATCAGTTTACCAGGAATGATGTATGGGAACTTGTTCCTAGACCAGAGGATGAAACTATAATAGAAACTAAATGGGTTTGTAAAATAAAATGGATGAACAAGATGAGGTCATAAGAAATAAGGCACGTTTAGTAGCACAAGGTTATACTTAAGAAGAAGGATTAAATTACAATCGAACGTTTGCCCCCGTAGCAAGATTAGACGCAATTAGGATATTACTAGCCTTTGCTAATCGTAATAATTTCAAATTATATCAAATGGGTGTTAAAATTGCTTTCCTAAATGGATATGTTAAAGAAGACCTATATGTAGATCAACCACCTCTTTTTAAAGAAGAAAAAAATACCAAATCATGTATATAAATTAAAGAAAGAATTATGTGGATTAAAACAGCCTCCTACATCTTGGTATTATAGATTAAGAAATTATTTATTACAGTCTAACTTTAAATAAAACATGTCGACATATAACTGCCTGATTTCAAAAATTAATTCCCACCATAAGTTATTTACAACAGCTACTTAAATATTCTATTTCGAATTTTCTTCTTCATTCTCCCATTGCATTTCTAGAAAAACTCAAAACTAAAATTAAACAATGGCCTCCACTAATTTTAATAATCAAATAAATTCTGAATCGTCCGCTGGACCATCTAAAGGTCCGTTTCAACGCTCTACTCTTGCTCTGTGATGAAATTGGAAGAGAAAATGGAGAATGTACTCCAAATCTCGCTGAAATCCAAGTTCTACAAATCAAGATGAATCAAGAGCATGTGAAATAAGGAAAAATCATGAGAAATATACAAAAATTTGTTATGGATAATCAAACAAATCCAATTATCATCAAAGATATAATCCAATAGTGGAAAAAGAAGAAGAGGAAGAGATGATAGAAGAAGAAGAATAAAAAGAGGGACAAAATGAAGGCATGGAAGAGGACGATCAAGTCATATGCGTTGGCGAAGTTTGTTTCACTACAACAAAACGACCCTATTACAATGGTGGAAAACAGTTGTAAAAGACCTTTTACAACGGTGGGACAACCGTCATCTATTAAGAAGTTGTAATAGACTAAAATCTTTTACAACTGTTTTGCACCGTTGCAACACCGTTGTGAAATGTATATTTTACAACTGTTTTCCACCATTGTAATAAAAGCTATTACAACTTTTTTGCACCGTTGTAGTAAAAGCTATTACAACTGTTATGCATCGCTATGGCTGTTGAATACCACAATATGATTTTTGTTTGATTATACATTACATCTCATATAGAAATAAATATTTATATTGAACAAAATGTTATTGCATAGAATTTGATACTCAAACGATTATTTTATTCAATTAAATATTTTTTTAATATTAGAAATAGTACAACTTTCTAACCTCAATATTATACAATTTACTACTACATAATACAGTCAATCACATATACATTCCTCACCATAGATTGATTACTCGGTACACTCAATTATGTATGCACTTCCATATAAATATACATACACACTTTCACATAAATATACATACACACTGTGCACATACCGAGTTTTTATATGCTTCAACATCCTGTCTAGTCGCCTGTATACCAATCACAAAATTTCTCACATTAAATTGAAAAAAATAATAATTCAAATAAGGATGAAAAATCTAACTGTGTATTATGTGATACATTAATGGCAATATCCCATACTAAGCATAAGCCAACAAAGTTGAAAAAAAACATGATATCACGGGTCACCTGGTTAGTTTTTTGCCAAAGAAGATTCACCATCGACCCCTGGTCCAGTTTTCGACATGCGAACAAAATCAGTCTGCTTTCTTAACTTTCTTCTCTGATTTCTAAAATGATAACGTTTGCCTTCCTAAATATACATGCCAAGTATATGTTAGAAGAGTGTATTGTAAACGTATCAAACATTTAAGAAAAAGACAAAATCAAGTATAAGAGAAAATGATACTCTCGAACATTTTCAAACCTGGGAGAAGATCTTGAAATGTTACTTCAGTTTTACATGCCGAATCTAAAATGGATTGTATTTTATCTCTTCCACCTGTAATTTTTCCAAATACAACATGAAATTCAAATCAAGCTCAACCATTGTAGACTATATACATGTGATAGCAGCATCTGCGAAACCTTTCCCACATTTTAAAGAAGTTTCTAAATTAGTTTTAAATTTGTCTAATGATCTTACACGAATACGTCCTAACAATGCTTGGAATGCAGGATGCACAAGCTGTAAAAGTTATGAAAGCAAACAAGAAATCAATCTTCTTAATTATGGGCAATGAATAACTGAATGCATGTTGTTCGAAGGGTTACTTGCAATGCTCTTTTTTCTAGCTGTTTTTTTTTTTTTTTTTTTTTTTTTTTTTTTTTTTTTTTTTTTGCAGTCTTAACAGTTTCATCAAAGTACGCAGCTTCAGCATCACACCTGTAAGAAAATTGATATTATTCAGTTTAGTTCATTTTTCATAAACATCATTATGTTTATAGATGAAAGATTTGTGTTTGAACGTTAAGAGTTATAACTTAGAAATTTACCAATTCATATGAAAGTTCAAGCATATTTTTTGGATGTTTATGAAATGTTGTATTATAGCACAAAGTCAGTACAATATGTACTTACTTTTTTTTTAGCCAAATATTTTCATTCTCTTGAATGCAGCTTGTAAATGTTCATGGTAAATGATTAACAAGATACAAGAAAGCATACCTCGAACATTAATGGTCATGAATATCCATTTAAAAATTCAAGGCTGCAAAATATAATTTTTATCCGAAAAATCCAAACTAGTTCTTCCATGTTTGATAAAACCTTTCTAGCCAATTTTTCATCCTTTAGTGACCAACTGCAGCAAAAATATTCAAATCCATTTGCAAAATCTACCAACAAGAGAAAATCAACAGATCTATATTTAGTAAGATAATTTATCTCGGTAGCAAGAGAAATTTGATTATTTATTATGTAGTTGTGCCAAATCGATTATACCGCTAAGAATAACCAAACTTGAATCCAAACTTAGTAAGATAATAAAAGATACTAAAGATTGGTAAGAATAGGGATGCTCTTACCTTTTTTTTGCACGATATACATTAATGTGGGTATACAGAACAGTTGGAGGTTCCACGACTTTATCTTTAAAGGTTAGGAGTTGGTACTCGGCACTTAAATTCATAAATAATCAAAACTTAATAAGTAAAACTTGAAGTGAAGGCTATGATCCCACAACTCACTCCCTTTGAAATGACAGAGTAAGCGTAACCATGATGCTACCATTTGGTCACCTCGCTACCATGTTGGTCACGTTGTCTTGAAAATGAAAGCTATGAAAGTGAAAACTTTACAATTTGGAGTAGCCTATCCTTCCAATTCATATATATTGAGTTGTTTGTTATCCCAAATATTACCAAATCGTAATCCACCATTGCAGATCCACAAATACGATATAAACTATTTCATAATAGTCTAAAATTTGTAAAGCACCACCTCGTTTACCTTTACAAAATATTTTAAAATGATTTGTGTATAGTTTACAAAAACCATGTATTACAGCAAGTGACCCTATAATTCATTAACTTACACTATGTTGAGCAGACGGATGGGATGTGAACTGAAATACTGTAACCTATGCTTATCAATTCTGGCAGATAAATTGCACTGAGTCAAAATGCGCATATTTCATATTTAGGATGTGAGTTATATTCCAATGTGTGACCAAAACATACAAAAGTATGAGATGCAACAATTCTGGGGTATTGTTAAGACAACTGCATTGTCCTACACAAGTTCACCTACCGTAGCAACTCATATGCTTCCAAACAAAAAGGTAGCAACATGTGCAGAACAACAGTTTCAAAAGTAATATTACTATATGGAACATGTTTACGGAGACTGGTAACTGACCATGGGGAACAAAACTAAATAAGGGGGAGTTCATATACTATTCTAACCAAAAATAAAACTAACCTTTCAAAACTTCTTTAGGCGAAGTGGAAACAACAAGAGGCATCGAGTGGTGAGGATAAGGGGCAGCGACAAGGAAACATCTGAGAACCTAGGACTGTCTCCGACCAACGCGAGGAGTAGAAAATAAGCTGGAACCCTAATTATCAAATTCATGAATACCCTGATTATTATCATTCGCGCGTGACCTATATTTGAAGCAATCGATAAACCATTGAAATTACCAGATTTTGAATGCTTTTAGGATAAAATGGAGGAAGAAGGCAAAAGCAAATCTAGAAGTGGATGGAAATTCCAGGTAAAATGATAGATGATCGAAGGTAGGCGAGGGCAAATCAAATCATGGATCCGCTCCATCGCCATCAAATCACTAAATCAGTGGATCGGCAGTCAATTGCAATTTGTTGAAGCGTGATTTTTTTTAGGAAGAGAATTTGGGAATCGATTTTAACATAAAGTAGAGAACATGAGAGGTCGGCCCACGGAATGCACTAGAAATACAAGACGCGATTATTTTGGAGCCAAAATTTCAGTTTTACCGCCTTTCATGTTTTGCGTTAATATAGACAACCACTTTTCCACCATTTGCATAAAAATGTTTTCTCTTTTCTACCAAAAAAAATAAGAATATTACAAACTATTAAATGTTAATTACTAGTACATGCTACTGATTATTTACTATTAAATATTTTACATGGTACTGATTATTTACTATTAAATATTTAACAGAAAATATTAAAAATAACTACTATTTATTAATTATATAATAGTTATTAATAATAATTAGTATTAATTTATAAAACTATCACTGAATATTAATTATTTATTATTCTTCAACGTTAATATTACTAACTATTAAATATTTGTATATTTAAAAATAAATAAAAAATAAGATATACTGTGACATATGCTAATTCATTGCAATTCAACGATGGAAAATTCATTGTAATTCAATGATGCAAAATTCCATCACAAAAAACAGTGTTAATAAATTCAGTAATTCTGGTATATTTATTAAAACTGCTGAAATAGTTAATACTAAATCAAATATTACTTATTAATAATAGTTATTAATTAACTTTTATTATTTCTACTTAGTTAAATATAATCGAGAGTAATACTTATTCAAAGCTTATGTTGCTATTAATTAATTGATAGTTAACATACACTAACAATTAAAAATAAATTACTACTTATTAATTATTTAATAATAATTGATAAACATTATTGATTCCCAAGTCTATTATTAATTATTATTATTATATATTAATATAATTAGTTATTATATATAGATATTATAAACATGAAGTTTGTAATAGGCATCTATTACAACTAAGAAATTAAAAGCTGTGATATATATGTTTATTACAACTATGATTTTTGCACAGTTGTAAAAAACCATTTATTACAACTGTGATTTTCGCACAGTTGTAAAATTAAAGTTGTAATATGGTATTTTTGTTGTAGTGAATTTCGATCGAGAAAGGAATATAATTGAGCAAAGTAGGGAATTTTGTCCCAATTACCCCTAATTGCCCAATTCATAGGTTCCCAGTTATGAAGAATTATTAGACGTTTAGGATTCTCATTTATTCTTACATGTGATGTGATACGTACATAGTATTTCATGTTTTAGTAAAATGTTGTAATTTGCATTAGTTTGTATTTTTTGGCTTGTGAAATAATGATTAAATTGTTTAGTTCATACAATGTTTGTTTCTCGTAAATTTTGGAATTAGTATTAAAGTATTTATATATAGAATAAAGGATATAATATGGGCACAAATTTAGGGGGAGTCATGTATGTTAAGTGTTTTAGTATGGAATCAAGTATTATAATCTTAGAATATATAGATAGATATAGATTGTAGTTGTTTATAGACTAGGGGGAGTAAATTAATAATTTCTTTTTGCTGATGACAAAGGGGGAGAAATTATAAAATAAGGATTAGTTAGAGGAGAGTATGTAGGATTCATGATGACAGGGGGAGCAATAGAAGGACCAAATCAAAATTTATCAACATGTATGAACAGGTATGAATATTTTATAAATCAAGGTTGTCATTATCAAAAAGGGGGAGATTGTTGGAGAATGGAATTTTGAAGACAACAAGCTTATTTCAATTATCATTGATTATAAAATATATACTAACATATCTATCTAGAATATATATATATATATATAGGATTTGTATACAAGACATAAACACTGAAGTGTGTACAGATTTAGATTTCCAAGAGATTCAGGCTTCAGAAGAAGATTCAAGACTCATGAGTTATTAAGAGTTCAAGAAAAATATAGTAATAGAGTCTAGTCTATATGTAAGATTCTGAATAGCATTCTAGGTTCAAATTTTGTTATTTAAATTTCAAATTTGAAAATATGTTTGTATATATATATATCTTACTTATCTTCAAATTATTTTCAAACTATTATCTTACTTATGATTTCAAACATACAAGTTTACAGTTATAATATATATGTATATATAAGTTTATATATGGTTATATAATTTTATAGTTTTATAGTTCTAAATCTTATAACTTTATAAATATGTTTGTATAATATATTATTATGATTTCATATGATTTTGCACTTTAGAATTTTCATTTATATTACTAAGTTTTGATTCAAGAATTCCCAGAATAATTTATATGATTAAACACTTGAAAAATAGTTTTAAAAATAAAAATACAACACATATGTCAACATACATAATTGGCTATGTCAACATACAACTGTCAATTTTTCAATTTTTAAAGGAAGTGTCTTTTCACTATTTGTAACGTTTTTGAAACGTTGCAACTAATTAAATGCAATAAATAGGGGCAGATTTTGAATGTTTTCATAATTCTTCTTCTCTATCTTCACCCCTTTTCATCTCACCATTATTAATTATCATTTTTTTATTTCTACATTTATACTTTGTCGATTTCTGCTAAAATTATATAAAACTTCATCTTTTCTCAATCTCTATCTACTACTCTTTGAATTGAAGTGCTATTAAATAGTAATAGGGCTATTATAATCATTTGGGAAGTGTTTGGGAAAGGGTGTATTCTTTGTAGCCCTGAAATCAAGGAAAAGGAGTGGTGTTAACCGTATAGCCGACAAATCAAGGGTGTTTGGAGCGGTGTTAACCTTGTAGCCATGAAATCAAGGGGTTGTACTTGGATATTGATAATAATAAAACTCTGTACAATTTAGCATTGCGTGAGACTAGACGTAGGAGTAATCCAAACAATATAAAATCCCGTTTGTTCTTTCCTTTTATGCATTTTATATTTGTTTATTTCTGTGTCCATGTTTGATTCAGTGTTTGTGATCATCTGTGGTGTGTGTGTGATTCATATAGTAGATCATTTCAGTTTAAAATTTTCATAAATTCCTTATAAACACTATTCACCCCTCCTCTAGTGTTTTTTTTTTGCCTTAAGATCTGCATTCTGCAATCCCTAACAAGTCTGAGATGCCTCGTCTCCCAAAAAGACTCGAAACACATCCACGATCCAATTTCTATCGCTAAGCAGTTGTTGCTGGCCTTGTAAGCCAATGTTGTTACCTCTAGTGTCAGATCCTATGGTAGGTTGAGGCTGATTCACAACACCTAAATCCAGGACAGCTATACCTCTGGATTCTGGCTTGACACAGTCGAATCGGGTCGGCTCTGCGTTGTCAAGCCAAGCTCCTAGTGCCTCTACATCATCTCTGTCCAGATCCTCGTGTGGTCGAGCTTGACCAATATCGCTAAAGTTATTCTTTAAGACAATCTTAATTAGAACATTGCAATTCACTTCTGCACCTTCAAGGAAGTTGCCTCTTGCTTTGTCCAATTCGACACTCCTGCAAAATTGAATCGAATTGCAATCGAGCCAGGTTGTGGAACATTTTCTATTCGATCCTCTGCTGCATTGTTTGGCCAACTAAGCTCTGGCCTGGCGGCCTTTGAATCCATTGATTCTTGTGAAAAACTTGTTTATCATCTCTTTTTTCTTGTGGAAGAGTACATCTTCCTACTCCATACGGGCTTGCAATCCTTTAATGACCTCATCCAGTTAGAGGAAATTAAAAGGATTAGCAATATAGGAAGTCTCTAAACTTCCATCATTTCCAGTGCCTTCGATACTGGTGAAGGTTCCATCTTTCTTTCTATTCACCATGGTAGAAAGTTGAGAATAGTAACAATTTGAATTCAAAAGAATATCAAATAGCATGCCCCCATTTGGTGAACTGAAATATTAAGACAAAATTTGGTTCCAATGAATTCAACACCCAAATCATAGAAATATCACATATTAATAGTAGTATCCAGTAAAAAAATGTAGGAGAAAGTAAAGAATACGTTGTATTTATAGTGGCTTGGCAACCAGGATTGTGTCCACTTGATGTAATCTATCATTTATTTTATTGTACATTAAAATTACAGTAAGTTTTGTATGAAAGTAATGTAGAGAATGAAAGTGAATTTTCCTCCAGAGCAATGTCCTTACGTGTCGGAGTTCAGGAATCAAAAGTCCGACGATTTGTGATGTCCAAAATTAGCTATTTATAGTAGTCATGGATCTGATTCGATTAGGTCGCATGGTAGCATCTTCGATGATGTAGGATAGTGGATTGACCACATTTAAGCAATTTAATGAACCTTCGAAATATGTTGTATCTGGCTCGGCACAGTTCGGCTCCACACAGTCAAACTGAATTGGCTGAATTAGAAGCACACTTGAAAAAGGTTCATGACGTGGCTACATCGAGCAATATTTTCCTATCCAGGCTAGTTCGAGCTGAAATTAGATGATGCACTGGAAGATTGAGTTGATATATCTGAGTTGTGCAAGTTGAACAAGCTTCCAGTACCAGTATCATTAAGAGCTTTACTACTTCAGTCAAGCATATCCTGGCATGCCCAAGCCCATGTCCAATTAATGAACATTTCAATAACCGAAAATCCAGTATGTGACAACATCGATGTACATATATCTATTTCCCTAAGATCTTTTGATTTTGTTTGTAGTGCCCCACTATGGGTGCAGAATTTAGTAATTGTAATTTTTTGTCTAATTGTATTATTTATTTCAACGGATTTTATCTTGCAAGTCATTAAAAATAAGATCAGATAATCATGACATAGAAAATTTTGGTTACTATAAGTTAAAAGCCCGTGCAATGTTTATGTGTGGTCATGGTCTTATGAGATACCCTTTATTTTCAATTGGAGAATTTCATCTTTTCCTGCAAGTCTCATGACAGACCCGGAGTTGTTTTTCCTATAAACTCTCGGTTCCCCTATTTTGCCTGGGAAGCCTAAAAGCTCTATTCTTACATGGATCGATTTGATAGAGATTGTAAAAGAATAATCTAAAGATAATCGTTTTTCACACTTTTACATAGTTTGATTCAGTAATTTAAGGATGGATTTTATAACTGTCCAGATAAACGTAATTTTAGTCTAATTAGTATGATCAAAATTTCCATTGTAACGATTTTATATATAGAATATATATATACACATTTTCCCATGTCCAAGATTCCGATCTTTCTACTTACTACATATTTTCTTTCTTATCACAAATAATTCACTTTTCCAATTCTTGGTTTTGTGGAGCATGGGTACTAGATTTATTAGGATCAATTGCTGAAGGTCGAGGAAGCGGGTTGTTTTACCTTCGCTACCAGTCTTGCTTTATAAAAGTTTTTGACAACAATGTGTGCTTTTGACTTGGTGTATGTCTCTGTATATCTGAAAAATTCATCTACAAAAGATACGTAGTACTTATAAGCATAATCTAAGTTTACTGGCACTAGACCCTACAAGTATGTAACAATTAGCTGTATTGGCTTACTATATTCATATTGAGATGTGGGAAAGGACAGTTTATCATTTCTTTCCCATCTGGCAGTAGGTGAAAACATAAAAGGAAGTTTGCCTACGACTGCTATATTATTGTTTGTTAAAACTTTCTTAAATATCCTGATACTTGGATGACCCAATTTACATTGCCAGATGTAAAACACATTTTTCACAGATTTACTTCTATTGGATTTAGTAAGATTGCAACAGTTTACTCTTCTTCTTTTTTTGAAAAGTTGACATTTGAGTTTGAAAAATTGAACTTGAAAAAGACATTATGTGTTTCACCCTGCAATAGTATTTGTATAATTTTAACACCCTTAACTACATAATGTTGAAAGAAAAATTCAAAGTATGTCATTACCAAGAGCAAGATATGATACACAAATAAGATTTTTCTTTGCATTTGGAACTCTTAATAAATTATTGATGTGAATTATCCTTTTACCCTTTAACTTGTGCATTGCCAGTGTATATAATGTTTTTGCAATGACCATTACTCATACAAATAAATTGTGTACCTTGTACTCCTTGTTGCTAGTGTTTATATTTGCAGATTGTTGGCAACATGATGTGTTGCTCCTGAGTCGGCATACCAGAGTTCACTGTGGACCTCCTCTGATCTTCTAAAATATGATATATTTAGATCTTGTATTCTTTGATCATCTGATATTATTCTAATGCCAGATTGCATGCTTGTCAGCTTGGCATTATTGGGATGACTTCTTTATATAGAGGGGTTCCGAGTTTGTGCAGTGTTGTAGCTGTTGTCAAATCTACAATATCATTTATTTGTCGTATGCCCCATTCTGTCATAAATCCGATATTTTGGTCGATTGTTGGAGTAGTTCCATCTACCACCTATGCCTTTGAATCTACCAAATTGACCTCTTTAGTATGTATGATCATTTCGTCGATCATTGTTGATTCTTATGCTTTTGTCCTTTTCTAGGTTTTGCTTTTCTGGCTAGATGCATAGTTGACTGAAATTTTTGAACATGGTGTTCCTTTTTGTTGTTCTGTTTTCATGGGCAAATAGTGTTGAATTTACAGACTGAATCGACCATAATATTTCTTTATCATGGATAATGGAAATAACTGCTTCATAATCAGTATTTGATTCATTTGGAATTGTCATAATGTGTTTTATATTTGAAATTTTATAACTATAGGCTGCGAGAAGATCACAATAATTCTTTACTTTTGCTAAATAATCTTTCATGGGCACGTTATCTTTTCTAACTTGTTACATTTATCTTTTGTAGTGCATCATTTTAGCTGATGATAATGAACTGAAAACTTATAATATGGTCATTCATATTTTTTTTGGATGTAGTATGTCCAACGATTGAGGCAAGATTTCCTTGTCGATAGAAGAGAGCACCCAAGAACTGAGTGATTGAACTTGTCTATGATATATAGTATACTCTTTATTACTCACTAATCATTCATCATCACCCACAATGAACTTCAGTGGAAAGGTTTTGGATCTATATACAAACTCCTTAAGACTAAATCTGTAATGGCCCACAAATCCGTACTATCTGAGTTGACTAATAACACCACACGTCCAACCCAAATTGCACAGAAATACTAATCATTATTAGAAAGAAGTTAGAGGATGAGAAATAGAAAGAAAGAAATATTAGAATAGAAGAAAATGAAGATCACAAACTCAAAGCGGAACGAATAAAATATATTAAATAACATAACTTTTTGAAATACAAATTAGTAATTTTATATACATACCATCATCAGAGCACAACATTTATTCCTGGAACAGTTATAAACACCCATTCCCAGACACCACATAGTACACAACGGAAAGTATATATCTAACTGGTGAAGCCTCCTGCTTCCAGCTCTTCCAAGTGAATCTGAAAAATCCCGACTACTTGACTGCCCGTAAAAATTTGGGCACCCAAGAGTTTAGGGAAAACAAAAACAAAATAAACTCTGGGTCAGCCATGGGGCTGGTGTGAGTAAACTCCAACCATTTGTTTAACTTTAAAAATCCTTTCCAAAGAAATGATAATAGTAAGAGCAGCCACACATAAACATGGACGGTTTTTACCTTACTATAACCCAAAACACTTTGATACAAAAATCCAGTGATATTATAATAATGTCTAACCAAATAAATAGAATCTAGCGGAATGCTTGCATCTCACGCTCCATATATAATATAAAATCAAAAACCACAGGGTGCTTATTGGAGATTGGATTTCCAACATGACAAGGTATGGAACCACCTTCCGCTAGTGTATCACTAGAGAGGAATACATTGGGCTCAACAAGAACATCTTGCAACCCGGCCCACACATGACCGACCACTCATTTCGCTTGAGTGTATCGAATGTATATCACCAACGGTTGGGATCAGCAACATTTCCCGAATGGGACAGCATCGAATAGAATAAGGAATTAAATGAATCTCAAGATAGGTGATAATACACCCTAATGGGAGCGACCCACATAGCCATGTTGCCTGCCCGATTTTTGTCATTTCCCGGTTGTTGAGGCCTGAGGCTACGATTACTTATCATTCATTGATAGCACAATCACTTTGAATGTCACATTGTCAGATCTATTAATCACTAATTGATTTGCACAAATATATTCTGGATATTATGCTAAGGGAATAAATTCGTTGCCACCACGTATATTTGTACAGAACAATCATATTCAATTATTGGAAATACTTTGTCAGACATTCGTCCATGTACGTTCGTTCTAGGATTGAACGAAACCGAAGGCACAATTTCTATTAATAGAAAAAGCCCTTGCAATTCACTCCGTCTTCGATTATCTTCATATAATCTGATTCGCAATGTTACTGCCAATACGAAGTGGTTCACGGATAATAATCCAACCGGTCTCTCCATGTTGACAACGATATTAGCAAACACTTCGATAGTCGATTATTTAACTATCGAAGAAAAATAAACAAACATCCATTCATCCATAACATCAATCAATCACTGGGCCTGTAATTAATATTTCATTAATAAATTCACTTCTTCATTTCCCTATCAAATATTTGTTAACCAAGTATTTCCATAAATCTTATTGATCTCTTACGCTAGTTGGAAAAACATTTCCCTATATCACCTTCTTTTATTTTCTATACTTAGAAAATATATTATATTCGCAATTGAAAACATTTTCAGTCACTTATCTCTTTCACGACTCGGTTATTTTTATACTTAGGAAATATTTATGATATATTTCCAAAATTCCACTTACCTGGGTTAAAACGACTATTGTGTAAAACATAGTTACAAACAACCCAAAATATTTTATTCAACCAACTATTATTCAAACACTTCTCTTCGAGGTTGGATCTTGCTATTTATCAATTAAAAACGAAATAAATCAAGTTGGGTAAAATTACCTCTCAGACCTTGACAGAAAACATCATTAACTTCAAAACAGACAAAACCACTTACCTCGAAAAATCAACATTATAAAAACCAATTATTCATTTTTAAACATATATATGTTTCTCATCTATTACCAGCTTATCGATTTCCCTTTTTGTTTATAATATTCAAATTTTAAATCTGTTTCCATATCTAATTCTATCTATATCGATGCATTTATTTCTAACTATCAAATTTTTTCTTAAAAATATTCTGACTCCTTCAATTCCTGGAAAAATTCGACATAACCTCCCTAGTACCGGGAGCATCGGGATATTTCAAATAGCCTTCCATGGCCCTCACCAATCCAAAAGAAAAAGAAAAGAAGCCAAGCGGTTTGCCGATACGGCGCACAAAATCTCATATATGAATTTAAACATGTACCTTTTTGTCGGGCACAAATTAAAATCCTCATATACTTCATCCCATACCTGTCTAACACATGTTCACCTGTTTTCAACTCAATCCATTCGTTGAATTTAGTTTTCGCCCATTTATTCTTTAATTAGCTATTTTGCCTATTCCAGTTCTTTGTTTGAACATAACATGTTCAAACAAAATATTTAACTTGCTCATAACCAAATTGAATTTCAATTTGGATTCTAGTTTCCTTTTTGATTTCGAATATAAATTTTCAAATCGAATTCACTTATTCAAAGCCCAATATCAATTCAAAATCTCATTAACTAATTACTACTCAAATTAGTTAATTCTGTTTAATAATCAAAAATCTGATTTCTATTTCAAAAATCAATTCATTACTCCACGTGAGTTCACATATAATTTACAACTCAAAATCTGAAATTTTCTAAATAGAAATTCGGATTTTATTCGCTTAAAATCCTTTTATAAAATTAAATAAACCGTTATGGTTTTTAGATGGTTATGGCGCTGTTTTTCTGAAAATTTGATTTTGATATAACTCAAAATCTATTCGACGAAATCCAGATTTTTCTCCTCCGTTAGAAAACTATTATCAAATCGGTCCTGACGTTTCTTGTTTCAAAGAATTCCGATTTCAATTGAGTTCTGTTTACTCAATTGAAGTTCGAAACGCCAATTTACGAACTGCAGCGCTGCGGCGAGTTCGTTTTAATTATATTTATATATATATAAACGTTTTTAAACTTCATTTATATAATATTCCAACTCTATTCTGATATATTTTAAATATATATATCAAATCAGTTTCCCAATCCAACCTAATATCTCGATTATCTATAATTGTCGATTTTTCCTTACTCGGTAATATATTTATTTATACTTCGATTTTCTATATTAAATTCCAATTCCTTTTACAAATTATAAATCCTTCGGATTTATTTCTATTCTGTATAAAAATCCACATGCTGAAATATATTTCGTCGTTCTCATTTCAAAATGATTTCACTTTCTATTTTCAAATTCTATTTCTGTTCTATTCAAATTCTATTCAATTCTATTCAAATTCTATTCAATTTTATTAAAATTCTATATTCAAATTCTACTCAAATTCTATTCAAATTCTATATTTGAATTTCCTTATATTTTTATGTTCAAACTCCATTTGAATTTCTATAAACAAATTTCATTTAAATTTCTATCTTCAAATTCTAGATTTGAACTCCCTTTGTTTAAATTCCATTTGAATTTAAAATATCCATATTATCCAATTTATGGTTTTTCACCTTTCTTTGTAAACATCGCCTTATATTACTTGTTTATATATATTAAAACAAGTCTCGACTTCAACTTTATTTGAAATAAATATTTTACTTTGGAAAAATAAATTTTTCTTTATTCAAATTCCACTTGTATTTATATTTCCTGAATTTATCAAATGATAATTCATTTCACCTCCTTTTTTAACTTTGTTTACAAACAAATTACTTGTTTTAAATATTCAAAACAAGTTAATATTTTTATTCTATTTGAATTTCAAATCTATTTTAGAAAAATATAATTTCCCCCTTTAACTCTGGATATTTCCATTTTTTGATAGTTTTTAAAAATATCAACGTTTAAGCCTAGTGATATTTCAAACAATCAAAACAACCAATTATAATTGACGAGTTTTCTGACACATCATATATGACAGTATAAGTGCAAGCAAACAAACAAACAAACAAATAAGATATTTTTGAGGAACCCAGTTGGATCCCTCCAACCTGTTTTCCTGCATCCAAATATATTAGTCAACATAAATAATACCGATTCAGCTTCGAGGCAGGACATCGCGGTATGAAGGTCATCCACTAATATATATTTGTGGGGCACATAGGGAAATCATCCGCTAATGGTACCGCGAGTATCCGCTAATGAGACTGCGGGAACAATCCAATCATCATCCCAATATACATATACATAATAGTCAAACCTAAATAACTAATATATTTAAAACAACCAAAAAGCATTCAAACAAGCATCAAACAATTATTTTTAACGAATAAAAATAATTCTAAATAAAAGGTGAGTGAGATTTACTCACCGTGATTTTAAGCTGCACTTGTCAATTTCTTTTCATTGATTTTTGAGTCTTCGAACTCCACACGAATGATTTCATTTGATTTATCCTAGCATAAGAAAAATTCTAATATATAAATAAGTTATTGAATTTTTCTTGACAAGGTTTTATTTAAAATATACTAACATTAATTTTTTTTTTCCTTTCTTCCTAGTTGAACAATTTAAAATTTCCAAGTTTGTATATAAACAAATATATATATATATATATATATATAAATTAAACACTATTAATTAGTTAACTTAACTAATTTTTTTGTTACCTTAATTTAGATCATCCTCGGTTAGCTAACCACCACACTAACCGCCTTATCTTTAAACCACTCCGGCTAGGAACTGCTTCATGCTAGTGCTATGTATTCCTAACTTCCTGAATTTCCCAAAACAATACTCTAAATTCCCGAACTCCACCAATCCCTTTTACTGCCTGAACTTGAAGCCTGAGCCCATGCTCCTCTTTACTGTAAGAATCAGACTTCCTTTTTCTCCACATTCTTCCTTACTGACCTTACCAACAATCAACTAGAAACCCCCAATTTCCTGACATCGCGACTTCCAGTTCTTCCCTCCCCCATCCATCGTGTCTTCAGCTCCTTTTTTCGAACTCCCTATTTCATCGCTTCGTACAACATCGATCGAACTCGAATTCATCGACTGGCACCGCCATCGATCTCGATGTCTCACCGTACAAACTGAGATCCGTAAATCGCCATCACACTCATGAATCAACGCTTGATTAGAGCCCTAACTTCCTGTTGTTGCTCGAGGTCGATCGTCGCACCTTATTCAGATCATATGAACTTGAAGCCTAAGCTTTGACGCATCTAACAAACCCAGAAGTAACTGATTTAATTATGGATTTGATTTATTATATATTTCGATTGGATAGAGGACGGGACGGATTTGTTTATTTTTCTGAGAACAAGTGAAATAAGAAGAGGAGTGGGGAGGTAAACATTAACATTTTTCTTGGTGTAAGAGAGGCGCGGCCATTTCAATTCACTTCTGAAGCTTACACATTTTCCATTCCTACTGAGGATCAGACTTTAGAAAAGAAAAGAAGAGCAGGATATGTTGTGCATACATATACTAAAGGAGTCTTCGTGTGGAAGGAATAGGCCTGCATATGATGGTAGGTTAGGGATAACGTTTTCAAGTATGATTTGATCTTTATTCAATTCGATTTGATTTAAAGGGTTTTTTATTATTTTTAAATATCGATTTGATTTTGTACCTATCCACAATTAAATATCTCGGGGTCCATTAATTTAAACCACGAACTGCTATTTTAACGTAACCACTGTTATTTCAACAGTGTAACACTATTCTGAACTAACTGAATATATTTCGATATTTAATTTGAAGTAAATATAAATAATCAAAATAAATTAATATAATATAATTTAAATTCAAAAACAAATAAATTCCTTGATAATAAATTATTATTATCGTTTAAATTCAAATAAAAATTCATATAAATCATTTTGACCCCATTTCAAATTGAATTACTTAAGATCCTCGTATTACGATAATTATATCGATAATTCAATATAAAAATCAATTTATATTATCAGCTCAATATTTAAAATAATATTAAATATTTAAAACAAATCGACCAGAAAATCTGGGTCGTTACAAAATCCGTTCAAATCCATATCGATTTGAAATTTCAATAATAGGTAGTTTTTTTCATTTATTTCGGACGTTGACAACTGATTTTGTGAACTTATTATTATTATCTTGATTAGATCTTGAATCGGTTTAGCTCTTAATTAGTCTGAATTATCTAAGTGAGATATTGTTACAGAGGCGTGGGTTGATCATGTTGAAATAGCTAGATTACTCATGCCTTAACGGTCAAGAATTTGACCATGAAAGTAGGGGAAAATTTGTGCCAGCGAAATAATGATCCGAGTGATGGGTTTAAATGGTAAGGAAGTGAAATATGATAAGAACAAAAAGAACATTTACTGCGTTAAGAAAAGGGGTATGGAACGATACTGCACTTGATTAGCCATGTCAAGCGATGAAGATTATCTGATGAGGGAAACTACAACACAGACAAAGATGATGAGCCAAATTCTAATGAACTCCTTGTTGACATGGTGATGCGGTTAGGCCGATTCAAGCTCTGATATGAAGACATAGTTTGTGGAGGACGCAAATATGTGAATGGGACTTTTGTAATATTTAAGAATTCTTGAATGAATTTCTTAATAAAGTATGCGATTTATATATAGAAGAAATTGAGAAACAGCTGTATCTGCAACTGTGTAATGTAACAATAAAAGACTATCACGTCCTTGGTAGAATATAAATGATCTTTTAGACTCTGCCGAATTATGTTTCTTCGAAGTAGTACAAATCTTTGGTTTATAGCATAACAAATTTATTTACATGACAACAACAATTCACATCTTCATGGATGGAATATAGACCAGACTGAGAGAATGCATAAGATCCTCATATCAGAATTCAGTAAACAATATTTTAGTGCTGATATATTTGGAAGTCATTATATTAACAATGGATTCGTTTTGAATTTGAGTGAAATATGACTGATGTAACCATCAACTTAACCAACTACACGTCATGTATAATATGGTTGTCATTGCAGCAGAGTTGACATGACTTTAACCTTGTAAGAAAGAAAGCAAGTGCAAGGAATTCTATTGATTGCATTAACTGTATGGAAAATAATTGGATGTTGTTATTGACACTCCAACTATTGTTAAGGGGGGTCATTTTTTAAAAACGCTTCACTTTTGAAAAATTGTTAAGGGGCGACATAAGCATATTATTTCACAGTACTTAATATTCCTGGATTTCCCCTTTAAATTAGATATAAAAACAAACTTATTCGATAAGGGAAACCAAATTAAAATAAGCACTTCGTCACCACTGCACCGAATACAACAATTTATCAATTATATATGTATTCGACGATGATATGTCGAAAATTAATAATATGCATTGCCTCCATAATTATAAAATTTGGCATATTTATGTCAACCAAAAAAAATAGTTCGATTATATTCCTCCGAAAACACTTATCCTTTAGGGTTTAAAAAAAATCGTTATATGGAAATCAAAAAAAATTACTACAACCCTTGCAATATTTGTTAAAATAAAATTGCATTTATTTGTTAAGGGGCTAAAGGGTAATAAGATAAAATTACCTTTATTCGTTAAGGGGCTATTTTCCTTATTGTTACTCCTCTTAAGAGTTTTGAAAAATAAAATAAAATTGCCCCCCCCCCTTCCTTAATAATATTTAGTGTGCCAATAACAATGCCCAAAAAATTTTGAAATCTAAATCAAAACTAAGAAACTAGTTTTAAACAAATGAAATGTTAAAAAGAAAACAGATTCAGCCTATGAATTTATCTATTAAATAATTGTAAAGCATAACATTTTAAAGCACTCTCTTTAATTTTAGGAGTTTTTTTGTTTCTCTTTAATTCTCTCGAGATATTTTATATTAAATTTGTTTAACACTTGGATTTATTTATTATTTCTCTCGCGTTATTTTACCTCTTCTGACATTTCATATTTCGATATGGACATTTCATAGTCTACACAATTATCTATTAAGAGTTAGCACATAACGTTTTACATTTAAGACCACGTGTTCAAATTGATTACAAAACCAAAAATTTAAGTAATTTATATAAATTTAATTAACTATTATTTCTGTTAAGTACTCAATATGACAAAATTAGGTTTACAATTAATTACATAATATTAAAACTATCTAAATAACTTTGCCAAACTATTATTCATTCATTCGCCTAATAAATTACAACATGATTAACCATATTCAATTTAACAAAAATGAAAGATAAATCAAACATATAAACACATTAATCACATACCATAAATTATACGCATAAATAATTATCACAAGTTCAAAGTTGAACATTTACGCTAATATACTTACTGTGCATTGCATTAAACTATTAATGTCAAATTCCTACATTTTAAAATTTATATACGTATTTACGAAACACTATACAATATAATTTGATCTCATTTTACACTAAATTCTATATATTTAAATTAATTATATAATTTTGAATTTAACTAATGAATTCAACCAATAAATTGCTTTTAAATCATCTAATTAACGCTAAGTTTGATGTTTTAAAATGTACCCATGTTCCTTTTTGCAAACATGGAAAAAATTAGTTTTTCTTCCGATTATAAAGTTAAATAAGTGACATAATTTAAATTATACATGTGAACAATAATATAATATTTAATGTATTATACGTTTATCTCTATAGATTTATCATAAAATAAAGGAAAAAACTTTCCACTTTAAATACCAACATTTCAACATTTTTGCAATTATTTGCTAAACATTCTAAAAATTTTCATGATATTTTATACTTTAATCTATATGTTTAAACTACTAATGAAATCTTAGATTATAATTATTTAAATAATCTTATAAAATATTTAGTTAATATTTCTAATAGCTCTTAAAAATATACGTTAATTTTATTATATATATCCACATTAGAAAAATGTAGTATTCCAAAGCAACTATATATAGATGCTTAAATCACATAACAGAAATTATGTATGTCAACAATAATAACAAAGTTAATCTGTAAATTAATTGTGATTAATTTATGTCAATCAATAATTTTTCATATATTGTATCATACGAGTGGAAACCCGTGCGTTGCACGGAAACATAGAGTACGGGGTGTTATAGTTTGCACGGGAGCGTAGAGTACAGGGTATTGTAGTTTGTACGTGCGTGGTCTTGGCACTCGCTTCGCGCATGGTCATGGCACGCGCTTCGCGCGTGGAATGATGTTAGTGAAATGTTTTTTATGTATGTAGTAATATTTTGTTTTAATTTTTGGTTGTAGCAGGTAATGTAATGAAAATTGGATGTTATTGAATGTAATATTGTTGAATTATATCACGTAAGTAATAAAGGATGGAAGAATATGACAAAAGAATACAACATGAAAGCGAAAAAATACGAAGATTCAATGCATGAAAAAAGTACGAATAAAACTATTAATTTGGTAAGAAGAAATATAATCAAGGAGATTTTATGAAAAGGGATTATGAAGAGTTATGAAAGGTTAAATTGTATATCATCATTATTATCAAAGTTATGGCAAGTTAAATTCAGGTGATATTATGTAGAGTTTGTATACATTACAACATGCATTTATATCCTATAAATTAGTATTTGTAGCAGAGAAAGAAGTCAAAAAATATAAAGAAATGAGAGAAGTGGGTGGAAACCGTATGTGAACAAATGTGGGGTTATACGGCTAGTAATTGATTCTTTTAATATATAATAAATAGGATTTTGTACTTTTTTCCGTAACACAGCGAGTTAAAGTAATTTTCTGTGGTTTAGTGTTATGTTCCAATCCTCCTTTTTACATTTATACTAGTTGTATGTTAGAAAAGAAGACAAAACTACATGAAAAAACAACATGCAACAGTGTATGCATTAAATGGCACACATGCAACAACTTTCTTTATATAATATGCAACAGCATTTGAATCTGAATGTATGAATAAGTTGCAGGAACAAATTAGATGGGTATAATTATAGAAGTAATTTCTATGTTCCTTTCTATTATAAAAATAAAATGTTGCATGTAGCATTGAGTGATGTATGTATATCGTAATGCAAAGTAGCTATAGTTTGTAGTTAGATATATAGATGCTATTGTATTGAATGGTTGATGAAAATTAAATCACGGATAACAATCATAGTCATTGATAGGGTAAATAACCAAGAAAGAAATATTATTAAATAAGCTTCTATTTTTAGTATGGTAAGAATGCACTATTCAAGTGTTGTAGTTTGCATTTGATAGCAAGAGGTGGGATCATATTCTATAATAGCAAGATATATAATGTAAGTGATATATATTTGTGTTTGTATTCTAATGTAGAAACTAAATTTTGCAGCAATCAGTAAATAATGCATGCATAGCATGTAGGTATAGGTTGCACGTATGGTAAACAGTTTAGAATTTATGTATTCCTATTGAGTTGATGATAAGACATATATATGAAATGATGAATTAAGCAACCTTATTATGGGATATGCTGCATTGATTGAATACAGTGAGGATATAAAATATGAGTAAAGAATAGAGAAAGAACATGCACAGAATGAAAAAGTTATTTCGTATGAAATGGACAACATAACATAGTTCCAGAAATAGGATTAGTCATGAAACTATCTTTCAGACACTCATCAATCAATGTAGTGCTTTACAGAATGGACATAATGCAGTGAAGAAAAAGAAAATGACAAATGGAGCAAAATTCAAGAAGATAAAGCACATGCTAACATATAGAGGAAACAAATAGAGGGGGAAAAAACAGAGACGCATTAAAGGAAAAAAACCGCAACACATATATACACAAAGACAGATATACATGCATTTTAGTCAGCTGCTGAGGAATAAAAAAATGGGTGCTGCCGTGTTAGGTATCAGGTGATCTGCTAAAGGTTGAACCTCAGCTTCATTGACAGAATAAAGAAATGCCAGTGTTGCTCGCTGGGTTCTACATTTGCTTCAGGTTGGCCATTAGGGTCTTCAAAATATTCAAGCTGTTATGGCAGTATAGATACGGTATATTAGCATGAAGCCATAGTGTTAAGGTACCAACCTGAATAAGTAATTTCAAAAACAGTTGTAATAGTGAAAGAAATAAGGACTTGCAAATTAATAAACTAACCAAAAAGATGGAGATTGGTGATTACGTCGGTGGCAACCCAAATATTTATAATGCAAAGCATCTGTAGCGAAAATGAAGTTATCTGTAGCGAAAATAAACTTGTAAAAATACAGTAAGAATTATTGTTGAAAAAAAATGTTTGAGTAAACTAACTTTTAAGGAGAAAAGTAAGTACATTTACACTCTAATTTTTTATGTGAAATTATAACAAAACCTCAGGATAAACGAATTTGTTGTAGATGTTGTTGTGGTTGAATCTAGCAGAATTGAAATTCTAAGGAACGTAGTACATCTAGATACAACAACATACAATTGTCCATAAATAGAATTATATGAAGCGGATTATCAAACATGGATGGTATGAATGGTATGAATGGCTCTCAATTTAAAATAAAATGATTTTGTATAACTATATATGTTAAAGCATTATTCATTAGCATTAATGAAGTGGATTATCCACATGACAATAAACATAAACTTAAGAAAATATTTATCCAATTAACAATAGTCTTACCTATTAAAAGAGAAAGTAATAACACTGATTTAGGAGTTATTTTCATTAATGACATTGTAATATATATGACTGCCTAGTTTGACTGTTTAAAGTAGGAATAGTAACACTAATACAATAGCATTGAGTTAGAAAACTTATAACTATAGATTAGTCAAACCTAAATGGAAATATATTTATGAAAACAAATGAACAGGAGGCACCAATGCTACCATGCATTTAATCTAGAAACATAATACCAAGGTATTCGTAGCCTACCGAAAATACATATGCATTAAAGACTATTGTTGAAAGAAATTGAAAAAATAATGAACTTAATTAAAATAATAAATGAAAACGATGTCATAATAAATAAATACCTTGAATTATAAGGTTACATCCATTCCAAAGATGTATGGTATGAATGGTATGAATGGCTGGAAATTTAAAATAAAATGATTTTGTATAACTGTATATGTGAAAACGTTATTCATTAGCATTAATGAAGTGGATTATCCGCATGCCAATAAACGTAAACTTAAGGAAATATTTATCCAATTAACAATAGTCTTACCCATTAAAGAGAAAGTAATAACATTGATTTAAGAATTGAAAAAATTAATATCCATTCTAATATTTCCTAAACTTACCCATTAAAGATGCTAATTTTGTCATGATAAACTAATTTTCTTAAACTTTGTCTATACTGCACCATAAAAAGGCCATAAAATAAAAGTTAAATCCCAACCCATATGATACATACAGCAAGCTTTCAGAATTAATCAAAACATTAGAATGATAAAGAGAGTTTTACTCGTATTAGAATGATGAAGAGAATTAATCACTAAATTAATCTGTATATGTATAGAAGGCATATAGGTTAGTACTCATATCAATACAACTTATTTGTCGTCGGACATTGAGACATAAACAATGATAAAGATAATTTTACTCATTCAATATCTGTTACATTTGGGTAGTCTCACTATTTCATATCTAGTTTGTTTATTCAATTTTTGCGTTTCAAGAAAGTCTAGTCCAGTTGAAGTGTAGAATAATAAGATGCTTATCATGTATTAAAAAATTGAGCTATGACAAAATATTTAAAATTACATAATATGAAATATGTATTATTATGAATATAATAGTTATTTGGATAAAGCTGTTATGGATAACACTATTGCATCAACTAATATACGAATTTGTTTACCGGTACCTACATTTCTTCATAAATGGAATTTTGAACGTTATGCATTTTTATAGAATAGTTTGGAAAGATTTTGAATGGAAATGTGACATGAAAAGGCATATTTATGTTGTAAATAAGCTGTAATATAACTATTGAATTAATTATTTAATTGCAATTAATATGTATTTTACCATGAATGTTTACATGATACATTTCTTTTAGTGCATATGCTGCAAGCAGAAGTGTACATATTGAAATCATGCATATCTGATGTTTAGTATTTAATTTTTCATGTTTTTTCTGAACGTAAGGGTAGTTCAATATTAATAAGTGATGGGTTCACATAGTTTTCTTTTTTTATACCTTATAATAACGGATGCACTGTATAAATATAGAATTAACATTATGCCTTATTTGTTAACATTTTATTCAAAAAGTAAAAAAAGGTTAGATGAGAGCTGATTTTAGTGGGTCAAAAAACAATGTCATATTATAATTTATGGTATTATAGTTTTACCGAATCATGCAATTATTTTACGTTAAAGTCAAATACAAATTACTGGCCACAATTTGTCACCATAAATATGAGTGTCCATGAGATTGCTTAATATAAAAATAGTGGGTAAGCAAATATGTCAACCAATATTTAATTTATTTCCTAGTATCCAAATCTCTTCCCATAGTCGAACAATTAAATAACGTGAAAGTGGGAGAGCAAAGTTACTGATACGCATGATAACTAAATATAAGGCAAATGCGGATGAGGTGGCAATCAAAATATCAGGGGATGTGTTTAAATTAGGACAGTGGATTTGTTTTGCGGGATTAAATCTGAACCACTCATTTTCTTGTTATTTGTCCAAGGGGGGAATTTTATTATATAGACGAGTGGAAACCCGTGTGATGCATGGAAGCATAAACTTTCAAGTGTTGTAGTTTGCATTTATGAATAAGGTATGAGAACGTGTTGTTTGGTAGTGAGAAATATAATGTAAGTGATACATGTATTTGTTAGGATTCAACCTTAGACATTAAATTTTCCAGTAAGTAAATGATTCATGTATAGCTAGTGGCTACAGTTTGGACATGGTGTAAACCGTGTCAAATTTCATGTATCTCTATTCAATTGATGAAAAGATGTATATATGAAATGATGAATTAAACAACCATGCATGTGTTAATTTGCATTGATTGAACACAGTGAGCATAGAAATATGAGCACGGAATTGAAAAAAGCATATGCATAGAAATAAAAGGTTATGTCATACGAAATTAACCACACCATAACAAAGTGAACAGTAGTTACCAACCAAAATAATTGAAATAAAAGAGCTGTAAGTAGTAAAAAAAATATCATTCTTAAGATGGATATAAAAAACTGTAGTAGTTAAAAAGTCAGGATAGTTCAAGATGGTGTATGGTGGCACCATAACATGCAACGTGCAACAGTATAAATATCAGTGTGCATTAAATACGTCTATTTGCAAATCAAACAGTAAATATTTACTTATAAGAAAATACCAACGTTACTATATAAGCAAGAGTATGAATATCGGTGTGCATTAAATATGTCTTACATAAATTTTCTGAACAACGAAAGATATGTTGGAACTATGATTGAAAAAATAACAGTTCATAACAATTATTCTAAAACTAAAGTGAAAAAGTTAATCTTATAAATCATGCAATAATCATATATAATGCCTAATTAATAATGTTGACAAAATAAAACCAGCTTCAACAAAATTAGATTTGTTGGAAAATATAAATAACAGGTCAATTGAAGTCGTTCTCATATAAACTTCCCATTAGAGGAGAAGTAAACATATTTGAATGTGCATACATAAACAGAACAATATATGATAACGGATGAATAGCTAGCTTCACATTAAAGAAGAAACACACATAGGTTATTGTTCCATATATCTGCCAGTTGGGAGCTCAAGTATTCGTGTCTTACTATGCCATCTTGCCTTTGCAATCTCTCGCTTTGTATGGTCTAGAGAAGCTGCCAAAAAACTTTTAAACCATAATTTTATGTTGTCTTTTACAGGCCTATACATAAGCATTGAATTAAGTGACTTATCTCTTTCATATCATACATGTCAAACAATAAATCAAACCTTCAAATACATTAGGAAAAAGTCTCCAATCAGGCGTGAAGTATAAGTTCTTTGGCAAATTAGACCAACAAAAAGCTGATTTTTTTTGTTGAAGGGTTGATGGATATAAAGACTTTAAGCTTCATATAAAAATACAAAAATAAAATTCAGTGCAAGATTAAAAAACATCAAAAGGATTGTCAACCCTTCGTTTGTGATATAATATTATCTTTACTGCTAATGCTTTTAGGTTAAAAAATTGTCTGGTCATCATTGCAAAAAGCAAGCGTAACAGTAATGGAAGCAATAACTTTAATTTTAGTCCTCACATGTGCTGCGTCAATATGATATTGTGGATGAAGGTACATAACAGAACATGAACTAAATTTTCATTTTTGAGTTTCAATATCCACCTATGTACAATATAGTGTATTGGCATTAATCTGATAGGTATTCCAGCAAACACAGTAGGTGGTGGGACATCAAACCAACATTTGAAAGAGGTCAAGTGGGTGAAGGTTTGCTGTAGAAATACATATTTGAATGCATGACATATTCTTTATCTTGTTTTTTTATGGTTTTATGTGTATATATGAAGAAAGTAAATATGGAAAGTATTTATAGTGAAAAGGGGAATGTTATACTGGAAAATAACTTGCTTACCATTTTTTGTAAATATAACAATTACCATAAAGAATAAAAAAAAAAATGGCATTCTGATGAGAACAATGTTCACATTTATGCACCTACCACTTTAACAATACAAAGTATACAAAAGAAAAATCATTGATAATTAGCTTTTATTTCTTTGATTAACATTATACATGATATAGAAAGAGAGTAAACTTCAGCAAAACAAAAAAAGGCCACAATAATTTTCGGATGAACTTATAGTTTTAGTAGTAAATAAATCTTTGGTGCAAAATAAAAAATATAATAGCTTAAATTTGTAGGATGTTCCAAACAGTCCTATTTGTATGAGTTTCCGATGACAATTAATCAATACACTCATTTAAATTGACATATATTACATAATATAGGAATGACAACTACAATTGAGCATAGTTTATGAATTCTATGGCCAACAAACAACAATAGGTTACTAATAAATCAACTATAATTGGCATAGATTTTCCTTCATAAGGATCGTAAAATTTATTATGGACATAAATCTACTGGCATCAAAATTCTAATTTGTCTTGTTAACATCATATTAAGTTCTATTCAATTAAATTCAAAAGTGACCAGTCCAAAAAACAGGTACAATCTGCAGTTGACATGATAACTGATTTTACTACATTTTGATATGAAGAGAATTCTGCTAATCAATGTTGCCCGAAGTGCAAAATGAAAATGGATTTTAACATGGTAAACCCCAAAAGTCAATGTGAAAACATATTTGTTTTTAGTTAGCAACAGATAATAGTCAAAAAAAATTGTCAATAGATAGTAATTAAAATAAATGGGAATAAAATTATTGATTGAAATTGAAACACTTGTTGAAAAAATGGAGAAGTGAACACAAATGAGAATTAAAGGTGATTTGAGATTTATTACATTTATTTATCCGTAAACATCTTGTTAGCAGTTTTAGAAGTTGCCAAAATGAGCGCATAAATTCAACCAAAGTGCAAAGTTATTAAAGGAAAAAAATTATTGATAATTAGCTTTTATTTCTTTGATTAACATAATAATTACATGATATAGAAAAAGAGTAAACTTCAGCAAAATACAAAAAAAAAAACCACAATAATTTTCGGATGAACTTATAGTTTTAGTAGTAAATAAATCTTTGGTGCAAAACAAAAAATATAACAGCTTAAATTTATAGGATATTCCAAATAGTAATCCTATTTGTATGAGTTTTCGATGACTATTAATCAATGCAGTCATTTAAACTGACATATATTACATAATATAGGAATGACAGCTACAATTGAGCATAACTTATGAATATTACCGCTAACAAACAACAATAGGTTACTAATAAATGAACTATAATTGGCAAAGATTTTCCTTCATAAGGATCGTAAAATTTATTATAGACATGAATCTACTGGCATCAAAATTCTAATTTGTCTTGTTAACATCATATTAAGTTCTATTCAGTAAAATTCAAAAGTGATCAGTCCTAAAATTAGGTACAATCTGCAGTGGACATGAAAATTGATTTTACTACATTTTTACTTGAAGAGAATTTTACTAATCAATGTTGCCTGAGGTGCAAAATGAAAATGGATTTTAATATGGTAAACCCCAAAAGTCAATGTGAAAACATATTTGTTTTTGGTTATCAACAAATAATAGTTGAAATTTTTGTCAATGGATAGTAACTGAAATAAATGGGAATACAATTATTGATTGAATCTAAAACACTTGTTGAAAAAATGGAGAACAACACAAATGCGAATCAATTAAAGGACTAATTTGATATTTATTACGTTTATTTACCCAAAAACATTTTGTTAGCGGTTTTAGAAGTTGCCAAAATGAGCGCATAAATTCAAGCAAAGTGCAAAGTTATTGAAGGAAATTATTTAATTTAATTTTCATAATCGAGGCTAGTATAATTACATATGTTGTAATTAGCATTATATGGCATCTAAAGCTTTAATATAAGTAATTATTATTGAACGAAAAATATGTAATAACTAATAAACACAATTTGATTTCTATATGGAGAAATTAACCTTTCCATTAAACGATATAATATTTGAAGAGCTAATTATTTAACTTATGAGAAGAAGGAAGATGAAGTACGTAGAGAGGCATAAAGATGAAGCAACTCTAAATCCATTTCCTCCCGCTGTAGTAATTAGCGTGTTGAAAATTTAAAAGGTATGTTACATGAAACAAATTTACATAACATGTATACATAATCATTCTGTTTGATTATATGTCAATTTAAAGGTGAATATACGACAAATCGATAAAACAATTAACTGGTGGTTTGGAGTAATTTTTTAATTTGAAGCAAGTAGTGAATAGAATAATTAAATCAAGCTATGACACAGTAAATGAGTTACCTTTCATATAAGTGTGCATGTTTTTCCTATTTGACAATTAGTCTGCAATTATTTAATTTACAGTAATAACTTCACACAGTTTATATTAAATAAAAGATGAAATACATTTTAGGTTAGGAGAAGTAGAAAGACAATGGAGAGAAATGCAATTCCAGCATTTCGTCATATTAAATACGCAGTAGGAAAAAAAAATAGTTCATCCTTCTTTATATGCTTATTGCTCCGTTATTCATATCCCTCTGCCAATAATACATATTTAAATATGCCATATTTATATTGTTCGTTTGTTATTATGCATTTCAAAAGTGGGCAAATATTCTTAATACAATATAAATTTAATATTAATGTGTTAATAAATGAAGAAATGCTTTGTAAATTTGACTATTGGCATAGCAAATATGGTTAGCAGCAAGAATTACATCAATCAGTATAAGGCAAATGCGGATGAGGTGGCAATCAAAATATCAGGGGATGTGTTTAAATTAGGACGGTGGATTTGTTTTTGCGGGATTAAATCTGAACCACTCTTTGTCTTGTTGTTTGTTCAAGGGGGGAATTTTATTATATAGATAATTCCTGTTTAACATTAATAACTCCAGAACAAATTTATACATATTTTTTTTAATTAATCTTATTATGTTATACATTTAAATTAACTTCGTAATTTTACATTGGTAATTTTTATTCTAATACACAATTTTAATAAGTTAATCCACCATTTTACTTTAATAAGTTAATCCACAACTATTTTGTAAATTAATCCACGAGCGGATTAACATAAAGATTTATTGTTTTTATTTAGAAAAAAGAAAAACCAGCCATCCCTGTAGAAGTTAGATAGCCACATGGAATATTTTCTTTTATTTTTTCGCCTAATTCAATATGTAAACATCAAATATGAGTTTTTGTGTAATATTGCCTATAGATCTTTGTTTTTATAGGACTTTGGAGGATAAATCTTTTTTCCGTTAAGTTTTGCCTTTCCATTACGGTTATTCATACAGGACATCGTTGCATCGCTTGGTACAGTATCTTTTATGCAATACAAGCACTCTCTTTACATTTTACATCGCTCTTTCTATCTCTCTCTCACAATCACATTTCTGAATCACTCAAGCATTACAAACAACACTTTCAAGATTGTCAATAGTTTAGTTCTTCATTGTGTTTTTTTGGGACAAAACTAGTACATATTTTCGTTTAACAATAATATGTATATTTATTCAAATGTATTTTATAGCCTTATTAAGCAACTGTTATTCTTATACAAATGTTCTTTTAAGCTCATGCTCGTATTTTAAGTGTTGGTTAGAAGAATTAGTGCATCAAATGAGTATTTCAATTGAAGAATATAGAGTGCAAATATAAAACCATGACTAATACATTCATGGTCAAGTAGTTATAATAATTAATAAGATTCATAGTTTCACAATAGCAAATACAGAAACGAAGTTGCCTCTATATGCGACCAAGCATAATAGGTTTTTGTATCAAGAGCAAACATTTCCGTTATAAATTCTACTCGCTATTCTGCTAGTTTTTGTTTTATTTTCATGACTTCCATTTTCTGTGATGTCTAAAATGGAATAGCATGTTGGTATAAGCTCTTATATATAATCAAGACTAACGATTTTTTCTCTCCTTAGATTTAGATGTAGGATTTTAGAAATAAGAATTATACGAACACTACAAGAATAATACGGATTTCCGACGGCTGAAAACCGTCGGCGGCCGTCGGAAATGGTCGGAAGCCGTCGGAAATCCCCGTCGCAATTAAAGGCGTCGGCACACAGTGTTTCCGACGGTTTTCGACGGCTGTTGTCGAATAATTTTCCTACGTTTTCCTACGGTTATCGTCAATTTCCGACGGCTTCCGACGGCCGTCGGAAACCGTCGGAAACCGTTAGAGACGTTTGCCTGGAAGCCGTCGCAAGCCGTCGGAAACCGTTATAAACATTTGAACCAGTAAGCCGTCGGAAGCCGTCGGAAATACTGCTGCTTTTTTTTTATATTACAGCTGCTATTTAACCATCAAACCCACATTCCACTCAATTCATTAATTCAGACCGTCGGTCTTTAACTCCATCACAACATTTCATACACAAACCATCAAAACCACACCATTTCAACCAAAAAATCATCAAAACCAAACCAATTCAACCAAAAATTCATAAAAACGATAAAAAAACATATAAAACATAACACTTCTACGATTGCACACTATATAATACATCACATTTACTACATCAATCCACCACATCTTGTCTACCATCAAAATACATACGAAATGTCAACCAATGTTCAGTCATACACCCCCATATATATATAGCGCATCTCTAGTCATATATGTACATATGTCAAACTAAAAAAACATACCTAACAAGCAACATCACTGGTCGTCCTCCTCTGCAGAGCCAGCTGATGAAGGAAAGCGTCCATACTGCCGCTCGAACTCTGCTATGCGTCGATCCACTATCTGAGTCATCTCAATGGCTTGGCGGCGATTCTGTTCCTCAAGCTGTGCCACCCTAGCTCTCAAGTCCTCGATCTCTGCGGCATCCATAGCTTCTCTAGCATGTCTGGCCCGTGCCTGCTGACTGGTGGACTGTAACAATTATTTAAAATTCTTTTACTCATTTACAATTATTTTAATAATCTGCATGGCGTAAAAATATGTGATTAAAGAGTTCGGAGTAATACATTATAATCTTCGTTGACATAAAAAGGTTATCGACTATATCATTACATTCTATATCCTCTTTTAACTATTATGGTAAATAAGACCATAAATGAACCTATTCCAAGCCAACGCATAACACTGATTATAAAACGTTTTATAAATTACAATAACATAGTTAATGCTTACTTGTTGGTATCAAATGTTAAAGAAATTTGATATGCTTTAAATTATAACAACAATTAATGACAGGTGTGATATCACGTGTTAAAGAAATTTGATATGCTTTAAATGGCATAATTTAATACCGTAAACTATGCACTTCATCGAGTTAATTTAGAGCAATAATTATTGATCTCTCAAATGATAACATTGAATGCACGCAACATTGGTATCATGAAAGATATATTTATCACAAAATTAAAGAACTTGAGGCTTAAGCTTTGTAGATAAAAATAAAACGCATAAAATGTTTTACCACTTGATTTCCAAATCCATATCGCCTGTTACGCGTCTGTGGATCCATCACTGACTGGAAGATAATGTCCTCCTCGTCTGTAGTAAGCTGCTCCTTTCCAGTCTCAGCTAGACGCAACTGACGTTTCTCCATGAACTTCTCCTGCAAGCCGAATGTATATAAAATTAATATCATGATATCGTATTTTATATTAATTTAACAATTACTACATAAACTTCTACATAAAATGAAATCTTACGTGACTCTTCCTGGATTTCTCGTCATGCCATGAGTATGTGATGTTCCCGTCTGAGTCGACATGCTCTATGGCATGCGTACGGGTGAACACATCCATATAGGAGACTGGACCCTGCCCCTCAGCCTCCTGAATTAGATTATTAAACACAATTATTAAATGTTCAAAACTATATACAGCATAATAAGTCGCATTTAAAAAAAATTACCAACTCCTGCTGATACTGCTGGAATGACTTGGATCCTCCTCTATGCGTGACTGGATTTTTATTCCTATTCGCGCTGTTTCTTTGTGACTCCGCCTTCACATTTAAAATTTTATATTTATCAGTCTAAATATTTTAATATTTATTAAAAAAAAATTAGTACACTAACCTTCGCTGTATCACTATCCCAATACTTCAGAAACCCACTCCAAACATTATCTCCCATCCACGTAGGTTTTTTCCTATTTTTTTTCATTGTTGATATGGCATCTTTATAGTTTTTCCTCATCTTTTGCATCCAATACGTCCTAGCCAATGCCAAATCATCGGTCTGTATATCAACCTCAGCCTGTATTTCACGTTAAACAAACATTAGTAGTAAAATATGTACAGTATATCTCAGCGATTAACATAAATTATATTGCAAAAAATATAAAAGAAAATACTTACTAGCACATCCTGCCAAATGACCTCCTGAATGTGAGGTGGTATCAAATCCCACTTAGGCCAAAATCCCGACATCCTTGCCTTATATGCTGCTGTCGAAGCGGTCAAAATAGTCTTCGAAGGCTGAAAATCGAAAGTCCTGCATTAAATGTGAAAAACATATAAGGGTGCTGTATAAAATAATAAACATGCTAAATAAAGTTTAATTTTTACCCAGTACTCGTAGGAACTAAGGACACGACTGGACGCACGTGGGGATGCGATCCAGAACCCTCGCCTGACGAATTTCCTCTAGATGACATACCTGTCACATACAAATTATTTCAAAGATCTAAGCTAACTTAAACAAACGATATAAGCTGCTCAATAAGTGACATAAAAGATGCAAAAAATGACATAAAAGAGAAATTGTTTTTACCTGTATTTGATTTGGTCTCATATTCCAAAGATTAACATTTTTACATTATTGCAGATTTAAGACAAATAAATAAGCAAAACTGCATATGACACAAAAGATGTAAAAAACGATCATAAAAGTTAAAAATTTAATAGAGTTACATGAATTGCAAAATAAGCTGGGTTTACTACATAATTACATTACAATAGATAGATAGTACTCGATCATCATCTATATCAATCATCATCTTCTTCAGATTCAAATTCATCCTCAGATTGCATACTATCTTCCTCCGCACTCTCAAACGCATCTACCAAAGCATTTGCCTCATCGATTAGAGGTCCGAAATCTGCATGATCATCTTCAATTATTATTTCATTGTTCTGTTCGAGTTCTGCCTGATAGGCTCCTTCATCTGGAATATTCTTCCCATCAAACGTAAATATGGCCTTTGTTTTAAAAACTGCCGACCAATCTGCTTTATCTCTTTTTAGAGACGGGTAAGGAGCATAATAAACCTGTAATGCTTGTTTGGCTAGTACAAAAGGATCATACTTGTAATAACGCGATGTATGCTTTATTTCAATCAGATTATAATCCTTATGTACATTAATCCCAGAACCCGGAACATTGCTAAACCAATCGCATTTAAATAGAAACACCTCCTCTGCGGGTCGTGAGAAATATGTCAATTGCAAAATTTGTGTTAAAACGCCATAAAAATCTTTGATGTGATTCTCAGGATCGTCACTGCCTTTAACGAATACACCAGTATTGTTCGTTGATTTTTCAGCACCGTATTCTTTTGTGTTAAATTTATATCCATTAACAAAATATATTGGATATGTCTTAACCAATCTTTTTGGTCCCATTGCAAGATGTTTCAACCCTTCATCAACAACACAATTTTTGGGTTCATAAACATAATTTGTAAACCAAGCAGAAAATTCTTTACTGATATCTCCATTTGGATGTTCACGTTCATAAACGCTGTAAATAGAAATAGTGTTTTGCATTAGATTATACACACGTAAAGATGTAGAAATAAAAATGCAGTAATTGATATTTCAGATTACCTAACGAATGGTGCAACTTCAGAACAATTTAGAAGAATATAAGTGTGAGCTACATGAACATCTTTATCATTTAGCCAGACGTCAACACATTTTCCAGAAGGTCGACCGTGTTGTCTAAAAATAGACAAAACTGTTTGAGACGATTCTTGTTCGTCTCCTTCGTCGTTTCTTGGAACACTTTCAAATGATATATTCACATGATCACTGAAATAATGAGAGAAAAAGAACGAAGCTTCTTCTTCGATGTAAGATTTACATATCGAACCTTCAACTCGTGCTTTTTGTCTCACTTTTTTCTTCAAATGATTCAGGTACCTATGCAATATTAATTTACATTATTTAATAGTTTTAAATTCAATTAAATTAATCGTTAATATGTCTATGTTTACCTCTCGAATGGATACATCCATCCATATTGGACAGGTCCTCGATATCGTGCTTCAGTTGGAAGGTGAACAGGTAAATGTTCCATTACATTAAAAAAACCTGGTGGGAATATTTTCTCTAATTTGCAAAGCAATATTGGAATATCTACCTCAAATTTACGTAAACGTTCCACTTTCAAAGTAGTTGAACAAAGTTCTTTGTAAAACAAACTAAGCTCCGTTATTACCTTCCAAACTTTTAACGGCAATAGTTCTTTGAACATAACTGGGAATAGATGCTCCATCATAATATGACAATCGTGGCTTTTCATTCCGCTCAATTTACCATTTTTGAAGTCAACACACCTACGAAGGTTTGAGGAAATCCCATCAGGAAATCGTAACCCTTCAACCCATTTTAAAACAACGTTAACCTGATTATTATCTAATTCATAACATGCTTTGGGTTTTTTACTGTCATTAGGTTTCATA
Organism: Allium sativum; assembly: GCA_030737875.1. NCBI lineage: Eukaryota > Viridiplantae > Streptophyta > Magnoliopsida > Asparagales > Amaryllidaceae > Allium > Allium sativum. The sequence continues at coordinate 169,201,770 of CM060924.1, read as the reverse complement.
TGAAGCTCGGGACGTTTGCATAATTCTTCTATATCGCGCCTTGATTTCAAATCATCTTTAGTTTTCCCTTTAACATTCAAAATCGTGTTAAACACATTATCAAATACATTTTTCTCATTATGCATCACATCAATGTTATGACGAAGCAGAAGATGTTTCCAATACGGCAACTCCCAAAAAATAGACTGTTTGCACCAATTATGATAAATCGATTTGCCTTCAATTTCTGTTTGAACTCCAGTTTGATATATCTTTGGATGATTTCGAACCATTTCATATATTTCTTCGCTAGTCCATAACGTTGGAGGTTGTCTGGTTTCTACTCTATTAACCAAAAAGTTTTTCTTGTCTGCTCTAAAAACATGATTTACATGGAGAAAACATCGATGACAATCAAACCATGAAATTTTCCTACCATGCGGTAAGGAAAACGCTCGTGTCTCTTCCATGCAATATGGACATGATAGACGACCAGCGGTACTCCATCCTGAAAGCATTGCATATGCAGGAAAATCACTTATAGTCCACAACAAAGAAGCAAACATGCGAAAATTTTTCTTCTTTGAAACATCGTACGTTTCTACTCCTTCGTTCCACAATGTTTTTAATTCTTCAATTAACGGTTGTAAATAAACATCAATTCCTTGTGCTGGATCATCGGGCCCAGGAACAATAACAGTAAGAAACATATATTGTGTTTTCATACACATCCATGGAGGTAAATTATAAGGTGTGATGATAATGGGCCATGATGAGTATTTAGAACCAAACTGAGAAAATGGTGAAAACCCATCCGTACATAATCCTAGTCTGACATTACGACTCTCCGCTGCAAAATTGGGATAAGTTTTATCGAAATGCTTCCATGCTTCCCCATCGGCTGGATGGGTCAACGTACCTTCTTGCTCCGATCTCACCTTATGCCATCTCATATGAGATGCAGTTGCAGAAGATGCATATAATCTTTGAAGCCTTGGAGTAAGAGGTAAGTAATGCATACGTTTATATGGAACTTCCTTTCCCTTCTTTTTTCGTGGTTTATATCTTTCTTCATTACAAATTTTACAATTTCTAAGGTTTACGTCATCTTTCCAAAACAACATACATCCTTTTACACATGTATCTATTTTTTGATAAGGTAAACCAAATGCCGACATAAGTTTTTTAACTTCGTAGTGATTTTCACACATTAAATTATCCGGCGGCATGTGCCTTTTTGCAGCTTGTACAATTGTTGTGAACCCAGCTTCGGTGATGTTGTATTTAGATTTCATCGCAATGTATTCCGCGATTACCGATAGCTGAGTGCCGCTTGTACAACCATCCCAAATAGGTTTCTTAGCATTATCCAGCAAATCATAAATTTTCTTAGCTTCAATATTCGGTTCTTCATCATTTCCATCGTCGTCGTCGGCTGCAATCATAGGAAACATAGATCGAGCTGCATCTTCCACCATATTTTCAATACGGGTCGTGCTAACATTTTCTTCAACAGGATTGTCTACCTCAGTCTCAACAGGAGTATTTGATACAACTTCTCCATGACGATCCCAAAAATAATACTCGGGTACGAATCCGTTTTTGCACAAATGGACTTTCACAACATCGGGTAACAAATATTTCAAATGTTTACACTTGCTACACGGACAACGAATTTCAGGATCGCTTCCATTATTACTTAAAGCAAAGTCAACAAAGACATTTATACCATTATAAAAATCTTCTTTTATTGAACCTCTCTGTCCTCTTCTTTGGTACATCCAACTCCTCCGATCAACAAAATAATCAATCATTTTTCCTAGTTGAGAAATTCAGTCATAAGTCCAAAAATTAATATTTATTTAAGAATTCAAATTACAAAAAAAACTTGTACTTATGGTAATAAAACGCACGTATATTGCAATATTTTCATTTTTAAGGAATATATTTTTAATATTAAAAATATATTAATTCTATAGCGTTTTGATCCATATGTATTTTATATATTAATTCCATAGCGTTTTTCTGAAATTTTGATTTTGTCGTAACTTACAAATTATGAATTAAAATCTCAAATTCTTATATCCGTTAGAAAAAAAATTTCAGAATGGTCCTAGCATTTCTTGTTTCGTCCAAATCCGATTTAAAATGAATTTTATATAATTTTCCAAAGTTCAAAATTAAATTTTGAAACCACCGCGCCATTTTAGTCTTGGAATATAAATTATTTTAATTTATAAAATCTAACTTAAATAACAAAAAATCAATCGTTGTTATTTAAAATAAATAATCTTAAATATCCATAACCCAACACAGTTAAATTTGACACTTTTTTTAATGCAATTCTTTTACATGGTCAGGCATCCTACTTCCCATTATAAACACAGTAAACATTTACAATTGTATATTACTTCGTTTCAAACGATTCAACAAAATTTCGGCAGCATTTCCCTTTTGTTTCCTGCAATGTACACATGTACGCAGGAAACAAAAGGGAAAATGGAACCAAAATTTTGTGAATCTTTTGAAACGAAGTAGTATACAAAATGTAGATGCTTATTGCGTTTATAACTTGTCCAATACAAGGACAAATCCAACAAATATTGTACCAGATGAATATAAACGGTCGTTTTTTAATTTAAAAAAACAACTATTTATATAACGATCATGTACAACACTCGTCGGACGGGGCCGAAAACACTCTAGGGGATATTACTCAATTATATGTGCGCATATTAATATAAAGTACGTTTTACTGCAACAAAAAAATATTTTATATTTTATCACATATGCTAACATTTCAATCAACTTAAAACAATATTATTATTACCATCGATTCAATAGGCACACAACTAGAATTTAGAATCATGCGTTTTTGTGCATAAATCAAAATTTGCACGATGTACTTTTCATAGTTCATCCATTCAATTATTCGTATGTCAAATAACACGTGCAAGAATGACGAGCGCATAACAGCACACATGTACAAAAATATCCTAAATTATACAACGACATAAACAATCTAAATTGAAACACATACACACACTTAAACCAATTTGTAAATATCTGGGATTTTAAACAATTTTTTATGACCACTACAAACAACAATATATCCAAAACATGCCTAAATTTTGATGTCAAATATGCAAATATTTAACATAACTTTTTCAATTTCAGTGTAGCAAATGAAACACACATATAATATGATGATATAACATACTACAACACCATAGAAACCAATTGCAATCAACAATTATGCTTAATTTACTAATTTTACCAAATTTAGGTTTAGGTCAAAAATTGAAATTTTAACCAAAAAACGAATTATACCTTAAATTGATGTTGCTGGAAGCTTGAGGAGGAGTCGGGAGTAATCTGGACGTGAAAAATTTGGTGTTTGGAGGTGGAAAATCGCGATTTTGATGGTGTAAGGGTTTGGAAATCGGCTGGAAAATGGGTTTGAGGAGGGAAGTGAAAAATTCTGTTCGGCTGGAAGAAGATAATACGTTTATAATCGACGGTTTCCGACGGCCGCCGACGGCCCGTCGAAAGCCGTCGGAAAAAGCCGTCGGAAACCGTCGATATGGGCCGTCGAATTTAAGCCCCTTTCTTGTAGTGGAAGCACAACCGAGAAGAAGAAAGATATTAGATATTTTTTAGGTGGATAAACTAATTAAAAGTTAAATATTATTAAAAGTCAACGTTGCTATTTTATAGGAAGGATTAACTTATTAAAATTGTGGATTAGAATAAAAATTACCTTTTACATTTAACTTATTTAAACAAACTCTACTAAACAGCGCTTGCTAACTCATCTAATAAATTACTAACTTACCTCAATTTCAATAAGTATGGTTATATTGAAAAAACGATTAAAAAAAAATTCAAATGTAAACATATACATATTATTTTTGTAAGCTATTGAAAATAAATTACATACAAACAATAATAATAATTTTAATTAATAGTTTATGCATTTTACATCAAAATTCATCATATTTTGCAAAACTAAAATATTATTTTAATATTAAAATAATAATATTACTTTTGTGTGCAATGCATTGGCTAGACACTAGTAAAGTTGGAAACACCAAACGATAAGATGTGTTGAACAAGTGCCTCAAAATCCATGTAAGAAGAGCCTCCCTCCTCAATGCTTTTCTTGGCCGACCAGTTTAAAAGGGCCACCGACCTCCTCATCTCCAGGGCACCATCTCCTTCCATAGCCTCCTTCACCGCCTTCTCCACAATAGTTCTTCGCATGGGACCTCCAATGTCCAGGCCTATCTTCAACACTTGGGCCACAAAACGGCAGTTTATCGGTTGGTCCGCTAGAAATGGCCTGCATATCATGGGAACTCCTGCACCAATGCTTTCTAGGATCGAATTCCATCCACCGTGATTCACGAAGCACCCTATGGACGGATGCCCTAGCACTTCTATCTGTGGTGCCCAATCTACTATGCACCCCCTTTCCTTTGTCTCAACCAGCAACGACTCTGCCCCTTCCAGCTTCTCAATCGATGAATCATCCTCCCCCAATCCTATAAGTAAATCTTTCCTCACCACCCATAGGAATGGGTATCTGCTGTCTACTAGTCCATGCCAAAGCTCAAGAAGTTCATCTTTGGACATGCTTGCGGTGCTTCCAAAGCTGACATACAACACCGATTTTACTGGTTTGGAGTCCAGCCACAGTAAACAAGCGTTGTCGGTTCCAACTGCCTGATCATCGTTGACCGTTTCATGCTTTAAGCGATGATCCACGAGCATGTGGAGAGGAGCGATGGCGTACGAAGCTGGGAAGATGGAGCGGATGTGGGAAAGTATAGGGAGCTCGGCTGCCCTTAATGTGTTGAAGATTAGGGCTTTGGCACGGGACAGGTTTTTGCCTGTGGTCAGTATGTATTGGAGCACTTGATCGTCCTTGCTTTTAGCTTCTGTAATGAAACTGTGTAGGTCTCGACGTCTCAGTATGCCCTCCATTCCAGGAATGCCATGCACCTCCCTGTCGTAGTCCAGTTCATCTAAGAAAATAAAAGAGAATTGCAACCAGCTTGCTAACGTAGGCGTAAACATGAAATTACTAACGAACTTGTGTATGAAATGTATACCTTGAAAAGGGAAGTCGTTGGTTTCCAGAAAAGAAGGCAAGCAGTAATAAAACCAAACGCTAGCAGCGCTAACCACGTTGAGAATCATGATGGGAATGCCCAACTCTTCAGGGACATCCAAAGCAAGGGATACAAAACTATCTGCTACAACACAAGTTACTCTTGGCCACCCATCTAAGGGTCCCAACACTCTCCTGTACTCATCCTTGCAACTCGCTCTCCTCGATTCTTCCTGGCTGATCAGTTGGTGCAAAGATTTGTGCGGTTCTTCAGGAGGGGTGTTAAGGGAAAGAAGCCTGAAATTGGGTAGCCCCGAGTAGTACTCAAGACTGTGTGTGGTGTGTACTTTGAAGTTGTAGAAGTTGTTGGTTATGAAGGTGATGTGGATGTTATGGTTGGACTTGGATAGGAGTTCGGCTAGCTGCAGCATCACTGGTAAGTGACCTTGTACGTAGAAGGGGAACATCAGGATGTGATTAGCCATTTATATTATGTCTAATAATGGATTGTACCTATGTGAAGTTATGAACCCTTTGGCTACAAAGTATTTCGCCCAACAAAGCTGGAGAGATATGAATATGATACTTCCATTGCGCATGTATATAAGTTCACATGTACGTCTGCAATTAACGCCATCCACTATTCAAACGTATGCAACACGTACCACGAGCTGATATCATATTATTTTTCTTTCATGCCACAAAGCAAATCCTCTGTACACCATTGCTCCGAGCTGATATTATATTAGCCACGAGCTGATATTATATTAGCCACAAGCTGATATTATATTAGCCACGAGCTGATATTTATTATTTTCTTTCCATGGCATGAGCTGAGTTGATGTTAAAACTCAGAACAAATATTCGAATCCGATGTATTTTTCTCTACAGCTTGTGCCAAAAAAAATCAGTACCACACTCACAATGCGGTGGAAGAAGTTCAGACTGAACTGGAGATTGCAAGTAGCGTGTCGGAAGCGTGTGTGCCATTCAAATGCAACCAGCTTTTCTGCACAGCTTCACGTTTCTTTGGCTACTAAAAACACTTATCCGATAGAAGTAAATCTGTGAAAAATGTGTTTGACATTTGGCAATGTAAATTGGGTCACCCAAGTATCAGGATATTTAAGAAAGTTCTAACAAACAATAATATAGCAGTCATAGACATACTTCCTTATATGTTTTCACCTACTGCCAGATAGGAAAGAAATGATAAACTGTCCTTTCCCTCATCCCAATATGAATATAGTAAGCCAATACAGCTAATTGTTACATACTTGCAGGGTCTAGTGCCAGTAAACTTAGATTATGCTTATAAGTACTACATATCTTTTGTAGATGATTTTTCCAGATATACATAGACATACACCAAGTCAAAAGCACACAATGTTGTCAAACACTTTTATAAAGCAAGACTGGTAGCGAAGATGAAACAACCCGTGCTTCCTCGACCTTCGGCAATTGATCCTAATAAATCTAGTATCCATGTTCCACAAAACCAAGAATTGGAAAAGTGAATTATTTGTGATAAGAAAGAAAATATGTAGGAGGTAGAAAGATCAGAATCTTGGACAAGGAAAAATGTGTGTGTGTGTGTGTGTTTATATATATATACACACACACACACATATATTCTACATATAAAATCGTTACACTGGAAATTTTCATCATACTAATTAGACTAAAATTATGTTTATATGGACAGTTATAAAATCCATCCTTAAATTACTGAATCAAACTATGTAAAAGTGTGAAAAACGATTATTTTTAGATTATTCTTTTACAAGCTCTATCAAATCGATCCATGTAAGAACAGAGCTTTTAGGCTTCCCAGGGAAAATAGGGGAACCGGGAGTTTATAGGAAAAACAACTCTGGGTCTGTCATGAGACTTGCATGAAAACATGAAATTCTCCAATTGAAAATAAAAGGTATCTCATAAGACCATGACCACACATAAACATTGCACGGGCTTTTATCTTATAGTAACCAAAATTTCTTATGTCATGATTATCTGATCTTATTTTTAATGACTTGCGAGATAAAATCCATTGAAATAAATAATACAATTAGACAAAAAATTACCATTACTAAATTCTGCACCCATAGTGGGGCACTACAAACAAAACCACAAGATCTTAGGAAAATAGATATCCGTACACTGATGTTGTCGCATACTGGATTTTCAGTTATTGAAGTGTTCATTACTTGGACATGGGCTTGGGCATGCCAGAATATGCTTAACTGAAGTAGTAAAGCTCTTAATGATATTGGTACCGGAAGCTTGTTCGACATGCACAACTCAGATATATTGACTCAATCTTCCAATGCATCATCTAATTTCAGCTCGAACTAGCCTGGATGGGAAAATATTGCTCGATGTAGCCACGTCATGAACCTTTTTCAAGTGTGCTTCTGATTCAGCCCATTCAGTTTGACTGTGTGGAGCCGAACAGTGCCAAGCCAGATACAACATATTTCGAAGGTTCATTCAATTGCTTAAATGTGGTCAATCCACTATCCTACATCATCGAAGATGCTACCATGTGACCTAATCGAATTGGAACCATGACTACTATAAATAGCTAATTTTGGACATCACAAATTGTCGGACTTTTGATTCCTGACCTCCTACACGTAAGGACATTGCTCTGGAGGAAAACTCACTTTCATTCTCTACATTCCTTTCATACAAAACTTACTGTTATTTTAATGTACAATAAAATAAATGATAGATTACATCAGGTGGACGCAATCCTGATTGCCAAGCCACTATAAACACAGCGTGTTCTTTACTTTCTCCTGCATTTTTTTTTACTGGATACTATAATTAATCTTTGATATTTCTATGAATAAGGTGTTGAATTCATCAGAACCAAATTCTATCTTAATATTTCAGTTCGCCAAACGGGGGCATGCTATTTGATATTCTTTTGAATTCAGATTGTTACTATTCCTAACTTTCTACCATGGTGAATAGAAAGAAAGATGGAACCTTCACCAATATCGAAGGCACTGGAAATGATGGAAGTTTAGAGACTTCCTATATTGATAATCCTTTTAATTTCCTCTAACTAGATGAGGTCATTAAAGGATTGCAAGCCCGTATGGAGTAGCAAGATGTACTCCTCCACAAGCAAAAAGAGATGATAAACAAGTTTTTCACAAGAATCAATGGATTCGAAGGCCGCGAGGCCAGGGCTTAGTTGTTAGGGCCAAACAACGCAGCAGAGGATCGAATAGAAAATGTTCCACAATCTGGTTCGATTGCAATTCGATTCGATTTTGCAGGAGTGTCAAATTGGACAAAGCAAGAGGCAACTTCCTTGAAGGTGCAGAAGTGAATTGCAATGTTCTAATTAAGATTGTCTTAAAGAATTACTTTAGGGATACTGGTCAAGCTCGACTACGCGAGGCTCTGGACAAAGATGATGTATAGGCACTAGGAGCTTAGCTTGACTACGCCGAGCCGACCCAATTCGACTGTGTCAAGCCAGAATCCAGAAGCATAGCTGTCCTGGATTTAGGTGCTGTGAATCAACCTGCCATAGGATCTCACACTAGAGGTAACAACATTGGCTTACAAGGCCAGCAACAACCGCTTAGCGATAGAAATTGGATCGTGGATGTGATTCGAGTCTTTTTGAGAGGCGAGGCGTCTCAGACTTGTTAGGGATTGCAGAATGCATATCTTAAGGCAAAAAAAAACACTAGAGGAGGGGTGAATAGTGTTTATAAGGAATTTATGAAAATTTTAAACTGAAATGATCTACTATATGAATCACACACACCACAGATGATCACAAACACTGAATAAAACATGGACACAGAAATAAACAAATATAAAATGCAGAAAAGGAAAGAACACACCGGATTTTATATTGTTTGGATTACTCCTACGTCTAGTCTCACGCAATGCTAGATTGTACAGAGTTTTATTATTATCAATATCCAAGTACAACCTCATGATTTCATGGCTACAAGGTTAACACCGCTCCAAACACCCTTGATTTCACGGCTATAAGGTTAACACCGCTCCTTTTCCTTGATTTCAGGGCTACAAGAACACACCCTTTCCCAAACACTTCCCAAATGATTATAATAGCCCTATTACTATTTAATAGCACTTCAATTCAAAGAGTAGTAGATAGAGATTGAGAAAAGATGAAGTTTTATATAATTTTAGCAGAAATCGGCAAATATAAATGTAGAAATCAAAAAAATGATAAATAATAATGGTGGGATGAAAATGGGTGATGATAGAGAAGAAGAATTATGAAAACATTCAAAATTTGGCCCTATTTATAGAATTTAATTGGTTGCTACATTTCAAAAACGTTACTAATAGTGAAAAGACACTTCATTTGAAAATTGAAAAAAATGAAAGTTGTTTGTCGACATAGCCAATTATGTATGTTGACATATGTGTAGTATTTTTATTTTTAAAACAATTTTTCAAGTGTTTAATCATATATATTATTCTGGGAATTCTTGAATCAAAACTTAGTAATATAAATGAAAATTCTAAAGTGTAAAATCATATGAAATCATAATAATATATTATATAAACATATTTATAAAGTTATAAGATTTAAAATTATAAAATCATAATAATGTATTACATCACATGTAAGAATAAACAAGAATCCTAAATGTCTAATAATTCTTCATAGCTGGGGACTTATGAATTGGGCAGTTAGGGGTAATTGGGACAAAATTCCCTACTTTTCTCAATTATATTCCTTTCTCGATCGAAATTCACTACAACAAAAATACCATATTACAACTTTAATTTTACAACTATGCGAAAATCATAGTTGTAATAAATAGTTTTTTTACAACTGTGGAAAAAGCACAGTTGTAATCACTACAAGAAAAATACCCTATCGCAACAGGCAAAATCTGTTGCAGTAGGCCTATTGCAACAGGCCAGCGCCTGTTGGTATAGCCGAAGTTGCCAAAGGTCTGCAACAGGTTTTGCCCGTTGCAATAAGATGTTGCGGTATACCTTTTTGCAACGGACTTTTGTTGTTGCAATATCTCCTTTTGCAACAACAAATGACCGTTGTATAGTCCATATTAGTTATCAACAAACAAGATACCGCAACTATTTTTGACAGTTGCAGTAAGTCAAATTACAACAGCTAATAACCGTTGCAATAGGTAATTTTAATTTTTAACGGATAGTGATACCACAACTGTTTTTGACCGTTGCAATAAGTTCAATTACAACTACTATTTACTGTTGCTAATGACTCAACTGCAACTGACAGTTGCAGATGCTACATTCAATTCATCAATATCTAAACTCGATAATTTACTGTAATAACGATAAGACATTACAAATAAATACACGTGCATTCGAAAAGACATTGACAAAACAATAGATTCAATAACTTTAGAACATTCCAAAAGATTAGTTGAAGTTACATTCCAAAATTAGCATAGTAACAAACGCGATCCATACATAATATAACTACATACCGTTACACCGTACCAACAATTCCAAAATATAGCATAACATAACATCTAAAAGCTAAGCAGCACATATTACTCTAGTGAAATGAAGTCTTTGTGCCATGCCACGGTTGTTCCAACGGCCTCTTTAATGGTGTTTATCTCCGAATTAGGCCTCAGTAGAATAACTTCAGGATCCACGGCTACGTTAACCCATACCTTCTAAAAGCAATACAGTACACATTAAAATTCTAATTTTAACGCAAATAGTGAAAGCAGCTCTGAAAGTTGATATGTGTCTCGCATCTTATTAATATGTTTAAATTCGTGGGATCCTACCTTTAAATTCACATGTTGGTAACCAAGTTCACTAATTAACAAATATCTTTTCCACTAGACATTGGCTATGATATTTCACACGATCGTATTCAATTCGGTAACTACACGCCATGCATGGAGGTCATCATGTTTTACAATCCTATGATGTTCGCAACGAATGCACTTCTGCATTTTAATTATATTTTGTTACTAAATGCACTTCTGCATTTTAATTATATCGCAACAAATGCACTTCTGCATTACTTGTATGTTGTTATCAACTCACCGGTTGATAAACACTGACTTAGCAGTTGTTTTAATACGTTAATTATGTTATACACTTTAATATAACATATTTTTCATAATAATTTTATATAACACAGTAAAAATTATGTTTCAACTTGAAAGTTATTATGAAAAGTTAATTCAACTACTACCAAAAAATACTGTTAACTCAACCGGTGAATTATGGAAATACATGGCATTATTTTTATAATAGCTTAATAGTATTAATGTCAAGTTACATAGAATGGTACTCACTCATAGAATTACCGATTTCAACCAAAAATATAATCTTTCAGACGCCAGGCAAGATGAACAGAAGAAGTTCCAGAAACTGCAGCAGCCTTCCTAGCATTTTGTGGTTTGTCCTTTAGTTTTGTGCAACTCTCTCTTAGCTCTTCTTGCTTCTGTTATTTGACATATTTGAATAACAAAACAAGACTATGAGTCAGTGACATATTTGTGAAATGGCTTGCCTGTATGCAAGCAGTTATATGAATATCAGTTATTAATACACGTGTAGTGAAACTATTACTACACATATTTATGAAATGGCTTACCTATGAGACAAAATCATTCAGGTTATTTCAGCTTATTCTGAAGTTAGATCTGATATGAATTGCTTAAATTAACATTAAAGTTTATGTCAAACCTGGCTTCATGCCATCTCTCTTCACCTCTGAATCATTTTCATTGATTCTATTGTCCTTATTGAAGTCCAAGGTTTTGCTATTTATCTTCTTTACGTCTAGATGAGCATATCATAGTAATAGCTTAAAACACATGCAATCATTCAGGTTATTTCAACTTATTTTAAAATTAGATCCGATATGAGTGCTTAAATTAGTAGTGAAGTTTATGAGCATATCAGTTAGCTGAGGCTTAGTATTTCAAATAAAATTGAGAATTAGAATTATACACGATCAAATGTTTATATTTATATTATATGGTGAAATGAAACTATTAGCAATGCATACCTAAGTTATAGTATAATGACATCGAGTCCCTGTGAATGGTTTCTTCCCCAACAGAAGTTCAAAAAGAATATTCCCAAATGCATGCACATTACTTTTGACGGTTACTTTTACTCAAGAAAAATAGTGACATAGAAACAGATGTCCAATGTAGTAAATATATACTCCGAAGTTCAATTTAGAATTCACATACCATTTAAGAAATATTCAGGGGCCATGTATCCTTCAAATTCAGAAAAATTTGTTATATGTTCATTTGAGCCTACATTTGTGAGAGCATGGCCAAAATCGGAAATTTATATGGACGAAAAAAGTTGCTCATAAATGCGACATGAGTTAATAATAGCAATGTATAATTTTGCCAAAAATACTGCCAAAGCACCTTTGCATTGAAATTTGAATCAAGAAGAATTTTACTAGAATCTAAAGATCTACACATCATAGGAGGACTGCAATGCTCATGTAGATGCTCTAATCCTCTGTAACAAGAAAAAGGAACTATATATATAATTTAACTTCAATGCAAAATATGAAGACCAATTAGTATTGATTAAGGACCTTGCTATGTATAGTGCGATCTTCATTCGAACCTGCCACTGTAAGTTTGCACCACGAGATGATCCTGCTCAAAGGCCAAAAAATGCATACAGTTTCAAATCAAATGAAACCCGAAATAGATTGAAAAAGAATCAAGTACTCTAAATGAACCAAGGAAAAAAGAAATGTACTAGACCTTAATGCAGGTTGATAATGTGATGAAGCCTCTGATAGCACATTTGTAGCTGCAAAAACTTGAGCAAGTTTTATGTGAAGAGAATCATCAACCCAGTCTTTAAGATACCTCCCAAGTAAAGAAACTGCTTCTTTATTCCGTCCCTCCACAACATGCAGCTCAGCTAAAGCCAAAGCAGGTCCAAAATAACCGACTGTTTGAAAAATAACATTGTTTTGCCATGGGCTTCTTTGTGCACAAAAGATATATATAGTGACAGAATTTAAATCAATCATTCTGTAACATCAGTCATATTACTAAAACCAAATACTTAACTCCATATGACCTCCATGGTTTAACATCTAATGTACCCATGTCTCATGCATGGGGTGCACAAGCACAGAATGCTAATTTTAAATACAAGACTCCATATTTATGTTTTCTTGTACACAATTTTCTTCAATCTCGTAATGTTGCTTATTCATTTATCTTTATAGCCATTTCATCATATAAGGTCACATATACAACATTATTTAATGAAACTGTATCTTTTATCTGTAGAAAAGGATAAGATTTTAAATCAATTCTTTTAATCATTCTTGATTCTATGCCAACTCCTTCATGTTTAATTCAGTTTTTTTTTCTTTTTTCCTTATTAGAAAAAAAGGTTCCTCAAACTACCTAGTCTACTTAATCAGTACGACCTTTGAACATCAAAACCCATAATAAATGAACAACAGTCATCAAGTACATGCAATTTACCAGTTATCGATTGATGACTTCATATCCCAGCCAAATGTGCAAGTAGCTTCACGTTAAAATAGGATTCCCCTGAAGCATACAAAGTGTAAATAAAATAAACAGCTCAGGAAAAATAGCATCATTTCACTATACGTATAAACTATAACACTCACTTATGTTCCCAAATATCCCACTAATCATTTTCATCGACAAAGTAATCATCAATATCGCCTAAAGGACTCCGAAACTCACCGGAATTGAAAGACAAGCTATCAAACGGACTGCTCGATATGTGATTCAAATCATTCTGGAACGAACCTTCAACTAAATGATGGTTATTTCCATCAGTTGAACCTGAACTTCCATTTCCATTCATATCCAGACCATGCTCATCGATATCATGCAGGTCGTTACCAATAACATTATCATTGCCCTCCACCCTCATATGATGGTCCAAAATAGGCTGAGGTAACTGCCCCATATTGCTATGATGAATCCCATACCCTACTTGCATTAGTATACCACCAAAATGAGTCTCGTTACATTAGGGAACAGTAACGACTGATCAGCTTGAGAGATGGTCAGCAAATTACTGGTATTGCTAGGATAGGTTTCTATATAATAATTTTAATGAGGGATCAAAGAAGGGTTTATATAGTTCTCCATGTTAGTGTTTTCCACTAGCTAGTTCATTACTGCTGTATCAGTGATATTCATGTCAGAAATATTGCTTCTTGATTCCTCCAGTAGATGATTATTTTGAGGCACTGAAGCTTCTTTGTCAACAATCATAAAACTATCACGGGTTCTTATTCTCTTTGGTTTTTCCTAGCTTTATCAGGAGTAGCAGTTACCAAAGACTTTTAAGGTTTCCGGTGAAACAAAATTATTTGCATCGAGAACTCCATCCACATTGTACATATCTCTACTATTACTACTGTTTGCATCCTCTCTTCTCAACCTTTGACTATTGATTAAATTTTATTACATGAATATTTATTAAGTAGAATGTTAAAGCTTGCTTCTGGAACTTACATTTCAAATTCATGGTTTAATTATTCAAAATTAAAAAAAATTCGTGTCAAATAATTCCCGGATGTGTCAAATAATCCTGTCAATAAAATTTCATGTCAAATAATTCTACTCTACAAATTTTATTCATCTTGCTAGTCATTTACACAGAGGAAAATTAAATAAAATCAGTTGAAGTTTTGCTGGTTCTCATTTTTTAATGGAAAGAGAATACATATTTTCATTTTCATGAAGACGTGATGAATCGAGGAAATATATATAATGCACATGACAGTGAAGTTCTTAATTCACAGCCCAGTGATGTTGTTAATTTATATAGTTAAATTAAAGATTTGTTGTATTTGTATGTTCCTTTCATGATAGATGAATTCATAGCTAAGCATCTCTTAAAAAAAAGATAGAGACCATATGTACGTAGTAATTTTTGTATGTTTTGCCTCTGTATAAAAGCAAAAACTAAACATAAATTGGAATACACAAAATTCAAGTCTTTGAATTAGTTTTTCTTTACGTGCGGAATGGAAATCGAAAGGCAATCTGAGGGTGAAGGTTGTGTGCCACCAAAATTATGTCTATTTTTTGTCTTCGATACGAACTAGAAAGTCAAAATATGGCTGAATTTAGTTTATCATCCAGTTGGAATTTAGATATATGCAATAATGATACATGATGTTAATATAATTTAGAAATTGTAATATTATTAGATGTGTGGTAGTCAAATGATAGCACATGGTATAAGAATGTATACAAAATGGAGTCTTGCTTGTTACTATACGGTGATATCATGACTGGACCATTGCCCATTTCACGTCTTATACATTTTCGCTTTTTTTATTATTACATTATCATTACGCTACTTTTCTCTCCTAACAACCAGAAGCCTGACGCTCACCATGTTACTATGTTATAAAACTGAATACTATATTTCCTTACACTCCCCGTTATTTTGTTCAGTTTTAGCATTTCAAATTGCCTACATTTACAAAATACAACAAACCATGTTCAAAAGCAACAAGAAGTATGAGAACAAAGCTCTAATAAAATTAGATTCATGTAAATTTTTAGCTTGATCCAAACGAGTTTTGTGTGCTAATCTTGATTGGACCAAACTAGTTTTGCATGATATCCTCTTTAGAATCAAGCAAAGTTTGTATAATAATGCCTATTTTGTTAATGTCATTTATTTGAGCATAGAAGCATAACATTATTATGGCTTGTGTCTACAAACAGTACCAGGCCTTTAAAGCTGAAATGTATTAATATTATATAGTACCATGATCATTAGAGTGAATTTAAGTTCAAATTTACCTTTTTCGTTGTCGCAATATCAGATCCCACAAATGTGCATGCAGGTTTCGATCGTACTTCATCGGCTATGCATATGCCACTAGCTACACAGCAGGAAAATAACCTGGAGCTAATATCAATATTCCACCCACTCTCTATGACAAATGGATAATATCAAACAATCATGAAGAAATAAAACTAGCAAATTCAAAACAAACCATAAATTAGAATTACTTTATCTATGTAGCTTCCGCATCTCTATCGGTTATAGTAATAATATAATCCAAACTTTGATGCAGCGTCTCTATCCTGTTATGGCCACTCGAAGTTGTAGGAGAACTCGGAAAGCTCGTCACAGCATGAATAAATGATTTTCCTCCTCCTTTTTCTGATTTCTTCCCTAAATCACTGGTACCTTTGCTGTGTTTAAAAAATAATGTACATGTTTTGACTTCGATCCAGATCTGAAAAATCAAAACTGCAAATCAAAGTAGAAATAAATTACGTGTTTCTAATCTAAGAGAAAAAATCCAGCTAAACAATGCGAATTGAAGTGATGCCACCTAACTATCTCGAAGAACGCATATCCGATAGAACGCAGATCCGATAGAACTAGAAATAAACGATGCAGCACCTTATTAGGGTTATTGAGAAAACTTCCAAAGCAAAGCTCAAACAATCATTTACGAGAAGAAGGAAGCTTGAGAACCGAGAAAGAATAATCGGAAGCGAAGGAGATCAAACGGGAAAGATCTAATTCGAATGGGAGAGAAGTGGCCGACTTCTAAAATTGGGAACGGTTTTATTTTATTTTGTGCCATCAGGTCGAGGGATAATTAGTAGATTGTAGATATTATTTAATTAATTTTTTAAATAATGATGAAACTAATACAGAAACACCTAATTAAGAAACGAAACACTAAACAATGGTTGCAGTCCTAGAAACACCTAACAACCGTTCCATTATAAAAAAACCATGTGTTTCTAATTCACGCGTTTGGTGTAATGATTTATAAAGTAAGTTGAGCGATACAAGAAAAATATCACAAAATATACCTGAAAACCATAAATAGTTTAACTAGCAAAAACAATACAGCTTGCACACAATTTTTAGGGTATGCCAAAGTCAACTTTAATTTCATTTTGGTTGAAAAAAATCCTAATATGTTGCTGCAGAAGATTTGATGCAGTTCTAATATTGATAATACTGTCAGATTTTCAAATTGATTTTCTTTTTCCTAGAGGTGTGCTAGAAATTGATTTGGGAGATCAAATTGAATTTTAGTTATTTAATTTATTTTCTTTATCTTCTTTCCCGCTTGTGGATTCCTATGAAAGTTCGATCTAAAATGTGTTGAATATCTAGTCTACATTTTCAAACAGTGGTAATCCCTTAAGTTGGCCAGGCTAAGTATCAATATCATCTGAAACTATATTTGTTTGTTACCTCATTAACATAAGCATTTCTTATAACCATGTGCTTATCAATGTGCTGTTGGAAATCAGTAAAATAGTCTATCTTATTATGACAATGATTCTACTTTTACTATAAATATCACTGCTTGCATATTCATGCTTTTCCTCAACACAGTTAATATTATGTTACACATACATCACAAGTGCTTCTTTGTACATGTATATTCATATTCTTGCTTGCTAATGTATAGTCTTAAACTAATCCTGAATATATTATTGAATTCTAATACGGTATGAGTAACTGTACAAATTCCGATTTTTCTTAATAAAACCACTTACTACCCAGAACACTAAGATCAAGGTGATATCACATTATTAACCCATACCTTCCAGAAGTCCTGCCCAAGTTTCATAAAGTGTACCGAAGCATTCAGATCGGTGCTTGCAAACGTTCCTTCTGCAAGTAACTATGTTCTTGCCCAAACCCAATAGCTTGCACTTCCTTTTAAGCAAACTTTCGGGACTTTTGCTATTTTGACGATCTTCAATTTGCACAATATTACTTTCACGGTGCGACTACAAAAAAAAAGGCTGAAACAGAAACAGAGTTGAAACAGAGCTGAAAAAATTGGCTGGATGCTTGGGTACACTAATTTGCTTTCTCCTGGTTCTGATATTTATGTATAGATTGCATAAATCTACCGGCATATATAAATTTACCGGTTAAGCTCCATAGTTAGCTCATTTTTATCAATAATATGGTAAAACAAACATTCAAGTAGCATTTATACCTAAATCTGTGTTTCCTACAACATTTAACAGCTTCTACAGTAAAACAAAATTGAATCTTAAATTTGTTTCATCACAGATTCGAACATGATGGGGATTAATCGAAATCGAGCAAACATTTACAACGAAGGAACCGTAAGGTTTGAATTTTACCTGATACCAGAACGCCGACACGAAGTGGATCGATTTTGAGACTGGAGATTGAACGTTGGCACGAAATGAGAGCTCCTGGACGGATCGATTGACTAAGATGTAGAATGGCGGAGGATCAATTGAAGACGGAGGAAACATGGGATCGCAAACTAGTGTTACGAAGTGGAAAGCTTTTAGGGTTACGGATAGATTGATAAAAGTTTCACGAAATAGAAGGGTTAAAAACTTAAACGCATTATTACTCAGTAGAGTGCTCCTGGACGGATGACATTTGGAAATTCAATAATACTTTTGAAATTGAGTTGCTTTAGTGCTCCTGGACGGCGTGACTAATGGCATAGGAATTTATTAACTCATACTTATACTTATTTTAAAATCAAACAATAATAACTTTTAAAATTATATGGGAACTAAATTATGATTATCAAATATCATACATTAATAAATATTATGCTAATTACTTATTAAAATATAACTCATTATTTACTAATTTTTATTGATTACTTGTTATTTCGGAACTATTATGCTAATCATATAATTTTCAAATATTATAACTCATATAATATAACTTATAAATATAACTCATAAATATTATGTTAATCATATAATTTTCAAATAATTTTCATACAATATAACTCATATATATTATGTTAATCATATAATTTTCAAATATATACACATATATTATGTTAATCATATAATTTTCAAATATATACATATATATATAAAACTATTATGGTTATACTTCTTATATTACAACCGAATATTACTTGAAGAAAAAATAATTTTCAAAAGTACGTTATTCGCAACAGGCTTTACCACTTGCAAAAAAATTACAATTATCGCAACTGGTAAAGACAGTTGCTAAATATATATTTCTTGCAACTAGTTTGAAAGTGTAGTTGCAAATAATATTCCTACTGCAACAGGAATGGAAGTCCAGTTGCTAAAAGTATGTTTTTGCAACAGGCACGAAATCGTTGTTGCGGAAAATATGCTTTTCGCAACAGGAAGAATAAGCCTGTTGTTAAATCTTACCTATTGCAACATCAACAAAAGGTCTGTTGCTAAATATCATTTACTGCAACTGTCATTTGAAGCCTGTTGCAAATAGCTAGTTGCAATAGGGTATTTTTCTTGTAGTGAATAAATGTTTTTTACAACAGTCAACTCTCTAAAGTTGTAATAAACATATATATCACAACTTTTAATTTCTTAGTTGTAATAGATGTCTATTACAAACTTCATGTTTATAATATCTATATTTAATAACTAATTATATTAATATATAATAATAATAAAAAATAATAAACTTGGGAATTAATAATATTTATCAATTATTATTAAATAATTAATAAGTAGTAATTAATAGTAACATAAGCTTTTAATAAGTATTACTCTTGATTATATTTAACTAAGTAGAAATAAGTAAAAGTTAATTAATAACTATTATTAATAAGTAATATTTGATTTGGTATTAACTATTTCAGCAGTTTTAATAAATATACCAGAATTACTGAATTTAGTGACACTGTTTTTTGTGATGGAATCTTGCATCATTGAATTACAATGAATTTTCCATCATTGAATTGCAACGAATTAGCACATGTCACGGTATATCTTATTTGTTTTTTATTTTTAAATAAACAAATATTTAATAGTTAGTAATATTAACATTTAAGAATAATAAATAATTAATATTCAATGATAGTTTTATAAATTAATACTAATTATTATTAATAGCTATTATATAATTAATAAATAGTAGTTATTTTTTAATATTTGTTGTTAAATATTTAATAGTAAATAATCAGTAACAGGTAAAATATTTAATAGTAAATAGTCAGTAACGTGTACTAGTAATTAACATTTAATAGTTTGTAATATTCTTATTTTTTTGGTAGAAAAGAGAAAACATTTTTTTGCAAAATGGTGGAAATGTGGTTGTCTATATTAACGCAAAACAAAGAAAGGCGGTAAAACTAAAATTTTGGCTCCAAAATAATCGCGTCTTGTATTTCTAGTGCATTACGTGGGCCGACCTCTCTTGTTTTCTACTTTATGTCAAAATCGGTTCCCAAATTCTCTTCCTCAAAAAAAATTTACGCCTCAACAAATTGCAATTGATTGCCGATCCACTGATTTAGTGATTTCATGGCGATGCAGCGGATCCATGATTTGATTTGCTTTCGCCTACCTCCGGTCATCTATTCTTTTACCTGGAATTTCCATGCACCTCTAGATTTGCTTTCGCTTTCTTCCTCCATTTTATCCCAAAAGCATTCAAAATTCGGTAATTTCAATGGTTTATCGATTGCTTCAAATCTAGGTCACGCGCGAATGATAATAATCAGAGTTTTCGTGAATCTGATAATTAGGGTTCCAACTTATTTTCTACTCCTCGCGTTGGTCGGAGACAGTCCTAGGTTCTCAGATGTTGCCTTGTCGCCGCCCCTTATCCTCACCGCTCGATGCCTCTTGTTGTTTCCACTTCGCCTAAAGAGGTTTTGAAAGGTTAGTTTTGTTTTTGGTTAGAATTGTATACGAACTCCCCCTTATTTAGTTTTGTTCCCCATGGCCAGTTATCACTGTCTCTGTAAACATGTTCCATAGAGTAATATTACTTTTGAAACTGTTGTTATGTACATGTTGCTGCCTTTTTGTTTGGAAGCATATGAGTTGCTACGGTAGGTGAACTTGTGTAGGACAGTGCAGTTGTCTTAACAATAGCCCAGAATTGTTGCATCTCATACATTTGTATGTTTTGGTCACACATTGGAATATAACTCATGTCCTAAATATGAAATATGCGCATTTTGACTGAGTGCAATTTATCTGCCAAAATGATAAGCATAGGTTACAGTATTTCAGTACACATCCCATCCGTCTGTTCAACATAGTGTAAGTTAATGAATTATAGGGTCACTTGCTGTAATACTTGGTTTTTGTAAACTATACACAAATCATTTTAAAAACTTTTGTAAAGGTAAACGAGGTGGTGCTTTACAAATTTTAGACTATTATGAAATAGTTTATATCGTATTCGTAGATCTCCAATGGTGGATTACGATTTGGTAATATTTGGGATAACAAACAACTCAATATATATGAATTGGAAGTATAGGCTACTCCAAATTGTAAAGTTTTCACTTTCATAGCTTTCAATTTCAAGACAACGTAACCAACATGGTAGTGAGGTGACCAATTGGTAGCATCATGGTTACGCTTACGTTGTCATTTCAAAGGGGGTGAATTGTGGGATCGTAGCCTTCACTTCAAGTTTAAGTTATTAAGTTTTGATTATTTATGAATTTAGGTGCCGAGTACCAACTCCTAACCTTCAAAGATAAAGTCATGGAACCTCCAACTGTTCTGTATACCTAAATTAATGTGTATCGTGCAAAAATGGTAAGAGCATCCCTATTCTTACCAATCTTTAGTATCTTTTATTATCTTACTAAGTTTGGATTCAAGTTTGATTATTCTCGGTGGTATAATCGATTTGGCACAACTACATAATAAATAATCAAGTATCTCTTGCTACCGAGATAAATTATCTTACTAGATATAGATCTGTTGATTTTCTCTTGTTGGTAGATTTTGCAAATGGATTTGAATATTTTTGCTGCAGTTGGTCACTAAAGGATGAAATATTGGCTAGAAAGGTTTTATCAATCATGGAAGAACTAGTTTTGGATTTTTCGGATAAAAATTATATGTTGTCAGCCTTGATTTTTTAAATGGATATTCACAACCATTAATGTACGAGGTATGGTTTCTTGTATCTTGTTAATCATTTACCATGAGCATTTACAAGCTGCATTTAAGAATATGAAAATATTTGGCTAAAAAAAAAGTAAGTACGTATTGTACCGACTTTGTGCTATAATACAACATTTCATAAACATCCAAAAAGTATGCTTGAACTTTCATATGAATTGGTAAATTTCTATGTTATAACACTTAACGTTCAAACACAAATCTTTCATTTCTATACATAATGATGTTTATGAAAAATGAACTAAACTGAATAATATCGATTTTCTTATAGGTGTGATGCTGAAGCTGCGTACTTTGATGAAACTGTTAAGACTGCAAAAAAAAAAAAAAAAAAAAAAAGCAGCTGGAAACAAGAGCATTGCAAGTAACTCTTCGAACAACATGCATTCAGTTATTCATTGCCCATAATTAAGAAGACTGATTTCTTGTTTGCTTTCATAACTTTTACAGCTTGTGCATCCTGCATTCCAAGCAATGTTAGGACATATTCGTGCAAGATCATTAGAAAAATTTAAAACTAATTTAGAAACTTCTTTAAAATGTGGGAAAGGTTTCGCAGATTCCGCTAACACATGTATATAGTTTACAATGGTTGATCTCGATTTGAATTTCATGTTGTATTTGGAAAAAATTCAGGTGGAAGAGATAAAATACAATCCATTTTGGATTCGACATATAAAAATGAAGTAACATTTCAAGATCTTCTCCCAGGTTTGAAAGTGTTCGAGAGTATCATTTTTTCTTATACTTGATTTTGTCTTTTTCTTAAATGTTTGATACGTTTACAATACACTCTTCTAACGTATACTTGGCATGTATATTTAGGAAGGCAAACTTTATCATTTCAGAAATCAGAGAAGAAAGTTAAGAAAGCAAACTGATTTCGTTCGCATGTCGAAAACTAGACTAGGGGGTCGATGGTGATTCTTCTTGGGCAAAAAACTAACCAGGTGACCCGTGATATCATGTTTTTTTTCAACTTTGTTGGCTTTTGCTTAGTATGGGATATTGGTATTAATGTATCACATAATACACAGTTGAACTCCTATTTTTTTCAACTTTTTTGGCTTATGCTTAGTATGGGATATTGGTATTAATGTATTATTACAGTGCATATTAAGTTATTAACAAATGTAAGCAACAAATCCACAAGCTAATGCTTCTCTTTGTTCACATAATGAGAGACTAATGTTATGTTTGTACGACAACATTGGTTCAAAATGTTATGGCAGTTTGTAAGTTGGGTTTATATTTCTTTTTATGCTAATATTTTTGACATTAACACTTTCAAATAGTTTGTTTACAAATTTGTTAGTGGGAGAACTTGCATCGTACCACCAATTTCCAAATGATATTGTAAACCAACTTTATTTAGCATATTCCTTTAAATTTAACTATATCTCTGACAAAGAGAACCATTGTTTATTATGAACTATGGACATCTTTTGTATTATTGTTATTTTTAATATGGTTACTCGGAACAATTCTTGTTCAAAGGCTATATTGTACCGACTTAATTTCAGATTATATTAACTTGTTTTGAAATTTCCCCAATGGTCGGTAGCTAAAATAATAATGAGAAATCTTTACTAGTTGGTTTTTGCTTAATATCTTCAAGCGACGTATTTCCAACATTACTACTTTTAATCATTTGTTAAATTGTTTTTTATTTCAATAACACTTTGATATTTAATTTGTAGAATATCCATGCTCATGGATATATGTGCTATAATCAATTTTGTTTTTACTTTTCAATTTGTGTTGCATGTTTTGTGTGTTTAATTCATTTAATTTTTATTGTATTTTCGAGATAAAGTTGGATGTCATGTACGTACCTTTTGCTGCAACTATTAACAAAATAACAAAATTTTATTTTCCAAATTATTACATGTTATTTTATTGAATGGAAATACCAATGACCCATTGACTCGCCGTAACCAGTTTCTTATTTTAGCCCATGTTATTTTATAACTTTCCCAAATTTTATTTCCCAAATTATTACATGTTATTTTATAACTTTCCCAAATTAAACGCGAAAACATTTATTTTATTCGTTCTTCGTTACTGACTTCAATTTCACTTCGTTTCTTCAGTTTCTTCTTTCTTCTTCGAGTTCAGTGAAAACTCAATACAACCCCCGCCCACGAGCATGGTACCAAAAGCCCAATTCTCAACAAAATCCACTCATAAAGATTTAACAAGATAAGTCCGCGATTATTACGAAAATTCGAATTCCAAAATAAACCAAAATTTCGATTTCGTCTATCTAGGAATTCTAGTTAGCTTTTAGGCTTCGATTTTGAAGGTAGGTTGCGAGAATTGTGATTCTTGATTGGCGTAGATTTGGTGATGCCTGATGGGTTCAGGTAGAGGTTGTTTTGTTGACGATGGAATCAGATTAGGTTTTAGGAAATCGTGGTTTTGAGTGGAGAAGTTTGTTTTGAAGCAGGTATGTGGATTGGGGTACTATGTTGACGGTAGTTTGTGGAATGAATATCGCCTGAGGCGCAGGTTAAAGTGATGAAAGGTTGCTTTTCAGGCTATAGGGCAATGAATTGGTTGAAGAGAGCAGTTGCATTATAGGAGTTGATGCTGTTATGGTGGCGGCAATTGTTATGAGTATTGTGGATGATGGCAGTTTTGTGATTGGTGAGGCAGGTTTGTTGACTATCGAAGAAAAAGGGATGTTGATTGACTGTTCGTTGTATGCGTTGGAGTTGGGAAGGATGGAAAAGTAGTTTGTTGGGAGATTCATGTTAGTCTAGTTGTTGATGAAGGATGAAGCACTGTTTATAAAATGGACATTGTTAGAACAACCGAAAGAAAAACGGTGAAAATCACCGAATCTGGAAATAAGCGGTAGGAAAGAAACGCGAATCATGGATGGAAAAGCATCGAATGGTCCCCGTACCTCCTGCAATTTCTCACTTATCAAATGCCGGTCGTTCTAGCATTTTTGTTATAAAATTGACTTAGCATTACCTGAAATTCACAGAGCACACAGCAAACAAAATGTTGAGAAGAGAAACATTCGGATGGTTACGGTGGGTTGGCCAGGAGATTGCGAACTTAGTGCGAAGGCGAACTACTGGGCGGGGATAAACATTCTGATGGTTATGTGGGAAATATAAAAGGCGGAGCGGAGGTGTTATGGCGGAGTAAAAGAGCAATAGTGGCTCGTTGCTGGACTTGATGCGGGTTAGAGGTGGAGTGGTTGTTGTCGCATGGAATCTTGAGTGAAATATGGTGATGTTGAGTTGTAAGTTGGTATGGTTTGTATACTTATGAATTTACATACAGTTTCAATTTGTTTCGTAAGTTTTCATTATTAATATGAAAGAAAATAACTCGAAACCGACTATACAGGTAAACAAGTCACTGAGATCAATATGGGAAAGAACCCCATAAATTTGGGATTATTTAAAAATAATCCAGACTTGAAATTATTATGGGAAAACACGTTAAACATCAGATTCTCCTGTCAATTAATCCTAAATTAAATGTAATTAAGTGAAACCTCATATCTCGAATTTGAAATATAAAAATAATGAAATACTAATGAAAATGTCAAGGTTCAACATAGGTATAAAATACTAATGGAAGTGTCAAAGTTCAACATAGGTTTGTGTAACATCCTGGAAATTTCGACAACTAAAATAAAAAATTAATTAGAGATTTAATTTGGAATGATCGATTTTATATTAATATTTGGGTTTAAAAGTCAAATATATTGTGTGTATATGAATTAAAAATTCAATATATAATTCAGAATGGGTGATTGGAATCAAATTTGTACTGTGGAATTTGATTGGATGTTTGAATCGAATTTGAAATTCGATGGAAAAATATGATGTGTTGAATTTAAAATAAATAAACAAACGTAGTGGGCTTCAATCAGATGGGAAATTTTATTTGTTAAAAATAAGGTAATTGGTTTGGATATGGTATATTTGAAAATTGAAATTTAACAAACGGAATTATTGGTGAACAAACGGAATAAAATTACTGAATGGATAAATAATATAAAACAACGTCGAATGAAAACGAAGTCGAATGCAGCTAGACTAATTTCAATGGAATTAGAACGCGAAGACGTAATATGTAACACCCCGCCTCCGCTAGGGTCACTCGCAAAGGAATGCACTAGCTTTAGAGGGGCATTATTGGTAAACATGCACAGAAATATCACAAGACAGAACATATAAAATAGCGGAAGTAAAATCGAACTTTCATAAACATTAATAATTAAGGTCTAAAGCCTTTTACATCAGAGTACATCAAAACCTGTCTTGCAGTAGTAAAGAAGCATAAAGACTTTTTCATAAATTATTCCCCAAGTAAAAACAGTAAAGTAGCCATAGCCAAGAAAAGTCCAAACCATCCATGATGACCTTCAAGCAGAAGAAGTCCGAACTAAACAACAGTATTTCCTCCCTGTAACCTGGGGGGGGGAACGGAAGAAAAGAGGCGAAACAAAACGGGTCAGTCAAAAAGACTGAGTAAGCCCTATCTACTATTAGCATAAAAACTAGTAAAGTTAACTGACATGAGAAACTGAGATGAACATAAGCATGATAACAAGATAGATAAGCTAAATCAAAATAACAGGATGAACTACTGAACTCAGATAAACTAAGGTGTCATGATAAATTACGATATCAAGATAAAACAAGGTATCACGTCATCAGGTTTCTATCAAGTATAATATCCCAAGATATCTATCAAGTCTAACGTCCCATGGTATCTATCCTGTACATCTGCTCTACACCTACCGTACTAGTATCCCAACCGTATCATGTGTTATCCATGAATGACCCTTACTCAAAAGTCGTATAATGGTCCATGTCAACCTAATATGCCGCATATATAGGTTACTCAACTCGTATGTTCCTTTCCATGTAAATGTTCAGTCCCTTGCCGTAGACCATACGGGCTTTCCCATGAGATTGTATATTACTTTAACATAGTTCCATGATCCTTAAGATCGGATTGGACTGTTACCCTAAACCTAGCTAGGGTCTTCCAACATGAATTATCGTTTGTACAACTAGGACTTATGCTACCTAGGGCTACTAGGGATTATGCTTACCTATTGCACGTTTTCGTATCTCGGTTTTGGTTCAACCACCCAGGGCCACTAGGATTTACGCTAACCGTCAACCGCGCCCTTTTTCCCACGCATTCATCGTGAATCGTTTTCCATAACTGTATGCACATGTATCACATCGTGCCATCCGAGTCCTGTCACAGGGCAGATCAAGAAATACAGGACTCGGTCGGGAGCTTTCGATTTATCTGCCGATGCAGATGCTAAGGTCTGTTTTTCTATTCGTGGCTATGGTCCCACGAGACCACTCCCTCAACTAGCGAAAGACAAGACAGGATAAATCCTGTATGAGAACACAACACTGGCCAACCCACATCCAAGCCTTACCGCAACCATAATTAGATAGCAATTATGGTCTATTGGGTGTTCTCTGCCTTTCCGTACGTACACGCTTGACCAAAGATGGTAGGTAGCCTGACGAAAATGCTATCTAGGGTACGACCGTGTATCGTCGACTATCCCCTATCCATCCCCGTCTTTAGGTCGCTCGTATAGCAACCAAGGCATACTCTTGGTTCTTCTAACGCAGACCTTAACCTCTCATGAGCCTAGTATAATCACCTGGCAGCTCATAGAGGGATACCAAGAATACCCTCACGTTCCCCGAAGCCGCTGCTTCGTTACCCAGTTCGCTGGAGCCTTTATCTAAATCAGATACTTGCTCCTACTCGTATACTTTAACGATGACCTACCGTATCAGGTTACTCATCTCTCTACGAACTGGTCTAAATTTCCTTGACTAAGAATCATTACTTAGTTATTCTTCAACTAAGGTTTACACTTAGCCTTATTCCCGTTATCCTTGTTAACTACGGTTATCCACCTAATCATCAGAACTAGGGTTTACATAATGGATTAAGTGTCACTTAAGTTCATAACTTAACCCGTCTACAAATCTTGTCAAAATTGGCTAAGTATCCAAGTTCAAGACTTAACCCTACAAACCATGTCAAAATTGGCTAAGTATCCAAGTTCAAGACTTAACCCTACAAACCATGTCAAAATTGGCTAAGTATCCAAGTTCAAGACTTAACCCTACAAACCATGCTCAAGTTGGTTAAGTATATATTAACTTGACCCTATCAAACTACTGAGTCAAATCGGTCAAGCGTATTTAAGCGATTCGTGACTTAGCCTTATCATGTTTTCACGCTAGATTGGTTAAGTATGGGTTAACTTAACCTCCATAAATTCACGAGTTAGATTGGTTAAGTATAGGTCACTTAACCACCTCAAATCATTATGTTAGATTAGTTAAGTGTTTAACTTAACTCCATTAAACTACCAAGTGGGATTAATTAAGTCTAGGCTAACTTAACCCCATCCGATTTCCATGCTTAGACTAGTTGAGTCTAATCTTAACCCCATCCATTAATTGTATTCTTCGGTTAAGTGTCACTAAGAAGACTTACTTAACCTTACCAAATTATCGTGTTGGATTGATTAAGTGTTGGTTAACTTAACCCCGTCCACTAGTCGTATAAAAATGGTTAAGTGTCATTAGGCAAATCAAGTTACTTAACCTACCCAACCTTGTCATGTTTTGTTAAGTATCATTAGCCTAATCAAATTACTTAACCCATTTGTCCATGTTATATTTGGTTAAGAGTCATTAATCAAATTAACTTAACCCTATCATGTGGCATTAATTACTTAATGCACCTCAACCTCTCACATTAGACTTTGTTGTGGTTACTAGTTAAGCCGGTCGGTTCCGGGTAGCTTTACACCACAACTTGGTCTAACCTCGGGTTCAAGCACAACATGACCAACTTCTCACATTGGGTCCTATTGTTTGCAACTACTAGTTAGGCCGGTCGGTTCCGGGTAGTTTTACGTTGCAAACTCAACCCAACCTCGAGTTGGCCACACATATTATCTAAGTGTCATGTCCATTATGTTTCCTAAACATATTACAAGTTTTCAAGCAATTGGGTAGACCTAACTTAATAGGTAAATTCCCAATGGGTAGACCTAACTTAATAGGTAAATTCCCAAGCTTATGTTTTCAAGCATACTTACATGTCAACTTCCATGTTATATTTCAAGTCATGTTTTCAAGTATAACCACATGTCATATTTAACGTTACATGTTGTCATGTTTATACCCATTTACTCAAATCATGTTCATGTCATTATGTTTTTCCATAATGTGACCCCAACGCTTTTAAACTCGCATAATGGATTCAAAGAAGGAACTTGTTAAAGGCATGACAAAAATGGATATTAAGCCACATGTTAATCATGGTGGCAAATGAGGCACAAATGTGTTCATTAACTTGCATGTTGCATTCTTAAGCCTCAAAACATGCATAAACCCAAACTTGGCACATAAGCGAATCATGGTGACAAAAGACATGGAATGATGACTAGTAACTCGCATATATCATCATATAAGGGTTATGACTTCATATGCAAGTTGACATAAAGGGTATGAAGGTTCTCATGTTGCATAATGCAACATTTCAACATCAAGGTTGTAACTTTTAGCTCATAAGATCAAGATAATGACTTCATAAACTTGCATGACATGATAGCATGTATCATACTCAATGATCAAACCCAAACTTGCAACATGAACATTTAACTTCATATTTAATATCTAAGAGTAGGGAAAGGGCTTACATTGCTATGAAGGCACAAAAGATATGACAAAGCCTTTATGCAATCAACTAGACCCAAAATGCAAGCTCTAACATAAAAACCCTTGAGCCAAAATGATCAAAACCCTTGCTTTATGATGCAAAGATAGAAACTTGACTTGAATGCAAGCTAATGACACTCATATAAGCTTGAAAACACTTGTATGCATGGAAAATCTCTCATAGAATCAATTTAGAAATTTTATGAAGAGAGTGGAGGCCATGAGAGGTAAAATTTTGCCATAGTTTAGTTGTATGAATGAATAATGATGATTTAGGGTTAGGTTAGGGTCTTATTTATAGATTAGGCAAGTGTTTTAGGCCATAGGATTAAACCCTAGTTGCAATCTTAGCCCTTAAAACCGAATCTGGCCCCCAAGTTCAACACAATCTCAAAATGGTGCACCAGGCTAAACAGCCCGGCTGGACCAAGTCGACAGCCAAGTCGACAGGGCTGTCGACTTGGGTCCAACCAAGTCGACTCCCAAGTCGACAGGGCTGTCGACTTGGGTGCTCTGGCGGGAATTTTCCCGCCTGGCCCAAACTGGCCCAAATTTCCAATTTCAAACTTGAATTTGAAATCTGTTTTTACTTTGAAATTTTCTGAAAACTTCGTTGGGCCTTAATCGGGTCATACGGACTCCGATTTTCGAAAACTCGGACTCTATTTCGCGTATTTTTCCGAGATGAACGCAATGGCATAGCCCGTTTTACTTGGTTCAGAATTTAAAATTAAATTCTGCCTTGATTCTCGTTTTAACATGTTATCGAAATACGGGTTGTTACATTCTCCCCACCTTTTACGATTTCGTCCCCGAAATCTCCAAGTTAGGAAGAACATATCCTACCATCCATCATTCATCTACTCAAAACATCATCCACAAGCAACCATTGTCCTTAGATGATTTCTAATGCTGTATGAATATATGCAAAACGTGTGTGTACATGTTCCTTAGCTAATGCTAATGATCAGGCCTGAACAATCTTTCTAATGCAAAATATGTATAGTGCCATGAATCCAACATGTATGCAAATAATCCTAGTCATATAGATACTATATGCGTGCACAATCATTCATTCATTCATATGCAGCAACCGCATGATAATACATTCAATTTCATCCATAAACAAGCATAAATACTCGTGCATATGCAATATGAAATGTGACCGAGTCGAGCTAGTATCTAATGTGTATTCGCGCATCCATGAGCAACCACTTGCAGCCACTTGCAACCATATCAATCATAACATGTTTCAAATACATGTTTACATCCATAGGGTTCTACCTAAGATTCCCTGAAACAGGGTCGAGAAGATAAACAAGACAAACTCCTTACGGGGTTTGTAACAGAAAATAGGACCGAGAGGATGTCCACGAAAGATAGCCTACAAGTAAGCTCTACAGAAAACAGGGATCAAGGATATACTCCCAAAAGAGATATCATGTGCGTATCTAGTCTTTGACCATCAAAGTCGCATTTCCTTGAGCTTAATTCCATTGTGCCTTGACCGTCTTTTAACTTCGCGATTTCGTAGCTTCTTATTTCCTGTTTCCATAACATGAGCTGGAACTCATTTCTTCATCACCTCTCGTTCCACTTGCACACTTGCCGCAAACATGACTGCGTACTCATGATCTCATGCAAGCTTTCCAAAATTCACTAGTGAGTCTTGGATCTCGTTTATATACTATAAGGTATTCCATGTAGAAGAAATTTCTCTTGAAAATAAACAGATGTCAACCAGGTTATCATGCGCACTTACTAGGGTTATCTCTATAACCCATGCATAAATGAAGTAAACCATCCGTCTTATTGGCGAACACCACTCGATCGGGCTTCAAATTTCCAATAAAGGCATCAAGGGATTCTAAGTAACTATTCATGACAGAACCTCAAAAAGGTTACACGATACTTCGAGGGTATTACCAAGGCTAGTCAAAGCGTCTAACTACCCGCCTATCAAAGCCGAGAGTGGCACCCCCTACTGGATAACCACTTCATCCCTAGAATCCATCCATAGCTTATAAACATAAGCATTATTTCCAAACTCAACACTTGGCATAGACATTCTCAAATCCAAACAAGTCATGTATAAATGGACTGATTCTCCAATAGGACTTTGAGACAAAAATGAGATTCTCTATTACGCTAGTACTTAAGGTGCAGAGACTCAACTATCGAAGCAGACTTAAATGATACGAAAAACGAAGTCCTAACGGGATGATAGAGAAGAAAAGCTAAACCTTTAACAAGATCGTCACCCTCCTTCCGAGGTACCCTAGAAATGAGAGCATACTATTGCCCTCCCGATGATCTTGTCCTTGTCCCATAATACTTAACTATCCGCCCCGTTTACCATGCCAAAGGTACTTTCTCGTCATGGGTTTCATTGTTCATCTTTCTCCCTCCTTTGAGGACTAAGCCATACCCACAAGTTGCTCATCCTTAAGCTCGTATCCTTTATCCTCTTTCTCACTATCCTTTCTTATAACGCGGCCACTGGTCTCTCGAGAACCACCTCCATCGTATGGAAAGCACTTTCGTAGATAGAAAAGACTAGTCGTAGTTAAAACCACTGTGACTACAGATGGAGGAAAGAAAGGAAAAGAGATTCAATTAAGGAAACAAGGATAGTGCTAATGGCCTTTGGGGAATAACCTTTTTCTTTTAAAAGAAAATTTTCTTGAAAAATGCTTCTTTGTAAACGATTTTCAAATAGTTTTCAGAAGGTCTTTAAAAACTTTTGCCCAGTCTGGTAACCTTCTGCTCTGATACCAAATGTAACACCCCGCCTCCGCTAGGGTCACTCGCAAAGGAATGCACTAGCTTTAGAGGGGCATTATTGGTAAACATGCACAGAAATATCATAAGACAGAACATATAAAATAGCGGAAGTAAAATCGAACTTTCGTAAACATTAATAATTAAGGTCTAAAGCCTTTTACATCAGAGTACATCAAAACCTGTCTTGCAGTAGTAAAGAAGCATAAAGACTTTTTCATAAATTATTCCCCAAGTAAAAACAGTAAAGTAGCCATAGCCAAGAAAAGTCCAAACCATCCATGATGACCTTCAAGCAGAAGAAGTCCGAACTAAACAACAGTATTTCCTCCCTGTAACCTTAGGGGGGGGGGAACGGAAGAAAAGAGGCGAAACAAAACGGGTCAGTCAAAAAGACTGAGTAAGCCCTATCTACTATTAGCATAAAAACTAGTAAAGTTAACTGACATGAGAAACTGAGATGAACATAAGCATGATAACAAGATAGATAAGCTAAATCAAAATAACAGGATGAACTACTGAACTCAGATAAACTAAGGTGTCATGATAAATTACGATATCAAGATAAAACAAGGTATCACGTCATCAGGTTTCTATCAAGTATAATATCCCAAGATATCTATCAAGTCTAACGTCCCATGGTATCTATCCTGTACATCTGCTCTGCACCTACCGTACTAGTATCCCAACCGTATCATGTGTTATCCATGAATGACCCTTACTCAAAAGTCGTATAATGGTCCATGTCAACCTAATATGCCGCATATATAGGTTACTCAACTAGTATGTTCCTTTCCATGTAAATGTTCAGTCCCTTGCCGTAGACCATACGGGCTTTCCCATGAGATTGTATATTACTTTAACATAGTTCCATGATCCTTAAGATCGGATTGGACTGTTACCCTAAACCTAGCTAGGGTCTTCCAACATGAATTATCGTTTGTACAACTAGGACTTATGCTACCTAGGGCTACTAGGGATTATGCATACCTATTGCACGTTTTCGTATCTCGGTTTTGGTTCAACCACCCAGGGCCACTAGGATTTACGCTAACCGTCAACCGCGCCCTTTTTCCCACGCATTCATCGTGAATCGTTTTCCATAACTGTATGCACATGTATCACATCGTGCCATCCGAGTCCTGTCACAGGGCAGATCAAGAAATACAGGACTCGGTCGGGAGCTTTCGATTTATCTGCCGATGCAGATGCTAAGGTCTGTTTTTCTATTCGTGGCTATGGTCCCACGAGACCACTCCCTCAGCTAGCGAAAGACAAGACAGGATAAATCCTGTATGATAACACAACACTGGCCAACCCACATCCAAGCCTTACCGCAACCATAATTAGATAACAATTATGGTCTATTGGGTGTTCTCTGCCTTTCCGTACGTACACGCTTGACCAAAGATGGTAGGTAGCCTGACGAAAATGCTATCTAGGGTACGACCGTGTATCGTCGACTATCCCCTATCCATCCTCGTCTTTAGGTCGCTCGTATAGCAACCAAGGCATACTCTTGGTTCTTCTAACGCAGACCTTAACATCTTATGAGCCTAGTATAATCACCTGGCAGCTCATAGAGGGATACCAAGAATACCCTCACGTTCCCCGAAGCCGCTGCTTCGTTACCCAGTTCGCTGGAGCCTTTATCTAAATCAGATACTTGCTCCTACTCGTATACTTTAACGATGACCTACCGTATCAGGTTACTCATCTCTCTACGAGCTGGTCTAAATTTCCTTGACTAAGAATCATTACTTAGTTATTCTTCAACTAAGGTTTACACTTAGCCTTATTCCCGTTATCCTTGTTAACTACGGTTATCCACCTAATCCTCAGAACTAGGGTTTACATAATGGATTAAGTGTCACTTAAGTTCATAACTTAACCCGTCTATAAATCATGTCAAAATTGGCTAAGTATCCAAGTTCAAGACTTAACCCTACAAACCATGTCAAAATTGGCTAAGTATCCAAGTTCAAGACTTAACCCTACAAACCATGTCAAAATTGGCTAAGTATCCAAGTTCAAGACTTAACCCTACAAACCATGTCAAAATTGGCTAAGTATCCAAGTTCAAGACTTAACCCTACAAACCATGCTCAAGTTGGTTAAGTATATATTAACTTGACCGTATCAAACTACTGAGGCAAATCGGTCAAGCGTATTTAACCGATTCGTGACTTAGCCTTATCATGTTTTCACGCTAGATTGGTTAAGTATGGGTTAACTTAACCTCCATAAATTCACGAGTTAGATTGGTTAAGTATAGGTCACTTAACCACCTCAAATCATCATGTTAGATTAGTTAAGTGTTTAACTTAACTCCATTAAACTACCAAGTGGGATTAATTAAGTCTAGGCTAACTTAACCCCATCCGATTTCCATGCTTAGACTAGTTGAGTCTAATCTTAACCCCATCCATTAACTGTATTCTTCGGTTAAGTGTCACTAAGAAGACTTACTTAACCTTACCAAATTATCGTGTTGGATTGATTAAGTGTTGGTTAACTTAACCCCGTGCACTTGTCGTATAAAAATGGTTAAGTGTCATTAGGCAAATCAAGTTACTTAACCTACCCAACCTTGTCATGTTTTGTTAAGTATCATTAGCCTAATCAAATTACTTAACCCATTTGTCCATGTTATATTTGGTTAAGAGTCATTAATCAAATTAACTTAACCCTATCATGTGGCATTAATTACTTAATGCACCTCAACCTCTCACATTAGACTTTGTTGTGGTTACTAGTTAAGCCGGTCGGTTCCGGGTAGCTTTACACCACAACTTGTTCTAACCTCGGGTTCAAGCACAACATGACCAACTTCTCACATTGGGTCCTATTGTTTGCAACTACTAGTTAGGCCGGTCGGTTCCGGGTAGTTTTACATTGCAAACTCAACCCAACCTCGAGTTGGCCACACTTATATTATCTAAGTGTCATGTCCATTATGTTTCCTAAACATATTACAAGTTTTCAAGCAATTGGGTAGACCTAACTTAATAGGTAAATTCCCAATGGGTAGACCTAACCTAATAGGTAAATTCCCAAGCTTATGTTTTCAAGCATACTTACATGTCAACTTCCATGTTATATTTCAAGTCATGTTTTCAAGTATAACCACATGTCATATTTAACGTTACATGTTGTCATGTTTATACCCATTTACTCAAATCATGTTCATGTCATTATGTTTTTCCATAATGTGACCCCAACGCTTTTAAACTCGCATAATGGATTCAAAGAAGGAACTTGTTAAAGGCATGACAAAAATGGATATTAAGCCACATGTTAATCATGGTGGCAAATGAGGCACAAATGTGTTCATTAACTTGCATGTTGCATTCTTAAGCCTCAAAACATGCATAAACCCAAACTTGGCACATAAGCGAATCATGGTGACAAAAGACATGGAATGATGACTAGTAACTCGCATATATCATCATATAAGGGTTATGACTTCATATGCAAGTTGACATAAAGGGTATGAAGGTTCTCATGTTGCATAATGCAACATTTCAACATCAAGGTTGTAACTTTTAGCTCATAAGATCAAGATAATGACTTCATAAACTTGCATGACATGATAGCATGTATCATACTCAATGATCAAACCCAAACTTGCAACATGAACATTTAACTTCATAGTTAATATCTAAGAGTAGGGAAAGGGCTTACATTGCTATGAAGGCACAAAAGATATGACAAAGCCCTTATGCAATCAACTAGACCCAAAATGCAAGCTCTAACATAAAAACCCTTGAGCCAAAATGATCAAAACCCTTGCTTTATGATGCAAAGATAGAAACTTGACTTGAATGCAAGCTAATGACACTCATATAAGCTTGAAAACACTTGTATGCATGGAAAATCTCTCATAGAATCAATTTAGAAATTTTATGAAGAGAGTGGAGGCCATGAGAGGTAAAATTTTGCCATAGTTTAGTTGTATGAATGAATAATGATGATTTAGGGTTAGGTTAGGGTCTTATTTATAGATTAGGCAAGTGTTTTAGGCCATAGGATTAAACCCTAGTTGCAATCTTAGCCCTTAAAACCGAATCTGGCCCCCAAGTTCAACACAATCTCAAAATGGTGCACCAGGCTAAACAGCCCGGCTGGACCAAGTCGACAGGGCTGTCGACTTGGGTCCAACCAAGTCGACTCCCAAGTCGACAGGGCTGTCGACTTGGGTGCTCTGGCGGGAATTTTCCCGCCTGGCCCAAACTGGCCCAAATTTCCAATTTTAAACTTGAATTTGAAATCTGTTTTTACTTTGAAATTTTCTGAAAACTTCGTTGGGCCTTAATCGGGTCATACGGACTCCGATTTTCGAAAACTCGGACTCTATTTCGCGTATTTTTCCGAGACGAACGCAATGGCATAGCCCGTTTTACTTGATTCAGAATTTAAAATTAAATTCTGCCTTGATTCTCGTTTTAACATGTTATCGAAATGCGGGTTGTTACATAATAGTACGTCAAATTTTGTTACGTTGGGAAGACGTGTTAGCGGTATGAATTTAAATCATCGCGGTAGGATTTAATATAAAAGTAAACCAAAATTAACCTCCCTCTGATAATTCTTAAGCCGACCTACATCTGATATCGTGCAGCCTCCTTATAACCTAGTGATGTTACGTTGCTTTTATCTTCAGTTTTTACTTCTATAAAAATATCGTCCCCCTTCTTTTCACTGAGCTAAAATCAGAAAATTTCTGCCGTAATTCATTTTAATGGTCGGAGCGTCTTCATTTTAAATGGCCATCGTGATTCCGTTTTCATATTTCCCACATCAAAAGAGTTGCAAGCTTGTCCCTTTTCAATTTTAATGACTTTCCTTAAATCATCTACTCCTCTCTCCACTGCATGTTTTCCCTTCCTCCTCCAATTTATCGACCTTAGCTAATTGCGGCCCTCTTCCCCTAAATCAAATTATACTCTTTCCCATAATCTCAGTTTTTCCACAACCATCGGTCGGCATCCTGAAATCGGTCCAAAATCGAAGCTGTCTTCCTCCTCCTTATGTTGATTAGAAACTCGAAGCCACCTACCTGGTTCGCAACAAAAAGTCTCGCCTTCTCCTTGTTGCCGATTTTCCTTCCTGTGATGATTTCTAGACTGTCAGTGCTTAGCAAACCGAAGCCAAACTGTCACTGCTTTACTTATTTGATCTTTGCTTTTGTGACAACCCCAAAACCCGTACTGGCGGTGGCAAGGGTAATCTTTGGAATATAACACATAAACAGATAATAGTAGAACAGAAATAAATAAATACACCAGATAATGAACAAATAATACGCTGGATAAACGAAATCATCAGAGTTACACAGTAAACAGGATCATACTTAGTACAAATACAGTTCAACTATACATAAATGTCTACAGCGGAAATAAACATAATATGTACAATAGGAGCTGAACAACATAAAAAGAGATAAATGATAGAATCGATCTTCAGTTCCAGCTATCCAGAAAGAGCCAGATAAAACCTAATACAAGGCTGCCCGTGTAGAAAAAAGGGCACCTGGGTTTGCAAGTGAAACAAACTACGAGTCAGTCATGGGACTGGTATGAGAAATCTACTTAACACATTTTATAATATGGCTAATCACAGGACCATGCCACTTTCGCGGAACGGGTTTACTCCATCGGATTGCCAGTGCTTTAGAACAAGTAAATATTTTAAACATCGCAATGCATTTTATAAAATGAAGCCATTATAAGACTCAGTTCCCATCACACAATGCAACGCAAACCGGAAGATAGAGTTTTACCTTATAATGGACAAAATATGCTTGATACGAATAAAACAAAAGTATTTGATATTACTACTAGTGTTTATATGTTTCAAAAACAATTTCAAATCATAAGTATCAATCATAGACGACATGAGTGTCCCATGCCACTATGTCGCCAAATATAGGTTTACAATCAAAACCGCACGGTGTCGTATTTGGAAACTGGATTTCCGTCATGAACCAAGGCAAAAGATAGTCCTTACCGACTTCGAGACAATCTACCCCATGTCTCGGGATCAGAGCTCGAGTGACCCTTGGATCGTCAGGGCCGGTCCACCGATGTGGATTAAAATGCCTGAACACTACGTTTCTCCGCCTTTTGGGGTGTAAATGAGCCAGCGAATGACTCCATTGGTCCCAGATCGACCGATATATCCGAGGCGCCTCGCAACAGCAACAACCACATAGGTGAAAATAATATAAATGTCAGCCAGTTCAAGCACTGACGCCACCTCTAGCTAGAAGGAAACGCATGCCCTCCCTGAGTTTCTCTCCCATTTCTGATTCATACCGGGGTATGAGGCTCGCGAATTCACGTTATACACAAAGCTACGCGGCGGTGCTTTGATCATCAACCATAAGACTTTGCTTTTCAACAGAAGCCTTGATCGCTGCATCTTAGCATGCCACACAGGCAATTCACACCATGCAACCGATGGCTATCAATCACACAGAATGAATTCCAATGTCATACACACAGTCCATTTGCAAGTCCGTTCTGGGTCTGAACGAAACCGGAGGCACTATATACCTTGCATACCCATCGATCTCCACGTACGTCTGGACGATCACCACTCATTGTCCATATTTCAGGATGTCTCCCAATCAGGACATCAGTTACCATCCAAACGAGGTGAAGATCTCCGGTCTTCAACCACCGTCTTCATCTTCGACTTCTTATCGTCGATTCAGTTATTCAGAATGGGATAAACCCGGTCTTTCTGAGCAACTCGCGTATATAATTAACAAGTGCTACACAAACACAACATACGCCTTATTCCAATTCATTAGTCACTAACCGTCAATCATTAAGAGAACGATTTCCCAAATATTAACCTCGAAGGCCGAAACCAACATCAGATCAAAACTCAGGAAATAATTCGACTTAGCTAACCTTCAGTTAGTTTCTAAATTTCACATTCCATATCGTTTATAATATTTTATAACGATTTATTGCCATTTTTATTTATTTAAAAATAGCCAATTTATTCAAACGACGCTTCAGGCCATAACGCGGTCATGGCGCTGTTTCTTCAGATTTGATTTACACATATTTGAAAATCTAACCATTGGATCTTCACAAATTTTATATCATTAGAAAGACCTTTTCAAAACGAATCCAACGGTTCCAGTTCTGGGAAAAATCTGACTGTCGGATCTCCCGGTACACTCGTTTGAAGTTTCAATTTCAAAATACGAACTGCAGCGTCGTTATTCGATTAAATTTAATTATATATATATATATATATATATAAAATCGATTTTGGCGCTGATTTTCTTCAGATTTGAATTAAACATTCCAGACAATCCAACCGTTGGATCTTTACAAAGTTGGTGTCATTGGAAAGATATTTCCAGAGCGAACCCAACGGTTTCGGTTTCGAGAAAATCAGATGGTCGGATCTCCCGCACTAATCGTTTGAAATCACGGTTTCAAAACACGAACTGCAGCTTCGTTATTCGATATATTTCAATTCTATTTATATATATATATATATATATATATATATAATCGATTCTTCGATTTCAAAACTATATTCTTTTCATACATTTGATAAAAATGATATTTTTATCCACCTGACATTTATTTCCGCACTTCACTATTTTTAACAATTCATGTATATAATAAAAATGTGATTTTTATTGCAAAACAATTTATTTTAAAACACGACTATTTTATATAGTTCATATAGATGATAAAAATATGATTTTTATTATAAAACAATTTATTTCAAAACACGACTATTTTATATAGTTCATATAGATTATAAAAATATGATTTTTATTATAAAACAATTTATTTCAAAACATAACTACCATTCAACACATGAATTTCTATTCAACGAATGAATTTCTATTCAACACATGAAGGTTTTCTATAGTTCGTATATATAAAATAAAAATGTGATTTTTATTGTTAAAACAATTTGTTTAAAACACGAATACCATTCAACACATGAATTTCTATTCAACGAATGAATTTCTATTCAATACATGAAGGTTTTCTGTAGTTTGTATATATAAAATAAAAATGTGATTTTTATTGTTAAAACAATTTGTTTAAAACACGAATACCATTCAACACATGAATTTCTATTCAACGAATGAAGTTCTATTCAATACATGAAGGTTTTTTATTCAACACACGAATAGTTTCAACACATGAAAATAATTATAACACATGAATATTATTCAAAATTTTGGCAGCATAATGGCAGGGTAGTTAAAACCGGGGCCGTCCCTACTACGGCTCCTCGCTCTACCTTAAAGCCTGGCAGCTTTTGACAATGAGGATTTCATGCATCTAGTTCACACGCAGGTGGCATGTATATTTTTTTCATTTCCACAAACTAATCCTATGTGGTTTCAACCAAATAATTCTCAACCACAAACGGGTATTTTTCAACCACAATCAATCAATTTCAACCACAAACAATTCTAATCAATCATTCGCTATCAACCAATTTTCACATCATTCACAACCAAAAAATATCGTCCATAGTTTGTGGACGAGGGGCGTATATATATATATATATATATATATAAGTAAATTTCACTTCTATTCAACACATATATAATTTTTACAATGCATATATAACTTATACATCGACTGTACAACTTATACAACGCTTATACATGTGGTGTACAACGCTTATATAACACATACATCGACTATATAATTTATACATTGTCATTTTCCATATCGTTCATAATCCAGAAATCTCACATTGGGTTCCACTCCACCAAAAATAGCAGAAGGCTCAGAAAAATATGCAGTCTCTTCTAGAATGTAGAAGATGTCTGCACGAGTCCACTATCACTTGTTTCACTGAATTTCGTCAACAAACAAAAAGATATGAATTTACAGTGAAATCTAAAACCGTAGTGCTTTAAAATGCTATAATATAGTTTAATATAATTAAAGCCGTTTACCTTCCTAATGTGTTCAAAACTAGGTCTAGATTTTCCTCGTAATCCGCAGCGCGAGGCGTCGATCAGGTTGCGCCTCCTTGTAGTGCTTGGAGCAAGCTTTCCACACCTAGTGGTGGCGCCGGAATCAAACCACCGTGGAAGGAGAAATTGAGGTCGACGCGGGCGCACTTCAGGAGCACAGAACTCGAGCGACGCGCGACAATAGGGGATGAGGCCGACCTTGATTTGAAGAGGGGAGGTAGTGCTTCAAAAAGTTGAACGGAGGGAAGGGCTAACGATGAACGAAGGCACCGGAATATGGCCAGGAATTGGAGAGCGGTTTTCCGCCGTCGCAATTTTCAATTGGGGAAGAGGGAGGGTTTGACTGACCAATGAGATTTTATTTATTTATATATATATTTAAAAATTCAAAAAAAACCTCATCTCCCACGACCTCCAATCCAAACCCAACGACTGTCGTCCCTAGCTAAATACCCCCATTTCGAACATAATGGGATATGTTTCGAAGGCCCATTCGACTGTTTCAGT
The DNA here is from genome assembly GCA_030737875.1 of Allium sativum. NCBI lineage: Eukaryota > Viridiplantae > Streptophyta > Magnoliopsida > Asparagales > Amaryllidaceae > Allium > Allium sativum. The sequence continues at coordinate 169,159,719 of CM060924.1, read as the reverse complement.
CAGTTTTCCTTCAAATTAAAATATAAAACATTCAATATTTAATTTGAACGTACATTTCAATTTGCCGGGGCCACATACTGATTCTAAAAATTCCCGAAAAATAAATCTAGCTATGTTTTGACGATACGGTCCCAACAAAACTAGTTTCGTCGAATTCTGAGACCGTTTGAAAAATGGCCCTTTTCTGGTCGATCCAATTTAATAAAAATCGACCAAACACATTTTCCTTTGCCACATTCACATAATAGCTTCAAAAATTATGAAATTTGAAACCTGGCAATAATTTGACATCCCAGATCCAACAAAAGTGGTTTCGTCGAATTCTGAGGTCATTTGCAAGATGGCCATTTTCGCAGGCTATATAAATTCTATAGCGACCTTTCTGAAAATTCATTTAGCCGTAACTTTTGCTTCCAGCTATGAGATTTTTCAATTTCGTTAGAAAGATATTCACTAACAGATTTAAATATTTTTGGTTTCACAAAAATTCGTTTTGTTTTGCACCCGGTACGGTCAGTCAAAGTTTGAATCCAAATTTTGAAACTACCGCGCCATTTCAAGCCTTGTTTATAATTAGAATTAATTATATTTATTTTCAAACATCGATTCAAACTTACTTTTCATCGTTATTATTTAAAATATTTATTTTAAATATTTAAAATTCACCAAAATAGCCAATTTAAAATTTTTAAATTGGTTCAGATTTTCAGGGTTGTTACAGCTTTCAAGGTGAGTATTCTCACTCATGATTAAATTTAGATTCAAGTAATTTAATTTCGGTTAAACTGAATTTATGATGTTAATTTCCTTGATATTGAATAGTTACCTTACTGTGTGTTGATTTGTGGATTGATTGCAATTTTATCTTAATCATTTTTGCTTTGTGGTTGGATTAACATCTATGTAAATGTAAAAGAGGGAAATTGGACAATATGTTTAGATGAAAAACCTGAACCAGAATGAGATTTGAGGGTGCACTGGCCTTGAATATATTTATTACTATATGCATAAATTTGATAGTCTTCCTGTACCCTGTTATGTTGATTCACGGCCAGGTTACATTTTAAAAAAAAACATACTGTTATTAAAACCTGAAGCCATGCTCGTACTGAAATGTTACTATTTTCGTAAGGCTTGTGATTTCATTTGGTTCTATTGTACTCATACTAAATATAGAGATAAGAAAAACATTGGACAAGGATTCATCCTGTTGTTGCCACTTACATAATTATATATGCCAGGTCAGTTTTGTACATTGATTTCACTATATTCATATTGCTGTTGTAAATTGTCATCCCTCTGATTTGCTAAAAACAGATATTAACTTTGTTTTATATGTATAAGTCATACTTTTGCAACTTTTACTACTTTCTATACACTCTGTCTTATTTAAGATGGGTCAAATATACATATGCTGTTGGTTTGTCTTGGTATACAACTCATTAGAAATTATAATATAATTTAAAAAGATTAAAAATTGGTTAGCCTAAGCCAACTCCTCTTCATAAGGAATTTATTATAACAGATATCATCATTTTTGAAACAGTGTTGATTTATTTGACTAAACCCATATGGCCACTTCTGTATTCTTTAACTGGACACAGTGTTGATTTATTTGTTGGCAATTGCCTTGAATACTCCATGGTTTTTCGGTTGAAAGGGTAGAAATTTTTGTTCATATGCTCGATATTTTTAATCTGCGCCTTGTCTTTGCTGTCTTGTATATGTTGCCTACATACTTGCATTGATGACCACTTGTTGTAATAGTGGATTTTCTGCTGTTTGTTAATGGAACCTGATCATGCCATATTACTTTATCTGCGGCAATTGGATCCACCTGAATGAGATTTTTTTTGGTTCCAAGCCATGTTATTAATCCCCTTATGCATGGACCTCAATTTTGGGTTGACCTATGTTATCTCTAAATATATATATATATATATGTTACCTTATTTGCTCTATTTCAGATCGTACTTGAGATTGAACTCACATTTCTGGACATTTTCTAGTCATACTTGATAAAAGTTGAGAAGTTAAACAGTATGCGTTACTAGTAAATGAGAATCTTTGACCTTATACATAATATATGTTGGGCTTTGAGAACATGAAGAGAAATTTCCTATTGTTCTACTCATTTTCCTGACTATCTCTCAGCTTCAGTCCTTATATTTTTAAATGCATTCTTGGAGCATGTAATTGCATGCTGCGGTATACTCGAAATGTCCATAACTTGCACTTCTCTTGAGCATACCCTGCACCGTGAGCTTGCACAAGCTTGTTGTACTTCATGTGTTATTTCACTGACTTGTGTTGACTTGTACACTATAGCATACATGCATGGTACCTGGTGCGTGTAACCTAGAAAGTATGTTCACTTTAATCTCAACATAAGGATACATTACTTCACCCTATGCTGCATACACTTTACTAGACATGAACTGGAGGCATTTTTGTTGGTTTTGGTTTGTAGTTGAGATGCCCGATCTTGCATATATCTTGGCGCACATCCTATGAACTTCATTTAATTTGTTATTCATGATTTTTTGGGATGTTGAGGCAATACACCTGTGTGTGTATATACATGCACGTGTATATGCAAGCTTCCAAGATCACTTAGGCTATTGTTTATATTCTCTTCGGACGTTGGGGCAGTGCATGTGGGCATGTTATTATATACGCATACACTCGCAAACGTCAGAGACCGTTCGTCCCTAGAAATAGATAGAACTGATATGAATAGATATCACAAATGTTTATTTTATGTATATGCCATCGGTGATAGAATTAACCACTATATTTCAGTTTATATTGAAATTATTTTACATGAACTATGATTTAATCCTGACTTGAGTGTTTTATGTTTTTGCATGGAACGCTCGGGTCAGATCCGAGCATTTCAGATTTAAAGATCAAGGCTTAGGATTCGAAGATTAGCAAGCTGGTGATTTCCGAAGACGGATCACTCTAAAGTTTTAAAACCAGTAAATAATTTTGTATTCAACTTATTTTTAAATTCCACAGTGTATAGAAAAAAAAACATGTATCAAAAATTCTGGTTATATATAAAAATGATATTTTGTTGTTCAATACCGTGTCTTTTAGTTATTTTGTATTTTCTATGTAAATTCTATTTTTAAACTCTGTAAGCTAAATACGCTCCGTCGATTTGGACATTTTAAGTTGGTTAAATTATCAATCTGAAGCGGTCAAAAAGCCGGGGCATTGCAGTGGTATCAGAGCTTTGATTTATTCAAAGCTTAGCTTATTGGGTTAAAAAAGGTTTGAAAAATAATTTTTGAAAGTGTTTTTAAAAAAAAATTAAAGATAAATTATTTTGGGAAAGTTATATATTTTGAAAATTTGTATTTTGAAACTGATACAGCGGAAATAAAAAAATTTGAGATTTATAATTTTTCAGAATCCCCAGTCTTTGAATCCGGATGTGCTAAAGCTGTTATTCGATAAGTTCTCTTAGGATTGAATCTCGAATCCATCATCGGATGATGTCAAAGGAAGATACATATAAGGAAATCAACGAATACATTTTTTTAATTATATATTTTAGAAATCAAGGTAACTGAAATTGATTGGTATTAAGAATTCCAATGGGAATTTAAATAAAAGAGGAAGTTTGGAAATCGTTTCAAAATAGAACCATGGATTTTATTTTGATATGCGAGTTAGAAATAAATTAAAATAAAATCAAAAAAGAGATATAATTGGAATACGACCGTGTTAAATTTGATTTTTATTCAGAACATGATAAGATAAATTATAATTGGTTTCAAACCAATGATGTATGACCGAATATATGAACTCGATTAAAGTATAAACTTGATAGTTAATTAACAAGAAGTGAATTGTGAACATGAGCTGTAACTGAAGCAATATATGAATGAAGATTGTGAAGAGATTTGATTCAATATTTACACGAAATCAAAATTAATTTGATGAGAAGTGTTCAGACTTCGGGGAAAAAAAGAAAAAAATTATTCTTAGAAGTAAATAATTTGAGAAGCAAAAATGTTGCAAATAAAACTGAGGATAAAGGAAATGGAGTTAACCAGTACAATGAGATTCTCTGAAGTTTAGAATATAAGTCAAATGAGATTTTCCGAAGCTTGGAATATGGTATCAAGTAACAAATTATTCGATAGGAAGTTATTTATCGAAGACAATTATGTCGAGTTTCAGGAAAATGTTATTTACTTTCCGTTTTAATAAAAACTTAAGATATTAGTAATTAATTATTTTTGTATACAGAAGAATAAAATATATTTTAAAGCTAAATATTTCATAGGCATGAATTATTGTTATAATCAATTTTTTTGTAAAAGAATTAAAATCTTAACTTGAATTCGAAAGTTACGAGAATGAATGTTTTGTGAGTATTCGAGCTTATGAACTTGATCTATTTCAAAGTTGATAATATTGTTCAGTTAAGGTCTGAGAGGTAATTATACCCTAACTTGATTGACTTCATTGTTGATTGAGAAATGATTAAGGTCCTATATTAAGAGATGGTTAAGCAAAGTAAGCTAATAAGTGTCAATGATTAAGTGGGAATAACAATGTTTTGTTTAACAACTGGTTCAATCCAAATAATGAATTTAAAAATGTTTCCCCATGAGAATGAAGTATATTGTCTATAAAAAATAATGATTTGTGAATACTTGGAAATGTTTTCCAGTAGTGATAGAAGATTTTGTCAAATTTTAGAAATCAAATATGATAATTGGAAATGTCTTCAAAAGATTATGAGATGCTAACGGGTTTGGTTGAATCAAAATGGCAATGACTAAAGAATAAAAAGCAGCATGAGAACAAAGGGCGGTAGAACGTAAGAGAAATGGATTTGTAAATTGAACTCGGGAATTGTGTAAGCATTGATTTGATAAGAAATTAAGGAACGGAGTTAAGGAATTTAGAAATTGACTGAAGATTAGTTAAATTGAGTAATTTCCGTAGTGTTGATCTGATGTCGGTTTCGACCTTCGGGATTGATACTTAGGGAGTTGTTCACTCACTAGTTTACAGTCAGGTACTGATGAATATGGAAGGATAGAGAAATGTGATAATTCTTATAACCCTTTGGTTAAGTACATATAGTGATGAAAATAATATGAAGAGAATTGAAGGGAAAATGATGGCTGAAGATCATTAAATCTTGGAAATTATGATAAATAAGACTTAATAATACCGTGGAGTCGGTTATGGAAGGATATGGATTCCCGATCGAGAAGAAGACAATCACCAATGATTTTAGATCCTAATTAATCAATGGAAAGTGTTGAACAAACGAATTTTTGAGAAAGGAATCTGAGAAGATATGTTCTCATTGCAGGTTCCATCGAAATGAAATAAGAAGTATATACGTGAATGGATTTGAGAGCGAGAAACTGGCGAATGAGATGAAATGGAGTATATTCCAAATTAATTTAAATGATGGAACAAGATAACCTATCAAATTGGTTATAATTAAGGAAACCATTGAAGAAAATAAGCGGTGTGTATTTGAAATGAACACAATGTGAAATAAACTACATATAAATCTAATTACAATTAAGGAGGTCGTTCGAAGAGGTTTGAGAATTCGATTTCGGAAAATTTTGAAACTTGATTTCAAATAATTTGAAAATTTACAGTATACGTAAGTATTTTTGAATAGAAATATTTTCAAATAGAAAAAAAAAATCATTTTTATAACCTTGCTGCTAGATTGTTTTGATAAAATAAATTCATTTTGAAATATGATTTAACTAAACCACTTGATTTCAAAATCTTGAAAAAAAAAATTCGGAATTAATTATCGAGTTTGATTGAGTGGTAATCCAATATATTGGATAATGAGATTGTACATCTAAGAGATGTATTAAAGAAAAGGATTATGTTCATAATATCCGAATTGTCGAATTAGATGGTAAATTGCCAGTTATTGAATAATTTGTAATTTTAAACTGAGATTCAAATTCAAATATGTGGGAAACGAGTAAGATATCGTAAGAAGAAATGAATAAATTCCACAGAAACGAAAATTTTGAAATACTGAAAGCAAAAGCAAGGAACTTGGATAGGAATCTATCAATATAAGGATGTACAAAACCTATTAGTTAATAGATTCGAATGGAAAAAAATTAAATTAGCAAGATTGAAATTAAGTAATGAACTTAATAATTGGAAAATTGGAAGGAAATATGGTTTGTAACAAATAGATTTGTAAAGCTAAATTGAAAGATGTCAGATATCTGAATTGATTAAGAGAAACCAAAATTTTGAAATTCGAATGGAAATTTGAAGATATTCGATTTTAGATATGGATATAGAAGCTTTTGAAACTGATACGGAAAATATATAAGAATATAGAAAATGCAGAAACTATTGAATTGGAAGGTAATGGATTGAGGAAAAGAAGAAGCTTATGTAACAGGATTTATAGAAGAACGACACGTTGGAAAATATGATTTTTTAAAATGGGAAAAATATATGTTAATTGATATAGTATGATTTACGAGAAGTATGAAATAAAGTACTATATGTATGTAGTATCATATGTTTTCAAAATCAATATAGGGGAAGTACCTTCCTCTATAAAATTTGAGCTTAGTTGAGATGTGCTGCTGGTGGAGGTAGGTTGTCCGGACATAAAACTCATGAGTTGCCGTTGAGCACGACTGCTAGCATAATTCGCAGGGCTGTAGATAGCCTACGGCGGACGGATGTTTCCTGAGGGAATCAGGCGTAACCATTGTGATCGCTGCGATCTAAAGTCGTTGGAATTCAACCGTGTAGCGAAATTCGCAGGGCTGCAGATAGCCTACGGCGGACGGATGTTTCCTAGGGGAACCAAGCGTCACCGTTGTGACTGCTGCGATCTACAGTCGAATTAGAAGGGCATAATCCGCATAGCTGTGAAAGCTTACAGCTATGGATGTTTCCTGGGGGACCCAGGCATAACCATTGTGTACATGTGGTCCACACGGTAAGTTGTCTGCCGGTGAAAGAGATGTAACCATTAGAGTTACTAAAAGTAGTATGATGAGCCGTGCGAGTATTTGAGATATCTTAGTGAGAGAGTGAGCCACCCATTTAATGCAGTAGTTTGTTTTCGTGACTTGATTGTCCTCTTGACTTGATATATTTTCATTCTGTGACCCTGAGAGAGAGCAGCCAACGCTCAATAACCTCAGGTTCTATTTTGATTCTTAGAATGTCTTTCATTGATCTGCCGTGACGAAATTCGTAAGGAAGTGATTTTCTACGGATACGGATGTTTTCTGGGGGACCCGGATGGAACCATTGTGTATCTGCTATTCATGAATAATCAACATATCAATATCACATTAGTACTTTCCTTATATGTTTTTAAAAGCATTTTTGAAATATTTTCATTGGGAGTTGAAACAAGGATATTTAGTGCTTGGAGATTTTAGTCGTGCACCTGGCTAGCATATGCCTAACATCTGTGAGAATGACAATAGACTTGTCAAACTTCAAGTTATAATTAAAATATACCTAACTGAATAAGTTAAGAAAGAGATTTTCGGAGTAATAATACGATTATTTTCTGTTTAAAAGTTATAAATGATTTCGGATTCTAAAAAATTTCAAGCTACCAATTTTTTTATTTGAAAAAGAGATGTTATTTGCACTCTTTAAGGGGTGTTTGAAAGATTAAATGGAATGAATGAGATTTGGTTGAACTTGAATTATAAAGAGATTTGATTGATAGATGAAGTTTGTAATGAAATTTGGAATAATTTGAGATACGTAAGTCCAACTTATGCAGAATTTGAAATTTAAGAAGAGATTGATTTTAAAAAGAAATTATATGATTTTGAATCTCTTAAAAGATTGAATAGAATAAGAAATTGGGATCTGAAAATAATTTGAGATAGAAACTGATCTATGAAGATTGAATACAGTTTGAAAGGCATGAAAATAAATAAAATCCGATTTGGAAGTTAAACAAAATTATGAAAGGAAAATTTGATTTTCCTAGTTAATTAAATCCGATGGAAAAGCAAGGAAGTTCAATGACTTAAATATCGATATTAAAAATTGGTTGTGAAATTTTTTAACATGAATATGAAATTTAAAGTATACCTAGGTGTAAATCCAACATTCTCTCCTTTTCGGGAACGAAAAGTATTAAAGGGGGAAAGATTGTAATGTCCCGGAAATTTTGACAACTAAAATAAGAAATTAATTAGAGATTTAATTTGGAATGATCAATTTTATATTAATACTTGGGTTTAAAAATCAAATATATTGTTTTTGTATGAATTTGAAATTCAATATATAATTCAGAATGGGTGATTGGAATCAAATTTGTACTGTGGAATTTGATTGGATGTTTGAATCGAATTTTAAATTCGATGGAAAAATATGAAGTGTTGAATTTAAAATAAATAAATCAATGTAGTGGACTTCAATCGAATGGGATTTTTTTTTAAAAAAAGGTAACTGGTTTGGATATGGTTTATTTGAAAATTGAAATTTAATGAACGGAATTATTGGTGAACAAACGGAATAAAATTAGTGAATGGATAAATAATTTAAATTACAAAACAACGTCGTATGAAAACGGAGTCGAATTGCAGCTAGACTAATTTCAACGGAATTAGTACGCGAAGATGTAATAGAACGTCAAATTCTATTATGTTGGTAAGAAGTGTTAGTGGTATGAATTTAAATCGTCGCGGTAGGATTTAATATAAAAGTAAACCAAAATTAACCTCCCTTTGATAATTCTTAAGCCGACCTACATCTGATATCACGCAACCTCCTTATAACCTAGTGATGTTACGTTGTTTTTATCTTCAGTTTTTACTTCTATAAAAATATCATCCCCATTCTTTTCGCTGAGCTAAAATAAAATACTTCCGCCCCAATTCATTTTAATAGCTGGAGATTCTTCATTTTAAATGGCCATCATGATTCTGTTTCCATATTCCCAAATCAAAAGAGCTATAAGCTTGTCCCTTTACTACTTTGTATACACTCTGTCTCATTTAAGATGGGTTAAATACACATATGTTGTTGGTTTGTCTTGGTATACAACTCATTAGAAATTGTAATATAATTTAAAAAGATTAAAAATTGATCAGCCTGAGCCAACTCCTCTTTATAAGGAATTTAGTATAACAGATATCATCATTTTTGAAACAGTGTTGATTTATTTGACTTAACCCATATGGCCACTTCTGTATTCTTTAACTGGACACAGTGTTGATTTATTTGTTGGCAATTGCCTTGGATACTCCATGGTTATTCAGTTGAAAGGATAGAAATGTTAGTTCATATGCTCGATATTTTTAATCTACGCCTTGTCTTTGCTATCTTGTATATGTTGCCTACATACTTGCATTGATGACCACTTGTTGTAATATAGTGGATTTTCTGCTGTTTGTTAATGGAACCTGATCATGCCATATTACTTTATTTGTGGCAATTGGATCCACCTAAATGAGAAATTTTTTGGTTCTAAGCCATGTTATTAATCCCCTTTTGCATGGACCTCAATTTTAGGTTAACCTATGTTATCTCTAAATATATATGTTACCTTATTTGCTCTGTTTCAGATCGTACTTGAGATTGAACTCAAATTTTTGGACATTTTCTAATCATACTTGATAAAAGTTGAGAAGTTAAACAGTATGCATTACTAGTAAATGGGAATCTTTGACCTTATATATAATATATGTTGGGCTTTGAAAACTTAAAGAGAAATTTCCTATTGTTCTACTCATTTGCCTGACTATCTCTTGGCTTTAGTCCTTATATTTTTAAATGCATACTTGGAGCATGTAATTGCATGCTGCGGTATACTCGAAATGTCCATATCTTGCACTTCTCTTGAGCATACCTTGCACTGTAAGCTTGCACAAGCCTGTTGTTCTTCATGTGTTATTTCACTGACTTGTGCTGACTTGTACACTATAGCATACATGCATAGTACCTGGTGCGTGTAACCTGGAAAGTATGTTCACTTTAATCTCAATTTAAGCATACATTAATTCACCCTATGCTGCCATGCTGCATACACTTTACTAGACATGAACTTGAGGCATTTATGTTGGTTTTGGTTTGAAGTTAAGCTGCCCAATCTTGCATATATCTTGGCGCACACCCTATGAACTTCATTTCATTTGTTATTTATGAGTTTTTATGATGTTGAGGCAATACACATGTGTGTATATATACATGCACGTGTATATGCAAGCTTCCAAGATCACTTAGGCTATTGTTTATACTCTCTTGGGACGTTGGGGAGGTGCATGCAGGCATATTATTATACATTCATACACTCGCAAACGTCAGACCGTTCGTCTTTGGAAATTGATAGAACTGATATAAACAGATACCACAACTGTTTATTTTAAGTATATGACATCGATGATAGGATTAACTACTACATTTTAGTTAATATTGAAATTATTTTACATGAGCTACGATTTAATCCTGACTCGAGTGTTTTATGTTTTTGCATGGAATGCTCGGGTCAGATTCGAGCATTTCAGATTTAAAGATCATGGCTTAGGATTCGAATATTGGCAAGATGGGGATTTACGAAGGTAGCGCACTCTGAAGTTTTAAAACCAGTAAATAATTTTGTATTCAATCTATTTTTAAATTCCACTGTGTATAAAAAAATAAAATCTTGTATCCAAAATTCTGGTTATATATAAAAGTGGTATTTTGTTGTTCAATACTGTGTCTTTTAGTTATTATGTATTTTCTATGTATTTTCTGTTTTTAAACTCTGTAAGCTAAATTTGCTGCGTCGATTCGGAAGTTTTAAGTTGGTTAAATTACCAATTTGAAGCGATCAAAAAAGGCGGGACGTTACAGTTTGTGTTACATTTAACATAACTTGTCGATCATTAAGTTACTAAGCATGATACATGCATAACTATTAATTTTCTAATGTAAGTGTCAAAGCTCAATATAGGTTATAGGTTAGTGTTACATTTAACATATTAATTGAAAATGCACATAATTTTGTTTGACCACAAAGTTCCAAAACCTACAATAAAAAAATTATGCTCAAAATGAAATAAGTTTTAAAGCTAGTTCAGTTGAACAACATTCCAACATTTGTATCAACCTTGACATTGTTCAATATTAACTAAATTTGAGCAAAATGCTATAACAACATTGGAACATCATATTTCCTAGTACATGTAGTACGATATGACATGAAAAGCGTATAAAATATATACATCATGTAAACAAACTTTTTAAATAATCAAATAATTTGCTCTTTATTTTGAGCATTCATGCAACCTTAATATCCAAGATAGTATGACGTAAGCACGAGTTATTGATAACTAACATTAGTACCTTTTTTTTTTGATAAACACTAGATTTTTGTTTTACATGGCAGTTGATCAAAAATTAATTTAGATTAGACAAGTAAAGAAACATAACCAACAAATAAAATTTATACAAAAAAAGAACTTCATATTATTAGAGTAAATTAAGGGTAGATGGCTACATTGCACCATAGAAATAAATTTATGTTAGAGAACCCCAAATTATGACGAACCAATTGGCAATGTGAGAGATGAACTATTAATGTTTATACATGATTTATTTTATAAATTCCTCAGTGTTGGACTTGTCTCAACAAGCCCCCGCACGTGTGGCATATCTTGAACCTCAAATGTGGATCTTAGGTGTGATGTGGACAAGTGTATGTTGTGCACACGAATTAAACCTTGCTCTAATACCATGTTAGAGAACCCGAAATTACCGCAAAACCAATTGACAATGCGAAAGATGAACTCTTAATGTTCATACAGGATTTATTTTATAAATTCACCAGTTTGCACGGGACTTGTTTCAATTGTTTATTTGTATCATATGCTTAATATATGCACAAAAGAAGCAAAAGATAAAAATGAAAATGTTAGTGTTATGTTGTGAAATAATGATTTTTAAAATTTATAAATTTGCTAAAACTAATTTAACATATTATGAGACAAAATCAATGAAAAGTATGACCTGCTTAGAACATGTCTTTTCTCATAAACATTAAATTTAAAACTCTAATAATATCCATTAAATAATTTAGTTATTTTCTTGCATACTTTTCAGAATAATTAGTTCAATAAATATATTTATAATACCCCTTCCGCTGACAAACTAATGTCATTCCATACTTAACTTTACATTGAAAATATTTTTGACTAAAACTTAACACTTATTTATTAATATCCGCACTTAACTTACACTACGCCATAGATTGCATATTGCAACACCGAAGAAGTGATGCAGAAAGTGACAAAAAGTCTTTTCGTAGGCAAAAAGTAATCTACAGCAACACTTTCTCGGTGTTGCGTTTTGCTGCGTTGCCTAAGAGTCAAAAGCAACACATTTGCGACCCTATGACAACATCGGTACAAGTGTTGCCACATATATCACTACAACAAAAAAATACCCTTTCGCAACTACCAAAAATAGTTGTAATATGTCTATTATAACTGGCATTGCCACTAGTTATATTGCAATCGTAACAAAGTCAGCTTTTTTACAACTGTTTCTAGCAGTTGTTAAAATTTGTTTCACAGCTGTTAAAGTAATTATACCTAAGCTGTTATTAATCAAAATTTTCATAATATTATAATAAAAATTATAATATAGTGTAAAACAAAATAATTTATTAAAATAAATATTTTATTTTAACATTTCAAATTGTACAATTTTTTTGACTCCATTATTGTACATTCACTGGTATATTACAGAATCATTCATATTTACATACATTTCTCACTACATTGTCACTCGATTCACTCATATATAGACTCACACATACAACCATAAGCCAGAAAAAATACACAAAAATGATTATATAAACCAAAGGCCCTTTCTAATGTGATGATATGTTAGTCATGTACCACCCATTGTGGATTGTATTCTACAATACGGTCCTGCAATTTTTCAACAGTGAAAAGAAATATTTTAATGGAAGACTAAAAAAACTAGGTAGAATAGAGAAAAAAAAGCAGCTTACCAAGATAATAGCTTACTAATGATAAAATACGAAGTCTAGGAAAAAAATTAGAATAGTGAAATGAAAAAAGCATACCAAGATTACCAGCTTATGAACTCTTCATCAGGCAGAGCCATTTGCAAGAGCCAACAAACATTCTGCACATAAATTAATAAAACAAGTGTTGGTTCATGTCTTATTTTATATCAGATTAATACAAAAAAGATTGAAGTTCATGAATATGCAGGGCATTTCAGCTATGGGTTACTATTTTACTCTTGGATTGGGACAGTTCAGTTGGTTTGCTGAGCTATCATGTTGAAAATATTCGTTGAACATAATAAAATTTAAATAACTTACTGTATATCCAAAAGGAATCAGATCATCCTTTTTTTGACAAGTCGTTATAGACGTTGTAAACGTATATGGCCAAGTAACAGTATGCTTCTCCCTGCTCGGCCAACTACCGCTCCAATATACTAAAGCAACATTTTGAAAATAAAGTCTGAGTAGTTTCCATTATGTTTCTACCTTCTCGGCAAAATACTGCTCCAATATGCTCGTCTGCAACACCAATTCTAACCGAATGGCTCTCACTAGTACCACTTGGTGACATCCCCTGCTACAATTAACACTAATGAATGATAATTCAAAACATAAAAGGTGTGCTAGAAGCAAGTCATGACTTCTTGCCAATTCATTATCCACATTAACTTGAATAAAATATTAGTTAAATGACCAATAGTTGGATGATGCAGTTTTTCAACACAGATGTAATAACCCGGAAATCCAAGCCAATTTAAAATTTTTATTTTGGCAATTTTAGTGAATTTTGAATATTTAAAATGAACTATTTTGAATAACATTTATTTTTGAATAGAATTCGAACGTATATATTTATATAGATCATCGTTAGAGTATAAATATTTTATTTTAGTTATAAAAGGAATTGAAAATGGCGCGGTAGTTTGAAAATTTGATTTCAAATTTCAAATGAATGTACATGATTCAAAATAAACCGGATTTTAGCGAAACCAAAAATATTAGAATCTATTTGAGAATATCTTTCCAACGAATCCGAAAAATTGAAATTCCATAGCGGGAATCAAAAGTTATGTCCAGTTGAAAATTCAGAATAGTCGTTGTGGAATTCTGGCCCTTAAAAATGGAAATTTTGCAAATGACCTCTGTTTTCGACGAAACAACTTTTGTTGGATCCGGGATGTTGAATTATTGCTAGATTCCAAAATTCATAATTTTTCGAATCAATATGTGAGCGTGACAAAGGAAAACACGTTTGACCAGTTTTAGTTGATTTTAATCGACTGGAAAATGGCCATTTTTCAAACGGTCTCAGAATTCGATGAAATTAGTTTTTTTAGAACTGTATCGTCAATATGAAGCTAGAAAATATTTTTCAGGAATTTTTTTAATCCATATGTGGCCCTGGTGAATTGAAATGCGCGTTCAAATTCAATATATAGATTTATATTTTGATTTTGACGAAAACTTATCGAAACGATCGAATCAGCTTACGAAACATATCCCATTGTGTTCGGAATGGGGGAATTACGCTAGGGACGACAATCAGTGGTTTCGATTTCGAGTTCGAAATAAAAAGTTGCTTTTTAGAATTTAAAAATAATAATATATATATATATATATATATTAATATAACTCCACCTTTACCTCCTCTCTCCCTCACCCGTTGACCATTTTCAGAAAAGAAAGAAAAAAGCCCTGTAAATAGATCTCATCGCGCCTTCCCTCCCATCTACGGCCACCTCGTCGGAAACCCTGTCGCCCCATCGAAGACGCCAGCCGCCGTTTCCCCCCATCGCACTCCCTCCTCTCCTTCCCCCTCTCCTCTAATTTAACCCACGAACCCCCCCCCCCCCCCTCACGAGAATTGAGACAGCTGCCACTATAGAGCCGGAGCTCCTCCGCCTTCCCTGCCAACATGCCTGCGCCTCCCCAACCCCCTCCAAGACCAATGGTGAAACCCCCCCTTTTCAAATTGAGCGGTAAGTTTTTTTTATATAATTATTTTAATTTGTTTTGAAAAGCATTGATTTTGTAGATATATTATTAGCATGATAATAAAAGAGAAAAAAATGGAATTTATTTATATAAGTAACATGTAAAGTTTTGATTTTTATTTACGAAAAGTTTTGATTTTTGTTTATAAAGATATGGTTTTTATCATAAAAAAGATTAGATTTTTATCACAATAAAAATATGATTTTTATCCTAAGAAAGATATGATTTTTATCATAAGAAAATTTCGATTTTATATATATGAAGTGAAGAAAAATTCGATTTTTATATATATGAAGTGAAGAAAAATTCGATTTTTATAAATATGAAGTAAAGATAAAAATTTGATTTTTATATATATGAAGTGAAGATAAAAATTTGATTTTTATATATATGAAGTGAAGATAAAGATGTGGTCTTTATAGAAGTAACAATGTAAAAATATGATTTTTTATATATAAAAATGAATAATAAAAAGGTATTTTTACTATGAACAGAGTGAAATAGATTGCGATGGAACCGACGGTAATCAAAACAAAACCCGAGCCGTTCAGAATTAAAAAAATGGCGGAGCGGATCCCCAAGGTGAGAACTCCTCACTTTTAATTTTATTTCTAGTTGAAATATATACTAGGATGCAGACGATGCTCAGCACCCAACACCCGTCGTCCACAGACCATGGACGACTTGTTTGATTTTGTTGTGTTGTGAAAATTGATTGTGATGTGGAATGAATGAGAATAAATATTCATGTGTGAAATAAACAAATTATCGTTAAAAATATATTTTTTAACGTGTATGTGGATAAAATAAATATTCATTTACAAACCGGACGGTTTGTTTATGTATACCTATTTGAAGGATATTGATTGGGACGATAAATTTTACATGTCTCCCAACTGCACAAATAAAAATCAGTGTTTGCTGATTTCGAACCCCACACGGTTATTAGGATGATATTGGACATACACTAATCCCAATAATTAGTTGTATGTCGACCGATTGGTTGACAGGCTGTGTAAGCGTTAATTATTTATGTTTAATGCCTATGTAGTTGTGTGGTGCGCTACAGATGATGGTTGATGATTTATCGTTGCTATTATATACATGTGTTACAGGGAATCCATATAATTAATATTATATGGTAATTGATTGGGCCTCATTCCAATTTGGAAAATAAGGAATATTATAAGTGAAAAATTCATGTGTTGAATAGAATAGAAAATTCATGTGTTGAATAAAAATAGAAAATTCATGTGTTCAATAGAATAGAAAATACATGTGTTGAATAAAAATATAAATTCATGTGTTGAATAAAAATATAAATTCATGTGTTGAATAGGATAAATATTCATGTGTTGAATAGAATAGAAAATTCATGTGTTGAATAAAAATATAAATTCATGTGTTGAAGAAAATAATCATTTGTTGAATAGAATAACGAAGTTATTGAAATATATAAAGCCGTGTTGGTTAGATATGCGCCATTTTGACGCGAACGATGTTTATATCGATTTTATTCATTTTTATAATGAATATAGAAAAGGAAGTGATTTCAAAATATAACGTTTTGATAATATTATCATTTGTATATCGATGATGTGGAATATTCAATTTTGATTAGAAATTGAATATGAAGTTGAAATCGTTTTGAAAACGAATTTAAAACGATTTATAAAACACGTTTTGAAAGGAACTCGACGATATATATATATATATATATATATATATATATATATATATATATATATACATATATATATATATTATATAATGGCCTGAATAGAACGCGCCGCGCTGCGGTAGTTCGCGAATTTCGACCATTGAATTCGAATGGACGTTACGGGAGATCCGACCGTCGGATACTCCTAAAACCAAAACCATTGGATTCGTATCGAAAAGAGCTTTCTAACGAATATTAGAGAATTCAAATCTAATGGATGGATTTGGAATTCTGTCCAAATCAAATTTGGAAAAGGTCGCTGTAAGTGCAGTTCGATGGCCGTTGATGGAAATCGACTGTACGGGCCTTGATAAAATTATTAAAAATATCAATAATTAGTGTAAAAGCATAAGAAATGATTTGGAAAGAATTGGGATGAAAAAACTCCATATTTGAAAAGATAAAAATAGATTTTTATCGAAATGAACTAGTTTTGAACTAGAATTATAATCCCATTTATTTTTAAAATAAATAAAGTGGATTTGAAATAGTTTTGAAAATAACCAGAATTTCCAATATATAAAGTGGAAATGGATTTGAATCGAAATTGTCTTTGGAATATTTCAATGTTGGATTTCGTGATTATGCAAATAATGTTATGGAAATTTGAAAGATATATTTATATCGTTATTTCCAATACGATATTTGCTGGTCGTAGAATTTGATATTGAATATAAGCCGATATATTTTCTATTCAAAGACTTGTATTTAATATCAAATGGGATTTGGGTTTGTTGTGAATGGTGTCTTCATTTACACTGTTCTTAAACCCAGTTGAGAAAAAGATTAAATCTTTTTAATTTAGATTTAATGAAATATACCAATTAAATGATATTTAATTGGAATTGAATTTGAATTGATTTTTGGGTTTATCGTAAACCGTGTTTAAATGACATTGGTTCTTTAACCCAGTTAAAGACGGGATATGATTTCCCAAGTTAAACAATCATTAATATTGATTTTTGGGAAGATTAAAACCAAGTTGAGTTTTAATAAATCTTTAATTAGATTGAAATGATCGGGAATGGAGTATCACCAGTTTTTCTCCAGGCGATAGTTAAATCTTTAATTAGATTTGAATGTGAAATGGTAATTGAATTTACCGATAACACCGTGGTGTTAGATATGAAGTATTACCAGTTTTACTTCATGGGATGAATAGGTGGGGATTGGAAAATTAAAACAAACGATTACTTCGGTAAGGTTCGTTAATCCTGACTAGTTTGGATAAACCATAATTTGGTTTGAATTAATATTCAAAAGAAGATTAAAGAATAAATTTAAGGAATTTATCTTTGATAAAATTAATGGGAACCTTTTCCAAAGTATAAGAATATTTGAATAAAAGAATATTCTGAACTGGAATGAGGTGCATGTTGTGTTTGTGTAACATTTGTTTATTATATACGCGAGTTATTCAGAAAGACCGGGTTTAACCCATTCTGAATAACTGATTCGACGATGTGTCGAGGATGAAGACCGGAGGTCTTCACATCGTTTAGGTGATTACTGATGATCTGGATTGGGCTGTACACCCAAGAGGAGGGATTCAGTTGGTGATCATCCAGATGTACTTGGAGATCGATGGATATGCGAGGTACAAGGTGCCTCCGTTATCGTTCAGACCCAGAACGAACTTGTAAATGGACTGTGTGCCTGACATTGGATTTTATTCTGTGTGATTAATTTCTATTAAATACATATCTGTTTGGCGACGCCGAATTTATTCTCTTGCTTAACGCCTTTCTCTGAGACGTACGAGCTCAGGGGTTATATATTGATGGATATCAATCGCATGGAGTGAATTGCCTGTGTGGCATGCCTAAGTGGCAATTGATCAAGGCTTCTGTTGAAAAGAAAAGTCTTGTGGTTGATGATCAAAGCACCGCCTATGTGGCATAGCTTTGTGTAGCGTTGATTCGCGAGCGTCACACCCCGGTTGTGAACCAGAAACGGGAGAGGACCTCAGGGAGGGCAAGCGTTTCCTTCTAGCTAGGGTGGTGTCAATGACCTACCAGCCCTGACATTTATATTATTTTCACCTGTGTGGTTGTTGCTGTTGCGAGGCGCCTCGGATATATCGGTGACTGTGTGGAGCCGATGGAGTCATTTGGCTCATTTACGCCCAAAAGGGCAGGGAAACGCAGTGGTCGGGCATAATAATCCACATCGGTGGACCGACCCTGACGATCCATGGGGCAGTTGCGGCTGTTCCTAAGACTCGGGCCAAACAGTCTCGAATTCGGTAGAGGACGATCCCTTACCTTGTTTCATAGATGGAAATCCAGCTTCCAATACATGACAATTGCGATTTTGATTGTATACCTATATATGGCGACATAGTGGTATGGGGCACTTATGCCGTCTATGATTGATACTTATGATTGAAATTGTTTTTGACACTATACACTTATAGTAATAATAAAAGGTGAAATTTAGCGTATCAATCATTCTTTGGCTATTATAAGGCAAAACCCTATCCTCTGGCTTGTGTTGCGTTGCGTGATGGGACCTGTGTCTTATAATAGATTCATTGTTCTTTATTTAGCATTGCGCTGTTGTTTTATGCACTGGTATTCTTGGGAGGAAACCCGTTCCGTGTTATACGGCGTGGTCCCTTGATTTACCTAACTTTAAAATAAAGATTAATAACTGTTTTAGTTCTCACACCAGTCACATGACTGACCTGGAGTTTATTGTTTTAACCTAAACTCTGGGTGCCCTTATTTTCTGCATGGACAACTAGTAGTTTTGGTTTTGCAGATTTTTATTCACAGGATCCTGATTTACAGCTGGAACGATACTCGGAAAGCTCTATATCTGTGTATTACTTTTATTTGTGTTTTGTATTATTTTTCCGCTACTATGTAATGTATTGTAATCTCTGATATTTATCGAATGTGTAATATTTACTCATACTCTGTATATTCTTGTATTCTGATGAATTGTTGTAATTAACAATGAAATGTTCTTCTGTTTGTGTTCCGATTTGTCGTGTTCTCAAAACAATCTGGGGTTTTGAACGGTCTTGGTCGGATTAGCGATCGATTCTGATCGAGCGGAATTCTTTGTTGTTACATTTGGTATCAGAGCTTTGGTTCACAGAGCTCGGAGAACAAGATACGTTAGAACCAAACAAAAGAATTCATCAGAGATTGGATTAGTAATATCCAATGAGAATGACTCGTTAAAGATGGGGTCAGTAGCATCCTAGAACGAGTGTGAAGAGTGTTGTTTTTAAAAATAAAAATGAAAACAAGTTTTGTTTTGAAAATTTAATTCAATTATTCGTATTTGAATATTTATTTGTATTGATTTGGACAATACAGTATATAAAGGTTTTGCATATACGTTTGATCCGTGTGTATTTTAAATTTTAATATACTGGATAAATATAGAATCACACTCTAGTCGCGTGGAAACGATCCTTATGATAGTCTAGACATCATCAGAATTGGTATTCGTGTTTCGAAGGTGTGATATTTATATATTTCCTATTGACTGGTGTGAGAACCAAAACTAGATAGGGCTTATTATTGTGATTTGGCATCAAAAATTTGATTTTTGGACTATGTATCAAAATTATGAATTTGAAACATTAATTAACTAATTGATTGCTGATTGTGTTGTTTGATTAATTAAAATGTTGAACCTTTAGCCAAATTGAACCAAATAGTGGATTATATTGAAAATTTGTCACATTTGCATGCATATACATGTACTTGCATTGAACATGTCATAGCAAGGAGGCTAGAGGAGAGGAATACAATTGTTTGCCCGATAAATCGGTACATGTTTATTGTATTTCTTGGGTTTTGGATGATTTTATGAGCCGATTGGCTAACCGCTTGGTTGTTTCTTTTTCTTTTTGGATTGGTGAGGGGCATGGGAGGCTATTTGAAATATCCCGAAGCTCCCGGTGCAGGGGAGGTTATGGCGAAATTTTATGAAAATTTAGGGTGTTAGCCAAGTTTTTGAAAAATTTAAAAAGTTCTTAGAAACTGAAAAGTTGAAGAACTTAAGCCGTAAAGAAAAGAATGAAAGTTGAGTTGGTTTGTAAAACAACTTTCGGCTTCGTTCCTTTTCGGGGACGAAAAGTTTTAAGTGGGGGAGATTGTAATAACCCGGAAATCCGAGCCAATTTAAAAATTTTATTTTGGCAATTTTAGTGAATTTTGAATATTTAAAATGAATTATTTTAAATAATAACGACGAGAAATTTATTTTTGAATAAAATTCAAACGTATATATTTATATAGATCGCCGTTAGAATATAAATATTTTATTTTAATTATAAAAGGAATTGAAAATGGCGCGGTAGTTTGAAAATTCGATTTCAAATTTCAAATGAATGTACAGGATTCAAAATAAACCGGATTTTAGCGAAACAAAAAATATTAGAATCTATTTGAGAATATCTTTCCAACGAAACCAAAAATTGAAATTTCACAGCGGGAATCAAAAGTTATGTCCAGTTGAAAATTCAGAATAGTCGTTGTGGAATTCTGGCCCTTAAAAATGGAAATTTTGCAAACGACCTCTGTTTTCGACGAAACCACTTTTATTGGATTCGGAATGTCGAATTATTGCTAGATTCCAAAATTCATAATTTTTTGAATCAATATGTGAGCGTGGCAAAGGAAAACGTGTTTGACCAGTTTCAGTCGATTTTAATCGACTAGAAAATGGCCATTTTTCAAACGATCTCAGGATTAGACGAAATTAGTTTTTTTAGAACCGTATCGTCAATACGATGCCAGAAAATATTTTTTGGGAATTTTCAGAATTCATATGTGGCCCCGGTAAATTGAAATGCGCGTTCAAATTCAATATATAGATTTATATTTTGATTTTGACAAAAACTGATCGAAACGATCGAATCAGCTTACGAAACATATGCTATTGTGTTCGGAATGGGGGTATTACACTAGGGACGACAGTCGGTGGGTTCGATTTCGAGTTCGAAATAAAAAGTTGCTTTTTAGAATTTAAAAATAATAATAATATATATATGTATGTATGTATGTATTCATATAACTCCACCTTTACATCCTCTCTCCCTCAGCCGTTGACCATTTTCAGAAAAGAAAGAAAAAAAAAACCCTGCAAATAGATCTCGTCTCACCCTCCATCCTATCCACCGCCACCTCGTCCGAAACCCTGCCGCCCCCATCGAAGACACCAGCCGCCGTTTCCCCCATCCCACTCCCTCCTCTCCTTCCCCCTCTCTTCCAATCGAACCCACGAAACCCCCCTCCCTCGCAAGAATCGAGACCGCCGCCACTGTAGAGCCGGAGCTCCTCCGCCTTCCCTGCCAACGTGCCTGCGCCTCCCCAACCCACTCTAAGACCAACGGTGACACCTCCCTTTTCAAATTGAGCTGTAAGTTTTTTTTAATATAATTATTTTAATTTGTTTTGAAAAGCATTGATTTTATAGATATATTATTAGCATGATAATAAAGAGGAAAAAATGGAATTTATTTATATAAATAACATGTAAAGTTTTGATTTGTGTTTATAATGATATGATTTTTATCGTAAGAAAGATTAGATTTTTATCATAATAATAATACGATTTTTATCATAAGAAAAATATGATTTTTATCCAAAAAAGATATGATTTTTATCATAAGAAAAATTCGATTTTTATATATATGAAGTGAAGAAAAATTCGATTTTTATATATATGAAGTGAAGAAAAATTCGATTTTTATATATATGAAGTGAAGATAAAAATTCGATTTTTATATATATAAAGTGAAGATAAAAATTCGATTTTTATATATATGAAGTGAAGATAAAGATGTGATCTTTATAGATGTAGCAATGTAAAATTATGATTATATATATATAAATGAATAATAAAAAGGTGATTTTTACTATGAACAGAGTGAAATAGATTGCGATGGAACCGACGGTAATCAAAACAAAACCCGAGCCGTTCAAAATTAAAAAAATGGCGGAGCGGATTCCTAAGGTGAGAACTCCTCACTTTTAATTTTATTTCTAGTTGAAATATATACTAGGACGCAGACGGTGCTTAGCAGCACCCGACACCCGTCGTCTACAGACCATGAACGACTTGTTTGATTTTGTTGTGTTGTGAAAATTGATTGTGATGTGGAACGAATGAGAACAAATACTCATGTGTGAAATAAATTAATTATCGTTAAAAATATAATTTTTAACGTGAATGTGGATAAAATAAATATTCATTAACAAACTGGACGGTTTGTTCATGTACACCTATTTGAAGGATATTGATTGGGACGATAAATTTTACACGTCACACAACTGCACAAATAGAAATCAGTGTTTGTTGATTTGAAACCCACCACGGGTATTGGGATGATATTGGACATACACTAATCCCAATAATTAGTTGTATGTCGACCGATTGGTTGATAGACTGTGTAAGCGTTTATTATATATATTTAATGCTTATGCAGTTGTGTGGTGCACTCTGGCTGATGGTTGATGATTTATCATTGCTATTATATACATGCTTTGTAGGGAATCCATATAATTAATATTATATGGTAATTTATTGGGCCTCATTCCAATTTGGAAAATAAGGAATATTATAAGAGAAAAATTCATGTGTTGAATAGAATAGAAAATTCATATGTTGAATAAAAATAGAAAATTCATGTGTTGAATAGAATAGAAAATTCATGTGTTGAATAAAAATATAAATTCATGTGTTGAATAGGATAAATATTCATATGTCTAATATAATAGAAAATTCATGTGTTGAATAAAAATATATATATTCATGTGTTGAAGAAAATATTCATTTGTTGAATAGAATAACGAAGTTATTGAAATATATAAAGCCGTGTTGGTTAGATATGCGCCATGTTGACGCGAACGATATTTATATCGATTTTATTCATTTTTATAATGAACATAGAAAAGAAAGTGATTTCAAAATATAAAATATCGTCATTTGTATATCGATGATGTGGAATATTCAATTTTGATTAGAAACTGAATATGAAGTTGAAATCGTTTTGAAATCGAATTTAAAACGATTTATAAAATACGTTTTGAAAGGAAATCGACGACATATAAATATAAATATAAATATATATATATATAATGGCCTGAATAGAACGCGCCGCGCTGCGGCAGTTCGCGAATTTCGACCATTGACTTTGAATGGACGTTACGGGAGATCCGACCGTCGGATTCTCCTAAAACTGGAACTTTGGGTTCGTATCGAAAAGAGCTTTCTAATGAATATTAGAGATTTGAAATCTAACAGTTGGATTTGGAATTATGTCCAAATCAAATTGGGGAAAGGTCGCTGTAAGTGCAGTTCGATGGCCGTTGATGGAAATCGACTGTACGGGCCTTGATAAAATTATTAAAAATATCAATAATT
The DNA here is from genome assembly GCA_030737875.1 of Allium sativum. Lineage (NCBI taxonomy): Eukaryota > Viridiplantae > Streptophyta > Magnoliopsida > Asparagales > Amaryllidaceae > Allium > Allium sativum. The sequence goes on along the minus strand of CM060924.1, from coordinate 169,135,576 downwards.
AGTGTAAAATCATAAGAAATGATTTGGAAAGAATTGGGATGAAAAACCTCCATATTTGAAAAGATAAAAATAGATTTTTATCGAAATGAACTAGTTTTGAACTAGAATTATAATCCCGTTTATTTTTAAAATAAATAAATTGGATTTGAAATGGTTTTGAAAATAACCAGAATTTCCAATATATAAAGTGGAAATGGATTTAAATCAAAATTGTCTTTGGAATATTTCGATGTTGGATTTCGTGATTATGCAGATATTGTTGTGGAAATTTGAAAGATATATTTATATTGTTATTTCCAATACGATATTTGTTGGTCATAGAATTTGATATTGAATATAAGCCGATGTATTATCTATTCAGAGCCTTGTATTTAAATATCAAATGGGATTTGGGTTTGTTGTGAATGGTGTCTTCATTTACACTGTTCTTAAACCCAGATGAGAAAAAGATTAAATCTTTTTAATTTAGATTTAATGAAATATACCAATTAAATGATATTTAATTGGAATTGAATTTGAATTGATTTTTGGGTTTATCGTGAACCGTGTTTAAATGACATTGGTTCTTTAACCCAGTTAAAGATGGGATATGATTTCCCAAGTTAAACAATCATTAATATTTATTTTTGGGAATATTAAAACCAAGCGGAGTTTTAATGAATCTTTAATTAGATTGAAATGATCGCGAATGGAGTATCACCAGTTTTGCTCCAGGCGATAATTAAATCTTTAATTAGATTTGAATGTGAAATGGTAATTGAATTTACCGATAACACTGTGGTGTTAAATATGAAGTATTACCAGTTTTACTTCATGAGATGAATAGGTGGGGATTGGAAAATTAAAACTAATGATCACTTTGGTAAAGTTCGTTAATCCCGACTAGTTTGGATAAACCATAATTTTGTTTGAATTAATATTCAAAAGAAGATTAAAGAATAAATTTAAGCAATTTATCTTTGATAAAATTAATGGGAACATTTCCCAAAGTATAAGAATATTTGAATAAAAGAATATTCTGAATTGGAATGAGGCGAATGTTGTGTTTGTGTAACACTTGTTTATTATGTGCGCGAGTTATTCAGAAAGACCGGGTTTAACCCATTCTGAATAACTGACTTGACGATGTGTCAAGGATGAAGACGGTGGTCGAAGACCGGAGGTCTTCACATCGTTTGGGTGATTACTGATAATCTTGATTGGGCTGTACACCCAAGAGGAGGGAATCAGTTGGTGATCGTCCAGACGTACTTGGAGATCAATGGATATGCGAGGTACAAGGTGCCTCTAGTTTCGTTCATACCCAGAACGAACTTGTAAATGGACTGTGTGTCTGACATTGGATTTTATTCTGTGTGATTGATTTCTATTAAATATATATCTGTTTGGCGGCGGAGAATTTACTATCTTGCTTAACGCTACGAGCTCAGGGGTTATATATTGATGGATTTCAATCGCATGGAGTGAATTTCCTGTGTGGCATGCTTAAGTGGCAATTGATCAAGGCTTCTATTGAAAAGCAAAGTCTTGTGGTTGATGATCAAAGCACCGCCTGCATGGCATAGCTTTGTGTAGCATTGATTCGCGAGCCTCACACCCCGGTTGTGAACCAGAAATGGGAAAGGACCTCAGGGAGGACATGCGTTTCCTTCTAGCTAGGGTGGAGTTAGTGACCTACCATCCTTGACATTTATATTATTTTCACCTGTGTGGTTGTTGCTGTTGCGAGGTGCCTCCGATATATCGATGACTGTGTGGAGCCGATGGAGTCATTTGGCTCATTTACGCTCCAAAGGGCGGGGAAACGCAGTGTTCAGGTATAATAATCCACATCGGTGGACCGGCCCCGATGATCCATGGGGCAGTTGCAGCTGTTCCTGAGACTCGGGCTAGACCGTCTCGAGTTCGGTAGAGGACGATCCCTTGCCTCAGTTCATAGATGGAAATCCAGCTTCCAATACGTGACAATTGCGATTTTGATTGTATACCTATATATGGCGACATAGTGATGTAGGGCACTTATGCCGTCTATGGTTGATACTTATGATTGAAATTGTTTTTGACACTATACACTTATAGTAATAATAAAAGATGAAATTTAGCATATCAAGCATTCTTTGGTTATTATAAGGTAAAACCCTATCCTCCGGCTTGTGTTGCATTGTGTGATGGGACCTGGGTCTTATAATAGCTTCACTGTTCTTTATTTAGCATTGCGTTGTTGTTTTATGCACTGGTATTCTTGGGAGGAAACCCGTTCCGTGTTATACGACATGGTCCCTTGATTTACTTAACTTTAAAATAAAGATTAATAACTGTTTTAGTTCTCACACCAGTCACATGACTGACCTGGAGTTTATTGGTTTAACCTAAACTCTAGGTGCCCTTATTTTCCGAACGGGCAGCTAGTAGTTTTGGTTTTGCAGATTTATATTCACAGGATCCTGATTTACAGCTGGAACGATACTTAGAAAGCTCTATATCCGTGTATTACTTTCAGTTATGTTTTTTATTATTTTTCCGCTGCTATGTAATGTATTGTAATCTCTGATATTTATCGAATGTGTAATATTTATTCATACTCTGTATATTCTTGTATTCTGATGAGTTGTTGTAATTGACAATGAAATGTTCTTCTATTTGTGTTCCTATTTGTCGTGTTCTCAAAACAATCAAGGGTTTCGAACGATCTTGGTCGGTTTAGCAATCGATTCAGATCGAGCGGAATTCTTTGTTGTTACAACAGAATCAGTTCATAAATGGGTAATTCATTTAACTTCGACTAGCGAATTCTACTAACTTTTTGTTTTGACTCAAATAACCTTTTCATATGTGATCATTCAGCTTATATCATTGTTTCATGATTTTTTTGTATGTTAGTGTTGATGAATTCTTGCTATACCATGAAAACAGTATCATGAGTTATTTGATCCATAAAAGATTAGATGTTGGAAATGGGTTTATTAACTAAAAGTAGTGAAAAAGACATGTTGCTTAAAATGCAGTTGTCACTCAGGTATGTATTAATACAAAAAAGAGGAGTAAGGTATTGTGGTGTCCATACTGCTACATGAACTGATTTTATTACTTCAATTATGGATTTATATATATATATATATATATATATATATATGTGTGTGTGTGTGTGTGTGTGTTTGTGTCCAAATGTATGTACATATATGTAAAGAGAGGAAAACTGACTTAATCAGCAGAACATACCTTCATAGTAGTTGTCGGAGATTCTGCTGTCGGAAATCACATATAATATGAAGATTCACCAAAGATGAGTTCAGTTTTGATTCCAAGTTTACAATTGGTGTTGAGTTTCAGACTCGATCGATCATTATTAACAAGAAGCGTATAAAAGCACAAATCTAGGACACTGCTGGACAAGAAAGGTAAGAGTTGAGTTCATATCAGTTAATCATTCCATGCTATAATAAGTGAATTTTACAGATGATCCATTATCAAGTTCACTGTATTCATTTGTTTTTAGTTAAACATTAAACCAACAATTAATACATCCTAACAACAACTGTTTAAATACGTTATAAACATTAAACCAAATATCCATCTGCACATCAACTTTCTTTGGAAAATCTACCCAACTCTAGGCATATTTGGACTACCAAATCAACATGTTAACGTATACAAATCTTAGCATACAAGAAAACTGGAAAAACTATAAAACAGAATTAGGAAAAAATGACAAACTTTGTACACTAATATATTGTTAATCAAACTCTTTTATGCCGCCAAATCAATGTCACATTTGATGGAAGTAATGTTTAGTTGATCATCTAATATCAAAATTTGTAGCATCACCAAACATGATTACACAAATAATCACTCTATAACAACTAAACCTTATGTTGTTTTCCAGATGAATGATGTTGCTTCTTATTCTCGACAGTCTCCCAACCTTCATCATTCCTCATTTCTTCAGTCTCTTCCTATACAACACATTCAAAGAATTCAAAATTTTAGTGCAACACAAAAAGGCAAAGTAATGTTTGCCCTAAAATTCTAGTAAACTAACATTTGGTTGTCTCCTGTATGACTGTTGTTGCTTCTTATCATTACCAACTATTTCCGAATTATCATCATTTCTTCCTTTGTTTTCTTCCTTTAAAATCCACACAATGCAAACTCGTCATTGTAAAACTATGAAGTTGGTTGTTTCGAACGAAATCCAATGAAAAAACAAGCCTACCTTTCTTGTACCCAAATGACTAGAGTGTCTATTAGTTTTTTTCTCGTATTCACTTTCTTCTTCATCGTCGTCTTTTCCCTTCGAAACAACCTAGCAAGAAACCCAAAATTTTGGAAGATCGACAAAGGATACATTTTTATAGACAGGAAACTGAAAATCCCTCAGCCCAAGTGGATATAGAATGCATTTCAGTCTAATTAATGATGGGATAGTCTTCATTGTTGTCTTGTTTATGTTTAGTCATGTTTAAAGATACACTGGTCAAGCCATGAACAAGATAATCCATTTGAAATAGTTGAAGCTTGTTTGGATCTGAGAAAGCAGTGAAGCGCCCAGTTGAAATTTATAAAGAAAGGCATATGATTGTGGAGTATGTTTGTGAAACTTACCTTCAAACCCATGGAGTAGCTTCAAGATCCCAAAAGAGGAAAAATTAAACTGCCTTATCAGTAGACCTAGGGATAGGGCTGTCGTTGGGTAAAAGCAGACGAATCTGGGAACAAAACGGGAGACAGATAGGCAAAATTCAAAATGAATTAGAATGAAGTTGCTATTTGTTGAATTAGGCAAACCCTACTTTCGATTCACGAAGCCGCTATATTTTTTTCCTGAAGTGAAAAAGAAACAAGGAAGTGAATTATGTTAGCGGGAAAATGAAAATTTGGGGGTAAATTAGCTAAGGCGGTAAAGGAAAAGCAAATTGACGTGGATTACTAATGTAGACCGATGGATCGGTTCCACGCAGATTGATTTTTTTTTTTTAATTTGAACATATCTATAGCTACTGCAACACAGTGTGATATTTATGCTAACACCTTGAATTGTGTGTTGCAATAGACAAAAACAGCGTAGCTATCATTACATTGTAAATAGCAACACCTTGTATTTTCGTTGCAGCAGGCCATCTATGGCATAATGTTATTTTTTCATGTAACAAAATTTTGTTAAATTTATACTTTGTATGGTACCATGGCTTCAAAAGTAGATATGAGATTTCTTTAGAGATCCTTTTGGACGAAAGATATGAATTTTTTTAGAGTACTAATACAACATCAGTGTGGCTGCTTATAATATTGGTACACTTAGACATCAACATAATATCAAGATTATAACCTAATATTCTCCTTTCAAATGTAATACAAAAGTTTTGATCATGTTATATACATATACATATACATATATATATATATATAGACACACACACATATATATATATATATATATATATATATATATATATATATATATATAAATACGTATACTACCTGATTTCAAGCATAAATAATTTTGAAAAATATAATGTCGCTTTTGAAAGAATAGACATATATTGCTTTAACAATATTTTATCTAGCTATATAAGAAATTTATCTACATATTCAATGACATTTTCGCTAAAAGATTTGTAGCGATCCGGATTTTTCGACCTTCGAAAATCGACACTTAATACATACTCGGTATTCAAATGCCAAAAAATTCAAAAGCTGGAATCTGTATCGTCTGGGGTAATAACAAATTAGAAATAAACATAATGAAACAGAACAACTTTCTTCATTAATCTAACATATAAGTTAAATAAGACCACAAGTGATAGATCGAAGTTAATACAGCTAGAGATACAAAGTACTACCGAGATACAAACCGAATAGCGGAAAATAACCAAGCTTCAATAAGTGAATCCAAAATGCTACATCTTCACTACAAACGCCCATCCTAAAATGCTACGATTAGCTCCAAGTACTTCTACTGGAAACCTAACTACTAGACACACACACAATAAACTCCAGGTCAGTTATGGGACTGGTGTGAGAAACTCAAAATAGTTGTTTTGTGTAAAAATTCATATATGGTTTTTGAAAGTGAAGTTATCATAAGATCTCGCAACACATAAACACAATGAATCGCATACATTAGGCGACGTTTCTCCTTATGATAACCAAAAATGCCTTTGACACGTAAAATCTTTTGATATTGTTATTAGTGCATAGTGCTGAAAACATTTCACAATTAAATTTATTAATCTTAGCCAATATGGGTACCATTATATTATGTTGACGCCCTTCCATTTCCTAATAGGTTATGCAACTAAAACAATAAGCGTTCTTAGTGGAGAATGGATTTCCTACAATGAACAAGCAAAGGATCTTCCTCATCCATGATGGGTACACCTCTAGAAGGATGTACCGAGAATTCGATACATCAACAGATTCTCTGCCAACACAAGACAATGATATCCCTTCTTTGAATAACACAGAATATGTCATTCCCCAAACGTAACCGACCTTTACCGAGCGTAGGGGAGAGCGATTGGTCGGTTCGGTCAGTTTAGAGCTAAAAAAGCTCAAACTGAATTGAAACCGACTGAACTGAATTAATTTCGGTTAATTCAGTCAATAACCGATTTAACCGAACTTGAAGGATGTATTATTATTCAAACGATGGATCCACTCAAAGTAAACATAAATTCATGTTTGGAGAATTTTTATACAGTACATTTTATCTTTATGATAAAATTTTGATCTATTTGCAGTAAAAGTATTTGTATTATATAACTAAACTAATTATTTAAAGTACTACAATATCGTCAAATTAAATAACAAATCAAAAGTTCGGTTAGTTCGGTTAAACCGGTAACCAAATAAAATTATTTTACAAGCCGAATTCAAACCGATTTAGTTTTAAAACCAAACCGAACTGACCAAAATAAACCTATTTGGTTGGTTAATTCGGTTTAAACCGAATATTGCTCACCTCTAATCGAGCGTGTTCCTTCCATCATCCACATAATGTAGAATTTCCACATAAGTAAAATACTTGGGCTTCATACCATAGTACACTTTTTATTTAGAAGGTAATGATCATTCATTAATGGAGTAGACCCACATAGCCTTGCCACAATTATTTCATTTTTGTCATTTTCGGGGTGTGAGTCTTGAAGTCACGTTACACAAAGCTACGCTTATACCAAGCCACGCCTTGATCATCTACAGTTCATTTCATTTAGCATGCCACATTGCCAATTCCTAACATATAACTGATCTCTATCAATGTATAACCTCTGAGCTCGTACGTCTCAAAGAAAGACGTTAAGCTAAGAGAATAGTTATCCGCCATCAAATAGATATATATTATGTAAAGATCAATTGCTATACCGTAAATTTCATGTCAAACATACAATCTATACAAGTTCATTTTGGGACTAAAAAAATCCGAAGGCGCTTTATTCCTGGTCCAATAAAGGAGAGAAGCCCTTGCAATCTAGAAATTCTTCAAATACATCCACATATACCGCTAAATTAGTGTATAAAATTTCAATACTAGAGCAGCCCAGTGAAGAGAAAGGTAATACACTGTCCTTTCGATGTGAAGGTTTACGGTTTTCTATCATCATCTATAATACTTATCGTTTTTCTCCATTACTTTGTTTCATTATTTGAAATGGCTTCCAGATAGAAATCTAATTACGGCCTTTCCGAATAATAAGCGTCATCTTAAAACAATACGGTTATACAATATATTTATTAAGTTTCTTCCATCTAACCTGATAACTTCTCAATTATCATTACAAAACTTCATTATTCGTTTTAAAAATGTTTACAAGACTTGGATAAGAGTTGTTAGGTTAAAAAACCTCAATTTCAATATTGTTGAAAAAAAACATTGCAAAAGTCGTTGCTATGTTTGACTCAAACTGTAATAACCCGGAAAATACGAGCCAATTTAAAAATTTTAAATTGGTCGTTTCAAAGGAGTTTGAACAATTGAAATAGAATATTTCAATAAAATAGTGAATTAGAAATAGTGAGACAGTTTGAAAATTTGAATTCAAACTTTGACTGACTGTGCAGGGTGGAAAATATAACGGATTTTAACGAAACCAAAAATATTTAAATCTGTTAGTCAATACCTTTCTAACGAATCTGAAAAATCGAAGTTTCATAATGGGAATCAAAAGTTAAGGCCGAATGAATTTTCAGAAAGGTCGCTATATAGAATATATAGCCCTGGAAAATTTATATTTTGCAAACGACCTCGGAATTCGACGAAACCACTTTTGTTGGGTCCGGGATGTCAAATTATTGCTAGGTTTCAAATTTCATAATTTTTGAAGCGAGTATGTGAGCGTGGCAAAGGAAAATGTGTTTGGTCAATTTCTGTTAAATTGGATCGACCAGAAAATGGCCATTTTTCAAACGATCTCAGAATTCGACGAAACTAGTTTTGTTGGGACCGTAGCGTCAAAACATAGCTAGATTTATTTTTCTGGAATTTTTCGAATCAGTTTGTGTCCCTGGCAAATTGAAATGTACGTTCAGAGTTAAAAATTAAATGTTTTATACTTTAATTTGAAAACTAACTGACTGTAACAGTCGAATTGGCCAACGAAACATATCCCATTGTGTCCGGGATGGGGGTATTTAGCTAGGGACGACAGTCGTTGGACTTGAAAAGGAGTTAGTTGGAGAAAACACTATTTAAAAATTTAATAAAACCCTAGGCCAATCAGAATTTTTCTTTCATAAATTAAAATAAAAAAAACCCTCGTTCTCTCTGAAACGAACGGCGAAACCCGTTCCAACCTTCCCCGACCGATCGTCGCCGCCTCAGCCCCCTATCGCCGCCGCCACCTACCCCCGTCGACGCGCCTCCTCCTCCTCTTCAAATCCGACCAACCCTCACCTCCCCTCGACCACTGTATCGCCTGAATCGGGCCCAGGAAGTCGCCGACTTCCCAGCGCCGCCCTGATCACCACCGACCACCGAGCCACCCCAAACCGCCACCGACAGGACTGCCTCTCCTTCCTCTTCCACATCAGCACCTCTGATCGTCCCCTCGTGCCTCGATTTTCGCAAAAACCGCAACCCTAGTTTCGAACCATCGTGAAAGGTGAGTTCTTTTTGATGTTTGCGCTTTGAAAAATAATATCTTTTTGGTGTGTTGACGAAATTCGATGAAACATGAAACATTGGGACCGCAAGGAAGCTCTCTACCACATAGAAGAAGCCGTGGATTTTTCTCAGTCATCTACGATTTTTAGCACTCCGAAAACCAATGTGAGAAATCTAAGTTAATTGAATTTGATTGGAAAATGTTGTGTATAAATTATATAAGCGAAATATAAATTACACACGTGTTGTATACCTCATGTACATGCGTGGTGTAAGCTATATAAGCGAAGTATGAATTATACATGCATAGAATAATTGATATATGTGTTGAAATGCAAGTGAAATATAGAAATTATAATATATATATATATATATATATATATATATATATATACACTCCCTTCGTCCACAAACCATGGACGATATTTATTGTTGTGAATTGGTGTGAAACATTGGATGAAAAATACGAATGGTTGAATAATTGTGTGTGGTTGATTTTGTTTGGTTGTGGTTGAAAAATACCCATTGGTCATTGAAATGAATTGGAAAAATTGTGGAAATAAAAATAAAACATGCCGCCTGCGTGCGAATTAGATGCACGAATCCCCATTGTCAAAAACCGCGAGGTTTTAAGGTAGAGCGAGGAGCTGTACTAGGGACGGTGCCGGTTTTAATTACCCTGCCGTTATGCTGCCGAAATTTTGAATAATATTTATGTGTTAGAATTATTTTCATATGTTGAAATTATCTTCATGCGTTGAAATTAAAGTCATATGTTGAAACTATATCCCTGTGTGGAAAAGTTCATGTGTTGAGAAGTGATGTGTGAAAATTAAATTCATTTGTGAATGAATGAAGTGTTTAAACAATAAAAATCACATTTTTATAATATATATGAAGTATGTAAAATATACGCCTTATATATAAATAGTTTCAACAATAAAAATCTCATCTTTCTTAAATGAACAACATATCTAAAATATCCATGTGTGGGAATGCTCATGTGTTGAGAAGTGTGTGTATTGGAAAAGTTCATGTGTTGAAAAAAAAGATCGAACAATAAAAATTACATTTTTATTGAAACTATGAAGTGTTGAAAACATTCATTTGTTGAATAAATATTTTAAATGACAAAAATATCATTTTTATCATATATGTGATATGCTAAAGATATGCGAAAGTTGAAATAAATATTTGTGAAAGAAATATTATTTTTAACATGCATAGGAACTAAATAAAATAGTCATGTGTTGAAATATATTTTAGTTCGCCAAAATTATCAATTTTGAAATGTGAAGTGTTAAAAATAGCAACTCGTTCAATTATATCTGCATGAGTTTAAATGTTCATTAATTAGCTAATGATATGATTTTTGCCTATGCATGCAACATTAGAATGAATGGTGTTTTTAAACAAAATTGAATCAAATATGAAGTTGAATGGAAAATGATAAGTGATAAGAACTGTATATATGTACATGCATATTTATTGAACATGTTATAGCAAAGGGGCTAGAGAGGAGGAATAAAATTTTGTGCCCGATAAATAGGTACACATTTACTGTTTTGTTTGGGTGATGATTTTATGAGCCTATTGGCTAGCCACTTGGGTTTTTCTTTTTCTTTTTGACATGAGACGCCCATGTGGCTATTTGGGAATTTTCCCAGCCCCTCCCGTACAAAGGAGGTTATGGCGAAATTTTCCAAAATTTAAAGGCGTTAGTGAAATATTTGAAGTGAAAACGATATTGAAATCATCGAATGAACTATATTTATATAAATATATAAATATAAATAAAATTAAAACGAAACGTGGCCGTGCAGTTCGTGTTTTGAAACCGTGATTTCAAACGACTAGTGCGGGAAATCCGACCATTGGATTTTCCCGAAACCGCAACCGTTGGGTTCGCCTTGGAAATATCTTTCCAACGGCACCAACTTTGTGAAGATCCGACGGTTGGATTGTCTGGAATGTTTAATTCAAATCTAAAGAAAAACAGCGCTAGGCACGATTATATATATATATAATTAAATTAAATCGAATAACGACGCTGTAGTTCATAAATTGAAATCGTAACTTCAAATGGCTAGTGTGGATGATCCGACTGTCGGATTTTCCCAAAACTGAAACCGTTGGATTCTTTTTGAAATGACCTTCCTAATGATATAAAATTTGTGAAGATCCAACGGTTAGATTTCCAGATATGTGTGAAACAAATTTTGTGAAAAACAGCGCCAGTGCATCGGCACGACCTGAATCGTCGTTTAATTAAATATGGCCGTTTTAAATAAATAAAATGGCGATATATCGTTATAAAATACTATAGACGATATAGAGTGGAAATAAACCAATTTTTTTGTGTTTGCTTGATATGTGATGGTTGAAAGTATTTAAAATGAGAATTATAACTAAGGAACTGAAATGTGAATGTTGAATAGTCCAACCATGTGATTAATTGATTTGAAAATCTAAATATACGTGGGTTATTTGAAAAGGCCGAGTTCATCTCATTTCAAATAATCGATCGACGTTGAGAAGTCGAAGAGTCGAAGACGGTTGAAGACCGACGATCTTCACATTGGATGGATGGGCGCTACTGATGCTCGTGATTGGAGTAGCTACCGTGAAGGAGTTGAAGTAGTAGCCGTCCAAACATGTTGTTGATTGTACGGATATGCGAGGAATTGGTGCCTCCGGTTTCGTTCAGACCCAGAATGGACTTGTAAATGGATTGTGTGTTTGACATTGGATTTGGTTCTGTGCTGATTGATCTCTATTAAATATATATCTGTTTGGCGGCGGAGAATTTATTCTCTTGCTTAACGCCCTTCTCTGAGACGTACGAGCTCAGAGGTTATGTATTGATAGGAATCAGTCGCATGGAGTGGATTGCCTGTGTGGCACGCCTAAGTGGCATATGATCAAGGCTTCTGTTGCAAAGCAAAGTCTTATGGTTGATGATCAAAGCATGGTCTGTGTGACGTAGCTTTGTGTATAACGTGAATTCGCGAGCCTCACACCCCGGTATGAGTCAAAAAGGGGAGACGGACCGCTGGGAGAGCATGACGTTTCTTTCTAGCTAAGGTGGTGTCAGTGACCTACCAGCCCTGACTTTATATATACTTTTCACCTGTGTGGTTGTTGGAATGCGAGGCGCCTCGATTATAGGTCTGTAAGGACCGGGAAACGTGTGTTCAGGAATTGCCAATTCTCAAAAGTAAGCGAGGACCGGCCCAGCCGATTCCAAGGATCATAGTGGGGTCCTGGGACATTTGCTAGAGTGTCTCGAATCGGAGAGGAGCTTGCCCCTTGCCTCGACTCATGAAGGAATCCAATTTACAATACGAAATATGCGGATGTGATTGTATTACTAGTATGGCGACATAGTAGATGATAGCTATGCCGCCTAGGATTGATATTTATGATTGAATTTGCTTTTGAAACATATATGCACTAGTAATAATATCAAACACTTTTGTTTTATACGTATGAAGCATTTTTGGTCATTATAAGGTAAAACTCTATCCTCCAGCTTGCGTTGCATTGTGTGATGGGACCTGAGTCTTATAATGGCTTCATTTTATAAAAAGCATTGCGATGATTTAATCATTTACTTTATTTCATGCACTAGCACTCATTGGAGTAAACCCGTTCCGCGAAAGTGGCATGGTCCTTTGATTTGCCTTATTATTGTTGTTAATAAGTTAAGTAGATTTCTCATACCTGTCCCATGACTGACTCGTAGTTTGTTTCACCTTGCAAACTCGGGTGCCCTAATTTTCACACGGGCAGCCTTGTTACAGGTATCTGGCACTTTTGGCTCATGGCAAGGCTTGACTACACCGTGCTGACTTCCACTTTTTCCGCCATTATTGTATCTATATTATGATTCCGACATTGGCGATGTAGACTGATATTTATTTTGTGTACTCTTTATGTATGATTCCGCCTCTGGCGATGGTGACTGATTATGTATCATTATGCACTAAGTTGTATCCTGCACTGTGCTCTCTGATGTGGTGATATCTATATGATTCCGCTGTCATATGTGTGTAAATTATTCTATTTTATGTTTATGCTATTATCTGTGATCTGCTAATGATGATTAATGTGTTATATTCCAATGATTATCCTTAACACCGTGTAACGGGGTTTTGGGATCGTCACAGCTGGTATTAGAGCTTTGGTTAACCTTAGTTCTGGAGTCTAACACATTAAACACTTCGTCAAAATAGAATCAGTAGTATTCTAAGGCGAGTAACTCATTAGAGATAGGACTAGTAAAGTCCTAGAATGAGCCGAGCAGAATAGCAAAAACAACTTGATCAGTCCATCGTTATCTTTCCTTAAATCTTCTGCTTAACCATGCAATAAATTATCATTTCTGTAAGCTGAATCTTTTCTTGCTTATGCAGAATTTCAAAAATGGCTGCCAGAGCAGCCGCCGCTAGAGGAGGCCGTGTCGGTCGTGGCAGAGGACGGGGAGAAGTCCCAGTTGAAGAGGGACCTTTGATACAACCCCCGGCCGCTCAATACTTCGAGCTAGACCATGTAGCTAAGAGATATAAAAACCTAGGAGGCAAGACCTTCTCGGGAACTGGCACAGTAATAGAGGCCCTTGCATGGCTCAAAACATGTGAGAAAATTCTAGAAGGCCTAAGGCTTGGAGACCAAGATAAAACTATTATGGGCGCCTGGCTTATGCAGGAACAAGCTGAACTATGGTGGGAATCTCTCACCGCCGGGAATAGAGAAGCTGGAAGAACCTTAGATGGATTCAAAGAACTCTTCGAAGAGAAATATGTCCCGGAACAAGCACTTGAACGAATGCACGATGACTTCGCCAACCTCCAGCAGGGGGATCTTTCAGTGCAGGATTATCTGAATAAATTTACACTGTTGTCGCCCTATGCTCCGGAGCTCGTCGCCACTGCAAAGTCCAAAAATAAGAGGTTTATCCTTGGCCTAAAGCGACAGTATCATGATACAGCCATGGCCCACGTCAAGCTGGAATTTAATGAATTGGTGGAAATGACATGCAACTACGAAGCCTTGACCAAAGGCATCTGGAGCAGGATCGCGCTAGAAGCCAAGCCGGGAACAAACGCAAGCCTGCTATGAATCAACCTGAGTCAAGCCAAGTAGCATCCTCGAAACCTCAGACTGGCAAGAGGCCGAGAGGAAGCTGCTATAACTGTGGCAAAATGGGGCACTTCTCTAATGTGTGCACAGCCCCGAAGAGGCAGAAGACAAATTCACAAGGTTCAAGACAGGGTTCTCAGAACCCTCGCTCCTGCTTTAATTGCCACAAGACGGATCATCTAGTCAAAGACTGTCCTCTGCTGAAGAAGGCCGCAGTAGCTCACGTGTATGACGGGTCGAGCCCGCCAGCTGCTTCCGATGGAGTAGGTAAACCCGATGTTTTGGGAGGTACCCATACAATTAAAAATATTCTTGTCTCTGTATTGTTTGATACGGGTGCATCACGTAGTTTTATTGCTGGTAACATAATACACAAATTAAAGTTAAAACAGCGAAAGCTCAAAGAATCAGTTGAAGTACATAATCCGATAGGAGGTTCTATTATTCTCAGTTCATATTGTAAAGTACGTGCTAGGTTCTATTATTCTCAGTTCATATTGTAAAGTACCTGCTTCTTTTTCTCGATACAAGTTTCCTTTTGATCTGGTCGTTATGGATTTCCCCCAATTCGATATCATTCTCGGGCTTGATTGGTTAACGAAATACGAAGCCGAAGTGAATTGTGCCGAAAGAATCGTTAAAATTCGAACGAAGCTTGGATATATTACTGTACCATGCCATGGTTCGAATCCAAATAGAGAAGAATTTTGGTCGGCATTAGAAGTTATCCCCACTTCCCTGGAAAAGATTCCGATTGTTAGAAACTACGCGGATGTGTTTGAAGAAGTTGAAAACTTACCTCTGCAAAGAGAAATAGAATTCCGAATCGATCTAATTCCCAATGCCAGACCAGTGATACACCCAATTCGCAGAATGACTCCGAAGGAAAAAGAAGAATTAGGCGATCAAACTCGTCAACTGTTGTGGAAGGGTCTAATAAGACCTAGTTTTTCTAATTGGGGTGCAGCTGTTGTGTTTGTCCCAAAGTCAGACGGTACTCTTCGATTATGCGTTGATTACCGAGACCTCAACAAACAGACGCTCAAAAACAAGTATCCATTACCCCGCATCGATGATTTGCTAGACCAACTGAATGGGGCGAGAGTATTTTCCCGAATGGATCTAGCTACAGGTTTTCATCAATTGAGAATAGCAGAAGAGTGTGTTCCTTTGACAGCTTTCAGGGGTCCAAACATATTTTATGAATGATTAGTAATGCCGTTCGGCCTGTGCAACGCTCCAGCATACTTTCTCGATCTAATGAATAGAGTGTTCAGGGGAGTTCTGAATAAATTTGTCCTCGTATTCATCGATGATATTTTAATTTACTCCAAATCAAAACCCGAGCATGAAAAACACTTAGAACAAGTATTGGAGATTCTAAGAAAGAACGTCTTCAAAGCCAAATTCACTAAATGTGTCTTCTGGCAAGAAGAAGTGAAGTTTCTTGGCCATGTCGTGTCAGAGAAAGGGATTTCTGTAAATTCAAGCAAAATAACCGCGATTCAAGACTGGAAACAACCCACTACTCCTACAGAAGTTAGAAGTTTTATGGGGTTGGCTAGTTATTATCGAAAGTTCGTTAAGGATTTTTCGAAGATATCCGGTCCGTTAACGAAGCTCACGAAGAAGCATGGGAAATTTAAATGGACTTCCGACTGTGAAGAAGCTTTCCAGGAATTGAAATCGAAACTGACAACTGCTCCAGTGTTCACCATTATTGATGGCAATCAGGATTTGACGGTTTGGACAAATGCTTCTATTAGAGGTCTTGGTGCAGTGTTAATGCAAAGAGGCCAAGTAGTCGCTTATGCAAGCCGCCAACTGAAACCACATGAGAAGAATTATGTGACTCATGATCTTGAGTTGCTAGCTATCGTTTTTGCGTTGAAAATATGGAGGCATTATTTATTGGGCGAGAAATTTATACTGTACACAGATCATCAATCATTGAAGTATTTATACACCCAGAAAGATATGAATTTGAGACAGCAGCGTTGGCTAGAATTTCTTGCAGCGTATGATCTTGATATCCTGTATACGCCGGGGAAGGCTAACGTTGTAGCGGATGCGCTTAGTAGGAAAACCGCAATCATTGCCAATCTTATAATTACGCCTGGATTGATTGATAAGATTTCAGCCCTTCAAAAAGACGATGAATTCATTCAGAGAATCAGTCAGAGGGTCAAGGAAGGTGAAACCACAAGTTTCTGTATTGATGATAAGGGGGTTCTCAGGTTAAATGATAGGATTTGCGTTCCAAATATTTCAGGCCTTCGAAGAGAAGTGCTAGACGAATGCCATAAATCCAAATTTTGCATCCATCCTGGTGTGAGTAAAATGTACAACGATATCAAACGCACTTTCTGGTGGAAGGCAATGAAGAGGGATATTTCTTTGTATGTTAGCAGATGCCCTACTTGTCAATTGGTCAAGAGCGACCAACAGAAGCTAGCTGGATTGTTGCAACCGTTGGAAGTCCCAGGTTGGAAATGGGAACAGATTTCCATGGATTTCATAGATGGTTTGCCGCGAACCAGGAAAGGTAATGATAGCATTTGGGTAATCGTAGATCGCTTCACGAAGACTGCCCATTTCATACCTGTCAGATTCAATAGGACCGCTCGAAGTCTAGCACAGATATATTTCAAGGAAATCGTTAAGCTGCATGGAATTCCCATCAGCATAGTCAGTGATAGAGACCCAATATTTGCTAGCAAATTCTGGGAGGCTTTCCAGACAGAATTGGGAACGAAACTAAATATGAGCACTGCTTATCACCCTCAAACAGATGGCCAAACTGAGCGGGTGAATAGAATTCTAGAAGATTTATTGCGGGCTTGTATAATTGATTTTGGTGGGTCATGGGAAGATCACTCGCATTTGGTAGAATTCTCATATAACAATAGCTATCAAGCAAGTTTGGGAATGTCGCCATTTGAAGCATTATATGGCAGACCATGCAGATCTCCAGCATGTTGGGTAGAACCTGGCAATAGACTTGTGTTAGGACCCGATATGATTAGAGAAGCATTTGATAAAGTCGACTTCATCAAAAAGCGATTGAGAACCGCGCAAAGCCGAAAGAAAAGTTATGCAGATTCTAGAAGAAGAGATTTGACATTTGCTGTTGGTGACCATGTTTATTTGAAAGTTTCTCCGATGAGAGGAGTAATCAGATTTGGCAAAACTGGGAAGTTGGCACCGAGATTTATTGGTCCCTTTCCTATACTCGAATGAATTGGAACTCCTGCTTACCGGGTTCAATTACCAGATTGGTTGCCTGGAGTGCACGATGTGTTTCACGTATCTCAACTTAGAAGACATGTGCATGATCCAGATCTTGTTGTAGAAGAAGCAGCGCAACAGGATATAGATATAACCCCAGAATTAGCACTCAGAAGAGAGCCATTAAAGATTGTTGGCAAAGAAACTAGAGAACTAAGAAGCAAAAAGGTTCATTTAGTTAAAGTGCAGTGGAGTAGTGATCCTAGAGACTATACTTGGGAGACTGAGGAAAGCATTAAGCAAGCTTACCCCAAATGCAGACTGGATATCTCTGACTAACTCCGGTGCAAGGTACCTTTACAATACTTTGCATTTACATTTTGTTTCCTACTTTACTGTTGTTTCCTTTTCGAGGACTAAAAGTTTTAAGTGGGGGAGATTGTAATAACCCGGAAAATACGAGCCAATTTAAAATTTTTAAATTGGTCATTTCAAAGGAGTTTGAACAATTGAAATAGAATATTTCAATAAAATAGTGAATTAGAAATAGTGAGTCAGTTTGAAAATTTGAATTCAAATTTTGACTGACTGTGCAGGGTGGAAAATATAATGGATTTTAACGAAACCAAAAATATTTAAATCTGTTAGTCAATACCTTTCTAACGAATCTGAAAAATCGAAGTTTCATAATGGGAATCAAAAGTTATGGCCGAATGAATTTTCAGAAAGGTCGCTATATAGAATATATAGCCCTGGAAAATTGATATTTTGCAAACGAACTCGGAATTCGACGAAACCACTTTTGTTGGGTCCGGGATGTCAAATTATTGCTAGGTTTCAAACTTCATAATTTTTGAAGCTAGTATGTGAGCGTGGAAAAGGAAAATGTGTTTGGTCAATTTCTGTTAAATTGGATCGACCAGAAAATGGCCATTTTTCAAACGATCTCAGAATTCGACGAAACTAGTTTCGTTGGGACCGTAGCGTCAAAACATAGCTAGATTTATTTTTCTGGAATTTTTCGAATCAGTTTGTGGCCCTGGTAAATTGAAATGTACGTTCAGAGTTAAAAATTAAATGTTTTATACTTTAATTTGAAAAATAACTGACTGTAACAGTCGAATTGGCCAACGAAACATATCCCATTATGTTCGGGATGGGGGTATTTAGCTAGGGACGACAGTCGTTGGACTTGAAAAGGAGTTCGTTGGAGAAAACACTATTTAAAAATTTAATAAAACCCTAGGCCAATCAGAATTTTTCTTTCATAAATTAAAATAAAAAAACCCTCGTTCTCTCTGAAACGAACGGCGAAACCCATCCCAACCTTCCCCGACCGATCGCCGCCACCTCAGCCCCCTATCGCCGCCGCCACCTACCCCTGTCGACGTGCCTCCTCCTCCTCTTCAAATCCGACCAACCCTCACCTCCCCTCGACCATCGTATCGCCTGAATCGGGCCCAGGAAGTCGCCGACTTCCCAGCGCCGCCCTGATCACCACCGACCACCGAGCCACCCCAAACCGCCACCGACAGAACCGCCTCTCCTTCCTCTTCCACGTCAGCACCTCAGATCGTCCCCTCGTGCCTCAATTTTCGCAAAAACCGCAACCCTAGTTTCGAACCATTGTGAAAGGTGAGTTCTTTTTTATGTTTGCACTTTGAAAAATCATATCTTTTTGGTGTGTTGACGAAATTCGATGAAACAGGAAACATCGGGACCGCAAGGAAGCTCTCTACCACATAGAAGAAGCCGCGGATTTTTCTGAGTCATCTACGATTTTTAGCACTCCGAAAACCAATGTGAGAAATCTAAATTAATTGAATTTGAATGAAAAATGTCGTGTATAAATTTTATAAGCGAAATATAAATTACAAACGTGTTGTATACCTCATGTACATGCGTGGTGTAAGCTATATATGCGAAGTATGAATTATACATGCATAGAATAATTGATATATGTGTTGAAATGCAAGTGAAATATAGAAATTATAATATATATATATATATATATATATATATATATATATATATATATATATATATATATATATATACTCCCCTCGTCCACAAACCATGGACGATATTTATAGTTGTGAATTGGTGTGAAACATTAGATGAAAAATACGAATGGTTGAATAATTGTGTGTGGTTGATATTGTTTGGTTGTGGTTGAAAAATACCCATTGGTGATTGAAATGAATTGGAAATTTTTTGGAAATAAAAATAAAACATGCCGCCTACGTGCGAATTAGATGCATGAATCCCCATTGTCAAAAACCGCGAGGTTTTAAGGTAGAGCAAGGAGCCGTACTAGGGACGGTGCCGGTTTTAATTACCCTGCCGTTATGCTGCCGAAATTTTGAATAATATTTATGTGTTAGAATTATTTTCATATGTTGAAATTATCTTCATGCGTTGAAATTAAAGTCATATGTTGAAACTATAACCCTGTGTGGAAAAGTTCATGTGTTGAGAAGTGATGTGTGAAAATTAAATTCATTTGTGAATGAATGAAGTGTTTAAACAATAAAAATCACATTTTTATAATATATATGAAGTATGTAAAATATTCCCCTTATATATAAATAGTTTCAACAATAAAAATCTCATCTTTCTTATATGAACAACATATATAAAATATCCATGTGTGGGAATGCTCATGTGTTGAGAAGTGTGTGTATTGGAAAAGTTCATGTGTTGAAAAAAAAGATCGAACAATAAAAATTACATTTTCATTGAAACTATGAAGTGTTGAAAACATTCATTTGTTGAATAAATATTTTAAATGATAAAAATATCATTTTTATCATATATGTGATATGCTAAAGATATGCGAAAGTTGAAATAAATATTTGTGAAAGAAATATTATTTTTAACATGCATAGGAACTAAATAAAATAGTCATGTGTTGAAATATATTTAGTTAGCCAAAATTATCAATTTTGAAATGTGAAGTGTTAAAAATAGCCACTTGTTCAATTAAATATGCATGAGTTGAAATGTTCATTAATTAGCTAATGATATGATTTTTGCCTATGCATGCAACATTAGAATGAATGGTGTTTTTAAACCAAATTGAATCAAATATGAAGTTGAATGGAAAATGATAAGTGATAAGAACTTTATATATGTACATGCATATTTATTGAACAGGTTATAGCAAAGGGGCTAGAGAAGAGGAATAAGATTTTGTGCCCGACAAATAGGTACACATTTACTGTTTTGTTTGGGTAACGATTTTATGAGCCTATTGGCTAGCCGCTTGGCTTTTTCTTTTTCTTTTTGACATGAGACGCCCGTGTGGCTATTTGGGATTTTCCCAGCCCCTCCCGTACAAAGGAGGTTATGACGAAATTTTCCAAAATTTAAAGGCGTTAGTGAAATATTTGAAGTGAAAACGATATTGAAATCGTCGAATGAACTATATTTATATAAATATATAAATATAAATAAAATTAAAATGAAACGTGGCCGTGCAGTTCGTGTTTTGAAACCGTGATTTCAAACGACTAGTGCGGGAAATCCGGCCATTGGATTTTCCCTAAACCACAACCGTTGGGTTCGCCTTAGAAATATCTTTCCAACGGCACCAACTTTGTGAAGATCCGACGGTGGATT
The DNA here is from genome assembly GCA_030737875.1 of Allium sativum. Lineage (NCBI taxonomy): Eukaryota > Viridiplantae > Streptophyta > Magnoliopsida > Asparagales > Amaryllidaceae > Allium > Allium sativum. Next base: position 169,114,485 of record CM060924.1, on the reverse strand, counting down.
GTCTGGAATGTTTAATTCAAATTTGAAGAAAAACAGTGCCAGACACGATTATATTTATATATATATAAATATAATTAAATTAAATCGAATAACAACGCTGTAGTTCATAAATTGAAATCGTAACTTCAAATGGCTAGTGTGGAAGATCCGACCGTCAGATTTTCCCAAAACTGAAACCATTGGATTCGTTTTGAAATGACCTTCCTAATGATATAAAATTTGTGAAGATCCGACAGTTAGATTTCCAGATATGTGTAAAACAAATTTAGTGAAAAACAGCGCCAGTGCATCGGCACGACCTAAATCGTCGTTTAATTAAATATGGCTATTTTAAAAAAATAAAAATGGCGATATATCCTTATAAAATACTATAGACGATATAGAGTGGAAATAAACCAATTTTGTTGTGTTTGCTTGATATGTGATGGTTGAAAGTATTTAACATGAGAATTATAACTAAGGAACTGAAATGTGAATGTTGAATAGTCCAACCATGTGATTAATTGATTTGAAAATCTAAATATACTTGGGTTATTTGAAAAGGCCGAGTTCATCTCATTTCAAATAATCGATCGACGTTGAGAAGTCGAAGAGTCGAAGACGGTTGAAGATCGACGATCTTCACATTGGATGGATGGGCGCTACTGATGCTCGTGATTGGAGTAGCTACCGTGAAGGAGCTGAAGTAGTATCCGTCCAAACATATTGTTGATTGCACAGATATGCGAGGAATTGGTGCCTCCGGTTTCGTTTAGACCCAGAACGGACTTGTAAATGGACTGTGTGTCTGACATTGGATTTTGTTCTATGCTGATTGATCTCTGTTAAATATATATCTGTTTGGCGGCGGAGAATTTATTCTCTTGCTTAACGCCCTTCTCTGAGACGTATGAGCTCAGAGGTTATGTATTGATAGGAATCAGTCGCACGGAGTGGATTGCCTATGTGGCACGCCTAATTGGCATATGATCAAGGCTTTTGTTGCAAAGCAAAGTCTTGTGGTTGATGATCAAAGCATGGTCTGTGTGACGTAGCTTTGTGTATAACGTGAATTCGCGAGCCTCACACCCCGGTATGAGCAAAAACGGGAGACGGACCGCTCGGAGAGCATGACGTTTCTTTCTAGCTAAGGTGGTGTCAGTGACCTACCATCCTTGACATTATATATACTTTTCACCTGTGTGGTTGTTGGAATGCAAGGCGCCTCGATTATAGGTCTGTAAGGATCGGGAAATGTGTGTTCAGGAATTGCCAATCCTCAAAAGTAAGAGAGGACCGGCCCAGCCGATTCCAAGGATCATAGTGGGGTGCTGGGACATTTGCTAGAGTGTCTCGAATCGGAGAGGAGCTTGTCCCTTGCCTCGACTCATGAAGGAATCCAATTTCCAATACGAAATATGCGGACGTGATTGTATTACTAGTATGGCGACATAGTAGATGGTAGCTATGCCGCCTAGGATTGATATTTATGATTGAATTTTCTTTTGAAACATATATGCACTAGTAATAATATCAAACACTTTTGTTTTATACGTATGAAGCATTTTTGGCCATTATAAGGTAAAACTCTATACTCCGGCTTGCGTTGCATTGTGTGATGGGACCTGAGTCTTATAATGGCTTCATTTTATAAAAAGCATTGCGATGATTTAATCATTTACTTTATTTCATGCACTAGCACTCATTGGAGTAAACCCGTTCCGCGAAAGTGGCGTGGTCCTTTAATTTGCCTTATTATTGTTGTTAATAAGTTAAGTAGATTTCTCATACCAGTCCCATGACTGACTCGTAGTTTGTTTCACCTTGCAAACTCGGGTGCCCTCATTTTCACACGGGCAGCCTAGTTACAGGTATCTGGCACTTTTGGCTCATGGCGAGGCTTGACTACACTGTGCTGACTTCGACTCTTTCTGGCATTATTGTATCTATATTATGATTTCGCCATTGGCGATGTAGACTGATATTTATTTTGTGTACTCTTTATGTATGATTCCACCTTTGGCGATGGTGACTGATTATGTATCATTATGCACTAAGTTGTATCCAGCACTGTGCTCTCTGATGTGGTGATATCTATATGATTCCGCTGTCATATGTGTGTAAATTATTCTATTTTATGTTTATGCTATTATCTGTGATCTGCTAATGATGATTAATGTGTTATATTCCAATTATTATCCTTAACACCGTGTAACGGGGTTTTGGGATCGTCACACAAATAACTTCTTTACTATCCAAAACTTATAATTTTTGAACCAAGTTGTTTTAAAAGCATTTACTATGATTTATCGTAATTTTTCCATGTTTTAATAATTTTAAAAAAGCTATTTCTAGAGGTTTCCAAATTTGGTCACTGAACTGCACTACCGCGATTTTTATTCAAATTTGATTTGAACATATCTTACAATCTATACATTGAATTCTGAAACTTTCACTTTCTTTTGAAAACTAATACCAATAACAAAAAGTTTGTTTCATTTTAATTACATCATGTATGCTCATTTGAAGTCAACGGTCAAAATTCGCGAACTACGCAGCGCTACTTGCTCTTTAAAACCGTATTTCAATTTCAACCTGAAATCAATACATTTTATTCCAAATAAATTTATAATTCTTTAAAATACATATAACTTTATTTTAAAATAATTCCATATTTTAACTTTTAAAATAAATATTCATTCTAAGTGAATACTGTAATATTATTTTATGGCATAGTTATAGTATTAGACAATTAGTTGTGTATGAAGATAATTTAAAATTTGTCTTCGTGTAATCTTTATTGGTGAATAAATTTTGATTTTTGGTAGTGACCTAATTAGGTTTCCATATTTAATTTTTGGGTTGATGCGTTACGAAAATAAGAACTATGACCATATAAGTTGCATAAGCTACAAGTTTTTGGTTCATACTTGCATTGTAGATTTACATATTCACATTAATTGTCTAGTCGAACGATCTTGATAGCCTCTGGATTTTCAGATCGTGCGTCCATATTGACAAAAGCATAAGCGTAGTCCAAATGCAGTTCATTTTCAGTAGTCGTATCCATTTTAGTCGGAACATCGAGCGCACTCACAATAAGACTAATACCGTCAATACTCCAGTACGCCAAATTTAGATCTAATAGCCATATCCAAATGGGGGTGGTAGAGAATTATTCCCTTGTAAAGTTCAATGCCGCAGACCACCTTTTAAGTATAAGATGTTGTGGATTAAAATAGTGCGTAGCCCGTGCTACGCACATAGGCAGTTTGTACCAAAGATCATGGAAGTTGTAAGATTTCATTAAAATAAATGAGTAGTTTGGCACGTGTGGTGAATGTGAGTAAGAGTAGCTGATACTAAAAACATAATTTGTTCACTTTCTTAGATGTAACAACATGAATTGGTGAAGCCATTATTGAATTATACAATAATTTTTAGTAATCTTGCTTAAGTTAGTATGATGGCCATGGTAATGTAAAAAAATTTGAAAAATAGAAGGGTATGAAGAAAGAAGTGGTAATAATGGTTAAGTGACATCATGTACCAAAAATATCATAACATCTGTTAATAACCCTTTTTTTTAGATTAACATAACTTATTCCTCATTTTCAAATGCCAGAAATATAGTGGTTGGTTGAGATAGCAGTTTGATCCACGTAGGTTGCAACAATACACAGAATTACAAGTACAAAATCAAACCAGGCACAACAATTTACATGTCTGAGGAAGTAGCAATGGTGGCTTTGGTCTTATCATCTTCCTCCACTCACAGACTAGTCTCCCTCTTATACATAGCCTTAGCACCTTGGAATATAGTTCCCATCTTTTCAATGCTTTGGCACGTAACTTGAGAGTATCCTTCGATATGCCAGCATCAGGGAGAACTGCATGGCGAACACGTGACGATGTTGCCTCAATATCAACCACGTTATATTTGTTAAATTTCATGATACAATATTTCCATTTGTAGAAGATTTGGAAGATATTATTAATTACGGTGATACAATATTTCCATTTAGAGAAGATTTGGGAAATATTATAAATTTGAGTAATATAATATTTCCAACTGCGGAAAATTTGGAAGATGTCTAAAAATTTATTGCCTCTTTTGTAAAAATACATAGGGCAATAAATTACCTACATAAGTGGAAGAATATGAAGAAGTTTTTTTGGGATACTGAAGTAAGGAATTAATTCTCTGATTGGTTTATTAAACAATGAATCTTATCAGGAGCAAATAAATTGGAGAATTAGTTAGGCATTTATTTATAACCATAAATCAATTACTCTAACCCCAAGTATTAACACTTGTATAAGGATAGGGATTAGGTAAATGTATGAATCAACTCTAAAAGTTGTATTTTTTCTTCTTCCTCTACATTATTAGTCTTGTAATATTTTCTTATTTAGAAAAGTAATAAAATCTCCCCTCCCCAAATGGACGTACACTAACAAGACGTTAGTGAACCACTATAAATCTCTTGTATTCTTTCTTTTATTGCTTGATTCATGATTGTTTTGTTGGTGACTATCTTTTGTTTGTTTTGCCTCACCATCAATCCGTTATTATTTGTTTTTTCCGCAAGGTTAGGTTTTATTCCCAAGGCATTTTAGGGAATCCATTTCCCCAACATTTTTTCCGTAATGAGTTCCGCATTTCATTCTTTTTTCTCTTCCATTTTTTCAACAGATTTTCTTCCTTATTTCCACCTTCTAGGTTTTTCATTCGTTTTTGTATTTTTATCAAAGAAATTGCACTTGAACCTACATTTACTTGTGATTTGATAAGATGGCCTTTATCATGAACCCATTCAACTATAAATGGCACGCCCATTAAATAAATTTTCTTTATAACTGCTCTTGCAACTTTTCTTGAATAAATATACCTGATAGTGTGTAACGTAGCCTCTCCAAAAGCAGCATGTGATATGCGTTTGGCCTCGGAGTTGGCTCATGTTCTAAAGTCATTAACTTGCCCAACAACATGAAAATGCAGGCAAGCCTTTAAATGTTGAATTCCTTGCCTTCAATTTGCAAGTTTTTAATCTTTTCATTGACTTTTAGTGGCCAACTTATGGATTTGGAGATTCTTCTTCAATATCCACAGATGCCACTGTTGTTAAAGCCAGTTGCCCAAATAAATTCACCTCGGAAAAGCATCCCAAATATAGGAGAAGGATCCACCATAAAATCTTAAACAAGGCTTTCCTTTCTACATTTATCTTAAGTGTTGGAGAATGGAGTTTTGATGACAACAACGTTATTTCAATTATCACTATTAATTAATTATAAAATATATACTAACATCTTTATCTAGAATACACACACACACACACACACACACACACACATATATATATATATATATATATATATATATATATATATATATATATGCAGGATTTGTATACAGGATTTAATACTGAAGACTATATAGTTTTAGAGTTCCAAGAAATTTAGGATTCAAAGAGATTTAAGACACGTGAGTATCATGATATCAAGATTTCAAGAGCTCAAGAAAATATAGTAATTGAGTCTAGTTTATATGCATGACTCTAAATAGCACTTCATTTTCGAATTTTGTTTTTCATTTTCAGATTCTATTTTTCAAAATTCAAATTCTATTTTCAAAATTCAAATTTGATTTTAAGTTATTTCAAACTACTTTTTTAAATGATTTCAAATTATTATGATTTCAAATATATATTTATAGTTTATAAATTTTATAATAATATGTTTATAATATATATAGTTTTATAGTTTTAAATCATCTAACTTTATAAATAGGTTTATATTATATATCATTATGTTTTTCTATGTTTTTTCACTTTAGAAACTTTATTTTTAACATTAGTTTTGATTCAAGAATTTCCATAATACATATATATATATATATATGTTAGTTTAAAATCTTGAAAAATGATTTTAAAATATGATTTCAAATATATATATTTATAGTTTATAAAGTTTTATAATAATATGTTTATAGTATATAATATGTTTATAATATTTATAGTTTTATAGTTTTAAATCATATAACATTATAAATAGGTTTATATTATATATCATTATGTTTTTATACTTTAGAAACTTTATTTTTAAATTAGTTTTGATTCAAGAATTTCCATAATACATATATACATATATATATATATATATATATATATATATTAGTTTAGAATCTTGAAAAATGATTTTAAAAAATAAAATATGTCAACATACACAAATAAGTATGTCGACATATAACTGTCATAAATTTAATTTTCTAAGGAAGTGTCTTTTCAGAATTTGAAACATTTCAGAAACGTTGCAACCTTTGGAACACTATAAAAAGGGGTTGATTTCGAATTTTTAATCATTATTTCTTCTCCTTCTTCACCCCATTACTTACCACCATTAATATACATAAAATTCTTGATTTCTACACTTATACTCTGCCTACTTGAACAAAATTTATATCATTTTTCGTCTCTTCTCAATCTCTATAACCTACTCTCTGTTTGAAGTGTTATTGAAAAGTCCTAGGGCTATTGTAATTGTTTGGGAAAGGGTGTGTTCCTTGCAGCCCTGAAATCAAGGAAAGGAAGAGGTGTTAACCTTGTAACCGTGAAATCAAGGGTGATGGAACCAGTGTTAACCTTGTACCTGTGAATTCAAGGGTGTTGTACTTGGATACCGATAATAATAAAACTCGGCGCAATCCAGCGTTGCGTGGGATTTGACGTACGAGTAATCCGAACCAATATAAAATCCGGTGTGTTCTTTCGTTTTTCTGCATTTTATATTTACTTAGTTCTATGTTTGTGATTGTATCTATGTTTGTGATCATTTCTGGTGTGATAATCATAGTGTGATTCATATAGTAATTCATGTTAGTTTAAGATTTCTATAAATTCCTTATAAACACTATTCACCCCCCTCTTGTGTTAATTCTTCCTTAAGATCCGTGTTCCGCATCCTTAACAATAAGCCTCTTGCTTTGCAGATTACCTAAAACCTGATAAGCCTCTTTAAATACTTGGAAATTATGAGTTGTTTTTGGATCTGCAGGATTTTTATCAGGATGCACCAACCTGGCCTTAACATAATAAGCCTTCTTAATATCAATAGTAGAAGCATCAACACTCACGCCCAATACATTGTAGTACTTAGTCTCCTTCACCATAGTTTTCAATTATGTTTTGACGTATATCCAGATTGTAAAAGCCAAGATCTTCTACACCCTTGTTAGAAGTTTCTGACAAAGAAAGGACTGTTTACCATAGCTTGCAATTATGTTTTAATGTATATCAAGATTGTGAAAAGCCAAGATCTACACCCTTGTTAGAAATTTCTAACAAAGAAAGGACCATTTACCATAGCTTGCAATTATGTTTTAACATATATCTAGATTGCGAAAAGCCAAGATCTACACTCTTGTTTAGAATTTTCTAACAAAGAAAGGACTGTTTACCCCTTCCTTATCAAAAGTAATAAATGACTTGATTAATTTTGGGATCTGTTAATTACCTCAACATTATAAAAAATATTCATCTACTATGATATGTAAGCAGTTAATATAAGAGCATGATATATTGATTTTCAATGATCTAAGGTAGAATTGAATTATTAAATTTAATTTATTTTATGTTCGGCCCAAATACTGGGCACACAACTTAAAAATAAATGAAACTAACATGTCTTTTTTTCTAAAAAAATAGTTTCAAATAGTAATAACCTTAATAATGAATTTTACCTTAGATGATTGAAGATCAATATATCATGCTATTATTGTTAAATTTGGTGATACAAAATCATAAATTGATTAGAACAAATTTGCAAAAAAAAAGGGAAAGTAAATATTTTTATAATGGGAATGCATTGATTGCATTTGATGAGATGGTAGAGAAATAAATTAAGGGATTAATTTTTTCCATCTGTGCAAAAGAAACGGATTGATTTACTTTCTATCTTTACACATTTGTTGCTATGGTAATTTTCCTCCATTATATTATTACCATATGTTGGCTGGTAATGTAATTGATGACTCACATGGATTTGGACTGGCTATATATTAAGGGGTAGACTTTAGTGTAAACCCATCCTGGCATGGACCCAGTGATTCCCAAATGGAGTGTCTCTTCTTGTTAAGCCTGTTTGAGGTTTTGATATGTAAACTCTTATTTTGTAATCTCTTATAATTCTCTCATGTGGAATAAAATCTCTCTCTTTTGGACTGGACGTACACTATCTTATGGAGGATAGTGGAACCAGTATAAATGTTTTGTCTCTTTGTTTCTCTATTATAGTTATTTACTATTTTGTTGATGTAATAGAATAATTGCTATCAGATTAGATTGATGTTCAATTGGCAAATCTAGATCTTGCTTACTACGCTTCCGCATTCGCGCAATTTTTGCATAACAGATTAGTATCAGAGCAAGGCGATTTGTTTAGATTGCGCATCAATGGCTTCAAGAAAGAGAGGCAAATTTGCTGATAATTATTCTATTACTATTTTGGGAGAAAAGGAAACTCTAGTGGAGGATATTATATTGAGAGCGAAAAGCGTTCCAATCTGGGAACTTTGACGTGATATGGAGTTTACTGTGTTGAAGGGGCTATTGGATTTGGGAAATTTTGATCTTGTTTTTGACAGGGGTCTTCATGTTGATGATGCTTGAGGGATCCAAGATGATCAGGAAAGGAGCTCAGGTCAAGTGATAGACGGGTGTCGAGAATTGTGGTTTAGACAGTGGTCTTCACGTTGATGATGCTCCAGGGATCCGGGTGATCGAGGAAGGAGCTCAGGTCAAGTGTTTGATGAGTGTCGATGTTATTGCAAGCACTTTTAGAGCGTTGGTTTATGCGCAGTGCAGCTCATGGTGGTAGATGCATCTTTTGTAGGACGTGGGTGAAGTTTGTAATAACTAAGTGGCAGAAGAGATATTTTTTGTGCGTACAGAGATTTGGATTTTGGCTCTGCATTTGAATTGGTGATTGAGTGAATTATTTTTGGCCTTGGCGGTGTTGAGATTACTTTGGTGTTTGTCATTTTTTTTTTGGGATATTTGCAACATTTTGTTGGTGAGCGGGGACGTAGTCTGAGCTCGTTAACATGGTGTGATGGAGGGTAGTTTGTTGGAACCTATTAGGAAAATATTCATTTTTGGTTTGTATCTCATTGTGAGACATTAATTGAAGGTGGAGTTCTGTTGAAGAGTTTTATGATGTGAAGAGAATTTGATTCGAGATGAGGTGTCTCAGATATGTGATTTTGCATCAAGGTGGAGCGTTAAATTTGGTGATATAAAATCACAAATTGATTAGAACAAATTTGCAACAAAAAAATGGAAAGTAAATATTTTTATAATGGGAATGTATTGATTGCATTTGATGAGATGGTAGAGAAATAAATGAAGGGATTAATTTCTTCCATCTATGCAAAAGAAATGGATTGATTTACTTTCTATCTTTGCGCATTTGTTGCTATGGTAATTTTCCTTCATTATATTATTACCATATGTTGCCTGGTAATGTAATTGATGACTCACATGGATTTGCACTGGCTATATATTGAGGGGTAGACTTTAGTGTAAACCCATCCTGGCATTCAGCCAGCGATCCCCAAATGGAGTGTCTCTTCTTGTTAAGCCTGTTTGAGGTTTTGATATGTAAACTCTTATTTTGTAATTTCTTGTAATTCTCTCATGTGGAATAAAATCTCTCTCTTTTAGGCTGGGCGTACACTTTCTTATGGAGGATAGTGGAACCGATATAAATATTGTGTCTCTTTGTTTCTCTGTTATAGTTATTTACTATATTGTTGATGTAACAAAATAATTGCTGTTAGAGTAGATTAATGTTCAATTGGAAAATCTAGATCCTGCTTACTGCGGTTCCGCACTTGCGCAATTTTTGCATAACAATTATATCATCCTTTTAATATCATTTTGAATCCAACATTAAATTCATAATGCATAACCCCACGTAGTATAGGCAAATTAATTTTATTTTATTAAATGAAAATTTATCAATTTCCTCGTTCTTGGGATAGAATTGGATTTAATAAAGGATAGAAGTGTAACGACCAGAGGATTTTCGGCCTTGAAAATCGACATAAATACCTTTTTCCATAACTCATGCCGACCTTCCAAACACCGAAAACACTGGAACGTTATTAGAAAGATATTAGAGGGTGAGATAAGAAAGAAAGAAATATTAGAATAGAAGAAGAAGAAGAACCAACACAACACATAGTCTCACATCGCAGCGGAACAAAACATAATACAAAAATAATTTTTTATTGAGAGCTTGAAATAAAACTTATAGTATCAGAGTATATCAACATATTTGGACAGTTATATAACCTGTCCTCATATACAATCATACAACGGAGTAGTAGTTATATAACATCATACGTCTGAACTCTTCTAGCTCGTCTTTTCACATCATTCGATAACCTGAACTTGAACGACCCGGGCTAACCCGAGCATTTACAAAACACCGGGTTAGTCTGGTGAACAAGAGTGAGAAAAACTCGCACAGTTTAAAGGGTATGATACAACCTGATTTTAAAGTTAAAGTCTTTTTGAAAGAAAAGGATAATCGTAAGACCAAATCCATACATAAACACGGATGGTTTTTACCTTACGATAACCTAAAACATTTTTGAAATCAATATCTTTTCTGATATTATAATAATGTCTAAATACAAGTAAATAAGAATCTAGTGGAATGCTTGCATCTCACGCTCCATATATATAGGATACAATCAAAACCGCGGGCTCTTATTGGAAATTGGATTCCGACTATGATAAGGTATGGGACCACCTGCCGATAGTGTATCTCTAGAGGCAAATACACTGGGTTCAACAAGAACGTCTTGCAACCCGACCCACACATGACCGACCACTCATTTCGCTTGAGTGTATCGAATGTATATCACCAACGGTTGGGCTCAAACCACCGTTTCCCGATAAGGGACAACATCGAAATAGACTGAAGAAGGAATTGAATTTTCTCTAGATAGGTGATTATACATCCTAATGGGAGCGACCTACATAGCCATTCTGCCTGCCCGATTTTTGTCATTTCCCGGTTGATGAGGCTTGAGGCTACGCTTTTAATCAGCACATCACATTCACTTCGAATGCCACATCGTCAGATCCATCAGCATCACTAATTGACGTCCACAACAATACGTTATGTGTTAGCTAAAAGAAGTTTCCTTCCCTGCTTCCACTCTTGGTACGGTTGGAGAAATCAATGTACGTGACTTTTCTGGAAATACTCTGTCAGACATTCATCCATACAAGTCACCCAGGAATAGGATGAACCGAAGGTACCCTCCTACTACATTCTAGGAACCACCTTGAGAATCAGTAGCGTGAAGTCCTTGTGAATCCGTAGATTTCAACCACGACAGAATCATAGTTTATCTCTGCATGCAAGTCAGAGATTTTAAGTAATCCTTTCGCTTATGAAGATCAACGGTCCTCAATAGCTCTATCTCAAATCAGCATCTTCAACGTATTCGTATGGGCTGGACGGAATGGTTTTCGAACATATTCGATCCCGGTCTTTCCGTACCAACAATCGTATGGGCTAAATTTGATACTCGGTTATTTAACTATCAAATGAACAAACATTCATCCATAAAAGTAAATGGATTCACTGATTCAATACTCAGTATCATTTAGCCTCTTTGACGAACCATCTGTTAATTACAATCTTTAAATTTTCCAATATTTTAAACATCGCTTTTACTTCTTATTATAAAATAATAATAATCTTTAAATCCATTCAATTCAACTTATAAACTTTTCGAAACAGTTTATAACATCGTATCCGGAAATCATAACTTATATTTCCCTCAACTACTCTCGTTTATAAACTCATATCGCACTTTTGATAATCGTGGAGTCGTTCAATTTGAGGTATTTGATTTACCTCTCAGACCTTGACCAACTACATCCATATCTTCAAGACAAATAGAAGTTTACTAACCACACGTTTCCCTTGAAAATCTGATTTAGGTCTCAACAAAGTTTTGATTCTATTAGAAATAGAATCCTTATGAAAATTCCTTAATATCTCTTTATTATAATGTTACAAATTATTTCAACAATTCAAATTCATTTGTTTAAAACCACATAAACAAAACTTTTATAAATCTCATATTAATACCTTGTACAATTGTTATATTGATATACTTTTCAAATTCTTATATTGATCGAAACAATTTAACTTATCATCTGTAACAGCATTACAGATTTCATTTCAAAGCCATTTTTACTTCCACTTATCACATTCTCTTTAACTCATACTCGACCACTTAAGGTCATATGATAATCCTTTAAAAACTTATGTCTAAAATAGTTCATCTCATTTGTAACTAATGTTTACAAAACACATTTTACAAACCACTAACTTTATTTACAACTCGATTCTATTTTCCAAACTTTAAATTTCCATATACAAAAATCTTTTGTAAATTAATTACGATAACTTACCATTCACTTCACTTTCACATTGTTAACTGCATTTAAAAATCCCGTTTCCAATTCATTATCGACAACTAACATTCGTTGTCGTTATTCAAATCTTTAACTTCATTTACTACTCATACCTTTAGTCAATATTCCGAACTTCAGAATATTGCATTCCGATCCTTAGAATAACTCTCTTTAATTTATTTGACTAAATCTCATTTAATTTCATTTATAAATAAATAGTCAGAATTTCAACTTTGATTTCATTTAAAATATGAAAACCTCATTTCCAAATCACCACTCATTTCCAATCCATCGATTTGTTAATCTCATTCACGAAATGTCATTTGGTCACAATTCATAAAATTTGAAATACTGTTTGTTAAAAATGATCATTTATTACAAAATATTTCTCTTTGAACCCTTTTATACATTCTCGTATATTCACGATCCAATGATTTTATTTTGAACTACACTTAAACTTCCTTTCTGATCGATAAGGCTTTTACAAAATCATTTCAACATTTTAATAGCCAATTCGATAAATTTATATCGTTTAAACATTTATTTGATAATCTCTTCCATTGTTGTTAGTTATAAATTTGTAAATTTAGCTTCGACTATTATCTTTGCCATTAGAGTCGCATTTTAAAATCACATAAAAATATATTTGAAACTGCTCGAAATCCATTTAATATTGATTTCGAAAAATCATTTCTTTTAAATCGACGGTACTAAGGAGGCAAATTGTAACGACCCAGATTTTTGAACAGTTTATTTTAAATATTTAGTATCGTTTAAATATTGAATTAACCATATAAAAGAATTTTTATAGTGAATTATCAATCAAATAATCGAAATACGAGAACAAATTATAATTGAAATCGAAGTTAAAAACAGAATCAAAACAATTCAAATGATCAGTGTTGGTTCTGTCTGAACGTGAACAATAAAAATAATTTATTTTCGGTAAATTAAATGGTTTGAGATCGATTTATATTTTTTATCGAATTTAATTTAAAACGTTAATTTAATTGGTTATCACTTCTGAACAGTCGAATTAAAATTTAGAAATCATTTCGTTGAAATCAGAATAGTGAATACCATTCGTTACGGTTAAAACAATGGTTCGAGAACCATGAGATATTTTAAGTTATAAAATTTTTAAAAAAAAAAAATATAACAGCCGACCTATCTTCAATTATAGGCAGACATATTATTTTCGAGCACAAATTCCTGCTCCCCAAAACTCGAAGCAAGCAGACAGCCATTTTAATGGCTCGTACTCGTTGTCTCCCTTCTTTTGCTTATATAAACCACCGCGACTCCATTCCTCCGTTCAACAGAAAAACAAACGAAAAAAAAAAAGAAATGGCCGCACCCCCCTAAAATCAATCGAACCCCTCTTCTATGAAATCAAAAGCTTCAAAGGGGCCGCTACTACTTACATCCTTCGATCTCGTATACCGTGGATTAGGTGCGATCAACGTCTTCCTTCTAGGGTTCATCGTATCTGGGGTTTTCTCAAGTCGCGATGTAATGAGGAGCGAAGTCTCCTGTCGCGTTATCAAATGGAAAGACGCGATGAAGCCATTCAAATCGGGAGGTGCGAAACTCGAGTTACGGAGGGCGCGATGACCTTGGATGCTCGATCTTCATTCTGTCGATGAGGTGGTGAGGCTGTTCGATGTGTACTGGTGAGGTGGAGTTCCCGATTTCAGAAATGAACGGTGATCATTAGGACTATAAGAAGAAAAGAAGGAGTGCGGTGCAGATGTTTGGTGAAATGCCGGAAAGGAAGAAAAAGAAAAATAAAGGGATTAAGGTAATCTAAAATTTAATGCCTTAATTAGTTTAATGTTTAAAAATAAATAGGTTTGTTCAAATTGGTTAAGTTAGAATTAATTTAGCGAAAAAAAATTAGAAAAGTGATTTATTTATTTAAATAGTTTATTTAAATAAATGAACATTTAATCGGTAAATCTAAATAAAAATTATCGCAGGTGCGGATCCATTCGAGAAGATTAGTAGCCGCTAATTTGAGATTAAAACAGGATATTCAGCAAAAGAAATCCCGGTGAGTAAATCTCACTCACCTTTTATCTATAATTATTTTTATTTCGTTAAAAATAATTGTTGTTGCTTGTGTGAATGATTTCTGCTTGCTTTATATATATTAGTTATTTAGGCTATTATATATATATATATTGGGTTGATTGATTGGTTGGATTCCCGCAGTCTCATTAGCGGATGCCCGCAGTTTCATAGCGGATGATTACCCTATATACGCCCCACGCTATGATTAGTGGATGACCTTCTATACCGCGATATTCTGCCACGAAGCAGAATGGGTATTATTTATGTGCTAACATCTGTGGATGCAGGGAAACAGGTTGGAGGAATCCAACAGGATTCCTCAAAAATATATTATCTGTTTGTTTACTTGCTTGATTTCATATATTCATATATGATGTGTTAAAATCAAATGATTGAAAATTGGGTGATTTGATTGGTTTAAATATCCCTGGGCTTAAGCAATGATATTTAAAAATATCGTGGAATGATATTTGAGATTTTAAGAAGGGAAAAAATTCTATTTTTAAATAGAATTTGAATTTTTAATGGAAATGAAAATATAAACTTGTTTTTGAAAAATAAAACAAGTAGTTCTTTTTAAACGAAGTTTATAAATAGTTCTTTTATAACGAAGTTATAAATGGAGTGAAAAGAATTATCGTTTGATAATTCAAAAATAGAAATACAAGTGTTTTGGAAATATGATAAAAAGGGGAATTTAAATATAGAATTTGAATAATAGAAAAGAAAAATGGAAATTTGAATTCAAATAGAAAAGGAAATGGAAAATTTGAATTTAGAATTCAAATAGGAAATCCAAAGTGGATTTATATATAGAACTTTCAAATGGTGTTTGAATATAGAGAATTTGAAATAGAATTTCCAAATAGAATTTGAAATAGGATTTCAAAACAGAATTTTCAAAAGAGAATTTGAAATAGACTTTGAAAACAGAATTTCAAAAATAGTATTGCAATGAAATTTGAATTCAAATATAATTGAAAGAGAATTTGACTATAGAAATTCAAAAGGGATTCAAATATAGAACTTGAATTTAAAGGAATTTAAATATGGGATTTGAATTCAAAAGAATTGAAATAGGATTTGAATTCAAAGGAATTCAAATGGGATTGGGATAAAGGAAATTCAAAAAAATGAAATTTCAAATAAAAGAAATGTAATTTGAAATATTAAGAATTTCAAAGAAGGGAAAGTGGAATTTGAACATTTAGAATTTCAAATAGAATTTAAAGGGAGAGTGAATATTTGAATTTCAAATAGAATTCAAATATGGGTCTGAATATAACAATTCAAATAGAATTTGAATAAATGAATTTGAATATAGAATTGCAAGGTAGAATTGAAATGAAATTTGAAATATCGAATTTAAGAGAATTGAATAGGGATTTGAATTTAGAATTCAAAGAAGAATTGAATATAAACTTCAAATATAATCAAAATAGAGTTTGAATACATAACTCAAAACGAATTGAATATGAGGTTCAAATAGAGATTGGAAATAGAAATCCAAGTACTGAATTTGAATATCAAAGAAATTGGGATTTGAAAATAGAATTCAAAAGGGAGATTGGAATTTGAATCAAGAAATTCAAATAAAGGAAAATGGGGTTTGAATATTAGAAATTCGAATGGGTTTAAAATGGAATTGAATTCATTTTAAGAAGTTTAAAGTTTATATATATAAATAGAATTAAAACGAACTCGCCGCAGCGCTGCAGTTCGTAAAATAGCGATTCGAACTTCAATTGAGTATACAGAGCGCAATTGAAGTCGGAATTCTTCGAAACAAGAAACGCCAGGACCGATTTGATAATAGTTTTCTAATGAAAGAGAAAAATCTGAATTTCGTCGTATAGATTTTGAGTTATGTCAAAATCAAATTTTCAGAAAAACAGCGTCAGAACCATTATAAAACCATAACGGTTTATTAAATTAAATTAAAGGATTTTAAGCAAATAAAAATCGAAATTTCTATTTAGGAATTTCAGATTTGGGTTATAAAATATATGCGAATTCAAGTTGTGTAAATAAATATGATTTTTGAAACAGAAACCAAATTTTGATTTATTGAATGGAATTTACTAATTTGAACGGAAATTAGTTAAATGAGATTTTGAATGGATATTGGACTTTAAATAAGAAAATTCGATTTGAAATTTATATTCGAAATAGAAAAGAGAACTAGAATTGGAATTGAAATTCAATTTAGTTATGAACGAGTTAAACATTTTATTTGAACGTGCTATGTTCAAACGAAGAAGTGAAATAGGCAAAATGACTAATTAAAGAATAAATGGGCGAACTGAATTCAAACAATTAGATAGTGTTGAATTGAATTGAAAACAGGTGAACAGGTGTTAAGCAGGTTTGGAATGAAGTATATAAAGTATATAATTTATGTGCTCGACAAAAAGGTACATGTTTAATTCATATATGGGTTTTATGCGCCGTATCGGCTAGCCGCTTGGCTTCTTCTTTTTCTTTTTGAGATTAGAAGATACCGGGATGTTATTTGAAATTTCCCGATGCTCCCGATACAGGGGAGGTTATGGCGAATTTTTCCGGGAATTTAAGGAGTTAGAATATTTTTAAGAAATTTGACAATTAGAAATCTATATATCGATATATATAGAATTCGATAAGGAAACGAAATCAAAAATAGCGTAAAGGGCCAATATGATTATGGAAAATATTTGGTTAACAAATATTGATAGAGAAAATGAGGAAGAGATTTAATTAATGAAATATTAATTAAAGAGCCCAGTGATTTGTTTGATATGTTGATTGAACACTTGATTTATTCGATAGTTAAATCACAGACTATCGAAGTTTTGACCATCGTTGTCAATATGGAGAGACCGGTTGGATTTTTATCCGTGAACCACTCCGTATCGGCATGAGCGTTGCGAACCAAGTATGCTGAATATATTGAAGACGGAGTGAAGTGCAAGGGCTTTTCTATTTATAGAAATAGTGCCTTCGGTTTCGTTCAATCCCAGAACGAACGTAAATGGACGAATGTCTGACAAAGTATTTCCAATGATCAAATGGGTTGGTCGGTATGAATATATATGGTTGCAACGGATTTATCCCTTAGCATAATATCCAGAATATTTGTGCAAACTCAACTAGTGATTAACGGATCTGACAATGTGGCATTCAAAGTGATTGTGTTATCAATGAATGGTAAGTATTCGTAGCCTCAGACCTCAACAACCGGGAAAGGACAAAAATCGGGCAGGCAGCATGGCTATGTGGGTCGCACCCATTAGGGTGTATAATCACCTATCTAGAGAAATTCCTTTTGTTCTAAATCTATTGATTCTACCCATTCGGGAAACGGTGGTTTGAGTCCAACCGTTGGTGATATACATTCGATACACTCAAGCGAAATGAGTGGTCGGTCATGTGTGGGCCGGGTTGCAAGACGTTCTTGTTGAACCCAGGTGTATTCGCCTCTAGAGATACATCATCGGAAGGTGGTTCCATACCTTGTCATGTTGGAAATCCAATCTCCAATAAGCGCCATGCGGGTTTTTGATTTTATACTATATATGTGGAGCGTGAGATGCAATCGTTCTGCTATTTGGTTATTTACTTGATGTAGACATTATTATAATATCACTGGATTTTCGTATCAAAGTGTTTTGGGTTATAGTAAGGTAAAAACCGTCCATGTTTATGTGTGGGCTGGTCTTACTATTACTTTTCTTTCGAAAAGAGTTTTTAAAGTTAAACAAGTGGTTGGAGTTTACTCACACCAGTCCCATGACTGACCCAGAGTTTATTTTGTTTTGTTTTTCCCTAAACCCTTGGGTGCCCAAATTTGTACGGGCAGTCAAGTGTTTCAGGCTTTTACAGATACACTTGGAAGAGCTTGAAGCTGGAGGCTTCAACGTTAGTTATTTCGAGTTACTTCCGCTGAATCAAAAGTTATGTGTACTCTGATGATGGTATGTGTATATGTACAAAACAGATTTGTATTTCAAAGCTTATGTTATATAATATATTTTATTCGTTCCGCTGTGAGTTGTGATCTTCGTTTTTCTCCTATTCTGATATTTCTTTCTTTCTATTTCTCATCCTCTAACTTCTTTCTAATAATGAGTCGTATTTCTGTGTTATTTGGGTTGGACGTGTGGTGTATTTAATCAACTCAGATAGCACGGATTTGCGGGCCTTTACAGGTGGTATCAGAGCTTAGGTTGAGCAAACACCTAGGCTTGTGTGGCATATGCTCATTAGAGATAGGGTCAGTAGTACCCTAGAATGAGTTGAGTATATATATACGAGAGAGCGTATTTGTAAATTGATATAAAAGTTGTTTTATATTGTGTTGGCTAGTCTGTTGAGTGGTTTATGAATTCTGGTCGAATCATGGGACGCCACGAAGTCGATAGGAATTTCTAAACACTTAAACAGAGAAATTCGACACAGTATTGTTTTAAAGTGGGTGGATGAAATAATTTTACCCAAAAAGTCTATTTTTGATATAGAAAGAATAATTTTCTAGAATTATTATTATATGGATGTGTTGGATGTTGACTTTATAATCAAACGAGATTATAATATTGGAATGGTTATTTATAACCAGAATAGAATTTGTATAGAAAATTAAATATACAAATGAGATGAATTAGAATTTAATTCAAACCAGAATTAAGAATTCAAAATCTTGGGAAATTGAAATATTTTTCAAAGTATATTGAATATAGGTTTGTTTTAAAAGGATTTGAAAGAAAATCATGGATTTTGAAAATAAATAAGCACTGAACTCACTTCAGTGGCTGGGAAGTAATTCTGATGATGACTGCAGCCTCATCAGTGTTCATTTCCGAGTTTCTAAGTGATGGATTGCTACCTTAGAAAAAGTTTTTGATGGAATTTGTTTGAAAGAAAACAAATTGGTTTGAATATTCGAATGTTTTGAATTTGAAATAGAAATAAATATACATGTATATATTTAGGGGATTTCAAAAGAATTTGAAAGGAAAAACCCAGGGGTTTTAAATTCTGGAATTGAAACTAACTTAGACTAGTTAAATGGATTGAAGTGAATCAATTGATTAGAATCAATTTGAATTGGTTTAATAGAATATAGGTTGGATATAAATGGGTTGATCGTCGATCATTCGAATTGAATAAAGGAAGACCAAAAGTTTTGGTTGGAGTTAATTTGTTAAAATATGAAGAGGTGAGTTTCAACATAAAGGAGTTATGAAAAGTTAGTGAGTTATAGTATTTTTCCTACCTTAGCAATTTCGAGGACGAAATTATTTTAAGGGGGGAAGAATGTAACGACCCAGATTTTTGAACAGTTTATTTTAAATATTTAGTATCGTTTAAATATTGAATTAACCATATAAAAGAATTTTTATAGTGAATTATCAATCAAATAATCGAAATACGAGAACAAATTATAATTGAAATCGAAGTTAAAAACAGAATCAAAACAATTCAAATGATCAGTGTTGGTTCTGTCTGAACGTGAACAATAAAAATAATTTATTTTCGGTAAATTAAATGGTTTGAGATCGATTTATATTTTTTATCGAATTTAATTTAAAACGTTAATTTAATTGGTTATCACTTCTGAACAGTCGAATTAAAATTTAGAAATCATTTCGTTGAAGTCAGAATAGTGAATACCATTCGTTACGGTTAAAACAATGGTTCGAGAACCATGAGATATTTTAAGTTATAAAATTTAAAAAAAAAAAAATATATATATAACAGCCGACCTATCTTCAATTATAGGCAGACATATTATTTTCGAGCACAAATTCCTGCTCCCCAAAACTCGAAGCAAGCAGACAGCCATTTTAATGGCTCGTACTCGTTGTCTCCCTTCTTTTGCTTATATAAACCACCGCGACTCCATTCCTCCGTTCAACAGAAAAACAAACGAAAAAAAAAAAGAAATGGCCGCACCCCCCTAAAATCAATCGAACCCCTCTTCTATGAAATCAAAAGCTTCAAAGGGGCCGCTACTACTTACATCCTTCGATCTCGTATACCGTGGATTAGGTGCGATCAACGTCTTCCTTCTAGGGTTCATCGTATCTGGGGTTTTCTCAAGTCGCGATGTAATGAGGAGCGAAGTCTCCTGTCGCGTTATCAAATGGAAAGACGCGATGAAGCCATTCAAATCGGGAGGTGCGAAACTCGAGTTACGGAGGGCGCGATGACCTTGGATGCTCGATCTTCATTCTGTCGATGAGGTGGTGAGGCTGTTCGATGTGTACTGGTGAGGTGGAGTTCCCGATTTCAGAAATGAACGGTGATCATTAGGACTATAAGAAGAAAAGAAGGAGTGCGGTGCAGATGTTTGGTGAAATGCCGGAAAGGAAGAAAAAGAAAAATAAAGGGATTAAGGTAATCTAAAATTTAATGCCTTAATTAGTTTAATGTTTAAAAATAAATAGGTTTGTTCAAATTGGTTAAGTTAGAATTAATTTAGCGAAAAAAAATTAGAAAAGTGATTTATTTATTTAAATAGTTTATTTAAATAAATGAACATTTAATCGGTAAATCTAAATAAAAATTATCGCAGGTGCGGATCCATTCGAGAAGATTAGTAGCCGCTAATTTGAGATTAAAACAGGATATTCAGCAAAAGAAATCCCGGTGAGTAAATCTCACTCACCTTTTATCTATAATTATTTTTATTTCGTTAAAAATAATTGTTGTTGCTTGTGTGAATGATTTCTGCTTGCTTTATATATATTAGTTATTTAGGCTATTATATATATATATTGGGTTGATTGATTGGTTGGATTCCCGCAGTCTCATTAGCGGATGCCCGCAGTTTCATAGCGGATGATTACCCTATATACGCCCCACGCTATGATTAGTGGATGACCTTCTATACCGCGATATTCTGCCACGAAGCAGAATGGGTATTATTTATGTGCTAACATCTGTGGATGCAGGGAAACAGGTTGGAGGAATCCAACAGGATTCCTCAAAAATATATTATCTGTTTGTTTACTTGCTTGATTTCATATATTCATATATGATGTGTTAAAATCAAATGATTGAAAATTGGGTGATTTGATTGGTTTAAATATCCCTGGGCTTAAGCAATGATATTTAAAAATATCGTGGAATGATATTTGAGATTTTAAGAAGGGAAAAAATTCTATTTTTAAATAGAATTTGAATTTTTAATGGAAATGAAAATATAAACTTGTTTTTGAAAAATAAAACAAGTAGTTCTTTTTAAACGAAGTTTATAAATAGTTCTTTTATAACGAAGTTATAAATGGAGTGAAAAGAATTATCGTTTGATAATTCAAAAATAGAAATACAAGTGTTTTGGAAATATGATAAAAAGGGGAATTTAAATATAGAATTTGAATAATAGAAAAGAAAAATGGAAATTTGAATTCAAATAGAAAAGGAAATGGAAAATTTGAATTTAGAATTCAAATAGGAAATCCAAAGTGGATTTATATATAGAACTTTCAAATGGTGTTTGAATATAGAGAATTTGAAATAGAATTTCCAAATAGAATTTGAAATAGGATTTCAAAACAGAATTTTCAAAAGAGAATTTGAAATAGACTTTGAAAACAGAATTTCAAAAATAGTATTGCAATGAAATTTGAATTCAAATATAATTGAAAGAGAATTTGACTATAGAAATTCAAAAGGGATTCAAATATAGAACTTGAATTTAAAGGAATTTAAATATGGGATTTGAATTCAAAAGAATTGAAATAGGATTTGAATTCAAAGGAATTCAAATGGGATTGGGATAAAGGAAATTCAAAAAAATGAAATTTCAAATAAAAGAAATGTAATTTGAAATATTAAGAATTTCAAAGAAGGGAAAGTGGAATTTGAACATTTAGAATTTCAAATAGAATTTAAAGGGAGAGTGAATATTTGAATTTCAAATAGAATTCAAATATGGGTCTGAATATAACAATTCAAATAGAATTTGAATAAATGAATTTGAATATAGAATTGCAAGGTAGAATTGAAATGAAATTTGAAATATCGAATTTAAGAGAATTGAATAGGGATTTGAATTTAGAATTCAAAGAAGAATTGAATATAAACTTCAAATATAATCAAAATAGAGTTTGAATACATAACTCAAAACGAATTGAATATGAGGTTCAAATAGAGATTGGAAATAGAAATCCAAGTACTGAATTTGAATATCAAAGAAATTGGGATTTGAAAATAGAATTCAAAAGGGAGATTGGAATTTGAATCAAGAAATTCAAATAAAGGAAAATGGGGTTTGAATATTAGAAATTCGAATGGGTTTAAAATGGAATTGAATTCATTTTAAGAAGTTTAAAGTTTATATATATAAATAGAATTAAAACGAACTCGCCACAGCGCTGCAGTTCGTAAAATAGCGATTCGAACTTCAATTGAGTATACAGAGCGCAATTGAAGTCGGAATTCTTCGAAACAAGAAACGCCAGGACCGATTTGATAATAGTTTTCTAATGAAAGAGAAAAATCTGAATTTCGTCGTATAGATTTTGAGTTATGTCAAAATCAAATTTTCAGAAAAACAGCGTCAGAACCATTATAAAACCATAACGGTTTATTAAATTAAATTAAAGGATTTTAAGCAAATAAAAATCGAAATTTCTATTTAGGAATTTCAGATTTGGGTTATAAAATATATGCGAATTCAAGTTGTGTAAATAAATATGATTTTTGAAACAGAAACCAAATTTTGATTTATTGAATGGAATTTACTAATTTGAACGGAAATTAGTTAAATGAGATTTTGAATGGATATTGGACTTTAAATAAGAAAATTCGATTTGAAATTTATATTCGAAATAGAAAAGAGAACTAGAATTGGAATTGAAATTCAATTTAGTTATGAACGAGTTAAACATTTTATTTGAACGTGCTATGTTCAAACGAAGAAGTGAAATAGGCAAAATGACTAATTAAAGAATAAATGGGCGAACTGAATTCAAACAATTAGATAGTGTTGAATTGAATTGAAAACAGGTGAACAGGTGTTAAGCATGTTTGGAATGAAGTATATAAAGTATATAATTTATGTGCTCGACAAAAAGGTACATGTTTAATTCATATATGGGTTTTATGCGCCGTATCGGCTAGCCGCTTGGCTTCTTCTTTTTCTTTTTGAGATTAGAAGATACCGGGATGTTATTTGAAATTTCCCGATGCTCCCGATACAGGGGAGGTTATGGCGAATTTTTCCGGGAATTTAAGGAGTTAGAATATTTTTAAGAAATTTGACAATTAGAAATCTATATATCGATATATATAGAATTCGATAAGGAAACGAAATCAAAAATAGCGTAAAGGGCCAATATGATTATGGAAAATATTTGGTTAACAAATATTGATAGAGAAAATGAGGAAGAGATTTAATTAATGAAATATTAATTAAAGAGCCCAGTGATTTGTTTGATATGTTGATTGAACACTTGATTTATTCGATAGTTAAATCACAGACTATCGAAGTTTTGACCATCGTTGTCAATATGGAGAGACCGGTTGGATTTTTATCCGTGAACCACTCCGTATCGGCATGAGCGTTGCGAACCAAGTATGCTGAATATATTGAAGACGGAGTGAAGTGCAAGGGCTTTTCTATTTATAGAAATAGTGCCTTCGGTTTCGTTCAATCCCAGAACGAACGTAAATGGACGAATGTCTGACAAAGTATTTCCAATGATCAAATGGGTTGGTCGGTATGAATATATATGGTTGCAACGGATTTATCCCTTAGCATAATATCCAGAATATTTGTGCAAACTCAACTAGTGATTAACGGATCTGACAATGTGGCATTGAAAGTGATTGTGTTATCAATGAATGGTAAGTATTCGTAGCCTCAGACCTCAACAACCGGGAAAGGACAAAAATCGGGCAGGCAGCATGGCTATGTGGGTCGCACCCATTAGGGTGTATAATCACCTATCTAGAGAAATTCCTTTTGTTCTAAATCTATCGATTCTGCCCATTCGGGAAACGGTGGTTTGAGTCCAACCGTTGGTGATATACATTCGATACACTCAAGCGAAATGAGTGGTCGGTCATGTGTGGGCCGGGTTGCAAGACGTTCTTGTTGAACCCAGGTGTATTCGCCTCTAGAGATACATCATCGGAAGGTGGTTCCATACCTTGTCATGTTGGAAATCCAATCTCCAATAAGCGCCATGCGGGTTTTTGATTTTATACTATATATGTGGAGCGTGAGATGCAATCGTTCTGCTATTTGGTTATTTACTTGATGTAGACATTATTATAATATCACTGGATTTTCGTATCAAAGTGTTTTGGGTTATAGTAAGGTAAAAACCGTCCATGTTTATGTGTGGGCTGGTCTTACTATTACTTTTCTTTCGAAAAGAGTTTTTAAAGTTAAACAAGTGGTTGGAGTTTACTCACACCAGTCCCATGACTGACCCAGAGTTTATTTTGTTTTGTTTTTCCCTAAACTCTTGGGTGCCCAAATTTGTACGGGCAGTCAAGTGTTTCAGGCTTTTACAGATACACTTGGAAGAGCTTGAAGCTGGAGGCTTCAACGTTAGTTATTTCGAGTTACTTCCGCTGAATCAAAAGTTATGTGTACTCTGATGATGGTATGTGTATATGTACAAAACAGATTTGTATTTCAAAGCTTATGTTATATAATATATTTTATTCGTTCCGCTGTGAGTTGTGATCTTCGTTTTTCTCCTATTCTGATATTTCTTTCTTTCTATTTCTCATCCTCTAACTTCTTTCTAATAATGAGTCGTATTTCTGTGTTATTTGGGTTGGACGTGTGGTGTATTTAATCAACTCAGATAGCACGGATTTGCGGGCCTTTACACAAATGGTTACTATAGTATCGAACGTGAAATATAAACCAATTTCACAATAACAAACAATATAATCATATTGATAATGTTATTCAGTTCAAAATGGCCAATCAATATTCGGTTCCATGACATGAACAGTTTAATAATGACGGTCGATAATAAATGTAACAGTCCATACTGAGATAATAACAGTAGTTTAAGCATTCAACTATTTGATTATAACGTTTATAGTGTTATAAACGTAACCACTGAGGTAAGTTACCTCAATTGGATTTAATCGTTAAAAATAACGATTTGTTTCAATTAAATTAAACTAATGTTTAATTTAACAATTTCAGTCAATATGTGAATAAAACCAATAATCAAACAAACAAACGAACAACCAATATAGCACAATTATAAAACCCGACTTATATAAAATATAAGTAGGGGAAAAACTGAGTGATTTTAACTCACCTTGGTTTCATCCGTCGTTGAAAGACATTTTGTTCTAACTAAATTAAACAGGCGTTTAATTTAAATTAAACTCCAATAGCTCCCAAATATGATCAGATCAGTTCATCGATTTACGCTCGTCGCTATGGTTCCATCGCCACTAGTTTTATTCCAATCTAATAACATGATCATATGCGACAAATTTAATACATTATCCCCTTTTAAATAAATTTGTGTCAAAAGTACATAAGAATAATTTATTTACAAATCTTCTTTTACATTCAATAACTTGTAGGCATATTAGACTTGGTCATTCTCAATTAAAACTTAATTAAGCATGTTCTAATCTTGATTTGGCATATTTAAGTGTGCATGACACATATATTTTAACTTAACTGTTCCATGTGTGTCTATACATGACAGCTTTGATTAGGCAATATTCGAACGCCATATATGTCATTAGACTTGGTTGTACATAAAATAAAATGCGTTTAGGGCATAAAAAACTAAGGGCGACGATCTGTATAAATTAGTACCATTTATACCTTGTCGGTACGTTTTACTTACTGTATTGATTATAAACATTAGAAACTAAGGCTACTTTAAAATATTGTAACATAAATTGGCTAATGTCTCATATTAATATTAATATAATATGAGTAGGCATATTTAATCTCTTACCAACTTCTAATTTTCACGCAGCTGCTCCCACTAAAGTAAGCTGAACTCTTTCCTTCGTCGATGAATGGTACCTCGACTAGAACTATCCAACTCGCCATGCAACCACTTCTCACGCCGGCTTCCTCTTACCTTCTTTTTTTTTTCTTGAATTAAAAAGGAGGAAGCCCATGCAGTGGACATCCCACGTCCACATATGCCCGCACCGCTCCCTTCATTTCCCAACGTTCAAGCCTTCCAGAACACCATCCCACTTCTTCCTTAACCCCTTCTTCTTTCCCCTCCTGTTATGAACCCATGTAACTTCCCCATTCATGTATGAAGCCCACCAACTCATCCCATCTCCCCATGTTTTCCATGCAATCCCTCCCAGTCCCCACTTTCTACAGTTCCATCCTCCTCTCTTTCTTTGTTTTTTTTTCTTTTTTTCCGAATGGAGCTTTTTTTTAAGGAAGGAGTTCGGTTTTTGTCTGACGTGAGGAAGCGGCACCGTATATGAATTATGGTTTTTTAGAAAAAAAAATTGAAAGGGAGATTTCGGTTTTAGTTTTTGGGAGGAAAACTGTCGGTTTCAGCTTGTTCGGGAAGGCAAATGAATGGCGTGCTCTATTTATAAGAGAATTACGTGGTTCCCACATTTACTTTGTTTGGCGGCAAAGTAATTCGTTGGTTTGGGACACAAGAGAACTCTGTTTGGGATGCAAGGAACCGTGTCCGTTTGGGTGCAAGATGAAAGTGATTTGGACGCAAGGAAATCAGTGGTTTGATGGGCAAGGCACTTGAAATGGGTTTGTACTTAAGGGAAAGCATGCTGGAAAAGTTTGGTACACATGGTTAAAGAATAGTTTGATACGCATGGTTAAAGAATGAAGGAAGTAACTTTTGGGCATATTTTAATATTAGTTTATTATAACGAAACATGCATATGAGTTATCGTGTTAAAAATCATTATATAAAATTCCTGTTCTCTGATAAAAAGGCTAATCTTAGTGCAAAAAGGTATTCCGAACCCAATGGGACAAGTTTCATCGAAATCCGAGGTCGTTTGAAAAAATTTCCTTTACCAAACCGGAAACCAACACACGTTTAAAATTTTCACGATCACTAAATAAATCAAATCAATTTGAAACTTCGAAATCCTACAATAATTTTTCAATACGAACCTAACGGCACCACGGTAGGCTATTTTTACGCGCACCGCAATGCCATTTCGGACACCCAATTTCACGGTCTCCAAAAATAACAAACTATATATCTATCCTGACTCTAATCGACGATACGAATTCAATGGAACTGGTTTCGCGGCCATATTTGATCGTTTGCTCAAGTTATCCCCAAATATCCCTTTATTAAATTAAATTACGCGCTATAGAAAATGAACGGGCGTTTACGGCTACCGTGGCCACATACGACATCGGTTTGCCATGCAATTCAACACCATACAATAATTTAACGTTACGGTCCCAATGAAACAGATTTCATCGAAAATAGAGACCGTTTGCAAAATGGCCATTTTTAAGGCCTATAATTTAATAACGAATTTCACAGCGACTATTTTAAAATTTGATTTGGCCATAAATAACAAACTATAACACGAAATCTGAATTTTACTCTTCCATATGAAAATTATCATCGATATTGTTCCAACGTTTCTTGTTTCATAGAAATCCGACTTATATCGAATCCTGTATATTTAGTTGAAGTTCAAAATCCAATATTACGAACTGCCGTGCCATTTCGAGCTCGAATAATATTATATATAAATTTATAACGTTGAAAGTTCGTTTTATAAACAAATTAAATATAAAAATTCATTAATATCCCAAATATAACATTTAAAATAATAAATTAAACAAAATATTTGACGGCCAAAATACGGGACGTTACATTCTTCCCCCCTTAAAATAATTTCATCCTCGAATTTGCTGTGGTAAGAAAGAATATTACAAACCCATTAATTTCCAAATCTAATTTATTTTGAAATCGAAAACAATTCAATATCATAAATAAATATTTTCAAAATATCAAAAAAATTCTAACTATTTAAATTCCCGAAATAATTCGGTAGAGTTTCCCCTGCACGGAGTGACATCTGCAATATCGCAGGTTCATGAAATATATATACATCGACCCGCACAGTCGGAAAACAAAAATCAAAGAAAACCAAAATTTATATTTTCGCGTAAGCATACCTTTTCGAGCGCTATTGAGCATACTTTGTCTATTTATTGCGATTCACTCAACCAAACTCAATTCTCCAGCCTTCTGGTACCTGAATTTCCTCGATTCAACATATAAGGAACCATGAAATTTTCAACAACCTTCCAGTTATCAACCAGAATACTAGGCAGTTTCCCACAATCCAACATATACCATCATTCATATGCAAACACAAGTTTAAATTATCCAGTTTCACTTCATATGTGTTTGAATTTATAATTCTGGAATTCAATTTCCATTTCATTCAACTCTATTGTTAAACTGTTGATGAATTTTTATTCATCCAATCAATAATCAATCAACCACTAATGCACCATCAACTTTACCAATCAACTGAATTTTACATTCAATTATAGGTTTAACATATTTAATAATCAATTTATTTGATCTCAACATCATTTCTCAATTTAGTTCACTCAACCAAGTTAAATTCAATTCAAATTCCTAATCCAAATTTAAATAATTCAACCATCCCGATATCTCAATAATATAATAAATTTGTTTCTTTTCTATACAAAAATATATTTGGGTAAAATTATTTCATTTACCCTCTTTACAAAACATAAAACATTTGTATATAAAATTTACAAATACGCTCTCATATATATAATCAACTCGATCTAAGGTATTACTAACCCCATCTCTATCGAGTTACACCACAAAGCCAAGGTTATTACTAAACCAATAGCTCTGATACCACTGTAACGACCAGAGGATTTTCGTCCCTGAAAATCGACATAAATACCTTTTTCCATAACTCGTGCCGACCTTCCAAACACTGAAAACACTGGAACGTTATTAGAAAGATATTAGAGGTTGAGATAAGAAAGAAAGAAATATTAGAATAGAAGAAGAAGAATCAACACAACACAGAGTCTCACATAGCAGCGGAACAAAATATAATACAGAAATAAATTTTTATTGAGAGCTTGAAATAAAACTTACAGTATCAGAGTATATCAACATATCTGGACAGTTATATAACCTGTCCTCATATACAATCACACAGCGGAATAGTAGCTATATAACATAATACGTCTGAACTCTTCTAGCTTGTCTCTTCACAACATTCGATAACCTGAACCTGAACAGCCAAGACGAACCATGAAGCAGTCAAGACGAACCATCACCTTGCACTGCAATAAGCAAACCGGATTTAAACCGGAACCTCCGAAAGTTCTGGAATGGGACTAGTATGTTAAATTTTCTACATGACCGCAACGGAATCGGAAACCAGAATTTCGAACCTTGGTCATGACAACTCCTCGGCAATACTTCACGACTCACTTTCCTATATCTTAACTTGACCACATCCATTCAAGAAATCTGTTATTAGTTTTTTCTCCTGTATTTCCAAAAATCCTTAGATAATCATTCTTTTAATAAATAATAAATATTATAGTGATTTCCCTATGCCTCTAATGACAACAACGCTACATACTCTTCCAAGACCAATATACACTGGCATATGATCTATTATTGTTTATCTATAACATTTTAGGAAGAAACAATTTAGTGTCCCAACATCTTCCCTACACATATTTCTTTCTCTAGATTTTACTTCATTTTCTTTTGTACATCACAAATTATAACATTATAATATAAACACATACGCACATACACATCCAGTCCTTACGCATAAACAGGTGCAAAGCTATGCTTTTGTTTGCTGTAGAAAAAGAAATAAATGGTGAAATATTCTACTATTAAAATCTAAAACAACATTTTACTATTTATAATAAGCTGAAGGTCTTGGAGAATACAATCATAGGTTTATTTTACCTTCATAGAAACTAATTGTTTTGAAGTGCCTATTCCACTCATAATTATAGAGAATTACATGAGTGAGTAAAACAAAACTTTTATAATGATATGTTTCATTTATAAGTAAAGAAGCTTGCATGCAATTAAATGACCATTAAATTTTAGTTGAAAATGATGACTATATATTTGAAGCCAATACAATATACAATACACACACACGCATACACACATAAGATGAATTAATTTTTACAACTGAAAGGAAATATTATCAATCCTTAAGCAAAAATGGTAAGCTGGAATCATGGTCAAATTGTGTGACTCTTACCTAGAATTGGCATCGAAACTTCGAATTTCATTTATGTACACTTTAATGAAAAGCAAAATTCAATGCAACCCTTTGGCTATTTGGCAATTTCTGACATTATATTCTTTAACACCAGCTCTCTTTTGCTGCCCTGAAAATATACAAAGTACGTTACAAAGTCATGATTTGTGTTTGAAAATTAAGACATCTTTCTCATCATTGAATTGGAATGCTAGTTTGAAAATTATAACCTTTTTCTCATCATTGTTTTGAACTGATTCAATGTAAGAAAGGTGACCCAAAAAGGTAAATAAACATTCTTTCCATTTGCAATTCCAGTCTTAAACATGTTTTCATTGTCTACAAAAATAATAAATAGGACTTTAGTAGTTTAGTTATTTGCCAATGAATGCAATGACTCAAATAAGCACTTGTGAATACACTTTGCTTGTCACTCTACCTTAAAAGTAGTCAATATTCGCAAAAGAATCGATGCAAAAGGCCTTATTTTAAAATTAGTGGGATTTTTCTAAAAAATTTAAAATTAGAATTAGCATTTGAAAGTTTAAAACCGTATATTTTCTTATCATTTTTATCACACATAAAAGGAGTATTTTTACGTTAGTCAATACAGTTTATACAAAGAATGTTAAATTGATCTTTGATTGACAAAATATATAGTTTCAAAGAGAAGCTAGCTCTAATAGTAGGAGGACCATCAGCCGTAAGAGAAAGCATACCCCGTCCCTTCAATAAACACAGGCCATAGGTCTCCACTACTGATTTGCAAGGGTATGTTGATCAAATTATTTATGGATCTTTTAATGGAGAATCTAATCCTTGTTTTTTTGCATTCTGGCACTACAAATGAAAAAATACCGATCAAGCAGTAGTTCATACAAAATAGTTTTTACAAACTTCAATCCTATGTAAAGTGTAAACTTGAATCCATGAGAAATAACGGTTATACAATTAGTATTTGAATTGATTAAAGTGAAACAAAAAAACTGTTAGAGTTTATGCCCTAGAGGCAATCCATTTAATGTGATTAATAAAATTGTTGATGTTACTATTTTATTTGGAATAGAATATTTTGTTATGTTATATTTACTGCGTAATATAAATATTATTAGAATAGAAATCCTTCGAATAATAATACAGAATTATATATTTCGAGTAAGACTTGAGCTTGAGATTAGATAAAATATTAAGTGTTATCATTCTTAAATGCCCCAAGTCAATTTTTATTGTTTATATAGGACAATAATAAAACATTGAGACAAGTATGTTGATTGACTGATGATCACATCTCATTGATCATTAATATAATTGATATTAATGTCAAGACATAAGTACGTATTGGAGAATAGAGTATTTGGCTGACCCACCGTGAGAAAACTACATGGAATACAATTAACAGTGTCATAAGTTATTCTCACTGTGACAGTGATGTAATGGTCCCTATAACTAAAATGATTATAATTTTATTCGAGGATATTTGTGTTTAGATATCATCTAAAGTTACTTATAACAGAGTAGATGATAACAGTGATTATTGGATACATCTCGAATCGAATGAAAATTATGAACGATCTAGATGAAATTTAACCCTATGATATATTCATAGTGATATCCATGGGCCTCTTGATTGAGTTAGACTATGAAATGCATGGCCGTGCTCAAATATCGATTTGTTTTATATAGTCTACTCATCGATCAAGATAAAAGGTTTAAATTATAAAAAGGATGATACAATCCATGTATCGAGTTTAATCCTAGATATATATTGGTTAAAAGGATTACATTACATTGATACACTAGTCATGGAAAGGTTGTATCGAATTATTGATCTTATTATAACTTGGGTAGCAGCGACTAGTGCCAATCACTATTTATCATTTTAAATATGATTTAAAATCATTGCCAACGTTGTAATAACCTATGGGGTCACACAATAGAGCGTAAAAAAGAGGAATTATTTTGGACAAATAAAGTATCAGTACATTGATATTTTATTTGAAGTTGGAATGAGATGTCGGTTTGGATCCTAATTTTATGGTTAATTTGCATACTATAAAAGAACATACATTTCTTTTATAAGGTGCGGCTAACTCTAGATTTAAGGAGATCAGATAAAACAAAAATCCACTGAAACCCTTTTTCTCCAAATTCCTCAGTAATAGCAGCTAGCATCGACCTCTTTTCCCTTTCTCAATTCGATCAGAAGAGGAGATGCTCTCATGGATACCTGTAGAGACTCGGCGCTTGTCGTGTTCTTCGATACGATGCTCCATGTATGCTTTGATTTCCAGATCGATCTGGTTCTTAAGGAATTGGACAAAAGGTACAAACCTTAACTTCTATTTAGTTTAATTTACTGTTCTTGCTATAGATCTTGTGTTTTAAACTATTAAAAACATAATTTTGGTTGTTGATTCGATTGTGTATATCCTTCCATGTTGTCAGAGCAAGGTTTTGCAAGAATTAGTAGATCAGATTATGTCTAAGTTTAAGAATAACATATTCTAGGTTTAAATCATAGTGTTAAATAGAAAGATTTGCATATTAATACTGAAGTAATAACTATGAATAATATGATGATTTGTTTATGAAACAAATGTAGTAATTAAACAGAGTGACTCTGTTATATACATTTGATTTAGATCGAAGGCTAACTTTTATTATTGAATAAAACGAACTTCTCTTCGATCAGACTATTTGAATTACTAGATAATTATGTATTGTATCCACTGATTTTAAGATTTGAAGTAATTTCATTCATAAAAAATCAAATTGTTCTGCTGCAATCAAAAATAGTATTTGATACTAAAGTAAAATTGTTTACTGCAGTTAAATTTTGTTATTTGATACAAAATTATAAAAGGGGATTCTTCTTTAATAATGAACATTAATTCAGTTTCATGTGCTGTTACATTGTCTTAATTTTGGGAACTGGATTTTAATTGAATAGTGATTTTAAATGTTAAAATGTTGTTCATTTAAGTCGTTTAAACTGAGTTTAGTTGATTATTTTTTGCATCTATGTTATTTGACAACATAATGATGTGATTTCACTTTTTAAAACCAATTATTGATTTTGAAAAACCAAACCAGTATTGATATATCAAAAACCACATTTAAGAGCATAGTTCTTTAATTATTGAAATTAGTTTATGCTTGTATAATTCTTCCAAATTAAATCCTTGTGAACTTTGATGCGCGAGTTTTATGAAAATTCATGTATGAAGTGAAATTGTTTCACTACTTATAAAACTTGTATGTGATACAAATTTCTAAATGAAATTATGAATTTGCATAAAGTAGTGTATTGATCTGCTTGTACAGATAAACTGTGATAAGCCAGTTATCAAAATGTGTGATTAATAAGTATACTTGACTGATTTTAATCATATTTTTTCTTCTCATCATCAAAACTAGTTTTGCTTATTGATAAATCAGAAAGAACGTCTTCTGATTAATTTTGATTTACTGAATTCAATTATATGTAAATTATTAAGACAAATTTTGGTTTTGATCTTTATAATTGGATGTAAAATCAGAATTTTTGACTCTGTTTGATTTCAAATCAATACAAGTTTACTAGATTATAGAATCAAAAATAGATGAATATGGATTTTATTATTTTAATCAAATAGATCTATATCTTGAAATCTGATATCAACTTTACAAAAGATATGATTTTCTATTTTGGTTTCATGCTGCTTATATATAACGCAGGATCAAGATCATAAAATGGTTTTAAGATCATTTAAATTATTGATGCATACGTAACATGAAGTATAGCAGATTTTATATGTTTGGTCTAGGATTTTAAATCAATTTCGATATCTGGTTTTAACGTAGCACCGAAATTAGATGTGTAAACTTCCCTGTATG
The DNA here is from genome assembly GCA_030737875.1 of Allium sativum. Taxonomy (NCBI): domain Eukaryota; kingdom Viridiplantae; phylum Streptophyta; class Magnoliopsida; order Asparagales; family Amaryllidaceae; genus Allium; species Allium sativum. Next base: position 169,079,812 of record CM060924.1, on the reverse strand, counting down.
CATCCATCATAGATCTGGAACTTCTAATTTGCGATTTAAATGTTTAAGATCTGAGTGCATGCATAAACAAAGTAAAATCGATAATCAAAATGTTTGATTAAAGTGGAGATAAAAGTTATGACTGAGCGATGTATGTATTTGATTTTGATCAAAAAAAAATTGTCTGATCTTTCAGATTTTGATATTTAATAATATTTTATCACATGAAATTAATTATTATTAATACACATTTTCTGTTTTATTTATAACATCAAGAAAAACCTGATTTTATTTTGATTTCAGAAATCATTTTTTCCATATTTATTCAATCATAAGCTTTATGTTTGAAACTCATATATATATATACATATATATATATATATATGTGTGTGTGTGTGTGTGTGTGTGTGTGTGTGTGTGTGTGTGTGTGTGAGTCCCCATGCTTTTATAGTTACATCATATAGATAATGTACTGGCTAGCTTAAAATCATTACAACTGTATTATGATATGTTAAATCTATAAAAAAATACATTTATAATGTGTTTTATACAAGTATTTATATAAAACATATGTATTGTCATAAATGTAATTGATTTGTTGTACAAAATGCATCTGGAATTGAAAGTACTTATTATATATTTATTAAGATAAGTATGTAATATAACCTGATTTAAAAATTAAAGGAAACAAGATTTCCTATTTATAATTTTGGTTTTATACTACGAGTATAAATGATTCCAGATTCTTATAATGTTATGCTACTAGAATTTGTAGAAGTATGTATATATATATATACACACACACAACTAGCATAGTTTGATGTATGTTTGACATAAACATATTTGCAATCTGTTTTGCTATAAAATATGAATTACTGTATATTAATTGACATAGATAATTCCAATTTTGGTACGTAATTTGATGTATAAATTACTAAAGTGTAGACCTGTAAACATTTACATATACATAATTATGCATAATTTGTTATGCAGGTTAGTACTAAAATATATGCCTTACTGTATATGTGAGTGGCAAAATTATTTTTTGCATTTTGAAATTGAATGACCATGTTTCTTGAATAATTTTGAATATTGGCATTATATAAATACATTTCAACGAATTGCAAACTGATTTGCATATTTATGCATGGACAACTAAAAATCTTTACTAATAATTGGAATAAGTTTGGTGTCACACTTTTTTGATGTACACCTGGACTGACAAAAATGCCCTTTACTAATAATTGTAATGTAACGTATATCTTTCTTCTTTATTAATAATTATCTATAGATTAGGCTGCAACTTAGACTGGGATCCTAAATGCAAACACATACGATAAACGAAATTAAATCAAGAAAGAAACGGAAAGTAGTTAAAATTAAATAGCAATGTTCCTTTAATTAGCAATGCGCGTCATTAATGACATTAATAGAGACATAAATGGGAATAACATTAAAATTTGAAAGCAGACAATTAAATCTAGAAGGGTAATACACATGTTTATATTTACTTCATATAAATATATAAAGTATAAATTTCAGAAGTAACATGTTTGAATTTGAAAATAAATGCGCATCATAAATGGAATTAAATCACGCAATAAAAGGGAGTTTAATTATGTTAGTTAAGTAACGTTCTAATTCAAAACAATTGAAACAAATACGTGAAAATATGTGTGGATATATTTATTTCAAGAGTATGTGCATGCGTATTAATTCCAGAAATAATCGCATTTGAAATTGAAAAATAATGTGTGTTAAGAATGAATTTTTTTCCAATAAAACTAGAAATAAAAATAAATTTTTTGAATAACGGTCACATGAATTAACATGCGTGACTTAGAAACAGAAGAAAATTAATGCGCAGTAATGAAAATAAAAAAAACTATCGTGCAAATAAATATGCTAAAAAATAAAATGGCTAAGAAATATACCAAGCCATGTACTAACGATGTATTTTTATTATGTTGAATGGCTCGGATTTTATTATCTTATATCAGATGGATACAACAAGTTCGGAAATCTACAAATAAACTTATAGGTCATAGCTCTCAAATTCATATTTTTTGATCGGGTGCTGAAGCTCTACCACTCCCTTTCTCCTCTAAATTCTTTTGAATTAGAAAAATATAAGATATGCACTATCCATTCGAGATTTGAAGGCAAATGCGGTATATTCAAGATTTAGATGTCCAAACTTCCTATCAAAACAGATTTGTAGATTCAAATTGAAAAGAGAATGGAAAATAAACAAAGATAAGCAGATTTAAATTGTTGTTTTTAATAAAGGTATATATCATCGATTGCCTCATGTAAAATTAATAAGGGGAAAATTTTTTTAAGGACAAAAGCCCACTAAAATTTATCCATAAGGACAGCCGCCTAATATTTTATCCTAAAGGACAATATACTGGAAAAAAAATCGGCCGCTTCTTTCTTCCTCACGTGCGCTCTATTTTCTCCCTTCGCAATCGATTCTCGTCCGCTCCATCTTCTTCCTCTGTCGCTCTTATCTCAAATCGTAAATCATAAATCCCGAAAAACAGAAGAACATCAGATTCGAAATTGCAATCGAACCCAAAAATTCGAATTCATAAATCGCTCGAAACAGAAACCCTAGAAAACCAAAAAGGCCTTCGAACAACAAAAATCAATTGGAAATCGCAAGCGAATTGAATAAAAATATTTTTCAGACGATGGAAAACACAAATGAAGAAGTCGATATTGTTGAAACATTTTTTTCGTGATTGGAAATGTTTTTTTTTGTTAATACTATAGCAGTTCGTAGGTATCATTTTTGTATTTTTTTAGTTATCATTTTTCCTGTTTTTAACTTTAAAACATAGCAGCAGTTTTTAGTTATCATTTTTCTATTTTTTTAGTTATCATTTTTCCTATTTTAACTTTGAAAACATAGCAGCAGTTTTTAGTTATCATTTTTCTATTTTTCTGGTTATCATTTTTAGTGTAACTTCTGTGTTATGTTTATATGCATCTTTTTTTTACCTACAATATTAAAAAACTGATATCCATGAACTGTTTTTAGTTATCATTTTTCCTGTTTTAACTTTAAAAAAAAAGCAGCAGTTTTTAGTTATTATTTTTCTTTTTTTTTCTGGTTATCATTTTTAGTGTAACTTCTGTGTTATGTTTATATGCATCTTTTTTTTACCTACAATATTAAAAAACTGATATCCATGAACTGTGAATATGAGAAAAACTTTAGCTTAGCCCTACCAACTTATAAAACTGATAACAGAATAAAAAATCACATGAAAAAACAATTAACATAGTTAAAATAGTAAAACTGATACGTAAGAAAATAAGAAACTTATACCTAAAACCTGATTCAATGTTTTGAAGTAAAAGTAATGGAAAAAATGTTTACTTCAAAGTTTGATTGAATAAAATGAAATTAGTTCGACTTAGTTACAAAGTTAATGCAACTGTACAACTGCAAAATTAACACAACAACAAAATCACATGAAAAAAACACATAACACAGTTAAAACATGAAAACTGATAATTAAAAAAATAGAAAACTGATACCTACAAACTGCATCAATGTTGTAAAGAAAAACTAATGAAAAAAATGTTTACATCACAGTTTGATTGTATAAAATTAAATAAATTCGACTGAGTTAAAAAGTTGATGCAACAATATAACTTCAAAATTAACACAGTAATAAATCACATGAAAACAACACATAACATAGCTAAAACAGTAAAAATGATACCTAAAATATTAGAAAAATGATACCTAAATACTGATGCAATGCTTTGAAGATAAAAAAATGAAAAAAAAATTTATATCACAGTTTGATTGATTAAATTGAAATAAGTTTGACTTAGTTTCAAAGCTGATACAACAATATAACTTCAAAATTAACACAGCAACCAAAATCTCATGAAAAGAACATATAACACAGTTAAAACATGAAAAATGATAACTAGAAAAATAGAAAAATGATACCTAAAAACTGCTGCTATGTATTACAGTTAAAATAGGAAAAATGATAACTAGAAAAATAGAAAAATGATAACTAAAAACTGCTGCTATGTTTTAAAATTAAAAACAGAAAAAATGATAACTACAAAAATACAAAAATGATAATTACGAACTGCTGTACTGGTAAAATGAAAAAAAAAAACATTTCCAATCTAAAAAAATTGATTCAACAATTTCGACTTCTTCAATTGTGGTTTCCATCGTTTGAAAAATATTTTTATTCAATTCACTTGTGATTTCCACTGGATTTTGTTGATCGACATTTTTTTTTTAATTTTTTAGGGTTTCGAATGATTTTCTTCTCGATTTTGATTTCGTGATGTTTTCCTTATATTTCGAATTTCGATTTTATTATTTTCTGAAATTCGTAATATCGCTTTTTCTGATTTTGCGATTTCGTGATTTAAGATGAAAAAGAGAACGACGTGAGAGAAGGAGAAGTTGAAAGTAGCGGCCGACGTGAGAGAGGGAGAAGATAAAAGTAGCGGCCAGAATTATTTTTGAATGTATTGTCCTTCTGAGTAAAATTTTAGTGGGCTGTCCTTATGGATAAAAAAGCCTTCAGTTTTGTCCTTGTAAATATTTTCCTGAATTAATAATATATTCTCTCAGTCCTTTTTTACGCGTTAGATCTTATGTTGAATTTTGGATATATGCGAACTATGCATAACTCTACAATATTGACATATGTATGCAATATTTGTAGGAGCAATATTCCATGCACGGACCGCGTGTCGTGACGCTCGAACTAACAATTCAAACATTGCTAAAAGACAAAATAATTGAATGATATTTTGTGATCATTACATTTGAATTTATTTACATTGGTTATTATTTTTTCTTGAAGTGACAGTTTATTGATCATGTACAACGTTAGTACAAGTTATTTTTTGTTGCATATGTAAAATGCATAACATATGAAGCGCATGTCGTGATGCTTGTATGTATAATGAAAATATGATTTGCATGCTCTATCTCAAAATGAAAACCTAGTTTGATGTATATGATACATCACATAATTCATGAAACAACAAATTCTCATTTTATTTGTTGTATCAAAAATGAAAAATTGTTTTCAAAGATGATACATATAAATAAATTGACGAGTATTTAATTCAACATGATAAGATACATGTAGATGTATTCATACTAAGAATGATCATGTTGACTGAAACTCTTTTAACATTGCAGGAGTTAATATGGTTGCTGAAAATTGTTCCAGCAAGAAAATCAACTTAGAAAGAGGCAGGGTAAGCAATAGCTAATATTGCAAGTCTCATGTCACTTCATAATGATAGGTCTGATTGGATAGGAGTATTCCATATTAGCGTTATGATCTGTGTAAAGCATTTGGACTGTTTGCATAAGACTGATATAAGTATGATTGTTGTGTAATATATGGACCCAGAATTATATATGTGTAAATACGTAAATAAACATTGCAAGTTAATAAAACTTTATGATGTTATTGTATTTAAAGGGTCTGACCCTATTTTTTTTATGATCATATTATTTTTTGTACTATCATGTAATTTAAAACCAGTTGATTGATCGTATGAAATTGGAACATTGTTAAACCTTTCTGTTTTAAGTTGGAATATGTTCAATTTTAAAATTTGTGCCTATGTTTCTGAAATTCTAGGCGACAAATATATATATATATATATATATATATATATATATATATAAGTCTGATATACTTTGATGATATGATTGCGATTGCATCATGTATATGTGATATAAATTTTCTAAGCAATAGCCTCTTAAGTTTACCAACATGAGGCTGCTATACTAACCTGTTATAACATAATTGTTTGCAAAATGACATATCGGAGAGGGCTTAATGTTTAAATTCAACATTGAACCAATATGGGGCTGATCTTAAATAAAATTCGGATATGATATAGGCTTGTGTTTATATGATAAAAGACGTCAGGTTTAGATTACAGCGTATAAGATACATAATAATTTCAATCACCATAATTTTGAAATGTTCGGTAGAAATATGGGCATCATTCTTATATTACTTTTAATTTAAATATAGGCTTAATATATATCTTCACTAATAAGCGGAATAGGTTTAGTGTTACACTTTTTTTGGTGTACACCTGAACTAACGAAAGTACCCTTTACTAATAATTGTAATGTAACGTATGTCTTTCTTCTTTATTAATAATTGTCTATAGATTATGCTGCAACTTAGATTTGGGATCCTAAAAACAAACACATATGATAAACGGAATTAAATCAAGAAAGAAACGGAACGTAATTGAAGTTAAATAGTAATGTTCCTTTAATTAGCAATGCACGTCATTAATGACATTAATAAAGATATAAATGGGAATAATGTTAAAATTTGAAAACAAACAATTAAATCTAGAAGGGTAACATGCATCATAATACGCATGTATATATTTACTTCATATAAATATATAGAGCATAAATTTTAGAAGTAAAATGTTTGAATTCGAAAATAAATGCGCATCGTAAATGGAATTAAATTACGCAATAAAAGGGACTTTAATTATGTTAGTTAAACAACGTTCTAATTCAAAACAATTGAAACAAATATGTGTAAATATGTGTGGATATATTTATTTCAAGAGTATGTGCACTTATGTAACGACCCAGGGATTTTCGGCCCCGAAAATTGACATCAATACCCTTATCGTATCTTATGCCAACCTTCCAAACAACGAAAACACTGGAACGTTTATAGAAAGAAATTAGAGGGTGAGATAAGAAAGAAAGAAATATTAGAAAAGAAGAAGAAGACGAACCAGTATAACATAATAAGAGTCTCACATCGCAGCGGAACAAAATATAATACAGAAATAAATCTTTATTGAGAGCTTTCAAAAATACTTACAATATCAGGGTACATAAACATCTTAACAGTTATAATACTTTGTCCTCATATATAATCACACAGCGGAATAGTAATCATATCACACATCTGAACACCTTCAGCTTGTCACTGGACATCACGGTTCCTGATAACCTCAACCTGTACATGCCGGGCTGACCCGAGCATTTACAAAACATCGGGTCAGTCTGGTGAACCAAAGTGAGAAAAACTCGCACAGTATTAAGGTATCACACAACTTGATTTTAAAGTTAAAATCCTCTCGAAAGAAAAGGATAATCGTAAGACCAAATCCACACATAAATACGGACGATTTTTACCTTACGATAACCCAAAAAAAATTTCGAAATCAATATCTTTTCTGATATTATAATAATGTCTAAATACAAGTAAATATCAATCTAGTGGAACGCTTGCATCTCACGCTCCACGTATTTATATACAAACAAAACCATGGGCGCTTATTGGAGATTGGATTCCAGCTATGACAAGGTATGGGATCACCTGCCGATCATGTATCTCTAGATCGAATACACTTGGTTCAACAAGAACATCTTGCAACCCGGCCCTCACATGACCGACCACTCATTTCACTTGAGTGTATCGAATGTATATCACCAACGGCTGGGCTCAAACCACCGTTTCCCGGAAAGGGACAGCATCGAAATAGATTAAAGAATGAAATGGATTTTCTCTAGATAGGTGATTACACATCCTAATGGGAGCGACTCACATAGCCATGCTGCTGCCCGATTTTTTGTCATCTCCTGGTTGATGAGGCTTGAGGCTAGAACACATTTTGTCATCATATACTTTGAATGCCACATTGTCAGATCCGCCAAATTACTAATTGACGTCCACAAAAATATTCTGGTCGTTGAGCTAGATAGGTGTCCCTCTCTGCCACTAACAAAGATACGTTTGTAAAAATCAACGTACGTGACCCTTAAGAAATACTCTGTTAGACATCCGTCCATACAAGTCATCCAGCAACAGGATGAACTGAAGGTACTCTCCTACAGCATCCAATATAGGAATCACCCCATGGATCAGTAGCGAGTAGTCCTTGCAATCCACAGATTCCAACCACGACAGAACCCCAGTGTATCTCCGGGTCGAATCAGAGATTTTAAGTTGTTCTTCCGCTTTATGAAGATCTATGGTCTTCACATGATTCATCTCGATCGTCGCCTGATATCTTTTATATATTTTGTATTTGTCGGTCGGAATGGTTTTCGAATATACATTCGATCCCAGTTTTCCCATACCCACAATCGTAAAGGTCAAATTTGATAAATGGTTATTTAACTATCAAATAAACATCCTTGAAATCATAAAAATAGATTCACTGGTCTAGTACTCAACATCAGTTTGGCTTACTTAATTAATTAAACTGGGATGTTCCAATATTGGGAAAATATTTCACTTATCACTTAAATATACCGATATTCGCAAAAACCATTTCATTTCAATATTTTGAAAGGATAAATTATATAATGATATCCATTACCCATTTGACTATCATAGGTAAAACATTTACTATAACATCTCGTTAATTATAACTGAGAAATCAGTTCAGCTTACTATTCGACGTTACGCCAACCCTTCTGTTTTCATCACTTGGAAAAATATCCAATCCTTATTCTTATAGAATAAATCATTCTATATCTTATTCCTTTACTTTTGAAATTATCGCTAATCTCCTTTCAATTCCGTTACTAGGGAAATATTATCTCACGTTATTTCCGTTATTTTGGAAATCTTACCATACATTCTGGACATTACCAACTAGTATTACCCTTGGATAGCCCCGAAGCCATTCAAGTTGGGGTAATTTAATTACCTCTCAGACCTTGATCAACAACGTTCTTATCTTCAGATAAATACGAGTTGTAATTCAAGAAAAACACATCCCAATAGTTAAAATATCTTTATAGTTCTCCGTATCTTTTGGAAGCTTCTCTTTTAAATTAAATTAAGATCGCTTAATTCGTTAACTAAACATCACTTTATTCACTCTCGACTTATTCAAATGACTTTGTTTCACAAACTGAATTATTATTACAAATCCTATTTCCAACCTTGTTTACTGAGCTCAAAACAAACCCTTTTTTTCAATTCCCTTTTCTGTCAGGAAATTCCCTTTTAAATCCATTGATATAAATTAATACCTTTTTTTAAGTATTTCCAATTTAAACAATGCTTTAACTCACATTCCACTTGTAAACCTTGTTTATAAGTTTTAGGTTTAATATAAACCCTTTATATCTCCATCTCTCTTTACTTAATTCAAACGTCAGGTTGACCTTTCATTTAAGTTATGTATTTTCTTAAATCTTTTTATTGCTTCACTATAAAACTCATCTCAAATAATAAACCTCATCCCTAGCTTCTTTCCAACACTCGACTATATTTCATTTCAAACTTGGTTACCTAAATGTATTTAATTAGTGATTACTATAACAACTCATTTATTTCAACATTAATCATTTCAAATCAATTAACTCCTTTATTTACTAGAATAAGTAATAAATTTCCTTTTTAAAATCTTACTAGGATTAACCAATTATTCATTTAGTTATTTCACAGATTAAAATTCTACTTTAGTTAATACGGTCATCTCGGTCAACTCAAAACACAATTACTCTTCTAACCAATCCCATTTAATTCTTCCTTTAAACTAATTAAAATAAAACTAACATAAATAACTTCATTTAATTGTTCACTTGACGTGATTAATAAAATACTTAACCCCTAGGTTATTTCATACTTATTTATTTATAATTCTTATTAACATAAGAATTTGGTTTATAAAACCATTTCATAATTCCCTATAAACTTTAAATAAATAAATAAATAAAGACTATTTATTTCCTTTTAAATAACTTCTACTCAAAGTAATATCTTTAAAAACCTATTGAAGTTGTAAAATATATTTATAACTTCAATATTGTCGATTCGCCATCGATAAAATCCATATTTTAAAAATCGATTGATTTCTAGACCATGTGATGCCAATTACCCAACTCATACCATCCATTGGCCAACATAATCATAAATGTTGAAATATGTTCCAACAATAAACAATAACCAATCATTTCTTTTTATTTGACTGATTATTTCTATAACAATCATCAATCAGTCAACAGCCATTTCAAACAATTCAACCAATTTCAAACACGTTTATAAACGTGACCAATCAAGGGAAATTGCTTTATGTGGGTCAAATCAAAACGATGGGTATTTTTCTGAAATTAAACGGCTATTTAATTTCATTTGTTGAATCAGCAGTAAATATATCTAACTAACAAACGGTCAACCACAAACAATCAGAAAACGTAGAATATATAAAAATATAAATGGGAAGAGCCGAGTGAGTTTAACTCACCTTGATTTAAATCCGTCGATAAATATCTGGTTTTTAGTCAAATTAAACTGACGTTTAATTCGACTAAAATTCTCAGTTGTTCCCGATCCAGACCAAACCCTGCTCCATCTCGAAGCTCTCGTTTCTACGGTCCCAATACAACTAACCGCGCCAAAATCTGATATCGTACGTTCGAGAAATCATCTAAACAAGTTTTATAAATAATTAAATTATTTAAACACGGGTTTTTAAATATCTAAATGGGCCTTAACATCAACTTTTGGCCTGCATTCCACAACCCGCTCCCTCTATCAAAACCCTACCACCGAAACCCCCAATTTCATTATTAGCCGCCTCCAAATATTTTCTCAAATTAAAAACCCTAAGCCCCCTTTCCTGTTCAACGGCGTCGCACCCCTCTTCCGCCCTCCATCACTGTTCTGCGGTCAACCACTACCTCCCAGAAACGAGCGAGCCTTCTCCACCACACACTACAGCCTTTCGACAACCAAATCGCCGCTCCTAGGTCTCGGGTTTTGAATGGCTTCAACTGAGATTGGTCCAAGAACCCTTCAGATCAGACGTGCACTACTTCGAATAAAGCTATGTGATTTTTTCTACTGCATTATTTGTTTTGATTTTCTTTTCTGGTGGTTTCAAATAAGAGATTTTTTTCTGGTTTACTGTGTGGTTTCGAATGGTTCTTTTAATGGTAAAACACCTCTGCGTAAAGGTCTTTTTATAGTATGCTTGAATTTGATACGATCAGTGTCTAATCTTAGGATAGCTACTATAAGCTTTGGCCATTGGTTTTGATTCCCTTTTCAGATTATGTACCGATGATAGAAGTGATTGTTCGATAGAAAATTCAGTTCAAAAGAATAGTGACCTTGTGCTTTTGTTTAGGTTGGGTTAGATCGGCTATGACTTGTTACTTCTATCCAGAGATTTGAAAACTTTATGGTAGATTTTATGTGTGGAAACAGTGGAATTTGTACATGAATTACTATATATAAAAATGTAGGTTAGTTGTAAGGATTTGATGTAAAAAGATACGCATGTACCTATTTTCAGAAAATTGTACATTTCCAGCTATTCATACGCTGTTCTTGTGCTGTCAAGATTTGGTGTTATAAATATATTATACATACATTTTTTTTCTTTTCTTCCTTCCTTAGCTGTTCTTGTCTATTCTTCTTTAGCTATTTTTTATTCTTTCACTGTCCATTGATTTCAAAATATGTTGTACATATGTATATATATTAGCTGTTCACTTTGCTGTTCACTGTCTGGTTCAATCAGCCCGTATGTATATGAAGATATACATATATTTTGTTCATTGATTGTTTATAGGTGTTCATATTATATATATAGCTGTTCAGCTATATTTTCTTCTAGCTGCTCAAGTTCTGTTCAATTTATATTTTCTCTTTTTTTTCCTGTATGGTTTGATCGGCCATATGTATGAAGATATACATATATATTTTGTTGTATGTTGAACCGTTTATGTCCATTTAGTTCAACATTTGTACCACCAAATATTTACGTTTCTATGTATTGATCATTTCTATGTTGATTTCCCAAATATATTTCTACATTTATATGTGATTAACTTATATCTCTTTTATGTAGTTGCAGGTACACATTTGTTTAGATGTATTAAGGACCTGCATCCAAATCAAACACAAAATTGGAAAATCTGCCCATTCGGCTTCACTGGTTCAGAAAAAGCAAAGGACATGAAGAAGTCAATTTACAAATGTTGATCTCTTTCTTTGTGTTTTGTAATTTTGAACTTGTATTGTGCAAGGATTTGGACTTGTACTATATTGTAATTTAATGCTTTTATAATCAGAACTGAGGACAGTTTTTGGTTTTTGCAAACTTCAATTGTTCTTACTATCATGAAAGAAATATATGGATTTGTGTTATATACTTTTCCTTTGTGTACATTACATTCTAGTTTTCATACAGTATGCTTCCAGTTTTATTTTATACACGTTTTGTTCCATTTCCTTTCTTCGTGCTATATGTTTGATTCAAATTTTCCATACTGTATGTTTGGTTCTAGTTTTCAGTTTTGTTTCCTACAACATATGTTTTTCCCGTTTCATGTTAAATACAATGGAGCCGCTTTGTTTTGTTGTAGAATATATGTACATTATAACAACCAAATTTTACAATAATACATAAATAACATTGTATTTATTAAAATAACAGTTCAAATTTAAATCAGTATAGAATTTAAACTTAACATTAAAAATTATGGTTTTAAATAATATTTATATAAGAAAATCCTTTAATATTAATAAATAAATCGTTATAAATTTAAAAACGATTTCACAGCGACTATTTGAAAATTTGAATTGGACGTAACATGAAATCTATAAGCTACAATTTCGATTTTACTCTTTTTATAGAAACATATAGTCGAATCGGTTCAAACGTGTCTCGTTTCACAGAAATCCGACTTATATTGGATCCTGTATATTCAGTTAAAGTTCAAATCAAAAATTACGAACTACCGCGTCGTTTCGAGCTCGTTTTAATTAATATATATAAATATATATATATATATTCAAACTCTATTCTAAATAAATAAATTCGATTAAAAATCCATTATATTTTCAATATAATATATAAACAAATTAAAATATTCGAATTTAAATGGCCGAAAGATCTGGGACGTTACATTCTTCCCTCCTTAAAATAATTTCATCCACGAAATCGCAAAGTAAGAAGAATATTCCAAACCGTATTATTTTCAAATCATTACTGTCAAAATTAAATTCAAACTCGAAAATTTTTCGAGAATTTTGCCGGCACCTTTTCTACATGGCTCGATCGGTACGACTGCAACTGTCAGCCTTAACTTCTTTGGAAAGAAATATCAAAATCCAAAATTCAAATGGCAACCCACTCTATTTGAATCCCAATTTATTTACCCATTAAATTTTTAAATCCCAATTTATTTGAATTCATCCTCAAATTGATTCTACTTAACCAGGTTCTGTTTCTCATTCATATTCGATTCAATTGACTAATTGATTTTCTAATGAGCTCAACTTTATTTAAAAATTCAAATTTGATTCCAAATCAATCAGAACAAACAAACAACCCACATTACTATAATATAGAAAATAATTTCCTTTTCTATATAAAATATACGTTGGGTAAAATTATTTCATTTACCCTCTTTCATAAAACACTCGCTAGTCCAATGCTTCTCAACACTTGAACCAGTCAAATAATACAATACAAAACATTTGTATACAAAATCTTATAAATACGCTCTCATATATATACACTCAACTCAATCTAGGGTGTTACTAACCCCATCTCTATTGAGTTACGCCACAGAGCCAAGGTTACTACCCGACCAATAGCTCTGATACCACTGTAACGACCCAGGGATTTTCGGCCCCGAAAATTGACATAAATACCCTATCGTATCTTATGACGACCTTCCAAACACCAAAAACAATGGAACGTTTATAGAAAGAAATTAGAGGGTGAAATAAGAAAGAAAGAAATATTAGAATAGAAGAAGAAGACGAACCCATATAACAAAATCAGGGTCTCACATCGCAGCGGAACAAAATATAATACATAAATAAATCTTTATTGAGACCTTTTTAAAAATACTTACAATATCAGAGTACATCAACATCTGAACAGTTATAATAATCTGTCCTCATATATAATCACATAGCGGAATAGTAATCATATCACACATCTGAACACCTTCAGCTTGTCACTGGACTTCACAGTTCCTGATAACCTGAACATGTACACCCCGGGCTAACCCGAGCATTTACAAAACACCGGGTCAGTCTGGCGAACTAGAGTGAGAAAAACTCGCACAGTATTAAGGTATCACACAACTTGATTTTAAAGTTAAAATCCTTTTGAAAGAAAACGATAATCGTAAGACCAAATCCATACATAAATACGGACAGTTTTTACCTTACGATAACCCAAAACAGTTTTCGAAATCAATATCTATTCTGATATTATAATAATGTCTAAATACAAGTAAATATCAATCTAGTGGAACGCTTGCATCTCACGCTCCACGTATTTATGTACAAACAAAACCGTGGGCGCTTATTGGAGATTGGATTCCAACTATGACAAGGTATGGGACCACCCGCCGATCGTGTATCACTGGAGGCGAATACACTGGGTACAATAAGAACGTCTTGCAACCCGGCCCGCACATGACCGACCACTCATTTCACTTGAGTGTATCGAATATGTATCACCAACGGCTGGGCTCAAACCACCGTTTCCCGGAAAGGGACAGCATCGAAATAGATTAAAGAATGAAATGGATTTTCTCTAGATAAGTGATTATACATCCTAATGGGAGTGACTGTAATGACCCGTGTTTTTGATGACTTTGGTTATCGCCATAAACTCAATGATGACTACCAAACGTCGAAAAATACCGGTCATTAGTGAAAGAAATTAGAGGGTGAGGAAAGATAAGATAGAAACTTAGAATAGAAGAAGAAGAACCCAACATCAGAGTAACACGAACCTCACAGCGGAACGAATAACATATAATATATACAACATACCTTGAAATATACATCTGTACTTGAATATACATCATTTTCAAAGTACAGCACTTACAACACAGCAGAAATAACTATAGCTATATGATCCTGAAGCCTTCTACTCCAGCTCTTCAAGTATCTGTAAATTCCTAACTACTTGACTGCCCATACAAAATTGGGCACCCAAGAGTTTAAGGAAAACAAAACAAAATAAACTCTGGGTCAGTCATGGGACTGGTATGAATAAAACAGTTAAAACAGTTTGAACAAGTAAACGATATCTCATAAGACCATGCCATATAACGGAACGGGTTTTTCCCTTATGAGAATCCAAATTATCTTTATATCAAAAACCTTTTGATATTATAATAATGTCTATCAACCACGATATAATAATCATCTAGCAGAAACGCTTTCATCTCACGTTCTACATAAATAGTATACAATCAAAACCGCAAGCACGTATTGGGTAATGGATTTCCAACTATGACAAGGTATGGAACCACCTTTCGCTAGTGTACCTCTAGAAAGGAATACACTGGGTTCAACAAGAACATCTTGCAACCCGGCCACACATGATCGACCACTCATTTCGCTTGAGTGTATCGAATGTATATCACCAACGGTTGGGATCAGCAACCGTTTCCCGAATGGAACAGCATCAACAATAGATTTTTAGAAGTAAATGAAACTCTAGATCAAGTGATTATACACCCTACTTCGGTGCGACTGACTTGGTCATGCTGCCTGCCGGATTTCTGTCATTTACGGGTTGATGAGGCTAGAAGCTACGCTTTATCATCACACCAGATTCACTTCGAATGTCACATCGTCAAATCCATCAAATCACCGATTGACGTCTATAACCATACATTACGTGTCAGCTAAAAGAAGTTTCCTTCTCCGCTTCCACTCTTGGTACGGTTGAAGAAATCAATGTACGTGACCTTTCTGGAAATACTTTGTCAGACATTCATCCATACAAGTCATCCAGGAACAGGATGAACCGAAGATACTATTTAGTATATCCATCTTAGATACTGTTATCCAAGACTTACACAATAGCCCTTGCACTTTACTCCGTCTTCAATTATCTTTGGCATTTATGATTCGCAACGCTTATGCCAATACAGGGTGGTTCTTTGGATAATAATCGTATCGGTATCTCCATATTAACAACGTTAAAATGGTCAAAAACTTCGATAGTCGATGAGTTAACTATCAAAGAAAAACAGGTGTGCAAACAACGATATTATTTCCAAATGGAAATTCTATCAATCAATCATCAATCATATATATATATATATTTCCTTATTTTCTATGTTTTAGAAAATATATGTTGTTAACACTGGGAAACATTTCCATTGTTTATTTACATATCACTATCATTTCACAACTATCAGTCCCTGACTGTAAACTAGTATGAGAACAATTCTCTAAGTATAAACCCCGAAGGCCGAAACCAACATCAGATCGATACTCAGGAAACCATTCAACTTACTAATCTCTAGTCAGTTTCTAATTTTTTTTAACTCTATTTCTTTTCCTCTATTCGATTAACTCTATTTGATTAACTCTAATTGAATAAATCTAATTGAATAACTCTATTCTGTTTTAACTTTGTTTCGAATAACTATATTCGATTTAACTCCTTCGAATATAAACTATATTCGATTAACTACTTCTTGACGTACTCTAATCGAATAACTTTTATTTGATTAACACTATTCCCTTTTTATAATTCTATTTGTTTTTCTAAATATTCTCCTTTATAATATCCTATTTATTTTCTAATAATATTCCTTTATTCTATTCTATTCGTTTTATCAACATTTTGCCCTTTATAAAACTCTATTCGTTTTATAAACATTTTCCTTTTATTTACTTTCGAAATATTTCCTTTTTATAAAAATTGGTTGATTTTATAAAATTCCTTTATTTCAATATACATTGAAATAATTCTTCTTACATCCCAGGGTCTTTTATGATATTTAAAATATCGAATAACAATGATCAACATCATTCTAACACACATAATCCATAACAGATATACATCACATCATATATCACAATATATGAAAAACAATAAAATAAATGTTGAGGAATCCAGATGTTAAACAATATAATTAATATCGATTTCACTTCGATGTGAAATATTCTGATAAACAGAATCGACATATAAATATTTAACGGTTTTTTATATATATACAGATATATATATATATATATATATATATATATATAATTTCTACTAACTGACTAGTAGTTCAATCAAACAATCAACACACAGTCAAACAGACAATATTTAACAGTTCTCAGAATACGTTGTAAAAATAGAACTGTTCAGAGTTGGTGAGTTTTACTCACATTTGCGCGTTAGCTGTTAAATAACGGTTTGCGTTATTTGATTCAGTCGGACAATTTATTTCACCATATATTGTAACGAGTCCCGATTCACTCCCGGTCAGTCTCATTGTGTTGCTCCCGTCCATACGATCCCAAGGGATCTTGTTTTGCTAGATTTCGATTATGTATGACTAAGTTATCGCATTAACAAGTTAATACACCATTATAAAATAAAATAAACATGAATTATTAAAGCTGGGCCTTAACTTTCTTCTCGGCCCAAACACCCTTAAGTACCAAGCCTGCTTCGTGTTCTTCCCTAACCCACCGAAACAACGCTGCTCCCAGTCCTCCTTCAGTTCGAACACGGCCTCATCCTTCCACCCAAACTCCTCCATACCTCAATGATAATTCCAATGAGAAACACCTTTCCATCCTCCATCTCCTCATACACCCTTTATAAACCTCGATCATCTCCTTCCTAGTTCGTTGATACCCTGTCGCACGTATACCCTACAAGTACCGAAACTTCCTAGCACCAAATCCACCCAAAAATACACGCAGGTTTCCATTTTCTTCCACAACCATTAATTCGAACTCAAATTCAAACAATGATGCTTCAAAATCCCGAACTCTCGAGCCCTAGTTCCCAAAAGCTTTACGCTGTAATAGGTCAGCTGGAAAAATCGGACATCGAGTGCAAGGATGTTCATATCAGAATGAAGAGAATGGCTTTGGCAACTCAAATATATATGGTTTATAATTTATGGATTTTTCCTTTGATTTCTATGAATTTTAGAACTCTCAATTTTATTTTTCTGAGATGAAAAAGAACGACCCATTTCACTTTGACTGTGGGATTAGGTTTAAGGAGTTAAGTTGTTTTTATAGGCCACAAAAATATCTAGATATTTATTTTATTTTTACATTCATTTATATTCTTACGCTGTTTGTATCTGTCCTCTAAAATTCCTGTGATCACATACGATATTCAAAAATCACTAAACTGGACATGCAGCTAGAGTTCGACATTACGGTCCCAACGAAACTGGTTTCATTGAATTCCGACTCCGTATGCTCACACAGCGTATTTTTAATCATCGAAATACTGACTGTTTTTCACTCTAAAAATCCGTATGGCCACACAGTAACTCTAAAAATCACGGACTCTGACATCTAACAACTATTTGACATTGCGGATCTAACAAAATTAGTTTCGTCGAATTCCGACTTCGTTTGCAAAAGTGGCTATTTTTAAAGCTCTGGATGACCCATTTAAATATATAAATATATTTAAATATAATTAAATAAATTATAAATAAATTAATATTATCGTATATATTCACAGTGGAATACATACAGCTCAGAAAAATCCTATATTGATTTCTAACTCGATATTTCAATCTAGGTCAACCCGATATTCGGTTTATATTGAAATTTCTTTTCAAAATATAAATAATTCCTTTAAAAATTATAAAGGAATTCTACAGCGACTTTTCTAAAATTTGATTTGGATGTGAATCAAAATCTACACTACGAAATCCCGATTTTTCTCTTCCGCTAGAAATATATTCTCCACCAGCTCCACACGTTTCTTGTTTCACAGAAATCCGGCTTAAAACGAATCCTATACATTCAGTTGAAGTTCAGATCGCCAAATAGGGAACTGCCGCGTCGTTACACGCTCTATTTTAATTATATTATAATTCTATGTTCAAACTGACATTGACTGAATATATTCGTAAATACAATTCAACTCTAAGCTGAATTAAATCTAAGGGACGACCCCGTTCATAGAATATTGTGATTTCCAATATTTTTGATTATTTCTGAATTAAATATATTATTTAATTATTAAATTAAATTAAATATTCACTGTAATTTAATTAACGATGATTTAATTCCCTAAATCACTATTTATATAATTAAATAAATTAATTATAATACCTCTGACAAGGCGGGTCATTACATACTTCCCCACTTAAAATAATTTCGTCCTCGAAATTGCTAAGTTAGAGGACGACCCTATCTATTTGGTAAAAGCTTGTCGGTTTACCCCTTATCTCTTGTTTCTCTGAACCAATTAATATCGAATAAAATATTAATTCCTTCCGACTAACTAAAATTCGGAAAATTTTCTAACACTTTAAATTTTCGGAAAATTTCGCCATAACCTCCTTTGTACAGCCCTATCGGTAAAACCACAACTCGCCTCTCTAGGCCTTCTCCAACCCAAAAGAAAATCAAACAGCCAAGCGGCTTGCCAATTCGGCTCACAAATCTCATGCTTATATCAAATATAAACTTGTACCTTTTTGTCAGGCATATCAACTCTATCATTTCACCTGTCATCAATTCAACATATACCAATGCAATTCCAACTTGATCCCAAATCAATTTATCTTTAACCCACCCATCCGCTTATACCTAAGTCGAATTTCATTTCAAACTCAAGCACTATTCTTGATTTCAAATCCATAACTCACCTGTCCAATATAATTCCGGATTATCTCTAATCAAGTCTAATTATACTTGACACTAATCTATTTCAAATGATTTTCACTTACTGGCTTTAATTCAATCCCAATTCTATTGGATGTTACAAATTTTACTTTAATTTGTTTAAATTCAAACAACCTTTTCTTCCTGGAAGTTTTTAAACAGTTTACCTCTTTCAAAAATCAAATTTTCCTTTTTGAAATTCAACACAACTTGTTTTCCTAAAACAAATTCAAAACAAAATCCTTGGTTGTAATCTGTCACTTACATACTTGAAAATGAACACCGATGATGTCTTGATCAACATCGGAATCTATTTTCCAGCTACCGAAGTGAGTTCAATACTATAGCACTTTCAAAACCCATTTTTAAACATTTCCACCTTGAAATCAATTCCAAATATTCTTTTACAATGTTGTAAACAAATTTAAAATCTCCCAGGATCTTAAAATTCACATATATTCAATCCAAATCCTTTTACAAACACTTATTCAAATTTCCAGAGTTTGAATTCAATTCTGATCTTAATTTTAGGTTTAATTCATCTCGATTCCATATATTTCACTTATATGAATTCTGATTGGTTATATATATCCATTTCACATTTTATAATCTTACTCGATTATAATTACAACTAATATATCCAATATATTATAATTTTGATATATATATATCTTCTTTATATCAAGATATACCTTGGGTAAACTTATTTTAATTTACCCTCTTTTCAATACATATCGTCTCGACCC
Organism: Allium sativum; assembly: GCA_030737875.1. Lineage (NCBI taxonomy): Eukaryota > Viridiplantae > Streptophyta > Magnoliopsida > Asparagales > Amaryllidaceae > Allium > Allium sativum. Next base: position 169,059,435 of record CM060924.1, on the reverse strand, counting down.
ATCGTATTCGAGTGTTTAGTAACTCCTACCGATACAGTGGATCAAACTGATCGACCAGAGCCCATAAACAACTCAACCGATAAATCCCCACAATATAAAACAATTTTTATATCAAATTCAAATACGCTCACTCGTATATATACACTTAACTCAATCTAGGGTATTACTAACCCTATCTCTACCGAGTCACGCCACAGAGCCAAGGTAATTATTAACTTTAGCTCTGATACCAACTGTAATGACCCGGATTTTTGATGACTTTGGTTATCGCCATAAACTCAATGATGACTAACCAAAAGTCGAAAAATACCGGTCATTAGTGAAAGAAATTAGAGGGTGAGGAAAGATAAGATAGAAACTTAGAATAGAAGAAGAAGAACACAACATCAGAGTAACACGAACCTCACAACGGAACGAATAACATATAATATATACAACATAACTTGAAATATACATCTGTACTTGAATATACATCATTTTCAAAGTACAACACCTACAACATAGCGGAAATAACTATAGCTATATGATCCTGAAGCCTCCTGCTCAACTCTGCAAGTATCTGTAAATTCCAGACTACTTGACTGCCCGTACAAAATTGGGCACCCAAGAGTTTAGGGAAAACAAAACAAAATAAACTCCAGGACAGTCATGGGACTAGTATGAGTAAAATAGTTTGAACAAGTAAACGATATCTCATAAGACCACGCCATATAACGGAATGGGTTTTTTTCCTTATAAGAATCCAAATTATCTTTATATCAAAAACCTTTTGATATTATAATAATGTCTATCAAACACAATATAATAATCATCTAGCAGAAACGCTTTCATCTCACGTTCTACATATATAGTATACAATCAAAACCACAAGCACGTATTGGGTAATGGATTTCCAACTATGACAAGGTATGGAACCACCTTTCACTAGTGTATCTCTAGAAAGGAATACACTGGGTTCAACAAGAACATCTTGCAACCCGACCACACATGACCGACCACTCATCTCGCTTGAGTGTATCGAATGTATATCACCAACGGTTGGGATCAGCAACCGTTTCCCGAATGGGACATCATCAATAATAGATTTTTGGAAGTAAATGAAACTCTAGATCAGGTGATTATGCACCCTACTTCGGTGCGACCGACTTAGCCATGCTGCCTGCCCGATTTCTGTCATTTACGGGTTGATGAGGCTAGAAGCTACGCTTTATCATCACACCAGATTCACTTTGAATGTCACATCGTCAAATCCATCAAATCACCGATTGACATCTACAACCGTACATTACGTGTCAGCTAAAAGAAGTTTCCTTCTCCGCTTCCACTCTTGGTACGGTTGAAGAAATTAATGTACGTGACCTTTCTGGAAATACTCTGTCAGATATTCATCAATACAAATCATCCAGGAACAGGATGAACCGAAGATACAATCCAGTATATCCATCTTAGATACTGTTATCTAAGACTTATACAATAGCCCTTGCACATTACTCCGTCTTCAATTATCTTTGGCATATATGCTTCGCAACGCTTATGCCAATACAGAGTGGTTCTTTGGATAATAATCCAACTGGTCTCTCCATATGAACAATGTTAAAATCGTCAAAAACTTCGATAGTCGATGAGTTAACTATCAAAGAAAAACAGGTGTGCAAACAACGATATTATTTCCAAATGGAAATTCTATCAATCAATCATCAATCATATATATATATATATATACACTTCCTTATTTTCTATGTTTTAGAAAACATATGTTGTTAACACTGGAAAACATTTCCATTGTTTATTTACATATCACTAGCATTCCACAACTATCAGTCCCTGACTGTAAACTAGTATGAGAACAATTCTCTAAGTATAAACCCCGAAGGCCGAAACCAACATCAGATCGATACTCAGGAAACCATTCAACTTACTTATCTCTAGTCAGTTTCTAATTTTTGCTTAACTCTATTTCTTTTCCTCTATTCGATTAACTCTATTTTATTAACTCTAATTGAATAACTCTAATTGAATAACTCTATTCTGTTTTAACTTTATTTCAAATAACTATATTCGATTTAACTCCTTCGAATATAAACTATATTCGATTAACTACTTCTTAGCATACTCTAATCGAATAACTTTTATTTGATTAACACTATTCCCTTTTTATAATTCTATTTGTTTTTCTAAATATTCTCCTTTATAATATCCTATTTATTTTCTAATAATATTCCTTTATTCTATTCTATTTGTTTTACCAACATTTTTCCCTTTATAAAACACTATTCATTTTATAAACATTTTCCTTTTATTTACTTTCGAAATATTTCCTTTTTATAAAATTCGGTTGATTTTATAAAATTCCTTTATTTCAATATACATTGAAAATATTCTTCTTACATCGCAGGGTCTTTTATGATATTTAAAATATCGAATAACAATGATCAACAACATTCTAACACACATAATCCATAACAGATATACATCACATCATATATCACAATATATGAAAAACAGTAAAATAAATGTTGAGGAATCCAGTTGGATTCCTCCGGCCTGTTTCCCTGCATCACAGATGTTAAACAATATAATTTATATCGATTTCACTTCGATGTGAAATATTCTGATAAACAGAATTGTCATATAAATATTCAATGGTTTACGAAAATCATAACAGTATATAATCGATATAATTTTCATATCAAACTGAATGGACGAATGGCGGCGGCATCTTCTTTCTCGTTCAATTCTTTCCGTTCAAATGCGAAAAATTCTCACTTTTTATCGGGCAATTCGCTCTCGACCGATAATAGGAACAAAGTAAGCTCGGATTCGTCTCACATAAGTGCTCAATTTCATTCTGATGGTTGCTATCGCTGTGGAAATACGAACCACTATGTGAGAAATTGTACGAATCAATCTAGATGCTCCAATTGTGGAAGATGGGGACATCGTAATACTTCTTGTCCAGATTATACTAGAAGGGTATATTTCAAGGATTATTTTGCGAAAGCGGATTGGGGAATTAAGAGGAATAACAAAATACAAGGGCGATTGTATACTCAGATTTTAGAAAATCCGCATCAAATTCTGGGTAATGGCATGGTTCTTTTAAAGAAATTTATAAATATTAACGATCAGATTCGGATTGTTAATACCTGTCAAGAATTGGGTATTGGAGAAGGTAGTTTTGTGAGACCCGGTTATGAAAATGGTGCATTATTGAATCTCTTTATGATGTGTTTGGGTAAACATTGGAATCTACAGACCAAACAATATGAAGATAGAAGGAGGAGCGATGGTGCTGTACCTCCGATCATTCCTCTCGAATTCAAAAAGATGGTACAGGATTCAATGGATGTCGCTCACAAAACAATCCTAGTAAATGGGGGAAAACTTGATGATCTTCCTCCAATTTCTCCGGATGTCTGTATAGTCAATTATTATGATTTAGACGGGAAGCTGGGTATTCACCAAGACAGGGACGAGAGCAATGAAAGCATATTGGCAGGTCTTCCTGTAATTTCCTTCTCAATAGGTGATTCGGCTGTCTTTGTTTATAAGATGGGTAAAGCGAATGAACCAGTTAAGAAAATCGTGTTAGAATACGGGGATGCGCTCATTTTGGGGGTGAATCCAGAGGCTTATATCACGGCATAGAGGGCATTTGCAAGGATACGGCTCCAAATCTGATTAGAGAGAGGACAAATATGAAATATGGCAGATTAAACTTAACCTTTAGACAGTGTGATCCTCTTGTTTATGATGGACCTTCAAATCAGTACAATACAAGTTTTAATCAGTCTTTTGCCGAGGTGACTAAACAGCCTTCGCCTAAAATGTCAGCATGGAATTCGGAGGTCAAAAAGAGTTCATATAGGAAAAAGGTTATAGGTCGAGCATGTTTTCATTGTGGGGATATCTCTCATCTAGCAAAGGATTGCAGGAATGGATTACGGTGTTTTATTTGTGGTGGTATAGGACATCGCAAGGCAAGCTGTTCTATGAATTTTAATAGAAAATCGGTTTGGGAAGTATTGCGCTTCAACTGTTTGAAGTTATGTCGGAAACTGTTTGAGCTTGCAGATGTGTATAAAAAAGTCTGCTCGGTTGATAGAAGCAATGGGGCTTATTTGATGCTGTTGATGGGATGGAATTTAGAGGGGTTGGTAAATGGAATTCTATGGAGTAATGTTGTTGATAGATATGAGGTCTTTCCTCCATTACCGAGGCCGTTGTCTAGACAAGAGCATGCATTCTCTTTCAGCTTGAATCTCACAAAATTAAGGAGAGTATTCCACGATATGGGAGACACGACTAATAAACTTGCTTTCCGGTTACTGGATGACATCCTAGCTCACTTTGACACTATAAATACTGCGATCAATTGTGAGAAGATAGGACTTCAATGCTCATCAGATGGAAACAATAGTGTTATTGTGGCTAACACGCATCAGTGGGTGAATTCAAAGACTTTGAATGTCATTAAGTCTGGTCTGTTTCTCGAAGGCGAGATGTTGATTAAAAGGGGTTCAGATGAATATGGAGTATTAAGTGATCCAATGCTAGCAGATCCATATGTACATTATTGTTTAAATCCCAATGTAGCTCATGATTTCGGTGGTAGTAAATTCACTGGTGAGAAAGGATTAGATGAGGTGGCAGGAATTGATGTAATGCATATGAGTGGATATATTGATGATGAGGTTGCGGAAGATGGGATATCAAGTGCTGTGAATGATGCCGACTGGCACGTGGCAAAGGACATAGAGCTCTCTAATAGTTTCAGCTTGCTGGAAAATGATGTTGAAACTGTTCTGAAGAACAGTGTGATTAATGATTCTACGGTGGAACAGATTGCGGTCTCTTCGAGGAAGGGCATCAAGGTGGGTAAAGTGAAATGCAATAGACTGATGCATATGATGGCTGCGAGAAATGGTAAGTATAAGGGTTCAAGTTGCAAAAATCATGTCAGCATGTCTGGGCATGAAAAGGTGTTGATATACAATGAATCTCTAAAGAGCAGTATTGGTAAAAATATGGTGGACACTGAGAACGTGGTTGAATTATCCGTGGGTGATCTCTCAGTAATCAATAGTGTTATTAATGAAGGGGATGTGCATGTTTACGATGGTGCCAGGGAACAAATGGTTGGTGCTTATGAATGTAATGGTTGCATGGGAATTTTTGTTAGCAGTGGTTATCAGTTTTCTTTAAACAGAAACGTTGGCTCATTGACGATTAATATGATGAATGTGAGTTTGTTCGTCATGTCACTGAGACCGTGCAATGGCGTTTTATCTTTGATAAGTGTCACGCCTAACTCTGTGAGGATTTCGGATACTGGATCCAGCTTTGTGTTTAGTTGCGGACTGAGAGAATTTAGTGATGACTAGATCCGTAGTAGTGAAACTTCTTCATCATCTTTGCGGAGAAGGAGACGCATGCGAGTGTTTCCCAGTTCTGGAATGGTTCGACGTAGTGCTAGACTGAGAAACATTTCTTCTTCGACTCGAGGTAAGTTCCCGAATTCATCTACTACTAGTGGTAGTAGATGGGATTTGGGCTCAGGTTTGTCTCAAACTTTTGGTAGTGATTATACTCCGTTTGCTTTAGGGAATTTGTCTACTAGTCAGTTATTTCAGTTGGCTAGTGATACGGCGTTTTTTTTTACTGATATTGATTTGGATGCTGAGTATATTAGGAGTAGAGGACTAGAGAGGGTCTCGTCATTGCGTAGATGAGGATAGTTAGTTGGAACATTAGGGGTTTAAACGAACCTAAAAAATGTGCTGAAGTTAGATCTTTCTTCAGAGATAATCACATTGATATTATCTTATTGCAAGAGACTAAAATTGAGTGTCCTGATTTTAGATTTTATCTTAGACTAGGTGGGACAACTTTCCGTAATTGGGTGTGTCTACCGGCAAGAGGTACTGCTGGTGGACTCATGATTGGTTGGAAAGAGAATCAATATAGACTCGTGCAGGAGTCTATAAAGACTCATTCTTTAAATGTTATATTAGCTTCACGTTCCGATGATTCTGTTTTGTGTATATCCAATGTGTATGGCCCCCATACTAAGTTGGAGAGGAGAATTTTGTGGGATGAAGTCTCTAGTTTCAGAAATCAATCCCCCAATCTTTGGATTGTAGGGGTGATTTTAACGTCACTAGATTTCTAGGGGAGAGATCACCCCGTGAAGGGGATTTCTCCGATATGGAGGAATTCAACGATTTTATTTTAGAAAATAATTTGATAGAGATTCATATGAATAATAGATCATTCACTTGGTCGAATGTTCGTGATATCCCTTCTTTTGCATTATTAGACATATTTTTTATTAATTCTATGGTAGAAGATAAATTTTCGATTTGTAGTGTCATAGGACTACCTTTTTTGCTCTTCGATCATTGTCCAATTATACTTACTTGTGAATCGAATATAACCATTAGTAACAGTTTTAAATTTGAGAAAATGTGGCTACTTGATTCTAGTTTCACAAATCTAGTTTCGGTAAAGTGGAAGTCTTTATTTTATTTTAATAATTTATATAGAGGAAATAGTGCTAAGATTTTTGTCGCTAAGTTAGGTAAGTTGAGATTTTTTCTTAAGCATTGGAATAAATTTGTGTTTGGTAACGTAAGAATTAAGAAGAATAAGATCATGTGTGGATTGTTAGATTTGGATAAAATTAGTGAGTCAAGGATCCTTAATCTAGCTGAAAACGAGAAATACTGTAATCTTAAACAAAATCTCAATTTGATTTTAGAAAAAGAAGAGGTCATGTGGAGACAAAGATCTCGAATACAGTGGATTAAGGAAGGGGATAATAACACCAAATTTTTTCACAGTGTAGCTAATAAAAGGAGACGTGATAATATGATCCATTCCATTTTTGTTAATAATGTAGAATTGATTGCACAAAAGGATTTAAATGAAGCCTTCACCAGTTACTACAAACAAATATTTGGGGCAAAGATTAAAAGGAGAATTAATGTAAGATGGAGTGAGTTATATCCATACGTAGATAGGACCAATCTTGATAGTTTAGACGAACCTTTTACGGAGCAGGAGATTTGGAAGGCAATATGTGATATGCCTAGTGACAAGGCTCCTGGTCCAGATGGATTTTCAGTCAATTTTTATAAGCAATTCTGGGAAGTCTTAAAGTCAGATATAATAAATCTATTTAATGAATTTTATAATGGTGAATTGCGCTTAGGTAGTTTTAATATCGCAAACGTTATCTTTATTCATAAGAGAGAGGGTGCAAACTCTCTAAAAGATTTTAGGCCCATTTCTCTTATTAATGTTTCTGTTAAGATCATATCTAAACTATTAGCTAATAGGCTTAGTACTAAGATGAATGCTCTAATTGATTGTTCTCAAACTGCCTTCATTAAAGGTAGGAATATTGTTGATGGAGTGGCAACGGTACAAGAATATATTAATGTCTGTTGTAAGAATAACATTACATGTGCCATTTTAAAGATAGATTTTGAGAAAGCATTTGACTCTATAGATTGGGACTTCATATGTGAACTATGTCTTGCTAGAGGTTTTAGTGTAAGATGGACCAACTGGATCTTATTATTGTTAAGATCTGGGTGCTCTAATATAGTTGTTAATGGGATAGTGGGTAAGAAGATTCAATCTAAGAGGGGTCTTAGACAAGGTGACCCCTTATCGCCTTTTTTGTTTAATTTAGCGGTGGATGTCTTTGCTAGAATTATTAAAAGAGCGGGTAGGGTAGGGTTACTGGGTAGTGTTGGGAATGAGGAATTTAATAATGAATTATCTATTCTCCAATTTGCGGATGATACATTATTATTCTCTTCACACCTGCCTAAGCACATAATTACCCTTAAGTTTATACTTTACTGTTTTGAAATGTTATCCGGTCTCAGGATTAATTTTGATAAAAGTGCGGTCATGGTTTTTAATGATGTTGATAACGTGGAGACATTGGTAGCCAATACCTTAAATTGTTCCATTATGAAATTTCCTTTTGACTACTTAGGTTTTAAGATTAGACCTTCAAAACTTAAAAAAGAAGATTGGATAGTAATCATTGATAAGATCAATAATATATTACTTAGTTGGAATAACAGATTCCTGTCAAGAGCAGGTAGGTTAGTTTTAGTCAACTCGGTGTTATCAGCTATTCCTTCATATTGGATGGCTGTACATCGATTTCCGTTATGGGTTATAGAGAAGATTGATAGGATTAGACGTAACTTTCTTTGGAATGGTGATGCTTTGGGTAGAGTTCACTAATGTCTAGTTAATTGGGACATCTGTTGTAAACCTAAAAAGGATGGGGGTTTGGGCATTTTAAATTTATACAATTTTAATTCTTCCATGCTTGCCAAATGGCTATGGAAATTTAGAAGTCCTGAGGTGATAGCATCGTGGAAGTCTATTGTAGTTAAATCTTATTATTCTAGTGGGGAGTTTCTTATTGGAAATAGTGGTGTATGGGAAAGTAGACTATCACACTTTTGGAAATCCATTTTAAAATGCTTTCCCTTTTTCAGAATAGGTTACAAAGTAATAGTACACTCTGGGGATCTTACTTTTTTCTGGCATGATCCCTGGATCTCTAATGTGCCGCTAAAAATCGAATTCAACAAGCTTTATGATAATTGTAATTTTAAGAATGCATTTATAAAAGATGTTTTTAGGGTGGATCTAAGCCCTCCGTGGGTGTTTTCCTTTGATAACATTTTAGAAGAAGATTTGTTAAGACAATTAGCACTGCTTAAAGCTAAGTTAGATATGTACAATTTGGACGAACACGGGGATTCTCTGAGTTGGAGCTTAGATAAGAAATTAGTCTATACGGTTAACTCTATGTACAATTTTATCAACTTCTCTGGAGTTTCCACATTTCCTTTTAAATTCCTATGGAAGGCAAATGCTCCCCCCAAATCTAAGTTTCTTATGTGGTTGATTATACATAAGAAGCTTAATACGATTGAGCATTTGAAAAGGAAGAATATCTTAATTAATAGTAAATGCTGTTTTTGTTATATTGGTGAGGAACACGTGAATCATTTATTTTTTTCCTGTCATTACACTTTTTCTATGCTTAACACGATCCTGAAATTTTTTACATTTGATGGATTTAATGCTCTAAATGATTGTGTAGATTATTGGAATTATATTAGATTTAGGTTTAATACAAAGCAGAGATTCATATTGGACTCTTTAGTAGTAATCTCGTGTTGGTTTATCTGGTTAGAAAGAAACCAGAGATTAATCCATTCTAAGTATGATTCTACTGTTAATTTAACTATTAGTATTGTAATATTTAGTCTGGATTGGATGTCTAACCTACATTATAAGCTTTTTAGTAACTTACGTTTTGGTTGTTTCTTGTATAATGTTAGATCAAATTTGGGACTATTTATTAGATTCACTAGATATTTCAGAAATAATACCTTTCGTCTCTGCTGTTAATTAGTACTTGTTTGAACTTTCTTCATATACGCTATTCTATTTTCCTCTTTTTTCATGGTATATATGATTATATGTTTATACATATATATATGTTAAATATGTACATATAAGTATAATTGATTATACAGTTATGTACATATACATTTAAATATATATGTATGGGTATATACTCATATATACAGGTTTGTTACAGATGGTCTTTTTTAGTATTTCAGATTACAGGTTATGGACTTAGCTGGGGAGCTTATGGGAGCGCTGTCGGGATTGAGATTTATTGCTTGTTTAGCCATATATGTATTCAATGTTGGAGTGTGTGTTTTAGGGGAATGTTTATCCTCATTGTTTATTATTTTGATTGCCATATGTAAGGAAATAGATATACTTAATATCGGGTGGTGGCCTTGCCGGAACTCGATGTAAAGTATGATGGGTGGTGGCCTTGCCGGAACTCATCTATCTATTATCCTCTACTGTCTTTTGGCAATCATGTTTTGGGTCGGTGTTTGGATACTGTATCTTATCCTTTTTCCCTTTATATATATACATATGTGTGCTCTCTTCCTATTGGAGGATCACACATTATTTTGTTTTCAAAAAAAAAAATATTCAATGGTTTATTTATATATATGTACAAATATATATATATATATATATATATAATTTCTACTTACTGACTAGCAGTTCAATCAAACAATCAACACACAGTCAAACAGACAATATTTAACAGTTCTAAGAATACGTTGTAAAAGTAGAACTGTTCAGAGTTGGTGTGTTTTACTCACATTTGCGCGTTAGCCGTTAAATAACGGTTTGCATTATTTGATTGAGTCGGACAATTTAATTCACCATAAATTGTAACGAGTCCCGATTCACTCCCGGTCAGTCTCATTGTGTTGCTCCCGTCCATACGATCCCAAGGGATCTTGTTTTGCTGGATTTCGATTAAGTATGACTAAGTTATCGCATTAACAAGTTAATACACCATTATAAAATAAAATAAACATGAATTATTAAAGATGGGCCTTAACTTTCTTCTTGGCCCAAACACCCTTAAATACCAACCCTGCTTCGTGTTCTTCCCCAAACCACCGAAACAACGCTGCTCCCAGTCCTCCTTCAGTTCGAATGCGGCCTCATCCTTCCACCCAAACTCCTCCATTCCTCAATGATAATCCCAACGAGAAACACCATTATGATCTCCTTTCCATCCTCCATCTCCTCATACACCCTTTTTAAACCTCGATCATCTCCTTCCCAGTTCGTCGATACCCTGTCGCACGTATACTTTACAGGTACCGAAACTTCCTAACACCAAATCCACCAAAAATACACGCAGGTTTCCATTTCCTTCCACAACCATTAATTCAAACTCAAATTCAAACAATGATGCTTCAAAATCCCGAACTCTCGAGCCCTAGTTCCCAACAGCTTTACGCTGTAATAGGTCAGCGGAAAAAATCGGACATCGAGTGCAAGGATGTTCATATCAGAATGAAGAGAATGGCTTTGGCAACTCAAATATATATGGTTTATAATTTATGGATTTTTCCTTTGATTTCTATGAATTTTATAACTCTCGATTTTATTTTTCTAAGATGAAAAAGAACGGCGCATTTCACTTTGACTGTGGGATTAGGTTTAAGGAGTTAAGTTGTTTTTATAGGCCACAAAAATATCTAAATATTTTTAGATATTTATTTTATTTTTATATTCATTTATATTCTTACGCTGTTTGTATATGTCCTCTAAAATTCCTGTGATCACATACGATACTCAAAAATCACCAAACTGGACATGCAGCTACAGTTCGATATTACAGTCCCAACGAAACTGGTTTCGTCGAATTCCGACTCCGTATGCTTACACTACGTATTTTTAACCATCGAAATACTGACTGTTTTTCACACTAAAAATCCGTACGGCCACACAGTGACTCTAAAAATCACGGAAACTGACATCTAGCAACTATTTGACATTGCTGATCTAACAAAATTAGTTTCTTCGAATTCCGACTTCGTTTGCAAAAGTGGCTATTTTTAAAGCTCTGGATGACCCATTTAAATATATAAATATATTTAAATATAATTAAATAAATTATAAATAAATTAATATTATCGTATATATTCATAGTGGAATATATACAGCTTAGAAAAATCCTATATTGATTTCTAACTCGATATTTCAATTTAGGTCAACCCGATATTCGATTTATATTGAAATTTCTTTTTAAAATATAAATAATTCCTTTATAAATTTATAAAGGAATTCTACAGCGACTTTTCTAAAATTTGATTTGGACATGAATTAAAATCTACACGACGAAATCCCGATTTTTCTCTTCCACTAGAAAGATATACTCCACCAGCTCCACACGTTTCTTGTTTCACAGAAATCCGGCTGAAAACGAATCCTGTACATTCAGTTGAAGTTCAGATCGCCAAATAGCGAACTGCCGTGTCGTTACGCGCTCTATTTTAATTATATTATAATTCTGTATTCAAACTGACGTCGATTGAATATATTCGTAAATATAATTCAACTCTAAGCTGAATTAAATCTAAGGGACGACCCCGTTCATAGAATATTATGATTTCCAATATTTTTGATTATTTCTGAATTAAATATATTATTTAATTATTTAATTAAATTAAATATTCACTATAATTTAATTAACGATGATTTAATTCCCTAAATCACAATTTATGTAATTAAATAAATTAATTATAATACCTCTGACAAGGCGGGTCATTACAGTGACCCACATAGCCATGCCGCCAGCCCGATTTTTTTGTCATCTCTTGGTTGATGATGCTTGAGGTCAGAACACATCTGGTCATCATATACTTTGAATGCCACATTGTCAGATCCGCCAAATCACTAATTGACATCCACAAAAATATTATGGTCGCTAAGCTAGAGAGGTGCCCCTCTCTGCCACTAACAAAGATACGTTTGTAAAAATCAACGTACGTGACCCTTAAGAAATACTTAGTCAGACATCCATCCATACAAGTCATCCAGGAACAGGATGAACCGAAGGTACTCTCCTACTGCATCCAATATAGGAATCACCCCATGGATCAGTAGCGAGTAGTCCTTGTAGTCCACATATTCCAACCACGACAGAACCCTAGTATATCTCCGGCTCGAATCAGAGATTTTAAGTGGTTCTTCCACTTTATAAAGATCTATGGTCTTCACATGCTCCATCTCAATCGTCGCCTGATATCTTTTATATATTTGGTCGGAATCGTTTTCGAATATACATTCGATCCCGGTCTTCCCGTACCCACAATCGTAAGGTCAAATTTGATAGTCGGTTATTTAACTATCAAATAAACATCCATGAAATCATAAAAATAGATTCACTGGTTTAGTACTCGGCACTACTTTGGCTTCTTTAATTAATTAAACTGGGATATTCCAATATTGGTAAAATATTTCACTTCTCACTTAAATATACTGATATTCGCAAAAACCATTTCATTTTAATATTTTGAAAGGATAAATTATATAACAATATCCAATACCTATTTGACTATCACTGGCAAAACATTTACTATAACATCTCGTTAATTATAATTGAGATATCAGTTCAGATTACTATTCGACGTTACGCCAACCCTTCTGTTTTCATCACTTGGAAAAATATCCAATCCTTATTCTTATAAAATAAACCATTCTATATGTTATTCCTTTAATTTTGAAATGATCGCTATTCTCCTTTCAATTCCGTTACTAAGGAAATATTATCTCACATTATTTCCGTTATTTTGGAAATCTTACCATACATTCTTGACATTACCAACTAGTATTACCCTTGGATAGTCCCGAAGCCGTTCAAGTTGGGGTATTTTAATTACCTCTCAGACCTTGATCAACAACGTTCTTATCTTCAAATAAATACGAGTTGTAATTCAAGAAAATCACATCCCACTAGTTAAAGTATCTTTATAGCTCTCCTTATCTTCTAGAAGCTTATCTTTTAATTTAAATTAAGATCGCTTTATTCGTTAACTAAACATCACTTTATTCACTCTCGATCTATTCAAATGATTTTGTTTCACAAACTAAATTATTATTACAAATCCTATTTCCAACCTTGTTTACTGAGCTCAAAACAAACCCTTTTTTTCAATTCCCTTTTCTTTCAGGAAATTCCCTTTTAAATCCATTGATTTAGCTTAATAACTTTTTTAAGTATTTCCAATTTAAACAATGCTTTAACTCACATTACGCTTATAAACCTTGTTTATAAGTTTTAGGTTTAATATAAATCCTTTATATCTCCATCTCTCTTTATTTAATTCAAACGTCAGGTTGACCTTTCATTTAAGTATGTATTTGCTTAAATCTTTTTATAGCTTCACTATAAAACTCAGCTCAAATAATAAACCTCATCCCTAGCTTCTTTCCAACACTCGACTGTATTTCATTTCAAACTTGGTTACCTAAATGTATTTAATTAGTGATTACCATAACAACTCATTTACTTCAACATTAATCATTTCAAATCAATTAACTCCTTTATTTACTAAAATAAGTAATAAATTTCCTTTTTAAAATATTACTAGGATTAACCAATTATTCATTTAGTTATTTCATAAATTAAAAGTCTAATTTAGTTAAAACGGTCGTCTCGGTCAACTCAAAAAACGATTACTCTTCTAACCAATCCCAGTTAATTCTTCCTCTATTTTAATTAAAATAAAATTAATTTAAATAACTTCATTTAATTGTTCACTTGACAAGATTAATGAAATACTTAACGCCTAGGTTATTTCCTACTTATTTATTTATAATTCTTATTAACATAAGAATTTGGTTTGTAAAACCATTTCATAATTCCTTATAAACTTTAAATAAATAAATAATTACTATTTATTTCCTTTTAAATAACTTCCACTCAAAGTAGTATCTTTAAAACCCTATTTCAGTTATAAAATATATTTATAACTTCAATATTGTCGATTCGCCATCGATAAAATCCATATTTTTAAATCAATTGATTTCTAGACCATGTGATGCCAATTACCCAACCCATACCATCCATTGATTAACATCAGCATAAATGTTGAAATATGTTCCAACAATCACCAATAACCGTTCGTTTCTTTTTATTTGACTGATAATTTCTATAATAATCATCAATCAATCAATAGCCAATTCAAACAATTCAACCAATTTCAAACACGATTATAAACGTGGCCAATCAAGGGAAATTGCTATATTTGGGTCAAGTCAAAACGATGGTTATTATTTTGAAATTAAACGACCGTTTAATTTCATTTGTTGAATCAGCAGTAAATATATATAACTAACAAACAGTCAACCACTAACAATCAGAACACGCAAAATAAAAACCCAATTTATATAAAAATATAAATGGGAAGAGCCGAGTAAGTGTAACTCACCTCGATTTAAATTCGTCAATAAATATCTGCTTTTTAGTCAAATTAAACTGACGTTTAATTCGACTAAAATTCTCAGTTGTTCTTGATCCAGACCAAACCCTGCTCCATCTCGAAGCTCTCGTTTCTACGGTCCCAATGCAACTGACCGCGCCAAAATCTGATATCGTATGTTCGAGAAATCATATAAACAAGTTTTATAAATAATTAAATTATTTAAACACAGGCTTTTATATATCTATATGGGCCTTACCGTCAACTTTTGGCCCGCAATCCACAACCCGCTCCCTCTATCAAAACCCTACCACCGAAACCCCAAATTTCATTATCAGCCGCCTCCAAATATTTTCTCAAATTAAAAAACCTAAGCCCCCTTTCCTGTTCGACGGCGTCGCACCCCTCTTCCGCCCTCCCTCACTGTTCCGCGGTCAACCACTACCTCCCAGAAACAAGCGAGCCTTCTCCACCACACACTACAGGCTCTCGACAACCAGATCGTCACTCCTAGGTTTCGAGTTTTGAACGGCTTCAAAAGAGATTGGTCTAAGAACCATTCAGATCGGACGCGCACTACTTCGAATAAAGCTAATTGATTTTTCTACTGAATTATTTGTTTTGATTTTCTTTTCTGGTGGTTTCAAATGAGAGATTTTTTTCTGGTTTATTGCGTGGTTTCGAATGGTTCTTTTAATGGTAAAACACCTCTGCGTGAAGGTCTTTTATAGTATCCTTGAATTTGATAAGATCAATGTCTAATCTTAGGCTAGCTACTATAAGCTTAGGCCATTGGTTTTGATTCCCTTTTCAGATTATGTACTGATGATAGAAGTGATTGTTCGACAGAAAATTCAGTTCAAAAGAATAGTGACCTTGTGCTTTTGTATAGGTTGGGTTAGATTGGTAATGACTTGTTACTTCTATCCAGAGATTTGAAAACTTTGTGGTAGATTTTATGTGTGGAAACAGTGGAATTTGTACATGAATTCCTGTATATAAAAATGTAGGTTAGCTATAAGGATTTGATGTAAAAAGATACGCATGTATCTGTTTTCAGCAAATTGTACATTTCCAGCTATTCATACGCTGTTCTTGTGCTGTCAAGATTTGGTGTTATAAATATATTATACATACATTTTATTTTCTTTTCTTCCTTCCTTTGTTGTTCTTGTCTATTCTTCTTTAGTTGTATTTTTTTATTCTTTCACTGTCAATTGATTTCAAAATCTGTTGTACATATATGTATATATTAGCTGTTCACAGTCTTGTTCAACCAGCCCGTATGTATATGAAGATATACATATATTTTGTTCATTGATTGTTTATAGGTGTTCTATTATATATATAGCTGTTCAGCTATATTTTCTTCTAGCTGCTCAAGTTATGTTCAATTTATATTTTCTCTTTTTTTCCTGTATGGTTTGATCAGCCATATGTATGAAGATATACATATATATTTTGTTGTATGTATAACCGTTTCTGTCCATTTGGTTCAGCATTTGTACCATCAAATATATAAATTTCTGTGTATTGATCATTTCTATGTTGATTTCCCAAATATATTTCTATATTTATATGTGATTAAATAATATCTCTTTTATATAGTTTCAGGTATACATTTGTTTAGAAGTATTAAGGACCTGCATCCAAATCAAACACAAAATTGAAAAATCTGCCCATTTGGCTTCACTAGTTCAGAAAAAGAAAAGGACATGAAGAAGTCAATTTACAAATGTTGATCTCTTTCTTTGTGTTTTGTACTTTTGAACTTGTATTGTGCAAGGATTTGGACTTGTACTATATTTTAATTTAATGTTTTATAATCAGAACTGAGGACAGTTTTTGGTTTTTACAAACTTCAATTTTTCTTACTACCATGAAAGAAATATATGGATTTGTGTTATATACTTTTCCTTTGTGTACATTACATTCTAGTTTTCATACAGTATGCTTCCAGTTTTATTTAATACATGTTTTGTTCCATTTCCTTTCATTGCGCTATATGTTTGGTTCAAATTTTCCATACTGTATGTTTGGTTCTTTTTTCAGTTTTGTTTCCTACAGCATTCGTTTTTCCTGTTTCATGTTAAATACAATGGAGCCGCTTTGTTTTGTTGTAAAATATATATGTACATTATAACAACCAAATTTTACAATAATAAATAAATAACATTGTTTTTGTTAAAATAACAGTTCAAATTTAGATCAGTATAGAATTTAAACTTAACATTAAAAATTATGATTTTAAATAATATTTATATAAGAAAATCCTTTAATATTAATAAATAAATCGTTATAAATTTAAAAACGATTTCGCAGTGACTATTTGAAAATTTGAATTGGATGTAACTTGAAATCTATAAGCTAAAATTTCAATTTTACTCTTTTATTAGAAACATATAATCGAATCGGTTCAAACGTGTCTCGTTTCACTGAAATCTGACTTATATTGGATCTTGTATATTCAGTTAATGTTCAAATCAAAAATTACGAACTACCGCGTCATTTCAAGCTTGTTTTAATTAATGTATATAAATATATATATTCGAACTCTATTTTAAATAAATAAATTTAATCAAAAATCCATTATATTTCCAATATAATATATAAAGAAATTTAAATATTCGAATTTAAATGGCCGAAAGATCTGGGACGTTACATTCTTCCCCCCTTAAAATAATTTCTTCCTCGAAATTGCAAAGTAAGAAGAATATTCCAAACCGTATTATTTTCAAATCATTACAGTCAAAATAAAATTCAAACTCGAAATTTTTTCGAGAATTTTGCCGGCACCTTTTCTGCATGGCTCGATCGGTACGACTGCAAATGTCGGCCTCAACTTCTTCGGAAAGAAAAATCAAAATCCAAAATTCAAATGGCAACCCACTCTATTTGAATCCCAATTTATTTACCCATTAAATTTTTAAATCCCAGTTTATTTGAATTCATCCTCAAATTGATTCTACTTAACCAGGTTCAGTTTCTCATTCATATTTGATTCAATTGACTAATTGATTTTCTAATGAGTTCAACTTTATTTAAAAATTCAAATTTGATTCCAAATCAATCAGAACAAACAAACAACCCATATTACTATAATATAGAAAATAATTTCCTTTTCTATATAAAATATACGTTGGGTAAAATTATTTCATTTACCCTCTTTTATAAAACACTCGCTAGTTCAATGCTTCTCAACACTTGAACCAGTCAAATAATACAATACAAAACATTTGTATACAAAATCTTACAAATACGCTCTCATATATATACATTCAACTAAATCAAGGTTGTTACTAACCCCATCTCTATTGAGTTACGCCACAGAGCCAAGGTTACTACTCAACCAATAGCTCTGATACCACTGTAACGACCCAGGGATTTTCGGCCCCGAAAATCGGCATAAATAAACTTATCGTATCTTATGCTGACCTTCCAAACACCGAAAACACCGGAACGTTTATAGAAAGAAATTTGAGGGTGAGATAAGAAAGAAAGAAATATTAGAATAGAAGAAGAAGACGAACCAATATAACATAATCAGAGTCTCACATCGCAGCGGAACAAAATATAATACAGAAATAAATCATTATTGAGAGCTTTTAAAAATACTTACAATATGAGAGTACATCAACATCTGAACAGTTATAATAATTTGTCCTCATATATAATCACACAGCGAAATAGTAATCATATCACACATCTGAACACCTTCAGCTTGTCATTGGACTTCACAATTCCTGATAACCTGATCCTGTACACCCCGGGCTAACCCGAGCATTTACAAAACACCGGGTCAGTCTGGTGAACCAGAGTGAGAAAAATTCGCATAGTATTAAGGTATCACACTACTTGATTTTAAAGTTAAAATCCTTTCGAAAGAAAAGGATAATCGTAAGACCAAATCCACACATAAATACAGACGGTTTTTATATGATAACCCAAAACAGTTTTCGAAATTAATATCTTTTCTGATATTATAATAATGCCTAAATACAAGTAAATATCAATTTAGTGGAACGCTTGCATCTCACGCTCCACATATTTATATACAAACAAAATCGTGGGCACTTATTGGAGATAAGATTCCAATTATGACAAGGTATGGGACCACCTGCCGATCGTGTATCTCTAGAGGCAAATACACTGGGTTCAACAAGAACGTCTTGCAACCAGGCCCTCACATGACCGACCACTCATTTCACTTGAGTGTATCTAATGTATATCACCAACGACTGGGCTCAAACCACCGTTTCCCGAAAAGGGACAGCATCGAAATAGATTAAAGAATGAAATGGATTTTCTCTAGATAGGTGATTATACATCCTAATGGGAGCGACCCACATAGCCATGATGCCTGCCCAATTTTTTGTCATCTCCTAGTTGATGAGGCTTGAGGTCAGATTACATATAGTCATCATATACTTTGAATTCCACATTGTCAGATCCGCCAAATCACTAATTGACATCCACAAAAATATTCTGGTCGTTAAGCTAGAGAGGTGCCCCTCTCCGCCACTAACAAAGATACGTTTGTAAAAATCAACGTACGTGACCCTTAAGAAATACTCTGTCAGACATCCGTCCATACAAGTCATCCAGGAACAGAATGAACTGAAGGTACTCTCCTACTGCATCCAATATAGGAATCACCCCATGGATCAGTAGCGAGTAGTCCTTGCAATCCACAGATTCCAACCACGACAGAACCCCAGTATATCTCCGGGTCGAATCAGAGATTTTAAGTGGTTCTTCCGCTTTATAAAGATCTATGGTCTTTACATGCTCCATCTCGATCGTCGCCTGATATGTTTTATATATTTCGTATTTGTTGGTTGGAATGGTTTTTGAATATACATTCGATCCCGGTATTCCCGTACCCACAATCGTAATGGTCAAATTTGATAGTCGGTTATTTAACTATCAAAAAAACATCCATGAAATCATAAAAATAGATTCACTGGTCTGGTACTCAGCATCACTTTGGCTTCTTTAATTAATTAAACTGGGATATTCCAATATTGGAAAAATATTTCACTTATCACTTAAATATACTGATATTCGCAAAAACCATTTCATTTCAATATTTTGAAAGGATAAATTATATAACGATATCCATTACCCATTTGACTATCATTGGCAAAACATTTACTATAACATCTCGTTAATTATAACTGAGAAATCAGTTCAGCTTACTATTCGACGTTACACCAACCCTTCTATTTTCATCACTTGGAAAAATATCCAATCCTTATTCTTATAGAATAAACCATTCTATATCTTATTCCTTTACTTTTGAAATTATCGCTAATCTCCTTTCAATTTTGTTACTAGGGAAATATTATCTCACATTATTTCCATCATTTTGGGAATCTTACCATACATTCTTGACATTACCAACTAATATTACCCTTGGATAGTCCCGAAGCCGTTCAAGTTGGGGTATTTTAATTACCTCTCAGACCTTGATCGAAAACGTTCTTATCTTCAAGTAAAAATGAGTTGTAATTCAAGAAAAACACATCCCACTAGTTAAAATATCTTTATAGTTCTCCTTATCTTTTGGAAGATTCTCTTTTAAATTAAATTAAGATCGCTTAATTCGTTAACTAAACATCACTTTATTCACTCTTGACTTATTCAAATGACTTTGTTTCACAAACTGAATAATTATTACAAATCCTATTTCCAACCTTGTTTACCAAGCTCAAAACAAGCCCTTTTTCAATTCCCTTTTCTTTCAGGAAATTCCCTTTCAAATCCATTGATTTAACTTAATACCTTTTTAAAGTATTTCCAATTTAAACAATGCTTTAACTCACATTCCGCTTATAAACCTTGTCTATAAGTTTTAGGTTTAATATAAACCCTTTATATCTCCATCTCTCTTTACATAATTCAAACGTCAGGTTGACCTTTCATTTAAGCTATGTATTTTCTTAAATCTTTTTATTGCTTCACTATAAAACTTAGCTCAAATAATGAACCTCAACCCTAGCTTCTTTCCAACACTCGACTATATTTCATTTCAAACTTGGTTACCTAAATGTATTTAATTAGTCATTACCATAACAACTCTTTTATTTCAACATTAATCATTTCAAATCAATTTACTCCTTTATTTACTAGAATAAGTAATAAATTTCCTTTTTAAAATCTTACGAGGATTAACCAATTATTCATTTAGTTATTTCACAAATTAAAAGTCTAATTTAGTTAAAACGGTTGTCTCGGTCAACTCAAAACACGATTACTCTTCTAACCAATCCCAGTTAATTCTTCCTTTAAATTAATTAAAATAAATTTAAATAACTTCATTTAATTGTTCACTCGACGTGATTAATGAAATACTTAACCCCTAGGATATTTCCTACTTATTTATTTATAATTCTTATTGACATAAGAATTTAGTTTATAAAACCATATCATAATTCCTTATAAACTTTAAATAAATAAATAATTACTATTTATTTCCTTTTAAATAACTTCCACTCAAACTAATATCTTTAAAAAACTATTTTAGTTATAAAATATATTTATAACTTCAATATTGTCGATTCGCCATCGATAAGATCCATATTTTAAAAATAGATTGATTTCTAGACCATGTGATGCCAATTACCCAACCATACTATCCATTGGTTAATATCAACAAAAATGTTGAAATACGTTCCAACAATCAACAATAACCAATCATTTCTTTTTATTTGACTGATAATTTCTATGACGATCATCAATTAATCAATAGCCAATTCAACCAATTCAACCAATTTCAAACACGTTTATAAACGTGACCAATCAAGGGAAATTTCTTTATTTGGGTCAAATCAAAACATTGGGTATTTTTCTGAAATTGAACGACCGTTTAATTTCATTTGTTGAATCAACAGTTAATATATATAACTAACAAATGGTAACCATTAACAATTAGAACACGCAAAATAAAAACCAAATTTATATAAAAATATAAATGGGAAGAGCCAATGAGTTTAACTCACCTTGATTTAAATCCGTCGATAAATATCTGGTTTTTAGTCCAATTAAATTGACGTTTAATTGGACTAAAATTCTCAGTTGTTCTCTATCCAGACCCAACCCTGCTCCATCTCGAAGTTCTCGTTTCTACGGTCCCAATGCAACTGACCGTGCCAAAATCTGACATTGTATGTTCGAGAAATCATCTAAACAAGTTTTATAAAAAATTAAATTATCTAAACACGGGTTTTTATATATCTAAATGGGCCTTACCGTCAACTTTTGGCCTGTAATCCACAACCCGCTCCCTCTATCAAAACCCTACCACCGAAACCCCCAATTTCATTATCAACCGCCTCCAAATATTTTCTCAAATTAAAAACCCTAAGCTTCTTTCCTGTTCGACTGCGTCACACCGCTCTTCCGCCCTCCAACACTGTTCCGCGGTCAACCACTACCTCCCAGAAACGAGCGAGCCTTCTCCACCACACACTACAGCCTTTCGACAACCAGATCGTCGCTCCTAGGTCTTGGGTTCTGAAAGGCTTCAATAGAGATTGGTCCAAGAACCCTTCAGATCGAATGCGCACTACTTCAAAAAAAGGCTAAATGATTTTTTCTACTGAATTATTTGTTTTGATTTTCTTTTCTGGTGGTTTCAAATGAGAGATTTTATTTCTGGTTTACTGTATGGTTTCGAATGGTACTATTAATGGTAAAACACCTCTGCGTGAAGGTCTTTTTATAGTATCCTTGAATTTGATAAGATCAATGTCTAACCTTAGGTTAGCTACTACAAGCTTTGGCCATTGGTTTTGATCCCCTTTTCAGATTATGTACCGATGATAGAAGTGATTGTTCGACAGAAAATTCAGTTCAAAAGAACAGTGACCTTGTGCTTTCGTATAGGTTGGGTTAGATCGGCTATGACTTGTTACTTCTATCCAGAGATTTGAAAACTGTGTGGTAGATTTTATGTGTGGAAACAGTGGAATTTGTACATGAATTCTTGTATATAAAAATGTAGGTTAGCTGTAAGGATTTGATGTAAAAAGATACGCATGTATCTATTTTCAGCAAATTGTACATTTCCAGCTATTCATACGCTGTTCTTGTGCTATCAAGATTTGGTGTTAAATATATTATACATACATTTTATTTTCTTTTCTTCCTTCCTTAGTTGTTCTTGTCTATTCTTCTTTAGCTGTTTCTTTTTTTTATTCTTTCACTGTCCATTGATTTCAAAATCTGTTGTACATATGTATATATTAGATGTTCACTTTTCTGTTCACTGTCTTGTTCAATCAGCCCGTATGTATATGAAGATATACATATATTTTGTTCATTGATTGTTTATAGGTGTTCATATTATATATATAGCTGTTCATCTATATTTTCTTCTAGCTGCTCAAGTTCTGTTCAATTTATATTTTCTCTTTTTTTTCCTGTATGGTTTGATCGGCCATATGTATGAAGATATACATATATATTTTGTTGTATGTAGAACCGTTTCTGTCCATTTGGTTCAGCATTTGTACCACCAAATATATATTTTCTATGTGTTGATCATTTCTATGTTGATTTCCCAAATATATTTCTATATTTATATGTGACTAACTAATATCTCTTTTATATGGTTGCCGGTACACATTTGTTTAGAAGTATTAAGGATCTGCATCCAAATCAAACACAAAATTGAAAAATCTGCCCCTTCGGCTTCACTGGTTCAGAAAAAGAAAAGGACATAAAGAAGTCAACTTACAAATGTTGATCTCTTTCTTTGTGTTTTGTAATTTTGAACTTGTATTGTGCAAGGATTTGGACTTGTACTATATTGTAATTTAATGCTTTTATAATCAGTACCGAGGACAGTTTTTGGTTTTTGCAAAATTTAATTGTTCTTACTATCATGAAAGAAATATATGGATCTGTGTTATATACTTTTCCTTTGTGTACATTACATTCTAGTTTTCATACAGTATGCTTCCAGTTTTAATTTATACGCGTTTTGTTCCATTTCCTTTCTTCGTGCTATATGTTTGGTTCAAATTTTCCATACTGTCTGTTTGGTTCTAGTTTTCTGTTTTATTTCCTACAACATACGTTTTTCCCGTTTCATGTTAAATACAATCGAGCCACTTTGTTTTGTTGTAAAATATATATGTACATTATAGCAACCAAATTTTACAATAATAAATAAATAACATTGTATTTATTAAAATAACAGTTCAAATTTAAATCAGTATAGAATTTAAACTTAACTTTAAAAATTATTGTTTTAAATAATATTTATATAAGAAAATCCTTTAATATTAATAACTAAATCGTTATAAATTTAAAAACGATTTCACAACGACTATTTGAAAATTTGAATTGGACGTAACTTGAAATCTATAAGCTAAAATTTCGATTTTACTCTTTTATTAGAAACATATAATCGAATCGGTTCAAACGTGTCTCGTTTCACAGAAATCCGACTTATATTAGATCCTGTATATTCAGTTAAAGCTCAAATCAAAAATTACAAACTACCGCGTCATTTCGTGCTCGTTTTAATTAATATATAAAAATATATATATTCGAACTCTATTTTAAATAAATAAATTCGATTAAAAATCCATTATATTTCCAATATAATATATAAACAAATTTAAATATCCGAATTTAAATGGCCGAAAGATCTGGGACGTTACAACTTGTATTAATTCCAGAAATAATCGCATTTGAAATTGAAATTTAATGTGTGTTAAGAATGGGATTTTTTTCAATAAAACTGGAAATAAAAATAAATGTTTTGAATAACGGTCACATGAATTAACATGCATGAATTTGAAATAGAAGAAAATTAATGCGTAGTAATGAAAATAAAAAAATATCATGCAAATAAATATGCAAAAAAAGGACAAGAAATATACCAAGTCCATGTACTAACGACATATTTTTATTTTGTTGAATGGCTCAGATTTTATTATCTTATATCGGATGGATACAACAAGTTTGGGCATCTATAAATAAACTAACAGGTCATAGATCTCAAATTCATATTTTTTTGTTTGGCTGCTGAAGCCCTTCCACTCTCTTTCTCCTCCAAATTCTTTTGAATTAGAAAACATAAGATATGCACTATCCATTCAAGATTTGAGGGCAAATGCGGTATATTCAAGATTCAGATGTCTAAACTTCCTATTGAAACAAATTTGTAGATTCAAATTGAAAAGAGAATGGAAACTAAATGTAATAACCCGGAAAATCCGGGCCAGTTTAAAATTTTTATTTTGGCAATTTTAGCGAATTTTGAATATTTAAAATGAATTATTTTAAATAATATCGACGAAAAATTTAGTTTGAATAGAATTCGACGTATATATTATATACGTCGTCATTAGAATATAAATAATTATATATAATTATAAATAGAATTGAAAATGGCGCGGTAGTTCGATAATTCGATTTCAAACTTCAATTGAATGTACCGGGTGCAAAACAATCCGGATTTTAGTGAAACCAAAAACATTAGGATCTATTTGATAATATCTTTCCAACGAATCCGAAAAATCAAGATTTCATAGCGGGAATCAAAAGATATGTCCAGTTGAAAATTCTGAATAGTCGCTATGGAATTCAGGCCCTTAAAAATGGAAATTTTGCAAAAGACCTCGGATTTCGACGAAACCACTTTTGTTGGATCCGTGATGTCAAATTATTGCTAGGTTTCAAATTTCATAATTTTTCGAATCAATATGTGAGCGTGGCAAAGGAAAACGCGTTTGACCAGTTTCAGTTGATTTTAATCGACTGGAAATTGGCCATTTTTCCAACGGCCTCAGAATTCAACGAAATTAGTGTTGTTAGGACCGTATCATCAATACGAAGCTAGAAAATATTTTTCGGGAATTTTTAGAGTTAGTATGTGGCCCTGGTAATTTGAAATGTACGTTTAAAATTCAATATAATGATTTAAATGTTAATTTAAACGAAAACTGATCGTAACAGCCGAGTTGGGTTATGAAACATATCCCGTTGTGTTCGGAATAGGGGTATTTAGCTAGGGGCGACAGTCGTTGGGTTTGATTTCGAGTTCGTATAAACACAAGGGTATTTTCGAAATTAAATAAATTAAAATATAAATATATATAACCCCAAACAAAGTCAAACCCCTATTCAATTTTCAATCGGGGTCAAAGCCGCCGTTCTCTTCCCAACGTAAGGCGGAAACTCGTCGATTCTTCCCCCTTAATTTCTGATCGATATATTCAATGAAATCGAAGAATTTTTGAAGCAACAATGAAGTCCTCCTTCCACTCTACAAATCCATGTGGGTTTCGGTTCCCATCGTAGAGTTTTCGGCTCGAACCTCCCTCGTTAACTTCCGCCGTTCGCACCCGAAGTACTCCCTCCTGCTGCCACCGAGTCTGATGCGGCTGGGCCCCACTGGCGCGCCTTTCGAGGGTCTTCCTCGTGGCGGGGAGCGATCGTCGTGGATGGGAGTGTGGCAGCCTATAAACCCGAGCCCTAGTTGGAGCAAACTTTGAAGACTACGGCTGTTTGTTATACAGTGAGTTTTATATATATTGTTCTTAAGTAAATTCACGTTGTTTTTATACATTGTTTTGAAAATATAAAGCTTTGCAAATTAAAAGTATATTTTTATTTTATTTTATTTTTATTTATTTATTTATAAGTAGCATGATTTAAAATGAATAAATAAATAAATAAGTTTGTTTGAAATGTTGTTTTGAATAAAAGAAAAAAAAAAGATAAGTAGCATAAAATGAAAATTGAATTTTTAATATGGTAGAAGATGGTTTTTATGTTTAAAGATTTGATCTTCACATGTGAAAAGAATTGAAATTATATATGTTAGTAAGTAGTAAAAATGTGATTTTTATGGCGATGAAATAAACATATGATCTTTATATATGAAGTAGAAATATAAAAATATAATTTTTATATAGAAAGAAGCGTGGTAAAAACATATGAAGTAGAAATAAAAATGTGATTTTTATCTATATAGTAGCGATGTAAAAATAGAATTTTTATTTATATATGCAACGAATTAAAAATATGATTTTTATATATGTAGTGAATACGGGCAACGAAAGTGACAAAAGGCGGGAACGACAAGATTTCCTACATACGAAGAGTCGCGGAGTTTGGTTTAGCTATTGGTGAGAACTTCTCACTCAAAATCTCTTTTTCTAGTTATATATATATACTAGGATGCAGACGGTGCTTAGTAGCACCCGACACAATCGTCCACAGACCATGGACTTGTTTGATTGGTTGTGTAGTTGGTTAGATTATTTGGTTTGAATTGAATTGTTTGGTGAAATAGAATTGATTTGATTGATGTGTGAATGGCGTGGGCCTTAACTAGACCGGGGATAAGGCTAGGCCTCGTCCCGTTTCTAGTATCGTGCCGTTATGCCGCCGAAATTTTCTAAAATAAGTTAGAAAAATAAAAATATCATTTTATTTTGTAAATGAACTGAATAAAAATTCATGAGTTAAAATAAAATATTTTATCGTTAAAAATATAATTTTTAACGTGAAATGTGAATAAATGAATAGTTATAAACAAATCAGCCGATTTGTTTATATATACACTGATTTGACTGATATTGATTGGGTCGATAAATTTCACACATCGCCCAACTGCACAAATAAAATCTGTGTTTGATTGTTGAAACCCCACACGGGTGTTGGGATGAGAATTGGCGTACACTAATCCCAATAAATTAATTGTATGTTGATCGATTGGTCGACAGACTGTGTAAGCGTTGATTATATATATTTGATGCTTATGCAGTTGTGTTGTGCACTTTGGATGATGGTTGATTATTTATGGTTGCTATTATATACATGTGTTGTATGGAATCCATATAATTGACATTATATGGTAATTGATTGGGCCTCATTCCAATTGTGAAAATAAAGAATATTTTAAAAATAAAGATTAACGTGTTGACGGTACTCATTTGTTGAGATTAGTCATGTGGTGAAAGAAATATAGATTCATGTGTTGAATAGAATGAATATTCATTTGTTGAAAAGAATAACTAAGTTATTGAAAATTATAAAGCCGTGTTGATTAGAGATGCGCTATTTTGACGCGAACGATATTGATATCGATTATATTCGTTTTCGAATAGAATTGAATAGAAATTGAATTCGAATAGAATTGAATAGAAATTGAATTCGAATAGAATTGAATATAAATTGAATTCGAATAGAATTGAATAGAAATTGAATTCGAATAGAATTGAATAGAAATTGAATTCGAATAGAATTGAATAGAAATTGAATTGGAATAGAATTGAATAGAAATTGAATTCGGATAGAATTGAATAGAAATTGAATTCGAGTAGAATAGAAATGAAATTGAATTCGAATAGAATTGAATTGAAATCGAATTGAAATGGATTTGGATTGAAAAGGAAGTTGAAACAGTTTTTGAAACGAATTCAAAACTATTTATATAATTCGTTTTAAAAAGAAATCGACGAAGTATATATTATATATATATTATATATATAATATAATGGCCTGAATAGAACGCGCCGCGCCGCGGCAGTTCGCGAATTTCGACCATTGACTTCAAACGAACATTACGGGAGATCCGACCGTCGGATTCTCCTAAAACCGGGACCGTTGGGTTCGTATCGAAAAGAGCTTTCTAACGAATATTAGAAATTCGAAATCTAACGGTTGGATTTGGAGTTACGTCCAAATCAAATTTGAAAAAGGTCGATGTAAGTGCAGTTCGATGGCCATTGTTGGAAATCGATTGTACGGGCCTTAATAAAATTATTAAAAATAGTAATAATTTGTGTAAAATCATAAGAAATGATTTGGGAAAATTTGGGATGAAAAACTCCATATTTGAAAAGATAAAAATAGATTTTTATCGAAATGAACTAGTTTTGAACTAAATTTAAAACCCAATTATTGTTAAATAAAGAAATTAGATTTAAAATGGGGTTTTAAATAATCGGAATTTCTAATATATTTGATTGGATTTGAAATGGGTTTATCGTGAACGGTGTTTTAAATAACACTAGTTCTTTAACCCGAAAATAAATAGAATGTGATTTGGGTTTGTCGTGAACTGTGTTTTAAATAACACCTAGTTCTTTAACCCAGTAAAAGGAGTTTTAATGAATCTGCAATTAAATTGAAATGTGAATTGATAATCTAAATTATCAAATTTAGAAATTGAGCGAGAATGGGGTATTACCAGTTTTGCTCCAAAGCGATAGTTAAATCTTTAATTAGATTTGAACGTGAAATGGTAATTAAATTTACCGATAACACCGTGGTGTTAGTTATGGGGTAATAACAGTTTTGCTCCATGGGATAAATAGGTTGGGATTGGGAAATAAAATAAATAATTACTTCGGTGTGGTTCGCTAATCCCGACTAGTTTGGAAAACCATAATATGGTTTGAAATGATATCCAAAGGAAGATTAAAGAATAAATTTAAAAGAATTTATCTTTGATAAAATTAATGGGAACCTTTCTCTAGGAGTGTGAATATCTGAATTGGAATGAGGCGTATGTTGTGTTTGTATAACAATTGTTTATTATATACGTGGGTTATTCAGAAAGGCCGGGTCTATACCCATTCTGAATAACCGATTCGACGATAAGTCGAAGAGATTGAAGACGGTGGAAGACCGACGATCTTCACATCGAATGGATGGGTGCTACTGACGCTCACGATGGGAGTAGCTACCTTGAAGGGGGCTGAAGTGGTAGCCGTCCGGACGTGCTTGGAGCTCGACGGATATGCGAGGAAAGTGCCTCCGGTTTCGTTCAGACCCAGAACGGACTTGTAAATGGATGGTGTGCCTGACATTGTATTCCTTTATATTGTATTCGTTGATCTCTGCTAAATATATATCTGTTTGGCGGCGGAGAATTTATTCTCTTGCTTAACGCCCTTCTCTGAGACATACGAGCTCAGAGGTTATATATTGGCAGAAATCAGTGGTACGATATGGATTGATAGTGTGGCATGCTGAGATGCAGTGATCCAGACTTTTGTTGAAAAGCAAAGTTTGGTGGATGATGATCAAAGCGCAGCTTTAATATAGCACGGCTTTGTGTATAGCGTGGATTCGCGAGCCTCACACCCCGGTATGGTGGTAAACTGATGGTTTGATCAGTATGCTTTTTCGTGGATGGGCACCTTCGTGGTGTCGTGGATTCGGTCGACCGAGATTGAGCTTAGTGCTCAGAGGGATAGGGTAAGCGGTGTTTTCTCTCGCCGGGACGTAAGCCGCAGTGATACTCGATTTCCCAAAAGTGCGGATGTGCATTACGGTGTTTTCTCTAGCCGAGACGTAAGCCGTTGAGATGGCACTACGCGATCGATCTTTCAAATCAGGAGCCACCATGATGGAAATCCAATTTCCAAATATGACATTTTGCGGTTTTGATTGTAGAGCCTAGTATTGGCGACATGATATATGGTACCCATGCCGTCTATGATTAATATATTTATATTTGAAGTTGTTTTCTTCACTTATAGTAATAATATAAGATGAAATTTCGTGTATCAAGCATATTTGGCTATTATAAGGGAAAACCCTATCCTCCGGCTTGCGTTGCATTGTGTGATGGGACCTGGGTCTTATAATAGCTTCATTGTTCTTTATTTAGCATTGCGCTGTTTGTTTTCTGCACTGGTATTCTTGGGAGGAAACCCGTTCCGTGTTATACGGCGTGGTCCCTTGATTTACCTAACTTTAAAAACAAAGATTAATAACTGTTTTAGTTCTCACACCAGTCACATGACTGACCTGGAGTTTATTGTTTTAACCTAAACTCTGGGTGCCCCTATTTTCCACATGGGCAGCTAGTAGTTTTGGTTTTGCAGATTTATATTCACAGGATCCTGATTTACAGCTGGAACGATGTTCGGAAAGCTCTGTATCCGTGCATTATTTTCAGTTGTGATTTATATTGTTTTCCGCTGCGATGTATTTAAATGTAATTTAAATCTCTGATATTTTCTGTGTAATATTAATTCATACTCTGTATATTCTTGTATTCTGATGGAATTGTTGTAATATACAATGAAATGTTCTTCTGTTTGGGTTCTATTTTGTCGTGTTCTCAAACAATCAGGTGTTTCGAAAGGTCTAGATCAGTTTAGCGACTAATTCGGATCGAGCGAAATTCCTTGTTGTCACAGTTGGTATCAGAGCTTTGGTTTACAGAGCTTGAGAACAAGACACATTAGAACCATACGAAAGAATTCATCAGATATTGGATTAGTAATATCCAATTAGAATGATTCGTTAGAGATAGGATCAGTAGTATCCTAGAACGAGTGTGAAGAGTATATTTTCAAATGAAAACAATTTTGTTTTGAAAATTTAAACCATTTTATACGTATTTGATTATTTATTTATTTTGAATATGGACAATCCAATATATAAAGGTTTTGTATATACGCGTCATGAACGTATATTCGAAGTTTTAATATACTGGATAGATATAGGGTTACACTCTAGTCGCCCGGAGATGATATTGATGATAGCGATCGCATCATCAATATTTATGTTCGTGTTACGAAGGTGTGATTTTCTATATATTTCCATTAGACTGGTGTGAGAACCAAAACTTATATATAGATAGACACATTGTTGTGATTTGGCATCAAAAATTTGATTTTTGACTATATATCAAAGTTATGAATTTGAAACTCTAATTCACTAATTGATTGATGTTTGTGTTGTTTGTTCATTTGTTTGATAATTTTGAACCATTTAGTCTAATTGGATCAATATTGAATTTTATTGAAAATTGGTCGTATTTGCTTGCATATACATATACTTACATTGAACAGGTCATAGCAAGGAGGCTAGAGCCAGAGAATAAAATTTGTTTGCCCGACAAATAGGTACATGTTTACTACATAATTTACTGTTTTGTTTGGGTGATGATGATTTTATGAGCCTATTGGCTAGCCGCTTGGCTTTTTCTTTTTCTTTTTGAGATCTGAAGGACCGGGGAAGCTATTTGAAATTCCCCGATGCTCCCATTGCAGGGGTGGTTATGGCGAAATTTTTCGAAATTTTAGGGTGTTAGCCAAATTTTTGAAATTTTTGAAAATTCTCAGAAACTGTAAAGTTGGAGAATGAAAGCCAGATCGAACGTAGAGTTGATTAACCAAACCACTTTCGACTTTGTTCCTTTTCGGGGACGAAAAGTTTTAAGTGGGGGAGATTGTAATAACCCGGAAAATCCGGGCCAGTTTAAAATTTTTATTTTGGCAATTTTAGCGAATTTTGAATATTTAAAATGAATTATTTTAAATAATATCGACGAAAAATTTAGTTTGAATAGAATTCGACGTATATATTATATACGTCGTCATTAGAATATAAATAATTATATATAATTATAAATAGAATTGAAAATGGCGCGGTAGTTCGATAATTCGATTTCAAACTTCAATTGAATGTACCGGGTGCAAAACAATCCGGATTTTAGTGAAACCAAAAACATTAGGATCTATTTGATAATATCTTTCCAACGAATCCAAAAAATCAAGATTTCATAGCGGGAATCAAAAGATATGTCCAGTTGAAAATTCTGAATAGTCGCTATGGAATTCAGGCCCTTAAAAATGGAAATTTTGCAAAAGACCTCGGATTTCGACGAAACCACTTTTGTTGGATCCGTGATGTCAAATTATTGCTAGGTTTCAAATTTCATAATTTTTCGAATCAATATGTGAGCGTGGCAAAGGAAAACGCGTTTGACCAGTTTCAGTTGATTTTAATCGACTGGAAATTGGCAATTTTTCCAACGGCCTCAGAATTCAACGAAATTAGTGTTGTTAGGACCGTATCATCAATACGAAGCTAGAAAATATTTTTCGGGAATTTTTAGAGTTAGTATGTGGCCCTGGTAGTTTGAAATGTACGTTTAAAATTCAATATAATGATTTAAATGTTAATTTAAACGAAAACTGATCGTAACAGCCGAGTTGGGTTATGAAACATATCCCGTTGTGTTCGGAATAGGGGTATTTAGCTAGGGGCGACAGTCGTTGGGTTTGATTTCGAGTTCGTATAAACACAAGGGTATTTTCGAAATTAAATAAATTAAAATATAAATATATATAACCCCAAACAAAGTCAAACCCCTATTCAATTTTCAATCGGGGTCAAAGCCGCCGTTCTCTTCCCAACGTAAGGCGGAAACTCGTCGATTCTTCCCCCTTAATTTCTGATTGATATATTCAATTAAATCGAAGAATTTTTGAAGCAACAATGAATTCCTCCTTCCACTCTACAAATCCATGTGGGTTTCGGTTCCCATCGTAGAGTTTTCGGCTCGAACCTCCCTCGTTAACTTCCGCCGTTCGCACCCGAAGTACTCCCTCCTGCTGCCACCGAGTCTGATGCGGCTGGGCCCCACTGGCGCGCCTTTCGAGGGTCTTCCTCGTGGCGGGGAGCGATCGTCGTGGATGGGAGTGTGGCAGCCTATAAACCCGAGCCCTAGTTGGAGCAAACTTTGAAGACTACGGCTGTTTGTTATACAGTGAGTTTTATATATATTGTTCTTAAGTAAATTCACGTTGTTTTTATACATTGTTTTGAAAATATAAAGCTTTGCAAATTAAAAGTATATTTTTATTTTATTTTATTTTTATTTATTTATTTATAAGTAGCATGATTTAAAATGAATAAATAAATAAATAAGTTTGTTTGAAATGTTGTTTTGAATAAAAGAAAAAAAAAGATAAGTAGCATAAAATGAAAATTGAATTTTTAATATGGTAGAAGATGGTTTTTATGTTTAAAGATTTGATCTTCACATGTGAAAAGAATTGAAATTATATATTTTAGTAAGTAGTAAAAATGTGATTTTTATGGCGATGAAATAAACATATGATCTTTATATATGAAGTAGAAATATAAAAATATAATTTTTATATAGAAAGAAGCGTGGTAAAAACATATGAAGTAGAAATAAAAATGTGATTTTTATCTATATAGTAGCGATGTAAAAATAGAATTTTTATTTATATATGCAGCGAATTAAAAATATGATTTTTATATATGTAGTGAATACGGGCAACGAAAGTGACAAAAGGCGGGAATGACAAGATTTCCTACATACGAAGAGTCGCGGAGTTTGGTTTAGCTATTGGTGAGAACTTCTCACTCAAAATCTCTTTTTCTAGTTATATATATATACTAGGATGCAGACGGTGCTTAGTAGCACCCGACACAATCGTCCACAGACCATGGACTTGTTTGATTGGTTGTGTAGTTGGTTAGATTATTTGGTTTGAATTGAATTGTTTGGTGAAATAGAATTGATTTGATTGATGTGTGAATGGCGTGGGCCTTCACTAGACCGGGGATAAGGCTAGGCCTCGTCCCATTTCTAGTATCGTGCCGTTATGCCGCCGAAATTTTCTAAAATAAGTTAGAAAAATAAAAATATCATTTTATTTTGTAAATGAACTGAATAAAAATTCATGAGTTAAAATAAAATATTTTATCGTTAAAAATATAATTTTTAACGTGAAATGTGAATAAATGAATAGTTATAAACAAATCAGCCGATTTGTTTATATATACACTGATTTGACTGATATTGATTGGGTCGATAAATTTTACACATCGCCCAACTGCACAAATAAAATCTGTGTTTGATTGTTGAAACCCCACACGGGTGTTGGGATGAGAATTGGCGTACACTAATCCCAATAAATTAATTGTATGTTGATCGATTGGTCGACAGACTGTGTAAGCGTTGATTATATATATTTGATGCTTATGTAGTTGTGTTGTGCACTTTGGATGATGGTTGATTATTTATGGTTGCTATTATATACATGTGTTGTATGGAATCCATATAATTTACATTATATGGTAATTGATTGGGCCTCATTCCAATTGTGAAAATAAAGAATATTTTAAAAATAAAGATTAACGTGTTGACGGTACTCATTTGTTGAGATTAGTCATGTGGTGAAAGAAATATAGATTCATGTGTTGAATAGAATGAATATTCATTTGTTGAAAAGAATAACTAAGTTATTGAAAATTATAAAGCCGTGTTGATTAGAGATGCGCTATTTTGACGCGAACGATATTGATATCGATTATATTCGTTTTCGAATAGAATTGAATAGAAATTGAATTCGAATAGAATTGAATAGAAATTGAATTCGAATAGAATTGAATAGAAATTGAATTCGAATAGAATTGAATAGAAATTGAATTCGAATAGAATTGAATAGAAATTGAATTCGAATAGAATTGAATAGAAATTGAATTGGAATAGAATTGAATAGAAATTGAATTCGGATAGAATTGAATAGAAATTGAATTCGAGTAGAATAGAAATGAAATTGAATTCGAATAGAATTGAATTGAAATCGAATTGAAATGGATTTGGATTGAAAAGGAAGTTGAAACAGTTTTTGAAACGAATTCAAAACTATTTATATAATTCGTTTTAAAAAGAAATCGACGAAGTATATATTATATATATATTATATATATAATATAATGGCCTGAATAGAACGCGCCGCGCCGCGGCAGTTCGCGAATTTCGACCATTGACTTCAAACGAACATTACGGGAGATCCGACCGTCGGATTCTCCTAAAACCGGGACCGTTGGGTTCGTATCGAAAAGAGCTTTCTAACGAATATTAGAAATTCGAAATCTAACGGTTGGATTTGGAGTTACGTCCAAATCAAATTTGAAAAAGGTCGATGTAAGTGCAGTTCGATGGCCATTGTTGGAAATCGATTGTACGGGCCTTAATAAAATTATTAAAAATAGTAATAATTTGTGTAAAATCATAAGAAATGATTTGGGAAAATTTGGGATGAAAAACTCCATATTTGAAAAGATAAAAATAGATTTTTATCGAAATGAACTAGTTTTGAACTAAATTTAAAACCCAATTATTGTTAAATAAAGAAATTAGATTTAAAATGGGGTTTTAAATAATCGGAATTTCTAATATATTTGATTGGATTTGAAATGGGTTTATCGTGAACGGTGTTTTAAATAACACTAGTTCTTTAACCCGAAAATAAATAGAATGTGATTTGGGTTTGTCGTGAACTGTGTTTTAAATAACACCTAGTTCTTTAACCCAGTAAAAGGAGTTTTAATGAATCTGCAATTAAATTGAAATGTGAATTGATAATCTAAATTATCAAATTTAGAAATTGAGCGAGAATGGGGTATTACCAGTTTTGCTCCAAAGCGATAGTTAAATCTTTAATTAGATTTGAACGTGAAATGGTAATTAAATTTACCGATAACACCGTGGTGTTAGTTATGGGGTAATAACAGTTTTGCTCCATGGGATAAATAGGTTGGGATTGGGAAATAAAATAAATAATTACTTCGGTGTGGTTCGCTAATCCCGACTAGTTTGGAAAACCATAATATGGTTTGAAATGATATCCAAAGGAAGATTAAAGAATAAATTTAAAAGAATTTATCTTTGATAAAATTAATGGGAACCTTTCTCTAGGAGTGTGAATATCTGAATTGGAATGAGGCGTATGTTGTGTTTGTATAACAATTGTTTATTATATACGTGGGTTATTCAGAAAGGCCGGGTCTATACCCATTCTGAATAACCGATTCGACGATAAGTCGAAGAGATTGAAGACGGTGGAAGACCGACGATCTTCACATCGAATGGATGGGTGCTACTGACGCTCACGATGGGAGTAGCTACCTTGAAGGGGGCTGAAGTGGTAGCCGTCCGGACGTGCTTGGAGCTCGACGGATATGCGAGGAAAGTGCCTCCGGTTTCGTTCAGACCCAGAACGGACTTGTAAATGGATGGTGTGCCTGACATTGTATTCCTTTATATTGTATTCGTTGATCTCTGCTAAATATATATCTGTTTGGCGGCAGAGAATTTATTCTCTTGCTTAACGCCCTTCTCTGAGACATACGAGCTCAGAGGTTATATATTGGCAGAAATCAGTGGTACGATATGGATTGATAGTGTGGCATGCTGAGATGCAGTGATCCAGACTTTTGTTGAAAAGCAAAGTTTGGTGGATGATGATCAAAGCGCAGCTTTAATATAGCACGGCTTTGTGTATAGCGTGGATTCGCGAGCCTCACACCCCGGTATGGTGGTAAACTGATGGTTTGATCAGTATGCTTTTTCGTGGATGGGCACCTTCGTGGTGTCATGGATTCGGTCGACCGAGATTGAGCTTAGTGCTCAGAGGGATAGGGTAAGCGGTGTTTTCTCTCGCCGGGACGTAAGCCGCAGTGATACTCGATTTCCCAAAAGTGCGGATGTGCATTACGGTGTTTTCTCTAGCCGAGACGTAAGCCGTTGAGATGGCACTACGCGATCGATCTTTCGAATCAGGAGCCACCATGATGGAAATCCAATTTCCAAATATGACATTTTGCGGTTTTGATTGTAGAGCCTAGTATTGGCGACATGATATATGGTACCCATGCCGTCTATGATTAATATATTTATATTTGAAGTTGTTTTCTTCACTTATAGTAATAATATAAGATGAAATTTCGCGTATCAAGCATATTTGGCTATTATAAGGGAAAACCCTATCCTCCGGCTTGCGTTGCATTGTGTGATGGGACCTGGGTCTTATAATAGCTTCATTGTTCTTTATTTAGCATTGCGCTGTTTGTTTTCTGCACTGGTATTCTTGGGAGGAATCCCGTTCCGTGTTATACGGCGTGGTCCCTTGATTTACCTAACTTTAAAAACAAAGATTAATAACTGTTTTAGTTCTCACACCAGTCACATGACTGACCTGGAGTTTATTGTTTTAACCTAAACTCTGGGTGCCCCTATTTTCCACACGGGCAGCTAGTAGTTTTGGTTTTGCAGATTTATATTCACAGGATCCTGATTTACAGCTGGAACGATGTTCGGAAAGCTCTGTATCCGTGCATTATTTTCAGTTGTGATTTATATTGTTTTCCGCTGCGATGTATTTAAATGTAATTTAAATCTCTGATATTTTCTGTGTAATATTAATTCATACTCTGTATATTCTTGTATTCTGATGGAATTGTTGTAATATACAATGAAATGTTCTTCTGTTTGGGTTCTATTTTGTCGTGTTCTCAAACAATCAGGTGTTTCGAAAGGTCTAGATCAGTTTAGCGACTGATTCGGATCGAGCGAAATTCCTTGTTGTCACACTAAACCAAGGTAAGCGGATTTAAATTGTTATTTTTAATAAAGGTACATATCATCGATTGACTCATGTTAAATTAATAAGATATTCTCTCAGTCTTTTTTTACATGTTAGATTTTATGTTGAATTTTGGATATGTGCAAACTATGCATGACTCTACAATATTGACATATGAATACAATATTTGTAGGAACAATATTCCACGTGCGCAGCGCGTGCCATCACCACGCGCTGAGTGCGTGCCGTGACCACGCACAGAACGCGTGTTGTGACGCTCGAAATAACATTTCAAACATTGCTAAAAGACAAAATAATTAAATGATATTTTGTGATCATTACATTTGAATTTATTTATGTTGCTTATTATTTTTTCTTGAAGTGTCAATTTATTGATCATGCACAACGTTAGTACAAGTTATTTTTCGTTTCATATGTAAAATGCATAACATATGAGGAATAAAAATCCATGCGCGAAACGCGTGCCGTGACGCTCATACGTATAATGCAAATATGATTTGCATGCCCTGTCTTGAATTGAAAAACTAGTTTGATTTATCTGATACATCATATAATTCATGACAAAACAAATTCTCATTTTGTTTATTGTATCAAAAATGAAAAATTGTTTTCAAAGATGACACATATAAATAAATTGACGAATATTTAATTCAACATGATAAGATACATGTAGATGTATTCATACTAAGAATGATCTTGTTGATTGAAAATCTTTAAACATTACAGGAGTAATTATGATTGCTGAAAATTGTTCCAGTAAGAAAATCAACTCAGAAAGAGGCAGGGAAAGCAATAGCTAATATTGCAAGTCTCATGTTACTTCATAATGATAGGTCTGATCGGATAGGAGTATTTCATATTAGCTTTATGATCTGTGTAAAGCATTTGGACTGTTTGCATAAGACTGATATAAGTATGATTGTTGTGTAATATATGGACCCAGAATTATATGTATGTAAATATGTAAATAAACATTGCAAATGTAAATAAACATTGCAAGTTAATAGAACTTTATGATGTTACTGTAGTTAAAGGGTCTGACCCTATTTTTGTTTGTGATCATATTATTCTTTGTACTATCATGTAATTTCATGTCGGTTGATTGATCGTATCAAATTGGAACATTGTTAAACCTTTCTGTTTTGTGACGACCCCAAACCCCGTACTGACAGTGGCAAGGGTAATCTTTGGAATATAACACATAAACAGATAACAGCAGAACAGAATTAAATAAATACACCAGATAAGAACAAATAATACACTGGATAAACCTAATCATCAGAGTTACGCAGTATACAGGATCATACTTAGTACAAATTTTATATCACTAGAAAGATCTTTTCAAAACAAATCCAACGGTTCCGGTTTTGGGAAAATCCGATGGTCGGATCTCCCGGTATAATCGTTTGAAGTTTCGATTTCAAAATACGAACTGCAGCATCGTTATTCGATTTAATTTAATTATATATATATATATATGTAAATATACTCGATTCTGGCACTGTTTTTCTTCAGATTTGAATTAAACATTCCAGACAATCCAACCGTTAGGTCTTTACAAAGTTGGTGTCGTTGGAAAGATATTTCCAAAGCGAACCCGACGGTTTTGGTTTCGGGAAAATCCGATGGTCGGATCTCCTGCACTAATCGTTTGAAATCACGGTTTCAAAACACGACTATTTTATATAGTTCATATAGATGTTAAAAATATGATTTTTATTATAAAATAATTTATTTTGAAAGACGAATGCCATTCAACACATGAATTTCTATTCAATGAATGAATTTCCTTTCAATACATGAAGGTTTTCTATAGTTTGTATATATATAATAAAAATGTGATTTTTATTGTAAAACGATTCATTTCAAAACACGACTATTTTATATAGTTCATATAGATGTTCAAAATATGATTTTTATTATAAATAAATTTATTTTAAAACACGAATATCATTCAACACATGAATTTCTATTCAATGAATGAATTTCTATTCAACACATGAAGGTTTTCTATTCAACACACGAATATAGTTTCAACAATGAAAATAATTCTAACACATGAATATTATTCAAAATTTTGACAGCATAACGGCAGGGTAGTTAAAACCGGGGCCGTCCCTGGTACGGCTCCTCGCTCTACCTTAAAGCCTCGCAGCTTTTGACAATGGGGATTTCATGCATCTAGTTCGCACGCAGGCGGCATGTATATT
The DNA here is from genome assembly GCA_030737875.1 of Allium sativum. Classification (NCBI taxonomy): domain Eukaryota; kingdom Viridiplantae; phylum Streptophyta; class Magnoliopsida; order Asparagales; family Amaryllidaceae; genus Allium; species Allium sativum. The sequence continues at coordinate 169,019,172 of CM060924.1, read as the reverse complement.
TTTTTTCATTTCCACAAAATAATCCTATGTGGTTTCAACCAAATAATTCTCAACCACAAACGGGTATTTTTCAACCATAATCAATCGATTTCAACCACAAACAATTCTAATCAACCATTCGCTATCAACCAATTTTCACACCAATCACAACCAATAAATATCGTCCATGGTTTGTGGACGAGGGGTGTGTATATATATGTATATATTTATTTATATAAGCATTTCACTTCTATTTCAACACATATACAATTTTTACAACGCATATATAACTTATATATCGAACGTACAACTTATACAATGCTTATACATGTGGTGTACAGCACTTATATAACTCATACATCGATTATATAATTTATACATCGTCGTTTTCCATATCATTTATAATTTAGAAATCGCACATTGGGTTCCACTCCACCAAAAATAGCAGAAGGCTCAGAAAAATATGCGGTCTCTTCTAGAATGTAGAAGACGTCCACACGAGTCCACTGTCTCTTATTTCACTGAATTTCGTCAACAAACGAAAAAGATATTATTTTTACAGTGAAATCAAAAACCGTAGCGCTTTAAACTACTATAATATAGTTTATATAATTTTCAGCCATACCTCAGCAGTTTGGTTCGAAACTAGGTTTCAAATTTTCAGCTAATCCGTTGATCGATACGGGGATCGGGTTGAGTGAGGTCGAAGGGGGAGGAGAGGTGCTCAGGCGCCGGAAGTGGGCCCCAGTTCGGTGGCCTGACGTGGCTGCGGTGGCGAATCAAAGGGCTCGACTTTCGAGACCCATATCTCCATGAAAACTCCACGAAAAAATCCAATCCTGTATGGATTTGAAGCTCGTCTCGAGCTCTTCAAAATCTTCAACTGGAGTGTTAGATTTTGATGCATGGATTGATCAGAAAACGAACGTGAAGCTAATGAACGATTTCCGCCTGTTATTCGATCGTCGGGGAGAGAGAAGGTTGAGGTGGATGAATAGAATTTTTTTCTTTAATTTATATATTTTAAAATTTCAAAAATGCCCCCTTTCACACACGAACTCCGATCCAAACCCAACGACTGTCATCCCTAGTGTTTTACCCCCATTCCGAACACAATGGGATATGTTTCGTAGGCCCATTCGACTTTTTCAGTCAGTTTTCCTTCAAGTTAAAATATAAAACATTCAATATTTAATTTGAACGTACATTTCAATTTGCCAGGGCCACAAACTGATTCGTAAAATTCTAGAAAAATAAATCTAGCTATGTTTTGACGATATAGTCCCAACAAAACTAGTTTCGTCAAATTCTGAGACCGTTTGAAAAATGGCCCATTTCTAGTCGATCCAATTTAACTATAATTGACCAAAACACGTTTTCCTTTGCCAAGCTCACATACTAGCTTCAAAAAATTATAAAATTTGAGACTTAGATTTAGTTTAACATCCCGGATCCAACAAAAGTGGTTTCGTCGAATTCCGAGGTCGTTTGCAAAATGGCCATTTTCACGGGCTATATAAACTCCATAGCGACCTTTCAGAAAATTCATTTGGCCATAAATTTTTCTTCCTGCTATGAAACTTCGATTTTTCAGATTCGTTAGAAAGGTATTCACTAACAGATTTAAATATTTTTGGTTTCACTCAAATCCGTTATGTTTTGCACCCGGCACAGTCAGTCAAAGTTTGAATTCAAATTTTGAAACTACCGCGCCATTTCAGGCCTTGTTTATAAATAGAATTAATTATATTTATTTTCAAACGCCGATTCAAACTTACTTTTCATCGTTATTATTTTAAATATTTATTTTAAATATTTAAAATCCACTAAAATAGCCAATTTAAAAATTTTTAATTGGTTCATATTTTCTGGGTTGTTACATGTTTTAAGTTGGAATATGTTCAATTTTAAAATTTGTGTCTAAGTTTATGAAATTCTAGGCGACAAATATATATATATACATATGTCTGATATACTTTGATGATATGGTTGTGATTACTTCACATATATATGATATAAATTTTCTAAGCAATAACCTCTTAAGTTTACCAACATGATGCTGCTATACTAACCTATTATAACATAATTGTTTGCAAAATGACATAACGAAGAGGGCTCAATGTTTGTATTCAACATTGAACCAATATGGGCCTGATCTTATATATTCGAATATGATATAGGCTTGTGTTTATATGATAAAGGAAGTCAAGTTTAGATTACAGCGCATAAGATACGCAGTAATTTCAATCACCATAATTTTGAAATGTTCAAAAGAAATATGGGCATCATTCCTATATTACTTTTAAATGAAATATATATATGTGCTTAATATATAATATTTAAATTCAATTTATATTACGAATATAGAGTACATATATTTTGATATATGTGCGTAACTCCGATATTGTTCGTCACTACGAATTATAATTTCCCTTTAAAGCAAATTATTTTGTTACATTAAATCATGGTGAAGTCTTCCAATAGAACACCCATTAATGTCCAATCTCGTTCGATATAGGTAATGCCAAAGCATTGTGCATACTCTTATTTTGGTTATATGCGGTAGAAGTAATTGTGGTGCTTCGACTATATTATTGGGTCTGATTTAACTAAGGTTGAATGATAGGATTATGGCCTTAGAGACATAGCATGAGTTATTCTATATTTTGAGCAAATGAATAATACTGAACGAAATGTTCATCATGCGATCCAAGAGGTATATACGGTATAATTGACATAAGATGTGTACCTAAAAGGTTGTGTTTTGGGGGTGTTAGCCAAAGTTGGGTCAAAGCATAACTAGATATGGATCTTGAAACGCCATTATATATATATATAAATAAAGGGATGTTAATTTTAGTCGGAGTGTATTTTAGTTTAAAATTATACATTGATATAAATATAAAGTTTGATTGTCAACTTTTTGTATTTGTATAAATAAATATTATAGAATCAATTATTATTTATTGTCTACTAGATATTAAATATCTAATAACTCCAATAAATTAATTTAATTCTTGAGAAGGATAAAATGAACTAAATCGAATTTCTTGACGAACATTGAAATTTGATGATTGTCCTCAAACAAATTAAAACATAATTGTCTTAACAAATATAGAGGATCTAAAATGAAAGTTGAAGTATGACTTCAGTAGATTAAAATATAAATGTTATAGCAATCAACTTATACATCTCTAGTATTAGATACGAGATATGAATCACATAAATATATGTAAATTTACAAAAACTGCATAATAAGTAGAAATTTGGTAAAAGCCCAAGTGGTCTTAAGATTGGAAATGAAGCAAATGTTGTTGGATTATCCACAGGAAGTTGATTCTTGTTCAATATACTGGCTTAATTAATTAAATAAAATAATTGTTATTATGAAATTCCATTTAAAATAAATGTTATTATGAATCTTGTTTAGACAAGTTTGAATTTCATTTGTAATAAAAGAACAATTGTTATTCATTTTATTTAAATGAAATATCTATGAATTTCACAAATAGTTAATGATCTTTATAAATTGTTAATTATAATGTACTTGATATAAATACCGAGTGGATTAAATTTTTGCTTTAAATCCAACATACCTTTAGCATTTCCAGCTAGCCCATATAAAAAAGAAAGTATATCAAAACTCCATTATGATTGAATTTCGAAGTCATTTGATTACGAATCATATGAAAAATGCAAATCTTGTTTATTCGGCAAAATAACTGAATCACCTTTCACTTGACACAGTGGATAGTTAAGTATGTATGGGGTCTCGTACATAATGATGTATATGGAGCAATGAATACATAAACTAGAGACAGGCTTCAATACTTCATTGTATTTACTGATGATGACAGTAGATATAGATATGTGTATCTTATGAAACACAAAACAGAATCATTTGAAAAGTTCAAAGAATTCAAAAATGAAGTTCCAAACCTATTTTGATAGAAAAATAAATTCTCTTCGAACAGTTCAAAGAGAATATTTAATCCAATTATTTAATGACTGTCCATATGATTTTGAAACTATTTCACAACTCACTCCATTTAGAACATCATATTAGAATGGTGTGTCTAAAAGGAGACATCGCACCTTATAAGATATAGTACGTGTAACGAGATGCCTTTTTGACCACCTGTATTTAGACCAACTAAGAACATTCAAAATGACGGCTTGTTATTAGCTTACAGGATTTAATGGAAATTACACACAGGATCGTAGTACACAAATGTCAACAGTGTATCTAACAAACGGAGTTTTATTACAAAATTATCAAAATTTACAAAACAAAATTTATTATACAGCTAAAAAATATTATATATAACTTTTAAAATGAATAAAATTTTTAACACAAAATTATGGTTTTATCGAGCCTTGCGCGCACGTAAGGGTCTTGTGTCTTCACGTTCCTCTCCAGTTTTGTGGGCTTTAATCTATAGATCTAGAACACCTAAGACCTGACCCGAGCATTCCATGCAAAACAAAAAACACTCAAGTTAGGATTAAACTTATTTCAAGTTAGCAAATTTTGATAAATTCACATAAATATAATTTGTTTAATCCCAACAATATATTTAAATGGTTCGAACATAATAACTATTGAACTACCGAAATATGGCATCATGAACATAACCAACAATGCAACAAAAGAGTATGGTTTCGTGCATGAGCAAAGAAAGTTACATGTAAGTGGATGCAACAGCTAAGTGGCAACAAAAAGAACCCCTCCACAAAAGGTAACAACGACGTATAGGAGTGGAAAATAAAAAATGATTTTTGTAAGTTTGATCACAAAGGTCCTTGGCTGCACATGAATGGGACCATAATTGATTTGCATAAAGTGGTTTGATAGCTCAAACCTAAAATCAGTAAGCCTATATATATAGGCAACCCAAGTACGAAGTTTTAACATGGAAGATTTAATAATAGAAAATGCATGTGACGCCAACAAGATGGTGTAATGAGTCCAGAGTTAAGATGCATAAAGACATATAAACTGAAACAGAACGGCAAGCAAATAGGTAGGGAAAAACTCAAATAATGGCTTAATGAATCTCCCTATTCTAAACCCCATGAAAACGGAAAAACACAGATCTATCTATATTGGCGGGAGAGCAAGCACAAGGTAGCCGTATATTAAATTGCATAAAGCAACCGAGTACTACCCTAAAACATATGGCAACAACATAGGTGATTTAGATGAATTTAGTTACATAAGTCGTAGGACACATAATGGTCCATATTGAGTGAACAACAACATAAAGGTATGGTTGTGTAATGCATTCAATAGTGTCAAGGTGACAAATACCCATTGATGCGATAAACAGCATGTATGCAGGAAGGTGAGTCATGCGTGTTATTTCATACAATGCTACCAAATATTACAAGCAGTGAGTTTCTACTTCAAACAAATACTACAACCATGATTAACAAAATTTTCTCGAATAAGTCACAGCAAAAACACCAAAGGAAACAGTAACAGACTCAACCCAATTATATTTAGTGAAACTACAAAATGTACCACTCGAAATTGTTTAATCCTAACAAATTCACCTTTTATCGATGAAGAGGGAGCACACTAAAGGCAAACGGAGTTCATGGCCATCGACGGTTCTAGCACACGCTACTATGGATGACGACGAAGCTGACTTGGTCAGCTAGTGGATTGTGTAACACCCCATAATTATAACAACACTAAATAGGATAAATTAAATAATAATTAATTTAATATTTAGAATTAAGGGAAACGGACTATGCCATTACGTCCGTGTCGAAATTCCTGTCAAGATAGATATTTGGTTTACGTAAAACGGACACCATATGAAGAAGTTATAAAGGTTTGAAGTTTGTATATGCGCAAGATATTATATATATATATATATGTATGTATATATTGGGTCCAAGAATTCAAAAACTAGGTCCAGAAGTTCAAAATCGTTTAAATCACGAAAAACTAAGTGAGAAGTGCAAATCCCGCCCAGGGGAGTCGACCCCATAAGGGGGGTGTCAACCCCTGGGTCAACCCCTCAAGGAGGGTGTCGACCCATAGGTCGACCCCTAAAGGGGGGTCGACCCCCCTAGGGCAGACGTGACAGTTATGGTTTGAGGGCTGGTGGCTATAAATATGGCTCCAGTTATGTTGTTTTCTCCACTGGATAATAATGGAGGACTAGATGCTGTCGGTGCCCAGACCGAATCAAACCTTTTCCTTCTTCTGCAATCAAGTTAATCAAGTTATTCAAGTGTAGATCTGTGATTCAACCTCTTCCATTCTTCTTCTATCATTCTAGATCCAAACACTGTGAGTTTAAGTTACTTTTAGATTTAAATAATTGAAAAGTTAAACATGATATGATTGTAATTTGGATCTATTCCTATGACTGCTTGAATCATATCTGATCTGTAGTAACATGTGAATTCATGATATTCTAGCATAACTATGACGTGGATCTTAACCTTTATCATGTCAGGATCTACCCTTGATTATAGATCTAATTCACTATTTAGATCACCTTGTAGCTATCATGTTGTGGTTAAATTGGATCGGTTAGCAGTTGGACATCTAAAATATTATTTAGATCTTATCATGCCTATTATGATATCCTATTATGTTAGAATCAGTTCTATTATCCCATGTTCACCATATCTGTTCTTATATGCCCATCTTATCAATATACCACTATATGTTTATGTCAATTTTGTTAGTATAATCATTTCTGTCATTTTCCCTTCATCTTTCCCTTTTTATTTTATGTAGCCATCCTACTTTCGAGCTAAGGCATGCCGCTGAAATATGCGAACATGTTAAATGGGGAACGTGGGGAAAAACATTGAAATTGGGCATAACTTGTAATTGGGAATTTGGGGCATAACCTGAATAAAATGTATGAATATGAATTTGGGGCATATAATTTAGTATGAACATATTTTGGAAAAAGGGGCATGACAATCTATAACGACATAGGTAAAATTGGCTAATAATGAAATGCCTAGGATGATAGTAATTAGAAACTATAATTGCGCCTAGACACGAGGTTATATTACACTTGTGGTGGAAGTCTGCCTGGAACCGCCCGGTATATCCAGCGACCATAAGTGGTGAATCTAATGTGAGCTTTCTAGGTGCACAAATACAAGACGTGCTAGGACGCGAGGTTAAGCTCGACTTGTTGAAGAAGTCTGCCCGGAACCAACCGGCATATCCAACATCCACAAGTTGTAGGCTTCATGTGAGGGGTCTAACACATTATAACCATAAATGGGCATGGTAATGAATTGGAACACTTAACCTAGTTGAATCTATAAGGATTGTATGAACATGAACTTTAATAGGGGTTAAGTAAACTTGGTTGAAACAGTGGGAAGGTTAAGTATATCTGGGTGAGGTGGGTAATATTTATATATAGGCCCACAATCTTAACCTATTAGGGTTATGTAATTAAAGACACCATTAGGTAACCATGACCTGTGGAAATGATGGGGTTATGTAATTAAAGACATCATTAGGTAAGCATAACCTATGAAAATCCTAGTGGGGAAACAAGACAAGGGGAGAGCTTGTATCATCTTGTGTGGGGGACCCGTTTCAGTTAGTAACCCATAGAATAGTATCAGACGAGTACTCCGTCCTAGGTCGGAGCGGGGACATGCTTACTGGGTTGATTTTAAGAGATCCAAATGTGGTGGACGGTGTGGGCGACGCAAACCGACCGAGGCATGTGCGTGCATGTCCGGCAGATGGGGATAAGACGACCATGGCACCAGCAGATACGGTTGTGCACATCAACGAAGGGTTGCCACTTTAGGAAGTGATACCTCCAACTGTGGGGCCGGCGCAGGGTATCCCCGGAGTAGGGAGCCGATCGATTAGGGTAGTAGTTAGGTTACGTCTAGACGTATGCCTAAGTCTACCATCTTATAGTTGTTAGGATCATCACTTTGTGGCTATACTTGTACCGGTGCAGAGAATCAGAGTAATCATTAGGGAAGCGTATACACTCTATCATGTTTACCTTGTCACACCTGCCTTTTGTGATATTATCTCTCTTATCCACTTTATATGCTTGTCATGATACTTTTACTTATTTACTTGCTAAAATTAACTAGACTCTCTAGACTTTCTGTTTGACCCTTTTTGTTTCCTCTTCTTTCTTCTTTTCCCCCCAGGTTCTCAGGGGGGGAATACTCAAGCTTGACCAGTATTCTGTTATCTTTTGCTGGAGCTTCTTAGGTGTATTTCTAAAGCTCCTATCCTTGTTACTATGGGTATGTTTTTATTTGGGGATTCTGCTTCTTTTATTTTGTACTCTGATGTTTAAGTACAAGACAGAAATTTTTTTTATGACGTACTGGTTTTTATGTAATTCAGACATATGATGTTTTTGAGCCACGATACTTTATGATTAATAAAGTTTGTTTTTACTCCACTGCTATTTTATATTTGTCTTGCAATATTTCTGTTTCTGTTTACCTATAACGCTTCACGAAATTTAATACATTCTCTTAATGAGTGACATTAACGGACGTGGGGTGTCATAGATTGAAACTAGAAACACGAACAAAAAAAAGGGGGAAATGGCGGTAGGTGATGAAGCCTTCGGTCTTGAGCTTGCGATGGAAAGGGATATGGTGGTAACAAAGGCGTAGGGTGGAAGACTACCGGAGAAAAATGAAGGAGCGGTGGCGATGGCATCATGCCTCCCTGATGCCATGGATTTCGATTTAGGAAGAATTGATGCAAACGAATTGAGTTTTGTGAGGGAAAGTAAACATTGCAGCCGAGGCCATTCTGAATTTGGAATAAATGATTTTTCTGGGTACAACGATTTTTGCGGAGCTAAATGGAAAAGGCATGAGAAAAACAAATATAGAAGGAGAATGGGGAAAATGTGGCAGGTGTCGTTTATTTTTAGCAATTCAAAACAAGTCTCAAAGTAATTCTAACCAAGTCTACAAGTGGCACAACTCTATTAAACATTTATTTCTCAAGTATGTTTACCATTCTTTTATACCCTTAAGTATACAACTAAATACAAGTTTATTTTAAACACCTTTTAAAATCATTTCTTAAGATAAACTAAAACCAAATTCAAGTAAATTCCAAAACCAAAATTCAAAACTAAATAAAATAAATTCTCAAGTTCAATAAAATTCAAATTTAAAACAAATAAAATGAATTAGTATAAAATGTTACTCCCGTTTAAATCAAACAAAATAAATCTAAAATTCAAAGATTAAAATTAAAATTCACACTTATAAAATCAATTCAGTATCGAGCTGAAAATAAACTAGATGTCAAATTTATAAACAAACTTCAATTTCAAAAATACAAAATCCAGATTAATTTTGAAATCTAAAAGTTTGAAAAATCTGGTTTGTTACAATCCCCCCCTTAAGGATTTTCGTCCTAAAAAAGAGGCTTGTTAATTTGAAATCAAAGTATGAAATAATTTCTTCGACTTGAGATCCTGTTTTCATTTCAAATTATTCGAAATACTACATTTTTCATCCATATCAAATTATACTCGCTTCGGGATTTTAAAATCAAAAAACCATTTCGAAATTACAAAATTTTCATGATAAATGACATAAAACATTTATGTCCCAAGTTGATAGGCTTCTCCCAGTGGCAGGGCAATGAGGAACAGTCTACGCATGTATCGATATCGAATAATGATGTCTCTCTGGACCCTAGAGTACACCATCATCAAGGGTTTACACCCTTGTCATGCCTTTCTTTAGTCACGGATTACTCGAATCTATGTACGAATCATTTCATTTCATATCTCGAAGTTAAAAACATTTCGAAATCATAATTTAAAAATTCTTTCAAATCATATTACGATCCTTTTCTAAACATTTCAAAATATTTGGATTTCTTATTGTCGAAATTTCTGTGTTTATAAGCCAAATTTGTAAACTAGTTGTCTTATCCAAGTAACTTGGGAAACTCCTTCCGATAATTGGAAATCAAATTCGATTAATTTGCAAATCAATTTAACTTAAATCAAGTATTGTACGAATTCAAGTATTTTAATTATATGTTTTATAAACCATTTCAATTCATAATCCATATCGAGTTTTATGAAAATAAATTTCAAATCATTTTGAAATATCCTAGAAATAAGATTTCGATCAACACTACAAAATATAATACTTTCAGGAGAATCATAAGATCACATCATTTACCTTTTCAACTTTTCATTTCAAAATCATTTACATAAATACTATAGAATTTTATTCATTTGGTTTTAAATATTTAATCTCATTTGAAAAAGCTACATAATTCAAATAGTCATAATATCTTGAAATGATTTATTTCGAAAACATATTCATGCTTTGTTGTGCTACTCTAATCTATATAAACATATTTCAAACAATTTTTTTTGAAATAACAGTTCTAAGATACTAGAAATCAATTTCAAAATTTTGGAAACTACATTCTCAAATAAATATTTCTTTCAAATTGCCTACTTGTCCGTAGATTGGTCAATGCAAGCCAAAGGATACAAGGATTTGAGAAGAGAGAATCGGACAATCTCAAGAATTCAAGCACGAATATATCGAGTAGCCAAAGATAACGGCGGGACAATGGAAAACAAACATATCCTCGAGCACAGGAATAGAATTATATTTCAAACATTCATTTCTTATTCCAATTTTCCCAATTTCCCAACTTATTTCCAATTCTATTTAATTCATTAGAAAAATAAATTTTATACTTTCACACAGTGAAAATGCCATTTATTTCAATTTCTCTTACCTATTCCCATTTGTATCAATTTATTAAAACACTTTATTTAAAATTTCAAAACATTTTCAACGCTTATCTATACGGTTTCAAGTATATCTCGACGTTTAAAAAGGTATCATACAGTCATACTATTTTCAAAACTCGAAAATAAATATCGGATGATGTCGCGATCATCCTAAAATTATTTTCAAGAGACTAGAATGTGATTCTATATCTGTCTAGTACGCATAATGTAACAACCCGGATTTTCAGAACCAATTTAACTTTTTTATTATAACAATTTTAATGAATTTTGAATATTTAAAATGATATATTTTGAATAAAAAGGACTAAAAATTTATTTTAATCGAAGTTAGAACGAATAATTTTATTTTAATTATAAAATGAGCCTGAAATGGCGCGGTAGTTTGAAAATTCGATTCCAAATATCAAATGAATGTACAGGATTCAAATAAGTTAGATTTTAGTAAAATAAGAAATATTTGAATCTGTTTCATTATATCTTTCTAGCGAATGTGAAAAATCCAGATTTCATAACGGGAATTGAATGTTATGTCCAATTTAAAATTTAAAATAGTCACTATGGAATTTAATATAATATAATAAATAGCCATCTTGCAAACGACCTCCGTTTTCGATGAAAACACTTTTATTGGATCCGTAATGTCAAATTATTGCTAGGTTTCAAATTTCATAATTTTTGGATTTAATATGTGAGGGCAGTAAATTTAAATGTGTTTGGTAATTTAAATTTGAATTGGATCGACCAGAAAATGAACATTTTTCAAACGGTCTCCAAATTTAATGAAATTGGTTTTTTAAGGACCATATCATCAAAATGTAACTAGATTTATTTTTTGGGAATTTTTGGAGTAGGTATGTGGCCCCGGTAAATTAAAATGTACGTTCAAATTCAATATATATTGATTTATACTTTAATTTTAATGAAAACTAATCGAAACAGTTGAATTGGCTTACGGGATATATCCCATTATGTCTGAAATGGGGGTATTTGGTTAGGGGCGACAGTCGCTGGGGTTTGTTTGGAGTTCGGATCAACAAATGGGTAATTTCGAAAATAAATGAATTAAATATTAATATAATTTTATATAAAACCCCTTAAGATTTTCAAAAACCCTAATTCCCAATTAGAGTAGCCAGTTCCACGATGAACAGCCGATGTTCTTCAAGATTTCATCGATTAAATTCTCTAATTACATTTCGTATTGAATCAGGCTCCAAAACAAAAATCATAAAATTCTAGCGCTCTTCAAAATGATTCTAAGAAGATGATTTTTCATTTCGTTATCTGCTCAGATTCGAAGCTCAAAGACGTTTCGTTCAGTTTTAATTTTAGTCGCCCATAGCTGATCGAGTTCGCGCATTTGTGGTGGAGTGAGGTGGTGGCTCCATGGGGATCGACGAGGAGGTGTTGGATCGAGGCCTAGGTACCTCGTGTGGCATGCGACTTCGATTTTAGGAATGGCGTGATTGTTCGATGGTTAACAGAAGGTAACGAGGAAGTAAGAGATAATTAGGGAAAAGGGGGGTTTAATTATTAATTAAATAATTAGTTAATTAGCCTTATTAATTTTAATTTGTGTAATTAAGGTTTAAATCACTGTACCTTCTCCAAACAGCAACAGAATCGGACAACTTAAAATGCATTGGAACTATCTTGAAGAGATCTACATTTCAAAATTGGCCAGGACAAAAACGGAGTCGATTAGAATTTTAGGTAAATTCAAATCCAAACTGTTCAGAAATTCAGAAATAAAAACTGGTGGAGTGGAAACAAATGTAAGAACTCTCTCACACTCAATTTAATTTATAGTTATTATATACTAGGTTGCAGATGGGGCTTAGAAGCCCCCGACACTGCTTATTGTATAGACCAGTTGATTGTTTGTTTGGATTGTCATTTGGATTGTTATTGTTTGATATTGTTGTACATAAAAAAATATTTATACAATATATATGTATATATATTATCATGAGATGAAAATAAAATAAATATTCGTTTACAAATCGGAGGGTTTGTTTATGTACACTCATTTTACTGATATTGATTGGGACGATAATTCACATCGCCCAACTGCATAGATAATAATCAATAATTGCTGTTTGAAAACCCACACGGGTATTGGGATTATATTTGTCATACACTAATCCCAATAATTAGTGGTATGTCAACCGATGGGTTGACAGACTGTATAAGCATTATTTATTTATTTTAATGCTTATACAGCTGTAGAATGCACTCTAGATGTTGTATGAATTTTCAATGATTGATTAACATTATTGTTGTACACATGTGATGTTGAAATCCATATAACTGAAATTATATGGTCATTGATTGAGTCTGATTCTAGTACAGAATTTACAAATATTTTACAATAATATTCAGTGAAAATTGAAATGTGAAGCCGTGTTAAGTAATTAAATGCCATTTTAACACGAACGGGATTTTCTATCGATTTTATTCATTTTATAATGAATATCGAAAAGTGAATTCAAAATCTGATATTTTGAAATATTATCATTTTAATATTATAATGATAAGGAATATTCAAATTTGAAAATGAAATGGAAATCATTTTAAAATGAATTTAAAACGAATTTATATAGGAATATTCTAATTTGATTTAAATTTCAAAATGAAATGGAAATCGTTTTAAAATGAATTTAAAATAAATTTATATAGGAATATTCAAATTTGAAAATGAAATGGAAACTGTTTTAAAATGAATTTAAAACAAATTTATAATGGAATATTCAATTTTAATTTGAAATTGAAATTGAAATGGAAGTGGAAATCGTTTTTAAAACGAATTTAAAATTGTATATAAAATACTTTTTAAATATAAATCGATGATATATATAATATATATTATAATGGCCTGAATAGAACGCGCCGCGCAACGACCATTCACGAATTTCGACCATTAACTTCAAATTGATGTTACGGGAGATCCGACCGTTGGATTCTCCTAAAACCAGAACCGTTAGGTTCGTATCGAAAAGAGATTTCCAATGAATATAAGAGATTTGAAATTTAATGGTTGAATTTAAAGATATGTCCAAATCAATTTTAGAAAAGGCCGCTGTGAATGCAGTTCGGTGGCTGTTATTGGAAACCGACTGTACGGGCGGTAATGAAATTATTAAAAATATGGAAAAATTATGTAAAATTATAATAAATGATTTGGAAAGATTTTGGATGAAAAATTCCAGTTTTATAAAGAAAATGATATATTTTTATCGAAATGAACTAGTTATTAGCTAAAATAATAATCCAATTATTTTTAGAAGTGAATAAATTGGATTTGAAAATGGTTTTATATTAACCAGAATTTTCCCAATACATAAATTGGAATGGATTTGGTATGGAAATAATCTTCGGAGTATTTTGATATTGGATTCCATGATTATACGGATATTGTTGAGGAATTTGGAAGATATATATATATATATATATATATATATATATCATTGTTCCCAATACGATATAGGTTGGTTTCAGAATTTAATATTGAATATAAGCCGATATAATTTCTATTCAGAGCCTTGTATTTGATATCAAATTGGATTTTGGGTTTGTCGTGAACGGTGTATTTATTAACATTGTTCTTAAACCCAGTTGAGAAAAGAATAAATCTTATAGTTAAGATATAGGGAATTTTACCTATTAATTAATATTTAATTGGATTGAAATTGGATTTTGGGTTTGTTGTGAACGGCGTCTTCATTAACACTTTTCTTAATCCCAGTTGAGAAAGAATTAATCTTTAAACTAATATTTAGTGAAGATTTCCAATTAATTAATACTTAATTGGAATTGAATAAAAGAATTGGATCTTTGGGTTTATCGTGAACGGTGTTTTAAATAACACTTGGTCTTTAACCCAATTAACAGTGGAAAATATGATTTGGAATTTATAATCTTTTAATTAAGATTAATGGAATTTTCCAAAGTAAAGATTTTCAATTTAATATATTAAATTGGAATTGAATGGAATTCGATTTGGTAATAATCGAGATGAGCTTGTGTGAAGGAAGACTGTTAATATATATTGAATTTAAATGGCTTCATCGTTCTTTCATTTATATTGTTAGTCGGACACGGAAATTCATATCGACCATATATATTGATTTATTTTCCGTCAAGATAATGGAATGTGATTTTGGGTTTGTCGTGAACCGTGTTTTAAACAACACTGGTTCTTTAACCCAGCTAAAGACAGGATTACATGTCGACATTGTATTTCGAATTGTATTTGTTGATCTCTGCTAAATATATATCTGTTTGGTGGTAGAGAATTTATTCTCTTGCTTAACACCCTTCTCTGAGACTTACGAGTTCAGAGGTTATATATTGGCAGAAATTAGTGGTATAGTTTGGATTGTCAATGTGACATGTTTGGTTTCCCAAAGTTAAATAATCATTAATATTGATTTTTGGGAAGATTAAAACTAAATGGACTTTTAATGAATCTTTAATTAGATTGAAAAGTGAATGTGATAATTAAAATTATCAGTTCCAGAAAATGATCGAGAATGGAGTATCACCAGTTTTGCTCCAAGCGATAGTTAAATCTTTAATTAGATTTGAATGTGAAATGGTAATTAATTTTTACCGATAACACCGTGGTGTTAGATATGGAGTATTACCAGTTTGCTCCATGTGATGAATAGGCTGGGATTGGGAAAATAAACAAATGATTACTTCGGCAAAGTTTATTAATCCCGACTAGCTTGGAAAACCTTAATTTGGTTTAGAATTGAAAAGATAATGAAATCTTTTGTAATGATATCCGAAGGAAGATTAAAGAATAAATTTAAAACAATTTATCTTTGATGAAATTAATGGGAACTTTTCCCTAAAGATGTGAATATTTGAATAAAAGAATATTCTGGATTGGAATGAGGCATATGATGTGTTGTTATAGCACTTGATTATGAAATACGTAAGTTAGTCGGAAAGACTGGGTTTAACCCATTCTGAATAACTGATACGACGAAAAGTCAAAGAGATCGAAGATGGTGCTAGACCAACGATCTTCACATCGAATGGATGGGTTGCTACTGATGCCAATGATTGGAGTATCTACCTTGAAGGGGCTACAGTGGTAGCCGTCCGAACATATTTGTTGATTGTTCGAGTATGCGAGGGCCTCTCTTTTGTATTGGACATACGGGATGAGGAATAAGGTACCTCCGGTTTCGTTCAAACCTAGAAAGGACTTGTAAATGGATGGTGTGTTTGACATTGTATTCCTTTATACTATATTCATTGATTTTTGCTAAATATATATCTGTTGGGTGGCGGAGAATTTATTCTCTTGCTTAACACCCTTCTCTGAGATGTACGAGCTCAGAGGTTATATATCGGTAGAAATCAGCAGTACGGTATAGATTGATAGTGTGACATGCTGAGATGCAGTGATCCAAGCTTTTTTTGAAAAGCAATGCTTGGTGGATGATAATCAAAGCACAACTTTAAATAGCACAGCTGTAGCATTAATTCGCGAGCCTCGCACACTAATATGGTGGTAAAATGATGGTTAGATCATTATACTTTAGAGATGACGATAGACATCCTACGGGTTGTCATGGATTCGGTCGACCGAGGTGATACAAGGTGTGGTCGCCCCACACTAATAGGGATAGGGTACACCCCCCGATTCCAAGATGGATAAAGTTAGCAGTGTTTTCCAATGCTTGGACGTAAGCTGTAGTAATTTGTTTCCGGGATATACCGCGGACATGCATTATGGCGTTTTTTCATGCACGGGATGTAAGTCGTTGGGTATTGCACTACGCGATAGATCTCTCGAATCAAGAGCCATTTATGTGGAAATCCATAATTCCAATACGACATTTTGCAGTTTTAATTGTATACTATATATGGCGACATAGTGGGTTGGGGCGCTCATGCCGTCTATGATTATTACATTTATATTTGAAGTTGGTTTCTTTACTTATAGTAATAATAAAAGATTTCTTTTAAAACGTACCAAGCATATTTGGCCATTATAAGGTAAAACTCTATCCTCGTGTGATGGGACCCGAGTCTTATAATAGCTCATTTTTCTTTATTTAGCATTGCGCTGTTTGTTTTAGGCACTGGTATTCTTGGGGGTAAACCCGTTCCATGTTATATGGCGTGGTCCTTTGATTTACCTTATTTTAAAGTAAAGTTTTAAATAACTGTTTTAGTTCTCACACCAGTCCCATGACTGACTCGGAGTTTACTGTTTTAACCAAAACTCTAGGTCCCTATATTTTCCACATGGGCAGCTAGTAGTTTTGGTTTTGCAGATTTATTTTCACAGGATCCTGGATTTACAACTGAAGCTATATTCGGAAAGCTTTATATCCATGTATTTCTTTCAGTTGTGCTAGTTATTGTATTTTCCGCTATGCATTGTATTTATACATTTTATTTCCACTTCTTTGTATTTTAAATCTCTTATATTTTTCTATGTAATATTTATTTTTACTCTGATATATTCTTGTACTCTGATGTAAATTGTTGTAATAAGAAATGAAATGTTCTTCTGTTTGTGGTCTGATTTGTCGTGTTCTCAATACAATCCGGGATTTCCCGTCAGGATGAGTTTGGGTCGTCTCAGCATGGTATCAAAGCTTTGGTTTTACAGAGCTCGAGAATAAGACACATTGGAACCAAACAAAAGAATTCATCAGAGATTTGGATTAGTAATATCCAATGGGAATGACTCATTAGAGATGGGATCAGCAGTATCCTAGAATGAGTTGGAAGAGTGTTATTTTTTAAAAAAAAAAAATCAAATTAGATTTTGAAAATTTTATATCTTATTATTCGTATTTGAATATTTATTTTATATTGAATTTGGACTATCGGGTATAGCAAGACTTTTCATATATGTATGATCCATGTGTATCTGAAGTCTCAAATATACTGGGTAGATATAGAATCACACTCTAGTCGTCCGAGGATGAATCTGATGACAGTCTAGGCATCATCAGCATCTGCGTTCGAGTTTCAAAAGTGAGATATTTGTATATTCCCAATTGACTGGTCTGAGAAACAAAACCTTATATAGGGTTATTGTTTGTGATTTGACGTTAGAAATATGATTTTTGAATATATATATACAAAAGTTATATGTTTTGGAAATTTAATTCACAAATTGATTGTTGGTTGTGTTGTATGATTATTAGTTGAACTAATAAAAATATTGGAATAATAAATCCAATATTAGAGTGAAAAGTTAAATTGACCCAATTTAAAACCAATATGGAAATGAAAGGAAATTTTAGCCAAATCGAATCAAATATTGAACTGAAATGAAAATTGATTAGAATTGCATACATGTACATGAATATATATTGAACAGGTCATAACAAAGAGGCTATAGAAGAGGAATAAAATCGTATGCCTGATAAATAAGTACAGGTTTACTACATTTCTTGGGTTTGGATGATTTTATGAGCCAATTGGCTTTTTCTTTTTCTTTTTGGATGATGAGGGCCCTGTGTGGCTAGTTGAGGTTTTAAGCATCAACCGATACAATGAAGGTTATGGCAAAAAAATTCGAAAATTTAGGGTGTTAGCAAAATTTTTGAACAATTAGTAAATCCTTAGAAACCGAAAAGTTAAAGAATAAACACCAGAATGAAATTTGAGTTGGTTGGTTAAACAACTTTCAGCTCTGTCCGTTTTCGGGGTCGAAAAAATTTTCAGTGGGGAAACTGTAACAACCCGGATTTTAAGAACCAATTTAAAATTTTTATTTTAGCAATTCTAATGAATTTGGAATATTTAAAATGATTTATTTTAAATAATAACGACTATAAATTTATTTTAATCGAAGTTAGAACGAATAATTTTATTTTAATTATAAAACGAGCCTGAAATGGCGTGGTAGTTTGAAAATTCGACTCCAAATTTCAAATCGATGTCTGGGATTCAAAATAAATCGGATTTCAGTAAAACACGAAATATTTGAATCTGCTTAATTATATCTTTCTAATGAATGTGAAAAATCCAGATTTCATAATGGGAATTGAAAGTTATGTCCAGTTTAAAATTTAAAATAGTCACTATGGAATATAATATAATATAATAAATAGCCATTTTGCAAATGACCTCCTTTTTCGGCGAAACCACTTTTGTTGGATTCAGAATGTCAAATTATTGATAGGTTTCAAATTTCATAATTTTTGGATTTAGTATGTGAGCGTTGTTGGATCTAGCTTAACCATAGAGGGTGTGAATAGGGTATATATAATTTATCGCTGAGTTCAAAACTTACAGGGTATTAAAATATTAAACAGATCACAGAATGCAACAGAAATAAAAGTGCAGAAAATAAATCACACATAGATATACCCAGCTTCGGCAAAACCCTTCCTACTGTTGCATTCCTAAGGTTTCTACTAGGTAAAAGAACAGATCCCGCATACAAGATCATGTACACTCACGAACTCCTCGCTCCTATTCTGATCCTACGCTCAAAACCCTTGACTGGTCTGTATCCACAAGACCAGATTTTCCCCTAGTTTTACAAGCACTAGTAAACTGTCAGTTAACCCCTAAATAAAATCTCCCCCTGATTTTACAGACTCTAGAACTGATCTATTAGTTTTACAACACAAATTAAAAACAATACAAAATAAAATAAATAAAATAGATTAGAACCCTAGAAGTTTAAATAAAAGGGTCATCCCTTTTCTATTTAGAAACTTGGTCGGCCAATGCTTGTTTGTGTGCACCCCTTTCTTATTTGCTCGATGTCTTCCTTAAAAAAATGGCGGCTGGCTCTCTTAGGTTTTTGAACTCCACCCAAATCAGAATCGCGATAAAGTGAATTGTGCTCGGGAATTTTCTCTGTAGGCTCGAATGCTTGGTTGCTCTTGTTCGTCGACTGATTTGGCTTGGGATACAGTTGATCGAAACCCCAGAACGAATTGTAAGTGTTCTGATTTTTAATTCTTTGTTTGAAATTGTTGCTTGTGGTTTCGATCTATGTTTACCAGTGATGAATCGGTGTTAATATAGGATTAAAAATCCCCTAAGCACTCTGATTTCATGATAAATGACTTGAGCTGATTTGCATGTTGTTTCCTCTTTTGAATGCCCTCGATTTTTCTCTGATTTTCTCGTATGTCTAGTCTGATTGATTGTGCAATTTCCTCTTTAGTTTCTTTGATTGAATTCGGCCTTGATTGAATGTATTTGTGATTGATATCTTCGAATGAATCTGGACATGAATCTCGGCCATAAACATCTTTTGTGGAAACTGGAAAGACTTGAAATTTGCCCCCTTTAAGAGTCTGGGTGATTAAAAAGTATATCCTGGATTGAATTTGAATTGTTTCCTTTTTAAAAAAAAATCTTGATTTATTCCTATTTTGGAAACAGAATAGCCAAGAAATTTTCCTTTGATTGCACACACTGTGTATGCCAAGACAAAATAAATTATTTGGACATTTTCCATATATTCATGGACTTATTTTTAGGCAAATTCCAATGCTTTAAAAAAACTGGAAATAATATTCCATTTATGTTTCCTTGATTAAATTTAATCCATGAAAACTGTCAAATGGATTTATTGCTCAAAGATGATTTTCTGAAATGAAATTTTTCCAAAACAAATGTTGAAAACTGGAAATCAATATCTGATTTTAGAAAAACCTTTTGCCAAAAACTGTTTGTTCCCTGATTCCATTTGTACAGCTCGACTTGATCATTAGTGTTGGCAATGACCATTTCAGAACTGAGAAGCTTTTCTTGCTTGTGCTTGTATGCATGTTCATACTTTGTATCACATCATGGTTTAAAAGAATTGAACCATTGTGATCATTTATGAAGCATGTGTTTGCTCCATTCTTCATGTACACTGTGCACACCATTGTTGCTTGAACTGTTTAGATTGAACTATCACTTGAGCTTGATCTTGATGTAGGTCCATGCCTTGACCACTTGCATTGTACCATTCCAGTTTTTCTGTATGCATGTAGTCGTGTATATATGTGTAAACTGGTTCATGTCTTTATTGCCATGTTTGTTTGTATACTTGTACACAGGATTCACCATGAATTTGCTGTAGCATGCACCATTGTATAGCACTGCCATGCCATGTATATGTACCATGCTCATTTGTTTGCTTGACTATTTTGAATTTTGGTCTACACCATTTATACACCACTATTTTGCTTACTTGAATCTTGGTTTGAACTTGGAACATTCCTATTGCACCACTTTCATACTTGTTGTTGTCTTACTTGTACATGGCCCGACCATGTTGACTTGTACTACTGTTGATTTTTTGAAACACCCCGCCTCCGTTAAGGTCACTCACAAAGGGAATGCCTTAAGTTTGGTGGAGGGTTATAGGTACAAGACACAGAAAATTTTACAAGATAGATAAGTATAAGCAGCGGAATTCAAATCATTTATTGAATACGTGGTTCAATACAAAAGCATTACATCAAATTGTCTCAAAATAACTTCAAAATGTTACACCATAATTTATGTCTTGATTATTCAATAAAGAAGCATAAATCATAAATAAAACTACATAAATCCCCAAGTGTAGTATCCAAAAGCCATAACCCAGGTAAGAGAGTCCCAATCATACATCTACTTTCGAGACTGACTAAGCTACAATATTCCCTCCCTGTGGACCTGGGGGGGAAACGGAAGAAAAGAGGACGAGAGAAAATGGGTCAGACAATAAGTCTGGTAAGGTTAGTGGTTACTAGTATTTAAATAGGGAAAGGGATCATGATAGTGATAACAGAACATAGGACAATATCATAATATAAGATAAGAGGAACATATGATTGCACTCATTACTACAGTCTCTGCACCTACTTAACCATTGGTTCAACCAGCCCCACATGTTTATAACAAACGACCCCCCTTAATGATCGGCTCCTACTCGCACGTATTAATATCCTGTGTCATTCGGCCCCGCTTGGCTGTAGCTACCTATACTGGTCCTACCATGGGATGTAGCAGTCCCTCTGGTGGCAACCCGACACGATTCAAGATGCACAGTGTACACTATTGATGCCCAGTACTTGATTTTTCCACTCCGGAGTACATGCACCCCCATACTCCATCGGAACCTATACTGGCCTACCAACCGCCGACGTTTTTGACCGCTTATAATTCAGCTCAGTAATCGTGCCCCACCCTACCTAGTTTCAGGGTACCATGGTACATCTATGTGGGTTACTGCTGAAACGGGTCCCCGTTACTAGGGTTTTCTAATTAACATGTTTATTTGGTTAAGTGTACAAGTTTACCTAACCCCGCCCATTCATTTAGTTAACATGTTGAATCGGTTTAGTGTTTTCCTAATTTACTTAACCCTACCAATCCTGACTTAGCTTTAATTTATTAAAGCACCAACCACTCACATTAGACAGGTCTTGTTGTGGTCACTGGATGTGCTGGTCGGTTTCGGACAGATTTATACCACAACTCAGTCTAACCTCGGGTACTTTTTGGTCCTGATGCACTAACCACCCACATTAGACAGGTCTTGTTGTAGTCACTGGATATGCCGGTCGGTTCTGGGCAGATTTACACCACAACTCAGTCTAACCTCGGGTTAGGCATATTCGTCTTTTCTAAATTCATATTTTTCTATATATATGTCTAATTTCTTTATGTGGATTAAATTTTATTTAATCATGCCATAATAATCCTTTGATTATGCTCAACATAAATGGTATATCAAATATACCATTTAATGAACAAATATATGCCGTGAATTTTCATGTTTTCCCATCGTTATCCCCGTAGAACGTACATATGAATTACATAAAATGTTGGGCTAGCAAATTAGCCCAAACCTATAACAAAAAGGGGTAATAAACAAGGAACATGAAATAAACATAAAATAGCATACTTTTAACTTATCACATGTAACTTGGCACAGATGTATCATTATCTTAACTAAACAGATAAGGGTGAACTTTGTGACTAAGTTGGATCAAATTTTCTTGTAAACTTGATATAGGTCTAACATGGAGGTTTAACATATAAACCACAATTTAGCATACTAACTTATGTATGTCAAAATGTAAGAAAGCCACTATGAACATATTTAAATCACAACTTGGCATGATAACTTATGTGTGTTACTACATAATAGAACTACTACCAACATATTTAAATCATACTTAGCTTGATAACTTATGTTAAAACATAAGAGGATTACAAATCTTGCAACATAAATGGATTCAACTTGACGTAGTTCTAAATATTCATGAATGTTGATCTAACATGTAAGCTTGTGAATTAGACCATAAACTTACAAATAACCACCAAATTACAACATGACATAATTCACCATTTTGTTGGCATAATAAGTTCTTTACCCAATCGTAATAGATTCCAATAACATACAATATGGTATGTTTATCACCACAAACATATAGGCATGATCAATCGCAACAGTAATTTAAGATACATTAGAATCAAACTTCATTATCTCATACATAAGCATCATTCCATATTCGAGTTACAACATGCCATGATTTCATAAAAAAAGAACGTTTAAATCTGCATAATAACCCACTTACAAACTAAAAAGGAATTCTTGTGTTTTGAAATCTGAATTCTGAAATTAGAGATGCGCGCCTTTGATGAAGATCGCTGAATTAGACTAGTTCTTATTTGATTTTAGATGTAGGCTTTTAACTCGTCTTTGAATTGAAAACGGTGACG
Source organism: Allium sativum (assembly GCA_030737875.1). Taxonomy (NCBI): domain Eukaryota; kingdom Viridiplantae; phylum Streptophyta; class Magnoliopsida; order Asparagales; family Amaryllidaceae; genus Allium; species Allium sativum. The sequence continues at coordinate 168,995,707 of CM060924.1, read as the reverse complement.
GCTACTCCAAGTTCTCTATTGATGGCATTTCAGTTCTAGGATTAATTTTTTGTGTGTTTTTAGGTTGAGCATTGAGTTGTTTATATAGAATTTCAGTTTAATTACAGCCGTCAGATGAACCTAGGGTTAATCACAGCCACTCAGACCAGATCAGGACCATCCAGAAACCCTAGTGACTCAGCAGCAAGTCATCAGTCGTTCAAAATTCAAATCTGGCCGGGGGCCAGGTCGACCCCCAGTTCGACCTCTAGGGGGGAGGTCGACACTAGGGTCGACCCCCTAGTCGACCTACCTGGGCGGGAATTTTCCCGTCCAGCCCGCTTCTGACTTTTGTTTCGAATTTGAACTTGTTTTTTGAGCTATTTGAATTTATTCGAATTTTCTGGAAACTTCTGACAGCCATAACTTCTCCATACGAAGTCCAACTTACGCAAACTCGGACTCTATCTTAACCCGAATTCCGAGACGAACACAATGGCGTAACTCATTTCCCTTAATTCGCACATTTTGAATTAAGTAGTGTTTAATTCGTTATTATAACGTTAAACTAAAAGTACGAAGTGTTACATTTTTGCTCCTGCATTGTGCACCATGGCATGTTTATGCACTTGCACACTTGTAGCCCTTGAATCTAGTTTTGCATGCTTGCTGTAATTGTCATATATAACTTGCTGCACCATGTTTCATATCCATGCCGAACCATCATGTGAGTTACTTCCTTTACCATGCTTCCTTGAACTTTTGCATTTGGTACATTGCATAAAATTTGAACTGTCTTGACCAGTTGAGCACTTTGTAGCTGGAATATACTTGAACTAGTTTTGCTTTCCTGCACATGTTTATGTTGTACTCACTCTTGCTCGACCACCTTGTTTCATGTAGCCTTTTGACATGTGTTTGACCTCATTTGCTTGCCAAAATTTGATGTTGTCCATGTGCAGTTTGATATTTGCATGTTAGAAAAGGGCTTTATTATTTGTTGAGCATGCTGCACTAAGTCGAGATGGTCCACACAGCTACTCCTCAGTTGCACGCTGATTGGCGAGGAAGTGCACACGTGTATATTTATACACATGTGCATATGCAGCCATCAGACAAATTTTCTGTCCCTGCACTATATACAAACTTACTAGACACGTATGAATCAGATCAAGTCATGAAAAATGATGAGAAACACGCCAGAAATTTAAGGCAAATAAAATTTTAAAAATAAAAAAGTTATATATGCCAGAATTTAAAATATTATTTATGTTCCATATACTCTATGTGTTTCTGTATATGACAGGTATGGATGACTGGACTGACAGTGAGCTGTGAAGACATAAGACAGAAGACAGAAGATACAGGAAATGAAGACAGTGTGTAGTGTCAATGAATGTATGAGTCTGAAACTGTATACGTGAGTGTCTACATAAACATGAAATTGTATAGACAAAGTGTGAGTGTTGTAGAGAGGAATGGTGTATGAAATTGAATGTGTATGAAATTGAAAGTATATCAGTGTATATATACAAATAGTGGAGTTGTAAATTTGGATTGTTTGAATATTGAAATAAAATATTATATTTAAACAAAATTCAGTTAAATATTTGAATTTCTGCAAAAGTGTATTCTATTTAAATATAAATATTATATGTAACGATCCAGAATTTTTAACCAATTTAGAATTGGGATTTTTATTACTTAATTTGAATTTAAATTTGAATTTGACATAAATATATATGTTTAAGAATATTTAATAATTTATATGAGAGATTTTATTTGAATTATAAATGAGAATGATTATTAATAAGTTTGGATCTGTTGATACTATTTGACATTCGATCGGATTTGTCAAACCATTACATGAATTAGTAGCATTAGAATTAAGTGTTGCCCTTAGTTTTCATAGCTCTTAAGGGAAAATGCTACCAAAAGTTCGCCTTCTCTCCTTAAGACAAGTGTCCTTAAACTTGTATTTTTGCATGCCTTCTTCCATGCATGCTTTCCGCTGTCATTACCTCCTTAACTCTCCATTCTTACATAAGGAGGCATTTTCTCCATTCTCTTACCATTCCATTCCATTTCCTCATTTCCACTTTTTTCTTAAAGCTTATGGCCATAGTTTCCATGGCATAAGTCTTCCTCTTTTCCACCACAACCTTGCCAAAGTTCGTCATTCTCCTCCTCCTCTTATAATATAAAGAGATATTAGTGTATATTATATTATATATATTTTGGTGAAGAAGACGTTGCGCTGAAATACTGTCCGACGGTTCGCTTAGCTCGGCTCGCCTACCGTGAAGATTTGGAAAGTTGTTAGGTGAGAACTCTTTTAACCATGATTTAAATAATTAATTAGTAGTTAGAATAATTTAAATATAGTGATGAATTATTAGTTTTTAACAATGATTAATGCTTGTTGTGATGGATGATAGACGTTTAGTTTAGACCACACAAACTATTAAGCATTAATGTTATGACGCTTGTGCACAGTTATGATTTATCTAATTATGTTGATGATGGTTGCTATGGATGTTTGTAATGGTTGTTGATGTTGTTTCACACACAAAAAGACCCAACAATTATGGTATCACGTGGATGATCGACAAATCTCCTTCATAATTAAAAGCAATATCATTATTGAAATTGAAGGTTAATAATTGGGAAAGACCATAGTATGAATTCTTATATATTGTTAAAGTCCTTTAAATAAATAAATAAATACCGGAACATTCTAGGATGACAGAGAGGATAATGTCCAGGCTTCGGTTTGGAAATAAAGTTTCCTGCTCTCCCTGGCTGTCCCTAACTGATCCGACGAATGAGAAGGTTAATTTGAAGTTATTTGAATTTAGAAATGAATTGGAATTTATGAAAGTTGAATTTTAGATCCAAAATAATTTGGAAAGTAAATTTTTAAATGATTTTAAAAGGTTTATATAAGGATATAATGGTTTTCTAAAATATTTTGATGTATCATAGAATAATGGTTATTATGGTCAAAGTAGAGCTTGTCGCATAACGACAATTTACGTATTTTAGATGCAAACTTTAAACGCTTATAACTTTTGCAATCTAAATCGGATTTCAATAAAATGAAATACATTTGATTTCCATTAACAAGAACTTTCAAATGAGTGAAAGCAGATTTTAAATTCAAGTTATAAATTTAAAGTTATGTTTAAAACCATTTTGGAAAAGGTCGTTGTAAGAGAAGTTATCGAACATAACCATAAACAGCCATTTTTTAATGTTTCTAAAAATATGGAAAAAATGATAAAATCATTATAAATTATGTAAAAAATGTTTTGAATTGTAAAGTTTAAGTTTTGACTAAGAAAAGCAATGTTTTGACTGAAGTAATTATGATAAATGCTTTGTAACGCTTTTGTAATGCTTTTGAAAACACTATTGTAACGCTTTCTTCGAAAACAATCTATTTTGAAGTTTTTACCCCGCAACCTATTTTCCGAACTACAAGTAATCATTTTTAAATGATTTGTGGAATGTTTTCAAAGGTTCAAAACTATTGGAAATATTTTATATGGAATTTAAATTGATATCAGTATGGGTTTTCAATTTTGAATAATTGGATATGGTTGGAGATAAATCTTCAGATGTTTGATATTAATCTGGTAGATGATGATTCTTACTATTTGAGGAATTTAAAAGGTAGTTCACCATTATTCCGCTTATAGTGTGAGTTGGATATCGAGATTAGTATTAAGTATAAGATGATGGTATTTCTTTCCAGTTCTAATGTCAAAGAGTTGAATAAATCTTTTAATTAAGGTACGAGTTTCCTAAGTTGACTGGGATAAGTTGGATAGAAATAATCTACAGATATTTGATATGAAAATCTGTGGTGTATATGTATACTATTTGAGGAATTTGGAAGATATTATTATATTGTAATTCCACTTATAGTATTCGTTGATTATGAGAATTGATATCGAATATAAGTAGATACAATTTCTGTGTAACTTATGTTCAATATCAATTGATTTGGGTTTTGTCGTGAATCATATCTTCAATAATATCATTCTTGAAACCCAATGAGATTGAGTTATGGAAATTCATATCATAATTTGAGGATCTAATCAGATCTTTGATTTGAGGAAATTAAAAGTGAGGAATTGGAAAGAAAGTATAATCTTTTAGTTAAGATTAAAGAATGGAATGTTGGAAAATCAATTTAATTAAAAACTATGGTTGAAATGTGGGGTAAGGGTTTTCAAAGGAAACTGGATTTTTGATAACGAGTTATCAAACGGAAAATTAATTAAGGCTTTGGGGCTATATTATCTCGGATTTAGGGGATGCGTTTTAAAGAAGAAGGGTTAAATATGGATTATGTTAAAGATAATTTGAGAATAGATTTAAAGAAGTTTAATTTAACGAAATCCAAATTGGAATGAGATTTGGTAGAAATCCTGTGTGTTCCATGATTGTTGTTTAATTGCGCTTATTATTCGGAAAGACCGGGTTCGGAATTGTGTCTGAAAACCATTTCAAGTAATAATACGACGTTATGGAGAAATTGAAGACACTGGAGTCGGCATTGAAGACTGGGACCCTTCGTGTCGTAAGGGTGACTTGTTGATTGTCTCGAATGGCTGGCTCCCATTCGCAAATGGATTTTATATATCAGCTAAGTGCAAGAAGCCCGAACGTATGTGAAGGAATTCCGGATTGCTGTTTCGTCCAGACCTAGAACGGACATGTATGGATTGTGTGTCTGACATTTTAATTGACTACGTAGCACTGAGCTTTATTAATATATATCTTCTTGGTGGCGGAGAATTTATTCTCTTGCTTAACACCTTTCTTTAAGACGTATGAGCTTAGAGGTAATATATTGATAGAAATCAGTGATGCGTAGTGAATGGACAATGTGGCATACTTAAGTTATGTGATGAGCTATGGATGATTAAAGCATGGCTTTATTAAGCGTTGCTTTGTGTATATCGTGACCTCGACGAACCTCACACCCCGACTTGATGGTAAACTGGTGGTCAGATTTTTATATTCGTTTCGTATGTTCGGCGTACCGGGATGTGATGATGAAAGGGTACTGCGAAGTCCCCAGTCTGGGATGCAATTTGTTTGGTACTCTGATTCATGTATTATGGGTTAGTATAACGGAGTCCGAGTCTGGACGTTATCCGCGAGTACTGGGATGATGCACGCAAGAAAGTTTGTGAGCCGACGAATGATCTTTCGTACCAGGAACCATCATGTTCGAAACCCATTCTCCACTACGAGCCCGTACGGTTTTGATTGTATAGCCTGCTGGTTACCGGCATGATTGTTAGTATAATGGAATGGGGCACTATGCTGGCTAGGATTAATACATTTGTCTGCGAAAAGATTTTTCACACTATATATAGTAGTAAAAGATGATTTTCATGCATGAAGGCATTTCTGGTTATCATAAGGCAAAACTCGCCCATTTGGTGTGAGCTTGCATTGTGTGATGTGGGACGAGCTTATGATAGCTTCATTTTTTCAAAAATCATTGCAGATTTCTATGCACTGGAATTCACCTGGAGTAAACCCTTTCCTCATTGGCGGCGTGGTCCGGTGAATTACCTGACTTTAAAATAAACCCTAAGGACAACTGTTTTGAGTTCTCACACCAGTCCCATGACTGACCAGGAGTTTATTGTTCCCACACCTAAACTCTGCGTGCTCATAATTTTTACATGGGCAGCCTAGTAGTTTGGTTCGCAGATTTAGCCTTGGAGTTAGTTGGAGCAGGATTCTGGTTTAACTGGAGCTATTATGTTTGGAGCATTCTCATTCTTCCACTGAGTTTAATATCTTTTCTCTGATGTACTCAGATGTACCTCTTGTAACTCTGATGTAATATTATTTTAATGATAATGGAAAAGTCATTTTTATTTTGTGCTAATGTGCAAGTGCCCCTAATTATCCGTCTTTATGAACGGTTTAAGTTGGTTTAATTAACGGCGAAAACCGAGCAAAAAGCCGGGTTGTTACATAGTGATATCAGAGCTTTGGTTTATACAAAGAAATGGGGTACGACACATTTGAACAAATGGAAAGACTCATCAGAGTTATATATCTCATTAGAGATAGGGTTAGTAATGCCCTAGAATGAGATTTTGGAGTATTATATTTAAGAGAGCGTATTTGAAAATATGAAACGAGTTTTGAAAAGTTTTAATTTAAGAAATAAACACATTTTGGAAATATATGGTTAATTATAACCTGGATACTTAATCAAATGATTAAGGTTAAGTTTACATTTTGTGATTATAATTACACATAAAATACTTCTTATGGCATGGTAATTAAGCCCCTTCCACTAATCAGGAAAACGATCTGAGTACAAATGCCTTTTGGATTTAATTTCAATATTGGGGATTTCGAAATATCGATAAACTTGAGCCAAATTTGTTAAGGTAACTAATTAATATGGTTAGAAACTAAAAATTAGAATTTGAGTATTGTATTTGATGTTGAAGTTGGACTATCGGGTATAAGAAGATTTTGAATATACGCCTAGCTAACGTATATACGAAGTTTTGAGTATACTAGATTGATATAGAATCACACTCAACTTACTTGAACATGATTCTGTTGATGACTGCAGCATCAACAGTATGTATTTTTGAGTTTCGAAAGTGGGATGACTATATGATTTCGATTAAAACATCAATATATACTTAAACCCATTTTGATAAGTGTTTGAAATTTGTAGGTAAACTGGTGTGAACTTAAATAGATAAGTGAAAAATTGATTGGGTTGTAAGAATTATACCAGGTGAACTTGTTAGTAAGGGATAAGCCAGTAAATTAAGTGGAGGGTAAGCTGGATTTTTCAACAAAATTTCGTGATAGGAACAACGATTGAGTTTGGTTTATCAGGTACTGAATGGTGGATGACCCTAAAATAAGAAAGGAATGCAAGAATTATGTAATCAGAGCAAGCCCTTTGACCCTTAGGGAATTATCACTGAAAAGTTGGATGCATGAATAAATGTATGTATATGATGTTAATTATATATAAAAAAATATAACTTCTTTTATAAATCTTTTTAATATATTATATCATATATCCAAATAGATCCTATTCTAATGGGAAAGTTATTGAATTTAATTAAGGGTATAGATAGGAAGATTGGAATTATCGATGATTTTGGACAAGTTGATAAGTTCTAAAATATATAATGACAACAAAAGGAACTGTTTAAGTAAGCATAAATACCTTGTGAATTAAGTTTCACAATTTGATTAAAGGATTTTGGCAAGCAGGAATAGTAAGAAGAAATAACCTAAACTGAAACATTTAGACAAGCTGAGTTCGGAGATGATCAAGATTTTCATGTAAAGAATAATATTAATTTTGGGGAACTGAAAAGGAGTAAGTTTCATAACCCTTGTATTTGCATGATAAGATATAAGAGAATAAATTTGTAACTCTGATTTTTTTTGTAGTAAATGGTTGAGTATAAGTACTTGGCCTAGTAAAAGATGAATCAAATATAATGGGTAACTAGAGGTTATCGTTGGAGGACTTGAAGATATGGTTGTCTGTAAATATGCATGTTATAATATTCTACCCGGTATATCCATTATGAGAACATGGAGCTTTGGTTTTGTAAATCTACAAGATGTCAAATAAGTAGTTACGGTTCCCTTTCCTTTTCGAGGACGAAAAGTTTTAGAGGGGGGGGGGGGGGGTTGAATGTAATGATCCAGAATTTTTAACCAATTTAAAATTGGAATTTTTATTACTCAATTTGAATTTGACATAAATATATATGGTTAAAAATATTTAATAATTTAGATGATAAATTTTATTTGAATTATAAATGAGAATGATTATTAATAAGCTTGGATTTATTGATACTATTTGACGTTCGATCGGATTTGTCAAACCATAACATGAATTAGTAGCATTAGAATTAAGTGTTGCCTTAGTTTTCATAGCACTTAAGGGAAAATGCTACAAAAAGTTCACCTTCTCTCCTTAAGACAAGTGTCCTTACACTTGTATTTTTGCATGCCTTCTTCCATGCATGCTTTCCGCTTGACCCCTTAGGTGTCATTACCTCCTTAACTCTCCCTTCTTATATAAGGAAGCCTTTACTCCATTCTCTTACCATTCCATTCCATTTCCTCCTTTCCATCTTCTTCTTAAAGCTTATGGCCATGGTTTTCATGGCATATGTCTTCCTCTTTTCCACCACCACCTTGCCAAAGTTCGTCATTCTCCTCCTCCTCTTATAATATATAGATAGATTAGTGTATATTATATTATGTATATTTTGGTGAAGAAGACGTTGCGCTGAAATACTGTCTGACGGTTCGCTTAGCTAGGCTCATCTACCGTGAAGATTTGGGAAGCTGTTAGGTGAGAACTCTTTAACCATGATTTATATATTTAATTAGTAGTTAGACTAATTTAAATATAGTGATGAATTAATAGTTTTTAACGATGATTAATGTTTGTTGTGATGGATGATGGATGCTTAGTTTAGAACACACACTAGTACGCGTTAATGTTATGACGCTTGTGCACAGTTATGATTTATTTGATTATGTTGATGATGGTTGCTATGGATGTTTGTAATGGTTGTTGATGTTGTTCGCACACAACAAGGCCCAATAATTATGGTATCACATGGGTGATCGACAAATTTCCTTAATAATTAAAAGCAATATCATTATTGAAATTAAAGGTTAATAATTGGGAAAGACCATAGTATGAATTCATATATATTGTTAAAGTCCTTTAAATTAATAAATACCGGAACATTCTAGATGACAGAGAGGATAGTGTCTAGGCTTGGGTTTGGAAATAAAGTTTCCTGCTCCCCCTGGCTATCCCTAACTGATCCAACGAATGGGAAGGTTAATTTGAACTTATTTGAATTTAGAAATGAATTGGAATTTATGAAAGTTGAATTTTAGATCCAAAATAATTTGGAAAGTAAATTTAAATGATTTTAAAAGGGTTATATAAAGATATAATGGTTTTCTCATATACTTTGAAGTATCATAGAATAATGGTTATCATGGTCAAAATAAAGTTTGTCGCATAACTGCAATTTACGTATTTTAGATGCAAACTTTAAACGCTTATAACTTTTGCAATCTAAATCGCATTTCCATAAAATGAATTTTTTTTATTTCCATTAATAAGAACTTTCAAATGAGTGGAAGAAGAATTTAAATTCGATTTATGATTTTCAAGTTATATTTAAAACTAAAAGGTGGTTATAAGAGAAGTTATCGACCATAACCATAAACAACCATTTTTTAATGTTTCTAAAAATACTGAAAAATAGTAAAATCATTATAAATTACATAAAAAATGTTTTAATTGTAAAGTTTAAGTTTTGACTAAGAAAAGCGATGTTTTGGTCGAAGTAATTAAGATAACTGTTTTGTAACGCTTTTGAAAACATTATTGTAACGCTTTCTTCGAAAACAATCTATTTTTAAGTTTTTAACCCGCAAACTATTTTCCGAACTGCAAGTAACCATTTTTAAATGATTTGTGTAATGTTTTCAAAGGTTAAAAGTATTGGAAATATTTTATATGGAATTTAAATTGATGTTAATATGGGTTTTCAATTTTAAATGATTGGATATGGTTGGAGATAAATCTTCGGATGTTTGATATTAATCAGGTAGATGATGATTCTTACTTTTTGAGGATTTTAAAAAGTAGTTCACCATTATTCCGCTTATAGTGTGAGTTGGATATCGAGATTAATATTAAGTATAAGTTGATGGTATTTCTATCCAGATCTAATGTCAAAGATTTGAATAAATCTTTTAATCAAGATACGAGTTTCCTTAGTTGACCGGGATAAGTTGGATAGAAATAATCTACAGATATTTGATATGAAATTATGTGGTGTAAATGTATACTATTTGAGAATTTGGAAGGCATTATTATATCTTAATTCCACTTATAGTATTCGTTGATTATGAGAATTGATATCGAATATAAGTAGATACAATTTCTGTGTAACTTATGTTCAATATCAATTGATTTGGGTTTTGTCGTGAATCATATCATCAATAATATCATTCTTGAAACCTAATGAGCTAGAGTTATGGAAATTCATATCGTAATTTGAGGACTTAATCAGATCTTTGATTTGAGGAAATTAAAAGTGAGGAATTGGAAAGAAAGTATAATCTTTTAGTTAAGATTAAAGAATGCAATGTTGGAAAATCAATTTAATTGGAAACTTGGGTTGAAATGTGGGGTAAGTATTTTCAAAGGAAACTGGATTTTGATAACGAGTTATCAAATGGTAAACTAATTAAAGCTTTGGGGCTAGATTATCTTGGATTTAAGGGATGTGTTTTAAAGAAGAAGGGTTAAAAATGTATTTTGTTAAAGATAATTTGAGAATAGATTTAAAGAAATTTAATTTAACGAAATCCAAAATGGAAGGAGATTTGGTAGAAAGCCTGTGTTTTCCGTGATTGTCTTTTAATTGCACTTATTATTCGGAAAGACCGGGATCAGAATTATGTCTGAAAACCATTCCAAGTTATAATACGACGTTATGGAGCAATTGAAGACATTGGAGGCGGCATTGAAGACCGGGACCTTTCGTGTCGTAAGGGCAACTTGTTGAATGTCTCAAATGGCGGGCTCCCATTCGCAGATGAATTTTATATATCAGCTAAGTGGCAAGAAGCTGGAACGTATGTGAAGGAATTCCAGATTTTTGTTTCGTTCAGACCTAGAACGGACATGTATGGATTACGTGTCTGACATTGTAATTGACTGCGTAGCACTGATCTTTATTAATATATATCTGCTTGGTGGTAGAGAATTTATTCTCTTGCTTAACACCCTTATCTAAGATGTATGAGCTTAGAGGTTATATATTGATAAAAATCAGTGATGCATAGTGAATGGCCAATGTGGCATACTTAAGTTATGTGATGAGCTATGGATGATTAAAGCATGGCTTATTTAAGCGTAGATTTGTGTATATCGTGACCTCGACGAACCTCACACCCCGGATTGATGGTAAACTGGTGGTCAGATTTTTATATTCATTTCGTATGTTCGGTGCACCGAGATATGATGATGAAAGGGTACCGCGAAGTCCCCAGTCTGGGACGCAATTTGTTGGGTACCCTGATTCAGGTATGGTGGGTTAGTATAATGGAGTCTGAGTCTGGATGTTATCCGCGAGTACTGGGATGATGCGCGCAAGAAAGTTTGTGAGCCGACGAATGATCTTTCGTACCAGGAACCATCATGTTTGAAATCCAATCTCCACTACGAGCCCGTACGGTTTTGATTGTATAGCCTAGTGGTTACCGGCAGGATTGTCAGTATAATGGGACGGGGCATTATGCTGGCTAGGATTAATACATTTATTTGCCAAAAGATTTTTCATACTATACATAGTAGTAAAAGAGGATTTTCATGTATGAAGGCATTTTTGGTTATCATAAGGCAAAACTCGCCCATTTGGTATGCGCTTGCATTATGTGATGTAGGATGAGCTTATGATAGCTTCGTTTTTTCGAAAAGTCAGTGCAGATTTCTATGCACTGGTATTCACATGGAGTAAACCCATTCTGCATTGGCGGCGTGGTCCGGTGAATTACATAACATTAAAATAAACCCTAAAAACAACTGTTTTGAGTTCTCATACCAGTCCTATGACTGACCTGGAGTTTATTGTTCCCATACCTAAACTCCGGGTGCCCATAATTTTTACACGGGTAGCCTAGTAGGTTAGTTCGTAGATTTAGCTTTGGAGTTAGTTGGAGCAGGATTCTGGTTTAACTGGAGCTATTATATTTGGAGCATTCACATTCTTCCGTTGAGTTTAATATCTTTTCCGCTGTGTAACCATGTACTCTGATGTACCTCTTATTACTCTGATGTAATATTATTTTAATGATAACGGAAAAGTTGTTTTTATTTTGTGCTAATGTGTAAGTGCCCATAACAATCCGTCTTTATGAACGGTTTAAGTTGGTTTAATTACCGGCGAAAATTGAGCAAAAAGCCGGGTCGTTACATTATATTCATGTCTGTGATGAATATATGAAATAGTACTATAACAAACACATTTAAAATAATATTTTTTTGGTTGTCGTCATCAAATAAAAATCATGTAATTGTTTATACAACTACGTCATATACAATAATCTCCCACTTTTGATGATGACAAACAAATAAAAGATTTTGAGCACACTAAATGTATTTGACAATGAATATTGAACTCCCCCTATTTGAAAGCTCCCCCTACAACAGAAACTCCCCCTGTAACTATGGATGAGTGAAAAAAATTAAAAATTGAATAAATTTTCAAAATAAAATATTTATAAAATATTCACTCATAAATCAAAATCTCAACCCATTCTCCCCCTTTTGTTGTCATCAAAAGGACACAGAATTTAAAATATAGATGAAAATTGACTAATAAATATAATATCAGCATAAGAGGAAGAACGGTCATCATAAATCTCAGTCAGTCAAACAAAAATCATAATATTCTGAGAACAGGTGGCATATTTCACATTGTAGAGGACGATGGATTTACGATGAATTTATAAAAATGGAGAGAGTTATTAAAACATATGATTCCAATTATTTCCCAAAGAAATTTTTATAATTGAACACAAAAACAATGATGGATTTGGACTATACTTATAATTTCAACTTGAGTGACAAAATCAAATAATCTCAAATCCCAATAGCTATCAATCAACAAATCATAATACGTCATAAGATATTAACATATTTCACAGATTAGAAAATGGATTGATATGCTGATTTTTAAACACCAAGGAGAATTTCATAGAAATTTTTATTTATTCAAATTATTTTCTTTTTCTTTTTCTTTTTATTTAAGAGCACATTGACCATGCATAACCAGATCTTGGATTTTTAAATGAGATCAGTTGCAGCTTAAATTATAAGTTATCTCTTAACCATTCATGACCAGAGCTGGGATTTTTAAATGAGGTTAGAGACACACTCATACATTAATTATATTTATTATTTTCAAAATTTAAGGGAAAAACTCCTCAGTATATAAAACTAATATATGAATGATAGAAAATGAGGTAGGTACAGAGATGGTCTGTGAAATAAATTTCTAAATTATTTATATTATCAAATATGCTCGACTGTACTAGGATCATTGAAAATTTTCAATTATCGCTAATTATGAATAATAACATAGTCCCATTTCTATCACAAATGTTTCCACTGTTTATTCAAAGGATTTTAAAACACATTAACTCTCCACATTAATATAAAATTATCATGGATGGCAAAAAGATGATAGATAAAGGAGATGGTCGTGAAATAATTGCCAATTCATAGATATTATAATATATGTTCAACCATCATGAAAATTTAAATAAAATCTCCTCTTGTTGTGAAGTATATTGCATTCACAATTCTTCATAATTTCAAAATCTATTAATAATTTTGATGAATTATAAATACAGTTCAATTTGGATATAGATTTCAATTTCAGAATGAATAATCAATAAATAATTTTAAAATTGAAAATCAATTACAAGAGAGATATGGAGAACTATAAAAAACGAGAGGAAAAAATTTGTACAAGGTAAAAAGAGTGTAGTGAGATTAGAATCTAAGTACAAATGGGTGAGACAAATATAAGGCACTTCTGATGACACTTGGTGTCCCTATTAATGAGGATTGTAACAAAACACTGGAGACAAACCAGGATATCATAGACAAACAGAAATTCAATCATAAGGTCCAAGCAGACAAGACAAGCAAAATAATTTCAGCAGTAGTCAATTTTAATCAAAACAAGTAGTTATCCAAGATCATTTTCAAAAGCAGTATCAGTGCAGCAAAGAAACCAATAGCACAACAGACTTATCAGAAAATGTTACTAATGGTCACAAAATATATTCCATGGTCCAAGATTATAAAATTTAGTATATTTTAAATCATTTGAGGAAAATTGAAAAATCAGGATTCAACGAATCAATCACACCAGATTATCAATTTTAGATCCAAGATATGTGTGTGACTCAATAAATCAATAATTTCAAATGATTTTAAACAAATAGATACTCAACTCAAATCACCATGAAATAGCAGTGAGTTTTAATGATCATTTTTCAAAAGATTTTTTCACACATTTTTCTGACAAGTTCAAGGGCAAATTCAGATCATTTACATCAAGTATGAGAGATATTTATGATACAAAAAAATAATATTTATTTGAAATCACTTGAACAAATGTAAATCATGAGATACAATGAATCAATCACATAGGATTAATAATTTTAGATCTGAGAGGTGTGTGAGATTCAAAATATCAGAAATTTCAAATGGTCTCAAACAAAAAATAATCTAAGCCAGATAATCATGAATAACAGTGAGTTTCAAGATGTAAACAATGAGTCTCAAGACAGATCAAAAAAATTTCAAGCCAATCTGAAAATCAATGAAATTATCACAACTGAGAAGTTGCACTGTGCTGTAATGAGTATATTATTTCAAGATTTTCTAAAATGAATTAGAAGAACCTCAGAACAACAGAGATATGTGAAATTTCAATTGTTTTTCAGATCTTCAAAAAATTTAGAATTCATATTAACAATGTTCAAGATATAACAAGAATGCATCAACACTGTTAGGAATTCAGAAAAACAGAAAATGAACTTCAAAACAATTGCAGATATTTACAAGATTAAACTCTAGATCTGGAAATGATTAAAACATCAGTGTTTTATTCTAATGAAGCGAATTTCCAGAAAAATATGAATTCTTCAATTTGAAGTTAAGGAAGCCCAAGAAGTTATAAAGATATGACAGTGAAAAATCAAACAAAAAAATAAATAGAAGGGACAGAAGAAGAAATAAACAAAGAAAATAAAGCAAAGAATATTGACAAAGATGAGTTCAGAGATCATACCTGAAATTGATGTGAACCAGAATCTCTGACTCAAACAGACTTGGCTAAGGAACCGTGGATGATACAGAAATATAGACCAATTTGTTTTCAATTCTCTTTTTGCTCAGTAGTTCCTCGGCCTCCTCTGGTACCTAACAGTTTGAATATCGAGTGGTCTGCCAAAGTTTATAAAACCACTCTCAGTTATATTTGTACGTTTGGGTACCCAAACCTTTTTGTATAACAAACCATCAAAATGTACAAAAATGCCTTTAGGGACCCAAATCTGTTTGAATTTAGACGAATTCAATTTTTTTTGGGTCCAAGAATGATTAAATGGTTTGTTATAAAACAAATTCTTATTTCGTTTATGATTCAAAAAATATTTTGAATTGCCAGAGTTTAAAATTTCAAATCAATCTTTTCCATTTGAAGAGCTTTCAAAATCGTTTGAACTCTGTCTATCAAAACAATTGATATTCCCAAAGCTAAGTCCACTTTTATTTCTTGATGAAAATTAATTTTTCAACAACATATTTAACGATTTTTCACCGTTTGAAAATTTAGCCAATGTTGTTTCAAGTTGTTGAATTTTAGATTTAAGATCACAATTTTCTTTCATTAAATATGAACAATGGTTTCTAGTGATCTTACTCTTTTCAAATTCAGTTTTCAAAACCAAATTTTCATCATTAAGAGATTTAATTTTGGTTTGGGACTCAGCAATCTCAGATACAAAATGTTTTTATTTTTCAAACTCAAATTTCTTGGATTTTTCAATCTTGTTTTCAAGTTCTTTTAAAATCAAATCAGATTTCAACAAATTTTACTTTTCAGCAATTTCAAATTTAGAATTTATATCAGTCTTAAAAAATTCAAATTCCTTTTGTAGAAAATTGTTCAAACTTGATAACTCAATCTTGTTTTCTTTTAAGATCATAATTTTCTTTTCAAACTTTTGAAAGTGTTTATTGAGATGGACAAGATTGGTTTCCAATTTCAAACAATTTGTAACATCCCATAATTTTCAGTATATTTAAATTTAGATTTAAAATAAATAAGTGGTAGAATATTAGGTAAAAATCAAAAATTTTGTTAATTTTTATTGATGGTGATTATTTGAATTGGGTATAAATAGATTTTTTTTCAAATTTTGTTTATGTAGAAGGCTGTAATTTGAAATTTTAATATTTAAATAATTAAATTAATTTGAGTGGGTTAATTTAAAAGTAGAATTCAAATTTAAATTGGAAATGGTGGAATTTTAAGTCGTTGAATTATAACTGAAATTCAAACCAAAGATTCAAATAATCAAATTTAGATTTGAAACGTGTGGAATTTATTTATAAAAAATTGTTTAAGTCATTATTGGATTAGATGGAAAATTATAAATATTTAAAATTGAATTAAAACAGTTAATCGAATAATGAATATTTTATTAATTAACTAACAGTGAAATTTAACTGTTTTGGCAACTGTCTCGGAATCCGACGAAACCAGTCTCATCGGAACCGGAACGGTGAATTATGATAGGATTTCAATTTGCGTCACAATCCGACGTACCGTTTGATCATACGAAAGAAAATGTGAAAGAGAGCCAGTGTAAT
Source organism: Allium sativum (assembly GCA_030737875.1). Lineage (NCBI taxonomy): Eukaryota > Viridiplantae > Streptophyta > Magnoliopsida > Asparagales > Amaryllidaceae > Allium > Allium sativum. Next base: position 168,979,206 of record CM060924.1, on the reverse strand, counting down.
TGGGTAATTGTTGTTCCTCTTATTGGGCCTTCTCTATATATAAATAAAATTATATATCCACCTGACCATCTCACTTCTCATTCACGTATACTTTTCCATCTGTCGGTTCTTTCTTCCAATGGCAGAAACAGTAATTTCAAAACCCTAGAAATAAAAAAAATCCAAGCTTTGAAAATCAAACCTTTTTAAACCCTAGCATATTATATACCATTTCGAAGAGCTCGACGATACGAAGTTGGTGGTGTAATTTATTTTGACATGCAGTGCTCGTAGTTGATGGAATTCACGCTCAAAGCTTGCTGGAATCGAAACCCTAAAGCTGGAATTGGGGTTTTTCAATTTCGAATCAAACCGTGAAATCTAAAATATGGGTGTTGTTGCCCTTGTTGATACGAACGTGTTGGTGCTGGTCGGAGGTTCTATTGCACGGGGAATCGCCGGAATTTGACAGTTGAACGGGAAGAACCCGTTTTGGTTTTCAAGGTGGCGCACGAGCAGGGAACCGCCATAGAGGCGGTGAAGGGGTTCATTAGGCGCGGAATTCAATGAGCGGTCTATAGAAGGTGGTTGCTAATTCAAATATGGTCGGAGGAGGGAGAAAAAGCCGGTCAATGACGGAGTTTTGATGGGTTTCAGGTTCGGGTTCCTGTAGCAGAGCGTTTGGATGAGCGAGAAGATGAGTTATAGGCTGCTGACGTGTCAGCATATGATATGTGAGGGTTTTTTTATTTTATTTTTATTTTTATAAATTCAAATTCGAAACGATGAAACACTCATTACTTTCTCGTTTTAACTCGGATTTGGCCGCGGTTGGGTGCTTGGGATCGTGGCGAGACAACGGTCGATCTAAGACTGGTTTGGCGGCATTTGGAGACTGTGAAATTTAGGGATTATTTTGGACGTCTGATCCAATTAAGACCCAAAGGTAAGTGATTGTCTCACTTATGAAATACTGAACTATTCCCATATTTATTGAATGAAATTTGTGAAATAAGTTTGGTTGATGGTTGTGTGTGATTGATGATTTATTGCTTGAAAACCCACATGCATGTATGTTAATCTTAAAACTAGGTCAATAATTAGTTATTTAATTTAATTAAATATCTAGTTCAAAATTTTGATCCCTGCAAACAGTTTAATACTGATTGATTGACTTAATGGTTGTGATGGATTCTTTGGGTGATTTATTAATGAATATGGCTTGAAATTTTATCAGTTTCAGTATATGGCTGTTGTGTGCTCATTTTGACGATAAATCCCAATCTTTCACCCTTGATGTTACGGGCATCTAACAAACCCGGGATTTATTGATTTAAAAAAATTAAGAACACAAGTTTAAATGATAAACACCTGTGACCCTGATTTGGATTGAAATGATATGCATCTATCCCTGAAATATCGAGAAATTTAAAAAGCACTTGGCCATAGGATAGCAAATTATATATGGACATCAGTTGGTTAAATGATTTTTAATATTTGGAATTTTATTAATGGAAATTTCACTTAAATGAATGTGTCAATTTCGATAAAGCTATTCTTCCTTTAAAGATCTAATTCTTGAATGTTATTTGAAATGATTAAGTAAATTTTCCCAAAATGAATTTGAAGTTTAAAGTTAAACTTATACGATTTGGGATTTTCAAGGATTGGGTAGACTCAAATATAATAAATTCTTATTGAATTTAACATTAGAATTAAGATAATCGAGAATACTCGGGATTGTTTTCAAACTAAATACAAGTATAATATTGAATCCTTGAATTTGAAGATGTTTTGAAATGGGATTTTGAAACAAGTCCTTTGAGTTAAGCAACTCCATTGAGACTGGAGTTTAGATTCGAGTATTGAAGTTCGGAAGAAAGAGTTAATTTTTAGTTAAAGAATTTTCTTATATATTTTTTCACCATTGATTTCAAATAACTATCCTCTCTTAAAGAAATTATTTATTAACTTCTATCTATAACTATTTTTATTATAACAAAAATTTTCTTATATTCTATTATTTCAATTATTTAGCAAAATTTCAATTTACATATATATATATAGTGTTCAAAATTTATCTTATCCTATTCTAACTATGATATTATATATATATTCTTTTATATAAAGGTTTTCTTTATAAACAATAATTTTCATAGTTATATCCTTTAAAATTTTCATTTCTTCCGAATGGCCAGTGTTTGAATCTAAATCGTTGGTTCAAATGGAGTTGAGATAAGAATTCCTTCTATTTGAATATGAACCGATTTAAATCGATTTTTATATGGATATATATATATATTATATTCTTATTGAATATAAATGGATCCCCTAAGAGATTTAAAATGAGTGGTTATGGTATATATATATATATATATATATATATATATATTCTAGTTGAATATGAATGGATTTTAACATAAATCGATTTGAGATAATTAAAATCTTTGATATGGAATATATTCCACTTGAATATAAATCAATTTGGAAGTATTATATGAGTATAATATAATGATATGAAAGTGTATTCTGGTCAGAATATAATCGGTTTTGGGAATGATTGGAATATCGTGATATGAAATTTTATTCTATTGAATAAATTTGGTTCGAAACAGAATATGATATTTTGATATGAAAGCGAACTTTTATGAAATATAAAAGAACAAACCGATGTGAAAGATGTAAGCGTTGGTTGTTAAGGAAACCGGAGTCGACATAGGCATACTCTCTATCAGTGTCGATACCACTTTGACAACTATGAACGTTATTACGTCTCCAGAATGAGTATGATGACTTGGAGGCGATTATTGAATCGAAGAAGATGAACCATGACGAAATAGCCCTGACCTTCGGGTTAGAATTGAAATGACTAAAATAGGAGCTATAACGTGACTAATTGAGGTAGCACCTTTGATCAGACACACTTCTTCGATACTATTTCTATGACTATGATGATGATTTGGGCCCAATTATGACTTTGGGAGTGTGTTCCGAGGTGGGCGGTAGTGGCTGCTATGCGTTACCACCGGTCCGGGAGTGCAATTGGTGGAATCCTACCCTGGTTATTGCCTCGAGTGCCTTGTCATACTATCCTTATCGAGCCCCATACGATTTTGATTTGTATCGCACCTATGGAGTGCCCTCTGATTCCATCGTTTAGTGGGTTTACGGTACTGTATAGACTGCAATATTATAAATGGTGTAAGGGTAAAAATGTAATCCCGCTTACGCTATTTTTAGTATTTATACTTTACCGAGTAGACGCTATCATAATAGCATATTATACTATCTATGTATTAGTTTAACGGATCCTTGAGAGATGGAAAAATCCCGTAACATCCCTTGAGTTACTACACCCATGACATTGTGTTATTTCATATTTTAATTTGACTAATATGACAATGATTTAGTGCTGATCCGAGTGTTTGTTGTGTTTTCTTTTATGCAATATGCTCGGGGCAGCAGATGCTTGCAGTTAGCGAAGATTCCTTTACCTTGGAGAGCGAAGACGAAGATTTGCTATACATCTATTATATATAAATATTTTCCGCTGCTTTGTTTGAAATCTGTATATGTGTAACTCTGATAACCATTGATGTTATAACCTATTGTATATATATTTCAACTGTTTAAACTGCTATTTAATTATTATATATGGTCCTTCCGCTGTGAGGTTCTGTGATTGTTTTCCTCTTCTTTCTTTCTTTTCTTCTTTTCCCAATAACTACCTGTATTTGCGATTTGTTTGGGTCGACATGTGTGGTTTATTGTCGATTTTAAACGGTCAAAAATGTGGGTCATTACATTTGGTATCAGAGCGAGGTTAGCGATAACCTTGGCTCTGTTGGGAATTAACTCATTAGAGATGGGGTTAGAAATGCCCTAGAATGGGTTTGAGTGATATAAGAGAGCATAAATGTATTTTTGATAAATTGGTTTTCATTGTGTTGATTTGTTCTGTTGAATATTTATGGATTCTAGTCGATATATTGTAACAACCCGAAAATCTGGGCCAGTTTAAAATTTTTATTTCGGCAATTTTAGCGAATTTCGAATATTTAAAATGGATTATTTTAAATAATATCGACGAGAAATTTATTTTGAATATAATTCGAATGTATATATTCGTTTGAATCGACGATAGAATATAATTATTTATTTATATGTATAAAAGGAATTGAAAATGGCGCGGTAGTTCGATAATTCGATTTCAAACTTCAATTGCATGTACCGGGTGCAGAATAAACCGGATTTTAGTGAAACCAAAAATAATGGAATCTAATAGAGAATATCTTTCCAATGAACCCGAAAAATTGAAATTTCATAGCGGGGATAAAAAGATATGCCCAGTTGAAAATTCTGAATAGTCGCTATGGAATTCAGGCCCTTAAAAATGGAAATTTTGCAAACGACCACGGATTTCGACGAAACCACTTTTGTTGGATCTGTGATGTAAAGTTATTGCTAGGTTTCAAATTTCATAATTTTTCGATTCAATATGTGAGCGTGGCAAAGGAAAACGCGTTTGATCAGTTTTAGTTGATTTTAATCGACTGGAAAATGGCCATTTTTCCAACGGTTTCAGAATTCGACGAAACTAGTTTTATTAGGACCGTATCGTCAATACGAAGCTAGAAAATATTTTTTGGGAATTTTTCGAATTAGTATGTGACCTCAGTAAATTGAAATACGCGTTCAAATTCAATATATAGAGTTATATGTTGGTTTTGACGGAAACTGATCGAAACGATCGAATCAGCCTACGATACATATTCCATTGTGTTCGGAATATGGGTAATTAGCTATTGACGGCAGGCGGTGGGCCTCGTTTCGAGGTCAAAATTAAAAGGTACTTTTTTTAGTAATAATTAAATAATTAATATATATATAATTTTATATATCACCTTACCCCTCCCCTTTATTTCCTTTCACAGTCAAAACTTGAGAAAAAAAAATTGGAAAAACAAACCGCTCCACCAGCGATGGAAGCCGCCGCCCTTGTCGATCTCCCCCGCCACCTCGCCTGCCGCCTCCACTTTCTTCTTCTCCACTCCTCCTCCTGCCGCGTCTTCCTTCCTCCTCCCTCTCTTCTAAATCGATCGCCGAGCTCCTCCTTGCCCTAGCGGCACCGCCACAGCCGCACCCTCCTACCGCACCCCCCTACATCGCCTACTCCTCCACCGTACCCTCTCTCTTCTCCTCCTCTCGATTCCCTCGCTTCCCTTCCTCACGGTGACGCAGGCCCCCCTTTTTGGCTGGCCGTTGACGTTCGAGATCCCCCCTCCAGTCACCCGCAAAGCCACGCAACGCTTCTCCCTTCCCTCTCCTTCACAATCGCTGTAAGTTTTGTGATTATTTTAATTAAGTTATATAGTTAAAAATGCAATTTTTATTATGAGAATGACATGATTTTTTAAACGGCAAACGATGAGATAAAAATATAATTTTTATTATATAGAAAGACGAAAGATATAATTTTTATTATATAGAAAGACGAAAGATATAATTTTTATTATATAGAAAGACGAAAGATATAATTTTTATTATATAGAAAGATGAAAAATATAATTTTTATTATATAGAAAGATGAAAAATATAATTTTTATTATATAGAAAGATGAAAGATATAATTTTTATTATATTGAGAGATGAAAGATATTATTTTTATTATATAGAAAGATGAAAGATATAATATTTTATATTGTAGAAGAATACGAATAAAATCTTTATGTTATGAAAGGCGAAATCTTTAAATAGATAGTAGCAAAGTAAAAATTCGATTTTTATATATTGAATAGCAAAGTAAAAATTCAATTTTTATATATTGAATAGCAAAGTAAAAATTCGATTTTTATATATTGAATAACAAAGTAAAAATTCGATTTTTATATATTGAATAGCGAAGTAAAAATTCGATTTTTATATATTGAATAGCAAAGTAAAAATTTGATTTTTATATATTGAATAGCAAAGTAAAAATTCGATTTTTATATATTGAATAGCGAAGTAAAAATGTGATTTTTACATATCTAGAGAATACGGGCAGAGAAAGTGACAAGAGGCAAGAACGACGAAGATTTCTACCTAAGAAGAGTCGTGGGATCGGATTAGCTAATCTGTGAGAACTTCTCACTTTGAATTTACTTTTCTAGTTATAAATATATACTAGGATGCAGACGGTGTTTAGTAGCACCTGACACCCATCATCCACAGACCATGGACGACTTGTATGCTTGTTTGTTTGATTTTGATGTGTAGTTGATTGTGTGATGTGATGTGAAATGAAATAAAATATTTATATAGTTAAAAATATTTTATGGTTAAAAATAGAATTTTTAACGTGTATATGAATTGAAATAAAAATAAACAAATCGGACGGTTTGTTTATATACACACATTTGACTGATATTAATAGGGACGATAAATTTTACACATCGCCCAACTGCACAAATAAAATCTGTGTTTGATTGTTTGAAACCCCACACGGGTATTGGGATGATATTTGACGTACACTAATCCCAATAATTAGTTGTATGTCGATCGATTGATTGACAGACTGTTATAAGCGTTGAATATTTATATTAGATGCTTATACAGTGTAGAATGCACTTTGGATGATGGTTGATTATTCATCGTTGTTATTGTATACATGTGTTGTAGAAAATCCATATAATTAACATTATATGGTAATTGATTGGGCCTCATTCCAGTTTTGAAAAAGAAATATTTGAAAAAGAAATATTTGAAATAGAAATATTTGAAAAGAAATATTTGAAATAGAATATTTGAAATAGAAATATTTGAAAGGAAATATTTGAAAATAGGAATATATGAAGCCGTATTGATTAGATTGACGCCATTTTGACGTGAACGATATTTGTATCGATTTTATTCATTTTATAATGAATATCGAAAGTGATTTCAAAATCTGATATTTTGAAAAGAATTGAAATTCGAATTAAATTGAATATAAATGAATTCGAATTAAATTGAATATAAATGAATTCGAATTGAAATTGAATAGAATTGAATTCGAATTGAAATCGAAAGGAATAACATTCGAATTAAATTGAATAGAAATGAATTCAAATTGAAATTGAATAGAAATGAATTCGAATTGAAATCGAGTTGAAAAGAATTTAAAACGAATTTATATTGGAATATTCAATTTTGATTTGAAATTGAATATGAAGTTGAAACCGTTTTGAAAATGAATTTAAAACGATTTATAAAGCACGTTTTGAATTGAAATCGACGAAGTATATATACATTATATATATAATATAATGGCCTGAATAGAACGCGCTGCGGCACGGCAGTTCGCGAATTTCGACCATTGACTTCGAATGGATATTGCGGGATATCCGACCGTCGGATTCTCCTAAAACCAGAACCGTTGGGTTCGTATCGAAAAGAGCTTTCTAACGAATGTTAGAAATTTGAAATCTAACGGTTGGATTTGGAATTATGTCGAAATCAAATTTGAAAAAGGTCGCTGTAAGTGCAGTTCGATGGCCGTTGATGGAAATCGACTGTACGGGCCTTGATAAAATTATTAAAAATAGTAATAATTTGTGTAAAATCATAAGAAATGATTTAGAAAGAATTGGGATGAAAAACTCCATATTTGAAAAGATAAAAATAGATTTTTATCGAAATGAACTAGTTTTGAACTAGAATTATAATTCTATTTATTTTTAAATAAATAAATTGAATTTGAAATGATTTTGAAAATAACCAGAATTTCCAATGATTGCATTGGAACGGATTTGAATCGAAATTGTCTTCAGAATATTTCGATGTTGGATTTCGTGATTATACAGATGTTGTTATGGAAATTTGAAAGATATAGATATATATATCGTTATTTCCAATACGATATCTGTTGGTCGTAGAATTTGATATTGAATATAAGCCGATATATTTTATATTCAGAGCCTTGTATTTAATATCAAATGTGATTTGGGTTTGTCGTGAATGGTGTCTTCATTAACACTGTTCTTGAACCCAGTTGAGAAAAAGATTAAATCTTCTTATTTAGATTTAATGAAGTGCACCAATTAAGTAATATTTAATTGGAATTGAATTGGTATTGATTTTTGGGTTTATCGTGAACAGTGTTTTAAATAATAATTGTTCCTTAACCCGATAATTAATGAATGTGATTTTGGGTTTATTGTGAACCGTTTTTTAAAATGACACTGATTCTTTAACCCAGTTAAAGATTAAAACTAAGTGGAGTTTTAATGAATCTTTAATTAGATTGAAATAATCGAAATGGAGTATCACCGGTTTTGCTCCAGGTGTTAGTTAAATCTTTAATTATATTTGAACGTGAAATGGTAATGGAATTTATCGATAACACCGTGGTGTTAGATATGAAGTATAACCAGTTTTACTTCATGGGATGAATAGGTTGGGATTGGGAAATTAAAACAAATGATTACTTCGGTAAGGTTCGTTAATCCCGACTAGTTGAATCGAAATTCAAAAGATGATTAAAGAATAAATTCAAAGAATTTATCTTGGATAAAATTAATGGGAACCTTTCCCTATGAATGTGAAATTTAGAAACTAACTGTCGGTTAGCCGACCAAAATGGTTTTCTGGATATTGATCTGATGTTGGTTTCGGCCTTCGGGGTTAATATTTGGGAAATTATTCTCTTGATTAATTTACGGTTAGTGAATGATGAATTGGAATGAGGTGTATGTTGTGTTTGTGTAACACTTATTTAAAATATACGCGAGTTATTCGGAAAGACCGGGTTTATCCCATTCTGAATAACTGATACGACGATAAGTCGAAGATGAAGACGGTGGTCGAAGACCGGAGGTCTTCACGTCGTTTGGGTAATTACTGATGATCTTGATTGGGCTGTACACCCAAGAAGATGGAAACAGTTGGTGATCGTCCAGCCGTACTTGGAGATCGATGGAGATGCGGGGTACTAGGTGCCCCCGGTTTCGTTCAGACCCAGAACGGACTTGTAAATGGACTGTGTGTCTGACATTGGATTTTAGTCTGTGTGATTGATTTCTATTAAATACATATCAGTTTGGCGGCAGAGAATTTATTCTCTTGCTTAACGCCCTTCTCTGAGACGTACGAGCTCAGGGGTTATATATTGATGGATATCAATCGCGTGGAGTGAATTGCCTGTGTGGCATGCCTAAGTGGCAATTGATCAAGGCTTCTGTTGAAAAGCAAAGTCTTGTGGATGATGATCAAAGCACCGCCTGTGTGGCATAGCTTTGTATAACGTGAATTCGCGAGCCTCACACCCCGGTTGTGAACCAAAAATGGGAGAGGACCTCAGGGAGGGCATGCGTTTCTTTCTAGCTAGGGTGGTGTCAGTGACCTACCAGCCCTGACATTTATATACTTTTCACCTGTGTGGTTATTGCTGTTGCGAGGCGCCTCGGTTAGATCGGACGATCCGGGTCCGATGGAGCCATTTGTTGGCTCATTTACGCCCCAAAGGGCGGGGAAACGCATGTTCAGGCATTTTAATCCACATCGGTGGACCGGCCCTGATGATCCAAGGGTCACTCGAGCTCTTATCCTGAGGCTCGGGCTAGAGAGTCTTGAATCGGTTGAGGACTATCTTTTGCCTCGGTTCATAGATGGAAACCCAATTTCCAAATACGTGACTTTGCGATTTTGATTGTATAACCTATATATGGCGACATAGTGGTATGGGGCATTCATGCCGCCTATGATTGATACTTATGATTTGAAGTGGTTTTATACACTATACACTTATAATAGTACCAAATGATTTCTTTTAAACGTATCAAGCATTCTTGGCTATTATAAGGTAAAAACCCTATCCTACGGCTTGCGTTGCATTGTGTGATGGGAACTGGGTCTTATAATAGCTTCATTTTTCCTTATTTAGCATTGCAATGTTTGTTTTATGCACTGGTGTTCTTGGGAGGAAACTCGTTCCGTGTTATACGGCGTGATCCCTTGATTTACCTAACTTTAAAAATAAAGATTAACTGTTTTAGTTCTCACACCAGTCCCATGACTGACCTGGGGTTTATTGTTTTAACCTAAACTCTGGGTGCCCTTATTTTGACACGAGCAGCTAGTAGTTTTGGTTTTGCAGATTTATATTCACAGGATCCTGGTTTACAGCTGGAACGATATCCAGAAAGCTTTGTATCCGTATATCTCTTCTAGTTGTGTATTGTATTATTTTCCGCTGCTATGTATTTAAATGTAATTCAAATCTCTGATATTTCTGTGTAATATTCATTTATACTCTATATATTCTTGTAATATGATGTATTGTTGTAATATACAATGAAATGTTCTTCCGTCTGCGTTCTGTTGTGGCTTGTTCTCGAACTATCCGCGCTTTCCCTTACGGGGAAGTTACGGGTTTTCACAGTTGGTATCAGAGCTTTGGTTTACAAAGCTCAGAGAACATGACACATTAGAACCATACGAAAGAATTCATCAGATATTGGATTAGTAATATCCAATGGGAATGACTCGTTAGAGATGGGATCGGCTGTATCCTAGAACGAGTGTGAAGAGTATATTTTTAAAATGAAAACGAATTTTGTTTCGAGAATTTAAATCAACTATTTGTATTTGATTATTTATTTGTATTGATTTGGACAGTCCAGTATATAAAGATTTTGCATATACGCCTTGCAAACGTGTATTTGAAGTTTTAATATACTGGGTAGATATAGAATTACACTCTAATCGCCCGTAGATGATTTTAATGATGGAGCTCCATCATTAGAATTTATGTTCGTGTGACGAAAGTGGGATTTCTATATATTTCCAATTGACTGGTGTGAGAACCAAAATTAGATAGGGCCTATTGTTGTGATTTGGCATCAAAAATCTGATTTTTGACTATATATCAAAGTTATACATTTGAAAAGCTAATCAACTAATGGATTGATGGTTGTATTGTTTGATTATTGGTTGATTAATTAAAATTTGTATTATATAGCCAATTTGATCAAATAGTGAATTGTATTGAAAATTAGTCGCATTTGCTAGCATATACTTGTACTTACATTGAACAGGTCATAGTAAAGAGGCTAGAGCAGAAGAATAAAATTGTTTGCCCGACAAATAGGTACATGTTTATCATAATTTACTGTTTTGTTTGGGTGATGATGATTTTATGAGCCTATTGGCTAGCCGCTTGGCTTTTTCTTTTTCTTTATGAGATCAGAAGGCCTATATGGCAATTTCGGTATTTTCCCGTGGCTCCCGGTGCAGGGGAGGTTATGGCGAAATTTTTCGAAAATTTAGGGTGTTAGCCAAATTTTTGAAATTTTTGAAAAGTTCTTAGAAACTGAAAAGTTGAAGAACTTAAGCCGTAATAAAAATAATGGAAGTTGAGTTGAATTGTTAAACAACTTTCGGCTTTGTTCCTTTTCGGGGACGAAAAGTTTTAAGTGGGGGAGATTGTAACAACCCGAAAATCTAGGCTAGTTTAAAATTTTTATTTCGGCAATCTTAGCGAATTTCGAATATTTGAAATGAATTATTTTAAATAATATCGATGAGAAATTTATTTTGAATATAATTCGAACGTATATATTCGTTTGAATCGACGATAGAATATAATTATTTATTTATATTTATAAAAGGAATTGAAAATGGCGCGGTAGTTCGATAATTCGATTTCAAACTTCAATTGTATGTACCGGGTGCAGAATAAACCGGATTTTAGTGAAACCAAAAATAATGGAATCTAATAGAGAATATCTTTCCAACGAATCAGAAAAATTGAAATTTCATAGCGGGGATAAAAAGATATGCCCAGTTAAAAATTTTGAATAGTCGCTATGGAATTCAGGCCCTTAAAATGGAAATTTTGCAAACGACCTCAGATTTCGACGAAACCACTTTTGTTGGATCCGTGATGTAAAGTTATTGCTAGGTTTCAAATTTCATAATTTTTCGAATCAATATGTGAGCATGGCAAAGGAAAACGCGTTTGATCAGTTTTAGTTGATTTTAATCGACTGGAAAATGGCCATTTTTCCAACGGTCTCAGAATTCGACGAAACTAGTTTTATTAGGACCGTATCGTCAATACGAAACTAGAAAATATTTTTCGGGAATTTTTCGAGTTAGTATGTGACCTCAGTAAATTGAAATACGCGTTCAAATTCAATATATAGAGTTATATGTTGGTTTTGACGGAAACTGATCAAAACGATCGAATCAGCCTACGATACATATCCCATTGTGTTCGGAATGGGGGTAATTAGCTATTGACGGCAGGCGGTGGGCCTCGTTTCGAGGTCAAAATTAAAAGGTACTTTTTTTAGTAATAATTAAATAATTAATATATATATATATATAATTTTATATATCACCTTACCCCTCCCCTTTATTTCCTTTCACAGTCAAAACTTGAGAAAAAAAAATTGGAAAAACAAATCGCTCCACCAGCGATGGAAGCCGCCGCCCTCGTCGATCTCCCCCGCCACCTCGCCTGCCGCCTCTACCTTCTTCTTCTCCACTCCTCCTCCTGCCGCGTCTTCCTTCCTCCTCCCCCTCTTCTATATCGATCGCCGAGCTCCTCCTTGCCCTAGCGGCACCGCCACAGCCGCACCCTCCTATCGCACCCCCCTACATCGCCTACTCCTCCACCGCACCCTCCCTCTTCTCCTCCTCTCGATTCCCTCGCTTACCTTCCTCACGGTGACGCGGGCCCCCCTTTTTGGGTGGCCATTGACGTTCGAGATCCCCCCCTCCAGTCACCCGCAAAGCCACGCAATGCTTCTCCCTTCCTACTCCTTCACAATCGCTGTAAGTTTTGTGATTATTTTAATTAAGTTATATAGTTAAAAATGCAATTTTTATTATGAGAATGACATGATTTTTTATACGGCAAACGATGAGATAAAAATATAATTTTTATTATATAGAAAGACGAAAGATATAATTTTTATTATATAGAAAGACGAAAGATATAATTTTTATTATATAGAAAGAGGAAAAATATAATTTTTATTATATAGAAAGATGAAAGATATAATTTTTATTATATAGAAAGATGAAAGATATAATTTTTATTATATAGAAAGATGAAAGATATAATCTTTTATATTGTAGAAGAATACGAATAAAATCTTTATGTTATGAAAGGCGAAATCTTTATATAGATAGTAGCAAAGTAAAAATTCGATTTTTATATATTGAATAGCAAAGTAAAAAATTCGATTTTTATATACTGAATAGCAAAGTAAAAATTCGATTTTTATATATTGAATAGCAAAGTAAAAATTCGATTTTTATATATTGAATAGCGAAGTAAAAATTCGATTTTTATATATTGAATAGCAAAGTAAAAATTCGATTTTTATATATTGAATAGCAAAGTAAAAAATTCAATTTTTATATATTGAATAGTGAAGTAAAAATGTGAATTTTACATATGTAGAGAATACGGGCAGAGAAAGTGACAAGAGGCAAGAACGACAAAGATTTCTACCTAAGAAGAGTCGTGGGATCGGATTAGCTAATATGTGAGAACTTCTCACTTTGAATTTACTTTTCTAGTTATAAATATATACTAGGATGCAGACGGTGTTTAGTAGCACCTGTGTAATGGCGGAGATTTTCGACCCAGAAAATCAACATAAAAACACACTGTTGATAATTCAAGCATCGAAAATACTGGGACATTTATAGAAGAATTTAGAGGGTGAGAAAGAAAAGATAGAACTAATAGAATAGAAGAAGAAGATCACAATTGAACAAAATCAGAGTAACACGAAACTCGCAGCGGAACAAAATAAGATGTATTATATAACATAACTTTGAATACAAAGTTGTATTGTATATACATACCATTATCAGAGTACAATACATCATATCACAGCGGAAATAACTCTACATAACTAATGGTGAAGCTTCCTGCTTTTGAGCTCCTCCAAGAGAATCTGCAAAGCCTGAAACACTTGACTGCCCGTACAAATTTGGGCACCCAAGAGTTTAGGGAAAACAAACAAAATAAACTCTGGGTCAGTCATGGGACTGGTGTGAGTAAATTCCAACCATACTGTTTTACTTTGAAAATCCTTTTCAAAACAAGAAGATAATAGTAAGACCAGCCCACACATAAACATGGACGGTTTTTACCTTACTATAACCCGAAATATTCTTGATATCAAAACCTAGTGATATTATGATAATGTCTAACCAAATAATTATACAAGTAGTAGAACGCTTGCATCTCACGCTCCACATATATATAGTATAAAATCATAAACCGCAGGGCGCTTATCGGAGAATGGTTTTCAACAGACAAGGTATGGGAGCACCTTCTGAATAATGTACTCTAGAGGGGATACACTCAGGGTTCAACAAGAACGTCTTGCAACCCAGCCACACATGACCGCTCACTCATTTAGCTTGAGTGTCGCGAATATATTGCCACCACGGTTGTAGGCTACCCAACCGTCAATTCGAAGATACAGAATCGAAAAGAAGTATAAATATGAATTTTCTCTAGATCGATGACAATACACCCTGCTTGGGGATGACCCAACTAGCCATGCTGCCTAGCCCAACTTTTGTTATTCCCGGTTGTGAGGCTAGAGGCTACGTCTATCTTCAGAACATCTGATCACCATTCACTTTGAATGTCACATCGTCAAATCCGTAATCACACATCGATTACACAAATGCACACTGGGTGTAGAATAAAGAGAAGTTACCTTCTCCCCACCAACTTGGTATATTCATAAAATCAACGGCGTGACCGTTGGAAATACTTTGTCAGACACTCGTCCATACAAGTTGTCCTGGGACTAGACAAACAAAAATACCATTCTAGAACTTGACGACCCTTGCATTTAACTCCGTCTTCAATTATCTTCAGCATATCTGATTCGCAGCATTTATGCCTATACGGAGTGGTTTCAGGATAATATATCCAACCGGTCTCTCCATATTGACAACGATGGTCAAACACTTCGATAGTCGGTTATTTAACTATCGAAGTAAAAATAACATCCATTTAAATGACCAACTAAACACACATAACCACGGGTACTTTTCTTTAACATTCGTTTTATTTATTTGAATTCTCATATCTCACCAGATATTTCTCAAATCCCGTTTTAGTCTTTCTTATACTTCTTGGAAAAACATTCCAGTTATTATACACTCTTATTATCTCATGTTTCAGAAAACATGCTTTATTAACGTTCGAAACATTTCCATTCTTTTCACGTTCTTTATTTCCTACACTTGGATAATATACTCTATTTATATTGGAAAATATTTCCAATTTCCTTTTAACCCTTTTATCGGCCCAACGTTCACTTTTAAAACATTATTCACTTTGAAATGGGAATATCATTTCTATTATAGAAATCTGAACATCTTTATCAAATAAATCAATACCCTGATCCCGTTTATCGAAATCTCTTTCATACTATATATATTCCTATTCCACTTTGTAAACTCTGTTTCTAAGTCAACTTCTTATCAAATCGATATCAAGTTTAAACTAAGTACTGACTCCTATCCTCTTTAACATTTATTTGTTTACAACTAAATGTTAATTATTATATCAGATTATAATCCCTAAAAATAGTGTACTTTTAATACATTCGACATCGTCGAATTCTAGTTACAAATCCTAATGGTTTAATTCTAATCACATTTCGAACATCGAAATGCTATCATCAGTTTCTAATACCATTCCCCAATTCTTTTTCTAAATTCTTTCTTATATTTCTTTGAACAAACGTCGTTACTTATTACTCTAGAATAATTGGATTTCAAACCAAACTGTTACATTTCCTAGGAAGTGCTGTTATATATAAAAGTCATGCTTAAGTCAAATCAACAACAGTTAATTTGTCGCTATAGTTCTAAACTTGTCATACGCTGTAATATTCTCCTTATAACTAATTACAGTCACACTTACCTTATCAACAGCGTTATTTTATTGCTACAGTTCAACTTGTCATACGCTGTAATATTCTTTGTTGTAACTAATCTTGACATAACATTCACACTTATCTTATCAACAGCGTTATTTTATCGCTATAATTCTAAGACTTGCATACGCTGCCATATTCCTTTTATACAAAAATCTTGACATCTCTTTCTGTTACACAAATCTTGACATCTCTTTCTATTACAAAAATCTTGACATCTCTTTCTGTTACAAAAATCTTGACATCTCTTTCCGTTACAAACTGATATCGTTCCTCGGTAATAGCAAAGCCGTTCAAGTTGGGGTATTTTATTTACCTCTCAGACCTTGATCGATTCTTACCTTAGAACCGATACAAGTCTGTATTCAAATTCCTTATTACTTAATATATTTATTAAATCGTATTTCCTTGTTGTATTTTGTAATATGGTTTTACAACACCATATTCTTACTTTGGAATCTCTGTGGTTTATGAATATTTAATTTAAACATTAACTCTTTGCTTTCTCCATTTCCCAGTTCTTATCTATAACTTCTTAAATGGAAATTAACTCTCATTAATTTCGATAAACTTATTTCTAACCTGTTTTCATTAGATTAATTAAAGACCAATTAATCTAATAATCATGTTCCCAAATAACAGTTGATTAAATCAACTTATTTCCATCAGCAAATTCGTTAACTGATTTTAATTACTTCTTAACATTAGATTAATCTAATTAATCTAATGATATCTCTAAATTATTTATCTTAAATATAATTATCCAAATATTTAATCATCGGATAGTTTTTACTTTATAAACTTGTTTAAATATCAACAATCGCTTTTATTTGCTTTATAAAAACGAACTCTAAAATACTGGTTTATAATAGAACTTCTATTATAATTTAAAACTTCACTTTAATTATAAAAATATAATTTCTATAATTAACTTCATTGATTTGCCTGACGGTAAATAAGTTTCTTAACAAAACGATGGTTTTACGGTCGACTGTTAACATTTTCTAAATCAATATCGTTTATTTATTTAATCTAAACAAATGTTGAATTTTCGTTCAACATCAATATTCACACCGGGTTTTAAATATAATTCGGGTTCAAACAGTGCATACAAAACAAACAGTACATATAAATATCGAGGAATCCGGTCGGATCCCTCCAACCGGTTTCCGCATCCACAGATGTCAGTCAACACAATTTTCACTAACTCTATACTAGGGGATATTCTAATCGATGAAATCAGTGTCCAACCGATGATGTGTACATATGCAACGATATAAAACATTTAACCAATTTAATTGAAATCTACCTAATCGACCATCATACAGCATTCAAACAACATTTAAAATATAATTAAAATATTTTAAATAGATCAGGGTGAGTGATTTTACTCACCTTGGTGCGTTAACCGTTAAATAACGATTTGCGTTCCGTTGATCCCATCGATCGTTGTTGCTCCTAGACCCAACCGACGCTGCTCCTCCTTCCTCTTTCGTTGCCTTGTTTTCGTTCGATACTTCCTCTTTCGTTGGCTTGTTTTCATTCGATACTGCGAAAACTTGTCGCTTCCTCCCTCGACATCGTTCCAGTTCAACACGCGGTGCTTCAACTCCTTTTCACATGCATTAAACTTGAATTTCTTTGAAATCCCCTTTTGTACCATACTGAAACCCTTTTTCCATTTTCCAGAAACAAAACCCCGTCACTAGCACCAACGACTCACGCACAGAGAGAAAGGTGCGAACAATTTTTCTTCGCTAAACTCCACACTATCACCATTTCATCAACCGAGTGCATCATCATTTTGCTACCGTCAATACATCGGCCACCATGTTTTTAAGCTATTCACTTCCACCATCTCCAGATTTGCTGCGCCCCTATGAAATCAGTACACCTCCTTCCACCGAATAAAAACACCAGCTACTCCTTATTAAACTACATGTGCACCCACCAGTAAAACCACTTTCTCCTTTTCTAACGCAACTATATTTCATTCCCATACTATATAATACATTCACATCTTAAAATACACACAGGCAAACCGCCGTTCATCACCTTTTTCCCCCTGTACAAACGTTTCCATCATGCAACGTTTACACTTTTGTCTTCCAGACCGTCACGCCTACAGTACAAAGCTTCATCTTCCCAAACAAACCTTGCCACCTGTACACTCACTACACCCTGCACTTGCCACCATGTTAAAGCACCAAACGCACCACTAATCTATGCGCATATTCCCACTTCATGCTGTCAGTTTCCTCTTCCAACGTGAGTGCTTTGCTCCCGTACTTCCACTCATTTTAACTCCTTCGCTCCTCACATTTTCAGAACCAAAACTTTCCCCAAACTATTGTCGTACTTCGTCACATAACTGCACACGCCTTTTGCCCCCCGACTACCCGCAGCTACTAGCAATACCATCGCATACTGCACTCCTTTTGAACGCCCTCCTTCACGACCGTTTCTCCTTCTTCACTCTTGCAGGCACCATCTTCCCCCCTTAGCTGATTCCCAGTACGATGCTCCTCCCCTCAAAATGCAGCAAGCTTTCAAGCCCAAAAGCCTGCATTTCATTTCTTCCTTTCAGTCCAGTCCACGCATGTGCCTCCCAAAACAGTGTCGTTACCTTGTTGAACTTCTTTAAAAATGTTTCTGCTTCAGTAAACCCCTTATCTTCTTGAACGCAGCTTCTCCCATCCTTCACATCTCCTCACATACATGCACTTCCAGTCTATAACATGCCACGTCCCTGTCAACCCTTCCCCCATGTAGCCAAAAGCAAGGTCGACTCCATGAACTGCACTTCACCCTTCTCCGTCCCCAAATGAATCCGTGCTGCCTTAACCCGAACAAGACTATGCAAAGTTAAAGCTTGTGCTTGGAGTGGTTTGGGCATTTTTTCTAGATGAGCGAACGATTTGAACCATGGATAAGGCTTCAGTTTGGATTCTCCTCCATAGTAAAAAGAAAGAAACGAAGCTGACTATCCCTATATATATATCGACGAGAAAGTGAAGGAGATAAACACAACGTCTCACTCATTTCGTACAAGGTAGGGACGTGGTTAGGTCTTCATAGGAGAAGGCGGTATGGGCTTGTATTAACGAGGAAATGAAGTGCTAGGGTGTCTGTGGAGAAGACAATGCATGGTTGAGGTGATGGGAATCTATTATATGTTTAGGGTAGCCTCTTCAGTCCTACATCTATTTATAAAGAACTGAGCTAAACGTTGCCTAGATTTCGTTTTAGCTTATGCCTGCATGTACTGGGATTTGCTCAAATCCGAAGATTTTGACTATACGAGATTTAAGTAATAATTTTTCCAACATAGATTTACTGTTTTGATTAAACCAAGCATGTGCCATACTTGCATATATCACATCGGTATAGGATATATATTTAATGGTATACTGTTCTTCTAGAGTGGCATGCGCATTTCAAAGAGTTAAGAAGAATTGTTTAATGCAAGGGTATGAGTTTATGTAGAGGGTAACGTAGGCTTGATGTGAAAACTCATTCCATCATTGGGAAGGAAAAAGGACTGTATACCATAGCTCATATGTGGTAGCGCATGGATATATGACAGTGTTGAATTTGTTTTGCCATTCTTGTTAATTTTAGTGAAGAGTAGAATTGGTTGTTTTCATTATACATTAGACGTTGAAAGGTAAACAACATTAAATTTGGTAAACAAAAAGGCAAAGAATATATATATATATATATATTATTTAAAAGTTTAGTGTATAGCCTAAAAATCACGTTCATGTCCGAGCCTCACAGAAATAAGAGTACAGTCGTGCTCAACGAGGTGACACGATCCCAAAAATATAATAATACCGGTAGATTAACTCATATTTTGAAAACCCGAAATACCGATACAGGGTGCGAAATACTCCAAATAACAAGTTGCATATTTAATTAATTAAAAATTACAGTAAAATTCTAAAAATTAAATTATCGCTGCGCCTCAAAAGAACCTTATTCAGATTCGAATCCGATATCTATTTATTTCAAATAAACCGTTATGGTCGATATACGATTCTACAGCGACTTTTTGAATATTTGATTTGGACATATCTTGCAATCTATACGATGAAATCTTTTCACTTCTGTTAGGAAGATACAGCTCAACAGATTCCGACGTTTCTCGTTTCGAAGAAATCCAATTCAAAACGAGTCTGGTACACTCAGTTGAAGTTCAGAACATTAAATTACGAACTGCAGGGTTGTTCTGAGCTCGATTATGATTAATATATATTTATATACGTTCAACTTCTTTTTAATTAATATATAAATCCACTTATATTACAAATTCAATATTTAAACTGATTTAAATATTCAAATACCAACCGATAAAAATGCGGGACGTTACAGACCTTCCCCCTTAAAATAATTTCGTCCTCGAAATTGCTAAGATAGGGAAAATGCTACAATCTCTGTTACAACATGGTTAAAAATCTTTTTGGTTTACTTCATAATTCCAGTTTCCACTGAACTGATTATTTCCAATTAAAATATTAATTCCTTATTATTTCGAATATTTTCAAAATTTTTGAAAATTTCCTAACAGCTTAAATTTTCAGAGAATCTCGCCAGCATCTCCTCTGCATGGCTCACTCGGTACTACAACAACTTGCCACTCCGGGCCTTCTCCAATCCAAAAGAAAATCAAACAGCCAAGCGGCTTTCCAAACAGCCTCATCAAAATCTCATACTCATATAAAATATAACATGACTCTTTTTGGTTGGCATTTAACTCTATCTTTGTCATTTAACATATATCCAAGCATCGTTGGTTGGTTTCCATCAATCCATTCTCAAACCAATCTTTCACTTTCTACCCAACCAAGTTATATTTCAATTCCAATTTCATTTACTGGTTTATCTCTCAAATCAGTTGTCTTCATCTCCAAAATCAAAATTCGATTCTTGTTCTCCCAGAATCGATTCATTAGTAACTTGAATCTCCAATATTTCTCTTCTAAAATTTCCAATCTGGATTGTTTCAAATTCAGTCCAATTTTGTTTATCATAGTTTTAAGTTCTACTTTTACCATTTTAACTCCATAAGTTAAAATTTTATTTCAGAATTCAAATTCCTGAGATTTATTTCAAATCAGTTTGAAATCGTATATGTTACATATCATAATAGTAATTCAAAACATTTGAATTTTTGAACAACTTGTTCCTCAAAACAGTCCAAAACAAAATCTTTGGTAGTAATCCGTCACTTACCAGCTCGAAAATGAACACTGATGATGCTGCAGTCATCGTCAGAATTATTTTCCAGCTATCAAAGTGAGTTCAATACTATATTACTTTTCAAAACTTATTTTCAAATACCTTTATTTTGAAATTACTTTAAAATATTCTTTTCAAAATGCTTGGGAAAACATCTTTGAATTCACCCAGGATCTTAAAATTCCATATATCTAATTCAAATTCAATTTCAATTCTTTTTCCAAGTTTCCAGAGTTTTATTTCAATTCTGGTTTTTAAATTCAGATTCAGCTCACCTGATTTTTCATATAATATTTCGATTGGTAATTTATATAACCAGCTAAATTTTAAATCTTATTCGATCATAATAATGATCAACACCTCCAATATATACTAGATAATTCCAATATATATGTTTTCTTTATATCAAAATATATTTTTGGGTAAAATTATTTTACCCTCTCTCTTTAAAAACATACTGTGTCGAATTACTCTGTTCAAGAGTTTAGAAACACTTATCGACGCAGTTTGCATTACTGTTTCGACCAGAATTCATAAACCACTCGACTGAACAATCAACACAATATAAAACCGTTTTTATATTTTTTTTACAAATACGCTCTCATATATATACACTCAACTCAATCTAGAGTATTTCTAACTCCATCTATATTGAGTTACGCCACAGAGCCAAGGTAATCACTTAACCTTATGCTCTGATACCAACTGTAATGGCGGAGATTTTCAACCCAGAAAATCAACATAAAAACACACTGTTGATAATTCAAGCATCGAAAATACCGGGACATTTATAGAAGAATTTAGAGGGTGAGAAAGAAAAGATAGAACTAATAGAATAGAAGAAGAAGAAGATCACAATTGAACAGAATCAGAGTAACACGAAACTCGCAGCGGAACAAAATAAGATGTATTATATAACATAACTTTGAATACAAAGTTGTATTGTATATACATACCATTATCAGAGTACAATACATCATATCACAGCGGAAATAACTCTACATAACTAATGGTGAAGCTTCCTGCTTTTGAGCTCCTCCAAGAGAATCTGCAAAGCCTGAAACACTTGACTGCCCGTACAAATTTGGGCACCCAAGAGTTTAGGGAAAACAAACAAAATAAACTCTGGGTCAGTCATGGGACTGGTGTGAGTAAATTCCAACAATGCTGTTTTACTTTGAAAATCCTTTTCAAAACAAGAAGATAATAGTAAGACCAGCCCACACATAAACATGGACGGTTTTTACCTTACTATAACCCGAAATATTCTTGATATCAAAACCCAGTGATATTATGATAATGTCTAACCAAATAATTATACAAGTAGTAGAACGCTTGCATCTCACGCTCCACATATATATAGTATAAAATCATAAACCGCAGGGCGCTTATCGGAGAATGGTTTTCAACAGACAAGGTATGGGAGCACCTTCTGAATAGTGTACTCTAGAGGGGATACACTCAGGGTTCAACAAGAACGTCTTGCAACCCAGCCACACATGACCGCTCACTCATTTAGCTTGAGTGTCGCGAATATATTGCCACCACGGTTGTAGGCCACCCAACCGTCAATCCGAAGATACAGAATCGAAAAGAAGTATAAATATGAATTTTCTCTAGATCGATGACAATACACCCTGCTTGGGGATGACCCAACTAGCCATGCTGCCTAGCCCAACTTTTGTTATTCCCGGTTGTGAGGCTAGAGGCTACGTCTATCTTCAGAACATCTGATCACCATTCACTTTGAATGTCACATCGTCAAATCCGTAATCACACATCGATTACACAAATGCACACTGGGTGTAGAATAAAGAGAAGTTACCTTCTCCCCACCAACTTGGTATATTCATAAAATCAACGGCGTGACCGTTGGAAATACTCTGTCAGACACTCGTCCATACAAGTTGTCCTGAGACTGGACAAACAAAAATACCATTCTAGAACTGGATGACCCTTGCATTTAACTCCGTCTTCAATTATCTTCAGCATATCTGATTCGCAGCATTTATGCCTATACGGAGTGGTTTCAGGATAATATATCCAACCGGTCTCTCCATATTGACAACGATGGTCAAACACTTCGATAGTCGGTTATTTAACTATCGAAGTAAAAATAACATCCATTTAAATGACCAACTAAAAACACATAACCACGGGTACTTTTCTTTAACATTCGTTTTATTTATTTGAATTCTCATATCTCACCAGATATTTCTCAAATCCCGTTTTAGTCTTTCTTATACTTCTTGGAAAAACATTCCGGTTATTATACACTCTTATTATCTCATGTTTCAGAAAACATGCTTTATTAACGTTCGAAACATTTCCATTCTTTTCACGTTCTTTATTTCCTACACTTGGATAATATACTCTATTTATATTGGAAAATATTTCCAATTTCCTTTTAACCCTTTTATCGGCCCAACGTTCACTTTTAAAACATTATTCACTTTGAAATGGGAATATCATTTCTATTATAGAAATCTGAACATCTTTATCAAATAAATCAATACCCTGATCCCGTTTATCGAAATCTCTTTCATACTATATATATTCCTATTCCACTTTGTAAACTCTGTTTCTAAGTCAACTTCTTATCAAATCGATATCAAGTTTAAACTAAGTACTGACTCCTATCCTCTTTAACATTTATTTGTTTACAACTAAATGTTAATTATTATATCAGATTATAATCCCTAAAAATAGTTTACTTTTAATACATTCGACATCGTCGAATTCTAGTTAAAAATCCTAATGGTTTAATTCTAATCACATTTCGAACATCGAAATGCTGTCATCAGTTTCTAATACCATTCCCCAATTCTTTTTCTAAATTCTTTCTTATATTTCTTTGAACAAACGTCGTTACTTATTACTCTAGAATAATTGGATTTCAAACCAAACTGTTACATTTCCTAGGAAGTGCTGTTATATATAAAAGTCATGCTTAAGTCAAATCAACAACAGTTAATTTGTCGCTATAGTTCTAAACTTGTCATACGCTGTAATATTTTCCTTATAACTAATTACAGTCACACTTACCTTATCAACAACGTTATTTTATTGCTATAGTTCAACTTTTCATACGCTGTAATATTCTTTGTTGTAACTAATCTTGACATAACAGTCACACTTATCTTATCAACAGCGTTATTTTATCGCTATAATTCTAAGACTTGCATACGCTGCCATATTCCTTTTATACAAAAATCTTGACATCTCTTTCCATTACAAAAATCTTGACATCTCTTTCTGTTACAAAAATCTTGACATCTCTTTCTGTTACAAAAATCTTGACATCTCTTTCCGTTACAAACTGATATCGTTCCTCGGTAATAGCGAAGCCGTTCAAGTTGGGGTATTTTATTTACCTCTCAGACCTTGATCGACAACGTTCTTACCATAGAACCGATACAAGTCTGTATTCAAATTCCTTATTACTTAATATACTTATTAAATCGTATTTCCTTGTTGTATTTTGGAATATGGTTTTACAACACCATATTCTTACTTTGGAATCTCTGTGGTTTATGAATATTTAATTTAAACATTAACTCTTTGCTTTCTCCATTTCCCAGTTCTTATCTATAACTTCTTAACTGGAAATTAACTCTCATTAATTTCGATAAACTTATTTCTAACCTGTTTTCATTAGATTAATTAAAGACCAATTAATCTAATAATCATGTTCCCAAATAAAAGTTGATTAAATCAACTTATTTCCATCAGTAAATTCGTTAACTGATTTTAATTACTTCTTAACATTAGATTAATCTAATTAATCTAATGATATCTCTAAATTATTTATCTTAAATATAATTATCCAAATATTTAATCGTCGGATAGTTTTTACTTTATAAACTTGTTTAAATATCAACAATCGCTTTTATTTGTTTTATAAAAACGAACTCTAAAATACTGGTTTATAATAGAACTTCTATTATAATTTAAAACTTCACTTTAATTATAAAAATATAATTTCTATAATTAACTTCATTGATTTGCCTGACGGTAAATCAGTTTCTTAACAAAACAATGGTTTTTATCGTTTATTTATTTAATCTAAACAAATGTTGAATTTTCGTTCAACATCAATATTCACACCGGGTTTTAAATATAATTCGGGTTCAAACAGTGCATACAAAACAAACAGTACATATAAATATCGAGGAATCTGGTCGGATTCCTCCAACCGGTTTCCGCATCCACAGATGTCAGTCAACACAATTTTCACTAACTCTATACTAGGGGATATTCTAATCGATGAAATCAGTGTCCAACCGATGATGTGTACATATGCAACGATATAAAACATTTAACCAATTTAATTGAAATCTACCTAATCAACCATCATACAGCATTCAAACAACATTTAAAATATAATTAAAATATTTTATATAGATCAGAGTGAGTGATATTACTCACCTTGGTGCGTTAACCGTTAAATAACGATCTGCGTTCCGTTGATCCCATCGATCGTTGTTGCTCCTCGACCAAACCGACGCTGCTCCTCCTTCCTCTTTCGTTGCCTTGTTTTCGTTCGATACTTCCTCTTTCGTTGGCTTGTTTTCGTTCGATACTGCGAAAACTTGTCGCTTCCTCCCTCGACATCGTTCCAGTTCAACACGCGGTGCTTCAACTCCTTTTCACATGCATTAAACTTGAATTTCTTTGAAATCCCCTTTTGTACCATACTGAAACCCTTTTTCCATTTTCCAGAAACAAAACCCCGTCACTAGCACCAACGACTCACGCACAGAGAGAAAGGTGCGAACAATTTTTCTTCGCTAAACTCCACACTATCACCATTTCATCAACCGAGTGCATCATCATTTTGCTACCGTCAATACATCGGCCACCATGTTTTTAAGCTATTCACTTCCACCATCTCCAGATTTGCTGCGCCCCTATGAAATCAGTACTCCTCCTTCCACCGAATAAAAACACCAACTACTCCTTATTAAACTACGTGTGCACCCACCAGTAAAACCACTTTCTCCTTTTCTAACGCAACTATATTTCATTCCCATACTATATAATACATTCACATCTTAAAATACACACAGGCAAACTGCCGTTCATCACCTTTTTCCCCCTGTACAAACGTTTCCATCATGCAACGTTTACACTTTTGTCTTCCAGACCGTCACGCCTACAGTACAAAGCTTCATCTTCCCAAACAAACCTTGCCACCTGTACACTCACTACACCCTGCACTTGCCACCATGTTAAAGCACCAAACGCACCACTAATCTATGCGCATATTCCCACTTCATGCTGTCAGTTTCCCCTTCCAACGTGAGTGCTTTGCTCCCATACTTCCACTCATTTTAACTCCTTCGCTCCTCACATTTTCAGAACCAAAACTTTCCCCAAACTATTGTCGTGCTTCGTCACATAACTGCACACGCCTTTTGCCCCCCGACTACCCGCAGCTACTAGCAATACCATCGCATACTGCACTCCTTTTGAACGCCCTCCTTCACGACCGTTTCTCCTTCTTCACTCTCGCAGGCACCATCTTCCCCCCTTAGCTGATTCCCAGTACGATGCTCCTCCCCTCAAAATGCAGCAAGCTTTCAAGCCCAAAAGCCTGCATTTCATTTCTTCCTTTCAGTCCAGTCCACGCATGTGCCTCCCAAAACAGTGTCGTTACCTTGTTGAACTTCTTTAAAAATGTTTCTGCTTCAGTAAACCCCTTATCTTCTTGAACGCAGCTTCTCCCATCCTTCACGTCTCCTCACATACATGCACTTCCAGTCTATAACATGCCACGTCCCTGTCAACCCTTCCCCCATGTAGCCAAAAGCAAGGTCGACTCCATGAACTGCACTTCACCCTTCTCCGTCCCCAAATGAATCCGTGCGGCCGTAACCCGAACAAGACTATGCAAAGTTAAAGCTTGTGCTTGGAGTGGTTTGGGCATTTTTTCTAGATGAGCGAACGATTTGAACCATGGATAAGGCTTCGGTTTGGATTCTCCTCCATAGTAAAAAGAAAGAAACGAAGCTGACTATCCCTATATATATATATCGACGAGAAAGTGAAGGAGATAAACACAACGTCTCACTCATTTCGTACAAGGTAGGGACGTGGTTAGGTCTTCATAGGAGAAGGCGGTATGGGCTTGTATTAACGAGGAAATGAAGTGCTAGGGTGTCTGTGGAGAAGACAATGCATGGTTGAGGTGATGGGAATCTATTATATGTTTAGGGTAGCCTCTTCATTCCTACATCTATTTATAAAGAACTGAGCTAAACGTTGCCTAGATTTCGTTTTAGCTTATGCCTGCATGTACTGCGATTTGCTTAAATCCGAAGATTTTGACTATACGAGATTTAAGTAATAATTTTTCCAACATAGATTTACTGTTTTGATTAAACCAAGCATGTGCCATACTTGCATATATCACATCGGTATAGGATATATATTTAATGGTATACTGTTCTTCTAGAGTGGCATGCGCATTTCAAAGAGTTAAGAAGAATTGTTTAATGCAAGGGTATGAGTTTATGTAGAGGGTAACGTAGGCTTGATGTGAAAACTCATTCCATCATTGGGAAGGAAAAAGGACTGTATACCATAGCTCATATGTGGTGGCGCATGGATATATGACAGTGTTGAATTTGTTTTGCCATTCTTGTTAATTTTAGTGAAGAGTAGAATTGGTTGTTTTCATTATACATTAGACGTTGGAAGGAAAACAACATTAAATTTGGTAAACAAGAAGGCAAAGAATATATATATATATATATATATTATTTAAAAGTTTAGTGTATAGCCTAAAAATCACGTTCATGTCCGAGCCTCACAGAAATAAGAGTACAGTCGTGCTCAACGAGGTGACACGATCCCAAAAATATAATAATACCGGTAGATTAACTCATATTTTGAAAACCCGAAATACCGAAACAGGGTGCGAAATACTCCAAATAACTAGTTGCATATTTAATTAATTAAAAATTACAGTAAAATTCTAAAAATTAAATTATCGCTGCGCCTCAAAAGAACCTTATTCAGATTCGAATCCGATATCTATTTATTTCAAATAAACCGTTATGGTCGATATACGATTCTACAGCGACTTTTTGAATATTTGATTTGGACATATCTTGCAATCTATACGATGAAATCTTTTCACTTCTGTTAGGAAGATACAGCTCAACAGATACCGACGTTTCTCGTTTCGAAGAAATCCAATTCAAAACGAGTCTGGTACACTCAGTTGAAGTTCAGAACATTAAATTACGAACTGCAGGGTTGTTCTGAGCTCGATTATGATTAATATATATTTATATACGTTCAACTTCTTTTTAATTAATATATAAATCCACTTATATTACAAATTCAATATTTAAACTGATTTAAATATTCAAATACCAACCGATAAAAATGCGGGACTTTATAACCTGACACCCGTCGTCCACAGACCATGGACGGCTTGTATGCTTGTTTGTTTGATTTTGATGTGTAGTTGATTGTGTGATGTGATGTGAAATGAAATAAAATATTTATATAGTTAAAAATATTTTATAGTTAAAAATAGAATTTTTAACGTGTATATGAAATGAAATAAAAATAAACAAATCGAACGATTTGTTTATATACACACATTTGACTGATATTGATTGGGACGATAAATTTTACACATCGCCCAACTGCACAAATAAAATCTATGTTTGATTGTTTGAAACCCCACACGGGTATTGGGATGATATTTGACGTACACTAATCCCAATAATTAGTTGTATGTCGATCGATTTATTGACCGACTGTTATAAGCATTGAATATTTATATTTGATGCTTATACAGTGTAGAATGCACTTTGGATGATGGTTGATTATTCATCGTTGTTATTGTATACATGTGTTGTAGAAAATCCATATAATTAACATTATATGGTAATTGATTGGGCCTCATTCCAGTTTTGAAAAAGAAATATTTGAAAAAGAAATATTTTAAATAGAAATATTTGAAAAGAAATATTTGAAATAGAATATTTGAAATAGAAATATTTGAAAGGAAATATTTGAAAATAGGAATTGTAACGACCCGGATTTTCGGCGGCTTTGGTTATCGACATAATCTCGAGGTCGATAACCAAAACATCGAAAAATCCTGGTAATTAGTGAAAGAAATTAGAGGGTGAGGAAAGATAAGATAGAAAATTAGAATAGAAGAAGAAGAACACAACATCAGAGTAACACGAATCTCACAGCGGAACGAATAACATATAATATATGTAACATAACTTTGAAATATACATATGTATTTGAATATACATCATTTTCAAAGTACAGCACTTACAACACACCGGAAATAACTATAGCTATATGATCCTGGAGCCTCCTGCTCCAGCTCTTCAACTATCTGTAAAATCCTGACTACTTGACTGCCCATACAAATTTAGGCACCCAAGAGTTTAGGGAAAACAACAAAGTAAACTCCGGGTCAGTCATGGGACTGGTATGAGTAAAACAGTTAAAAACAGTTGAACAGGTAAACGATACCTCATAAGACCACGCCGCATAACGGAACGGGGTTTTCCCTTATGAGAATCCAAATATCTTTATATCAAATACCCTTTTGATATTATAATAATGTCTATCAACCACAACTGTAATAATCATCTAGTAGAAACGTTTTCATCTCACGTTCTACATATATAGTATACAATCAAAACCGCAAGCACGTATTGGGTAATGGATTTCCAACTATGACAAGGTATGGAACCACCTTTCGCTAGTGTACCTTTAGAGAGGAATACACTGGGTTCAACAAGAACATCTTGCAACCCGGCCACACATGACCGACCACTCATTTCGCTTGAGCGTATCGAATGTATATCACCAACGGTTGGGATCAGCAACCGTTTCCCAAATGGGACAGCATCAACAATAGATTTTTAGAAGTAAATGAAACTCTAGATCAGGTGATTATACACCCTACTTCGGTGCGACCGACTTAGCCATGCTGCCTGCCCGATTTCTATCATTTACCGGATGATGAGGCTAGAAGCTACGCTTTATCATCATACCAGATTCACTTTGAATGCCACATCGTCAAATCCATCAAATCACCGATTGACGTCCTCAACCATACATTATGTGTTAGCTAAAAGAAGTTTCCTTCTCCGCTTCCACTCTTGGTACGGTTGGAGAAATCAATATACGTGATCGTCTGGAAATACTCTGTCAGACATCCGTCCATACAAGTCATCTAGGAACAGGATGAACCGAAGGCACTATTCTGTAAACAGGATAGCCCTTGCATAACTCCGTCTTCAATTTCCTTTGGCATATATGATTCGCAACGCTTATGCCAATACAGAGTGGTTCTTTGGATAATAATCCAACCGGTCTCTCCATATTAACAACGTTAAAATGGTCAAAACTTCGATAGTCTGTGATTTAACTATCGAATAAAAACAGGTGTGCAACCAACGATATTATTTTCAAATGGAAATTTATATCAATCAAACATCATTCCACATTTATCTCCTATTTCCCTATATTCAATATTTCTTATTTTCTAGATTTGGAAAATATACGTTATTTACAATGGAAAACATTTCCATTTCTTGTTTTCTTTATTAGAAAACATTTCTGGTTTCTTATTTGGAAAACATTTCCAAAGCTTCTTCATTGGACTTAGACAGATGTTTAAACAAACATCGCTATGCCAACTCAAACCATTTCCTTTACTACCGAACCTTAACTATTCCTTAGTTAAAAACGAAGCCAATCAAGTTGGGGTAGAACTACCTCTCAGACCTTAACTGAACAACATTTCTAACTTTGAACTAGGCAAAGTTCACTTATTCCTTTTACTAACTTCCTTACTTAACCCTCTTCGAATAGCTATATTCGATTGACTCTTTTCACTTAACTCTATTCGATTAACCCTATTCAATTTACTCTATTGGACTAACACTATTGGATTAACTCTATTTGACTAACGCTATTGATTTACTCATTTCGCTTAACTCCTTTCGAATAAACTATATTCGATAATTCCTTTTACTTTCTATTCGAATAACTATATTCGATTAACTCATTTGCTTTAACTCTAATCGATTAAACTAACATCGATTAGCTCCTTTTACTTTAACACTAATCGATTAAACTAACATCGCTTAACTCCTTTTACTTTAACACTAATCGATTAAACTAACATCGATTAACTCCTTTTACTTTAACACTAATCGATTAAACTAACATCGATTAGCTCCTTTTACTTTAACACTAATCGATTAAACTAACATCGATTAGCTCCTTTTACTTTAACACTAATCGATTAAACTAACATCGGTTAGCTCCTTTTACTTTAACACTAATCGATTAAACTAACATCGGTTAGCTCCTTTTACTTTAACTCTAATCGATTAAACTAACATCGATTAGCTCCTTTTACTTTAACACTAATCGATTAAACTAACATCGATTAGCTCCTTTTACTTTAACACTAATCGATTAAACTAACATCGATTAGCTCCTTTTACTTTAACACTAATCGATTAAACTAACATCGATTAGCTCCTTTTACTTTAACTCTAATCGATTAAACTAACATTCGATTAGCTCCTTTTGATAAACTACGTTTTCCGTTACAACTATTTCCTTTTTATAACATTTTCTTACCGTTACAAATATTTCCTTTTTATAACGTCAATTTACCGTTACAAATATTTCCTATTTATAACTTCTATTTATTTTCTAAATAAATATTCCTTTACTACCTCTATTTATTTTCTAAATAAATATCCCTTTTATAAAACCGTGTTCGTTTTATACATATTTCCTTTTATAAAATCCTGTGATTTTATAAAATTCCTTTATTTCAATATACATTGAAATACTTCTTTTTTTACATCCCAGGGTTTCTTATGATATTTAAAATATCGAATAACAATGATCAATATCATTCCAACACCCATAATCCATAACAGATTATATAACACATCACATATCACAATATATGAAAAACAGTAAAATAAATGTTGAGGAATCCGGTCGGATTCCTCCAACCTGTTTCCCTGCATCATAGATGTTAAACAATATAATATAACATCACTTTCAGTTCCATATGATATATTCTGTTAAACAGAATCAATATAGAAATTTAACTAACTGACTAGCAGTTCAATCAAACAGTCAACACACAGTCAATCAACCAATATCTAACAGTTCTAAAAATACAACATGAAATTATAAACTGTTCAGAATTAGTGAGATTTACTCACATTGGACTGTTATCGTTAAAAACGATTAACTGTCTTTGATTTAGACGGACAATTTATTTCGCCATAAATTGTAACGGACTCCAATTGACTCGCGGTCAGTCTCATTGTGTTGCTCCCGTCCATACGATCCTATCGGA
Source organism: Allium sativum (assembly GCA_030737875.1). Classification (NCBI taxonomy): domain Eukaryota; kingdom Viridiplantae; phylum Streptophyta; class Magnoliopsida; order Asparagales; family Amaryllidaceae; genus Allium; species Allium sativum. The sequence continues at coordinate 168,946,659 of CM060924.1, read as the reverse complement.
TCTTGTTTCGCTGAATTTCGATTATATATGACCGAGTTATAGCATTTCGAAGATTTCACTATTTAAATTTAAAACTAAACTTGAATTAAAAACCTCCTTGGGCCTTAACTCAATACCTTGGCCCATCTCTCTCTTAAAAACCCGATCTGCTACTCTCCTTTCTTCCACGATCTCCAGCTCCTCACGAAACATGTCATGGCCGCCACTTTGATCCCTCCTATCTCCACTTTCACTCCACTGAACAACAAATTAAAATTACCATACTTCTCCTCGTTCGATCCTCCGCAACTCCATCACCCTTCTCCGACACTCGCACCACCCACTGTAGGAAGCAACGTCCATCGCTCCTAAAGCCGTGAACAACCCCTCGACAATTCCCATAACCGAATCCCCTCAAATTTAGCCATTAGGTGCGGTTTTGGCCACTGAATCCAAATCCGATACTCGTTTCTTCTATTCCTGCTTCCACTTGGTTGATTTCTTGAACCCTAGAACGAGCGGCTACTGCTGTATATAGTCGAGTTCTTCAAAGCTGAACCGCACCTTGCAAGAATTACATGGATATGAAGCTCTTGCTTCACTGATTCCATTCATATACATTTTGTAATTTATAGAGTTTGTATCGATTTAATTTGTGATTTTCTTTTAAGTATTTCTTGCTGCGTTCTTGAGTTTATATGGTTATATAGAGCTGTGTTGGGGTTGGTAACGTCTGTGGCTGAAATACAAGGGTGCGTGGCCTTCCTATTGTCCACGAAAAATGATGAGATATTTTTATTTTGATTTTCTTTATTTTAGTTCTTTGCTTTTATACTCTTCGTGGTCCTTAAAAATCACTGCGATCGCATACGATGCCTAAAAATCATGAAAACTGACACATTGATAGAATTTGACATTACGGTCCCAACGAAACTGGTTTCGTCGAATTCCGACTCCGTATGCTCACACAGCGTATTTTTAACCGTCAAAATACTGACTGTTTCTCACTCTAAAAATCCGTACGGTGACACAGTGACTCTAAAAATCACGAAACTTAACATCTAGCAAATATTTGACATTACGAATCCAACAAAATTGGTTTCGTCGAATTCTGACTTCGTATGCTCACACAGTGTATTTTTAAAGCTCTGGATGACCAATTTAAATATATAAATATATTTAAATATAATTAAATTTAATATTTAAAAATAAATATTATCGTCTATATTCACAGTGGGATATCGTATAGCTTCAGAATATTCCTATATGAATTTCTAACTCGATATTCACTTCTGGGTCAACCCGATATTCAATTTATATTGAAATTCCTTTTTAAAATATAAATAATTCCTTTATAAATTATAAAGGAATTCCACAGCGACTTTTTCTGAAATTTGATTTGGACATAATTCAAAATCTACACGACGAAATCCCGATTTTTCTCTTCCACTAGAAAGATATACTCCACCAGCTCCACACGTTTCTTGTTTCACAGAAATCCGATTTAAAACGAATCCTGTACATTCAGTTGAAGTTCGAATTGCCACTTTACGAACTGCAGCACCATTTCGAGCTCTATTTTAAATTATATTATAATTATACGTTCCACTGTCGATGATTGAATACATTCGTTATTCAAATTCAATTCCAAGCTGAATTAAATATCACAGATGATCCGGTTCACACCATATCGTCATTTCGACCAATTTTGATTATTTCAGAATTAAATATATTATTTAATTATTATTTTAATTAAATATATTATTTAATTATTATTTTAATTAAATATTCACCATTATTTAATTCCACGATCATCTAATTCACTAAACCACCAATTATATAATAAAATAAATTAATCATAATACCTCTGCCAATGCGGGTCATTACAGGAATATATGAAGGCGTATTGATTAGATTGACGCCATTTTGACGTGAACGATATTTATATCGATTTTATTCATTTTATAATGAATATCGAAAGTGCTTTCAAAATCTGATATTTTGAAAAGAATTGAAATTCGAATTAAATTGAATATAAATGAATTCGAATTAAATTGAATATAAATGAATTCGAATTGAAATTGAATAGAATTGAATTCGAATTGAAATCGAAAGGAATAGCATTCGAATTAAATTGAAATTGAATAGAAATGAATTCAAATTGAATAGAAATGAATTCGAATTGAAATCGATTTGAAAAGAATTTAAAACGAATTTATATTGGAATATTCAATTTTGATTTGAAATTGAATATGAAGTTGAAACCGTTTTGAAAATGAATTTAAAACGATTTATAAAGAACGTTTTGAATTGAAATCGACGAAGTATATATTATATATATAATATAATGGCCTGAATAGAACGCACCGCGCCGCGGCAGTTCGCGAATTTCGACCATTGACTTCGAATGGATATTGCGGGAGATCCGACCGTCGGATTCTCCTAAAACCGGAACCGTTGGGTTCGTATCGAAAAGAGCTTTCTAACGAATGTTAGGAATTTGAAATCTAATGGTTGGATTTGGAATTATGTCCAAATCAAATTTGAAAAAGGTCGCTGTAAGTGCAGTTCGATGGCCGTTGATGGAAATCGACTGTACGGGCCTTGATAAAATTATTAAAAATAGTAATAATTTGTGTAAAATCGTAAGAAATGATTTAGAAAGAATTAGGATGAAAAACTCCATATTTGAAAAGATAAAAATAGATTTTTATCGAAATGAACTAGTTTTGAACTAGAATTATAATTCTATTTAATTTTAAATAAATAAATTGAATTTGAAATGATTTTGGAAATAACCAGAATTTCCAATGATTGCATTGGAATGGATTTGAATCGAAATTGTCTTCAGAATATTTCGATGTTGGATTTCGTGATTATACAAATGTTGTTATGGAAATTTGAAAGATATAGATATATATATCGTTATTTCCAATACGATATCTTTTGGTCGTAGAATTTGATATTGAATATAAGCCGATATATTTTCTATTCAGAGCCTTGTATTTAATATCAAATGTGATTTGGGTTTGTCGTGAATGGTGTCTTCATTAACACTGTTCTTAAACCCAGTTGAGAAAAAGATTATATCTTTTTATTTAGATTTAATGAAGTGCACCAATTAAGTAATATTTAATTGGAATTGAATTGGTATTGATTTTTGGGTTTATCGTGAACATTGTTTTAAATAACACTTGTTCCTTAACCCGATAATTAATGAATGTGATTTTGGGTTTATTGTGAACCGTGTTTTAAAATGACACTGATTCTTTTACCCAGTTAAAGATTAAAACTAAGTGGAGTTTTAATGAATCTTTAATTAGATTGAAATAATCGAAATGGAGTATCACCAGTTTTGCTCCAGGCGTTAGTTAAATCTTTAATTAGATTTTAACGTGAAATGGTAATGGAATTTACCGATAACACCGTGGTGTTAGATATGAAGTATAACCAGTTTTACTTCATGGGATGAATAGGTTGGGATTGGGAAATTAAAACAAATGATTACTTCGGTAAGGTTCGTTAATCCCGACTAGTTGAATCGAAATTCAAAAGATGATTAAAGAATAAATTCAAGGAATTTATCTTGGATAAAATTAATGGGAACCTTTCCCTATGAATGTGAAATTTATAAACTAACTGTCGGTTAGCCGACCGAAATGGTTTTCTGGATATTGATCTGATGTTGGTTTCGGCCTTCGGGGTTAATATTTGGGAAATTATTCTCTTGATTAATTTACGGTTAGTGACTGATGAATTGGAATGAGGCGTATGTTGTGTTTGTGTAACACTTATTTAAAATATACGCGAGTTATTCGGAAAGACCGGGTTTATCCCATTCTGAATAACTGATACGACGATAAGTCGAAGATGAAGACGGTGGTCGACGACCGGAGGTCTTCACGTCGTTTGGGTAATTATGATGATCTTGATTGGGCTGTACACCCAAGAAGATGGAAACAGTTGGTGATCGTCCAGACGTACTTGGAGATCGATGGAGATGCGGGGTACTAGGTGCCTCCGGTTTCGTTCAGACCCAGAACGGACTTGTAAATGGACTGTGTGTCTGACATTAGATTTTAGTCTGTGTGATTGATTTCTATTAAATATATATCTGTTTGGCGACGGAGAATTTATTCTCTTGCTTAACGCCCTTCTCTGAGACGTACGAGCTCAGGGGTTATATATTGATGGATATCAATCGCATGGAGTGAATTGCCTGTGTGGCATGCCTAAGTGGCAATTGATCAAGGCTTCTGTTGAAAAGCAAAGTCTTGTAGATGATGATCAAAGCACCGCCTGTGTGGCATAGCTTTGTGTAACGTGAATTCGCGAGCCTCACACCCCGGTTGTGAACCAAAAACGGGAGAGGACCTCGGGGAGGGCATGCGTTTCTTTCTAGCTAGGGTGGTGTCAGTGACCTACCAGCCCTGACATTTATATACTTTTCACCTGTGTGGTTGTTGTTGTTGCAAGGCGCCTCGGTTAGATCGGATAATCCGGGTCCGATGGAGCCATTCGTGGGCTCATTTACGCCCCAAAGGGCGGGGAAATGCATGTTCAGGCATTTTAATCCACATCGGTGGACCGGCTCTGACGATCCAAGGGTCACTCGAGCTCTGATCTTGAGGCTCGGGCTAGAGAGTCTCGAATCGGTTGAGGACTATCTTTTGCCTCGGTTCATAGATGGAAACCCAATTTCCAAATACGTGACTTTGCGATTTTGATTGTATAACCTATATATGGCGACATAGTGGTATGGGGCATTCATGCCACCTATGATTGATACTTATGATTTGAAGTGGCTTTATACACTATACACTTATAATAGTACCAAATGATTTCTTTTAAAGGTATCAAGCATTCTTGGCTATTATAAGGTAAAAACCCTATCCTCCGGCTTGCGTTGCATTATGTGATGGGAACTGGGTCTTATAATAGCTTCATTTTTCCTTATTTAGCATTGCGCTGTTTGTTTTATACACTGGTGTTCTTGGGGGGAAACCCGTTCCGTGTTATACAGCGTGGTCCCTTGATTTACCTAACTTGCAAAATAAAGATTAACTGTTTTAGTTCTCACACCAGTCCCATGACTGACCTGGAGTTTATTGTTTTAACCTAAACTCTGGGTGCCCTTATTTTGACACGGGCAGCTAGTAGTTTTGGTTTTGCAGATTTATATTCATAGGATCCTGGTTTACAGCTGGAACGATATCCGGAAAGCTTTGTATCCATATATCTCTTCTAGTTGTGTATTGTATTATTTTCCGCTGCTATGTATTTAAATGTAATTCAAATCTCTGATATTTCTGTGTAATATTCATTTATACTCTGTATATTCTTGTAATCTGATGTATTGTTGTAATATACAATGAAATGTTCTTCCGTCTGCGTTCTGTTGTGGCTTGTTCTCGAACTATCCGCGCTTTCCCTTATGGGGAAGTTACGGGTTTTCACATACATGGGACGCCATAGAATCGATAGGAATTTCTAAATAACCAAACAGAATGATCGACATAATATGATTTTCGATTATATTATATATATATTATATGTATACCATTAGTGGTTTTAAGTGTATAAGCGTTGGTCGTTGGTAGGTAATAATATTAATTTAATACCTATTACGGTTGATTTGATAATAAATTTAGTAAGGAAAATTTAAATGGTCTAAGAAATATTTGAAATTGAAATGATACCATTAAGTATAATTGGGTGAGAAAGGTTTGTGATTGAAATAGAAATGAACTTGGAACTTGATCCTAGGGTACTTTTGAAATAGTTTTGACAAATTTTGAAATAATATCGTATTATAAGTATTTTCGAAAGGAATAGTTTAAAGAATTTTTTAAAAAGAAATAAGAGTGTAATCCCTACTTAGACCTTAGAAACGACTTCGGAAATGAGTGCACACATTTTCGATGTTTATTCTGAAGAGTTTAAGTGGGGAGATCACTCAATGGCTATTATAACTTGTTTGACAAAGGATTTTGGATTCAAATTCCATATGGTATAAATGTATAGAAAAATAATAAAATATGTTATTTAAGGTTGAAATGTAAATTTTATATACTTTTGAAAAATTCTATGTTTTGGTAATTAAAGATTTGGATTTAAAATACTATATGATATGGTTTTCTATAAAATAATATAAACATATAGGTTTTGCAAACTTGGTTTAAAACCCGGAATCAAAGTATTTAAGTTATCTTAACTAATAATATGGATTTAAATATTTAGCTAACTCGATTCATGAAAATTTAGAACTTGAAATTAAGAAAAGAACTTAAGTAATTAGAGAAGAGATGTAGTTGTTGAAATTGCTTAAGCATGAGTGATAATTAAGTTAACAAATCCTAAGTACAGTTGATATAAGTGATAGAGAGAATTTAAATTAATGGCGAAGTAAAATTCAATCAAAGTCAATTAAAATGAATCGAAGGTGTGGTTGGGTAATAAAAGGTGAAGACTCGTGATTTGGAATGATTAATAAGAAATTTGAGTTAATTCAAGAAGAAGTTTAAAAGAATTTACGTTTGTCGAATGGAAGATAACTTAATTCGAGTAGAGGAATCGAGTTAAAGGAAGTTAACTTAGGAAAGCGAATAGTAATTGATTTAGAGTTGAGCTAAACACTTGGGTTATGAATAGTTCTTAACTCACTTCATAATTTGAGGGTCTAATAAATTAATCGGGGTAATGGAATAAACTTTAATTAAAAAGGAAAATCAGAATAAGTGAATAAGATAATGACTAGTTGAATGAATATAAGGGCCAAGCAAAAGAAATGAGATGCAAGTGGATAGCTTAGTTATTCGGAATTTGAGATATCGAGATGTGATACAAAGATAAAACTTAGTTGGAGTTGAATGGATTTACTAAAATGAAATCAACTTAGGAAATTAAGTAAGCCAAATTAGAATTTATATATAGTTGAATTGAGTATGTGCAGTGTTATCTAAGTAAAACGATGAGATGAAATAGGGTATAAGGAATATAACCCAAAGTCTAATTCATTAAATTTGAATATTGGAAGAATATGGAAACTAAATGGATTCAATTAAGTCGGGCGAATTAGTATAAATGGAACTAGACTCGAGAAATGTAAAATTGGCCGACTTAGAACTAAATTGAAATGAGTATAAAAAGCCGAATGAATAATGATTTAAAATTTATAGAAATAAACAAGAATAAGAAATGGAATTTAGAAAATCGACCAAGGTTAATGAATCGATGATTTAATATAATCGAGTAAGTTCCGAAAGTAAAATGAATTCGAGTCGACTAGAATTAACACTTAAATTAAAATGGGAATGAATAGAAGTATTTTTGTAATAGAGTAAGAATTCAATGCGAATCCATTTCTCGAGTGAAGGAATAATAATAAATTTGAAGTGTTAAAACTTACAGAAAAAAAAATTTGAAATTAAAAGTAGAAACTACAAATAAAATCAAATCCATGCTTATGTGAAAATCTAAAATATTCGACAGGCTGAGCTAAAATGACCATAACTTTTGATGGGACGATCGGAACTTGACGATTCCGGACTTTTCGGAAAACCTTAGAAACTGAGCTAAAACTTTCATTAATAGAGCCATGTCAAGATTTCCATGTTGCTAAGCCAAAATTCAAGTTTTAGTTGTAGTTGTATGCACATAAAATTAAAATCTGAAGTGTATACCTATATTGTTTTGACCATAACTTCCTAACGGAATGTCGGATTTTAATGTACGAGCATAATTCAAAAAGGCCAGAATCTGAACTAAATCTTTTCCTTGATATGCTTACTGAAATTTTTATGTTTAAAGCATTAAAAACAGGGTTGAACAACTCAGACCTGCATTTTTCATTTGCTGGCTGAAGTGTTCACTTCCACTAAAACTGCCATAACTTTTAAACGAATTCTCCGAATTTGACGAATCCAGACAATTCGGAAAGCCTAAAACAAATGCTACCACTTTTACCCATTGTGTCTTAGTCAAATTCCATCATTTAAAGGTCGATAATCCATGATTTGTTTGCTAGTCTGTTGCTAACATATTGGCTTTATAGTTGAAATGCTTAGTATATGTTGCGTAAGTTGTATATATTTGCTATATATTGTATATATGTTTGATTCTTATGTATGTTTGAGTATATAGAAGGTGTAAGGAAATCACGCTACGCTTCGGAGCTCGCTTGCGCTAAATGTTAAATGCTAAGCTAAATAAAAAAATGCAAATAAACGCTAAGAAGGTACGTATGTGAGTTATATAGTTTTGTAGTTGCATATATATGGTGTCTTCCCCATTTTTGGAATGCCTCATCGTATGATGAGATGTATATTTGAAGTTTATATATGTTGTGATTTTCCGGACCTCTCCGTACAAAGGAGATGCTGCCGAAATTTTCCGTGATTTCGGGAGTTAGAAAAAAATTATGAAATTTTACAACTATATAGCTTATCTTATAAATACTATTTTATAAGTATGGATTTGAAAGTATGATTTATTTAATATATTATATCGTTCTCTTTTCGAGGAAGAAAAGATTTTAAATGGGGGAGAATGTAACATCCCATAATTTTCAGTATATTTAAATTTAGATTTAAAATAAATGAGTGGCATAATATTAGGTAAAAATCAAAAATTTTGTTAATTTTTATTGATGGTGATTATTTGAATTGGGTATAAAAAGATTCAAATAATCAAACTTAGATTTAAAATGTGTGGAATTTATTTATAAAAATTTGTTTAAGTCATTATTGGATTAGATGGAAAATTATAAATATTTAAAATTGAATTAAAACAGTTAATCGAATAATGAATATTTTATTAATTAATTAACTGTGAAATTTAACTGTTTTGGCAACTGTCTTGGAATCCGACGAAACCAGTCTCATCGGAACCGAAACTGTGAATTATGATAGGATTTCAATTTGCGTTACAATCCGATGTACCGTTCGATCATACGAAATAAAATGTGAAAGAGAACCAGTGTAATTGGGTAATTGTTGTTCCTCTTATTGGGCCTTCTCTATATATAAATAAAATTATATATCCACCTGACCATCTCACTTCTCATTCACGTATACTTTTCTATCTGTCGGTTCTTTCTTCCAATGGCAGAAACAATAATTTCAAAACCCTAGAAATAAAAAAAATCCAAGCTTTGAAAATCAAACCTCTTCAAACCCTAGCATATTATATACCATTTCGAAGAGATCGACGATACGAAACTGGTGGTGTCATTTGTTTCGGCATGTAGTGCTCGTAGTTGATGGAATTCGCAGTCAAAGCTTGCTGGAATTAAAACCCTAAAGCTGGAATTGGGGTTTTTTAATTTCGAACCAAATCGCAAAATCTAAAATATGGGTATTATTGCCCTTGTTGATACGAACGTGTTGGTGCTGGTCGGAGGTTCAATTACGCGGGGAATCGCCGGAATTTGACGGTTGAACGGGAAGAACCCGTTTCGGATTTCAAGGCGGCGCACGAGCAGGGAACCGCTGTGGAGGCGGTGAAGGGGTTCATTAGGCGTGGAATTCAGTGAGCGGTCTATAGGAGGTGGTTGCTGATCCTAATATGGTCGGAGGAGGGAGCAAAAGCCGGTCAAAGGCGGAGTTTTGATGGGTTTCACGTTCAGGTTCCTGTAGCAGAGCGTTTGGGTGAGCTAGAAGATGAGTTGTAGGCTGCTGACGTGTCAGCATATGATAGGTGAGGGTTTTTTATTTTATTTTCATAAATTCAAATTCGAAATGATAAAACACTCAAAACTTTCTCGTTTTAACTCAGATTTGGACGCGGTAAGGTGCGTTGGGATCGTGGCAAGACGACGGTCGATCTGAGACTAGTTTGGCGGCATTTGGAGACTGTGAAATTTAGTGATTATTTTGGACGTCCGATCCAATTAAGACCTGAAGGTAAGTGATTGTCTCACTTAAGAAATACTGAACTATTCCCATATTTATGGAATGAAATTTGTGAAATAAGTTTGGTTGATGGTTGTGTGTGATTGATGATTTATTGCTTGAAAACCCTCATGCATGTATGTTAATCTAAAAACTAGGTCAATAATTAGTTATTTAATTTAATTAAATATCTAGTTCGAAATTTTGATCCCTGCAAACCCAGAGAACAATTTAATACTGATTGATTCACTGAATTGTTGTGATGGATTCTTTAGGTGATTTATTAATGAATATGGCTTGAAATGTTATCTATTTCAGTATATGGCTGTTGTGTGCTCATTTTGATGATAAATCCCAGTCTTTTACCTTTGATGTTATGGGCATCTAACAAACCCGGGATGTATCGATTTAAATAAATTAAGAATACAGGTTGAAATGATAAAACCTGTGACCCTGATTTGGATTGAAATGATATACATCCATCCCTGAAATATCGAGAAATTTAAAAAGTACTTGGCCATAGGATAGCAAATTATATATGGACATCGGTTGGTTAAATGATTTTTAATATTTGGAATTTTATTAATGGAAATTTCATTTAAATGAATGTGTCAATTTCGATAAAGTTATTCTTCCTTTATAGATCCAAATCTTGAATGTTATTTGAAATGATTAAGTAAATTTTCCCAAAATGAATTTGAAGTTTAAAGTTAAACTTATACGATTTGGGATTTTCAAGGATTGGGTAGACTCAAATATAATAAATTCTTATTGAATTTAATATTGTAATTAAGATAATCGAGAATACTCGGGATTGTTTTCAAACTAAATACGAGTATAATATTGAATCCTTGAATTTGAAGATGTGTTTGAATTGGGATTTTGAAACAAGTCCTTTGAGTTAAGCAACTCCATTGAGACTGGAGTTTAGATTCGAGTATTGATGTTCGGAAGAAAGAGTTAATTTTTAGTTAAAGAATTTTATTATATATATTTTCACCGTTGATTTCAAACAGCTATCCTCTCTTAAAGAAATTATTTATTAACTTCTATCTATAACTATTTTTATTATAACAAAATTTTCTTATATACTATAATTTAAATTTTTTAGTAAACTTTCAATTTACATATGTATATATAGTGTTCAAAATTTATCTTATCCTATTCTAACTATGATATTATATATATATATATATATATATTCTTTTATATAAAGGTTTTCTTTATAAACATTAATTCTCATAATTATATCCTTTAAAATTTTCATTTCTTCCAAATGGAAAGTGTTTGAATCTAAATTGTTGGTTCAAATGGAGTTGAGATAAGAATTCCTTTTATTTGAATATGAACCGATTTAAATCGATTTATATATATATATATATATATATTCTTCTTGATTATAAATGGATCCCCTAAGAGATTTAAAATGAGTGGTTATGGAATATATATATATATATATATATTCTAGTTGAATATGAATGGATTTTAACATAAATCGATTTGAGATAATTAAAATCTTTGATATGGAATATATTCCACTTGAATATAAATCAATTTGGAAGTATTATATGAGTATAATATAATGATATGAAAGTGTATTCTAGTCAGAATATAATCGGTTTTGGGAATGATTGGAATATCGTGATATGAAATTTTATTCTATTGAATAAATTTGGTTCGAAACAGAATATGATATTTTGATATGAAAGCGAACCTTTATGAAATATAAAAGAACCAACCGATGTGAAAGATGTAAGCGTTGGTTGTTAAGGAGACCGAAGTCGACATAAGGCATACTCTCTATCAGTGTCGATACCACTTTGACAACTATGAACGTTATTACGTCTCCAGAATGAGTATGATGACTTGGAGGCGATTATTGAATCGAAGAAGATGAACGATGATGAAATAGCCCTGACCTTTGGGTCAGAATTGAAATGATTAAAACAGGAGCTATACCGTGACTAATTTAGGTAGCACCTTTGATCGGACATACTTCTTCGATATTATTTCTATGACTATGATGATGATGGTGATTTGGGCCCAATTATGACTTTGGGAGTGTGTTCCGAGGTGGGCGGTTGTGGCTGTTATGCGTTACCACCGGTCCAGGAGTGCAATTGGTAGAATCCTACCCTGGACATTGCCTCGAGTGCCTTGTCATACTATCCTTATCGAGCCCCATACTATTTTGATTTGTATCGTACCTATGGAGTGCCCTCTGATGCCATCGTTTACGGTACTGTATAGACTACGGTATTATAAACGGTGTAAGAGTAAAAATATAATCCCGCTTACGCTATTTTCAGTATTTATACTTTACTGAGTTGACACTATCATAATAGTGTATTATACTATATATGTATTAGTTTAACGGATCCTTGAGAGATGGAAAAATCCCATAACATCCCTTGAGTTACTACACCCATGATACTGGTTTATTTCATATTTTAATTTGACTAATATGAGAATGATTTAGTGCTGATCCGAGTGTTTGTTGTGTTTTCTTTTATGCAATATGCCCGGGTCAGCAGATGCTTGCAGTTAGCGAAGATTCCTTTACCTTCGAGAGCGAAGACGAAGATTTGGTATACATCTATTATATATAAATATTTTCCGCTGCTTTGTTTGAAATCTGTATATGTGTAACTCTGATAACCATTGACGTTATAACCTATTGTATATATATTTCAACTGTTTAAACTGGTATTTAATTATTATATGTGGTCCTTCCGCTATGAGGTTCTGTGATTGTATTCCTCTTCTTTCTTTCTTTTCTTCTTTTCCCAATAACTACCTATATTTGCGATTTGTTTGGGTTGACATGTGTGGTTTATTGTTGATTTTAAGCGGTCAAAAATGTGGGTCGTTACACAATTTTTGCAATCTAAATTTGAAGAATTTTTGAAATATTCAAGCTGTGATTCCAAATCATCAATTTTGCTGGTCCACTCAGAATTCCTAGATTTCATATTTTTATTTTTAGATTTGAGTTTATCAACAGATTTAGTTAAATCAACACACATATAAACCAAATATTCGTATGAGAAATTTTCAGCTTCAGCATCTGTTGATTCTCTATCGTTTGATCTTTTTGTTTCAACTTTTAAGCATAGATCTGAATCTGAGTTGACATTCCGGGGTTTTGAGTAACTCCTGTCAATTTTTCCATACTTTGTATTTAGAGTATTCCAGATTTCCTATGCAGTCAAACAATGAGAGATAAGTTTAAATTGATCAATACTGAGATAAGAATAAATAATGTCCATAGCACGAGTATTGATAACAATATTCCTTTTATCTGACAAATCTACTCCATTAATAATAATATTCCAATATTTAATATGAACAGATTTTATATAAATTTTCATCTTTATTTTCCAATTTAAAAAATCTGTTCCATTGAAAATTGTTGGAATATTACTGGACTGACTCTCACTAGGCTAACAACTAGGTTGACCAATGACTCTAGAGTTAAAGAAAATACCTGCTCTGATACCACTTGAAGATCTAGAATATAATTTATGTCTATTCAGTGTACCTCAGACACTGGTTTTATGTCCGGCCTCTCGACACGGAATAACCCAAGGAGGACATGTGGGGGTAACAGTCAATGCTTCGCCAACCATATCATTGATCACAGGGCGAGAACCCCCCATCATGCATTAACCAGCTCTAGTACCACTTGTTGGATCTAGATTAACCTTAGAGGGGGTGAATAGGGTTTATTCAATTTATCGCTGAGTTCAAAACTTATAGGATATTACAATAATAAAAAGATCACATAATGCAGCAGAAATAAAATTGCAGAAAATAAATCACACACAGATATACCCAGCTTCGACAAAACCCTGCCTACTTCTGCATTCCTAAGGTTTCTACTAGGTAAAAGTAAAGATCTCGCATACAAGACCATGTACACTCGTGAACCCCTCGCTCCTATTCTGATCCTATGCTCAAAACCCTAGACTGGTCTATATACACTAGACCAGATTTTCCCTTCGTTTTTCAAACACTAGTAAACTGTCAGTTAACCCTAACTGAAATCTCCTCTAGATTTTACAGACTCTAGAACTGATCCAATTGTTTACAACAAAAATTAAAAAACAGTACAAAATAAAATAAATAAAATAGATTAAAACCCTAGGAGTTTAAATAAAATGGTCATCCCTTTCTATTTAGAAACTTGGTCGGCCAATGCTTGTTTGTGTGCACCCTTTTCTTATTTTCTCGATGTCTTCCTTAAAAAAAGGTGGCTGGCTCTCAAGGGTTTTTGAATTCCACCCAAATCAGAATTGCGATAAAGTAAATTGTGCTCTAGAATTTTCTCTGTAGGATCGAATGCTTGGTTTGTCTTGGTCGTCGACTGATTTGGCCTGGGTTACAGTTGATCGAAACCCTAGAACGAATTGTGAGTTTTTTGATTTTTAATTCTTTGTTTGAAATTGTTGCTTGTGGTTTTGATCTATGTTTGCCAGTGATGAATCGGTGTTAATATCGGATTAAAAATCCCCTAATCACTCTGATTTCATGATAAATGACTTGAGCTAATTTGCATGTTGTTTCCTCTTTTGAATGCCCTCGATTTTTCTCTAATTTTCATGTATGACTGGTTTGATTGATTGTGCAATTTCCTCTTTTGTTTCTTTGATTGAATTTGACGTTGATTGAATGTATTTGTGATTGATATCTTAGATTGAATCTAGATATGAATCTCGACCAAGAACATCTTTTTTGAAAACTTGAAAGACTTGAAATTGGCCCTCTTTAAGAGTCTGGCCGATTAAAAAGTATATCCTGGATTGAATTTGAATTGTTGCCTTTTTTTTAAAATAAATCTTGATTTATTCCAATTCTGGAACTGAATAGCCAAGAAGATTTCCTTTGATTGCACACACTGTGTATGCCAAGATAAAATAAATTATTTGGATATTTTCCATATATTCATGGTGTAGCGACCCGGGAATTTCGACGCTAGAATCTCGACACTAATACATCTCATGTCCAAAACTCAGTATCGAAAACCCAGAAAGCTAATAGTAAGAAGTTAGAGGGTGAGATTAGAAAGAAAGAAATATTTGAATAGAAGAATAAGAAGATTAGAGTCTCACTGGGGAATGGACAAAATATAATAATCAATAATACTTTATACAAAAAGAACTATATATATAATTACAACATCAAGGTATACATTCAGATCATCACCACACACAGCGGAAATAAACTAGTACCAGTAAATATATGGAATACATCTAGGATTCAACTCCTCTTCTGAAGCTCCAAGCATTACCTAACCTGGAAATATACTCGGTCTGACCCGATCACATTTGATTTAAAACAAAATTCACCCGGATCAGTCTGGAATACTTTCAGTGATAAATTCATATAGCAAACAACTTCTTTAACTTTGAAAATTCTTTTTGAAACAAATGATAATAGTAAGACCAGTCCACACATAAATACGAACGGTTTTTACCTTACTATAACCCAAACCATTTTGAAATCAATATATTATTCTGATATTATAATAGTGTCTAAATACAAATAAATAGAATCTAGCAGAACGTTTGCATCTCACGCTCTACATACATAGTATACAAACAAAACTGCGGGCGCTTATTGGAGATTGGATTCCGACTATGACAAGGTATGGAACCACCTGCCGATAGTGTGACTCTAGAGGCGAATACACTGGGTTCAACAAGAACGTTTTACAACCCGGCCCACACATGACTGACCACTCATTTCTCTTGAGTGTATCGAATATATTGTCAACTCACGGCTGCGCAACTACCCTTTTTCTCGGGAGAAACAGAAATGAAAAGAAGTAACGAATATAAATATTCTCTAGATGGTGACAATATACCCTAATGGGTGTGACCCGTATAGCCATGCTGCCTGTCCGATTTTTTTCATTTCCTGGTTGATGAGGCTTGAGGTTAAAATGACTTTTGGAACATCTGAGCACCATTCACATCTTCCATACAAGTCATCCAAGAACATGATGAAGCGAAGGCACCCTCCTACCACATCCTAGGAATCACCCTATAGATCTGTAGCGAGTAGTCCTTGCAGTCCGTAGATTCCAATCACGACAGAATCATCATTAACAATGGGGATCAGCCAGAGGTATTTAACAATAGTTCTTCCGCTCATGGAAACTTACGGTCTTCGATTTCTCCATCTCGATCAGCATCTTAGCCGAATTCGTATTTATTGGTTGGAATGGTTTTCGAATATAAATTTGATCCCGGTCTTTCCATAACAATAACGTTGGGTCAGATTTTGATAGTAGGCTATTTAACTATCAAAATAAACAAACATAAAATTAAACAAATCCATTGGTTTATTGCACAACATCACTTGGCCATTTAAAATAATATATCAGTGACAATATATTAATATTCTTAAATCATTTTATTTATATACTTGGAAAACTTTCTTAAAACCATATCCAATTTCTCGTTAACTACCGTTTCAACACATTTGCTATAACATTACTTATTATCTATAATGAGGAAATCGATTCAATTTATCAGTGTAAACAATCGTTACGAATCTGCTTTTGTTTTCATTATTTGAACTTAATAATCGTCGCTTATCCTTTTAGAATGAACTCATTCTAAATCTCATTTCTTACTTTTGAAGGTGTCATTCTATTCTCACCAATCTCCTTTTATTTCTTTTATGGAAATATCATTTCATATCCTTAAGCTCCTTTCATTACCTTTTATATTTCTTTTATTATGGGGATATTATTTCATACCATCAAGCCCCTTTTTATTTCCTTTCATTTTGGAATCTCGTTATATATATATATCCAAATCCTTCAAATAGCGTTACAATGTTATTTTTCCAAAATAATTTATTCTAACACTTCACCATTACGACTAATATTATCCTTTGATAATCCTGAAGTAGTTCAAGTTGGGGTATTTTAATTACCTCTCAGTCCTTGATCAACAACGTTCGTATCGTAAGATAGATATCAGTTGTAATACAAAAACCAATACTTATTTCCCATATCACAACCAATCCCATTTTAATTCCTCGTTGATGAAATACTATCTCTTCTTTGAAATGGTGGTTCAATATCGCCCCTTTATAATTACTTATCTCGTTTCACTACTGTAATTCAAACTCGGGTTTACGTTTGGTTTCCCATTTAATATCTCCACTGTTTCCTAGCCATAAATCAGTCAGAAAATAATTCTCTAAATATCTACCCCGAAGGTCGAAACCAACATCAGATCCACATTTAGAAAATCACTCATCTCATCCGATCTCCAGTTAAGCTCTAATTCTTTAATTTCGTACTCTAGCTTAAATGCCATTTCTAATATATATACAATACCCCTTAGGTTTCATACTTCGTTGTAATCTTGGATTTCATAAATCTGATTGAATAGAATTTCAAATAATAATTTCTCTTTAAACCATGATTTAAACTGAACTTCTATAATTTATTTAATGAGCCTTACCTTTTCCTAAATCTCATTATTCCTTTTAAGTCCCAATATTTCCAATTTGATTATTATTAAATGGTAATCAAATTTCACATTTAAAATATGTTTTACTTAACTAATTAGCATTTCCATTAAATAAATATAAATTAATTTAATAAACCTATTTTAGTTAACCGAGTTGACTTAGTCGACTTTAAACGTGATTAACTCTTTAATCAAATCTTAATTAATCTTCCCATTTAAATTAATCACAAAACTAATTAATTTGAATAATCCCATTTGATTATTATAATAATAAAACCTCAACCTTTTTATACAAATAAACATGGTTTGTTTTACCATTAACTCCTCATTAAATTAGTGAAGTAATTAAATATACAATTTCAGTTAACGTCGTTAACTTGTTGGACTCTAAACATGATCAATCTGTTAGTCAATCATTACTGATCTTGCCATTTAAATTAATTAATAATTAATTAATCTAAATAATTCTATTCACTTTTATTTTAATTAAATCGATATCAATATAAACCCATTATGTTAATTTTGGTTACTGGGATTAGCTAAATAAGATTGTTTTATAATCACTTGATAAGTACGTGCTTCATGCATGGTCGATCTCGATACCACAACGGTGATTTGTGGTTAAACCAATTAATGCATATATGTGGTTGGAATTTTCTTCTTTTAAAAAAAACTTCATTTAAAATAATATATTTAAAAATTTATATTCGATTGTAAAATAAATTCCATATCTTCATTTCTAGCGATTCACCTGACGGTGAATCGATCTTTATAAAACGGTGTATATCTGGGCCATCTGCTATTTATTCTATAATCAATACTATATATTGATTCAAAGCTCAACCACAATCAACAACTAACAGGGTTTTAAAGTCGACGGGTTTTAAATAGCTCATATAAAATATGAAATAACATCAAACTGAATATTTGAGGAATCCGGTTTGAGTCCTCCTACCTGTTCTTCTCTGCATCATAGATCAACATATAATTTAATTTGAATATATTAACCAACGACAATATAATTCACATCAACCAAATAAGTCAACCATAGGCATTCAAGGCATCCAACCAACAAATTATCAATGATTTAATCTAAATATATGAATATAGCACATCCTAGTATTTCAGAAATGTGTGAGAATTAATCACCTTATTTCCGACTGACGATGTTGATCTATTTATATAGTTTCAAACAGGTGTTTGAAAATATATAAAAACCCATTTGCTTCTGAATCACACCATTCTAGCTCGATAGCATAGCATTCTCTACTGTGATTCCAACGAGTCCGGTTTCACGTTATTCTAACAATGAACGAGTACGTTATCGCAATTATAATTTCTCACTTAAATTAAAATGGTGTTAACCTTAATAAATTAATTAACTATAATTAAACAAAATATTATTTACGTCAATTAGATCCTTATACGCGATTAGTTTGGTCGTCATTAATTAACGCATCATTCCCACGTTAATTTCCGGTAATCAATAATCTCTTTACTATCCAATCACCAGTAGCCTTCGGTTTCCATGCACGCACACTACATCTAGAACCGGTTGTGCTGCACCAAATTTCCATACTTCTTCACATTGTAACTTCTTCCATCCTTTGATTAAACATCATTCTTATCATGCCTTAGTCTCTTAACTAATCAAGGTATTTCCTTTGATCAAAGCAGGCACCGCAATCATGCTCCCTTGCACCACAATTAAACGTGAATACTAATCTTAAACAGGGCACCCCTGCACCGCAAACATGCCCATCACCCCCGCCCTTCACACGTCCCTTTTCTTTCGAAACCGTCGCCTTAAACTTAAATCATTCCATGCGCTGATAACCAAAGTCCTCCACCAACTTTCCTTTGCCAAAACTTTCCCATGCTGTCTTGCCACCTGTAGTTGCTCCACATCATGTTGTGTATACCTTCCCAAACGCATGCCTTACTTTCACGCCCCTATTTCCTTTCAGTAGCGTTCAAACTTCACCGTGCCTTCCAACTTCTCAGTTTGAACAAACAAACCCAGTTCCACTTCCATCATTCTGATTTTCAATGTTGCCACACTTCTTTACTTCCTTCTCCTTCTTATACAAGCCATGCTCCATGTTTAAACACCCTCGACACTCTAAAGCTCACAACTTCGACAAAAAATTCCCACTACCGTACTGTTATGGTTTCAATCATCCCCTCCCATATTCAATGCTTCTCTATATTTTAAACTAACAAACCAAGTTTCCAGTACATAACCCATGGTTAACGCACTTTCACTCCATCATCCCCTTAAGACTTTTGACGCCCCTCCCGTCACAGCGCTCGCATCTGGACTCGAAAGTTTTAATTTACGTTTTGATTTGTGGATTTATAACAAATTTTTGAAGATGGAATTAGCGAATGAAATTATAATTTTGTTTGAGTTTTGTAGGCTTTTCTGATGCTTCGCTGTTTTGGTTTGAGAAGGAAAGAAAGGTTTTGTTGGGAAAAACACAGTGAGCATGTTTATATAGTGTAGGAGCCTTGGGGAGTGCGGTTCTATTGTTTGGTCACCACGGCAAATGGATTTCTTAGTAAGCATGAGTTTTGTTTGGCTCTCACGTCTGCAATAGAATTGGTAGGTGTAGACGGTAGAATAGGACTGCAGTGTTTGTACTGTTAGTAGCAGGGTGGTTTTCACTTCATAACTGGGTTTTTAGCTGTATGAGTGTAAATCCGCATGTGCATTAGTTTAGGGTGTAGGTTTTATCTTGATGGGTACGGTTCTATGTGTTTTTCAATGCTTGAGATTGGATCCTTGCGTTCATACTTAGGGACAATGAAATGTAGATTGGCTGACAGTGCATACTTTCAGTATTACATTATATATTCCTTTATAACCTTTAGTGCGTGAAGACTTAAAAGAATGCTGTCAAGAACCATGTCATTTCTATGCATAGGGTAGGTGTATATCTAGGATAGGATTTTGAAAACGCACAACATTGTTTTATTTAGTAATAAAAATTCAGCGTGTCCGCTATACACAAATATTATTCGTTTACAAATAGTTGTCGACACAAATAAAAATACGGTTGTGTCCAATAATGCGTCATGGTCCCAAAATTATAATAATATTGGTTGGTTAACTTATATTGTGAAAAACCAAAATGCTGATATAGGGTGCGAAATACTCCAAATAAAAAAGTAGCTTATTTTACGAAATAAAAATTACAGTAAAATTCTAAAAATTAAATTATAACTACGCCTCAAAGAGCTTGTCCAGAATCGAAACCAATATTTAGTTATATTAGTTAAACCGTTTTGCTAATAAACGATTCTACAATGACTATTTGAAATTTTGATTTGGACGTAAAACAAAATCTATAACACGAAAATCCAATTTTTTTTCTCTTCCATTAGAAAAATATTATCAATTAGATTCAGACGTTCCTTGTTTCACAGAAATCCGACTCAAAACGGATTCTGTATAATCAACTGAAGTTAAAATTCAGTTTTACGAACTACCGCGCAGTTCCGAGTTCGTTTTATATTTTAAATATAAATATAACGTTCAATCGTCGTTAAATCAGTGAATTAAATATTTAAAATCCGTTAATATTCCAATTATAATATTTAAAATAGATTTGAATATTCGAAATCAAATAGCTGAAAAATCCGGGTCGTTACATTCTCCCCCCCCAAAAGAATTTCGTCCCCAAAATTACAAAGCAAGAAGAATGTTCTGATCTTGATTATTCCCAAAATAATTCATTTAAAACATTATCAAAAAAATTCTAAGTTTCAAAAATTTTCGAAAAACTCGCCAGCACCTTCTCTGTACTTTTCGATCCAAACAACTATAAACGCCACTCTAGGCCTCACATTGATCCAAAGAAAATAAAAGCCAAGCGGCTACCCATCTCGGGTATAAATTCAAACACCCAATCAATAATATTAAGGTTTACCTTTTTGTCGGGCACCCAATACTCAAATCAAGAAGTTCAGCAACTAAAGATCTTCCATTTTCAACCTGTACTCAATTCGATATATATTGGAAATAACTAATAAAAGGTTAAATCCTTTGAGTTCTATTTCACATTGATTTTTACACTGAAAATTATTTTCTAGTTTTCAGCTCATTCAACCATTGATGAATTCATTGATTAATCTAGCAAACAATTCACAATACATAATCACTTCAACCTGATCATTTCATTCCCCTTTTATTTTATTTTATTTAACTTATCTTTAGTTAAATATTTAATTCCATATTCAAAATTTATCCACCAATTCTATAATTTAAATTTCCTTCTGGCATTATTATACTATTCAAATTTATTACCCTTGTATCTCATTTTAACAAGCTAAACTCATTCATTGGTTCTAAATCCAATTCAAATCAATATTTCAATCATACAATTCAGTTCCCCTAATATTTTATTCATAACTAACTCTTGTATATATTCCATTCAAATTCAGTATATTTGAATTTTATTTCAATATTCATATCAAATCAAACTCAAATCCATATTTATGCAATATATACCAAACATAGAATCCAGCAAATTCCCATTTGTTCCGTTGGATCCATTCACTTTTTATTTTACCCAACACAAGTTAAATTCTTGTTGGCTTGTCTCAATTCCAATTCAAAGGATTCATTTTAACTCATACAAGTTAAAATTAATTCCCATTTCATATTTGAAATGTTTCCAACTTCATACAAGTTTTGAATTAAATAATAATTTGAGAAAATTATAAATTTTACCTTCTTATATAAAATATATTGAGTCAAAATAATATAAAAATAATTTTATATTCAAATTAGAAATATGCATACTCATATATAGACTCTCAACTCGATCTAGGGTACTACTAGCCCAATCTCTATCGAGTTATACCACAGAGCCAAGGTTATTCCTAAAACATTTCTCTGATACCAACTGTACTGACCCAGCGATTTCGGTAGGCTTTTCAACCATCCCTCAACCCCAGGGCAGAGGGCTAACCTCCCCCCGTGGCATACACTGGTACCCTACCAACTCATTTTACGGCCAGCCTTTCGACTTCACAACCAACCCTCCCTTACTTTCAAGGGACATGTAGAGGTAAGAGTCTCCCGTTCGCCACCTAACACGAAGCGAGAACCCTCTATCATGCGTACCCAGCTCACACAGCCAGCAACGAGTTTGGGTATTTTAATTACCTTTCAGACCTTGATCAACAACGTTCTTATCGTAAGATAGATATCAGTTGTAATACAAAAACCGATACTTATTTCCCACATCACAACTAATCCCATTTTAATTCCATGTTGATGAAATACTATCTCTTCTTTGAAATAGTGGTTTTATATCGCCTTTTTATAATTACTTATCTCGTTTCACTACTGTAATTCAAACTCGAGTTTACGTTTGGTTTCCCATTTAATACCTCCACTAGTTCCAAACTGTAAATCAGTCAGAAAATAATTCTCTAAATATCTACCCAAAAGGTCGAAACCAACATCAAATCAACATTTAGAAAATCACTCATCTCATTCGATCTCCAGTTAAGCTCTAATTATTTAATTTCATACTCTGGCTTAAATGCAACTTCTAATATATACAATACCCCTTGGGTTTCACACTTCGTCGTAATCTTGGATTTCATGAATATGATTGAATAGAATTTCAAATAAGAATTTCTCTTTAAACCACGATTTAAACTTAGCTTCTATAATTTATTTAATGAGCCTTACCTTTTCCTAAATCTCATTATTCCTTTTAAGTCGCAATATTTCCAATTTGATTATTATTAAATGGTAATCAAATTTCACACTTAAAATATGTTTTACTTAACCAATTATCATTTCCATGAAATAAATATAAATTAATTTAGTAAACCCATTTTAGTTAACCTAGTTGACTTAGTCAACTTTAAACGTGATTAACTCTTTAATCAAATCTTAGTTAATCTTCCCATTTAAATTAATCACAAAACTAATTAATTTGAATAATCCCATTTGATTATTATAATAATCAACCCTCAACCTTTGTATACAAATAAACATGGTTTATTTTACCATTAACTCCTCACTAAATTAGTGAACTAATTAAATAAACAATTTCAGCTAACGTCGTTAACTTGTTCGACTCTAAACATGATCAATCCATTAGTCAATCATTACATATCTTGCCATTTAAATTAATTAATAATTAATTAATCTAAATAATTCTATTCACTTTGATTTTCATTAAATCAATATCAATATAAACTTATTACGTTAATTCTGGTTACTAGGATTAGCTAAATAAGATTGTTTTATAATCACTTGATAAGCACGTGCTTCGCGCATGGTCGATCTTGATATCACAACGGTGATTTGTGGTTAAACCAATTAATGCAGTCATGTGGTCAGAATTTTCTTCTTTTAAAAAAAAACTTCATTTAAAATAATATATTTAAAAAATATATATTCTATTGTAAAATAAATTCCATATCTTCATTTCTAGCGATTCACCTGACGATGAATCGATCTTTATAAAACGGTGTATATCTGGGCCATCTACTATTTATTCTATAATCAATACTATATATTGATTCAAAGCTCAACCACAATCAACAAGGTTTTAAAGTCAACGGGTGTATTGTCCTGTATTTTCTGACCATTTATTGAAATTATTTTATTTATTTAAAAGGAATTTTTATACGTTTTTGATATCGTACAACTCAAATTTTTGAATATCGAGTTGAAAATCCATCGTGATCTTATTTGTAGTTATACGATATTCTATATACTTGATTTTATTAGGATATTTTTATCTAATTCTGTTTACATTATATAGACTGTTTTAAATTCAATAACAATGTTTACTTTTAGTTTATCATGAAGTACCAACCATATGTATAAACATACACATATATATGTTGAATTACAATAGGGTATTCGTAGACTGTTTTTAGATAATTTCAAATCGATATCGTTAGCTTGTACTAGACATACATACGCGTATGTTTGTGGTATTCTCTTTGAAGGGTTAAGGGTATTTCACTGTCACGGGTTCCTGTAATGGACTAAAATATGGTGTTCAACGCATTGAGGGGATGGTACTGTATGTGAAGTAGGGTGTTCAAGGTTTGGGCGAACTTTTGGGTACGGGCGTGATGGTTGAAAATATAGTATGGACATTATATAAGATTTCTAAAACCCAAGTAGAAGTTGGTATACAACATTTACAACTTACAATACATCCTCAATGCATATAAAAAGGGAACTTCTGGGTAATCAAGTCAACACACTGATTGGTTGGAGTGGATAATTTAGAGTGAATTTGCGAATCCCCTAGCATTTTCCATGGTGGGATTTGTTTAATATCTAAAGAAAATTTTACAGTTCTTTACTCTTTCAGAAATATACAAATAATGGTGATGTTACACACATATTGCCAACTTGTATAATCCCACTAATCACCTATTGATTATCCAGAGCTGCTTTCACTTTTGTTAAATATATTTGAAAATGAACCGTAGTCACCCAAAAAAGATATATATATATATATATATATATATATATATATATAAGAGTAGAGAAACAGATCATAAAACAGTGCCAGATAAGTAAAATGTACACATTTATTTACCATATCTAAAACAGTATAATGCAAATCCAGAACAGTAAGAAAATATGTAATCTACAAGATCAAACAGTTCAGGTATACAGAGAAATAAATGTACAATCACTGTTGTTATACGAAAAGATAAAAGAAAATCTAAGAAAAAAATCTCCTAATAACATCATCTTCGTCACCAGTAGTTCAGATCTGAAAAGAAGGAAAAGGAAAGCTATTAGTAGCTAGAAAAGCAAGTACAGGTATGTATACAGTTGAAAGATTTCAGATCATATAGATAATAAAGAACAAGCAATTAAATAGCCGAATTGACAACACAACTAAATAATTCATAGCCTTCCTAAGCTATATAGGAACCATTCAGTATAAGTACAAATATGAGCAGTGACAATACATGAAAAATACAACTGGAAATCCTCACATTTCACTAGTAAATGTCATACAAAGACCGAATTCAATCATCAACAGTTTGATCTCATAGTATGGCTGATGAAAACAGGCAATGTAAATGCGAATGGACAATGCATAACTAAATCTAATTTACCTAGGGACGGTTCAAAGTGTTGTGATATTGAGCAGACTTAGTACAGGAAATCTATTTGTATAATTTTTGAATCTCTGAATCTGAAATGAACAATTCATAGGCTTAAACCTAATCAAATCTACACAGACCCAAGTTCCTTAATTGTATACATCTGAGCAGACCAACAGTACATGAAAATCTAGTGAAAATCTGTACCATCTCACTGTTAAACATCACGCACGCAAACCCAGTTTCAATCACCAACAGCTTTGATATCACAGCAAAGGTAAACGCCTAAAAACTAGCACTACAAACCCTATGATTCGAAATCACAGTAATTGTAACAACCCGGAAAATCTGGGCCAGTTTAAAAATTTTATTTTGGCAATTATAGCGAGTTTTGATTATTTAAAATGAATTATTTTAAATAATACCGGCGAGAAATTTATTTTGAATATAATTCGAACGTATATATTATACGCGTCGTCGTTAGAATATAAATAATTATTTATAATTATAAATAGAATGGAAAATGGCGCGGTAGTTCGATAATTCGATTTCAAACTTCAATTGAATGTACCGGGTGCAAAACAATCCGGATTTTACTGAAACCAAAAATAATGGAATCTAATTGATAATATCTTTCCAACGAATCCGAAAAATCAAAAGTTCGTAGCGGGAATCAGAAGATTTGTCCAGTTGAAAATTCTGAATAATCGCTATGGAATTCAGGCCCTTAAAAATGGACATTTTGCAAATGACCTCGGATTTCGACGAAACCAGTTTTGTTGGGTCCGTGATGTCGAGTTATTGCTAGATTTCAAATCTCATAATTTTTCGAATCAATATGTGAGCGTGGCAAAGGAAAACGCGTTTGACCAGTTTCAGTTGATTTTAATCGACTGGAAATTGGCCATTTTTCAAACGGTCTCAGAATTCGACGAAACTAGTTTTGTTAGGACCGTATCGTCAATACGAAGCTAGAAAATATTTTTTCAGGAATTTTTCTAGTTAGTATGTGACCCCGGTAATTTGAAATGTACGTTTAAAATTCAATATATTGATTTAAATGTAAATTCAAAAAGGAAACTGATTGTAACGATCAAATCAGCTTGCGATACATATCCCATTGTGTTCGGAATGGGGGTAAAACGCTATGGGCGGCAGGCGGTGGGCCTCGTTTCGAGGTCGGATGTTAAAGTCAACCTTTATAAATAAATAAATAAAAAAAATATATATTCTTTTCCCCCCTTTTCTTCTGCCTGGCCCCCCCCCCCCCCCGATTTCATAAAATCGAAAAAAAAAAAAAAAAAAGAAGGAAGCAGTAGCAGCCGCCAGCGCCGCGACCGCTCCTCCAAGCTCCACCGAAACTCCGATCATCTTCCCCCCCCCCTCTTCCTTGCATCGCTCCCTCCTCCTCCTTCAATCCGACACCCCCCCGAAGCCGTTCGAGACCCCGAAGCCCCCCCCCCCCCCGTTCAAAGCCCTAGCGCCGCCCCTCGAAGAAGCCTCCGACGTCGAGAGCCTCGTATGGCGAACCCCCCCTTGCTCGAAGACCGCCTGCGACACCCCCCCCCCTCTGTAAGTAAAACTGACCTTTTTTTTTATTTATTTTTATTTATTTATTATCTTTAAAAACTGAATTTTTAATAAAGTTAAAAACTGCATTTTTATTAAAAGTTAAAACTGATTTCAAAGATTTTAAAACTGAAATCTTTAAAAGGAGAAAAACTGGATTTTTAATTAGTTTAAAACTGATTTTCTTTTTAGAAAAAAAAATGATTTTTATAAATAAAGTAAAAACTGTTTTTATAAAAGAATTATTAAACTGATTTCTTTTAAGGAATTTTAAAACTGATTTTATAAAAGTATTATAAAAAAAAACTGAATTGATTTATTTTTTTTAAAGTATAAAAAAAACTGAATTGATTTATTTTTTATAAAGATAAAAACTGAATTGGTTTTTATAAGCAAATAATAAACTGATTTTAAAGGTAAAAAATCATATTTTTATATGTGAAAGCAAAAGGTAAAAAATCATATTTTTATATGTGAAAGCAAAAGGTAAAAATCATATTTTTCAATATTGAAAGCAAAGTCAAAATCAAATTTTTGTATATTGAATAGCGAACTAAAAATTCGATTTTTATATATTGAACTTTGAAATAAAAATTTGATTTTTATATATTGAACTTTGAAATAAAGATTCGATTTTTATATATTGAATAGCGAACTAAAAATTCGATTTTTATATATTGAATAGCGAAGTAAAAATTCGATTTTTATATATTGAATAGCGAACTAAAAATTCGATTTTTATATATTGAATAGCGAAGTAAAAATGTGATTTTTACATATGTAGAGGATACGGGCAAAGAAAGTGAAAGGAGGCGAAACGACGAAGACTTCTGCAAAAGAAGTGCTGTGGAGCTAGGATAGCTATAAGTGAGAATTTCTCACCTTTCAAATTTATTTTCTAGTTATATATATATACTAGGATGCAGACGGTGTTTAGTAGCACCCGACACAACCGTCCACAGACCATGGACTTGTTTGTTTGGTTGCATAGATTAGAGATTGTTTGATTGAAATTGAATTGTGTGGTGAAATGGATTGATTTGATGATGTGTGAATGGCGTGGGCCTTCACTAGACCGGGGATAAGGCTAGGCCTTGTCCCGTTTCTAGTATCGTGCCGTTATGCCGCCGAAATTTTCTAAAATGTGTTAGAAAAATAAAAATATCATTTTATTTAAAGAATGAACTGAATAGAAATTCATATGTTGAAATAAAATGTTTTATCGTTAAAAATATAATTTTTAACGTGAATGCGAATAAATAAATTATTCATTTACAAACCAGACGGTTTGTTTATGTACACTGATTTGACTGACATTGATTGGGTCGATAAATTTTACACATCGCCCAACTGCACAAATAAAATATTTGTTTGATTGTTTGAAACCCTACACGGGTGTTAGGATGAAATATGCAGTTCACTCATCCTGATTGATTAAATATGTCGATCGATTGATTGACCGGCTGTTATAAGCGTTGAATATCTATATTTGATGCTTATACGGTGTAGTGCACTTTGGTTGATGGTTGATTATTTTTCAATGCTATGATATACATGTGTTGTATGAAAATCCATATAATTAACTTTATATGGTAATTGATTGGGCCTCATTCCAATTTGAAAAATAAAGAATATTATAAAATAAAAGTTCATGTGTTGACAGTACACATTCATTGAGATTGGTCATGTGTTGAACGAAATATTTTAATATTAAAATTTACATCTTTATCGATATAAAATAAAAGTTCATGTGTTGACAGTACTCATTCATTGAGATTGGTCATGTGTTGAACGAAATATTTTAATATTAAAATTTACATCTTTATCGATATAAAATAAAAGTTCATGTGTTGACAGTACTCATTCATTGAGATTGGTCATGTGTTGAACGAAATATTTTGATAATAACAACTATTTTGAAAATAGAAATTTATGAAGCCGTGTTGATTAGATTAACGCCATTTTGACGTGAACGATATTTATATCGATTTTAAACGATTTCGAAATGAATTGAATTGAAAACGATTTCGAAATGAATTGAATTGAAAACGATTTCGAAATGAATTGAATTGAAAACGATTTCGAAATGAATTGAATTGAAAACGATTTCGAAATGAATTGAATTGAAAACGATTTCGAAATGAATTGAATTGAAAACGAATTCAAATTGAATTGAAATCGAATTGAAATGAATTCAAATTGAATTGAAATTTGAATTGAATTGAAATGAATTTTAAAACGAATTTATAAGGAAGAATTCAATTTTGATTTGAATTGAAATGGAAGTTGAAGTTGCTTTTGAAACGAATTTAAAACTATTTATAAAATTCGTTTTAAATAGAATCGACGAAATATATATTATATATATTATATATATAATATAATGGCCTGAATAGAACGCGCCGCGCCGCGGCAGTTCGTAAATTTCGACCATTTATTTCAAACGGACATTACGGGAGATCCGACCGTCGGATTCTCCTAAAACCGGAACCGTTGGGTTCGTATCGAAAAGAGCTTTCTAACGAATATTAGAAATTTGAAATCTAACGGTTGGATTTGGAGATACGTCCAAATCAAATTGGAAAAAGGTCGCTGTAAGTGCAGTTCGATGGCCATTGTTGGAAATCGACTGTACGGGCCTTGATAAAATTATTAAAAATAGTAATAATTTGTGTAAAATCATAAGAAATGATTTGTGAAAGTTTGGGATGAAAAACTCCATATTTGAAAAGATAAAAATAGATTTTTATCGAAATGAACTAGTTTTGAACTAGAATTATAATTCTATTTATTTTTAAATAAATAAATTGAATTTGAAATGGTTTTGAAAATAACCAAAATTTCCAATGATTGCATTGGAGTGGATTTGAATCGAAATTGTCTTCGGAATATTTCGATGTTGGAATTCGTGATATTACAGGTGTTGTTATGGAAATTTGAAAGATATATATTTGTATCGTTATTTCCAATACGACATTTGTTAGTCGTAGAATTCGATATTGAATATAAGCCGATATATTTTCTATTCAGAGCCTTGTATTGAATATCGAATGTGATTTGGGTTTGTCGTGAATGGTGTCTTCACTAACACTGTTCTTGAACCCAGTTGAGAAAAGATTAAATCTTTTTACTTAGATTTAATGAAGTGTACCAATTAAATAATATTTAATTGGAATTGAATCGATATTGATTTTTGGGTTTATCGTGAACAGTGTTTTAAATAACACTTGTTCTTTAACCCGATAATTAATGGAATGTGATTTGGGTTTGTCGTGAATGGTGTCTTCACTAACACTGTTCTTGAACCCAGTTGAGAAAAGATTAAATCTTTTTATTTAGATTTAATGAAGTGTACCAATTAAATAATATTTAATTGGAATTGAATTGATATTGATTTTTGGGTTTATCGTGAGCAGTGTTTTAAATAACACTCGTTCTTTAACCCGATAATTAATGAATGTGATTTTGGGTTTATCGTGAACCGTGTTTTAAATGACACTGATTCTTTAACCCAGTCGAAGATTAAAACTAAGTGGAGTTTTAATGAATCTTTAATTAGATTGAAAAGATCGAGAATGGAGTATCACCAGTTTTGCTCCAGGCGATAGTTAAATCTTTAATTAGATTTGAACGTGAAATTTAGAAACTAACTGTCGGTTAGCCAAGCAGAATGGTTTTCTGGATATTGATCTGATGTTGGTTTCGGCCTTCGGGGTTAATATTTGGGGAATTATTCTCTTGATTAATTTACGGTTAGTGACTAATGAATTGGAATGAGGCGTATGTTGTGTTTGTGTAACACTTTTATAATATATACGCGAGTTATTCGGAAAGACCGGGTTTATCCCATTCTGAATAACTGATACGACGATAAGTCGAAGATGAAGACGATGGTCGAAGACCGGAGGTCTTCACGTCGTTTGGGTAATTACTGATGATCTTGATTGGGCTGTACACCCAAGAAGATGGAAACAGTTAGTGATCGTCCAGACGTACTTGGAGATCGATGGATATGCGGGGTACTAGGTGCCTCCGGTTTCGTTCAGACCCAGGACGGACTTGTAAATGGACTGTGTGTCTGACATCGGATTTCATTCTGTGTGACTGATATCGGTTGCATAGGATGGTTTGCCTGTGTGGCATGCTAAGATGCAAATGATCAAGGCTTCTGTTGAAAAGAAAAGTCTTGTGGTGATGATCAAAGCACGGCCTTTGTGGCGTAGCTTTGTGTAACGTTTACCTCGCGTGTTTCACACCCGGTATGAACCAAAAACGGGAGAGGACATCAGGGAGGACTTGCGTTTCCTTCTAGCTAGAAAGTGGCGTCAGTGGTTTTACACACCCTGACGAGTTTGACTTATGTGGTTGTTGCTGTTGCGAGGCGCCTCGGATTGATCGGTCGTTCTCGAACCGATGGAGTCATTCGTTGGCTCATTGACACCCCAAAGGGTGGGGAAACGTAGTGTTCAGGCATTTTAATCCACATCGGTGGACCGGCCCTGACGATCCAAAGGCTTGACTGAGTACTTGCCTGAGACACGGGCTAGAGCGTCTCGAATCGGTTGAGGACTATCTTTTGCCTCGGTTCATAGACGGAAATCCAATTTCCAAATACGTGACATTTGCGGTTTTATTTGTAAACCTATATATGGCGACATAGTGGCATGGGACGCTCATGTCGCCTATGATTGATACTTATGATTTGAAGTTGTTTTATACACTATGCACTTATTATAGTATCAAATGATTTGTTTTAAACGTATCAAGCATTCTTTGGCTGTTATAAGGGAAAACCCTATCCCCCGGCTTGCGTTGCATTGTGTGATAGGACCTGGGTCTTACAACAGCTTCATCTTTCTTTATTTAGCATTGCGCGGTTTGTTTGATGCACTGGTATTCTTGGGAGAAAACCCGTTCCGTGTTATACGGCGTGGTCCCTTGATTTACCTAATGATTTAAAATAAAGATTAACTGTTTTAGTTCTCACACCAGTCCCATGACTGACCTGGAGTTTATTGTTTTCACCTAAACTCTGGGTGCCCCTATTTTGACACGGGCAGCTAGTAGTTTTGGTTTTGCAGATTTATATTCACAGGATCCTGGTTTACAGCTGGAATGATATCCGGAAAGCTTTGTATCCGTATATCTCTTCTAGTTGTATATTGTATTATTTTCCGCTGCTATGTATTTAAATGTAATTTAAATCTCTGATATTTCTGTGTAATATTCATTTATACTCTGTATATTCTTGTAATCTGATGCATTGTTGTAATATACAATGAAATGTTCTTCTGTATGCGTTCTGTTTTGTCGTGTTCTCAAACGATAGGGCTTTTCGAACGGCCTGGATCGGTTTAACGGCTGGTTCGGACCGAGCGAAATTCCTTCTCGTCACAGTTGGTATCAGAGCTTTGGTTTACAAAGCAGAGAACAAGGCACATTAGAACCATACGAAATAATTCATCAGATACTGGATTAGTAAAATCCAATGAGAGTGACTCGTTAGAGATAGGATCAGTAGTATCCTAGAACGGGTGTGAAGAGTATATTTTTCAAATGAAAACAATTTTGTTTTGAAATTTAAACCATTTTAAAACGTATTTGATTATTTATTTATTTTGAATATGGACAATCCAATATATAAAGGTTTTGTATATACGCGTCATGAACGTATATTCGAAGTTTTAATATACTGGATAGATATGGAATCACATTCTAGTCGCCCGGAGATGGTACTGATGATTGTCATGACATCATCAGTATTTATGTTCGTGTTTCGAAGGTGTGATTTTCTATATATTTCCATTAGGCTGGTGTGAGAACCAAAACTTATACATAGCTAGAATACATTGTTGTGAATTGGCATCAAAAACATGATTTTTGTATATGTATCGAAATTATGAATTTGAAACTCTAATTCACTAATTGATTGATGTTTGTGTTGTTTGTTTATTTGTTTGCTAATTTTTAGCCATTTAGCCTAACTGAATCACATAATGAATTATATTGAAAATTGGTCGCATTTGCTTGCATATACATATGCTTATATTGAACAGGTCATGGCAAGGAGGCTAGAGCAGAGAATAAAATTTGTTTGCCCGACAAATAGGTACATGTTTACTACATAATTTCCTGTTCTGTTTGGGTGATGATGATTTTGTGAGCCTATTGGCTAGCCGCTTGGCTTTTTCTTTTTCTTTTTGAGATCTGAAGGACCGGGGAAGCTATTTGAAATTCCCCGATGCTCCCGGTGCAGGGGAGGTTATGGCGAAATTTTTCAAAAATTTAGGGTGTTAGCCAAAATTTTGAAATTTTGAAAATTCTCAGAAACTGAAAAGTTGGAGAATGAAAGCCAGATCGAACGTAGAGTTGGTTAATCAAACCACTTTCGACTTTGCTCCTTTTCGGGGACGAAAAGTTTTAAGTGGGGGAGATTGTAACAACCCGGAAAATCTGGGCCAGTTTAAAAATTTTATTTTGGCAATTATAGCGAGTTTTGATTATTTAAAATGAATTATTTTAAATAATATCGGCGAGAAATTTATTTTGAATATAATTCGAACGTATATATTATACGCGTCGTCGTTAGAATATAAATAATTATTTATAATTATAAATAGAATGGAAAATGGCGGTGTAGTTCGATAATTCGATTTCAAACTTCAATTGAATGTACCGGGTGCAAAACAATCCGGATTTTACTGAAACCAAAAATAATGGAATCTAATTGATAATATCTTTCCAACGAATCCGAAAAATCAAAAGTTCGTAGCGGGAATCAGAAGATATGTCCAGTTGAAAATTCTGAATAATCGCTATGGAATTCAGGCCCTTAAAAATGGACATTTTGCAAATGACCTCGGATTTCGACGAAACCAGTTTTGTTGGGTCCGTGATGTCGAGTTATTGCTAGATTTCAAATCTCATAATTTTTCGAATCAATATGTGAGCGTGGCAAAGGAAAACGCGTTTGACCAGTTTCAGTTGATTTTAATCGACTGGAAATTGGCCATTTTTCAAACGGTCTCAGAATTCGACGAAACTAGTTTTGTTAGGACCGTATCGTCAATACGAAGCTAGAAAATATTTTTTCAGGAATTTTTCTAGTTAGTATGTGACCCCGGTAATTTGAAATGTACGTTTAAAATTCAATATATTGATTTAAATGTAAATTCAAAAAGGAAACTGATTGTAACGATCAAATCAGCTTGCGATACATATCCCATTGTGTTCGGAATGGGGGTAAAACGCTATGGGCGGCAGGCGGTGGGCCTCGTTTCGAGGTCGGATGTTAAAGTCAACCTTTATAAATAAATAAATAAATAAATAAAAAATATATTCTTTTCCCCCTTTTTCTTCTGCCTGCCCCCCCCCCCCCCCCCCCGATTTCATAAAATCGAAAAAAAAAAAAAAAGAAGGAAGCAGTAGCAGCCGCCAGCGCCGCGACCGCTCCTCCAAGCTCCACCGAAACTCCGATCATCTTCCCCCCCCCCCTCTTCCTTGCATCGCTCCCTCCTCCTCCTTCAATCCGACACCCCCCCGAAGCCGTTCGAGACCCCGAAGCCCCCCCCCCCGTTCAAAGCCCTAGCGCCGCCCCTCGAAGAAGCCTCCGACGTCGAGAGCCTCGTATGGCGAACCCCCCCTTGCTCGAAGACCGCCTGCGACACCCCCCCCCCTCTGTAAGTAAAACTGACCTTTTTTTTATTTATTTTTATTTATTTATTATCTTTAAAAACTGAATTTTTAATAAAGTTAAAAACTGCATTTTTATTAAAAGTTAAAACTGATTTCAAAGATTTTAAAACTGAAATCTTTAAAAGGAGAAAAACTGGATTTTTAATTAGTTTAAAACTGATTTTCTTTTTAGAAAAAAAAATGATTTTTATAAATAAAGTAAAAACTGTTTTTATAAAAGAATTATTAAACTGATTTCTTTTAAGGAATTTTAAAACTGATTTTATAAAAGTATTATAAAAAAAAAACTGAATTGATTTATTTTTTTTAAAGTATAAAAAAAACTGAATTGATTTATTTTTTATAAAGATAAAAACTGAATTGGTTTTTATAAGCAAATAATAAACTGATTTTAAAGGTAAAAAATCATATTTTTATATGTGAAAGCAAAAGGTAAAAAATCATATTTTTATATGTGAAAGCAAAAGGTAAAAATCATATTTTTCAATATTGAAAGTAAAGTCAAAATCAAATTTTTGTATATTGAATAGCGAACTAAAAATTCGATTTTTATATATTGAACTTTGAAATAAAAATTTGATTTTTATATATTGAACTTTGAAATAAAGATTCGATTTTTATATATTGAATAGCGAACTAAAAATTCGATTTTTATATATTGAATAGCGAAGTAAAAATTCGATTTTTATATATTGAATAGCGAACTAAAAATTCGATTTTTATATATTGAATAGCGAAGTAAAAATGTGATTTTTACATATGTAGAGGATACGGGCAAAGAAAGTGAAAGGAGGCGAAACGACGAAGACTTCTGCAAAAGAAGTGCTGTGGAGCTAGGATAGCTATAAGTGAGAATTTCTCACCTTTCAAATTTATTTTCTAGTTATATATATATACTAGGATGCAGACGGTGTTTAGTAGCACCCGACACAACCGTCCACAGACCACGGACTTGTTTGTTTGGTTGCATAGATTAGAGATTGTTTGATTGAAATTGAATTGTGTGGTGAAATGGATTGATTTGATGATGTGTGAATGGCGTGGGCCTTCACTAGACCGGGGATAAGGCTAGGCCTTGTCCCGTTTCTAGTATCGTGCCGTTATGCCGCCGAAATTTTCTAAAATGTGTTAGAAAAATAAAAATATCATTTTATTTAAAGAATGAACTGAATAGAAATTCATATGTTGAAATAAAATGTTTTATCGTTAAAAATATAATTTTTAACGTGAATGCGAATAAATAAATTATTCATTTACAAACTAGACGGTTTGTTTATGTACACTGATTTGACTGACATTGATTGGGTCGATAAATTTTACACATCGCCCAACTGCACAAATAAAATATTTGTTTGATTGTTTGAAACCCTACACGGGTGTTAGGATGAAATATGCAGTTCACTCATCCTGATTGATTAAATATGTCGATCGATTGATTGACCGGCTGTTATAAGCGTTGAATATCTATATTTGATGCTTATACGGTGTAGTGCACTTTGGTTGATGGTTGATTATTTTTCAATGCTATGATATACATGTGTTGTATGAAAATCCATATAATTAACTTTATATGGTAATTGATTGGGCCTCATTCCAATTTGAAAAATAAAGAATATTATAAAATAAAAGTTCATGTGTTGACAGTACTCATTCATTGAGATTGGTCATGTGTTGAACGAAATATTTTAATATTAAAATTTACATCTTTATCGATATAAAATAAAAGTTCATGTGTTGACAGTACTCATTCATTGAGATTGGTCATGTGTTGAACGAAATATTTTAATATTAAAATTTACATCTTTATCGATATAAAATAAAAGTTCATGTGTTGACAGTACTCATTCATTGAGATTGGTCATGTGTTGAACGAAATATTTTGATAATAACAACTATTTTGAAAATAGAAATTTATGAAGCCGTGTTGATTAGATTAACGCCATTTTGACGTGAACGATATTTATATCGATTTTAAACGATTTCGAAATGAATTGAATTGAAAACGATTTCGAAATGAATTGAATTGAAAACGATTTCGAAATGAATTGAATTGAAAACGATTTCGAAATGAATTGAATTGAAAACGATTTCGAAATGAATTGAATTGAAAACGATTTCGAAATGAATTGAATTGAAAACGAATTCAAATTGAATTGAAATCGAATTGAAATGAATTCAAATTGAATTGAAATTTGAATTGAATTGAAATGAATTTTAAAACGAATTTATAAGGAAGAATTCAATTTTGATTTGAATTGAAATGGAAGTTGAAGTTGCTTTTGAAACGAATTTAAAACTATTTATAAAATTCGTTTTAAATAGAATCGACGAAATATATATTATATATATTATATATATAATATAATGGCCTGAATAGAACGCGCCGCGCCGCGGCAGTTCGTAAATTTCGACCATTTATTTCAAACGGACATTACGGGAGATCCGACCGTCGGATTCTCCTAAAACCGGAACCGTTGGGTTCGTATCGAAAAGAGCTTTCTAACGAATGTTAGAAATTTGAAATCTAACGGTTGGATTTGGAGATACGTCCAAATCAAATTGGAAAAAGGTCGCTGTAAGTGCAGTTCGATGGCCATTGTTGGAAATCGACTGTACGGGCCTTGATAAAATTATTAAAAATAGTAATAATTTGTGTAAAATCATAAGAAATGATTTGTGAAAGTTTGGGATGAAAAACTCCATATTTGAAAAGATAAAAATAGATTTTTATCGAAATGAACTAGTTTTGAACTAGAATTATAATTCTATTTATTTTTAAATAAATAAATTGAATTTGAAATGGTTTTGAAAATAACCAAAATTTCCAATGATTGCATTGGAGTGGATTTGAATCGAAATTGTCTTCGGAATATTTCGATGTTGGAATTCGTGATATTACAGGTGTTGTTATGGAAATTTGAAAGATATATATTTGTATCGTTATTTCCAATACGACATTTGTTAGTCGTAGAATTCGATATTGAATATAAGCCGATATATTTTCTATTCAGAGCCTTGTATTGAATATCGAATGTGATTTGGGTTTGTCGTGAATGGTGTCTTCACTAACACTGTTCTTGAACCCAGTTGAGAAAAGATTAAATCTTTTTACTTAGATTTAATGAAGTGTACCAATTAAATAATATTTAATTGGAATTGAATCGATATTGATTTTTGGGTTTATCGTGAACAGTGTTTTAAATAACACTTGTTCTTTAACCCGATAATTAATGGAATGTGATTTGGGTTTGTCGTGAATGGTGTCTTCACTAACACTGTTCTTGAACCCAGTTGAGAAAAGATTAAATCTTTTTATTTAGATTTAATGAAGTGTACCAATTAAATAATATTTAATTGGAATTGAATTGATATTGATTTTTGGGTTTATCGTGAGCAGTGTTTTAAATAACACTCGTTCTTTAACCCGATAATTAATGAATGTGATTTTGGGTTTATCGTGAACCGTGTTTTAAATGACACTGATTCTTTAACCCAGTCGAAGATTAAAACTAAGTGGAGTTTTAATGAATCTTTAATTAGATTGAAAAGATCGAGAATGGAGTATCACCAGTTTTGCTCCAGGCGATAGTTAAATCTTTAATTAGATTTGAACGTGAAATTTAGAAACTAACTGTCGGTTAGCCAAGCAGAATGGTTTTCTGGATATTGATCTGATGTTGGTTTCGGCCTTCGGGGTTAATATTTGGGGAATTATTCTCTTGATTAATTTACGGTTAGTGACTAATGAATTGGAATGAGGCGTATGTTGTGTTTGTGTAACACTTTTATAATATATACGCGAGTTATTCGGAAAGACCGGGTTTATCCCATTCTGAATAACTGATACGACGATAAGTCGAAGATGAAGACGATGGTCGAAGACCGGAGGTCTTCACGTCGTTTGGGTAATTACTGATGATCTTGATTGGGCTGTACACCCAAGAAGATGGAAACAGTTAGTGATCGTCCAGACGTACTTGGAGATCGATGGATATGCGGGGTACTAGGTGCCTCCGGTTTCGTTCAGACCCAGGACGGACTTGTAAATGGACTGTGTGTCTGACATCGGATTTCATTCTGTGTGACTGATATCGGTTGCATAGGATGGTTTGCCTGTGTGGCATGCTAAGATGCAAATGATCAAGGCTTCTGTTGAAAAGCAAAGTCTTGTGGTGATGATCAAAGCACGGCCTTTGTGGCGTAGCTTTGTGTAACGTTTACCTCGCGTGTTTCACACCCGGTATGAACCAAAAACGGGAGAGGACATCAGGGAGGACTTGCGTTTCCTTCTAGCTAGAAAGTGGCGTCAGTGGTTTTACACGCCCTGACGAGTTTGACTTATGTGGTTGTTGCTGTTGCGAGGCGCCTCGGATTGATCGGTCGTTCTCGAACCGATGGAGTCATTCGTTGGCTCATTGACACCCCAAAGGGTGGGGAAACGTAGTGTTCAGGCATTTTAATCCACATCGGTGGACCGGCCCTGACGATCCAAAGGCTTGACTGAGTACTTGCCTGAGACACGGGCTAGAGCGTCTCGAATCGGTTGAGGACTATCTTTTGCCTCGGTTCATAGACGGAAATCCAATTTCCAAATACGTGACATTTGCGGTTTTATTTGTAAACCTATATATGGCGACATAGTGGCATGGGACGCTCATGTCGCCTATGATTGATACTTATGATTTGAAGTTGTTTTATACACTATGCACTTATTATAGTATCAAATGATTTGTTTTAAACGTATCAAGCATTCTTTGGCTGTTATAAGGGAAAACCCTATCCCCCGGCTTGCGTTGCATTGTGTGATAGGACCTGGGTCTTACAACAGCTTCATCTTTCTTTATTTAGCATTGCGCGGTTTGTTTGATGCACTGGTATTCTTGGGAGAAAACCCGTTCCGTGTTATACGACGTGGTCCCTTGATTTACCTAATGATTTAAAATGAAGATTAACTGTTTTAGTTCTCACACCAGTCCCATGACTGACCTGGAGTTTATTGTTTTAACCTAAACTCTGGGTGCCCCTATTTTGACACGGGCAGCTAGTAGTTTTGGTTTTGCAGATTTATATTCACAGGATCCTGGTTTACAGCTGGAATGATATCCGGAAAGCTTTGTATCCGTATATCTCTTCTAGTTGTATATTGTATTATTTTCCGCTGCTATGTATTTAAATGTAATTTAAATCTCTGATATTTCTGTGTAATATTCATTTATACTCTGTATATTCTTGTAATCTGATGCATTGTTGTAATATACAATGAAATGTTCTTCTGTATGCGTTCTGTTTTGTCGTGTTCTCAAACGATAGGGCTTTTCGAACGGCCTGGATCGGTTTAACGGCTGGTTCGGACCAAGCGAAATTCCTTCTCGTCACAGTTGGTATCAGAGCTTTGGTTTACAAAGCAGAGAACAAGGCACATTAGAACCATACGAAATAATTCATCAGATACTGGATTAGTAAAATCCAATGAGAGTGACTCGTTAGAGATAGGATCAGTAGTATCCTAGAACGGGTGTGAAGAGTATATTTTTCAAATGAAAACAATTTTGTTTTGAAATTTAAACCATTTTAAAACGTATTTGATTATTTATTTATTTTGAATATGGACAATCCAATATATAAAGGTTTTGTATATACGCGTCATGAACGTATATTCAAAGTTTTAATATACTGGATAGATATGGAATCACATTCTAGTCGCCCGGAGATGGTACTGATGATTGTCATGACATCATCAGTATTTATGTTCGTGTTTCGAAGGTGTGATTTTCTATATATTTCCATTAGGCTGGTGTGAGAACCAAAACTTATACATAGCTAGAATACATTGTTGTGAATTGGCATCAAAAACATGATTTTTGTATATGTATCGAAATTATGAATTTGAAACTCTAATTCACTAATTGATTGATGTTTGTGTTGTTTGTTTATTTGTTTGCTAATTTTTAGCCATTTAGCCTAACTGAATCACATAATGAATTATATTGAAAATTGGTCGCATTTGCTTGCATATACATATGCTTATATTGAACAGGTCATGGCAAGGAGGCTAGAGCAGAGAATAAAATTTGTTTGCCCGACAAATAGGTACATGTTTACTACATAATTTCCTGTTCTGTTTGGGTGATGATGATTTTGTGAGCCTATTGGCTAGCCGCTTGGCCTTTTCTTTTTCTTTTTGAGATCTGAAGGACCGGGGAAGCTATTTGAAATTCCCCGATGCTCCCGGTGCAGGGGAGGTTATGGCGAAATTTTTCAAAAATTTAGGGTGTTAGCCAAATTTTGAAATTTTGAAAATTCTCAGAAACTGAAAAGTTGGAGAATGAAAGCCAGATCGAACGTAGAGTTGGTTAATCAAACCACTTTCGACTTTGCTCCTTTTCGGGGACGAAAAGTTTTAAGTGGGGGAGATTGTAACAACCCGGAAAATCTGGGCCAGTTTAAAATTTTTATTTTGGCAATTATAGCGAGTTTTGATTATTTAAAATGAATTATTTTAAATAATATCGGCGAGAAATTTATTTTGAATATAATTCGAACGTATATATTATACGCGTCGTCGTTAGAATATAAATAATTATTTATAATTATAAATAGAATGGAAAATGGCGGTGTAGTTCGATAATTCGATTTCAAACTTCAATTGAATGTACCGGGTGCAAAACAATCCGGATTTTACTGAAACCAAAAATAATGGAATCTAATTGATAATATCTTTCCAACGAATCCGAAAAATCAAAAGTTCGTAGCGGGAATCAGAAGATATGTCCAGTTGAAAATTCTGAATAATCGCTATGGAATTCAGGCCCTTAAAAATGGACATTTTGCAAATGACCTCGGATTTCGACGAAACCAGTTTTGTTGGGTCCGTGATGTCGAGTTATTGCTAGATTTCAAATCTCATAATTTTTCGAATCAATATGTGAGCGTGGCAAAGGAAAACGCGTTTGACCAGTTTCAGTTGATTTTAATCGACTGGAAATTGGCCATTTTTCAAACGGTCTCAGAATTCGACGAAACTAGTTTTGTTAGGACCGTATCGTCAATACGAAGCTAGAAAATATTTTTTCAGGAATTTTTCTAGTTAGTATGTGACCCCGGTAATTTGAAATGTACGTTTAAAATTCAATATATTGATTTAAATGTAAATTCAAAAAGGAAACTGATTGTAACGATCAAATCAGCTTGCGATACATATCCCATTGTGTTCGGAATGGGGGTAAAACGCTATGGGCGGCAGGCGGTGGGCCTCGTTTCGAGGTCGGATGTTAAAGTCAACCTTTATAAATAAATAAATAAAAAAAAAAAAAATTCTTTTCCCCCCTTTTCTTCTGCCTGGCCCCCCCCCCCCCCCCCCCGA
Organism: Allium sativum; assembly: GCA_030737875.1. Lineage (NCBI taxonomy): Eukaryota > Viridiplantae > Streptophyta > Magnoliopsida > Asparagales > Amaryllidaceae > Allium > Allium sativum. The sequence goes on along the minus strand of CM060924.1, from coordinate 168,904,564 downwards.
TTTCATAAAATCGAAAAAAAAAAAAAAAAAAGAAGGAAGCAGTAGCAGCCGCCAGCGCCGCGACCGCTCCTCCAAGCTCCACCGAAACTCCGATCATCTTCCCCCCCCTCTTCCTTGCATCGCTCCCTCCTCCTCCTTCAATCCGACACCCCCCCGAAGCCGTTCGAGACCCCGAAGCCCCCCCCCCCCCCCCGTTCAAAGCCCTAGCGCCGCCCCTCGAAGAAGCCTCCGACGTCGAGAGCCTCGTATGGCGAACCCCCCTTGCTCGAAGACCGCCTGCGACACCCCCCCCCTCTGTAAGTAAAACTGACCTTTTTTTTTATTTATTTATTATCTTTAAAAACTGAATTTTTAATAAAGTTAAAAACTGCATTTTTATTAAAAGTTAAAACTGATTTCAAAGATTTTAAAACTGAAATCTTTAAAAGGAGAAAAACTGGATTTTTAATTAGTTTAAAACTGATTTTCTTTTTAGAAAAAAAAATGATTTTTATAAATAAAGTAAAAACTGTTTTTATAAAAGAATTATTAAACTGATTTCTTTTAAGGAATTTTAAAACTGATTTTATAAAAGTATTATAAAAAAAAAAAACTGAATTGATTTATTTTTTTTAAAGTATAAAAAAAACTGAATTGATTTATTTTTTATAAAGATAAAAACTGAATTGGTTTTTATAAGCAAATAATAAACTGATTTTAAAGGTAAAAAATCATATTTTTATATGTGAAAGCAAAAGGTAAAAAATCATATTTTTATATGTGAAAGCAAAAGGTAAAAATCATATTTTTCAATATTGAAAGCAAAGTCAAAATCAAATTTTTGTATATTGAATAGCGAACTAAAAATTCGATTTTTATATATTGAACTTTGAAATAAAAATTTGATTTTTATATATTGAACTTTGAAATAAAGATTCGATTTTTATATATTGAATAGCGAACTAAAAATTCGATTTTTATATATTGAATAGCGAAGTAAAAATTCGATTTTTATATATTGAATAGCGAACTAAAAATTCGATTTTTATATATTGAATAGCGAAGTAAAAATGTGATTTTTACATATGTAGAGGATACGGGCAAAGAAAGTGAAAGGAGGCGAAACGACGAAGACTTCTGCAAAAGAAGTGCTGTGGAGCTAGGATAGCTATAAGTGAGAATTTCTCACCTTTCAAATTTATTTTCTAGTTATATATATATACTAGGATGCAGACGGTGTTTAGTAGCACCCGACACAACCGTCCACAGACCATGGACTTGTTTGTTTGGTTGCATAGATTAGAGATTGTTTGATTGAAATTGAATTGTGTGGTGAAATGGATTGATTTGATGATGTGTGAATGGCGTGGGCCTTCACTAGACCGGGGATAAGGCTAGGCCTTGTCCCGTTTCTAGTATCGTGCCGTTATGCCGCCGAAATTTTCTAAAATGTGTTAGAAAAATAAAAATATCATTTTATTTAAAGAATGAACTGAATAGAAATTCATATGTTGAAATAAAATGTTTTATCGTTAAAAATATAATTTTTAACGTGAATGCGAATAAATAAATTATTCATTTACAAACCAGACGGTTTGTTTATGTACACTGATTTGACTGACATTGATTGGGTCGATAAATTTTACACATCGCCCAACTGCACAAATAAAATATTTGTTTGATTGTTTGAAACCCTACACGGGTGTTAGGATGAAATATGCAGTTCACTCATCCTGATTGATTAAATATGTCGATCGATTGATTGACCGGCTGTTATAAGCGTTGAATATCTATATTTGATGCTTATACGGTGTAGTGCACTTTGGTTGATGGTTGATTATTTTTCAATGCTATGATATACATGTGTTGTATGAAAATCCATATAATTAACTTTATATGGTAATTGATTGGGCCTCATTCCAATTTGAAAAATAAAGAATATTATAAAATAAAAGTTCATGTGTTGACAGTACTCATTCATTGAGATTGGTCATGTGTTGAACGAAATATTTTAATATTAAAATTTACATCTTTATCGATATAAAATAAAAGTTCATGTGTTGACAGTACTCATTCATTGAGATTGGTCATGTGTTGAACGAAATATTTTAATATTAAAATTTACATCTTTATCGATATAAAATAAAAGTTCATGTGTTGACAGTACTCATTCATTGAGATTGGTCATGTGTTGAACGAAATATTTTGATAATAACAACTATTTTGAAAATAGAAATTTATGAAGCCGTGTTGATTAGATTAACGCCATTTTGACGTGAACGATATTTATATCGATTTTAAACGATTTCGAAATGAATTGAATTGAAAACGATTTCGAAATGAATTGAATTGAAAACGATTTCGAAATGAATTGAATTGAAAACGATTTCGAAATGAATTGAATTGAAAACGATTTCGAAATGAATTGAATTGAAAACGATTTCGAAATGAATTGAATTGAAAACGATTTCGAAATGAATTGAATTGAAAACGAATTCAAATTGAATTGAAATCGAATTGAAATGAATTCAAATTGAATTGAAATTTGAATTGAATTGAAATGAATTTTAAAACGAATTTATAAGGAAGAATTCAATTTTGATTTGAATTGAAATGGAAGTTGAAGTTGCTTTTGAAACGAATTTAAAAATATTTATAAAATTCGTTTTAAATAGAATCGACGAAATATATATTATATATATTATATATATAATATAATGGCCTGAATAGAACGCGCCGCGCCGCGGCAGTTCGTAAATTTCGACCATTTATTTCAAACGGACATTACGGGAGATCCGACCGTCGGATTCTCCTAAAACCGGAACCGTTGGGTTCGTATCGAAAAGAGCTTTCTAACGAATGTTAGAAATTTGAAATCTAACGGTTGGATTTGGAGATACGTCCAAATCAAATTGGAAAAAGGTCGCTGTAAGTGCAGTTCGATGGCCATTGTTGGAAATCGACTGTACGGGCCTTGATAAAATTATTAAAAATAGTAATAATTTGTGTAAAATCATAAGAAATGATTTGTGAAAGTTTGGGATGAAAAACTCCATATTTGAAAAGATAAAAATAGATTTTTATCGAAATGAACTAGTTTTGAACTAGAATTATAATTCTATTTATTTTTAAATAAATAAATTGAATTTGAAATGGTTTTGAAAATAACCAAAATTTCCAATGATTGCATTGGAGTGGATTTGAATCGAAATTGTCTTCGGAATATTTCGATGTTGGAATTCGTGATATTACAGGTGTTGTTATGGAAATTTGAAAGATATATATTTGTATCGTTATTTCCAATACGACATTTGTTAGTCGTAGAATTCGATATTGAATATAAGCCGATATATTTTCTATTCAGAGCCTTGTATTGAATATCGAATGTGATTTGGGTTTGTCGTGAATGGTGTCTTCACTAACACTGTTCTTGAACCCAGTTGAGAAAAAATTAAATCTTTTTACTTAGATTTAATGAAGTGTACCAATTAAATAATATTTAATTGGAATTGAATCGATATTGATTTTTGGGTTTATCGTGAACAGTGTTTTAAATAACACTTGTTCTTTAACCCGATAATTAATGGAATGTGATTTGGGTTTGTCGTGAATGGTGTCTTCACTAACACTGTTCTTGAACCCAGTTGAGAAAAGATTAAATCTTTTTATTTAGATTTAATGAAGTGTACCAATTAAATAATATTTAATTGGAATTGAATTGATATTGATTTTTGGGTTTATCGTGAGCAGTGTTTTAAATAACACTCGTTCTTTAACCCGATAATTAATGAATGTGATTTTGGGTTTATCGTGAACCGTGTTTTAAATGACACTGATTCTTTAACCCAGTCGAAGATTAAAACTAAGTGGAGTTTTAATGAATCTTTAATTAGATTGAAAAGATCGAGAATGGAGTATCACCAGTTTTGCTCCAGGCGATAGTTAAATCTTTAATTAGATTTGAACGTGAAATTTAGAAACTAACTGTCGGTTAGCCAAGCAGAATGGTTTTCTGGATATTGATCTGATGTTGGTTTCGGCCTTCGGGGTTAATATTTGGGGAATTATTCTCTTGATTAATTTACGGTTAGTGACTAATGAATTGGAATGAGGCGTATGTTGTGTTTGTGTAACACTTTTATAATATATACGCGAGTTATTCGGAAAGACCGGGTTTATCCCATTCTGAATAACTGATACGACGATAAGTCGAAGATGAAGACGATGGTCGAAGACCGGAGGTCTTCACGTCGTTTGGGTAATTACTGATGATCTTGATTGGGCTGTACACCCAAGAAGATGGAAACAGTTAGTGATCGTCCAGACGTACTTGGAGATCGATGGATATGCGGGGTACTAGGTGCCTCCGGTTTCGTTCAGACCCAGGACGGACTTGTAAATGGACTGTGTGTCTGACATCGGATTTCATTCTGTGTGACTGATATCGGTTGCATAGGATGGTTTGCCTGTGTGGCATGCTAAGATGCAAATGATCAAGGCTTCTGTTGAAAAGCAAAGTCTTGTGGTGATGATCAAAGCACGGCCTTTGTGGCGTAGCTTTGTGTAACGTTTACCTCGCGTGTTTCACACCCGGTATGAACCAAAAACGGGAGAGGACATCAGGGAGGACTTGCGTTTCCTTCTAGCTAGAAAGTGGCGTCAGTGGTTTTACACGCCCTGACGAGTTTGACTTATGTGGTTGTTGCTGTTGCGAGGCGCCTCGGATTGATCGGTCGTTCTCGAACCGATGGAGTCATTCGTTGGCTCATTGACACCCCAAAGGGTGGGGAAACGTAGTGTTCAGGCATTTTAATCCACATCGGTGGACCGGCCCTGACGATCCAAAGGCTTGACTGAGTACTTGCCTGAGACACGGGCTAGAGCGTCTCGAATCGGTTGAGGACTATCTTTTGCCTCGGTTCATAGACGGAAATCCAATTTCCAAATACGTGACATTTGCGGTTTTATTTGTAAACCTATATATGGCGACATAGTGGCATGGGACGCTCATGTCGCCTATGATTGATACTTATGATTTGAAGTTGTTTTATACACTATGCACTTATTATAGTATCAAATGATTTGTTTTAAACGTATCAAGCATTCTTTGGCTGTTATAAGGGAAAACCCTATCCCCCGGCTTGCGTTGCATTGTGTGATAGGACCTGGGTCTTACAACAGCTTCATCTTTCTTTATTTAGCATTGCGCGGTTTGTTTGATGCACTGGTATTCTTGGGAGAAAACCCGTTCCGTGTTATACGGCGTGGTCCCTTGATTTACCTAATGATTTAAAATAAAGATTAACTGTTTTAGTTCTCACACCAGTCCCATGACTGACCTGGAGTTTATTGTTTTAACCTAAACTCTGGGTGCCCCTATTTTGACACGGGCAGCTAGTAGTTTTGGTTTTGCAGATTTATATTCACAGGATCCTGGTTTACAGCTGGAATGATATCCGGAAAGCTTTGTATCCGTATATCTCTTCTAGTTGTATATTGTATTATTTTCCGCTGCTATGTATTTAAATGTAATTTAAATCTCTGATATTTCTGTGTAATATTCATTTATACTCTGTATATTCTTGTAATCTGATGCATTGTTGTAATATACAATGAAATGTTCTTCTATATGCATTCTGTTTTGTCGTGTTCTCAAACGATAGGGCTTTTCGAACGGCCTGGATCGGTTTAACGGCTGGTTCGGACCGAGCGAAATTCCTTCTCGTCACAGTTGGTATCAGAGCTTTGGTTTACAAAGCAGAGAACAAGGCACATTAGAACCATACGAAATAATTCATCAGATACTGGATTAGTAAAATCCAATGAGAGTGACTCGTTAGAGATAGGATCAGTAGTATCCTAGAACGGGTGTGAAGAGTATATTTTTCAAATGAAAACAATTTTGTTTTGAAATTTAAACCATTTTAAAACGTATTTGATTATTTATTTATTTTGAATATGGACAATCCAATATATAAAGGTTTTGTATATACGCGTCATGAACGTATATTCGAAGTTTTAATATACTGGATAGATATGGAATCACATTCTAGTCGCCCGGAGATGGTACTGATGATTGTCATGACATCATCAGTATTTATGTTCGTGTTTCGAAGGTGTGATTTTCTATATATTTCCATTAGGCTGGTGTGAGAACCAAAACTTATACATAGCTAGAATACATTGTTGTGAATTGGCATCAAAAACATGATTTTTGTATATGTATCGAAATTATGAATTTGAAACTCTAATTCACTAATTGATTGATGTTTGTGTTGTTTGTTTATTTGTTTGCTAATTTTTAGCCATTTAGCCTAACTGAATCACATAATGAATTATATTGAAAATTGGTCGCATTTGCTTGCATATACATATGCTTATATTGAACAGGTCATGGCAAGGAGGCTAGAGCAGAGAATAAAATTTGTTTGCCCGACAAATAGGTACATGTTTACTACATAATTTCCTGTTCTGTTTGGGTGATGATGATTTTGTGAGCCTATTGGCTAGCCGCTTGGCTTTTTCTTTTTCTTTTTGAGATCTGAAGGACCAGGGAAGCTATTTGAAATTCCCCGATGCTCCCGGTGCAGGGGAGGTTATGGCGAAATTTTTCAAAAATTTAGGGTGTTAGCCAAAATTTTGAAATTTTGAAAATTCTCAGAAACTGAAAAGTTGGAGAATGAAAGCCAGATCGAACGTAGAGTTGGTTAATCAAACCACTTTCGACTTTGCTCCTTTTCGGGGACGAAAAGTTTTAAGTGGGGGAGATTGTAACAACCCGGAAAATCTGGGCCAGTTTAAAAATTTTATTTTGGCAATTATAGCGAGTTTTGATTATTTAAAATGAATTATTTTAAATAATATCGGCGAGAAATTTATTTTGAATATAATTCGAACGTATATATTATACGCGTCGTCGTTAGAATATAAATAATTATTTATAATTATAAATAGAATGGAAAATGGCGGTGTAGTTCGATAATTCGATTTCAAACTTCAATTGAATGTACCGGGTGCAAAACAATCCGGATTTTACTGAAACCAAAAATAATGGAATCTAATTGATAATATCTTTCCAACGAATCCGAAAAATCAAAAGTTCGTAGCGGGAATCAGAAGATATGTCCAGTTGAAAATTCTGAATAATCGCTATGGAATTCAGGCCCTTAAAAATGGACATTTTGCAAATGACCTCGGATTTCGACGAAACCAGTTTTGTTGGGTCCGTGATGTCGAGTTATTGCTAGATTTCAAATCTCATAATTTTTCGAATCAATATGTGAGTGTGGCAAAGGAAAACGCGTTTGACCAGTTTCAGTTGATTTTAATCGACTGGAAATTGGCCATTTTTCAAACGGTCTCAGAATTCGACGAAACTAGTTTTGTTAGGACCGTATCGTCAATACGAAGCTAGAAAATATTTTTTCAGGAATTTTTCTAGTTAGTATGTGACCCCGGTAATTTGAAATGTACGTTTAAAATTCAATATATTGATTTAAATGTAAATTCAAAAAGGAAACTGATTGTAACGATCAAATCAGCTTGCGATACATATCCCATTGTGTTCGGAATGGGGGTAAAACGCTATGGGCGGCAGGCGGTGGGCCTCGTTTCGAGGTCGGATGTTAAAGTCAACCTTTATAAATAAATAAATAAATAAATAAATAAATATTCTTTTCCCCCCTTTTCTTCTGCCTGCCCCCCCCCCCCCCGATTTCATAAAATCGAAAAAAAAAAAAAAAAAAAGAAGGAAGCAGTAGCAGCCGCCAGCGCCGCGACCGCTCCTCCAAGCTCCACCGAAACTCCGATCATCTTCCCCCCCTCTTCCTTGCATCGCTCCCTCCTCCTCCTTCAATCCGACACCCCCCCGAAGCCGTTCGAGACCCCGAAGCCCCCCCCCCCCCCCCCGTTCAAAGCCCTAGCGCCGCCCCTTGAAGAAGCCTCCGACGTCGAGAGCCTCGTATGGCGAACCCCCCCCTTGCTCGAAGACCGCCTGCGACACCCCCCCCTCTGTAAGTAAAACTGACCTTTTTTTTTATTTATTTTTATTTATTTATTATCTTTAAAAACTGAATTTTTAATAAAGTTAAAAACTGCATTTTTATTAAAAGTTAAAACTGATTTCAAAGATTTTAAAACTGAAATCTTTAAAAGGAGAAAAACTGGATTTTTAATTAGTTTAAAACTGATTTTCTTTTTAGAAAAAAAAATGATTTTTATAAATAAAGTAAAAACTGTTTTTATAAAAGAATTATTAAACTGATTTCTTTTAAGGAATTTTAAAACTGATTTTATAAAAGTATTATAAAAAAAAAAAAACTGAATTGATTTATTTTTTTTAAAGTATAAAAAAAACTGAATTGATTTATTTTTTATAAAGATAAAAACTGAATTGGTTTTTATAAGCAAATAATAAACTGATTTTAAAGGTAAAAAATCATATTTTTATATGTGAAAGCAAAAGGTAAAAAATCATATTTTTATATGTGAAAGCAAAAGGTAAAAATCATATTTTTCAATATTGAAAGCAAAGTCAAAATCAAATTTTTGTATATTGAATAGCGAACTAAAAATTCGATTTTTATATATTGAACTTTGAAATAAAAATTTGATTTTTATATATTGAACTTTGAAATAAAGATTCGATTTTTATATATTGAATAGCGAACTAAAAATTCGATTTTTATATATTGAATAGCGAAGTAAAAATTCGATTTTTATATATTGAATAGCGAACTAAAAATTCGATTTTTATATATTGAATAGCGAAGTAAAAATGTGATTTTTACATATGTAGAGGATACGGGCAAAGAAAGTGAAAGGAGGCGAAACGACGAAGACTTCTGCAAAAGAAGTGCTGTGGAGCTAGGATAGCTATAAGTGAGAATTTCTCACCTTTCAAATTTATTTTCTAGTTATATATATATACTAGGATGCAGACGGTGTTTAGTAGCACCCGACACAACCGTCCACAGACCATGGACTTGTTTGTTTGGTTGCATAGATTAGAGATTGTTTGATTGAAATTGAATTGTGTGGTGAAATGGATTGATTTGATGATGTGTGAATGGCGTGGGCCTTCACTAGACCGGGGATAAGGCTAGGCCTTGTCCCGTTTCTAGTATCGTGCCGTTATGCCGCCGAAATTTTCTAAAATGTGTTAGAAAAATAAAAATATCATTTTATTTAAAGAATGAACTGAATAGAAATTCATATGTTGAAATAAAATGTTTTATCGTTAAAAATATAATTTTTAACGTGAATGCGAATAAATAAATTATTCATTTACAAACCAGACGGTTTGTTTATGTACACTGATTTGACTGACATTGATTGGGTCGATAAATTTTACACATCGCCCAACTGCACAAATAAAATATTTGTTTGATTGTTTGAAACCCTACACGGGTGTTAGGATGAAATATGCAGTTCACTCATCCTGATTGATTAAATATGTCGATCGATTGATTGACCGGCTGTTATAAGCGTTGAATATCTATATTTGATGCTTATACGGTGTAGTGCACTTTGGTTGATGGTTGATTATTTTTCAATGCTATGATATACATGTGTTGTATGAAAATCCATATAATTAACTTTATATGGTAATTGATTGGGCCTCATTCCAATTTGAAAAATAAAGAATATTATAAAATAAAAGTTCATGTGTTGACAGTACTCATTCATTGAGATTGGTCATGTGTTGAACGAAATATTTTAATATTAAAATTTACATCTTTATCGATATAAAATAAAAGTTCATGTGTTGACAGTACTCATTCATTGAGATTGGTCATGTGTTGAACGAAATATTTTAATATTAAAATTTACATCTTTATCGATATAAAATAAAAGTTCATGTGTTGACAGTACTCATTCATTGAGATTGGTCATGTGTTGAACGAAATATTTTGATAATAACAACTATTTTGAAAATAGAAATTTATGAAGCCGTGTTGATTAGATTAACGCCATTTTGACGTGAACGATATTTATATCGATTTTAAACGATTTCGAAATGAATTGAATTGAAAACGATTTCGAAATGAATTGAATTGAAAACGATTTCGAAATGAATTGAATTGAAAACGATTTCGAAATGAATTGAATTGAAAACGATTTCGAAATGAATTGAATTGAAAACGATTTCGAAATGAATTGAATTGAAAACGATTTCGAAATGAATTGAATTGAAAACGAATTCAAATTGAATTGAAATCGAATTGAAATGAATTCAAATTGAATTGAAATTTGAATTGAATTGAAATGAATTTTAAAACGAATTTATAAGGAAGAATTCAATTTTGATTTGAATTGAAATGGAAGTTGAAGTTGCTTTTGAAACGAATTTAAAACTATTTATAAAATTCGTTTTAAATAGAATCGACGAAATATATATTATATATATTATATATATAATATAATGGCCTGAATAGAACGCGCCGCGCCGCGGCAGTTCGTAAATTTCGACCATTTATTTCAAACGGACATTACGGGAGATCCGACCGTCGGATTCTCCTAAAACCAGAACCGTTGGGTTCGTATCGAAAAGAGCTTTCTAACGAATGTTAGAAATTTGAAATCTAACGGTTGGATTTGGAGATACGTCCAAATCAAATTGGAAAAAGGTCGCTGTAAGTGCAGTTCGATGGCCATTGTTGGAAATCGACTGTACGGGCCTTGATAAAATTATTAAAAATAGTAATAATTTGTGTAAAATCATAAGAAATGATTTGTGAAAGTTTGGGATGAAAAACTCCATATTTGAAAAGATAAAAATAGATTTTTATCGAAATGAACTAGTTTTGAACTAGAATTATAATTCTATTTATTTTTAAATAAATAAATTGAATTTGAAATGGTTTTGAAAATAACCAAAATTTCCAATGATTGCATTGGAGTGGATTTGAATCGAAATTGTCTTCGGAATATTTCGATGTTGGAATTCGTGATATTACAGGTGTTGTTATGGAAATTTGAAAGATATATATTTGTATCGTTATTTCCAATACGACATTTGTTAGTCGTAGAATTCGATATTGAATATAAGCCGATATATTTTCTATTCAGAGCCTTGTATTGAATATCGAATGTGATTTGGGTTTGTCGTGAATGGTGTCTTCACTAACACTGTTCTTGAACCCAGTTGAGAAAAGATTAAATCTTTTTACTTAGATTTAATGAAGTGTACCAATTAAATAATATTTAATTGGAATTGAATCGATATTGATTTTTGGGTTTATCGTGAACAGTGTTTTAAATAACACTTGTTCTTTAACCCGATAATTAATGGAATGTGATTTGGGTTTGTCGTGAATGGTGTCTTCACTAACACTGTTCTTGAACCCAGTTGAGAAAAGATTAAATCTTTTTATTTAGATTTAATGAAGTGTACCAATTAAATAATATTTAATTGGAATTGAATTGATATTGATTTTTGGGTTTATCGTGAGCAGTGTTTTAAATAACACTCGTTCTTTAACCCGATAATTAATGAATGTGATTTTGGGTTTATCGTGAACCGTGTTTTAAATGACACTGATTCTTTAACCCAGTCGAAGATTAAAACTAAGTGGAGTTTTAATGAATCTTTAATTAGATTGAAAAGATCGAGAATGGAGTATCACCAGTTTTGCTCCAGGCGATAGTTAAATCTTTAATTAGATTTGAACGTGAAATTTAGAAACTAACTGTCGGTTAGCCAAGCAGAATGGTTTTCTGGATATTGATCTGATGTTGGTTTCGGCCTTCGGGGTTAATATTTGGGGAATTATTCTCTTGATTAATTTACGGTTAGTGACTAATGAATTGGAATGAGGCGTATGTTGTGTTTGTGTAACACTTTTATAATATATACGCGAGTTATTCGGAAAGACCGGGTTTATCCCATTCTGAATAACTGATACGACGATAAGTCGAAGATGAAGACGATGGTCGAAGACCGGAGGTCTTCACGTCGTTTGGGTAATTACTGATGATCTTGATTGGGCTGTACACCCAAGAAGATGGAAACAGTTAGTGATCGTCCAGACGTACTTGGAGATCGATGGATATGCGGGGTACTAGGTGCCTCCGGTTTCGTTCAGACCCAGGACGGACTTGTAAATGGACTGTGTGTCTGACATCGGATTTCATTCTGTGTGACTGATATCGGTTGCATAGGATGGTTTGCCTGTGTGGCATGCTAAGATGCAAATGATCAAGGCTTCTGTTGAAAAGCAAAGTCTTGTGGTGATGATCAAAGCACGGCCTTTGTGGCGTAGCTTTGTGTAACGTTTACCTCGCGTGTTTCACACCCGGTATGAACCAAAAACGGGAGAGGACATCAGGGAGGACTTGCGTTTCCTTCTAGCTAGAAAGTGGCGTCAGTGGTTTTACACGCCCTGACGTGTTTGACTTATGTGGTTGTTGCTGTTGCGAGGCGCCTCGGATTGATCGGTCGTTCTCGAACCGATGGAGTCATTCTTTGGCTCATTGACACCCCAAAGGGTGGGGAAACGTAGTGTTCAGGCATTTTAATCCACATTGGTGGACCGGCCCTGACGATCCAAAGGCTTGACTGAGTACTTGCCTGAGACACGGGCTAGAGCGTCTCGAATCGGTTGAGGACTATCTTTTGCCTCGGTTCATAGACGGAAATCCAATTTCCAAATACGTGACATTTGCGGTTTTATTTGTAAACCTATATATGGCGACATAGTGGCATGGGACGCTCATGTCGCCTATGATTGATACTTATGATTTGAAGTTGTTTTATACACTATGCACTTATTATAGTATCAAATGATTTGTTTTAAATGTATCAAGCATTCTTTGGCTGTTATAAGGGAAAACCCTATCCCCCGGCTTGCGTTGCATTGTGTGATAGGACCTGGGTCTTACAACAGCTTCATCTTTCTTTATTTAGCATTGCGCGGTTTGTTTGATGCACTGGTATTCTTGGGAGAAAACCCGTTCCGTGTTATACGGCGTGGTCCCTTGATTTACCTAATGATTTAAAATAAAGATTAACTGTTTTAGTTCTCACACCAGTCCCATGACTGACCTGGAGTTTATTGTTTTAACCTAAACTCTGGGTGCCCCTATTTTGACACGGGCAGCTAGTAGTTTTGGTTTTGCAGATTTATATTCACAGGATCCTGGTTTACAGCTGGAATGATATCCGGAAAGCTTTGTATCCGTATATCTCTTCTAGTTGTATATTGTATTATTTTCCGCTGCTATGTATTTAAATGTAATTTTTTATCTCTGATATTTCTGTGTAATATTCATTTATACTCTGTATATTCTTGTAATCTGATGCATTGTTGTAATATACAATGAAATGCTCTTCTGTATGCGTTCTGTTTTGTCGTGTTCTCAAACGATAGGGCTTTTCGAACGGCCTGGATCGGTTTAACGGCTGGTTCGGACCGAGCGAAATTCCTTCTCGTCATAGTAATCCACTACTATAAATACATAATCGCGCACCACAAACCAATGAACACAGCAAAGAAAGAAACCGAATTCAAAGAAGAACAAAATCAAAAACAGAAATTTAAATTTTGAGTAAAAATTACTTAGCTTTGGGTTGGCGGAGGAGGGATCGAGCCTGCGGTTACGAGTCGAGAGGAAAAAGGGGTCTGGAGGGATGATGGGACAACAACGCCTCTGGTGAAGCCGTAGATGGAGGTCCGATGATGGAAGATGGAGCCGGCGAGAGTGAAAAAGGGCGGAGGGTTTTGTTTTCTCCATTTTTGGAGTGACGGCGGAGGAAATTTTGTGAGGGTTTGAAGAATGAAGGTGGAACCGACGTTTTAGGGTTTAAATGAAGTGGGTGCGGGTTCATTTGGGTGCGCTGCAACAATTAAATAAGGCCCAATATATTTTATTTTAAAGGTTTTCTTAGTTTAAAGGCTTTAAAATATTCGAATATTAATTTCAAACGCGTACGAAATCAGATTCAGACGAAACGAAAAACACCGTGACCCTGAAGACGAGTACGACACGATGGATGAGGACTGAGCAGGGCAGGCAGCAGCTGGATTTTTCAAATGAATTAAATGCAGTTTAATTCGACTAAAATGGGCTGATCTATCGATGAACCAATCCAGGTGAGTTAAACTCACTCAGATCTATCCACTTATATTTTATATAAGTTGGTTTTATCGTATGTTAGTGTTGTTCATTGTTGATTGTGATTGTTTGCTTATATATGCGTATATATATATATATATAAATGGATTTAATTTCTGAAACAAAACGTTGTTTAAATTCAATGTTAAACCAAGCAGTTATTTTGACCACTGGTCCAATGTATTGACCATATTTATTAAGTAAACCCAATCGACGGGATTGTGTGAATTGTTGTGGTAGTGTGGGATAATTTGATTGACATTTCAGCTTGATTGTTATGAGACCATTATCCATTTGAATTGAATTGGTTTGATTGGATGGTAGGATATTGATTTGAAATCCACTATTTGTTTGGTTTAAACAAATGGGCACCGACGGTGGAGTAATTGACAGTACAGGGCTTATATCGATCGACCGTTTGGTAAATTGACGAGTTAAAGTTAAAAAAAAGGGAAATATTTATTATTTATTTATCGAACTTATAATCCGAGATTTATCAGATTTATAAGCGAGCAAGTAGAAATTAACTTATTGATATAAATTTGAATAGTCGTTAGGAGATAATTTAAAGAGATTATTTAAGTTAATTATATCGTTAATTAATTATTTTGAGTTTTTAATATGATAATCATGATTTGGTTGACAAAAAAAATCCTAGCAACAAGTATATTATTTAAAGAAGAAAAAGGAGACGGAATATTTAAATTCGTTATCAAGGGATTTAGAAATATTATTGAGAATAAGAATTCCCAAGGAAAGAAGTGTATAAAGTGAAATCTATGGTTAAATGAGGCATGTCTGGAATTAGAAAAAAAAATTTGTTGAGTTTTGAATTACAACTAATGTTTACCTAAAGGTAGGAACGTTGTTGATCAAGGTTTGAGAGGTAATGAAATACCCCAACTTGAATGACTTCAGGATTATCTGAGGGTGATATTAGTTGTAATGAGAAGGTGAAGATAATCTGGTTCCGTACGAGAAAGGATATAGGAATATAAGGAAAAGGGTCGAGAATTTATAAGTGGACGACCCAAGAAATGGAGGAGGGAAAGTGTCCGAGACTTACTACATAAATTGTATTTCCTAAGGGAAATAAAAAGAGAATATATGAAATGGTATTTTCAAGATAAAAGGAAATTTGAAACGCTAAGTTTGCAAATGGTTTATACTAAGATAGTTGGTTATTATACCAAGGTGTTAAAATAAGGAAGATTTCATAACGTTGTTCACTTGAAAAAGAGGAGTCATTTTCCAATATGATAAATGAGGAATAAAATAGTAAAAGGGGTTTTGAAACGATAAGAAAATAAAGGATTTTGATTTGATATGAAAGTAAAGTAACTTTGAAAGTTGAAATCATATATATCAAATGAGTTACATTTAAATTGATGAAATATTTAAAGAGTTTGAGATTAAATATCGTTAATCGTTTAAAAAGGCCCTGTGGTGTTAATACTACACTGGTAAACTCATGTTATTCACACAATTATTTATTTGATAGTCAAAACACTGACTATCAAAGTTGACCCATACGATCGTTGGTACGGAAAGACCAGGATCGAATTCAGATTCGAAAACCATTCCGACCAACGTATACGTGGAAGAAGATCATTGAAGATAGAGCAGTTGAAGACCATTGATTTTCGTGAGCGAAAGGACTACTGATTGGATCTCTCTGGTTTTGCGGCCGGAGATTTTTCAACAGTGATTCTGTCGTGATTGGAATCTACGGATTGCAAGGACTTCTCGCTACTGATCTGTAGGGTGATTCCTAGGATGCAGTAGGAGAGTGCCTTCGGTTCATCCTGTTCCTGGATGACTTGTATGGACGAGTGTCTGACAGAGTATTTCCAAAGGAATTACACGAGTTGATTTCTCTAAACGTACCATAGTTGATGGCGGAGAAATGGATATTCTCTAGCCAGATAAACTAGAGTATTTTTGTGGACGTCAATCAGTGTGATGTCTGGCGGATCTGACGATGTGGCATTCAAAGTGAATGGCGGCTAGGTGAGGTAAAGGAAATTCCGACCTCAAGCCTCATCAACCAGGGAACGACAAAAATCGGGCAGGCAGCAAGGCTATGCGGGTCGCTCCCATTAGGGTGTATGATCACCTATCTAAAGGGATTCCATTTGTTTCTTAAATCTATATTCGATGCTGTCCCTTTTCGGGAGGCGGTTGCTGATCCGAACCGTCGGTGATATACATTCGATACACTCAAGCGAAATGAGTGGTCGGTCATGTGAGGGCCGGGTTGCAAGACGTTCTTGTTGAACCCAGTGTATTCGTCTCTAGAGATACACGATCGGTAGGTGGTCCCATACCTTGTTAGAGTTGGAATCCAATCTCCAATTAGCGCCTGCGGTTTTGATTTGTATACTATATATGTGGAGCGTGAGATGCAAGCGTTCCACTAGATTGATATTTACTTGTATTTAGACATTATCATAATATCAGAGAATATATTGTTTTCAAAACTGTTTTGGGTTATCGAAGGTAAAAACCGTCCGTGTTTATGTATGGATTCGGTCTTACGGTTATCTTTTTTTTTTGAAAAGATTTCGAACTTTAAAATCATGATTGGATGATTTACCCTTAATACTGTGCGAGTTCATCTCACTCTGGTTCACCAGACTGACCCGGTGTTTTGTAAATGCTTAGGTTAGCCCGGAGTGTACAGGTTCAGGTTATCAAATGCTATGAAGAGACGGGCCAGAAGAATTCAGACATATGATATTATTCCGCTGTGTGGTATATAAGGGTAGATTATTAGAACTGTCCAGTGATGATGATGTACTCTGATGGTGTAAGTTTTATTTAAAGCTTTAAATGAAGATTTATTTCTATATTATATTTTTTTCCGCTGCGATGTGAGACTCTGTGTTGTGATCTTCTTCTTCTTCTATTCTTATATTTCTTTCTTTCTTTCCTCATCCTCTAATTTATTTCAATAACAATCCAGTGTTCTCGGTGTTTGGAAGGTCGGCATGAGATACAGTAAAGGTATTTATGTCGACTTTCGGGGCCGAAAACTGCTGGGTCGTTACAGTGGTATCAGAGCTATTGGTTTAGTAATAACCTTGGCTCTGTAGCGTAACTCAACAGAGATGGGGTTAGTAACACCCTAGATTGAGTTTGAGTGTGTGTGTATATATATATATATATACATATATATATATATATGAGGGCGTATTTTTAAATTTTATATACAAATGTTTTGTATTGTGTTGTTTGATCGGTTCAAGTGTTGAAAAGCGTTGAACTGGTAATAGATACAATATTGTTTTGTAAAGGGGGTAAATGAAATAATTTTACCCGAAATTTATTTTTGTATAGAAAAGAAATAATTTTCACAAATTATTTAGATATGGTGTGTCGACTGATTTGAATGGAATTCAAAATTTTGGTCAAATTTTTTGAATTGGAACTTAACTAGGTTAAGTGAAATCGAATTAATAATGATATTGAGTTGAAATTAAGAAATGAGGTTGTAATTAAATAAATTTGAATTGAATTTGGAAATTTAATGAATTGTAGTTAAATAGGAATCAATTGAATATCAATAGAATGATATTTGAATATGTTGAATTAAATTAAATGTGAATTTAGTTGATTGGATTTGATTTGTTGTGCCTTGGCTGATGATTGATTGTTGTCTGCTTGTCAGATTGGCTGAATATAATCCATGGGTTAATAAAAAATTTAAATAAACCGAAAACCCATAAAATGAATTTCTGTATAATATAGTTGAAATGAACTGCATATAAGTTGAAACTAAATGATTCAGCTCTGTATTTGCAAAGAAAATTTGTAGCACCAGTTTGATTTTGAAAATCCATATAGTTACACTAGTCGATAAATGAAGTGTTATTTAAATATATTTTTTAAAATTAATAGGATTTACCACATTTCCTTACCTTAGCAATTTCGAGGACGAAATTATTTTAAGGGGGGAAGAATGTAACGTCCCGTATTTTCTGACCATTTATTGAAATTATTTTATTTATTTAAAAAGGAATTTTTATACGTTTTTGATATCGTTCAACTCAAATTTTTGAATATCGAGTTGAAAATCCATCGTGATCTTATTTGTAGTTATACGATATTCTGTATACTTGATTTTATTAGGATATTTTTATCTAATTCTTTTTACATTATATAGACTGTTTTAAATTCAATAACAGTGTTTACTTTTAGTTTATCATGAAGTACCAACCAGATGTATAAACATACACATATATATGTTGAATTACAATAGGGTATTTGTAGATTATTTTTAGATAATTTCAAATCGATATCGTTAGCTTGTACTAGACGTACATACGCGTATGTTTGTGGTATTCTCTTTGAAGGGTTAAGGGTATTTCACTGTCACGGGTTCCTGTAATGGACTAAAATATGGTGTTCAACGCATTGAGGGGATGGTACTGTATGTGAAGTAGGGTGTTCAAGGTTTGGGCGAACTTTTGGGTACGGGCGTGATGGTTGCAAATATAGTATGGACATTATATAAGATTTCTAAAACCCAAGTAGAAGTTGGTATACAACATTTACAACTTACAATACATCCTCAATGCATATAAAAAGGGAACTTCTGGGTAATCAAGTCAACACACTGATTGGTTGGAGTGGATAATTTAGAGTGAATTTGCGAATCCCCTAGCATTTTCCATGGTGGGATTTGTTTAATATCTAAAGAAAATTTTACAGTTCTTTACTCTTTCAGAAATATACAAATAATGGTGATGTTACACACCTATTGCCAACTTGTATAATCCCACTCATCACCTATTGATTGTCCAGAGCTGCTTTCACTTTTGTTAAATGTATTTGAAAATGAACCGTAGTCACCCAAACAAGATATATATATATATATATATATATAAAAAGAAGAGAAACAGATCATAAAACAGTGCCAGATAAGTAAAATGTACACATTTATTTACCATATCTAAAACAGTATAATGCAAATCCAGAACAGTAAGAAAATATGTAATCTACAAGATCAAACAGTTCAGGTATACAGAGAAATAAATGTACAATCACTGTTGTTATATGAAAAGATAAAAGAAAATCTAAGAAAAAAATCTCCTCATAACATCATCTTCGTCACCAGTAGTTCAGATCTGAAAAGAAGGAAAAGGAAAGCTATTAGTAGCTAGAAAAGCATGTATAGGTATGTATACAGTTGAAAGATTTCAGATCATATAGATAATAAAGAACAAACAATTAAATAGCCGAATTGACAACACAACTAAATAATTCATAGCCTTGCTAAGCTATATAGGAACCACTCAGTATAAGTACACATATGAGCAGTGACAATACATGAAAAATACAATAGGAAATCCTCACATTTCATTAGTAAATGTCATACAAAGACCGAATTCAATCATCAACAGTTTGATCTCACAGTATGGATGATGAACACAGGCAATGTAAATGCGAATGGACAATGCATAACTAAATCTAATTTACCTAGGGACGGTTCAAAGTGTTGTGATATTGAGCAGACTTAGTACAGGAAATCTATTTGTATAACTTTTGAATCTCTGAATTTGAAATGAACAATTCATAGGCTTAAACCTAATCAAATCTACACAGACCCAAGTTCCTTAATTGTATACGTATGAGCAGACCAATAGTACACGAAAATCTAGTGAAAATCTGTACCATCTCACTGTTAAACATCACGCACGCAAACCCAGTTTCAATCACCAACAGTTTTGATATCAAAGCAAAGGAAAACGCCTAAAAACTAGCACTACAAACCCTATGATTCGAAATCACAGTAATCCACTACTATAAATACATAACCGCACACCACAAACCAATGAACACAGCAAAGAAAGAAACCGAATTCAAAGAAGAACAAAATCAAAAACAGAAATTTAAAATTTGAGTAAAAACTACTTAGCTTTGGGTTTGCGGAGGAGGGATCGAGCCTTCGGTTACGGGTCGAGAGGAAAAAGGGGTCTGGAGGGATGATGGGACAGCAGCGCCTCCGGTGAAGCCGGAGATGGAGGTCCGATGATGGCAGATGGCGCCGGCGAGAGTGAAAAAGGGCGGAGGGTTTTGTTTTCTCCATTTTTGGAGTGACGGCGGAGGAAATTTTGTGAGGGTTTGAAGAATGAAGGTGGAACCGACGTTTTAGGGTTTAAATGAAGTGGGTGCCGGTTCATTTGGGTGGGTTGCAACAATTAAGTAAGGCCCAATATATTTTATTTTAAAGGTTTTCTTAGTTTAAAGGCTTTAAAATCTTCGAATATTAATTTCAAACGCGTACGAAATCAGATTCAGACGAAACGAAAAGCACCGTGACCCTGAAGATGAGTACGACACGATGGATGAGGACTGAGCAGGGCAGGCAGCAGCTGGATTTTTCAAATGAATTAAACGCAGTTTAATTCGACTAAAATGGGATGATCTATCGACGAACCAATCCAGGTGAGTTAAACTCACTCAGATCTATCCACTTATATTTTATATAAGTTGGTTTTATCATATGTTAGTGTTATTCATTGTTGATTGTGATTGTTTGCTTATATATGCGTATATATATAAATGGATTTAATTTCTAAAACAAAACGTTGTTTAAATTCAATGTTAAACCAAGCAGTTATTTTGACCACTGGTCCAAAGTATTGACCAAATTTATTAAGTAAACCCAATCGACGGGATTGTGTGAATTGTCGTGGTAGTGTGGGATAATTTGATTGACATTTCAGCTTGATTGTTATGAGACCATTATCCATTTGAATTGAATTGGCTTGATTGGATGGTAGGATATTGATTTGAAATCCACTATTTGTTTGGTTTAAACAAATGGGCACCGTTGGTGGAGTAATTGACAGTACAGGGCTTATATAGATCGACCGTCAGGTAAATCGATGAGTTAAAGTTAAAAAAAATTATTTTTTAACTGAAAATGGATTTTTAAATCTATATTTTTGAGTTAGAATTTGTAAAAAGGGGAAATATTTATTATTTATTTATCGAACTTATAATCTGAGATTTATCAGATTTATAAGCGAGCAAGTAGAAATTAACTTGTTGATATAAATTTGAATAGTCGTTTGGAGATAATTTAAAGAGATTATTTAAGTTAATTATATCGTTAATTAATTATTTTGAGTTTGTTAATATGATGATCATGATTTGGTTGACAAAAAAAATCCGAGCAACAAGTATATTATTTAAAGAAGAAAAAGGAGACGGAATATTTAAATTCGTTATCAAGGGATTTAGAAATATTATTGAGAATAAGAATTCCCAAGGAAAGAAGTGTATAAAGTGAAATCTATGGTTAAATGAGGCATGTCTGGAATTAGAAAAAAAAATTTGTCGAGTTTTGAATTACAACTAATGTTTACCTAAAGGTAGGAACGTTGTTGATCAAGGTTTGAGAGGTAATGAAATACCCCAACTTGAATGACTTCGGGATTATCTGAGGGTGATATTAGTTGTAATGAGAAGGTGAAGATAATCTGGTTCCGTACGAGAAAGGATATAGGAATATAAGGAAAAGGGTCGAGAATTTATAAGTGGACGACCCAAGAAATGGAGGAGGGAAAGTGTCCGAGACTTACTATATAAATTGTATTTCCTAAGGGAAATAAAAAGAGAATATATGAAATGGTATTTTCAAGATAAAAGGAAATTTGAAACGCTAAGTTTGCAAATGGTTTATACTAAGATAGTTGGTTATTATACCAAGGTGTTAAAATAAGGAAGATTTCATAACGTTGTTCACTTGAAAAAGAGGAGTCATTTTCCAATATGATAAATGAGGAATAAAATAGTAAAAGGGGTTTTGAAACGATAAGAAAATAAAGGATTTTGATTTGATATGAAAGTAAAGTAACTTTGAAAGTTGAAATCATATATATCAAATGAGTTACATTTAAATTGATGAAATATTTAAAGAGTTTGAGATTAAATATCGTTAATCGTTTAAAAAGGCCCTATGGTGTTAATACTGCACTGGTACACTCATGTTATTCACACAGTTATTTATTTGATAGTTAAAACACCGACTATCAAAGTTGACCCATACGATCATTGGTACGGAAAGACCGGGATTGAATTCAGATTCGAAAACCATTCCGACCAACGTATACGTGGAAGAAGATCATTGAAGATAGAGCAGTTGAAGAACGTTGATTTTCATGAGCGGAAGGACTACTGATTGGATCTCTCTGGTTTAGCGGCCGGAGATTTTTCAACAGTGATTCTGTCGTGATTGGAATCTACGGATTGCAAGGACTTCTCGCTACTGATCTGTAGGGTGATTCCTAGGAAGCAGTAGGAGAGTGCCTTCGGTTCATCCTGTTACTGGATGACTTGTATGGACGAGTGTCTGACAGAGTATTTCCAAAGGAATTACATGAGTTGATTTCTCCAAACGTACCATAGTTGATGGCGAAGAAATGGTTATTCTCTTGCCAGATAAACTAGAGTATTTTTGTGGACGTCAATCAGTGTGATGTCTGGCGGATCTGACGATGTGGCATTCAAAGTGAATGGTGGCTAGGTGCGGTAAAGGAAATTCTGACCTCAAGCCTCATCAACCAGGGAACGACAAAAATCGGGCAGGCAGCATGGCTATGTGGGTCGCTCCCATTAGGGTGTATGATCACCTATCTAGAGGAATTCCATTTGTTTCTTAAATCTATATCGATGCTGTCCCTTTTCGGGAGGCGGTTGCTGATCCCAACCGTCGGTGATATACATTCGATACACTCAAGCGAAATGAGTGGTCGGTCATGTGAGGGCCGGGTTGCAAGACGTTCTTGTTGAACCCAGTGTATTCGTCTCTAGAGATACACGATCGGTAGGTGGTCCCATACCTTGTCAGAGTTGGAATCCAATCTCCAATAAGCGCCTGCGGTTTTGATTTGTATACTATATATGTAGAGTGTGAGATGCAAGCGTTCCACTAGATTGATATTTACTTGTATTTAGACATTATCATAATATCAGAGAAGATATTGTTTTGAAAACTGTTTTGGGTTATCGTAAGGTAAAAACCGTCCGTGTTTATGTATGGATTCGGTCTTACGATTATCTTTTGTTTTTGAAAAGATTTCGAACTTTAAAATCATGATTGGATGATTTACCCTTAATACTGTGCGAGTTCATCTCACTCTGGTTCACCAGACTGACCCGGTGTTTTGTAAATGCTCGGGTTAGCCCGGAGTGTACAGGTTCAGGTTATCGAATGCTGTGAAGAGACGGGCCAGAAGAATTCAGACATATGATATTATTCCGCTGTGTGGTATATAAGGGCAGATTATTAGAACTGTCCAGTGATGATGATGTACTCTGATGGTGTAAGTTTTATTTAAAGCTTTAAATGAAGATTTATTTCTATATTATTTTTTGTTCCGCTGCGATGTGAGACTCTGTGTTGTGATCTTCTTCTTCTTCTATTCTTATATTTCTTTCTTTCCTCATCCTCTAATTTCTTTCAATAACAATCCAATGTTCTCGGTGTTTGGAAGGTCGGCATGAGATACCGTAAAGGTATTTATGACGATTTTCGGGGCCGAAAACTGCTGGGTCGTTACAACGGGTTTTAAATAGTTCATATAAAATATGAAATAACATCAAACTAAATATTTGAGGAATCCGGTTTGATTCCTCCTTCATGTTCTTCTCTACATCATAGATCAGCAATTAATTTAATTTGAATATATTAACCAACGATGATATAATTCACATTAACCATACAAATCAACCATAGGCATTCAAGGCATCCAACCAACCAATTATCAATGATTTAATCTAAATATATGAATTTAGCACATCCTAGTATTTCAGAAATGTGTGAGAATTAGGTCACCTTATTTCCGACTTACGATGTTTCGCTATTTACATAGTTTCAAACAAGTGTTTGAAAATATATAAAAACCCATTTGCTTCTGAATCTCACCATTCCAGCTCGACAGCAAAGCATTCTCTACTGCGATTCCAACAAGTTCAGTTTCACGTTATTCTGACAATGAACGAGTACGTTATCGCGATTATAATTTCTCACTTAAATTAAAATGGTGTTAACCTTAATAAATTAATTAACTATAATTAAACAAAATATTATTTACCTCAATTAAATCCTCATACGCGATTAGTTTGGCTGTCATTAATTAATGCATCGTTCCCACGTTAACTTCCGGTAATCGATAATCTCTTTACTGCCCAACCACCAGTAGCCTTCGGTTTCCATGCACGCACACTACCTCTAGAACCGGCTGTGCTGTACCAAATTTCCATACTTCTTCACATTGTAACTTCTTCCACCCTTTCATTAAAAATAATTCTTGTCATGCCTTAGTCTCTTAACTAATCAAGGTGTTTCCTTTGATCAAAGCAGGCACCACAAACATGCTCCCCTGCACCGCAATTAAACGTGAATACTGATCTTCAACATGTCACCCCTGCAGCGCAAACATACCCATCACCCCCTCCCTTCACATGTCCCTTTTTTTTGAAACTTTCGCCTTATACTTAAATCATTCCATGCGCTGATAAACGAAGTCCCCCACCAACTTTCCTTCACTAAAACTTTCCATGTTGTCTTGCCACCTGTAGTTACTCCACATCATGCTGTGTATATCTTCCCAAACGCATGCCTTACTTTCACGCCCCAATTTCCTTTCAGTAGCGTTCAAACTTCACCGTCCCTTCCAAATTCTCAGTTTGAACAAACAAACCCAGTTCCACTTCCATCGTTCTGATTTTCAACGTTGCCACACTTCTTTACTTCCTTCTCCTTCTTATACAAGCCATGCTCCATGTTTAAACACCATCCGCACTGTAACGCTCACAACTTCGACAAAGATTCCTGCTACCGTACTGTTTGGGTTTCAATCATCCCCTCCCATATTCAACACTTCTTTTATTTTCAACTAACAAACCAAAGTCCCCTTTACAGAACCCATGGTGAATGCACTTTCACTCCAACATCCCCTTCAGACTTTTGACGCCCCTCCCATCACAGCGCTCGCATCTGGACTCGAAATTTTTAATTTACGTTTTAATTTGTGGATTTATAATAAATTTCTGAAGACAAAATTAGCGAATGAAATGATAATTTTGTTTGAGTTTTGTAGGCTTTTCTGAAGCTTCGCTGTTTTGGTTTGAGAAGGAAAGAAAGGTTTTGTTGGGAAAAACACAGTGAGCGTGTTTATATAGTGAAGGAGCCTTCGGGAGCACGGTTCTATTGTTTGGTCACCACGGCAAATGGATTTCTTGGTAAGCACGGGTTTTGTTTGGCTCTCATGTCTGCAATAGAATTGGTAGGTGTAGACGGTAGAATAGGACTGCAGTGTTTGTACTGTTAGTAGCAGGGTGGTTTTCACTTCATAGTTGGGTTTTTAGCTGTGTGAGTGTAAGTCCGCATGTGCATTAGTTTAGGGTGTAGGTTTTATCTTGATGGGTACGGTTCTATGTGTTTTTCAATGTTTGAGATTGGATCCTTGCGTTCATACTTAGGGAAAAGAAAAGTAGAGTGGCTGACAGTGCATACTTTCAGTATTACATTATATATATTCCTTTAAAACCTTTAGTGCGTGAAGACTTAAAAAGAATGCAGCCAAGAACCATGTCATTTCTATGCATAGGGTAGGTGTATATCAAGGGTAGGATTTTGAAAACACACAACATTGTTTTATTTAGTAATTAAAATTCAGTGTACCTGCTATACACAAATTTTATTCGTTTACAAATAGTTGTCGACACAAATAAAAATACTATTGTGTGCAACAATGCGTCACGGTCCCAAAATTATAACAATATCGGTTGGTTAACTTATATTGTGAGACCCCAAAATGCTGGTATAGGGTGCGAAATACTCCAAATGAAAAAGAAGCTTATTTTATGAAGTAAAAATTATAGTAAAATTCTAAAATTAAATTATGACTACGCCTCAAAGAGCTTGTCCAAAATTGAAACCAATATTTAGTTATATTAATTAAACCGTTATGCTAATAAACGATTCTATAGCGACTATTTGAAATTTTGATTTGGACATAAAACAAAATCTATGACACGAAAATCCAATTTTTTTCTCTTCTATTAGAAAAATATTATCAACTAGATTCAGACGTTTCTTGTTTCACAGAACGACTCAAAACGGATTATGTATAATCAATTGAAGTTGAAATTTAATTTTGCGAATTACTGCGCAGTTCCGAGTTCGTTTTATAATTTATATATAAATATAACATTCAATCATCATTAAATTAGTGAATTAAATATTTAAAATCCGTTAATATTCCAATTATAATATTAAAAATAGATTTAAATATTTGAAATCAAATAGCTGAAAAATCCTAGTCGTTACACATGGACTGATTTTTAGGCAAATTCCAATGCTTTAAAAAATCTGGAAATAATATTCCATTTATGTTTCCTTGATTAAATTTAATCCATGAAAACTGTCAAATGGAGTTATTGCTCAAAGCTGATTTTCTGAAATGAAATTTTGCCAAAAGAAATGTTGAAAACTGGAAATCAATTTTTGATTTTAAAAAAACCTTTTGCCCAAAACTGTTTGTTCCCTGATTCCATTTGTACGGCTCGACTTGATCATTAGTGTTGGCAATAACCATTTCAGAACTGAGAAGCTTTTCTTGCTTGTGCTTGTATGCATGTTCATACTTTGTATCATATCATGCTTTAAAAGAATTGAACCATTGTGATCATTTATGAAGCATGAGTTTGCTTCATTCTTCATGTACACTATGCACACCATTGTTGCTTGAACTGTGTGGATTGAACTATCACATGAGCTTGATCTTGATGTTGGTCCATGCCTTGATCACTTGCATTGTACCATTCCAGTTTTTCTGTAAGCATGTAGTCATGTATATATGTGTAAACTGGTTCATGTCTTTATTGCCATGTTTGTTTGTACACTTGTACACATGATTCACCATGAATTTTTTGTAGCATGAACCATTGTATAGCACTACCATGCCATGTATATGTATCATGCTCATTTGTTTGCTTGACTATTTTGAATTTTGCTCTACATCATTTGTACGCCACTATTTTGCTGACTTGAATCTTGGTTTGAACTTGGAACATTCATATTGCACCACTTTCATACTTGTTGTTGTCTTACTTATACATGGCCCAACCATGTTGACTTGTACTACTGTTGATTTTTGCTCCTGCCTTATGCACCATGGCATGTTTATGCACTTGCACACTTGTGGCCCTTGAATCCAGTTTTACATGCTTGCTGTAATTGTTATGTATAACTTGCTGCACCATGTTTTGTATCCCTGTTGAACCATCATGTGAGTTACTTCATTTACCATGCTTCCTTGAACTTGTGCATTTGGTACATTGCATAACCTTTGAACTGTCTTGACCAGTTGAGCACTTTGTAACTGGAATATACTTGAACCGGTTTTTCTTTCCTCCACATGTTTATGCTGTACTCACTCTTGCTCGACCACCTTGTTTCATGTAGCCTTTTGACATGTGCTTGACCTCATTTGCTTGCCAAAACTTGATGTTGTCTATGTGCAGTTTGATACTTGCATGTTAGAGAATGGATTTGTTATTTATTGAGCATGCTGCACTGAGTCGAGATGGTCCACGTGGCTACTCCTTAGTTGCGCGCTAATTGGCAAGGCAGTGCACACGTGTATATTTATACACGTGTGTATATGCAGCCATCAGACAAATTTTCTGTCCCTGCACTATATACAAACTGACTAGACACACATGAATCAGATCAAGTCATGAAAAATGATGAGAAACGCACCGGAAATCTGAGGCAAATAAAATTTTAAAAATAATAAATTATATCTTCTAGAATTAAAAATAATATTTTTGTTCCATATACTCTGTGTGTTTCTGTATATGACAGGTATGGATGACTGGACTAACAGTGAGTTGTGAAGACAGAAGATAGAAGACAGAAGATAAGAAGAAAGTGTGTAGTGTCAATGAGTGTATAAGTCTGAAATTGTATATGTGAGTGTCTGTACAAATATGAAATTGTATAGGCAGAGTGTGAGTGTTGTAGAGAGGAACTGTGTATGAAATTGAATGTGTATGAAATTGAATGTATATCGGTGAATATACACAAATAGTGGAGTCGTAAATCTTAACTGTTTGAATATTGAAATAAAATATTACATTTAAACAAAATTCTGTGTAAATATTTGAATTTCTGCACAAGTGTATTCTGTTTAAATATACCTATCTGTGATGAATATATGAAACAGTACAGTAACAAACACATTTAAAATAATATTTATTTGGTTTTCGTCATCAAACAAAAATTATATAATTGTGTATATAACTACATCATATACAACAAGCACAGTAAATTTAAATGTGTTTGTTAATATAAATTTGAATTGGATCGACCAGAAAATGACCATTTTTCAAATGGTCTCCAAATTCAACGAAATTAGTTTTGTTAGGGTTGTATCATCAAAACATAGCTAGATTTATTTTTCGGGAATTTTCGGAGTTAGTACGTGGCCTCGGTAAACTAAAATGTATGTTCAAATTCAATATATATTGATTTGTATTTTAATTTAAATGAAAATTGATCGAAACAGTCGAATTGGCTTACAGAATGTATCCTCATTGTGTCCGGAATGGGGGTAGTTGGCTAGGGGTGACATTCGCTGCGGTTTGTTTGTAGTTCAGATCAATAAATGGGTATTTTTGGAAATAAATGAATTAAATATAAATATTGTTTTGTATAAAACCCCCTAAGATTTTCACAAACCCTAATTCCCAAGTAGAGCTGCCAGGCCCACGATGAACAGCCGATGTTCTTCAAGACTTCATCGATTAAATTCTTCAAGACTTCCACGATGAGCTGCCAGGTACACGTACATCTTGCAACCCGGCCACACATGACCGACCACTCATTTTTCTTGAGTGTATCGAATGTATATCACCAACGGTTGGGATCAGCAACCGTTTCCCGAACGGGACAACATCGACAATAGATTTTTAGGAATAAATGAAACTCTAGATCAGGTGATTATACACCCTAATAGGTGCGACCTACATAGCCATGCTGCCTGCCCGATTTCTGTCATGTCTCGGTTGTGAGGCTAGAGGCCACGCTTATCTCTGACAAATCGCACGTTTATTCACTTTGAATGTCACATCATCATACCCGCCAAATCACAAATTAATTTCCCCAAAAAAATGCCACGAGTATACAGCTAAGAGAAACGAATTCCTCCGCCACCAAACGTAAATACGTTTGAAGAGATATACTTACGCGATCTATTAAATATACTCTGTCAGACTTTCTTCCATACAGGCCGTCCTGGGACTGGACAAACCGAAGGCACTATTCAGTACAACCATCTTAGGCAATCTTTACCTAAGATTTATACAACAGCCCTTGCACTTTACTCCATCTTCAATTATCTTTGGCATATATGATTCGCAACGCTTATGCAAATACGGAGTGGTTCTTCGGATAATAATCCAACAGGTTTCTCCATATTAACAACGTTAAAAATGGTTAAAAACTTTGATAGTCGGTGAGTTAACTATCAAAGAAAACATGTCTGTGTACACACAACGATCTTATTTCCAAATGGAATTATCGATCCAATCATCAAACAATTTTATATTCGTATTTCCTTATTTTCTACATTTAGAAAATATACGTTATTAACATTGGAAACATTTCCATAGCTTATTCACGCATCACTACCATTCCACAACTATTAGTCCCTAACCGTAAACTAGTAGGAGAACAATTCTCTATGTAAAAACCCCGAAGGCCGAAACCAACATCAGATCGATACTCAGAAAACTATTCAACTTAACTAATCTCTAGTCAGTTTCTATTCTTTTTTAACTCTATTTCGATTAACTCTAATTGAATAACTCTATTTGCTTAACTCTTATTCGATTAACTAATATTCAATTTACTCTAGTTACTTAACTCTTATTCGAATAACTAATATCCGATTTAACTCCATTCGCTTAACTCTAGATCACAGCGATCACAATGGTTACGCCTGATTCCCTCAGGAAACATCCGACCGCCGTAGGCTATCTGTAGCCCTGTGAACTACGCTAGCAGTTGTGCAAAATGGGAACTTATCCTAAATAACTATGTTTGACTAACTCTGTTCGACTAACCATATTCGATTAACTAAATTCGATTAACTCGTTTATATCTCGTCGACTTCCTTTTTTATAAATCCTGTTTATTTTCCCAATAAAAATTCCTTTTATAATTCTATTTACTTTCTAAATAAATATCCCTTTATTCTATTTATTTCCTAAATAAATATTTTTTTATTCTATTTATTTCCTAAATAAATATTCCTCTTATTGTTCCTATTTATTTCCTAAATAAATATTCCTTTTATAAAATCCTTCGATTTTATAAATATTTTATTTTTAATATACTTTGAAAATTCCTTTTTTTTTGCTTTCCAGTATTCCTTATGCTATTTATCGTACCATATAACAATGATCAGTATTATTCAAACATATAAAATCATCAACAGATTTCATATCACATCATATAACACAATATATGAACAGAACAGTATTATAATATTGATGAGTCCATTTGGACCCCTCCGACCTGTTTCCCTGCATCACAGATGTTAAACAACACGAGTATAAAATATTCTGATAAACAGAATCAATATTCGGTTAACGATTTATATATATATCGTTATCTATAATTTCAACCAATACACAAACAATTCAATCAAACAATTAACACACAGATATCAGTCATCATTTATTAGTTCTAAATATACGTTATAAAAATAGAACTGTTCAGAGTTGGTTAGTTTTACTCACATTGGACGATCGTCGTTAATAACGATAACCATTGCTTGATTCCGACGGACAATTTAATTTGCTATAAATTGTAACGAGCTCCGATGGACTTCCAGTTAGTTCCACGGTGTAGCCACTGTCCATACAATCCCAACGCAACTAACAGCATCAAATTCTGATAAAGTATGTAACCGTTATGGATTTTACAAGTTTGAATATATTCACAAGTGATTAACTAGACTAATTATATATATTAACTAATTCTAATATACCATTATCCACTTAAAATTCCACGTCATTACCATTTTGGCCCACTTATTTACTTTCTTCCCAAAATGAAGAATCGCTACTCCAGAAATCAATTTCCCCCTTTAACCGCCACTTTGACCCCCTCCTGCCATCGCTCTGGTCATCGATTGACCCTGCACCCATCGCCACCTGCTACCTCTTCGCAAACCCTACCCGAAGGTCTCCACCATCCCACACTCGAGACCCCCCTCTGAAACCGACGAGTTGACCCAACTAGCGACTATCATCGTCGCTTTTCACCACCCCAAAGCACCACTTTCTTTTGCCATAGTACCACGTCCATTATCTTAGCGTCCACTACCATTCACTAATCTCACCGTCATTGAAATTGGAAACATCCCACTCGCATGTTCCTCTTTCACAACTCAAACCGCCATCTGCTGTTAAACCCACATCTCCCCATACACAAACAGTTCAAAGCCGAGTTTCTCTTCACAGTAAACTCGCGAACACTGGAATACCCAGACTCGTCTAACAGCCTTCAGCAAAATCCACGAGTTTCAAAGATGTATTTATTTTTAGTTTTAAATTGCCATCGAAAGCTTGGCATTTAAAAAAAAAACTGAAAACAAAACGAATGAGGGACGTGCTATTTATCTACAGTTTCAGAGATGGGTGCCAATACGTGTATAGCCTGTACCCTTTCATTTCTTTGTGTGTTTGAGTGGCTCGAGAGGAAACACCCGTCTGACGCTTGCATGGTGTATATGTATACACGAGGATTTCTTAGTAGCTAGGGAAAAACCAAAGTAGTAAATGCAAACATGTATCTCTTGGCTCGTTACACTATAAATATATTAAGTCAAATAAAAGAAAATCTTGGTATGGACCCAGCTGACCAAACGTGTTAGGAAACCATCTCCTGTTAGGTTGTCCATTTCATTCTATTGTGTTAAAACAAGTTATAGGTCAGAAAAGGTGTAAGGTATTTATGGAATCAGTGTTACTTTAGAGCTTAGGCCCTATGCACAGCACTTAGGAATTGGTATATTCAAAATGTATGTAGCGTAGGTTTGTTTAAGTTTACAAAATTCCGATACCCTGTAACGTTAAATTCTACTTACGTACAGACAGAAATAAAAATGCTGTTGTGTCGAGCTCAGTGCCCCGATCGCAAAAATATAATAATACCGATAGATCAACTCATATTGTGAAACCCCAAAATCGCTGATTAAGGGTGCAAAATACCCCAAATAAAAAGTTGCTTATTTAATTAATTAAAAATTTCAGTAAAATTCTAAAAATTAAATTATCACTACATCTCAAAAGGCTTGTCTAAATTTGAGGCCAATATTTAATAATAATTAAATATATCGTTATGGTTCATAACGATTCCATAACGACTGTTCTAAAATTTGATTTGGACATAAATCAAAATCTACACGACGAAATCCCGATTTTTCTCTTCCACTAGAAAAATATACTTCACCGGCTCTAAACCTTTCTTATTTCACAGAAATCCGATTTAAAATGGCTTCTGAATATTCGTTTAAAGTTCGAATCGCCAAATTGCGAATTCCCGCGCCATTTCGAGCTTGATTATATTTATAATACAATTTATTCATTCAAACTTCATTTAAATAATATATTCGGTGAATTATACCTTGTAAATAATCCAATTCACATCATATTGTGAATTTCTCCATTTTTGATTATTTCGACATTAAAATATATTATCCATTATAAATATTACTTAAATATTCAATATTATTTAATTCCATTTATCGATACCGCCAAATCGATATTTAATAATTAAATAAATTAATTATTCTATCTCTAAAAATGCGGGTCATTACAATCTCCTCCCCCCCCCCCCTTAAAAATAATTTCATCCTCGAAATTGCTAAGGTAGAAAACAAACCCTATCAACTGGGT
Source organism: Allium sativum (assembly GCA_030737875.1). NCBI lineage: Eukaryota > Viridiplantae > Streptophyta > Magnoliopsida > Asparagales > Amaryllidaceae > Allium > Allium sativum. Next base: position 168,871,483 of record CM060924.1, on the reverse strand, counting down.
TACCAATTAATTGTTTACTTCTTAATTTCAGTTTCAACTGAACCAATTTAATTTCAATCAAATATTTAATTAATTCTTATCGACGAAAATTTTCTTACACCTTAAACTTTCGAAAAATTTCGCCAGCACCTCCTTTGTACGGGTCAATCGGTATAACTACAACTCGCCTCTCTAGGCCATCTCCAACCCAAAAGAAAATCAAACAGCCAAACGGCTTGCCAATCAGGCTCATAAACCACCAAACTCATATGAAATATAAACTTGTACCTTTTTGTCGGGCATATCATTATATCGCTTTCACTTGCTACGAACTCAGTATATACCGATACATTTCCAACTTGATCTCAAATCAATTCATTCTCAACCCAAATCATATGTTTATACCCCAAACCAAATCCATTTGAAAATCAAGATCCATTCTTGATTTCAACTCTTAACTTACCAATTCAATATACTTAACCAAGTTAAGTTATCATTCTAATTCAATTTCAATTACTACTTAACTGGCTTTATTTTAATTCCAATTTGCTTTCACAAATTTTTGTTTAATTTGTTTTTAATTCAAACAGTCTCTTCCTAGGAGTTTTAAATAGCTTTGCTTTTCTCAAAAGTCAAACTTTCCTTTTCAAGATTCAAAACAACTTGTTTTGCCAAAACAATTTGAAATCAATATCTTTGGTAGTAATCCGTCACTTAGAACTCGGAAATGAACACAAATGATGTCGCGATTCATCATCAGGTTATTTCCCAGCTGTCGAAGTGAGTTCAATACTATATCACTTTCAAAATCACTTTTAAATCATTTCTATTTTGAAATCAATTCAAAATATCATTCACAGTGCTTGTAAAACAATTTAAAATCTTCTAGGATTTTGAAATTCACATATATTTAACCCAAATACAATTACAAACACTTTTCCAAATTCCCAGGGTTTTAATTTCAATTCTTATTTAAATTCAGATTTAATTCATCTCGTAACACTTATACGAATTCTGATTGATTATTTACATAACCATTTCAATTACAAACTTATTCGATTATAATGACAACCAATATATCCAATATATTATAATCATTCCAATATAAATTCTTTATATCAAAATATAACTTGGGTAAATTATTTCATTTACCCCCTTTTCAAAACATATCATGTCAACCCATCGTATTCGAGTGTTTAGAAACTTCTATTGATATAATGGATCAAATTGACCGATCAGATCCCATAAACAACTCAACCATTAAATCTACACAATATAATACAATTTTTATATCAATAACTAATATTTTCACTTGTATATATACACTCAAACTCAATCTAGGGCATTACTAAACCCATCTCTACTGAGTCACACCACAGAGCCAAGGTAATTACTTAACCTTAATCTCTGATACCAACTGTAACGACCCTGTTTTTGTCGACTTTGGTTATCGCCATAAACTCAATGATGACTAACCAAACATCAAAAAATACCGGTAGTTAATGAAAGAAATTAGAGGGTGAGAATAGATAAGATAGAAAATTTGAATAGAAGAAGAACACAACATCAGAGTAACACGAACCTTACAGTGGAACGAATAACATATAATATATAACATAACTTTGAAATATAAATCTGTACTTGAATATACATATCATTTCCAAAGTACAACCCTTACAACACAGCGGAAAATAACCATAGCTACATAATTCTGAAGCCTCCTGCTCCAGCTCTTCAAGTATCTGTAAATCTTGACTACTTGACTGCCCGTACAAAATTGGGCACCCAAGAGTTTAGGGAAACAAAACAAAATAAACTCCGGGTTAGTCATGGGACTGGTATGAGTAAAACAGTTTAAAACAGTTTGTGCCATTAGACGATGTCTCATAAGACCACGTCGTATAACGGAACGGGTTTTTCCCTTATGAGAATCCTAAATAATCTTTATATCAAAATTCATTGATATTATAATAGTCTCTATCAACTACAATATAATAATCATCTAGCAGAAACGCTTTCATCTCACGTTCTACATATATAGTACACAATCAAAACCGTAAGCACATGTTGGGTAATGGATTTCCATCTGTGACAAGGTATGGAACCACCTTTCGCTAGTGCACCTCTAAAAAGGAATACACTGGGTTCAACAAGAACATCTTGCAACCCGACCACACTTGACTGACCACTCATTTCACTTGAGTGTAACGAATGTATATCACTAACGATTGGGATCAGCAACCGTTTCCCGAATGGGACAGCATCGATAATAGATTTTTAGAAATAAATGAAACTCAAGATCAGGTGATTATACACCCTAATAGGTGCGACCTACATAGCCATGCTGCCTGCCCGATTTCTGTCATTTCCCGGTTGTAAGGCTAGAGGCCACGCTTATCTCTGACAGATCACACGTTTATTCACTTTGAATGTCACATCATCATACCGGCCAAATCAAAAATTGATTTCCCAAAAAAATACCACAGGTATACAGCTAAGAGAAACGAATTCCTCTGCCACCAAACGTAAATACGTTTAAAGAGATCAACTTACGCGATCTATTAAATATACTCTGTCAGACATTCTTCCATACAGGTCATCCTGGGACTGGACAAACCGAAGGCACTATTCAGTACAACCATCTTAGGCAATCTTTACCTAAGATTTATACAACAGCCCTTGCACTTTACTCCGTCTTCAATTATCTTTGGCATATATGATTCGCAATGCTTATGCCAATACGGAGTGGTTCTTCGGATAATAATCCAACCGGTCTCTCCATATTAACAACGTTAAAAATGGTCAAAAACATTGATAGTAGGTGAGTTAACTATCAAAGAAAACAAGTATGTGTACACACAACGATCTTATTTCCAAATGGAATTATCGATCCAATCATGAAACAATTTTATATTCATATTTCCTTATTTTCTACATTTAGAAAATATATGCTATTAACATTGGAAACTTTTCCATAGCTTATTCACGCATCACTACCATTCCACAACTATTAGTCCCAAACTGTAAACTAGTAGGAGAACAATTCTCTAAGTATAAACCCCGAAGGCCGAAACCAACCTCAGATCGATACTCAAAAAACTATTCAAATTAACTAATCTCTAGTCAGTTTCTAATCTTGTTTAACTCTATTTCGATTAACTCTAATTGAATAACTCTATTTGCTTAACTCTTATTCGATTAACTAATATTCAATTTACTCTAGTTACTTAACTCTTATTCGAATAACTATTATTCGATTTAACTCCATTCGCTTAACTCTAGATCGCAGCGATCACAATGGTTACGCCTGATTCCCTCAGGAAACATCCGACCGCCGTAGGCTATCTACAGCCCTGCGAATTACGCTAGCAGTCGTGCAAAATAGCAACTTATCCTGAATAACTATGTTTGACTAACTCTATTCGACTAACCATATTCGATTAACTAAATTTGATTAACTCGTTTACATCTCGTCAACTTCCTTTTTTATAAATCCTGTTTATTTTCCCTATAAAAATTCCTTTTATAATTCTATTTACTTTCTAAATAAATATCCCTTTATTCTATTTATTTCCGAAATAAATATTTCTTTATTCTATTTATTTCCTAAATATGTATTCCTTTTATTAATCTTATTTATTTCCTAAATAAATATACCTTTTATAAAATTCTTCGATTTTATAAATATTTTATTTTCAATATACTTTGAAAATTCCTTTTTTTTACTTTGCAGTATTCCTTATGGTATTTAATGTACCATATAACAATGATCGGTATCATTCAAACATATAAAATCATTAACAGATTTCATATCACATCATATAACATAATATATGAACAAAACAGTACTATAAATATTGAGGAGTCCAGTTGGACCCGTCCGACCTGTTTCCCTGCATAACAGATGTTAAACAACATGAGTATAAAATATTCTGATAAACAGAATCAATATTCGATTAACAGTTTATATATATATCGTTATCTATAATTTCAACGAATACACAAACAATTCAATCAAACAGTTAACACACAGCAATCGGTCATCATTTATCAGTTCTAGATATACGTTATAAAAATAGAACTGTTCAGAGTTAGTGAGTTTTACTCACATTGGACAATCATCGTTAATAACGATAACCATCGCTTGATTCAGACAGACAATTTAATTTGCTATAAATTGTAACGAGCTCCGATGGACTTTCAATCAGTTCCAAGGTGCAGCCACCGTCCATACGATCCCAACGCAACTGAGAGCGTCAAATTCTGATAACATATGCAACCGTTATGGATTTTACAAGTTTGAATATATTCACAAGTGATTAACTAGACTAATTATATATATTAACTAATACAAATATACCATTATCCACTTAAAAGTCCACGTCATTACCTTTTTGGCCCACTCATTTACTTTCTTCCCCAAATGAAGAATTGCAACTCCAGAAATCAATTTCCACCTTTGACCGCCTCCTGCCATCGTTCCGGTCATCGACTGATCCTGCAACCATCGCCACCCGCTACCTCTTCACAAACCCTACCCGAAGGTCTCGACCATCCCACGCCCGAGACCCCCTCCAAAACGAACGAGTTGACCAAACCAACGACTATCATCGTTGCTTTTCACCACCCAAAAGCACCAATTTCTTTTCCCATAATCCCACGTCCATTATCTTAGCGTCGACTACCATTCACTAATCTCACCGTCATTGAAATTGGAAACATCCCACTCGCATGTTTCTCTTTCACAACTCAAACCGCCATCTGCTGTTAAACCCACATCTCCCCTTACACAAACAGTTCAAAGCCGAGTTTCTCTTCACAGTAAACTCGCGAACACTTGAATACCCAGACTCATCTAACAGCCTTCAGCAAAATCCACGAGTTATAGTTATTACGGATGTATTTATTTTTAGTTTTAAATTGCCATCGAAAGCTTGGCATTTTAAAAAAACTGAAAACAAAACGAATGAGGGACATGTTGTTTATCTACAGTTTCAGAGATGGGTGCCAATACGTGTATAGCCTGTACCCTTTCATTTATTTGTGTGTGTGAGTGGCTCGAGAGGAAACACCCGTCTGGCGCTTGCATGGTGTATATGTATACAGGAGGATTTCTTAGTAGCTAGGGAAAAACCAAAGTAGTAAATGCAAATGTGTATCTCTTGGCTCGTTACACTATAAATATATTAAGTCAAATAAAAGAAAATCGTGGTATGTACCCAGCTGACCAAACGTGTTAGGAAACATTCTCGTGTTAGGTTGTCCATTTCATTCTATTGTGTTAAAACAAGTTATAGGTCAGAAAAGGTGTAAGGTATTTATAGACTTAGTGTTACTTTGGAGCTTAGGCCCTATGCATAACACTTAGGAATTGGTCTATTCAAAATGTATGTAGCGTAGGTGTAACACCCCACCTCTGCTAGGGTCACTCGCAAAGGGAATGCACTAGTTTTGGAGGAGTGTTATCGCGGTAAACAAACACAGAAACATTACAAGACAAAGCATAGGTAAAACAGCGGAAAAATCAAAAGACAAGTTACAGTGCTTTCAAAAAGAGTCAAAACCTTTTACATCAAATAGCCAAGGTCAAACCGTACATGAGCTAAACCGAAAGCAAGCGAAATCCAAGCTAAGTGCTAGAGTTTTCTCCCTGAGAACCGGGGGGAGGGGGAAGGAAGAAAAAAGAGGCGAAAGAAAATGGGTCAGTCATAAAGACTGGTAAGTTCAAGTGACTTTCAGGATAAAAACAGATAAAGATAACATGACATGTATAAACTGAAAGTAAACATAAGGATGCTGACAAGATGGGCAAGATGGACTAAGACAACATGATAAATCAAGTATAGCATCACATATTCAAGGTTCACTACATCAACTGTAATAGAATCCCATACCCATGTCTTATATTAATCATAAAATGATCTCTTGTCCCAATATCATGAAATGACCCATTTCTAGGTCCAACGAAACGATCCACTAGTCGATCGGCTCCCTACAAGTTCTAGCTCATTGTGTATTTGTGTCATACGACCCTATCACGAATGTAGTCACCTGTGCTAGGTCCACCATACGGTGTATAAAGCCCTAGGGTGCCAACCACCGACACGAATCAAGCATGCACAGATAAACCTACTGATGCCCAATGCCTGCTTTTTCAACTCCGGACCATGTGCACAGCCATAGCCCGCCTGAACCTACATTGGCGCATCAACACAACCGTCGTTATGGTCGCTTACAATCAGCCCAGTAATCGTGCCCCACCCTGCCTAGTTCCAGGGTACCATGATACATCTAGTGGGTTACTGCTGAAATGGACCGTGTAACTAGGGTTTCCGTCCAATAGGTTAAGTGTTGTCATTTAAATTCGTGACTTAACCCCTATCAGTCTAGCCTGTCAAGTTGGTTAAGTGTTGTCATTCAAGATCGTAACTTAACCCGCCTACGAATCATGTATCAACTTGGTTAAGTGTTGTCTTTCATGTTCATGACTTAACCCTATCATGTGGCATTAATTCATTAATGCACCCCAACCTCTCACATCAGACCTATTGTTGTGGTCACTGGATATGCCGTCAGTTCCGAGAAGAATTACATCACAACTCAGTCTGACCTCGGGTTTTTAAGTACGATATGACCAACTACTCACATTGGATCCTATTGTTTGCAGTCAGTGGATTTGCCGGGCGGTTCCGGGCATATTTACACTGCAAACTCAACCCAACCTCAAGTTGGCCATTTTCAAGTTCATTCTAGTGTCATGTCCATGTTTAAGATTCATATCAAGTTCATGTCAAGTTTTCAAGGTAAGTTTCATACCAAGTTTCCTACAATTACCAATTTTTCCCAACATTACCCCGTCTAAATATTAGGCTAACAATCTTAGCCTAATTTTTTGTCTGCATGATTTTTGACATATAATATTAGGCTAAAAACTTAGCCTAATTTAACATACGCAAAATTGGCATAAAGCAATTCATTAACATAAACATGACATAGGTGTAAACTAGGCATTTTCGGCATAGTCAATATGAACATCATGGGTGTGAACTTGCAGAATAGTCAACATGAATATCATAGGTGTGAATCTTGCAACGTAGACTAAATCAACATACATATATGTGAACTTGCAACATAGACTAAATTAACATACATATATGTAAATTTGCAAATCAATCGCGGGTATATGAATAAGTGTGAACTTGAAATATGACATAGGTTTAACATATACACATAAACATGTAGATCTAACATTTGGTCACATATGTGATATGATTTTACAACCTAAAACTTGCATAACATGATAAACAACACAACTTGTCATCATGGTTTATATTCCAAGTTCATATACATATGAATGGACTTATTCATTAATTCCCAATTCAACATGATGATAGAATAGAGACACAGGCATAGATTAACATAATAAACATTGCTCTATTATCAATTTATTTCCAAGGCATGACCTAACTGAATAAATTGATTAAAACATCGTAGGCATAACATTATGAACATGAAAAGGTTTGAATAATAATATAGATTCAAGAATACGGATAGATCTAACTTAAATAGAAAAAAAATACCCATAATCAAGACAAATAAAGAAAATAGGTCTGAATAGAAAATCAAGCTTAGATCCAATTTCATAGTCATAATCCTAGGCAATTACCTCATAGGTGATTAGCCATAATTGTCCTTGTCATAGTTACAGGCAATAGTCTTATATTCACAGTCATAGGCATAGGTATAGTCTTATGTTCACCGTCATAGTCATTGGCATAGTCTTATTTTCACCGTCATAGTCATAGGCCTAGGCATAGTCTTATGTTCATAGTCATAGGCATAGTCATGGTCTTATGTTCACAGTCATAGGCGTAGTCATAGTCTTATGCCATTAACAATAGTTTCAACGTCGTAGACAATATTCCCAATAGTCAAGATCCAAGAAGAAAACAAGTATAGATATGAATCATACATAAATCAATTCCAATTTAACATGCCCATATTAGATTTATAGTTTTTATCTAAAAGTAACTGGAACTTACAGATCGTGGTCTAAGAATTTTAAATGCAGAAGTCAAGTATAGAAATTTGTCATTGAGTTGTTGAATTGCTGAATCTTGCTTTGATTGTAGAAGCAAATTCCCAATAAGAAATTCCTAGCCGTAGTCTTCAAGAAATAATCTTCACGATTTAATTTAATTTAATTCAATTTAGAGGAAGAAGAAGAAGCCATGATCATCAAGAGTTTGACCAGCATAAGGTTAGAGAAGAATAGTGTAAAGAGAATGAGGCTAGGGGCTGTTTATATAGAATTTTAATTTAATTATAGCCGTCGATGGAGCTAGAGTTAACCAAGGCCATCCATCTCAAGAGAAGCCAATCAGAAAGTGACACGTTAGCCCTAGTGACACAGCAGAGCTCAGAAATTCGACCAGAACCTGACCAGGCCAGCCAGGGTCAAACCTGAAAGCTGTGCAGGCCTATTGCTCGGCTTGGGCGCACCTGCCAAGTGCGCCAATGCAAAATTACATGGGAGCACTTCCCAAGTGCGCCAGTGCAATTTTGTTCTGGTGCACTTCCCAAGTGCGCCAGTGCATTCTGGCCGGTTTCTGGTTTTTCTGCCTAACTTCGTTCGTCCATATCTTCTTCGTATGGTATCCATTTTACGCAAACTCGGACTCTATTTCAAGCAGAATTCCGAGACAAACGCAATGGCGTAACCGTTTCCCATGATTCTCATTTTAAAAATTAATTCTACCTTGATTTTTGGTTTTAACATGTTACTAAAATTCAGGTTGTTACATTCTCCCCTCCTTAAAGGATTTCGTCCCCGAAATCTTCAAGGTAAGAAGAATGCATCCTATCATCCAATCAACCATCTAGTCAACCATCATCCACAAGCAACCATTGTCCTTAAAAGATTTCTAATGCTATATGAACATATGCAGAAAGTGTGTGTATATGTTCCTTATCTAATGCAAATGATCGGGCTTGATTGATCTTCCTAATGCAAAATATGTTTAGTGTCATGAATCCAACATGTATGCAAATAGTCCTAGTCACATAAACACTATATGTGTGCACAAACATCCATCCATATGCAACATCCACGTGATAACACATTCAATTTCATCCATAAATAAATATAAACACTCATGCATATGCAATATGAAAATGTGTCTGAGCCGATCTAGTGCCTAATGTGTGTTATGCAACCACGAGCAACCACTTGCGACCACTTGCAACCATTTGCAAACATTAACCATAACATGTTTCAATCACATGTTTACATCCAAAAGGTTTCTACCTAAGTTTCTCCAGATAGGATTGAGAAGATAAGCAAGATAAAACGAAGCATCTAGGAGAAGAAGTTAAAGATGTACCCCCAGAAGGTCCTGCTAGCGGGGCTTGCCCTTGCTTCTTAGGGCAGTTCTTGCTGATATGTCCAGTTTCACCGCACTGGAAACATGCTCCCATCTTCATCTTCTTCTTTCTACAATCCTGAGCTATATGCCCCTCAATACCATAGAAGTAGCATTTTCTTTTCTCGCGTGTCTTCTTATCATTCTTGTTGTTGTTGTTCTCTCCTCCTTTCTCGGAGTCTACCTTCTTGTTTGGAGGCTCATTCGCCTTGACCTCCTTCTTGCCACTCTTGTCTTCTTCATTTAAGAGCGCCATGTCTACTAGCTTTTCGTAAGTAGCCCCCATAGGTAAGTGGGCCATCGCCAAGCTGTGAAGTGGCTCATTCAATCCTTTGACAAAACGGAGATCCTTCTTATGAGGGGTATTCACTAGGTCCAGTCCAAACCGAGCCGGCTGATTAAATTATTGACGTACTCCTTGACCGTCATACTTCCTTGCTTAAGAGATAAGAACTTTTCCAGCTGCAGACTTCGTTCAGCTTGTGGGAGGAATTTCGTCTCGAACCTTATTCTGAAATCCATCCATGTTTCAACCGGCCTCTCAACATTAGTGACTTCCCACCAATAGGAAGCTTCGTCTTTGAGCAACCATACCGCCAACTGTACTTTCTGCCTATCGTCCACCTCGAAGATAACGAACATATCCTCAATTTCTTTGAGCCAATTCCTCGCTTCTATGAATGATTCAGTTCCCTTGAAATCCTTTCCACCCATGGCTCTAAAATCTTTACAGATCTTCGAGAAAGCAATTGCACGAGGAGGGAGCAGAGGAGGAAGAATCGCTGCAGCTGGAGGAGGAATATCTGCTGGGCCTGCATCGTTGGCCCCAGCCTCTAAGTACCTCCTAAACCAGCCAGGTATTGGCACGCCCTCTGGAAAGTTAAGATTCCCAGACATGCTGAAATGAAAAAGAAGAGATTCAAACGAGGAAACAAAGGATAGTGCTAATGGCTTTTGGGAAATAGACTTTAAATAAAACAAGTCTTTTCTTGAAAAAAGCTTCTTTGTAAACGGTTTTGAAAATAGTTTCAGAAGGTTTTAAAAGCTTTTTATCCAGTCCGGTAACCTTCTGCTCTGATACCAAATGTAATACCCCACCTCCACTAGGGTCACTCACAAAGGGAATGCACTAGTTTTGGAGGAGCGTTATCGCTGTAAATAAACACAGAAATATTACAAGACAGAGCATAGGTAAAACAGCGGAAGAATCAAAAGATAAATTTAATTACTTCCAAAAAGAGTCAAAACCTTTTACATCAAATAGCCAAGGTCATTATTTTCCATTACAACAAATTCTGTCTTGCACAAATAAAGAAGCATAAACTTGAAACATCAAAAGTAGCTTAATTCCCCAAAGGTAGCAGAAATGCAGCCATAGCATAGCTCAAGATCAAACCGTACATGAGTTGAACCGAAAGCAAGCGAAATCCAGGCTAAGTGCTAGAGTTTCCTCCCTGAGAACCTTGGGGGAGGAACGGAAGAAAAAAGAGGCGAAAGAAAACGGGTCAGTCATAAAGACTAGTAAGTCCAAGTGACTTTCAGCATAAAAACAGACAAAGTTAATATGACATGTATAAACTGAAAGTAAACATAAGGATGCTGACAAGATGGGCAAGATGGACTAAGACAACATGATAAATCAAGTATAGCATCACATATTCAAGGTTCACTGCATCAAATGTCCTAGAATCTCAAACCCATGTCTTATATTAATCATGAAATGATCCCTTGCCCCAATATCATGAAATGACCCATTTCTAGGTCCAATGAAACGATCCACTAGTCGATCGACTCCCTACAAGTTCTAGCTCGTTGTGTATTTGTGTCATACAACCCTATCATTAATGTAGTCACCTATGCTAGGTCCACCATACGGTGTATCAAGCCCTAGGGTGCCAACCACCAACACGAATCAAGCATGCACAGATAAACCTACTGATGCCCAATGCCTGCTTTTTCAACTCCGGACCACGTGCACGACCATAGCCCTCCTGAACCTACACTGGCGCATCAACACAACCATCGTTCTGGTCGCTTACAATCAGTCTAGTAATCGTGCCCCACCCTGCCTAGTTCAAGGGTACCATGATACATCAAGTGGGTTACTGCTGAAATGGACCGCGTAACTAGGGTTTCCGTCCAATAGGTTAAGTGTTGTCATTTAAATTCGTGACTTAACCCCTATCAGTCTAGCATTCGTGACTTAACCCGCCTACGAATCATGTATCAAGTTGGTTAAGTGTTGTCTTTCATGTTCATGACTTAACCCTATCATGTGGCATTAATTGATTAATGCACCCCAACCTCTCACATCAAACCTGTTGTTGTGGTCACCGGATATGCCGGGCGGTTCCGGGAAGAATTACACCACAACTCAGTCTGACCTCGGGTTTTCCAGTGCGATATGATCAACTACTCACATTGGATCATATTGTTTGCAGTCACTGGATTTGCCGGGCGGTTCCGGGCAGGTTTACACTGCAAACTCAACCCAACCTCGAGTTGGCCATTTTCAAGTTCATTCTAGTGTCATGTCAATGTTCAAGATTCATGTCAAGTTCGTGTCAAGTTTTCAAGGTAAGTTTCATACCAAGTTTCCTACAATTACCAATTTTTCCCAACGTTACCCCGTCTAAATATTAGGCTAACAATCTTAGCCTAATTTCTCGTCCGCATGATTTTTGACATATAATATTAGGCTAAAAACTTAGCCTAATTTAACGTACACAAAATTGGCATAAAGCAATTCATTAACATAAACATGACACAGGTGTAAACTTGGCATTTTCGACATAGTCAATATGAACATCATGGGTGTGAACTTGCAAAATAGTCAACATGAATATCATAGGTGTGAATCTTGCAACGTAGACTAAATCAACATACATATATGTGAACTTGCAATATAGACAAAATAAACTTACATATATGTAAACTTGCAAATAAATCACGAGCATATGAATAAGTGTGAACTTGAAATATGACATAGGTTTAACATATACACATAAACATGTAGATCTAACATTTGGTCACATATGTGATACAATTTTACAACCTAAAACTTGCATAACATGATAAACTACACAACTTGTCATCACGGGTTATATTCCAAGTTCATATACATATGAATGGACTTATTCATTAATTCCCAATTCAACATGATGATAGAATAGAACCACATGCATAGATTAACATAATAAACATTGCTCTATTTTCAATTTATTTCCAAGGCATGACCAAACTGAATAAATTGATTAAAACATCGCAGGCATAACATTATGAACATGAAAAGGTTTGAATAATAATCTAGATTCAAGAACACGGACATATCTAACTTAAATAGAAAAAAAATACCCAAAATCAAGACAAATAAAGAAAATAGGTTTGAATAGAAAATCAAGCTTAGATCCAATTTCATAGTCATAATCCAAGGCAATAACCTCATAGGTGATTAGCCATAATTGTCCTTGTCATAGTTATAGGCAATAGTATTATGTTCACTGTCATAGGCACATGCAGTCTTATGTTCACCGTCATAGTCATAAGCATAGTCTTATGTTCACCGTCATAGTCTTATGTTCACAGTCATAGGCATAGTCATGGTCTTATGTTCACAGTCATAGGCGTAGTCATAGTCTTATGCCATTAACAATAGTTTCAATGTCGTAGACAATATTCCCAATAATCAAGATCCAAGAAGTAAACAAGAATAGATATGAATCATACATAAATCAATTCCAATTTAACATGCCCATATTAGATTTATAGTTTTTATCTAAAAGTAACCGGAACTTACAAATCGTGGTCTAAGAATTTTAGATGCAGAAGTCAAGTATAGAAATTTGTCGTTGAATTGTTGAATCGCTAGATCTTGCTTTGATTGTAGAAGCAAATTCCCAATAAGAAATTCCTAGCCGTAGTCTTCAAGAAATAATCTTCACAATTTAATTTAATTTAATTTAGAGGAAGAAGAAGAAGCCATGATCATCAAGAGTTTGAGCAGCATAAGGTTATAGAAGAATGGTGTAAAGAGAATGAGGCTAGGGGGCTGTTTATATAGAATTTCTATTTAATTATAGCCGTCGATGAAGCTAGAGTTAATCAAGGCCATCCATCTCAAGAGAAGCCAATCAGAAAGTGACAAGTTAGCCCTAGTGACATAGCAGAGCTTAGAAATTCGACCAGAACCGGACCAGGCCAGCCAGGATCAAACCAGGAAACTGTGCAAGCCTGTTGCTCGGCCAGGGCGCACCTGCCAAGTGCACCAATGCAAAATTGCATGGCGCACTTCCCAAGTGCGCCAGTGCAATTTTGTTTTGGCGCACTTAGTGCGCCAGTGCATTCTGGCCGATTTATGGTTTTTCTGCCTGACTTCGTTCGTCCATATCTTCCTCGTACGGTATCCGTTTTACGCAAACTCGGACTCTATTTCAAGCAGAATTCCGAGATGAACGCAATGCGTAACCCAATTCCCATGATTCTCAATTTAAAAATTAATTATGTCTTGATTTATGGTTTTAACATGTTATTAAAATTCGGGTTGTTGCAGTAGGTTTGTTTAAGTTTACAAAATTCAAGTACCCTGTAACGTAAAATTCTACTTACGTATGGATAGAAATAAAAATACCGTTGTGTCGAGCTCAGTGCCCCGATCCCAAAAATATAATAATACCGGTAGATTAACTCATATTGTGAAACCCCAAAATCACTGATTAAGGGTGCAAAATATCCCAAATAAAAAGTTACTTATTTAATCAATTAAAAATTTCAGTAAAATTCTAAAAATTAAATTATCACTACGTCTCAAAAGGCTTGTCTAAATTTGAGGCCAATATTTAATTATAATTTAATATATCGTTATGGATCATAACAATTCCATAGAGACTATTCTAAAATTTTATTTGGACATAAATCAAAATCTACATGAGGAAATCCCGATATTTCTCTTCCACTAGAAAAATAGACTTCATCAGCTCTGACCATTTCTTATTTCATAGAAATCCAATTTAAAATGGCTTCTGTGTATTTGTTTAAAGTTCGAATCACCAAATTGCGAATTGCCTCGCCATTTCGAGCTCGATTATATTTATAATATAATTTATACGTTCAAACTTCATTTAAGTAATATATTCGCTGAATTATACCTTGTAAATAATCCAATTCACATCATATTGTGAATTTCCCCATTTTTGATTATTTCGACATTATAATATATTATCCATTATAAATATTAACTAAATATTCAATATTATTTAATTCCATTTATCGATATCGCCAAATCGATATTTAATAATTAAATAAATAAATTATTCTATCTCTAAAAATGCGGGTCATTATAAGAATGCACTCTGGATGTTGTATGAATTTTTAATGATTGATTAACATTATTGTTGTACACATGTGATGTTGAAATCCATATAACTAAAGTTATATGGTAACTGATTGTGTTTGATTCCAGTTCAGAATTAACGAATATTTGAAAATAATGATCAGCGAAAATAGAAATGTGAAGCAGTGTTAAGTAGTTAAATGCAATTTAAACACGAACGAGATTTTCTGTTGATTTTATTCATTTTATAATGAATATCGAAAAGTGAATTCAAAATCTGATATTTTGAAAATATTATCATTTTAATATTATAACGATAAGGAATATTCAAATTTAATTTGAATTTGAAAATGAAATGGAAATCGTTTTAAAATGAATTTAAAAGGAATTTATATAGGAATATTCAAATTTGATTTATATTTGAAAATGAAATGGAAATCCTTTTAAAATGAATTTAAAACAAAATTATGTAGGAATATTCAAATTTGATTTAAATTCGAAAATGAAATAGAAATCGTTTAAAATGAATTTAAAATGAATTTATAATGGAATATTCAATTTTGATTTGAAATTGAAATGGAGGTGGAAATCCTTTTTAGAACAAATTTAAAATGATTTGTAAAATATGTTTTAAATAGAAATCGATGAAATATATTATATATTATAATGGCCTGAATAGAACGCGCCGCGCAGCGTTGGTTCGCGAATTTCGACCATTAACTTCAAGTTGATGTTACTGGAATAATTATTTTTAGAAATAAATAATTTGGATTTGAAAATGGTTTTTAAATAACCAGAATTTTTCCAATAAATAAATTAGAATGGATTTGGAGTGGAAATAATCTTCGGAGTATTTCGATATTGGATTCCGTGATTATACGGGCATTGTTGAGTAATTTGGAAGATATATATATATATATATATATATATATATATATTCCCAGTACGATATTGGTTGGTTTCAGAATTTGATATTGAATATAAGCCGACATAATTTCTATTTAGAGCCTTGTATTTGATACCAAATTGGATTTTGGGTTTTTCGTGAATGGTGTCTTCATTAAGACTGTTCTTAAACCCAGTTGAGAAAAGAATAACTCTTTAAACTAAGATTTAGTGAAGAATTCCAATTAATTAATATTTAGTTGGAATTGAATGAAAGAATTGTATTTTTGGGCTTATCGTGAATGGTGTTTTAAATAATACTTGTTCTTTAACCCAATTAACAGTGGAGAATATGATTTGGAATTTATAATCTTCTAATTAAAATTAATGGAATTTTCCAAAGTAAAGATTTCCAATTTAATATATTAAATTGGAATTGAATGAAATTCGATTTGGTAATAATCGAGATGAGCTTCTGTGAAGGAAGACTGTTAATATATATGGAATTTAAAAGGCTTCGTCATTATTCCATTTATATTATTAGACGGACATGAAAATATATATCGATTATATATATTTATCTATTTTTCATGAAGATTCCATTGTTAATGGAATGTGATTTTGGGTTTATCGTGAACCTTGTTTTAAATGACATTGGTTCTTTAACCTAGCTAAAGACATGATTACATGTTCAACATTGTATTTCGAACCGTATTTGTTGATCTCTGCTAAATATATATTTGTTTGGTGGCAGAATTTATTCTCTTGCATAACACCTTTCTCTGGATGTACGAGCTCAGAGGTTATAAATTGGCAGAAATCAGTGGTACAATGTGGATGGTTGATGTGACATATTTGGTTTCCCAAAGTTAAATAATCATTAATATTGATTTTTGGGAAGATTAAAACTAAATGGAGTTTTAATGAATCTTTAATTAGATTGAAAAGTGGATGTGATAATTAAAATGATCAATTCAAGAAAATGATAGAGAATGGAGTATCGCCAGTTTTGCTCCAAGTGATAGTTAAATCTTTAGTTAGATTTGAACGTGAAATGCTAATAAATTTTTGCCGATAACACCTTGGTGTTAGATATGGAATATTACCAGTTTGCTCCATGGGATGAATAGGTTGGGATTCATAAAATAAACAAATTATTACTTCGGTAAGGTTCGCTAATCCCGACTAGTTTGGAAAACCTTAATTTGGTTTAGAATTGAAAAGGTAGTGAAATCATTTGTAATGATATCCAAATGAAGATTAAAGAATAAATTTAAAAGAATTTATCTTTGATAAAATTAATGGCAACCTTTCCCTAAAGATGTGAATATTTGAATAAAAGAATATTCTGGATTGGAATGAGGCGTATGATGTGTTGTTACAGCACTTGATTATAAGATATGTGAGTTATTAGGAAAGATAGGGTTTAACCCATTCTGAATAACTGATACGACGAAAAGTCGAAGAGATTGAAAATGGTGCAAGACCAACGATCTTCACATCGAATGGATGGGTTGCTAATGATATCCATGATTGGAGTAGCTACCTTGAAGGGGCCATAGTGGTAGCCGTTCAGACGTATTTGTTGATTGTTCGGGTATGCGAGGGCCTCTCTTCTGTATTGGACATACGGGACGAGGAATAAGGTGCCTCCGGTTTCGTTCAGACCTAGAATGGACTTGTAAATGGATGATGTGTCTGACATTGTATTCCTTTATATTGTAATTGTTGATCTCTACTAAATATATATTTTTTTGGTGGCGGAGAATTTATTCTCTTGCTTAACACCCTTCTCTGTGACGTACGAGCTCAAAGGTTACATATCGGCAAAAATCAGTGGTACGGTATGGATTGACAGTGTGACATACTGAGATGCAGTGATCCAAGCTTTTGTTGAAAAGAAAAGCTTGGTGGATGATGATCAAAGCACAGCTTTAAATAGCACAGCTTTGTGTAGCGTTAATTTGCAAGCCACACACACTGGTACGGTGGTAAACTGATGGTTAGATCAGTATACTTTAGAGATGAGGATAGACATCCTATGGGTTGTCATGGATTCGGTCGACCGAGGCGATATTGGGTGTGGTCTTCCTACACCAGTAGGGATAGGGGTACCCCCCGATTCCCAAATGGATAAAGTTAGCTGTGTTTTCCATTGCTTGGACGTAAGCCGCGGTAACTTGTTTCCTAGATATTGTGCGGATGTGCATTATGTTTTCTCATGCACGGAACATAAGCCATTGAGTATTGCACTATGCGATACATCTTTTGAATCAGGAACCATCAGCATGGAAATCCAAACATCCAATACGACATTTTGTGGTTCTAGTTGTATACTATATATGGCGACATAGTGAGATGGGGCGCTCATGTCGTCTATGATTGATACATTTATATTTAAAGCTGATTTCTTCACTTATAGTAATAATAAAAGATTTGTTTTAAAACGTACCAAGCATATTTGGCTATTATAAAGTAAAACTCTATCCTCAACTGCGTTCATTGTGTGATGGGACCTGAGTCTTATAATGGCTTCGTTTTTCTTTATTTAGCATTGCGCTGTTTGTTTTAGGCACTAGTATTCTTAGGAGTAAACCCATTCTGTGTTATATGGCGTGGTCCCTTGATTTACCTTATATTAAAATTAAGTTTTAAATAACTATTTTAGTTCTCACACCAGTCTCATGATTGACTCGGAGTTTATTGTTTTAACCTAAACTCTGGATGCCCATATTTTCCACACGGGCAGCTAGTAGTTTTGGTTTTGCAGATTTTTTTTCATAGGATCCTGGATTTACAACTGGAGCTATATTCGGAAAGCTTTGCATCTGTGTATTTCATTCAGTTATACTACTTATTGTATTTTCCGCTACACATTGTATTTATACATTTTATTTCCGCTGCTTTGTATTTTAAATTTCTGATATTTTTCTATGTAATATTTATTCATACTCTGATATATTCTTGTCCTCTGATGTAAATTGATGTAATAAGCAATGAAATGTTCTTCTGTTTGTGTTTTGATTTGTCGTGTTCTTAATTCAATCTGAGCTTTCTCGTAAGGGTGAGTTTTTGTCGTCTCACATAAGGCTTTGTACATACGCCGGCCAGGCGTATATTCAAAATCCGTACATACTTGACAGTCCAACTTCGACATTGACAAAAATACTCAAACTCTTAGCAAAAATTATATTTCAAAAATAATTACATTTTCAAAATAATTTATTTTATTTCAAAAATATTCATATTTTCAAAATAATTTATATTTCAAAATACACTCTCTCTATAGTAATTCTTGTGTCAGTTCCACTCATTCTAGAGTATTGCTACTCTATCTCTAATGAGTTTTTAAACCCGATAAGCCAACCTTTTTCAAACCAGAGCTCTGATACCAAATGTAATGACCTGCCTTTTTGACCACAACAAGTCAGTATTTAGACCAACTCAGAACGTTCAAAATGACGGCTCGTTATTAGCTTACAGAGCTTAATGGAAATTACACACAGAATCATAGTACACAAATGGCAACAGTGTATCTCACAAACGAAATTTTGTTAGACAATTATCGGAGTTTACAAAAAAAGATATTGTACAGCGGAAGACTATTACATATTACTTTTAAAATGAATAAAATTTAAAAAAAATTACGGTTTTGTCGAGCCTTGCGTGCATGTAAGGGCCTTGCGTCTTCACATTCCTCTCTGGTTTTGCGGGCTTTAATCTTTAAATCTGGAACACTTAGGACTGTGTAACGTCCCATATTTTCCATAGTCATACATTTGATTTATTTTATTATATTAAATATATATTTGGAATTTTAAATGGATTTAAAATATATAATTCGTTTATATAAAGAAGTTTAAACATTTAATTTATATATTAATATAAATCGAGCTTGTAAAGTCATGGTAGTTCGTAATATTGAGTTTTGAACTTCAATTGGATATACCGGATCCGATATAAGTCAGAATTCTGTGAAACAAGAATCGTCCAGATTGATCTGATTATATTTTTCTAATAAAGGAGAAAAATCGAGATTTCAATCTGTATATTGTGAGTTATGTCCAATTTAAATTTTCAAATAGTCGCTATGGAATTATTTATAAATTATAGCGATCTTAACTTGAGATAACGATCGAATTAAGCTACGAAACCAATTCCGTTGGATTCGTATTGACGTTTAGAGTTGGAATAGATATATTATTTGTTAGTTTTGGAGACTAGATATATCATGTGTCCAAAATAGCCTTGTTTTATGCATAAATTGGAATAACGGATTATCAAACGAATTTCATTTTCAGCGAAACCAATTTTATTAAATCCATAATGATGCGGTCTTGTAGTGTTTAAAGTAATTTGGATTTAATTTGTGATCGTGGGAAAATTAAATGCATGTTTTCCACCTGTGATTTATAAAGGACTTTTTACAAATGACCTCGGAATTCGATGAAACTTGTCCCATCGATTCCGGAATATTTGTCTATGCCAAGATTATAATTTTCATCGAAAACAGAGATTTATAAGGCGATTTTATCATATTAATAATAATATTATGTTATACCCACCATTATATATACCCTAAGTATAACCCGAATGTTGGGTCAAAAATGATGTCCATGGTTAATACAGTTTTCTACCTCCAGCTGAAAAAAACAACGACTAGAATTTTTCAAATCTTTTTCCCCCTCTGATCTTTCAATCTACCAATCGAAACCAGAAATGTTTAACTGGAAAACTATCGAGTTTGGTGAGGTCGTCAGGTTGACCAGTGGTGATTTGTTGATAGTTAGAATGGTGGCCGGAAATTTCGTTTGAAGCCATGTCCGTTCATACGCTTTTCTGGAGGAAGGATGGAGCTGGAGTCGATGAGAATTGGGTCGAAGGCGTTGGAGGCGAAGGCGCAGCGACTAGTTGCGCCCGATCGATTTCCGATCAACTGGAGGCGGCGCAGTAGCTCTCTGATGAAGTCTGTGTGATGAATGGAGAGGTATCAGGAATGAAACAGTAAAAACAACATGAGCATGGAAAGAACAAGAGGGCGAAGTCGCGTGGGTCCTTTTTGAATTGAAAGCATTGACATGTATTGCGAGAGGCTAGAAGAATAAACGCAACAATTATGAGAAATATAGAGAATCGGGGCATTTTCAAAACATGGAAGGAGCGTGAAGCATTGCTTGAAGAAATGAGTAGCAGAAGTGGAAAATATATGCATAAAGCTCATGTATTTCAATGCAGGAGTCAGGGCAGCTGCAACGTGAAGACAATGGGGAGTTGAAGCTTGCGCAGTGCGAGAATGGAAAACGATGAACCTGGGAGGAGTTTAGAAACCAAAGAACCGGTTTACATGGAGAAGAAACTGTGTACTTTATTCAATGACGTGAAGTTTTGAAGTGGGTTCGTTAGTGAAACACGAGGCTGGAATGTGAACAAGTGCAGAAGACATAATTGCTTTCGAAAGGAAGAAGTAATGAGGTAGTGTGGGTTTTTGTTTCAAAAGGGGAAGTGTTGGGCATAAATTCAAAGCGTGGAAGGCAAGAACAGTTGGGTACAAAACTGAGCTAAGTGTGATTTTGTAGAATGCATGAAGATAGTGGTAATGAGGAAGACCAAAGGGGAAGCAAACGCTGGAAACAATAAAAGAAGTTATCTGCATTTCAAAGTTTATAAGGTTAAATTTTGACAGTCTTATATATGTCAAAACGAAGGACAGTGGAGTGTTTAGAAAGTGAAGAAGTGAGAAATGGTTTTGAAACAGGAAACGGTTGGGCCAGAATTTTCAAAACCCAAGTAATTAAGTTAACTATCTTAATTAAGAAAAGCTATTAATTAATTAAATTATATTAATTAAAATCGTATATTTAAATGCGTATAATTTTTATTGTGTAAACAGAATACATCGAAACAAATTACACTAGAATCGTGATGAAGGATAGAAGATTTCGGAACTGATCTGGACAATGTAGAGATGATGGGGGTTTACATTAATTTAACAGTAATCGAACTATAACTGAATCAAATCAAAGTGAGTTCAACTCACTCAGTTTTTACCCACTTATATTTTATATAAGTCTGTATTGTTTTGTGTGCTATGGTTGATAATTGTTTGCTGTGTGCTGAATAATATTTATATATTGAATGAATTGGTTGAATTAAACGTTCATTTATTTCAAACGAGATCAAATCGTTATTTTAACGATTTATTTCCGAACAAGGTAACTTATCTTGTTGGTTACGTTTATAATAAAATAAACACATTGAATTTAAATACGAGTGCTTGAATTGTTGTTATTGATAATATTATATCTGTTTGTTAAATTGGATAATATTATTTGAAGTAACATATCTGGACGCAGGGAAACAAGTTGGAGGGATTCAACTGGATTCCTCAAATTTATTATTATTTTCATATTACCATTATATGAACTGTTTACCCAATATGGATTGGACAAATTGATTTAGTTGTTAATTAGAATTCAATGGTTGTGTATTTTTAACCAATGTGCTGTATTAGTTGGGTAATTGGCATTAAGTGGCTTAAAATCAATCATTTTATAGATATGGATTTACCGTCATGTAAATCGACTAGAATTAAGTTATAAAATTTATTTTGTAATTGAAAATAGATTTTTAAATCTATTACTTTGGAATGGAAATTTATTAAAAAGAAAATAAATATTTATTATTTATTTGTTAAGTATAGGTAATTATTAAATGGTTTTATAACTGTTAGATCAAGATTTGGACCTAACACCCAAATTGTTCTGAATCTTATAGGGTTTTAACTGAAGAACGGAGAAAAAGAAAATAACACACACAATTTATAGTGGTTC
Organism: Allium sativum; assembly: GCA_030737875.1. NCBI lineage: Eukaryota > Viridiplantae > Streptophyta > Magnoliopsida > Asparagales > Amaryllidaceae > Allium > Allium sativum. Next base: position 168,849,038 of record CM060924.1, on the reverse strand, counting down.
GGCGTTAATGAGGCTACGTCCACTTTATATGTTATTGATTATACTTTGAATGTTGGTACAATCAATGATTTCTCTCTAGCTCACTTTTACAATTGTGATCTCTCTCAGTAATCTAGTAATAAAACTGATAAGAAATGGTAGTATGACAATAATGGTGGAATCAGTCCTCAATATTGCCAAAAAGATCCTCAAAAATGCCAAACTCCGGGCTATTTATAGCTGATTTTGTTAGGCGGATCGTGGTAACACGTGGCACGAATCCCGAGAACATCGGATCGCATCGCTGCCGTTGAAGAAATAGTCAAATTAGCCGTTGTGGACAGGTGCCGCGATCCCCTTGAAAATCGGATCGAGCAAATGGGGAGAATCAGTCAAAATGATGGTTAGGGACACGTGTCGCTGGATCCGTGCGTCTCGGATCGCTGAAGACTAGCTCGTGTTTGAACGGGTCAGAGGCTTCGCCGTGCATCAGGGGATCGGATCGGTCTATACTGGGCAATAATGTATGTACGGACCGAATCGCACAGAGGTGTCGTTTCGCTGATGAAATGGGGGCGATCCGTTGAGACGCGATCCGATGAGGTGCGATCCGATAAGGTGCGAACCGATAAGGGGCGATCCGTTCCTTCATGTACTTAGGGAATGTGGTTTCATACTTTCTTCTTGTGAATGAACCTGGGTGGCTTGGTCAAAAAGCTAGCCAACATTTTGCCCCCTCGAAGTATGTTTTATCAATGATGGATCATGCTTCGAAGCTATCGAATCGTCTTTTCACAACGAGACGCAAATCAGTGAACAATTCCTTTTCTGGGATCTTTCAGAGTCTTCATCGCTGGATCTGTCGGTCATTTATCGATTCGGATCGCGTGCTCGAGTCGCGGTCCGTTAGCAAGCCATTCGCCTCATTCTTTGGTGAGCACTTGGGCCCCTTCACGGAATGGAACGAGATGGGCTTCTCTTCGAGACGTGGTGGGCTTTTGGTTCGCGGCCCGTCTATTTTCGCGGATCGAATAAGACAAAAAGGGGAGACAAACAGTCGCCCTTTTGGTTATATAAGTCGACCCTCCTCTCCACTTTATTCCTTCTTCTTTCTTTCGTATCGCATCGCTGGCATCATTGAGGAAAAACCCTAGTTTTTCATACCTCCAAAAACCCGATTGTTCTCCCAACTTTTATAAAGGTAATCTACCGAAAGCATCCTTATTCGATATCGCTCTCGTTTTTATGAGTTTTTTCGACTGGTTTGAGGGAAGAAACGATGGAATTTTGTGATTTTTGGGGGGACCAGCGAGGCGCCATAGCTGATGGGTTCAGAGTTTGGAGTTTGGAAAAGAGAAGGAGAGGAGAGAAACGGAGGAGGGAGGAGAAGAGAGAAGGCCGGTTTGGAGCGTGGGCAAGGAGAGGAGAGGGAGACGATGAAGGCCAGTGGCGAGACGGAAGGTCGTGGTGACGGCAGAGGCGTGTATCGTGGGGGGCTGCAACGATCTGGCAAAGACCCCGATCACGTAATTTCATGACCCGCGACCTACTGTCTCACGATCCGAGAGGGGGGCGATCCCTCGGCCCTGCGATTCGAAGAAGGGTGATCCCTCTGCCCTGCGATCCGAAGGAGGGCGATCTGTTATACACACCGTGATCCGACTCGTAGCTCACGATCCAAACAAATTTTGAACCTTAGACGATGCCTTGTCACCATAAAATTCTGAACAGTTAGGCTAGGGCCTTGATGTCGGACTTTCTGGACTAAATGACCACATAATTTGATTGCATATGACGACTAATATTTTGATGATCTTAATAACTTTTACGCTTTATCTTTAATGCATACACAAGCACACACACCGGCACTTGCACACACGGGGGACGGGTAGTTTTAATCTCATTTTTCATGTTTTCTCGCCTAGCAGTAATGTCGGATAATCAGTCTTCTTCAAGATCCGCTACAGAAACGGAGTCCGAGATTCCTGAGCAATACAACCCTGAGGTCCCTCCAATTAACCCAGGAGGTGAAGATTCTGGTTCTGAATACGAGGCAACGGAATCGAATCCGTCTGAAAATGCTTCATCTAGTGAAGGGTCTGAGATCGACAGGCGAGCTCCCGACGAGATTCCTGGCGCGCTCGGAATGGAGAAATTTTCTGATTCTTTAGCAACTAAACTCGATGATATAAAGCTTAAAAGAATCTGCCTGAGACATGGGATTCCTTGGGATGATGTGATGACTCCCGGTAGCGAGGATATACCCCACTTAGCTCCGGAAGGGTTTATGGCAATCAGTCGAACCATGTGCTTGGTAGGAGCTATTCCTCCGTTTCCTCCAATCGCCATCGAGACTTTAAAACGAGTGGGTATCGCTCCGATGCAGCTTCATCCTAACGCCTACGCATCTCTATACACCCTATATATTGCATACGCGGAGATCTTACATACCGAACTCACATTTAGAGATTTGACATTCTTCTTTCTTTTCAAGCATCGTTCCTCGGCAACTCCAAATTTCTCTTTCTTTGAATCGGTGGCCAATAGGAAGGTTTTGTATGACGGATACAGCAATATAGGGGATCCTAAGTTTGATTGGTTCTATATAAAGAAACAGGCCGGATGCTCAAGAAGATGGCTTAAATCAAGTAAACTTTAATCTTTTGACTGAATACTTTGTTCAAGAAGCCGAAGCATTAATATTCTCCCCCCTTTTCCTTTGTTTTAAACAGATCACGTCTTCCCGAAAACGGAGGGTCCGTTATACAATAATCGATTGTCTATTCTTTTGCAAAGCAGATCCGACTTTCTAAGGATCAAAAAGTGCATCACTGACGAGAATCTTCATAAGCATCGTCTTCTAGATATAAGATTTGGACTTGGCGCTGGCGGCAAACCCTATAAGTACGTGCCCCCAACGGAGGGAGAGGGAACATCGCAAGCAGTAGAAACAACTAAGTTTCGCAAGAGTCCTTCCACGATAGTCATCCAAGACGATGAGGACCTGAACATATACAAAAGGGATGAGGCCCGCGGTGACAAGTCCAAGGAAATCCCAGTTTCTACTCCAATCGAACTCGCTGCTCCCGATGATTTGACAGAAGAGCAGTTATTCGACGAGCTGAGCAAAATTCCTCTGGCCGATGATGTATACACAAAGAGGGACTTTGAAGGGGAGCCATTCTTCCCTACTTCTGAAGAGACCATCGCTCCAACTAGAAAATAAGAAACTGGTCAGATGAGCCTGTATTCAGGCCAGGGTCTGTTAGGGGGAATCATATGGGATGCACAAATCACACACACTGTCTGATCCCGCATGCTTATATCGTCAGTATTCAAGGTTTTAATATGCTCTTTTTCTTTTTTGCAGGAAAGATGTCCCGCAGGCGATCTTATTCTTACCGTTCTCTTCGTGAGGGCACACCCAGTCTTCATCCGGGTACTGAGCGCTCTCGCGGCCCTTCTCACAAGCCGACTTCCTCGCAACCCCGGTCTCCACCGAAATCGATATCTGCTAAGCTTTCCAGTTATCCGGTAGTTCCTGCAGGGGGAAAGAAACTTCCTAAAGAGTTAACTCCTCCGAAAAGTGCTCCCTCTCACAGCAGGTCGTCAAAAAGGCATCACGAATCTAAGGATAAAGGCAAGAGCCCAATCAAAGAGTCTGAAAAGGAGAGGAGTGACATCGTCCCTTCCAGCCAGCCAGAGTTGGCTGCCCCCGGATCACGGGATTACATCCATGGTCCCGAGATTCAAGGTAGGCTGGAAAAGCTGTGGGAACAATTCCCAGACATATTCTTCGATAGGATGACGTTTGTTCCAGCCTTGGAACCGGTCCCTAAGAACTGGGACATTGAAGTTGTCGGGCACATCCGCCACGTTGCCAGGCAGTATGAGATGATGAAGAAACATGCAGTTAACCTTTCAGAAGTCATCCGAACGCTTGAAATAGAAGCCCATAGGTCTAAAGTGAAAATCGATAACAACGAAAGGTCCAGGACAAAGATGGAGAAGGACCTGGAAGATGCTCAATCCCAACTTGCTTTAGCGCGGAGAGATGCCGAAAATTATAAGATTGAATTGGAGAATGCTAAGAAGCGCTTTCATTCGGAACTTGACTCCAATAGCCAAGAGAAGATGGCTTTAAAGAAGGAAGTAGAAGATCTCAAAGTGGCAAACATCGAGTTAAAAACAGTACAAGGCCATTTTGAAGCTGAGAGAGCTGCTTGGGAGGCAGAAAAAGCAAGCTTGAAAGAAAGTTTAGCTTTGGCTGAAGCGGAAAAGGTGATTTTGAATGATCAAGTCGCGGATGCGAAGAGACGGGCAGCTCTCGCCGAAAAGAATGTTGAAAGTGCCATCGAACTGGCCACTGCTTCTAACAACAAGCTCCTCGAAAGATAGAAGGAGATCGAGGGGTTTGAAAAGATGATTTTCGACTTCCTTGGCCAAGTTCTCAAAACCCGCAACATCTCGTGGATCCCGGATTACCACGTTACTTTAGCCAATTTATGGGATGCGATTGTTGAGGGTGAGAAGCAGAGATTGAGAGTCGAAGAAATTGATGAAGATGAGTTGATGAAGAGCATCTTGAGGGATAACGAGCCCGAGGACCTGGTAGAGGGTCGTCGTCTGATTCTAGCGGAGATGGAAAAGGAGAGGGCCCTGGCTAAGGGTAAAGGCAAAGCTGACGAGGGTTCGAGTTCAGCCGTGGAGCCCAAGACCTCCGGAGTTGAGGAATACCATCCCGATGATCCACTAATCCCTTTGTGCCTAACTCCCGTGGTTGTTGGAGCTCCTGCAGCTACTCAAGAAGGAGGATCTGCGAAAGGTATCTCCTTTTTTTCCCCACAATTTGTCAAAGCAATTGTGAATTGTCGTCGTCTGGTAGAACAACCAATTGAATTAGTAACGTGTGTTCCCCATAATACAGGTGGTGAGCCCGCCGACAAGGGTGTTGAAAAAGGAAAAGAGGCGGAGAAGGAGGCTGTCTCGCCAGGTGCCAGTGTTGATATATCGATGCAGACTGAGGCTACAACAGCAGAAAAAAGCGTCCTGGCACCTAGTGTTGATGTCCCCAAGGATGCTGAAACCATCGAGGCCTTGAAAGACATGGATGGGCGCCATGTTGAGGACGAAGAAGATATTATTGGCGCCAAAGAGACCGATGACGATGACGACGAAACTTTGGCCAGCAGAAAAGCTAGGCAGGAAAAAGAGATGGCTTCGAAGAAGGTGGGAGAAGAGGCTTTGGACATAGTCCCTATTGTAGAGTTTGATCCAAAAACCGGGATGATTTTGAAAATCCAGCCCAAATCCATCAGCAGACAGCTTCATTTTGCAAATCCTGATGACTTTCCGGCTTCCCTTTCTGATAAAAGGAAGAAAAAGGAGGTGGAAGAGGAATCTTCTGAGGAGTCGGATGTTCCTCTCATAGACAAAAGGAAGAGGAAGAAAGGGGATCAATCCGATGCCGATAAGGCGAAGCTGGAGAAACAGAAGCAGGAGAAGAGGCCAAAGCGTAAATAGGATATTGTTGCTTGTTTATATTTTGTCTTTAGGTTTTCCACTGGTCAAGAAATGTAATTATGAGACTGGCCCACACTTTCCTTTCTAGGTTGTTTTTCACTTTGTAGGTTTGCGGTATATAAACGAAAGTTTATCTCTTTTTGCATCATTGTGTACCTGTATTCAAATAAACTTTCCACGTTTAGTCATAGACCATCTAATTATAATTACAAATTAGTCAAACAACTGAAAGAAAAAATTTCGCGTTGCATTGCTGCATTAAAGTTCATGTGTATACGCATATGGACCCAAATCAATCGTTAATGTAGCGCTTAACTAGGGCTTATTAAAGATTGATTAGCATTATTTGCAGGTTGCCCCCTATTTCTGAATATGGGGTACTTAGAGAATTTCATAAGATAGCTGTTCTTGTGGTACTGAATTTCTGGCACCTTTCTCAGTGCTTAATCATAGACTCCTTTATACTCTCTTGGCGGTCACCGATGTTAGAGTTCAAATTCAATAGTTCAGTCGGTCCCTGTTCCTTTAGCAGGGAAGAAGTTCTTTCTCAGCGCTCAATCGGAGACGCTTTTATACTCTCTCTCTCTCTGGAGAGTTAGAGTTCGAGCTCAGCGATTCATTCGCTCCCCGATCCTTCAGCGGGGAAGGAGGTCCTTCTCAGCGCTCAATCAGAGATGCTTTTATACTCTCTCTCTCTCTGGAGAGTTAGAGTTCGAGCTCAGCGATTCATTCGCTCCTCGATCCTTCAGCGGGGAAGGAGCTCTTTCTCAGCGCTCAATCAGAGATGCTTTTATACTCTCTCTCTCTCTGGAGAGTTAGAGTTCCGTCGAGGCGGTTCCGACCATGGTACACCGCCATGATTTGTGGACATAGGCTTCACGTCCATTTTGTTCCTTCTCTGCCCTGGAGAGTTAGAGCGCTATCAACGATATAATTTACTTTATTGTATCCTCAGAATTTTGACTTGTGATTACATTCCATTCTGATGGAAGGCATTTATGTTTATATGCTTCTGGGATCGTTGGATTATTCACAGCGATTTCCATAAAAATAAACAGGCAGATAAATAAAGGTGCAATAAAGGTAAATGACACACAATATTTTTATAGTGGTTCGGTCGAATCATGACCTACGTCCACTTTATAATTTTTTGCTTTAAGGAATCAGACTATTCTAGGCAAGTCGCGCCTTGTACATGGTTTTCAACAAAGCAAAAGAATAGATTTGAAACTTTCATGTTACGTAAATATTGGGCATTCCACACTCTGGGTATTTCCTTTCCATTTACGGTTGCCAGCTTGAAGGTTCCATTATCAAGCTTGCTCAGAATGGAGTACGGTCCTTCCCATTTCGCTCCCATATGAGTTGGGGGTGGAAAGTCACATTTCAGAACCAAGTCTCCGGGTTCCCAGGTTCGGGCTCGAACCTTTTTGTTGTAATATCGAGCGACCTGTTGCTTGCATCTCAAGGCACGCAGGTCTGCTTCATCCCTCTTTTCTTCGATCATATCCAGGGACTCAAGGAGCAATTCATTATTGGTCATCGGATCATAATAAGTCACCCGGTGAGAAGGTACCTTTATCTCAACCGGGATGACCGCTTCCATTCCAAAAGCAAGGGAGAAGGGGGTATGTCCTGTTGCCGATTTATATGTTGCCCTGTAGGCCCATAGTGCCAAGGGCAATTCATCAGCCCACATGGCTCTGGCCCGCTTCAGTCTTCTTTTCAGAATGGACTTAATCACTTTGTCTGCCGCTTCGACTTGTCCGTTCGATTGCGGGTGCGCCACAGAGGTGTACCGATTCTCAATGTGGTATTTTTGGCAGAAATTTCTGAATTCAGGGCTATCGAACTGAGTGTCGTTATCCGTTATCACAATCTTTGGAATCCCAAATCAACAGATGATGTTTCTAACGATAAAATTGATCACTCGTTTGGTTGTGATTGTAGTTAGTGGTTCAGCCTCGACCCACTTAGTGAAATAATCCACGGCCACAATAGCGAACTTTGCTCCGCCCCTTGCTATGGGGAGACTTCCAATGATATCAATTCCCCACATAGCGAAAGGCCATGGGCTCATCATTGTTTTTAACTGATTAGGAGGTGCTCTTGGTATTTTTGAAAATCTCTGGCACGCATCACACCGTCGTGCGTATCTTGCCGCATCCTTGTTTATGGTAGGCCAGAAATAACCATGCCGCAACACCTTTTTTGCCAAAGTTTGCCCTCCAGTGTGATCGCCACATTCGCCTTCGTGTACCTCCTGCAGCACACACTTGATGTCATCGTGATCTACACACCAAAGGAGGGGCATCAAAAATCCTTGTCTATAAAGAACTCCGCCTTGCAGAACGTATGGGGCAGCTTTACGAATTACTTTAGGCCTCTCGCTTTTCTTGGTCGGAAGCGCTCCACTCATCAAGAAATTCTTTAGAGGGGTCATCCACGACTCCCTTTCTGGTTCCGTCTCTAGTATTAGATCGATTTCCATTTTATCTATACTAGGGGACCAAAGTACTTCAACGGGGGCTAGCCCGGTCTCTTCAGGATCGTCGGAACTAGCCATCTTTGCCAACTTATCCGCCTGTTGATTCTCTGACCGTGGAATGTGAGATATGCTATAATGATCAAAATCGTTCAGCAACTCCTTCACTTTCTTCAAGTATAAAATATATCTTGCACTTTTAGCTTGGAATTTTCCAGTAACCTGGTTCACAACTAACTTGGAGTAGCAAAAGATGTTCAGCTTGGTGACCTCTAATTCCTTTGCGATCCTTAATCCGGCTATCAGGGCTTCATATTCGGAGTCGTTGTTAGTGGCGTGAAACTCCATCCGGATAGCATATGATATCAATCGTTTCCCGGGAGTTTCAAGCACTATTCCAGCGCCGGATCTTTCGTCATTCCTAGCGCCATCAGCATACAATCTCCAGGCATTGGGATCGAGAATTAACTTTGAGGGATCAACTTCTTCGTTTGCTATATCCTCCTCCGGGACGGTAAACTCTGCTATGAAGTCGGCTATCACTTGCCCCCGAATTGACCGTCTGGGCTGAAAGTTCAGATCAAATTGGCTTAACTCAATGTTCCATTTGAGTAATCTTCCAGACGCCTCTGGTCTCTGTTGGACTTGCTTGAGTGGATGATCGGTGTATACGGTAATGGGATGCGCCTGAAAATAATGTCGAAGCTTTTTAGAGGCGATCAGTAAACTATACGCCAACTTTTCTATCCTTGGATAATTACGCTCTGCTGCCGTCAATTTTTTGCTCACGTAATACACAGGTCTTTGGACCTTATCTTCTTCTCTTACCAATGCTGAGCTGATCGCATGGGATGACACTGCCAGATACACGAATAAGTCCTCGTGATCCATTGGTTTAGATAATATCGGAGGTTTCTCCAGGTGCCTTAATAAGTTCTGAAATGCTTCTACGCAGTTGGGCGTCCATTTAAAGTGGCATTTTCCCCGCTTTATTAATTCGAAGAATGGGATGCACTTATCCGTAGCCCTGGAGATAAATCTGCTTAGTGCGGCTACTTTTCCTGCAAGGCTTTGCACATCCTTAATTTGCCTAGGTTCCTGAATGTCTCTGATTGCCGCGATCTGGTCTGGATTAATCTCAATCCCACGGGAACTGACGATGAATCCCAAGAATTTCCCGGAGGCAACACCGAATGAACATTTTGTTGGGTTGAGTTTCATTCCGTACTTTCGAAGAATGCCGAACATCTCTGCCAAGTCCGTGGTGTGATGGGAGGATTGCTTGGACTTAACCAACATGTCATCGACGTATATTTCCATTGTTTTCCCGATCTGGTTATAGAACATTCTGTTGACTAAACGTTGATATGTAGCGCCTGCGTTCTTTAAGCCAAAGGGCATCACTACATAACAATATAATCCAAGATCCGTAATAAAACTAGTGTGTTCTTGATCTGGAACATGCATCGGAATCTGGTTATATCCTGAGTAAGCATCCATAAATGAGAGAAGTTCATGACCCGCCGTCGAGTCCACCAACTGGTCAATCCGGGGTAACGGAAAACAATCTTTTGGGCAGGCTTTGTTCAAATTCGAGAAGTCGATACACGTTCGCCACTTCCCGTTGGCCTTCTTTACCAGGACTGGATTTGAAATCCAGTCTGGGTAGGTCGAGTCTCTGATAAATCCATTACTCTTTAGTTTTCCAACCTCTTCTTTCAAGGCAGCGGACCTCTCTGGGCCCAGCATTCGCCTCTTTTGCTTTACAGGAGGATGTTTAGGGTCAATGCTTAATGAATGGCTCATGATTGATGGGGATATCCCGCACATGTCTGCGTGAGTCCAAGCAAATACATCCAAGTTATTTTTTAAGAAATCCGTCAGTTCTTTAGAGAGATTCAGATTTAACTGGGATCCAATATTAAGGACCTTCTCCGGGTTACCATCATCGATCGGTACATCCACAGTTGTCTCGTTGGGAGTTGCCATTCTGCCCCCAGGTTCTTGGTCCTCTCTGGGATCTATATCCTCGGGCAACTCTCTGGGCGACTCTCCAACGGTTATCCTCTTTAGTTGCTATAAGGTCTCCGCCATTGTAGGGGAGAAGCGCCCGTGGTCTCTATGTCCCCTCCATTGCGAAGTAACTTTAGTTCGGCAACATAACATGCTCGTGCGGCAACCTGATCTCCTCTGACAATACCAACGCCAGCTTCTGTGGGGAATTTCAATAATAAGCACCAGGGGGCTATACAGGCTCTAAACTTTGCGAGGGCCGGTCGGCCCAAGAAGGCATTGTAGGGTGATTCAACATCCAAAACCACGAAGGGAAGGATTCTCACTCTCTAGCGTTCTCCTTCCCCAAGCGTAACTGGTAACTCTACATAACCCATTGGAGCGGTGGATGCTCCATTAAATCCACGGATCCATCCTTGACAGGGCTTCAAGTCTTTTATTTCGAGGTTCATCTGGTCGAATGTCCTTTTGAAAAGAATGTTGACGGAACTCCCGTTGTCCACTAAAACCTTATGAACAGTGGCTGGTCCAATAGGTACTGTGATTACAAATGGATCTTCAGTCGGAGCATGGACTCCAATGCTTTCTCGTTCGCGGAAAATGACATCGTCGGACATCATCTTTTGTTGCTTTACCGGGATATTGCCCTCGGGGTTGCTACACTCCCCTACCTCGAGGTGTTGCTTGGATGCATTGACATATTGATCCAATGCCTTGGAACTATGTCCGGCGAGATAAAGTCCTCCGATTACGGTATTGATAACGATGTTCTTTCCCTTTTGCTGGGCAGTTGGCCTGGCAGCAAGTTGATTCTGGTTCTGATTTGGGGCCTGTACTGCTTGCCCCCTATCTCTGGGCGTTACTCTGTATTCATCTAATTTTCCTTCTCGAAGAAGCCTCTCGACTACATCTCTTAGGTGACGGCATTCATTTGTCGAATGGCCATGAATCTGATGAAAAAGAAAAAACTTCCCTGTTTCACGTTCTTTCTCCGTCGACTCTCTAGGAGGCGGCCTCTTATTCTGGAGGATGTTGTACGAATCCATGAAGATATTTTCTAGAGTATCATTTATTGGCGTATAACTCTCAAAGGCCCTGGGACGAGTCCTTCTCTGGGAGTCATTCCCTCGGTTCCTCTTCCGGTTGTTGCCATTATTATTATTATCATTGTTCCCTGACTGACGACCACCCTGATTCCGATTTCCGGCATTAACTTCGACCTTCCCCGAGCTGTCTCCTGTCTGCTTGATGGCGACATTGCTCTGGATTTCCTCCTTATCGGCCGTTTTTGCCTTTCGGTTAGCATATACTTCTTCCCGACGTAAATGTACATTAGCTTTTTCGTAGAATAACTCTCTAGTATGGGGTGGCTTGCCTGCCAGGTATCTCCCAAATTCAGTGTCTTTATCTACTCCATCAATCAGAGCTGCGACAACGGTTGGCTCATAGGGATCTTTAACTTCAGTAGCGGCCAAGTTGAAACGGTCTAGGTACACCCTCAAACTCTCGCCTGGTCGCTGCTTGATAAGGAACAAGTCAATCGCACTCTTTTTATTTTGTGCATAAATGCAGAATTGTTCTACGAACTTTTCACTCAACTCCCTGAAGCTAGAAATCGATCTTGCTGGTAAGCGAGTAAACCATAACAATGCTACATCCTCCAAGAATATGGGAAATGCTTTGCACTTGACAGCGTCAGAAGCTGCGGCAGTGGTCATTGACCAAGAATATCTCATCAGATGCTGGACGAGATCAGACCTACCCGCGTATCGGTTCATTTGTGGCATGTTGAAACGCCTCGGGAAAGTCGCATCCAGAATATCATTAGTGAAAGGGGTGTGACTGCGGTCGATTCCTTAATCTTCGTTCCGTTGTCCACGGCTATCCGCCAGAATTTGATGAATCATAGCTGTAACATTTGCATTGGTCAGCGGAGGTTCAAGGTCAGCGCTTCTTGCTCGGCGGGGTTCTCTAATCTCTCTTCCGGGAGCAGTCACAAAATCCGGGGCTCGGATTGGGCTTCGTTGCCCCCTGTTGCCATGAGCATTTGTGCGGCGACGGGGCTGAGGTAATCTGTTCTGTACAGGACTGTCCACACCTCGAGCTCTGGGAGTTGCGGCGTGATCGTTCACATTACAGTTTGAGGGCCCCGCCTCTAGTGCTTCTTCTTCCCGTGATGGCAGGGTTCCGAACCGAAGCTGCTCTATGTTTTCGGCTCTCTCATATGGTCGCCGCGGAGGTCTCGGCGATTCCTCTGACGAAGAAGAATATCCTGAAGTGAGCGGACGAACTGGCGGCGTCCTTTGTCTTACGAGATCATTAAGCCTTCTATCCATAGCTGTCAAATTTTGTCGCAGAACGGAGCTTTCCTGCCTTTGGGCAGCCAATTCATCAAACAGTCTCTCCCACATCTCAGAAAAGCGAGAGAGATCCCCCTCGGTAACGGGAGCAGCAGGGTCATATTGGTCATCATCACTTTCTCTTACGTGCAAAGAGCTTGAGCCAGGTCGAGCGGAGGGGCCAGGATGGTAGGAGCGAGCCATGGGCTCCTTTTTAGGTCGAATTGTAGTCCGATCATCAATTCGGATCGCTGTGGATCGAGGATGGTGGCTCGCAGCGCCCCCCTGGGACCGGTTCGTAGTCACGGTACGCGGAGGATTCGAGGCGTTATCTCGGGATCAAGTAACAACCCCTTCAGCAGTCTGGATCGCCTCGTTCTCGTCGATTCGGAGCGTGGCGTCTTCATCGGATCGGTTCGCCCCCTGCGCTCCACGATCTAAAGTTCCTTCATCGCCTAGCTCATGTACACTTTCTTCGACTGCTTCATTCGCGGTTTCATTGGTTCGTGAAGCTCGTACTTCCTTAGATCTCTTTCCAGCCATGATATCCGAGTCGCTGGAATCTTCAAAGAACGGAATAGTGAAGCTTTAGGACTGTTTTCTTAGTGAAAGCACCAAAATGTTAGATCAAGATTTGGACCTAACACCCAAATTGTTCTGAATCTTATAGGGTTTTAACTGAAGAACGGAGAAAAAGAAAATAACACACACAATTTATAGTGGTTTGGCGTTAACGAGCCTACGTCCACTTTATATGTTTTGATTATACTTTGAATGCTGGTACAATCAATGAATTCTCTCTAGCTCACTTTTACAATTGTGATCTCTCTCAGTAATCTAGTAATAAAACTGATAAGAAATGGTAGTATGACAATAATGGCGGAATCAGTCCTCAATATTGCCAAAAAGATCCTCAAAAATGCCAAACTCCGGGCTATTTGTAGCTGATTTTGTTAGGCGGATCGTGGTAACACGTGGCACGAATCCCGAGAACATCAGATCGCATCGCTGCCGTTGAAGAAATAGTCAAATTAGCCATTGTGGACAGGTGTCGCGATCCCCTTGAAAATCGGATCGAGCAAATGGGGAGAATCAGTCAAAATGATGGTTAGGGACACGTGTCGCTGGATCCGTGCATCTCGGATCGCTGAAGACTAGCTCGTGTTTAAATGGGTCAGAGGCTTCGCCATGCATCAGGGGATCGGATCGGTCTATACTGGGCAATAATGTATGTACGGACCGAATCGCACAGAGGTGTCGTTTCGCTGATGAAATGGGGGTGATCCGTTGAGACGCGATCCGATGAGGTGCGATCAGATAAGGGGCGATCCGATCCTTCATGTACTTAGGGAATGTGGTTTCATACTTTCTTCTTGTGAATGAACCTGGGTGGCTTGGTCAAAAAGCTAGCCAACAATAACGTAAATTCTTATGTTAATAAGATTTTATAAGCAGATAAGTAGAAATTAACCCAACGACTAAGGGTTGGATTAATTGTTCTTAGAAACAATTAAATGGGATATTTAAATTAATTATGTTATTAATTAATTTAAAGGAAGTATTAATTGGAATTGAATAATGAGATATTCACGGGTTAAATTTGACTAATCCAAATATGTTATTTAAGGTTGGTTATTTGATTAATTTACTTTAATTTAATCAAATGGAATAGTAACAAAGAGTTGTTTATTTTTTTTATAAGACTCTTAAAGTAAATTTATTATTTATTTTAGTTAATAAAGTAGTTAACTAAATTTACAGTAGCTAATGCTGAAGCAAATTTATTCTTTTATTTAATAGATTAGTTTTTAAAGGAAAGTGATTTAAGTAACAGAAAGTATAATGAAATATAGTTAAAATGATTAAAAGTGTTTATAATCGGGTATATATTTAAACATGAGTTTTTGGGAACAAAGTTATAAAGAGATTAAAGTGGAAATGATAGCTTAAATGAAATGTTTCGTAACATCTGAGTTAAGTAAAAAGAAATCAAGATATGAAAAGGATATATATTAAAATTGTTAAATAAGATTATAAAAGAGATGTGGAGTTAAAACGCCGATTTTAAATAGGCGATACTTAATAACGAGATTAAGTGGAATAAATAGAATTGAAATGAGATTTTCAAGGTGGAAAATGGATGAATGGATTATAGGTGAAATTGTAACGACCCAAGGAGTTTTGAAACTGAAAATCGACATAAAATACCCTGTTGACTATTCAAGCATCGAGCATATCAGATCATTAATAGAAAGAAGTTAGAGGGTGAGAAATAGAAAGAAAGAAGGTTAAAATAGAAGAAGAAGAATAATGCAATAAAACAAAATCAGAGTAAACACGAATCTCACAGCGGAACGAGTAAATTATATTATATAACATGACTTTGAAATACAAAACTGTATTTGACTTACATACCATCAAAGTACATCACATATATATCACAATGGAAATAAACTCTATACAGATCTAACATTTTGAGCCTCCTGCTCCAAGCTCCTCTAGTATATCTGTAAATCCCGACTACTTGGTTGCCCGTACAAATTTGGGCACCCAAGAGTTTAGGGTAAAACAAAAAAGATAAAAAAATAAACTCTGGGTCAATCATGGGATTGGTGTGAGTAAACTCCAAACATTTGGTTTGACTTTTCAAAATACTTTGCAAAAGAAAAGATAATCGTAAGACCGATCCACACATAAACACGGATGGTTTTTACCTTACGATAACCCTTTTTTTTTAAAACAATATCATTCTAATATTATAATAGTGGCTAAATGCAAGTAAATAACAATCTAGCAAAACGATTGCATTTCACGCTCTACATATATACTATATAATCAAAAACTGCAGGATCTTTTTGGAGATTGGATTTCCAACTATGACAAGGTATGAAACCACCTTCCGATCAGTGTACTCTAGAGGTGATACACTGGAGTTCAACAAGAACATCTTGCAACTTGGCCCACACATGAACGATTATTCATTTTGCTTGAATGTTCCAAATATATTGTCACCTTACGGTTGATATACCAGCATAACAATCCCGGGAGACACAGAAGCTAATTCCCATACAGAGTGGTTTTTAGATAATAAATTTGATCCTGGTCTCTCCGTATTGACAATGGAAATGGTCAAAAACTTTGATAGCTGATTATTGAACTATCAAAGGAAAACATACATAAAACAACAGTCGTATTTCCAAATGGAAATTTATCGATCAACCATTCATCAACACTGAACCCCTTAAATTAATTTATAAATAATTTATACATTTCCCCAGTTTCCCTTTCATATCTTTAACCAAATATTTCTCCAACTCGCTTAGCCTCTCACGATTCTGGGAAAACGTTTCCGTCTTTTTTTAAACTATTTATTTTCTATATTTAGAAAATATCTCTTTTTAACATCAGAAATTAATTTCATATATCCACAACTCTTATTTTCTATATTTAGAAAGTAATGTTATTAACATCGGAAAACATTTCCATTACTTATTCATGCATCACTATTCTTCCTCATTCATCAGTCCCTAACTATAAACCAGCAAGAGAACGACACTCTAAGTATTAACCCCGAAGGTCGGAACCAACATCAGATCAATACTCAGAAAGTCATTCAACATGACTAACCTCCAGTCAGTATCTAATTTCCACAACTCCATTCTTAACTTCAAAATCATTTCGTTTTCTATATTAGAAAACATTTCTTGTTATATTTGGAAAACATTTCCAAAATCCATTTATATTGATTCAACGACGATGTATAAAATATTGATTAAAACAATAACATTATAATACATGCTTTCAAAATATTTAGATTTAAAATATAACTTTGATTCTTTATTTAGAATAAATAAATAATATTTAATTAATTACATAAATAAATAATCTTTATTTAAAAACAGAAAGTAAATATAACTTTCCTGAATTTGATATAATCTAATTCCAACGTATAACTCTATTTCGAATAATCTCTATTAGATTGATGTTCCGAACTTTGGAATAAACTCACCGTTCAATTTAACCCGATTTCTAAATTCACTTTTAAATTTATCACTTCCAATATTTACCAATCTCCTTTTATAACCAATTTAGTCTGCAAAACGTTTGTTTTTAAATCATTATCCGCATTAGACATGAACATTATTCTTTTACAGAAAACCACACTCGTTTTACCGAATCAAATCTTGATTTAAATACTAAATACCATTTCAGTTTAAAATTCCACCTATCGAATTGTTTTATAAATTCATACCAATATCCCACTTTGTAAACTCTGTTTACGAGTGAACTTCTTGCTAATTATATATCAAGTTTATAATTTCATCTCTCTTACATATTCTATTGTAAATTATTGGTTTTAAACCAATATTAATTACCATGTACATCTCCAAATATAATATATGTTTTCTAAAAATAAATTATTTTAATAAGATTCAACAATGTTGAATTATAATTACAAACCGTTATAGTTTTATTCAATTCATATTCACATTTTGAACCACGAAATAAACTTAATAATTTCCCTTTCCATTACCCATTTTTAAATTAACATTTACAAATATTCAATAATTTGTATTTAAAAAAAATTATTTTATTCTATTTCTAAATATCGTTTATAAATCAAACTTCTTGTTTTAATATATTTAAAACAAGTTATTATATTCTAGCCAATCGAAATTCAATCTATATTCTAAAAATAGAAAATTTCTTTCCAAAACCCCAATTTATTTTCCAATATATTCGAGTATATTTTACGGTAATTTGAATACCAATTATTCTCAGGTCAATGTCGTTCAAACATCCCAAGACACACAATAATCAACATCAGATTATTTATCACATCATATAATACAATATATGAAAATCAATAATAAAATTGTTGAGGAATCCAGTTGGATCCCTCCAACCTGTTCCCTGCATCCACTAATGTTAATCAACATAAATAACACTAATTTCATATTAATACGAGATATTAAAATTGGTAAGTATTCAATCAACTGTTTATATATATATATATATGACTATATACATATATAATTTCAACCAATTAACTATCAAATCATCCAAATAACCATCACCCAGTAATCAATTTTCATTTATCAATATTAAATAATGTTTATATAATTATAGAACTGATAAGAGTTAGTGAGTTTACCCACCTTGGTCATTAATCATTAAACAACGATTAATGTTGATTGTTTGAATCGGATGTTTAATCATGCCATAAATTCATATAAGCTCCATTCACCGCATAGCCTGCATGAATATGATCCTAACGGATCCTGTTTTGTTGAATTTGGTTAACATACCAGCAAGTTATGAAAATTATATGTTAATACATTACTTAAGTTTAATTTAAAACTAAATATTATTTCACAATATAGGATTTACCTTAGCCAAATCAAATCCATGCGCACCGGAACCCTGCTTCAACAGTGGCTATCTTTCCAGACTATACTTGCCGATGTCTAATCAGTATAATTCCAAAACTTCCATCCATTTATCCAAATCTTCACGCTAAATTTTTCTTCTTCTTTTTATTCCTTTTTCTTTTTATTTTTCTCTGGGCCTTACTATTTCATTTTGGCCCAATAACACTCAATACATCCACGTTCGCCCTGTTATGGTACTGATCCTTCTTCTTCTAGCATTTTAGAAACTGCTGCACCTAATACAAAACTACAGTAAACAATTTACTCTGCTGTTTCCTTCTCATAAACGAAAATACTATCCTCAAACTTCCCATTTATTCCCTGTTTCAAAACCAAGTCCACCATTTTAACAACATAATTTTCCATTATCTTCGTCTTCGAAAATTCTCACTCCATACCCCAACATTTCTGTGCACGTGCATTATCAAGAACGCGACTTCTAGGATTGTTCGCTGCATAGTGAAAACCTGTGAAAATAATTCTCACTGTGCCTCCCAAAAGTGTACACCAGCTCCACACTATCTTACGAGTTCAGATCCAAACTCGAAGCCCTGAATCGATGCTTTATTTTCTCGAAAATCTTAACCCTATGCCTGCTGTTATATTCTCCGAATTCGAGAACAGGTGCGAGTGACAAAAAATGTAGATGAAGTTGTAGCAAATACTCTCAAGAGTTCATACCTATATTTATTATGATTTTATTGTGTGAATTGGTATGGAAATAAATTGCTAAAGATGGAGAACGATCATGTTTACTTTGTTTTACTTTTTCGTTGTTGTCGACGCCATTAGCAGTTCAATTTTTCCTGGAAATGAATGGAGGCTTTGCTGGTGTATTCATGAATCGCAAGTCCTTGGTTCCCAAGGAATAGGCTCGAATAGTGTTATAGATAGCTGACGAAAAAGATGGCTTTTGATTTTAGAATTCATGGATCGTATTACTTCTGCATGAAGCAGTAGGGATGGCAGGAAAAACATGGTAGGTGGTAGGTAATGTTAACTAGCTGTGTTGACCAGACTGAGTAGACATTTGTTGCAGTGATATTTTTATATAGGTTTAAATTTCATTTCAAAGTTCAAATGTGTAAAGAGTGGCTATATAATCATATAGGTCTGTGTGTTCTTAGGTACGAAAACATGGGTAGGAGCTGCAGATGTGAAAATAAAGATATAGGAAATGTAAAGGTCTGTTTTTTCTTCCTTTAAGAATGTGTGAAAAGGTGAGTATAATCCCTTGGCAAATGAAGGTAAAAATTTTGTATTATATTTACATTTCTGGTACGATTTACAAATGTTGTGTTGCTTGAAAAAGAAATTTTAGCCGTATGATTAGAAGGAGGAGCCACGAAATGATGCATCCTCACATTCATGTTTATATATCTCATTTGCTGTGAACGCCAGGGATGATAGTTGGAGGTGTTGGCATCTTTTATTTATTTATTTTAAAAGCATCATTCTCTAATGTAATACGATGCAGATTGATATGTGTGAAAGATCGACTGATATTTGTATTAAATTAGCTTATTCACATTGATCCATGGTCATGTCTTCATGGAATAAAATTTTGGATCTATAATAATCAATGGAGGCGGGGTAGAAGTTGCTTTGTTTTCTCTAGAACGTGTGATCAGCTAATTTTGCTTTTAGGTTTCAAATTATAAACTTTAGGGTGACCCATTATATAAAACCCCGTTCGCATATTAGTCACCATAGACAAGAATACTGCCATGTTGAGTAACATTCCATGATTTCAAAACCATAATAAAATAGGCAAGATGACTTATTTTGTGAAACCCCAAAAATACTGATACAGGGTGCAAAATACGTCGAACAAAAAGTTGTTTATTTTACGAAATAAAAATTACAATAAAATTCTATAAATTAAATAAAAAAATATGTCCTAGAAATCTCGTACAAATTCAAAACCCATGACTAATTATATTTAATAAACAGTTATACCTTATAAACGATTCCGTAATGACTATTTGAAAATTTTATTTCGACATAAGTTAAATCTATAAAGCGAAATCTCCATTTTTCACATTCATTAGAAAAATACAGTTTAATAGATTCCAGCATTTTTTGTTTTGAAGAAATCCAACTTATAATGAATCCTGTAAGTCGTTTAAAGTTCAAAACTCAATAATACGAACTATCGTGATATTACGAGCTTGATTATAATTGTGTTATAATTAAATACGTTTAGTTGTCGTTAAATAAAAATTTCGTTATTATGATTCAATTCCAAGCCAAACTAAATCTCTTATATTGTCCAATTCACACATTATTGTGAATTCAACTATTTTCAACCTTTTCATAAATAAATATATTATCCCATTATTTATATAAATAAATATATTATCCCATTATTTATATAAATAAATATATAAAATTAGGATTTATTTAATTTAAGCCAAATTAAATTACCAAACCATCGTTTAAATACCTAATAAATTAATTATTATATCATTAAAAATACGGAACGTTACATTCCTTTCCCCCTTAAAAGGAATTTCGTCCCCGAAATTACTAAAGTAAGAAAATGCTACAAATCCTGTTATAACCAGGTTAAAATCATCTGTTTTACTTTTTAATTTTAGTTTTGAATGAACTAATTAATTTAAATTAAAATATTAATTCATTCTCACTAACGAAAATTTTCTAACACCTTAAATTTTCAAAAAAAAAATTGCCAATGTCTCCTTTGCACGGCTCAATCGATACAACCACAACTCGCCTCTCCAGGCCTTCTCCAACCCAAAAGAAAATAAAACAGCCAAGTGGCTCGCCAAAATGGCTCATACATCTCAAACTCAGATAAAATATAAACTTTTACCTTTTTGTCGGGTATTTAACTCCATCTGCTATTAATCCAGCATAAACAAATGTCGTCCCAACTGATCTCCAATCCATTTATCCTCATATCCAATTATTCTCTTATATCAAGCCAAATTCCAGTTCAAATATCAATTCCAAATTCTGACTCAGCAACCCTATTTCATTCCAGACTATCTCTATTCCAATCCAAATTTATTTAACTTCATTTAAGTTAAATTCTAATTTATCTATTCACTTTTGCCTTTTCAATTTATTTAACTTCGTAAGTTAAATTTAAATTTCAAAATTTCAAATCCCTGGGTTTTATTTCAAATCAGTTTGAAATCTTATAATAATAGCAATTCAAATCATTTGAATTTCTGAATAACTTATTTCCTTAAAACAATTCAAAACAAAATCTTTGGTAGTAATCTGTCACTTTGAAACTCGAAGATGACACTGATGATGCGGCTGTCATTATCAGAATTATTTTCCAATGATTGAAGAATACTTCCATTTTGAAATTGCTTCAAAATATACTTCACAATGGTTGGAAAACATTTTATAATTTTCCTAGGATCTTAAAATTTCCATATATTTAATTTACAAACACTTTCCCAAATTTCCAGAGTTTGTAAGTTCCAATTTGTTTCAAATTCAGATTTAATTCATTTTATCCTATATATTGTAGTAATACAAATTCTGATTGGTATTGACAACCATCTCAATTATAATCTAATTCGATTATAATAACAACCAATACATTCAATATAAATATTATAATGATTTCAATACCAATTATTCTTTTATATCAAAATAATTTTGGGTAAAATTATTTGATTTACCCTCTTTCAAAACAATACTATGTCGAATTACTCTGTTCAAGAGTTTAGAAATACCTATCGATACAGTTTGCATTACCGTATCGAGCAGAATTCACAAACCACTCGACAAACCAATCAACACAATATAAAATAGTATATCCATTTTCAAATTCGCGCTCATATATATACACTTAAACTCAATCTAGGGTATTACTAACCCCATTTCTGTTGAGTCACGCCACAGAGCCAAGGCAAACACTTAACCTTCAGCTCTGATAACACTGTAACGAGCAAAGGATTTTCGAAACCGAAAATCAACAAAAAATACCCTATCGACTATTCAAGCATCGAGCATACTGGATCATTAATAGAAAGAAGTTAGAGAGTGAGAAATAGAAGTAAAGAAGGTTATAATAGAAGAAGAAGAATAACGCAACAAAACAAAATCATAGTAAACACGAATCTTATAGCGAAACGAATAAAATATATTATGTAACATACTTTGAAATACAAAACTGTATTTGACTTACATATCATCAGAGTACATAACATATACATCAAAACGGAAATAAAGTCTATACAGATCTAACATTTTCAGCCTCCTGCTCCAAGCTCCTCCAATATATCTGTAAATCCCGACTACTTGACCACCCGAACAAATTTGGGCACCCAAGCGTTTAAGGTAAAATAAAACAAAATAATCCTTGGGTCAGTCATGAGACTGGTGTGAGTAAACTCAAAAGATTTGGTTTAACTTTTCAAAATCCTTTTCAAAAGAAAAGATAATCATAAGACCGATCCACACATAAACATGGATGGTTTTACCTTACGATAACCTAAAACATTTTTAAAACAATATCATTTTGATATTGTAATAGTGTTTAAATACGAGTAAGTAACAATCTAGCAGAACGCTTGCATCCCACGCTCTACATATATAGTGTACAATCAAAAACCATGGGATCTTACTGGAGATTGGATTTCCAACTATAACAAGGTATGAAACCACCTTCCGGTCAGTGTACTTTAGAGGGGATGCACTGGAGTTCAACAAGAACATCTTGCAACTTGGCTCATACATGACCGACCATTAATTTCACTTGAATGTTCCAAATATATTGTCACCTTACAGTTGGTATACGAACATAACCATTCTCGGCAGATACAGAAGCGAAAAGAAGTAACAAATATGAATATTCTCCAGACGATGACAATATACCCTAATTGGGTGCGACCCACTTAGCCATGTTGCCTACCTGATTTTTTTCATTTTCCAGTAGATGGGGCTTGAGGTCATAATGCATCTTTGACAGATCACACCTTCATTTACTTTGAATGCCATATCGTCATACCCGCCAAATCACGAATTGATTTCTCTAAAAATATCATAGGTATAAAGCAAAGAGAAACGAATTCCTCCACTACCAAACGTAGATAGTTTGAAGAGATCAACTCACGCGATCTATTAGATATACTCTGTCAGACATTTGTCCATACACGTTGTCCCGGGACTGGACAAACCGAAGGCACTATTCTGTAAATCCATCTTAGGCAATTTCTACCTAAGATCTCCAGAATAACCCTTGCGTAAACTCTGTCTTCAATTATCTTCATCATATTAGATTCGCAACTCTAATGCCCATACGGAGTGGTTTTCAGATAATAAATATGATCCCAGTCTCTTCGTATTGACAACGGAAATGGTCAAAAACTTTGATAGCCGGTTATTCAACTATCAAAGGAAAACATTACAAACAACGGTCGTATTTCCAAATGGAAATTTATTGATCAATCATTCATCAACACTGAACCGCTTAAATTAATTTATCAATAATTTATCCATTTCTCCAATTTCCCTTTTATATCTTTAACCAAATATTTCTCCAACTTGCTTATTCTCTCACGATTCTAGGAAAATGTTTCCATCTATTTTAAACTATTTATTTTCTATATTTAGAAAATCTCTTTTTAACATCAGAAATTAATTCCATATATCCACAACTCTTATTTTCTATATTTAGAAAATATATGTTATTAACGTCAGAAAATACTTCCATTACTTATTCATGCATCACTATTCTTCCCATTCATCAGTCCCTAACTGTAAGCCAGTAAGACAACGACCCTCCAAGTATTAACCCCGATGTCCGGAACCAACATCAGATCAATACTCAGAAAGTCATTCAACATGACTAATCTCCAGTCAGTTTCTAAGTTTCTCAACTCCATTCTTAACTTCAAAATCATTTTGTTTTCTATATTAGAAAACATTTCTGGTTATATTTGGAAAACATTTCCAAAATCCATTTATATCGATTCAACGACGATGTATAAAATATTGGTTAAAACGATAACGTTATAAAACCTGCTTCCAAAATATTTAGATTTAAAATATAACTTTGAATCTTTATTTAGAATGAATAAATAATATTTAATTAATTACATAAATAAATAATCTTTATTTAAAAACGGAAAGTAAATATCGCTTTCCTGAATTTGATATAATTGAATTCCAACGTATAACTCTATTTCGAATAATCTCTATCTGATTGATGTTCCAAACTTTGGAATAAACTCACCGTTTAACCCGATTTCTAAATTCACTTTTGAATTTATCACTTCAAATATTTACCAATCTCCTTTTATAACCAATTTAGTCTGCAAAACGTTTTTTTTAATCATTTTCTGCTTTAGACATGAACATTGTCCTTTTATAGAAAACCACACTCGTTTTACCAAATCAAATCTTGATTTAAATACTAAATACCATTTCAGTTTAAAATTCCGCCTATCGAGTTATTTTATAAATTCATACCAATATCCCACTTTGGGAACTCTATTTACGAGTCAACTCCTTGCTAATTATATATCAAGTTTATAACTTCATCTCACTTACATATTCCATTGTAAATTATTGGTTTTAAACTAATATTAATTATCCTATGCATCTCTAAATTATATAATATACATTTTCTAAAAATTAATTATTTTAATAACATTCGACATTGTCGAATTATAATTAAAAACCGTTATAGTTTTATTCAATTCATATTCACATTTCGAACCTCGAAATAAACTCAACAATTTCCTTTTCCATTACCATTTTTAAATTAACATTTACGGATTATTTAATAATATTTATTTAAAAATATTTATTTTATCTATTTCTAAATATCATTTATAAATCAAACTTCTTGTTTTAATACATTTAAAATAAGTTATTATATTCTAGCCAATTGAAATTCAATCTCTATTCTAAAAAAAGAAAAATTCTTTCCAAAACCCCAATTTATTTTCCAATATATTCGAATACATTTTTAGGTATTTTGAATACTAATTATTCTCAGGTCAATGTTGTTCAAACATCCCAAAAGACACAATAATCTACATCAGATTATTTATCACATCATATAGTACAATATATGAAAAGAAAAAATAAAATTGTTGAGGAATCCAGTTGGATCCCTCCAACCTATTCCCTACATCACAAATGTTAATAAACATAAATAACACTAATTTCATAATAATATGAGATATTAAAATAGGTCAGTATTCAATCAACTGTTTATATATATATATGACTATATATATAATTTCAACCAATTAACTAGCAAAACATTCAAACAACCATCACCCAATAATCAATTTTCATTTATCAATATTAAATAACATTTATAAAATTATGGAATTGATCAGAGTTAGTGAGTTTACACACCTTGGTCGTTAATCGTTAAATAACGATTAACGTTGATTGTTTGAATCAGACGTTTAATCATGCCATAAATTCAAATGAGCTCCAGATGGTTCTAAACCAACTTCATCACATAGCCTGTGTGAATACATTCCCAACGGATCTTGTTTTGTTGAATTTGGATAATATACGAGCAAGTTATGAAAATTATACGTTAATACATAACTTAAGTTTAAGTTAAAACTAAATATTATTTCACAACATGGGCTTTACCTTAGCTAAATCAAATCCATGCGTACCGGAACCCTGCTTCAACAGTGGCTATCTTTCCAGACTATACTTGTCGATGTCTACCCAGTATAATTCCAAAACTTCCATCCATTTATCCAAATCTTTACACTAATTTTTTTTCTTTTTATTCCTTTTTATTTTTATTTTTCTCTGGGCCTTACTATTCCATTTCATCCCAATACCACTCAATACACCCACATTCGCCATGTTATGGTACTGATCCTTCTTCTTCCAGCATTTTAGAAACTGCTGCACCCAATACAAAACTCCAGTAAACCATTTACCCTGCTCTTTCCTTCTTGCAAACGAAATGCAATCCTCAAACTTCCCATTTCTTCACTATTTCAAAACCAAGTCCACAATTTTAACAATAAAATTTTCCATTATTTTGTTCTTTGAAAATTCTTCCACTCCATACCTCAACATTTTGGTGCACGTGCTTTATCAAGAACGCGACTTCCAGGCGAGTTCACTGCACAGTGAAAACCTGTGAAAATAATTCTCACCGTTCCTCCCAAAAGTGCACACTAGCTCCACGCTATCTTACGAGTTCAGATCCAAACTCAAAGCCTTGAATTGATGTTTCATTTCCTCGAAAATCTTAACCCTACGCCTATTGTTATATTCTCCGAATTCAATAACAAGCGCGAATGACACAAAATGTAGATGAAGTTGTAGCAAATACTCTCAAGAGTTCATACCTATATTTATTATGATTTTATAGTGTGTATTGTTGCGGAAATAAATTGCTAAAGATGGAGAATCGATCATCTTTATTGTGTTTTTCTTTTTCGTTGTTATTGACGCCATTAGAAGTTCGATTTTTCCTCGCAACAATGGAGTCTTTACTGGTGTATTTATGAATCGCAAGTCCTTGGTTGCCAAGAGATAGGTTCAAATAGTGTTATAGATAGTTGGCGAAAAAGATGGCTTTTGATTCGAGAATTCTTGGATCATATTACTTCTGCATGAAGCAATAGGGACGACAGGAAAAACATGGTAGGTGGTAGGAAATGTCAGCTAGCCGTGTTAACCAAACTGAGTAGACATTTGTTGCAGTGATATTTTTATATAGGTTTAAATTTCATTTCAAAGTTCAGATGTGTAAAGAGTAGCTATATAATCACATAGGTCTGCACGTTCGTGGGTATGAAAACATGGGTAGGAACTGCAGATGTGAAAACACAGATGTAGGAAAAGTATAAATCAGTTTTTTCTCCCTTTAAGCATACGTGAAAAGGTGAGTATAATCCCATGGCAAATGAAGGTAAAAATTTATATTATATTTACACTACTGGTACGATTTGCAAATGTTGTGTTGCTTGAAAAGTTAATTTCAGCCATATGGTATTAGAAGGAGGAGCCACGAAATGATGCATCATCACGTTCATTTTCTATTTCTCATTTACTGTGAATGCATGGGATGAAAGTTGGAAGTGTTGGCATCTTTTTATTATTTATTTTAAAAGCATCTTTGACGACCCCAAACCCCCGTACAACGGTGGCAAGGGTAATCCTTGGAATATAAAACATAAACAGATAACAGCAGAACAGAAATAAATAAATAAATACACCAGATAATGTACAATAGAATACACTGGATAAACATAATCATCGGAGTTACACAGTATACAGGATCATACTTAGTACAAAGTTTAGCTATACATAAATGTCTACAGCGGAAAATAAAACATAATATATACAATAGGAGCTGAATAACATAAAAAGAGATAGATGATAGAATCCATCTTTAGCTCCAGCTATCTAGAAAGAGCCTGCTAAAACCTGAATACAAGGCTGCCCATGTAGAAATAGGGGGCACCCGAGTTTGCAAGTGAAACAAACTACGAGTCAGTCATGGGACTGGTATGAGAAATCTACTTAACATATTTTATAATATGGCCAATAATAGGACCACGCCACTTTCGTGGAACGGGGTCACTCCATTGGATTGCCAGTGCTTCAAAATAGATCTTTTAAACACCGCAATGTTTTTTTTATAAAAATGAAGCCATTATAAGACTCAGTTCCCACCACACAATGTAACACAAACCGGAGGATAGAGTTTTACCTTATAATGGCCAAAATATGCTTGATACGAATAAAACAAAGCATTTAATATTATTACTAGTGTCTATATGTTTCAAAAACAATTTCAAATCATAACTATCGATCATAGATGGTATTAATGCCCCATACCACTATATCGCCATATGTAGGTATACAATCAAAACCGCACGATGTCATATTTGGAAATTGGATTTCCGTCATGAACCAAGGCAAGGGATCGTCCTTACCGAATTCGAGACACTCTAGCCCATGTCTCAGGCAAGCGTGCAGGCAAGCCTTGGATCATCAGGGCCGGTCCACTCGATGTGGATTAATATGCCTGAACACTGCGTTTCCCCGCCCTATGGGGCGTCATTGGTCATATCCGACCACACCATCGGCTCCGAAGAGACCGAACTAACCGAGGCCTCGCTTTCCATCATCCACATAAGTAAAATACCTAGGCGGGCAAAACCAAAAGCACCACTCCTAGCTAGAAGGAAACGCATGTTCTCCCTGAGGTCCTTCTCCCGTTTCTGGCTCATACCGGGGTGTGAGCCTTGCGAAACAACGCTAAACACAAAGCTATGCCACACAGGCCGTGCTTTGATCATCAACCACAAGACTTTGCTTTTCAACAGAAGCCTTGATCATCTGCCACTTAGGCGTGCCACATAGGCAATTCACTCCATGTGACTGATTTCTATCGACATATAACCCCTGAGCTCGTACGTCTCAGAGAAGGGCGTTAAGCAAGAGAATAAATTCTTCACCGCCAAACAGATATATATTTAATAGAGATCAATTAGCACAGAACAAAATCCAATGTCAAGCACAGTCCATTTACAAGTTCGTTCTGGGTCTGAACGAAACCGGAGGCACCTGATACCTCGCATATCTGTACAATCAACAAGTACGTCCTGACGGCTACTACTTCAACCCCTTCAAGGTAGCTTCTCCTATCATGAGCATCAGTAGCACCCCTCCATTCGACGTGAAGATCATCGGTCTTGCACCATCTTCATATCTTCGACTTCTAACCGTCGATCAATTATTTGAAATGAGAATTAACTTGGCCTTTTCAAATAATTCACGTATATTTAGAATTTCAAACAATTCATTTCAATGGTTAAATTATTCAAAATCAATAATTCTGTTCTTTAATGTAATTTTCACGCCAAACACATTCAACCATCAAACATCAAATAAACCGAGCAAATTCAGTTTATTTCCATTCCATATCATTTATCATATTTTATCACGATTTATCTCTATTTTTATTTGTTTTAAAATAGCTAAATTTAGTCAAACGATGCTTCAGGCCATAACGCGGCCGTGGCGATCTTTTTCTTCAGATTTGATTTACACATCTGAAAATCTAACCGTTGGATCTCCATAAATTTCATATCATTAGAAAGTTCTTTTCAAAACGAATACAACGGTTTCAGTTTTGGGAAAATCCGACAGTCGGATCTCCCAGTACAACTATTTCAAAATACGAACTGCAGCATCGTTATTCAATTCAATTTAATTATATTTATATATAAATATAATCGATTCTAGCGCTGTTTTCATTCAGATTTGAATTAAATATTCTAAAAATTCCAACCGTTGGATCTTTACAAAATGGGTTTCATTCGAAAGATATTTCTAAAGCGAACCCAATGGTTTTGGTTTCGGGAAATTCCGATGGTCGGATCTCCCGCACTAATCGTTCGAAATCACAGTTTCAAAATACGAACTGCAGCTTCGTTATTCGATTTATTTTAATTATATTTAAATATGTATATATAAATATAATCCATTCTTCGACTTCAAAACCATATTCACTTTATATATTTGATAAAAATGATATTTTTATCCAGTAGATATTTTTTTCAACACATCACTATTTTTAACAATTCATATATTTAACAAAAATGTGATTTATATTGTAAAACAATTTAATTCAAAACATGATTATTTTATATAGTCTATACTTAAGGTAAAAATGTTGTCTTTGGTGTTAAAACAATCTATTTAAAATACTAATATTTTATATAGTCTAAATATATGATAAAAATATTATTTTAATCTTTCAAAGAATTTATTCAACACACGAATTTCTATTCAACACACGAATTTCTATTCAGCACATGAATTTCTATTCAACACATGAATATAGTTTATGTATATAATAAAAATGTGATTTTTATTGTTAAAACAATTTATTTAAAACATGAATAATTTATATAGTCTATATAGGTGATAAAAATGTTATTTTTATCTTTCAAAGAATTTATTCAACACATGGATTTCTATTCAACACATGAATTTCTATTCAACACATGAATATGGTTTCAACACATGAAAATAATTCTAACACATGAATATTATTGAAAATTTCGGTAACACAACGGCAAGGTAGTACGGCTCCTCACTCTACCTTAAAGCCTCGCAACTTTTGACAATGGGGATTTCAATATCTAGTTCGTACGCAGATGAGTTTTCCAATATACTAATCCTATTGGGATTTCAAACATAATCAATCATTTCCAATCAACCATTCATGATATTCACCAAATTTCACATCAACCAATAATCCAAACAATATCACAACCAATATATCGTCCATGGTCTGTGGACGAGGGGATTATATATATATATATATATATATATATAGATATACATATACATATATAACAGTATTTTGATTTCATTTCAATATCATTTCAATTCATTTCAACGCATATATCGTTTTTACAATGCATATATAACTTATACATCGAACATACAACTTATATAACGCTTATACATGAGGTGTACAATGCTTATACAACTCATACATCAACTATATAATTTATACATCGTTGTTTCCAAATCGTTTATAATTCAAAAACCTCACATTGGTTTGTCGCTTTGCTAAAAATAGTAGCGAGCTCAGAAAAATCCCCGGACACTTCGAGAATGTAGAGAGCGTCGTCACGGTCTCGATGTCTCATGTTTCATTGAATTTCGTTAACGTAGCAAAAAGATACGATTTTTAAACGAAAATAAAAATTAACAACACATAAATGTGTTATTTTCAGTTCTGAAAACCCAAGGCCGCACCTTTCTTGAATAGTTCAAAACTATGTCACGGATTTACTTCAAATCTGTAGCACGATATGCCGATCGGGTAGCACCACCTGAAAGAGGGAAGAGAGGCGCTTCCGGGGGTAGCACAATGTCGAACTCGCTCTCGCCTGGGGGGAGGAATTCGGGCTCGAACGACGAAGGTTTGAGGGCCTAGATCTCCGCCGATACTTAACGAGAAGGGGTCGAACGGTTATGGATTTGTAGCTTGAGGCGAGATCTTCAAAATCTTATATTGGGCCATTGGGTTTTGATGAGTGGTTTGCGCGATTTGGAGGAGAGAAGGAAGAACAGGGTTCCGTCGTTCGATTTGGGAGAGAAGCGGGTCTGGGGATTTGTGAACGATGGAATTTGATTGGCTAGCTTTATATTTAAATATTTAATTTATTTTATATTCAAAAATTTCCTTTTGTCCAAACGAACACCAATTCAAACCCAATGACTGTCGCCCTAGCTAAATACCCCCATTCCGAACACAATGGGATATGTTTCGTAAGCCCATTCGATTGTTACAGTCAGTTATTTTTCAAATTAAAGTTTAAAACATTCAAATTCTGTTTTGAACATACATTTTAATTTGCCAGGGCCACATACCGATCCCAAAAATTCTAGAAAAATAAATTTAGCTATTTTTTGACGATATGGTCCCAAAAAAACTAGTTTCGTCAAATTCTGAGACCGTTTGAAAAATGGCCCTTTTCTGGTCGATCCTATTTAACTGAAATCAACCAAACACATTTTCTTTCGCCACGCTTACATATTAACTTCAAAAATTATGGAATTTGAAACCTAGCAATTATTTGGCATCCTGAATCCAATAAAAGTGGTTTCATCGAATTCTGAGGTCGTTTCTAAAATGGCTATTTTCACGGGCTATATAAATTCTATAGCGACCTTTCTGAAAATTCATTTGGCCATAACTTTTGATTCCCGCTACGAAACTTTGATTTTTCAGATTCATTAGAAAGATATTCATAAACAAATTTAAATATTTTTGGTTTCACTCAAATCCGTTTTATTTTCACCCGGTATAGTCAGTCAAAGTTCGAATTCAAAATTTGAAACTACCGCGCCATTTCAGGCCTCGTTTATAATTTAAAATAAATATATTTATTTTCAAACATCGATTCAAACATACTTTTCGTCGTTAGTATTAAAAATAATTTATTTTAAATATTTAAAGTCTATTAAAATAGACAAATTAAAATTTTTAACTGGCTCAGATTTTCCGAGTTGTTTTTACAATCTCCCCCACTTCAAACTTTTCATCCCCGAAAAGGAAAGAAGTCGAAAGTTGTTTAATTAACCAACTCACTTTCATTCTGGCTTTCATTTTGGCTTTCATTCTTCAACTTTTCAGTTTCTAAGAATTTTCAAATTCTTCCAAAATTTGGCTAACACCCTAAATTTTCGAAAAATTTCGCCATTACCTCCTTTGTACGGGGAGGGGTTTGGAAATTTCTTGGGCCGTATTAGGTACCCAATAAATCCTAATAAGCATGCACATATTTATAGTGATATATTCCGGTGTCCACAGGGGAGTGTGTATAGATAATAACTCCAGAGAATGAATTCTCGTCACCCTATAAATGGTTTTTGTGCCTTAATGACCAGAGAGACGTGTTTGTTGTCATCTCCAGACCTGTGTGGTGTTTTTATTAATCTTGCAATTCACCGTTACATTTTATATGGTCCATACCAATCATCAGTTCCACCTGTAAAATATAGTGATCGCTATACAAGCCTCTCGCTCGTATGGTAAATCTTCAACCTCATCACACAAGCTCCAAATGCTTATGTGGTATATGATGAAGTATGCCTATCTTCAAGAAGTATGTCGTGTAGTGTAGTTCAAAATTAATTGTTACTATCCTATGGCGACATTTATTATTACACACAGAACAACCAGCACTCCGATCCAATGGCATCCACAGGAGTTGATATAATAAATAAAATTGTGCATCCAACTCATTAAGGTTTACCTATTTGTCGGGCACGCAAATAAATTCTTTACTCAACAGCTAATCCATTTGCCTATTCAGACATATATATCCATTTATTTTTAAATCAGTTCAATACTTGATTTAATCGAATAAATTTACCATGCATTCATTGATTAAATTAGCTATCATTCTAATAATTTGGTTAATCAAATTCACAATCACACAACAGAAACAACAATCAATTTATTTTTAACTTTTCAAAAATATACCAATTAATTCATATACTCTTTTAAAATCATTCAGACTATATAATTAAATTTTTTACATTGTTGAACCATAGAATTTCTTCTTCTGTATCTACCACTCATTTTCCAATGTCTGCAAATAGCAGCGAAAATGTTAGGCCAACAGAAAAGGTAATTTTAAAACATAGAGACATATATTTGAATGTAAATGTGTCTATTGGGGTGTATTTCATTATGCTATACTCATACTAGGATATTACTAATCCTATCTGTAATGAGTTATTCATCCTAGAACACTACTGGTTCTATCTATGACGAGTTTGTTAATATGTTATATTCCAGAACTAAGCTTAACCAAAGCTCTGATACCATGTTTTTGACGACCCCAAACCCCCGTACAACTGTGGCAAGGGTAATCTTTGGAACATAACACATAAACAGATAACAACAGAACAGAAATAAATAAATACACCAGATAATGTACAATAGAATACACTGGATAAACATAATCATCAGAGTTACACAGTATACAAGATCATAATTAGTACAAATACAGTTCAGCTATACAAAAATGTCTACAGCGGAAAACAAAACATAATATGTACAATAGGAGCTGAACAACATAAAAAGAGATAGATGATAGAATCCATCTTCAGCTCCAGCTATCCAGAAAGAGCCTGCTAAAACCAGAATACAAGGCTGCCTGTGTAGAAATAGGGGCACCTGAGTTTGCAAGTGAAACAAACTACGAGTCAGTCATGGGACTGGTATGAGAAATCTACTTAACATATTTTATAATATGGCCAATCACAGGACCACGCCACTTTCGCAGAACATGTTTACTCCATTGTATTGCCAGTGCTTCAAAACAAGTAAATCTTTTAAAGATTGCAATGTTTTTTATAAAAATGAAGCCATTATAAGACTCAATTCCCATCACACAATGCAACACAAACCGGAGAATAGAATTTTACCTTATAATGGCCAAAATATGCTTGATACGAATTAAACAAAGCATTTGATATTATTACTAGTGTTTATATGTTTCAAAAACAATTTCAAATCATAAGTATCAATCACAGATGGCATTAATGCCGCATACCACTATGTCGCCATATATAGGTATACAATCAAAACCGCACGATGTCGTATTTGGAAATTGGATTTCCATCATAAACCAAGGAAAGGGATCTTCCTTACCGAATTAGAGACGCTCTAGCCTGTGTCTCAGACAAGCGCGTAGGCAACCTTGGATCGTCAGGGCCGGTCCACTCGATGGGGATTAAAATGGCTGAACACTGCGTTTCCCCGCACTATTGGGCATCACTGGTCATATCCGACAACACTATCGGCTCCGGAGAGACCGAACTAACCGTGGCCTCGCTTTCCATCATCCACATAAGTAAAATACCCGGGCGTGAAAAAACCCAAAGCACCATTCCTAGCTAGAAGGAAGCGTATGTTCTCCCTGAGGTCCTTCTCCTGTTTCTGGCTCATACCGGGGTGTTAGGCTAGCGAAATAACGCTAAACACAAAGCCATGCCACACAGGCCGTGCTTTGATCATCAATCACAAGACTTTGCTTTTCAACAGAAGCCTTGATCATCTGCCACTTAGGCATGCCACATAGGCAATTCACTCCATGCGACTGATTTCTATCGATATATAACCCCTGAGCTTATACGTCTCAGAGAAGGGCGTTAAGCAAGAGAATAAATTCTCCACCGCCAAACAGATATATATTTAATAGAGATCAATCAGCATAGAACAAAATCCAATGTCAGACACAGTCCATTTACTAGTTCGTTCTGGGTCTGAACGAAACTGGAGGCACCCAATACCTCGCACATCAGTACAATCAACAAGTAAGTCCGGACGGCTACTACTTCAACCACTTCAAGGTAGCTACTCCTATCATGAGCATCAGTAGCACCCCTCCAATCGACGTGAAGATCATCGGTCTTGCACTGTCTTCGTATCTTCGACTTCTAACCATCGATCGATTATTTGAAATGAGAATTAACTCGGCCTTTTCAAATAATTCACGTATATTTATAATTTCAAATCAATACATTTCAATCGTTAAATTATTCAACATTAATAATTCTGTTCTTTAATATAATTTTCATGCCAAAAACATTCAACCATCAAACATCAAATAGACCAAGCAAATTCAGTTTATTTCCATTCCATATTGTTTATAATATTTTATCACAATGTATCGCTATTTTTATTTATTTAAAAATTGCCAATTCATTCAAACGATGCTTCAGGCCATAACGCGGTCGTGGCGCTGTTTTTCTTCAGATTTGATTTACACATATCTGAAAATCTAATTGTTGGATCTCCACAAATTATATATCATTAGAAAGATCTTTTCAAAATGAATCCAATGGTTTCAGTTTTGGGAAAATCCGACAGTCGGATCTCCCGGTACAATCGTTTGAAGTTACGATTTCAAAATACGAACTACAGCGTCGTTATTCAATTTAATTTAACTATATTTATATTTATATAAAATTATAATCGATTTTGGGGCTGTTTTCATTTAGATTTGAATTAAACATTCAAGACAATCCAACCGTTGGATCTTTACAAAGTGAGTGTCGTTGGAAAGATATTTCCAAAGCGATCCTAACGGTTTCGGTTTCAGGAAAATCCGATGGTCGGATCTCCCGCACTAATCGTTTGTAATCATTGTTTCAAAATACGAACTGCAGCTTCGTTATTTGATTTATTTTAATTATATTTATATATGTATATATAAATATAATCCATTCTTCGACTTCAAAACCGTATTCACTTCATATATTTGATAAAAATGATATTTTTATCTAGCAGATATTTATTTCAACACATCACTATTTTTAACAATTCATATATTTAACAAAAATGTGATTTTTATTGTAAAAAAATTTAATTCAAAACACGATTATTTTAAATAGTCTATACTTAAGGTAAAAATGTTGTCTTTGGTGTTAAAACAATTTATTTAAAATACTAGTATTTTATGTAGTCTAAATATATGATAAAAATGTTATTTTTATCTTTCAAAGAATTTATTTAACACACGAATTTCTATTCAACACATGAATATAGTTTATATATATAATAAAAATGTGATTTTTATTGTTAAAACAATTTATTTAAAACACGAATAATTTATATAGTGTATGTAGGTGTTAAAAATGTTATTTTATCTTTCACAGAATTTATTCAACACATGAATTTCTATTCAACACATGAATATGGTTTCAACACATGAAAATAATTCTAACACATGAATATTATTGAAAATTTCGGCAGCATAACGGCAGGGTAGTTAAAACCGGCATCATCCCTAGTACGGCTCCTCGTCTACCTTAAAGCCTCGCAGCTTTTGACAAATGGGGATTTCAATATCTAGTTCGTACGCAGACGAATTTTCGCATATACTAATCCTATTGGGATTTCATTTTCAATCAATCATTTCCAATTAACCATTCATGATATTCACCAAATTTCACATCAACCAATAATCCAAACAATATCACAACCAATATATCGTCCATGGTTTGTGGACGAGGGGAGTATATAAATATATAGATGTACGTATATAACTATATTTCGATTTCATTTCAATATCATTTCAATTCATTTCAACACATATATCATTTTTACAACGCATATATAACTTATACATTGAACGTACAACTTATATAACGCTTATACATGAGGTGTACAATGCTTGTACAACTCATACATCAACTATATAATTTATACATCGTTGTTTCCATATCGTTTATAATTCAGAAATCTCACATTGATTTGTCGCTTTTCTAAAAATAGTAGCGAGCTCAGAAAAATCCCCGGACACTTCTAGAATGTAGAGAGCGTCGTCACGGTCCCGATGTCTCTTGTTTCATCGAATTTCGTTAACGTAGCAAAAAGATACGATTTTTAAACGAAAATCAAAATTAACAACACATAAAAGTGTTATTTTTAGTTTTGAAAACCCAAGGCCGCACATTTCTTGAATAGTTGAAAACCCAAGGCCGCACATAAAAGTGGTTTGCGCAATTTGGAGGAGAGAAGGAAGAAGAGGGTTCCGCCGTTTTATTTGGGAGAGAAGCGGGTCTGGGGAGTTGTGAACGATGGAATTTGATCGGCTAGCTTTGTATTTAAATATTTAATTTATTTTATATTCAAAAATATCCTTTTGTCCAAACGAACACCAATTCAAACCCAACGACTGTCGCCCCTAGCTAAATACCACCATTTCGAACACAATGGGATATGTTTCGTAAGCCCATTCGGCTGTTACAGTCAGTTATTTTTCAAATTAAAGTTTAAAACATTCAAATTCTGTTTGAACATACATTTTAATTTGCCGGGGCCACATACCGATCCCAAAAATTTCAGAAAAATAAATTTAGCTATGTTTTGAAGATACGGTCCCAACAAAACAAGTTTCATCGAATTTTGAGACCGTTTAAAAAATGTCCCTTTTCTGGTCGATCCAATTTAACTAAAATCAACCAAACACATTTTCTTTCGCCACGCTCACATATTAACTTCAAAAATTATGGAATTTGAAACCTAGCAATAATTTGACATCTCGGATCTAACAAAAGTGGTTTCGTCGAATTCTGAGGTCATTCGCAAAATGGCTATTTTCACGGGCTATATTAATTCTATAGCAACCTTTCTAAAAATTCATTTGGCCATAACTTTTGATTCCCGCTACGAAACTTCGATTTTTCAGATTCGTTAGAAAGATATTCATAAACAAATTTAAATATTTTTAGTTTCACTCAAATCCGTTTTATTTTGCACCTGGTATAGTCAGTCAAAGTTCAAATTCAAAATTTGAAACTGCCACACCATTTCAGGTCTCGTTTGATTTAAAATAAATATATTTATTTTCAAACATCGATTCAAACATACTTTTCCTCGTTGTTATTTAAAATAATTTGTTTTAAATATTTAAAATCCACTAAAATAGCCAAATTAATTTTTTTTTACCTGCCTCAGATTTTCCAGGTTGTTACAGCATCATTCCATAATATAATACGCTACAGATTGGTATGTGTGAAAGCTTGACTGTTATTTGGATTAAATTAACTTATTCACATTGATCCATGGTCATGTCTTCATGGAATAAAATTTTGGACCTATAATAATCAATGGAGGTGGGTAGAAGTTGCTTCGTTTTCTCTAGGACTTGTGACTCGGTTAATTTTGCTTTTAGGTTTCAAATTATAAACTTTAGCATGACCCATTATATAAAACTCCGTTCACGTATTAACCACCATGGAAAAAATTACTGTCGTGTCGAGTAACATGCCACGAATCCAAAACCATAATAAAATAGACAAGATGGCTTATTTGTGAAACCCCAAAAATACCGATACGGGGTGCAAAATATGTTGAACAAAAAGTTGTTTACTTTATGAAATAAAAATTGCAGTAAAATTATATAATTTAAATAAAAAAAATACATCTTAGAAATCTAGTACAAATTCGAAACCCATTATTAATTATATTTAATAAACCATTATACCTTATAAATGATCCCATAACGACTATTTAAAAACTTGATTTGGACTTAACTTACAATCTATAAAGCGAAATCTCTATTTTCCACTTTCATTAGAAAAATACAGTTTAATAGATTCAAACTTTTTTGTTTCGAAGAAATCCAACTTATGAAGAATCCTGTATAGTCGTTTAAAGTTCAAAACTCAATAATATGAACTACCGCGACGTTACAAGCTCGATTATAATTATATTATAATTAAATACGTTCAACTCTCGTTAAATAAAAAAATTGTTAATATAGTTCAATTTCAAGCTAAACTAAATCTCTTATATTGTCCAATTCACACATTATTGTGAATTCAACTATTTCCGACCGTTTCAGAAATAAATATCTTGTCCCATTATTTATATAAATAAATATATAAAATCAGGATTTGTTTAATTTAAGCCAAATTAATTTACCAAACCATCATTTAAATAATTAATAAATTAATTATTATATAGTTAAAAATACGGGACGTTACAGAAATAAAATGGGTTGATGAGGAGTTAAGATAAGAATTTAAAGGATTGGAACCTAATTGGAGATAGATTGAGTTGAGTGATTTTCTGAGTATTAATCTGATGTTGATTTAGGCCTTCGGGGTTGCTACATAGGGAATTGTACACTTACCAATTTACGGTTAGGAACTAATGAATTCTGAAATATAGAAATGCGTGAATAAGATTAGAAATGTTTCCATCTATAAAAAGGAATTTGAGAATATTTATAATGGAATTGCCAAAGTAACGAAAATGAAAAGATTTGAGGATACCCTTATATTAAAATAAGAAGTGAAAAAGTTATATCCGAATTATTAAGAAAATTTGAGGTTTATTAACGAATAGTTTAACTAAAGAATCCAAGTGATGCCGAGTACTATTACCAGTAAAAATATTTTTATTTTATGATTGAATGGTTGTTTATTTGATATTTAAATAACCGACAATCAAATCTGGCCAATACGATTGTTGGTATGGAAAGACAGAGATCAAATTTATATTCGAATACCATTCCGACCAGCTAATACGAAAATGTGGAAGATATCAAATGCTGATCGGGATGAAGAAATCAAAGACGGATGATCTTCATAAAATGGAAGAATCACTTAAAATCTCTGATTCGACCCAGAGATATACTGGGGTTCTGTCGTGGTTGAAATCTACGGATTTGCAAGGACTACTCGCTACTGATCTCTAGGGTGATACCTAGGATGTAGTAGAAGGGTACCTACAGTTCATCTTGTTCCTGGATGACTTGAGTGTATGAAAGAGTATTTCTTAAAGAATCACGTACATTGATTTTTACAAACTTATTTCTATTGGTGGCGGAGAAGAGACCTTCTCTTAGCTAACACCCAGAATATTTTTGTGGTCGTCAATTAATGATTTGACGGATCTGACAAAGTGGCATTCGAAGTGAATGGTGATATTTTGTTCTAAAGGTAGTGTAAAACCTCAAGCCTCATCAACTGGGAAATGAAAAAAATAGGGTATATACCATGGCTAAGTGGGTAGCTCCCAAGTAGGGTGTATAATCACCTATCTAGAGAAAATTCATTTCCTTCTTTAATCTATTTCGACGCTGTACCTTATCGGGAAACAGTGGGTCGTACCCAACCGTTGGTGATATACATTCGATACACTCAAGCGAAATGAGTAGTCAGTCACGTGTGGCCGGGTTGCAAGATGTTCTTGTTGAACCCAGTGTATTCGACACTATCGGAAGGTGGTTCCATACCTTGTCATAGTTGGAAATCCAATCTCCAATAAGAGGCCATGGTTTTTGATTGTTTACTATATGTATGTAATGTTAGATGAGAGTGTTCCGCTAGATTGATATTTATTTGTCTTTAGACACTATTATAATATCAGAATAAGCTTTGATTTCAAAGAAAAAAAAATGGTTTGACTTTAAAATAAAGTTGGGTCATGTTTTTAAACTTAGCGCGTTTTCTCACTCTAGTTCTCTACACTGATCCGACATTTGTAAATGCTCGGGTCAGACCAGGTTTTTGAGGTTCAGGTTATCGGATGCCATGAAGTTAGGAGACGAGCTGAAGATGTTCAGACGCATGATATCTAGAATTTTTGTGGTGTGTGTTGTATATGAGGACAGATTAAAATAACTGTCTAGATGTATTGATGTACTCTGATGATTGTAAGTGTTTATTTCAAAGCTCTCAACAAAGATTTATTATGTATTATATTTTATTCCGCTGCGATGTGAGACTCTGATATTGTTGTGTTCTTCTTCTTCTTCTTCGTTTCTAATATTTCTTTCTTTCTTATCTCACGCTCTATTTTCTTTCATTAATTATCTGGTTTTTTCGATACTTAAGTTCTGGCAAGTAATACGATTGTGTATTATTGTTGGGATTCGGGCGTCGAATTTTCTGGTCGTTACAGTGGTACCAGAGCTATTGGTTCAGTAATAACCTTGGCTCTGTGGCGTAACTCGATAGAGATGGGGTTAGTAATACCTTAGATTGAGTTGGAGTGTATATATATGAGAGCGCGTATTTGTATATTTTATATTATGTCATTTGATTGGTTCAATTTTTAACTAGCAACTAACACGATATTATTTTGTAAATAAGGTGAATGAAATAATTTTACCCAAATCATATTTTCATACAGAAAAGAAATAATTTTATCGAATTATTTAGATATTGATTTGTTTGATTGGTTTAAATGGAATTCAAATTGGATTTAAAAGTTGAACAGTTTAATATAACCGAAGAGATTCACATATGGAATTTTTGAATGAGAATTTTAATTTGGAATTAAAATGAATCAGAGTTTAACTTAAAAATAAGTTAAATAAAATTTGAATAGTTGTTAGCTTATATTTGGAATAAAAATTAGAATATGGAATTTGAAATGGAAGTAAACTATTTTTGAAAATAAATTAGTCAATTGAATTTTGGAATTGAAACTTAACTTAGTTAAGTAAGAGTTAATTTAAGAATGGAAGTTGAGTTGGAATTAACTAAGATAAATTTGGAATTGGATTAATAATGATTAAATGGATATCAATCGGATATTAATCGATTGATAATTATGGTATGTTAAACCCAAGTAAATATTAATATTGAATATTAATTAAAGTTAATCAAAGTTGAATGATTGGTTATATTGGGTGTGCACTATTCGTAACACCCCGTGTATTTTATAACGGTGAAATTCACAAATTAAACTATAACTAACTTCAAATCAAAGAATTAAGGGAAATGGGATACGCCATTGCGTTCGTCTCGGAATTCTGCTTGAGATAGAGTCCGAGTTTGCATAAAACGGATATCGCATGAAGAAGATATGGACGAACGAAGTTGGGCAAAAAACCAGAAAACGGGTCAGAATGCACTGGCGCACTTGGGAAGTGCGCCAGAACAAAAATGAACTGGCGCACTTGGGAAGTGCGCCAGTACATTTTTAGCCTAGCGCACCTGCCAAGTGCGCCCAGGTCAGAATGACCTGCTGGTCAGGTCTTGGCTGACCAGGTCTGTGTTTGGTCGATTTTCTGAGCCTTGCCTTGTCACTAGGGCTAGGTGTCAGCTCCTAGTTGGTCTCCCCTTCAAACGGACGGCTATTATTGAACCAAGCTCCATCGACGGTCTAAATCAACTCACAAACTCTATAAAAAGGACCTAAGACTAACCCTAATTCACACAAACTAAAATGGAGATGAGACCGTCATGCTGCTGAGGAGAGACTAAGGATAGCCGTCATAAATAGAGAGACAATTAGGAGATAAATCAAAAGCTTAAAGCAACGTTAATTGAATCAAAGCAATGCCTACAACAAAGGATAGCATCTCCAAATTCAGAATTCAGATTCCTGAATTGAAGATTCATCATACGTTGTAAGTAGAGTGGTATTCCGATATGAATAATTAATTGCGTTTGATTTGTGTAAGATGTGAAATGGAATTGTGGCGATAATAATATATATTTGTATGTTATTTTGATTCTAAACGATTTGGGAATATTATGGTATACGATTGGATATTTGCAACTACGTGATTTGCGTTGAAAGTTAACAACGAAATGGAATTGTGGCGGTAATAATCTATATTTGTATGTTATTTTGATTCTAAACGATTTGGCAATGCTATGGTGTACGATTGGATTCATACAACTATATGATTTATGTTGACAACCACATGTTGTGGAATTTGAATTGG
This sequence comes from Allium sativum, assembly GCA_030737875.1. NCBI lineage: Eukaryota > Viridiplantae > Streptophyta > Magnoliopsida > Asparagales > Amaryllidaceae > Allium > Allium sativum. The sequence continues at coordinate 168,806,548 of CM060924.1, read as the reverse complement.
GATTCATGCAAGTATATGATTCATTATTATGCTAATATGATGTACATACCTTTATGATAACTTTTAGTGTGTAATTGAATCGACTAAGTACTATGATTTATATGAATCTATGTTGAAATTGGCGAATCATACTTTTGTGTTAGAAACAAAAGTAAGCACCTTTATGAACATGACCAAACTATGTTTGGCATTATGCCTAGTTGAATTATGTTTTAGGCCTAAGTTGTTATCAAAACCATATGGTGATATATGTGACACAATTAAGTTAGATTTACATCCCAATTGCAAGTTTACAATGATTCATGTATTATTTATGCCATGATTATATGAATAAAATGATTCATGTTATGCCATGATTATATGACGTTACAATTTCAAGTTTACAATGATTCATGTATTATTTATGCCATGATTACATGAATAGAATGATTCATGTTTAACTATTATTTATGCCATGATTATATGAATAGAATGATTCATGTTTAAGTATTGTTTATGCCATAATTATGTGAATAGAATGATTCATGTTTAAGTATTGTTTATGCCATATGAACAAAATGATTTATGTTATGCCATTATTATATGATGTTACAATTGCAAGTTAACATGTGCCTACTTTATGTTAATTGAATCGTTCGTTGCAAGTTCATGCATCCACACTCCCCTTTTTCATGTTACCTTATAAACACCATGTTATAAGCCTCCCCTTTTCATTTGGCTAAATTGGGTTTAAGTATTTAACCCAACACACCTTAAATTGGAGCGAACATGTAAAATGGGGGTAATGACGTTTGGGCTAAAATACAGAACATATGTGTTGGCATGTTTGACGCATGCCAATAACCTTGAAAAACAATTAAGTGGCATAAATAAATTTTAATCAATAAAGATGAGTTTGAATAATGGGCCGCAAATATTTACATATAAAAAGAAAAGAGACAAAATATGTAAATGTAGAAAATACGATGTGTTTAACCCGAGGTTGGATTGAGTTGTGATGTAAACCTGCCCGGAACCGCCCGGCTGTCCAGTAGTCACAACAGTACCTATCCAATGTGGGTAGTTAAACACGGAGCCCAATAAGGACCCGAGGTTAGACTGAGTTGTGGCGTAAGACTGCCCGGACCCAACCGGCAACAGGCAGCCACAACAATACCTGTCTAATGTGAGAGGTCAAGGCTTTAATAAGACAATTAAGGCTGAGTCAGGATTGATAGGATTAAGTAAATTATATTAATACTTAATCAAAATGGAACATGCTAAACTAAACAGACTGATTGGGGGTTAGGTTTATTAAACACTTAACCAACTTAGCATGTTGGCTAGAAATAGAAAACCTAGTAGCGGGGGACCCTTTTCAGCAGTAACCCTACAAGGTGTATCAGGATACCCTGAACTAGGCAGGGTGGGGCACGATTACTGGGCTGATTGTAAGAGGTCAAATCGACGGCGGTGGTGCAGCAGTGTAGGTTCTAACGGGGTGCGGGCGTGCACACACTCCGGCGCAGAAAAATAAGGCACTGGGCACCAGTAGCATACCTGTGCATTCTAGGATTGTGTCGGGCCACCACCATGGGACTTGATACACCCCATGGTGGGACCAGCATAGGTAACTACAACATCGGGGGCCGTAAGCCACATTTAACTATGCGAGTAGGAGCCGATCACCAGAAAATGGATCACTTCACCCTGATTATGGGGTGCCTGTTGGGAACTAGTTTATATGGGTACAAAAATTAATATGGGGTACGATAGTATATTCAACCCTGGACAACTTAACTTAGTTTGTGGTGCTTTCCCATTTCCAGTTTATACTTATCATACCCAGTTCTTTATTCATAGACTAAATAGTCCTTGACTTACTCAGGCTTTATGTCTGACTCTACTTTTCTTTCGCCTTCTTTTCTTTCGTTCCCCCCCCCCCCCCAGGTCCACAGGGAGGGAATACCGCAGCTTGACCAGATTTCACATCCAGCTTGAAGAGAAAGAATGTATTGCTTGGATCTTTCCTGTTTTGGACTATGGCTTTGGACAGCAATTATGGGACTTTTGCAGTTTATTTATGTCTTCTTTATGCTTCTTTAATAATGTAATCAAGACAGTTATGAAGTTGTTATGTTTTTGGAAGAATTGTAAGACAAGTATGGCATGCTTTTGTGAACAGGTATTTTAATGAAATAAAAAGATGTTGTTGTTTTCCGCTGTTCAAAAATATGTGTTCTTATATCTGTCTTGTATATCTGTGACTTATACTTATAAACCTCCACCAAAATTAGGGCATTCCCTTTGAGAGTGACCCTAACGGAGGTGGGGTGTTTCACTTGGTATCAGAGCATAGGTTTTCCAGATAAGATAAAAAGTTTTGAAAATTTATTTTCAAAAGAAAATTTAAAGAAGCATTTTTAAAAGATAAAATATTATTTTATTTTAAAAAGGCAAAGTCCCCCCAAAGCCATAGGTACTATCTCTTATCTTTCATTTTGAATCTATCCTTTTTTGTTTCAGCATGTCCGTAGAACTTAACTTTCCAGAGGGTGTACCAATACCTGGTTGGTTTAGATGGTTCTTAGAAGCAAGGGCCACTCAGCCAGGCCCTATCGTTCCTCCTCCCCCAGCTGCAGGAAATCATCCAGCTGCAGCAGCACCTCTTCCTCCACCTCCTCCGCGGGGAAACACTTTTGCTAAGATATGTAAAGATTTTAAAGCTATGGGAGGAAAGGATTTTCATGGAACTGAGTCCTTCGTGGCAGCTAGAAATTGGCTGAAAGAAACCGAGAACTTATTCGTCATCTTTGAAGTAGAAGATAGGCAGAAAGTACAACTGGCATTATGGCTACTTAAAGGCGAGGCTTCCTACTGGTGGGAAGTCACTAATGCAGAAAGACCAGTGGAAACATGGGAGGACTTTAGGGCTAGGTTTGAGGCTAAATTTCTCTCAGACGCAGAAAGGAGTTTGCAGTTGGAAAAATTCTTATTTCTTAAGCAAGGGAACAGGACAGTCAAAGAGTATGTTAATCAGTTCGATGAGCTGGCTAGGTTCGGACTGGACCTAGTCAACACCCCGCACAAGAAGGCTCTCCGTTTTGTCAAAGGGTTGAACGAGCCATTACACAGTTTGGCCATGACCCATATACCCATGGGAGCTACATATGAAAGGTTGGTACAAATGGCATTGCTGAACGAAGAGGATAAGGGCAAGAAGGAGACAAAGGCAGAAAGCTCTCAAGGGAAGAAAGAGGGTTTACAGCCTAAGAAGACAGACTTCAAGAAGGGCGGGGAAGACAACAAGTCCCAAGAGAAGAGGAAGTGTAAATTCTGTGGCAAAGTGGGGCACTTAGTGAAAGATTGCTGGAAAAAGATGGCCAAGATGAATGGCGGGTGCTTTTCTTGCGGTGAGACAGGCCAGATGGCTAAGGACTGCCCAAAGAAACGAGGACAGGGGCAGAGGGCTGGATCCACCTCAGGGGCACAAGTTCATGTGCTAGAAGCACCACCTCTGCAACAGCGAGGTATAAATACTTCTGTAGAAAGTGTAGTTTATCTTTATGATCACCCAGTTCGCACTTTATTTGATTCTGGCGCATCACACTTCTTTATCTCGTATGCTTTAGTAGAATCTCTACGCCTAAAAACTAGTATGGTAGAGGACCCCTTAATTGTTTCAAACCCAATTGGGGGCCCAGCTCATTTGTCTATGATCTGTGTGGGATTGAAAATTTCTATTCTAAGCGTAGAATTTAAATGTAGTGCCTTTGTTTTGGGCTTTTCGGGATATGGTTTGATTTTAGGCATGGATTGGCTATCCAGTAATGGGGCCATCCTTGATTGTGAGAAAAGGGTTGTTAGGCTCCTGACCCAGCTCGGTAACACTTTGGAAATTTCTTGTAATCCCTCGTATGCGGTTATGCTTAGTTATCTTGAATCGCTAGATGCCTCCGTTGAAAATTTGCAATCTGTTAAAGTGGTCCGGGAATATCCGGATGTCTTCGAAGAGGTGAAGGGCTTGCCTTCAAAGCGGGAGATAGACTTCCGCATATATCTTGTAGATAATGCAAAGCCCGTTGCGTTGCCCGTTAGACACATGGCTCCACGGGAAAGAAAAGATCTCAGTAAACATATTAAAGAGCTTCTAGAAAAGGGGTTCATTAGAAGAAGCATTTCAGAATGGGGCGCTCCAGTGGTGTCCGCTACAAAGGCGGATGGTTCACTCCGTCGATGTGTTGACTATAGGGAGCTCAACAAGATAACGAAAAAGAATAGGCACCCTCTCCCAAGAATTGACGATCTGTTTGATAAGCTTGTAGGGGCGTCTGTTTTCTCCCAACTCGATTTAGCGACCAGTTTTCATCAGCTAAGGGTGGCTGAAGATAACATCGATAAAACGGCATTCAGAACCCCAGACGGCTTCTTTGAATGGCTTGTCATGCCTTTCGGCTTGAAAAATGCACCTGCTTACTTCGTGGACCTAATGAGTAGGGTATTCAGAGATTTCCTCAATAAGTTCGTAGTGGTCTTCGTAGACGATATCCTTATCTTTTCAAAGAGTGAAGAGGAACATGCTCAGCACTTAAGGGGAATCATGGAAACTCTGCGAGTCCATCAGCTAAAAGCCAAATTCTCCAAATGCCACTTTTGGAGAGAAGAAGTGAGGTTCCTTGGGCACATAGTATCCAAAGTAGGGTTAGCTGTGGACCCTGCTAAGGTAGTAGCGGTGCAGGATTGGAAGACACCAAGGAATGCAACTGAGGTCCGAAGTTTTCTAGGACTAGCAGGTTTCTATCGAAAGTTTATAAGGGATTTTGCGAAAATCTCGGCTCCGCTCACAAAGTTGACCAAGAAGAATCTAGTGTTCAATTGGGACTTGGATTGCGAGTTTGCTTTCCAACGATTGAAGAGGGCTCTTACAACAGCCCAAGTTTTAACACTGCCAGATGGAAGCAAGATGTTCACAGTTTATACAGATGCATGTGGGACAGGCTAGGCGCTATCTTAATGCAAGAAGGAAGGGTAGTAGCTTATGGCGGGAGGCAATTGAAAGTGCATTAAAAGAACTACCCGACCCATGATCTTGAGTTAGCCGCCATCGTCTTTGCACTCAAGTCTTGGCGACACCATCTCCTAGGTGAGAAGTTCGAACTTTACACTAACCATAAATCGTTGAAATATCTTTTCTCGCAGAAGGACCTTAACTTGAGGCAACAGAGATGGATGGAGTTTCTTGCCTCGAATGATTTCGAGATCTCCTACACTCCGAGCAAGGGCAACGTAGTGGCAGACGCGTTGAGCCAAAAGAAACTGACCCTAAGCCTGTTGTTTGTTGAAAGACAAAGCCTAGAGTTTATAGCCAGCTTTGACTTTAGGCCCTCCTCCGATTTTGTACCAGGCTTGCTAGCATCTCTCGAAGTACGCCCGACTTTAGTGGACTCAATAAGGACAACACAACGCGAAGACCCTCAGCTTGTGGAGACGATTGATAGACTAATTAGGGGTGAGACTTCAAGTCACCTCAACAGATACTCCATCGACGACAAGGGTTGGCTAAGGCGAGATGGAAGACTATGCATCCCGCAGACAAGGGATTTAGTAAAGAAGGTTCTCGAGGAAGCACATCACTCCAAGATGACGATACACCCGGGCGGAGATAAAATGTACAAGGACATAAAATGAACTTTCTTTTGGAACGGCATGAAGAAAGACGTGGCAGAATTTGTTTCTAAGTGTATGGTGTGCCAACAGGTTAAGGCAGAACAGAAAAAGCCTGGCGGTCTGCTACATTCTCTAGAGGTCCCGCAGTTGAAGTGGGATAGCATCTCAATGGACTTTATCGATGGGCTGCCCAGGTCTAGGAGAGGCAACACTAGCATTTGGGTAATAGTGGATAGGCTTACTAAAAGCGCCCACTTTTTACCTGTCAAAAGTAAAAGGGCTGCCTCATCTCTAGCATTTCTTTAACTCAAGGAAATTGTCCGTCTCCATGGAATACCATCCAGCATTGTTAGTGACCGAGACCCTATCTTCACAAGTGAGTTTTGGCGGAGTCTGCAAGAAGCGGTAGGCACACAGTTATGCTTGAGCACAGCCTATCACCCCCAAACCGACGGCCAGACGGAAAGAGTGAATAGAGTTTTGGAGGACCTTTTAAGACTGTGCATCCTTGACTTCGGAGGGACGTGGGAAGACCATCTTCCTTTGGTGGAATTTGCCTACAACAACAGCTATCAAGCAACCATCGGAATGGCGCCCTTCGAAGCTTTATATGGAAGACCGTGCCGATCGCCCATTATTGGTGGGAGTCTACTGATAAGCTCATACTTGGACCAAATATGATCCGAGAGACTTCAGAAAAAGTAGACTTAATACGAAGAAGGATGAAGATGACCCAAGACAAACAAAAGTCCTACGCCGACAAGAGGAGGACCGACCTTGAATTTGAGGTTGGGGATAGAGTTTTTCTTAAGGTATCTCCACTAAGGAACGTTGTTCGTTTTGGAACCACAGGAAAGCTAGCACCAAGGTTCGTAGGGCCATTCCCTATCATCGAGAAAATTGGGAAAATGGCCTACAGATTAGAGCTACCCGAAAAATTGGCCGGAGTTCACAACGTCTTTCACGTTTCACATCTCCGAAAATGTCTACATGAGTCTGCTGAAGTGGTAGAGCCAAATATCCTAGAAGAAGCTGAAGTGGAACGCGAAGCAACCGTAAGGAAAGTTCCAACCTGCATATTAGGAACAGAAGTGAAGAAGCTACGCAACCGCGAAGTCAAGCTTGTCAAAGTTCAGTGGAGCGACACCGAAGAAGATGCAACTTGGGAAACTGAAGCTAGAATACGTGCAGCCTACCCTTTTCTTTTCGAGGGTACATCTTTGATCTTTCTTTTTCCTTAAGTTGCGCTTTTATCTATCTTTTTAGGTATATCTCCTCGACCTTATCTTTTAGGTAGAAACTCTTTGAATGAAAACATGTAACTGAAACATGTTATGGATGATGGTTGCAAGTGGTTGCTAGTGGTTGCTCGTGGTTGCATATACACACACAATCTAGGTTTTAGATCGGCTCAGTCACTACATACTGCATATGCATATATGTTTGCATTCGTATATGGTTGAAGTTTAATGTGTTGTCATATGGATGTTGCATTTATATGAATGGTTGAGCACTCATGTAGAATCATGAATAGGTGAATTTGCATACATAATGGATTCATGGCACTTACATAATTTGCATTAAGGAGGTCAACTGAATCAGTAGACCGCCTGATTTTGCATTAGATAAGTACATGTACACACACACTTCGCATATGATCATGAAGCATTAGAAGTCTTTTAAGGACAATGGATGCTCGTGTTTGATGGATGAGTAGATGGATGTTTGGATGTTAAGATATACATTCTTCCTAACTTAAAGATTTCGGGGACGAAATCCTTTTAAGTGGGGGAGATTGTAACACCCCGTGTATTCTATAACAGTGAAATTCACAAATTAAACTATAACTAATTTCAAATCAAAGAAATAAGGGAAACGGGATACGCCATTGCGTTCGTCTCGGAATTCTGCTTGAGATAGAGTCTGAGTTTGCGTAAAACGGATATCGTATGAAGAAGATATGGACGAACGAAGTTGGGCGAAAAACCAGAAAACGGGTCAGAATGCACTGGCGCACTTGGGAAGTGCGCCAGAACAAAAATGAACTGGCGCACTTGGGAAGTGCGCCAGTACATTTTTAGCCTGGCGCACCTGCCAAGTGCACCCAGGTCAGAATGACCTGCTGGTCAGGTCTTGGCTGGCCAGGTCTGTGTTTGGTCGATTTTCTGAGCCTTGCCTTGTCACTAGGGCTGGGTGTCAGCTCCTGGTTGGTCTCCCCTTCAAACGGACGGCTATTATTGAACCAAGCTCCATCGACGGTCTAAATCAACTCACAAACTCTATATAAAGGACCTAAGACTAACCCTAATTCACACAAACTAAAATGGAGATGAGACCGTCATGCTGCTGAGGAGAGACTAAGGATAGCCGTCAGAAATAGAGAGACAATTAGGAGATAAATCAAAAGCTTAAAGCAACGTTATTTGAATCAAAGCAACGCCTACAACAAAGGATAGCATCTCCAAATTCAGAATTCAGATTCCTGAATTGAAGATTCATCATACGTTGTAAGTAGAGTGATATTCCGATATGAATAATTAATTGCGTTTGATTTGTGTAAGATGCGAAATGGAATTGCGGCGATAATAATATATATTTGTATGTTATTTTGATTCTAAATGATTTAGGAATATTATGGTATACGATTGGATATTTGCAAGTACGTGATTTGCGTTGAAAGTTAACAACAAAATGGAATTATGGCGGTAATAATCTATATTTGTATGTTATTTTGATTCTAAACGATTTGGCAATGCTATGGTGTACGATTGGATTCATACAAGTATATCATTTATGTTGACAACCACATGTTGTGGAATTTTAATTGGGATTCATGCAAGTATATGATTCATTATTATGCTAATATGATGTACATACCTTTATGATAACTTTTAGTGTGTAATTGAATCGACTAAGTACTATGATTTATATGAATCTATGTTGAAATTGGCGAATCATACTTTTATGTTAGAAACAAAAGTAAGCACCTTTATGAACATGACCAAACTATGTTTGGTATTATGCCTAGTTGAATTATGTTTTAGGCCTAAGTTGTTATCAAAACCATATGGTGAAATATGTGACACAATTAAGTTAGATTTACATCCCAATTGCAAGTTTACAATGATTCATGTATTATTTATGCCATGGTTATATGAATAAAATGATTCATGTTATGCCATGATTATATGATGTTACAATTTCAAGTTTACAATGATTCATGTATTATTTATGCCATGATTACATGAATAGAATGATTCATGTTTAAGTATTATTTATGCCATGATTATATGAATAGAATGATTCATGTTTAACTATTGTTTATGCCATAATTATGTGAATAGAATGATTCATGTTTAAGTATTGTTTATGCCATATGAATAAAATGATTCATGTTATGCCATGATTATATGATGTTACAATTGCAAGTTCAGATGTGCCTACTATATGTTAATTGAATCGTTCGTTGCAAGTTCATGCGTTCACACTCCCCTTTTTCATGTTACCTTATAAACACCATGTTATAAGCCTCCCCTTTTCATTTGGCTAAATTGGGTTTAAGTATTAAACCCAACACACCTTACATTGGAGCGAACGTGTAAAACGGGGGTAATGACGTTTGGGCTAAAATACAGAACATATGTGTTGGCATGTTTGACGCATGCCAACAACCTTGAAAAACAATTAAGTGGCATAAGTAAATTTTAATCAATAAAGATGAATTTGAATAATGGGCCGCAAATATTTACATATAAAAAGAAAAGAGACAAAATATGTAAATGTAGAAAATACGATGTGTTTAACCCGAGGTTGGATTGAGTTGTGATGTAAACCTGCCTGGAACCGCCCGGCTGTCCAGTAGTCACAACAATACCTATCCAATGTGGGTAGTTAAACACGGAGCCCAATAAGGACCCGAGGTTAGACTGAGTTGTGGCGTAAGACTGCCCGGACCCAACCGGCAACAGGCAGACACAACAATACCTGTCTAATGTGAGAGGTCAAGGCTTTAATAAGGCAATTAAGGCTGAGTCAGGATTGATAGGATTAAGTAAATTATATTAATACTTAATCAAAATGGAACATGCTAAACTAAACAGACTGATTGGGGTATAGGTTTATTAAACACTTAACCAACTTAGCATGTTGGCTAGAAATAGAAAACCTAGTAGCGGGGGACCCTTTTCAGCAGTAACCCTACAAGGTGTATCAGGATACCCTGAACTAGGCAGGGTGGGGCACGATTACTGGGCTGACTGTAAGAGGTCAAATCGACGGCGGTGGTGCAGCAGTGTAGGTTCTAACGGGGTGCGGGCGTGCACACACTCCGGCGCAGAAAAATAAGGCACTGGGCACCAGTAGCATACCTGTGCATTTTAGGATTGTGTCGGGCCGCCACCATGGGACTTGATACACCCCATGGTGGGACCATCATAGGTAACTACAACATCGGGGGCCGTAAGAAACATGTAACTATGCGAGTAGGAGCCAATCATCAGAAAATGGATCACTTCACCCTGATTATGGGGTGCCTGTTGGGAACTAGTTTATATGGGTACAGAAATTAATATGGGGTATGATAGTATATTCAACCCTAGACAACTTATTTTAGTTTGTGGTGCTTTCCCATTTCCAGTTTATACTTATCATACCCAGTTCTTTATTTATAGACTGAATAGTCCTAGACTTACTCAGGCTTTATGTCTGACTCTACTTTTCTTTCGCCTTCTTTTCTTTCGTCCCCCCCCCCCCCCAGGTCCACAGGGAGGGAATACCGCAGCTTGACCAGATTTCACATCCAGCTTGAAGAGAAAGAATGTATTGCTTGGATCTTTTCCGTTTTGGACTATGGCTTTGGACAGCAATTATGGGACTTTTGTAGTTTATTTATTTCTTCTTTATGCTTCTTTAATAATGTAATCAAGACAGTTATGAAGTTGTTATGTTTTTGGAAGAATTGTAAGACAAGTATGGCATGCTTTTGTGAACAGGTATTTTAATGAAATAAAAAGATGTTGTTGTTTTCCGCTGTTCAAAAATATGTTTTCTTATATCTGTCTTGTATATCTGTGACTTATACTTATAAACCTCCACCAAAATTAGGGCATTCCCTTTGAGAGTGACCCTAACGGAGGTGGGGTGTTTCATTTTTGTTGGTTGTTTTTTAGATTGATTGAATATTTATAAATGATTTAACGAATTGGAAACCAAATAAATGAATTCCAGTATAATAAATTGGAATGGAATCAAATATGAATTGAAACCGAATGGTTCAAACCTATAATTGCACCTAAATGATGCTATATGTTAGATTTTGAAAATATGTATGGTTATACTTGTTAACCAATGAAATGTTATTTAATAATTCTATTAAATTGTTACTTATAATGGTGAACTGAGTTGAGTACAAGTAGCAGAAGGCTAAGGATTGAGTTTGGTTGAGTATATCGCAATAAATTGAGCAAGTAGGCTCAATAGCGCTCGCATAAGGTACTCTTATGCGAAATATAAATTTTTGGTTTTTGAATTTTGTTTTCTGACTGTGTGGGTCGATGTATATATATATTTGTTGATCCTGCAATATCGTAGAAGCCCCTCTGTACACGGGAGACTCTGCCAAATTTTTCTAGGAATTTAATGCGTTAGAAAATTTTCAATATTTTTGAAAAGTATCATTTACAATAGTGAATTGGTTTTCGATTTGAAATAAATTGGGTTTTAGAAAAGATAACGGGTTTGTAGCATTTCTTCTACCTTAGTAATTTTGTGGACAAAATTCTTTTAAGGGGGAAGGAATGTAATGTACCATATTTCCCATCGTTAGACATTTAATTTATTTTATTATATTAAATATAAATTTGGAATTTTAAATGGATTTAAAATATATAATTCGTTTATATAACAAAGTTTAAACATTTAATTTATATATTAATATAAATCGAGCTCGAAAAGTCGCGGTAGTTCGTAATATTAAGTTTTGAACTACAATTGAATATATCAGATTCGATATAAGTCGGAATTCTGTGAAACAAGAATCGCCCGGATTGATTTGATTATATTTTTTAATGAAAGATAAAATTCGAGATTTTAGTCTGTATAGTGTGAGTTATGTCCAATTCAAATTTTCAAATAGTCACTGTGGAATTATTTATAAATTATAGCGATTAATTTATTAATTTAATTCGATTTAAAAGGGTTCTTGACCATAACTTGAGATAACGATTGAATTAAGCTATGAAAACAATTCCGTTGGATTCGTATTGACATTTAGAGTCAAAATAGATATACTATTTGTTATTTTTGGAGACTGGATATTTCGAGTGTCCAAAATAGCCTTGTTTTACGCGTAAATTAGAATAACGGATGGGTGCGTTTTTTACAGGTCCCTATTAACGTTTTAAATTAGGCTCTGGTCCGGTCATAAACTTACTGTAAATTTAGTCCCTGTTTTTCAAAAGTACACTAAAAAAAATTAAAAATTAAAAAAAATCACGTAAACTCATAATTAATTAAAACAATTAATCATGAAAAAATTTAGGTGAAAAAAAATCAAAAAACAATGTCAAAATCAAAAATTACACAAAAACAATGAAATGCAGGAAAATGTATCAAAAGATGCATATAATTCAATTAGTTACATACATGTATGCATTTATTTCAGTTCTACGTCAAAACTGCAGTACAAATGCATACATGTACATGCATATTGTAAATACATGCATCTTCCTATGCATTTATTTAAAAATATCACACGTACGTGCAACTTTTTCACTTTTACATATATTTTCACATATATGAACACATGTATGCCGATATACAGAAAAACTGCATATATGTATGCAGTTATTCAAGAGGCATGCGAACATATGTGCATGCGTATTCAAAAAGTTGCACATGTGTATGCAACTATAGGTAATAGTTGAATACATATATGCAACTTTTTTTTTCTTTGCTTGGACTTCTGGGATTATTTCCATATTTTAGATTTTTTTTTTTCACTTGGAGGCGCATTTTTTGGCAGAAATACGTAGAAGGCGTAATGTTTGAAGTGGGAAGGAGGAAGTCCGTGGAAAGGAGGAAGCGCAAGTGAAAATAGGGGGCAGGACTGAAAATGAAACATAACAGGGATGTGGCGTGTATTTCAATAGGGTTTAGGGACATGAGCCTTATTTTCACATAATGAATTATCAAACGAATTCTGTTTTCGGTGAAACAAATTTTGTTAAATTTGTAATGATGAGGTCTTGTAATGTTTCAAGTTTCAAGTAATTTGGATTTAATTTGTGATCGTCGGAAAATTGAGCGTGTGCTTTTCACCTGTGATTTATAAAAGACTTTTTACAAACGACCTCGGAATTCGACGAAACTTGTCTCATCGAGTCCAGAATATTTTTCTATTACAGGACTATGATTTTTATCGGAAATAGAGATTTTATATGCGATTTTATCACGTTACTTCATCGCGAAATTTCAATTAATTAATAATAATATTATATTATACCACCCTTATATATACCTAAAGTATAACCCTAATGTTGGGTCAAAAATGATGTCTACGGTCAATACAGTTTTCCTGCCTCCAACTGAATAAGAACAATGGCCATAATTTTTCAAATCCTTTCACCTCTGATCTTTCAGTCCACCGATCGAAACCAAAAACATTTAACTTGAAAACTGTCAAGTTTGGTGAGGTCATCAGGTTTACCGATGGTGATTTGTTGATAGTTAGTATGGTGGCCGAAAATTTTGTTTGAAGCTATGGTGGTTCATAGGATTTTCTGGAGGAATGACGGAGCTGGAGTCGATGAGAATTGGGTTGAAGGCGTAGCAGGCGAAGACGCAGCGACTGGTCGTGCCCGATCAATTTTCGATAACTGGAGGTGGTGAAGTAGCTCTCTAATGAAGTCTTTGTGATGAATAGAGAGGTGTCAGGAACGAAACAGTAAAAACAACGTGAGCATGGAAAGAACAAGAGGGCGAAGACACATGCGTACATTTTGAATTGAAAGCATTGGCATGTGCTGTGTGAGGCCATAAGAATAAACGCAACAGTTGGGAGAAATAGAGAGAATCGGGGCATTTTCAAAACATGGAAGGCACGAGAAGCGTTGCCTGAAGAAATGGGTAGCAGAAGTGGATATATATATATAAAGCTCGGGTATTTAAACGCAGGAGTGAGGACAACTGCAACGTGAAGACAATGGGGAGATGAAGCTTGCGCAGTGCAAGAATGGAGAACGATGAACCTGGGAGGAATTTCAAAACCAAAGAACTGGGTTACGTAGAGAAAAAAACTGGGTACTTTATTCAATCATATGGAGTTTTTAAGTGGGTTCATTGATGATACATGAGGTTGGAATGTGAACGAGAGCAGAAGACATATTGTTTTTGAAAGGAAGATATAATGAGGTAGCGTGGGTTTTTGTTTCAAAGGGGGAAGTTTTGGGAATAAATTCAAAGCGTGAAGGCAAGAACAATTGGGTACAAAACTGAGCAAAATGTGATTTTGTAGAATGCATGAAGATAATGGTAACGAGGAAGACCAGAGTGGAAGAAAACGCTGGAAACAATAAAAGAAGTTGTCTGCATTTCAAAGATTATAAATTTAAAATTTGACGGTCTTATATATTTCAAAACGAAGGACAGTGGAATGTTTAGAAAGTGAAGAAGTGAGAAATGGTTTTGAAACAGGAATTGATTGAGCCATAATTTTCAAAATCCAAGTAATTAAGTTAACTACTCTTAATTTAGAAAAGCTGTTGATTAATTAAATTAAATTATATTAATTAAAACTGCATCTTTAAATGCGTATAATTTTTATTGTGTAAACAGAATACGACAAAAAAAATTACACTAGAATCATGATGAAGGACAGAAGATTCCGGAACTGGTCTGGGCAATGCAGAGACAACTGGGGTTTACAGTTAAATTAAACGACTGTTTAATTTTACTATAATCGAACTATAACTTAATCAAATAAAAGTGAGTTTAACTCACTTAGTTTTTACCCATTTGTATTTTATATAAGTCGGGATTGTTTTGTGTTCTATGGTTGACAATTGTTTGTTGCGTGCTGAATAATATTTATATATTAAATGAATTGGTTGAATTAAACGTTCGTTTATTTCAAACAAGATCAAATCGTTATTTTAACGATTAATTTTCAAACGAGGTAATTTACCTTGTTGGTTACATTTATAATAATATAAATGTATTGAATTTAAATATGAGTTCTTGAATTGTTGTTATTGATTGTTTATTAAATTTTATATCTGTTTATTAAATTGGATAATATTATTGTTTGCGAACAAACTAAACAATTGTAAACCACTGTAAAATTTGTTCGGCTTTCCTAAACAATAAGGGTTGTTGTAGAGGGTGTCGAACTCTAGGACCAAAAAGTATTTTAATTAATAAATCCAATCAAGTTATTCCAGAATTTTGATTGGTTGCAAACATAGAAAATAAACAAAAAGAGAGTATTAACAATAAGCGAAAGCAACTAGGGGATAGTGACATAGATTTGATTAATACTCATCAATATCCAACAAATAAATATAGATATAATTAATGTTTCTGTCACAAACATGAATCAATGATAATTAGGTTCTTAGAAACAAATAACTGAATGACGACAAGCATAGTCTATGCAGGAGATGAGCTCTTAAATAACCATAGGCTATCAGGACAGATTCACTAATTAATTCCTAAAACCCTAAAATTATATCTAAATCTGATAATTGTTAGATCGAACACGGATATACCCTGTGATGGAGCATAAATCTTAAACAACACAAGATATGAAGGTTCAGATCTAACCCTTGATTCATATTCAGATCTGCATGTATAACGTCCTCAACTTTTGGCTATGTGATTCATATTGAATCATACCTATAAGCGTCATCGCCCCCTAATCAAAGGGGATTAGCTAGACATAGCTAAATAAGAAGAGAAAAAGAAAATAAATAAAATGAACATAAATAAAATAAGAACAGAGAAGAGGAGAAGAATTTTATTCCAATAGAAGTTGTACAGAATAAAACCCAGTGTAATACAAATGAAGGAGATGCAGTGCATTTATAGTTGCATTGGCCAAGACTAAGAGGCTAATTACACAATGTGGGACAAAATCTCTTTTCTAAAATAACACATAAACCAGTGTGAACGCAACATGAATGAGAGGCCTTGCAAATGAGCTAATGTGAACGTAATGTGAATGGATTTGCAATTGGCATAGCTTGCATGCATCAAATGACATCAAATCAATTGTTTTGACATGAATAGGAGCTCCATAACATCTGCAACAAGCTATCCTTATGAAAAGGCATTGAATCATTAAAATATGTGGCAGAAGGTGGTTGACTAGCAAATTTTCTTCAATCTTTACTCTAGCTCTCAAAATCAACACTCTTCATACACCAATTCTTCAAGCTTTTCAACAATTAAGTGCATTAATCCATTCATCATAAATATTCTGAAAATACAACTATAAGTACACATTATCAGTTATTTTAAATATAAAATAAGATAAATAAGCGGATAAAATATACACATTTACGTGTATATCAAATACCCCCACACTTATCTTTTTATTCGTCCACGAATAAACTAAACTAAGATATGTCACACTTTCGTAGGAAACACGATTGAATTTAGCATATGCAACAAGCTGTTAAACCCCTAGGTGTCTCTAGTAGGACGAGTGTTGTATCGTGAGGGTTTTCAGCAGATACTACTCACAAAATCCAAAGCATTTTATGTACGCGGATTAATCAAACAATATATTTAAGGTCTTTCATATTCAAAGGACTTTACCTGACTTCGATAATAATGGTTTAGTCCCATATTGTCCATCCCATAATTGGTGCAAAAATGAATAAAAAAAATCAATCTGAATCGTAATTCGTTGATAACATTGTAATTGTCTTTATGGTTAAGAGCGTGGCGTCGTCGAAAGTTCTACACATCGATAATGTGCACCCAATCCTTTATTCATTTTTTTGGGTATAATTTTGCACCAGTGTAACTGTACTGTATTGGATGTGAGTTATGCATAGATAAAGGGAAATTTTGTAAATTCCAAAAATCTTATAGATAAGAGGGCGAGTGTATTAGTTGAACTTCAAGCTAAAAAAGATAAAGTAATACTATGGCACGTATGAACATTTTTGTTTCCTTTCATCTCCTCAACTACAATCCACACTTCTAGGTACGATATGATGGATGTGGATGGAATGGAAATGTTTTATAATCAAGAATGATGAATGACTATTTTATTCTCATAGATTTTCTCTTTATTGCAATTCTTTTTTCTTTTTTTTCTTGTTTTTTTTGCATGATGAATGATGAGTGGAGATGGAATGGAATGATACCGTACATTATTTCATTTGATTCCTCCTCTACCAAGCGAATCATAACCAACACTTCATGAAAGGAAAGTTTTGTGCCCTAGTTACTCTATTTTTATAACTCTAATTCAACACACAAGTCTGGATTAATGTTATATAAAAAGCTGATAGGAATGATAAGCAAAGTTTCATAAGATAGATAACCCATATAAAATAAGATGTGGTATATGGTTATCCTACCTTTAAACAAGTATGGAGTGAGTAGTGTAATATTAGTATAGAAAATGACATTTTTAACCTTTAAACAAAAGAATCTTAAGTACACCAACATAAGAAAAACTTATCAAAACAAGGATAAAACTTGGGTTTGAATAATGTGGGGGTATCGAAGAAGAACGCTACAAAGATTCAGGATAATGCTTTGATTAAGAGGCCATTCAGATACGAGAGATTGTGGACACTTGAACCCTCCTTTGATGATTTCATCAAACACATTTGGTCGCAACCATTGAATTGTAATTCGGCAACAACCAGAATGGTTTGTAAGCTTCGCTCTCTACGCAAATTGATTCGCCCTTGGGATAAGAATATTTGGAATTCTTTGAAATCCAGAATCTCATCCACTCAAGATGCCATTTTAAACTTGAACATCATTGAGGAGAGTCGTCCACTAACTGACCTTGAGAAACATAACCTGAAAAACCATGAATTGGAATTAGAGAGACTTATCAAACAAGAAGAAATTGGATGGAAACAACGATCCAAAGCTAGATGGATTAATGAAGGAGATAAAAACACTGCATACTTTCACCTATTGGCTAATGGTCACCGACGTGCTTCATTCATTTCTGAAATAATGCACGCCAACATCTCATTTTCTAACCCCAAAGAAATTTGCTCCCTTTCCACACAATTTTATAGAAACATTCTGGGTTCACAACCCCCTCCATCCCCTACGATTGATTGGCACAATCTTTATCCAAACCCTAAGCATATTGCCATTGATCACCCATTCACAGAAGGGGAGATTTGGGCTGCAATCAATGATATGGCGGCAAACAAGGCTCCTGGGCCTGATGGCTTTGGCTCATGTTTTTTTAAGCATTTTTGGCCCACCATCAAATTTGACCTAATTGAGATGTGCTCTGAATTCTACTCTGATCCATCTGCTATTGCTAAACTTAATTATGCTAATATCATCCTCATTCCTAAATTCCCTGGAGCTAACACCCTTCCATCATTTAGACCCATCAGCCTCCTCAATACTACTTTCAAAATCATCACCAAAATATTAGCTAATAGACTCCAAAATCACATTTCTGAGTTAGTGGGTATTAAACAATCCGCTTTCATTCTGGGAAGAAATATATTAGACTGTGTTGCTGCTACACAGGAGATCATCTCCTTCTTCCACACCACGAACTCACCTGGAGTGCTCCTTAAACTTGATTTCTCTAAAGCCTTTGATTCGGTTAACTGGTATTTCATCCTGGACCTTATGTCTCACAGAGGCTTCCCCATGAATTGGTGTAATTGGATCAAGCATATCCTATTCACTAGCTATTCAACGATCAATATTAATGGAGAAATTGGTGGTAAAATTAAATCTAAAAGAGGCTTACGACAAGGAATCCACTTTCACCTTTGCTTTTTGTCTTGATTGCTGATGTCTTTAATCAGATGGTGAAACTCTCATTAACTCACAACATCCTCTCTGGCATTTCTCTTCCTAATTCCAACCTCACCACAACCAACTTACAATTTGCGGATGACACGATTCTCTTCACCGTTCCTTCACCTCAAAACATCCACAGCCTTAAAGTTCTCCTTTACACGTTTGAACCCATCTCTGGCCTTTCTATCAATTTCAATAAAAGTTCTGTTATAATGTTGGGAAATTGTTCTTCACTCGGTGCCTCTATTGCCAAATGTCTAAATTGCAAGGTTGGATCTTTACCCATTACTTATCTAGATATACCCCTTCGTCCTTCCAAACTTCATAAATCAGATTGGATTTCTCTTATCTCAAAGATTGAATCTAGACTTTCATCTTGGAAGGCAAATTCCTTGTCCTCTGCTGGTCGCCTTATGCTTCTCAAGCATGTTCTCTCCTCAATACCAACATACTGGATGTCGTTTCACAAATTACCCAACTGGGTTATCAATAAGATTGATTCTATTCGAAGTTCTTTCCTTTGGAATGGTGATAATCTCAAAAGGCTAGTCAACTGGGATACAGTTTGTCTCCCTTACTCTCATGGAGGATTGAATGTCCCCCAGCTTACCTCCTTCAATCAAGCTCTCTTGACTAAATGGATTTGGTGTGCTCTTTCCCCTTCTCATTTCATATGGAAAGATTGGATCTTAATGTGGCTTTACAATGCAAACCCATCCTTCATTCTTCACTTCAGGCCTGCCTCTAATCCATCTCCGTTCTGGAGAGGAGTTTTATCCTCCCTCGCGAGAGTTAAACCGCTTTTCCATGTTAAAGTAAATAATGGTGAATCATGTTTGTTTTGGCAAGATATTTGGTTCTGAGAACTTCCTCTTTCCTCCTCCTTGCCCAACCATGGATCCAGTAACATTTCTAACCCATAGACAATTGCTGAAGCCTTTAATTTGGGCCCATTGGGCTTGTTTCCCAGTTCTCTATTTGGGCTGTCCAGTTTACAAGAGTTGACTAATATCGAGATACTCATTGATTCTTTTCAACTCTCGCCTAGGCCTGACTCTTTCTATTGGGCTTTGGGCTCTTCTCTAAAATTCTCAGTCAAGTCTTGTTATGATTATTTGATCCATCCTGGTCGATGTTATTCTTTCTCTAGAATATGGCACTGTCATATCCCCCCATGCATCATTTTCTTTCAATGGCTCTTAATCCATAATCGCATCAATTCAAAAGACAGACTCTGCCGCTTTGGGATCGATGTCAACCCTATTTGCGTTCTTTGCCACCTTAGTAATGAATCTATCTCCCATCTTTTCTTTGATTTTGACTTTTCTTTTGCGGTTTGGGCCGCTGTTAGCTCATTCATTCTCGGTTTCGTCCCTTCATTTCGCTCTTTCTCCGATTACTGGCAGCACAGCCCCCCTGACCCCTCGTCTGACTCTCTGGTTGCGATCTTCTCCTGGTGTATCTGGTTAGAACGAAATTCATATGTATTCGGAAGACCCAAAAAGTCATTCTGGGGAACTTGTTTTCATATTCTGCATCTCTTCGAATTATGGACAGGCTCGGTCAGGCACGCTCGCTTCAGACTTTCCCTCCCCCAGCCGCGCTCGCCGGGATCTCAAGAAAGCAGCTCGTTATTTCCTCTGTGATCAAGTATAAGTATGTAGTTCTATTTTGGTAGTGTATTTATCACTCAGCTGTGTTGTGGTTGCTATATGTACATCTTATTAGTACTCCTCAGACTGTATTATATATGACCATCTTGGTCTGTTCTTAGTTTGCTACTGGTTGGGCTTGTCAACCAGATATTATTACTAGCTTTTATGCAACTACGCGTAACCGGCTGTGTAGTGCCCGCTACACACCCGTTTTCCTCAAAAAAAATATTATGCATGAAAACGAACTCAGAAAATCCAAAAAATGTAGGCGCAAAACCATTTTTTATTTTTATTTTTGATTATTTTTACTTGCACATTCCAGCATGTATAACAAGGGATGACACGCTTACTCCAGAGCACGGCTAATGTCTGCACAGTCTCAAGCTAGCATCCTAAAAAGACAAATTAGACTCAATGAATAAATAATGTACATTCCCATCACCCAACAGTTCAACTTATCAAACAAGAACCAAGGTGTTATTTATGAATTTAAGTTAATCCTTGTTTAACGAATGACCTACTTCATAAAATTTGATTGCTGATGTTATGCAAATCCCCCCCCCCCCCCCCCCACACACACACACTTGAGTGTGACTGTGTCCTCATAGTCGTTAATTAGACATATCTTAGTAAAATGGGAAAAAATAAGAGAATGTTTACATATGTAGAAAAGAGGGTAAGTGTGTCTTACCGAATGTAATGTGGCTCATGGAGAACCATGAGCTCTTCCTTTTTGTTGGGTATTGGTTCCAAGTAAGGTTTAAGGCGTTGACCATTGACCTTACAGGATGATCCATCGGTTGGATTCTCAATTTCTACTGCACCATATGGAAAAATGGTCCGTACAGTGTAAGGCCCTGCCATCTAGATTTTAACTTACCCGAAAATAGATGCAATCTTGAGTCATACACCAGAACTCTTTGACCTGACATGAAAATTTTATGTAAAATTGATTTATCATGAAAAACTTTTGTTTTGTCCTTATAGATTCGTTCATTTTCATAAGCATCATTTCGAATTTCATCAAGTTCATTAAGGTGAAGTTTTCTAAGTTCACCTGCTTTCTCTAATTCAAGATTTAAATTTTTTATTGCCCATAACGCCCTATGTTCGAGTTCAACTGGCAAGTGACATGGCTTACCAGAAATAAACCGGTAAGGGGACATACCTAAGTTTGTTTTAAAAGCGTTGTGGTAAGCCCAAAGAGCGTCGATTAACTTTTGGGACCAATCTTTATGATTTCGATTCACAGTTTTCTCAAGGATTGGTTTAATTTACCTATTCGATAGTTCAACTTGACCACAAGTTTGAGGATGATAAGGAGTGGATAAATTGTGGGTTATCTAATACTTTCTCATGAGGGCTTCAAAAGAACGGTTACAAAAGTGTGTCTCGTTGTTGTTGATTGTCGTGCAAGGTATGCCAAACCTAGAAAAGATGTTTTCTTTTAAGAAGCGCACGACAACCTTGCTATTATTTGTTTTGCACGGAACATCTTCGGCCCATTAAAAACATAATCAATAGCTAAAAGAATTTAAAGGTTGCCAAAAGAATTAGGGAAGGGTCCCATGAAGTCTATACCCCAAACATCAAAAATTTCGACCTCTAGAATGGGGTTTAGGGGCATCATATTTCATTTACTAATTTTCCCTAAGAATTGACATCGATCGCAAGTTTTGCAAAATTCATAAGCATCTTTGAAAAGGCTGAGCCAGTAGAAACCCGATTGGAGACCTTTGTAGTTGTCTTTTTGGGACCGAAATGACCACTACAAGCTTGGTCATGACAGAGAAAAAGGACACTGTGAGTTTATGCGTCGGGAACATACCTTCGGAAGATTTGGTTAGGACAGTACTTGAAAAGATAAGGGTCGTCCCAGTAAAAATGTTTCACTTAAGATAAGAATTTGTGTTTATCCTATTTAGACCAAAAAGAAGGGGTTTGCTTGGTGACTAAGTAGTTGACAATGTCAGCGAACCAAGGATCAGTGGATAAAGAAAAGAGCCTCTCATCCAGAAAATTCTAGCTAATCGGAAGAGAAGAAGATGGGGCATTTGGAAGACAAGACAAGTGGTCCGCAGTAATGTTGTCGGATCCTTTTTTATCCTTAATGGTAATGTCAAATTCTTGTAGTAGAAGGATCCAACGAATGAGATGAGACTTAGCATCCATCTTAGAGAAAAGGTACCTAAGTGCGGAGTGATCGGTATGGACAGTGATATGTGAGCCAACTAGATAAGGTCTAAATTTTTCTAGAGCGAAAACGACTGCCAAAAGTTCTTTTTCAGTAGTCATATAATTGATTTAGGAGTTGTTCAACGTATTACTCGCATAGTAAATGACATGAAGAATTTTATCGATACGTTGTCCTAAGACAGTGCCTGCAGCGAAACTCGAGGCATCACACATGATTTCAAAAGGTAGCTTCCAGTTGGGTGAACAAATGATAGGGGCAGAAACAAGTTCATTTTTGAGATGCTCAAAAGATGAAATATAGTCAGAGTTGAAGTCGAAAGGAACATCCTTACCAAGAATATTAGTCAAATGTCGAGTGATTTTGCTAAAATCCTTTATAAAGCGGTGGTAAAAGCCAGCATGAGCTAAAAAGGATCGGATATCCTTAATAGATTTGGGAAAAGAAAATTAGAAATAACTTCGATTTTGGCTTTGTCTACTTCAATTCCTTTATTAGAGATGACATGTCCTAAAACAATGCCATGTTTGACCATGAAGTGACATTTTTCCAATTAAGAGTCAAGTGTTTATCTTTGCAACGGTTAAGAACAAGATCAAGGTGATGTAAACACTTAGTGTAAGAATCCCCGAAGACGAAAAAATCATCCATGAAAATTTCCAAAAATCGCTTGATCATATTAGAAAAAATGCTAATCATTCACCTTCAAAAGTTTGTAGGAGCATTACAGAGACCAAAAGGCATACAACGGTATGCAAATGTATTGAAGGGATGAGCGAAAATGATTTTCTCTTGGTCCTCAAGAGCGATAGGGATTTGATTATAGCCCGAGTACCCATCAAGGAAACAATAGTACTCGTGACTGGCTAGTCGTTCTAACATTTGATCAATAAATGACAGAGGGAAATGATCCTTACATCTTGCAGTGTTAACTTTCCTATAGTCAATGCAAACACACCAACCAGCCTGGGTGCGGGTTTGGATAAGCTCATTAGCTTCATTTTGGATCACGGTTATCCCTGATTTCTTGGGTACGACATGAATCGGACTAACCCATTGACTATCGAAAATCATGTAGATGATTCCATTGTCAAGAAATTTAAGGATTTCAACACGAACTGCTTCTTTCATGATGGGCTTTAGTCAACGCTGGGGATCACAAGTGGGTTTGCAATCATCTATAAGGTGGATTCGATGTTGGACTATCGAAGGACTATTCCCCTTAATATCAGCTATAGACTAACCAATTGCTTCCTTATTTTTCTTAAGGATGGGAAGGAGCAATTGTTCTTGATCTCTAGTAAGGTCAGAAGCGATAATTACAGGAAAAGTTTCATTATCTCCTAAGTAAGCATACTTAAGATGGTTGGGCAGTATTTGAGTTCAGATTTTGGGGATGACTCAACCAAAGAAATTGGTTGAGGAATAGGCTCAGTTGTGAGCGGCTCGACGGGAATTGAATCAGAGACATTTTCGGGAATATCTTGAAAAAAATTCATAATTTGATTCAATTTCGTTGTTCAGATGGTCCAGCTCAGGTTCATTGTCATGGATAGAATGGATTTCAAAAAATTGGTCCACATAAGAGCTAGGAGAGTTTTCAGTTCCAAAGGTGTTTAGCTCGACGGTTATGTTACCAAAAGAAAGTTTCATAGGCCCATTTCTACAATTAATAAGAGCATTAGAGGTTGCTAAGAAGGGTCGTCCTAGAATCAAACGGGTTTGGTTTGCAGGATTGCTTACCTATTGAGTTTCTAGGGCAATGAAATCAACTAGAAAGATGAATTCGCCTATTTTGATCAATACACCCTCGATTTCGCCCACAGGTTTCTTTATTGAACGGTCAGCAAGTTGAAGGATAACCTCGATGGGTTTCAGTTCTCCTTATCCTAATTGGCAATAGATGAAATATGGAAGCAAGTTGACACTAGTACCTAAGTCTAGCAGACATCTATCTATTTTCTTGTCCCCAATAGTGCATGATATTGTGGGCCAGCCAGGATGTTTGTATTTCACTGGCATTGACTGGCACAAGACTTCGCTAAGAGTTGCTAGTAGAAACACTTTCTTAGGTACTTGTGTGTGACATTTTTGAGTGCATAAATCTTTTAGAAATTTTGCGTACTGTGGAACTTGTCGTATAATATCTAAAAGAGGAATGTTCACTTTAACTTGCTTAAATATTTCTAGGATCTTTTCTAGCTGATTCGTATTTTTCCTAGGTCGAGGTCTATGAGGAAATAGAGCAGATAACTCAGTAGGTTGGGCTACTTGAGTGTTAGGATGGTCCTTATCGTAAATTGGCTCAATGTTTTGATCCGAGTTGGTTGAATTTTCAGTCGGGTTTGGAAGATTGTCTGGTAAATTTTTTGGGTTGACTACATGATTGTCAATCTTTTTGCCAGATCTAAGAGTCGTGACTGCATTTAAGTGACTAACGTTTGAATCTTGAAAAAAGTGAATTTGATTGGAGTTTGGATTTTGACGGTTGGGGTTTGGAATGAGTTGACTTGGGAAAGTGCCTCTTTCCCGTTCGCTTACGGAAGTGTCTAACTGACTCATTTGCATTTCAAGTTTAGCAATCGATTAACTCGTGTTTTGCATGTGTGAAGTCAATAAATTTTGAAGATTGCTATTTGATTGGAGATTTTGAGTCGTCGCTTTGGTCAATTCTTCGAGAGTTTTCTCAAGTGATGTCAATCATTTATCGACTTGGGGAACAAAAGATTGTTGCTCTTGATTTTGAGAAGGTGGCGTAGGGGTTTGGAATTGATTTTGTTGAAAGGGAGGATTCAAAGGATTATTTGAAAATGGTTGAAAAGGGGGTCAAACCAAATTCGAATTTGCATTGTTTTGGGGCCAAGAGAAGTTAGGATGGTTTCTCCAGCCCGGATTGTAAGTTGGGGAGAATGGGTTGTTTCTAACTTTGTTAAATGCGTTAAGTTGTTCTAACGAATGTGGTCATTGATATGCTATGTGGTTAGGATCGTTACATTTGTAACGTGAGGGCTGAGACGCTTGAGCTTGATTTATTTAAGTTGATGAAAGGACATTATCGAATTTGGTTAACACTGCGTAACTGTTTCGCTTAACACATGCGAACAATCAAACAAGAACACTAAGGTACCTATACAAATAGACAGAGTTGAATATTTTTGCCTAACTCTTACACCAGTTCAACGGAAGTGAGGTGCGTAGCACAAGCAAAGCCAGTAGCAACTAAGGTTGATATAACTATTGATACTACAAAGGAGATATGTTCTATTATGGTTCGCACCTCCATAGTCAATAGAGTTCTCCCCATCTTACTGTTGACTTTGCACCGACATGAGCGCAGTTCGGCTATAAGTTAGTTAATTAGAGAGTCTCGCCATGAGCCAATTAATATACTGGCTTCTTCACACCCACATATTTCTCTGTGAAATCAACCACAAGAGTTCGTGAACAATGGGATATGTCTACCGGGAAAAGATAATATTAGTTGAATATTTTTTTGAAAGATTTTTGTTAAAGTTTTCATTTATGCCTAGTCTATATCGAGTAGACCATGTTGTTGTAAGAATTCTTAATCCATGAGTTGTATGGAGGGACTTATGTCGCCACAAACAGAAAATAAAGCAAGTGTTGGATTTAAAGCTGGTGTTAAAGATTACAGATTGACTTATTATATTCTTGATTACGAAACAAAAGATACTAATATCTTAGCAGCATTCCGAGTAACTCCTTAACCCAAAGTTCCCGCAGAAGAAGAAGGGGTTGCGGTAGCCGCCGAATCTTCTACTGGTACCTGGACAATTGTATGGACTGATGAACTTACCAATTTTGATCGTTACAAAGGATGATGCTACAACATTGAGGCCGTTATTGGGGAAGAAAATCAATTTATTGCTTATATAGATTATCCTTTAGACCTTTTTGAAGAAGGTTCTGTTACTAACATATTTACTTCCATTGTGGGTAATGTATTTGGATTCAAAGCCCGGCGAGCTCTATGTTTAGAGGATCTTTTAATTCCCCCTGCTTATTCTAAAACTTTCCAAGGTTTTTGCTTCTAAGGCCCTTGAGGATCCTATCAAATGAGTGCCGGATCGGGAATAAATCGATTTCTCGTTAGATCTTTCCCATTGAGCTGATTTTTTGGCCAAATTTTCGAGATATTGCCAAGCGACATCGTGATTTGGGCTAGAAAGTTTCCTTAGCACATCAATTCAAGCATGGTTCGAGAGTTATTTTCAAGTCCATCGTATAAAATTTGACAAAGAGTCCATTTTTTGAAATTGTGATGTGAACATTTGACTAGAAGCTATTTAAATCTTTCAAAATATTTTACAAGGGATTCACCCACAAATTTATGAAAATTGATGATTTCACTTCGAATTTTGGATGTTTTCTCTAAAGGGTAAAATTTCTTTAGAAAAACGTTCACAAATTCACCTCAAGTTCCAATCGTATATGAAGGCCAGCTATACAATCATTTCTCAGCATAATCGGTAAGTGTAAATGGAATTAACCAAAGTTTGATTCCATCGTCACTTAGTTGTTGAAATTTCATGGTTGCACAAACTTGTTCAAATTTGGTTAAGAAAATATAAGGATCATCACATTCAAGATTGTCGAACTTTGGAAGAGTATTTAGGTGATTCGAATGAATTCCAAAGTGGTTACCCGTTGGGGTGGGCAATATGATGCAAGAAGGAATATAAACCCGATCGGGGAAGTATCTATCCATAAGAGTTCGAGGGGGATTTTCTTCTGCCATGGTTAAAGGAATGTTTGTTCGAACTAAACGATTATTTGAAGGATCACGAGTCCAATAACGCATGCATTAGCGAGAAGAATAAGAGAATTTTCAAAGAAATTTAGATAACGGAGGAGTTCGGAAAGAGGTGAGAAGGAAAAAGTTTTGAAAATGTGAGTTTTTGGAAAAGCACGACCTATAGAACTAGCGAGGTTTAAAGAATAAAAAAGATGTAAAAAAAAATTATTTGTTTTTGAGGAATTTTGAATTTTTTTCACAAAACAATCACACACAGAAATTAGCTACAATGTAATTTTCTATCATTAATAGCTCCTAACCCAAAATTATATAGTGATCTCATCCAGTTAACGGACAAGAGCTATCGGTGCACCAGGAATCACCCGAACACTGCAGCCGAAGGTTTAAGTACCTTCAGAGTATCAACCGATATAATATTTACGAATCACCGTAATATTTATAAATGGTTATTTCTCTGCTGTAGTCTAGACACCAAGAAATAATTCGTTCCAAATAAATCAACTATCAAAATACAATTAAGCTCTAGATGAGCCCGCGAATCCCTTAGGTCCAACGTCTAACCATTATTATTAGTCAGATTCTACGATGAAATGCAATTTGTGGGCTAAGGAAAGGGTGATGAAATCCTTCACCTTATGTGAATTACGGTGTTGCCCTTAATAGAACGAATACAGATGCAGAAATAATAATTGCAGAAATTAAAAGATTTTACAAGCAAGCCGCTGCCCCTGCAGAAGATTTTTACAAACAATATTTATAGTTTTTTTTACTTGCAGCGAGCACGTGTAGAGTTTAGAAAATTCTCGCCTAAATCGGCAGTCCTTCCAGTGCAATTGAGTAGCACTAGCGTGTTCACACCCCACTTGGTGTGCAACTGCTCCAACAATTCAAATTCGACAATTTGCTTGACTTTTGATTTCCTTGTCTATTTCTTTAACTTTTTCCTTTGACCTTGGATTGAATGGTTGAATCTTTTTTTTTTAAAATAGAAAACAAAAATAAAAACGGAGCCTAGCAAAAATAAAAAAGAAATAAAAATTCCCTTTTACCCACTCAAATAAAATACAAAAACTCAGAACTCTTCTCTTTTTTTTTCTTTGTTGTTTTTCTTCTCTTTTTTTTGGAAAGAAGCAAATAACGCTGAGACTATATAAAAAAACAAAAACTCAAACAAAAATAAAAAAAACTACAAACAAGTTCGAAGATCGATTATATACATTATACTAAGAAAAACTTAACTAACAAGTTCCACCTACTTACTCAGTAAACAACCCTTTGCGATCCAAATTAAAATCGAACCAACAATACACAGATTCAACTATGGATATCACTCCAAAACATAATCCAAACTATCTTAATAAAGCCTATATAACACCGTTTAGGCACAAATTAACGCAGCAGCAAAAACCACTTTGTCTAAAAATCACACAAATGTCTTCAATATTCCTCGAAATCAAGGCAAGCATATAATCAGGGCAATCACTGTATCGACATAGCTCTCAAAACATTAAATCACGAAATTCAAATTCGTACCTAAAGCCAATGACCCAAATCGAGTCTAGGCGAAAATTTGGATCGCTATGGCTTTTGGTGGGGGTATTCAAATTTCTGTGGAGTGACGATGAGTATGGTGGTTTGATTGCCACTGTGATGATGTCGTGCATAGTTTGGGGGTGTGGTTTGTGGAAGGAAGATTAGGAGATGGTTTGTGGCTTGGTGCTTGAACGTGGTGTGGTTTTATGGGAAATTGGCGAGTTGATGTCGAGGTTGAGTATGGGGTTTGAGGGTGATTTTGTGGTATGCGGATCGGGTCGGAAGCGGATCTGGGGAGCAGATGTTGGAAAGGCAATGGTTGAGGGTGAAGGAGTGTGTGGCAGTGGTCTTTAAATGGAAGGGGGCGTTGGTGTTGAGAGGATTACGTTATTGGAGAGAGGGGAATGCGTGTTTGGAGTGGAGGCGTAGAGGTCTGGATGGAAATTTGTGTTGAAAGAGGCATGGTGGATGATTGAATGAGCTTGGTTGTACAAGGGAGGCGTGGACTTTGAAGGTGGAACGCTAGTCTGTAATGAAGTATAGTAGTGAAGATTATTTTCTAGACGGGATGTATTAGGAGATGCATTTTGAGTATGGGATTGGAGGAGGTAATGAATAGTGGTGAAGAACTGGTGGTGTATTTGTAGCAAGGAAGAATTATAGAAAGATTTTATAGAAGGAATTATATTTCTTTTTATAAAGAACCTGTAAATAGAAGCAAAGAAAATGTCATGGGAAAGAATTGGAGGAAAAATGACAAGGTTTTTTATTGTAAAAGAAAAACAATAGTTATGTACTGGAAATATGGAGGATATTGAAAAGCCGAAAGAAATCGAGAAAAAAGGCAAGAAACAAAAAGAAAAAATGGATTTTTTTATGGTGGTTAATTGAGTTGTAGAAAAATGGATGGCAATGTAGTGGGAAAAGAAACGAGAAAAGTAATGGAAGGAAAGAAATCAAACCGAATGTTACAAAAAAAAAAATTATATGACGGAAAACAAAAGGAAAAATAAAAAATAAGAAAAAATATAACTCGAAGGATTTACTAATAAAAATTACTTTATTCCCCAGCAGTGGCGCCAAAATTTGTTTGCGAACAAATTAAACAATTGTAAACAACTGTAAAATTCATTCGGCTTTCCTAAACAACAAGGGTTGTTGTAGAGGGTGTCGAACTCTAGGACCAAAAAGTATTTTAATTAACAAATCCGTTATTCCAAAATTTTAATTAGCTACAAACACAGAAAATAAACAAAAAGAGAGTTTTAACAATAAGTGAAAGCAATTAAGGGATAATGGCATAGATTTGATTAATACTCATCAATAGCCAACAAATAAATATAGATCTAATTAATGTTTCTATCACAAACATGAATCAACGATAATTAGGTTCTCAGAAACAAATAAGTGAATGACGACAAGCATAGCCTAAGCAAGAGCTGAGCTCTTAAACAACCATATGCTATCAGGACAGATTCACTAATTAATTCCTAAAATCCTAAAATTAGATCTAATTCTGATAATTGTTAGATCGAACACGAATATACCCTGTGAAGGAGCATAGCTCTTAAACGACACAGGATATGAAGGTTCAGATCTAACCCTTGATTCAGATTCAGATCTACATGTATAACGTCCTCATCTTTTGGCTATGTGATTCATATTGAATCATATCTATATGCGTCATCACCCCCTAATCAAAGGGGATTAGCTGGACATAGCTAAAGAAGAATAGAAAAAGAAAATAAATAACATGAACATAAATAAAATAAAACAACAACAGAGAAGAGAAGGAGAAGAATTTTATTCCAATAGAAGTTGTACATAATAAAACCCAGTGTAATTACAAATGAAGGAGATACAGTGTATTTATAGTTGCATTGGCCAAGACTAAGAGGCTAATTACACAATGTGAATGGAAAAAATCCCTATTCTAAAATAACAAATATACCTGTGTGAACACAACATGAATGAGAGGCCTTGCAAATGAGCTAATGTGAACGCAATGTGAATGGATTTGCAATTGGCATAGCTTGTGGGCATCAAATGGCATCAAATTCACTTGTTTTGAGCATGAATAGGAACTCCATAACATCTGCGACAAGCGATCCTTATGAAAAGGCGTTGAATCATTATGTGGCAGAAGGTGGTTGAACAGCAACATTTCTTCAAGCTTTAATCTAGCTCTCAAAATCAACACTCTTCATACTCCAATCCTTCAAGCTTTACAACAATTAAGTGTATTAACCCATTCATCATAAATAATCTGAAAACACAACTGTAAATACACAGTGTCAATTATTTTAAATATAAAATAAGATAAATAAGCAGATAAAATATACACATTTATGTGTATATCAATTATTTGAATAACATATTTGGATGTAGGGAAACAGGTTGGAGGGATCCAACTGGATTCGTCAAATTTATTATTATTTTCATATTACCATTATATGAACTATTTACCCAATATGGATTGGATAAATAGGTTTAGTTGTTGATTGGAATTCAACGGCTGTGTCTTTTTAACCAATGAGCAGTATTGGTTTGGTAATTGGAATCAAGTGGTTTAAAATCAATCATTTTATAGATATGGATTTACTGTCAGGTACATCAACTAGAATGAAGTTAAAAAATTTATTTTATAACTGAAAATGTATTTTTAAATCTATTATTTTGGAATGGAAATTTTTAAAAAAGAAAATAAATATTTATTATTTATTAGTTAAGTATAGGTAATTATTAAATGGTTTTATAATGCAAATTCTCATGTTAATAAAATTTTATAAGCAGATAAGTAGAAATTAACCGAACGGTTAAGGGTTGGATTAATTATTCTTAGAAACAATTAAATGGGATATTTAAATTTATTATATTATTGATTAATTTAAAGGTTATTCGTGGGTTGAGTTTGACTAGTCCAAATATTTTATTTGGAATTGGTTATTTGATTAATTTACTTTTAACTAATCAAATGGAATAGTAACAAAGAGTTGTTTAGTTTTTTATAAGACTTTTAATGTAAATTTGTTATTTATTTTAGTTAATAAAGCAACTAACTAAATTTATAGTAGTTAATGCTGAAGCAAATATATTATTTAATTTAAGAGATTAGTTTTTAAAGGAAAATGATTTAAGTAATCGAAAGCATAATGAAATATAGTTAGAATGATTAATTTTTTTTATACTCGGGTATATATATTTAAACCCGAGTTTTTGGGAGTGAAGTTATAAAGAGATCTAAGTGGAAATGATAGCTTAAATGAAATGTTTACGTAACACTTGAATTAAGTAAAAAGAAATCAACATATAAAAAGGATTTATATTAAAACTGTTAAATAAGATTATATAATAGATGTTGAGTCAAAACGTCGATTTTAAATAGGCGATACTTAATAATGAGATTAAGTGGAACGAATAGAATTGGAATGAGCTTTTCGAGGTGGAAAATGGTCGAACGGATTATAAGTGAACTAAAATGCATTGATGAGGAATTAATATAATAATTTAAAGAATTGAAGCCTAATTGGAGATTGGTTGAGTTGCGTGATTTTCTAAGTATTAATCTGATATTGATTTCGACCTACGGGGTTGTTACTTAGGGAATTATTCACTTACCAATTTACGGTTAGGAACTAATGAGTGTTGAAGTATAGAAATGCATGAATATGATTACAAATGTTTCCAACTATAAAAAGGAATTTGAGAATATTTATAATGGAATTGCCAAAGTAGCGGAAATGAAAAGATTTGAGGATACCCTTATATTAAAATATGAAGTGAAAAAACTATATTTGAATTATTAAAAAAATTTGAGTTTTATTAAACGAATATTTTCAATTAAAAAAGCCAAGTGACGCTGAGTACTAAACCAGTAAATATATTTTTATTTTATGATTGAATGGTTGTTTATTTGATAGTTAAATAATTGACTATCAAATCTGGCCAATACGATTGTTGGTACGGAAAGACTAGGATCGAATTTATATTCGAATACCATTCCGACCAGCTAATACGAAAATGTGGAAGATATCAGATGCTGATCGAGACGAAGAAATCAAAGACTGTTGATCTTCATAAAATGGAAGAACCACTTAAAATCTCTGATTCAACCCAGAGATATACTGGGGTTCTGTCATGGTTGAAATCTACGGATTTGCAAGGACTACTCGCTACTAATCTCTAGAGTGATACCTAGGACATAGAGGAGAGAACCTTCGGTTCACCCTATTGCTGGATAACTTGAGTGTCTGACAGAGTATTTCTTAAAGAATCACGTACATTGATTTTTACAAATGTATTTCTGTTGGTGGCGGAGAAGACGCCTTCTCTTAGCTAACACCAGAATATTTTTGTGGTCGTTAATTAGTGATTTGACAGATCTGACAAAGTGGCATTCGAAGTGAATAGTGATATGTTGTTCTAAAGGTAGTGTAAAACCTCTAGCCTCTTCAACTAGTAAATGACAAAAATTGTGTATATAGCATGGCTAAGTGGGTAGCTCCCAAGTAGGGTGTATAATCACATGTCTAGAGAAAATTCATTTCCTTATTTAATCTATTTCGTTGTTGTACCTTATCGGGAAATGGTGGGTCACATGCGTTCGTCTCGTAATTCTAGTCAAGATATACATTTGGTTTGCCTAAAACAGATAACGTATAAAGAAGTTATGAGGGTTTGAAGTTTGTATACGTGCAATAGAGTTTATATATATATATATATATATATATATATATATGATCCAAGAATTCAAAATTAGGTCCAGAATGTTCAAAACAGTTCAAAATTCCAGAATTCGGGGTGACCGGGAAAATTCCCGTCTAGGGTAATCGACTCCTTAAGGGGGGTGTCGACCCCTAGGTCGACCCCCTAAGGGGGATGTCGACAATGGGTCGACCCCCTCAGGGGTGGGTCGATCCCTCTAGGATGACATGACTAAGTCTATTTGGAGGCTAGCAACTGTAAATACAAGTACATTTCTCCTATTTTCTTCACTGAAAATCATAGATGTCTAAGAGCTGCTGGTGCCTGGACTGAACCAAAACTCTTTCTTCTTCTGTAATCAAATTTAGAGATTCAAGCGTAGATCTGAGATTCATCAACTATTTTCTTCTCCTTCTATTGTTCTAGATCCAAACACTGTGAGTTTCAGTTGCCATTAGAATTAAATAATTAAAGGTAAACATGATATGACTGTAAATTTGGGTCTATGACTGTGACTGAATCATATCAGATTTATTGAAATTTGTTAATCCATGATACTGTAATTTGGGATCTATGACTGTGATTGAATCATATCAGATCTATTGTAATTTGCAAATCTATGACATTTTGAATTGACTATGACATGGATCTCAACCCTTATCATGCCAGATCTACTTTTAATGATGGATCTAATTTGTTATTTGGATCATCTTATGATTATCATATTGTGGTCAATTCAGATTTGACATTAGTTGGACATCTAAATTCTTATTTAGATCTAATCATGCCTATTATGACATCCCTACTATGTTAGAACCTATTTTATTATCACAAGTTTACCGATCTATTCTTATATGTCCATCCTATCATTATGCCATTATATGCTTATGTCAGTTTGTTAGAATAAACATCTCTGCCATCTTCCCTTCACCCGTTCCCTTTTTATTTTGTAGCCAGACTATTTTCGAGCCTAGGCATGCCGCTAAATTATGCGATTACGTTAGTTTGGGAACGAGGGGAAAAACATTGAAATTGGGCATATCTTGTGAAATGGGGAATTTGGGCATAGTTGGTAAAAAGATGAAAATTGGCATTATTTGAATAATGCATATGTATACGAATTTGGACATATAATTTACTATGAAAATAATTGGGAAAAAAGGGGTATGAAACCTATAACCTATAACGACATAGAAAATTTGGCTAATAATGCAATACCTAGGATTACAGTAATTAGAAACTGTAATTGCACCTAGACACGAGGTTAGATTGCGCTTGTGGTGGAAGTCTGCTCGAACTCGCGCGGCATATCCAGCGGCCACAAGTGGTGAATCTAATGTGGGAGGTCAAGGTTCACAAATACGAGACGTGATAAGACATGAGGATAAGCTCAATTTGTGGAATAAGTCTGCCTGGACCCGCCCGACATGTTCAACATCCACAAATGGTAGGCTTAATGTAGGAGGTCTAGCATACCATAACCATAAATGAAACTATAATAATAAACCTTGAATCCTTAACCTAGTTGAATCCATAAGGATTGTATATAAACTTAAGTTGAGGTTAAGAAAATTTTGGTCGAACAATGTGTGGGTTAAGTAAATCTGAGGGGGTGGGTAATATTTACATATAGGCCCACAAACTTAATCTGATAAGGTTATGTAATTAAAACACCTAGTGGTATACATAACCAATGGAAATATTAGAGTTATGTAATTAAAGACACCTTTTTAGGGTAAGCATAACTAATGGAAATGACAGGGATGTGTAATTAAAGACACCTAGTGGTATACATAACCAATGGAAATCCCAGTGAGGATACAGGACAAGGGGGAGAGCTTGTATCGAATTATGTGGGACCCATTTCAGTCAGTAACCCTTAATAGCTATCAGACGAGTACTCCGAACTAGGTCGGAGTTGGGGCACGCTTACTGGGTTGAATGTAAGAGATCCAAACAAAGAGGACAGTGTGGGCAGTGCAAACCGACCGAGGACATGTGCGTGCATAGGCCAGGTGTAGGGGTCTAAGACGACCGTGACACCTGTACGTATGGTTGTGCATATCACCGAAGGGTTGCCACTATAGGACGTGATACATCCTATGGTGGGGCTGGCATGGAGTATCTACGCGGAGTAGGGAGCCGATCGATTAGGGTAGTGGTTAGGATACATCTGGATGTATGACTAAGTTTACCATCTTATGGTTGTTGGGATCATCTCATTCTGGTTACACTGGTGTTAGTGCAGAGTAATCTTTAGTGAAGCACATTCGCTCTATCATGTTTACCTTATCAAACCTACCTTATATGTTGTTATCTCTCTCTTATCCACTTTATATGCATGTCATGTTACTTTTACTTATTTACTTGCTAAAAGTAACTGGACTCGCCAGACATTATGTGTAACCCTTTTTGTTTCCTCTTCTTTCTTCTGTTCCCCCCCTCAGGTTCTCAGGAAGGAAATACTCAAGCTTAACTGTGATTCTTCTTTCATTTTGTTGGAGATGCTTAGATGTATGGCTCAAGCTCCTATCCTTGCTACTATGGCTATATTTTATTAGGGGAATTTTGCTTCTTTTATGTACTTTGATGTTTTAAAGTACAAGACAGTAGTTTCAATGATGTTAATGGTTTTTATGTATTTCAGACATGTGATGTTTTCAGACCACGTTGCTTTATGTTAAATAAAGTTTTTAATTCCGTTGTCATCTTTATATCTGTGTTGTAATATTTCTATTTCTGTTTACCTATAACGCTTCACAAAACTTAATGTATTCCCTTTGTGAGTGACATTAACGGGCGTAGGGTGTCATAGTTCTTCTTTTTCTTCTATTCTAATATTTCTTTCTTTCTATATCACCCTCTATTTTCTTTCATTAAATATCTCGTTTTTCGATACTTGAATTCTGGCAAGTAATACGGGTTATGTATTATTGTTGGGATTCGGGGGTCGAATCTCCAGGTCGTTACAACCTGACTCGAGCGTTCCATGCAAAACACACGAGTATGGATTAAATTTATTTCAAGTTAGAAAATTTCAATAAAATCACATAAATATAATTTGTTTAATCCCAACAACATATTTAAATGGTTCGAACATAATAATTAATGAATTGCCGAAATATAACATCATGAATGTAACCAACTATGCAACAAAAGAGTATGGTTTCGTGCATGAGCAAAGAAAGTTACATGTAAGTGGAAGCAGCAGCTAAGTGGCAACAAAAAGAGGCCCTCCACAAAAGGTAATAACACCGTATAGGAGTGGAAAATAAAAAATGATTTTTATAAGTTTGATCACAAAGGTCCTAGGCTGCACTTGAATGGGACCATAATTGAATTGCATAGGGTGGTTTGATAGCTCAAACTTAAAATCAGTAAGCCTATATATGTTGGCAACCCAAGTATAAAGTTTGAACATGGAAGATTTAATAATAGAAAATGCATGTGATGCCAACAAGATGGTGTAATGAGTCCAGAGTTAAGATGAATAAAGACATATAAACTGAAACAGAACGGCAAGCAAATAGGTAGGGAAAAACTCAAATAGTGGCTTAGTCAGTCTCCTTATTCTAAACCCATGAAAACGGAAAAACACATATCTGTCTATATTAGCGAGAGAGCAAGCACAAGGTAGCCATATATTAAATTGCATAAAGCAACCGAGTACCATTATAAAACTTATAGCAACAACATAGGTGATTTAGATGCATTTAGTTACATAAGCCGTAGGGCACATAATGGTCCATATTGAGTGAACGACAACACAAAGGTATCGTTGTGTAAATGCATTCAGTAGTGCCAGGGTGGTAAATACCCAATGGTGTGATAAACAGCATATATGCAGGAAGGTGAGTCATGCGTGTTATTTTATACAGTGCTACCAAATATTACATGCGGTGGGTTTCTACTTCAACAAAGGCTACAACCATGTTTAACAAACTTTTCTAGAATAAGCTACAACAAAGATGCCAAAGGAAACAGTAACAAACTCACCCCAATTATATTTAGTGAAATTACGAAATATACCACTTGAAATCAGTTTAATCGTAAACAAATTT
This sequence comes from Allium sativum, assembly GCA_030737875.1. Taxonomy (NCBI): domain Eukaryota; kingdom Viridiplantae; phylum Streptophyta; class Magnoliopsida; order Asparagales; family Amaryllidaceae; genus Allium; species Allium sativum. The sequence goes on along the minus strand of CM060924.1, from coordinate 168,768,955 downwards.
ATCTTTTCTCGACGAAGAGGGAGCATGCTAAAGGAAAATGGAGTTCATGGCCAGCGATGGTTCTGGCGCACGCTACTAGGGATGGCAATGAAGCTGACTTCATCTGCTAGCAGACTGAAACTAGAAATACGAACAAAAAAGGGAAACGATGGTAGGTGATGAATTCATCGGTCTTGAGCTTGCAGTGGAGAGGGCTATAGTGGTAACAAAGGCGAGGGGTGGAAGGCTGCTGGAGCAAAATGGAGGATCGGTGGCAACGACATCATGCTGCCCGGATGCCATGGATTTCGATTTAGGAAGAATTGGGGAAAATGAAACTATTTTTGTGAGGGAAAATAAACATTGCGGCCGGGGCCATTTTGAATTTAGGATAAATGATTTTCCAGGGAACAACGATTTTGGCAGAGTTAAATGGAAAACGAATGAGAAAAACAAAGATAGGAGGAGAATAGGGAAAAAGTGGTAGGTGTCATTTATTTTTAGCAATTCAAACAAGTGTCAAGATAATTCTAACCAAGTCTACAAGTGGCACAACTCTATTAAACAATTATTTTCCAAATGTGTATACCATTTGTTTTATACCCTTAAGTATACAACCAAGTAAAAGTTTATTTTAAACACCTTACGAAATCATTTCTTAAGATAAATTAAAACCAAATTCAAGTAAATTCAAAAACCAAAATTCAAAACTAAATAAAATAAATTCTCAAGTTGAATAAAATTCAAATTTAAAACAAATAAAAAAAATTAGTTTAAAATGTCACTCCTGTTTAAATCAAATAAAATAAATTTTAAATTCAAAGATTAAAATTAAAAGTCACACTTATAAAATCAATTCAGTATCAAGTTGAAAATAAACTAGATCTCAAATTTATAAACAAACTTTAATTTCAGAAATACAAAATCCAAATTAATTTCAAAATCTAAACATTGAAAAATTTGGTTTGTTATAGTATGATTAATGATGAGTCATATAGATCTTCCAATGAATTAAATTTAGAACAATTGTATTGAATCCCACTAAAACGATTTTAAAGACGCCATATAAGATATGGACTAGGAAATGTCCTAGTGTGTCTAATGCGAAGATTTGGGATGTAAAGCATTTGTTAAACATCCTTCCTCTGATAAAATCAGACCAAAAATAAGATAACTATTTTGTGTAATATCCACAAGAAACAAATGGGTATTATTTCTATAAATCCTCTAAGAATAAAACGATTATTCCTCGAATTGGTATCCATTTAAAGGAGAGCCAGTCTCCAAGTTACCAATGGGAATGAAATAGAATTCGAAATGTCTTGAAAACCACATAATGTCATTGAATCTTGTATAGATAGGAAATAGAGTGGGAGTGACACAATAATTCTAATGTTATTTGATAACACATTAATTACTGTGAATAATATTAGTTTAAACACAAGAAATAGACACTGATTCTAATAAAGAAAATGTTTGGATTAAGTAGTTCATAATTAAACTTAATCATTGTTGATCCAATGATATACATTGCGATAACAATGTGGTTATTGCTCTGGCCTAAAACGTTAAACTCATTATCGATCCAAATATATATTTAAGAAATATAATTCTTATGTAAAATTGTTCACAGAAGAAATGAAAATATCTGCAAAGTTACAAAATTTGTAATGTTGCAGACCAATAGTATTTAACTCTATCGCAACAAAAGTTTAATGTTTACAATAGTTTCATGAGTATATGATACATGAATGATTGAATCTAGTGCAAGTGGGATATTGTTAGAGTTATTCCCTAGAAGCAATCCATTTGATGTGATTAATAACATTATTGATGTTATTATTTTATTTGGGATAAAATATTCTCTTATGTTATATTTACTACGTAATATAAATATTAATAGAGTAAAAGTCCTTAGAATAATAATACAGAATTATATAGTTTGGGTAAGACTTAAGCTTGAGATTATATAATATATTAAGCGTTATAATTCTTAAATGCCCCTAGTCAAGTTTTATTGTTTATATGGGACAATAATAAAACATTGAGACTAGTATGTTGATTGACCGATGATCACATCTCATTGATCATTAATATAATTGATATTAATGTCAAGACATAAATATATATTGGAGAATAGCGTATTGGGCTGACCCACTATGAGAAAACTACATGGAATGTAACTAACAGTATCATAAGTTATTCTCACAGTGATAGTGATGTAATGGTCCTTAGACCTGAAATCATTATAATTTTATTTGAGGATATTTGTATTTTGATATCATCTGAAGTTATTCGTAATAGAGTAGATGATAACGGTGATTATTGGATACATCTCGAATCGAATGAAAATTATGAATGATCTAGATGGAATTTAACCCTATGATATACTTGTAGCGATATCCATGGGCCTCTTGATTGAGCTAGACAATGAAATGCATGGTCGTGCTGAAATATTGATTTGTTTTTTGTATAGTCTACTCATCGTTCAAGATAAAAGGAATAAATTATAAAGAGCATGATACTATCCATGTCTCGAATTTAATCATGGATATATATTGGTTAAAAGGATTATATTACATTGATACACTGGTCAAGGAAAGGTTGTATCGAATTATTGATCTTATTATAAGTTGGGTAGCAGCGATATATTGCTAGATGCCAATCACTATTTCTGATTTTAAATATTATTTAAAATCATTGGCAATGTTGTAATAACCTATGGGGTCACACATTATAGCGTTATAAAAGAGGAATCATTCTGGACAAATAAAATATCAATATGCTGATATCTTATTTGAAGTTGGAATGAGTTGTCGGTTTGGATCCAAATTTTATGGTTAATTTGCATTTTATAAAAGAACATACATTTCTTTTATAAGGTGCGGCTAACCCTAGATTTAGGGAGATCAGATAAAACAAAAATCCACTGAAACCCATTTTCTCCAAATTCCTCAATAATGGCGGCTAGCACCGACCTCTTTTTCCTCTCTAAATTCGATCGAAAGTGGAGACACTCTTGTGGATACCTGTAAAGACTCGGCGCTTGTCGTGTTCTTCGATATGATGCTCCGTGCATGCTTTGATTTCCAGATCGATCTAGTTTTTCGGGAATTCGACAGAAGGTACAAATCCTAACTTCTATTTAGTTTTAATTTACTGTTCTTGCAGTAGATCTTATGTTTTAAACTGTAAAAAACACAATTTTGGTTGTCGATTCGATCGTATATATCCTTCAAAAACTTCATATGCAATTTAATGCGTTCATTATGGTAAAGTCAAGAAAATCTGAAATTTGTCCATTAGTCAACCAAATAGTACATTACCAAATTGAAAGTACAAAATATTACACCTTCTGTGCAAATTCAATAAGTACAGGCAATAGATAATAGGCCATACCATAAAGACTTTTTTTTTGCTTTCCTATGAATATAACAAGATAGCTGTTACCTTCAAAGCTTCATGTTAAAGACCGTCCACCGCAACCATAATTGAAATTAATGAATGCTTTAAATACAGAGTAGAGCGGCCTCAGGACCCTTGAAGACCGTAGATATAATGGTGGCTAAAGTTATGATTTGCAAATAGTAATTGTGTCATAGTTCATTCACTAAGTGGATAAATACACTGCTGCTATGATAAAGAGCATAGAATTCACTCACAAATTGTTTTAGTGTTAATTGGCAGAAAAAGCATAGAATTCATGTTGTTAATTATTATCCAGTTCAGCAAGAATCCGATGAACAAACCATCTTGTTTGGATAATCTATCAGTTTTAAATCATTATTTAGCACACTGCTGCTATGAGCGGTTACCGTAAATATTGACATATATCATTCTTAGTTCTCAAATAATATAGAAACAGACTACCAAATTACATAGTATATTTTGGTGATCAGAAGATAAAACTAAAAGTAGAATGAGTCCCAAAGTTCTTCAGTTGGATGGCAAAATTAATCAGAACCAAAAAAATTAAATACAAAAACGAATCAAAAACGTTGTGTGGAAAAGAAAATATGAAATTGAATTGGAAATCAAACATCCAGGTAAAGTGTACTTCTACAAGCAGTTTGTAGCCAGGATACAGATTTATCAGTTTTGTTGCAAACTATTTTTGCAACTTTCCATCCATAACAATAAAAGTAATGAGAAAGATCATCCAGGAATTTTAATTTGATAGATGTAAGAAATAGCAGGGAAATGAAATCAGAAAAGAAAAAGTGATTTTTTTTTAGAGAAGCGGTATGAATGAAGCAATAGTATTAAGGAGAGGACAACTGCTTGGAGAGTGGTTAGAATATGGAACGGTATAGGGAAAATGTGAAAACAAAGCAGTAGCGGGAGGAAAGCCGCTACTGTAATAAATTGCAAATAAATTGTAAATTGGTTTGAAACTAGAATGAAGTAACTATGGCTTGTTATTTTGGAATAAAAGAAAGCGAGGGTGCCACTTTAGCAGATGTTCGTATAATAAAAAGAATAATGGATCTCGACTGCTATGCTTTCTTCCCCATTTCTTAGTTCTATTTTCTTCATTTTCAAATTCTTATTCCGGTTTGCAGATATTTTCACATGGTATCAGAGCTTCAGCTTCAGATCTAACTTTGTATTCTTCAATCTATCGATCAATTCGCGATTTGTATTCTTCATATTTGTGTATTCATGATGATTCAGGAAGAACAAGCTCAGAAAGATCCTTTTTTTGCATTCTAGTGACCATCCTAAACTTTCTTTGGTTCCAGATGTATTCGATGGACAAAATTTTGGAGAAGTGGAGAATTTCTATGAGAACGACGCTATCAGCAAAGAACAAGATCCATTTTATCCATGGTGACTTAGTGCGATAAGTGAGAACAGATCTGAACCATGATCGATGGAATCGCTGCAACGACATGGTTCGCTCATGGTTGTTGAATGGACTAAGTAAGGAAATTCGCTGAAGTGTGCTATATGCTAATACAACACAAGGAATATGGGAAGAATTGGAGATTAGGTTCGGACAGCTGAATGGAGCTCAATTATATGCTGTTAAGAAGGAATTGAGCACTTTGACACAAGGATCTGACTCAATTTCATCTTATTACATGTAGATGAAGATCGCATGGGATGAATTAAGCAACTTGCGCAAGTTTCCTAGGTGCAGTTGTGATTCAGTGAAGGAATTCATGAATATTGAGCATGATGGAAGGAAAATTCATTTTTTGATGGGATTAAATGATGTTTACATTGGAATTAGAGGATTAATTCTCATGTTGACACCCTTGCCTAGTTTGAGTAAAGCATATACAATGCTTTTGCATGAAGAAAAGCATCATGAGATGCAGGGAGGTAACAATATTTTGTCCACTACTACAAAAGTGGGCATATTCGACACTAGTTTTATGTGGTCGTAGATCGAATAAGCGCTGCCTTAAGCCGTTTTTTCAAATAGGCAATACCAGTGGGGCGTAGCATCCGCGACTTTTGCCTTAGCTCTCTAAGGCAATGTTTTTGCCCATCTACTTCCATGGAAAGAAAGTACTGCATTATAACCATATTGCAATAGTACTTGCAAGTAATGCAACAATATACAACATTACCTTAAGCAGAAGTCAGAGCCTGGCTTCCAAATCAGGATAGTGGGGCCACATGAACTTTCAATGTCAGCTGCCAATGTGTCACATGCAACTTCATCTGTAACGACCCGGTGAATTTGCGACCTTGGAAAACGACATAAACTAAATGTCGACTATCTAAGCATCGGAAATACCGGATATTTAATGAAAGAAAATAAAGGGTAAGAATAGATAAGATAGAAAATTAGAATAGAAGAAGGAGAAGAACATCACAACATCAGAGTAAACATGAATCTCACAGCGGAACGAATAAATATATTTCATAACATAACTTTGAAATAAAACAGTATATGTACACGATACCATTATTAGAGTATAACACTTACAACACAACAGAAATAACAATAGCTATATAATCCTGAAGCCTCCTGTTCTAGCTCTTCATGTATCTGCAAATCCCGACTACTTGACTGCCCGTACAAAATTGGGCACCCAAGAGTTTACGAAAAACAAAACAAAATAAACTTTGGGTCAGTCATGTGACTGGTGTGAGTAAACTCCAATCATTTTGGTTTAACTTTTCAAAAGTCCTTTCAAAAGCAATGTTAATCATTAGACCGATTTAGATGATTTTTACCTTACGATAAGCCAAAATATTTCTTAAGATCAATATTCTTTGATATTATAATAATGTCTAAATCAAGTAGATAGAAATCTAGTAGAACGCTTTCATCTCATGCTCTACATATATAATATACAATCAAAAACCGCGTTCTCTTATTGGATAATGAATTCCCAACTATTACAAGGTATGGAACCCCCTTCCAATTAGTGTACTCTAGAAGCGATACATTGGAGTTCAACAAGAACATCTTGTAACTCAGCCACACATAACCGGCCATTCATTTCGCTTGAAAGTTCCGAATATATTGTCACCTTACGGTTGGTATACCAACATAACCATTCCCGGGAGATACAGAATTGAAAGATGTAACGAATATGAATAATCCCTGGATGGTGACAATGTACCCTAATTGGGTGTGACCCACTTAGCCATGCTGCCTTCCCGATTTCTTTCATTTCCCAGTTGATGAGGCTTGAGTTCATAATGTATCTTTTAATAGATCACTCTTTTAATCACTTTAACTGCCACATCGTCATACCCGTCAAATCACAAATTGATTTCCCCAAAAATACCACGGGTATAAGCTAAGAGAAATGAATTCCTTTGCCATCAACGTAAATATGTTTGAAATGATCAACATATGTGATCTACTAGATATACTCTGTCAAACATTCATCCATTCAAGTTGTACTGAGACTGGACAACCCGAAGGCACTATTCTGTAAATCCATCTTAGGCAATTTTTACCTAAGATTTTCTGAACAGCCCTTGCATAACTCTGTCTTCAATTATCTTCACGTTATTTGATTCGCAACGCAAAAGCCATACGGAGTGGTTTACAGATTATATCTGATCCCAGTCTCTCCGTATTGACAATTGACAACGGAAATGGTCAATATCTTTGATAGTCGGTGATTTAACTATCAAAGGAAAACATGTGTACAAAAAATGGTTGTATTTCCAAATGGAAATCTTACCGAGCAAATCATCAATCAACATTGATCCCCTTTGACACAACCCGAAATCCCCCTTATAGGAAATCACGAATTGAGTTGAGAACAAGCCACATCGGAATGCAAACAGAAGAACAATTCATTGTATATTTCGACAGTTCCATCAGAATACAAGAATATACAGAGTATAAATCAATAAAATACATTCGATAAATATCAGAGATTAAAATAAATTACATAGCAGTGGAAAATAATACAATACACAACTAGAAGTAATACACGGATACAGAGCTTTCCGAGTATCGTTCCAGCTGTAAATCAGGATCCTGTGAATATAAATCTGCAAAACCAAAACTACTTGCTGCCCGTGTCAAAATAAGAGCACCCAGAGTTTAGGTTAAAACAATAAACTCCAGGTCAGTCAAGTGACTGGTGTGAGAACTAAAACAGTTATTAATCTTTATTTTAAACTTAGGTAAATCAAGGGACCACGTCGTATAACACGGAACGGGTTTCCTCCCAAGAATACCAGTGCATAAAACAACAATGTAATGCTAAGTAAAGAAAAATGAAGCTATTATAAGACCCAGGTCCCATCACACAATGCAACGCAAGCCGGAGGATAGGGTTTTTACCTTATAATATCCAAGAATGCTTGGTACGTGAAATTTCATCTTTTATTATTACTATAATTGTATAGTGTATAAAACAACTTCAAATCATAAGTATCAATCATAGACGGCATAAGTGCCCCATACCACTATGTCACCATATATAGGTTCTACAAATAAAACTGCAAAGTCACGTATTGGAAGCTGGATTTCCATCTGTGAACCAAGGCAAAAGATAGTCCTCACCGATTTGGAGACTCTTTAGCCCGAGCCTCAGGACAAGTACTCAGTCAAGCCCTTGGAGCGACAGGGCCGGTCCATCGATGTGGATTAAAATTCCTGAACACTTCGTTTCCCCGTCCTTTGGGGCGTAAATGAGCCAAATGGCTCCATCGGCTCCATACAGTCACCGATATATCCGAGGCACCTCGCAACAGCAACAACCACATAAGTCAAGCTCGTCATGGCATGTAAAACCACTAACGCCACTTCTAACTAGAAAGAAACGCATGTCCTCCCTGAGGTCCTCTCCCGTTTCTGGTTCACAACCGGGGTGTGAGGCTTGCGAATCAACGCTACACAAAGCTGTGCCACACAGGCCGTGCTTTGATCATCAACCACAAGAGTCTTCTTTTCAATAGAAGCCTTGATCATATTGCCACTTAGGCATGCCACACAGGCAATTCACTCCATGCGTTTGATATCCATCAATATATAACCCCTGAGCTCGTACGTCTCAGAGAAGGGCGTTAAGCAAGAGAAAAAAATTCTCCGCTGCCAAACAGATACATATTTAATAGATATCAATCACACAGAATAAAATCCAATGTCAGACACACAGTCCATTTACAAGTTCTTTCTGGGTCTGAACGAAACCGGAGGCACCTAGTACCCCGCATATCCATCGATCTCCAGGTACGTCTGGACGGTCACTAACTGATTCCCTCCTCTTGGGTGTACGGCCCAGTCAAGATCATCAGTAATCACCAAAACGACGTGAAGACCTCCGGTCTTCAACCACCGTCTTCATCTTCGACACTACGTCGAATCAGTTATTCAAAATGGGATAAACCCGGTCTTCCTAAATAACTCGCGTATATAATAAACAAGTGTTACGCAAACGCAACATACGCCTCATTCCAATTCAGAATATTATTTTATTCAAATATTCTTATACTTTGGGAAAGGTTCCCATTAATTTTATCAAAGACAAACTCTTTAATTTACTCTTTAATCTTCTTTTGAATATCAATTCAAACTAGTCGGGATTAGCGAACCACACCAAAGTAATCATTTATTTTATTTCCCAATCCTAACCTATTCATCCCATGAAGTAAAACTAGTCATACTTCATATCTAACACCACGGTGTTATCGATAAATTCAATTACCATTTCACGTTCAAATCTAATTAAAGAATTAACTATCGCCTGGAGCAAAACTGGTGATACACCATTCTCGATTATTTCAAACTAATTAAAGATTCATTAAAACTCCACTTGGTTTTAATCTTTCCAAAAATCAATATCAGTGACTATTCAACTTGGGAAATCACATCCTATCTTTAACTGGGTTAAAGAACCAATGTCATAAAAACGCGGTTCACGATAAACCCTAAAATCACATTTCATTAATTATCAGGCTAAAGAACCAGTGTTATTTAAAACACCATTCACGATAAACCCAAAAATCAATCCCAGTTCAATTCCACTTAAATACTATTTAATTGGTACACTTCATTAAATCTAAATAACAAGATTTAATCTTTTTCTCAACTGGGTTTAAGTACAGTGTTAATGAAGACACCATTCACTACAAACCCAAATCACATTTGATGTTAAATACAAGGCTCTGAATAGAAAATATATCGGCTTATATTCAATATCAAATTCTATGACCAACAAATATCGTATTGGAAATAACGATATAAATATATCTTTCAAATTTCCATAACCTTATCTGTACAATCACGAAATCCAACATCGAAATATTCCCAAGACAATTTCGATTCAAATCCATTCCAATTCAGTTATTGGAAATTCTGGTTACTTTTAAAACCATTTAATATCAAATTTATTTATTTATTTAAAAATAAATAAATTATTATTCTAGTTCAAAACTAGTTCATTTCGATAAAAATCAATTTTTATCTTTTCAAATTTGGAGTTTTTCATCCCAATTCTTCACAAATCATTCCTTATGATTTTATACAAATTATTACTATTTTTAATAATTTTATCAAGGCCCGTACAGTCGATTTCCATCAACGGCCATCGAACTGCACTTACAGCGACCAAAATTTGATTTGGACATAATTCCAAATCCATCCGTTAGATTTCTAATATCTAATATTAATTAGAAAGCTCTTTTCGATACGAACCCAACGGTTCCGGTTTTAGGAGAATCCGACGGTCGGATCTCCCGTAATATCCCTTCGAAGTCAATGGTCGAAATTCGCGAACTGCCGCGGTGCGGCGCGTTCTATTCAGGCCATTATATATATATATATATATATATATATATATATATATATATATATATATACACATTTCGTCGATATCCTTTTAAAACGTATTTTATAAATCGTTTTAAATTCGTTTTCGAAACGATTTCAACTTCATATTCAATTTTGAATCAAAATTGAATATTCCACATCATCGATATACAAATGATAATATTTTCAAAACGTTATATTTTGAAATCACTTACTTTTCTATATTCATTATAAAAATGAATAAAATCGATATAAATATCGTTCACGTCAAAATGGCGTCAATTTAATCAACAAGGCTTTATATATTTCAATAACTTCATTATTCTATTCAACAAATAAATTTATTCTATTCAGCACTTGAATTTATATTTCTATTCAACACATGAATATTTATATTTCTATTCAACACATGAATATTTATTTTTCTATTCAACAAATGAATTTACATTTCTACTCAACACATGAATTTATATTTCTATTCAACACATGAATATTTATTTTTCTATTTAACACATGAATTTACTTTTCTATTCAACACATGAATTTATATTTCTATTCAACACATGAATTTATATTTCTATTCAACACATGAATTTATATTTCTATTCAACACATGAATATTTATTTTTCTATTCAACACATGAATTTATATTTCTATTCAACATATGAATTTATATTTCTATTTTCCAAATTGGAATGAGGCCCAATCAATTAACATATAATGTTAATTATATGGATTTTCTACAACACATGTATATAACAGCAATGATAAATCATCAACCGTCATCCAGAGTGCACCACACAACTGCATAAGCATTAAATATAAATAATTAACGCTTACACAGTCTGTCAACCAATCGATCGACATATAGCTAAATAATTGGGATTAGTGTACACCAAATATCATCCCAATACCTGTGTGGTGTTTCAAATCAACAAACACATATTTTTATTTGTGTAGTTGGGCAAGGTGTAAAATTTATCGTCCCAATCAATATCAGTCAAATCAGTGTGTATAAACAAATCTCTGATTTGTTTATTACTATTTATTTTATATACATGTTAAAAATTATATTTTTAACTATAAAATATTTTCCACTATAAAATATTTCACATCACACAATCAAATTTCACAACACATCAACCCTACAAACAAGCCATCCATGGTCTGTGGACGACGGGTGTCGGGTGCTACTAAGCACCGTCTGCATCCTAGTATATATTTCAACTAGAAAACCAGATTAAAGTGAGGAGTTCTCACCGACTTGCTAAACCAAACGCCACGAATCTTCATAAGTAGAAAATCTTCGTCATGCTCACATTTTGTTACTTTCATTGTCCGTAGCCACTACATATATAAAGTTCACATTTTTATATTGTTGCTATGTATATAAAAATCACATTTTTACATTGCTACTATATAGATAAAAATTCTATTTTTACACCGCTTCTTTCTATATAAAAATTATATTTTTATATTTCTACATCATATTTAAAGATCGAATTTTTATATCATCGCTATAAAAATCACATTTTTATCTCAACATATATATACTAAAAATAAGATTTTTATTTCGCTACATATATAAAAAATCATATTTTTCTATTCTCTACCCTATAAAAATTATATTTTTATAATCTCTACTATATAAAAATCATATTTTAATTATCATACATACATAAAAATTGAATTTTTATCCTTTCTACATACGTGTAAAAATTATATTCTTATTCTTTACTTCATTAAAAATACGATCTTTCTTATGTGATTAACTATATAAAAATTAAAGCTTTCTATGTTAAAAATATAAATAAAAATCAAAGCTTTCTATGTTAAAAATATAAATAAAAATCAAAGCTTTCTATGTTAAAAATCTCTTCTTCTTCTAAATAAAAATTAAATCTTTCTACTTATAAAATATCTCGTAACTTTGTTATCATAAAAATTACAATCTTTTCAAGTTAAAGTCCAATTTCTAATTACATTTAACTAAACAAAAACAAAATAAAAATGAAAATAAACTAAGAAACTTACAGCAGGTCAAGAGGGGGGCGTCGGCTCAAGGCGTTGGAGGTTGGAGGGAGGTGCTCGCGTGTAACACCCCACGTCCGTTAGTGTCACTCACAAAGGGAATGCACTAAGTTCTGTGGAGCATTTAGGGTAAAAGATGCAGATAAATTACAAGACAGACAGAAATTAAACAGCGGAAAATAAAACTTTGCTTTATTGATAAAATAGTTTGTACAATGATTTTTTACAATATCAGAGTATCATCTATCTTACAAAATAAAGAAGCATAAAACAACATTTATATTCCTCATTTTTAGCAAGAGCCAGCCATAGCATATGAAAAGAGAGTCCAAGCAAAACCTCGACAAATCTTCAAGCTGGGAAAGAGTGACAGTCCAACTTAACCTGAGCTATACTATTCCCTCCTTTACTACCTAAGGGGAACGAAAGAAAAGAAGACGAAAGAAAAATAGAGTCAGACATAAAGCCTGAGTAAGTTCATTAACTTCCAGCATGTGAACATGGGAAAACAAAACGACATGAATTAACTGAATACAAGATAACACCATGATGATAGGGTTGGCAAGATTAGACAAGATTAACACAAGATATGCTAAGATAAGATTAACTGGATATGCTCTAATACTTTCGCCGCTTCGTTATTTCCTTGTTATACAGGTTTCTATATCTCTGCACGGCCTAACTAGTGTCCCAACTAGTAACGATAACGTGATCCCAATCCCTGTATTTTCCATCGCCTTTAGGCATCCATTTATTTATTTGTTGCCTAGATTTAATCTAGGGTTTTCTACCAAGTGCTTTCTAGTTTCAACTAGGGTTTTCGCTATCTGCTGAATGCTTCTCGGATTCAGGGTTTATGCCCCCTAGTCCAATCGATGCCCCCAAGTCTAGGACACACTACCTAGAGTGGTATATGTTCCTATACTTCTCCACGCATGTATCGCGAATCGTTATCGCTTGTCTAGATGCACATGTCCTGTAATGTGCGGTCCGAGTCCTGTGACAGGGCAAATCAAGGAATATAGAACTCGGTCGGGAGCTTTCAGATATCTGCCGATGCAGATGCTAAGGTATGTTTTTATTCCAGTGGCTATGGTCCCACTTGACCCCTCCCTCAACTAATGAAAGGAACACCTTGTAAAATGAGAACTATACGCCGGCCCCCGGTGCCCCACTATCCTATGGCAATCCTCACCCATAACTAGATAGCAAGTATATGGTCTTTTGGAGTTCTCCGCCTTTCCGCTTCACGTATCTCGATTGACTCAAGGTGGATGGTAGACGACGAGTCGCTATCACAGGGCTACCGTTTGCTCGCTGAATCACGCCGGTCCATCCTGATCTTTAGGTTGCTATGTGTTGCAACCAAGGCATACCCCTGGTTCTTCTACGCAGACCTTAACCTCTGTGGGCCCAGGCGGATCATCTGCAGCCTCACAGAGGGATACCAAGAGTACCCTCACGTCCCCTCGAAGCCTCGGGCTTCGTAACCCAATTCGTTGGAGTCTCCTTTTTACTCAGACGGACATTCGCTCCTTCCCGTGTTGTACTAAGAATTACTACTTGGTTTTACTAACTAAGATTGACCACTTAGTTTCCAGAATCGTTGTTTTCTTAACTAAGGTTTACTTAGTTCTTTTTCCCGTCAATTTGGATTGGTTAAGTGTCATAGTCAATTCTGCTAACTTAACCCTCCTTATTTACCCTGTTAAACTGGTTAAGTGTTATCAGCAACTCATGTTGACTTAACCCTACCACAAACTAAGTTAAATTGGTTAAGTATTTATTACTTAACCCTACCCATTAACCCTGTGTTGGTTAAGTGGTCCTTTTTAACTTAACCTTGCCCGTCTGTTTTAACTAACATGTTATTATTAATGGTTAAGTATTATCCCTTCATGTTTTAGACTTAACCCCATTCCTTTATCACAACCTGATGGTTAAGTGTTCAAGTTTATTTAACCCTACGGTCTAGCCCAGCTAACATAACAAATTGGCTAAGTGTATTAGATTTTACTTAACCCCAGCCTCTGGTCTAGTTAACATGTTAATTTGGCTAAGTGTATTAACTTTACTTAACCCCTACAAGCCTCGTTTTGCTACCTTGAGTTTGGTTAAGTGTCTCTATGGACTTAGCCCACCCATTCTAGCTTAACTGTGTTAAGTTGGTTAAGTGTTCCTATGGACTTAACCCTCACATTTTAGCTTAACTGTGTTAAGTGTCAGTCTGAACATAACCCCACCCATCAGTCTAGTTATCATGTTGAACTGGTTAAGTGTCTTAGTTAACTTAACCCTACCATTCTTGTTCTAGCTTTAAATAAATAAATTAAAGCCGCTACCACTCACATTAGACAGGTATTGTTGCGACTACTGGATGTGCCGGTTTGTTCCGTGCAGGTTTACATCGCAACTCAGTCTAACCTCGGGCTAGGCATATTCATGTTTTCTAAGTTCAAAGGGTTTCAATTTATTTTCAAATCAAGTTTTGAAAGTAACCATCCCGTTCGTCGGATCAGTTAGGGATAGCCAGGGAGAGTAGGAAACTTGTATTTTCCAAACCCAAGCCTAGACACTATCCTCTCTGTCACCCTAGAACTTTCTGGTGTGTCATTAAAAGAGATGTAATTAATAAACCTTTAATTTGTCTAAATTTACATTTCCTCATTTAGGCCAAATTCTATAAGTAAATTATTCCTAATTTACTTATTTCCTAATTACCCTTTTTAATGTAAATTGTCTACATTCATTCTTTTGGCCCATTTCCCCTTCTAAATCATATTTATGCTTTTTGGTATGTGGACTATACCAAATTAAGTGTCACTAACCATGATTTTGCTAAACCTGCCAATTTCTCCCAATTATGACCAATTTCACATTTATGCTAATATACTTACCCTGCCAAATTAGCTAATCCAATTCTGATTCAATCATTCTAATTCTAGACTTATTACTCTAGTTCACTATTCGTGTAAATGCTAGATATACACGTCCATACTAGATTCAAATTACACATCATATAATTCATGTCAAATTTATCCAATTTGCATTTCTATGAACATGCCATAATTCATGTTCCCAATTTATGCCAAATTCCAAGTTTAAAACTATGTTTTTAGTAAATTTCATATTTTGCCCAAACCGCATTCCCACCGTTCGTATAATCGTGATTCAGTCTAGATTATAAACAAAGCTAGGTTCGTAGAAAATAGGGAATGAACCAAAGATGCTATGCAAAAGATAGACATACTAACTGGCATAAAAGGGTTGAATAATGACGTCGGTTCAAGAACATGGGTAGACTTAACTTAATAGGTAAATTCCCAAGGTCTAAAACCAAGAATAGACAGAATAGAGACGTAGGTTCAAGAACATGGGTAGACCTAACTTAATAGGCAAATTCCCAAGGTCTAAAACCAAAGAAAACCAAGGACAGGCAGAATAAATAATCGGGTTTAGACCCAATCTCATAATCACAGAACTTAAGCAACACTTTCCTAGTCATGAATCACAAGTGTTTAATCACAGATGTCCTTGTTATGTCATAGGCAATATTTTATATTTCCTAATCAAAGGCATAGGCTTAGTCAAGGAAATAATCCTCATAGTCACAGTCACAGTCATAGGCAATATTCATAGTCATAGGCAATGTCCATAGTCATAGGCAAATGTTCATAGTCATAGGCATATGTTCATAGTCATAGGCATATGGTTTTAAGGTCCATAGTTTCATAGTCACGGTCTTATTTGTCCTCGAATCATAATATTTCTTAATTAGGTTCAAGAGTATAGGCACAGATTCGAATAGAGAGAGATTCAGCATATTCTTTTATTCCTTTAATTTCATGTCACGAACAGAGAAAAACGTTCAAATCTAGAAATAACTGACATACAGAGATTAGATTAGAATAGAAAGATGGCGTTGCTATGATTCGTAGAAAAACAGTCATTGCAGTCGTTCGAATCTTCACTTGAATTCTAGCTTGAATCTCCTCTTTGAAAGTCTTTGAGCAGCACCTCCTCGTCTTGATTTATTTTATATATATTATTTTATTTATTATTTAATTAAGAGGAGGAGAAGAAGCCATGTTCACTAAGAATCTTTACAGCATAAGGGTAGAGAAGAATTGTGAATAGAGAAGGAGTCTAGGGCTGTTTATATAGTGTAGAAGTCAACGAATCTGGTCAGGATGGCGTCCGAATACAGAAGAACGAACCAGGTGCAGAAAATAGGGAAAAGTAGGAGGGTCGACCCCCAGGTCGACTACCCAGTCGACCTGGGTGCCCCAGGTCGACTACCCAGTCGACCTGGGTGCCTTGGGTGGGAAAATTCCCGCCCAGCCCTGCCTGGGTCTGTTTTCGAATTTGAATTCCTTTTTCTGCCCTATTTTGAACTTCGCTGAATCTTCCGGAGGCCATATCTTCCTCATACGGACTCCGATTTACGCAAACTCGGACTCGTTTTCATGCAGAATTCCGAGACAAACGCAATGGCGCAGCCCGTTTCCCTTGATTTTGATTTTAACTTTTAATTCTGCCTTAATTTGTGAATCTTAGTGTTACAGAATCACGGGGTGTTACATTCTCCCCCACTTAAAAGGATTTCGCCCCCGAAATCTTCAAGTTAAGAAGAATGTGTCCTACCATCCAATCACCCATCTACTCAACCACTCAATCACATGCATTCATTGTCCTTAAAAGATTTCTAATGCTTTCATGTTTATATGCATAGTGTGTGTATATGTCTTTATCTAATGCAAAATCAGGCGGTCTACTGATTCAGTTGACCTCCTTAATGCGAATCATGTCAGTGCCATGCGTCCAATCATGTATGCAAGAATCCCTAGTTATGTAAATACTACATGCGTGCACATCCATTCATCCATATGCAACATCCATATGATAACATATCAAGTTCAACTTACAAACAAATACATATTTGTAAATGCAATATGCAAGCGTCCGAACTTGATCTAGTGCCTAATACGTATGCATATGCATCCACGAGCAACCATTAGCAACCACCAATCATAACATGTTTCAAATACATGTTTACATCCATTGGCTTCTACCTAAGGATCGAAGATACGACCTAGAGGATATACTTTGGAAAGAGAGAAACAATTATGCGCAAAGCTCCTAAACAAAGAAATCAAGGATGCACCCTTAAGGAAAAGGGTATGATGCTAGTATCTAGCCTTCTTGAGCTTTACTCCACTGTATCTTAACTAATTTAACTTCATGATTGTGAAGTTTCTGATCTCCATTTCCAAAATAAACAGATGTCAATTACGGTACCAAGTATATGTACTAAGATAATTAGAGGTCTCCCTCTTATCCGCCATGCCATAACTATAAGGGTCGAAAGGTTACTACGTGCTTTTTTGAGTGCCTGTCACATCTATTCATCTCTCACGCAAACCATCCTAGTCGAACTCGACATCCCTCAAGTACAAGCCCTAAAGGCCTATACCAATATCAGACAAGCACCCAAGGAATATCTCCTCCGAACTTAGACGATCTATGTGAGATGGTGTAAACAAACTTGATAGCTATTCTCAAATCCCTACCAACCAAAAATAAACTGGTCGGACCACCAATTGGATTTGAGACTTTAGTGGGATCTTTCTACTATACAAGTACTATGGTGTAGAGATAAAACTATGGAAGTGGATATGAACAAACGCGAAGCGCTAAAACCAAAGGGAAGAGTACTAACAGCAAAACTAGATTCTTCCAACAGAACTTTACTACCTTTCTCCTAGGTACGCTTGGTGGTGAAAGTATGTACTTGCCCTTCTGAAAATCTTGTTCCTCGTTCTTGCCATTGTCCTTAATTATATGCCCTATCATACCCTAGTAAAGATACTTCCTCTTGTCTTAGGTTTTATATTTCCTTCCTCCTTCGTGAGCTAAACCTACATCCATGAATTCCTCATACTAGGGTTATGCTCCTTAGCCAAACTCCTCATCCCCTTCCGTGTATAGTCACGTTGAAAAATTTCTCGCAAGCTGCCTCCATCGTCCGGAAAACCCTATAAGCTTCGAAAGAAAACTGTCCGTAGATGAAACAACTACGGCTATGGATGGAAGCCGGGCACTACTTTGCCCTTAGATGAGGTTACCTCCCAGAAAGCCAGGAGCCCCAGAGACTCAAGAAAGAAGGAGACAAGAATTCAAACAGAGGAAGAGAAGATAATGCGTATGGCTTTGGGGAATATGCCTTTTAAAACAAATCTTTTCTCTTGAAAATGCTTCTTTTAAAACCGTTTTGAAAATAATTTTTCAAATCCTTTATCTGATCTGGTAACCTTCAGCTCTGATACCACGTGTAACACCCCACATCCGTTAGTGTCACTCACAAAGGGAATGCACTAAGTTCTGTGGAGCATTTAGGGTAAAAGATGCAAATAAATTACAAGACAGACAGAAATTAAACAGCGGAAAATAAAACTTTGCTTTTTTGATAAAATAGTTTGTACAATGATTTCTTTACAATATCAGAGTATCATCTGTCTTACAAAATAAAGAAGCATAAAACAACATTTATATTCCCCAGTTTTAGCAAGAGCCAGCCATAGCATCTGAAAAGAGAGTCCAAGCAAAACCTCGACAAATCTTCAAGCTGGGAAAGAGTGACAGTCCAACTTAACCTGAGCTATACTATTCCCTCCTTTACTACCTTGGGGGGGAACGGAAGAAAATAAGACGAAAGAAAAATAGAGTCAGACATAAAGCCTGAGTAAGTTCAGTAACTTCTAGCATGTGAACATGGGAAAACAAAACGACATGAATTAACTGAATACAAGATAACACCATAATGATAGGGTTGGCAAGATTAGACAAGATTAACACAAGATATGCTAAGATAAGATTAACTGGATATGCTCTAATACTTTCGCCGCTTCGTTATTTCCTTGTTATACAGGTTTCTATATCTCTGCACCGCCTAACTAGTGTCCCAACTAGTAACGATAACGTGATCCCAATCCCTGTATTTTCCATCGCCTTCAGGCATCCATTTATTTATTTGTTGCCTAGATTTAATCTAGGGTTTTCTACCAAGTGCTTTCTAGTTTCAACTAGGGTTTACGCTATATGCTGAACGCTTCTCGGATTCAGGGTTTATGCCCCCTAGTCCAATCGATGCCCCCAAGTCTAGGACACACTACCTAAAGTGGTATATGTTCCTATACTTCCCCACGCATGTATCGCGAATCGTTATCGCTTGTCTAGATGCACATGTCCTGTAATGTGCGGTCCGAGTTCTGTGACAGGGCAAATCAAGGAATACAGAACTCGGTCGGGAGCTTTCAGATATCTGCCGATGCAGATGCTAAGGTCTGTTTTTATTCCAATGGCTATGGTCCCACTTGACCTCTCCCTCAACTAATGAAAGGCACACCTTGTAAAATGAGAACTATACGCCGACCCTCGGTGCCCCACTATCCTATGGCCATCCTCATCCATAACTAGATAGCAAGTATATGGTCTTTTGGAGTTCTCCGCCTTTCCGCTTCACGTATCTCGATTGACTCAAGATGGATGGTAGACGACGAGTCGCTATCACAGGGCTACCGTTTGCTCGTCGAATCACGCCGTTCCATCCTGGTCTTTAGGTTGCCATGTGTTGCAACCAAGGAATACCCCTGGTTCTTCTACGCAGACCTTAACCTCTGTGGGCCCAGGCGGATCATCTGCAGCCTCACAGAGGGATACCAAGAGTACCCTCACGTCCCCTTGAAGCCTCGGGCTTCGTAACCCAATTCGTTGGAGCCTCCTTTTTACTCAGACGGACATTCGCTCCTTCCCGTGTTATACTAAGAATTACTACTTAGTTTTACTAACTAAGATTGACCGCTTAGTTTCCAGAATCGTTGTTTTCTTAACTAAGGTTTACTTAGTTCTCTTTCCCGTCAATTTGGATTGGTTAAGTGTCATAGTCAATTCAAGCTAACTTAACCCTCCTTATTTACCCTATTAAACTGGTTAAGTGTTATCAGTAACTCATGTTGACTTAACCCTACCACAAACCAAGTTAAATTGGTTAAGTATTTATTACTTAACCCTACCGATTAACCAAGTGTTGGTTAAGTGTTCCTTTTTAACTTAACCTTGCCCGTCTGTTTTAACTAACATGTTATTATTAATGGTTAAGTATTATCCCTTCATGTTTTAGACTTAACCCCATTCCTTTATCACAACCTGATGGTTAAGTGTTCAAGTTTACTTAACCCTACAGTCTAGCCCAGCTAACATAACAAATTGGCTAAGTGTATTAGATTTTACTTAACCCCAGCCTCTGGTCTAGTTAACATGTTAATTTGGCTAAGTGTATTAACTTTACTTAACCCCTACAAGCCTCGTTTTGTTACCTTGAGTTTGGTTAAGTGTCTCTATGGACTTAGCCCACCCATTCTAGCTTAACTGTGTTAAGTTGGTTAAGTGTTCCTATGGGCTTAACCCTCACATTTTAGCTTAACTGTGTTAAGTGTCAGTCTGAACCTAACCCCACCCATCAGTCCAGTTATTATGTTGAACTGGTTAAGTGTCTTAGTTAACTTAACCCTACCATTCTTGTTCTAGCTTTAACTAAATAAATTAAAGCTGCTACCACTCACATTAGACAGGTATTGTTGCGACTATTGGATGTTCCGGTTGGTTCCGGGCAGGTTTACATCGCAACTCTGTCTAACCTCGGGCTAGGCATATTCATGTTTTCTAAGTTCAAAGGGTTTCAATTTATTTTCAAATCAAGTTTTGAAAGTAACCATCCCGTTCGTCGGATCAGTTAGGGATAGCCAGGGAGAGCAGGAAACTTGTATTTTCCAAACCCAAGCCTAGACACTATCCTCTCTGTCACCCTAGAACTTTCTGGTGTGTCATTAAAAGAGATGTCGTTAATAAACCTTTAATTTGTCTAAATTTACATTTCCTCATTCAAGCCAAATTCTATAAGTAAATTATTCCTAATTTACTTATTTCCTAATTACCCTTTTTAATGTAAATTGTCTACATTCATTCTTTTGGCCCATTTCCCCTTCTAAATCATATTTATGCTTTTTGGTATGTGGACTATACCAAATTAAGTGTCACTAACCATGATTTTGCTAAACCTGCCAATTTCTCCCAATTATGGCCAATTTCACATTTATGCTAATATACTTACCCTGCCAAATTAGCTAATCCAATTCTGATTCAATCATTCTAATTCTAGACTTATTACTCTAGTTCACTATTCGTGTAAATGCTAGATTTACTCGTCAATACTAGATTCAAATTACACATCATATAATTCATGTCAAATTTATCCAATTTGCATTTCAATGAACATGCCATAATTCATGTTCCCAATTTATGCCAAATTCTAAGTTTAAAACTATGTTTTTAGTAAATTTCATATTTTGCCCAAACCGCATTCCCACCGTTCGTATAATCGTGATTCAGTCTAGATTATAAACAAAGCTAGGTTCGTAGAAAATAGGGAATGAACCAAAGATGCTATGCAAAAGATAGACATACTAACTGGCATAAAAGGGTTGAATAACGACGTCGGTTCAAGAACATGGGTAGACCTAACTTAATAGGTAAATTCCCAAGGTCTAAAACCAAGAATAGACAGAATAGAGACATAGGTTCAAGTACATGGGTAGACCTAACTTAATAGGTAAATTCCCAAGGTCTAAAACCAAAGAAAACCAAGGACAGGCAGAATAAATAATCGGGTTTAAACCCAATCTCATAATCACAGAACTTAAGCAACACTTTCCTAGTCATGAATCACAAGTGTTTAATCACAGATGTCCTTGTTATGTCATAGGCAATATTTTATATTTCCTAATCAAAGGCATAGGCTTAGTCAAGGAAATAATCCTCATAGTCACAGTCACAGTCATAGGCAATATTCATAGTCATAGGCAATGTCCATAGTCATAGGCAATGTTCATAGTCATAGGCAAATGTTCGTAGTCATAGGCATATGTTCATAGTCATAAGCATATGGTTTTAAGGTCCATAGTTCCATAGTCACGGTCTTATTTGTCCTCGAATCATAATAGTTCTTAATTAGGTTCAAGAGTATAGGCACAAATTCGAATAGAGAGAGAGATTCGGCATATTCTTTTATTCCTTTAATTTCATGTCACAAACAGAGAAAAACGTTCAAATCTAGAAATATCTGACTTACAGAGATTAGATTAGAATAGAAAGATGGCGTTGCTATGATTCGTAGAAAAAAAGTCGTTGCAGTCGTTCGAATCTTCACTTGAATTCTAGCTTGAATCTCCTCTTTGAAAGTCTTTGAGCAGCACCTCCTCGTCTTGATTTATTTTATATGTATTATTTTATTTATTATTTAATTAAGAGGAGGAGTAGAAGCCATGTTCACTAAGAATCTTTGCAGCATAAGGGTAGAGAAGAATTGTGAATAGAGAAGGAGTCTAGGGCTGTTTATATAGTGTAGAAGTCAACGAATCTGGTCAGGATGGCGTCCGAATACAGAAGAACGAACCAGGTGCAGAAAACAGGGAAAAGCAGGGGGGTCGACCCCCAGGTCGACTACCCAGTCGACCTGGGTGCCCCAGGTCGACTACCTAGTCGACCTAGGTGCCTTGGGCGGGAAAATTCCTGCCCAGCCCAGCCTGGGTCTGTTTTCGAATTTGAATTCCTTTTTCTGCCCTGTTTTGAACTTCGCTGAATCTTCCGGAGGCCATATCTTCCTCATACGGACTCCGATTTACGCAAACTCGGACTCGTTTTCATGCAGAATTCCGAGACGAACGCAATGGCGCAGCCCGTTTCCCTTGATTTTGATTTTAACTTTTAATTCTGCCTTAATTTGTGAATCTTAGCGTTATAGAATCACGGGGTGTTACATCGCAGGTGGGGAGGTCAGGCGAGCGGCGTCCTATTGTGGCAGCGGGTTTAAGTGGAAGGAGGGACGGATTGGGGGGGTCTGCGTGGGTCGAGGAAGGGGGGTCTTTGTGGATCGAGGAAGGGGGGTCCTTGCCGGAGCGGCGGTGGGCGGCGCCGCCCTTAGGGGAGGGGGGCGCGACTGTGGTTCTTCCGCCTCCGTCCTTCTTCTAATTCTTTTTTTTGTTTTATTTTCTTAATTGAATGAAACGGGGGGGGCGAGAGAAAATAGAGGGAGGGGTGAGGTGTTTATTTTTTTATTTTTTTAATTATTTTATTTCTAAAAGCAACTTTTTTTTCGACCTCGAAATCGAACCCACGGACTATCGTCCAGGGCTAATTACCCATATTCCGAATACAATGGCATATGTATCATAAGCTGATTCGATCGTTTCGATCAGTTTCTGTCAAAATCAAAATATAACTTTATATATTGAATTTGAACGCGCATTTTAATTTACCGGGGCCACGTACGGACTCTAAAAATTCCCAAAAAATATTTTCTAGCTTCGTATTCACGATACGGTCCTAACAAAACAGATTTCATCAAATTCTGAGACCGTTTGAAAAATGGTCATTTTCCAGTCGATTAAGTTTAACTGAAATGGTCAAAACACGTTTTACTTCGCCACGCTCACATATTGATTCGAAAAATTACGAATTTTGAAACTAGCAATAATTTGACATCACGGATCCAATAATAGTGGTTTCGTCGAATTCTGAGGCCGTTTGCAAAAATTCGATTTTCAGGGCCTTGAATTCCATACCGGCTATTCTAGATTTTCAACTGGATGTAACTATTGATTCCCGCTATGAAATTTTGATTTTTCGGATTCGTTGGAAAGATATTCTCAAATAGATTCTACTGTTTTTATTTTCGCTGAAATTCGGTTTATTTTGCACCTGGTACACTCATTTGAAATTTGAAATCGAAATATCAAACTACCGCGCCATCTTCAATTCCTTTTATAATTAAAAATAAATATTTATATTCTAACGGCGATCTATATAAATATATACGTTCTAATTCTAATCGAAATAAATTTCTCGTCATTATTTAAAATAATCATTTTAAATAATCAAAATTCACTAAAATTGCCAAAATAAAAATTTTAAATTGGCTCAGATTTTCCGGGTTATTACAATCTCCCCACTTAAAACTTTTCGTCCCCGAAAAGGAACGAAGCTGAAAGTAGTTTAACCAATCAACTCAACTTTCACTATTTCCATTACGGCTTAAGTTCTTCAACTTTTCAGTTCCTAAGAACTTTTCAAATTTTTCAAAAATTTGGCTAACACCCTACATTTTCGAAAAATTTCGCCATAACCTCCCCTGCACTGGCGACTTCGGGATATTTCATATAGCCTCCCATGGCCTTCTTCAATCCAAAAGAAAAATCCAAGCGGCTAGCCAATCGGCTCATAAAATCATCCAAACCCAAAGAAATACAATAAACATGTACCTTTTTGTCGGGCAAACAATTTTATTCTTCTATTCTAGCCTCCTTGCTATGACTTGTTCAATGTAAGTACATGTACATGCATGCAAATGTGATAAATTTTCAATGCAGTTCACTATTTGGTTCAATTTGGCTAAAGGTTCAACATTTAATTAATCAAACAACACAACCAGCAATCAATTAGTTGATTATCTTTTCAAATTCATAACTTGGATACATAGTCAAAAAAACAGATTTTTGATGCCAAATCACAACAATAAGCTCTATCTAATTTTGGTTCTCACACCAGTCAATTGGAAATATATAGATATCCCACCTTCGACACTCGAATACCGATTCTGATGATGCCTAGATGATCATCAGAATCGTCTCCGGGCGACTAGAGTGTGATTCTATATCTATCCAGTATATTAAAACTTCAAATACACGTGGATCAGACGTATACGCAAAATCTTTATATATGGATTGTCCAAATCAATATAAAATAAATAATCAAATACGAATAATTGATTTAAGTTTTCAAAACAAAATTTGTTTCATTTTTTTTAAAATATACTCTTCACACTCATTCTAGGATACTACTAATCCCATCTCTAACTAGTCATTCTCCTTGGATATTACTAATCCAATCTCTGATAAATTCTTTCGTTTGGTTCAAACGTGTCTTGTTCTCTGAGCTTTGTAAACCAAAGCTCTGATACCACGATGACACAAACCGAAATCCCCCTTACAGGAAATCACGGATTGAGTTGAGAACAAGCCATATCGGCAAGAAAACAGAAAAACATTTCATTGTATATTTCAACAATTCCATCAGAATACAAGAATATACAGAGTATAAATCAATAAAATACATTCGATAAATATCAAAGATCACAATAAATTACATAGCAGCGGAAAATAATACAATACAGAACTTGAAGTAATACACGGATACAGAGCTTTCCAAGTATCGTTCCAGCTGTACATCAGGATCCTGTGAATATAAATCTGCAAAACCAAAACTACTAGCTGCTCGTGTCAAAGTAAGGGCACCCAGAGTTTAGGTTAAAATAATAAACTCCAGGTCAATCATGTGACTGGTGTGAGAACTAAAATAGTTATTAATCTTTATTTTAAAGTTAGGTAAATCAGGGGACCACGCTGTATAACACGGAACGGGTTTCCTCCCAAGAATACCAGTGCATAAAACAACAGCGCAATGCTAAGTAAAGAAAAATGAAGCTATTATAAGACCCAGGCCCCATCACACAATGCAACGCAAGCCGGAGGATAGGGTTTTTACCTTATATTAGCCAAGAATGCTTGGTACGTTAAATTTCGTCTTTTATTATTACTATAACTGTATAGTGCATAAAACAGCTTCAAATCATAAGTATCAATCATAGACGGCATAAGTGCCCCATACCACTATGTCGCCATATATAGGTTCTACAAATAAAACCGCAAAGTCACGTATTGGAAGCTGGATTTCCATCTGTGAACAGAGGCAAAAGATAGTCCTTACCGATTTCGAGACTCTCTAGACCGAGCCTCGGGACAAGTACTCAGTCAAGCCCTTGGAGCGACAAGGCCAGTCCACCGATGTCAATTAAAATTCCTGAACACTGCGTTTCCCCGCCCTTTGGGGCGTAAATGAGCCAAATGGCTCCATCGGCTCCACACAGTCACCGATATATCCGAGGCGCCTCGCAACAGCAACGACCACATAAGTCAAACTCGTCAGGGCGTGTAAAACCACTGATGCCACTTCTAACTAGAAAGAAACGCATGTCCTCCCTGAGGTCCTCTCCCGTTTCTGGTTCACAACCGGGATGTGAGGCTCGCGAATCAACGCTACACAAAGCTATGCCACACAGGCCGTGCTTTGATCACCAACCACAAGACTATGCTTTTCAACAGAAGCCTTGATCATATTGCCACTTAGGCATGCCACACAGACAATTCACTCCATGTGTTTGATATGCATCAATATATAACCCCTGAGCTCGTACGTCTCAGAGAAGGGCGTTAAGCAAGAGAATAAATTCTCCGCCGCCAAACAGATAAATATTTAATAGAAATCAATCACACAGAATAAAATCCAATGTCAAACACACATTCCATTTACAAGTTCGTTCTGGGTCTGAACGAAACCGGAGGCACCTAGTACCCCGCATATCCATCGATCTCCAAGTACGTCTGGACGGTCACTAACTGATTCTCTCATCTTTGGTGTACGGCCCAATCAAGATCATTAGTAATCACCAAAACGACGTGAATACCTCCGGTCTTCAACCACCGTCTTCATCTTCGACACCACGTCTAATCAGTTATTCAGAATGGGATAAACCTGGTCTTCCTGAATAACTCGCGTACATAATAAACAAGTGTTATACAAACGCAACATACGCCTCATTCCAATTCATAATATTCTTTTATTTAAATATTCTTATACTTTGGGAAAGGTTCCCATTAATTTTATCAAAGATAAATTCTTTAAATTTATTCTTTAATCTTCTTTGGAAAGCAATTCAAACAAGTCGGGATTAGCGAACCACACCAATGTAATCATTTATTTTATTTCCCAATCCCAACCTATTCATCCCATGAAGTAAAACTGGTCATACTTCATATCGAACACCGCGGTTTTATCGGTAAATTCAATTACCATTTCACGTTCAAATCTAATTAAAGATTTAACTATTGCCTGGAGCAAAACTGGTGATACACCATTCTCGATTATTTCAAACTAATTAAAGATTCATTAAAACTCCACTTGGTTTTAATCTTCCAAAAATCAATATCAATGATTATTCAACTTGGGAAATCACATCCTGTCTTTAACTGGGTTAAAGAACCAATGTCATTTAAAACACGGTTCATGATAAACCCTAAAATCACATTTCATTAATTATGGGTTAAAGAACCAGTGTTATTTAAAACACCATTCACAATAAACCCAAAAATCAATCCCAGTTCAATTCCAATTAAATACTATTTAATTGGTACACTTCATCAAATCTAAATAAAAAGATTTAATCTTTTTCTCAACTAGGTTTAAGAACAGTGTTAATGAAGACACCATTCACAACAAACCCAAATTACATTTGATGTTAAATATAAGGCTCTGAATAGAAAATACATAGGCTTATATTCAATATCAAATTCTACGGCCAACAAATATCGTATTGGAAATAACGATATAAATATATCTTTCAAATTTCCATAACCCTATCTGTACAATCACGAAATCCAACATCGAAATATTCCTAAGACAATTTGGATTCAAATCCATTCCAATTCAATTATTGGAAATTCTGGTTACTTTTAAAACCATATCATATCCAATTTATTTATTTAAAAATAAATAAATTATTATTCTAGTTCAAAACTGGTTCATTTTGATAAAAATCAATTTTTATCTTTTCAAATTTGGAGTTTTTCATCTCAATTCTTCACAAATCATTCCTTATGATTTTACACAAATTATTACTATTTTTAATATTTTTATCAAGGCCCGTACAGTCGATTTCCATCAACGGCCATCGAACTGCACTTATAGCGACCTTTTCCAAATTTGATTTGGACATAATTCCAAATCCAAGCGTTAGATTTCAAATCTCTAATATTCATTAGAAATCTCTTTTCGATACGAACCCAACAGTTCCAGTTTTAGGAGAATCCGACAGTCGGATCTCCCGTAATATCCCTTCGAAGTCAATGGTTGAAATTCACGAACTGCCGCGGCGCGGCGCTTTCTATTCAGGCCATTATATAATATATATATATATATATATATATATTTCGTCGATTTCCTTTTAAAACATATTTTATAAACCATTTTAAATTCGTTTCCAAAACGATTTCAACTTCATATTCAATTTCGAATCAAAATTGAATATTCCACATCATCGATATACAAATGATAATATTTTCAAAACGTTATATTTTGAAATTACTTTCTTTTCTATATTCATTATAAAAATGAATAAAATCAATATAAATATCGTTCACGTCAAAATGGCGTTCATTTAATCAACACGGCTTTATATATTTCAATAACTTCATTAATCTATTCAACAAATGAATCTATTCTATTCAGCACCTGAATTTATATTTCTATTCAACACATGAATATTTATATTTCTATTCAACACATGAATATTTATTTTTCTATTCAACACATGAATTTACATTTCTATTTAACACATGAATTTATATTTCTATTCAACATATGAATATTTATTTTTCTATTCAACACATGAATTATGAATTTATATTTCTATTCAACACATGAATTTATATTTCTATTCAACACATGAATATTTATTTTTCTATTCAACACATGAATTTACATTTCTATTCAACACATGATTTATATTTCTATTTTCCAAATTGGAATGAGGCCCAATCAATTACCATATAATGTTAATTATATGGATTTTCTACAAAACATGTATATAACAAAAACGATAAATCATCAACCATCATCCAGAGTGCACCACACAACTGCATAAGCATTAAATATAAATAATTAATGCTTATACATTCTGCCAACCAATCGATCGACATACAGCTAAATAATTAGGATTAGTGTACACCAAATATCATCCCAATACCCGTGTGGGGTTTCAAATCAACAAACACATATTTTTATTTGTGTAGTTAGGCGATGTGTAAAATTTATCGTCCCAATCAGTATCAGTCAAATCAGTGTGTATAAACAAATCTCTGATTTGTTTATTACTATTTATTTTATATACACGTTAAAAATTATATTTTTAACTATAAAATATTTTCCACTATAAAATATTTCACATCACACAATCAAATTTCACAACACAACAATCCAACAAACAAGTCATCCATGGTCTGTGGAGGACGGGTGTCGGGTGCTACTAAGCACCGTCTGCATCCTAGTATATATTTCAACTATAAAACCAGATTAAAGTGAGGAGTTCTCACCGACTAGCTAAACAAACTCCATGACTCTTCATAAGTAGAAAATCTTCGTCATGCTCATTTTTTGTTACTTTCATTGTCCGTTGCCACTACATATATAAAAATCACATTTTTGTATTGTTGCTATGTATATAAAAATCACATTTTTACACTGCTACTATATAGATAAAAATTCTATTTTTACACCGCTTCTTCCTATATAAAAATTATATTTTTATATTTCTACTTCGTATATAAAGATCGAATTTTTATATCATCGCTATAAAAATCACATTTTTATCTCAATATATATATACTAAAAATCAGATTTTTATTTCGCTACATATATAAAAATCGTATTTTTATATTCTCTACCCTATAAAAAATATATTTTTATAATCTCTATTATATAAAAATCATATTTTAATTATCATACATAAATAAAAATTGAATTTTTATCCTTTCTACATACATATAAAAATTATATTCTAATTCTTTACTTCATTAAAAATTCGATCTTTCTTATGTGATTAACTATATAAAAATCAAAGCTTTCTACGTTAGAAATATAAATAAAAATCAAAGCTTTCTGTGTTAAAAATATAAATAAAAATCAAAGCTTTCTATGTTAAAAATCTCTTCTTCTTCTAAATAAAAATTAAATCTTTTTACTTATAAAATATCTCATAACTTTGTTATCATAAAAATTATAATATTTTCAAATTAAAGTCCTATTTCTAATTACATTTAGCTAAATAAAAACAAAATAAAATTGAAAATAAACTAAGAAACTTACAGCAGGTCAAGAGGGGGGCGTCGGCTCAAGGCGTTGGAGGTTGGAGGTTGGAGGGAGGTGCTTGCAGGTGGGCAGGTCAGGAGAGCGGCGTCCTATGGTGGCAGCGGGTTTAAGTGGAAGGAGGGAAGGATTGGGGAGCTGCGTGGATCGAGGAAGGGGGGTCTGCGTGGATCGAGGAAGGGGGGTCCTTGCCGGAGCGGAGGTGGGCGGCGCCGCCCTGGGGGAGGGGGGCGCGACGGCGGTACTTCCCCTCCGTCCTTCTTCTAATTCTTTTTTTTGTTTTGTTTTCTTAATTGAATGAAACGGGGGGGCTGAGAGATAATAGGAGGGAGGGGTGAGGTGTTTATTTTATTTATTTATTTAATTATTTTATTTCTAAAAGCAACTTTTTTTTCGACCTCGAAATCGATCCCACGGACTGTCGTCCATAGCTAATTACCCCCATTCCGAACACAATGGGATATGTATCATAAGCTGATGCGATCGTTTCGATCAGTTTCCGTCAAAATCGAAATATAACTTTATATATTGAATTTAAACGCGCATTTCAATTTACCGGGGCCACTTACGGACTCTAAAAATTCCCGAAAAATATTTTCTAGCTTTGTATTGACGATACGGTCCTAACAAAATGGATTTCGTCAAATTCTAAGACCGTTTGAAAAATGGCCATTTTCCAGTCGATTATATCCAATTGAAATGGTCAAAACACGTTTCACTTCGCCACGCTCACATATTGATTTGAAAAATTACGAATTTTGAAACTTAGCAATAATTTCACATCACGGATCCAACAACAGTGGTTTCGTTGAATTCTGAGGTCGTTTGCAAAAATTCCATTTTCAGGGGCCTGAATTCCATAGCGACTATTCTGAATTTTCAACTGGATGTAACTATTGATTCCCGCTATGAAATTTTGATTTTTTAGATTCTATGGAAAGATATTCTCAAATAAATTCTAATGTTTTTGGTTTTGCTGAAATCCGGTTTATTTTGCACTGGTACACTCATTTGAAATTTGAAATCGAACTACCGCGCCAACTTCAATTCCTTTTATAATTAAAAATAAATATCTATACTCTAATGATGATCTATATAAATATATACGTTCTAATTCTATTCGAAATAAATTTCTCGTTGTTATTATTTAAAATAATCATTTTAAATAATCAAAATTCACTAAAATTGCCAAAATAAAAAGTTTGAATTGGCTCAGATTTTCCAGGTTATTACACCCCTTTAATTTAATTTGTAATTCAATTATTCATTTCTCTATTCCTGTTTCCATATATTCGTAAATTCTTATTTTCTAAATTTAGAAAATGTACGTTATTAATCATTGGAAAACATTTGCATATTTACTCTCATATCTTATTATCTATATTAGAAAACACTGAATTCTTATTTGGAAAACGTTCCCAAAATTCCTTCATTGGATTTAAACAGATGTTTAAATAAAACATTGCGATGCCAACTCAAACCATTACGCTCATTAACTAAATTCACTTAATCAGCCTTCACTATCGAACCTTAACCATTCCTCAGTTAAAAACGAAGTCAATCGAGTTGGGGTATAACTACCTCTCAGACCTTAATTGAACAACATTTCTAACTTCGAAATAAACAAAGTTCACCTTCTAAATCTTTAACAAATTTTCTTATGTAACTCTCAGATTCTATTGACGAATCTACTTCTTTTACAGAAATCATTTGATTATAACAATAGTGTTATAATCCATGCTTCTGAAATATAATAACTTAAATATAACTTTTGTTTATTAATTTGAATAGATAAACAAACAACTAATTTATTAACAAATAAATCTTGATTAAAAACAGAAAGTGAATAGTACTTTCCTGAATTCGATATAATCGAATTTCAACGTATAACTCTCTTTCGAATAATCTCTATTCGATTTAACTCTCTTTCGAATAACTTATACTCGATATAACTCTCCTTCGAATACTTATATTCGATTTATTCTCTTCGAATAACTAATATTTGATTAACTCTCTTCAAATGACTTATATTCGATTAACTCTCCTCGAATAACTTATATTCGATTAACTCTCCTCAAATAACTTATATTCGATTAACTCTCCTTCAATTAACTCTTATTCGATTAGCTCTTAATTGATTAACTCTATTCGAATAACTTATATTCAATTAACTCTCCTCGAATAACTTATATTCGATTAACTCTCCTTTGATTAACTCTCATTTGATTAACTCAAACCGATTAACTCAAATCGATTAACTCTAATTCGATTAACACTATTCGATTAATTCTCTTTTCAATCCTATTTCAGAACCCAAATTCCTTTGTAAATATTTTATTTGAAAAATACTTACTTCAATCCCTTATTCACATCGAATGTGAATAATATTTCTTTTATTGAATCAAAATAGTTTTATTTCGCAATTTAAAAACATTATCCCCAAATCCAATTTCTTTTTATACTTTTATTTATATAATTTTCTATAAAAACTTATTTTATACTTCTAACACTAAAATCTCATTTAATTCCCTTTAAAAACTAAGTTCAAATTCCATTTGAAGTATCGGTGTTAAAACCAGTTTCTACTTCTCTACATAAATCTAGACTTATATTTTAATTTATCCAGTGATAAATATTTTACTTAATTTATAAATATCGTTTATAAATTTATCTTCTTAATTTATCTGTTAAAACTGATTTCTATTTGATATCTACTTTTCACATATTTCCTTTTAGAAAATTCTATTCATTTTATAAATATTTCCTTTTATAATTCTATTTATTTTCTAAATAAATATTCCTTTTATAATTCTATTTATTTTCTAAATAAATATCCCTTTTTCAAATACACTTTAAAAATTCCTTTTTATACATTCCAGTATTTCTAATGGTATTTCAAATACCAAATAACGAGACCAGTGTTATCATAATCGATCACAAATTATATATCACATCATATATCACCATATATGAAAACAAATAGTATTATAAATATTGAGGAATCCTGTTGGATCACTCCAACCTGTTTCCCAGCATCCACAAATGTTACACAATATAATTCACATCAATTTCATTTCAACGTGAAATATTTTTATCAATATAACCCATATTTAAATAACGATATATATAACTATATCGATATTTTCAACCAATAAATTAGCAGTTCAACCAACCAATCAACACACAACAATCAACCAATATTTATCAATTCTAAAAATACGTTATGAAAATATAAATTGAGCATAGTTAGTGAGATTTACTCACATTGGACAGTTATCGTTAAATAACAATAATTGTCGGTTGATTCTGATAGACAATTTATTTTGCTATAAATTGTAACGAGCTATGATTCACTCCTAGTCAGGTCCATTGTGTAGCTGCCATCCAAACGATCCCAACGGATCTTGTTTTGCTGAATTCTGATAACGTATGACAAAGATATTACTTTTATAAGTTTATATACGTATTTAATTTTAATTTAAACTATAATTATTTTGTTTTGGGCCTTACTCTTATCATTCCGGCCCACCGCCCTCACACCCGCTCCAACAGTGTCTCCTTCCTCATGGTAAGAAGAACATGATCCCATCCAGTTTCTTTGACATCCCATTTCTGTTTTTTTCACTTCCAAATGGTCCTCCACCACTAATTTAATATACAAAGCAACATCATCATTAACCCCTTAAATGCATTTAGCTGCTTAATATATGATTAGCTCGTACTAACCCTTCTTCCCGTAAACACAGAGCACGACTCCTGTTGAATGACACCACCATTACAAACCTTTGAACACCCCATTCTTCTTCATTCAGTCACAAAATCCCAATTTGAAAACTCCAAACTCCTTCTCTTAATCTCTTCTTCAACTTCATCTTCTCATCCTTCAGCTCGCACACACCAATCTGTAACACCCCACCTCCGCTAGGGTCACTCACAAAGGGAATGCACTAGTTTTGGTGGAGTATTATCTAGGTAAACATGCATAGAGATATCACTAGGAAGAACATAAATAAAGCAGCGGTAGAAATTAAAAACCAACTTTTTATTATTTCCAAGAAAAGAGTCAAAAGCTCATTATCCAAGATACAAATTATTCCATTACATCAAGTTCATAGTAAAGAAGCATAAACTTTAAAACAAAAGTAATTTATTCCCCATAAATAGCAGAAGCAGCCATAGCATAGCCCAAGACCAAACCATACATGAGCTATCAGAAAGCAAGTTGAATCCAAGCTAAGAGCTAGTGTTTCCTCCCTGGGAACCTGGGGGGGAATGAAAGAAAAAGGGGCGAAAGAAAAAGGGTCAGTCATAAAGACTGGTAAGCCCTAGTGACTTTCAGTATGAAAACTAGTAAAGGTAACATGATATGTGAAAACTGGAATTAAACATAAGGATGATAACAGAACTAGTTGGATAATTAAGATAACAAGATAAGTCAAGTCTGGCATCGCATGTTCAAGGTTCACTGCACCAACTGTACTAGTATTCTAACCCATATCAAGTATTAACCATGAAATGATCCCTTAGCCCAGTGTCATGAAGTGACCCATTACGGGGTCCTACGTTACGATCTACTAATCGATCGGCTCCCTACAAGTCCTAGCTCGTCATGTGTCTGTGTCATACGGCCCTATCCAAAAATGTAGTTACCTGTGCGAGGTCCACCATAGGGTGTATCAAGTCCTATGGTGCCAACCACTGACACGAATCAAGCACACATTGTGTAAATCTACGGGTGCCCAACCCGCCTGAACCTACAATGGCGCACCTACTCAGCCGTCGTTCTGGTCGCTTACAATCAGGCCAGTAATCGTGCCCCACCCTGCCTAGTCCCAGGGTATCGTGATACATCTAAGTGGGTTACTGCTGAAAAGGATCGCGTAACTAGGGTTTCTAATGGGTTAAGTGTTGTCATTCAAATTCGTGACTTAACCCTATCCAGATCATGTATCAAGTTGGTTAAGTGTGTTCAAGCAGTTCATGACTTAACCCTATCAAGTCATCGTGTCAAGCTGGTTAAGTATATTCAAGTGGTTCATGGCTTAACCCTATCATGTGGCATTAATTCATTAGTGCACGCCAACCTCTCACATTAGACTAACTGTTGTGGTTACTGGATTTGTCGGGCGGTTCCGGGCAGATTTACACCACAACATAGTCTAACCTCGGGTTTTTACATGCGATATGACCAACTACCCACATTGGATCCTATTGTTTGCATCCACTGGATTTGCTGGGCGGTTTCGGGCAGATTTACACTGCAAACTCAACCCATCCTCGAGTTGGCCATTTTCAAGTTTATCTAACTGTCATGCCCACGTTCAAGTTTTCATGTTTAGATTCGTGTCGAGTTTTCAAGTCATGTTTTATGTCAATTCGTGTCAAGTTCATGTCCATATTCAGGTTCAAGTCATAATAATGTTCATGTTCAAGTTTAAAGCTAATTCATATTTTACCTAATTTACCCAAATCGTATTCCCATCGCACGAAGGTTCGAATCGATACAAATAAATCTAATTAGGGAGTGACATAAAAAGAAATGGGTATAAGGTGGCAAGAGTGATTACTAGCATAGCATGATATGACTTGAAATAAACATTACTGGCATATGAAATATTGGCCTCAAACATAAAGATTCCAAATCTAGCAAGATAAGGTACTAGTCAAAATAACAGTCATCAAAAGGTGATAGTATAGTCATGGTAACGACTGTCATAAGGTGATAGTATAGTCATAGTAACGATTGTCATAAGATGATAATATAGTCACGGTACGACTGTCATAAGGTGGTAATCATAAACATGTGGCTAATAACAGATTCAACATGATAATAAGAGGGGTTTCTCTTTTTGATTTACAACATGAATAGGCCCTAAATCGATGTCATAGTTATATTCAAGAGTCAAGATCCAAGTTGAACAAGAATGAATGTAAACAGTCATCATACATAGGTCCAATTTCAATTTTACATCATATTCATAATGCATTTACAGTTTAAATCTGAAAATAATTGGGGCTTACAGATCGTGGTTCGAGAATTAGAAAAAGAGAGTCGTTTGTTGCTTAGTCAAGTCCTAATAGAAGTCCCCTAATCAGCAATTCCTTTAACGCAGTCTCAATGTAGTAGAAGCAGTCCCTCTCTCAAACTTTTCAATCAGAATCAGAGCAGCATAAGGTCAGAAAGAAATATGGTGTAGAGAGACTGGTGTTAGGGGCTGTATTTATAGGGTTAGGTCAACGAATGTGGACAGAAATGAGGCCACATACATCAGAGTGAATCTAGCTTCAGAAATGGGCTCGGGCACCAGGTCGACCCCCAGGTCGACACTATGGTCAACCTGGCCCTGGGTAGGTCGACTACATAGTCGACCCCCAGGTCGACCTGGTCCTGGGCGGGATTTTTCCCGCCCAGTCCTTTTGGAGGTTTGAAATTCGAATTTTGAATTTAAATTGAGTCTGTTTTGAATTTGAAAATTTCTGAAAACTTCGAATGGTCATAACTTGGTCATACGGACTCCGATTTTCGAAAACTCGGACTCGTTTCCAAGCAGAATTTCGAGACGAACGCAATGGCATAACTCGTTTCCCTTGATTCTTACTTTAAAAATTAATTCTGCCTTGATTTATGGTTACTACACGTTATAAAAACACGGGTTGTTACATTCTCCCCTCCGTAAAGGATTTCGTCCCCGAAATCTCTAAGTTAGGGAGGATGTGTCCTACCATCCAATCAACCATATACTCAAAGCATCATCCACAGGCAACCATTGTCCTTAAAAGACTTCTAATGATGTATGAACATATGCAAAAAGTGTGTGTATATGAACTTTATCTAATGC
Organism: Allium sativum; assembly: GCA_030737875.1. Lineage (NCBI taxonomy): Eukaryota > Viridiplantae > Streptophyta > Magnoliopsida > Asparagales > Amaryllidaceae > Allium > Allium sativum. Next base: position 168,731,778 of record CM060924.1, on the reverse strand, counting down.
AAAAGATCAGGCGGTTACTGATTCAGTAAACCTCCTTAATGCAAAATATGTTAGTGTCATGAATCCAACATGTATGCAAATTCCTAGCATAGTTTATCATCTCTACATGAGTGCACAGTCATTGATCCATATGCAACATCCAAGTGATAGCATAACAAGTTCCATCCATGTACAAGTATAAGCACCCATGCATATGCAACATGAAAATGTGACTGAGCCGATCTAGTGCCTAATGTGTGTCATACATCCACTAGCAACCACTTGCAACCATTTGCAACCATCAACCATAACATGTTTCAATCACATGTTTACATCCATTAGGTTCTATCTAAGGTTCTCAAGATAAGATCGAGAAGATAATTAGACAAACATAGATATTATAAGCATGATACGAAAAGGTTTTCAAGGAAAAAGAGATCGAGAATGTACCCTCAAAAAGAAATGGGTAAAGAGCGCGTATCTTTTCTTCGGTTTCCCAAGTTGTGTCCTCTTGGGCTTCACTCCATTGCACTTTCACTAACTTGACTTCTCGATTCCTTAGCTTCTTAATCTTCGTTCCTAAGATACGAATCGGAACTCGCCTCAATGTTGCTTCTTTCTCCATTTCTACGTCTTCAAGGATGCTTAGCTCAACCACTTCGGCTGACTCATGCAAACACTTCCGGAGATGCGAGACGTGAAAGACATTGTGTACTCCAGACAACTTCTCGGGTAAGTCTACCTTGTAGGTCATCCGTCCAATCCTCTCAATGATGGGGAACGGTCTTACAAATCTTGGTGCTAGCTTTCCAACTGCTCCAAAACGAACTACATTGCGTAACGGAGAAACCTTTATAAAGACCATATCTCCGACTTCGAACTCTAAGTCTGTCCTTCTCTGGTCTGCATAAGATTTCTGTCTATCTTGGGCCGTTTTCATCCGTCTTTGTATCAATTCAATCTTCTCAGAAGTGTCCCTTATCATGTCGGGCCCAAGTATAAGTCTGTCTGTTGTCTCCCACCAACAAGTTGGCGACTTGCACGGTCTTCCATATAGGGATTCGAACAGTGCCATTCCGATGCTAGCTTGGTAACTGTTATTATACGCAAACTCCACGAGAGGAAGATGGTCTTACCAAGTACCACCAAAGTCAAGAATGAATAGCCTCAGGAGATCTTCTAGTACCCTATTTACCCTTTCGGTTTGTCCATCCGTCTGTGGGTGATAGGTCGTGCTTAAGTTCAGTCGTGTTCCCATTGCTTCTTGCAGACTATTCCAAAACTGGCTAGTGAAAATCGGGTCACGAACACTAACTATACTAGAAGGAACTCCATGCAATCGTACTATCTCTCGAAGGTAAATAGACGCTAGCCCTGATGCGGTCCTCTTGCTCTTCACCGGAATGAAGTGAGCGCTTTTCGTGAGTCTATCAACTATGACCCATATGCTAGTATTTCCCTACCTAGACCTAGGCAGTCCATCCACGAAATCCATCGAGATACTCTCCCATTTCCATTGCGGAACCTCCAAAGGATGTAATAGCCCACCGGGCTTCTTCGACTCGGCCTTTACTTGTTGGCACACCATGCACTTCGAAACGAACTCTGCCACGTCCTTTTTCATTCCATCCCAAAAGAAAATGTGTTTCATATCCCTGTACATCTTATCCCCTCCGGGATGTATAGTCATCTTCGAGAGGTGCGCTTCTTCAAGAACTCTCCTTACTAAGTCTCCCACTTGTGGGACACATAACCTTCCATCGCGCCTTAGCCATCCCTTGTCATCTATGGCGTACCTAATGAGGCGACTTGACGTCTCACCTATAATCAGCTTGTCCATGATTTCAACTAACTGTGGGTCTTCCTTCTGAGAAGTCCCTACTAGATCTAGAAGTGTAGGTCTTAACTCAACGCAGCAGTCAATGACTCAACAGCAGGTGTAAAATCAAAGGTTGATATAAACTCAAGGCTTTTCATTTCAACAAACAAGGGGCTCAAAGTCAGCCTTTTTCTACTTAGCGCGTCTGCCACCACATTAACCTTGCCAGGGGTATAAGCTATATCGAAGTCATATGATGCCAAGAACTCCATCCACCGTTGTTGTCTTAGATTCAAGTCTTTCTGTGAGAAGAGGTACTTAAGCGATTTGTGGTCGGTATACAGCTCGAACCTCTCCTCTAGAAGATAATGGCGCCAAGCTTTAAGTGCAAAAACAATCGCGGCCAACTCAAAGTCACGCGTGAGATAGTTTTTCTCATGGACTTTAAGTTGTCTGCCCCCGTAGCATACTACTCTTCCTTCTTGCATTAGGACAACGCCTAACCACGTGCCGCACGCATCTGTGTACACGGTAAACATCTTACCTCCATCGGGTAATGCTAAGACTGGAGCTGTGGTGAGGGCTCCCTTAAGTCTCTGAAAAACAACATCACATTCTAGGTCCCATGAAAAAGGTAGGTTCTTCTTTGTCAATTTAGTAAGAGGGTCAGAAATCTTAGCGAAGTCCCTAATGAACTTCCTGTAGTAGCCCGCCAAACCGAGAAAGCTCCTCACCTCCGTTGCATTCTTAGGAATTTTCCAGTCCTGTACCGCAACTACTTTGTGGGGTCCACGGCTATGCCTTTCTTAGAAACTACATGTCCAAGGAACCGAACTTCCTTCCTCCAAAAATGGCATTTGGAGAACTTAGCCTTTAACTGGTGTGCTCTAAGCATTTCCATGACTTCCTTGAGATGCCTAGCATGCTCTTCTTCATCTTTTGAGAAGATCAAAATATCATCCATGAAAACTACCACAAACTTGTTAAGGAACTCCCGAAACACCCTGCTCATCAAATCTACAAAGTATGCAGGTGCATTCGTTAACCCATACGACATAACGAGCCATTCGAAGAACCCATCTGGAGTCCTAAACGCAGTTTTGTCAATGCTATCCTCAGCCACTCTGAGCTGATGGAATCCTGTGGCTAGATCGAGTTGAGAGAAAACAGATGCTCCCACAAGCTGGTCAAACAGATCGTCGATTCTTGGTAGTGGGTGCCTATTCTTCTTTGTCAGCTTGTTTAACTCACGATAATCTACGCACAGACGAAGCGATCCATCCGCCTTAGTAGCGAATACTACCAAAGCATCCCATTCAGAAATGCTTCGTCATATGAAATTTTTCTCAAGCAACTCGTTGATTTGTTTACTGAGCTCTCTTCTTTCTCGCGGGGCCACGTGCCTAACGGGAAATGAAACTGGCTTGGCATTATCAACAAGATAAATTCGGAACTCTATCTCGTGTTTAGGAGGTAATCCCCTTACTTCATCAAAGACATTTGGATATTCTCGGACCACTCTTACAGATTGCAAATTATCGTCGGACGAGTCAAGGGATTCAAGATAACATAACATGACCGGACCCTTAGGGTTACAAGAAATTTCAAGGGTATTACCAAGGTGAGTCATGAGCCTCACTACCCTTCGTTCACAATCAAGAATGGCTCCATAATCGGACAGCCAGTCCGTACCTAGGATCAAACTGTATCCCATAAATCCGATAACATAAGCATTACACGTGAATTCTACGCTTAAGATAGAGATCCTCAAATCCACACACATCATAGATAAATGGGCGGAGCCCCCAATTGGATTTGAAACTATAACGGAATCCTCAACCAGACTAGTACTTAGGTGCAGATTTTCAACAATATCAGAAGAAATAAAAGTACGCGATGCGCCAGAGTCAAATAAAGTTCGAACAGAAAATTCAGAAATGTAAACAAGGCTTTCTATGGAAATATTACTACCTCAGTCAGGAGCTGGAGCGGTGTTGAGAGCATGCAACTGCCCTCCAGAAGGTCCTGCTCGCTGAGTCTGCCCTTGCCCCTGCCCTTGCTTCTTAGGGCAATCCTTGCTGATGTGTCCAGTATCTCCACAATGAAAGCATTCACCCAACTTCCTCTTCTTCCTTCTACAGTCTTTAGCTAGATGTCCTGTAATACCACAGAAGTTGCACTTCCTCGTCTCACGTGATTTGTTGTTGCTCTTGTTATTCTTATTATTCTTGTTGTTCCCCTTCTTGAAGTCAGCCTTCTTATTCTGAGTCTCATTAGGCTTAACCTCCTTCTTGCTATTCTTGTCTTCCTCATGGAGTAGAGCCATATCCACCAAGCTTTCAAAGGTTGCCCCCATGGATATATGAGTTAGGGCCAAGCTGTGTAGTGGCTCGTTCAATCCTCGAGCAAAGCGTACAGCCTTTTTCTGGGCTGTGTTGACCAAATCCATACCGAACCGAGCAAGCTGATTAAACTTATTCACGTACTCCCTCACAGACATATCCCCTTGCTTGAGTGCTAGGAACCTCTCCATCTGAAGTTTCTCCTCTGCCGACGATAGGAATTTGAGCCCAAACCTTTCTCTAAAGTCTGCCCAAGTCTCAACTGGCCTGGTAGCGTTGGTTACTTCCCACCAAAATGCAGCTTCCTCTTTCAACAACCATGCTGCCAACTGAACTTTCCTATGGTCCTCCATATCAAAGATAATGAACAAGTCTTCTGTTTCCTTTAGCCAGTTTCGTGACTCAACGAAGGTTTCAGTTCCAACGAAGTTCTTGTCGCCCATCGCTTTAAAGTCTTTGCATATTTTGGCAAAGGCGGTACCAGGAGGAGGAGGAACCGTGACCACTGGGGGAGGAGGAGGAGGGATGTCTGCTGTGCCCGCATCATTGGCCCTGGCTTCTAAGTAACTTCGGAACCATCCAGGCACGGGTATTCCCTCAAGAAGGTTAAGATCGGCCATGCTGAAAAACGAAAAGAAAAGATTCAAACGAGGAAACAAAGGGAAGTGCTAATGGCTTCTTGGGAATAACCTTTTTAAACATTAAACTTTTCTTGAAAAATGCTTCTTTATAAATGGTTTTGAAAACAGTTTCAGAAGGTTTTTAAAACTTTTGCCCAGCCTGGTAACCTTCCGATCTAATACCAAATTGTAACACCCCACCTCCGCTAGGGTCACTCACAAAGGGAATGCACTAGTTTTGGTGGAGTATTATCTAGGTAAACATGCACAGAGATATCACAAGGCAGAACATAAATAAAGCAGCGGTAGAAATTAAAAACCAACTTTTTATTATTTCCAAGAAAAGAGTCAAAAGCTCATATATCCAAGATACAAATTATTCCATTACATCAAGTTCATAGTAAAGAAGCATAAACTTTAAAACAAAAGTAATTTATTCCCCATAAATAGCAGAAGCAGCCATAGCATAGCCCAAGACCAAACCATACATGAGCTATCAGAAAGCAAGTTGAATCCAAGCTAAGAGCTAGTGTTTCCTCCCTGGGAACCTGGGGGGGAACGAAAGAAAAAGGGGCGAAAGAAAAAGGGTCAGTCATAAAGACTGGTAAGCCCTAGTGACTTTCAGTATGAAAACTAGTAAAGGTAACATGATATGTGAAAACTGGAATTAAACATAAGGATGATAACAGAACTAGTTGGATAATTAAGATAACAAGATAAGTCAAGTCTGGCATCGCATGTTCAAGGTTCGCTGCACCAACTGTACTAGTATTCTAACCCATATCAAGTATTAACCATGAAATGATCCCTAAGCCCAGTGTCATGAAGTGACCCATTACGGGGTCCTACGTTACGATCTACTAATCGATCGGCTCCCTACAAGTCCTAGCTCGTCATGTGTCTGTGTCATACGGCCCTATCCAAAAATGTAGTTACCTGTGCTAGGCCCACCATAGGGTGTATCAAGTCCTATGGTGCCAACCACCGACACGAATCAAGCACACACAGTGTAAATCTACGGGTGCCCAATGCCTGCTTTTTCAACTCCGGACTACGTGCACTACCATAACCCGCCTGAACCTACAATGGCGCACCTACTCAGCCGTCGTTCTGGTCGCTTACAATCAGGCCAGTAATCGTGCCCCACCCTGCCTAGTCCCAGGGTATCGTGATACATCTAAGTGGGTTACTGCTGAAAAGGATCGCGTAACTAGGGTTTCTAATGGGTTAAGTGTTGTCATTCAAATTCGTGACTTAACCCTATCCAGATCATGTATCAAGTTGGTTAAGTGTGTTCAAGTAGTTCATGACTTAACCCTATCAAGTCATCGTGTCAAGCTGGTTAAGTATATTCAAGTGGTTCATGGCTTAACCCTATCATGTGGCATTAATTCATTAGTGCACGCCAACCTCTCACATTAGACTAACTGTTGTGGTTACTGGATTTGTCGGGCGGTTCCGGGCAGATTTACACCACAACATAGTCTAACCTCGGGTTTTTACATGCGATATGACCAACTACCCACATTGGATCCAATTGTTTGCATCCACTGGATTTTCCTGGCGGTTTCGGGCAGATTCACACTGCAAACTCAACCCATCCTCGAGTTGGCCATTTTCAAGTTTATCTAACTGTCATGCCCACGTTCAAGTTTTCATGTTTAGATTCGTGTCGAGTTTTCAAGTCATGTTTTATGTCAATTCGTGTCAAGTTCATGTCCATATTCAGGTTCAAGTCATAATAATGTTCATGTTCAAGTTTAAAGCTAATTCATATTTTACCTAATTTACCCAAATCGTATTCCCATCGCACGAAGGTTCGAATCGATACAAATAAATCTAATTAGGGAGTGACATAAAAAGAAATGGGTATAAGGTGGCAAGAGTGATTACTAGCATATCATGATATGACTTGAAATAAAACATTACTGGCATATGAAATATTGGCCTCAAACATAAAGATTCCAAATCTAGCAAGATAAGGTACTAGTCAAAATAACAGTCATCAAAAGGTGATAGTATAGTCATGGTAACGACTGTCATAAGGTGATAGTATAGTCATAGTAACGATTGTCATAAGATGATAATATAGTCACGGTACGACTGTCATAAGGTGGTAATCATAAACATGTGGCTAATAACAGATTCAACATGATAATAAGAGGGGTTTCTCTTTTTGATTTACAACATGAATAGGCCCTAAATCGATGTCATAGTTATATTCAATAGTCAAGATCCAAGATGAACAAGAATGAATGTAAACAGTCATCATACATAGGTCCAATTTCAATTTTACATCATATTCATAATGCATTTACAGTTTAAATCTGAAAATAATTGTGGCTTACAGATCGTGGTTCGAGAATTAGAAAAAGAGAGTCGTTTGTTGCTTAGTCAAGTCCTAATAGAAGTCCCCTAATCAGCAATTCCTTTAACGCAGTCTCAATGTAGTAGAAGCAGTCCCTCTCTCAAACTTTTCAACCAGAATCAGAGCAGCATAAGGTCAGAAAGAAATATGGTGTAGAGAGACTGGTGTTAGGGGCTGTATTTATAGGGTCAGGTCAACGAATGTGGACAGAAATGAGGCCACATACATCAGAGTGAATCTAGCTTCAGAAATGGGCTCGGGCACCAGGTTGACCCCCAGGTCGACACTATGGTCGACTTGGCCCTGGGTAGGTCGACTACATAGTCGACCCCCAGGTCGACCTGGTCCTGGGCGTGATTTTTCCCTCCCAGTCCATTTGGAGGTTTGAAATTCGAATTTTGAATTCGAATTGAGTCTATTTTGAATTTGAAAATTTCTGAAAACTTCGAATGGTCATAACTTGGTCATACGGACTCCGATTTTCGAAAACTCGGACTCGTTTCCAAGTAGAATTTCGAGATGAACGCAATGGCGTAACTCGTTTCCCTTGATTCTTAATTTAAAAATTAATTCTGCCTTGATTTATGGTTATTACACGTTATAAAAACACGGATTGTTACACAATCCAAACCCGACTTCAGCCTCGTCGCGACTGCAACAGGGAACTACCGAACTCCATTAGCACCATTTCCCCCCTAAACTTGCGTACAACCCATAAATCAATTCATGAATCCATAAACAACAATAAAAACATGTATTGATGCTTTGATCCTAAAATTCCAAACCTAGTTTTACTCGGCTCGCGCTGTATAAATTCCAGCGAACAAAATCATCACCGAATCCCATAAATCCAATATAGAATCGAAGAGAATCATGATAGGAACTCAAATATATATATGTGAAGATTTATAGATTTTCATTTTGATTGTTATAATTTTATGAAGAACATGATTTTGCTATAGAGAAAGAAAATGGTGGCGGCAAGGAAGTTTTGACCAGAGGAATGGAATTAGGGTTAAAGGTAAGGGTATATGGGTATTTATAGAGTAGCTATATTATTATTTTTTTATTTGAGTTTTAAATTAATATTTATGCTATCGTTGTTTACATTCATGTTCAAAAATCCCTGTTATCACATAAAATATCCAAAAATCACGAAAATGGCCATCCAGCTATAGTTCAACATTACGGACCCAATGAAACTTGTTTCGTCAATTTCCAAGTCCGTTAGCTCACGTAGCTTATTTTTTAAAGTAAAAATATTGACTATTTTTCACATTAAAATCCCTTATGGTCGTATACTGACTCCAAAAATCACGAAAACTGAAATGTAACAATAATTTAATATTCCGGATCCAACAAAGTTAGTTTCGTCGAAAACAAAGGTTGTTTGCAAAAAATGGCAATTTCTTAAGCTCTAAATAAACCCATTTAAATATTAATATATTTATAAATAATTAAATTAAATATAAATAAATGTATATTATCGTATATATTCACAATAGAATATCATACAGCTCCAATTGAATTTATAACTCTATATTCAAATCCCGATTGAATCGACATTCAATTTAAATTGAAAAATCCATTTATAATATAAATAAATCACTATAAATTATGAAGGAATTCCATAGCGACTTTTCGAAAATTTGATTTGGACATAACTCAAAATTTACACGACGAAATCCTGATTTTTCTCTTCCATTAGAAAAAAGTACTTTACCATCTCCGAACTTTTCTTGTTTCACAGAAATCTGACTTAAAACAAATTCTGTATATTCGTTTAAAGTTCGAATCGCCAAATTACGAACTGGCGCGCCATTTCGAGCTCGATTATAATTATATCTTCAAACTGTTGTTTAAATAACATATTCGTTATAATAATTCAATTCTAAACTGATTTATATCTTATATATAATCCAATTCACACAATATTGTGAATTCAACTTAATTCTGATTATTTCAGAATTAAATATATTATTATATTATTTATATTAATTAAATATTCAATATTATTTAATTAAACAACAATTTAAATCTCAAAATCACTATTTATAGAATTAAATTAATTAATTATTATACCGTAAAAATACGGGACATTACATTCTTTCCCCCTTAAAATAATTTCGTCCTCGAAATTACTAAGGTAGGAAACAAAACCTATTAACTGGATTAAAATTATTTGTTTACTTCTTAACTTCAGTTTGCCCTAAACTAATTTATTCCTGCTAACGAAAAATTTCAAAAATTATGAAAATTTTCTATGACCCGAAATTTTTGAAATTTTTTGCCAGCACCTCCTTTATATGGGTCAATCAGTACAACTACAACTCGCCTCTCTTTGCCTTCTCCAATCCAAAAGAAAATCAAACAGCCAAGCGGCTTGCTAAATAGGCTCATAAATCACCAAACTCATATACGAATAAACTTGTACCTATTTCTCGGGAATATCATTATATCGTTTCCATCTATTGCCAATTCAGCAGATACCAATGCCATCACAATCGAACTATAATCAGTTCTTAACCTCAGACCCAATCATTCTCTTATCCAAACCAAATTCCAATTCTTAATCTCAAGTACCATTCTTGATTTTCAAATTCTTAACTCACCAATCCAATATACTTAACCACGTTAAGTTCCATCCACATACTTCATTAACTGGTTAATTTCTCTAATCGGCTATCTTTATCTCATAATTCAATTTTTTATTTCAAAAATCAACTCAATTCACATGGGTCCAATTTTATTCAAGAATCCAATTTTTCTTAATATCGTTCTATTTCAATTTCATTTCCACTTAACTGGCTTCAATTCAATTTGGGTTTAATTCAAATAATCTTTCCCTGGGAATTTTAAACAGCTTTGCTTTTCTAAAACCAAATGTCCCCTTTTGGACTTCAAATAACTTGTTTCTCGCAACAATTCAAAACCATATCTTTGGTAGTAATCCGTCACTTAGAACTCGAAAATGAACACCGATAATGCTGCGCAGTCATCATTAGAATTATTTTCCAGCGACCGAAGTGAGTTCAATGCTATATCACCTTCAAAACCATTTCTAAACATTTCAATTTTGAGATACATTCAAAATATTATTCACAATGCCTGTAAACAATTTAAAATCTCCTAGGATTTTAAAATTCTTATATATTAATTATAAGTTCATCTGCAAACACATTTCCAAGTTTCTTAGGTTTTAAATTTTCAATTCTGAGTTAAATTCGTATTTAACTCATTTCGTAACTCTTATACGAATTTTATTTGATTATTTACATAACCTTTTCAATTATAACTTTATCTGATTATAATCACAACCAACACATCCAATATACTATAATACTTCAAATATCTATCCTTTGTTTATATCAAAATATAATTTGTGTAAAATTATTTCATTACCCTCTTTTCAAAACATATAATGTCCGTTCATCGTATTCGAGTGTTTATAAACCTCTACCGATAAGGGGGATCAAACTAATCAACCACTCAATTAATACATCTCCACAACATAAAACCATTTTTATATCAAATAACAAATACACGCTCATATATATACACTTAAACTCAATCTAGGGTATTACTAACCCCATCTCTACCGAGTCACGCCACAGAGCCAAGGTAATTACTTAACCTTCAGCTCTGATACCACAGTAACGACCCAGCGGATTTGCGACTTTGGAAATCGAAATAAACTCAATGTCGACTATCCAAGCATCGGAAATACTAGATAGTTAATGAAAGAAAATAGAGGGTGAGAATAGATAAGATAGAAAATTAGAATAGAAGTAGGAGAAGTACATCACAACATCAGAGTAAACATGAATCTCACAGTGGAACAAATAAATATATTTCATAGCATAACTTTGAAATAAAATAGTATTCGTACACGATACCATTATTAGAGTATAACACTTACAACACAGCGGAAATAACACTAGCTATATAATCCTGAAGCCTCCTGCTCCAGCTCTTCACGTATTTGCAAATCCCGACTACTTGACTGCCTGTATAAAATTGGGCACCCAAGAATTTAGGGAAAACAAGATAGAATAAACTCTGGGTCAGTCAAGTGACTAGTGTGAATAAACTCCAATCATTTCGGTTTAAATTTTCCAAATTCCTTTCAAAAGCAATGATAATCGTAAGACTAATCCACACATAAATACGGATGGTTTTTACCTTATGATAACCCAAAATATTTCTTAAGATCAATATTTTCTGATATTATAATAATGTCTAAATCAAGTAGAAAGCAATCTAGTAGAACGCTTTCATCTCACACTCTACATATATAATATACAATCAAAAATCGCGGGCTCTTATTAGATAATGAATTCCAACTATGACAAGGTATGGAACCACCTTCCGATCAGTGTACTCTAGAAGCGATACACTGGAGTTCAACAAGAACATCTTGTAACTCAGCCACACATAACCGGCCATTCATTTCGCTTGAATGTTCCAAATATATTGTCACCTTACGGTTGGTATACCAACATGACCGTTCCCATGAGATACAGAATTGAAAGAAGTAACAAATATGAATATTCTCTAGATGATGACAATATACACTAATTGGGTGCGGCCCACTTAGCCACGCTGCCTACCCGATTTCTTTAATTTCCCAGTTGATGAGGCTTGAGGTCATAACGTATCATTTAACAAACCACCTTTTTAATTACTTTCAATGCCACATCGTCATACCCGTCAAATCACAAATTGATTTCCCCAAAAATACCATGGGTATAAGCTAAGAGAAACGAATTCCTCTACCACCAACGTAAATACGTTTGAAACGATCAACTTATGCAATCTACCAGATATACCCTGTCAGACATTCATCCACTCAAGTTATCCTGGGACTGGACAACCCGAAGGCACTATTCTGTAAATCTATATTTGGCAATTTTTACCTAGGATTTTCTGAACAGCCCTTGCATAACTCCGTCGTCAATTATCTTCATCATATTTGATTCACAATGCTAATGCCATACAGAGCGGTTTTCAGATAATATATCTGATCCCGTTCTCTCCGCATTGACAACGGAAATGGTCAAAAACTTTGATAGTCGGTGATTTAACTATCAAAGGAAAACATGTGTACAATCAATAGTCATATTTCCAAATGGATATCTTACCGAGTGAATCATTAATCAACATTGATCCCCTTTAATTTAATTTGTCATTCAATTATTCATTTCCTTATTCCTGTTTCCATATATTCGCAAATTCTTATTTTCTAAATTTAGAAACTATACGTCATTAATCATTGGAAAACATTTCCATGTTTACTCTAATGTCTTATTTTCTATATTAGAAAACATTTCTGATTTCTTATTTGGAAAACGTTCCCAAAACTCCTTCACTGGATTTAAACAGATGTTTAAAAAAAACATCGCGATGCCAACTCAAACCATTACGCTCATTAACTAAATTCACTTAACCAGCTTCACTATCGAACCTTAACCATTCCTTAGTTAAAAACGAAGTCAATCAAGTTGGGGTATAACTACCTCTCAGACCTTAACTGAACAACATTTCTAACTTTGAAATGAACAAAGTTCACCTTCTAAATCTTTAACAAATTTCCTTATGTAACTCTCGGATTCTATTTAGGAATCCACTTCTTTTACAGAAATCATTTGATTATAATAATAGTGTTATAATACCATGCTTCTGAAATATAATAACTTAAATATAAATTTTATTTATTAATTTGAATAGATAAACAAGCAACTAATTTATTGATAAATAATAAATCTTGATTAAAAACAGAAAGCGAATAGTACTTTCCGAATTCGATATAATCGAATTTCAACATATAACTCTCTTTCGAATAATCTCTATTCGATTTAACTCTCTTTCGAATAACTTATATTCGATATAACTCTCCTTAGAATACTTATATTCGATTTATTCTCTTCGAATAACTAATATTCGATTAACTCTCTTCGAATGACTTATATTCGATTAACTCTCCTCGAATAACTTATATTCGATTAACTCTCCTTCAGTTAGCTCTTATTTGATTAACTCTTATTCGATTAAATCTATTAGAATAACTTATATTCGATTAACTCTCCTCGAATAACTTATATTCAATTAACTCTCCTTCGATTAACTCTTATTCTATTAACTCAAATCGATTAACTCTAATTTGATTAACACTGTTCGATTAACTCTAATCGATTAACTCTCTTTTCAATCCTATTTCAGAGCCCAAATTCCTTTATAAATATTTTATTTGAAAAATATTTACTTCAATCCCTTATTCACATCGAATGTGAATAATATTTCTTTTATCGAATCAAAACAGTTTGATTTTGCAATTTAAAAACACTATCCCCAAATCCAATTTCTTTTTATACTTCTATTTACATAATTTTCTATAAAACTTATTTTATACTTCTAACACTAAAATCTCATTTAATTCCCTTTAAAAACTAAGTTCAAATTCCATTTGAAATATCCGTGTTAAAACCAGTTTCTACTTCTCTATGTAAATCCAGACTTATATTTTAATTTATCCAATGATAAATATTTTACTTAATTTATAAATATCGTTTATAAATTAATCTTCTTAATTTATCTATTAAAACAGATTTCAATTTGATATCTACTTTTTGCATATTTCCTTTTAGAAAATTCTATTCATTTTATAAATATTCCCTTTTATAATTCTATTTATTTTCTAAATAAATATTCCTTTTATAATTCTATTTATTTTCTAAATAAATATCCCTTTTTCAAATACACTTCAAAAATTCCTTTTTATACATTCTTGTATTTCTTATGGTATTTCAAATACCGAATAACTAGACCAGTGTTATCATAATTAATCACAGATTATATATCACATCATATATCACCATTTATGAAAACAAATAGTATTATAAATATTGAAGAGTCCTATTGGATCCCTACAACCTGTTTCCCTGCATCCACAGATGTTACACAATATAAATCGTATCAATTTCATTTCATGAAATATTCTGATCAACAAAACCCATATTTAAATAACGATATATATATATATAACTATATCGATATTTTCAACCAATCAATTAGCAGTTCAACCAACCAATCAACACACAACAATCAAACAATATTTATCAGTCCTAAAAATATGTTATGAAAATATAAACTGAGATGAGTTAGTGAGATTTACTCACATTAGACGGTTATCGTTAAATAAAGATAATTGTTGGTTGATTCTGACAGATGATTTATTTTACTATAAATTGTAATGAGCTCTGATTCACACCCAGTCAGTTCCATTGTGTAGCCGTCGTCCATACGATCCCAACGGATCTTGTTTCGCTGAATTCGGTTAACATATCACAAAGATATTACTTTTATAAATTTATATACGTATTTAATTTTAATTTAAACTATAATTATTTTGTTTCGGGCCTTACTCTTATCATTCCGGCCCACTGCCCTCACACCCGCTCCAACAGTGTATCCTTCCTCATGCCAAAAAGAACCCGATCCCATCCAGTTTCTTTGACATTCCATTTCCGTGTTTTCACTTCAAAATGGTCCTCCACCACTCATTTAAAATACAAAGCAAAATCACCATTAACCCCTTAAATGTATTTAGCTTCTTAATCTATGATTAGCTCGTACTAACCCTTCTTCCCGTAAACACAGAGCACGACTCCTATTGAATAACACCTCCATTACAAACCTTTGAACACCTCGTTCCTCCTCATTCAATCACAAAACCCCAATCTAAAAACTCCAAACTCCTTCTCTTAATCTCTTCTTCAACTTCAAATGCTCATCCTTCAGCTCGCACACATCAATCCAAACCCGACTTCAGCCTCGTCTCGACTGCAACAGGGAACTATTGAATTCCGTTAGCACCATTTTCCCCCAAAACTTGTATACAACCCATAAATCAATTCATGTATCCATAAAAAACAATAAATATATGTATTGATGCTTTGATTTTCCTAAAATTCCAACCCTAGTTTTACTCGACGTGCGCTGTATAAATTCCAGCAAAGAAAATCATCACCGAACCCCATAAATTCAATATAGAATCGAAGAGAATCGTGATAGGAACTCGAATATATATATATATATATATATATATATATATATATATATATGTGTGTGTGTGTGTGTGTGTGTGTGTGAAGATTTATAGATTTTCATTTTGATTGTTATGATTTTATGAAGAACATAATTTTGCTGTGGAGAAAGAAAATGGTGGCAGTAGGGAAGTTTTGACCGGAGGAATGGAATTAGGTTAAAGGTATGGGTATATGGGTATTTATAGAGTAGCTATATTGTTTTATTCGAGTTTTAAATTAATATTTATGCTATCGTTGTTTACATTTGTGTTTAAAAATCCCTGTGTTCACATACAATACCCAAAAATCACGAAAATGGGCTCCCAGCTACTGTTCGACATTACGGACCCAACGAAACTTGTTTCGTCGAATTCCGAGTCCGTTTGTTCACACAACGTATTTTTTTAATTAAAAATATTGACTATTTTTCACATTAAAATCCCGTATGGTCATATACTAATTCCAAAAATCACGAAAATTAAAAAGTAACAATAATTTAATATTCCGGATCCAACAAAATTAGTTTCGTTGAAAACGGAGGTCGTTTGCAAAAAATGGCTATTTCCTAAGCTCTAAATAAACCCATTTAAATATTAATTTCTTTAAAAATAATTAAATTAAATATAAATAAATTTATATTATCGTATATATTCACAATAGAATATCATACAACTCTAATTGGATTTATAACTCAATATTCAAGTCCCGGTTGAGTCGACATTCAATTTATATTGAAAAATCCATCTATAATATAAATAAATCGATATAAATTATAAAGGAATTCCATAGCGACTTTTCAAAAATTTGATTTGGACATAACTCAAAATCTACAGGACGAAATCCCGATTTTTCTCTTCTGTTAGAAAAATATACTTCACCAGCTCCGAACGTTTCTTGTTTCACAGAAATCTAACTTAAAACGGGTTATGTATATTCGTTTAAAGTTCGAATCGCCAAATTAAGAACTGCCGCGCCATTTCGAGCTCGATTACAATTATAATATAATTATGCGTTCAAACTGTCGTTTAAATAACATATTCGTTATTATAACTCAATTCTAAACTGAATTATATCTTATATATAATCCAATTCACATAATATTGTGAATTCAACTTAATCCTGATTATTTCAAAATTAAAAATATTATTATATTAATTAAATATTAAATAATATTTAATTAAACAACCATTTAAATCTCTAAATCACTATTTATATAATTAAATAAATTAATTATTATACCGTAAATATATGGGATATTACATCCTCTCTCCACGTCAGCTGCCCATGTGTCACATGTCACGTCAACTATCCTCGTGGCACGACGTCAGTTGTATGTCCCACGTGTCGTACCAAAGTGGAATTAATAATATTGTACTTAATGCAACACCTCTACACTATGTAATGCAAAACCTGTATCCTGTAATGCAACATTAGCAAAAAAAACAACAGCAACAGTAAAGAAGGAAAATGCTACATTGTAAGAAGTCAAATAAAACCCTGTAATTACAAATTCTGCAATACACGTAAAATTTAAAACATTATACCACATTCAAACATACCAAAACATTGTAAGAAGTCAAGTTCATAATATCCATCTTGGTTAAATCAGAGTACATAAAATGAAAGACATAACCCCAACATAAAATAGCCATAAATAAGATAGGCTGAACTTTTACTTCAGCGATCCAAGCAACTTCTAAAAGCAAGAGATAAAGCTGTCCAAATAAAGCTCCACTAGTGCTAGTTCCACCTTGAGCACCTGGGGGGGGGGGGAAGGAAGAAAAGAGATGGAAACAAGGGGGTCAGACATAAAGTCTGGCAAGTGCGATAACATAACAATATAATTATCAAAATAACTAGACTAAGGCATAAGCTGGAAAATAAGGAAATGACTGTGAACAAATGGGTATAGCAGAGCGAACAAAGTAAATTAGATGAACAAAGATAACGTTAAAGGCGGACCTAAACCACTATAAGATAATTACTATACTGCACCACTAGTCAACCTAAAGGTTGATCCTGCCCACAGAACTTAATAATGATAATGGCAGTTTTGTGTACCCCTAGCTGCCTTCATAGGTGCCGTCTGCCCCTATCTCCACTAGGTGTACCCACTACCCCCATTCGATCGGCTCCCTAACTCGTAGATACCCGTACTGGCCCCACAGTGGGGTGTATCACTCCCCAAAGTGGTAACCCAATACTACCAAAAATGCACGGCTTATATCTACATGATGCAACAACGACTTACCTAGCAGCCCGGGCCCACACATGCATATGAACCCGTTGGACTTGCGTTGCCACCGCTGACACGTTTTGACCTCTTACAATCAAATCCAGTACGCATGTCCCGTCCTCGACTTGGGTCCAGCCCATAAAGATACTTAATGGGTTACTGGTATGAAAAGGGCCCCATGCATGACACAAGCTTTCCACCTATGCTTGGTCCCCTCTAAGGTTTTTCCCCACTTAACCCCATTCTTATTCATGTCTTCTTACATGTTTCAATCTTGGTTAAGTGCATCTAGTCGTATTTCAAATGCCACCCAAGGCACCCACTAAATTCCATATGCCACCCAAGGCACCCACTTAACCCCCTCATGTCCCACTATATGTTTATCTGGTTAAGTGTTTCTTAATTCATTAAGACTGTAACCTTGTAAAGACTTCCCACATTAGACTGGCATTTGTGGCAGCTGGATTTGTCGGGCGGGTCCGGGCAGTCTTACACCACAAACGAGCCTAACCTCGTGTCTTTACAACTGTTACGCATTTAATTCATGACTTTGACCTCTCACATTAGACTGGCATTTGTGGCAGCTGGATTTGCCGGGCGGGTCCGGGCAGTCTTACACCACCAAAAGAGTCTAACCTCGCGTCTTAGGCGGTTTATTATTACATATTTCATTTAACCCCAAATCGGATTAATGTCCCTAATTTGAATTGTCAATCAATTCCAAATTTAACTGTGTCTATAATTGACACCTTATTTATGTCCATCTATTTATGGTATATAAAATTATACTAATTAACATCACAAATTGATTATATGCCATTTACGGCATTTATACCAATTCTCAATATTAAATATTTTATTATTACACCATTGCCTCACGGTGTACGTTCTCTTAACATGACATATATGTATATTAGACTAACAAATAGTCTAACACACATAAAAAGGAAGAAACATCACAAATTCGCATGAGACACAGAATAGATCTAACTTGCAAATAGGAATCACATCATAACTTGCATAAACTTTGTATTGTCATGAATCTAAACATAAACCTAAAAGGCATAAACTTGCATGGGCAATAGTCACAAACTTGCATAAACTATGTATGTCATAGATCTAATCACAAGGTGTAAAGTTGCATAGGCAATAGTTACAAACTTACATTACATGATTCATACTCCAAACATATATATACTTGCATATGTGATTTATGCAACATAAATTATGATGTAAATTTGCATCTAACTCACACATGTCATAGCCTAAACTTTAGATCCAATTTACACATAAAATAAAAATCACAAGACATGTAAGATTGTATATGATTCTCATTAACTTGCATATGATTCATATCTAAATTAACATCCAAACTTGCATATAGAACTATGAATCAAGTTAAACTTACATATGATTTAACATATGAATTAGTTCCACAGCATAACCAAACTAGTATATGAAGCATCATTATGAATTGGTTGTACATAAGCCAACAATTAACATAGATTTACAAAACAACATCACAGCTTAACAACGTAGATAATTACATCATAGATTTTTCAGCATAGATAATAACATAACGGGCAATGATTCCCAACATGACCATATAACCCAAATAATAACTCAACCTAATTAAATTGTTAATTATCTTATTAAAGAAATCGAACTCACAACTCAAAGAAGGTCTTGAGCTCTAAAATCTGAGTTCTGAAATTGATTTAGCTCTCCTTTGAAGAAGACAAATTCGTTGTAGTTTAGATTTGAGTTGAATAGAATTGAATTGATTAGCTTTTTTTCCTCTCTAATTGGTGGCGGCTACTCTAGGTTGCAAGGTGATAGCATGACGGCCATAGTTCTAATTTTTATTGGATTTTAGGGTTTGAGTCTACATGTGTTTATATAGAGTTTAGAATTAATTTAGGCCATCCGATCAACACAGAATTAACCACAGCCATTCAGACCAGATCAGAAACCATAATGACTCAGCAAATAGTCACCAAATCATCATCTTTCAAATCTGCCCGGGGGGAGGGGGGAGGGCGGTAGGTCGACCCCCTGGTTGACCTGTATGGGTAGGCCGACCCCTTGGTCGACCTGGCCCCTGGAGGGAATTTTCCCGCCTAGCCCAATCTGAATCTGAATTTGAATTTTTGAAATCTATTTGAATTTTCTGAAACTTCTGATCGCCATAACTTCTTCATACGAAGTCCAATTCACGCAAACTCGGACTCTATCTCAACCAGAATTCCGATACGAACATAATAGCGTAACCTGTTTCCCTTAATTCTCAAATTTAGATTTAAGTATTCTTTAATTTGTTAGTTTGTGTTAACAGAAAACACGGGGTGTTACATTCTCCCCTCCTTAAAGGATTTCGCCCCCGAAATCTCCAAGTTAAGGAGAATTCATATTCTAGCATCCAATCATCCATCTACTCAACCATCAAACACAGGCATCCATTGTCCTTACAAAATTTGTAATGCTGTATGAACATTTGCAAGAAGTGTGTGTATATGTTCCTTATCTAATGCAAAATCAGGCGGTCTACTGATTCAGTTCACCTCCTTAATGCAAATCATGGTAGTGCCATGCATCCATTATGTATGCGAAAGAATCCTATCGATACATATTATTTCTACATGTGTGCACAACTATTCATCAATGTGCAGCATCCATATGATAACACAACCATTATACATTCATAAATTTAAATATGCACACACATTTATGTGCAACATGAAGGTGATTGAGCCGATCTAGTACCTAAGGTGTGTGAATATGCATCCATGAGCAACCACTTGCATCCATTTGCATCCACCATACATAACATGTCTCAAACACATGTTTCAACCGTAGGACTACCCTATCTAAAGGACAAAGATACTAGCGAGAGGACATACTAAAGATAGAACAAGTACAAGCTAAGCGATAAAGGAGAAATTTAAAAGACATAACCTCTTCCAAGTAGCGTCGATCTCATCATCTCCCCATTGCACTTTGACTAGCATGACCTCTCGATTCCTCAACTTCTTAATCTCCGACCCAAGAATGCATGTAGGAGCTCGTCGAATCGTCGCATCACGCTCAATCTCCACCTCTCTAAGCAAGCTCGGCTCTACCGCTTTCGCGGTCTCATGCAAGCACTTCCTTAAATGTGATACATGGAATACGTCGTGTACACCACTAAGTCTCTCGGGCAACTCCACTCTATACGCCATCTGTCCAATCCTCTCCTTAATAGGAAACAGCCCTACGAACCTTGGTGCTAACTTCCCAACGGACCCAAAGCGAACAACATTCCGTAATGGAGACACCTTGATAAAGACCATGTCCCCGATATCAAATTCAAGATCTGTCCTCCTCTTGTCCGCATATGATTTCTGCCTATCTTGCGCCGTCTTCATCCTCCTTCGAATCAAATCGATCTTTTCCGAAGTCTCTACAATCATATCGGTCCCAAGTAAGATCTTATCCGTAGATACCCACCAACATGTAGGTGAACGACAAGGCCTTCCATAAAGAGCCTCGAAAGGTGCCATGCCAATGCTAGACTGAAAACTATTATTATACGCGAATTCCACCAAGGGATGATGTTCCTCCCATGTACCTCCGAAATCTAAAACACATAGCCACAAAAGGTCCTCTAGAATACGATTCACCCTCTCGGTCTGGCCGTCCGTCTGAGGATGATATGCGGTGTTCAAACATAACTGAGTCTCTACCGCCTCTTGCAAGCTCTTCCAAAACTCACTAGTAAAGATAGGATCGCGATCGCTCACTATGCTAGAAGGAACACCGTGCAAACGAACTATCTCTCGAATGTATACGAAGGCTAACCATGGAGCAGTCCTCTTAATCTTCACGAGAATGAAATGGGCTCTCTTAGTAAGTCTGTCTACTGCGACCCAAATCCCTGTATTACCCTTCCTCGATCTCGGTAACCCGTTAACAAAGTCCATCGAGACACTCTCCCACTTCCATTGTGGTACCTCCAATGGGTGAAGCAACCCACCGGGCTTCTTTTGCTCTACTTTTACTTGTTGGTACACCAAGCATCTAGCGACAAACTCGGCCACATCTTTCTTCATACCGGCCCAAAAGTAAACTCGTCTCATATCCATGTACATCTTGTCCTCGCCGGGATGAATGGTCATCTTCGAACGATGTGCATCATCAAGAATGGTCTTCCTCAAGTTCTCGTCTCATGGTACGCAAAGTCTACCATCCCTACGTAATCAACCCTTATCATCTAGGGCATACCTACTGAGATGGATCGATGACTCCCCCCTTATGAGCTTCTCTATTAACTCAACCAATTGTGGGTCATCTCGCTGTGCCTCACCAATCCATCCCAAAAGCATAGGTCTGACCTCTAAGGATGCTAGAAAACCGGGTACATAGTCAATGGAAGGTCTAAAGTCAAACGTAGAGATGAACTCTAAGCTTTGCCGCTCAACAAACAACGGACTCAAGGACAACCTTTTCCTACTTAAGGCGTCTGCCACCACGTTACACTTGCCAGGGGTATATGCTATCTCGAAACCGTAGGAGGTTAAGAATTCCATCCATCTTTGCTGCCTTAAGTTCAAGTCCTTCTGAGAGAACAAGTATTTCAGCGATTTGTGGTCTGTGAACAATTCGAATTTCTCGCCAAGAAGATAATGGCACCAAGACTTAAGCGCGAAAACAATAGCGGCCAACTCTTGGTCATGTGTAGAGTAATTTCTCTCATGCGCTCTCAACTGCCTTCCTCCATAGGCTATTACCCTCCCCTCTTGCATTAAGACTTCGCCTAGTCCTGTCCCACAAGCATCGGTATAAACGGTTAATGGCTTACTCCCATCTGGCAACACTAAGACTGGGGCTGTGGAAAAAGCTCTCTTTAAAAGTTGGAACGCATCATCACAATCTATGTCCCACGTGAAAACCAGGGTCTTCATTGTCAAGCGTGTCAATGGGGCTGATATCTTTGCGAAGTCCTTGATAAACTTCCTGTAATAGCCAACCAACCCCAAGAAACTTCTCACCTCAGTAGCATTTTTAGGGACCTTCCAATCTTGGATGGCCACCACCTTTGCGGGATCCATAGCTATCCCTTCTTAGGAAACCACGTGCGCTAAGAATCGCACTTCCTTCCTCCAAAAGTGACATTTAGAAAATTTAGCTTTAAGGGTATGCGCTCAAAGAATTCCTTAAGATGTAGGGCATGCTCTTCCTCGCTCTTAGAAAAGATCAAGATGTCATCCACAAAGACCACCACGAATTTATTAAGGTACTCCCTAAACACCCTACTCATCAAGTCAACAAAGTATGCAGGGGCGTTTGTCAAACCGAAGGGCATCACAAGCCACTCATAGAAACTGTATGGAGTCCTAAAGGCAGTCTTGTCTATGATATCCTCAGCCACTCTCAACTGATGGAAAGCAGTGGCTAAGTCCAACTGCGAAAACGCTGAGGCGCCAACTAACTGATCGAAGAGATCGTCAATCCTCGGCAGTGGGTGCCTTTCTTCTTAGTAAGTTTATTAAGTTCTCTATAGTCCACACAAAATCTAAGGGACCCATCCGCCTTCGTGGCAAATGCTACTGGAGCACCCCACTCCGATATACTACGTCTTATGAACCCCTTCTCAAGCAACTCGCCTACTTGCTTATTGAGCTCCCTCCTCTCACGAGGATCCATGTGGCATACTGGCAGAGATACTGGTTTTGCACTGTCTATAAGATAAATACGAAAGTCTATCTCACGTTTTGGGGGTAGACCCCTCACCTTATCGAAGACATCAACATATTCATGGACTATATGAACAGAATGTAAATCATCATTGGATGCGTCAAGTGACTCAAGATAACTAAGCATCACCGATCCTCTAGGGTCACAAGAAATATCAAGGGTCTTTCCACAACAAGTCAACAATTTAACTACCCTTCTTTCACAATCTAGGATGGCACCGTATCTAGTTAGCCAGTCCATGCCTAGAATAAAGCCGTAGCCCATGAAGCCAAGAACAAAGGTGTTGCATTCAAACCCAACACCCAAGACAGACAATCTCAAATCCCGACAAATCATAGAAAGATAAGCCGAACCACCAATAGGATTTGAGACTATAATGAGATCTGAAACTAGACTAGTATTTAGGTGCAGTGTTTCAACTAACGAAGCAGACACAAACGAGTGTGAAGCGCCATAGTCAAACAAAGTACGAACAGGATGATCAGACAGAAAAACTAAACTTTCAACGGAAATGTTTCAACCGCGTTCTTGCAGCGGTGGGACCGCGAGAGCCTGAACCTGCTCACTTGCCTGCCCCGGTGCCACGAGAGCCTGAAGCTGCCCTCCAGAGGTTCTTTGCCCTTGTCCCTGTTTCCTTGGGCGGTCCTTAACTAGATGACCTACCTCTCCACAGTGGAAACAACCAGTCTTCTTCTTTTTCCTACAATCTTTACTCAGATGGCCTAGTGTCCCATAATTAAAGCACTTCTTCTTTCCTTTGCCATTATTGTTCTTCCCGCCCTTCTTGTTTTTTTGTTGTGGTTTCTTTTGATTTCCTTTCTTCTCAGGTGCCTTATTAGCATTGGCGCCTTTCTCCTCTTCATGCATAAGCGTCATATCAACTAGTCTCTCAAAGGTGTCCCCCATAGGGATGTGGGTCATAGCTAACCCATGTGGCGGTTCATTCAAACCCTTAACAAATCTCAGGGCCTTCTTTTCGGGTGTATTCACAAAGTCCAAGCCAAATCCCGCCAACTGATTGAACTTGTTGATGTATTCTATCATTGATAGATTCCCTTGCTTCAACGCCAAAAATCTTTCCATATATAAATTCTCTTCAGCCCGTGAGAGAAACTTTGCCTCAAACCTACGCATGAAATCCGACCATGTATCAACTGGACGCTCTCCATTAGTGACCTCCCACCAAAACGAGGCCTCATCCTTCATTAACCCGGCAGCTAATTGGACCTTTCTTCCATCTTCCACCCCAAAGATTCCAAACAATTCTTCCACCTCCTTTAACCAATTTCGAGTTTCGACAAACGTCTCCGACCCGTGAAAAGGTTTCCCGCCCATTACCCGAAAGTCCTTGCATATCTTTGAGAAAGTGTCAACACGAGGATGAGGAGGAGGAGGGGGAGGAGGAGCATTTGCTGGGCCTACAACATTGGCCCTAGCTTCCAGATACCTTCTAAACATCCTAGTATTGGTATCCCCTCGGGTATCTCAGGAATTCCAGACATACTGAAAAGAAAAATAAAGAGATTCAAACGAAAAATTCGAAAGAAAGATATATGGCTCTTGGGGGTTATGTTTTCAAAATTAATTTTTCTCTTGAAAATACTTTCCTTAAAACGTACTTTTGAAAGTATTTCCTTATAAAAGTGCTTTTGAAAAATAGTTTTTCAAAATTCATATCTGTTCTGGTAACCTTCAGCTCTGATACCACGTGTAACACCCCATATCCATTATTGTCACTCTCAAAGGGAATGCATTAACTTCTATGGAGCGTTTTAAGTGTGTATAGAACAGAAAATTAACAACAAGACAGATATAAAATAGTACTTAAAGGTTTAAAACTTTATTCATTGCAGCGGTAACAGATAAGTTTGATTGCATCATCAAAAACCAAAAACTAAAGTCAAGTACATAATATCCATCTTGATTAAATTAGAGTACATAAAATGAAAGACATAACCCAAACACAAAATAGCCATAAATGAGATAGGCTAAACTTTTACTTCAGCGATCCAAGCAACTTCTAAAAGCAAGAGATAAAGCTGTCCAAATCAAGCTCCACTGGTGCTAGTTCCACCCTGAGCACCTGGGGGAAGGAAGAAAAGAGGTGGAAACAAGGGGGTCAGACATAAAGTCTGGCTAGTGCGATAACTTTAACAATATAATTATCAAAATAACTAGACTAAGGCATAAGTTGGAAAATAAGGAAATGACTGTGAACAAATGGGTATGGCAGAGCAAACAAAGGAAATTAGATGAACAAAGATAACGTTGAAGGCGCACCTAAACCACTATAAGATAATTACTATACCGCACCACCACTAGTCACCCTAAAGGTTGATCCCACCTACAGAACTTAATAATGATAATGGTAGTTTCATGTACCCCTAGTTGCCCTCATAGGTGTCGTCTGCCCCTATCTCCACTAGGTGTACCCACTACCCCCATTCGATTGTCTCCCTAACTCGTAGACACCCGTGCTGGCCCTACAGTGGGGTGTATCACTCCCCAAAGTGGCAACCCGATACTACCAAAAATGCACGACTTATATCGACACGATGCAACAACGTCTTACCTACCAGCCGGGCCCACACATGCATATGAACCCGTTGGACTTGCGTTGCCACTGCTGACCCGTTTTGACCACTTACAATCAAATCTAGTACGCATGTCCCGTCCTCGACTTGGGTCGAGCCCACAAAGATACTTAATGGGTTACTGGTTTGAAAAGGCCCCCCATGCATGACATAAGCTTTCCACCTATGCTTGGTCCACTCTAAGGTTTTTTCCCCACTTAACCCCATTCTTATCCATGTCTTCTTACATGTTTCAATCTTATTTAGGTGCATCTAATCGTATTTCAAATGCCACCCAAGGCACCCACTAAATTCCACATGCCACCCAAGGCACCCACTTAACCCCCTCATTTCCCACTACATGTTTATCTGGTTAAGTGTTTCTTAATTCATTAAGACCGTAACCTTGTAAAGATCTCCCACATTAGACTGGCGTTTGTGGCAGCTGGATTTGTCGGGGGGGTCCGGGCAGTCTTACACCACAAACGAGCCTAACCTCGTGTCTTTACAACTGTTACGTATTTAATTCATGACTTTGACCTCTCACATTAGACTAGCATTTGTGGCAGCTGGATTTGCCGGGAGGGTCCGGGTAGTCTTACACCCCCAAAAGAGTCTAACCTCGTGTCTTAGGCGGTTTATTATTACATATTTCATTTAACCCCAAATTGGATTAATATCCCAAATTTGAATTGTCAATCAATTCCAAATTTAACCATGTCTATAAATGACACCTTATTTCTGTCCATCTATTTATTGTATATAAAATTATACCAATTAACATCACAAATTGATTGTATGCCATTTAAGGCATTTATACCAATTCTCAATATTAAATATTTTATTATTACCCCATTGCCCCCACGTTGTACGTTTGATTAACATGACATATATGTATATTAGACTAACAAATAGTCTAACACACATAAAAAGGAAGAAACATCACAAATTCGCATGAGACACAGAATAGATCTAACTTGCAAATAGGAATCACATCATAACTTGCATAAACTTTGTATTGTCATGAATCTAAACATAAATCTAAAAGGTGTAAACTTGTGTGGGCAATAGTCACAAACTTGCATAAACTATGTATGTCATAGATCTAATCATAAGGTGTAAACTTGCATAGGTAATAGTCACAAACTTACATTACATGATTCATACACTATATATATATATGTATATATATATATATATATATATATATATATATATATACTTGCATATGTGATTTATGCAACATAAATTATGATGTAAACTTGCATCTAACTCACACATGTCATAGCCTAAACTTTAGATCCAATTTACACATAAAATAGATGTCATGAAACATGTAAGGTTGTATATGATTCTCATTAACTTGCATATGATTCATATCTAAATTAACATCAAAACTTGCATATAGAACTATGAATCAAGTTAAACTTACATATGATTTAACATATGAATTAGTTCCACAACATAACCAAACAAGCATATGAAGCATCACTATAAACTGATTGTACATAAGCCAACAATTAACATAGATTAACAAAATAACATCACAACTTTACAACATAGATAATTACATCATAGATTTTTCAGCATAGATAATAACATAACGGTCAATGATTCACAACATAACCATATAACCCAAATCATAACCCAACCTAATTAAATTGTTAATTATCTTATTAAAGAAATCGAACTCACAACTCAAAGAAGGTCTTGAGTTCTAAAATCTGAGTTCTGAAATTGATTTAGCTCTCCTTTGAAGAAGACAAATTCGTTGTTGTTTGGATTTGAGTTCAATAGAATTGAGTTGATTAGCTTTTCTTCCTCTCTAATTGGTGGTGGCTACTCTGGGTTGCAAGGTGATAGCATGACGGCCGTGGTTCTAATTTTTATTTGATTTTAGGATTTGAGTCTACATGTGTTTATATAGAATTAGGATTAATTTAGGCCATCCGATCAACCCAGAATTAACCACAGCCATTCAGACCAGATCAGAAACCCTAATGACTCAGCAAACAGTCACCAAATCGTCATCTTTCAAATCTTCCCAGGGGGGCAGGTCGACCCCCAAGTCGACCCCCTGGTCGACCTGTATGTGTAGGTCGACCTGGCCCATGGCGGGAATTTTCCTGCCTAGCCCAATCTGAGTCTGGATTTGAATTTTTGAAATCCATTTGAATTTTTCTGAAACTTCCGATCGCCATAACTTCTTCATACGAAGTCCAATTCACGCAAACTCGGACTCTATCTCAACCAGAATTCCGAGACGAACACAATGGCGTAACTTGTTTCCCTTAATTCACACATTTAGATTTAAGTATTCTTTAATTTGTTAGTTTGTGTTAACAGAAAACACGGGGTGTTATAATAGCAGCAGAATAACAACTAACTTTATTAATCATAAAGCATCATGGTTCAAAACATCATATGTCTGAATTACATAAAAACCAGTACATCATAAAAACTTATGTCTTGCTCTTAAACATCAGAGTACAAAATAAAAGAAGTAAAATCCCCAAATAAAACATAGCCATAGTAACAAGGATAGCAGCTTGAGCAATATATCTAAGAAGCTCCAGCAAATGATAGCAGAAACCTGGTCAAGCTTAATTCCGTCCCTGAGAACCTGCAGGGGAAACAGAAGAAAGAAGAGGAAATAAAAAGGGTCAGACATAAAGTCTGGAAAGTCCAATTACTTTTGGCAAGTAAATAAGTAAAAGTATCATGACAGACATATAAAGTGGATTAGAAAGATAACGCCATAAAAGGCAGGTGTGGCAAGGTAAATATAATAGAGTGTATACGCTTCTCTAGTGATTACTCTGATTCTCTGCACTAATACTAGTATAACCAGAATGAGACGATCCCAAAAACTATACGAGTATAGACTTAGGCGTACTTCTGATGAGAGGTCTTAACCCCATACAATCCACCGACAACCCAACCTAACAGGATCCTAAATTTTTTGCCAAAGTCCAGACGTACCCTTATTAGTACCCTAATCAATCGGTTCCCTACTCCGTAGATACCCTGTGTCGGCCCCATAGTAGGAGGTATCACTTCCTAAAGTGGCAACCCTTCGTTGATGTGCACAACCATATCTACTGGTGTCATGGTCATCTTATCCCCTTCTGCCCGACCCATGCACGCACATGTCCCCGGTCGGTTTGCGCCACCCACACTGTCCTCCACTTTTAGATCTCTCACAATCAGCCCAGTAAGCATGTCCCAACTCCGACCTTGGACAGAGTACTCGTACGATTGGGTTACTGAATGAAATGGGTCCCACCCACAAGCTGATACAAGCTCTTCCCCTTGTCTTGTATCCCCACTCGGATTTCCACAGGTTATGTATACCTATTGGTGTCTTTAATTACATAACCCATCAATTCTACGCATTATGCGTTCCTAACTGTGTCTTTAATTACATAACCTTAACTGGTTAAGTTTGTGGGCCTATATACAAATATTACCCAACCTACCCAGATTTCCTTAACCCACCCACTGTTTCAACCAAGTTTACTTAACCCTTATTCAAGTTCATGTTCATACAATCCCTATGGATTCAACTAGGTTAAGTATTCCAATTCATTACCATATCTATTTATGGTTATAATGTGTTGGATCTCTTACATTAAGCTTGCCACTTGTGGATGCTGGATATCTCGGTCGGTTCTAGGCAGAGCTCTTCCACAGGTCGGGCTTAACCTCGTGTCTCAACACGTCTCGTATTTGTGCACCTAGACCCTCACATTAGATTCACCACTTATGGTTGCTGGATATGTTGATTGGTTCCGAGAAGATTTCCACCATAAGTGTAATCTAAACTCATGTCCAGGCTTAGTTACAATTTCTAATTACTGTAATCCTAGGCATTTCGTTATTAGCCAATTTTTACCTATGTCATTATAGATTTCATGCCTCTTTTCCCCAAATATGTTCATAATGAATTTTATGCCCTGAATTCATATTCATAAACATTATTCAAGTTATGTCAGATTTCCCCTTTACAAGTTATACCCAATTTCAATGTTTTCCCCATCGTTCCTAAACTAACACATTCGCATATTTTTAGCAGCATGCCTTGGCTCGAAAGTAGCCTGGCTATATAAAATAAAAGGGAAAGGGTGAAGGGAAGATGACATAAATGATTATTATAACAAAATTGACATAAACATATAATCGCATAATGTTAAGATGGACATATAAGAATAGATCTTTGAACTTATGATAATAAAACTAGTTCTAACATAGTAGGGATGTCATAAAAGGCATGACTAGATCTAAACAAGGATTTAGATGTCGAACTAATGACAGATCCAAATTAACCACAAACATGATAGGTATAAGATGATCTAAATAGTGAATTAGATCTATAATCAAAAGTAGATCTGACATGATAAAGGCTAAGATCCAAGTCATTGTTAATTCAGAATATCATGGATTCACAAATTACAATATAGCTGGTATGATTCAGTCACGGGGATAGATCCAAATTAAAGTTATATCGTGCTTTATTTTTAACTATTTAAATCTAAAGGTAACTTAAACTCACAGTGTTTGGATCTAGAAAAATAGAAGGAGAAAAGAAGAGCTTGAATCATAGATCTACACTTGAATCTCTAAACAAAATTGCAGAAGAAAGAAAAGATTTGATTCAGTCCAGGCACCGACAGCATTTAGGCCTCCATTCATTTCAGTGTGAGAAAAGTAGAGAAATGAGGCCGTACATATAGCTGCCAGACCCTAGAACCAACCTGCCACGTCATCCCTTGTGGGGTCGACCCCCCTTAGGGGGTCGACCAATGGGTCGACATCCCCTTGAGGGGTCGACTCCCCTGGATGGGATTTTTCCCGTTTACCCAAATTTACGTGATTTGAACGATATTGAACTTCTGGACCTAATTTTTGAATTATTGGACCCTATATATATATATATATATATATATATATATATATTCACTTGCACGTATACAAACTTCAATCCTTTGTAACTTCTTCAATTCTTTAATTTGTCCTCTATAATGTTGTTAGAATTACAGGGTGTTACATACTCCTTTACTCAAAGGATTTCGTCCCCGAAATCTCCAAGTTAAGAAGAATGTATATCCTACCATCCATCACCCATCTACTCATCCACCAATCACAGGCATCCGTTGTCCTTAACAACTTATAATGCTTATATGAACATATGTAAAGGTGTTTGTATATGTCCCGATACTAATGCGAAGATCAGGTGGTCTGCTGATTTAATCGACCTCCTTTATGCAATGTATGTTAGTGCCATGAATCCAACATGTATGCAACAATCCTATTACAACATGTAAGTTCTATATGGGTACACAAACATCCGTCCAAATTCAACATCCATTTGATGATACATTCAGAAGAAAAATGCACACACATCCATATGCAGTATGAGAGTGATTGAGCTGATCTAGTGCCTAATGTGTGTGTATATGCATCCATGAGCAACCACTAGCAAACACTTGCATCCACTTGCATCCATCAAATATAACATGTCTCAAACACATGTTTACATCCATGGGATTCCTACCTAAAGGTCGAAGATTCGATCGATAGGACATACTTAAACGATAGAAACAAACATAAATAAAAGCTTTGGAAAAGGGGTTAAGAACATACCCTCGAAAAGAAAAGGGTACGAAGCACAAATCTTGTCTACGGTCTCCCAAGACGCATCCTCTGGGTTATCTCCCCACTGAACTTTCACCAACTTGACTTTTCTATTGCGTAGCTTCTTAACTTCTTATCCAAGAATATGGGAAGGAACTCGTTTGACTGTCACCTCCCATTCCACTTCTACTTCTTCCAATATACTCGGCTCAACTACTTCCGTTGTATCATGCAAGCACTTCCGCAAATGAAAAATGTGGAAAACATCATGAGCACCAGATAATCTCCCTGGCAGCTTTACTCTATAGGCCATCTGGCCAATCATTTCTGTTATGGGTAATGGCCCTAAAATTCTTGGTGCCAATTTCCCTTCAGATCCGAAGCGAACCACATTCCTCAAAGGTGACACTTTAATGAAAACCATGTCTCCTGCTTCAAATTCAATGTCAGTCCTTCTCTTGTCTGCATAGGATTTCTGCTTGTCTTTAGCGGTCTTCATTCGTCGTCTAATAAGATCAATCTTCTTGGATGTTTCTCTAACCATATCTGGTTCAAGTAATAGCCTTTCTGTAGATTCCCACCAACAAGTTGGTGACCTATAGAGTCGTCCGTATAATGCTTCGAAGGGTTCCATACCAATGCTAGCTTGATAACTGTTGCTGTAGGCAAACTCTACTAAAGGAAGATGCTCTTGCCAAGTCCCTCCGAAGTCTAGGATACATAGCCTCAAAAGATCCTCAAGGATTCTACTCACCCTCTTCGTCTGTCCATCGGTTTGAGGTTAATAAGCTATGCTCAAACATAACTGTGTACCTAATGCTTCTTGCAAGCTCCTCCAAAATTCACTAGTGGAGATGGGTCACGATCACTTAAAATGGTGGAAGGTACTCCATGAAAATGGACTATCTCACGAACATAAATTGCTGCCAACCATGCTACCGTCCTTTTTCTTTTAACCGGAGTGAAATGAGCGCTCTTAATAAGTCTATCCACCACAACCCAAATACTGGTGTTGCCTTTCTTTGATCTAGGCAAACCATTTATGAAATCCATTGAGACACTCTACCACTTCCATTGTGGAACCTCCAAAGGATGAAGTAAATCACCAGGCTTCTTTTGCTCAGCTTTGTCTTGCTGACAAACTAAACATTGAGAAACAAACTCCGCCACATCTTTCTTCATTCCAGCCCAAAAGAAAACCCTTTTCATGTCCCTTTACATCTTATCACCACCTGGATGAATAGTCATCATAGAATGATGAGCTTCTTCTAGGACTGTCTTTAACAAACTTCCAGTTTGGGGAACACAAAGCCTTCCATCTCATCGCAACCACCCTTTATCATCTATGGAATATCTATTGAGGTGACTAGAAGTCTCCCCTTTACTGAGCCTATCCAAGATGTCTGAAATCTGTGGATCATCTCGCTGTGAAGCTCCTATCTGATCCATAAAAGCAGGCTGTATCTTTAGCGATGCTAACAAACCAGGAAATAATTCGATGGAGGGTCTTAAGTCAAAAGTCGAAATGAACTCCAAGCTTTTCATTTCCACAAACAGAGGAATTAAGGGAATCTTCCGCCTACTCAATGCATCTGCCACCAAGTTACCCTTGCCAGAGGTATAAGCAATCTCAAAATCATAAGAAGCTAGGAACTCCATCCACCTTTGTTGCCTTAAATTAAGATCCTTTTGCGAGAACAAGTACTTGAGAGATTTATGATTAATGTACAACTCGAACTTATCTCCAAGAAAATAATGATGCCACATCTTAAACGCAAATACTATGACAGCCGGCTCTAAATCATGGGTAGGGTAGTTCTTCTCATAAATCCTTAGTTGCCTACACCCATAACACACTACCTTTCCTTCTTGCATCAGAACCGCACCAAGCCTATACCACATGCATCAGTGTAATCTGTAAACACTTTATTCCCATCAGGCAAGGTCAAGACTGGGGCTGTTGTCGGAGCCCTTTTTAATCTTTGGAAAGCAACATCACAATCTATATCCCATGAAAACGCCAAATTCTTCTTCGTCATCCAGGTGAATGGGCCTGATATCTTTGCGAAATCCTCAATGAACTTCCTATAATAGCCTGCCAATCCAAGAAAGCTTCTCACCTCCGTTGCATTTTTCGGAACTTGCAAATCTTGAAATGCAACTACCTTTGCGGGATCTACTGCTATCCCATCTTTGGAAACCACCTGCCCTAGAAATCCCACCTCTTTTCTCCAAAAATGGCATTTGGAGAACTTTGCCTTAAGCTGATGCGCACAGAGAGTTTTCAAAATTTCTTTCAAATATTGGGCATGCTCTTCCTCACACTTTGAGAAGATCGGATATCATCAACAAAGACCATGACAAATTTATTTAGAAACTCATGAAACACCCTACTCATCAAAATGACAAAATAGCGGGGTGCATTTGTCAACCCAAAAGGCATAACTAGCCATTCAAAGAAACCATTTGGACTCCTAAAAGCGGTCTTATCTATACTGTCCTCAGCCACCCTCAACTGATGAAACCCCGTGGCCAAGTCTAACTGAGAGAATACCGAGGCACCAACAAGCAGGTTAAACAAGTCATCTATCCTCGGAAGTGGGTGTCTGTTCTTCCTAATGAGTTTGTCAACCCTTTATAGTCCACACACAAGCAAAGCGAACCATCTGCCTTAGTCATGAATACAACTAGAGCACCCCATTCAGATATGCTTTGCCTGATAAACCCTTTCTCAAGTTGCTCTCCTACTTGCTTGCTAAGCTCCCTCCTTTCCCTTGCAGACATATGACGCATAGGCAATGCAACTATCTTTGCATTGTCCACCAAATATATACGAAAATTGATCTTGCGCCTTAGAGGTAAGCCCCGTACCTCCTCAAAAAAATTAGAGTAATCTCGGACTACTGGAACAGATTGCATATCATCGATAGATGCAACTAGGGACTCTAGGAAACTAATCAAAATAGATCCTTGCGGGTCACAAGAAATCTCGAGGGTCCTCCCATGATAAGTCAAAAGTTTAACGACCCTCTTCTCACAATCTAGAATGACACCATACATGGTTAGCCAATCCATCCCTAGAATCAACCCATAGCACATATAATCGAGCACATATGCGTCGTACTCGAACTCAACGTCTAACACAGATATTCTCAAGCCCCGGCAAATCATAGACAAATGAGCCGAACCACCAATGGGGTTTGAGATAACTACAGAATCCACTACCATTCCAGTATTTACTTGTAAAGATTCAACCACAAAACTAGATATAAATGAATGTGAAGCGCCAATATATAAAGAGTTCTAATAGGATGACTGAAAAGAGAAATCGTACCTTCCACGGAAAGTTTCCTACCTTTGTCCGGAGCACTAGTCGCGAGAGCATGCACCTGTCCTCCAAAAGCTCCCACCCTTTGACCTTGTCCTTGTTTCTTCAGGAACTCCTAAGCAAAGTGTCCGACCTCTCCACAATAGAAGTAAGAATTCTTCCTTCTTTTGCAGACCTTCACCAAGTGACCATCATATCCACAACTGTGACACTTCCTCTTATCTTTACCCTTGTCATTCTTTCCGCCCTTCTTTTGTTGTTGCTGTTGTCCTTTCTTGGGCCATACTTTCTTGTTTTGCATTGTTTCCTCAGCCTTAACTTCCTTCTCTTCTTCTTTGTCTTCCTCGTGCATCAAGGCCATATCAACAAGCCTTTCAAACATTGCCTTCATTGGAATATGGGACATAACTAACCCATGAAGGGGTTCATTCAGCCCTTTGGCAAACAGCAAAGCTTTCTTATGTGGAGTGTCTACCAGTTCCAAACCCTTCTAGCTAGTTGAATTTGTTCATACATTCTCTAACAGTCATGTTTCCTTATTTGAGCGCCAAGAACCTCTCTATTTGCATGATTTTCTTAGCTTGGGAAAGAAACTTCATTTCAAACCTCTGTGTAAAATCATCCCGTGTCTCCACTGGACGCCCCGCTTGAGTTACTTCCCACCAGAACGAAGCTTCGTCTTTCAACAACCATATAGCTAACTGAATCTTCCTATGATCACCCACATCGAAAATTCCAAACAAGTCCTCTGTCTACTTGAGCCAATTCTTTGCCTCTATGAATGTTTCGGTTCCATGGAATGGCTTTCCTCCCATAGCCTAGAAATCTTTGCAGACATTAGAGAAGTTGTCTGCGTGTAGAGGAGGAGGAGGAGGGGAACAACGGGCGCAGCTGGGGGAGGAACGTCAGCTTGACCACGGCAGCGGCTGTGGAATCTTGATACCGACGGAACCAACCTAGTATCGTAATGCCCTCTGGAATATTAGGTTCCCCAGACATGCTGAAAAGAAAAAGGAAAGAGATTCAAAAAAAGGATCGAAAGAAAGTACATATGCCTTTAGGGGGATATGTTTTTCAAAACAGACTTTTCTTTTGAAAATGCTTCCTTTTAAAACCTTTTTGAAAATAATTTTCAAACACTTTTATCTAATCTGGTAACCTTCAGTTCTATTACCAAGTGTGACACTCTACGTCTGTTAATGTCACCCCTTAATAGAATGCATTAAGTTTCGTGAAGCGTTATAGGTAAATAGAAACAGAAACATTAAAAGACAGATATAAAAATAGCATCGGAGTAAAAACTAACTTTATTAATCATAAAGCATCGTGGTTCACAACATCATATGTATGAATTACATAAAAACCTGTACATCATAAAAACTTCTGTCTTGCTCTTAAACATCAGAGTACAAAATAAAAGAAGCTAAATCCCCACATAAAACATAACCATGGTAATAAGGATAGGAGTTTGAGCAATACATCTAAGCAGCTCCAGCAGATGATAGCAGAATCCTGGCCAAGGTTGAGTATTCCCTCCCTGAGAATCTCGGGGGAAACGGAAGAAAGAAGAGGAAACAAAAAGGGTCAGACATAAAGTCTGGCGAGTCCAGTTACTTTTAGCAAGTAAATAAGTAAAAGTATCATGATATGCATATAAAGTGGATAAGAAAGATAACGCCATGAAAGGCAGGTATGGCAAGGTAAATATGATAGATTGTATACGCTTCTCTAATGATTACTCTGATTCTCTGCACTAATACTAGTATAACCAGAGTGAGATGATCCCAACAACTATAAGATGGTAGACTTAGGCATACTTCTGGTGAGTGGTTTTAACCCCATACAATTCAAAGGCAGCCCAACCTAACAGGCTCCTAAACTTTTTACCAGCGTCTAGACGTACCCTAACTACTACCCTAATTGATTGGCTCCCAACTCCGTAGATACCCGTGTTGGCCC
The DNA here is from genome assembly GCA_030737875.1 of Allium sativum. Lineage (NCBI taxonomy): Eukaryota > Viridiplantae > Streptophyta > Magnoliopsida > Asparagales > Amaryllidaceae > Allium > Allium sativum. The sequence continues at coordinate 168,695,103 of CM060924.1, read as the reverse complement.
CATAGTAGAAGGTATCACTTCCTAAAGTGGCAACCCTTCATCGATGTGAACAACCATATCTACTAGTGTCACGGTCGTCTTATCCCCTCTGCCCGGCCCATGCGCACACATGTCCCCGGTCAGTTTGCGCCACCGACACCGTCCTCCACGTTTGGATCTCTTACAATCAGACCAATAAGCGTGTCCCAACTCCGACCTCGGGCGGAGTACTCGTCTAATACTGTTCGACGGGTTACTGACTGAAACGGGTCCCACACACAAGATGATACAAGCTTTCCCCCTTATCTTATATCCCACTAGGATTTCCATAGGTTATGTATACATGTTGATGTCTTTAATTACATAACCCCATCATTTCTAAAGGTTATGCGTACCTAATGGTGTCTTTAAATACATAACCTCAACTGGTTAAGTTTCTGTGCCTATATATAAATATTACCCACCCTACCCAGATTTACTTAACTCACCCGCTGTTTCAACCAAGTTTACTTAACCCCTATTCAAGTTTATGTTCATACAATCCCTATGGATTCAACTAGGTTAAGTATTCCAATTCATATCCATTTATGGTTATAATGTGATGAACCCCTCACATTAAGCCTACCACTTGTGGATGCTGGATATGCCGGTCGGTTCCGGGCAGACTTCTTCCACAAGTCGGGCTTAACCTCGTGTCTCAACACGTCTCGTAATTGTGCACCTAGACCCCTCACATTAGATTCACCACTCGTGGTCGCTGGATATGTCGGGTGGTTCCGGGCAGACTTCCACCACAATTGTATTCTAACCTCATGTCTAGGCGTAGTTACAGTTTCTAATTACTGTAATCCTAGAGAAATGAGGCACCGACAGCATTTAGGCCTCCATTCATTTCAGTGTGAGAAAACTAGAGAAACGAGGCTGTATATATAGCTACCGGCCCCCAGAACCGACCTGCCACGTCAACCCTAGGGGGGTCGACCCATGGGTAGACACCCCCTTGAGGGGTTGACCTAGGGGTCGACACCCCCTTAAAGGGGTCGACTCGCCTGGGCGGGATTTTTCCTGTTCACCCGAGTTTCTGTGATTTGAACGATTTTGAACTTCTTGACCTAATTTTAGAATTCTTAGACCCTATATATATATATATATATATATATATATTCTCTTCTGCGTATACAAACTTCAAACCTTCTTAACTTCTTCATACGGTGTCCGTTTTACGTAAATCAAATGTTTATCTTGACCAGAATTTTGAGACAGACAAACGGCTTCATCCATTTCCCTTAATTCTAGAAATTAAATTAATTTCTCTTTAATTCTCCCTCTATAATGTTGTTAAAATTATGGGGTGTTACATTTTTCAACACCCTTGACACGTTCTCTTTCACTTTCCTTTTCACCTTTGCTTCCAAATCAACCTCAAACTCTTGCTTTATTTTTTTCGTTAGCTCTTACACATAACTTCCTAAAGAACCAGGAGTTGTTGGAAACTTTTGAACCATTTTACCTCGCCTTCCTACAATTCATTTCTGTCCATGACTCTTCCCACCAGAGATAAGTGCATCTGCCTCAGAATATTTTCTGCATCCACCATTGCTTGAATCTTTGCCTACAAAATGAAAACCAGGCAAGCATACAAAATGAAAACCAGGGAAAGTAAGAATTACAAAAAATATATATGTTTTGAGTTTCATAAGTATACTAGATAATGAAAAGATATGCCAAACACAGGCAACTAGCAAGAATGAATTTATTAGCAGAACTGGTTATTTTTCAAACTAACTATTTGTTCGATTTAATAAGCAGCTCCAACAAACGTACAATGTGCCAACTATACTGACACAAGTATTGATTCATAATTGCTCTTGGATCAAATACTTTATATAAGCTACTCGAAAAAAATATTAACAAAATTGGTTATCTTTAAAACATCTAAATTAAAATATGGAAGTTTCAGCAACAATGTGGTTATCTTTCAAACAAACTATTAAATTGCTATTTCAGTATCTAATCTACTTACGTATTTGGCTTTTAATTCATCTGTATTTGTCTTATATCAAGATGGGTTGGCTTTTTTTGGGTCCTTATTTCTCTGTCGAGTATTAGGATTATCAAGAATTAAACAGAATTTTTAACATTCAATCTTAAGAATTTACAAATCTAGCCGCTGCCTATGAACATTTCAAAAATGATATAAAATATAATTCAATGATATAACAAATTAAAATTATCATGTGGCCAATTCAACTCAATCACAAAAAAATAACTTAAGTTCAAAAAAACACATACTATCTATTCTTTAGCTACTGCATGAGTTTTGGGACCCATGGTATGCGTCTCACTTAATGACTTACGATGCGCAGAATTAGTCTTAGCTAGGGCCTGGAAATCAAAGCAAAAAAGCACTAAACAAGATAATGTGAACTACTAAAGAAAAGATTAGCACTAAACAAGATCATACGAACTACTAAAGAAAAGATTGGCAGTAAACAAGATAATGTAAACTAATCAACATTATATGAACATTATCATTAATTTATTTTTTCCATCTGTTGCATGATTATTAAATTAGCACTAAAAAAGAAAAGATTAGCACTAAACAAGAAAATGTGAATATCATTAATTTATTTATTTTTTCCATCTGTTGCATGATTATTAAATTTGCATTATACAAATTAGTTTTTTTATGGTCACATTTAAGTCGTACCGGAACTGCTTCATCCCCCCAGTATATCAAGAGCATTTTAAAATCCTCCAACGGAGTTGTATTGGGTCTATTCGCAAGCCTTTCCTCATTAGTTGAATATTTTTTATAATACCTTGCTTTCATACGAGACTTGTGCTGCCTCCAAGATTCATTAGGTGTGTTCAAGACCCACTTGTGTCCTTCAGCCAAATGACATACCTAGCCTATAATATATCAAACAAAAAATTCAGGAAGCAAACTAATTAATTAAAACCAAACATTTAGGAAGTCAGTTGAACTTTTGTTTAGGGTGATAGATTTTACCAGAGCATATTCTAACATCTGCCGCTTTAATTGATAGGGAACAACATACCAATTGATATAAGTAGGAGACACATTATTCTTTGCTAGTATTCCAAGAAAATTGCTTAACTTCATAATATTATCAGAAACTGGCTGACCATCCTCATTCAAAGCAATGACTACTTTATGATCAGGAGTTTTAGCATGCACCTTGGTCATTTTTGAATCCCCTCTAGATTATTTTGAAGCTTGTACTTTACATACCAGGTTTAAAAAAATGAATAGAAAATTAATGTATGGCATTACAGAAACATATAATATGCATGCAAAACTTATAATAGACACAGTTAAAAGTGCACTATATTGCACTGATAAAGAAATATTTTACCTGCTTCGTCATCCTCTGCAATCCATTACTACTCTAATTGATCAATAACATTTTCCATTGTTGGAGCTGCAACTTTCTGCTTTTGATGTTCCCGCATCGCTGAGTAAGCAGCGGTTGAACCAGCAGGTTCGCAACTGGTTGATTATTTGAACATTTTGCTACATGTATGTTTTAAAACTGGTGGACAAGACGTTGACGGTTTTAAAACCGCTAGATGAGAAATCATAGGTTGCATCAATTTTTTATATGTTTTTCATTTTTATCTAGGTTACTGTCTTTCTTTTGAGTGGGAGTATGTGTCATCACTCCCATGTTAGAGCCAGCTTTTTTTGGAGGGGGTGCAGGTCATCTCTACCTCAATTTCTAGGCCTGCATTGGCTCGAGAACGAGTTCTGGGTCCAAGTAAAGGTTGCTTTGACTTAATAACTTTGAATCTCTACAACTAAGTCAAAGTACAAGATTTTTATTTTGATATTTTTTACGTTTATAAAGGCAAAGACAATAAGTAGTAAACAAGTAACTTTTTTATACCTTCGAATCCGATGAATTATCAGAGTCATCTTCAGTATCATTTTCTATGATGTATGTTCAAACCGAAAATCGACTTCAACACCAAAGGTGCAAAGGTTGCGCTTCACCAATTTGGTAAGATTAGAATATGGAACCGCGTAATCATAAAAAAAAGAGCATAAATGCAAGAACAAAATGGAATTTTTATAGTGGTTCGATCCAAAATGAATCTACGTTCACTTTTCAATCATTTCTCATTATGATTCTTTGCTTTACAATATACATGAATTCTCTCTCTTTACATTCATCTCTCTTTTTTCTCTCTCTTCACAATCTTTATGATCCAATTTCACTTGAATTTAGCAAAGAAATTGGAGAGTTCTCTAGCTTTGCGATGATGGATGTATGAATCTTCAATCGCTTAGGTGCTTTGATGTTCTTCAATGATTTGATAGGAATTTTGTGTTAGATCCAAATTTAGAGAGGGTTGGGAAAGGTTAAGATTCCTTGAATTGCGTTGGAGAGATTTCTAATGGAGCTTGAACGAGATTTGATCCACACGAACTTGGAGAGAAGTTGTTAGATCCATGGAGGCCATTAATGAATTTGGAGGAGAGCTTCAAATTTGGCGGCACTTCGTGGTAGGAATGGAATTCGCCCCCCTCTTTCAAATGATTGTACAGGGGTATTTATAGTACGAGCCTAGGGGAGTGGCACGATTGTAATTATATGGCATGACCTTACTTACATCGTTTTGATACATAGCACATCCTCACATATAAAGGTTTAACGATCTGATATATGCTCACCACGACCCAAATGTGGTATGTGCGCCCCAATGTATCCACTTTGAAACCAAAACTATATTAATGCGAACGTGCCAACAAGCATTAAAATATCCCAATGTCTTTCTTCTTTTGTTACATGAATATAACTGGCCCTTGTCACTTTACAGCTGTTGCCAGCACATTGGTAATAACGACATAAAAATCAATGCTTTACACGGTCTGAAACAGCTGGGAATGCCAAAGATGGCTAACGACTTAAAGATGATGGTTTATACGATATAGAACTGCTGACATGCCATGTTTTTGCTGTAGAAATCATATGAAAAGTTGACCTGATACATTGCTTGTTTCTAGATGGCTTTACGAGCTTACTAATATATTGATCCAATGTCCTAAATTACATTTGATGCCATATGTCTCATTGTGCCAGGTTTTCGTCACGTGGCTCATTTCCTTTTGCACAAAACGAACCAACCTCCTTTTACGTGTCTCGACAACATTGTACAGTAAATGACTCGGTCAATGCTCGTATCTTTTCCCTCATTGCCATCTGGCTTTTCCTACCAGCAAACATCTCATGTGACAGGCCTTTCATATCCGCATGTTCCCTTACTAGCCGTAACGACCTAACGTTTGCGGTGACGTGGTCCACAAACTGTACATATGTCACGGCCTAAAAATGAGAGACGAGCTAACAAGAACGAGCAAAACTGAAGGTCAAGACCTAAACATGACAAGGTTGACAAGCTAACGTGTGGAACAAGACCCGATATATCTCATGTCCTCATGGTCTAACATGCTTACGGGTTGATAGTAATACATACCTGTAACACCCCGAATTTTCTATTAACACTAAAGTTGCTAAAATATTAATAAGTGTGTAAGAGAGGGGATGTATCTAATATGAATATAAAAATATTAATAAGTGTGTGAGAGAGGGGATGTATCTAATATGTATATAAAAACAATAATAAGTAAAGGGGGATGTATCTAATATGTACATTGTAGAAAATATATATATATTTATGACATGAATAGAAGTTTATTAATATGCTGAGTGTTTGCTGAGTCACTTCTGACTCATTGCTGAGTCAACAAGATAAACCCCATCTTGTCTGAACGGCTGCGGTTATTTCTAGGTTAAATCTAATGGCCTAAATGAATTCTAAAATCTATAAATAAGTGGGTAGACCTTAGACCTAAATCACTTGTAAAATTAGAGAAGCTACCGTCATGCTGCTGCCATGGAGTTCAGCATAGCCGTCACAAACTAAGAAGAGGAAGCCTAATCATCTACAACTAAATCTACACAAATCAAATCAAAAGATCTCTCTTTCTCTAATTCTTTTCTTTTGTTGGTGAGTATGATGATTCTCACAAGACTATTACAAACTAATTTGACTCGGTTATGAATGGATCACAAGAAAGTGATGTGATTTGTAATTGTAAATTCTATATACTGTGGATCTCTTATTATGTTATTATGTTGTCGTATGATGTAAATTATATATGCTATGTCATGCTATGTTGTAAATTCTCTTATGCTATGTCGTGCTATGTTGAGAATCATGTCAAGCTATGTTATACTATCACACTATGCCATGTTATAAATCATGCTATATTATGTTGAAAAATCATGTTGTTGGATCATGCTTAAAGTTATGTTTTTTTTTCTTAATTTAAATGGATCTTGTTTATGGGAATTTGCCTATTAGGTTAGGTGTACCCATAAACTTGAAACTATAATTAAATAAAACTTGATTATGGGAATTTGCCTATTGAGTTAGGTGTACCCATATAAAACCATGTTGTTAAAAAATTAGATGAGGTTGATTCACACATGTTCATATGTAAGTTTACGAAAATTGATTGAGATCATATTAGGTGAATTTTGAACAAGTTGACACCTTTAGATCCATGACATGTATAATCTATGCAAGTTGGACATATGCAAGTTTCACCCCTTATTATGATTCATTTGGTCACATATACATGTTGTTATTATGATAATCTCTTTTATGCTATGAGTTAGGCTATTCGAGTCTAACATATATTTTGCGAATAAACGTTCAAACGTGGGGTAGGGGTAATATTAGGAATTAATAAATTGGGTGCAATTTTGTAAGATGTTTCATACCATGAATGAATGTCCATAATTGAGTCAATTATGGACATTGTTAAAAATTGGAAGTAATTAATAATTCGAGTAGGGAATTATTAAAATTGGGGGAAAGTGGATTATTATTAATAATCAATGCTTAGGACACGAGGTTGGACCCGTTTGTGATGTAAACCTGCCCGGACCCGCCCGACAAATCCAGTAGTCACAAATGTCGGCCCAATGTGAGAGGTCCTAGGCCCAAACTAAAGCATAACAGTTGTAAAGACACGAGGTTAGACTCTTTTATGGTGTAAGACTGCCCAGACCCGCCCGGCAAATCCAGCTGCCATAAATGCCAGTCTAATGTGAGAGGTCTTTATGAGGTTATGGCCTTAATGAACTAAGAAATACTTAACCAGATAATCATGTAAGGTGGGACATGGGGGTTAAGTAGGTGCCTTGGGTGGCATGAGGAATCTGGTGGTTGCCTTTAGAGGCATTTGAAATACGATTAGACTTAACCAAACACACATGTAAATGAACATGACTAAGTGGGTTAAGTGGGATGGACTAATGGGGACAAGCTTAGGTGGAATGCTTGTGGTAAATAGTGGGGGCCCATTTCAACCAGTATCCCAAAACGTATCTTTGTGGGCTCGACCCAAGTCGAGGACGGGACACGCATACTGGGTTTGACTATAAGAGGCCAAAACAGGGAGCGGTGACAACGCAAGTCCAACGGGTTTCATATGCGTGTGTGGACCCGGGCTGGTAGGTAAGACGTTGTTGCATCGTGTAGGTATAAGCCGTGCATGTCCGTTGTATCAGGTTGCCACTTTAGGGGAGTGATACACCCCACTGTGGGGCCAGCACGGGTATCTACGAGTTAGGGAGCCGATCGAATAATGGGAAGTAGGGTACACCTAGTGGAGATAGGGGCAGGCGGCACCTATGTAGTCAGCTAGTGGTATGTAAAGCCATTGGGAAAGTTTCTAAGTGAAGCTAAGTGGGATGAATCTTTAGGGTGACTGGTGTGGTGCAGTATAGTGTTTATCCTTTAGTATTTAGGAGCGCCTATAACGTTGCCTTTAGCGATTGTCTATGTCCTTAATCTGCTCTTCATAGACATTTTCTTGTTTTCCAACTTATGCCTTAGTCCAGTTATTTTGGTAATAGTATTGTAGAATTATCATATTCACCGGACTTTATGTCTGACCCCCTCTTTTCCATCCTTTTTCTCCCTTCAGGTCCGCAGGTTAGGCCAAGTTCTAGTGGAGTCTAGTTGGATCGCTTATCTTCTGGAAAGCTTGGACTGCTGAAGTAAAGTCCAGCTTGTTATCTTTCTTTTTAATGGCTATTCATGTAATGGGATTATGTACTTGTTTTATCAAGATAGATATTGTACTTGACATTGAATATGGTGTTATGATGTAATCAAACATGTTTTGACTTCTGCTACAATGAAATAAAGTTTTTGAATTTCCAAGTACTATTTTATATCTGTCTTGTTGTAATTTTACTGTTCTATATTCACTTAAAACCTCCATGGAAGTTAATGCATTCCCTTTGTGAGTGACATTAATGGACGTGGGGTGTTACATGTGGTATCAGAGCATAAGGTTACCAGAACAGATAAAAAAAAATTTTTTGAAAAATATTTTTTTTCTAAAGTATTTATGGAAGAAGTGCTTTCAAAAAAAAAAAAACATGTTATTTAAAGAGATTTTTTATGAAAAACATAATCCCAAATAGCCACATCCTTATCTTTATCTTTTGAATTCTCCATTTTGAATCTTTCCTTTTTCGTTTCAGCATGGCTGAAGATCTTAATCTCCCAGAAGGTATGACGATTCCAGGGTGGTTTAGGAGATACTTGGAGGCTAGGGCCACCACTGCAGGCCCAGCGGATACTCCTCCACCCCTAGTTGCACCCATTCCTCCTCCTCCTCCTCCTCATGTTGACACTTTTGCAAAGACGTGCAAGGAATTCAAGGCTATGGGAGGAAAAACTTTTCAAGGGACTGAGACGTTTGTGGAGGCCAGAGATTGGCTTAAGGAGACTGAGGAATTGTTGGATATCTTTGAAGTGGAAGATGGGAGGAAAGTCCGTTTAGCTGCTTGGTTAATGAAGGGAGAGGCCTCGTTTTGGTGGGAGGTCACTAACGGGGAACGTCCAGTTGATTCATGGGCGGATTTCAGACGAAGGTTTGAGGCAAAGTTTCTTTCAAGGGCAGAGGAGAACTTAAATATGGAAAAATTCCTGGCACTAAAGCAAGGGAGCTCATCAGTAAAGGAATATGTCAATAAATTTAATCAGTTAGCAAGGTTTGGCTTGGAGTTGGTGAACACGCCAGAGAAGAAAGCTTTGAGGTTCGTTAGAGGCTTGAATGAACCGTTGCAAGGGTTGGCTATGACCCACATCCCTATGGGAGCCACCTTTGAAAAGCTAGTAGAAATGGCACTTATGCATGAGGATAAGGCAGTTGAAAAGAAAGGGGATCAGAAGAAACCCCAACAGCAAAATAAGAAGGGTGGTAAAAACAATAATGGCAAAGGGAAGAAGAAATGCTTCAATTGTGGGACGCCTGGCCATCTCAGCAAAGATTGTAGAAAGAAAAAGAAGACTGGTTGTTTCCATTGTGGAGATGCGGGACATTTGGTGAAGGACTGTCCAAAGAAGGGGCAGAGGGCAGGGTCTACCTCGGGAGGACAGGTGCAGGCTCTTATGGCACCAGGGCAGGCAAGGGGTCAAGTTCAGGCTATTGCGGCCCCACCGCTGCAAGAAAGAGGTAGAACAATTTCTGTTGAAAGCTTAGTTTTTCTGTTTGATCATCCTGTCCGTACCTTATTCGATTCTGGCGCATCTCATTCGTTTATCTCTGCATCATTAGTTGAATCATTGCACTTGAACACCAGTTTAGTAGAGGATCCCTTGGTCGTTTCAAATCCAATTGGGGGTTCGGCTCATTTGACCATGATATGTTTGGATTTGAAAATCTCTATACTTAGCGTTGAATTTAGATGTGATGCTTATGTATTGGGCTTCACAGGCTATGGGCTAATTTTAGGAATGGATTGGTTGTCTAGAAATAGGGCCATTCTTGATTGTGAAAGGAGAGTAGTTAGGCTTGTGACTCGCCTTGGTAATGCTCTCGACATCTTTTGTAATCCCATAAATTCCGTTATGCTAAGTTATCTTGAATCGCTTGACGCGTCTGTAGAGAACCTGCGATCGGTAGAAGTGGTCCGGGAATATCCGGATGTGTTTGAGGAGGTGAAGGGCTTACCTCCCAAGCGAGAGATAGACTTTCGAATTTATCTTGTGGATAATGCTAAACCTGTATCTTTGCCAGTGCGCCACATGGCTCCTCGTGAAAGGAGGGAACTCAATAAGCAAGTAAAGGAGTTGCTTGAGAAGGGGTTCATAAGACGTAGTATATCGGAGTGGGGTGCTCTAGTAGTTTTTGCCACAAAGGCGGATGGGTCTCTTAGACTTTGTATGGACTATAGAGAACTAAACAAGCTTACTAAAAAGAACCGACACCCACTGCCGAGGATTGACGATCTCTTTGATCAGTTAGTTGGCGCCTCAGTGTTTTCGCAGTTGGACTTAGCCACTGGCTTTCATCAACTGAGAGTGGCTGAGGATAGTATAGATAAGACTGCTTTTAGGACTCCTGACGGATTCTATGAATGGCTAGTGATGCCCTTTGGTTTGACAAACGCCCCTGCATATTTTGTTGATTTGATGAGTAGGGTGTTTAGGGAATACCTTAACAAATTCGTGGTAGTCTTTGTGGATGACATCTTAGTCTTTTCTAAGAATAAAGAAGAGCACTCCCTACATCTTAGGGAAGTGTTGGAAACCCTTCGAGCGCATAACCTTAAGGCAAAATTTTCTAAGTGTCACTTCTGGAGGAAGGAAGTACGGTTCTTAGGGCACGTGGTTTCCAAAGAAGGGATAGCAGTGGATCCCGCAAAGGTGGTGGCCATCCAAGATTGGAAGGTCCCTAAAAATGCAACCGAAGTAAGAAGTTTCTTGGGGTTGGCTGGCTATTATAGGAAGTTTATCAAAGACTTCGCAAAAATATCAGCTCCATTAACACGGTTAACGAAGAAGAACCTGGTTTTTACGTGGGACAAAGATTGCGATGATGCGTTCCAACGTTTAAAGAGAGCCTTAACTTCAGCCCCAGTCTTAGTGCTGCCAGACGGGAATAAACCGTTTACCATCTATACTGATGCTTGTGGGACGGGACTTGGCGCGGTCCTCATGCAAGAGGGAAGAGTAATAGCCTATGGTGGAAGGCAGTTGAGGGTTCATGAAAAGAATTACCCCACGCATGACTTAGAGCTAGCCGCAATTGTTTTCGCGCTTAAGTCTTGGCGTCACTATCTTCTTGGTGAGAAATTCGAACTGTTCACTGACCACAAATCATTAAAATACTTATTCTCTAAGAAGGATTTGAATTTAAGGCAGCAACGGTGGATGGAATTCTTAGCCTCCTACGATTTTGAAATAGCATATACCCCGGGCAAGGGTAACGTGGTGGCAGACGCCTTAAGTAGGAAAAGGTTGTCCTTGAGTCCGTTGTTTGTTGAACGACAAAGCTTAGAATTCATCTCTATGTTTGACTTTAGACCCTCCGTTGACTTAGTACCCGGTCTGTTAGCATCCTTGGAGGTTAGACCTACACTTCTAGGACGGGTTAGTGAGGCACAGCGAGACGACCCACAGTTGGTTGAGATAGTAGAAAAGCTCAAAGGGGGGGGGGGAGTCGTCAAGCCATCTTCGTAGGTATACCCTAGACGATAAGGGTTGGCTACGAAGGGATAATAGACTTTGTGTACTACAAGACGAAGACTTAAGGAAGGCCATTCTTGATGATGCTCATCGCTCAAAAATGACCATTCATCCCGGCGGGGATAAGATGTACAAAGATATGAAGCGGGTTTTCTTTTGGGCCGGTATGAAAAAGGATGTGGCCGAGTACGTCGCTAGATGCTTGGTGTGCCAACGAGTTAAAGCAGAACAAAAGAAACCCGGTGGGTTGCTTCACCCATTAGAAGTTCCACTATGGAAATGGGAAAGCATCTCAATGGATTTTGTGGATGGATTACCAAGATCAAGGAAGGGTAACACGGGGATTTGGGTTATAGTAGATAGACTTACTAAAAGCGCCCATTTTATTCCCGTGAAAAGTAAGAGGACTGCTCCGTGGTTGGCTTCTGTATACATTAAGGAGATAGTTCGTTTGCACGGTATTCCTTCTAGTATAGTAAGCGACCGTGACCCCATCTTTACTAGCGAATTTTGGAAGAGTTTACAAGAGGCGGTAGGGACTCAGCTATGTTTGAGCACCGCATATCATCCTCAGACAGACGGCCAGACCGAGAGGGTGAATCGCATTCTAGAGGATCTTTTAAGGCTTTGTATCCTAGACTTTGGGGGTACATGGGAAGAGCACCTTCCGTTAGTAGAATTCGCATATAACAATAGCTTTCAGTCTAGTATTGGCATGGCACCTTTCGAAGCTCTTTATGGAAGGCCTTGCCGTTCGCCTACATGTTGGTGGGAATCTACGGATAAAATCCTACTTGGGCCCGATATGGTTAGGGAAACCTCGGAGAAGATTGAGTTGATTTGAAGGAGGATGAAAGCAGCACAAGATAGGCAAAAATCATATGCTGATAAGAGGAGGACAGATCTTGAGTTTGACATTGGGGACATGGTTTTTATCAAAGTATCTCTGTTACAGAATGTTGTTCGCTTTGGGTCCGTGGGGAAATTTGCACCAAGGTTTGTAGGGCCGTTTCCTGTAAAAAAACAGGATTGGGAAGATGGCATATAGGGTGGAGTTGCCTGAGAAACTTAGTGGAGTACACGACGTATTCCATGTATCACATTTGAGGAAGTGTTTGCACAAGACCGCGGAGGTGGTAGAGCCGAGCTTGCTTAAAGAGGTGGAAATAGAGCGTGATGCAACAATTAGACGAGCTCCTACATGCATTCTTGGGTCGGAGATCAAAAAGTTGAGGAAGCGAGAGGTCAGACTGGTTAAAGTGCAATGGGGAGATGATGAGAGCAACGCAACTTGGGAGACAGAAGAGAAGATGCGTTCGTTGTACCCTTTTCTTTTTGAGGGTATGTCTTTTAATTTCTCCTTTATCGCTTAGCTTATCTTATCTTATCTTTAGTATGTCCTCTCATTAGTATCTTTGACCTTTAGTTAGGATAATCCTATGGTTGAAACATGTGTTTGAGACATGTTATGTATGATGGACGCAAAATGGATGCAAGTGTTTGCTAGTGGTTGCTCGTGGATGCATATATACACACACTTTAGGCACTAGATCGGCTCAGTCACTACATATTGCATATTGCATATATATGGATGTATTTAGCAAAATGGATGAACGATGGTTGTATTATCATGTGGATGCTGCATTCAGATGATGGTTGTGCACGCATATAGAAGTATTATGTAGCATTAAGAATCTTTTGCATACATAATGGATGCATGGCACGATCATAGTTGCATTAAGGAGGTCAACTGAATCAGTGGACCGCCTGATTTTGCATTAGATACGGACATATACACACACTTGCATATGATCATAAAGCATTAGAAGTCTTTTAAGGACAATGGATGCCTGTGTATGATGGATGAGTAGATGGACGTTTGGATGGTAGGATATACATTCTTCCAGACTTGAAGATTTCGGGGACGAAATCCTAAAAGGAGGGGAGAATGTAACACCCCGAATTTTCTATTAACACTAAAGTTGCTAAAATATTAATAAGTGTGTAAGAGAGGGGATGTATCTAATATGAATATAAAAATATTAATAAGTGTGTGAGAGAGGGGATGCATCTAATATGTATATAAAAACAATAATAAGTAAAGGGGGATGTATCTAATATGTACATTGTAGAAAATATATATATATTTATGACATGAATAGAAGTTTATTAATATGCTGAGTGTTTGCTGAGTCACTTCTGACTCATTGCCGAGTCAACAAGATAAACCCCATCTTGTCTGAACGGCTGCGGTTATTTCTAGGTTAAATCTAATGGCCTAAATGAATTCTAAAATCTGTAAATAAGTGGGTGGACCTTAGACCTAAATCACTTGTAAAATTAGAGAAGCTACCGTCATGCTGCTGCCATGGAGTTCAGCATAGCCGTCACAAACTAAGAAGAGGAAGCCTAATCATCTACAACTAAATCTGCACAAATCAAATCAAAAGATCTCTCTTTCTCTAATTCTTTTCTTTTGTTGGTGAGTATGATGATTCTCACAAGACTATTACAAACTAATTTGACTCAGTTATGAATGGATCACAAGAAAGTGATGTGATTTGTAATTGTAAATTCTATATATTGTGGATCTCTTATTATGTTATTATGTTGTCGTATGATGTAAATTATATATGCTATGTCATGCTATGTTGTAAATTCTCTTATGCTATGTCGTGCTATGTTGAGAATCATGTCAAGCTATGTTATACTATCATACTATGCCATGTTATAAATCATGCTATATTATGTTGAAAAATCATGTTGTTGGATCATGCTTAAAGTTATGTTTTTTTTTCTTAATTTAAATGGATCTTGTTTATGGGAATTTGCCTATTAGGTTAGGTGTACCCATAAACTTGAAACTATAATTAAATAAAACTTGATTATGGGAATTTGCCTATTGAGTTAGGTGTACCCATATAAAACCATGTTGTTAAAAAATTAGATGATGTTGATTCACACATGTTCATATGTAAGTTTATGAAAATTGATTGAGATCATATTAGGTGAATTTTGAACAAGTTGACACCTTTAGATCCATGACATGTATAATCTATGCAAGTTGGACATATGCAAGTTTCACCCCTTATTATGATTCATTTGGTCACATATACATGTTGTTATTATGTTAATCTCTTTTATGCTATGAGTTAGGCTATTCGAGTCTAACATATATTTTGCGAATAAACGTTCAAACGTGGGGTAGGGGTAATATTAGGAATTAATAAATTGGGTGCAATTTTGTAAGCTGTTGCATACCATGAATGAATGTCCATAATTGAGTCAATTATGGACATTGTTAAAAATTGGAAGTAATTAATAATTCAAGTAGGGAATTATTAAAATTGGGGGAAAGTGGATTATTATTAATAATCAATGCTTAGGACACGAGGTTGGACCCGTTTGTGATGTAAACCTGCCCGGACCCGCCCGGCAAATCCAGTAGTCACAAATGTCGGCCCAATGTGAGAGGTCCTAGGCCCAAACTAAAGCATAACAGTTGTAAAGACACGAGGTTAGACTCTTTTATGGTGTAAGACTGCCCGGACCCGCCCGGCAAATCCAGCTGCCATAAATGCCAGTCTAATGTGAGAGGTCTTTATGAGGTTATGGCCTTAATGAACTAAGAAATACTTAACCAGATAATCATGTAAGGTGGGACATGGGGGTTAAGTAGGTGCCTTGGGTGGCATGAGGAATCTGGTGGTTGCCTTTAGAGGCATTTGAAATACGATTAGACTTAACCAAACACACATGTAAATGAACATGACTAAGTGGGTTAAGTGGGATAGACTAATGGGGACAAGCTTAGGTGGAATGCTTGTCGTAAATAGTGGGGGCCCATTTCAACCAGTATCCCAAAACGTATCTTTGTGGGCTCGACCCAAGTCGAGGACGGGACACGCATACTGGGTTTGACTATAATAGGCCAAAACAGGGAGCGGTGGCAACGCAAGTCCAACGGGTTTCATATGCGTGTGTGGACCCGGGCTGGTAGGTAAGACGTTGTTGCATCGTGTAGGTATAAGCCGTGCATGTCCGTTGTATCAGGTTGCCACTTTAGGGGAGTGATACACCCCACTGTGGGGCCAGCACGGGTATCTACGAGTTAGGGAGCCGATCGAATAATGGAAAGTAGGGTACACCTAGTGGAGATAGGGGCAGGCGGCACCTATGTAGTCAGCTAGGGGTACGTAAAGCCATTGGGAAAGTTTCTAAGTGAAGCTAAGTGGGATGAATCTTTAGGGTGACTGGTGTGGTGCAGTATAGTGTTTATCCTTTAGTATTTAGGAGCGCCTATAACGTTGCCTTTTGCGATTGTCTATGTCCTTTATCTGCTCTTCATAGACATTTTCTTGTTTTCCAGCTTATGCCTTAGTCCAGTTATTTTGGTAATAGTATTGTAGAATTATCATATTCACCAGACTTTATGTCTGACCCCCTCTTTTCCATCCTTTTTCTCCCTTCAGGTCCGCAGGTTAGGCCAAGTTCTAGTGGAGTCTAGTTGGATCGCTTATCTTCTGGAAAGCTTGGACTGCTGAAGTAAAGTCCAGCTTGTTATCTTTCTTTTTAATGGCTATTCATGTAATGGGATTATGTACTTGTTTTATCAAGATAGATATTGTACTTGACATTGAATATGGTGTTATGATGTAATCAAACATGTTTTGACTTCTGCTACAATGAAATAAAGTTTTTGAATTTCCAAGTACTATTTTATATCTGTCTTGTTGTAATTTTACTGTTCTATATTCACTTAAAACCTCCATGGAAGTTAATGCATTCCCTTTGTGAGTGACATTAATGGACGTGGGGTGTTACAATACCCAATGACTTAACCCTGATCATGCGAACGACCTTGATGTTAGGTCGTAAGAATGGTTCACGCCTTACTGATGTAAAAATGGAAATTCTTGTATATTGCCTACAATCACTTTGGTATCATCATGATGTCCAATGCATGTCTGTTTATTGTTTTTAATGGGTATGATGGCTTCATACTTTTGCTGCTATTCTAATTCACATGTAGTATGTCCAAATATTTGAATGACCAAAGATACCAGGCCCTATGAGCTAACTACCAGACGACCGTACCTATATGAACGGCCTAAAGGACGAGCACGATCCAAGGCATGTTGCACTCTGCATGGAACGAGCTAAGGATGGTGAGAGAGCTAAATATTGGCAGACCAAAAGCATGTTGAACGGTCTAAAAAGCCTTCATGGTCAAACACACAAGAATGTTGTGACCTGGTGACTTCTGTATGAACGTCCTAACATGTTATTTCATAATCAGACGTGCTGTGTTAACTATGTGGACAACTTAATGTCGAGGCGCATGTACGATCTAACACGTTATGCTAGCTTTACGTCAAACGACCCAAGAGAGCTTAGAGGCTATCATATGAGCAGAACGACTTGAATGCTATGACAGTGGTAACGGTCTAAAATGGAGAGGCAACAACTTTACTTAGGTCATGCTCGCTTAGCTCGTGCCGACGACCTTAAAATCTATTTTGTACGTTTGTAGAAGCTTTCACATATTTAATTTTGCAGCCGCTTGCCAACATCCGTGAATTCTTCACAGTTTTGAACAGGGTTTTCACAATGGGGTTAACAACGTATTCATTACATTCATCAATATCTTTACCTTTTCCATTCTTGTTTCATGCTGCAGCCTCTTTCATACTATTAACCAATGAAGGTACCGCAAGTGATCCACTAACTGCATAATTTTCTTACATATGCGTGACTTGGTCTTGCTCATACTTCGTTGACACTGGTGGTTGTGAGAACTGCAAGAAGATTAGCATTATTATTAACCATCAATGATTAATTTAAGCTAGTTAACCATATAGAGTCGACGTATAAACAATTCTTGCATTTTCAATGGAATGCATGCACAAAGAACCGATAGTTACTTGAATTAGCTATAGCCTTCATGGTCGGAATAGGAAATCAACACAGTAATAGAAAACACTAAAATGCATTTCTTGCTTTTATATTTAGAATTTTTATAAAAAATCTTTTCAAAACCTGATTAATAAAACTGAAATGATAACCGAAAGCACCTCAACATTAGCTTCATTCTCTTGGGTATCATCATCATTATCTGTTCCATTTTCTACATTTATTTCCTCCTCGTTCCTTTGTCCGTCACAGCAACATCTTCTTCAACATTATTCATATCAGGCTCTGGAGATAGTTTCTTCTGACCCACTTGAGTTGGATTATTTTTCTCATTTTTCATTGCTGCTGAAGTCTATGTGCAGTAATATACTTGCGCCTTGTAGTCGGTTTCTTAACAGAGCCTATAACAATAAAAATAATAATGGTGGCCTTCATAGTTCTTCACACACACACACACAGATATATATATATATATATATATATATAAATACAAGAATGGATCTATACTACATATATATACCTTGAATTACGTTTTTCCTTGGTCATATAATTACATGTGGCTGTAGTTGAATCAATGGCTCACTGTCTTTGTCAACGCTGTTGTCAATGTAAAAATCACTTCTTCTTCCTTATTGCAACCCATTACATAATTGTTTATGTCTTTGTCATTCAATATCAGCTGCCAGCCACCTCTCTTTCCTTCGCGGACATAGAATCCTCCCATTCCTATGTACTGGAGGCAATCTTTAACAAACTCCATAAGAATACTGTAAGAAAAGCAGTCTATATCATATTGTTTTACTAAGAAGGATACTCCACCCATGTAACATGTCAATTGAAAATCTCCGTTATAGTGCAACCCAATATTTATAAGTTCATCCATCCTGTACAAAATGAATACATTAAAACAAGGTGCATGCATGTTAAAATGGACAAAAAACAACAACTTACATTTTGGACTATAACAAATTTAGGTGACAGTAAAGAAAAACAGTAAATCATAAAACATGTGAACAGTCTAAATTGCATTATGATAAAAGAGTGCCAAATACATTAATCAAAAATAATAATTTTTAGCTTAAAAAACATGCCAAATACATCATAAATTAGACAAAAGATTAGACCAAAATGAAGCAATAACAACGAGGATTTTTTTTGTCTTAAGGAGATCGAACAGGAGGAACTTCTATTTCTAGTTCCGTTTCTAGTGTATTATGGGGACTTCATCCCTAATCCATCCTTCATCAACAACTTCTGGTTCTAGTTCACCACCTATGCCTATATCATGTGAATGCGGATTGCTCATGTTTCCATTGCATTTTGATTTTTAGTATGATACCAATCTCTCAGCAATTTTTGAATAACGTAATGACTTTTCTTTTCAACTGCATCTTCCATATAAAATACTTGTTGCGCTTGCGAAGGCAGGACAAAAGGATCAGTTTTATGGCATTACTAAAATTTACTCGAGTAAGACCATATGAATATTTTTCTTTTTGGTACCTGCAACCTTTAAAAAGGACCACTGTGAAAGCTCACCAATAATCAAGCTCAAAAATTTCTTTGATTGATCCGTAGTAATTGAAATCACCAACTATTGGGTTTTGGCCTTTCGAACTTGCAAAGCTAGTAGTTTGGGCTGTAACATCCCACTTTTCCGTATAATTTAAGCCGACATTTAACCACCACGGCCAACCCAAATAATATAGAAAAGCAGAAAGTTAAGAGAAAGAAGTTAGAGAGTGTGAGAAAGATAAGAAAGAAAAATCAAAACATAAGAAAAGAAGAACCAACACCGAATCTGACTCTCACATTGCAATAGAATAAAATATAATATAGAAATAAATCTCTATAAAAAAACCCTGAATAAATATACTTACATACATCAGAGTATAACAAATGTTGGCCGTTTTGGTCAAAGCCATCACATGTAATATCATTGATTAACAATACGCTCAAGTATTGGGAACATCGTCAGATGACAAGAAGCGATTTGGTTGAAGTCGCATCGATCATAAAGTGTTCAGGAACTCCAAACAGATGACCTCTTTTAGGTCCAAAAACATCAATTATGGAGCTTTGCTACATACTCTTGTATCCCTCTGAATTAGCTTCAAGTAGAGCTTTCGTTTTGCTGAAACAGACTTACAGTTTGGAAGTTACACCTGTTTCCATGAAGTCGCGCAGAACCGGAATAACTTAGACTTTGGAATTGACTTGACCTAACCAGGTCGGATCGGACTAATCGGATCGGATTGGAGGAGAACCAACCCGTACGAGATATCACATAAACATGGCATCTTGATCACCCTACATTGGTTGGATCGGAGAGGGTACACGATCTGACCCGCATTGCACCAGGAGCTTAGAATTGCACCATGTCTTCGGTTGGAAGGCTCCGATTCGGACCGGAGAAGGCCAAAAAATTCATTCCAAGACTATAGAAAAACCGCAAGAGAAAAAAGATCCCAAATAACAAAAGCTTCCCTGGTGCCAACCTGCTTGGAGGCTGCTCCTGCACACACATCAGCTTTGACCTATTCTCTCGGCTTGTTTTGCTCCTACAAACATGGACCGAACTACACCTGTTTTCCTATGAAGTACAAGAGACTTCCTCCACTTACCCACTACGTCTTAGTAATGTATTGGATTCATGACACATGTCATTCATCTGAGATACTCTGTACATCTATAAATACATGGATTCATGGACTTCTTGGGGATCTTTGTCTATTCTAACTCCCGGCCTCCATTGAAAACAAAACAAGAACATTATGCTTCTCCTACATCAATCAAATACGAGGATTTCATGTATAAAACCACTCTTTTTCTCCAATTTTTCATGAAAAATGCAAGGATGTTGTTTGTAAATGAATCCTACTGATTGTAGGAAGGCACAGTACTTGTAATTTCATAGGATATAAGAAACTATAAAGTGGACGTAGGCTTGGTTTGATCCGAACCACTATAAAAATCTTGTGTGTTCCCCGTTTTTACGTCTTTATCTACATTTTATTCTCTGTGATCTGTGATTGTGAGGACTTCACAACGCATTTGGGTGTTAGTGCCATTTTTTGGTCTAACATTTTGGCATCCTAGGAAGGGGGGACGCACAGATTCGACCTCTGCATCGGGTTAAGTACTTCGATTTGTCTTCAGATCTTGACTTCGGTTTCAGTTTTTGACTTCGACTTCGCTACTCGCCTCTCAAAATGGTAAAACAAAAATGGTTCAATGCTACCTCCGAGGCTCAGACTACTAGTAGCGAGGAAAATCAAGAACATTTTACCAATGAGGAACTCTCAAAATTGGTTACTTGAGAGGAGTTAGTGGAATCGGCTAGAGGATTGATCGCTTGTCTAGATCGGCAAGAAGAAGTTTTGATCACGTTCCTCGCTCGGATTAAGGGCAAATATCATGGTTTTGGAAGGTCGACTGACCAAACATACGTCATTGGAACAAGTGCCTATGTTCCGCAGTTTATAACTCGGGACATAGGGGCAACATCGCACACCCTACAGTAGGACGACGCCGATCCTTGGATCAGCGCTGCTCCTCGAATCAGCGCTGCTCCTCGGATCAGCGCCGCACCCTCGACACTCGGGGCAACCCCATTCCCGATAGAAGCGTAGTCCTACAAGTTTTGGAAACTCGAGCCATGGTCTCAAGTAAAGGAAAGCCCCGTAACAAGGCTAATAGGCAACGTAGGTTCCTGACCTACTCGGAGCCTACTCACACTCTCGAGGAGATCTACCGAGAGGTTCACCCTATGGCTCCCTTCAAAAAGCCTCCCGCTCGGGAGCCCTCTCAACAAGTAAGAGATTCTAGTCGACACTGCATATTTCATGACATTGTTCGTCACAATACAAATGAGTGTCATCACCTTAAGAATGCTATTGAAGAGCATGTTAGAAATGGAGAACTGGCACGATTCATTTGAACTCGGGCTGGGATGCCAGGACAGGTACAACCGCCTGTTGCTATTCAAGATAGGCCCAAGCTCCGAGCTCGGGACCCCGACTCAAACTAAACTCCTTATTGGCTCTGGTATCTTGGATACAAGTCTCTCTAGCACTTGTATCTTTCGGCTTGCAGGTCTGGTCTTCCGACTTGGTGGATGTTTTGGTTACGTAATCTTGGTTCTTCATGATTTTCGGACATTGGTCTTGGTTTTTTGGTCTAGGAACCTTCAGCTTGGTTTCTTGGCTTTCTATCCCTTGGATTCTTCGGCTTCTTGGATTTTGGTTTAAGGCCTTCGGCGCTTGCGCTTTGGTTTTTGGCCTCCTTTGGTTTTGGCTTTAAGGACTTTTGATCCACTGGATGTATCCTCTTGGTTATTAAAGAAAGGTTTACCTTTCTCGGCTTTGGATTTTGACCGACTATGTTTTCTTACCCATGCGACGGGAACAAATAAGTTCCCATGTATGCTCTTTGTAAATGATAAATCGTTCACCTTCCTTCATAAATAAATTTGGAATCACGAAACAGCCAAGTCTGCCTACCCATGCACGGGGGCAGGCCAGCTCCCTAGGCATGCTCTTTACGGATGACGAGCCATTTGGTTTCTTTTTGGCTTTCCTAAAAAATCCCTAACTTTTATAACTTTAATAAAATACTTCTCAAAGTGAGGATGCTTACTTGTGAAGTATGAAATCGACAACGGGATTGCAAACTCTAATAAGCTTCTGGTTATCTTGGCTTCTCGTCCTACTTCGACGAGATCGCCTTGACTCGGGGCAAGCATCAGATCGTGCATAATCCTGCTTGTTTGGACTAGTGGGTTGTCTTGTCAACGATCTTGGATTATGTCGGGTTGACATGTCCGTGACATGACAAGAATATCGACTCATGGATTAGTGGCGAGTGTTGGATTGTGCACAATCCTGCTCATTTGGATTAGTGGGTCGCCTTGTCCACGACCATGGATTACACGGGGTGGACTTGTCAAGTAGCATGACAAGAATATCCACTTGCAGATTAGTGGTGAGTTTCCGATCTCATGCGATCCTTCTCGTTTGGATTAGTGGGTCGCCTCGTTAATAACCTTGGATTACGTCAGGTGGACTTGTCCGTGACACGACAAGAATATCCACTCATGGATTTGTGGCGAGTTTTGGATCCCATACGATCCTTCTCGCTTGGATTAGTGTGTCTCCTTGTCAACGACCTCGGATTACATCAGGTAGACTTGTCAGTGACACGACAAGAATATCCACTCGTGACTACCTTGGCCTCTTGCTTTACCTCAATGAGGTTGCTGCAACTCACGGCGAGTCTTGAGTCCTAGACTTCGACAAGCTCAGCTCATTTGGTTATTGGATCATCTTCACCTGACGGTTCATATGGTTGTATGGCTATGTGGTTATCTTGGTTATCTCTAAAAACGATCTAAGGCGATCATCGGCTTTCACCGAACTTCCAACACTCTGGCCGTTCTGGGTTTCTATTAATACGATCCCAAACGATCGTCGGATTTCTCTCCTTAATACGATCCCAAGCGATCGTCAGATTTTTCACCTTAATACGATCCCAAGCGATTGTCGGATTTCTTTCCTTAATACAATCCCAAGCGATCATCGGATTTCTCTCCTTAATACGATCCCAAGCGATCGTGATCTTCCACTAATATGATCTGAAGCGATCACGGATTTCTGGCTTATTGGCTTTGGTTTCTTGGATAATACGATCCGACGTGGTCGTGGCTCTTCAGTTTTATGAATATAGAACCTCACTTCGGACTTCTACTGGCTTCGGTTTCTGGATTTCTCTTCTCCTCGCAAAACACACCTTCCTTGGACCAAGCAAGATATGTTTTGAGGGGGAAATGTTGACACGCTTTTTTGTCGAAGCTGTCACACATCAAGTATTTGGTGAGCGATGCGCTCAAGCATCAAAAAACACAAAGCAAGTGCTTCGAAATTCTAGGTTCGAAATTCTAGGTTCGAAATTCTGGGTTTGAAATTCTAGGTTTGAAATTCTAGGTTCGAAATTTTAGGTTCGAAATTCTAGGTTTGAAATTCTATGTTCGAAATTCTGTGTTCGAAATTCTAGGTTCGAAATTCTGGGTGCGAAATTCTAGGTTCGAAATTCTGGATGCGAAATTTTGGGTTCGAAATTCTTGGTGCAAAATTCTGGGTTCAAAATTCTAGGCTTGAAATTCTGGGTGCGAAATTCTAGGTTCGAAATTCTAAGTGCAAAATTCTGGGTGCGAAATTCTAGGTTCAAAATTCCTGTTACGAGGCTGCTTTTAGGGTATGAAAATTGCTTATTATCGGTCCCATTTCTCACCTACTTCCACCTAACCTTCCTTCTAAAAATCCCCTAAGCCTTGGCCTTTATTTGGATTCTTCTTCCTTGGAAAATTTGGACCTTGAGAGCACCAAACACTCATTAACGGCTTCCAACACCTCCTTCATGGCCATTGGACATGGCATGAATAGTTGAAAGGAGGTGCATACATATTCCATAGCTTGTTGGATACTAGCAAGCATAGTTACAAGGTCTTTAGACCTCTTGGACATTAAAGCTTGTTTTGCTTATAGCTGACCAAGTCAACTCATCTCAAGGAAGAAGAAGAAGGATAATCAAAACATGACATGCGTTTTTTCCCTCAACATTGGTACATTAGCAAGGATTGTCATGTTAGTTTTGAACTTCATGTACATGAACACTAAACTTGGATATTGCTGACCAAGTCAACTCTTCTCAACGAAGAAGAAGGGCAATTTAGTCAAAATATAGAACAGACATGTATTTTGTTATTCTATTGTAACCCTTTGAACTTAACTATTGTCTGAACTTGTATAATTCTGTAATCGACAAAAGATATGATGAATGATGAATATAAAGTGGACATAGGTGTTAGTGTCGAACCACTATAAAAGTTGTGTCTCCCCGCATTTATTTACTTTACTGCTTATTTGGATAATTTTTCACACATACACATTGGGTGCTGGCATGCGACAATTTTTCCTATTAACATCAGACAAATCTGGATAGTTATAATATCCTATCCTCATATACAATATACAGCGGAATAATATTATATATATATATATATATATATTTATATCATACGTCTGGGTTCCTCCATCTCGTCTTTGAACTCCACAACATTCGATAACCTGCACCTGCACACTCGGGCAGACCCGAGCATTACAAACGTCACGGATCAGTCTGGTGAACCAGCGTGAGTAAAACCCACTAAGTTTTATAGGTAGCATCCATATTGCTCAACTTTGGTAACCTTTTGAAAGAAAGGGTAATAGTAAGACCAACCCACACACAAATGCAGATGGGCTTTACCTTACTATAACCAAAAACATTTTTAAAGTTAATACTATTCTGATATTATAATAGTGATGTAAATGACCAAGTAGCAGAACGCTTGCATCTCACACTCTACATATATAGTCTTTAATCAAAAACCGCGGGCACTTATTAAAGATTGGATTCCAATTATGACAAGGTATGAGATCACCTTCCGATCAGTGTAATCTAGAGGGGATACACTGGGGTTCACAAAGATTGTCTTGCAACCCGGCCACACATGACCGCCCACTCATTTAACTTGAGTGTAGCGAATGTATTATCACCTGACGGGTTTAAGGGCCTATCGCTCATCCGTGGAGATACAGAACCGAAAGAAGAACAAATAAGGAATTTCTCTAGATTGTTGATAGTACACCCTGCTTGGGTATGACCCAACTAGCCATGCTTCTTTCCCGATTCTTGTCATTTCCCAGTTCATGGGGCTTGAGGCTACATTTCTCCTCTAGAGCAACACGTCACTTTGAATGGCACATTGTTAGGTCCACCATAAATCACTAATTGATTTCTATAAAAATACTCCGGGTGTTAAGCAAGAGAATAAATTCTCCGCTACCATACTTGGCACGTTTTAAGAAATCAACGTACGTAACCTTTTTGGAAATACTCTGTCGGACATTCGTCCATACAAGTCATCCAGGAACAAGATGGACCAAAGGCACCCTCCTACCGCATCCGAGGAATTACCGAACAGATCAGTATCGAGAAGTCTTTGCAATCTATAGAATCCAACCACGACAGAATCACAGTATAACGCTGGTTAAACATTTGAAAAAGATATCTTTATTAATTCTTTCTGGTTTAGTTATCATTTTGAAACAAGGGGAGCTAACCAGAGATTTGAAGTAGTCATTTAGCTTATGGAGATCCACGGTCTTCAATTGCTCCATCTTCTATCTTCAATGTTACGTATGCTTTATGGAATGGTTTTCGAATAGTAATTCAATCCCGATCTTTCCATACCAACAATGGCATGGGCCAGATTTTGATAGTCAATTATTTAACTATCAAAATAAAACAACCATTCATACATAAAAATAAAATGGATTTACTGGTTCAGTACACAACGTCACTTGGCCTCTTTTAAAATTACAATTTGTAAATTAAACTTCTATATCTCTATATATATGGAATACAACTTTTATTTCTTATTCTAAAATAAGAGCATTCTCAAAATACTTCGTTTAACTAATACTTTTAAATAAATAAATATCATAGACATTCCATATACTATTTAGTTT
Source organism: Allium sativum (assembly GCA_030737875.1). Classification (NCBI taxonomy): domain Eukaryota; kingdom Viridiplantae; phylum Streptophyta; class Magnoliopsida; order Asparagales; family Amaryllidaceae; genus Allium; species Allium sativum. The sequence continues at coordinate 168,669,058 of CM060924.1, read as the reverse complement.
AAATATGGTTTTTAAATCCATACTTTCTCCCTTTGGAAAACCTTAATTCAATCTCAACATATTTACTTAATTTAAATCATATCCATTTTCTTTCTAAAACATTTTCAACATCTTACATTAGTCTTGATTCTAATAGAATCACTTGTAAAATGTCTTCTACGTTAATTCAACTTATTTTGGTTTAATCTCAACGATGCTCCTTTTCGGACTTCAACTATTCAAATTATAAAATCATTTTGATTCTTGAAAACTGTATACAACATTGATCCATTTCCAAAATTGGTTTTATACTTGGCTTATTTGAAATCACTTTATAGTTACTTATAAAATTTGATAATAAATAATAAATATTTATTTTTTCTTTAATAAAACTTATATTACAAATAATTCAAATAAATAGATTTAAAAATCTATTCCTAATTATAAAATATGTTTTATAACTTTACTCGGTTGATCTACCTGAAGGTAAAACACATTTATAAAACGATCCACTCCTTGGCTATCTGTTGCCAATTTACTCAACCAATACTATCCATTGGTTAATCACACAACGGACAATCAACAATCAGTTCAATCATTCAACTGTTCATAATAAATCAACAATCAGTTCAATCATTCAACTGTTCATAATTAATAAATAACATATTTGAGGAACCCGGTTGGATCCCTCCAACCTGTCCTTCCCAGCATCAAAATGGTTTACATCAATTTCAATAGAAACAATATATTTATTCATCACAATAAATGGAAATAACAGTTTAACAATCAACAATCATCTAATCAAACATCCAGTTATTTATTTAATATGTTTATATTATAATAAACGCAATCAATAAGGTAAGTTACTTCGTTTGGAAATCTAATCGTTAAAATAACGGTTTATTTCAATTAAATTAAACAAAGTTTTAATTTAGTCAATGAATATTTAAAGATATTCAGCATCCATGCAAACAGTCATCAAATCATAAATCAATAGCAAACATTGCACACAAATTAAAAACCTGATTTATATGAGTATAAGTGGGATAGAACTGAGTGAGTTGTACTCACCTTGGTTTCATTGAAACGATTCAATTTCAATTATATTAAACAATCGTTTAATTTAACCGAAAACTCCTGCTGTTTCCAAATCTTTCCAATCCAGCTCCATAATATACCATCCGTCGGCATGGTTCTAATGATGTTTGGTTTGTTTCACATTGTTAACATATAAGAACGACGTTACACAAGTTATACATTCAAGTTTAAGTTAACTGATCAAACGTTAATTAGATATATCATGTATTTATTTTAGACTAATTATACCCTAAACTTTAAACATAGAAATTTATAAAACCCTCACGTCGTCTCAATTGGCATGTTACAATAGTAATTAACTAGGCATGGTTAAATTAACCTCCAGGCTACGCATGTTATTAACACATAATATATATATATATATATATATATATATATATATATATATATATATATATATATATATATATATATATATATGTGTGTGTGTGTGTGTGTGTGTGTGTGTAAGTACATTAGTTAACTTAAATAACCACTTACGATTAAATATAATTGGGTTAGGCAAAACTAAGCTAGATTAGCAAATATTAAAAACATACCCAGCTCACGTATATAATACTATCCCACATTTCTTACTTAGTTTAGACCTGATTAGTCATTTAAATGGTATTAGGCACAATTTATATTTTTAGTAGCAGGCCATGTTCTAAATACATATAATAATATTAGCTTAATCTTACTCTTACGTTAGGTTAAATCTTGGATTGACATCATTGTAAAATGCGTCAGGCATATTTTCAAAGCACTGTTCATCCTCTGTTGCCTTCTATTTTATTTCCCTTCGCTTCTTTTCTATTTCGAGAACCCATACTGACGATGTCCCCATCCTCTCGCTACACCCCTTCCCCCATGCACGCCTATTCCCATGTTGTACCGCGCCACCCTCTTCTCACGCAAAACTGTCCACATCTTCCTAGTCTCGCCAATTTCTTCTTTAACTCTTGTCCTTCCCATTTTAACTTTTTAAACCATGCTGAAATCTCACCCATGCACAACACAAACCCTGCACCATGTTTTCTTTCATGCTTCAGGACCGAAACTTAGACATAGGCCTCAACAATACACTGCCGCCACTATTCTTGTCTCGTTTAAAAATCTGTACCCTAGTCAAAATGAACAACCCCATCGCCACAAGCTCTTCCTCATTATTTCCCTTCACTTCGCTGCTGCTACCCGTCACCACGACATACTTACTCCCCTGGACCGACGCTACCAGTAACCACGGCTGACAGTCCTCCTTCGGCTCGCCCTTCCTTGCTCTAAATCAGTCTGTCCACCTCTAGGCTTAGCAGCTCCCACCATTGGAAAATTCAGCTTCATCTATGTCTTCAACGAACAACACGCATCACTGTTGCTGGACCACCGTCCATCACCTAGAGCTGACTCCGCTTTCTCCTTGAATTCGATCAAGCTTCATACGTCACTTTCCAGTTAGAGTCGTGGTCAACGAGATAAAAGTTTAATATTATGTTGTGAGATGAGATGGAGTTCAGTTCTTTATTTGTTTTGAAGGAGGGTCATTTTATTTCATGAAAGAGGTTCAATTTACATCTTGCTGAAGGAAAATGAGAAATGGAAAATTTAGGTAGCGTTTGGTTTATTTTGTGTTTTGCATTTTTAGTTTTCGGCGGTAATTATGAAACTTGTGAAGATTTGAATGTAGCGGTGATGATGGATCAAAGGAAAAAGAAGTGACGGAGAGGACCGCGGGAATGGTGGATAGACGGATTTGTTATTGTCATTCCCTTGTTTCTTGAAATATGAAAAATAATAAAAAGTTAGTCTTTCCCTAAGATTTCGAATAGCTGTCCCGAATTCAAGTTGATTATGTTTCGCATCTTCCTCGGAGAAAGACGATCAAACAATTCTCAATCATGGTCCTTGCGGATCGGATCATCCGTATAGGATAAAAAAAGAAACTCCAGATATTTGCTATCTTTCTCTTTGAATGAGATCTCAATTCCAGCTACGGTTTCATTAGCTATCTTACAACTAGAATCCCTCTTTTTTCCGAGCCGGTTCCTCCACCACTGCGAACCCCGGTTCGATTCAGGCATGATACACTTTTTATTTATTGGGAGAACCCAAGTACTCTCTTGTGGATCCATGAAACAACTCTCAGAAATCTTTTTCTCTTTTGGAAGATACAGGAGCGAAACAATCAATCTATTGATTGTTTTCGGTTTTGTGTGTTAACTCCGTTTTGTAAAATGGTCATTTTTCACGATATATGTGCATTGTCGGTATTTTTGTATGTGTGAAAACTCAAAATTGAAAAATCTAAATCAAACGCTACCTTAAGTTTTCTTTTCCATTAGCAAAAAGGAAGAAATGAACGTGTATTTATAGAGGGAGAGGATAACAAATAGAAACAATGTCTCGTCAACGCCAAGGGTAGATTGTAGATTATCAGTATAGGTCGGCAAGCGTTTGCCTTAAGTTTTCATTTCGGGTAGCTGCGCGTTGTTCCTTTTTATAGCAGCAAGGCATGTGAAGGCTTTAATTTGATAAGGATCGGTATGTCGGAGAGGGTACATTTCTCTTCGGTTTTGGGTTCCTGATACCTTCTGATGGAAGATACAAAAGAAAAGCAATATGTTTAAATATATTAGGGCGGTTAGTCAGTGTTTATAGTTGTACGGACAGAAAGGAAAATTTATATATGTTAGTTCTTTCATTTTGAATCACTGGCATTTGTTGTGATGCTGCGTGTTTATAATAAGAAGACAACATATATTTGTTTGCTACGTGTTTATAGTGTTTATAGGTTGGCTGATATGTAAGGCGATTTGAAAACACACAGTGAATTTAGTGGCAATTTATATAGGGTTGGTTTTATTACTATGGTGTCGTTATTTAATATTGACTGTTAAATTCGTACCAACATACACGAACTTCAAAAATAACGAAAATGGATGTTATAGTATAATTTGACGTTAAAATCCTAATGAAATTAATTTCGTTGAAAAACGGACTCTATTTGCAAAAACGGTGCTATTTAGATCATCATTTATCTATCGGTTCACTTTTAAACAGCGTCTGCTGTAACAACTCTATTTGGCTCCAAACTAGGAATCTAGCAATAATTAATCATATGTATTCCAACAAAACCTGTTTCGTTGAAAACGGAGGTCATTTGGAAAATAATCATTTCTCAAGCTTATATAATATTGATAAAATAATTTAACTGCAAAACAATTCAAATTTAATAATTATAAGTCGATATTATCGAATATATCCAAACGGAATAACCAATAGCTTCAAAGTGAACCAGTGTAGATTTAACATTCAGAAATTTAGGTTAAATGATATTCATTTCTACGTAAAAATCCTTATATTTACTAAATAAATCGTTATCGTTTATTAACGAATTCCATAACGACTATTTGAACAATTGAGTTGGACATAACTTACAATCTATAAGTTGAAATCTCGATTTTTCTCTTCCGTTAAAAAATGATTATCCAATTGATTCAAACGTTTCTTGTTTCATAGAAATACGACTTTTATCGGATCTTGTATATTCAATTAAAGTTCAAAACTCAATATTACGAATTACCACGTCATTACGAGCTCGTTTTTATTAATTTATAAATTTATATGTTCGAACTATATTTTAAATAAATAAATTCGATATGAAAATCCATTTATACTACCAAATCCATATTTAGAATGGATTAAATATTCGTAATTAATTTTCAATAATCTGGGACATTACACTGGCAGTCAAAATTACACCAGTATTTTGTGTAGTACATCGAGAATCTCTAAATTTTGTGTGGAATCTATATCCGTTTATTACACAACCGGTAAACTTCCTAGCTACACGATTAGGACCTAATGCAAACACCCCTAAATCTCTTAAAATATTGTCCTTTTTCAGAACCTCTTCTTTTAGCCAATTCCAAAACCATACAAAATGTTCTTGTTCCCTCTCATATCTTCTTGGATTTGCAAGACCATCCACAAAAGCTTGATGAACCCTAAATAGTAATTAAGGTCAAAAACGACAAAAATGCAGATATTAATCTATAGTTAAGGAAAATGATATAGGAATTTAAGAACTTACTCGATCAAACTCTCAATTTCTTTATTACCGGAATTGAACAGAATATAGCAATGCGTTGCCTTCTAATCTGCATCTTTCATATTGAACATCTTTCCATCTTTATTCTTCTTTGTTCCAAAATGATATTCCAAATCTGTTGGACATCTTCCAAAATCAATCGACCTTTTTTCTTTTCCTCCATCAATGCTTAAAATTTTTGAATAGAAGGTCACACACTCTTCTGCCAAGTAACCTTTTGCTACGGAACCTTCTGATTTGTTTCTATTTTGAACATAAGATTTCTACTTTCCTACATATCGCTTAATTGGATAAATGCATCTAAGGTGTTCAGGCCCGCCGTATTTGATTTCTCTGCATAAATGAACTAGTAAGTGTACCATTATATCGAAAAAAGCCTGTGGAAAAATCATTTCAAAATGACAAAGTATATCAGCAATTTCTTTTTGCAGCCTCTTGATATCATCCACTCCGATAACCTTGCTCCATAGTCCTCTAAGGAATGCACTAAATATGATAATTGATAATGCAACCTCGGGTTTTGATGCTTTCATCATGCAAATTATAACAAATAGTGGAGTATGAAATGAGCATCATGGCACTTGTATCCCAACCGTTATCACTTTTATGTGCACGTACCGACTAACATTCAAGGCACAATCACGGGGTAGTTTGGCATTCTTCAATACAGAGGAAATTTATTATTCTTATTTGTCATATCAAATATTGCAGCTCTAATTTCAACATGCTTTCCATCACCACATTCATTAGCATGAAGGGCCTTCCTTATGCCCAACTCCTGTAAATCCAAATGAGCGTTTAGGTGGTCCTTCGACATGCGACCTATATTAAGTAAAGTACCTAATAATTTGCTACATATGTTCTTCTCAATGTGCATGACATCCAGGTTATGTCAAAGCGAATTATGACACCAATATGTAAGTCAAAAAGTATTGACCTTTTTTTAAAAGGGCCATCACTTTTACCCTCTTTCTTAGTCTTATCCCCAAACTTATTTCTATACCCCTGCAATAACTCTTCAATATCTGTTCCTGATAATATTTCAGGAATGCTCCCCATTTCAGTTTCGCCATTATATCTCCTTTTATCACACCTACTTATGTGTCGGATCAAGAAACTTTTTATGGTTCATATAACACTTTTTTTTCTGTGCTTCAAAAAAGTTGAAGAGGTTTCATAATGACATACTGGACATGCAAGTTTCCCCTTCGTGCTCCAACCTGACAACATGGCATATCCCGGAAATTCTCTAATGGTCCACAAGATGCTTGCATGTAAATTAAAATACCCATCAGTCAAGGAATCATAACTTTCGATGCCAACATTCCATAACGCTTTCAATTCCACAATTAAAGGCTACATATGTACGTCAATGATGTTCTTTGAAGAACATGGACTAGATATTAATGTTGAAAGAATCAAATTCTCTTGTTTCATACATAACCAAGGCGGAAGATTATAGTTTACCAACACAATTGGCCACGTACTATAACTTGAACTAACTGAATGATATAGATTAAATCCATCAGATGCTAGACCCAATCTAACATTACGATTTTCCAGTGAAAAATCAGGATAGTGAGCATCCATCATCTTTGATGCCACATAATCAGCTGGATGTCTTAGTTTTCCATCTCCTTTTCTTTCCACTTCGTGCCATCTCATAAGTTTGGAAAATTCTTTGCACATAAACATTCTTTGTAATCATGGTCTTAGTGGAAAAGTACCTCATAACATTTGCCAGCATTTTGGGAATCAACTTTGGTGGATCATTATTATCAGCGTTGTCTTCTTTTTCTTTTACAACCCACCTCAAAAAATCTTAAGTGTTACAAGCCTCTTTATTTTTATTCTCTGCCCAATATAACATGCAATTATTTGGGAAGGCATGTATTTTTGGTAATCAAGACGTAAATCCTTAATGACACTCTTTGTAGTGTAGGAAGACAAAGGCAGTTGGGCATCAGGAAAGACTTCTTTTATAATCTTTAGTAATTCCCCAAACACAGACTCGTTAATTCCATAAGCACGCTCTAAATGATAAAGCCTAATAAAGAAACTTAGTTGGGAAAATTTTGCACATCCAGGATATAACGATTGATTTCCTTCTTTAACATGCCGATAAAATTTTTAGCCTATGGATTTGGTTCTACTTCAAGTCCCCTGGATTTTGATCAAGTTTGTAACCCGTATATTTGAACATCACATTTAAATTATCCTCAAAATCCATCTCCGTTGCACAATCCATATGGTCATCAACACCTATTAATTTTGTCTTTTAAACCTCACAAATCCACTCGATATGCACTGGAGAAGGGCCATTAATAATAAGATGATCTTATATGACATTTTCAAACTACAAATTACGTTTTGTACCTTTTTTGCAGGGGGACTTCATCTTATCACCTACTATATAAATGGGAAATGCATTTCTTAGAAAAGCATTTACCCCTCTTACATATTCTGCACTCGATCTCGAAAGTCCTATCCATATGTAATACTCATTATCCATTGCCACAATCTAACCACGGGCTAGTAAGACTAAATTTGATACCACTAATAGTTTCAAGACACGAACAGGCGCTACTTTGTAATGTTTGATTGAACTAGAAATAAAAACACAAGTTAATAATTTACAAATATACATAATCAGTGTGGTGAAATTAGTGTGTGGCCAAATCAACGATTGTTTTGATTTGAATTATCACTAACTTTTGATTTTGAATTATCAGGAGAATACATAAAACAAGAAACTAAGGATACTGAACACAAATACATAACATTACATGGTTGCAACAAAACAAAACTGTACAGATACAAAGATGATACAGGTGATACAAAGACTATACAGTTGGAAATATACAAAGAACGATACAATAATTTAAGTCTTTTAATGTTTAGACCATGAAGTTGGTCGTTATGTCTACTTATTTCATTTTGAAAACCAATAAATCAAGTTTGCAGCGTTGTAAGTTAATGTTATAATTCATTTGCATACTCAGAGGCTCGACTTGGAAACCGATGACCAATCCACTGCCAAAAGGTACACGCTGTGGGATATACGTGACAACTAAAATAACGATGACTAATGTTAACTCCAATCAAAATAACATCTTCTACAGTGACATACCCAAACTCACACATTATGATTGGTGAGTCAACTTGCTATTTGTTAACCACTTGGTTGTTTTGATGCTGACAACACAAGGCAGCACGACTTTACCATCGATGTAGCCTTTCTTCACGTTGTTATTGTTCTCGGTTTTACCTTCGGAGATCTTCTTGCTCTAGTTCATACTCACGCAAATCTTCATAGTGCTTTTCCTGCATCTCTATGTAGAAATCAATAAGAGTTTCAGGTGATGATGGGTTTGACAGTCCTAGATCACCCATGTTCAGGGTATCTTCATAGTCATATGATGTAGGAAGAGAAATAGGAATTGTTTTACTACAAATAGAAATAGACATTTAAACATTTAAAATTGGATTTCTTTTGTCGTCTAATTTTTTTTCACTTTTCACAATTTAACATTTAAACATATTAAGTCAGTGTTAATTTATTTATCAATACATCAATGCTTTGGCAAACAGAAAAATACAAAACTTGCACAATTTCAACAGATGCAAACATATAAATATAACACTTCAAGTATAAAAAACCCAAATATTCAGATAAAAGACCTCGAACATGTAAACATTCAAATAAAAATGAGCATAAAAACCCTAGTTTAAGGCAATCGATATACCCAAATCACGTAGAGACTTTGAATGTAGACCAAAATAAGTTAGAGATGGAAATCACCTAAATAAATCCCAAATGATGAAGCCCTAACTACATGTAATTGTCCTAAATGATCCAAAACAGAGGCGTAATGTTTGAAAAATAGAAGCAATATTCAGAGGTATATAGTCGGAGGTACAATAGCAATCGGATGTGTTTGTGGACGGATTTCATGCAGAGAAAGAGTAGAGAGGAAGAAATTTGTTTTGGGAGGATGTATTTCGTGAAGGAGTAAAACGTCATGCCAAAATTTCACATAACTGAAGCGGGGATCAGTTTGAACCGATAAACTAATCATCATCAACGGTTATTTATTTGTTGATTCTGATAATGCGGATCTCTTACCTGGATTGTATTTATGTAAAGCTACGCTTTGAACTGGTGTTGCACGTCACTGCACTAGAATTCCAACCGCAACAGTGCATCCACGTCTAATGCAACAACATTGAATATTGTTGTAGAAGATCAAAGAAAACATAGCTTTCGCCACACTTTTCATGTAATGCACACACATTAGTATCGAATGTGCCCATTTTTGTAGTAGTGGCCATTTCAGGATTCTGCTTCAATGAATGTAATAACCGCTAAAAATTCTGGCCAAGCTTATACTCAGCAGAGGAATAGTGGAAATCATAAATCATTTTACTGCAAATATTATAAGAAAAAAAATCATAATGTTCATAGATGTCATTTTCTTAATGGATTTCCTGAGAATTACAAAACCAGAAACAAGAAGACTGCATCATAAAAGAAATTTGCAGGCACAGTTTCCACATCATCTTCAAATTCAGTAGATCTTACTTCAGAACAATTGACTAAGCTGCTAAGTCTTCTTGATAACGATGCATCAATGAATAAAGTAGTTAAACAAGATAATTTTGCTGGTTTTGCAGGTACAACTTTTACCACTTATTTTTTCAATAATAGTTCTTATATAATTGATACTAGAATTAATCGTCAAATGTGTTTTGATTCTTCTTTATTTGAGAACACACATAACCGAAAAGCCTTTCATCATCGCGTTACCAACTGGAGACAGTGCAACTATTGTTACAGTGAGATCAGTCAAATTTTTGCCAGAATTGATTTTGAAGAATGTATTGTTTGTTCCTGTTTTCAAGTGTAATCTCCTCTCCAGACTTATCAAGGGCATGCAATGTAGAGTTTTATTCACTTCTGCGAGGTGTTTGTTACAGGGTCCTTCAATGAAGACACCAATGGAGATGGTAAGGCACACAAAGATTTATACATGCTAGTATCACAGGAAGATAAGCAAATAAATAAAGAAGTAACAGTTGCTGTTGCGTGCAACGATAGTAAAGATTTATGGTATGTCAGGTCGGGACATTTACCATATTATAAGCTTCAACATTTGCATTTTTTAGATACTGAACAGTTGAATAAAATTGAGTTTGTACCTTGTGTTGTCTATGCTAAATCAAGGCAAACAAGGCTGACATTGCCTTTGAGTTCTATTACTACTGCTTTTTCTTTTCAGCTAATTCATGTAGATATGTAGGGACCTTATCACACTATCACAAATGATGGTTATAAATATTTGTTGACTATAGTAGATGATTTTACACGGTCCACTTGGGTACATCTTTTATCTGTAAAAAGCAATGCCTTTACCTTGCTAAAAAATTTCATTAGTATGATAACCACTCAGTTTGGTAGGAAAGTTCAAATCATGAGGTGTGACAATGCTCTAGAATTAGGGAATAACAAGGAATTTGTTTCATATCCATCTTCACAAGGCATTGTGCATCAAACTTCTTGTGTGAAAACTCCTCAGCAAAATGGGGTTGTTGAAAGGAAACATAGACATATTTTGGATATAGTAAGAGCACTTATGTTTCATTCTAATTTACCTCTTAAGTTTGGGGGAAAAGGTGTTATTATAGCTGCCTACATTATAAATAGTCTTCCACTTGTAGTTCTTAAGCATAAAACTCCATATGAAGCCCTTTATCATAAAGCAACCCTTCTTATGTTCATATTCAAAATTTTGGATGTTTGTCTTTTGCGTCTACTCTTAAAGCAGGAAGAGATACATTTCAAATTAGGGCAGCAACTTGCATATTTCTTAGCTATCTTTTTGGAAAGAAAGTATACAAACTTTATAATCTAGAGATGCATTAAGTTCTTATCTCTAGAGATGTGGTATTTCATGAAGAGTCTTTCCAGCAATCGCTATGTCTTTTATTGTTAAACCTGATCATGAACCATTGTCATATGAGGATGCTTGCAAATATGATGTTTGGCAAATTGCTAGGAATGAAGAGTTAGCAGCCCTTCATTTAAATAATACATGGGAAATTAGTGAACTTCCTAAAGGTAAAAAGGTTATTAGCTGCAAATGGGAATGTCAAAAGGAAGGCTGATTGGTGCATTGATAGATATAAGGCAAGACTAGTGGTGAGAGGGTTTACTCAGCAAGAGGGGGTTGATTATAATGAAATTTTTTCTCCAGTCATCAAGATGACTGCGGTTAGAGCTTCGATTTTTGTTGCCTTGAAAAGATAGTGGTCAATTTTCCAATTGGATGTTAACAACGCATTTTTGCATGGAGATTTGGATGAGGAAGTCTACATGAAAATACCACCAAGACTTGCAGTAGATGATCCCACGAAAGTGTGTCATCTAAGAAAGTCCTTGTACGGTATAAAACAAGCTTCAAGACAGTGGTATGCCAAATTGTCTCATTCTTAAAGACAAGAGGATATGTACAATCATTGAATGATTATTCTCTGTTTTACAAAAAGGAAGGATCATCTATGGTTTTTATTGTTGTCTATGTTGATGATATATTGTTAACAGGGAATAATTTGGGTGAAATCACAACTCTCAAGAATTTTCTTGATGCTAAGTTCAAAATTAAGGATCTTGGTTTGATGCATTATTTTTTTAGGGATCGAGTTCACTTCTTCTTCACAAGGAATGCTAATCAGTCAAAGAAAGTTTATCAGTGAGCTTCTTCGTGATTTTCCTCCAACCGCTAAATAGAACTGTGCTAGTCCATCGGAGCTGAACATCAATTTGCTGCCAGATTTTGGTATTTTGCTTGATGATCCAACATGCAAATAGTTGGAAAACTTAATTCCCTTGTTCACACAAGACCTGATTTGTCCTATTCAGTTCCAGTTTTAAGTTAGTTCAATCAAACGCCTTGCTAACCTCATTTGGTAGCAACCTACCATGTACTTTCTTACCTCAAAGGCACACAATATAAGGCTTTTCTATTCAACAATTCATCAGATTTTAGTCTCAAAGCCTACTGTGATGCAGATTGGGCAACCTGTCCTTGTTCGAGAAAGTCAGTTTCAGGTTTTAGTATTTTTTCTTGGTGGGAATCTTATTTCTTAGAAATCAAAGAAACAACAGAGTATGTCACTTTCTTTTGCAAAATCAGAATATCGGTCTCTCCGTAGGGTTTGTGCTGAATTGGCTTGGCTGAGTAGACTGCTTAATGAGTTTGAAGTTCTTAATATCACTCCTATTTCTGTTAAGTGCGATAGTCAATTAGCTGTTTACATTGCACGTTATCCAATGTTCAATGAGAGGACCAAACATACTGATCTTGACTGCCATTACACCAGAGAAAAACTGCTAGAAGGTCTTATTACTCTTTCTCATGTTCCTACTCAGGCACAATTGGCAGATTTCCTCACAAAGTCTCTACCTAGTGTTCAGCTGTAGAGTGCTATTTCGAAGATGAGAATTGTAAATTCTTCTCCATCTTGAGAGGGGGTGTTAGTATATACAGCTATTCAGCTATTTAACTTTTGCTTTGTCATGATGACAGCTTTAACACGCTCTACGATATATAAATACAAATTGTGAGAAGTGAATTGACGTACTCAATAATAAAAAGAAAAACTTTCTTCCCTATTTCTTTGATCTGTTTTCTTCATTTTTCAAATTCTTATTGCAGATTCTGCTTTGTAATTTAAGTAATAGACATATAGATTTGTAGGGTCCTCCTCGTATTTCATCTGCATCAGCACTTAAGGCAATATAATTAAAATAAATGAATTTCGTTTATAGAAAACTTTGAAACTCGCTTGAGAGGTTTCAATACTTTCTCCACACATCCCTTGAAATAATCGCATTTGGTTTAGAAAATTATTCCCTCGTAAACTTAAAAAAGTATCATGTCTATCTATTTAAAGCGTAGATGTCAAGATAAATCAATGACTCGGATGGCTTATCTTTTAACTGTGAATCTGCATTTCATGAATTTTCTCCATTTAGTGGAAAGGCATTTGAATTTTGGCTGGCATGCACTGAAACTTCGATGGCAAGAGACACACATTTTCCACGGTAAAAAGTTTTAGCAGGTTTTTCTAAGAAGCAGTGAAAGAATGCAACCGCAGTTATAATCAAGATAATTCAAGTAGGGCTGTTTTGGTAATGGTTACTTTTAACGTTTAGCAAATATCATTACCGTACCGATTTTATTGGTAAACCATAATTGCTTACCATTACCGTTACCGATCGATTGATATACCATTGACTGGTATACCGATAATCTGGTAATTGTTACACTAGTAATGGTAAATTACCATTTGTCCATCAAATTTTATATTTTAACATATTTTTTGTACACAGTGCATTTTTATTATACTATATATGTGGTGTTAGTTTATTAAAAAATATAAATGAAAAAGAAAATAAATGTATCTGAAATTATTTCATTTGATTATTGGACTAAGGTAATTTTTATTCTAATCCACTATTTTAGTAAGTTAGTCCACCCTATTTTATAAGATTGTTGAATTTTACTAAAATTTTAATTTTAATTAGTGTGTCCACCTAAAACAAAACTTAAGTATTTTTCTTTTTTTCTGCGTTTTGCTTGTATTCTTTTCCTGAAATCCTACCATCTAAATCCAAGTTCAAATGGATTAATTCACTTCACCTATTTATTTATTTTTTATTTTTTATTTTATTTTTTTGCCCCAAAAATAGAAACCATGCCATTAATCAGAATTGAGACAAAGCATTTTTCTACTTTCAGAGTAACAGCAGCAATTCTCTTGTGGTAATATAAACAAACGTTGATACGCTGGAAAGCATGACATACTGAAATTCAGTCTATTTTCATTTATTGCAACATGTTGACATTTGGTAAATTAAATAGCTCAACTCAGCAGGAGACCTCAAAATGAGAGGCCTGAGAATGCGAAATGAGGAGCAGCTGAAATGAATGACTGTAAGCTATATGATTGGGTGAAATCTTTAAGTTAATCCACTTGTGGATTAACTTACAAAATAGTCGTGGATTAGCTTATTAAAGTAAAATGGTGGATTAACTTATTAAAACCGTGGATTAAAATAAAAATTACCTTGAACTAAATATAATCATTTATTTGGTTCTGCGTGCATGTAATAAAGCATATCAGATGGGTATACTTATGTTTTGAATTAACTGGTAAAATTACTGTTGTCGATGGTATTGAAAAAACATTACCGATAATTTACCGTTAAAAATGGTAAATTTACCATAACCATACCGATTTCAATTGAAAATAGGTACCGATCGGCTGGTAATGGTAAATTTACCGTTGTCATAACAACCCTAAATTCAAGTATAATAAAATAGAGAGATAGATCGTATTTAGACAGAATTGTTTTCTTACCAGAAAAATTGAACAGCAAATAATCGAAGGAAAAAAGATCAACTTTTATTTTACGTACTCAACTCAATATTTCAGGACTCAACTGACAAATTGAAAAGGATGTTAGGCTTATCTCTAGTCTGATACCATAAAATTGAAATGAAACCAATTGTTTTATTTCTCTTTTGAAATGAACAGACTGATTGAATAATTCAGCTGTTCTGAGCCAGTCTATGCATTTATTGTTATACGTCTAGTATACCAAAACAGAGAATAATCAATTCTAAACTCGTCGCACAAGTTTATAAGTTGAATTTCCACTACTCTAGAATTCAATATTCGCAATAAGTATGTTGTAATCAATTTACAACAACAACGTTATACTATTTTAAGTAATAGCACAACATAGAGAAAGGAGAGATTATAGAATAATGTACATAAATATACAAATAAACTTGAAGTCTAACCCGATGATGTCTGAGGCTTGTCGTAGCAATTTCCTTAAGAATTTTATTTCAAAATTCTCCCAAGATACAACAGACGTATTCTACACGAAATTGTAATGAGTATGTCACTCTGTGATTATTAATAAGAGTATTACAGAAGAGAGTAGGAAGTTCGGATTGGAAATTCAGTGAGGAAAGTGATCAGGTTTCCTCCTTATTTATAGTTTATCCACATCCCTTCTGAATGGTCGCACCCGTACCACTTCGTACGATCGCATCTCTTCTGAACGGTCGCACCCGTACCTCTTCGTACGATTGCATCTCTTTCGAACGGTCGTACTCGTACCTCTTCGTACAGACACATCTCTTTCTATGAAAGGAAGTGTCTTTTCGCGAAGTGTCTTTTCGCTGAAATGTAACCGTTTGGCGAAATGAAGTGCCTTTTCGCGAAGTGTCTTTTCGTGATGTATCTTTTCGCGAAGTGTCTTTTCGCTGAGATATAACCGTTGGGAAATATGACCGTTGGTGAAAGGAAGTGTCTTTTCGCGAAGTGTCTTTTCACGAAGTGTCTTTTCGCGAAGTGTCTTTTCGCGAAGCGTCTTTTCACGAAGTGTCTTTTCGCGAAGCGTCTTTTCACGAAGTGTCTTTTCGCAAAGTGTCTTTTCGCGGAAAAGCATGCTTCTAATAGTCACATCCTTTCACTTAACAGTCGCACATGTTCGCTTAAAGTATATTTCATTCAATACTTACGAATTCCAACAATCCCCCACATGAATGATAATATTCTTTTCCCCCACACAAAGCGAAATATCACAGAGTACATATGGAATAATGCTTTATCGTGGATAAGTAGATATTTCACTTTGAACTTTCCCTAGTTAAGACTTATCGGATTTACTCGGCTAATCGGTGAATTATTTCATCTTGAACCGTCAGCCTTTATTGCATATCCAAACAATAAGTCTTACGAAGCATTGATTCCCTTCTCATCCAATCTCTTGGTTGTGTTCATTTTGGTCCTGAACATTTTTTGGTTCTGCGAGTGTTATAGAGAATTCAAGCCTTTTAAAATTCTCATAGAGCCGACCCAGCTCACACTAACATAGGTGATCGCAACCATTAAGAGTATCCTACCTATACCCCACTTGTTTTTTTTATTTTCAAGATATGGTCATCATTAAAAACATAGTTTTAACCTTGTAATACTTCTGTAGGCATGCATTTATATTGTGCACTATAGGAATGGAGTAGGACTGTGTCCAAAAATGCATTACGTCTTGAGTTATTCATAACTGGTTTGCCTATTGATCCTAATCCGTGGGATCTCCAGTCGCTAGGATAGGTTTCCGTATAAGATAACTCTTGTTGGTTTAGGCTTTTAAATTCTCTATAACATCTTAAGACGTATAATCTCGTGCAGGAAAACGTCTGTTGTATCTTGGGAGAATTTTGAAATAAAATTCTTAAGGAAATTGTTACGACAAGCCTCAGACATTATCGGGTTAGACTTCTAGTTTATTTGTATATTTATATACGTTATTCTATAATCTCTCCTTTCTCTATGTTGTGCTATTTCTTAAAATAGTATAATGTTGTTGTTGTAAATTAATTACAACATACTTATTGCGAATATTGAATTCCAGAGTAGTGGAAATTCAACTTATAAACTTGTGCGACAAGTTTAGAACTGATTATTCTCTGTTTTGGTATACTAGACGTATAATATCTTAAGAACCATATCCTTATAAATCTGTTTTCTTACTAAAACAGAGATGGCAACAGTTGAATTGTCAACAAAGGATGAGGTAGAAAATTAGTTAAATAAAAAGATCTAGATATTGAGATCTGATCGAGGTGGAGAATTTGAATCACCATTTGAACAATTCTGCGCAGAAAATGGAATAATTCATCAAACAATAGCCTCATATTCACCACAATAAAATGATGTTGCCAAGAGAAAGAATAGAACATTAAAAGATATGAATAATATGATGCTATTGACCTCTGGCTTACCGACGAACTTGTGGAGGGAGGCCTTAAATATGTCTAATCATATTTTAAACAAGGTCCCTCACAATAAAACAGAAACACTTCCATATGAGTTATGGAAAGGGCATAAACCAAGCTTTAAATACCTCAAAGTGTGGGGGTGCTTGGCAAAGGAAGCAATGTCATCTTCTGAATCTGTATGTTGGAAAGAAGCAATCCAAAGTGAGATTGATTCAATTCTAAGTAATAAAACTTGGGAAATTGTAGATATTCCACCTGGAATAAAACCAATTGGCTGCAAATGGATTTTCAAGAAGAAAATGAAACCCGATGGCTCTATCGATAAATATAAAGCCAGATTAGTAGCCAAAGGATATCGTCAAAAAGAAGGTGTAGACTTCTTTGATACTTATTCACCGGTTACACGAATAACCTCAATAAGAATGCTAATAGCAATTGCATCCATTTATAATCTAGAGATTCATCAAATGGATGTAAAGACAGCATTGTTAAATGGCGATCTCGATGAAGAGATCTACATGGAGCAAGCAGAAGGTTTCATTTCAAAAGGAAATGAAAACAAAGTCTGTAGATTAGTAAAATCATTATATGGACTAAAACAAGCTCCAAAACAATGGCATGCAAAATTTGACAATGTCATGATGAAAAATGGTTTTCATATAAATGAATGTGATAAGTGTGTTTATTGTAAACAAGTTGGACAATCATATGTAATGATTTGTCTATATGTAGACGATATGTTAATATTTGGTCCGAATACCCAAGTAATATGGTCCATAAAGAAAATGTTAATTAACAATTTCGATATGAAAGACTTAGGAGTTGCAGACGTTATTTTGGGAATCAAAATAATGAGAACACCTAATGGAATTGAATTATCTCAGTCACACTATGTAGACAAAGTGATTGAAAGATTCAAAAACTTTGGGATTAAAGAAGTACAGACACCTTTTAATCCGTCAGAAATACTGCATAAAAACAATAATGAAAGTGTGATGCAACTTGAATACTCTCGTGTAATAGGATGTCTAATGTATCTTATGAACTGCACGAGACCAGATATAGCTTATGCAGTAAGTCGATTAAGCAGGTATACAAGCACTTCAGGAAAGGAACATTGGAAAGCACTAATGAGAGTGCTATGATATTTGAAAAATACTACAAACTATTCCTTACACTATGGAAAATATCCAGCCGTATCAAAAGGATATAGTGATGCAAACTGGATTGCTGATTCAGAGGAATCAAAATCAACAAGTGGTTATGTATTTACCCTAGCAGGGGCAGTAGTGTCATGGAAATCTTCTAAACAGACATGCATAGCTCGATCCACTATGGAATCAGAGTTCATTGCATTAGATAAAGCAGATGGAGAAGCAGAATGGCTTCGCCACTTTTTAGAAGATATCCCATTCTGGCCTAAACCTGTACCGGCCATATGCATACACTGCGATAACCAAGCAGCGCTAAGTAGAGCGCATAATTTTGTGTACAATGGAAAGTCACGACATATTCGTTGACGCCATAACACAGTTAGGCAGTTACTCTCAAATGGAATTATTTCCATAGATTATGTGAGTACAACTGATAACCTATCGGATCCGTTTACTAAAGGTTTATCAAGAGAGAAAATTGACTGCGCATCGAGGGGAATGGGTTTAAAAGCCTAAACCAACAAGAGTTATCTTATACGGAAACCTATCTTAGTGACTGGAGATCCCACGGACTAGGATCAATAGGCAAACCAGTTATGAATAACTCAAGACGTAATGCATTTTTGGACATAGTCCTACTCCATTCCTATGGTGCACCATATAAATGCATGCCTACAGAAGTATTACAAGGTTAAAACTATGTTTTTTAATGATGACCATATCTTGAAAATAACAAGTGGGGTATATGTAGGATACTCCTAATGGTTGCGATCACCTATGTTAGTGTGAGCTGGGTCGGCTCTACGAGAATTTTAAAGGCTTAAATTCTCTATAACACTCGCAGAACCAAGAAGTGTTCAGGACCAAAATGAACACAACCAAGAGATTGGATGAGAAGGGAATCAATGCTTCGTAAATCTTATTGTCTGGATATACAATAACGGCTGACGGTTCAAGATGAAATAATTCACCGATTAGCCAAGTAGATCCGATAAGTTTTAACTAGGGAAAGTTCAAAGTGAAATATCTACTTATCCACGATAAAGCATTATTCCATATGTACTCTGTGATATTTCGCTTTGTGTGGGGGAAAAGAATATTATCATTCATGTGGGGGGTTGTTGGAATTCGTAAGTATTGAATGAAATATACTTTTTCCATTAAGCGAACATGTGCGACTGTTAAGTGAAAGGATGTGACTATTAGAAGCATGCTTTTCCGTGAAAAGACACTTTGCGAAAAGACACTTCGTGAAAAGACGCTTCGCGAAAAGACACTTCGCAAAAAGACACTTCGCGAAAAGACACTTCGCGAAAAGGCACTTCATTTCGCCAAACGGTTACATTTCAGCGAAAAGACACTTCACGAAAAGACACTTCCTTTCATAGAAAGAGATGCGTCGGTACGAAGAGGTACAAGTACAACCGTTCGAAAGAGATACAATCGTACGAAGAGGTACGGGTGCGACCGTTCAGAAAAGATGCGACTGTACGAAGAGGTACGGATGCGACCGTTCGAAGGGATGCGGATAAACTATAAATAAGGAGGAAACCTGATCACTTTCCTCACTCACTTATTCCAATCTGAACTTCCTTCTCTCTTCTCTAATACTCTTATATATAATCACAGAGTGACATACTCATTACAATCTCGTGCAGGAAAACGTCTGTTGTATCTTGGGAGAATTTTGAAATAAAATTCTTAAGGAAATTGTTATGACAAGCCTCAGACATTATCGGGTTAGATTTCTAGTTTATTTGTATATTTATATACGTTATTCTATAATCTCTCCTTTCTCTATGTTGTGCTATTTCTTAAAATAGTATAATGTTGTTGTTGTAAATTAATTACAACATACTTATTGCGAATATTGAATTCCAGAGTAGTGGAAATTCAACTTATAAACTTGTGCGACAAGTTTAGAATTGATTATTCTCTTAAGATGTTATACGTCTAGTATACCAAAACAGAGAATAATCAATTCTAAACTCGTCGCACAAGTTTATAAGTTGAATTTCCACTACTCTAGAATTCAATATTCGCAATAAGTATGTTGTAATCAATTTACAACAACAACGTTATACTATTTTAAGTAATAGCACAACATAGAGAAAGGAGAGATTATAGAATAATGTACATAAATATACAAATAAACTTGAAGTCTAACCCGATGATGTCTGAGGCTTGTCGTAGCAATTTCCTTAAGAATTTTATTTCAAAATTCTCCCAAGATACAACAGACGTATTCTACACGAAATTGTAATGAGTATGTCACTCTGTGATTATTAATAAGAGTATTACAGAAGAGAGTAGGAAGTTCGGATTGGAAATTCAGTGAGGAAAGTGATCAGGTTTCCTCCTTATTTATAGTTTATCCACATCCCTTCTGAATGGTCGCACCCGTACCACTTCGTACGATCGCATCTCTTCTGAACGGTCGCACCCGTACCTCTTCGTACGATTGCATCTCTTTCGAACGGTCGTACTCGTACCTCTTCGTACAGACACATCTCTTTCTATGAAAGGAAGTGTCTTTTCGCGAAGTGTCTTTTCGCTGAAATGTAACCGTTTGGCGAAATGAAGTGCCTTTTCGCGAAGTGTCTTTTCGTGATGTGTCTTTTCGCGAAGTGTCTTTTCGCTGAGATATAACCGTTGGGAAATATGACCGTTGGTGAAAGGAAGTGTCTTTTCGCGAAGTGTCTTTTCACGAAGTGTCTTTTCGCGAAGTGTCTTTTCGCGAAGCGTCTTTTCACGAAGTGTCTTTTCGCGAAGCGTCTTTTCACGAAGTGTCTTTTCGCAAAGTGTCTTTTCGCGGAAAAGCATGCTTCTAATAGTCACATCCTTTCACTTAACAGTCGCACATGTTCGCTTAAAGTATATTTCATTCAATACTTACGAATTCCAACATTTATAAACTGGAAACATTAAACGATAAGATGTGTAGAACAAGTGCCTCGAAATCCATATTAGAAGAGCCTCCATCCTCACAGCTGTTCTGAGCCAACCTCTTTAAAACGGCCACCGACCTCCTCCTTTCCAGGGCACCATCTCCTTCCATAACCTCCTTCACGGCCTTCTCCACAGTAGTTCTTCGCATGGGACCTCTAATGTCCAGGCCTATCTTCCACACTTGGGCTATAAAACGACAGTTCATCGGGTGGTCCCCCAGAAATGGCCAGCATATCATTGGCACTCCTGCGCCAATGCTTTCCAGGATCGAATTCCATCCACCATGGGTCATGAAGCATCCTATGGATGGATGCCCTACCACTTCTATCTGTGGTGCCCACCCTACTATGCGCCCCCTTTCCTTTGTCTCAACCAGCAACAACTCTGCTCCTTCCAGCTTCTCAATCGATGAATCATACTCCTCCGATGCTGTAAGAAGATCTTTCCTCACCACCCATAGGAATGGGTATCCGCTGTCTACTAGTCCATGCCAAAGCTCAAGAAGTTCAACTTTGGACATCCGTATGGTGCTTCCAAAGCTGACGTACAGCACCAATTTTACCGGTTTTGAGTCCAACCACGATAAACAGCTGCTGCTGGTTCCGACTGCCGTATCATCTTTGACCGTTTCATGCATTAAGCGATGATCCACGAGCATGTGGAGAGGAGCGATGGCGTACGAAGCTGGGAAGATGGAGCGGATGTGGGAAAGTATAGGGAGCTCGGCTGCCCTTAATGTGTTGAAAATTAGGGCTTTGGCACGGGACAGGTTTTTGCCTGTGGTCAGTTAAACTGTATATTGCAAGGAGATTAATGTCCTCTATGGATTTCCTATTGGACATTATTCTTGTAGTGAAACTGTATATTGCAAGGAAATCCGTAACAGACGATATGGATTTGGAGCCTGATGGTCTTGTATATTGCAAGGAGATTAAAAAATTTATCAATTACAAATAATTTACATAGGCTGCGTGCACAGGCCTCATTTATGATGTAACTAGGCTAATGGCAGATCGATTATGCAAATTCGAATAATAAGCTTATTCTGCAAACATGTATAAATAGGGCTTAAGATATGTAAATAAAAATGAGAATTCATTAATAAAGGCTTGCAACTTTTCCACCTTATTTTGTCGTCTACTGCTGCTATTTCTACATCTCTTCTTCTAAGTCTTCACCTCTTTCTTGTTTTCTTCTCCTAGATCCTGCAATGGTCTCGTTCTGATCCATCATTTTCTACTAATCAGTACATACAACCCACTCTTTCTTGCATCATGGTGTGACTTAGGGGTAAATATAATAAGAAAACAAGCCAGTGGAAGAAAAAGCAGTGTATTGAGGAAGAAGTAAGGAAAAAGAGGAATTCAAAAAAAATACTTGTCTATCTATTTCGATTAATGCTCCTACGTATAGTGTGTGCTAAAAGCACGCAGAAATATATTGTCTAATACCATTACAAAATTAATTAGTCCTAATTAATCCATATGCTTCTAAATACCACTTCTAATTATTCATTTAGCAGCTAATCAGCGAACAAAACCTTTCCTCTTCTTCTCATTCACATCATTTCAAATTTTCAAAACAAAAACCCTAACTTCACGTTATCGCATCTCCTTATCACGTCTCCTTTTGTCCTTGAATCTCTTTCCTCCTTCATCCAGAAATTCTGAAACCCTAACAACCAACCTTCTTAAAAGTCCTCAATTGTGATTGTAAACCCTAAATCTGTGATGTCCAAGGAAGAAGGTGAATTTGTGAGTTGTGAAACATCCAAGAAAAAAAATTGAGGTACATTTATTTGTTCTCCTTCAATTTTATTTAGAATAAAAATCGATACCTTGTGTTTTTTTGATAATTTTCTCATACGGTTGACAAGAGCAATTGTTGACCATGAATTCTAATGATGGAAATACTGTAGAAAACTCAAATGATTGTAATGCGGTAAGAATTCTTATGTTATTAACATCTGACAAACATTTTGAATAGTTCACAGACTCCTTTGTACCGAACTTATCACAAAATAAAGTACATCCCAATAAGTAGAGTAGGTAAGCACGAGCGATGATTTCGTAATCGTTTTCGCTCATTTTTTTTGTTTTTTTGATATTTCTTTGAACCGATCTAACAGAAAATTAAGCTTCACGGAGTTTGTAAAACGGACTTCTTCACGAGCAACTTCTTTCGTTACTCCTAAATATTCAACCACAAGATCAACTTCAGTCCGGTCATCTTCTTCCATATAAATAGATCAACCAACAACTGAAATTTTTAATATTTGAGCAACATTATCAAGTGTAATTGTCAATTCTCCAAACGTCATACGAAACGAGTTAGTCTCTGGATGCCATCTCTCGATAAAAGCAGAAACAGTAACATAGTCTATATGTTTGTATGTATACTCAACCAAATTATACAAACCCGATTTTTTTTTTACTATTGCAACGCCTTTTCTTGGCAACTCATCCACATTCCACTCATTTAGCTTTCTCCAACGTGCAATACATCTTAGTGGCCC
The DNA here is from genome assembly GCA_030737875.1 of Allium sativum. Classification (NCBI taxonomy): domain Eukaryota; kingdom Viridiplantae; phylum Streptophyta; class Magnoliopsida; order Asparagales; family Amaryllidaceae; genus Allium; species Allium sativum. The sequence goes on along the minus strand of CM060924.1, from coordinate 168,645,418 downwards.
CCTCTCCTACAAAAACAACTTTCAACCATTATAATACAAGTCACATTACTATGAGAAAATAATAAAGTTACAAAGTTTTTAGGTACCTTTTCCTTGTTCCAAATACTATGTGCGATATGAGTTTTAAAACTTTTTAGTGCACATGAACCGTCATCGTCCGTGTGAGCGATAGCCGCGGTTGAGGTAGATGGCTGCACATTTAATAGGCTCGTCAATGTCACATCTTCATTGAATGAGTTATTCGAACTAGATCCGTCATCTACTTCATCATCATCTGAATCTTGCTCGGTTGATCCTTTTTCCTCTCCTATACCTTCATCTGATCTGTTTTTCCGGCCTGCACAATCATCTGATCCATCTGTATGGAAACTACTGTTGTGGGAACTACTACCGCTTACTTCCTCTTCGTTACAAAATGTTTCATCCTCACGTGCTTTGACATTCTTTTGAACAACGGGTTTTTTCTTCATTTGTTCAAGTTCTAATGCACGTTGTCTACGGTACGATGCATTCAAATGCTCTTTTCCTTTTCCTACAAAGACGCGCAATTAACAAGATATGGAAAGATATGTACAAATTCACAATTTTTGTACTACATAAATTCAAAATTCAAATGATTTCAGTTATTATTTGATGTTGTAAAAACACAGGCGTCTTGACCAAGAAACATTAATTTGAAAAATATCATGCCGCGAAAGTGGATCCATACATTGACCAAACAAATCATTTACGAACAAAAAATTTAGTTGCAACGAAATAAAAAGTTGAAAAATGAAACCAAATTCATATTAATACTTATATGCAGGACTGTTTTGGATTAACAAGTGCAGATCTGCCTACATTTGAGACCAATGTCACCGTCTGCAAGAAAACTAAATCAAGTATTTCTTAGAATTTTTATGTACTTCCAATCCAAAACATGAGAAATAATTAGTTTATATGAGACTGAACACAATTGGTTACATTATTTGGTATTCAAATACTCCCCAATTCGACAGCAACATCATACCGCGTTTGAAATTAACCACCATCATAAAACAATCGCCATTGACATAATCCCATGGCATTAACCAACTGCGATTGAAATTACCCTACGACAATTTGCCTATATGAACAAGCTTTGATGTAACGAACCGGGATTTTCGACTCCGAAAATCAACATCAAACTACCATGTTGACCATTCAGACATCGAACATTCCAGATCATTAATAGAAAGAAGTTAGAGGGTGAGATAAGAAAGAAAGAAATATTAGAATATAAGAAGAAGAAGAAACACCACACAGAGTCTCACATCGCAGCGGAACAAAATATAATACAGAAATAATCTTTATTGAAAGCTTTAAAATACTTACAGTATCAGAGTACATCATACCATGGGACAGTTATAATAGCATGTTCCCATATACAACACACAGCGGAATAGTAGTAATATCATACGTCTGGACTCTTCCAGCTCGTCTCTTCATAGCAGTCGATAACCTGAACCTGTACAACCCGGCCTAACCCGAGCATTTACAAAACACCGGGTCAGTCTGGTGAACCAGAGTGAGATAAACTCGCACAGTAATAAGGGTGAATCATCCAATCATGATTTTAAAGTTCAAAAATCTTTTCAAAAGAAAAGGATAATCGTAAGACCAAACCCACACATAAACACGGACGGTTTTTACCTTACGATAACCCAAAACAGTTTGAAAACAATATCTTTCCTGATATTATAATAATGTCTAAATACAAGTAAATAACAATCTAGTGGAACGCTTGCATCTCACGCTCCACATATATAGCATACAATCAAAACCGCAGGCGCTTATTGGAGATTGGATTCCAACTTGACAAGGTATGGGTCCACCTTCCGATAGTGTATCTCTAGAGACGAATACACTGGGTTCAACAAGAACTTCTTGCAACCCGGCCCTCACATGACCGACCACTCATTTCGCTTGAGTGTATCGAATGTATATCACCGACGGTTGGGATCAGCAACCGTCTCCCGAAAAGGGACAGCATCGAAACATAGATTTAAGAAACAAATAGGATTTCCTCTAGATAGGTGATTATACATCCTATTGGGAGCGACCCACATAGCCATGCTGCCTGCCCGATTTTTGTCATTTCCCGGTTGATGAGGCTTGAGGCTTAGTTTAGCTTTTGAACATCTGGTCATCATTCACTTTGAATGCCACATCGTCAAATCCATCAGATATCACTAATTGACATCCACAAAAATACTCTAGCTGGAAGCTAGAGAACGGCAATTCCCCGCCAACAACTACAGCACGTTTGAAGAAATCAACGTACGTGATCCTTTGGAAATACTCTGTCAGACATCCGTCCATACAAGTCATCCAGGAAAAGGATGAACCGAAGGCACTCTCCTACTGCATCCAATATAGGAATCACCCCACGGATCAGTAGCGAGAAGTCCTTGCAACCCGTAGATTACAACTATGACAGAATCACAGTTTATCTCTGCTTGCCAGGCAGAGAACATTAGTGGTTCTTCCGTTTATGAAGATCCACGGTCTTCAATGCTCCATCTCGATCATCTTCTGAGAACTTCACGTATTTGTTGGTCGGAATGGTTTTCGAATATAAATTCGATCCCGGTCTTTCCATACCAACAATCGCATTGGACAGATTTGATAGTCGGTGTTTTAACTATCAAAATAATCAGTGTTGCAATCATGACACTCTAATGAGTTCACTGGTTCAGCATTCAGCATCACTTGGCCTTTAACAAACTAATTTACTTTTGTTAAATTGAAACTTCCAATTTTTTTAATATTCAAAAATATGATATTTGAATAACTCTAATTCGATTTATTAACATTCGTCTTAACTCCATTCGCGTGACTCTAGATCACAGCGATCACAATGGTTACGCCTGATTCCCTCAGGAAACATCCGACCGCCGTAGGCTATCTGCAGCCCTGCGAATTACGCTAGCAGTCGTACGAAATGGCAACTTAGCCGAATAATTATGTTTGGCTAATTCTATCTCGAATAACTATATTCAATTTCCCATTTTGAAATCTCATTTAAAATTCTCCCTTTTACTAGATCTCGTTTTCAAGTAACGTTAAATAAAATTAACGCCTTAACACATTAAACCTCCTTTACACGACCCTGGTTTATATGAACCCTTTTATCGTAATCTCCTTTCACTTAATTCATATAATTGAGTACGTTTATTTCCTTTCACCATTCAATTGGCTTGCATCTCACATTCGGTAACTTTTCAAATGAATTCCCATTTAAAATATATTCCTAAATTTATCATTAATTTAAAATAATAACTTATTTCAAACATTAACTACTTTAGTAGTTAATCCCCTTTATCCTTATTTAAATTCAAACAATATTCATTTAACTATTTTAGTCAAAACACATTACTTGGTAAACAATTCTAATTCCGAACGGTTTATTTAATTAACTCAAAAACTTGATTACCTCGTTAACCGATTTCAACAATCCTCGCTTTAAATTAATTAAAAATATAATTAATTTAAATAAATTCTAATTATTTGTTTTCTTTACAAAACAATTTTCCAAGGTTTTACCATTTAATTCATTTCTTATTCTTCCACTGGTAAATCTGATTAACATCAGCATTTGTTTTGCAAAATAAATTCATAACAAATCAAAGTCTTAAACAAATGAAATATTTCTTATTTCTCTTAAATGACTTTTATTCAAATAATATAATTCAAATCTAACTCTGGTTATAAAATAAATTTTATAACCTCAACTCTATCGATTCACCTGACGGTGAATCACTGTCTATAACACGATTGGTTTTAAAGGCCATACTCTGCCAAACACTTAACCAATATCGCCCATTGGTTTAAACCAAACAGATGTTGAATATCAATTAATAATCAACCATCAAATCAATCACACAAATAGATCCGTTCATATATGATAATATGAAAATAAATAATACATTTGAGGGATCCGGTTGGGTCCCTCCAACCTGTTCTTCCCTGTATCAAACTGGTTATCTCAAATCAGACTGTTCAGTTTTGTTTGACTGATAAACTAAACAACGGCCATTTAACATCAACACAAGCAATTCAGCCATTTAAACACGTTTATAAATAAACGTGACCAACCAAGGTGAGTTACCTTTATTGGAACCAATCGTTAAAATAACGATTTGGTATTTCACTGAAATTAAACACAGTTTAATTTCATCAGTTAAATCAACAACCAATTATATAACTAGAAAATAAGCAACCATCAGCAAGCAGTGCACACAAAATAAAGAACCCAATTTATATAAAATATAAATGGGAAAAACTGAGTGAGTTTAACTCACCTTGAGTTGATTTCTTTCCGAACAGGTTCATTTTAATTAAATTAAACTAGTGTTTAACTTAATTAAAACATCCCGTTGATTCCAAGCGCGTCCAGGTTTGTCCCATGACGTGGTGTTTGTCTATGCGGTTCCAATGGCAGCTTGTTCGTCCAATTCTGTCCATATATGCACGAGTTATGATCGCTTGAACATACATGATTTGATTGAATAATTAACTAATTATCTTCATGGTAATATATTTTTCTAATCCCTTAACTATATATAAAATAAGCTAAATACATTTAGTTAGACACTATTCCTAATTATATCCTGATTAATTCCATTTATTAGATGTTATAAGTTAAACTAATACCTTAATTAGACTTTGATAAATCACTAATTAACTCCATTGGTTAAGTAAATAAAGGCCGGCATTTGTTAATCTGTTCGACTCCCAGTGCTCTTGGTTTGAAAATACTGACCCATGGGATTCAATTAAATTATTAATTGCCTAAATTAACATATATTACCCTAATCACCCTTTAAGTAGTATTGCTTTGTCAATGCTTTTATCAAGCTGTCCTAAATTCTTTGATTACGGCATTAGTGAGATAGTTGATCAAATCTTCACGTTCCCTTTCAAAACATTTTAAATTGTGATAATATTTTCCTAAAATAAGTTTTACTATTAACTAATACAATGGCCGTTCTGATACCCTACTTCTCCCAGGCTTGTTCGTGTTCCAGGTTTTCATATGCATCAATAAATCCCACTTATTTATAATAACCAATAATTGATTTATTTTTAAATCAAAATTAACACTTAGTGTTTACGTTTAAAGAAGGGTTTGCTAGTAATGGGACTGATCCCATTTTCATTTACCCAGGTTCGATCCCGTTCCCTTTAATTTCGCCATGCTCCAACCCACAGAACCCACGCACGCCCTCGTCAGCAAGCCATCCCGCCCTCATTCCTCTTCCTGTCGCTGATCAGACAGTACCTCCCTGAGCGCCTCACCCTGCTCATAATCCGCTCCAAAACCCATCAAGTCCGATCTTCCCATTCGCCATCTACAGGTCCGCGAAGCCTGACACTCCACAGTCGCATTCCGGTCAGCACAGTTCAGTATTTCCGATCATCTCAGTTCAGGTGGTGGATCACACAGAGGTGGAGAGATTTCTTGTTGAACGTTGGGTTTTTAATGATCGGATTAAGGAGAAAAGGAGAGGGAATTTTGGAAGAATTTGGGTCCTCGATTTTCAGTGGGTGGCGGCGGAAATGTTTGAGCGTTGACCAGGAAGTAACGAAAATTAGGGTTTGGACTCAGTGTATTTATAGTGTGGGAGAAGTTTGGGCTTCACGGCATTATTTCCTTGGATAGCACGGTTTCGACGATGGTTTGGGATGCAAGTAAAAAGGCTAAGTAAAAAGTGGAATGGAAATGTTATATTATAATATAACGAAACTTTGTCCTAAAGTAATGCGATAAAACCACTATAAACAATTTATGTTTACTGATAAAAAAGCTAATCTTAATGTAAAACGATATTCCAGATCCAATGGGACAAGTTTCGTCGCAATCCGAGGTCGTTTGAACAAAATTCCCTTATAAAACCAGAAATAAACACGCATTTTATTTTTTCACGATCACCAGATAAATCGAATCAACTTGAAGCCTTGATATCCTACAATAACTTTTCGATACGAACCCAACGGCACTAGTTTCGTCGCGTTCTGAGACTGTTTGCCCGATAGGCTGTTTTTACCCCGAACCGCCCTACCCTTTTTAACGTCAAATTATCCGGTCTCTAAAAATAACAAACCATATACCTATCCTGACCCTAATCGACGATACGAACTCAACGGCACTGGTTTCGTGGTCTAATTCGATCGTCTGTTCAAGTTATACCCACATATCTCTTTATTAATTGAATTACGCGATGTAGGATTTGAACGGACATTTACGGCTACCGTGGTCACATACGACACTGGTTTTCCACGCGGTTTGATTTTCTGACAATAATTTGGCGATACGGTTCCAATGAAACTGACTTCATCGAAATCTGAGTCCGTTTGCAAAACGGCCATTTTTAAGGTCGATTTTAATTATATAAATATATAACGTTCGAACTTCGTTTTAATAACGAATTAAATATTAAATTTCATTAATATTCCCAATATGATATTTAAAATAAATAAATTAAATTAAATATTTGACGGGCAAAAACACGGGTCGTTACATTCTTCCCCCCGTAAAATAATTTCGTCCTCGAAATTGCTAAGGTAAGAAAGAACGTTATAAACTCATTAATTTCCAAATCCAATTTATTTTAAATCAAAAACAATTCACTTTCATAATTAAATATTTTCTAAAATATTGAAAATTTTCTAACACATTAAATTTCTGAAAAATTTCGCCAGCACCTCCTCTGTACGGCTCAATCGGTACAACTACAACTCGCCTTTCTAGGCCTTCTCCACTTCAAAAGAAAATAAAACAGCCAAGCGGCTTGTCCAATAGGCTCATAAATCTCCAAACCAATATAAAAATAAATGTGTACCTTTTTGTCGGGCATAACATTATAGCCTTTCCCGTCTGCCACCCTGTCAGCATATAGAAATGCAATCCCAAACAAAATTCCACTTTTATCCTCAAAACCAAATCCTTCACGCAACCAATCCAAATCCCATTCTTAACTCAACTTCCATCCATCATTGATTTCAACTCTTAAATTACCAATCCAACACCATTTCAAATTCCTGTCTCCCAATTAAAAATCTAATTCAACTCGATATATTATATCTCGATCTAATTTCCAGTTAATTGGTTTCAATTCAATTCATATTTGTTTTCACAAATTTCTATTAAATTTTGTCTTTGTTCAACAATTTCCCTGGGAGTTTTTAAATAGTTCAAACCTTTCAAAAATCAAATAATCTTTTTCAGGATCCAAAACACTTGTTTTTCTCAAAGCAATTCAAAACAAGATTTTTGGTAGTAATCCGTCACTTAGACTCGGAAATGAACACTGATGATGTGGCCAGCATCCTCAGAGTTATTCCCCAGCGATCAAAGTGAGTTCAATACTATATCACTTATCAAACCGTATTTAAACATTTTCATTTTGAAATCTATTTCATAATACCAAACACAATGCTCGTAAAACATTTTAAAATCTCCCAGGATTTTAAAATTCTCATATATTTAATCCAAAATTCTTTTTCACACTTTTCTAAGTTTTCGCAATTTCAATCTAAATTCTAATTTAAATTGAGATTTAATTCATCTGACAGATTTATTACATTTCTACTAATCCTGACTAGTCATTTATAACCATCTTGATTATAATCTGATTCAATTATATTAACAAATTAACACAACCAATATATACATTATAATAATTTTAATATATATACCTTGTTTATATCAAAATATATTTCGGGTAAAAATTTCCATTTACCCTCTTTCAAAAACATACTGTGTTGAATTATTCTGTTCAAGAGTTTAGAAAAACTTATCGACACAGTTTGCATTACTGTATCGACCAGAATTCATAAACTACTCGACAAACCAATCAACACAATATAAGACAGTTTTTATAACAATTTACAAATACGCGCTCATATATATATACACTCAAACTCAGTCTAGGGTATTTCTAACCCCATCTCTACTGAGTCACGCCACAGAGCCAAGGTAATCACTTAACCTTCAGCTCTGATACCACTGTAACGAACCGGGATTTTCGACTCCGAAAATCAACATCAAACTACCATGTTGACCATTCAGACATCGAACATTCCAGATCATTAATAGAAAGAAGTTATAGGGTGAGATAAGAAAGAAAGAAATATTAGAATAGAAGAAGAAGAAGAAACACCACACAGAGTCTCACATCGCAGCGGAACAAAATATAATACAGAAATAATCTTTATTGAAAGCTTTAAAATACTTACAGTATCAGAGTACATCATACCATGGGACAGTTATAATAGCCTGTTCCCATATACAACACACAGCGGAATAGTAGTAATATCATACGTCTGGACTCTTCCAGCTCGTCTCTTCATAGCAGTCGATAACCTGAACCTGCACAACCCGGCCTAACCCGAGCATTTACAAAACACCGGGTCAGTCTGGTGAACCAGAGTGAGATAAACTCGCACAGTAATAAGGGTGAATCATCCAATCATGATTTTAAAGTTCAAAAATCTTTTCAAAAGAAAAGGATAATCGTAAGACCAAATCCACACATAAATACGGACGGTTTTTACCTTACGATAACCCAAAACAGTTTGAAAACAATATCTTTCCTGATATTATAATAATGTCTAAATACAAGTAAATAACAATCTAGTGGAACGCTTGCATCTCACGCTCCACATATATAGTATACAATCAAAACCGCAGGCGCTTATTGGAGATTGGATTCCAACTTGACAAGGTATGGGTCCACCTTCCGATAGTGTATCTCTAGAGACGAATACACTGGGTTCAACAAGAACTTCTTGCAACCCGGCCCTCACATGACCGACCACTCATTTCGCTTGAGTGTATCGAATGTATATCACCGACGGTTGGGATCAGCAACCGTCTCCCGAAAAGGGACAGCATCGAAACATAGATTTAAGAAACAAATAGGATTTCCTCTAGATAGGTGATTATACATCCTAATGGGAGCGACCCACATAGCCATGCTGCCTGCCCGATTTTTGTCATTTCCCGGTTGATGAGGCTTGAGGCTTAGTTTAGCTTTTGAACATCTGGTCATCATTCACTTTGAATGCCACATCGTCAAATCCATCAGATATCACTAATTGACATCCACAAAAATACTCTAGCTGGAAGCTAGAGAACGGCAATTCCCCGCCAACAACTACAGCACGTTTGAAGAAATCAACGTACGTGATCCTTTGGAAATACTCTGTCAGACATCCGTCCATACAAGTCATCCAGGAAAAGGATGAACCGAAGGCACTCTCCTACTGCATCCAATATAGGAATCACCCCACGGATCAGTAGCGAGAAGTCCTTGCAACCCGTAGATTACAACTATGACAGAATCACAGTTTATCTCTGCTTGCCAGGCAGAGAACATTAGTGGTTCTTCCGTTTATGAAGATCCACGGTCTTCAATGCTCCATCTCGATCATCTTCTGAGAACTTCACGTATTTGTTGGTCGGAATGGTTTTCGAATATAAATTCGATCCCGGTCTTTCCATACCAACAATCGCATTGGACAGATTTGATAGTCGGTGTTTTAACTATCAAAATAATCAGTGTTGCAATCATGACACTCTAATGAGTTCACTGGTTCAGCATTCAGCATCACTTGGCCTTTAACAAACTAATTTACTTTTGTTAAATTGAAACTTCCAATTTTTTTAATATTCAAAAATATGATATTTGAATAACTCTAATTCGATTTATTAACATTCGTCTTAACTCCATTCGCGTGACTCTAGATCACAGCGATCACAATGGTTACGCCTGATTCCCTCAGGAAACATCCGACCGCCGTAGGCTATCTGCAGCCCTGCGAATTACGCTAGCAGTCGTACGAAATGGCAACTTAGCCGAATAATTATGTTTGGCTAATTCTATCTCGAATAACTATATTCAATTTCCCATTTTGAAATCTCATTTAAAATTCTCCCTTTTACTAGATCTCGTTTTCAAGTAACGTTAAATAAAATTAACGCCTTAACACATTAAACCTCCTTTACACGACCCTGGTTTATATGAACCCTTTTATCGTAATCTCCTTTCACTTAATTCATATAATTGAGTACGTTTATTTCCTTTCACCATTCAATTGGCTTGCATCTCACATTCGGTAACTTTTCAAATGAATTCCCATTTAAAATATATTCCTAAATTTATCATTAATTTAAAATAATAACTTATTTCAAACATTAACTACTTTAGTAGTTAATCCCCTTTATCCTTATTTAAATTCAAACAATATTCATTTAACTATTTTAGTCAAAACACATTACTTGGTAAACAATTCTAATTCCGAACGGTTTATTTAATTAACTCAAAAACTTGATTACCTCGTTAACCGATTTCAACAATCCTCGCTTTAAATTAATTAAAAATATAATTAATTTAAATAAATTCTAATTATTTGTTTTCTTTACAAAACAATTTTCCAAGGTTTTACCATTTAATTCATTTCTTATTCTTCCACTGGTAAATCTGATTAACATCAGCATTTGTTTTGCAAAATAAATTCATAACAAATCAAAGTCTTAAACAAATGAAATATTTCTTATTTCTCTTAAATGACTTTTATTCAAATAATATAATTCAAATCTAACTCTGGTTATAAAATAAATTTTATAACCTCAACTCTATCGATTCACCTGACGGTGAATCACTGTCTATAACACGATTGGTTTTAAAGGCCATACTCTGCCAAACACTTAACCAATATCGCCCATTGGTTTAAACCAAACAGATGTTGAATATCAATTAATAATCAACCATCAAATCAATCACACAAATAGATCCGTTCATATATGATAATATGAAAATAAATAATACATTTGAGGGATCCGGTTGGGTCCCTCCAACCTGTTCTTCCCTGTATCAAACTGGTTATCTCAAATCAGACTGTTCAGTTTTGTTTGACTGATAAACTAAACAACGGCCATTTAACATCAACACAAGCAATTCAGCCATTTAAACACGTTTATAAATAAACGTGACCAACCAAGGTGAGTTACCTTTATTGGAACCAATCGTTAAAATAACGATTTGGTATTTCACTGAAATTAAACACAGTTTAATTTCATCAGTTAAATCAACAACCAATTATATAACTAGAAAATAAGCAACCATCAGCAAGCAGTGCACACAAAATAAAGAACCCAATTTATATAAAATATAAATGGGAAAAACTGAGTGAGTTTAACTCACCTTGAGTTGATTTCTTTCCGAACAGGTTCATTTTAATTAAATTAAACTAGTGTTTAACTTAATTAAAACATCCCGTTGATTCCAAGCGCGTCCAGGTTTGTCCCATGACGTGGTGTTTGTCTATGCGGTTCCAATGGCAGCTTGTTCGTCCAATTCTGTCCATATATGCACGAGTTATGATCGCTTGAACATACATGATTTGATTGAATAATTAACTAATTATCTTCATGGTAATATATTTTTCTAATCCCTTAACTATATATAAAATAAGCTAAATACATTTAGTTAGACACTATTCCTAATTATATCCTGATTAATTCCATTTATTAGATGTTATAAGTTAAACTAATACCTTAATTAGACTTTGATAAATCACTAATTAACTCCATTGGTTAAGTAAATAAAGGCCGACATTTGTTAATCTGTTCGACTCCCAGTGCTCTTGGTTTGAAAATACTGACCCATGGGATTCAATTAAATTATTAATTGCCTAAATTAACATATATTACCCTAATCACCCTTTAAGTAGTATTGCTTTGTCAATGCTTTTATCAAGCTGTCCTAAATTCTTTGATTACGGCATTAGTGAGATAGTTGATCAAATCTTCACGTTCCCTTTCAAAACATTTTAAATTGTGATGATATTTTCCTAAAATAAGTTTTACTATTAACTAATACAATGGCCGTTCTGATACCCTACTTCTCCCAGGCTTGTTCGTGTTCCAGGTTTTCATATGCATCAATAAATCCCACTTATTTATAATAACCAATAATTGATTTATTTTTAAATCAAAATTAACACTTAGTGTTTACGTTTAAAGAAGGGTTTGCTAGTAATGGGACTGATCCCATTTTCATTTACCCAGGTTCGATCCCGTTCCCTTTAATTTCGCCATGCTCCAACCCACAGAACCCACGCACGCCCTCGTCAGCAAGCCATCCCGCCCTCATTCCTCTTCCTGTCGCTGATCAGACAGTACCTCCCTGAGCGCCTCACCCTGCTCATAATCCGCTCCAAAACCCATCAAGTCCGGTCTTCCCATTCGCCATCTACAGGTCCGCGAAGCCTGACACTCCACAGTCGCATTCCGGTCAGCACAGTTCAGTATTTCCGATCATCTCAGTTCAGGTGGTGGATCACACAGAGGTGGAGAGATTTCTTGTTGAACGTTGGGTTTTTAATGATCGGATTAAGGAGAAAAGGAGAGGGAATTTTGGAAGAATTTGGGTCCTCGATTTTCAGTGGGTGGCGGCGGAAATGTTTGAGCGTTGACCAGGAAGTAACGAAAATTAGGGTTTGGACTCAGTGTATTTATAGTGTGGGAGAAGTTTGGGCTTCACGGCATTATTTCCTTGGATAGCACGGTTTCGACGATGGTTTGGGATGCAAGTAAAAAGGCTAAGTAAAAAGTGGAATGGAAATGTTATATTATAATATAATGAAACTTTGTCCTAAAGTAATGCGATAAAACCACTATAAACAATTTATGTTTACTGATAAAAAAGCTAATCTTAATGTAAAACGATATTCCAGATCCAATGGGACAAGTTTCGTCGCAATCCGAGGTCGTTTGAACAAAATTCCCTTATAAAACCAGAAATAAACACGCATTTTATTTTTTCACGATCACCAGATAAATCGAATCAACTTGAAGCCTTGATATCCTACAATAACTTTTCGATACGAACCCAACGGCACTAGTTTCGTCGCGTTCTGAGACTGTTTGCCCGATAGGCTGTTTTTACCCCGAACCGCCCTACCCTTTTTAACGTCAAATTATCCGGTCTCTAAAAATAACAAACCATATACCTATCCTGACCCTAATCGACGATACGAACTCAACGGCACTGGTTTCGTGGTCTAATTCGATCGTCTGTTCAAGTTATACCCACATATCTCTTTATTAATTGAATTACGCGATGTAGGATTTGAACGGACATTTACGGCTACCGTGGTCACATACGACACTGGTTTTCCACGCGGTTTGATTTTCTGACAATAATTTGGCGATACGGTTCCAATGAAACTGACTTCATCGAAATCTGAGTCCGTTTGCAAAACGGCCATTTTTAAGGTCGATTTTAATTATATAAATATATAACGTTCGAACTTCGTTTTAATAACGAATTAAATATTAAATTTCATTAATATTCCCAATATGATATTTAAAATAAATAAATTAAATTAAATATTTGACGGGCAAAAACACGGGTCGTTACATTCTTCCCCCCGTAAAATAATTTCGTCCTCGAAATTGCTAAGGTAAGAAAGAACGTTATAAACTCATTAATTTCCAAATCCAATTTATTTTAAATCAAAAACAATTCACTTTCATAATTAAATATTTTCTAAAATATTGAAAATTTTCTAACACATTAAATTTCTGAAAAATTTCGCCAGCACCTCCTCTGTACGGCTCAATCGGTACAACTACAACTCGCCTTTCTAGGCCTTCTCCACTTCAAAAGAAAATAAAACAGCCAAGCGGCTTGTCCAATAGGCTCATAAATCTCCAAACCAATATAAAAATAAATGTGTACCTTTTTGTCGGGCATAACATTATAGCCTTTCCCGTCTGCCACCCTGTCAGCATATAGAAATGCAATCCCAAACAAAATTCCACTTTTATCCTCAAAACCAAATCCTTCACGCAACCAATCCAAATCCCATTCTTAACTCAACTTCCATCCATCATTGATTTCAGCTCTTAAATTACCAATCCAACACCATTTCAAATTCCTGTCTCCCAATTAAAAATCTAATTCAACTCGATATATTATATCTCGATCTAATTTCCAGTTAATTGGTTTCAATTCAATTCATATTTGTTTTCACAAATTTCTATTAAATTTTGTCTTTGTTCAACAATTTCCCTGGGAGTTTTTAAATAGTTCAAACCTTTCAAAAATCAAATAATCTTTTTCAGGATCCAAAACACTTGTTTTTCTCAAAGCAATTCAAAACAAGATTTTTGGTAGTAATCCGTCACTTAGACTCGGAAATGAACACTGATGATGTGGCCAGCATCCTCAGAGTTATTCCCCAGCGATCAAAGTGAGTTCAATACTATATCACTTATCAAACCGTATTTAAACATTTTCATTTTGAAATCTATTTCATAATACCAAACACAATGCTCGTAAAACATTTTAAAATCTCCCAGGATTTTAAAATTCTCATATATTTAATCCAAAATTCTTTTTCACACTTTTCTAAGTTTTCGCAATTTCAATCTAAATTCTAATTTAAATTGAGATTTAATTCATCTGACGGATTTATTACATTTCTACTAATCCTGACTAGTCATTTATAACCATCTTGATTATAATCTGATTCAATTATATTAACAAATTAACACAACCAATATATACATTATAATAATTTTAATATATATACCTTGTTTATATCAAAATATATTTCGGGTAAAAATTTCCATTTACCCTCTTTCAAAAACATACTGTGTTGAATTATTCTGTTCAAGAGTTTAGAAAAACTTATCGACACAGTTTGCATTACTGTATCGACCAGAATTCATAAACTACTCGACAAACCAATCAACACAATATAAGACAGTTTTTATAACAATTTACAAATACGCGCTCATATATATATACACTCAAACTCAGTCTAGGGTATTTCTAACCCCATCTCTACTGAGTCACGCCACAGAGCCAAGGTAATCACTTAACCTTCAGCTCTGATACCACTGTAACGAACCGGGATTTTCGACTCCGAAAATCAACATCAAACTACCATGTTGACCATTCAGACATCGAACATTCCAGATCATTAATAGAAAGAAGTTAGAGGGTGAGATAAGAAAGAAAGAAATATTAGAATAGAAGAAGAAGAAGAAACACCACACAGAGTCTCACATCGCAGCGGAACAAAATATAATACAGAAATAATCTTTATTGAAAGCTTTAAAATACTTACAGTATCAGAGTACATCATACCATGGGACAGTTATAATAGCCTGTTCCCATATACAACACACAGCGGAATAGTAGTAATATCATACGTCTGGACTCTTCCAGCTCGTCTCTTCATAGCAGTCGATAACCTGAACCTGTACAACCCGGCCTAACCCGAGCATTTACAAAACACCGGGTCAGTCTGGTGAACCAGAGTGAGATAAACTCGCACAGTAATAAGGGTGAATCATCCAATCATGATTTTAAAGTTCAAAAATCTTTTCAAAAGAAAAGGATAATCGTAAGACCAAATCCACACATAAATACGGACGGTTTTTACCTTACGATAACCCAAAACAGTTTGAAAACAATATCTTTCCTGATATTATAATAATGTCTAAATACAAGTAAATAACAATCTAGTGGAACGCTTGCATCTCACGCTCCACATATATAGTATACAATCAAAACCGCAGGCGCTTATTGGAGATTGGATTCCAACTTGACAAGGTATGGGTCCACCTTCCGATAGTGTATCTCTAGAGACGAATACACTGGGTTCAACAAGAACTTCTTGCAACCCGGCCCTCACATGACCGACCACTCATTTCGCTTGAGTGTATCGAATGTATATCACCGACGGTTGGGATCAGCAACCGTCTCCCGAAAAGGGACAGCATCGAAACATAGATTTAAGAAACAAATAGGATTTCCTCTAGATAGGTGATTATACATCCTAATGGGAGCGACCCACATAGCCATGCTGCCTGCCCGATTTTTGTCATTTCCCGGTTGATGAGGCTTGAGGCTTAGTTTAGCTTTTGAACATCTGGTCATCATTCACTTTGAATGCCACATCGTCAAATCCATCAGATATCACTAATTGACATCCACAAAAATACTCTAGCTGGAAGCTAGAGAACGGCAATTCCCCGCCAACAACTACAGCACGTTTGAAGAAATCAACGTACGTGATCCTTTGGAAATACTCTGTCAGACATCCGTCCATACAAGTCATCCAGGAAAAGGATGAACCGAAGGCACTCTCCTACTGCATCCAATATAGGAATCACCCCACGGATCAGTAGCGAGAAGTCCTTGCAACCCGTAGATTACAACTATGACAGAATCACAGTTTATCTCTGCTTGCCAGGCAGAGAACATTAGTGGTTCTTCCGTTTATGAAGATCCACGGTCTTCAATGCTCCATCTCGATCATCTTCTGAGAACTTCACGTATTTGTTGGTCGGAATGGTTTTCGAATATAAATTCGATCCCGGTCTTTCCATACCAACAATCGCATTGGACAGATTTGATAGTCGGTGTTTTAACTATCAAAATAATCAGTGTTGCAATCATGACACTCTAATGAGTTCACTGGTTCAGCATTCAGCATCACTTGGCCTTTAACAAACTAATTTACTTTTGTTAAATTGAAACTTCCAATTTTTTTAATATTCAAAAATATGATATTTGAATAACTCTAATTCGATTTATTAACATTCGTCTTAACTCCATTCGCGTGACTCTAGATCACAGCGATCACAATGGTTACGCCTGATTCCCTCAGGAAACATCCGACCGCCGTAGGCTATCTGCAGCCCTGCGAATTACGCTAGCAGTCGTACGAAATGGCAACTTAGCCGAATAATTATGTTTGGCTAATTCTATCTCGAATAACTATATTCAATTTCCCATTTTGAAATCTCATTTAAAATTCTCCCTTTTACTAGATCTCGTTTTCAAGTAACGTTAAATAAAATTAACGCCTTAACACATTAAACCTCCTTTACACGACCCTGGTTTATATGAACCCTTTTATCGTAATCTCCTTTCACTTAATTCATATAATTGAGTACGTTTATTTCCTTTCACCATTCAATTGGCTTGCATCTCACATTCGGTAACTTTTCAAATGAATTCCCATTTAAAATATATTCCTAAATTTATCATTAATTTAAAATAATAACTTATTTCAAACATTAACTACTTTAGTAGTTAATCCCCTTTATCCTTATTTAAATTCAAACAATATTCATTTAACTATTTTAGTCAAAACACATTACTTGGTAAACAATTCTAATTCCGAACGGTTTATTTAATTAACTCAAAAACTTGATTACCTCGTTAACCGATTTCAACAATCCTCGCTTTAAATTAATTAAAAATATAATTAATTTAAATAAATTCTAATTATTTGTTTTCTTTACAAAACAATTTTCCAAGGTTTTACCATTTAATTCATTTCTTATTCTTCCACTGGTAAATCTGATTAACATCAGCATTTGTTTTGCAAAATAAATTCATAACAAATCAAAGTCTTAAACAAATGAAATATTTCTTATTTCTCTTAAATGACTTTTATTCAAATAATATAATTCAAATCTAACTCTGGTTATAAAATAAATTTTATAACCTCAACTCTATCGATTCACCTGACGGTGAATCACTGTCTATAACACGATTGGTTTTAAAGGCCATACTCTGCCAAACACTTAACCAATATCGCCCATTGGTTTAAACCAAACAGATGTTGAATATCAATTAATAATCAACCATCAAATCAATCACACAAATAGATCCGTTCATATATGATAATATGAAAATAAATAATACATTTGAGGGATCCGGTTGGGTCCCTCCAACCTGTTCTTCCCTGTATCAAACTGGTTATCTCAAATCAGACTGTTCAGTTTTGTTTGACTGATAAACTAAACAACGGCCATTTAACATCAACACAAGCAATTCAGCCATTTAAACACGTTTATAAATAAACGTGACCAACCAAGGTGAGTTACCTTTATTGGAACCAATCGTTAAAATAACGATTTGGTATTTCACTGAAATTAAACACAGTTTAATTTCATCAGTTAAATCAACAACCAATTATATAACTAGAAAATAAGCAACCATCAGCAAGCAGTGCACACAAAATAAAGAACCCAATTTATATAAAATATAAATGGGAAAAACTGAGTGAGTTTAACTCACCTTGAGTTGATTTCTTTCCGAACAGGTTCATTTTAATTAAATTAAAATAGTGTTTAACTTAATTAAAACATCCCGTTGATTCCAAGCGCGTCCAGGTTTGTCCCATGACGTGGTGTTTGTCTATGCGGTTCCAATGGCAGCTTGTTCGTCCAATTCTGTCCATATATGCACGAGTTATGATCGCTTGAACATACATGATTTGATTGAATAATTAACTAATTATCTTCATGGTAATATATTTTTCTAATCCCTTAACTATATATAAAATAAGCTAAATACATTTAGTTAGACACTTTTCCTAATTATATCCTGATTAATTCCATTTATTAGATGTTATAAGTTAAACTAATACCTTAATTAGACTTTGATAAATCACTAATTAACTCCATTGGTTAAGTAAATAAAGGCCGGCATTTGTTAATCTGTTCGACTCCCAGTGCTCTTGGTTTGAAAATACTGACCCATGGGATTCAAGTAAATTATTAATTGCCTAAATTAACATATATTACCCTAATCACCCTTTAAGTAGTATTGCTTTGTCAATGCTTTTATCAAGCTGTCCTAAATTCTTTGATTACGGCATTAGTGAGATAGTTGATCAAATCTTCACGTTCCCTTTCAAAACATTTTAAATTGTGATAATATTTTCCTAAAATAAGTTTTACTATTAACTAATACAATGGTCGTTCTGATACCCTACTTCTCCCAGGCTTGTTCGTGTTCCAGGTTTTCATATGCATCAATAAATCCCACTTATTTATAATAACCAGTAATTGATTTATTTTTAAATCAAAATTAACACTTAGTGTTTACGTTTAAAGAAGGGTTTGCTAGTAATGGGACTGATCCCATTTTCATTTACCCAGGTTCGATCCCGTTCCCTTTAATTTCGCCATGCTCCAACCCACAGAACCCACGCACGCCCTCGTCAGCAAGCCATCCCGCCCTCATTCCTCTTCCTGTCGCTGATCAGACAGTACCTCCCTGAGCGCCTCACCCTGCTCATAATCCGCTCCAAAACCCATCAAGTCCGGTCTTCCCATTCGCCCTCTACAGGTCCGCGAAGCCTGACACTCCACAGTCGCATTCCGGTCAGCACAGTTCAGTATTTCCGATCATCTCAGTTCAGGTGGTGGATCACACAGAGGTGGAGAGATTTCTTGTTGAACGTTGGGTTTTTAATGATCGGATTAAGGAGAAAAGGAGAGGGAATTTTGGAAGAATTTGGGTCCTCGATTTTCAGTGGGTGGCGGCGGAAATGTTTGAGCGTTGACCAGGAAGTAACGAAAATTAGGGTTTGGACTCAGTGTATTTATAGTGTGGGAGAAGTTTGGGCTTCACGGCATTATTTCCTTGGATAGCACGGTATCGACGATGGTTTGGGATGCACGTAAAAAGGCTACAGTAAAAAGTGGAATGGAAATGTTATATTATAATATAACGAAACTTTGTCCTAAAGTAATGCGATAAAACCACTATAAACAATTTATGTTTACTGATAAAAAAGCTAATCTTAATGTAAAACGATATTCCGGATCCAATGGGACAAGTTTCGTTGCAATCCGAGGTCGTTTGAACAAAATTCCCTTATAAAACCAGAAATAAACACGCATTTTATTTTTTCACGATCACCAGATAAATCGAATCAACTTGAAGCCTTGATATCCTACAATAACTTTTCGATACGAACCCAACGGCACTAGTTTCGTCGCGTTCTGAGACTGTTTGCCCGATAGGCTGTTTTTACCTCGAACCGCCCTACCCTTTTTAACGTCAAATTATCCGGTCTATAAAAATAACAAACCATATACCTATCCTGACCCTAATCGACGATACAAACTCAACGGCACTGGTTTCGTGGTCTAATTCGATCGTCTGTTCAAGTTATTCCCACATATCTCTTTATTAATTGAATTACGCGATGTAGGATTTGAACGGACATTTACGGCTACCGTGGTCACATACGACACTGGTTTTCCACGCGGTTTGATTTTCTGACAATAATTTGGCGATACGGTTCCAATGAAACTGACTTCATCGAAATCTGAGTCCGTTTGCAAAACGGCCATTTTTAAGGTCGATTTTAATTATATAAATATATAACGTTCGAACTTCGTTTTAATAACGAATTAAATATTAAATTTCATTAATATTCCCAATATGATATTTAAAATAAATAAATTAAATTAAATATTTGACGGGCAAAAACACGGGTCGTTACATTTGATATCAAAAAAAAAAACCTCTAGTTTCAGCTAGCTTCGATTTCGAAAAATTAAAAAATAACAAACCCTAAATTCAATGAAAAACCAAGTTGACTTACGTTGTTTAGAGGATGAAGATGGTTTTTGTGTTTCTTGAGATAACTGCAATGGCTTCTTCGATGATCTGGTAGATTTCCTCATGGTGATGCTTCGATGAAGTGAGAACGGTGATATTTGAGAATGGTGATATTTGAGATCCGATAGACAGAGAAGCGGAAAAATATTTTTTAGGTTTGGTGGTAGCCTGGTATGGTATTGGGTAGCATGGTTGAGTTATTTTTAAGGTGGCCTTCAGTTATGGTATTAAACAACATATTTCTGGGTGCTTTTAGCACTACACTACATATATAGCTAAATATCTAACTACTCTGCTAACGTGGCATTTGCTAGTTTGTCTCTTACATCGACTTTTGCAGCAATAAGAAAAAAATAAATACAAAAGCAAATAAAGAGCAACTAACTGGAGGTTGCACAGCTGCTTTTCCATAACCGTATTCCCATCTGCATGTGATTTCATTCTCCACTCACTGTAAGAACCTTCTAGGCATTGTAATCATTCACTACAAGGAACACTTCAATTAGCGACGACATATAGTCGTCGGCGGCCGACGCTAGCCATCGCTATATGTCGTCGCTATTACTGTCGTCGCCAACATGAATAGCAACGGAGATAGCAACAGCTCCGTCGCTGGTTTAACAACAGTTTGCGACGACTTATAGCCACGTGTCATCTTACATGGCAGGAAGTTGGTTTGACCGGCAAGCCATTGCAAATCGTTGCTACCCGTAAGCATATAGCCACGTGTCATTTTATAAATCACTTCAGGTTATACGGTTCAAAAAAAATTTGGCAGCACTTTCCTTTGGTCCCTGTATCGTGCACAAATGCGTGTACATAGAGAACAAAAAGAAAGTGCCATCGAAACATTGTTAACCGTTTAAACTGAAATGATTTATAAAATATGCTTACGTTATTATATTTCTAACTTGTCCAATACTAGGACAAATCCAACGAATATTGTATCAGATGAATATAGATTTCCGTTTTGTGTAAAAACGAATACTCATATAACGATCATATACAACACTTGTCGGACGGGGCCTAATTTATCTAAGGGGTTCACATAAGTAGTCAAAAAACATTTAACCTAAGTTCAAACCAAAAAACAATACAAATGAAAAAAGTGCGCTTTTTACGCTTTGGTCTTTTTTGTGCTTCACTAATAGGTGCGCGCCTTAAACTTCAAAAAAGCTCCTTAGTTGCACCTTACGCCTTTTTCCATCTACGCTCGCACGTTAACTAAATAGCGTCTATACGTACTTTCAATTTGTAAAATAACATGACAATGAAAATTATGAAGCATAAATTAGTTTTAGTTACTTTTAGTTAACTTTAGTTTAACGTTATAAATTATGAAGTTAATTAGTTTCAATTTTTGAAAGATAAACTAAGATTTCAATTTTGTTAATATTGTAGCAACAAATTTGTCAATTTTGGTTTGTTAATATTATAGCAACAAACTAAGCTTTCAAGTTTGTCAATTTTAGTTAATATTACAGCAACAATTTTTTTCGGGAATATTGCAAATGCATTCTTCAAATTTGTTTGGACCGACTATTATAGCATTCGATGGTGACATAATTAACAGTGCATGCATAGAGGGCCATCATTACACTGTTTCACTAGTCATAATCAAGTAATTACCGCTAAACAATCACATTTACTTCATTTTTTCTCAAATGATCCTACAACACAATCAACCTACAACACAATCAACGAAAACCTAATTACATACATGATAATCGTCGTTTTCATGCTCCTAAATCAAGCACATATGTGATAATCAACGATTTCAACCTCCTAATCAATTCCACTTATTCCTAAATCAATGTATAACAATATCAACATCATATGCATCTCACAAGACAACCAATTTCATACCCATAAACAATCAATTTACCACCCCGTATAAACATACAAAATAACCCTAATTAAACATATAATAGGGATTAGAAGACATACCGGAGCAATTTGGAAAGATGGAATGGAGTTTTGGATGAAGAAATCAGATGTTTAGAGGGGGCGACGGCAGCAGTAAACCCTTCTCTTTTTTTTTATTTTTGTTTTTGCATGGCAACTGATTTGGGGAAGAAAGCCACGGCGGATGATATGCTTCAGAACGAGCGACGGCAAGCAACGGCCGCTTTTTTAGCTGTCGCTACCCGTCGCCCAATGACGTCGCAAATTGTAGCTTGTTAGATCAAAATTTGGACCTAACACCCAAATTGTTCTGATTCTTATAGAGTTTTAACTGGAGAATGCAGAAAAAGCAGAAAACACACAGAATTTATAGTGGTTCGGCGTTAACGAGCCTACGTCCACTTTATATGTTATCAATTATACTTTGAATGCTAGTACAATCAATTATCTCTCTCAAACTCCCTTTTGCAATTGTGATTTCTCTCAGTAATCTAGTAATAAAACTGATAAGAAATGGTGGTATGACAATAATGGCGGAATCAGCTCTCAATATTGCCAAAAGATCCCGAAAAATGTCAAGCTCTGGGCTATTTATAGCTGATTTTGTCAGGCGGATCGTGGTCACACGTGGCACGAATCCCAAGAATATCGGATCGCATCGCAGCCGATGAAGATTTAGTCAAATTAGCCGTTGTGGACAGGTGTCGTGATCCCCTTGAAAATCAGATCGAGCAAATGGGGAGAATCAGTCAAAATGACAGTTGGGGACACGTGTCGCTGGATCCGTGCGTCTCGGATCGCTGAAGACTAGCTCGTGCTTGAACGGGTCAGGGGCTTCGCCGTGCATCAGGGGATCGGATCGTTCTATACTGGGCAGTAGTGTATGTTCGGGTCGAGTCGCATAGAGGTAGTTGTTTCGCTGATGCAATGGGGGCGATCCGATGAGGTGCGATCCGATGAGGGGCGATCCGTTGGTGCGATCCGTTCCTTCATGTACTTAGGGAACATAGTTTCATACTTTCTTCTTGTGAGTGAACCTGGGTGGCTTGGTCAAAAAGCTAACCAACATTTTGCCCCCTCGAAGTATGTTTTATCGACGATGGAACATGCTTCAAAACTATAAAAGAAAACGTCTTTTCATAAAGAGACATAAATCAGTGAACGATTCTTTCTTCTTCTTCTTCTTTTTTTTTAGAGTCTTCATCATCGAATCTGTCGGTCGTTTATCGATTCGGATCGCATGCGCGAGTCACGATCCGTTAGCGAGTCATTCGCCTCGTTCTTCGGTGAGCACTTGGGCCTCTTCACGGAACGGTACGATGTGGGCTTCCCTTCGAGACGTGGTGGGCTTTTGGTTCGCGGCCCGCCTATTTTCGCGGATCGAATAAGACAAAAAAGGGGAGACAAACGGTCGCCCTTTTGCCTATATAAGTCGACCCTCCTCTCCACTTTCTTCCTTCTTCTCGCTTTCGTATCGTATCGCTAGCTCACCGAGAAAAAACCTTAGTCTCGATTTCCAAATTTCCGCTCGATTTCGAACTTTAAAAAGGTAACTAGACGATTTCTCTTGAGTTTCTACCGTGTTTGTACTAGTTTAGAGAATATGGACAGCGGGATTTTATAGGATTTGGTGAGAATGAACGTGAGCGTGCCTGGTGCGAAGAGGAGAGTTGAGGAAGGGGAAGGAAGAGATGACCAGGTCGGTCGTGGGCGAGGTTTGAGTTCAGAGTGGTGGAGAGACGAGGGGAGAGGGTACTGAACTAGAAAGTAGATTTGGGTAGCGGATCGGATCGCGGAAATGCCAAGGCTACGATTCGCGTGACTGTCGGATCGCGGAGATACCAGAGCTTCGGATCATGGAGGATGGGGGCGATGCGGATCGCCAAGAAGCCGTCGCGATCCGTTGAGGATGAGTTGGTGCGCCTCACGGTTCGAAGCTTTTCCATAACCTAACACTCTTCCGCGTATCGAGTCCTTCTCCGCGATCCGTCCACATTTGGCGATCTGAACCTGTCTTGTGATTCGGCTGCTGACTAAATAATATGATGCGACTTTAACAAATCGATGAACAGTTAGGTTAGAGCCCTTGATCCGAACATTCCAGAGCGAACAAATGCATAATCTATCAATCGAACGATGACCAATGTCTGGATGATTTTATTGACCCTTGTATTTTTCTTTAACGCATGCACAAGCACACACACCGACACCTGCACACACGGGGGACGGGTAGTTTTAATCTCATTTTTCATATTTTCTCGCCTAACAGTAATGTCGGATAATCAATCCTCTTCAAGATCCGTTACAGCAACGGAGTCCGAGGTTCCTGAGCAATACAACCCGGAGGTCCCTCCAATTAACCCAGGAGGTGAAGATTCTGGATCTGAATACGAGGCAATGGAATCGGATCCGTCTGAAAGTACTTCATCTAGTGAAGAGTCTGAGATAGACAGGCGAGCTCCTGACGAGATTCCTGGCGCGCTCGGGATAGAGAAATTTTCTGATTCTTTAGCATCTAAACTCGATGATATAAAGCTTAAAAGGATCTGCCTGAGACATGGGATCCCTTGGGATGATGTGAGGACACCCGGTAGCGAAGATAGACCCCACTTAGCTCCGGAAGGGTATATGGCAGTCAGCCGAACCATGTACTTGGTAGGAGCTATTCCTTTATTTCCTCCAATCGTCATCGAGACCTTAAAACGACTTGGTATCGCTCTGATGCAGCTTCATCCTAACGCTTACGCATCTCTATAAACCCTATATATTGCATACGCGAAGATCCTGCGTACCGAACTCACATTTAGAGATTTAACATTCTTCTATCTCTTCAAGCATCGCTCCTCAGCAACCCCAAATTTCTCTTTCTTTGAATATGTGGCGAATAGGAAAGTTCTGTATGACGGATACAGCAATATAGGGGATCCCAAGTCTGATTGGTTCTATATAAAGAAACAGGCCGGGTGCTCAAGAAGATGGCTTAAATCAAGTAAACTTTAATCCTTTGACTGAATATCTCGCCCAAGAAGCCGAAGCATTAACATCCTCCCCCTTTTTCTTTGTTTTAAACAGATCACGTCTTCCCGAAGATGGAAGGCCCGTTATACAATAATCGATTGTCTATTCTTCTACAAAGCAGATCCGACTTTTTAAGGATCAAGAAGTGCATCACTGACGAGAATCTTCATAAGCATCGCCTTCTAGATATAAGATTTGGACTTGGTGCTGGCGGCAAACCCTACAGATACATGCCCCCAACGGAGGGAGAGGGAACATCGCAGGCAGCAGAAACAAGTAAATTCCGTAAGAGTCCTTCTCCGATAATCATCCAGGTTGACGAGGACCTGAACATATATAAAGGAGATGAGGCCCGTGGTGACAAATCCAAGGAAATCCCAGTCTCTCCGCGGGGTTTCCCCTCCAGGTCTTCTCTTCCGACCGAACCTGCTGCTCCCGATGATTTGACAGAAGAACAGCTATTCAAAGAGCTGAGCAAAATTCCTCTGGCCGACGATGTATACACCGAGAAGGACTTTGAAGGGAAGCCATTTTTCCCTGTTTCTGAGGAGACCATCGCTCCAACTAAAGAACAAGAAACCACTCAGATGAGCCTGTCTTCAGGCCCGGGTCTGTTAGGGGGAATTATATGGGATGCACAAATCACACACACTGCCTGACCCCGCACTCTTACATCATCAGTATTCTAAGTTTTAATATGCTCTTTTCTCCTTTTGCAGGAAAGATGTCTCGCAGGTGGTCTTATTCCTATCGCTCTCTTCGTGAAGGCACACCCAGTCTCCATCCGAGTACCGAGCGCTCTCGCGGCCCTTCTCACAGGCCTTCTTCTTCGCAACCCCGGTCTCCACCGAAATCGACATCTGGCAAGCTTCCCAGTTATCCGGTAGCTCCTGCAGGGGGAAAACAACTTCCAAAAGAGTTAACTCCTCCAAAGAGTGCACCTTCTCACAGCAGGTCGTCAAAAAGACATCACGAGCCTAAGGATAAAAGCAAAGATCCAATTAAAGATTCTGAAAAGGAAAGGAGTGACATTGTCCCTTCGAGCCAGTCAGAGTTGGCTGCCCCCGGGTCACAGGATCACATCCATGGTCCCGAGATCCAGGGTAGGCTGGAAAAGTTGCGGGAACAATTCCCCAACATCTTCTTTGAAAGGATGATGTTTGTTCCGGCCTTGGAACCGGTCCCTAGAAACTGGGATAATGAAGTTGTCGGGCACATTCGCCATGTAGCCAGGCAGTATGAGATGATGAAGAAACACGCGGTTAATCTTTCATACGTCATTTGAACGCTCGAAGTGGAAGCTCATAGATCTAAAGCGAAACTTGATAACAACGAAAGGGCCAGGACAAAGATGGAGAAGGACCTGGAAGATGCTCAATTCCAACTCGCCTTAGCGCGGAGAGATGCTGAAAATTATAAGATCGAATTGGAGAATGCTAAGAAGCGCTTTCATTCGGAACTTGACTCCAATAGCCAAGAGAAGATGGCTTTAAAGAAGGAGGTAGAAGATCTAAAAATGGCCAACATTGAGTTGAAGACAGCGCAAGGCCATTTTGAAGCTGAAAGAGCCGCTTGGGAGGCAGAAAAGGCAAGTTTGAAAGAAAGTTTAGCTTTGGCCGAAGTGGAAAAGGTGATTCTGAATGATCAAGTCGCGGACGCGGAAAGGCGCGCGGCTCTTGCCGAAAAGAATGTTGAAAGTGCCATTGAAATGGCTACTGCTTCTAACAACAAGCTCCTCGAGAGAGAAAAAGATATCGAGGGGTTTGAAGAGATGATTTTTGACTTCCTGGGCCAAGTCCTCAAAACTCGCAACATCTCGTGGATCCCGGACTATCACGTTACTTTAGCCAATTTGTGGGATGCCATTGTTGAGGGTGAGAAGCAGAGATTGGGAGCCGAAGAAATTGACGAAGATGAGCTGATGAAGACCATCCTCAGGGATAACGAGCCCGAGGACCTGGCAGAAGGTCGTCGTCTAATTCAAGCGGAAATAGAAAAGGAAAGGGCCCTGGCTAAGGGCAAAGGCAAGGCTGACGAAGGTTCGAGCTCAGCTGTAGAGCCCAAGACCTCTGGAGTTGAGGAATACCATCCTGATGATCCATTGATCCCTTTGGGCCTAACTCCCGTGGTTGTTGGAGCTCCTGCAACTAGCCTAGATGGAGGATCGGCGGAAGGTATCTCCCTTTTTTCCCCACAATTCGTCAAAGCAATTGTGAATTGTCGTCGTCTGGTAGAGCAACCAATTGAATTAGTAACATGTGTTCCTTATAATACAGGTGACGAGCCCGTCGACAAGGATGTTGAGAAAGGGAAAGAGGCGGAGAAGGTTGTCGTCTCACCAGGTGCCAGTGTTGCAGCAGAAAAAAGCGTCCTGGCACCCAGTGCTGATGTTCCCAAGGACGATGAAACCATCGAGGCCTTGAAAGATATGGATGGGAGCCATGTGGAGGACGAGGAGGATATCATTGGCGCCAAAGACACCAAAGATGATGACGACGAAACTTTGGCCACTAGGAAAGCTAGGCAGGAAAAAGAGATGGCTTTGAAAAAGGTGGGACAAGAGCCTTTGGACATAGTCCCTATCGCGGAGTTTGATCCCAAAACTGGGATGATTTTGAAAATCCAGCCCAAATCCATCAGCAGACAGCTTCACTTTGCGAATCCTGATGATTTCCCAGCTTCCCTTACTGATAAAAGGAAAAGGAAGGAGGTGGAAGAGGAATCTTCTGAAGAGTCGGACGTCCCTCTCATAGACAAAAGGAAGAAAAAGAAAGGAGATCAATCTGACGCTGACAAGGCGAGGCTGGAAAAACAGAAGCAGGAGAAGAGGCCAAAGCGTAAATAGGATGTTGTTGCTTGTTTATATTTTGTCTTTAGGTTTTCCACTGATCAAGAAATGTAATTATGAGACTGGTCCACATTTTGCTTTCTAGGTTATTTTTCACTTTGTAGGCTTGTAGTATATATAAATGAAAGTTTACCTCTTTTTGCATCATTGTGTACCTGTATTCAAATAAACTTTTCATGCTTAGTGATAGATTCTCTGATTATAACCACAAACCAATCAATCAACAGAAAGAAGAATTTAAAATTTTCAGTGCTGTATCGAAGTTCAGTATATGTACATAAGTACATGTGGTTAACATAGCGCCTGACTAGGGCTTATTAAGGATTGATTAGCATTGTCGGCACGTTGCCCCCTATTTCTGAATATGGGGGACTTAGACAATAACTGAATTTCCGACATCTTTCGGTGCTTAATCATAGGTCATTTTGTACTCTCCTGGCAGCCGCCGAGGTTGGAGTTCGTATTTAGTAGTTCAGTCGCTCCCCGTTCCTTCAGCGGGGATGGAGTTCTTTCTCAGCGCTCAATCAGAGACGCTTTTATACTCTCTCTCTACTCTGGAGAGTTAGAGTTCGAGCTCAGCAGTTCAATCACTCCCCGATCCTTCAGCGGGGCGAGAGCTCTTTCTCAGCGCTCAATCGGAGACGCTTTTATACTCTCTCTCTACTCTGGAGAGTTAGAGTTCGAGCTCAGCAGTTCAATCACTCCCCGATCCTTCAGCGGGGCAAGAGCTCTTTCTCAGCACTCAATCGGAGACGCTTTTATACTCTCTCTCTACTCTGGAGTGTTAGAGTTCGAGCTCAGCAGTTCAATCACTCCCCGATCCTTCAGCGGGGCGAGAGCTCTTTCTCAGCGCTCAATCGGAGACGCTTTTATACTCTCTCTACTCTGGAGAGTTAGAGTTCTATCAATGATACGATTTACTTTATCGCATCCTCAGAATTTTGACTGGTGATTACATCCCATTCTGATGGAGTGTACCTATAATCGTTGCATGGTTCACAGCAACTTCCATAAAAATAGAGACAGATAAATAATGCAATAAAGGTAAATGACACACAATATTTTTATAGTGGTTCGATCGAATCATGACCTACGTCCACTTTATAACTTTTTATAGTCAGACTATGCTAGGCAAGTCGTGCCTTGTACATGGTTCTCAACAAAGCAAAAGAACAGATTTGAAATTTTTATGTTAAGTTCGGTCGTAAATGTTGGGCATTCCACACTCTGGGGATTTCCTTTCCATCTACGGTTGCTAGCTTGAAGGTTCCATTATCAAGCCTGCTCAGAATGGAGTACGGTCCTTCCCACTTCGCTCCCATATGAGTTGGGGGTAGAAAGACACGCTTCAGAACCAAGTCTCCGGGTTCCAAGGTTCGGGCTCGAACCTTTTTGTTGTAGTATCGAGCGACCTGTTGTTTGCACCTCAAGGCACGCAGGTCTGCTTCATCCCTCTTTTTTTCGATCATATCTAGGGATTCAAGGAGCAATTCGTTGTTAGTCATCGGATCGTAATAAGTCACTCGGTGAGAAGGTACTTTTATCTCAACAGGGATGACTGCTTCTGCTCCAAAAGCAAGGGAGAAGGGGGTATGCCCTGTTGCTGATTTATACGTTGTCCTGTAGGCCCATAGTGCCAAAGGTAATTCATCGGCCCACATGGCTCTGGCCTGCTTCAGTCTTTTCTTCAGAATAGACTTAATCACTTTATTCACCGCTTCGACTTGTCCGTTCGATTGCGGGTGCGCTACAGAGGTGTACCGTTTCTCAATGTGGTATTTTTGGCAGAAGTTTCTGAATTCAGTGCTATCGAACTGAGTTCCATTATCCGTTATCACAACCTTTGGAATCCCGAATCGGCAGATGATGTTTCTAACGATAAAATTGATCACTCGTTTGGTTGTGATTGCAGTTAGTGGTTCAGCCTCGACCCACTTAGTGAAATAATCCACGGCCACAATAGCGAACTTTGCTCCGCCCCTAGCTATGGGGAGACTTCCAATGATATCAATTCCCCACATAGCGAAAGGCCATGGGCTCGTCATCGTTCTTAACTGATTAGGAGGTGCTCTAGGTATCTTTGAAAATCTCTGGCATGCATCACACCGTCGTGCATATTTCGCTGCATCCTTGTTTATGGTAGGCCAGAAATAACCATGCCGCAACACCTTTTTCGCCAATGTTTTCCCTCCAGTGTGATCGCCGCATTCACCTTCGTGTTCCTCCTGCAGCACACGTTTGATGTCGTCATGAGCTATACACCGAAGAAGGGGCATCGAAAATCCTTTTCTGTAAAGAACTCCGCCTTGTAGAACGTATCGGGCAGCTTTACGAATTACTTTACGCCTCTCGCTTTTCTTGGTCGGAAGCGCTCCATTCATCAAGAAATTCTTTAGAGGGGTCATCCATGACTCCTTTTCTGTTTCCGTTTCTAGTACTGGATCAATTTCCATCTGATCTATACTAGGAGACCGAAGTAATTCAACGGGGGCTAGCCCGGTTTCTTCAGGATCGTCGGAACTAGCCATTTTCGCCAACTTATCCGCCTGTTGATTCTCTGACCGCGGAATGTGGGATATACTGTAGTGATCAAAGCCGTTCAGCAACTCCTTCACTCTCTTCAAGTATAAAATCAATCTCGCACTTTTGGCTTGGAATTTTCCAGTAACCTGGTTCACAACTAACTTGGAGTCGCAAAAGATGTCCAGCTTTGTGACTTCTAGCTCCTTTGCGATTCTCAGTCCGGCTATCAGGGCTTCATATTCGGAGTCGTTGTTAGTGGCGTGAAACTCCATCCGGATAGCATAGGATATCAATCGTTTCTCGGGAGTTTCAAGAACTATTCCAGCGCCGGATCTCTTGTCATTCCTAGCGCCATCAGTATACAATCTCCAAGCACTGGGGTCGAGAAGTAATTTTGAGGGCTCAACTTCTTCATTTGCTATATCCTCCTCCGGGACAGTAAACTCTGCTATGAAGTCGGCTATCACTTGCCCCCGAATTGACCGTCGGGGCTGAAAGTTCAGATCAAATTGACTTAATTCAATGTTCCATTTGAGTAATCTTCCAGATGCCTCTGGCCTCTGTAAAATTTGCTTGAGTGGATGATCGGTGTATACGGTGATGGGATGCGCCTGAAAATAGTGTCGAAGCTTTCTAGAGGCGATCAGTAAACTATACGCCAACTTTTCTATCCTTGGATAATTACGCTCTGCTGCCGTCAATTTTTTGCTCACGTAATACACAGGTCTTTGGTCCTTATCTTCTTCTCTTACCAACGCTGAGCTGATCGCATGGGATGACACTACCAAGTACACGAATAAGTCCTCGTGATCCATCGGCTTAGATAATATCGGAGGTTTCTCCAGGTGTCTCAGTAAGTTCTGAAATGCTTCTACACAGTCAGGCGTCCATTTGAAGTGGCGTTTTCCTCGCTTTATTAATTCAAAGAATGGGATGCATTTGTCTGTAGCCCTGGAGATAAATCTGCTTAGTGCGGCTACTTTTCCTACAAGGCTTTGCACATCCTTAATTTGCCTAGGTTCCTGAATGTCTCTGATTGCCGCGATCTGTTCTGGATTAATCTCAATCCCACGAGAACTGACGATGAACCCCAAGAATTTTCCGGAGGCGACACCGAAAGAACATTTTGTTGGGTTGAGTTTCATCCCGTACTTTCGAAGAATGCCGAACATTTCTGCCAATTCCGCAGTGTGATGGGAGGATTGCTTGGACTTAACCAACATGTCGTCGACGTATACTTCCATCGTTTTCCCGATCTGGTTATAGAACATTCTGCTGACTAACCGTTGATATGTAGCGCCTGCGTTCTTCAAGCCAAAGGGCATCACTACATAGCAATATAATCCCAGATCCGTGATAAAACTAGTGTGTTCTTGGTCTGGAACGTGCATTGGAATCTGGTTATATCCTGAATAAGCATCCATAAATGAGAGAAGTTCATGGCCCGCCGTCGAGTCCACCAACTGGTCGATCCGGGGTAACGGAAAACTGTCTTTTGGGCAGGCTTTGTTCAAATCCGAGAAATCGATACACGTTCGCCACTTCCCGTTGGCCTTCTTTACCAGGACTGGATTTGAAATCCAGTCTAGGTAGATCGAATCTCTGATAAATCCATTACTCTTTAGCTTTCTGACTTCTTCTTTCAAGGCAGCGGACCTCTCCGGGCCCAACATTCGCCTTTTTTGTTTTACCGGAGGATGTTTAGGGTCAATGCTTAATGAATGGCTCATGATTGATGGAGATATCCTGCACATGTCTGCGTGGGTCCAAGCAAACACATCCAAGTTATTTTTTAAGAAATTCGTCAGTTCTTTAGCGAGATTTGAATTTAACTGGGATCCAATCTTAAGGACCTTCTCTGGGTCACTATCATCGATTGGTACATCCACAGTTGTCTCGTTGGGAGTCGCCATTCTGCCCCCAGGTTCTTGGTCCTCTCTGGGATCTATATCCTCGGGCAACTCTCTGGGCGACTCTCCTACGGTTATCCCCTTTAATTGCTATAAGGTCTCCGCCCTTGCAGGGGGAGAAACGCCCTTGGTTTCTATGTCCCCTCCATTGCGGAGTAGCTTTAGTTCTGCAACATAACATGCTTGCGCGGCAACCTGATCTCCTCTGACAATACCAACACCAGCTTCTGTAGGAAATTTCAATATTAAGCACCAGGGGGCTATGCAGGCTCTAAACCTTGCGAGGGCCGGTTGACCCAAGAAGGCGTTGTAGGGTGATTCAACATCCAAAACCACGAAGGGGAGGATTCTCACTCTCTGGCGTTCTCCTTCCCCAAGTGTAACTGGTAACTCTACATAACCCATTGGAGCGGTAGACGCTCCGTTAAATCCACGGATCCATCCCTGACAGGGCTTCAAGTCCTTTATCTCGAGGTTCATCTGGTCGAATGTTCGTTTGAAAAGAATATTGACGGAACTCCCGTTATCCACCAAAACCTTATGAACAGTGGCTGGTCCGATAGGTACTGTGATTACAAATGGATCTTCAGTTGGAGCATGGACTCCAATGCTCTCTCGTTCGCGGAAAACGACATCGTCGGACATCATCTTTTGTTGCTTTACCGGGATATTGACCACGGGGTTGCTACACTCTCCTACCTCGAGGTGTTACTTGGTCGCATTGACATACTGATCCAGTGCTTTAGAACTGTGTCCGGCGAGATAAAGCCCTCCGATTACGGTGTTGATAACGATGTCTTTTCCCTTTTCCTGGGCAGTTGGCCTGACAGCAAGTTGATTCTGGTTCTGATTTGGGGCTTGTACGGCCTGCCCCTATCTCTGGGCGTTACTTTGTATTCATCTAATTTTCCTTCTCGAAGAAGCCTCTCGACTACATCTCTTAGGTGACGGCGTTCATTTGTCGAATGGCCATGAATCTGATGAAAGAGACAAAACTTCCCCGTTTCGCGTTCTTTCTCCGTCGACTCTCTGGGAGGTGGCCTCTTATTCTGGAGGACGTTGTACGAATCCATGAAGATATTTTCCAAAGTATCATTTATTGGCGTTTAACTCTCAAAAGCCCTGGGACGAGTCCTTCTCTGGGAGTCGTTCCCTCGATTCCTCTTCCGGTTGTTGTCGTTACCGTTATTATCATTATTCCCTGACTGACGACCACCCTGATTCCGATTTCCGACATTAACTTCGATCTTCCCCGAGCTGTCTCCTGTCTGCTTAATGGCGACATTGCTCTGGATTTCCTCCTTATCGGCCGTTTTTGCCTTTCGGTTAGCATATACTTCCTCCCGGCGTAAATGTACGTTAGCTTTTTCGTAGAATAGCTCTCTAGTATGGGGTGGCTTGCCGGCCAGGTATCTCCCAAATTCAGTGTCTTTATCTACTCCATCAATCAGAGCTGCGACAACGGTTGGTTCATGAGGATCTTTAACTTCAGTAGCGGCCAGGTTAAAACGGTCTAGGTACACCCTCAAACTCTCGCCTGGTCGTTGTTTGACAAGGAACAAGTCAATCACACTCTTTGTCTTTTGTGCGTAGATACGGAACTGTTCCACGAACCTTTCACTCAACTCCCTAAAGCTGGAAACTGATCTTGCTGGTAAGCGAGTAAACCATAACAATGCTACATCCTCCAAGAATATGGGAAATGCTTTGCACTTGATGGCGTCAGAAGCTGCGGCAGCGGTCATTGACCAAGAATATCTCATCAGATGCTGGACGGGATCAGATCTACCTACGTAACGGTTCATCTGTGGCATGTTGAAACGCCTCGGGAAAGTTGCATCTAAAATAACATCAGTGAAAGGGGTATGACTGCGGTCAATTCCCCAATCTTCATTCCGTTGTCCACGGCTATCTGCCAGGATTTGATGGATCATAGCTGCAACATTTGCACTGGTTAGCGGAGGTTCGGGGTCAGTGCTTCTTGCTCGGCGGGGTTCTCTAATCTCTCTTCCGGGAGCAGTCACAAAATCCAGGGCTCGGATTGGGCTTCATTGCCCAATGTTACCATGAGCATTTGCACGGCGACGGGGCTGAGGCAGTCTGTTCTGTACAGGGCTGTCCACACCTCGAGCTCTGGGAGTTGCGGCGTGACTGTTCACATTACGGTTTAAGGGCCCTGCACCCAGTGCCTCTTCCTCCCGTGACGGCAGAGTTCCAAATCGAAGTTGCTCTATGTTTTCGGGTCTCTCATATGGTCGCCGCGGAGGTCTCGGCGATTCCTCTGATGACGAAGAGTATCCTGGAGTGAGCGGACGAACTGGTGGCGTCCTTTGCCTTCCGAGATCATTAAGCCTTCTATCCATAACGGTCAAATTCTGTCGCAGAACGGAGCTTTCCTTCCTCTGAGCAGCCAGTTCATCAAACAGCCTTTCCCACATTTCAGAAAAGCGAGAAAGATCCCCCTCAGTAACGGGAGCAGAAGGGTCATATTGATCATCATCAATTTCTCTTATGTGCAAGGAGCTTGAGCCAGGTCGAGCGGAGGGGCCAGGGCGATTAGAGCGAGCCATAGGCTCCTTTCCAGGTCTAGTTGTAGTCTGATCGTCAATTCGGATCGCTGTGGATCGAGGATGGTGGCTCGCTGCGCCCCTCTGGGATCGATTCGTGGTCACGGTTCACGGAGGATTCGAGGCGTTATCACGGGATCGAGTAACAACCCCTTCAGTAGCTCGGATCGCCTCGTCCTCGTCGAGTCGGAGCGTGGTACCTTCATCGGATCGGTTCGCCCCTAGCGCTCTGCGATCCAAAGTTTCCTCGCTGCCTAGCTCGTGCACACTTTCTTCAACTGCTTCATTCGCGATTTCATCGGTTCGTGAAGCACGTACTTCCTTAGATCTCTTTCCAGCCATGATATCAGATGTCGCTGGAATCTTCAAAGAACTGAATAGTGAAGTTTTAGGACTGTTTTCTCAGTGAAAGCTCCAAAATGTTAGATCAAAATTTGGACCTAACACCCAAATTGTTCTGATTCTTATAGAGTTTTAACTGGAGAATGTAGAAAAAGCAGAAAACACACAGAATTTATAGTGGTTCGGCGTTAACGAGCCTACGTCCACTTTATATGTTATCAATTATACTTTGAATGCTAGTACAATCAATTATCTCTCTCAAACTCACTTTTACAATTGTGATTTCTCTCAGTAATCTAGTAATAAAACTGATAAGAAATGGTAGTATGACAATAATGGCGGAATCAGCACTCAATATTGCCAAAAGATCCCGAAAAATGCCAAGCTCTGGGCTATTTATAGCTGATTTTGTCAGGCGGATCGTGGTCACACGTGGCACGAATCCCAAGAATATCGGATCGCATCGCAACCGATGAAGATTTAGTCAAATTAGCCGTTGTGGACAGGTGTCGCGATCCCCTTGAAAATCGGATCGAACAAATGGGGAGAATCAGTCAAAATGACAGTTGGGGACACGTGTCGCTGGATCCGTGCGGATCGCTGAAGACTAGCTCGTGCTTGAACGGGTCAGGGGCTTCGCCGTGCATCAGGGGATCGGATCGTTCTATACTGGGCAGTAGTGTATGTGCGGGTCGAGTCGCATAGAGGTAGTTGTTTCGCTGATGCAATTGGGGCGATCCGATGAGGTGCGATCCGATGAGGGGCGATCCGTTGGTGCGATCCGTTCCTTCATGTACTTAGGGAACATAGTTTCATACTTTCTTCTTGTGAGTGAACCTGGGTGGTTTGGTCAAAAAGCTAACCAACATAGCTGTTCTTGTAGTGATTCTTTTGGGCCTTGCTTTGTTGTGTGGATCCATTGTTTGTGCAGGTGTATTGTTAATGGACGTATCAATATCCACTCCTTCAAGTTTGACCTTGTCTCAAGGTCGTTTGCAACTGTATCTGTTGGAATGGGCTATTGAATAGCTGCAGTTAGGTTTGTGCATAGTTTAAGAAGAGATATGTGAAAGATTGGATAAATTCGAGCATCGGTGGGAAGATGAAGTTTGTATGCGACTTTATCAATTCGTTCAACTATTTAGAAAGCCCCAAAGTATTTCTTTGCTAGCTTATGCTTGTTGTCTCAAACAGAAAGTTGATGGTAAGGTTGCATTTTAACGAACCCCCACGACCCTACATCAAAGTGTTTGTATGTATGTCTTTGGTCAGCATTGTTCTTCATTCTCGATTGTGCCTTGTCGAGATTGCTCTTTATGATTTGTTGTAGTTGATCATGTGTGATGTCCCATGTCACGAGGTCTGGTAATTGAGTGATATTGGTGATGTAGTTGGCAATAATGGGTAGGGGACAGCCGTACACCGCTTGAAAGGGTGACATGCCCGAGGTTGAGTGCTTTTTATTGTATTGTACCACCATTTGCCCATGGTAACACTTAACCCATTTGTTTGGTACATAGCCAGAAATAGCATGAAGATATGTCTCGAGGCAACGGTTGAGTACTTTGGATTGGTCATCGGTTTGTGGATGGTAAGCGCTGCTCATATGAAGCTTAGTGTCATGTAATCGAAACAATTTCTTCCAGAAGTTACTTATGAATAAATGATCACAATCAAATACAATTGATTGTGGAATCCATGTAGGCGTACATACTCTTGAATAAAATGTGTAGCTAATTGTGATGGTAAATCTGATTGTGGAAGTGCATTGAAGTGAGCGTATTTTGAGAGTCTATCGATAATTACCCAAATTGTGGTTTTTCTAGCAGAAGGTGGCAATTGTGTGATAAAATCCATCACTATGTCATCCCATATTTGTTTCGGAATTGGCAGTGGTTGGAGAATCCTTTTGTATGGTGTATTTTCCGGTTTAGTTTAAAGGCTTGTGGGGCACTTTTGACAAAATTCTGGACTGAAGTAGTTAATTTTGGCCAGTAGAAGTTGTTGGCAACTCATGCGATCGTTCCTTTGATGCTAGAGTGCCCTCCTATTTTGGAGAATGAAGCTCGGCGAGTAGATTATTCCGCAGTTCGTCATTTGTAGGAATATAAATTGGATTATTCCAAAATAGTAGATCATTTTTGAATTGAAAATTTGAGTTGGAGCACGTACCTGAGCGCAGTTGAGTGATGATTTCTTGTGCTCTGCTGTCATCTTATAGGGCTTTGCGGATGTCGTCCAGCATAGGAAATGATGGCCCTGATATGGCATTCATCATTTCTTTGTCTGTCATTCTGGAGAGGCCGTCAGTGACGAAGTTTTGCTTCCTCGGCTTGTAGTGAATGGTGAAACCGAACCCCAAGGTTTAGTGAGCCATTTTTGTTGTTCTGGTGTTTAGATAGATTGGGATACTAGTTAGCGAAGGCTTTGATGGTCGGTAAATATGTAGAATGGACAACCAAATAGGTAGTGATGCCATTTTTTTTATGGCGGAGGTGATGGTGAACATCTCACGTGAGTAGGTGGAGGCTTTGGAATGGTGCCGTAGAAGCTTGAGGCTGTAGAAGGCTATTGGATGTTCATCTTGAGCTAGTATGGCTCCGATTGCTTTGGCTGAGGCGTCTATGGTGATGGAGAAGGGGCAGCTGAAATTCGGAAGGGATAAGATTGGGGTTTTGGTAACTGTAGTTTTGAGGGTATCGAAAGCTTGTTGGGCTAAGGGGTTTCATATATATTTATCTTTCTTTAACAATTCGGTAAGTGAGCTCGCAATAGAGGCGTAATGTTTTATAAACCTACGATAATAGCTTGCGAGGCCCAAGAATCCCCTTACCGCTGTGATTGACATCGATGTTGGCCAGCGCAACATTGCTTATACCTTGGATTGGTCTGTGCTAACTCCTCTGTTTGAAATAATATGGCCTAATATGAAAGTTCGGTCATGCTGAAACAACACTTAGCTAAATTAGCAAACAATTGATTTGTTTCGAGGATAAGTAGGGTGGTGTGTAAATGTTAGAGGTGGTGATTCCAAGACGAACTATAAACAAGGGTATCGTCGAAAAAACTAATATGAATTTTCTCAAGTGCGGGAGGAAGATATTATTCATGGTGGCTTGAAATGTGGATGGGACGTTTGTTAACCCGAATGACATCACTAGAAATTCGTAGTGGCCTTCGTGGGTTCGAAATGTTGTTTATGGGATATCGAGGAGGTGAACATGGATTTGGAAGTAGCCACTTCATAGATCTAGTTTTGAAGAAAAAATTGCACCATAAAACTCTTCTAGCAATTCGTCGACCGTTGGAATGGGAAAACGGTCTTTAATTGTGATTGTATTTAGCACATGATAGTCGACGCAAAATCTCCATGATCCATCTTTCTTCTTAACTAATAGGATCAGCGTTGAAAATGGGCTAGTGGATGGTTGGATAAGTTGGGATTGAAGCATTTCTTGTGGTTGGCGTTCGATCTCGGTTTTTTGGAAATACAAGTTACTATTGGCCACCCATCTAAAGGTCCCAACACTCTCCTGTACTCATCCTTGCAAATCGCTCTTCTCAATTCTTCCTGGCAGATCAGTTCATGGAAAGATTTGGGAAGTTCCTCGTGAGGGGTGTTAAGGGAAAGAAACCTGAAATTGGCTAGCCTGGAGTAGTACTCAAGACTGTGTGAGGTGTGTACTTTGAAGTTGTAGAAGTTGTTGTTGATGAAGGGGATGCGGATGTTGTGGTTGGACTTGGACAGGAGTTCGGCTAGCTGCAGCATCACTGGCAAGTGACCTTGTGCGTAGAAGGGGAACATCAGGATGTGATTAGCCATTTATATTATGTCTAATAATGATTGTACTTATGTGAAGTCCCTTTAGCTACAAAGTATTTCCCAACAAAGCTAAAGAGATATGATAGTTTCATTGTGCATATAAACACATGCAAGTCCGCGATTAATGCCATCCACAATTCAAATATACATAATATGTACCATGAGTTGATCTTATATCGCCACGAGCTAGCCGATATTTATTATTTTCTTTTCATGCAGCGAGCTGATATTACAACTCAGAACAAATGTTAATCCTATTTTTCCCTATTGCATGTGTCAAAAAAAATCAATACATCCATAATTGCGATTAATGGATGACTCTATAGGTGATATTAGACTAATGACTAAAATTAATGTGCTATGTAAAGTGGGTGGATGTTACGGCCAATCAATACGTCGAACATCTGATGGGCATGAAATTGACAAAGGCATTTCAACGAACTGCTGGAATTAAAGAGGAGGAGGTTACTTAATTTCCTTACTTTCTTACAACTAAATGACCACTATTATATATAGTGGAATAAACTGTTATAATATTTTAATTATGTGGGCCACACATTTAAATTCAATGTGTAACGTTGTTTTTGGTGTGAATTCCAATTAAAGTGGTCTAAAAGGGTAACAAATTTATTGGTATATATACATTCGGCTATTATAGAATGAATGCGTGGAAACCGGAATAATTTTTAGTTTGATGAAGGACCGAACTAAAAATATTACACTATTATAGATTAGGGGTTATGGTCCCCAAATTACACATGTTTTCAGCCTATTATCTTAATCCCCTCAGAAGAAATACATTTACTTCTGGACTTGTATCAATTTGGAGGGTCCAAAACCAAGTCAATTCTCTTTAACAAACACTCATGGATTCAGTTGATGAAAACAACAACTATCGATTCAGATCTGAAGCTTGTGCCAGGTTTGATAATCAAAACCATGTCTTAATTAGGTTAACCCTCTCTATGTAAGCATATGTGGATTCAGGTATGACTTCTACTAATTCATTTTACTTTCTCTGATTTCTTCTCAATTAAATCAATATGGGTCATCTATTCAGATATGGAATTTCATGATTGGTCAATCATAAAGTATATTGTTGGATCTCGCTATATGGCGTTTTGATTATGACAACTATACATGTACATATATATTATTATCGACTAACTTTGTCTTGCAGGAAGATACTCAACAACAGATTCAAGAGCTATAATTGAAGATTAAATATGTTGTAAGAATCTGTTAGTCCTAGATTTATATGTTAAAGTCTTCCTTGGGGATACACACACATGCACGTTTTCAATTTATAAGATTTTATACAAGACATACACAAGGCATAGGCATGAAGCAGAAAACATACGTCTAAAATTTTTAAATCAGACGTATGTCTACTGAAAGAAAAATAAACTTACCACAATATTCAGACATCTGAATATTGGCTAAAATAGCCTATTTCTTTGTTGTTTGAGTTTTGTTCAAAAACAGAGATCTGAATTTTTTAATTCAGACATCTGAATTAAAAAATTCAGACATCTGAATCTGGACCAAAATACACTATTTTCTTGCTGTTTCATTTTTAAATCAAAACAGACATCTGAAATTTTTATTCAGACATCTGAATACGAAGAGATGCAATTTAAAATGAAAAGTCACAACTTTCTAATTCATATCTCTTAATCAAATCTCTTCATGATTAGTTGTAACTTTTTATAGATTATAAATCGAGGCTTGATCAAAGTTGTTCCTAACCGAATTTTATTCTAATTCTTTCTATCTTATTCAAAGCTCTCTAAGTTCTAAAAAGCTATATACTTTCATACTTGAGACTTTTAAACTTCCATATTCCTTCATTCACTTCATGTTTATCATCAAGGAAAGGCTATAGGAAGGGTGTACTTAATATTCGACAATCCGTGTTATCAAGAACACAAAAGAGTCAACCATTATTCTGTATTAGTGAAGACCTCTTCAGCGGTTGAGGCAAGAAATCTCGTTCAGTGGTTCGAGTAATTGTGAACCTATTCCTCCGGGTGAAGTGAGGGTTTTAGTGTTAGTGAAATACCAGAAGTGAGTCTGGGACTGGACGTAGGACAGTGGTCCGAACCAGTATAA
The DNA here is from genome assembly GCA_030737875.1 of Allium sativum. NCBI lineage: Eukaryota > Viridiplantae > Streptophyta > Magnoliopsida > Asparagales > Amaryllidaceae > Allium > Allium sativum. The sequence goes on along the minus strand of CM060924.1, from coordinate 168,603,896 downwards.
ATCGACTGTGTGATTTACTGCTTTCTACTCTGCTATATAGATATTATATACTATTCTCCATTCTATACGATCCTATACTGCTGCATAGCTTCTTTCAATTGGTATCAGAGCTTGGTATTCTAGAGATCGTAACAACATCCTAGAATAAATGGCAATAAAGAAATCTAGTAAAGGCATTAGAAAGTGGAAGAACAACAAAGCAGAAGCGACGGAGAAAGAGAGCAAATGTTTAATGGCTAAAGTGATATCACAATCGGTATGTGAGGATTCATTATATAAAGATCTTTTATTAGACCACGAAAAATTATTAAAAGATTTTAAAAGTTTGGGTAAACTTAGTGCAATTATTTTAGCCAAGTCTAAAAATTGTGAGCAAGAAAATTCCAAATTAAAAGAAGAAAACAATTTTTTAGTCAAACAAGCCAAATGTTTTGAAAATACCTTAGAAGAGCTTGTTTTTCAAAAAGATTTCCTTCAAAAAGAAAATGAGCGACTAGAAGATAAAAACAATGTTCTTTTAAAGGAAATCGATCTCTTGAAAAATAGAAATGAATCATTAGAAGATTCTTTAAATAATTCTAATTCTTTAGTTTCGTCTCTTGAAATAGAGAATGGAGCTTTAACTGAAAAGAATTTAGAATTATCTAAAGAATATGAGTTTTTAAAAGTTAATAATAATACTTTGCAAAATGAAATGTCTGATTCGAAAGAAAATTTTGAAAAATTACACTCTTCTTTTAATAATTCAGGATCTCAAATTTGTCGTCTCAAAAATGAGAATAGTACTTTAAAAAGGGAGAATTCTGAATTAAATAAGAAAATTGGTTTAAAAGATTGCAAGACTTCTTTTGAAAATTTCAATCACGACTTTGGAATCACATTTGAAAAATGTACAAATAAGTTCACAAAATTTAATAAAGATCAAAATGATTTAAATGATATTTTATCTTGCTCTAGACCTTTACACGATAAAAGTGGCTTTGGGTATAATAAAACTAATCATAGAACTAGTACTAGATATGCTTTCATGTATAACAAAAGTTTAACTGCTAGTACTAAAGCACTGTAACTCGAAGATCAAATTTCTATAGAAATTCAAATGCTTCTATGACTAGAAACATTTATAATGGAAGTACAAAAAGAAATATTAATAGAAATTATCTAAGTATTTGGGTTCCTGTAAATTGGAAAAATCGAGAAAAATACATTGATGATTATTTTGATTCAGTAGTTAAAAATAAAAACTTTATTTTCAAAGGTACCATTAAACCCTTGTGGGTATGGTTACCTCCTCTCTAACCCCTGGACCCTAACAGAGAAAGTGGGTACCAAAGTTTATATATAATCTTTGTTGCAGGTACACCACAACAAAAAAAGGAGGGTATTTCAGTATCTCTAATATCTTTAAAAACTGAGCTTAAAGTTAAATCAGGGAATCTGGAAATATAATAATCACATACTCAGGGGGAGAAATTTTCATATATCACACATTCAGGGGAAGAAAATAAAGAGAAGACAACGATATTTATTACATTCCCTCATTCTTTTTGATAATGACAAAGGGGGAGAAATTCAGGTGTATATTGATAGAGGAAGATATTATAAGAGGAAGATGTTATAGAAAGAATATATTTTTAAATTGTATAGTTGTCATCATCAAAAAGGGGGAGAATGTTAGAAACTCTATTGTTGGATTTTGATGACAACAACTACACAATTATACCAAAAAAAACCTCTAAGCTAACCTGTAGGTACATGGATATCAAAAAGAGAAATATATGATAATGTATGCATATTGACATATTGACAGGGGGAGTTATATATACAGTTGTCATTATCAAAAAGGGGGAGAATGTTGGATCTCGCTATATGGCGTTTTGATTATGACAACTATACATGTACATATATATTATTATCGACTAACTTTGTCTTGCAGGAAGATACTTAACAACAGATTCAAGAGCTATAATTGAAGATTAAATATGTTGTTAGAATCTGTTAGTCCTAGATTTATATGTTAAAGTCTTCCTTGGGGATACACACACATGCACATTTTCAATTTATAAGATTTTATACAAGACATACACAAGGCATAAGCATGAAGCAGAAAACAGACGTCAAATTTTTTTAAATCAGGCGTCTGTCTACTGAAAGAAAAATAAACTTACCAAAATATTCAGACATCTGAATATTTAAATTCAGACATCTGAATTTTAATTCAGACATCTGAATTAAAATATTCAGACATCTGAATATTGGCTAAAATAGCCTATTTCTTTGCTGTTTGAGTTTTGTTCAAAAACAGACATCTGAATTTTTTAATTCAGACATCTGAATTTTAATTCAGACATCTGAATCTGGACCAAAATACACTATTTTCTTGTTGTTTCATTTTTAAATCAAAACAGACATCTGAAATTTTTATTCAGACATCTGAATACGAAGAGATGCAATTTAAAATGAAAAGTCACAACTTTCTAATTCATATCTCTTAATCAAATCTCTTCATGATTAGTTGTAACTTTTTATAGATTATAAATAGAGGCTTAATCAAAGTTGTTCCTAACCGAATTTTATTCTGATTCTTTCTATCTTATTCAAAGCTCTCTAAGTTCTAAAAAGCTATATACTTTCATACTTGAGACTTTTAAACTTCCATATTCCTTCACGCACTTCACGATTATCATCAAGGAAAGGCTATAGGAAGGGTGTACTTAATATTCGACAATCCGTGTTATCAAGAACACAAAAGAGTCAACCATTATTCTGTATTAGTGAAGACCTCTTCAGTGGTTGAGGCAAGAAATCTCGTTCAGTGGTTCGAGTAATTGTGGACCTATTCCTCCGGGTGAAGTGAGGGTTTTAGTGTTAGTGAAATACCAGAAGTGAGTCTGGGACTGGACGTAGGACAGTGGTCCGAACCAGTATAAATCGACTGTGTGATTTACTGCTTTCTACTCTGCTATATAGATATTATATACTATTCTCCATTCTATACGATCCTATACTGCTGCATAGCTTCTTTCATATATATAAATTCCAACAATGGTATCTGAGCCACCGATTGTCGATTTCATTAGGAAAATTACTTTTTTTTGGTGAAGATTTGGTTTTGATTTATTACCATTTATTGTACTGAAATTTAATGGCTAACTTGTGAAACTCTTTTGGTTTCGATAGATAGATCTAAATGATTAAATTTTTAAAGTCATTAATTTTATTTTAGAAAATAATTTGAATATCTCTAAATTTGGAAAACAACCTTTTGTTAGTCATAACATCACAAATTAATGCATATCATTCTGAATTACTAATGGACTTCAATATGAATGAAATTTTTGGATAGGTATGTACAATTGTTTTCCTTTAATGTTTATTGATGGTGTAGAATGGTTTGAATAATCTAGAACCATTTATGCAATGAAATATGAATCTGGCTATTTGATTTAATTAATTTGGACATACAATTATATATGGTATTTGGGATATTATAGAAATTTTGAATCAAGTATGCTCCTTTTGAGATATTTATGCATGCCTAAATTTGAGATGAAATGACTTTGTTTCATTGGTTTATATATATTTGCAATTAAACCAATCTGCTTGATATTGGTTTACGTTTATTGTCACATAACGGTCCATTGCATACTCCCTCCAGTTCATAATATAAGTCATTTTGTGAAGTTTTTTGTTTTTTAAAATATAAGACGTTTTCATCCATAATAAATTGTACTTACTTTATTGATTTGTCATGAAGTATTTCTATTGGTTCATGTGAGTAGGCGGCTCCTTAGGAAATCCCGACAATCAATTTTTGTATTTGAAAATAGAGAAAGTAACTTAATTTTACATGAAAAAATGAGTCAACCCACCAAAAAGAAGCATTTAAATTTTTTCTTAATTCTCGTGCAAATCTCTAAAACAACTTATATTATGAACCGGAGGGAGTATATTTTTTTTGTTATAAATGCATTAATTGTGGTTGTTATGGTAATATCATAAATGCATTAAATGCTTTAGTTATGAAAATTAAATAATTCAGCCCTTTTCTATTAGGGATAAGAAAAGGTAATTTTTTTAATTTAATGCATTTAATTTTAATAGACATATATTTTATATGTATGGTGTATGTGAAAGATATGTTGCACTTTCATATTTCAGCCAGCATAAAATAAAAGAAGCTATAGTTTGCATGTTTATCTAAGCTACATCATTTATGGCTTAGCTAAGTATTTCAATAATAAACTAAAGGAAAATTTACATAGTAGCATTTTATGTTGCTATACTATGGTAAGATATACATCATAGCTACTATTGTATTCATTAATGTTATTTAACACGACATTTGCTATGTCATTTACATATAATTTTTATGTGGCATTAATTCTGGCATTAGTTTATGATGTTTGTTATGTAATTTATTTATGATGAATTGTATCATCATATTTATTAAGGAATGGCATGAATATAGCCATATACATAAAGAAAAAGATTAAAATAGCTATGACAAAAACATTTTATGCTACATGAAGAGTTTTACTCTGAAATTTTTAACTCTTACATGGATGTAAAACATTTTTTGAGTGTTTTATGGCACTTAAGGCGCACTGTGCAAACAGTAAGAAATAAATTCAAATATAATTCTGGTGTCTCTTTATAACTGTAAATATCTTACATTCGTATTGATCTGATTGGAATAAACATGTCACCGAAGTAACCTCTGTTATTTTAGTTGTTCATGAAAATGTTTGATATTTATGTGCAGTTATTCATGCGAGTATTAGCCGGCCCAAAGGAAGACTAATATTTAGCCGTATCACTTACGCATGTGTGATGATAAATATGTGACAATCATAAAGTTTTTTTAGTGAATAATTAATCGGCCCAAAGGAAGGTTGTTATTTGACTTGAGTTTATTGTCAGTGTTTGATTACTACAACAAGAGTACCACTTACAATTGATATTACTGTCCAAAGACTTGATATCAATATGTACTAGGTATCTTGATAAGAGACTAACCAATTATTTGAATTTACTACCGCTAAAATTTGGCTATGAGCATACAAGGTCAAGCTTTGTTTTTGTTCAATTTTCAACCAATTTGGCTAAAATATCTGCCAATTTTAAATGCATTCTCATCTTGTATGGGACTATGTATAAGGAATAGTAAGATGATACGTTGTCTTCCCTTGAATTCATATATCTAGCTCTTGCCATTAAAGGGGTCTTATTCAACCTTATTACAATTAAATGTTCTTTTGATATTAAAAAGAATATTGAAAGATGGTATAACTCAAACAGCAAGAGTAAAAGGATTACATGGTGAAGTATTATATAAATTTTTCAATGATGTGCTACATAAGGATAACTAATTTTGATAAGTTATCTACTGAGAATGGAAAGCGCTTTATGAAAAGAATTAGGGGAGACAAGCATAATTTATGGTGCTTGATTCCATAAATTCAAAGTAAAAGAAACATAAATGAGTACTATATATAAAAAATCTTGCTTCAAAAGTCAAAAGCACTCAAATTATTATTAATTTTTGGTGCATTAGCTATTTTAAGAATATTATTATTGTTAAATAATAATTTAAGAATAAAGTGTTCCCTTATTGAGTTTATTTCGATTTATGGTAAAAATAAGAAATATGAAGCATGATAATGTTGGAAGTACTCATTTGACATACATTGTAAATAAATGTATAAATGAAGATAATGAAGTCGCTAAGAATCTAGAAGAAAAGAAATAACATACAGATGTATTTATAGTTATTTTCTTAATAAAATATGCAGACATATAAGGAAAAGTATATTAGATATTTCTTTAAGTAATTATTGATATTTCAGTTAAATTGTTTGAATTTATTTTATATTGTCATTTAGACAAATTTCGGTTTTATATTCCTAATATGAACAAAATAGGTTATTATTGTTCATTAAGAAATAATAATGTGGATTTATGGATAAATGCAAACATTTATGTAATTAAAGCTCCTAATGTCTAATATATAAGTAATGTTTGCTAGCTTTTGTAATGTTATCTCATATTTGGTTTTGATGACTGATATAATTATATATTTTAGCTAATTAAGGAATTCTAAATTGAGATATCGAAAAGGTGGAAAATACTTTGTAGATATTCTAAGCGATTTTAAAGGTATAAATTTATGAACCCACACTAAAGAAAGGTTTAATGATGGGAAATGCAACAATTTCTTGAGGACGTTGAATTGGCAGGAATAATAAAGTATAATCATTGTCTTTAAAGAGAACCATCTCTGATTCAACTACAGTTATTTCTTTGGATAGTTTGTATGATTTTTTTTTTCATTTCACTAATAAGAAATGAATTAAGAACTAAAATTAACAATGTTAAACAGATTATCAATTAAGTGTAAAACATTGTATTTATTTATTTATTTAAGAGAATCATTATTTTTTGATTCAATTATAGTTAACTCTTCCAATAATGTATAGGGTTTGTATCCTTTCATTAACAAGAAGTAAACTAGGAAGTATAATAAGACAATGGTAAAGAAATTATTCTCCAAGTTAAGGTTTACTGTTTTAAGAAAACAGACTCAACAACCTCAAAATGCCAGATCACTAAGTAAGTCCACCTAAATGGAAAGAAATGCTATTTCAGATGACCATGTAGTATTTCTCCATAAAGATAAATAATGGATTGGTGGAGATAATTCTATGTACCTACATCAATCCATGTAAGGTACTAATCGAAAAAATGTAGATTTAAGAAAAGTATATATAGTATAAATCTATATAGATAATAAAGTTTGAAATTTCCCTCTAACTTAAGTAACAAGGTCAATGGTTTTGAATAACTACTCAAATCCCAAAGGGATCAAGTGGGTAATATGGAATTCTATAAGGGACTTTTATGAAAACACTATTATAAAAGGAATTTTTGTTTTCTTTAAACAATGTTTCTTTTGAGCTTAATAGATGATTCTTTAGAATCACATTGAAGCTTATTGTATCATGTACTTTTGAGCACTATCTGATGGAAATTAAAGTCATGTTTGATCTCAATGGAGACATTGATGAAACTACTTAAGAAATCAACTTATGGATTAGTCTTTTGTATTTGGAATTCAAATACACCATTATTGTTCATGGGGTGATATTTGGATTATTACAAAAGAATTAGGAAGATAAGTGCTTAAAAGGTTTGGTATGTAAACTGCGATTCAATTGATTATTTTTTCTACCGAAACAGATAAGTGCTACCATTCTTGAAACTAAATAAATGCAAGTGATTCCTCATGCATTTGTAGTACGGATTTTAATGCATACTAAGTATATACACATATTAGTGTCGTGTATATTACCTGGCAGATGTCTTATTGATATTGAAAGTGGATCACCTGTTAGTAACCAAAATGGTTATGAAGTATTTTTAAAGAATAATAAAAGAAAAGTTATATGCTCATAGATAAAAGATCGAATCGGTTGGAGATCATAAAGAATTACGATTTGAATAATTTTTGGATGTCATTGCTGCAAATGATCCCCTTAATGTAATGATAATATAGAGTGGAACTATATAAGGAAAGTGTCATCCAAGCACTTATAGCTTCCACTACTATGAAAATATTGTTCATGTTTAATTACAAGACATCCAACTATGAAAAATAATTGTAAAATTATGTCACAAGACTATGGGTTATTAATAAAGAATTAAAAGATCGTTAAAGTACATTGTGACAGTAAAGCATGTATTATTTTCCAATAAGGGAAGAGTGCAAAATATATTACAATTCATAGAGCATACTTTGACAAACTCCATTATGGTAGATCCGCTTACCAAAAGATTACCACTTATTATGGTCTTTCATGAGCATGTAGATCAATCAGTGTAACTTTTTGTGTAAGGATATTTTTGTTTAGGGGGAGTTTGTATTTGTTATTGTCGTATGACTCATTGCTCTATGCTTCGGTTACAGATATATATATATATATATATATATATATGTGTGTGTCATGTTCTTTTTCTGATCAGAAATAAAGTAATAAAGTATTGTTTGCATTCTAGGTTGTTCAGATATTGAACATTTGATCTCACTAAAGTTGGACTAGTTGGAATAGACATGTAATGATCACATCTCATGTAGTTTCCATGCTACGCATCCATGATTCATCTATGTCATAGGATTGTGTTGGTATATGTGACCATTGATGGGTTTAGTTACATTAAAGATAACGAAAGCCGCTTTGATCCTTTGTCAGGATAGTTAATGGACAAGATTGTTTAAGAAAACACCTTATGGAAGAAATAGTAGAATTTGGAGCTCACAAAGTTAAACACATTTAAGGTTGTTAAATATGTGGCCCAGGGGGAAATTGTTAGAATATTTCAATTATGTGGGCCATACATTTAAATTCAATGTTTAACGCTATTTTTGGTGTAAATGCCAATTAAAATGGTCTAATAGGGTAACAAATTTATTGGCATATATATATATGTGTGTGTAACTGTTATGGAAGGAATGCGTAGAGATCGGAATAATTTTTAGTTTGATGAAGGGCCAAACTAAAAATATTACACTATTATAAGTTAGGGGTTATGGTCCCCAAATTACACAAGTTTTCAGCGTATTTATCTTTATCCCCTCAGAAGAAATACATTTACTTTTGGACTTTTGTCAATTTGGAAGATCCAAAACCAAGTCGATTCTCTTTAACAAACACTCATGGATTCAGTTGATGAAAGCAACAACTATCGATTCATATCTGAAGCTTGTGTCTGGTTTGATAATCAAAACCATGTGTTAATTAGGTTAATCCTCTGTATGAAACATCTGTGGATTCAGGTATGACTTCCGCTAATTCATTTTACTTTCTCTGATTTCTTCTCAATTAAATCAATATGGGTCATCTATTCAGATATGGAATTTCATGATTGGTCAATCATAAAGTATATAGAAATTCCAACATAAACACCCTTACACATACCAATAGACACCATTTCATTAATAGACACAACATTAAACGAAGAGACATAACACTTGACTCAAAAGACACAACAAGTTACGAACCGACATTAATCGGGTTTACTTTCCAACATCCCCCCTTAAACCCTATTCCTTAATTATTTTTAACTTTTCTTCAAACTTCAAAACTTCTGAGAACATATTGGCTTCGATTATTTATATCTCACACGTTTTGGTAAGAGTAGAGATATTATGCAAACTTTTTTAATTGTGTTCTTCCCCTTTCCTTTTGAAAATCCGGCCATTCCATGCTTTTATTTAGGAATAGCTGACCTAGTAGCGTCATGCTTGGCCTTATTGTCTTCATATTCTCAAATGTCCTATGCCCAACCATGGCATTGTGCATATTTATAGGAGATGCAGAAATGAAAATGTCACTATGCATGCTAACATAGTAATCAACAACAGATAAAAGAGAAGCTTTCCACTCAACTTTCAATAATTCCTCTTCAGATGCGAGACTCTTTTTGTCCTCCATTAATGGAAATAGCTTGCGCAGGCTAGAGATTCTAGCTTCGCCTCCATATATTTGTGAGAGGCTAGATAGAGGCGGGTGTTGCTGTCAAAGCCTAAAGTAGCAACATTTTTTGAACACGATACCACTTGTGCTCTTTTGTGTTGCTATCCAATCTTTATATTTTTCATGCTTCGGTAAAAATGGGGATATTATCCAAATTTTCTTTTTTATCTTCTTCTTCTATAGAGACATCAACTTATCATGCATTTTACCCTTGGGAATTATCTTTTCAACCACATCCTTGCTAGTAAATGTCACAAAGGAAAAATCACTTGACCTTTTGGTGGCATGGTCAACCATAATCTGAACTTCAACTGTTTCTCCATACGAGCTTCAATGCTTTTTTTTTATCATCAATGTATGTTGGAGGAAAACCACTAACAAAGATTTTCTTTGTTTTGAGTCCACCTGCTTCTTTGGTTGGCGTGCTATCTCTTGGAAGCACTCTTTTAACATCCAATGTTCTTTTGTCTATGATATAATCATCACTTAGAACTTTGTCAAGCAGGGATGGATTGGCAAATCTAACAAATCCAAAACCATGAGGTTTTTGTGTGAATTTATCTATCATTATGGTTGAATCTATGATCTCCCCATATTTCGTAAAGTGACTGGAGAATGTTTCTTCAGTTGTATCCTCAGTAGGTGCCGAATCAGTAGCATCGTTTGTTTCTTGGGTATCTTTAGCACCGTTTGCTTCTTTGATGTCGTTAGCATCATTTGCTTTTCTTTCATTATCTCGACTGATCTACCCGCAACAACTTCAGTTACCATGACCTTCTTCTTTTTTTGTTCAGCTGCAACATTTTTGTTCTTTAACACCATCCTTTCGTTCTTTTTATGCTCAACTACGGGTGTATTGCTCTGAAGAGAGTTTGCCTCTTTTGAAACCACTATTTCAGATTCTTTTCCCATATCCGCAATGCTACTAACCATGTCTTTGATATCATTTTCGGTAGTTTCTTTTGCAGCATCGTCGACCTTGGGCAGTGATTCATCATCTTTTTCTTCTTCAGGCTTGTTTGCAACATCCTTGTATTCCATATTGTTTGCATTATCTTTCACATCATCGGTTGACTTAACCTCTTCAATATGCACTTTGGCTTCGTTGCCATTTGGTACGTTTGCGGGCTTAGTTACGCTACTTTCAGCTTTTTCAGCTTTGACTTTAGAAATAGCCTCTTTTAATTTATCTTCGTGTATGATCTCCTTTACATTCTTACCATAAATCTCCTTTAATAAATTCCACGCATCTTTTGCGCAATTTTCTCCAATAATATGATCATATGCTTCATCATCGATATTCGCAGTCATCACAATACGAGCTTGAAGATCATTCCAACTCAATATTATGATAGATTTTTTTTTCTTTTTCCGTTTATTCTCACAAAAGAAAACTTTGAAGCATGGATTAACAAAAAGAAAGTAAGGAAATTAAGTATCCTCCTCCTCTTTAATTCCAACACGAACACTTACAAAAAACCATGATCATCCATTAATACAAAGAAGTGGACATGATTGAAAGCAAATCTAAAACATAAAGGGAGCATGATGGTCATGTTTATTGCTAGGAGAATATATATATATATATATATATATATATATATATGCGTGTGTGTGTGTGCGTGTGTGTATATATATCAACATAGGCTGTGCACCTTGTGCACGTTCATAAGCCTGATTTATGCTGTAACTAGGATAATGATGGATTATGCAAATTTTCGGAATAAGCTAATTCTGTAAACATGTATAAATAGGGGTTAGAGCATCTCCAATAGGGTTCAAGGAAAGAATATTACGATCTGTAAGATTACCGGGAAGAAGATGAATTTTCCCCAACGGTGACGAGCCGATTTTATCGAAGTGGGAGAACTCCAGCTATTTCTCAATTTTCTGATTTTTTCGGCGTACGCATTTTTTTTGCCTAAGAAATTTTTGTGAGCCGATAAAATCGGCTTGTGGGCCAATTCTTACTTCTAAATTGAACCTGTAAAATTTTTAGAATATTACTGATTGTAATATTCGTCGGGGACGATTTCTCCTTTGATTCATGATTCAAGAGGTGAATCAATGCTCTGTTGGAGATGCTCTTAGACATGAAAATTCAGTAATAAAGACTTACAATTTTTGCACCTTATTTTGTCGTGTACTGCTGCTATTTCTGCATTTCTTCTTTTAGTATCGGTTGTTTTTTCCAAGAAGCACCTTTCCAGAGGTTGAATGGAAGTTGCTGGATATACTCAGCGGTTTCAAGGTGTTTGGCTGACTGACTCATTCAGCAAGAATTATTCAAATTAGCTGAACGGTAATAAGCATATCAGCTTTGCTTTTTCAAATACTAATTGAAATCAACGGTTAACATACATGGTTGTCCCTTCCTGCCTAAATACACGTAACTAGACGCATTCTTTTCTCACTGCAACGATAGAAGTAGCAGATTCTAAATACACATGCAAATTCATACAAGATAACCTTTCTTTCATGAATTTATTTCAGTCTAGCTATGATAATGTCATTTGTTTATTTCCTATGTTAGTATTTTGCATCCGTGGCTGAATTGTGCATAGGTTGTGTAACATCCCATATTTCCTATATATTTAAATTTAGCTTTGAAATAAACAAACGGTATAATATTAGAAACGAAATCAAAAAGGTGGATTTGAATGATGATAATTGTTTGGTTTGAGTATAAATTAGATTTTTCAAATTTAGTTATTGAGAATGTTGTAATATGGAATTTAATATTTTAATAACTAATTTGAATTCAAGTGGTTTAAGTTAAAAAGAGAATACAAGTTTTATTTATTGAATGGGGGAATTCTAAGTTGTTGAATAACAATTGGAATATAAATTTAAATGGATAAATAAATTAATTTGAGAACTTAAAATATGTGAAATTGATTTATGAAATTTTAGTTAAGTTATAAATTTATTTAAATGGAATTTTATAAATAGTTAAATTGAATTAAAACAGTTAAATGAATTTTGGATATTTTATTTATTAATTAACTGTGGAATTTAACTGTTTTGACGACTGTTTCGGAATTCGACGAAACTGGCGCCATTGGATCCGGAACGGTGAATTATTACAGGATTTCAATTTTTGTCAAAATCGGACTCGTCGTTTGAGCGTACGGGATAAAACGCGAATGGAATCAACGTAATCAGATAATTGTTGTTCCTCATTATTGGGCCTTCTAATATATGAAAATTAAAATCTATATGCACCTCATCAGCCATTTTCACCTTACGTATACTTTCCTCCATCATAACTCATCAATAATGGCTGAATTAAAATCAAAAACCCTAGATCTAAAATAAAAATTCAAACTGAAAATCAAATCACCTTAAACCATAGCTCATTATATGTTGAAACGAAGATCTCGACGATACAAACCTACGGGTGCTTTCAGATTTGACATGCAGTGGACGGAGTAGTCGGAATTCTTGGTCAAAGACACGAAATGTCGAAACCCTAGGTCATGAGTTGGGGCTTTTTGATTGAGGCGATAATCGTGGAATCTAAGATACGGGTTTGGTTCGGATGATCATTAGCAGTTGATTTATGCTGGTATCGAGCATCAAAATGGCCGAAGTTGGCCAAGATTTGGGTTTTAGGCTTTAAAACCCATTTCATGTTTTCCGGCGCCGGAGGTGGCAGTGACCACCGGAGCTCACAGCAAGGGTATAAGATGGTGCAGATTTCGGAGATCTTCTGATTAAGGGTGGTCGCTCGATCTCAGGTGGCCGGAGGTGGGAAATTTTGGCGGTCATAGTTGGTGGACAAATGGGTTCTCACGTCATTCAGGTTCACGGGTTTGAGAGGAGCGGGAAGAAGCCTGGTTTGTTGATGTGTCATTTTCCAAGTGGGTACTGATTTTTTATATATATTCAAAATTCAAATCGTAAAACACTAATAACTTTTACATGCTAACTCGGATTTGGACGCAGTTGGGTGCGTTGGGATCGTGGCGGAATTGCGGTCGATTTGAGTTTGGTTTTGCTGCATTGGGAGATTGTGAAATTTTGGCCTTTATTTGGATGTACGATCAACTTAAGACTCAAAGGTGAGTGATTTTTCTACTCACGATGAACTGAATTGTTCCCATATTTATTAAATCGAATTATGAAATAAGTTTGTTTGCATGGTTGTGTTTGATTATTGATGTGTTGTTTGAAATTTGACTTGCAAGTGTGTTGCCATGCAAATTGAGGTCAATGATTAGTTATTTAATTAAATTTAAATTCCTAGTTGGAAATTCGAACCCTTGCTAAATCCTGAAACAATTTAATGCTGATCAGTTGAATGGAATGGTTATGAATGATGTTTGGATGGAATTTATTACTGAATTGATGTTGACACTGCTAATGCTCCATATTTCAATATACTGTGTTGCATGTTGATTGTGATGATAATCCCATTTATCCTTGATGTTGCGGGCATCTAGTAAACGCGGGATTTATCGATAAAATAAATTAAGAACACAAAGTGAAATGATAAATCTCTGTGACCTTGATTTGGATTGAAATGATATATATCCATCCCTGAAATATCGAAAAATTAAAATCACCTGGCCATAGGATAGAAAATTATATATGGACATCGGTTGGTTAAATGATTTTTATTATTTGGAATTCTATTTGATGGAGAATTTGAATTAAAGGAATGTGTCGATTTTGATAAATTTTATTTTTTTTCTTTCCTTTAAAGATCTGAACCTTGGATGTTATTTGAAATGGTTAAGGAAGTTTCCTAATCGAATTTGAAGTTTTGATTTATAAATTTAATATGATTCGGGATTACTTCAAATAATTGGGCAGACTAATATTTATGAATTCTCATTGAAATTAATTTGGAATAAAGACAACCGAGGATCCTCGAAGTATTTAAACCTAATATGAATTTGAGTTTGGATTCTCTAAATTTAAGATAGGTTTGAAATGGGGTTTGAAACAAGGTATTTAACGATATAAACTCCATTGAGAATGGAGTTTAGATTTAAGTACTTGAAGTTCGGAAGAAGGAATGATTATAGTCAAAAAAAAATTGTATATATTTACACTGATGATTTTCAAATAACTATTCTTTCTTGGAAATTTATTTATTTAAACTTTTTCTCTAAAAACCATTTTGTTATAACTAAATTTTTCCTTATATTTTATTTCTTAAACTAATTTGTAAACTTTTAAATTATGTATATACATAGTTTTTAATTACCATATTTTAATTTATCTATTAAATTATATATATACTTTATATAAAGATTTTATTCATAAGAATCTATTTTGAAGTTATATTAAATGATCGTAAATTTCTTCCGAATGGCAAGTGTTTGGGTCTAAGCCATTGTTCATGTGAAATTGGGATAAAAATTATATCTTCTTTGAATATGAATCGATTTCTAAACCGATTTTTTTTTTTTGTTATGGAAATGTGAATTTTCCTATCTGAATATAAATTTATCTCCTGAAGGATTTAAATGAGTTATAAATATATATTTTATTTGGACATAAATGTTTTCGAACATAAATCGATTTGAGATAAGAAAAATCTTGAATATGAAATATATTCTACTCGAATATAAGTCGATTTTTGAAATGTTATATGATTACGAAAATTTTGACATGGAATTATATTCTATTTGAATATAAGGTGGTTCGAAACAGAATATGATATTTTGATATGAAAGCGAACCTTTGTGAAAAATAAAAGAACCAACCGATGTGGAAAATGTAAATGTTGGTTGTTAAAGAGGTCGGAGTCGGCAAGTGGCATACTCTCTGTCAGTGTCTACCACTTTAACAACTGTATATGTTATGACGTATCCAAAATAAAATACAACGACTTGGAGGCTATTACTGGATTGAGGAAGATGAACGATGACGAAATAGCCCTGACCTTTGGGTCATAATTGAAATGACTAAAATAGGAGCTATACCGTGACTAATTGAGGTAGCGCCTTTGATCAGACACACTTCTTCGATACTATTTCTATGACTATGATGACGATGATGATTTGGGCCCTTTTTTATTATGGCAGTGTGATCCGAAGTGGGCGGTAGTGGCTGCTATGCATTACCACCGGTCCGAGAGGGCAATTGGTTGAATCCTACCCTAGGCATTGCCTCGAGTGCCTTGTCATATTGATCCATATCGAGCCCCATACGATTTTGATTTAGCATTGCCTTGTATGGAATGCCCTCTGATAGCACCAGTACGGTGAATTTACGGTACTGTATAAACTGTTGATGCATATAAACGACATAAGGGTAATATGGTAATCCCGCTTACGCTATTTACATGATATTTACTTTACTAGATAGACACTATCATAGCAGCGTATTATACTATGTATGTATTAGTTTAACGGAACCTCGAGAGATGGAAAATCCCGTAACATCTCTTGAGTTACTGTACCCATGACACTCGAGTTATTTCGTACTTTGATTTGACTAATATGAGAATGATTTAATGCTGATCCGAGTGTTTTTTTTGTTTTCTTTTTATGCAATACGCTCGGTTTAGCAGAAGTTTGCAGTTAGCGAAGTTCTTTTGCCTTGGAGATTGAAGACGAAGATTTGGTATACATTTATTACATATATATACATATGTATTTTTCCGCTGCATTTTGTTCCACTGTCATGTTATGTAAATCTGTATGTGTGTAACTCTGATAACCGTTGTATGTTATAGCCAAATGTATATATTTCAACGGCTTTTAAACTGTTAGTTATTTATTATATGTTATCCTTCCGCTGTGAGATTATGTGATTGTTTCCCTTTTTTCCTTCGTGTTCTTATTTTCCCCAATAAATACCTGTATTTGTGATTTGTTTGGGTCGACATGTGTGGTTTATTGTCGATTTGAACGGTCAAAAAATCTGGGTCATTAAAGGCTGTTTACCGTCATCAGAATTTTGAAGCTACTTTTACAGCAGTTTCTCAAGAGATTTGAAAAGCACTTTTATATTTATTATTTATAAAATGTTTTACATTTGTTTTTTTACTTAGTAATTAATAATTAAATATAAATTTTAAATTATTAATTTCTATTTTGCATATGTGATTGCACATAAGCTGTTTACCATCACTAGAATTTTGAAGCTATTTTTGCAGCAGTTTTTCAAGAGATTTGAAAAGGACTTTTATATTTAATATTTATAAAATGTTTTACATTTGTTTTTTTACTTAGTAATCAATAGTAAATACAAATTTTAAATAATTAATGTTAATAATATATCCATAATAAATAATTACTATTAAAAGTAAATAATATTCAATAGTTAGTATTAATTAATTATTAACTACTATAAACTTAAAATAAGAGATAATAATAATTAATAAAATAGATTAATATTTGATGTTCAACTAAATTTATTTTAATAATCAATGATTAATAAGTAATCTTTAATATGACTAAAGAAATTACAATCAAGAAATTATTAATAAATATTTACTTTTAAGAAATTGATTAGTATGAATTTTAAGAAATTGATTAGTATGAATTAATTAATAATTAATTAGTAATTAAGAAAAACAAAATTTCAAAGTTTAAAAATAAGAAATTGAGTAAATATTAAAGAATTTCGAAATTCTAAAAATTTACCACATAAATAGTTTAATTATTAATAATTTCTATTAAATAATAAATAATAAATAATAAATATTTGATAATTTTAATTAAAATTAATAATGCCATGCCAAAAATGATAATCAAAATTAATATTTAACATAATTAATAATTAATGGTTTATAATAATTTTTACTAATTAGTAATATGGTATAGTTAATTAATTAATTATTTATAATGATAATGTATAAATATTTAGCATAGATTGGAACATGCCTGTTTCACCCTCGTCTGCTAATTAATAAAATTGAGAGGTGGTCAAAAAAATAAAGAAGTAATAATATTGAGAGGCGGTCTCCAGAAATTAGAAAGGCGGGCTCCCAAAATTTTTGTTTCGCTTCGATTCTACTTTCAAATTAATTTTCATTTACCCCAGTCCCTATAACCCTAAATTAATTTACGTTTTACCCTTTTTATGGCAACTGGCAATGCTCCTCTTTTCTTCGTTTCTCCCTTGTACTCGCGTCCAACTGTGCTTCTCCTCCATTTCTTCTTTCTCTTCCCTATTTCGTCTTTATACCAGTTTTCGCTCGTGTGGGGTAAACGTTTTCATCGCCGTGACCTAGATCTGCTGTGAAACCATCTGTGCTTGTACCTCCTAATCTATGGTCGAGTCAAGCTACTCTACCTCTCCAAATTGCTCTGATGAACCAGTAGGGACTGGATTTATCGCGAAGGCAAGGAAGGTGCAGTTTATTTACCTGGCTGAACCTCCCGATTAACCATGAACCGAGATTGTTTCAGCTGATGTGGTTGGTTTAGTTATGGTTTGTAAATAACCCACTTGTTCGTGTTTTTGTGTGTCTGGTTATGTTGTGTTTGCATCTTCTTTTGGCTTTGTTTTGGATTTGGTCAGTTCGGTTCTTCATTATGTTCTTTTTGACTAATGGTTTTGGAGTGGTCAGCATAATTTCTTGGAAATGCTAGGTTTTCATGTGCATTGCTATCTAAGCCTTGGTGCTTACTATAAAAGTCAATTTTCAGTTTTGGTAGGTAATACATATTTATACCTTAGGGTGCACCAACTGTCAAGCCATTTATCTGAGACTTTTCACTGAACTCAATCTCCGAAATCCACTTGTTTGAGTGTGACACATATGTTCTCCGTCATCGTTCAATTATTAGCATCTCTCAACTGTCAAATGCAGCTACAGGTTCTACCTTATCCTTTTATTTTCATAGTTACTGTTTTATTTTGGTTAATGATCTATGAACCCTGTAATGTATTATTATGTTTCATACATGTTTATCATGCTTAACACTCTGATACAAGTTCAATGAACGGTGGTTTTGTAGGTTGCACTACTGGACGCGCTACTAGAATATGGAAATGATATTACTAGTTGTAGAATATAGATACATTTATAATTAATGTAAAATTATGACTGCGAACCTCGATTCTTTCTCACAACAATTTAGGCAGCAACGTTCCACTTTTTCTAGTCTCTTAAGAACAGTCATGCTGATGAAATATTAAATTTTCTAAATGAAGTATTTAAATTTTTAAATGCATCAAATTTTGTTGCATTCAAAATGCAAGCTAAAACACTTGGTAGTTAATGTTTATGGCTAAAATTTATGTTTAATGACATATAGCCTGCTCAATGTTCCTAAAAGTGCATCAACCTCTTAAACTTGTCAATAAAGGAATGTTGCCTACTAAAAATGACTTGGAAATTCCAATTGCAATAAGGAGAGTCTGCTCTTGCCCTGTTTGTGTCACAAAATCATTAATTTAATGATTTTCTGGATGAACTTTGAGTGTGTTTGCTACAATATTTACATTGATTTTTAATAGAGCAAGTATATCATAAAGCTGGAATTATGCATGCGTGTTACCTGATAAATAGTTGTTGTATCGTAACAGTGAATTGACAACTCCATTTCTGTTATTACATAAATCTGACTGTTGGCAACATTTCGTGATTAAGTTAATACGAAATGGAGCATAGACGGTTCAGAGATGTGGAAACATAGAAATTACTAGGACATTTTCTGGAGTTGCTACCTTTACAAATGCTGGGCCGAAATGTTGAAGGTATATATATCGATTTCAATTTCAAAACCCACTATTGAATGGTTATTAACTTGCATCAACCATCTTTTAATTCATTTGATTTATTTTGTATTTACAGCACTGTGAAATTAGCTTTGCGAATTCACTATGAATTTAGCTTTACTTGACATGGTGCTGCTTATCTATAGGTGATGTATAACAAATGATTCAAGAACTTGGGACCGAAAAAGGGAGACATATAACTTTACATGTTGGAGATACAAAAGAACAAAATGAAAGAGCTACTGTATTTTTTGTTCTTTTAAAAGCAAGATCCCGAGTCAAAAAGCAACTTCTTTGGATGGTAATAGAGTAGTCTCTTGTAATTTTAGGTGTAATGTTAGGTGGTTATCGATCAAACTGCTTTTATTTAAATGTATATTACTAGTGTATGCTTGGACGTATTAGAAAGTTCAAGACATACACAGTTGTCAAAGTAGAATGTACCGAAAGAAGAAATAAATCATAACTGCAAATTTATCTTTGTATTTTTGGATATGCTATTTATTTTAGTGTTCATAGTTGATTGATATTAGTTTGATAAATATACATGCATGTATTTATGTGTGTATGTATGTATATGTGTGTGTATATATGAATGAATGTGTATATATACATATATATATATATTATATATTTGCAGATTAGAAGGGGAGCAATGACGAATTACTAACAGATAATGCTAGATTAAATATTCACATAAATTAAAATCCTTCGTTAATCCCTCGGAAATTAGTAAAGGTTTACCAACGCCTTTATAAATAATATTTTATTATAAATTGTTTGTCTGTCAGTAAATTGTCGGTATATAAATTAAAATTAAATTAATAAATAAAATTTTATTTCTATTATATAATTAGTAAAATGACGGAAAACTATTGGAAAATGCATTCTAAATTCCATTGCAAATTCTGACATAATTAACGTCATGGTTTTTACCGACCACAGTGTTATACAGGAAATCCGTCGCTAAGGCCAATATAGCGATGGATTAGAAGCGGATATTGCCACTACTATATGCGATTTTTCTTGTAATGATACAAAATCTAATACCTTGAGGGATATGATATATGTATCCTAGGGATACGAATTCTCGTATCTCGAGGGATATGAAATTCATATCCCAGGGTATACAAAATGTGAGGGGCATGAAAAGCCAGGGGATGAAAAATGCCCGGGGTTGAGGAATGGCTCGTGGGATGCGAAGTGATTCGTGGGATACGAAATGTGTGTTGAGGGTACTTTTGAGGGGTTGCGAAGTGGTCCAAATGGGAGGTGAACTGTGTGTTGTGATGGCACTTTTGAGGGATTGTGAGGCCTACGTTCGCACGACTACTTCTAGGCCTAGATCATATGTTTTTTGCTACAATTTAGGCTTTCGTACCACACGTTGGGCCGAGTCGAGTTGGCATGATATGCTTTTGGGAATCAGAAAAAGTCCTAGTTAATGCTTGCCCCTCGAAAGTACATCTTGTCTTTACATGATGTGATTTGAGTTGAGTCGAGCGTCTCTAGAAGTTGAAAAGATCTTCAAGCTGTATCGAGCACTTGGTCGTGACCAATCCGTTGAGCATGCTGAGAATTCCGATTCCTTGGCAACTTTAATGAATATCTAATTTCTATCGACTCAAGAAATTAAACATTAGTCGTTGACTCCAACTTACATCGGAATGTAAACGGGCCATTGCCGACATAGTGTTGCATATTCTCTCGTACATTTTCACGTGATTTCGCATGATGCGACCAGAGGTTGAAATAGAACATAATAAGCAAATATGTCTTTGGCTTACAACTACGCGAGTGGGCTTTCGAAAACGATATCAAATCGTGAACTCGATCGCTTGGCATATGCTCTTGTGTCATTTAAACTTATAAGTACATGATTGGCTAGCAAATTGAATTGGTCTCAATTGTCGGAGTCTCGAAAGTACATGCGCATGATCGTAGTCGGAGTCCTGAGTCGGGAATTTTTCGGGATTGGAAATTCCTTTCTCCTTTTTACCTTTTTTTGAAAGAGAAATGCAAAATTTGTATCCCCTATGGCGATACGATTTCCATCCATTTTCAAGTTGCGAATTTACGTATCCCAGTGGGATGTGATTTTTTGCATCCCCGGTGGGACACAAAGTCGTGTCTATATGGGATGCGAATTTTGCATCCTAGTTCACCTCCCTTATAAACATAGGGATTCGAATCCCTACCCTGTATTTTCTGCCATATTTTATTTTTAGGAATTTGAAATCAAAACACCCACAACATACTTCGAAAATCACATGACCTATCTCATATAAATTTTTGGTAGGTTCCAATCCATAGGATTCAATTTATGTTTGTTACCCAATTCGAATTAAAATCTTGGACACGCGATGTTTGAAGTAGTGAGATCATGGCTTGGGGATTGTCCATGGCATTTCGAAGAGGATGGAGGGTTTTTTCCTGGGAGACGAAGGAGGCGGAGGAAAATCGGACTTGGATTTAGTATTCCCAGGGCAGAAGGCTTATACAAAGCATCAATTTCATATTCCAAAGAAGAGGAATACAAGAATTGATTTTGATCCCTATAGGGGATTCCAATTCAAGATTTCGCATCTGCTCTGGGTGTCGGAATTCACTAATCCTCGAGATGTGAATTCTGCATCCCTGGGACTTAGAGAATACACACTCTAGGGGGATATGATGTGGAACTCTGGACTGGGATACGAAAACTCGTGGAGGCGTGTGGGATGCGAGTTTGGTCGTTCATCGGGATTCGATTTTGCAAGGTATTGGCGATGCGAACTTCGCATCCACGATACTTAAGCAAAATATCGAATCTCTACGGGAGTTTGATATGTTTTTTCGTATTTGGCCGTTTCAACCCACTATGCTAATGAAAATTCGATTCACGACTAATCTATCGTCAAACTTGCATAGTCTCCGTGATGTCACATGATCGGATCAGACTAGCATTTGAACGCATTGACTAATAACGTCTTTATGCTCAATAAGGACAGTTATTTTGGATTGTGCATACGACTAGAGCATAAACTCGAACAAGAGATGTGTTACTGAACTATCAGTCCTCAGGTATAATTCTCGTTCTCAACCACGACATAATCAAGACACGATGCGAACCCGACGACGTTGGTTAATGACAACAATGGGTTTAGTTGTAAGTACCAGTGATCATCGCCATATTCTAAGTTTATTTTTATAATCGTGTCGGCACCTCACGACACTGCACTTCCATGTTAGTTTACGCCAACATAAGGGGTACATATTTTTCAGTGTGGTATCTAATGCGACTATGTCAAAAGTATAGTTTGCAATTGCACCACGATCTTCTCGAAGACTTAAAGGCATGGAAGCTGAAGCTTCAGAACACTCACCATCCCAGACTGGGTCATTTAGTAATTCCCGTTAGGCGGGCAACGAGCTTGAGACCTAAGTGGCTTCCACTGCCTCCCACCATGTAAGCTCACTTATTGCACCCGACCAGGGCGTGCAGTCCAAAAAATAACAAT
This sequence comes from Allium sativum, assembly GCA_030737875.1. NCBI lineage: Eukaryota > Viridiplantae > Streptophyta > Magnoliopsida > Asparagales > Amaryllidaceae > Allium > Allium sativum. The sequence continues at coordinate 168,581,176 of CM060924.1, read as the reverse complement.
AGTCGGCCAAGCGCACAGCCGAGCCAGTAATACTAGAAGGGGTTGGAGTTGTAGAACGAAACCCAGAGGGAAAAGTGGATGTAGTTATCACGGGGGAAGACAATCCTGAGGCATCAGATATGATAGCGGATGCTGCCATAATCAACAACCCGTCGGATTTGGTGCCATTGCTGATGGATGAAGCAACGTTTAGGTGCGTGCGTAAGAAGTATGGCATACCCTGGGATAATTTTCGCATCCCTAACAAGGAGGATAGGGCGCATGCACCTCCAAAATGATACACTCCCCGAAACAAGCATATTGTGCTTCTGGGTTAGTGCCCTCATCCTGCAGGTTCAACCAGGATATGCTGCGCTACATCCTCTTAGTACCAATGTAACACCCCACCTCCGCCAGGGTGACTCTTGCAAGCACTCTGACTTTGGAGGGGCGTTTGAATCAGGTAAACATGAATAATGATATATCAAGGCAGAACAAGAACATATGTATATATGTAAACAGAGTAAATAACATAGATAAAACAGCGGAAGATTTCAAAACATTTCAAAACAAGTCTGGTACAACATAGCTTTCCAAATAAACAAGTCTAGATAAAACAACATCAACTGAAATAAATAAGTGCTATCCCCAATTAAGTGGTAACCATAGCTAGCTTCATGTCGAAACCGTACATGAGCTGAAATCCCACAAGTAAGCAATCCGAAATCCAAGCTAAGCTCCAGTATTTCCTCCCTGAGAACCTGGGGGGGGGGGGGGGAAACGGAAGAAAAGAGGCGAAAGAAAACAGGTCAGTCAAAAAGACTGAGTAAGCCCTACTACAATCAATGTAAACTGATAAAGTTAACTGGCATTAGCAGCAGGGATGAACATAAGGATAACAATATACTAGCATGATGATTAACTAACAAGGTAGATAAAGGTGTCATCGCATAATCAGGATTAAGGTTTTGCACCACAGGTGTACTAGCAAACTAACATGACTTGAATAAACAAGTATTGCTCCCTTGGCCCAAGCCTTGGCCCAATAACATGAAATGACCCTAATACAAGGTCCAACCAAATGGTCTGGTCGATCGGCTCCCTAAGCCTAACTCGTCACGTGTTGGTGTCAATACGGCCCAATCATAATTGTAGTCGAACTGTGCCGGGTCCACCCTTCGGGTGTATCAAGCCCTAGGGTGTCAACCCCTGGACACCATGAACATGAGTGCACAGTCCCTATCTACTGGTACCCGTGCATGTTTTCTCTGGCTACGGACTATGTGCACGACCAGAGTCCGCCCGGAACTACACCGGCGTAACCTCTGCCGTCGCTTTTGGTCACTTACCTCCAGTCCAGTAATCGTGCCCCCGCCCTAGACTAGTCCCTAGGGTCATGATGATACTAACTTGGGATTACTGCTGGAGTGGGCCCCCATTGCTAGGACTTTTCTAGTGGGTTAAGTATAGTTTAACCCTCTTGCTAATCCTGGATTAACTTGGTTAAGTGTAACGATGAGTTCACGACTTAACCCCGATTAATCTACCAAGCCCAAATTGGTTAAGTATTAAGTGGACCATGACTTAACCCTAATCACGAGGCATTAATTAATTTAATGCGCCTTAACCTCTCACATTAGACCTTGTTGTGGTTACTAGTTAAGCCGGGCGGGTCCGGGTAGCTTTACACCACAACTTGGTCTAACCTCGGGTTCAAGGTACATGACCAACTTCTCACATTGGGTCCTATTGTTTGTAGCAACTAGTTAAGCCGGTCGGTTCCGGGTAGGTTTACGCTACAAACTCAACCCAACCTCGAGTTGGCCACACTTATCTTTTCTAAGTGTCATGTCCATCATGTTTCCAAAACATGTTACAAGTTTTCAAGCAATTGGGTAGACCTAACTTAATAGGTAAATTCCCAATGGGTAGACCTAACTTAATAGGTAAATTCCCAAGCTTATGTTTTAGGTCTTTTAAGTTTACCCAACCCCAAACGCAATCCCATCGCTTACATATCGCAATAGCGCATAAAGGATAGAAAGAGGGAACTTGGCATAATCATGACATAAAGGTATTGAAGCCACAAGCTTAACATGGTGGCATATGAAATGTTCATACACTTGCATATTACATTTTTAGGCCTCAAAAGCATGCATAAAACCAAACTTAGCATATTGGTGATACATGGTGCTAAATGACATGTAAAGATGGCCATAAGTTCGCATTTAGCCTCACATGCAAGTTATCATAAGAGATATGATAACTTACATGTTGCTAAAATGCAACCTTTGGCATAAAGCTTAAAGCTTTATGTTCATAAACCCAAAATAAGCTTGCATAACATGATAGCATGAACAAAATGTTCAACCCAAACTTGCATAACATAACTTGGCATACTTGCATATAAACTTGCATATCACAACATGATAAACTTGCATATAAACTTGCATATCACAACATGATAAACTTGCATATAAACTTGCATATCACAACATGATAAACTTGCATATAAACTTGCATATCACAACATGATAAACTTGCATATCACAACATGATAAACTTGCATATAAACTTGCATATCATACATTTAACTTTAGAGTTTAAGTATGAAAGTAGAATAGGGCTTACAATGCTTAAGAAGTCACAAAAATATGACAAAGCCCTTATGAAATCAATTAAACCCAAAATGCAAGCAAAACCCTTGAGCGAAAATGATCAAGACTCTTTCTTTATGATGCAAATATATAAACTTGACTTGAATGCAGGCTAATGATGCTCATACAAGTTTGAAAACACTTGTATGCATGGAAAATCACTTAGGAATTTATTTAGGAATTTTATGAAGAGAGTGGAGGCCATGAGAGGATTGATTTTGCCATAGTTTAGTTGTATGAATGAATAATGATGATTTAGGGTAGGTTAGGGTCTTATTTATAGATTAGGCAAGTGTTTTAAGCCATAGGATTAACCCTAGATTCAATCCAAGCCATCAAAGCATGTCTTGGGGAAGAAGTCAAGTGTAGGAACCATCTAGGGCCTTTAGATTAAAGATGGACCATGAGAACCATTCAAATGCAAAATCTGCATTTGAGCGAATCGGCCCACGGGTTGACAGCCAAACACCCTGGATTAACCCCTAGTCGACCCAGCGAGCTCGGGTCGACCTCAAAAATCGGCCGGTTCGGTTATTCCCCTCTCCCAATTCGCTGTTTTGAACATTTTTGCATATTTATTTATTTAATTTTCAATTATATATATATATATATATATATCAATATATATATATTTCTCTGCGCAACCCATTTCACTTAATTAAGTATACTTTAATTTGGGAATTTTTCGTGAAACTTCCCGAGGCCATATCTTGGTCATACGGACTCCGATTTTCGAAAACTTGGACTCTATTTCGCGTATTTTTCCGAGACGAACGCAATGGCATAGCCCGTTTCTCTTGATTAAGATTTTACAGTTTAATTCTGCCTTCATTTATGTTATAACATGTTATTCAAAAATACGGGTTGTTACATTCTTCCCTCCTTAAAGGATTTCGTCCCCGAAATCTCCAAGTTAGGAAGAACGTATCCTACCATCCATCATCCATCTACTCAAAACATCATCCATGAGCAACCATTGTCCTTAAAAGGTTCTAAATGCTGTATGATCATATGCAAAGGTGTGTGTATATGTACTTATCTAATGCGAAAATCAGGAGGTTACTGATTCAGTAAACCCCCTTAAAGCAAAATATGTTAGTGAAATGAGTCCATATGTATGCAAATTCCTAACATAATTTATAATCTCTACATGAGTGCACATAACATTCATCCATATGCAACATCCACGTGATAGCATAACAAGTTTTCATCCATGAATAAGCATAAACACTCATGCATATGCGGTATGAAAGTGTTTGAGCCGATCTTAGTGCCTAACGTGTATTATGCATCCACGAGTATCCACTTGCAAACACTTGCAACCACTTGCAACCATCAAGCATAACATGTTTCAAACACATGTTTCATCCAAAGGGTTTCTACCTAAGGTTCTCATGACAAGATTAACACGATAAACTAGATAAACATGGATAGCAAAGAGAAAGATATGCTAACAAAGAAAATAGATTGAGAGTGTACCCTCAAAAAGGAATGGATAAAGCCCACGCATCTTCTCCTCGGTTTCCCAAGTTGCGTCTTCTTCGGTTTCACCCCATTGAACCTTCACCAATTTGACCTCTCGATTCCTTAGCTTCTTGGTCTCCGTCCCCAAGATATGAATCGGAGCTCTCCTCAAGGTAGCCTCTTTCTCCACTTCTACATCTTTTAGAACACTTGGCTCAACAACCTCTGCTGATTCATGTAAACACTTCCGGAGATGTGAGACATGAAAAACATCGTGTACTCCAGCAAGCTTCTCGGGCAACTTCACTCTATAAGCCATCTGCCCGATCCTCTCTATAATAGGGAATGGTCCAACAAACCTCGGTGCCAACTTCCCAACAGCTCCAAATCGGACCACATTCCGCAAAGGAGAAACCTTCACGAAAACCATATCCCCAACATCAAACTCCAAATCCGTTCTTCGCTTATCAGCATAGGATTTCTGTCGGTCTTGGGCCGCTTTCATCCGTCTCCGAATCAACTCGATCTTCTCGAATGTATCTCTGATCATATCAGGCCCAAGTATAAGCTCATCTGTAGTCTCCCACCAACATGTAGGCAACTTGCACGGCCTCCCATATAAAGCTTCAAATGGTGCCATCCCTATGCTTGCCTGATAACTGTTATTATATGCAAACTCAACAAGAGGAAGATGGTCTTCCCAAGTACCACCAAAATCCAGAATACAAAGCCTCAATAGATCCTCGAGTACCCTATTCACCCTTTCGGTTTGACCGTCCGTCTGTGGGTGATAAGCCGTACTTAGATTCAACCTTGTGCCCATAGCTTCTTGCAAGCTATTCCAGAATTGACTTGTAAAGATTGGGTCACGGTCACTGACTATACTAGAAGGGACTCCATGTAGTCTCACAATCTCACGAAGATATACAGACGCTAGCCAAGATGCGGTCCTCTTGCTCTTCACCGGAATGAAATGAGCACTCTTCGTAAGTCTATCCACAATAACCCAAATGCTCGTATTCCCTTTCCTTGACCTTGGTAGCCCATCGATAAAATCCATGGAAATACTCTCCCACTTCCATAGTGGAACGTCTAGAGGATGCAATAGCCCACCGGGCTTCTTCGACTCGGCCTTAACTTGCTGGCAAATGATACATCTAGAGACAAATTCTGCCACATCCTTCTTCATCCCAGGCCAAAAGAAAATGCGCTTCATATCTTTATACATCTTATCTCCGCCCGGATGTATAGTCAACTTAGAGCGATGCGCTTCCTCAAGAACTCTTCTTACTAGATCTTCTACCATTGGAACACATAACCTTCCGTCTCTCCTCAGCCAACCCTTGTCATCAATAGAATATCGAGCGAGATGACTAGACGTCTCTCCTCGAATTAGCTTATCCATAATCTCAACTATCTGAGGGTCTTCTCTCTACGAAGCCCCAACTTGATCAAGAAGGGTAGGTCTGAGTTCCAGAGATGCTAAAGAACCGGTCATCGACTCAATCGCCAAAGAGAAATCAAAGGTTGCCACATACTCTAAATTCTTCATCTCAACGAATAGAGGACTTAGGGTCAACCTTCTTCTACTCAATGCATCTGCTACCACATTCCCCTTGCCAGGGGTATAAGCTATCTCAAAATCGTAGGACGCCAAGAATTCCATCCATCTTTGTTGCCTCAGATTCAGATCCTTCTGAGAAAAGAGATACTTCAATGACTTGTGATCGGTATAAAGCTCAAATCTTTCTCCCAGAAGATAATGGCGCCAAGCCTTGAGTGCATATACTATTGCTGCCAACTCTAAGTCATGAGTGGGATAATTCTTCTCATGCACTTTGAGTTGTCTACCGCCAAAGCATATCACTCTTCCTTCTTGCATAAGAACAGCTCCTAACCTTGTGCCACATGCATCGGTGTATACGGTAAATAACTTCCCTCCATCGGGCAAAGCTAGAACAGGTGCTGATGTGAGAGCTCTCTTGAGCTTCTGAAAAGCAAGCTCGCATTCTATGCTCCAAGCAAAAACTAAATTCTTCTTCGTCAATTTAGTGAGAGGAGCGGATATCTTTGCGAAGTCCTTGATGAACTTCCGGTAAAAACCCGCAAGACCTAGAAAACTTCTCACTTCGGTTGCATTCCTTGGAGTCTTCCAATCCTGAATTGCCACTACCTTAGCGGGATCCACCGCTAAGCCTTGCTTAGATACTATATGCCCAAGGAATCTAACTTCCCTTCTCCAAAAGTGACACTTGGAGAACTTGGCCTTCAACTGATGCGCTCTAAGCGTATCCATCACCTCCATGAGATGCCTTGCGTGCTCTTCCTCATCCTTAGAGAAGATCAGAATATCATCTACGAAGACCACGACAAACTTGTTCAAGAACTCCCTAAACACCCTACTCATCAAGTCCACGAAATATGCGGGTGCATTAGTCAAGCCGAACGGCATGACAAGCCATTCGAAGAATCCATCTGGAGTTCTGAACGCAGTCTTGTCTATACTATCTTCAGCTACCCTGAGATGATGGAACCCCATAGCAAGATCAAGCTGAGAGAAAACAGAAGCACCGACAAGCTGGTCAAAGAGATCATCAATCCTCGGTAACGGGTGTCTGTTCTTCTTAGTCAGCTTATTCAACTCTCGATAGTCAACGCAAAGTCGGAGAGAACCATCCGCCTTGGTAGCAAATACCACAGGCGCTCCCCATTCAGATATACTTCGTCTAATGAAGTTCTTCTCAAGCAACTCTTTCACTTGCTTACTTAGCTCCTGCCTTTCACGCGGAGCCATGTGCCGAACGGGCAAAGAAACAGGCTTTGCATTATCCACCAGATAAATGCGGAAATCAATCTCTCGCTTAGGGGGCAACCCCCTAACTTCATCGAAAACATCCGGATACTCTCGAACCACTCTCACAGACTGAAGAGTTTCCATTGAAGAGTCGAGTGATTCCAGATAGCACAACATGACGGGACCTCTCGGATCACAAGAAATCTCTAGGGTGTTTCCGAGGCGAGTCACGAGCCTCACAACCCTATGCTCACAATCAAGAATGGCTCCATATCTGGACAGCCAATCCATGCCCAATATCAATCCGTATCCCCTAAAACCAAGAACATAAGCACTGCACAAAACTCTACACTCAGTATAGAGATCCTCAAATCCCCACATATCATAGACAAATGGGCGGAACCCCCAATAGGATTTGAGACACAGACGGGATCATCTACCAAGCTAGTACTAAGGTGCAAACTATCAACAAGATCAGATGAGATAAAGCTATGCGATGCACCAGAATCAAACAAGGTACGAACTGGAAAATCAGAAATATATACAAGGCTCTCAACAGAAATACTACCTCGATCGGGAACTGGAGCGACATTGAGAGCATGAACTTGCCCTCCTGAAGGTCCAGCACGCTGAGTCTGACCCTGGCCTTGCCCTTGCTTCCTCGGGCAATCCTTACTGAAATGTCCAGTCTCACCGCAGAAAAAGCATTCACCATTCTTCCTTTTCCTCTTCTTACAATCCTTAATAAGATGCCCAACTGAACCGCAATAATGGCACTTCCCCTTGTTGTTCTTGCCCTTGTTGTTATTGCCCTTGTTGTTGTTCCCCTTGTTGCCTTGACTCTTGTTCTTGTTCTGATTGCCTTGACTGCTCTGACCACTTGGATTACCCTGATTTCCTTTTCCCTGGGAATCAGTCTTCTTGGCTTGAGTATCATTCATCTTGGTTTCTTTCTTGACATCTCCCTGAAGTAACGCCATATCAACCAAACTCTCAAACGTGGACCCATGGGGAATATGTGAAATAGCCAATCCCTGCAACAGCTCATTCAATCCTCTAGCAAAACGAAGAGCCTTCTTGTGAGGAGTATTCACCATATCCAAGCCAAAACGAGCTAACTGATTGAACTTGTTCACATATTCTTTGACAGACATATCTCCTTGTTTCAAAGTTATGAACCTCTCCATTTGCAGATTCTCCTCAGCAGAAGATAGAAACTTAAGCATGAACCTTGCCCTGAAATCGGCCCAAGTCTCAACAGGCCTAGTACCATTGGTGACTTCCCACCAATAAGCGGCTTCATCCTTCATAAGCCAAACCGCCAACAAGAGCTTCCTCTGATCGTCTAACCCAAAGATAGCAAACAAATCCTCGGTCTCTTTCAACCAATTTATGGCCTCTACAAAAGTCTCAGTGCCTTGAAAGTTCTTGCCACCCATTGCTTTGAAATCTTTGCAAGTCTTTGCGAAGTCCACTTGAGGATGCTGAGGGGGAGGAGGAAGAGGAACCTCAGCGACAGGAGGAGGAGGAACATTAACCACCGGAGGAGGAGGAACATTAACTACCGGAGGAGGAACATCTGCGGGGCCGGCTTCGGTCGCCCTAGCCTCCAAAAGTCTCCTATACCAAACAGGTACGTGTACTCCCTCCGGAATAGCAAAGTTATCGGCCATACTGAAAACGAAGAAAAAGACAGATTCAGAATGGAGAAAAACGAAGGAATTTTGCTAATGGCTTTTTGGGGAATAGCCTTTAACATAAACTAGACTTTTCTTTGGAAAATACTTTATACTTGGTTTTGAAAATAGTTTTCCAAAAGTTTTCTAAAAGTTTTTTTTTCCTTCTCGTACCATATGCTCTGATACCAAATGTAACACCCCACCTCCGCCAGGGTGACTCTTGCAAGCACTCTGACTTTGGAGGGGCGTTTGAATCGGGTAAACATGCATAATGATATATCAAGGCAGAACAAGAACATATGTATATATGTAAACAGAGTAAATAACAAAGATAAAACAACGGAAGATTCCAAAACATTTCAAAACAAGTCTGGTACAACATAGCTTTCCAAATAAACAAGTCTAGATAAAACAACATCAACTGAAAAACTGAAATAAATAAGTGCAATCCCCAATTAAGTGGTAACCATAGCTAGCTTCATGTCGAAACCGTACATGAGCTGAAATCCCACAAGCAAGCAATCCGAAATCCAAGCTAAGCTCCAGTATTCCCTCCCTGAGAACCTGGGGGGGGGGGGAACGGAAGAAAAGAGGCGAAAGAAAACAGGTCAGTCAAAAAGACTGAGTAAGCCCTACTACAATCAATGTAAACTGATAAAGTTAACTGGCATGAGCAGCAGGGATGAACATAAGGATAACAATATACTAGCATGATGATTAACTAACAAGGTAGATAAAGGTGTCATCGCATAATCAGGATTAAGGTTTTGCACCACAGGTGTACTAGCAAACTAACATGACTTGAATAAACAAGTATTGCTCCCTTGGCCCAAGCTTTGGCCCAATAACATGAAATGACCCTAATACAAGGTCCAACCAAACGGTCTGGTCGATCGGCTCCCTAAGCCTAACTCGTCACGTGTTGGTGTCAATACGGCCCAATCATAATTGTAGTCGAACTGTGCCGGGTCCACCCTTCGGGTGTATCAAGCCCTAGGGTGTCAACCCCTGGACACCATGAACATGAGTGCACAGTCCCGATCTACTGGTACCCGTGCATGTTTTCTCTGGCTACGGACTATGTGCAAGACCAGAGTCCGCCCGGAACTACACCGGCGTACCCTCTGCCGTCGCTTTTGGTCACTTACCTCCAGTCCAGTAATCGTGCCCCCACCCTAGCCTAGTCCCTAGGGTCATGATGATACTAACTTGGGATTACTGCTGGAGTGGGCCCCCATTGCTATGATTTTTCTAGTGGGTTAAGTACGGTTTAACCCTCTTGCTAATCCTGGATTAACTTGGTTAAGTGTAACGATGAGTTCACGACTTAACCCCGATTAATCTACCAAGCCCAAATTGGTTAAGTATTAAGTGGACTATGACTTAACCCTAATCACGAGGCATTAATTAATTTAATGCGCCTTAACCTCTCATATTAGACCTTGTTGTGGTTACTGGTTAAGCCGGGCGGGTCCGGGTAGCTTTACACCACAACTTGGTCTAACCTCGGGTTCAAGGTACATGACCAACTTCTCACATTGGGTCCTATTGTTTGTAGCAACTAGTTAAGCCGGTCGGTTCCGGGTAGGTTTACGCTACAAACTCAACCCAACCTCGAGTTGGCCACACTTATCTTTTCTAAGTGTCATGTCCATCATGTTTCCAAAACATGTTACAAGTTTTCAAGCAATTGGGTAGACCTAACTTAATAGGTAAATTCTCAATGGGTAGACCTAACTTAATAGGTAAATTCCCAAGCTTATGTTTTAGGTCTTTTAAGTTTACCCAACCCCAAACGCAATCCCATCGCTTACATATCGCAATAGCGCATAAAGGATAGAAAGAGGGAACTTGGCATAATCATGACATAAAGGTATTGAAGCCACAAGCTTAACATGGTGGCATATGAAATGTTCATACACTTGCATATTACATTTTTAGGCCTCAAAAGCATGCATAAAACCAAACTTAGCATATTGGTGATACATGGTGCTAAATGACATGTAGAGATGGCCATAAGTTCGCATTTAGCCTCACATGCAAGTTATCATAAGAGATATGATAACTTACATGTTGCTAAAATGCAACCTTTGGCATAAAGCTTAAAGCTTTATGTTCATAAACACAAAATAAGCTTGCATAACATGATAGCATGAACAAAATGTTCAACCCAAACTTGCATAACATAACTTGGCATACTTGCATATAAACTTGCATATCACAACATGATAAACTTGCATATAAACTTGCATATCACAACATGATAAACTTGCATATAAACTTGCATATCACAACATGATAAGCTTGCATATAAACTTGCATATCATACATTTAACTTTAGAGTTTAAGTATGAAAGTAGAATCGGGCTTACAATGCTTAAGAAGTCACAAAAATATGATAAAGCCCTTATGAAATCAATTAAACCCAAAATGCAAGCAAAACCCTTGAGCCAAAATGATCAAGACTCTTTCTTTATGATGCAAATATATAAACTTGACTTGAATGCAAGCTAATGATGCTCATACAAGTTTGAAAACACTTGTATGCATGGAAAATCACTTAGGAATTTATTTAGGAATTTTATGAAGAGAGTGGAGGCCATGAGAGGATTGATTTTGCCATAGTTTAGTTGTATGAATGAATAATGATGATTTAGGGTAGGTTAGGGTCTTATTTATAGATTAGGCAAGTGTTTTAGGCCATAGGATTAACCCTAGATTCAATCCAAGCCATCAAAGCATGTCTTGGGGAAGAATTCAAGTGTAGGAACCATCTAGGGCCTTTAGATTAAAGATGGACCATGAGAACCATTCAAATGCAAAATCTGCATTTGAGCGAATCGTCCCACGGGTTGACAGCCAAACACCCTGGATTAACCCCTAGTCGACCCAGCGGGCTCGGGTCGACCTCAAAAATCGGCCGGTTCGGTTATTCCCCTCTCCCAATTCGCTGTTTTGAACATTTTTGCATATTTATTTATTTAATTTTCAATTATATATATATATATATATATATATATCAATATATATATATATTTCTCTGCGCAACCCATTTCACTTAATTAAGTATACTTTAATTTGGGAATTTTTCGTGAAACTTCGCGAGGCCATATCTTGGTCATACGGACTCCGATTTTCGAAAACTCGGACTCTATTTCGCGTATTTTTCCGAGACGAACGCAATGGCATAGCCCGTTTCCCTTGATTCAGATTTTACAGTTTAATTCTGCCTCCATTTATGTTATAACATGTTATTCAAAAATACGGGTTGTTACAGCCAACATAGTTCCACCTAGACGCATACGCCTTCTTGCTTGGTACCAAGATCCTGTTTATGGAATACCTGCATAAAGTATCAACTGGGAAGGACATCCAATTTCTTTTCCATATGGTAAGGAGAACTATTGTTGTGTCCTCTCTTGTCTACTTGGAGGCACAAGCCAACGTTCAATTTATTCTAAGGGCGTGGAGAAGGCTTAATGTTTTTAAATATGATTGGTTTTCTGCATGTTACCCCATAGAATTCATGAGGCGATCGCTAGCTAGAAGTAAGTACCTTTTTCTTGCTTTGGGTTAGCAGTTAATCAAGTCGTAAGCTCGATACTAACTTGTGGTTTGGGTGATAGGTATCCCCCTAGTACCCAAAGGCAAAGCGCACCAGAAGCGCCTTAAAGCACTGAAAGCTATTTCAACTTAGTCTTGCACCACCAAAAATATTATGAATGGCCAACTCCTTCATCAAACGGGATTACCGTTAACTAGTTTTTTGGTCCGGTTCTCAAAAGAATGCAAAACACGCTCGACTAAACACATCACGTGACGTCAAAGTCCGAAGGGTAGCCAAAGGACTAAGGAAGCATGCTCGGAAGAGGTCATCATAGCACAAGCCTCACAGCATCTCAATACTATGTGCGCACCATGTTTCCATACCCCTCTATTCTCGGATCCCTCTGTTCGGATCCCCCTACTTTCACACAAGTTCATACCCAAAGCCCTCGCATCCCTCGAGTTCGTGCCCGAACCCCTCATGTCCTTTTACTTCGTTCCCAATATTATAACACCCCTCATTTTTTTGGCATAGCCAACCAGTTTTTATAGTTTTCCATAACACTCTTTTATTATGACTAATAATAAATGACAATATTGTACAGGTGACTGTAGTTAGGCGTTAGCTAGTTCAGTTTTTAAGGTGGACCGTCCACCGTCAACAACATTTATAGTGGGCCATCCACTGATGCTCCACGCAGGGAGTCACAAATTATGTTGCATTATTCAATCACAGATATAAAGGATACGCAGTATCGAATTACATATAAGTGCGTAACAAAAGCCAGGCCAAGGAGATGAACCAGCGTACATACAACCAAACCAGAACTTAAAACGAGAATCAAACAGACCAGACAAACAATCAAGTTTGCAAATAATTCACAGGAGAAGAGCTTGCTCCGACGAACAAAAAATAGCATGAGAAAAACTACGGAATCAACAACAAAAAACGTTGCTTGCTCAGACAAGGTTAAAGAGGGAAAATCAGAGCCGACGCTTCTTGTGTAGCCATCGTTCAACAACCCATCGACATAATGGAAAACCAAAATAACACAAATTAAACAAGAGATGGCACATCGCCGAGAAACCCAAACCCATGGAAAAAATCCAAACACCTCAGGAAACAAGCTCTAACCAAAAACACAATATCAATACATAGATTTACCAATAAGACAAAATCAAAGCTGACAAAGAAGACCCAACATTCCGCGTTGTCCCATCACAAACAACAATGTCGAGACGTGTAAACGCAGTAGCCTAAAGGGAGTTGCAGCTCACAATGATACTCCACGTTAGTGACTAACACCCTCCAAAAGCCGTATCAGCTAGATGAAAGTCGCCACAACACTTTGGAAGGGTGCGATGTCAGTACTATTTTGAGGGAGAAGGGAGTTGAAGAGATAAGGATGAAGAAAATAAGGGGTAGAAGGAGCCCGACGCATATTTCATGGAAAAGGCTTCAGATCTGGAGGAGATGAGGTGTTAAACAATAGAGATAACATACATGATGAAAGCTAGGTCAAAGAGCAGATGATTTAGTGGAGACAGACGGGGGAAGATAAGTTTATGAGGAGATTTGGGGCGTGAAGAAGAAACAGGGGAAGACCTAGTCGCCATTTACGTTATCACAGAGAAAACGAAGCTTTGAATTAGGCATTTTATGACAATTAAATAACTAAATAATGCATATGTGTATATATACATGTGTGTAGATATAAATGTATATATGATGAATAAAATAAAAATGTAATGCACACATTAAAAGAAAGAAAGGATTGTTCGCATGCGGTGTAAATGTGTTACATGCATTGAATATGCATTAATAATAAAAGAGAAATAAAAGAAAAAGATTCATGCAATGGTTTAAATGGAATATTGTAACAAATATGAAAAAGAGGAATGAGAAGAGAATAATAACCACCATTATTCTAAGTCTTGTTAACAATAGCCTTAGTAGTCCAGTTGGTTAGAACATGTGACTTGCATACAAGAGGCACAAAGTTTGGTCCCGCCGCCATCATATTTTTATTTTAAGGGAATGACTAAAATAACACATGTTCATAAGGGAAAATATGTATAAACGCACATATAAGGAAGAATATATACATAAGGAAGTAAAGAAAATATGTATATATGTATATGAGAATATACGCATATATATATATATATATAAGAGATAAAATTCAAGATAAGGCTGAAATCAGAGAAATATAGTAAGAATCAAATAACGGTGCAACACCGTTTGAATTTTGAAAATGAAACAAAAGTTGTGCGTATATATATATATATATATATACGTAAAATGGTCATTACAAGTTTTGTACTTTAAGGGCCTTATATATGAACATATTCAAATCAATTCAAAAGTGAAGACCATACGTAAAAGAAAAAAATTATAGCCGGGATCAACTCAGGGGTCGACCTATGCATGGGGGGTCGACCCACCCTAGATCCGGTCAAGTTCATTAAAGAATTTGGACGATTTTATTAATCAAGTTCGAATGTTGACTTAGTGTTGCGTGTACGATAATATCCTATACACCTATAATAGGCTAGCAGAGCCTAGACTTAATCTCACATTCTCTGAGACAACATCTAAGCTATGGAATGCTAGATCTGTAGGATAATTAGTTTAGGATAATTCTGAATCAAGATCTGTAGGAAAAGAATGAATATTAATTAGAAGGTGTTCAGAATCATATTCGAAGTGAGGTAATTTTCTAGATCTGGTCTATTCAATTTTCTTCCTCTTTCTTCCCCTTTTCTTTTAGTAAAAATTATGAATTCATGGTTGTTAGGTTCTGAATCCAACTAGGTGAAAACTATGGAATGCTAGATCTGGACCAGATCCAGGATTTGAAAAGAAAATGAGGTGAGTGGATTTAAATTATATCGTTTTTGATAATGATATATTATCTTAGCATTCACCGTTATTACGAAATGTGAATTAGCCAGAATGATTAAAAGTCTTAAAATGTTGTTATAACAAGTTGAGATATTAATATGTTAGAAAATTCATATGTTGAAACGTTTAAAGTGTTGAAATGTTTACATGTTGAAAAATAAACATGTTAAATTATGTATAGCGACACTGTTGTTCATATTACATGTTAACTTGTGACATTTATATACATAAACCCTTATTTGTATGAATTGGAATAATTACATGATTAAGTGGTTTCATGTTGGAAGATAATTAAATACATGTTAAAAAGGACATGTGGCATAAAATGGGCTTAATATGATGAACATGTAAAACATAGATTACAGTAAAGAATTTGAAAGAATGGACATGCCCAAATCTTATAGAAAATTTGAAGTAAAATAGAAAACTGCAACACACTTAGACACAAGGTTAAATTCAACTTGTGGTAGATGTCTGCCCAGACCGTCTGGAAAATCAAGCATCCACAAGTTGTTAATTTGGTGTGATGGGTGTAGTGCATGAATCGAACATGTAATGGTGCTAAGACACGAGGTTAAGTCAACTTGTGGAAGAAGTCTGCCCGTAACCTCCCGACAAATCCAGCATCCACAAGTGGTAGGCTTAATGTGAGAGGTCTAGTACATAAGCATATATATAAATATATGAATATAAAAGGATAGAAATAAATGGCAGTAATGGTAATTAATGGAAATGAATGGAATTAAATGAAAGTGACAACAGTAAAAGAAATAGAATGAACGGAGAATGATAATAACCTATTATAAATAAATTACATTAATGAGAATGTTGTATAATAGGTAGACTTGTCCTAGGGACAAATGAATATTATAACTTGGGTTATAATAAACTAGTAAGGAAATGAGATAAGTGGCACTTAATTGTAAATTAAGTAATCAGTAAATGGGGAAAACCTAAAACCAATTGTTTGTAATAAGTAGAGAAAAGGGGGAAAATTTATGAAATGTAAGAAGTTGTACCTAATTATGAATTAAGTAATCTGTAAACTTGGAAATCTGAAATCTGCTGATAAAAAAAATAACATGTTAAGGCTTGTCCTAAAGACAAGTGGAAATTATAACATATGTTATAATAAATGGAAAGGAGACTTACTAGTATACCTTAGTTAAGAGAACTATGTTAATAAGTAGACAACGATAAGTTGTAGTGATAGTATAAGATGGAATTATGATTAAATAAGAAAGAATGAGGCAACTTGAAATAAGTTATATTTAATCATAAATGATAAGTGACATGTTAAATAGAAAACATGTGAATTGAGATCAAACAAGAGTATAAAGAGATTGTGGATTACAGACCTTGGATCACAATCTAGAGAATAACATGTTGTAGGCTTATTAGTAAACTTAAATGGGTTAAGTTATATGACCAAAATTAATAAGGAAGAGGAAGTTGGTAACTTGAATTAGAAGTCAATGTGAATGGGAATAACCAAGTTAAATGGAAACCCGATGAGATAAAGCAAGCACATAAATGAATGTTTAGACCTAGGGTCTAATAACATATTGAAATGAGGCGCTTGGACCAATCCGCACATTTGAGGGGAAAAAACCAACGGGGTAGATCATCGCGGTGTCGTAAGGCACGAGGGGAGCGCACATCCATCTGATTATTCTGATAGCTTTGAAGGACTGGAAGGGGAAGCATGCGGCTTCCTGAGATACGTAAGATGCTCCTGGTAGTCCTCTATGCAGTGACAGATGTTTCAGCTGTGTCTGCAGAGGTTGGGTCTGCGCGTAACTGCCAGGTGGGTGGGCCTTGACTGCAAAAGTAGCTTTGTAATCAGAATGCTATTACAAGGTAACATTAGGGTGATTCGGCGATTGCCTCAACGGGAGGCGAGGTCAGGACTAACACGGATTGTAGATCATCGGGTGCCCGTCATCGGTCGCCAATGGGATGCGAAAAGACCAGAGATAAAACCAATAGACCATTCACCTTTCACTATCGAGGTAGGAGGTTGAGGGGAGTTGCTAACTAGATGTTTAGATTGTTTGTTAGGTGCAAGTCGCTTAGCTCTCATAATCTTTACTAGTTGAGGGAGGGGCCGAGGTAGGGCCATAGCCACCATGAAAAACAGACCCGAGGGATATCTGCATTTTGAGGCCCTTAAAGGTGGGTCTATACAGATATGGAAAAGCTCCCGACCGAGTTCCATGTTTCTTGTATAGCCACACCACGGAACTCGGTGCACATTAGAGATTATGTGCGGATAGGGCATCAAATACGATTGACGATACGTACGTGGGAAAGTCAAGATACATGCATATCTGCTCTGGATGGTGTATCGTAGACATAGGGGCATTACTATGGGATAAAATCTGACTTGATTGAAGGCGACAGTCTGTATGCTTACGTAGCATAGTAAGGACAGATATATGCGGAACGTAATAGAGACCCATACGTCACTCTGGCATAGGATGAGGGGATGCGTACATTTCTTTGACATTACAGTGGAGACTGTGCGAATTGGTTACCATAGGTTGTACCTCATTATTGGGGGTAACAACATATATACTGTATTAGGATAATCCTCCGGGAGTAAATGGGTAGAACACGTGTGTAAGCCTTGAGTGCTGTTAACCCAAGTAACATGATACATAGGAAAATATGATTGAACAGTATATGTAGGATTATCCAAAGTGTATAATTTAAATACAGTCATCAGAACTTGTGTTTTGACCCCTCCTCATAACATACTCGCATGTTAGATTTGTGGCAGAGATGTGATAGCTTTGAGTACTGGTTAGGCAGTATTATTAGTACGGTAAGGCTATACTTTAATTATATTATACTTTATCCATTCTGCTATGAGATATTTTTTGATTTTTGATATATTTTATATCTCTGTCTTTTCTACAGGATACCAAAGCAGCCAAATGGGTTTCGATGGATTAGAATTTTGAAAAAAATCAACCTGTCGAAATTCTGGTTTTTACATCTGGTATCAAAGCTTAGGTTTAGGATTCCCATATATATTGTGTATGAATGTATTTGCATTTTTAAAAATATATATATATACACACACACACACACACCCCTAGATCCGTAGAAAAACCAAGCAAATAGAAAGAGCATAATATGGTAAGAATTGAGATATCCGTTTTGTACACTAAAGGAGTGAATATGGAAATTTGAGACCCTTAGGAAATAAGGTGGGAGGTGTACAATATATTTTGAAATAGAGAAAGGAGGACCCCATATGTTACTATTCGGATTAGCGGGCTTGGCAGTAAAACCTTATAAATTAGAAAAGGTTAAAAAGAGGAAAATGGATTAGGAATATATATAGTTGAGATAATTGACTTTGTGGGAGTGTCTAGGAAAGCCTAGAAAAATTGGAAACCCGCTTTGAGTCTAACCCCATTGTTAACTTTTAAGAACTTGAAATTGTAAAAGCTTTAGGAAAATGGTTTATGGTGTTTTCAAGTTTTAATCTCAAAAAAGTTATAGTTTTAAATATGTAAAGTACACATATTGAGTTTAAAGTAAAATGGGTTCTATCTTGTAAATAGTGATTTTTTATGAAAATTTTGTCTAAAGTAAAATTCTCTTAGTAAAAGGTGCATATTATAGAGTATGTATAGCTCGCTAGTTTTCTTGTTATATCTCATAAAAGAATCTTTAATAAAGAAAGTTTTGAAGTCTCTATTCTTTTGACAATCATTTTTGATAAATTGTTTAAAAGAGAAAATTTTGTCAGGTGGACAAAATAAGGTGTAAAAATTAAGAATAGAGTAGATGTTTGCATCTTGTAGTAAGAGACTGAACCAACCTTATAGGTAAGAACAAGATATAAACCGATTGAGAAATAGTTGTCCTTATCTACTTTAGTTTTTGTGATTTGTAAAAAAAAATGATTTACATTTTTTTATGATGACATGTTTTTATGGTTTGGCAAAAGTAAGTTTTGATGAGGAAAATAAAGTTTTGATACTTTTACTTTTGAAAGAAAAGTGAAATGAAAAAGGCCAAACCATGTTTTAAAAGTATGGAATAGGTAAGGAATAGTGCCTAGGGAAGACGGGAAAAGTTTTGAGGTTATGAAGTAAATAGTGAGAATTATCTTGGAATAATGGTAAGCTCCCGTAGAATGCGTAAGCATTGAAAAGCCTAGGTTGTTGCTTGAAATAATTTTTGGTACACAACTAGGACTAGTGGTGACTACTAGATAGTAAAGGGAAAGTAAGTATTTAGATCCTATTGTTAATTTTCATGTTAGGGGTACAACCCGTTATTGCATTTCTGTTGGGATCGTTCCGTTATTTTTCTTGTTGGGTAGTTAGGGTAACACATAAACCTATCGTGGATCCCATGGTTTGAACTTTTCTTTTTGAGGGGATATAATCATGAAATTCTTGACCCTTAGTAGTAGCTGTGTAGAGCGTCCGTTTTCCTGTTTTAGTTGAAAGACTAGAAGGCTTATTTGAAAACTAAACTTAGATCAGATGATTAAATAAGCTAAGAAAAGAGAAATGTACAACTAAAAAGGAAATAATAAATTCAGTAAAGCGATACACTTGACAAATTCTAAGAAAAGATGAATAAGAGTAAAAAATTCCAAGATAAGACGAAAAAGAAAAGCTACAACAGAAAAAAAATCTTATGTGGGCTGTGCTTGGGTAAGAAAATAGGGGAATCTTTATAAATGGTTTCATAAAATCCAAGTGCGGTTGGGAAAAGTTCGAAAAAGAAAATGGGGGATGTGAAGTTTTCCGTTTTTCTGCCTTTTTGTAACATAAGAAATTGAACTTAGAAAATTAGATTTTTCTGAAATTCAAAAAAATAAAGTTGGTTGGTAGTATCTTGGATGCAACAATTGGATGAAATGCGCTCTTGCTCTACAAGCATGTGGGAAATTTGGATGAAAATATATTTTGATTTTCAAAATATTGCATTCATGTAGAATTGCCAGTATTTAGGATGTGAGCATCATATTTTAAAAGGATTTTTGAAAAACTTGCATACACATAGGAGGTACCGCTTAGGCATACATGTATTATTTTGTTGTATTTTACTTTGCACAAGTGCATAAGGTTTGTAAAAATTGGATGTATATTATGCGAGGGGTTAATTGATTTTTTTAACCCTTATCAAATTTCGAGGATGAAATTTCCTAAGGATGGGAGAATGTAACACCCCGCATTTTATGACAATTAGATAACTAAATAATGCATATGTGTATATTTATGCATAGATATAAATGTATATATAAAGAATAAAATAAAAATGTAATGCATACGTTAAAAGAAAGAAAGGATTGGTTGCATGTGGTGTAAATGTGTTACATGCACTGATTATGCATTAATAATAAAAGAGAAATAAAAGAAAAAGATTCATGCAATGGTTTAAATGGAATGTTATAACAAATATGAAAAAGAGGAATGAGAAGAGAACAATAACTACCATTGTTCTAAGCCTTGTTAACAATAGCCTTAGTAGTCTAGTTGGTTAGAACATGTGACTTGCATAATAGAGGTACATAGTTCGATTCACGTCGCCATCAAATTTTTATTTTAAGGTATCGGCTAAAATAACATATGTTCATGAGGGAAAATATGTATTTACGCACATATAAAGAAAAATATACATATAAGGAAGTAAAGAAAATACGTATATATGTATATAAGAATATAATCGTACATATGTGTAGGAATATATACATATGTATATATATATAGAGAGAGAGAGAGAGAAACATTCAAGAGCACCCCAAATAGTGCAGCACCACTTTAGCCTCCCTGATTTCCACCACATATTCTCGTTTCTCTCTCCTCCCACTAACTCTCTCTCCCCCCACTAACTTATTTGACTATAAATAGTTGGTCGTGGTTCGGGTGCAAAAAGGGTGCCAAAAATAAGGGGTGCTATATAACCCCCCTCATATATATATATATATATATATAAGAGATAAAATTCAAGATAAGGCCAAAATCTAAGAAATATGGTAAGAATCAAATGACAGTGCAATACCGTTTGAATTTTGAAAACGAAACAAAAGTTGTGCGTACATATATACGCGTAAAATGGTTATTACATGTTTTGTATACATATAAGGGCCTTATATATGAAAATATTTAAATCAATTCAAAACTGAAGACCATATGCAGAAAAATATGTATATTATAGCCGGGGTCGACCCTGGGTCGACCCAGGCGTGGGGGGTTGACCAACCCGAAGGGGGGTCAACCCCGGGGTCGACCCACCCTAGACCCAGTCGGGTTCATTAATGAATCTGGACTATTTTCTTAACCAAGTTCGAATGCAGACTCAGTGCTGCGTGTACGATAAGATTCTGAACACCTATAAATAGGCTAACAGAGCCTAGCCTAAATCTCACATTCTCTGAGACAATGTCTAAGCTCCGCCATTCTTCCTCCTCAAATCTATTCAGAAAAATAAGACAATTAGTGTAGGAAAATTCTGAATCAAGATCTTGAGGAAAGAATAAATATTAATTAGAAGGTGTTCAGAATCATACTTGAAGTGAGGTAATTTTCTAGATATGGTCTATTCATATTTTTTTCCTCTTTCTTCCTTTTTTCTTTTAGTAAAAACTATGAATCCATGGTTGTTAGGTTACGAATCCAATTAGAGGAAAACCATGGAATGCTATCTCTGGACTAGATCCAGGATTTGGAAATCAAACGAATTGAGTGGATTTAAAATATATCATTTATGATAATGATATATTATCGTTTAGCATTCCCCGTTATTACGAAATGTGAATTTTCCAGAATAATTTAAAGTATTAAAACATTGTTATAACATGTTGAGATATTAATATGAATATGTTGGAAAATTCATATGTTGTATTGTTTAAATTGTTGAAAGTTTACATGTTGAAAAATAAACTTGTTAAAATATGGATAACGACATTGTTGTTCGTATTACATGTTAACTTGTGACATTTATATACATGAACCCTTATTTGTATGAATTGGAATAGTTACATGATTAAATGGTTTCTTGTTGGAATAGAATTAAATACATGTTAAAAAGGACACGCGACATAAAATGGGATTAATATGATGAACATATAAAACATAGATTACAGTAAAGAAATTGAAAGAATGGACATGCCCAAATCATATAGAAAATTTACAGTAAAAGATAAAACTGTAACGCACTTAGACACAAGTTTAAATTCAACTTGTTGTAGAAGTCTTCCTGGAACCGCCTGTCCAATCCAGCATCCACAAGTTGTTAATTTAATGCGAGGGGTCTAGTGCATGAATAGAACATGTAACAGTGCTAAGACACGAGGTTAAGTCAACTTGTGGTAGAAGTCTGCCCGTAACCGCCTAGCAAATCTAACATCCACAAGTGGTAGGCTTAATGTGAGAGGTCTAGTATATAAGCATATATATAAATATATGAATATAAAGGATAGAAATAAATGGTATTAATGGTAATTAATGGAAATGAATGGAATTAAATGAAAGTGACAACAGTAAAAGAAATAGAATGAATGGAGAATGATAATAACCTATTATAAATAAATTGCATTAATGAGAGTGTTGTATAATAGGTAGACTTGTCCTAGGGACAAGTGAAGATTATAACTTAGATTATAATAAACTAGTAAGGAAATGAGATAAGTGACACTTAATTATAAATTAAGTAATCAGTAAATGGGGAAAACCTGAAACCAGTTGTCTGTAATAAGTAGAGAAAAAGGGGAAATTTACGAAATGTAAGAAGTTGTACTTAATTATAAATTAAGTAATCTATAAACCTAGAAATCTGAAATCTGCTGATAAGAATAACATGTTAAGGCTTGTCCTAGGGAAAAATGAAAATTATAACATAGGTTATAATAAATGGAAAGGAGAATTATTAGTAAACCTTATTTAAGAGAACTAAGTTAATAAGTAAACAACAATAAGTTGTAGTGACATTATAAGATGGAATTATGACTAAGTAAGAAAGAATGAGGCAACTTATGAAATGAAAGTTATATTTAATAATAAATGATAAGTGACATGTTAAATAGAAAACATGTGAATTGAGATATACTTAATTACATATTAAGTAGAACATATTATTGTAACTATGAAATCAAACAAGAGTATAAAGAGATTGTGGATTACAGCCTTGGATCAAAATCTAGAGAATAACATGTTGTGGGCTTGTTAATAAACTTAAATGGGTTAAGTTATATGACTGAAGTTAATAAGGAAGAGGAACTTGGTAACTTGAATAAGAAGTCAATGTGAATGGGAATAACCAAGTTAAATGGAAACCTGATGAGGTAAAGCAAGTGCATAAAGGAATGTTTAGACATAGGGTCTAATAACATATTGAAATGAGGCGCTTGGACCAGTCCACACGTTTGAGGGTGAATAACCCAACAGGTTAGATCATCGCAGTGTCATAAGGCATGCAGGAAGCGCACATCCATCTGATTATTCTGATAGCTCTGAAGTACTGGAAGGGGAAGCACGCGACTTCTTGAGATACGTAAGGTGCTCATGGTAGTCCTATGGGCGGTGGCAGATGTTTAGGATGTGCCCGCAGAGGTTGGGTTTGCACATAACTACCAGGTGGGAGGGCCTTGACTGCAAAAGTAGCTTTGCAGTCAGAGTGCTGTGACGAGGTGACATTAGGCTGATTCGGCGATGTCCTCAACGGGAGGTGAGGTCAGGACCAAGAAGGATAGTAGATCATTGGGTACCCATCCTCGGCAGCCAGTGGGATGCGAAAATGCTAGAGCTAAACCCTATAAACCATTCACCTTTAACTATCGAGGTATGGTGGTTGAGGGGAGACTCCAACTGAATGTTTAGATTGTTTGTTAGGGGTAAGTCGCTTAGCTCTTGTAGTCTCACTAGTTGAGAGAGGGGCCGAGGTGGGACCATAACCACCATGAAAAACATTCCCAAGGGATATCTATATTTTTAGGCCCTTAAAGGAGGGCCTGTACAGATATGGAAAAGCTCCCGACCGAGTTCCGTGTTTCTTGTATAGCCCTGCCACGTAAGTCGGTGCACATTAGAGGTTATGTGCGGATAAGGAATCAAATATAATTGCCGATACGCACGTGGGGAAGTCTATATAGATGCATGTCTGCTCTGGGTGGTGTATCGTAGACTGGAGGGGATTATTCTGGGATAGAATATGATATACATAGGAACATAACAGAGACCCATATGTCAATCTGGTGTAGGATGAGGGGATGCATACATTACTGTGAAATTACGGTGTACACCTTGCGAGTCGGTACATGGGGTGTACCTCAATATTGGGGGTAGCTACATATATACGGTATTAGGATAATCCACTGGGAGTAACTGGGTACGACACGTGTGTAAGCCTTGAGTGCCATTGACCCAAGTAACATGATAAATAAGAAAATCTGATTGAATGGTATATGTAGGATTATCCAAAGTGTATAATTTAAATCCAGTCACTTGAACTTATGTTATGGCCCCCTACTCATAACATAATCGCAGGTTAGATTTGTGGCAGAGATATGATAGCTTTGGATACTGGTTAGGCAGTATTATTACCGTGGTAAGGCTATACTTTGATTATATTATACTTTATCCATTCCACTGTGAGATATTTTCTGAGCTCTGATATATTTTATATCTCTTTCTTTTCTGCAGGATACCAGAGCAACTAACACGGGTTTTGATTGATTAGAATTTTGAAAAAAAAATTGGTCTGTTGGAATTCGGGTTGTTACAGATATCCATGGAACAAATGTATTTAGCATACCCCATGGGGTACAAATTTCGTATCCCTGGAGAGGGATACGAGTTCTTGGGCACTGCCAAAGGGATCCGAAATTCTGGAGAACGCACTTAGGGAAACAAAATTTACCAATTGTGATCCCTAAATCCTACATACTCCCAACTAACCACTAGACTATAAATACCCCAAGCTTGCACTTCAAATGGGCTAGAAATTGTTTGATTTGACACCTCTTGAGGGCTCCAACTATACTATTTAATGACATCCTTGCTTTGAGGAAGAAGAAGGACAAAAATGACTTTTTCATAGTATTCATATATGATAATTATGACATCAAAACACATAGAAATGTTTGTAAAAGGATGTCATGAGATAATCCTATGCTTGTTACTCATTTTTATTAATAAAATATCAACGACTCTTCCAAAGTGGACGCAGGACCTATACTGGGTCGAACCACTATAAATCTGTTGTGTTATTTACTATTTTCTGCACTTATATTTCCATGCGAAACTATATTCTTAGGTAATTAAGAATCTTGGATGTTTACAACATATTTCACCGAGAAAACTCGTATTCGTATCTTTTTCGCACATCCCCATCTCGACTTCGACATGCTTTAGGTTCCTTTCATAACCTGCCATTGGGTCCGCTTATGATGGTTAAGCGAAAAAAGAATAAATGATCGGCTCTTCTGCTGCAGCCGAAGCTGGAACATCTCAGCAACCTCGGTCGGCGGATAACCTAACAGAAATTAATACCCTTTCTCCTATGGACCCAGAAGCCCTCGTAACCAAAGCGCAGATCCATACGCTCAACAAGAATATGAAAATATGGTCCTTGAACTTAACCAAACACTGAAGAACAACTTTGAACTCATGCGTCAACTTCCAAAATGTCAACGCATCATCGCTCGACTTCGGCTTGTTCAGAACAATGCTCAACTAGGACGTACTATATTAGAAACTTCTTCATCCAAATCAAGGGGACCACATCACAGAATGAGGTTCAGCCACATCAATAAAGTCGCCGTCCTCTCCAATGCTCATACTAACGGGAACAATAATGGAAACTGTGATCGAACCACCATTACTTTAGCAGAGGAACACAAAACCGTGATCGCTCCCGATTGGTTATCAATGACGAACCAGGTTAGAGTAATCGACCCCCTCCTCGATAGAACCCAACTATCGCCACTCAGAACCTGGGGCCTACGCTTTTGGAAACTCAACAGGCCCAGGTCCCCACGGATCAGGATGCACACCAACATGCTCAACCTCGTCATCCATACCAAAATCAAACCATCGATGTCGATGACACGGAAGAGGATGAGCCTGACGTGCATCACATAAGGCGCTGAAACGACCCAAACTTCCCCATAAAGGAAAGCCCGGATTGCTTTGAGAACAACACACATCAGAACACAAAACAGAAGAACATTTTATTGCTGTTACAACAATTACATCAGAGTACAAGAATATTCAGAGTATGAATAAATGATATACATTGGAAATACAATATCAGAGTTTAAATTACATTTAAATAGCAGCGGAAAATAATACAAAACACAACTGAAAGAAATACACGGATACAGAGCTTCCCGAATATAGCTTCAGCTGTAGATCAGGATCCTGTGAATATAATATCTGCAAAACCAAAACTACTAGCTGCCCGTGTAGAAAATATGGGCACCCAGAGTTTAGGTTAAAACAATAAACTCCAGGTCAGTCATGGGACTGGTGTGAGAACTAAAAACAGTTATTAATCTTTTATCTTAAAGTTGGGTAAATCAAGGGACCACGCCATTCAAGCAGAACGGGTTTTCTCCCGAGAAAACCAGTGCATAAAACAACGCAATGCTTTTTGAAAAATGAAGCTATTATAAGACTCAGGTCCCATCACACAATGCAAGCGCAAGCCGGAGGATAGAGTTTTCTCTTATAATAGCCAAATAATGCTTGATACGTGAAATTTGATCTTTTATTATTACTATATAAGTGAAGAAATCAACTTCAAATATAAATGTATCAATCATAGACGGCATGGGTACCATATATCATGTCGCCATACTAGTTCTACAATCAAAACCGCAAAATGTCGTATTGGAAGTTGGATTCCATCTGTGAACCAAGGCAAAGGGATTATCCTGTGCTAATTCGAGACACTCTAGCTCGTGCCTCAGGTCTCAGCCGCAACTGCACCCAGATCCTCGGGGCCGGTCATCCGTCGATGATTAGTTATGCCGTAAACGATATGCTAGCCGGTTCTATTGAACCTCATAGTGATCTTGGGCACGTAAGCCTCTGCAACCACCGATATACATATATCCGAGGCGCCTCTCTATCCATCAAGTAATAATAAGCAACATCCACATGAGTAAAGTGCCAGGGATGGTAGGTCGCTGACACCACTCCTAGCTAGAAACCAGCATATGTCCATTTCCCGGAGGTCCATCCCGTTTCTGGTTCACACCGGGGTGTGAGGTCCGTGAAGTCACGCTATACACAAAGCTATGTCGTAATAGGCTATGCTTTGATCCTCCCACAAGGCCCTGCTTTTCAACAAAAGCCTTGATCATTGCATCTTGGCATGCCACATTGTCAATCCATACCATACCATTGATTTCTACCAATATATAACCTCTAAGCTCGTATGTCTTGGAGAAGGGTGTTGAACACCAAACAGATATATATTTAGCAGAGATCAACGAATACAGTATAAAGGAATACAACGTCAGACATACAATCCATTTACAAGTCCGTTCTGGGTTTGAATGAAACCGGAGGCACCTTATACCTCGCATATCCGGTCGATCTCCAAATACGTTTGGATGATCACCACTTTTCCATCGTCTTGGGTGTACGGTCCAATCAAGATATCAGTAATCACCCAAACGATGTGAAGATCTCCGGTCTTCAATCACCGTCTTCATCTTCGACTCTTCATCGTCGTAGTAATTAATCAGAATGGGTTAAACCCGGTCTTTCTGAATAATTCGCGTATTTTATAATCAAGTGCTATATAAAAACACAACCAACGCCTCATTCCAATCCAGAATATACTTTTTAATAAAATACTCTTATTTTTAGGGAAAGATTCCCACTAAATTTATCAAAGATAAAATCCTTCGAATTTATTCTATTCAATCCAGTTAAGAATTTATTAAGACTCCAATTTAGTTTTCATATCAACAATCATTATTTAATGACAATCAATTTTAAGAAATAATTCTTATCTTTAATTGGGTTAAAGAACTTAGGTCATTTAAAACACAGTTCACGATGAACCCAAGATCATCTTCCATAAAATATGAAATCTTTACTGAAATTAGATCAATATATAATCGATACAAATTTCTGTATCAGACTAATAATATAAATGGAATAATGGCAAAGCCTTTTAAATTCCATATATAGTACAGTCTTCATCCACAGAAGTTCATCTCAATTATTAACCAATCGAATTCCATTCAATTCCGATTTATTTTATTTAATTGGAATTCTTTACTTTGGAAAATTTCCATTAAATCCAAATAAAAGATTTAAAAATTCCAAATTATACTTTCACCGTAAATCGGGTTAAAGAACGGACGTCGTTAAAAAAAACATAGTTCACGATAAACCAAATTTACATTTCAATTTATTCCAATTACTAAGTATAATTGGAAACTCTAATAATATTAATTAGAAGATTTATCTTTCCCAAACTTATATTTACTATTTAATTCTAATTTAAATAGTGATTGGAAAATTCATTAACTCTTATTTAAAAGATTTATTCTTTTCTAATCGGGGTTTAAGAACAGTGTTATTAAAGACACCGTTCACGACAACGCAAAATCCAATTCTTCCTTCAATTCTAATTTAATATATGTTGAATTAGAAAGCTTCTCTATAGAAATTTCTATTAAATTTTAATTAAAGGATTTCTTAATCACAAATCATATTTTAACATCAAATTCTTTTTAATGCAAATCGTACTTGGAAACCGTATTATAGTGAAAATGTCATTCTTATTAGCTAATCTTTTTAATGAAACAAATGAACTATAAAAATGTATTCTTTCTAATGTAATCAATCTTAAATAAAAAAAATGGAATCTTTTGATGTAATCTTTTTAATTCAACCTTTATTTCATTAAAAATTGTAATATTTTCAATTCATTCTTTATTGAAAAATGTAATATTTTCAATTCGTCTTTATTATATTGAAAAATGTAATATCAAATCTTTACCTTCAATTCAGTCTTTATTTTCAATTGGATATTCTATCTATTATCATATTAAAATAATATTATTTCCAAATTATTAATTTTGAAATTAGCCCTTTTAATATGCATTATAAAATGGACAAAATAGATCGATAAATACGTTCGGGTTAAAATGGCGTTGCTATTTTAAACAAATTAAATAGCCCAGTTCATTATCTTATTTATTTATATTTATATTGGGCTAGACCCCTCACATTAAGCCTGCCACTTGTGAATGCTGGATATGCCGGTTGGTTCCGGGCAGACTTATCCCACAAGTTGGGCTTAACCTCGTGTCTGGGCCCAATTCGTATTTGTGCACTTGGACCTCTCACATTAGGCCCAACATTTGTGGTTGCTGGATATGCCGGTTGGTTCCGGGCAGACTTCCACCACAAATGTGACCTAACCTCGTGTCCAAGTACAATTATAATTTTATAATTATAATTAATTTGTCCAAACATAATATTTGAAAATATCCTTTCCATTAAAGAATCTTAATTTTAGGTTATTCTTTAATTCTAATATGTCGTGCTTTCAAATGCCTTAACTTATCTTTTCAAATCTTTATAAAGATTTGAACCTTCCATTTATTAAAACAACAATAATGATCTTTCCAATGCTCAATTTTGAAATCAAATCTATTTATTGCCACTTAATGACAAGTAAAATGTAATCTTTCAAAACGTTCAAGTTTTGAAATCAAATCTATTTATTACCAATTAATGACAAGTAAAATGTAATCTTTCAAAACGTTCAAATTTTTAAATCAAATCTATCTATTGCCACTTAATGACAAGTAAAATGTAATCTTTCAAAACGTTCAAGTTTTGAAATCAAATCTTCTTATCTTAACCTATTGACAGTAAAGAGGTAATCTTTCTAAATCCACTTCAATTAATTCCATTAACTGAATATTAAATTAAAATATTCCTACATGACATTAAAAAGATAAATTCTTAAGGTAAACAAATTCACGTTCCGACATTAAAAAGATAAATTCTTAATGTAAACAAATTCACGTTCCTTTATGACATTAAAAAGTTGAATTTTTTTTTTAATGCAAAACATTTTATGTTTCTTCATGACATTAAAAAGATAGAACTTTTTATATTAAAAACATATTAAAAACATATTTTATGTTCTTACTTTAAATAAAAAGATTAACTTTTTATTTTACAACATATTTCATATTCTTACATGATATAAAAAGATTAACTTTTTAATGCGAATCACTTTTATGTACTTACATGACAATAAAGAATGATTTTTTTTATGCAAATCATTTTTCATGTTCTTTGGTGACAATGAAAGAATGATGATTTTTTTTTTATCATTTTTATGCACTGTAACTACGATAAAAGAATAATCTTTTGATGCAAATCTTTTTATGTTATGATAAAAGGAATAATCTTTAATGTCAACAAAATATATTCATTCGCATAACTTTTAGCATCAACAAAATATGTTCATTTGCATATTTCTAAATGAAAATAAAGGTTCGTTTTTAGCGTCAACTACTTTATGTTCATTTTCATGTTTATAATTGAAAATAAAAGAATGATTTTTAGCGTTAATGAAAATATGACACTAAACATATTTTCTAAATAAAATAAAAAGATTATTTTCATAGTTATTCAAGATATGACAATAGACATGTTCTTATTTATAATAAAAGGAATAATTTTATTATAAATCTTATTTGGACAAATTCCTATTTTTTTATGTTCGATAAAAAGGATAATATTTACTATAAATGTTTATTTGACAAAATTCTTTTATGAATTGGAATGAGACCCAAATCAAATACCGTTAATTAATGGATTTCAAACAATCCATGTATTCAATAATAACATTCATTATACATCTCAACCACATAACATTCAAACAACGTTAAAATAACGTTCAAACAACATTCAAATAATAATGTATTATTTGTGCACTTGGGCGATGTGTGAAAATATCAACCCAATCAACATATATGAGTCAGGTAACTCATATAAGGCCATGTAACATAATTTAAGAATCATAAATAAGGTGACATCAATTGATATGTTACATATTCACCAATTCAAACATTGCATCCCCAAACATTAATACATAACAAATAATGCATGCCACATAAATAATCCACAAAATTTCATCACAGACATTAAACTACATTTATTAATGAAAACAAATAATAACTGTAAATATAGATTGAGTGAGATAAGAGTTCTCACAGAGGTTTGACTTTATTGGATCCAAAAGATCGGTTTTCGGCAAAATTCAACATCCTCAGAATTAGGCAAAATTGGTCTCTATGCGAAGCTTCTCGTCAAGAGGATTCCAACGCATTTCATCAAATTCTGACCTCCCGTCGTTTAGAAACTGAGGCGACATCGAACAGCTTCAATCGAATTTCAGAAAGTTTGATCCAAAATTTTGGCGAATCCGAGCGCTGTATGACAAAACTAATGGTATCCGTAGCTTCATATCGTCGAGACCTTCGTTTTGATATATAATTTGCTATGATTTGGAGAGATTTGATTTTTATCTTGTATTTTGTGAAGAGAGGAGCCGTCATTGCAAAGAGGAGGAAGAAGGAACTTAGATTTTGGTTTTAGAATTAGGTTAGGGTTAGGTGAATAGGATATTATATATGAGTTAGCAAATTCTAATTAAGTCCCTATGTTATTAGACCCCTTTTTATTTAAACCTGATATCTCTATTTTTAATTACATGTTTTTCTTCTAAATTAACATGAATCCTCATAAATGCCAAATTAATACGTTTTCCCTAATAAATGTATTCTCTCCAAATTAATGTCAATAGGTGACAAACTACCATATTCTTATAATTAACATACACACGATAAAAACAACAAGAATAATTTAATTTATATAATATTAATGGCATAGTATTTCCAAAAAAAAAATACATGTGTGGTAATAACATATAATTAATATCTTTAATGAAAGAATTAATTGTTTCTTATATATTAACATATAATTAAGTGTAATCAAACAGTACAATTTAACATACATCATTTGAATATATGCCGTATTGAAATTAAGGTGAAAATAATATGCCATAATAATATCAACTTTAATGATACGTGGATTATAATTTCATAGCCATCACAAATATATACGCATAAAAATTTCATAGCCAAATCAGCCAAATAAAATGTTTCCAAAAATTTGACTAATTGCCAATCCAATTTTAGGCTGATTGGAATAAATTTTGCCATGTGACATATTTCAAAATCAGCACAAATATGAAACATGATTTCACTAAATGAGACATGTTTGCCTTGATGTGCAAGCACAATTTTTCTATATTATTAAGAATGACATAATATTTCTTAAAAAAAACATAAAGACATTTAACACAAATATAAAATAACATTAATAAAGAACATTTATGAACGTCAAGTGATATTTTTTAGCTACAACATTCAATTCAGCTATATAAGTTTGTTTGCTTAATTTGAGATTGCCAAATGATGTAAAATATTTGTAAATCAACAAACTAATAACCATTGAAGATCTTAATTATCTATCAGTTGTGCAAAGTCTACATATAAGTATGTATGTGTGTGTATAAATAGAAAGGGGCATGTTGAGACATTTGTAGCCTTCAAGTTGTTTTATTAGTACATCACATAACTAGCTTTAATTCATTCGATTGACAAAAAGGAACCTCAAAATATGGAATGTTATTAGAAGATAATTTAACATCCAACAACGTAGTATGAATAAAAAAAATTTGAAGTTACAATTTGTAAATTTACCAACTATTCAGAAAGTATCTGCCATAAATTTTAGATTACACATATTCCCTTCCAATAAAAAAAATTAGTTGACCATGTTTTTCATAGACCATGAATGGAGAAAAAAAAGTTGTGGATGCCATTAAATGCCTTCCTTTATTTGATAAGAAGGAACGTAAATTGTTAAAATATGGTAACAAAATCCATTATTAAACATCTAATCATCCTCTAATAGGTACAAATAAAGTTGATAATTCAAATAAATTTATTATACCACAGAATTATTTGAAAGTGCATATTCGTTTTTTTTTATATATAAATTTATTTCATAATTTCAATAGATTTACAATTCAAATACTACATAAGTATTATCTGCTTTAAATAATCTCATTTGCTATTAAACGAAATTAATCCATCACACATATATTTAAAGTATCATTTTTCTGTAAAATAAATTAAAGGTATTATTCGAAAACAGATACATAAATGCCTGTGATAAAACAATTATGGAATGTTTGAGATCTAAGCAACAATAATGCGCGTATAATAGTTGGAATAAATTATTTATGGTTATCCCAACTATGATAATTTTATATAAGTTATTTTATCAGATGCCCTTCAAATAAATTAAACAGATATTTTATTTTGATAATTTTATGTTGAAAATTTTATCATACAATTTATATATCTTTAAAAAAAAATTAAATTCTTACCACTATTAACTAAATTTTATCTTTTTGAAAAATACGGGTTGTTACAGTCTCCCCCACTTAAAATCTTTTCGTCCTCGAAAAGGAATAGAGTTAAAAGTTGTTTTATAAATCAACTCAACTTTCATTATTTTAAATTTTCAATTCAGTTCAATATTAAATTCAGTCTAGTTAAATTTATCATTATATATTGGTTTTTATTAATTATCATTCTAATAATTTTATTAGTTAAACTAATTATCAAACACAACCAGCAATCAATTGGGTGATTAACCTTTCAAATATATATAATTTTTATACATATAGTCAAAAATCATATTTCAGTGCAAATCACAACAATATACCCTATCTAGTTTTGGTTCTCACACCAGTCAATGGAAATATATAGAGATACCACTTTCGAAACTCGAACATAAACTCTGATGATGATGCATCAATCATCAGAATCATCTTCGGGCGACTAGAGTGTGATTCTATATCTATCCAGTATATTAAAACTTTGAATATCCGTTAATTACTCGTATATCCAAAATCTTTATATACTCGATTGTCCAAATTAAAATATAATAATACATCAAATACGCATATTAAGATAAAATTTTCAAAACTAAATTTGTTTTCTTATTTATTTAAAATTAATACTCTTCACACTCGTTCTAGGATACTACTGATCCCATCTCTAACAAGTTATTCTTATTGGATATTACTAATCCAATTTCTGATGAATTCTTTTGTTCGGTTCTAATGTGTCTTGTTCTCAAGCTCTGTAAACCAAAGCTCTGATACCAAATGAAACGACCCAAACTTCCCCATAAAGGAAAGCCCGGATTGCTTTGAGAACAACACACATCAGAACACAAAACAGAAGAACATTTTATTGCTGTTACAACAATTACATCAGAGTACAAGAATATTCAGAGTATGAATAAATGATATACATTGGAAATACAATATCAGAGTTTAAATTACATTTAAATAGCAGCGGAAAATAATACAAAACACAACTGAAAGAAATACACGGATACAGAGCTTCCCGAATATAGCTTCAGCTGTAGATCAGGATCCTGTGAATATAATATCTGCAAAACCAAAACTACTAGCTGCCCGTGTAGAAAATATGGGCACCCAGAGTTTAGGTTAAAACAATAAACTCCAGGTCAGTCATGGGACTGGTGTGAGAACTAAAAACAGTTATTAATCTTTTATCTTAAAGTTGGGTAAATCAAGGGACCACGCCGTTCAAGCAGAACGGGTTTTCTCCCGAGAAAACCAGTGCATAAAACAACGCAATGCTTTTTGAAAAATGAAGCTATTATAAGACTCAGGTCCCATCACACAATGCAAGCGCAAGCCGGAGGATAGAGTTTTCTCTTATAATAGCCAAATAATGCTTGATACGTGAAATTTGATCTTTTATTATTACTATATAAGTGAAGAAATCAACTTCAAATATAAATGTATCAATCATAGACGGCATGGGTACCATATATCATGTCGCCATACTAGTTCTACAATCAAAACCGCAAAATGTCGTATTGGAAGTTGGATTCCATCTGTGAACCAAGGCAAAGGGATTATCCTGTGCTAATTCGAGACACTCTAGCTCGTGCCTCAGGTCTCAGCCGCAACTGCACCCAGATCCTCGGGGCCGGTCATCCGTCGATGATTAGTTATGCCGTAAACGATATGCTAGCCGGTTCTATTGAACCTCATAGTGATCTTGGGCACGTAAGCCTCTGCAACCACCGATATACATATATCCGAGGCGCCTCTCTATCCATCAAGTAATAATAAGCAACATCCACATGAGTAAAGTGCCAGGGCTGGTAGGTCGCTGACACCACTCCTAGCTAGAAACCAGCATATGTCCATTTCCCGGAGGTCCATCCCGTTTCTGGTTCACACCGGGGTGTGAGGTCCGCGAAGTCACGCTATACACAAAGCTATGTCGTAATAGGCTATGCTTTGATCCTCCCACAAGGCCCTGCTTTTCAACAAAAGCCTTGATCATTGCATCTTGGCATGCCACATTGTCAATCCATACCATACCATTGATTTCTACCAATATATAACCTCTAAGCTCGTATGTCTTAGAGAAGGGTGTTGAACACCAAACAGATATATATTTAGCAGAGATCAACGAATACAGTATAAAGGAATACAACGCCAGACATACAATCCATTTACAAGTCCGTTCTGGGTTTGAATGAAACCGGAGGCACCTTATACCTCGCATATCCGGTCGATCTCCAAATACGTTTGGATGATCACCACTTTTCCATCGTCTTGGGTGTACGGTCCAATCAAGATATCAGTAATCACCCAAACGATGTGAAGATCTCCGGTCTTCAATCACCGTCTTCATCTTCGACTCTTCATCGTCGTAGTAATTAATCAGAATGGGTTAAACCCGGTCTTTCTGAATAATTCGCGTATTTTATAATCAAGTGCTATATAAAAACACAACCAACGCCTCATTCCAATCCAGAATATACTTTTTAATAAAATACTCTTATTTTTAGGGAAAGATTCCCACTAAATTTATCAAAGATAAAATCCTTTGAATTTATTCTATTCAATCCAGTTAAGAATTTATTAAGACTCCAATTTAGTTTTCATATCAACAATCATTATTTAATGACAATCAATTTTAAGAAATAATTCTTATCTTTAATTGGGTTAAAGAACTTAGGTCATTTAAAACACAGTTCACGATGAACCCAAGATCATCTTCCATAAAATATGAAATCTTTACTGAAATTAGATCAATATATAATCGATACAAATTTCTGTATCAGACTAATAATATAAATGGAATAATGGCAAAGCCTTTTAAATTCCATATATAGTACAGTCTTCATCCACAGAAGTTCATCTCAATTATTAACCAATCGAATTCCATTCAATTCCGATTTATTTTATTTAATTGGAATTCTTTACTTTGGAAAATTTCCATTAAATCCAAATAAAAGATTTAAAAATTCCAAATTATACTTTCACCGTAAATCGGGTTAAAGAACGAACGTCGTTAAAAAAAACATAGTTCACGATAAACCAAATTTACATTTCAATTTATTCCAATTACTAAGTATAATTGGAAACTCTAATAATATTAATTAGAAGATTTATCTTTCCCAAACTTATATTTACTATTTAATTCTAATTTAAATAGTGATTGGAAAATTCATTAACTCTTATTTAAAAGATTTATTCTTTTCTAATCGGGGTTTAAGAACAGTGTTATTAAAGACACCGTTCACGACAACGCAAAATCCAATTCTTCCTTCAATTCTAATTTAATATATGTTGAATTAGAAAGCTTCTCTATAGAAATTTCTATTAAATTTTAATTAAAGGATTTCTTAATCACAAATCATATTTTAACATCAAATTCTTTTTAATGCAAATCGTACTTGGAAACCGTATTATAGTGAAAATGTCATTCTTATTAGCTAATCTTTTTAATGAAACAAATGAACTATAAAAATGTATTCTTTCTAATGTAATCAATCTTAAATAAAAAAAAATGGAATCTTTTGATGTAATCTTTTTAATTCAACCTTTATTTCATTAAAAATTGTAATATTTTCAATTCATTCTTTATTGAAAAATGTAATATTTTCAATCCGTCTTTATTATATTGAAAAATGTAATATCAAATCTTTACCTTCAATTCAGTCTTTATTTTCAATTGGATATTCTATCTATTATCATATTAAAATAATATTATTTCCAAATTATTAATTTTGAAACTAGCCCTTTTAATATGCATTATAAAATGGACAAAATAGATCGATAAATACGTTCGGGTTAAAATGGCGTTGCTATTTTAAACAAATTAAATAGCCCAGTTCATTATCTTATTTATTTATATTTATATTGGGCTAGACCCCTCACATTAAGCCTGCCAATTGTGAATGCTGGATATGCCGGTTGGTTCCGGGCAGACTTATCCCACAAGTTGGGCTTAACCTCGTGTCTGGGCCCAATTCGTATTTGCGCACTTGGACCTCTCACATTAGGCCCAACATTTGTGGTTGCTGGATATGCCGGTTGGTTCCGGGCAGACTTCCACCACAAATGTGACCTAACCTCGTGTCCAAGTACAATTATAATTTTATAATTATAATTAATTTGTCCAAACATAATATTTGAAAATATCCTTTCCATTAAAGAATCTTAATTTTAGGTTATTCTTTAATTCTAATATGTCGTGCTTTCAAATGCCTTAACTTATCTTTTCAAATCTTTATAAAGATTTGAACCTTCCATTTATTAAAACAACAATAATGATCTTTCCAATGCTCAATTTTGAAATCAAATCTATTTATTGCCACTTAATGACAAGTAAAATGTAATCTTTCAAAACGTTCAAGTTTTGAAATCAAATCTATTTATTACCAATTAATGACAAGTAAAATGTAATCTTTCAAAACGTTCAAATTTTTAAATCAAATCTATCTATTGCCACTTAATGACAAGTAAAATGTAATCTTTCAAAACGTTCAAGTTTTGAAATCAAATCTTCTTATCTTAACCTATTGACAGTAAAGAGGTAATCTTTCTAAATCCACTTCAATTAATTCCATTAACTGAATATTAAATTAAAATATTCCTACATGACATTAAAAAGATAAATTCTTAAGGTAAACAAATTCACGTTCCGACATTAAAAAGATAAATTCTTAATGTAAACAAATTCACGTTCCTTTATGACATTAAAAAGTTGAATTTTTTTTTAATGCAAAACATTTTATGTTTCTTCATGACATTAAAAAGATAGAACTTTTTATATTAAAAACATATTAAAAACATATTTTATGTTCTTACTTTAAATAAAAAGATTAACTTTTTATTTTACAACATATTTCATATTCTTACATGATATAAAAAGATTAACTTTTTAATGCGAATCACTTTTATGTACTTACATGACAATAAAGAATGATTTTTTTTATGCAAATCATTTTTCATGTTCTTTGGTGACAATGAAAGAATGATGATTTTTTTTTTATCATTTTTATGCACTGTAACTACGATAAAAGAATAATCTTTTGATGCAAATCTTTTTATGTTATGATAAAAGGAATAATCTTTAATGTCAACAAAATATATTCATTCGCATAACTTTTAGCATCAACAAAATATGTTCATTTGCATATTTCTAAATGAAAATAAAGGTTCGTTTTTAGCGTCAACTACTTTATGTTCATTTTCATGTTTATAATTGAAAATAAAAGAATGATTTTTAGCGTTAATGAAAATATGACACTAAACATATTTTCTAAATAAAATAAAAAGATTATTTTCATAGTTATTCAAGATATGACAATAGACATGTTCTTATTTATAATAAAAGGAATAATTTTATTATAAATCTTATTTGGACAAATTCCTATTTTTTTATGTTCGATAAAAAGGATAATATTTACTATAAATGTTTATTTGACAAAATTCTTTTATGAATTGGAATGAGACCCAAATCAAATACCGTTAATTAATGGATTTCAAACAATCCATGTATTCAATAATAACATTCATTATACATCTCAACCACATAACATTCAAACAACGTTAAAATAACGTTCAAACAACATTCAAATAATAATGTATTATTTGTGCACTTGGGCGATGTGTGAAAATATCAACCCAATCAACATATATGAGTCAGGTAACTCATATAAGGCCATGTAACATAATTTAAGAATCATAAATAAGGTGACATCAATTGATATGTTACATATTCACCAATTCAAACATTGCATCCCCAAACATTAATACATAACAAATAATGCATGCCACATAAATAATCCACAAAATTTCATCACAGACATTAAACTACATTTATTAATGAAAACAAATAATAATTGTAAATATAGATTGAGTGAGATAAGAGTTCTCACAGAGGTTTGACTTTATTGGATCCAAAAGATCGGTTTTCGGCAAAATTCAACATCCTCAGAATTAGGCAAAATTGGTCTCTATGCGAAGCTTCTCGTCAAGAGGATTCCAACGCATTTCATCAAATTCTGACCTCCCGTCGTTTAGAAACTGAGGCGACATCGAACAGCTTCAATCGAATTTCAGAAAGTTTGATCCAAAATTTTGGCGAATCCGAGCGCTGTATGACAAAACTAATGGTATCCGTAGCTTCATATCGTCGAGACCTTCGTTTTGATATATAATTTGCTATGATTTGGAGAGATTTGATTTTTATCTTGTATTTTGTGAAGAGAGGAGCCGTCATTGCAAAGAGGAGGAAGAAGGAACTTAGATTTTGGTTTTAGAATTAGGTTAGGGTTAGGTGAATAGGATATTATATATGAGTTAGCAAATTCTAATTAAGTCCCTATGTTATTAGACCCCTTTTTATTTAAACCTGATATCTCTATTTTTAATTACATGTTTTTCTTCTAAATTAACATGAATCCTCATAAATGCCAAATTAATACGTTTTCCCTAATAAATGTATTCTCTCCAAATTAATGTCAATAGGTGACAAACTACCATATTCTTATAATTAACATACACACGATAAAAACAACAAGAATAATTTAATTTATATAATATTAATGGCATAGTATTTCCAAAAAAAAATACATGTGTGGTAATAACATATAATTAATATCTTTAATGAAAGAATTAATTGTTTCTTATATATTAACATATAATTAAGTGTAATCAAACAGTACAATTTAACATACATCATTTGAATATATGCCGTATTGAAATTAAGGTGAAAATAATATGCCATAATAATATCAACTTTAATGATACGTGGATTATAATTTCATAGCCATCACAAATATATACGCATAAAAATTTCATAGCCAAATCAGCCAAATAAAATGTTTCCAAAAATTTGACTAATTGCCAATCCAATTTTAGGCTGATTGGAATAAATTTTGCCATGTGACATATTTCAAAATCAGCACAAATATGAAACATGATTTCACTAAATGAGACATGTTTGCCTTGATGTGCAAGCACAATTTTTCTATATTATTAAGAATGACATAATATTTCTTAAAAAAAACATAAAGACATTTAACACAAATATAAAATAACATTAATAAAGAACATTTATGAACGTCAAGTGATATTTTTTAGCTACAACATTCAATTCAGCTATATAAGTTTGTTTGCTTAATTTGAGATTGCCAAATGATGTAAAATATTTGTAAATCAACAAACTAATAACCATTGAAGATCTTAATTATCTATCAGTTGTGCAAAGTCTACATATAAGTATGTATGTGTGTGTATAAATAGAAAGGGGCATGTTGAGTCATTTGTAGCCTTCAAGTTGTTTTATTAGTACATCACATAACTAGCTTTAATTCATTCGATTGACAAAAAGGAACCTCAAAATATGGAATGTTATTAGAAGATAATTTAACATCCAACAACGTAGTATGAATAAAAAAAATTTGAAGTTACAATTTGTAAATTTACCAACTATTCAGAAAGTATCTGCCATAAATTTTAGATTACACATATTCCCTTCCAATAAAAAAAATTAGTTGACCATGTTTTTCATAGACCATGAATGGAGAAAAAAAGTTGTGGATGCCATTAAATGCCTTCCTTTATTTGATAAGAAGGAACGTAAATTGTTAAAATATGGTAACAAAATCCATTATTAAACATCTAATCATCCTCTAATAGGTACAAATAAAGTTGATAATTCAAATAAATTTATTATACCACAGAATTATTTGAAAGTGCATATTCGTTTTTTTTTATATATAAATTTATTTCATAATTTCAATAGATTTACAATTCAAATACTACATAAGTATTATCTGCTTTAAATAATCTCATTTGCTATTAAACGAAATTAATCCATCACACATATATTTAAAGTATCATTTTTCTGTAAAATAAATTAAAGGTATTATTTGAAAACAGATACATAAATGCCTGTGATAAAACAATTATGGAATGTTTGAGATCTAAGCAACAATAATGCGCGTATAATAGTTGGAATAAATTATTTATGGTTATCCCAACTATGATAATTTTATATAAGTTATTTTATCAGATGCCCTTCAAATAAATTAAACAGATATTTTATTTTGATAATTTTATGTTGAAAATTTTATCATACAATTTATATATCTTTAAAAAAAATTTAAATTCTTACCACTATTAACTAAATTTTATCTTTTTGAAAAATACGGGTTGTTACAGGCGCCCACCGAATAGAACTCCCGAAGTTCACCAAAAACAATGGCTTCCACAAGAAGACCCCCATTCAGCATATCTCCTGGACATGGTCCAACGGATCATGAGGGATATGAGTGGGAACGCCAATGACTCGTGGTAAACTCACTTGAGGCGTGCTCCCTTCACTAGGATCGTACACAAAGCAAAATGTCCCTTATGCTTCAACATGCCACAGATGGCGTTCTATGATGGTACGATTGATCCTTGTGCCTTAATAAATTGCTATCAGTGGAAGATAAACTCTAGTTGGGCTACGGACGCAGTTAAATGCAAGTGCTTCTCGGTCATCCTATCAGGTACAACTTTACTCTGGTTCTTTCGCCTCCCACTCCAATCTATCAACAACTTCGGCCAGCTGGCCATGGAATTGGTTAAGCAATTCAGAATGCACGTTTTGACTCCAAAGAACCCCCTCACCTGTCCAACCTTTACCGGGGGCTTATGGAACCTCTCAAAAGCTATCTCGCACGATTCAATACCGCCCTTGCCGAAATTGACGATCTGGACCCTTATACCTTACTCTACTAACTTGCGAAAGGTGTCTTTCCAACCTTTGAATTCGAAGTCTAGATTGACAGAAAGCAGCCTAAGAGCCTAGAGAATTTCTACGAAAAGGCTGGGCAGTTCCTATGCCAAGAAAAAGCGAGACATAATCGAGCTTCTCAAACCAACCACTCCAATAACCCACAGGCGGGCACCATCGATGATAGTACCAAAAAAAACCGGTTGGAGAGTCCTTCGACAAGGGCAAAGGAGCAGTCCCCTACAATTCAAAGCCAAACTACGGCAAGCAAAGCGGTCACAACAACAATCAGGCTCGAATGCTTCCAGAATTACAGGGTTTACACTTCCTGAATCAATACGTGGGGACAGTCTATTTGGAAACTTGCAATACTTTCCGGTATAAGAAGCCCGACACTAAAAATTCACTGACCGCGAGAAAAATTGTGGTCGATATTGCAAATTCCATGACATGTATGGTCACAATATTAACGATAGCCACCTTAGAGATGTGATTGAAAATCTCATCCACAAGAAATGCCTAAAACGGTACATTTAGGATCCTGCTCCTCAAGAGGCAGCTAGGCCCCTCCAACTCCCGCACTTACAGCACCTGCAAACGTAGCCTAGGGCTGTCTAACCAAATGTCATGTGGCATCGTGATCAATACTATTTTTGGTGGACTTCAGCCCGCACATGACAATTTCCGAAAGATGGAGGAATACGCTAACTCTATGAAGCATGCCACCTACGAAGCTTGCTCCACTAACCAAAGGTCACGTGGTGTCGTGATCAATAATAAGTCCAAGTTAGGGTTGGTATTAAATCATTATCCTAGGGAGAAAGGGAATATTAACTTCCTTATTAATATAATGGAAATAAAAAATATAGTTGGACTTTGTAGGTTAAAAATATTAACCATATAAACCAGTAAATCAAATAAATGGTGTACGTATAGTATTTCCGTATAAAGGGACTAAATGGGAATGACTTAATAACGTAGCCTACTTTATCCCAAAATGGGAAAATTGCTAAAGACAAATGGGGTATGAACTAATAACATTTGTGTATAATCCACTTCCTGGGTCCTAAAAGGCTAAGCGACTAGAGTTGAAGAGTCCATTTGGGATAGGTTTTTTAGTATAGGGGTCATAAATGCCAGGCGTGTGTAGGCCTACCCAAACCTGGAAATCAAAAAGGTCGGATATGGCTACCTATCCTATGGGAAGTAATAAGAGACTAAGAGGATTATCCAATAAGGTCAGCCAGAAGGTATAAT
This sequence comes from Allium sativum, assembly GCA_030737875.1. NCBI lineage: Eukaryota > Viridiplantae > Streptophyta > Magnoliopsida > Asparagales > Amaryllidaceae > Allium > Allium sativum. The sequence continues at coordinate 168,537,672 of CM060924.1, read as the reverse complement.
GAACGATAAAATACCATCTCTCAACATATGCGGGGGAAGGGTATATGCGTGAATGACGGAAGCCTTAACTAGTAGGGCCCATATCTAGAGCCCTTTAGTCCATGTTAACATTGAATATACTATCGAGGGTTAATAAGTGACCAATCGGTTCGCCTAGGGTCTTTAGTGATCAAGAAGTATCCACTCTATCTATCATTGATAGTCAGGCGATAAATAATATAGAATAGTGAATGAGGATATAGATAGAAACCCCAAAATTAGGGGCCCACTCTCGATATAGTTAACCAGTTATGCCCTGGTATAAAGGGTTCACAAAAATGTATGTAAATGTCCTATCTTGGTGATGAAATTTGAGGATACTGCTTTGGGAAGAGTAGTAGAGTCGTATGTAAACATTAACAAGCTTGGTTTAGAATCACTAACCTTGTTAGGCATACAACTTGGGTTGAACCAAACAGATTATATGTGTGTTATAGTTTGTGTTGCACATTACTTAGTCAATAGATCCTGTTGACATGTTTATGCTTAGGTTACAAGGGGGTTCTTGCTTCACGTTAGGTGGCGAACGGGAGACTCTTACCCTTACACCTCCCGAGTAAATGGGTAGGTTAAGCAGTCGAGAGGCTGGCTGTAAAACAAGTGAGTCTGGGGTAACCATTTGTAGCCACACCCTTTAAGGGGTAGGCTGTGTGAGCCCATTACATTTGGTATTAGAGCCTATGTTAAATGATCAGAGGAATTAGTTAAATTAGGAATTGTGAGAGATCGTAATTCGATTTTCTTTTCTGTTTTTCTTCGTCTTTCATACTCGACTCTAATTTATTTCAACTATAGAAATTAGTCGTAGGCCTAATTATATGAAATGGGACTTGAGCGGATAAGAGTTGAAATGTGTTGAGTTCGGGTTTCTAGCCAATTCTATCTTTCCCCATAATACATTGGCAATCCTATCGTGAAGAGAACGAGACGACATATGGTGGATTCCATTGATTTGAGATTGGAAACTGGAATAAAATATATATGTTAACGTAAAAAGCTAGCTACAACTGAGATAGTCATATATTCCTAGTCTGGTTTCGTTGGTAGTTCAAGTAAAGACCATTACTCGATCCAAACCGGAGAAAGATCCCACATTAATATGTTGTATCCATTTCAGAAATATAAGTATGAGGTATATCCATCTGTTACTTCATTAAAGTTCTGAATCTACCTTTGTTGAGTTCTTGGTCTTGTATTTAAGGAAATTTATTTGAAAAATAAAAATGGATTTTAAAATTTTTGAAACACGGTTTCCGAAAATAGTTTATAAAGATATGGTTTTGAATTCTTAATCTATTTATGTTTTAAATTTTTTTGGGCCCATTCAACAATTTCAATAAATATAGTTTGATTGGTAGGAAAGAAAGAATTAAAAATAACAAGGAATATACCATTAAAACTCAAGAATAATAAATAACTATTCCTTGTGATTTTCAGTATCCATCATCCTATATATATTGCATAATTTATTAAAGTTAGCGAGATTAACCTAAATTATTTTAAAGCTCCCATGTTTTTAAACATGAAAAGGTTTTTCCAATTTAAAATATAAAACTGGAATATAAATAATAATAGTAAAATGGATTAATAAATACAAAATTGTTAGTTTATAAATAAATCCCATTTTTGGAAAAGTTTTAATATTTCTTCGAAAAGGCTAAGAAAAATCCATTATTTTGATTATTGGGGTATTTGAATTTGAATCGCTTAGTTTATGTCGGCTAGTAAGAGGAAAAAATCCATTTTAGATATTTATTACGGATTTCTAGCTGAATTATTTTTGGAATTTGTTCGTTCGTTGTGTAGTAGCAGCATCGTTCTTGCGACTATAAATCCTTAGATTTAGTTCAGAATGTTGCTATGGTCTTTTATACCGTTGTAATGAGGATAATTGTTTTTCGGATCGTGTCAAATCTTAAAAGATAACGCAGGACGATTAATATTTTTATCTGGCCTAATAAGGTCAAAGTCCAACCTCTGTCCAAAAGCCATTTGGTAGTTGACCGTTTAGTGCTATGCTAAGATGGTCAATTGGCTTATAAGTTTGGTACAACTTGGATCGAGGACTCAACCGTAAAAGTTGTGTCCAAGTTACCCCTTAACTTCCTTCTTTCGTCCTTTTGTCCTCATCTAGCCGAACCATATCTCTATCCTTCTTCTGTTTCTTTGTTGTCGCCTCGTCTCCTCTTTTTCCATGCTTGTTTGCGCATTAGATCTTGCCTCACTAATACCTTAGTCCATAATACCTAATTGTGCTATCTGATCTTGCTCACATCATTTAAGTCTTCTCCTTAGGGAGAGATCAATTGGTTGTGTCGAAATGAGCAAAAAGGTCTCACTGCTTTAGGGCTAAGAAAATTTGTCAAGGCAGTTGGATTTGCACCGATCCATTACTTTGAGATCTTAGAATAGGTTATTGTTTGTGGTGCATACGCCTTTGCTATACCTTGTTTGAATAGGTTCTTTCGAAGGCGATCATCGTTTCGAAGATGAAGATAAGCTACCTTTAGATGGTTTTTCTGAGGAGAGTCTAGATGAGAATTTAGAGGCATCTGTATTGTTAGCGGACTAGTATAGTCTCTTGTTTAACCGACTTGGAGGATTTTGCAACAAATTTCTTTTCCTTGATGTCGATTTTTGTGTTTGGGAATCTATGTTCAAACTGCTCATGTAAACATGTGACTCGTTTTAGCACATCATTCTACAAATGGGAAGCTATGATTGGATTTGTCTCGTGATGCAAAAATCAATCCTTTGCTTGATCAGTGACGTAACCATCATTTAGTGCCGCATCATATTCGATTTAGCTTGTATTCTTGTGTGTTGTCTCATGGAGTTACTTTTTGTAATTTCACCTATCCATTTTGTCCTTAGGCAATATTGGGTGGATTTCCATGGAAAGAAGTTTTGCGGTAAGTTTCTTTTCTCATCATAATTTCTCTTTTAGAAGAGATGGTGATGTGGAAACCTCCAACATCATCAACATTGTTTGTAACATAGGATTGAGCATTTTTGCTACCATGTATGGTTAATCAAAGATCATGAAAATGGTTTGAGCTCCAACCGCGGAGCAAGACATCTCGTTGTTTATAGCCATTATTTTGGGAGTCTTGGTGTTGTTTTGTTGTTATCACATTCCAGCATAGGGTTCTTGGCTTGGTGGTAATTTGTGCTTGTAACTGTTAGTGTTGTTTAAATTAACAACTTAGGTTAACGAGATTTCTATGTTTGGAAATGTTTATATCATTCACGCATGCCTGTTTGAATGAAATATAGTTTTTTCTTATCTAAACTAACAGTTGTCCTAGAGCTGGAAAGAATATAATTCTGTGTTGGATAAATTTTAGTGAAGGGTCGGTTCTATGTCACGGGTATATAAATAAATAAATCACTGTTCCTTGTTAAAGATAAAATTTATTTTGGTCTTTTGTGTGTGATTTTAGTTTTCAATTTTTTTTTGGCGTGACTGACATCCTTTTTCGCCACCATGTGACTTGAATCGTTTAAATTTCCTCAAAATACATTTTTTGAGAGTACGGAAAATGTTGTTTGAAAAAAAACATTTTTCTATCATTTTCTTATTTGATAGGAAAATGAAACGGTTTTGAAGGGAATTTTCAAAATAAACATGACAAGTTTTCAAACGGGAATCTATTTTTATTAAAAATTTCAATTTTGGTCGCATGAACGGTGTATTGAATATTTTTGGATGCTTTGTCTGCGCGTTGTAGCGATACAATAGGACCGATGATACGATAAAAACGTTAACGGTAACAAGGAAAAGGCTGTTTTAGCCTTGGAAATGCTATTTCCATACCTGCTTAACGATGCACGCGAGCTATTAATTAGCTCGTTTTACATTGTAGAACTTGTTTTAAGCCTCCTTTACAGTTTACAGTTGGAAAATTTTGGGGTGTTTCGGGTAACTAAGGTGAAAATTCCACTATAGGGAGGGAAATGGAATATTTGAAAGTGAAGAGAAGGTTAAAATTCTTCGTCATAATTTCCTTTTTTTGGTGTAGGAGAAATTAAATAGTCGACAATTAGATTGCGTATTAATTGGATGGTAGGGTTTGGATGCAAAACTAGTTGTTTCACACTTCTGTTCATAGTTGTGTGAAGGTTATGGATGAAAAAGAATTTTCGAAATTTGCATTCATATAGAACTACCAGCATATTTAGGATGTTTTACATCATTTTTCAAAAATATTTCAATTTTTTTTTCAAACATGTTGGAGGATACGATGAAATCATCTTGCATGTATATTTTATGGTTGAAATTGCATAATGTACACCATCCACATATACACATGGTTGCAAAGTGTATGTACACAAATTGGTTGTGTAGCACAGGACTATAGGCGTCAGAATTTCGGGATGAAATTCCTTTTAAGGAGGGAAGAATGTAACAACCCGAAATTTTTGGCGATGTAAATTAATTATTAGAATTTCAAGAATAAAAATTTCTGCAAACAATGGAATTTGGACGTGTGACTTTAACCTTTGCGTTCGTCTCCGAATTCTTGTTTGGAGTTTCGCGAATGGAGTTCGTATGAAAAAGTTACGGATGAAATACGAAAACGGACGAAAAATAAACAAACAGAATATTTAATTTATAATTTATCTAATATAACCCAGCCGACCTGGGAAATCTAGTAACCAGGCGGTCGACATGGGGGTCGACTGGCGGTCAACCGCCCAGGTCGACCTACTAGGCGTCGGATCGCCCACTGGCAGCTAGGTCTTGAAGGGTTAGGTTAATTTTTATATATAACGAATGGACGAATGTAACTTAAAACTAATCCGACGGTTCTTGGCCATTTCCACCCCTATAAACAAAGGGATAGAGCCTAATTCTCTTCCACTCAAATCTATGGAGGCAGCGGAGCTCTGCTAATTTTCTTCCTCTTCTAACTTAATTTCTAAATAAAATATATTCATATATATACCACATCAAATCAAATTTATATGGAATTGGGAAGATTAATAGAATCAATGGGAGAAGACGCTCAACGATAGAATCTTCGCTCTCTTCCCTTTTCTTACATTTCTACAGATCTAGAATTTTCTACTTTCTAGAGAGATTGTAGATTTATAAGAATTTGGGGATTGTATGCCTAAAGGGTTCAAGACTTAAAATTTGGAGGCTATAAGGTAAGTGGGAAATTTACTAATACAATTATAATGACTTACGTATTTCATTTGAATCCAATCTGTGTTTTATGCCCATCATATCTGTTTATTTAAATAATTGTGAATTATTGGCAACCATCAGATCTGATTATGAATATGGTTAAAATTTGTAAATGATAAGTTGTGATTATGTATAATATGAACTGTAGGATCCTTAAATATTTTTCCTACATATTCTTCCAGCTATGTCATGAAATATGTTGTACATGTTACATAACACTGTGGATCTGGAAATCAGACCCATTAAACATAAATTTGTTGTAGTTATGTTCCAGATCTTTAGTTCAGTGCTGAAATATGAAATATGTGAATTTGGGTCAAAATATGAAATTTATGTATCATGTGGTTGTAAGAATGAAAGAAGTATTCCTTTTTATATTAAATATTGTTGGGTTTTGGCTTAAGCATTGTAAAACGTGTTGTTTTCCTCCTTTTTAATAAAGAGGCATCATTTTGAAATCACAAGCGGTATGGCAAAAAGGATTAAAAAGGGAAAAGCGGTGAGAAGGTAAATATAAATATAAATACATATATTTGTGTGTAATTTGCATTGACTATTCCAAACATATATTTCTTGTTATTTGGAAATATGTCAATCCCACAAAATAGGCATTATTGACAATGATTATGGCTAACGGTCCTTTGTGAGACTTGAAACCTTTTTGCAAGCTTGAATATAAAAGTTAAAGGTTTGGTTAATTGATTTGACCAAATCATTAATTTAAAAAGAAGAATAATAAAATAAAATAGTAATAACTACGTTGGCTGCACGAAAACATAAAAATAAATATATACATATTATTTGTCCAAATCAGTGTAAAACGGTGAAATATAAATTGTATGGAATGTGTGAATGTTGGATAAGATTCAATTATGGAATTATGTGTAAATATAATCCATTTTGAATTAATATATTTGTAGTGACCATTTGTAGCAATAAATGTAATTAACTGTTATAAATGAGACTGCAATAAAGAAATAACCATTGTAACCAATATTGATTGGGGATAATAAATGTGATGGGAAAATGGTTACAATCCCTAGAATCAATTAGGATAAATGTTGTGAACCCCAATTAGGAAATTTGAATTATAACCGCATTTAGACACGAGATTAAACTCAACTTATGGTGTAAACCTGCTTGGAACTGACTTGCAAATCCAGCAACCACAGGTAGTCTATTTAATGTGAGGGGTCTAATGCATAAATATAATCATATTAAGGCAGAAGGTTAAGTTCACTTGTGGTAGAAGTTTGCCCGGAACAGACTGGCAAATCCAGCAACCATAGGTAGTCAACTTAATGTGAGGGGCCTGGTACGTATATATATATATATATATATATTACAGTCAAACAATAAATAAATAAATAAGAATAGAAATTGTCCATTGAGGTACAAAAAATAGATAATTTGGGAGTGATAAATAATTTCCTTAGGAAAATATGACCGTTAGGGTCATAAAGGGCTTTGAAAAGGAAATAAAAGGAAGTTATGATTGTCATTTAAACAGTAGGTCCAAGTTAGGGAAGGTATTAAATAATTATCCTAGGGACAAAGGGAATATATCCTTTCTTATTAATAGTAATGGAAATAGAAAATATAGTTGGACTTTGTAGGTTAATAATATTAACCATATAATCCAATGACGCAAATAAATGGTGTACGTATAGTATTTTCGGATAAAGGGACAAAACGGGAATGACTTAATAATGTAGCCTACTTTATCCCAAAAAGGGAAAGGTACTAATGGAAAATGGGGGTACAAACTAATAACCTTCGCGTATAGTCCGCTTCATGGGTTCTAAATGGCTAAGTGACTAGGGTTGAAGAGTCCACCTGGGATAGGGTTTTCAGTATAGAGGTCTTAAATGGAAGATGTGTTTGGGCCTACCCAAACCTGGAAATTAAAAAGGTTAGATATGGCTACCTATCCTACGGGAAGTAATAAGCGACTAAGGAGGTTATCCAATAAGGTCAGCTAGAAGGTATAGTGAATGATAAAATACCATCTCTTACCTTATGCGGGGGAAGGGTATATGCGTGAATGACGGAAGCCTTAACTAGTAGGGCCTGTAGCTAGTTCCCTCTAGTTTATGTTAACGTTGAATATACTATCGAGGGTTAAGTGATCAGGAAGAATCCAACCTATCTATCATTAATAGTCTAGTGATAAATAATAAAGAATAGGGAATGAGGATATAGATAGAAACCCCAAAATTAGGGACCCACTCTCGATATAGTTAATCAGTTAAGCTCTGGTTTAAGGCTTCACGAAAACGTGTGAAAATGTCCAATCTCGATAAGAAATTTGAGGATACCACTTTGAGAAGAGTAGTAGAGTCATGCGTAAACATTAACAAGGTTGGTTTTGAATCACTAACCTTATTATGCACACATTTTGGGTTAAACCAAACAAAATATATTTGTGTTATAGTTTGTGTTGTACATTTTTAGTCACCAGAACTTGTTGTTCTAACCCTCCTCCTCATTACAACCTTCCAGGTTTCCTAGAGAAGGTTATGTCTTCGCAGATGATTTAGTTTGACTTTTGGTTCTTGTTCTCTCAATCTCAGTATTGACCAAATGACTTACTTTGAAAAAGGTAGTTACTTAAGTTAATACTAGTTTATCCTATTTTATATCCACTATGAGTTATATTTATCGTACTCTGATTATGTTCATGCTCATTTTGTTGCAGGTACCATATATATATGCTCCATGCTTGGATGTGTTCAAGTTTTGATTTTCGTCAAAATTAGGGTGCAGAATAATGCAGGTTTTTAAAGTGTATCACTCCCTAACCCAACAAATTTTATTACACAGGCCTATTTACTGGTGTTATAGCTTCTTATCTTCCCTAGTCGGACCCATTCACGCTGATGACTCCGCCATGACGCACCCGTGGCCACCCCCATGTGAACTTCTTACTATCCAGTTTAGTAAAGTATACCTTGGCACCTACCAGGTGCGAGACCCCCATTAACAAGATACCTACAGGGATATCGACTGATATGTGTTCCAAACAGCAATTTACTCTAAGCTTGTGTCCCCGAATAACTAGGATTTAAGAGTCCCTAATCCCAATACAAAAGCAAATGAGGGACCTCTTAGCTTATTAATACCTATATTTAACCTGGCAGGTTAATGTTTACTAATAAGCGTGGTTCTAATATTACATGTCATTATGTGGGTATAACACTTCCCCAAAACCCCTGCCCAGATGCATACAATTTCACAGGATTTCAGTTTATTAATCAACATCTAGTATTTATCCTATTCTCAACATGTCATTACTTAATGTCCGTTTTAAGTCAAACTTAACATGTCCAATTCATATGCATATTATTCATCAACTATATTCTCAAGTTACCGGTATATGCATAATATCCATTTACAGCAAGTATCTATGCATTACCAGTTTACAGCAAGTCTAAACTTGTGTATATTTATCCTTTTTCCCAAATTATAACCAATCATTCCATGTAAATAACATGCCTAAATTCTTCTTTTATATCATTCATTATTGCCCCAAATATATGCATACTCTAATTGGGTATAGCCTAGGCTTCCCAAGCCTAGGGTTGGCGTAAAATAAAAAGGGAAAATAGAGGAAGAAGAATAGAATCAAATCACACATGCATATAGGCAAGACTAGAAATAAACATAGAAAATGGGAAAAGGAAGATAGATACATATAACTTGTTAACTTTTCCGCAATCACATGCATATATATAAATTGTTAAATAATCCAATATCACAGGCATGTGTATAACTAATCAAAACGTCATAGGTGATTAACTGTGAAAACAGGTGTAACATTAATTTGACTAACACTGTAGATCCTAACCAATTTTATTTAACTGTCTTGTTCAAGGCCTAATAAATCAGATCTGCAAATAATGGAAACTCACAGTGAGTCTTAGTGAAGATAATTATATAACACTATGCCATAGGAAGTCCAAGTCCAATCCAAGTTGTATGTATGCAAGTCCTGATGTTCTCTCTGTTTGATCCAATCTTTAGCAGCATTCCCCTATTATATGTTTATATTTTTCAGAATAATTTCATAGAGGTAGAATAAGATATGAAGAATTTGAGTGAATTGGGAATGAGGAAAGCCATCTATTTATAGAGTTACAGAGTCAACATTACCTCTTAGATCTTCGGCTTTAAATCTAAACCATACAAGTCATGCTGAGTCAGCACGAATAGAGTCACAAAATAGTCTAGGTACATCAGGCAGAATTCAGTTGGATCAAGGGTGGGTCGACCTATGTGTCGACCCAGCCATCCATGGGTCGACCCAGGCCAAGCGTGGATCGCCCCATAATGGGCATGTTTCCCACTCGCCTCATTTTTTTTCTAGAGTTTTATTTTTGATTTATTTTCAAACATAAGCTTCTTGTGCATATACAAACTTCTAGGGCCTATAATTTCTTCATATGTTGACCGTTTTACGCAACTTAGGGCTTATCTAAAGAAGAATTCCGAGATGAACACAATGGTAATGCCAGATTCACTTAATTCTTAATATATAATTAACCTATTCCAAATTTATTATCTTTAAATATGTTTATAGTGTATCAAGTTTTGGGGTGTTATATTCTCCCCTACTTGAAGGATGTCGTCCCCAAAATCTCCAAGTCTAGAAGAATGTTACTATCCTAACATCCATCTACTCATCCATCATCCACAAGCGTCCATTGTTCTTGATATATTTTCAATGCTTGTATGAACTTATGCAAAGTGTTGTGCATATATCCTTACACTAATGCAAAAATCAGATGGTTAACTGATTCAATTGACCTCCTTGATGCAATATATTTTTGTGCTATGAATCCAAAATGTATGCAAATAGTTCTAGTATAACATGTAAACTCTATATGCGTGCACCATCATTCATCCAAATGCAGAATCCATATGAAGATACATCCATTTCCATCCATAAAAATTTTAAAATGCACACATCCATATGCAATATGTACGCGATCGAGCCGATCTAGTGCCTAGTGTGTGTGTGTATGCGTCCACGAGCAACCACTAGCAAACACTTACATCCACTTGCAATGATCAATCATAACATATTTCAAATACATTTTTCGAACTATTGGATTCTACCTGAGGATCGAAAGGTTCAAACGATAGGATAAATAAACTCGAATGGTAGAAGCAAAAAGCAAAGTGAAAGCTTGGAAAAGAAGTCAAAAACCTAGAATGTACTCTGAAAAAGAAAACGATAAGAAGCGCGAATCCTATCTCTGGATTCACACATCACATTTTGCGGTCTTCTCCCCATTGTACTTTAACCAATCTGATTTCGCTATTACATAGTTTCTTGATTTCTGATCCAAGGATATGAGTTGGAACTCGTCTCACTAATGCTTCCTTCTTAACTTCTACATCCTCAAGAGTGCTCGGCTCCATAATCTCTGCTGTATCATGGAGACAATTCCTCCAATGGGAAACGTGGAATACATTGTGTATGCCCGCTAGTCTATCTGATAGCTTAATCCTATAAGCCATGTGTCATATCCTCTCTACTATAAAGAATGGCCCTATAAATCTCGGTGCCAACTTCCCTACTAAGACAAAGCGAACTACATTCCTTAGCGGTGACACTTTAATGAAGACCATATCTCCCACATTAAATTCCAAGTCAGTTCTCCTTTTATCGGCATAAGATTTCTGTCTGTCTTGAGCGGCTTTCATTCTTCGAAGGATAAGATCAATCTTCTCGGAAGTGTCTCGAATCATTTTCGGTCCAAGTAGAAGTCGGTTCGTAGACTCCCACCAACAAGTCAGCAATCTACAAGGTCATCCATATAATGCTTCGAAGGGTGCTAGCCTATGCTAGATTGGTAATTATTGTTGTAGGTGAATTCCACCAAAGGACGATGCTCTTCCTATGTCCCTCCAAAGTTTAGGATACGCAATCTTAGAAGATCCTCAAGAACTCTATTCACCCTCTCGGCTTGTCCATCTATCTGAGGGTGGTGTATTGTGCTTAGACGTAGCTGTGTACCTAACGCCTCTTGCAAGCTCTTCCAAAATTTGCTAATAAAGATGGGGTCATGGTCGTTCACTATAATGGAAGGTACCCCGTGCAATCGAACTATCTCTCGGAGGTAAACTAATGCCAACCAAGAAGCCGTCCTCTTGCTCTTCACATGAACAAAATGAGCGCTCTTTGTAAGTCTATCCACTATCAACCAAATGCTCGTATTTCTCTTCCTCAATCTAGGCAATCCATCAATGAAATCCATAGAAACGCTCTCCCACTTCCATTGTGGGACATCTAGGGTCTGAAGTAATGCGCCAGGTTTCTTTTGTTTAGCTTTTACTCTTTGGCAAGTTATGCATCGAGCTACAAATTCCTCCACATATTTCTTCATGTCAGTCCAAAAGAAAACTCTCTTTATGTCTCGATACATTTTGTCGCCTCCCGAATGGATAGTTATCCGAGAATGATGAGCTTCCTCAAGCACTGCCTTAAGAAATTCCCAAATCTTAGGGACACACAGCCTTCCATCTCGTCTTAGCCTCCCCTTATCATCCGTGTTATATCTAGGAAGGTGACTAAAAGTATCTCATCTATTGAGCTTGTCCAAGATGTCTAAAAACTGCGGGTCCTTTCGTTGCATAGATCCAGCTCGCTCCAATAAAGTAGGCAGCACGTCCAATGATGCTAACAATCCCACTGTGAAATCCGTAGAAGGCTTAAAATAAAAAGTTGAGACGTATTTCAAACTCCGCCTTTCTACGAATAGAGGACTCAAATTCATCCTCTTCCTACTCAGTGCGTCCGCCTCTACATTACCCTTGCCAAGGGTATAATCTATCTCGAAGTCATTGGATGCTAGGAACTCCATCCACTATTGCTGCCAAAGGTTGAGTTCCTTCTGTAAGAACAAGTACTTGATTGACTTATGATCCGTATACAACTCAATTTTTTCTCCAAATAGATAGTGTCACCAAGACTTCAATGCGAACAATGCAACAATCAATTCTAGATCATGGGTTGGGTAGTTCTTTTCATGTACCCTCAACTGTCTGCTTCCATAGCACACTACCTTTCCCTCTTGCATCAGAACGATACAAAGTCATGTACCACATGCATCGGTGTAAACCGTAAACATCTTGCTTCCATCTGGGAGAGTCAGATCTAGGGCTGTTGTTAGAGCCTTCTTTAACTTCTGAAAAGCATCCTCACAATCAATGCTCTATGAGAAAGCAAAGTTATTTTTTGTCAATCGGGTAAGCTGGGATGACACCCTTGCAAAATCTTTGATAAACTTTCTATTGTATCCCGCCAACCCAAGGAAACTTCCCACCTCTGTGGTATTCTTTGGTGCCCTCTAATCTTAAACTAAAATGACTTTCGTGGGGTCCACTACTATCCCGTCCTTGGAAACCACATTCCTTAGGAACCTCACTTCCTTTCTCCAAAAGTGACACTTAGAAAATTTTGCCTTGAGTTTGTGTGACCTGAGAGTTCATAGAACCTCTCCTAAGAATTAGGCACATTTATCCTCGTTTCCTAAGAAGATCAAAATGTCATCCACAAAGCCCACCGCGAACTTGTTCAGAAACTCCCTAAACACCCTACTCATCAAGTCCAAAAAATAGGCAGGTGCATTGGATAGCCTAAAAGGCATAACCAGCTGTGCAAAGAAACTGTCTGGAGTTCTGAATGCAGTCATATCAATGTTTTCCTCTTCCACTCTTAACTGATGAAACCCTATAGCCAGATCCATCTACGAGAAAACTGATGTGCCAACTAGCTGATCAAATAGGTCGTCAATTCTTGATGGGAGATGCATATTATTCCTAGTGAGCTTATTCAGCTTCCTATAATCCATACATAGATGAAGTGAGCCGTCTACCTTAGTTGCAAAGATGATTAGAGCTCCCTACTTTGAAATGCTTCATCTAATAAAACATTTCTCGAATAGCTCCCGACTTTCTTGCTTAGCTCCTTTGTTTCTCTAGGAGTCATGTGGTGCACTGGTAGAGAAACTGGCTTCGTGTTCTCTACCAAGTAAATTCGGAAGTTTATTTTACATTTTGGAGGTAGTCCCTTAACCTCCTCAAACACAGCCGGTTAGTCTCTAACTACGGGCTCAAATCGCAAATCGTCAACAGAAGTATCAAGTGATTCTAGAAAACCGAGCATCACTAACCTTCGTGGGTCATATGAAATTTTGAGTCCTCCCATGACAAGAAAGAAGTCTAACAACTCTTTTTTGCAATCAAGGATGGCACCATACATGGCTAGCCAATCCATGCCTAGAATCAAACCATAGCCCAGCATGTATGCGTCACATTCAAACTCGATGCCCAAGATAAAAAAAATTCAAACCCTTACACATGATGGACAAATGAGATGATCCTCCTATGGGGTTTCAGACTATTACAGGATTAGAGACTATACTAGTATTAAGGTGCAGACTATCTACTAAAGAACTGGATATAAATGAGTGTGAAGCACCAAAATCAAACAAGGTACGAATAGGATAGTCAAAAAAGGAAATCAAACCTTCAACCGTGACTTTCCTATCTCGATTAGGTCAACTTGGTTCCAATGCATGCACTAGTCCAGAAGTTCATGTCCATTGTCCTTGCTTGCTAGGGCATTTCTTAGTGAAGTGCTCCATCTGTCCACGATTAAAGGAAGCTCACTTTGTCTTTCTACGGTCTTTTACAAAATGACCCATAGCTTCGCAACCATGACACTTGATATCCTTCTTATTTGACCCTTGTCGGGCTTACCACCTTTCTTTTGTTGCTTTCCTTTCTTAGGCCACCATTTCTGTTTTTCGCTCTTAGATTGTGTCTCCTCGGTCTTAGTCTCTTTCTTTTCATCCTTGCCATCCTTGTGCATAATTGTCTTGTAAACTAGCCTTTCAAAAGTTGCACCCATTGGTATGTGATACAAAGAAAGCCCTTGGAGAGGTTGATTCGACCCTCTCGCAAATCTAAGCGCCTTCTTATGGGGCATATTCACCAACTCTAGTTGGAACCTTGCCAGTTGATTAAACATGTGCACATAGTCTTTAACAGTCATATATCCTTTCTTTAGAGCAAAGAATCTCTCCATTTGCGTCCTTCTTTCTCCTGAGATAAGAATTTCATTTCGAATCTTTGCCCAAAGTCATCCCAAGTCACCACTGGTTGTCCATCTTGCGTTACTTCCCACCAGTAGGAAGCCTCATCCTTAAGTTGCCATACGGCCAATTGCATCTTCTTTCGAACGTCGACCTCAAAAAGTCTAAATAAGTTTTCCATCTCTCGTAGCCAATTTTGTGCTTCAACAAAGCTTTCGGTACCATGGAATGGTTTTCCTCCCATAGCGCATAAGTCTTTGCATAACTTAGAGAAGTTATCTACTCGTGGATGTGGAGGAACAATGGCTGCAGCTGGGGGAGGAGCATCCCCTTGACCTTTGGAAGGTGCCGTAGCCTCAAGATATATACGGAACCTTGTCGGTAACAGAATGCCCTCGGGAAGATTGGGTGCCCCAGACATGCTGAAAAGAAAAAGGATTCAACAGGAGATCGAGAGAATATTAACTATGGCCTGAGGAGATATGTTTTTAAAAATAGATTTTTACTAGAAAATGCTTTGCTTTGGTTTTAATTTTTTTTCTCTGAACTTGTAACCTTCTGGTCTGATATCAAATGTGACACGCCACGTCCGTTAATGTCACTCATAGAAGAATGGATTAAGTTTCATGAAGCGCAATAGGTAATCATTAAAGAGAATATACAAGATAGATAAAATAAGCAGTGGAAAACCTTAAACTTTATTATGAAACAAATAAAGCATAGTTTCAGAAATACATCAAAACCACTTACAACTAGAAAAATGTCTCAAATCTATATCATAAACATCTCATGAAATAAAATATAAGAGTACATAAAATCATATCCCTCGCCATAAGCCATACTAGATAGCAAGTCAAAATGATACATCTCAAGAAATACAAGTCCAAACTGTGAGAGAAATCCTAGTCACTGTTGAGTGCTGTCGCTCTGAGGACCTGAGGGGAAGGTAGAAATAGGCAAAAGAAAAAGGATCAGACAAAGAGCCTGGCGAGTTCTAGTGATTTACAAATATTCATGAAATAGAAATGCTAAAACAGGTAAATACGACTGGATGAGATAGATACAGTGTCATGGAAGGTAAACTAAACTAAGCAGAATAACATGATGGGAAAGAATAATAGGAATAAACTTATGATCGGGTAATGCTTCACCGTTATATCCTAAAATAGGTAATGTCTTCACTAATACTAGGATAACAAGTTCAACATGATACAGTAGGATTAACAATTGAATTAATAGCAGAAATAAACAACGGGATTAGGCGTACCCTAATTATATAACTGGGTTGTGTGTTAACCTAATTACATAACAATAGGATTAGGTGTACCGTAATTACTACCTAAGCAATCGGGTCCCTACTACGTAAATACTCTGTGTCATCCGCGACAATAGGGTATCTCACTCCCTAACCCTGCAACTATATTACACAGACCTATTTACTGGTGTTACAATGTCTTATCTTCCCTAGTCAGACCCATGCACGCTCATGACTTCACCAGAACGCGCCCGTACCCACCCCCATGTGAACCTCTGCTATTTAGTTCCGTAAAGCATGCCCTGACCCATACCTAGTGCGGGACACCCATTAACAAGGTACCTATAGGGATACTAACTGATATAGGTTCCAAACCGCAAATTAACACAAGCGAAGCCCTCCAAGCTTGTGTCCCGAAATAACTAGGATTTAAGAGTCCCCAAAACCCAATACAATAGTAGATGAAGGATCTCTTAGCTTATTAATACTTATATTTAACCAAGTAGGTTTAGGTTTACATATAAGCATGGTTGTAATATTACATGTCATTATGTGTGTACAACCCTTCCCCAAAACCCCTGCCCTGATGTATACAATTTGACAACATTTAAATTTATTAATCCAAATCTGGTATTTATCCTATTCTTAATTTGTCATTTACTAAATGTCCGTTTTAAGTCAAATTTAACATGTCCAATTCATATGCATATCATTCATCAACTATATTCCCAAGTTACAGGTTTATGCATAATGCCCATTTACAACAAGTATCTACGCATTATCTGTTTACAACAAGTCCAAACATGTGTATATTATCCTTTTTCCCAAATTATAACCAATCAGTCCAAGTAAATAACATGCCTAAATTCTTCTTTTATATCATTCATTATTGCCCCAAACATATGCATACTCTAATTGGGTATAGCCTAGGCTTCCCAATGCCTAGGCCTGGCGTAAAATAAAAAGGGAAAATAGAGGGAGAAGAATAATATCAAATTACATGGGCATATAGTCAAGACTGGAAATAAACATAAAAAATTGGAAAAGCAAGATAGATACATATAACTTGTTAATTTTTCCAATATCACAGGCATATATGTTGTAACGAACTGGGATTTTCGACCCAGAAAATCAACATAAAACCCATGTTAATTATTCAGGAATCGAACATTCCAGATCATTTATAGAAAGAAATTAGAGGGTGAGGATAGATAAGATAGAAAATTAGAATAGAAGAAGAAGAAGAAGAAGATTACCACAAAACGGAATCAGAGTAATATGAATCTCACAGCGGAATGAATAAAATATATTATATAACATAACTTTGAAATAAAACGGTATATGAATACACAATAACACTATCAGAGCACAACACTTACACACAGCGGAAATAACAAAAGCTATAAAATCCTGAAGCCTCCTGCTTCAAGCTCCTCCAAGTATATCTGTAAAGACCTGAACTACTTGACTGCCCGTACAAATTTGGGCACCCAAGAGTTTATGGAAAAAAAAACAAAACAAAATAAACTCTGGGTCAGTCATGGGACTGGTGTGAGTAAACTCAAATCATCGGTTTAACTTTTCGAAAATCCCTTCAAAGAAAAGATAATCGTAAGACCGATCCACACATAAACACGGATGGTTTTTACCTTACGATAACCCAAAACAGATTTGGAAATCAATACTTCTCTGATATTATAATAATGTCTAATCACAAGTAAATAGAAACTAGCAGAACGCTTGCATCTCACGTTCCACATATATAGTATACAAACAAAACCGCGGGCACTTAATGGAAATTGGATCCCGACCTTGACAAGGTATGGGACCACCTGCCGATAGTGTATCTCTAGAGGCAAATACACTGGGTTCAACAAGAACATCTTGCAACCCGGCCCTCACATGACCGACCACTCATTTCGCTTGAGTGTATCGAATGTATACCACCAACGGTTGGGAGCTACCCACCGTCTTCCCGAAAAGGGACAGCATCGAAATAGACAATAGAATGAAATGGATTTCTCTAGATAGGTGATATACACCCTAATGGGTGCGACCCACATAGCCATGCTGCCTGCCCGATTTCTGTCATTTCCCGGATGATGAGGCTTGAGGTCATTACGTATCTTTTGAAACACTTGACCACCATTCACTTTGAATGCCACATCGTCATACCCGCCAAATCACAAATTGATGTCCCCAAAAATGCCACGGGTATAAAGCTAAGAGGAACGAATTCCTCCACCACCAAACGTAAGTACGTTTGAAGAGATCAACTTACGCGATCCGTTAGATATACTCTGTCAGACATTCGTCCATTTACGTTTGTCCTGGGGCTGAACAAACCGAAGGCACTATTCTGTAAACAGGATAGCCCTTGCATAACTCCGTCTTCAATATTTGATCGCAACGCTAACGTCCATACAGAGTGGTTTTCAGATAATGAATCTGATCCCGGTCTCTCCGTATTGACGACGGAAAAATGGTCAAAAACTTCGATAGTTGGTGATTTAACTATCAAAGAAAAACAGGTGTGCAAACAACGATATTATTTCCAGATGGAAATTCTACCGACCAATCATCATTCAATATTTATCTCTTCATGTTAAATTATCTTTAATTTATACATTTCCTCATTTCTATATATTTGTAAATTCTCATTTTTTTTAAATTTAGAAAATATACATCATCCATCATTGGAAAAACATTTCCATCTCTGTTTCACGTATTACTGACATTCCAGTATTCTTTCTCATCAACATTTCATGTTCTATGATTAGAAAACATTTCTGATTATATTGGGAAAATATTACCAAAATTTATACATTTGATTTCAACAGATGTTTAAAATAAACATCACTAAGCCATTTTAAACCACCACGGTTATTAACTCAATTTCTTAACCAACTTCCACTATCGAACCTTAACCACTTCTTCGTTAAAACTGAAGTCAATCAAGTTGGGGTATAATTGCCTCTTAGACCTTAACTGAACGACATTTCTAACCTCGAAATAGATAAAGCTCACCCTTCAAATTTCTTTAACTCACTTCGAATAACTTATATTCGATTACTTTTCTCAAATCAACTATATTCGATAACTCCATTTCAAATAAGTGCTATTCGATTAATTTCTTTTTACTAACTCTATTCAATTTACTACTACTCGACTAATTCAAATTGATTAACTCCAGTTGTATAACTCAAATTTGATTTACCTCCAATCGATTAACTCTAATTGATTAACCATAACTGGTTAATTCTAACTGTTTAACTCTAACTGGTTGACTCTTACCGATTTAACTCTACTGATTTACTATGATCGATTAACTTAACTCGACTTATTTAAACCCTTTTTATTTACTACTATTCTATTTAACTTCATTCGCTTGACTCTAGATCGCAGCGATCACAATGGTTACGCCTGATTCCCTCAGGAAACATCCGACCGCCGTAGGCTATCTGCAGCCCTGCGAATTACGCTAGCAGTCGTACGAAATGACAACACATCCTAAATAACTATGTTTGACTATCTCTAACTCAAATAACTATATTCAATTAACTCTAATTGAATACCAATATTCCATAAATTCTAATTTGATTAACTCTATGTTTATCCCGTTTTCAAATATCGATGTTGAAATCGACCTTTACTTCTCTATATAAGCCTTGACTTATATATCCTATTTACACAATGATAAACATCTCATTTATAAAATATTATTTATAAATTTATTTTCTCAATCTATCGGTCAGAATAGATTCTATTTTAAAACTTTGCTTTAAATTCATAACACGTTATACCCGTGTGCGAAGCACGGGTCTAAATCCTTCAAATGTAAAATTCTCCTTTTCTACACTACTGATTACTTTTCCAGTATCCCTTTTAAAATCACTTTATTTACAAATATTTCCTCTTTCTATTCTGTCTATTTGATTTACAAATAAATACTCCTTTTTAACCTATTTATTTCCTAAATAAATAGCTTTCTTTTTATAAAATCTTTTGATTTTATAAATATTTCTTTTTCAATATAACATTGAAATTTCCTTTTTAACATTCCAGTATTCTTTATGGTATTTAGCGTACCATATAACAATGATCGATATTATTCAAACATACGAAATCAACACCCGATTTCATATCACATCATATAACACAATATATGACAAAACAGTAAAATAAATGTTGAGGAACCCAGTTGGGTCCCTCCAACCTGTTTACCTGCATCCACAGTTGTCAGTCAACATGAATAACACGAAGGTAAAATATTCTGGTAAACAGAATCAACATTTCGATACGATTCATATATATCGTTATCGATGTTTCAACCAATGGACCAACAGTTCAACCCAAAACAACCAACACACAGTAAATCAACCATTTTTATCGATTTTAAAATACGTGATGAAAATATAAGTTGAACAGGGTTAGTGAGAGTTACTCACCTTGGTCGGTAGTCGTCAAATAATGATAACCGGTCGTTTTATTTGATTCTAGCGTTTAATTCCACCATAAATCCAAACGAGCTTCAATTCGCTTTTGGTCAGTTCCATGGCATAGCCACCGTCCATACGATCCCAATGGATCTGACCGTTCGAAATTCTGACAACGTACGAGTACAATATTGTGTTAATACGTTTGTTCATTACTTAAATTAAATCTTAACCAATAATATTAGTATTGGGCTTTACCAAGAAGATCGGCCCATCTCCCACCATAAAGACCCAACCGCATCATCCTTTTCCCTAAATCACTCCTCTCGTACGCTGCTCCTTCAAATTCACCATTTTCGCATCCTTACATCTCGATAGCTCCCTCTTAAATTTTGCCATAAAAGTTTACAAACTCTTCACCATCGAATTTTTCTTTATATTCTCCTATTATCCATTATCACCCGAACGCTGATCAACCCCTGTAGAGAGGCGTGACTTCGCACTGATAACCTCGTCGCACAGCAGCCAGTAATGGCTTAAGGAGAACCCGCGTCATCTTTTGAACCAGAACCTCACCAGTTTACCCCTATCGACGCGCCTCACCACTTTGAGCCTCCTCCTGCCTGCTCCGGTGCCAAGCAGACCACCCTTGACCCAATAACTCAGACCCGTCAGTCCTCGAGTCCCTCCATGCTACTCGGTGGTTCCCTTTTTTCTCCGTCCGGCAGCTCTGGCTTTGCGTCAGGGAGTGAAACTCTGTCTGTAGCAACTGCAGAGAACGAATACTCCTCCCTTCCTTCCAGTACAGAGAACTTATTTCTATGTAACTCATATCTGGACACTTGACTTGTATATATATTTGTTGAAAGGGATGTGGTTCTATAGTCTAAGTTTTATTATTTCCCTTAGAATTTCGAAGACTTGACTTGCAGTTTTTTTTTCTTCTGGTTTGATTCATACGTGAAGAATTTAAATGGTAGAGAAGATGTAGAAATGAGGTATGCAGGAAAAGAAAGGATGAAAAATGGTTTCCTGAAACCAGAGAACACCCTGTTCGTGTATTTATAGGTCTGAAGAAAACTTGGTGGCCACGGAGTAGCAAGCGGTAGGATGTACATCCTAAAACATTTAGGTCTGCAGCTTTGTTTGTTTTGATAAGCCTTGACATAGCAGTAGTGTATACTGTATAGACTTAGCATGTTATCAAATCGTATGATGTTTCTTGAGCTAGGGTAGGTCCTCTTTTTCCTTCTTAGGTTAGCTGTTCCCATTCAGTGATTTGAAATCACGTTGTGTGAGGTTTCCTTGCCATGAAGCTTGTAGGGAAAGGAATAGATCTGCCAAGTTTTAAGGTGACGTGAGAGTAGTATACTTGGCAGTCAAGGTAAGGATTTTATATGTATTTGGTTTTACGGTTTTACTGGACTGAACGGTCATGTGGAAGTGCACATCTCAAAGTTGGCAGATGGTAATGTTGGTAGCGAATATTGAGAAATTTTGATTTTTCCAAGGCATAGCTTTAGCATACGGACGGAGCATCAGCGAATTCATGGGGTAGGAGAGTAGGCTTTAGATTTGGAAAGAGTTGTGATTCTCATTTAGCATGTGGTTTCATTTAATTGAGAGGACTTTGAAATGTTCTTTGGCCTGGCAGCATTTAGACATTTAGATTTGCAGAGATGCAGTCTACGTATGTGACAGCTTTTGAAATGTTATTTTCCTCTCCATTTTAACCGGTTTCAAGTGAAAAATCATCCAACTTTATAACCAAAAAATTTAGCGTGGTGCATTATAGTTAGTTAAATCATTTAAAATATCCGATGTGGCGTAGATATGTTTTGTTTCGAAGGTAAAGCTTTACATTCTCCGTTACACAAAATTTCATTGTGACATGGACAACTATAGACAGAAATAAACATACCGTTGTGACCAGCAATATGCCATAACCCCAAAAATATAATAATACCGGTAGGTTGACTCCTATTTTGAAACCCCAAAATATTGATATAGGGTGCAGAATACTCCAAATAAAAAGTTGCATATTTAATTATTTAAAAATTATAGTAAAATTCTAAAATTTAAATTACCACTACGACTCAAAAGAACCTTGTCCAAATTCGAAACCAATATCTAATTATATCAAATAAACAGTTATGGTCGATAAACGATTATATAGCGATTAATTTAAAATTTGATTTGTACATAACTCACAATCTATACGACGAAATCGCAATATTTCTTTTCCCTCAGAAAAATACAGTTCAACAGATTCCAACGTTTCTTTTTTCACAGAAATCCGACTTAAAACGGTTTCTGTATATTCGGTTGAAGTTCAAATCGCCAAATAGCGAACTGCTGCGCCATTTCGAGCTCGATTTTAATTAAATTAAATTTTGCACGTTCAACTGTCGTTCAAATAATATATTCATTACTCTAATTCAATTCTAAATTGAATTAAATATCACAGATGATCCACTTCACACCATAATGTGAATTCCACTATTTCTGACTATTTCAGAAATTAAATATGTTATTATATTCTTCATTTTAATTAAATATTCAATATTACTTAATTCTGGTCATTTTAAATAACCAAACCATTATTTAAATAATTAAATAAATAAATTATACCGCTGAAAAATGCGGGTCGTTACATTCTTCCCCCCTTAAAATAATTTCGTCCTCGAAATTGCTAACGTAGAAGACAGACCCTATTAACTGGGGTAAAAGTTATTCATTCACTTTTAACTTCAGTTTTAACCGAATTAATTGGTTCCAATTAAATGATTAATTTATTTCCTCATAACGAAAATTTTCAAAAATACTGAAAATTTTCTAACACCCGAAATTTTCGAAAAATTTCGCCAGCACCTCCTTTGTACCGGTCAATAGTTCAAACCCCAACTTGCCTCTCTAGGCCTTCTCCAATCCAAAAGAAAATCAAACAGCCAAGCGGCTTGCCAAATTGGCCCATAAATCACCAAATCCATAAAAATAAACGTGTACCTTTTTGTCGGGCATATCATTACACCCTTTTATTCTGCTGCCAATTCAGCATATACCAAAGTCATCCCAAACGATTTCCAATCATCTGTTTTCAAATCCAATCATCCTATTTCCAAACCAAATCTCATTCTCAACCTCAAATTCCATTACCAACTTCAACTCTTACATACCCATCCAATATATTTACACAAATCCATAACTCACAACTTCAACTTTATTTGATATCGTTCTGTTTCAATTCGATTTTCCCTTACTGGTTTTAATTTCAATTTTAATTTGCTTTCACAAATTTCTTTAATTTTCTTTTAATTCATACTATCTTCCTGGGGATTTTAAACATTTTAGTTTTTCTAAAATAAATTATTCCCTTTCGGGATTCAAAACAACTTCCTTTTTCCGAAATAATTCGAAAACAAAATTTTTGGTAGTAATCCGTCACTTACAACTCGAAAATGAACACTGATGATGTGGCCAGCATCATCAGAGTTATTTCCCAGCTATCGAAGTGAGTTCAATACTATATCACTTTCAAAACCATATCTAAACATTTTCAATTTGAAATCTTTTTCAAAATATCATTCACGATACTTGTAAACAATTTAAAATCTCCCAGGATTTTAAAATTTTCTTATATTCAATTCAAATCCATTTACAAACACTTCTCCCTGTTTTTTAGAATTTTGATTCCAATTCTAATTTAATTCAGATTTAATTTATCTGCTTTTATATACTACCTTTACACGAGTTCTGTTTGGTTATTTACATAACCATTTCAATAAAATCAACCAACACATCCAATATATGATGATAATTCCAAGTCACCCCTTTCTTTTATATCAAAATATATTTGGGTAAAATTATATCATTTACCCTCTTTCAAAACATACCGTGTCTACCCATTGTATTCAAGTGTTTATAAAGTTCCTACCGATACAGTGGATCAAGCTGATCGATCAGAACCCATAAACAACTCAACCAATAGATCTACACAATATAAAACAATTTTATTCAAATCTACAAATACGTTCACTCGTATATGTACACTCAGACTCAATCTAAGGCATTACTAGCCCTATCTCTACTGAGTCACGCCACAGAGCCAAGGTAATTCGCTTAACCTTCAGCTCTGATACCACTGTAACGAACTGGGATTTTCGACCCAGAAAATCAACATAAAACCCATGTTAATTATTCAGGAATCGAACATTCCAGATCATTTATAGAAAGAAATTAGAGGGTGAGGATAGATAAGATAGAAAATTAGAATAGAAGAAGAAGAAGAAGAAGATTACCACAAAACGGAATCAGAGTAATATGAATCTCACAGCGGAATGAATAAAATATATTATATAACATAACTTTGAAATAAAACGGTATATGAATACACAATAACACTATCAGAGCACAACACTTACACACAGCGGAAATAACAAAAGCTATAAAATCCTGAAGCCTCCTGCTTCAAGCTCCTCCAAGTATATCTGTAAAGACCTGAACTACTTGACTGCCCGTACAAATTTGGGCACCCAAGAGTTTATGGAAAAAAAAACAAAACAAAATAAACTCTGGGTCAGTCATGGGACTGGTGTGAGTAAACTCAAATCATCGGTTTAACTTTTCGAAAATCCCTTCAAAGAAAAGATAATCGTAAGACCGATCCACACATAAACACGGATGGTTTTTACCTTACGATAACCCAAAACAGATTTGGAAATCAATACTTCTCTGATATTATAATAATGTCTAATCACAAGTAAATAGAAACTAGCAGAACGCTTGCATCTCACGTTCCACATAAATAGTATACAAACAAAACCGCGGGCACTTAATGGAAATTGGATCCCGACCTTGACAAGGTATGGGACCACCTGCCGATAGTGTATCTCTAGAGGCAAATACACTGGGTTCAACAAGAACATCTTGCAACCCGACCCTCACATGACCGACCACTCATTTCGCTTGAGTGTATCGAATGTATACCACCAACGGTTGGGAGCTACCCACCGTCTTCCCGAAAAGGGACAGCATCGAAATAGACAATAGAATGAAATGGATTTCTCTAGATAGGTGATATACACCCTAATGGGTGCGACCCACATAGCCATGCTGCCTGCCCGATTTCTGTCATTTCCCGGATGATGAGGCTTGAGGTCATTACGTATCTTTTGAAACACTTGACCACCATTCACTTTGAATGCCACATCGTCATACCCGCCAAATCACAAATTGATGTCCCCAAAAATGCCACGGGTATAAAGCTAAGAGGAACGAATTCCTCCACCACCAAACGTAAGTACGTTTGAAGAGATCAACTTACGCGATCCGTTAGATATACTCTGTCAGACATTCGTCCATTTACGTTTGTCCTGGGGCTGAACAAACCGAAGGCACTATTCTGTAAACAGGATAGCCCTTGCATAACTCCGTCTTCAATATTTGATCGCAACGCTAACGTCCATACAGAGTGGTTTTCAGATAATGAATCTGATCCCGGTCTCTCCGTATTGACGACGGAAAAATGGTCAAAAACTTCGATAGTTGGTGATTTAACTATCAAAGAAAAACAGGTGTGCAAACAACGATATTATTTCCAGATGGAAATTCTACCGACCAATCATCATTCAATATTTATCTCTTCATGTTAAATTATCTTTAATTTATACATTTCCTCATTTCTATATATTTGTAAATTCTCATTTTTTTTAAATTTAGAAAATATACATCATCCATCATTGGAAAAACATTTCCATCTCTGTTTCACGTATTACTGACATTCCAGTATTCTTTCTCATCAACATTTCATGTTCTATGATTAGAAAACATTTCTGATTATATTGGGAAAATATTACCAAAATTTATACATTTGATTTCAACAGATGTTTAAAATAAACATCACTAAGCCATTTTAAACCACCACGGTTATTAACTCAATTTCTTAACCAACTTCCACTATCGAACCTTAACCACTTCTTCGTTAAAACTGAAGTCAATCAAGTTGGGGTATAATTGCCTCTTAGACCTTAACTGAACGACATTTCTAACCTCGAAATAGATAAAGCTCACCCTTCAAATTTCTTTAACTCACTTCGAATAACTTATATTCGATTACTTTTCTCAAATCAACTATATTCGATAACTCCATTTCAAATAAGTGCTATTCGATTAATTTCTTTTTACTAACTCTATTCAATTTACTACTACTCGACTAATTCAAATTGATTAACTCCAGTTGTATAACTCAAATTTGATTTACCTCCAATCGATTAACTCTAATTGATTAACCATAACTGGTTAATTCTAACTGTTTAACTCTAACTGGTTGACTCTTACCGATTTAACTCTACTGATTTACTATGATCGATTAACTTAACTCGACTTATTTAAACCCTTTTTATTTACTACTATTCTATTTAACTTCATTCGCTTGACTCTAGATCGCAGCGATCACAATGGTTACGCCTGATTCCCTCAGGAAACATCCGACCGCCGTAGGCTATCTGCAGCCCTGCGAATTACGCTAGCAGTCGTACGAAATGACAACACATCCTAAATAACTATGTTTGACTATCTCTAACTCAAATAACTATATTCAATTAACTCTAATTGAATACCAATATTCCATAAATTCTAATTTGATTAACTCTATGTTTATCCCGTTTTCAAATATCGATGTTGAAATCGACCTTTACTTCTCTATATAAGCCTTGACTTATATATCCTATTTACACAATGATAAACATCTCATTTATAAAATATTATTTATAAATTTATTTTCTCAATCTATCGGTCAGAATAGATTCTATTTTAAAACTTTGCTTTAAATTCATAACACGTTATACCCGTGTGCGAAGCACGGGTCTAAATCCTTCAAATGTAAAATTCTCCTTTTCTACACTACTGATTACTTTTCCAGTATCCCTTTTAAAATCACTTTATTTACAAATATTTCCTCTTTCTATTCTGTCTATTTGATTTACAAATAAATACTCCTTTTTAACCTATTTATTTCCTAAATAAATAGCTTTCTTTTTATAAAATCTTTTGATTTTATAAATATTTCTTTTTCAATATAACATTGAAATTTCCTTTTTAACATTCCAGTATTCTTTATGGTATTTAGCGTACCATATAACAATGATCGATATTATTCAAACATACGAAATCAACACCCGATTTCATATCACATCATATAACACAATATATGACAAAACAGTAAAATAAATGTTGAGGAACCCAGTTGGGTCCCTCCAACCTGTTTACCTGCATCCACAGTTGTCAGTCAACATGAATAACACGAAGGTAAAATATTCTGGTAAACAGAATCAACATTTCGATACGATTCATATATATCGTTATCGATGTTTCAACCAATGGACCAACAGTTCAACCCAAAACAACCAACACACAGTAAATCAACCATTTTTATCGATTTTAAAATACGTGATGAAAATATAAGTTGAACAGGGTTAGTGAGAGTTACTCACCTTGGTCGGTAGTCGTCAAATAATGATAACCGGTCGTTTTATTTGATTCTAGCGTTTAATTCCACCATAAATCCAAACGAGCTTCAATTCGCTTTTGGTCAGTTCCATGGCATAGCCACCGTCCATACGATCCCAATGGATCTGACCGTTCGAAATTCTGACAACGTACGAGTACAATATTGTGTTAATACGTTTGTTCATTACTTAAATTAAATCTTAACCAATAATATTAGTATTGGGCTTTACCAAGAAGATCGGCCCATCTCCCACCATAAAGACCCAACCGCATCATCCTTTTCCCTAAATCACTCCTCTCGTACGCTGCTCCTTCAAATTCACCATTTTCGCATCCTTACATCTCGATAGCTCCCTCTTAAATTTTGCCATAAAAGTTTACAAACTCTTCACCATCGAATTTTTCTTTATATTCTCCTATTATCCATTATCACCCGAACGCTGATCAACCCCTGTAGAGAGGCGTGACTTCGCACTGATAACCTCGTCGCACAGCAGCCAGTAATGGCTTAAGGAGAACCCGCGTCATCTTTTGAACCAGAACCTCACCAGTTTACCCCTATCGACGCGCCTCACCACTTTGAGCCTCCTCCTGCCTGCTCCGGTGCCAAGCAGACCACCCTTGACCCAATAACTCAGACCCGTCAGTCCTCGAGTCCCTCCATGCTACTCGGTGGTTCCCTTTTTTCTCCGTCCGGCAGCTCTGGCTTTGCGTCAGGGAGTGAAACTCTGTCTGTAGCAACTGCAGAGAACGAATACTCCTCCCTTCCTTCCAGTACAGAGAACTTATTTCTATGTAACTCATATCTGGACACTTGACTTGTATATATATTTGTTGAAAGGGATGTGGTTCTATAGTCTAAGTTTTATTATTTCCCTTAGAATTTCGAAGACTTGACTTGCAGTTTTTTTTTCTTCTGGTTTGATTCATACGTGAAGAATTTAAATGGTAGAGAAGATGTAGAAATGAGGTATGCAGGAAAAGAAAGGATGAAAAATGGTTTCCTGAAACCAGAGAACACCCTGTTCGTGTATTTATAGGTCTGAAGAAAACTTGGTGGCCACGGAATAGCAAGCGGTAGGATGTACATCCTAAAACATTTAGGTCTGCAGCTTTGTTTGTTTTGATAAGCCTTGACATAGCAGTAGTGTATACTGTATAGACTTAGCATGTTATCAAATCGTATGATGTTTCTTGAGCTAGGGTAGGTCCTCTTTTTCCTTCTTAGGTTAGCTGTTCCCATTCAGTGATTTGAAATCACGTTGTGTGAGGTTTCCTTGCCATGAAGCTTGTAGGGAAAGGAATAGATCTGCCAAGTTTTAAGGTGACGTGAGAGTAGTATACTTGGCAGTCAAGGTAAGGATTTTATATGTATTTGGTTTTACGGTTTTACTGGACTGAACGGTCATGTGGAAGTGCACATCTCAAAGTTGGCAGATGGTAATGTTGGTAGCGAATATTGAGAAATTTTGATTTTTCCAAGGCATAGCTTTAGCATACGGACGGAGCATCAGCGAATTCATGGGGTAGGAGAGTAGGCTTTAGATTTGGAAAGAGTTGTGATTCTCATTTAGCATGTGGTTTCATTTAATTGAGAGGACTTTGAAATGTTCTTTGGCCTGGCAGCATTTAGACATTTAGATTTGCAGAGATGCAGTCTACGTATGTGACAGCTTTTGAAATGTTATTTTCCTCTCCATTTTAACCGGTTTCAAGTGAAAAATCATCCAACTTTATAACCAAAAAATTTAGCGTGGTGCATTATAGTTAGTTAAATCATTTAAAATATCCGATGTGGCGTAGATATGTTTTGTTTCGAAGGTAAAGCTTTACATTCTCCGTTACACAAAATTTCATTGTGACATGGACAACTATAGACAGAAATAAACATACCGTTGTGACCAGCAATATGCCATAACCCCAAAAATATAATAATACCGGTAGGTTGACTCCTATTTTGAAACCCCAAAATATTGATATAGGGTGCAGAATACTCCAAATAAAAAGTTGCATATTTAATTATTTAAAAATTATAGTAAAATTCTAAAATTTAAATTACCACTACGACTCAAAAGAACCTTGTCCAAATTCGAAACCAATATCTAATTATATCAAATAAACAGTTATGGTCGATAAACGATTATATAGCGATTAATTTAAAATTTGATTTGTACATAACTCACAATCTATACGACGAAATCGCAATATTTCTTTTCCCTCAGAAAAATACAGTTCAACAGATTCCAACGTTTCTTTTTTCACAGAAATCCGACTTAAAACGGTTTCTGTATATTCGGTTGAAGTTCAAATCGCCAAATAGCGAACTGCTGCGCCATTTCGAGCTCGATTTTAATTAAATTAAATTTTGCACGTTCAACTGTCGTTCAAATAATATATTCGTTACTCTAATTCAATTCTAAATTGAATTAAATATCACAGATGATCCACTTCACACCATAATGTGAATTCCACTATTTCTGACTATTTCAGAAATTAAATATGTTATTATATTCTTCATTTTAATTAAATATTCAATATTACTTAATTCTGGTCATTTTAAATAACCAAACCATTATTTAAATAATTAAATAAATAAATTATACCACTGAAAAATGCGGGTCGTTACATATGTAAATTGTTTAATTATCCAATAATACAGGCATGTGTATAACTGATCATGATGGCATAGGTGATTAACAGTGAAAACAAGTATAAATCTATTTTACTAACACTGTAGATCCTAACTAGTTTTATTTAACTGTCATGTTTAAGGACTAAGGAATCAGATCTATAAATAACGGAAACTCACAGTAAGTCTTGGTGAAGATAATTATATAGCATTATGCCGTAGGAAGTCCAAGTCCAATCCAAGTTGTATGTATGCGAGTCCTGATGTTATATCTGTTTGATCCAATCTTTAGCAGCATTCCCCCATTATATGTTTATATTTTTCGGAATAATTTCATAGATGAAAAAGGAGATATGAAGAATTTGTTTGAATTGGGAATGGGGGAAACCATCTATTTATTGAGTTATAAAGTCAACATTAACCCTTAGATCTTAGGCTTTAAATCCAAACCGTACAAGTTATGCTGAGCCAGCATGAATAGAGTCACAAAATAGTACAGGTATGTAACATAGAATTCGACCGAATTAGGGGTGGGTCGACCCACCTACACCTGGGTCGACCTATGGGTCTACCCAGCCCACCATGGGTCGACCCAAGGGTTGACCCAAGCCAAGCGTAGGTCACCCTACAACGGGCTTGGTTCTCGCTTGTTCCCGTTTGGCTCATTTTTGACTTTCTGGAATATTATTTTTGATTTATATTCATACCTAAGCTTCTTGTGAGTATACAAACTTCTAGGGCATATAACTTCTTCATACGTTGTCCGTTTATGCAAATTTAGGGCCTATCTAAACCAGAATTCCGAGACGAATGTAAGGTAATGCCGAATTCACTTAATTCTAAATATATAATTAAGTTATTCCAAATTTATTATCTTTAAGTATGCTTATATGTATTATGTTTTGGGGTGTTATAAATACTAATAATCCTTTCTTTCTTTTATTCTTCTATATAGATACGACACAAGGTGGATCTCCGGTGATGGATCTGTTCCTTCCACAGCTGCTCCCATTTTTCCCTCCTTTGCCCTTCGTCGGAGTGATGGACTCGTGAGAAACCGAGGTGCGCTTCCTGCCGTCATCCTCACCACTTGTAATCTCCATGATCTCCCAGAGGCAACACACTATAGTGGTTTAGGGGCAACACCAGAAGCAAGGGCCAACACAGTGCCACCCTGTCCCAGGGCTTTCTTGGCCTCTAGCTCTGCCTTCCTCTTAGCCTTTCTAACGGCCTTCCGATCAGCTAGCTTCTTGGATTTGAGTTTCACAGCATCATCCGCCTTGAGCTTCTCATAAGTATCTGCGGCTCTATTTGACATCATTATCGGCTTTCTTCTTCCTAGCCTCCTTGGCGACTCTCTGTTTGGCATCATCATCGGCTTTCTTCTTCCTAGCCTCTACGGCGGCTCTCTCCTTCTCAGCCTCGTCGGCCGCCTTTTTCCTGACCTCTTCGGCAGCATTTTCATTCTCTGCCTTAGTGTCGGCTTTCTTCTTCACCACTACAGCGGCAGATTTTTTTCTTCTCGGCATCCTTCCTAGCCTTTGCCTGTTCCTCCTGCATTTTATCCTCATCCTGCCTTCTTTTCTCCTCCTCCTCAGACTTCACCACCATCTGAGCTTTTTGGGCTTCCACCATTGTCTGCATTGTCAATACGTTTGCCTCTACTAGGCCTATCACATGGATATTTTGGTCGTCCGCGCCCTCTTCTTCCCCTAGAAGATCCGTTGTAGCGGTAATGGCGGATCCTATCACTCTCAGTCCTGGATGTTCAGGGTCGTACTCAACCGAGGCCTGAAATGGAATAGTGGGACCGCTATTTGTGGTGGATGCTGGAGCTGGCGGCTGATAGGAGCTTCCCTCCACAAATGTATGAGCGAAGACCACGCTCTTAGTAGATACAAACTTTCCCATCTCAGCAGCACGCTTTACCAACCTCTCCCTCTCAGCATTCTCCCACAATAGTCTCCTCCTTTCCTCTAGTGTGTTATGCTCCTCCTCAGTCAGGAGATCGATCATCAGATGATTCTCATTTAAAGATCCCACATCCACCTAATGTAGCCAAGCCTCATACGATACCAACCTTTCCCATGTTTGGTCCATCACCCGAGGGTAGTCTCCGACCCATGAGATTCCACGAAATCTTAAGGCCATGACGTACATATTTCAGACATGCTCCTCTAGGGATGCCTCCACCCTGACCTCTACACCCTCGATCTCCTCCTTCAAGCTCTCCACTTCTTTCTGGTGCTCAGCTTTCAACCCATCCACCAAGCTCAGTACGTTCTTACTACTAGCCTCAGCCTCCTCCTTTTCCTTCCTAGCCAACTCTAGTTGCCTCTTCATCTCGACGACCTCCTTCTGGAGCTTCTGAGTCCCCTCGTTCTCGGCTTTCAACCTCTCGTTCTCCTTTCTAACGGCCTCATTATCCATTTGAAGCTAGGACGCCCTTTCGTTATCCGTCTCCAATTGGGCGTTCACCTGTACCACCTCAACTTTATACTTTTTTAGGGTTGTATTCTCTGTTGTTAATGAAGCCATGTATCGTTGAAAGTTGCATAAACATGCTCCGCTTTCCTTTTCAACTTCGGATGCTCCTCCTTCAGCTCCACCATTTCAATAACAAGTGATTAGCATTCAGGTAAACTGCTATGAACAAAGAAAAGTCACACCACTGGGATCAGCCTTACCTATCTCTTTCTCTTAATTGCGGACAATGGTCTGCTCAGAATCGATAGTCAATCCCTGACTCTGAATTTCCACATTCTTCTTTCTAATCAAGTACGAAAGATTTGCGGAATACTTTTTCATCTCTTTCGCTTGAAAATACGCCGCCCTCAATTGAATCCACACCACCTCGGTATCTTCACAGGGAATTGGGGTGAAGTCTGGAAGGAACACTAGTTCGTCAAAATATTGATGGGGGAATTTCTACTTCAACTAGGCCTTCCTCTCCTCAATAGAAAGCTCTAAGGTCCTGGGCACCACCAGATCCTGCTTCTTCTTCGCCATTTCCTTCTTTCTCAAATAACCAAGTGCTGACGCTTTCCCTTTAGAGATTTGGGTAGGAGCCGAAGGCGCAACGTTAGGGGGAGCTATTGATGAAGGGTGTCTGGCACCCACTACGTCGAACCTGGAGTCTGCCCTAGATGACCGAATAAGAGGTGGAGGAATCAACGACCGTCGAGGTCGTTCTCTGTGACGTTGCTCGCTTCTACGATCATGTGCATGCGGAGGTTCATCGAACAAGCTAGTCTCTCGTCTGAAGCTATCAAGAAAAGTACTTCTCCAGGGTTGACGAATCCCATACCCATAGCCTTGGCCATCTTGTCCTCGAGTTATATCACCAGCAAAGGAAACATATCCATGTTTAAATTCAAGTGCCATGTGCATGCAAACAAATGTTGTGTCATGCAGTGTATATAAATGTGCATCCTAAGAGTCCTCTCAACAGACCATATAATGGTCCGCCGGAGTGAGTGATCTCCACTGCAGCTAAAGCTAGTTCTTCCATACTTGTGGCACCATGCCAGGGAAACATTTCTAGTGGGATTTTTTTAAGCTCGTCAAATTGACCCTCTTTCTCGAGCGAAGTGGTGGTCTCAGAGGGAGTTACAGGAGACTGCGACTCGGTCGATGCTTCAACCCTTGCCTTATCTGACGTAGGCAAAACAGGACCACTCAGTGGGTCCTCGCCCCTGGCTACTGCCTCCTCGTCGCCAATCTCGCCTCCACTAGTTCCCTCTTGAATCTTCACTGCTTTGTGTGGCTTACACCCGGCAGGGGGCTCCTTCCTTTTCCATCTCGGAGAACCCGCTTCTTTCCTAGTCTCCACTTTTCTCCCACCTCCAGCAACGGCCGGTCTAATTATCGCTCGATCATTAGGAAGCAATCCTACATGGCGAAGCCGGACTTGTTTAAGAAAGCTCTCGGTGGAACGGTCCATAGCCGGGAGGGCCAACAAAGATTCGAGACATTGTTGATACACTATGGTCATAGGTGCCTCAGGGTTTCCTATCAGGCAAGAATGAGGTTAAGAACCTGAGCTACTAAAACCCACAACGTTCGAAACTAAAGATAAAACGAAATACTTACTTCCTTCTAACCATCTCCTTGCGAACCCAGGGGGATAGTGCACGAATAACCAATCGTACTTATATACAGTCAGCTTAGGCCATTTACCACTAAAGAACTTAGTGCTAGGCGAAGCTTCTAGGAAATATTGAGACGGCGAGATATTATCCCTCCTCTTCAACTGAAACAAATACCAGATATCTTCTTCGGTAGGTCCAACTGTAGGTACTCCTTGTAGAGGATGTAGGTACCTAGAAGGGAAGCATACGCACCCGGATGAAGCTGCGATGGCGCAAGGCGAAAGTGGTGCAACATATCCCGAATAAAGTTGTTGGCCGGGGGGCACGCACCTAGTAACACATACCTGCCTATTTCAAGCATTGTACCCCTCTGGTGGTGCGTCAGCCTTACTATCCTTTTTGGGCGCAAGAACATCTTTTTTGAGAATACGAAACCGTAATGCCATTCGCCTTGCCGCCATTGCATCCATATGTGATGGCACCAAATCCGGTGGATTTTCTAGTATAACCGCGCCCGCCAACATATCCAGTGCCGCCAATGTGCTTCCCTAAACAATATCCACGTGCTTTACCTCCTTAGATGCTTCCGGTAAGAATGTCGCCTTAGAAGGAGTGGACTCTCCAGAAGTCCCAAACTTGCTTCCCTTCGAGCTAGCTTCTGTAGTTGAATCAGATGTTTGTGACGAATGCAACGAAGCCTCGACTTCCGAAATTTGCTTTGTCATTGATCTCGTCTTCATTGCTGACTATAATTTCAATATACTAGCATTATACATCATAGTTGTATAACCTGTACCCCTCGTATTGGTGCAAACTAACATGTGTGTGACATGTGGTGCAATGCCATGCTGATAGAGTTCGTAATTTGAAAACTTGGGACATAGCGATGATCACAAGTCCCAAGAAGTGAAACCATCATTGCAGTCGACCGACATCCCCAGATTCACGTCGAATCATGATTACATTATGATTGGAATCGATGAAACGTGTCCAACAGTCTTATAGTTCGTTCACAGTCCAAGAGTATACGCTCTAACCCTATGTGCTGGGCTAAGTTATCAATCAAATACGGTTAAAGAAAACATCGATTCAATTGTATAGTGTTGCGGAATCAATTCGAACCCCGGGGTAAGTTGTTCGGAGCCTAAGTCTTGAGCAAGGAAGACGAAGTACGACTAAGGTGGACTCGAAGTGACAAGGTTACTAAGGATTCTGCACCCCTTTAGAGGGGTACGAAGTTTTGAAACCCCCTTTTAAGGGAAACGGAAATTATTCCCCCATAAGGGGTACGAGATTTTGTGCCCCTTTTAAGGGATACGAAAACTCGCACCCCCTAAGGGCTATGAGATTTTGTACCTCCTCTAAATGGGTATGAAATTTCGTATCCTCCATGAAGGGGTATGAAATTTTGTACCCCTTCGAAGGGTGCGGACCTCCACTACTTCGACCAATACTTCATCTCCCCTCTTTCTTCCCCAACTCTGAATCCGACTCCTTTTTTTTCTTTCATAAAATTTCGTATCCAATTCCTCTCCATTAAACCTCATTTTCCCCAAATTTCACTCCTCTCCAACCATAAGGCCGAACACCTCCACCCATCCCAGACCCGAACTCAGATCTCACGCATAATCCGATAGCCATTCACGAATCTCGAGACGTTTAGGCTCAAGGACATGAACAACCTCGAGTCTCGCCAACATCCACCTCGAGATGGATCTGGTAGTTAGAGACCAACTCATTGTGCCGACAAGTCAATCTCGAACCCACTTGTGTTCTTAATTTCGGAATCTCTTGGAGTTCTAGGGCTTAGGTCCAAGTCGCAAGTATGAAAAATAGAATAAGAAGAGAAAAGGAGGGGATACAATGAGAATTTATAAGGGAGTTCAAAGGTGGCCTAGTCCCAGCAATGCTCCGTATCCCCTATGGGGATACGAACTCTCGTATCCCACTAGGACACGAAATTCCGTACCCCCCCAGAGGGTACAGAATCTCATGTTCCCACATGGGACACGAGTCGAAAAGAAAAAGAAAAATGTATAACAATAATAATATTTCTCTATATTTATGTGTACATGTGTATACATAATATCGGTGCTACACAATGCGATATTACATATTCATACATTTGCATGTGAATGAGAACGACTTCTCAAGCACGGTTCCCCATGTCTTACAAGATCAAACACTTATAAACACGCATCTGCGTGCATTCTCATTCTCTTCTGTATGTGTTGCTTTTCATTTCTTATTCCTTGTGATGTTGCGCAAAATTATGCAAAAAAACGTGTGGCTATCTGCGCGACATCACATCGACAGCAACTCCTTTACATAACGATGTAAACGAACGTCGACGACTAACGTTTGCTTTCATAAGATAATAGGAATCAGGCGATTTAACAGATATTTCTCCTTAACTCAAAGCACATCATATCGAGACAAGACGTACTTTGGGGGAAATGCCAATCGGCCTTTTGGCTCGGTTCCCAAAAGAATGCAAGACACGCCCGACTCAACACATCGCGTGACGCCAAAGTCCGAAGTGTCGCCAAAGGACAAAGGAAACATGCCCAGAAGAGGTCATGATAGCACAAGCCTCACAACTCCTCAATACTATGTACACACCACATTTTCGTACCCCTCTATTCTTGGATTCCTCGGTTTGGGTCCCCTTACCTTCACACAAGTTCATACCCAAAGCCCTCGCATCCCTCGAGTTCGTGCCCGAACCACTTGTGTCCTTCTACTTCGTGCCCGATATCCGTGGCATGAATGTATTTAGCGTACCTTGCAGGGTACGAATTTTGTACCGCACGGGGTATGAAATTCGTATCTCTAGAGAGGGACACAAGTTATTAGGCATTGCTGAGGGATTTGAAATTTTGAAAACCGCACTTAGGGATACGAAATTTACTGATTGTGGTCCCCAAATACTACTTACTCCTACCTAACTACTCTACTATAAATACCCCAAAGCTTGCACTTCTAAGGGGTTGGAAACTGGCTGATTTATACCTCTTGTCTCCAAGGACCTCCTTAATGGCATCCTTGCTTTGAGGAAGAAGAAGGACAAAAGTGACTTTTTCATAATATTCATATATGATAATTATGACATCAAAACACTTAGAAATGTTTGTAAAAGGATGTTATGAGATAGTCCTATGCTTGCAACTAATTATTGTCAATAAAATATCAGCGACTCTTCCAAAGTGGACGTAGGCCCCATACAGGACCGAACCACTATAAATGTATCATGTTATTTACTGCTTTTTACACTTATATTTCCACACGAAACTATATTCTTAAGTAATTAAGAATCTTAGGTGTTTACGACATATTTCTCCGTCAACAATTACTTCCATCAAATTGTTCAACAGGTCGTCCGGTTGGTGCTAGAGAAGAGGAAGAGACGGAAGCTGAAGGTAGAAAATGTCATTCGGGTCTGCAAGCGAAAGAGCCCTTTATTGCGTCCAAATGACGAAAGGTCGTAAGAATTTATGGAGAACCTAGTGAGTGCGGCACCATGATTAGGAGATAATTACCAAAGAAGAGGGTCTACCAATTACCCTTGTCCCATCTCCAATAGTTGAGACGAGTTAGGGAGCGTTGCCTTAGTCGGTTTCTCTAGTTTCTACTTCAGGGACCACCACGTCGCTGGAATTGTAGGGACAGTTTAAATACTTTGATAAAGTCCCACTTGATTTTACAGTGTCTTGGCCTAATGACATAAGTACAAGTAGCCTTACGTTGAAGGTTGAGGAGATCACCCCTTCAAGTGGGCTTAAATCTGGGCCGTGGAAAGAACATTTAGGACACACTCATAAATACTGCATAACACAACATTTGTTTGTGTGTTTGTGGAATGTTTGATTCTAACTTT
Source organism: Allium sativum (assembly GCA_030737875.1). Taxonomy (NCBI): domain Eukaryota; kingdom Viridiplantae; phylum Streptophyta; class Magnoliopsida; order Asparagales; family Amaryllidaceae; genus Allium; species Allium sativum. The sequence continues at coordinate 168,499,541 of CM060924.1, read as the reverse complement.
GAATCTTTTATGTGCAGGTGAAATGGCTCGAGTTAGCGATAGAGACCAAGATCGAGGGTCAAGAGGTCATTAGGTCAAAAGAGCAGGGTCATAAGCAATTTCAAAAGAGGCACAGACTTGTTTACACACCCTCCTCGTTCTTGTGACCATAGTAGCGACCTTTGTTACAGAGATAAACCCCGGCACTCGAAATCTCCGCTCCCTCTTATCCGGTCACCGAGAACAGATTCAAGGCTAGAAACTGTAAGCACAAGACAACTAATATCAGCGGTTCCTCCTTATGTTCCATCCTTGGCGCCCATGACCACATTTGCAAGTAAGGAGTTGGTGCCTGGGAAGTCAAGACACGAGAAGAAGATTGTGGCAAAGAGGGGGGCACCATTGCCTGACATGTTGGCGATCCCATAGCTCAGTCCCGAAGAGAAGAAAGAGATGCTTAAGACGTCGTTCCCTGGCTTCTATTTTGATGAGCTGGTGTGGTTGCTAAATATTCATCAGATCCTGATGGGCATGGGAAGGACAAAGAGGTATAGGACAAAATGTACGATGTCTACCTTCAGTACAGGAAAATGCATAGGTATTCAAAGCATCTTTCGGAGTTGATTTTTAGAAAGAATGTTGAACTCTAGAATCTGGAACTAGATGTCAAGGCCGAAAGGGAGAGCCTCAAGAATCAAGAGATTGAATTGAGTAAGAAAATGCTCGATCTCATCAATATCCCCATATTTGAGTAACACGTTTGTGTGCTAACTCTCTTGTTGTTGAAACAGAGGAAGCGCAGAGAGAAATCAGGGAGGTCAAGTTTGAGGCAAATAGGGCCCGAAAATTGTTCAGAGATAATGCAACCTTGGTCTCATCCGAGAATACGGTTCTTCAGAAAGATAACGAGACTTTAGCGGAGGATAAGACCCGATTGATGAATGAGAATGAAGAGGTGCATCATCTCTGAAAAACAATGAAACCTTGGTTGTGGAGAACAGGAAGCTTAAAGAAGAGAATAAGCGGGCGCAGCGGCTCACCAATGAGAACATCGAGCTTAGAAATCCTCTTGACTTGAGGAATATTGAGCTCACCCAAGCTATGAAGGAGAAAGAGGACGCTGAGGTGTCAAACAAGGAGGTGGTGAGTCAGTCAACATAAAAGCCGAGCACTAGGCTGAGGTGGAAAGGCTCAATGCTGAGATTGCAGACACTGCGGATAGAGTGGAGGAGTCTGTAAGAGCTAAGCACTAGGCTGAGGTGGAAAGGCTCAATGCTGAGATTGCATACATTGCGGCTAAAGTGGAAGAGTCTCTAGAGCCATATATTTAGGGGAATGCACATCAAAGCACTTCAATTCCACGAAATCTCATGGGTCAACGATTGTCGCCAAACCATGGTTAAACCTGGGAGAGGTTGGCGCAATTTGAAGCTCGATTGCAACAGGTGAACTTGGTCAATGAACTTGATTTGATGTTTGAACGCTTGACCGAGGAGAAGCGCACAGTGCTGGCTGAAGGAAGGGCGCTATTAAGAGAGGATCCTGAGTTGGCGAGGATGGCACAAATTGCTACTGCGAAAGGACACAACACCAAAATGGCCGATTTGAAATAGTGAAAAAATGTTGCAAAAATTTTTGGAAACACTTTTTAGATATTGCGGATTAGTGTGTTGCTGATTTTTGAAACATCTACATTATGTTTTAGATTAACAAATTGAATCACTTAGTGAGTGTTTCAGAACAACAAATAGAAACACCTAGTAAGTGTTTCAGATTAATAGACAACAACACATTTTAGGTGTTTCAAGTTGATAATCAGCAACATTTATCGATTGTTTCAAATTAATAATCTGCAACACCTAATAAATGTTTCAAAATGATAATCAACAATACTTAATAAGTGTTTCAAGATGATAATCAGCAACACTTGATTGATGTTTCGAAATGGACTACTCGAATTACTTACTAGGCGTTTCTAATTGACAATCAGAAACATTTATTATATGTTTCAAATTGATAATTTGTCACCCCTTGAGGTGTTGCAAATTTGAGATATGAAAATTATTTTAAAATATGCAATTGATACCTCGAGTAACATAAATAAATTCAACCATTCTCTATACAAAAAGCTAAACAATATAAAAAGAAATTTCATAGGTAAATTTACCATAAACAAATTATTATATAACAAAGATAAACCATGCCTTCAAAGGAACAAAAAAGTATAAATATACCGCAACAAATATATGTTACACATGTATAAGGTTGACAATATAACAAAATTACAGATAATGATAACCAAACTTGCTCGTAAACACTTTCTATGCACCCTGATTCATCATATTATCTTTTTTCAGTCTTGTATAGTTCTACATCAAGTATTTTTTGTGTAACCAAGCTCACTTTTATCCCGTGAGCTTCCAAAGTATAAATAGAGAAATAACTTCCAATCAAAACTGACATCATCGAAATCAACATTGCAGTCTAAGTTGGTGGTATCTGAATCATAGTTTTCATCTAGTTCAAAACGCAAAGTTGAATAAATTAATACGGTTTAAGCACATAAGCCTATAACAAAATTTAAAGCATCAAATTTATAGTAAAATTTCGTGAAGGCTTAAGATTACAGTATACCTCTCTTTTTTCTTTTGTTTATGAGATCAATATATGTAAACGATTATATCATGTAGAGCAAAACTTTATAATCATGTTTTAAGCTTATGGTAAAATCGTCCAAATGTTGCATGATATTTACCTAGACTAACGTTTGTGTCTTCTTATGAGTCGGTTTCTTTCACACTTACTACTCTTTTTCCAATTGTTTGAATTCACCACCCATTATATGAACTTGTCTTCTCCTGCCTTCAAGACTGCAATTGCTAATAACAACTTTAATTTTGATTTCTAAAGATGAAAGGTTGGACTGGACTATTGGTCTAAGAAACTACTTCCATGTGCTCTGGAAGTAAATTTAGATAACTTTTTAATAACAATTATAATACTAAAGATAATGATGGAATGTGTAAAATGGTGGTTATCATTTTGAGAATTGAAAATAATCACTAAACTAAAGGTAATATACCGGGAGCATAAAGTACTTTATTGTTAGGATAAATTAATTTCGAAGCAGCCAAAGGAACGCCTAATTTCTCAAGAGAGAAACATTTATAAGGGAGTTGTACAACATATTGACCAGCTCATGGCGTACCTTTTTCAGTCCATTTTCAAGCAGTGGACTTGTATCTGTATTTATCATTCTTGCACATGTGTGCAATCTTGGAAACAAGCGGATTATATGGCTTTGGATCTGGGAGCAACAAACAAATCGATGACAAAACCTACAAAATGAAAATTGAGATAGTTAGCAGAAATTACATTGCATCGTCCCCATTCAGAACATGAGACTCGCAACCGACTGATTAGTTAGTCTTTCCTAATGATACCTTCTGTTCGATATGAGATCGAGTATCAACTATTTGAGGACCAACGATTTTATTTCATAGAACACAAGGACTGGATTTTTTTTCTTGCGCCCAGATCAACTTTTTTAATTACTACTTAAGATTACAGCTTTGTCTCATACTTAGTACAGCTCATTCTTTTATATGGAGTGAGCCTATCTATAGGCATGATCAAAGATGGTGGTAGTAGAATAGTGCCTATCGTCTTATACATATCATATATCATCCATACCTGCATAACATGGGTTTCAAACAAATATTAAATTCTCTTTCAAAAGCTTTCAAACCAATATTAAATTGTCTTTCAAAAGCTTAAATAGAAACTTATCATTTTCATTAAAAAATTCATTTCATACTCATACGCTTATGGTGCACTTCTTCAACTTCTTTATAAACCCTGGTAGCTTATGGTGCACTTCTTCAACCTCTTTACAAAATACGTTCTACTTCATACTTATACGCATACAAACTTCATTATTATTGCATGATTTCTTCTGTAATAATGAGTTACTTGGTCAGAAGTTATAACAGTGGGTCAAAAAATTAGAACCAAATGAGATAAACGTGAGAGTTGTTTACATTAACTAGCTTGTTGAAGAACAGTGAAGGTTCTTTTAGTAAGTGAATTCCTAAAGAAATTAAACTCAAAAGAAAATATAAGTAAATGCTTGATCTATATCATTATCTCAACTGAATATACATAAAAAAAAACATGGGCTATTATGATTACAGATATATAGAACCTTGAGATGTTCATATTTGTGCTAGAAGCAGAACAAGAAATGAGAGCAGTAGTAGCTGTGCTTGTGTCATTTTTCACTGAAAGAAAATATTATATTTTCCCCTTCTTCTGTTTACTGAAATTCTGTGAAATTATTGCATGCTTTATATGTGGTTCTGTCCCTACATATTGTCATGTTTCAATATAGATAAATGAATCATATGGTTAATTGTTTGTTTAAATTATTTTGAAGTTGGAAGTGTATATTATAATGAATATTTTTCGTTCATTAAGGAAAAATATTTCCTGTTAATTTGGGAATTGTTTGCTTATGCCTCAGTTTATTTGAGTTGCACTACTGCACTAACTATATGTGGCCTTTGAGTAGGGGTTTAATCCTACATCTTCAATGCGTTCTAGATAGATCTATGAATTTTAACATAGGTATATAAAAATTATTTGAAAAGCTAGTAAAAACATCCATTAAGCTAGTAATCTCAAATAGTAGTAAAAAGGTAGAGTTGGTCAATTTTATTATAGAAATTACCTACTGTCAATGTTGCTACCTCCAATGCCTCGTTGATCGTTCTCTTCTTCATCACTGATCTTAGCTCCTATGCTCACAGCCAGAGGAATCAAAAGCAGTAGACTACGTATTATTACACATAATGATAACATGGAATTGTAAATAGATTGAAATACCCTCTCTTGAAGTCTAAACAGCACCCGGAAATCCGTCCAGGTAAGTAATGCTTATGGAAACGTACACGCGAAAATAGAAGCAAATGTTAGAACTTTTGTAATTACACAATTGTATTACAAACAAACAGCAACAACAATCACTGTTAATCAATTATGTCACAATTGTCACGTCAAACTATGTTTATAATAATCATAGAAAGCGTAACCGATTTGTGCATAAAATCAAAGATAAACAGAAAGTATTCTGTTTAAATAATGTCCGAGTCCAGAACTTTTCTGTTTTCTTGAAACAATATTGCCGTCGTATACACCAATCGACGTAGTTGCAATTTGTTTCCCAGGATAAAACGGACCAACTCCGTAGCTTAGTGCCAGCAAACGGAGCTCCGACGAACTGAAGTTGGTTATAGAAACTAGATCAGAGAATTACGTTGAAGAAGAAGGAATAATGCAGCAAAAAAAGTAAATTTTGTCTTTGTTTTGGGCAGTGTATATATAGGCAAGGAGGAGTGCCTGTTCGCATGCATCAGTAACCGTCAGAATAGGAAAGGTTGCGACCCTTTAACCGCTCTGTTATTAATATGCATATGCTGAGAATTCAAATGGTTGTACTCGTTCAGTTAACAGACATTCCTTTCGAATTCTGAACTAAACAGACACACCTTTTAAAATTTTGAGAAAAATATATTCTCATGTCAGCGCACTAGCCCAATCAGCAACGTCGGCCATATCCAATCAGGAGACCCCAAGAGCCCCAAGGCCCAAGGCCCTTATCTTTGACTTTTTAATGTATTTAATATGGCCAAGTCCACATCCTTTTATCATCCCTCTTTTTTTTATTTTACATAAGCCTATTTGACTTCTAATATATAAGGAGAGATTGTGCTAATATTTCTATGATGTGGGACTTTAAATGTTGCTATCCCTATCTCTTCTTTTTCCCACTTTTCTCTTTCTTTGCTCATTCATTTTCCAACAATCCCCCACATGAATGAGCAATCGATCTTAGTTTCACGAACCATTTATCGCATCGGTTAAAGTAGCACAAGGGCTTTGAACTTTCCTAGTGATTACCTATTTGAATCACCGGCGAATCAGTAGACATAGACTGTCCTTGAACTGTAAGCCTTTTGTGTAATTCTAAAGTAGATAACACACGATAAATGTTTCTTATAACCCTTCGTTCTCTGTATGTGTTCGTTTTTGCCTTGAACACCTGCCTGGTCTCATAAGTGCAAAGAGAATTTGGCCTCATAATTCTCTTTGAAGCGGCGCCTTCGCACTTACGTAGGTGATTCTGTAAAGGGTATTCTTTAATTCCTCAAATACAGACATCATTAAAAGTACTAATACTTATCCTTATTCAACATATAATGCACTGACTTATCATAGGAATGGTTTGTGTATAACAGTGCCATCAAGTTTCTCTAAAACTTCGTTGTCCCTTTGAACCTAGATCTTGGGATCTCCAGTCAACTAGGTGGGGTTTCCATTTCAGAAAAACCTTTAGTCTATAGGCGTTAGCCCCATTCCCTTCGATAAGGTTTGAACTTTCTCTCTTGGCAAGCCTTTTGTAAGTGGATCCGCTAAGTTATCTTTAGATCGAATGTAATCTATTGTGATAACCCCATTAGAGAGAAGTTGTCTTATCGTTTTATGTCTACGACGAATATGCCTAGATTTACCATTGTATAGTGTACTATTAGCTCTTCCAATAGCTGATTGACTATCACAATGTATACATATTGGAGGCATAGGTTTGCTCCAATTAGGAATGTCTTCCAAGAAGCTTCGAATCCATTCTGCTTCTTCTGCAGTCTTATCTAGTGCAATAAACTCTGATTCCATCGTAGATCTAGCGATACAAGTCTGTTTGGACGATTTCCATGAAATTGCTCCATTTCCTAATGTGAACACGTATCCACTTGTAGACTTTGTATCATTTGATCCAGTGATCCAATTTGCATCACTGTATCCTTCCACTATTGAAGGATAGTTTGTATAGTATAGACCATAACTCTGTGTATACTTTAGATATCCTAGAACTCTGATTATCGCTTTCCAATGATGTTTACCGGGATTGCTGGTAAATCTACTTAGTTTGCTTACAGCATATGCGATATCAGGCCTAGTACAGTTCATAACATACATGATACTTCCTAGTATACGAGAGTATTCCAATTGGTAAATACCGTCACCAGTGTTCTTTACCCAATTTTGGTTCATATCTACTGGTGATTTTGCAATAGTTACATTATATTGCTTGAATTTCTCAAGTATTTTGGTGATGTAATACGATTGGGATAATGCATATCCCAGTGGTGTTCTCGGAATTTTTACACCCAATATTACATCAGCCAGTCCTAGGTCTTTCATATCGAATCTAGAGGATAACATATCCTTTGTAGATGTTATTATGGCCTTGTTGTTGCCTAGGATCAATAGGTCATCAACATAAAGACAAACAATGACATATCCAATGTGTGTATGTTTTATGTACACACATTTATCTGATTCATTTATCGTGAATCCATTTGATAACATAGTATTGTCAAACTTCTCATGCCACTGTTTTGGAGCTTGCTTAAGGCCATAAAGTGATTTTACCAGTTCGCAAACTTTATGCTCATTTTCTGAGCTTAGAAATCCTTCAGGTTGTTTCATATAGATTTCCTCCTCTAGTTCACCATTCAAGAATGCAGTTTTAACATCCATTTGATGTATTTCCATGTCATGTACGGATGCAATTGCAATGAGCATTCTAATTGACGTTATCCTCGTTATAGGTGAATATGTATCGAAATAGTCCAGGTCTTTCTTTTGTCTAAATCCTTGGAATACCAGACGAGCTTTGTACTTGTCTATTGAACCATCAGGTTTAAATTTCTTTTTAAATATCCATTTATTACCTAAGGCCTTACATCCTTGAGGTAAATCAACCAATTCCCATGTATGATTCGACATAATGGATTCAATTTCATTGTTAATTGCCTCCTTCCAATAAGGGGCATCGTTGGAAGACATAGCTTGTTTGTATGTCATTGGATCATCTTCTAACATAAATGTATAGAAGTCCGGTCGTCCTTGACCTTTTACTTTTTCTTGGTTCCTCCACTTGCTGCTCAACACTACTTTGCTGAGTGTTATTTTGTTCAGCATCCTCAATGGAGTAAGGAACTTCAATTTCCCTTGGTCTCTTAGGTGCATGATTTTCAGTACCATGTTTCAAGGGAAATACATGTTCGAAAAATCTAGCATTTCTCGACTCAATGATGGTATTTTCATGAATATCATCAATTTCAGATTTGTGTACCAAAAATCGATATGCAGCACTGTTTTGTGCATATCCAATGAATACACAATCAATTGTTTTTGGTCCAATTTTGACCTTCTTTGGTTTTGGTACGTCTACTTTGGCAAGACACCCCCACACTTTTAGGTATTTGTAGGATGGTGGTCTGTTTTTCCAAAGTTCATGAGGAGATTTAGATATTTTCTTTCGGGGTGTTTTATTTAAAATATGATTTGCCGAAAGAATAGCTTCTCCCCAATAGTTATCTGGCACGCCAGAGCTAATTAGTAAGGAATTCATCATTTCTTTAAGAGTTCTATTTTTCCGTTCGGCTATACCGTTGGATTGAGGTGAATACAGGGCTGTAGTTTGATGTATAATTCCATGTTCAGCACAGAATTCCTCAAATGGAGACTCGTATTCTCCTCCTCTATCACTTCTTAAAGATTTTATTTTCTTGTTGAGTTGATTCTCAACTTCTGCCTCATACTGTTTAAACATTTTGAATGCTTCGTCCTTACTTCTAAGGAGATACACATGACAGTATCTGGTACAATCATCAATGAATGTAATAAAGTACCTTTTTCCACCTCTAGTTTGACACATTTTCAAATCGCATACATCAGTATGTATTAAGTCTAGAGGTTCTGTCACTCGTTCAACATGATGAAACGAGGTTCTTGTCAATTTTGCTTCTGCACAAACTTGACATTTATAGTTGGAATCTATATTGCATTTTGTTATAAATTCTAGATTAATCAATTTTCGCAATTTATCAAAGTTTACATGCCCTAATCTAGAATGCCATATGTTAGAAGATTCAACAATATAAGCAGAAGATTCACTTTCATTCATTTCAGTGCGTGGTACAATAGTGGTTACATTTGCTTTAAATAAACCATCACACACATAACCTCTTCCAACATACACCCCATTCTTGGAAAGAACAAATTTGTCAGCTTCAAAGATCAATTTGAAGCCATGCTTGCTCAGCAACGATCCTGAAATCAGGTTCTTGCGAATTTCTGGAACATGGAGAACATCATTTAAAGTCAGTTCCTTTCCAGAAGTCAGTTTCAGCACAACTTTTCCTTTGCCTTCGACCTTGGAAGTGGAAGAATTGCCCATAAAAAGTTGTTCAGCATCAGTTGCAGTTTTATAGGTTGTAAACATCTACTTGTTAGCACATATGTGTCGAGTGGCTCCAGTGTCTACAAACCATTCCTTTGAGTTGCCAATAAGGTTGCATTCTGATACTACTGCACATAAATCAGGATCAGAAATGCCTTTCGAAACATCAGCCGTATTTGCTTCCAACTTCTTCTTTTTAGGCGCACGACATTCGGCTGCTTTGTGCCCCTTCTTTCCACAGTTGTGGCAAGAACCCAAAAATTTCTCTGACTTCTTAGGAGCATTCTCCCTTTTTCTTTTGTTAGTTTTGTCTGACTCAACAACATTTGCTTTGGCAACAATATTCTGAGAAATCTTTTTCTCAGAATTTCTGTTATCTTCCTCAATGCGAAGCCGAACTATGAGATATTCCATTGTCATTTCCTTACGCTTGTGCTTAAGGTAATTTTTAAAGTCCTTCCAAGAAGGAGGCAATTTCTCAATAGTTGTAGCAACTTGAAAAGTCTCGCTAAGAGTCATCTTTTCATCTTCTAATTGACGGATGATAAGTTGCAGCTCTTGAACTTGACTTATCACCGTCTTTGAGTCAACCATTTTGAAGTCTAGACATTTTCCAGCAATGAATTTCTTCATGCCTGCATCTTCAGTTTTTTACTTCTTTTCCAGAGCCAACCAAAGTTGTTTGGACGTTGCAAAAGTACAATAGACATTGTAGAGGCTATCATCCAGACCATTCAGAATATAGTTTTTGCACATGAAATCTGAATTTGTCCAGATATTAAGTGCCTCTACTTCAGTAGCGTCAGGTTCGAGTTCGTCTACCACAGGAGCCTCTTCAGTCAGAAACTTTGCAAGGCTTAGTGTTGTTAAATAAAACAACATTTTATGTTGCCAGCGCTTGAAATTGATTCCATTGAACTTCTCTGGCCTTTCGCCATGAGACAGAGCCATTGTCGGAAGCACAGGCGCTGGCTGAGCAGTTTTCACCGTCTGAATCGGTGCAGAATCAGTGCTGTTGTTTTTCGTCGTCTGCAACAAAATATTGTTTCAAGAATGTTAGAACTTTTGTAATTACACAATTGTATTACAAACAGACAGCAACAACAATCACTGTTAATCAATTATGTCACAATTGTCACGTCAAACTATGTTTATATAATCATAGAAAACGTAACCGATTTGTGCATAAAATCAAAGATAAACAGAAAGTATTCTGTTTAAATAATGTCCGAGTCCAGAACTTTTCTATTTCCTTGAAACAATATTGCCGTCGTATACACCAATCGACGTAGTTGCAATTTGTTTCCCAGGATAAAACGGACCAACTCCGTAGCTTAGTGCCAGCAAACGGAGCTCCGACGAACTGAAGTTGGTTATAGAAACTAGATCAGAGAATTACGTTGAAGAAGAAGGAATAATGCAGCAGAAAAAGTAAATTCTGTCTTTGTTTTGGGCAGTGTATATATAGGCAAGGAGGAGTGCCTGTTCGCATGCATCAGTAACCGTCAGAATAGGAAAGGTTGCGACCCTTTAACCGCTCTGTTATTAATATGCATATGCTGAGAATTCAAATGGTTGTACTCGTTCAGTTAACAGACATTCCTTTCGAATTCTGAACTGAACAGACACACCTTTTAAAATTCTGAGAAAAATATATTCTCATGTCAGTGCACTAGCCCAATCAGCAACGTCGGCCATATCCAATCAGGAGACCCCAAGAGCCCCAAGGCCCAAGGCCCTTATCTTTGACTTTTTAATGTATTTAATATGGCCAAGTCCACATCCTTTTATCATCCCTCTCTTTTTTATTTTACATAAGCCTATTTGACTTCTAATATATAAGGAGAGATTGTGCTAATATTTCTATGATGTGGGACTTTAAATGTTGCTACCCCTATCTCTTCTTCTTCCCACTTTTCTCTTTCTTTGCTCATTCATTTTCCAACAATTCCCCACATGAATGAGCAATCGATCTTAGTTTCACGAACCATTTATCGCATCGGTTAAAGTAGCACAAGGGCTTTGAACTTTCCTAGTGATTACCTATTTGAATCACCGGCGAATCAGTAGACATAGACTGTCCTTGAACTATAAGCCTTTTGTGTAATTCTAAAGTAGATAACACACGATAAATGTTTCTTATAACCCTTCGTTCTCTGTATGTGTTCGTTTTTGCCTTGAACACCTGCCTGGTCTCATAAGTGCTTAGAGAATTTGGTCTCATAATTCTCTTTGAAGCGGCGCCTTCGCACTTACATAGGTGATTCTGTAAAGGGTATTCTTTAATTCCTCAAATACAGACATCATTAAAAGTACTAATACTTATCCTTATTCAACATATAATGCACTGACTTATCATAGGAATGGTTTGTGTATAACAGTGCCATCAAGTTTCTCTAAAACTTCGTTGTCCCTTTGAACCTAGATCTTGGGATCTCCAGTCAACTAGGTGGGGTTTCCATTTCAGAAAAACCTTTAGTCTATAGGCCTTAGCCCCATTCCCTTCGATAAGGTTTGAACTTTCTCTCTTGGCAAGCCTTTTGTAAGTGGATCCGCTAAGTTATCTTTAGATCGAATGTAATCTATTGTGATAACCCCACTAGAGAGAAGTTGTCTTATCGTTTTATGTCTACGACGAATATGCCTAGATTTACCATTGTATAGTGTACTATTAGCTCTTCCAATAGCTGATTGACTATCACAATGTATACATATTGGAGGCATAGGTTTGCTCCAATTAGGAATGTCTTCCAAGAAGCTTCGAATCCATTCTGCTTCTTCTGCAGTCTTATCTAGTGCAATAAACTCTGATTCCATCGTAGATCTAGCGATACAAGTCTGTTTGGATGATTTCCATGAAATTGCCCCATTTCCTAATGTGAACACGTATCCACTTGTAGACTTTGTATCATTTGATCCAGTGATCCAATTTGCATCACTGTATCCTTCCACTATTGAAGGATAGTTTGTATAGTATAGACCATAACTCTGTGTATACTTTTGATATCCTAGAACTCTGATTATCGCTTTCCAATGATGTTTACCGGGATTGCTGGTAAATCTACTTAGTTTGCTTACAGCATATGCGATATCAGGCCTAGTACAGTTCATAACATACATGATACTTCCTAGTATACGAGAGTATTCCAATTGGTAAATACCGTCACCAGTCTTCTTTACCCAATTTTGGTTCATATCTACTGGTGATTTTGCAATAGTTACATTATATTGCTTGAATTTCTCAAGTATTTTGGTGATGTAATGCGATTGGGATAATGCATATCCCTGTGGTGTTCTCAGAATTTTTACACCCAATATTACATCAGCCAGTCCTAGGTCTTTCATATCGAATCTAGAGGATAACATATCCTTTGTAGATGTTATTATGGCCTTGTTGTTGCCTAGGATCAATAGGTCATCAACATAAAGACAAACAATGACATATCCAATGTGTGTATGTTTTATGTACACACATTTATCTGATTCATTTATCGTGAATCCATTTGATAACATAGTATTGTCAAACTTCTCATGCCACTGTTTTGGAGATTTCTTAAGGCCATAAAGTGATTTTACCAGTTTGCAAACTTTATGCTCATTTTCTGAGATTAGAAATCCTTCAGGTTGTTTCATATAGATTTCCTCCTCTAGTTCACCATTCAAGAATGCAGTTTTAACATCCATTTGATGTATTTCCAAGTCATGTACGGATGCAATTGCAATGAGCATTCTAATTGACGTTATCCTCGTTACAGGTGAATATGTATCGAAATAGTCCAGGTCTTCCTTTTGTCTAAATCCTTGGACTACCAGACGAGCTTTGTACTTGTCTATTGAACCATCAGGTTTCAATTTCTTTTTAAATATCCATTTATTACCTAAGGCCTTACATCCTTGAGGTAAATCAACCAATTCCCATGTATGATTCGACATAATGGATTCAATTTCATTGTTAATTGCCTCCTTCCAATAAGGGGCATCGTTGGAAGACATAGCTTGTTTGTATGTCAATGGATCATCTTCTAACATAAATGTATAGAAGTCCGGTCCAAAGGTTTTTAAAGTCCTTGACCTTTTACTTTTTCTTGGTTCCTCCACTTGCTGCTCAACACTACTTCGCTGAGTGTTATTTTGTTCAGCGTCCTCAATGGAGTAAGGAACTTCAATTTCCCTTGGTCTCTTAGGTGCATGATTTTCAGTACCATGTTTCAAGGGAAATACATGTTCGAAAAATCTAGCATTTCTCGACTCAATGATGGTATTTTCATGAATATCATCAATTTTAGATTTGTGTACCAAAAATCGATATGCAGCACTGTTTTGTGCATATCCAATGAATACACAATCAATTGTTTTTGGTCCAATTTTGACCTTCTTTGGTTTTGGTACCTCTACTTTGGCAAGACACCCCCACACTTTTAGGTATTTGTAGGATGGTGGTCTGTTTTTCCAAAGTTCATGAGGAGATTTAGATATTTTCTTTCGGGGTATTTTATTTAAAATATGATTTGCCGAAAGAATAGCTTCTCCCCAATAGTTATCTGGCAAGCCAGAGCTAATTAGTAAGGCATTCATCATTTCTTTAAGAGTTCTATTTTTCCGTTCGGCTATACCATTGGATTGAGGTGAATACGGGGCTGTAGTTTGATGTATAATTCCATGTTCAGCACAGAATTCCTCAAATGGAGACTCGTATTCTCCTCCTCTATCACTTCTTAAAGATTTTATTTTCTTGTTGAGTTGATTCTCAACTTCTGCCTTATACTGTTTAAACATTTTGAATGCTTCGTCCTTACTTCTAAGGAGATACACATGACAGTATCTGGTACAATCATCAATGAATGTAATAAAGTACCTTTTTCCACCTCTAGTTTGACACATTTTCAAATCGCATACATCAGTATGTATTAAGTCTAGAGGTTCTGTCACTCGTTCAACATGATGAAACGAGGTTCTTGTCAATTTTGCTTCTGCACAAACTTGACATTTATAGTTGGAATCTATATTGCATTTTGGTATAAATTCTAGATTAATCAATTTTTGCAATGTATCAAAGTTTACATGCCCTAATCTAGAATGCCATATGTTAGAAGATTCAACAATATAAGCAGAAGATTCACTTTCATTCATTTCAGTGCGTGGTACAATAGTGGTTACATTTGCTTTAAATAAACCATCACACACATAACCTCTTCCAACATACACCCCATTCTTGGAAAGAACAAATTTGTCAGCTTCAAAGATCAATTTGAAGCCATGCTTGCTCAGCAACGATCCTGAAATCAGGTTCTTGCGAATTTATGGAACATGGAGAACATCATTTAAAGTCAGTTCCTTTCCAGAAGTCAGTTTCAGCACAACTTTTCCTTTGCCTTCGACCTTGGAAGTGGAAGAATTTCCCATAAAAAGTTGTTCAGCATCAGTTGCAGTTTTATAGGTTGTAAACATCCACTTGTTAGCACATATGTGTCGAGTGGCTCCAGTGTCTACAAACCATTCCTTTGAGTTGCCAATAAGGCTGCATTCTGATATTACTGCACATAAAGCAAGATCAGAAATGCCTTTCGAAACATCAGCCGTATTTGCTTCCAACTTCTTTTTGGGCGCACGACATTCGGCTGCTTTGTGCCCCTTCTTTCCACAGTTGTGGCAAGAACCCAGAAATTTCTTTGACTTCTTAGGAGCATTCTTCCTTTTTCTTTTGTTAGTTTTGTCTGACTCAACAACATTTGCTTTGGCAGCAATATTCTGAGAAATCTTTTTCTCAGAATTTCTGTTATCTTCCTCAATGCGAAGCCGAACTATGAGATCTTCCATTGTCATTTCCTTACGCTTGTGCTTAAGGTAATTTTTAAAGTCCTTCCAAGAAGGAGGCAATTTCTCAATAGTTGCAGCAACTGGAAAAGTCTCGCTAAGAGTCATCTTTTCATCTTCTAATTGACGGATGATAAGTTGCAGTTCTTGAGCTTGACTTATCACCGTCTTTGAGTCAACCATTTTGAAGTCTAGACATTTTCCAGCAATGAATTTCTTCATGCCTGCATCTTCAGTTTTGTACTTCTTTTCCAGAGCCAACCAAAGTTGTTTGGACGTTGCAAAAGTACAATAGACATTGTAGAGGCTATCATCCAGACCATTCAAAATATAGTTTTTGCACATGAAATCTGAATTTGTCCAGATATTAAGTGCCTCTACTTTAGTAGCGTCAGGTTCGAGTTCGTCTACCACAGGAGCCTCTTCAGTCAGAAACTTTGCAAGGCTTAGTGTTGTTAAATAAAACAACATTTTCTGTTGCCAGCGCTTGAAATTGATTCCATTGAACTTCTCTGGCCTTTCGCCATGAGACAGAGCCATTGTCGGAAGCACAGGCGCTGGCTGAGCAGTTTTCACCGTTTGAATCGGTGCAGAATCAGTGCTGCTGTTTTTCGTCATCTGCAACAAAATATTGTTTCAAGAATGTTATAACTTTTGTAATTACACAATTGTATTACAAACAGACTGCAACAACAATCATTGTTAATAAATTATGTCACAATTGTCACGTCAAACTATGTTTATAATAATCATAGAAAGCGTAACCGATTTGTGCATAAAATCAAAGATAAACAGAAAGTATTCTGTTTAAATAATGTCCGAGTCCAGAACTTTTCTATTTCCTTGAAACAATATTGCCGTCGTATACACCAATCGACGTAGTTGCAATTTGTTTCCCAGGATAAAACGGACCAACTCTGTAGCTTAGTGCCAGCAGACGGAGCTACGACGAACTGAAGTTGGTTATAGAAACTAGATCAGAGAATTACGTTGAAGAAGAAGGAATAATGCAGCAGAAAATGTAAATTCTGTCTTTGTTTTGGGCAGTGTATATATAGGTAAGGAGGAGTGCCTGTTCGCATGCATCAGTAACCGTCAGAATAGGAACGGTTGCGACCCTTTAACCGCTCTGTTATTAATATGCATATGCTGAGAATTCAAATGGTTGTACTCGTTCAGTTAACAGACATTCCTTTCGAATTCTGAACTGAACAGACACACCTTTTAAAATTCTGAGAAAAAATTATTCTCATGTCAGTGCACTAGCCTAATCAGCAACGTCGGCCATATCCAATCAGGAGACCCCAAGAGCCCCAAGGCCCAAGGCCCTTATCTTTGACTTTTTAATGTATTTAATATGGCCAAGTCCACATCCTTTTATCATCCCTCTCTTTTTTATTTTACATAAGCCTATTTGGCTTCTAATATATAAGGAGAGATTGTGCTAATATTTCTATGATGTGGGACTTTAAATGTTGCTACCCCTATCTCTTCATCTTCCCACTTTTCTCTTTCTTTGCTCATTCATTTTCCAACAGCAAATGCAGTACATAAAAATGTACAATCATCATCAAGGACACCTAGTTTCAAAATAAAGCTTTGAAGGAAAAATAGAATTGGCAATACAAACCATGCTTCTAAATCAGCTTCTGAAAAGCTTTTCATCAGTAATGCATTGGTCACTCCCATTATCAATCTAGTTTCTAAACAAAATAGGTACAGGGGAAACCAAATCTTTCAGCTAAACAATGTGTGGCTAGCAAAACCAGGGTACCAATAGGTTGTTAACAGGGGACTATTAATACATGCTAGTAGTAACCAAGTCCTCAAACTGCACCAGAAACTGAAACATGTCAAAACAAATCTCAAAGATGACATTCAAAAGCATGAACATTAGAAAAATGTGTGAAATATAAGAGGAGACAAAAAATTTCTATATTCTAACTTTATTACTAATCCATATGATGAAGTGATATAAACTTTTATTTTGAGTATCATGTTGTTTTCAGTTGGTTCTGAGCATCATGCTATTTTGCATAACAGTGTTTGAAATGTAAAGTTGTGAATCACAACTCATGCTTAATTGGTTAGTCACGATTGTCTCCCGGCATGATATATTTGATGACATAAGTAGGTGCAAGTCTATTATTACCGTATCAGCTAGCATTTGTTGTAACACTACATCATCAGGAAATAGCACAAGGATACCCTATGCTAGTTAACTAAAGCATGTATAATGGAGATTGATGCACATTCTCTTAGAAATTCAGTTTATATCAATGTTAAATAAACAAAATTGCATTCCAGTTGCGAGTACCTTGTTCATAGGTTTTCCGGAATCTAAAATACCCATAGATTCTACTATGTTCCTCTCCATAGTCAACTCAACCTACCTTAAAATAACAAAAAAGTTCACATGCTCTGAAACATATATTTGAACAGAAACTCTAATTGACTATCGAACAGAATAAAAAAGATTTACTTAGGAACTGAAACGGCTAAGGGAAAAATTGAATTGATCAGTAATGGCATACCTATCATGAGTAATTGTTAAAGAACCAGAGCTGGACACTAAAATATGATCATCCTTCTTCCCTGCGCCACCAAAATATGATTGCCTTCCAAATCTCTGCATCAAAACAAAAGAGCTCCATAATAAACTTATATTCCACACCTACCAATAAGGTTTAATCTAACTTGTGAATTAACATAATGCTCTAAATGCTCTCAAACATATAATTAAAGCCTTAATCGGTAATAAACATATCGCACAATTAAGGATAAAAAAACATACATGACAGTTTAAAACTCAACTATACCAAACTCCGATTAATTATCTCAAGAAAGACAAGGTAGATAAACCAAGAGATAGAACCCAAACATTTATAAAACCTTGCTTCTTGTGAAACAGGATGCAATCGTCAAAGATTTCTTCCACTCCTTCAAACCAAACTTCTAATTTCAGAGGAAAATGAAAGCAATACTAAAGAATCGTGCGGGGCTGGAAAATGGAATTAAGGATTGAGAAAATCGCAGGGGGTAGGTTTTAGGAAAAAGATAGTAGCGTGGCCTGCTTTGTTTGTGGGAATGCAAGGGAGGGAACGATATTTAATTATGTGAAGCTTAGGAAGGAACCAAAGGTCCGTAGGAAACAAATCAATATTTGAAGCATAAAATTAAATAACAACAAATGATGAAAAAATAACAAAAACGCTTAGATAGATGTAAAGACGCAAGATAATTATTTAAAAGCTAGAAACTGAAAAAATAATAATAATAATAATAATAAAGCATTTCAAGTATAAAATTCCGAATGTTTCAAATTTGTTAATTTGGTGTAGTGGGAAAATCTCTAGATACTAAGAGTGTGATAGTTGTTCACGAGTTTGAACAAGGCAACTCTCTGCATCAGACACTACAGGTGGTCCTTTGTCCCAGTTCCAATCACCACTGAGTATGACCCCGATTATATGGGGTTGGGACATGGAAACTCTCTTTAACCAATAGTTGGGAGCACTTTTCCTGCCGAAGCCATTCGAAAAGTGTTGGAAGGTTGAGTCTCATTCTCGTGAGTGCTTAGAAGGATGGTAAAACAAAGTCGAAGTAGACTAATTTGTCTTCCTTTTTGATCATGTAGGTTTCTCCAAAGTAGAGATGATAATGGTCTTTTCACAAACATTGCCTGCAATGCTTGGGTTTTTTGCGAGAATTCAATGGGAGCAGACCATAGAAGGAGGCAGTCACGTAGACACATTCTCGGACTTGGTCCTTGTGGATTTTAGAGTGGAGGACCATCTCTCTCAGAAAAGAAAGGGAAGAAGGGAAGAAGGGTGAGGATGTACAAGTGACTGGACCGAGCGAAGTGGGAGGATAGACTATGCATGAACTGGTCAAAAAGCAAAAGGCCCAGTAACTCGCCAAGTCTAAGGTGCAGGAGTAGAAGAGAAAGGCGGATGAAGCAGCCCTACTGATGGCTCATAAGAAGGCCAGGAAGAAAGCTAAGGATGAAGCTTAGACGAAGATGCAGAAGGGGACCAAGAATAAAGATGATTATGAGGCCGCCAAGAATAGAGCTGATGATGAGGCATCCAAGAAGAGGGGTGAAGAGGCATTCAAGAAGTTGCAGGAGGAAGAGACTTAGAAGCTCAAGGCTAGACGTTCAACCCAATAGAAAGAAGAAAGGGAGACTAAGAAAAAGGCCGATAGAGATGCGAAGAAGGCTAAGGAGGTCGGGAAGGAGGAGGGCACATTGGCAATACTAGTGCTTGCCAGCGAAGTCACACCCAAACCTTTGAAAGCGATCACACCTGTTAACGAGCATAAACCACGGGAATCTCGAATGGTGACGACGATGTGGAGAAATTTAAGGTGGTGCCACCTGGGTCCACTCCCCCGACTAGGAGGAAGAAGCGAAATGGAGGGAGCAACTCCCGAAATAGGAAGACGAAGGTTGGCGATGATCCATCCAGTGCTGAGTCTGATAAGTAGAAGAAGAGGGGAGGCTCATCCAAGTGATGGTTATAGGAAACTTTTTGGTTATATAGGCCGATAAGATACGCTTGTACGACCCTCGCTTTTGGAGGCGTCATATGGTTTTCATGTACATCACGTCATTAGAAAGAAATGGATAGTTGTAGTTTTCTTTTGTGAATGAAAGTTTAGTTGACTTTGCTTATATCACATGTTGTATTAAATGTTTGAACTTTCGTCTACAATTTCCAATCTTTGTACTTGCGTAAACGTATTCGTTGTTACACTTAAGAAAATGTTGTATTTGGCTTTGCTCTTGAGACTCTCAAGTCGTGCGAAACTTGTATGTACTGTGATTCCAATCTTGAGACCCACATTTGGTTGTCGATCTCGAGTTGTTTGGGATCTAGGCGGACGAGCTCCATTCTTAAGACGTCCTTTCAAGAGTTGGCCTCGACTCGTGGTTGTACATTGCTATTTCTTCCTTTAGAAAATCCCGTCGTTTCGTCTGGGTTAGAGCTCAAGGGGGTCGTTGGTTCGCCAATTTTAAACCCAGATCCAGACCATGTGTGTCATATGGAGCCGAGCGAGCAGTTGATGTCAAACTCATTTGGTTTGTGGATTTCCGCTAAGTTCAAAGACCTAGGAATGAGGGTGGACACTCAAGTCAATGAGCATCGTGAGTTATTTATACTCGATCTTGTTGATGGTTCACTCGATTTGACTTGTGAAGGGCGGACGACATCACAAGGTAACCTTTGTAAAGGCACAAGTGATCAGATCAATCCCAA
The DNA here is from genome assembly GCA_030737875.1 of Allium sativum. Taxonomy (NCBI): domain Eukaryota; kingdom Viridiplantae; phylum Streptophyta; class Magnoliopsida; order Asparagales; family Amaryllidaceae; genus Allium; species Allium sativum. The sequence continues at coordinate 168,479,180 of CM060924.1, read as the reverse complement.
GCTTCGAGTTGCCAATCTAGTGATGTGCGCTTGTGTATGCAAGTCATTTGTCATAATAGCTCAAATATACTACATAGAAAGTAAACACACCAACTGCATGGACATATGAAATTTCATTACCAATAAATTTGGCATTAATGCCCTTTTCTTTACAACGTCTTGAACGTTGAAAACAAAACATTGGTGGAAAGTAGTAAAATTGTTTAGTAGGTTTTGAACACAGCACTCTCAAGTTAGGTCTCATTATCAGAAAAATAGTCTTGGGAAATCCAAAATGAAAGATTATGTTGCAGACGGTGAAGTTGACCACTTTCTTGGTAGTAATTGTGGTGAGGGGTTCGGCTTCGACACACTTAATGAAGTAATCAACTGTGATGATAGCATATTGTGCACCACCTCTGGCCATCGAAAGAGTCCAGATGATATCGATTCCCCAATAGAAAATGACTAATGCTAACCATCTGTGTAAGTTTAGTGGGTCGGGCTCTTGGAATTTTAGAAAACTTCTAGCATTTGTCGCACTTACAGGCATAGAATACAACATCCCACTCTATTGTTGGCAAAAAATAATCGTATTTGAGAATCTTCTTTGCTAGATGTTTCCCCTCGGTGTTGTTACCACACTCGCCTTCATGCACATCCAGTAGTACACAATCAATGTCGTTATGGGCCACAGACTGGAGTAATGGAAAAGTGAATCCTCTTCAGTAGAGCACTGTGCCTTGAATGATGTAGCATGAACACCTACAGATGAGTACTCGTTTCTCGTTTGAGTTATTGGGGAGGATTCCATGTAGCGGGAATTTTTTTATCGGTGCTATCCAAGACTCGAGCTCGGGCTCGATCTCCAACGTCAATATCGATTCAGTCTTCATCTGATCGATACTCGGAGAATCAACTACTTCGATCGGGACAAGCAACAAGAGTTGCACATCCTCAAAGCTCGCAAGCTTGGCCAATGAATCGACTTTCTCATCCTATTCTCGAGGGATGTGTGTGATGATATTGTGGTCAAAGTTAGTAATCAGTTCACGAACCCGAGCAAGGTAGGGAACAAGATGTGCCCCATTGGGTTGATACTCGCCCTACACCTGGTGTACGATGGGCTTGAGTCGGAGTAAACCTAGTGTAATGACTCGCATTGTCAGAGGGATATAATTAATTTATTTAATTATTTAAAATAGTGATATAGGGAATTTAATCGTCGTTTAATTAAATAATATGGAATATTTAATTAAATTAATTAATAGAATAATATATTTAATTCAGGAATAATCAAAATTATTGGAAATCACAATATAATGTGAACTGGGTCATCCCTAATATTTAATTCAGCTTAGAGTTGAATTATATTGACGAATATATTCAATCGACGCCAGTTTGAAACATGGAATTATAATATAATTAAAATCGAGCTCGAAATAGCACTGTAGTTCGATATTTGGTGATTTGAACTTCAACTAAATGTATAGGGTTCGTTTTAGATCGAATTTCTGTGAAACAAGAAACGTTGGGAGCTGGTGGAGTATATCTTTCTAGTGGAAGAGAAAAATCGGGATTTCATCGTGTAGATTTTGAGTTATGTCCAAATCAAATTCTCAGAAATGCAGCGCCCTGACCATAACGATTTAATTATATTTTTTTTAAGGATTTAAATAGAAATCGAACATCGATATAACTCTGACGATGTAATATCGAGTTGTAAATCCATATAGGAATATTCTGAAGCTATACGGTATTCCATGTGAATATTGACGATAATATTTATTTTTAAATATTAAATTTAATTATATTTAAATATATTTATATATTTAAATAGGCTATTTAGAGCTTTAAAAATAGCCACTTTTGCAAACGAAGTCGGAATTCGACGAAACTAATTTTATTGGATTCGCAATATTTAATTATTGTTAGATTCCAAGTTTGGTGATTTTTAGAGTCATTGTGTGGCCGTACGGATTTTTAGAGTGAGAAACAGTCGATAATTCGACCTTTAAAAATATGCTGTGTGAGCATACGGAGTCGGAATTTGACGAAACCAGTTTGTTGGTACCGTAATGTCGAACTGTAGCTGCATGTCCAGTTTCGTGATTTTTAGAGGTCATGTGTGATTTCAGGAATTTTGAAGGACAAATAATCACAGTAGTTGATTATAATTTAATAAAATATTCAAGCAAAAAAATATCTAAATCTTGCTATAAATAGTCCCTAACATCTCCTTAACCCTAGAAAATCCATTCCACGGTCAAACATTCTTCCGCCGTTGTCTTCTTATTTCAAACGCAGTAAATGATCTTCATAAATGTATATAAAATCATATAAATCTCCTAAAATCATAATACATATGTAATCTAAATCTCTGAAACCTCCTTTTCAGCCTCACATGGATTTTTTTTTGATTCGAACAAATTCTTGCTCGGTGGAAGTCAAACGCGGGGTGTCTAGGGTTCATCGATTCGGGATCTAGAAGCTTTGATTCGTGGATCGAGTGCTATTTTGGGGGTTAAGGCATGAAACCGCACTTGAGTACACGATTTTGGGTAGAATGAAGAGTTTGGAGTTTGATCTATTTCCTGGAACAATGACAGTAAGCTGTCGAAAACGATTTCCTTGGATAGTTCGAATTACACTTGAGTGGTATGATGTTGAGGAGAATTTGATGAGGGAAATTTCGGTGTATGTTGTTTGATTTGTAGCAGAGTATGAAATGGAGTTCGGGTTTGTTTCAGTGAAGGCGTATGGTTTAAACATGAAGGAGGGATTCGGTGTTAACAGGGAAGTGGAGGTGAACGATTTTGAGGGGATGGGTTTTTCTAGTTTTAACTGGAAGAGGAGTTTGGTTCATAGTTGCGTGAACTGTTGTTAAGGGAGGATCAACGCTGGATCTAACGGGTTGGGCCTACTTCATCATTTTAGTAGAGTTTATAAACTGACAGGAGGATGGAGAGCATGAAGATTCAAAAGGTGTTACTGATGTCGGGGAAGAAGAAGACGGGTCAGCCTTGTTTGGGTCAGCGCAGATTTTGAATTGGGCTGGGCAATTTAAGTTAAGGCCCATCTTGGTTTAAATTGGTAATTTGTTTAAAAGGGGAAAACGGCCATTTGGTTTGAGATATAGCTGAAGTTGCATTCTCTTTTGTTGGAGGAGGAAGTTGCTAAATAACAATGATGTACACTTTGTTGGGCCGACTATTTTACGCTGATGGGCCGGTGGATTATAAGGTGATGGCCAAGAACATATTTAAATAATAGAATTAAGTTAGTTTTAATTTAAATATTCGATCAAACTTGTTAAATTAATAGTTTGGTCATATGTTATCAGAATTCTGAACGGCCAGATCCGTTGGGATCGTATGGACGGACACTACACAACGGACCCGACTGGAAGTCCATCGGAGCACATTACAATTTATAACAAAATAAATTGTCCGTCTGAATCAAGCGATGGTTATCGTTACTAACGATGATCGCCCATTGTGAGTAAATCTCACCAACTCTGAATAGTTCTATTTTTACAGTGTATTCTTAGAACTGTTAAAAATTGTCTGCTTGACTGTGTGTTGACTGTTTGATTGAACTGCTAGTCAGTTAGTAGAAATTATATATATATATGTATGTATATAGATATATAAACCATTAAATATTAATATGTGACTCTGTTATCAGAATATTTCGCAGTGAAGTGAAATTGATGTTATCTATATTGTTTAACATCTGTGATGCAGGGAAACAGGTTGGAGGAATCCTTCATCTATTGAAAATATATGATGTGATATAATGTGTTGTTGATTTTGTATGTTTGGACGATATTTATCATTGTTATATGGTATGTTAAATACCATAAGAAATACTGGATGTGGGAAAAGGGATTTTCAAAGTATATTTTGAAAATAATTTATTTATATAAAATCAATGGATTTTATATTATAAAAGAAAAAGGATTTTGAATAAAGGAATTATATTTGTAAATCAAATATAAGGGAATTATATTTGTAAATCAAATAAAACGGAAAGAACTTGTTAAACAAATATAGAGGGAAATATTTGTAAAACAAATATAAGGGAATTATATTTGTCAGATAAATAAGAAGAGAAATATTTGTAAACCATTTACAAATAAAATAGAATTATAAAGGAAATATTTGTAGAACATTTACAAATAGATTAAAGGGATTATTTATTTATTTAGGGAATAAATAGAATTAGAATAAAGGAATATTTATTTGAGAAAATAAATAGAATAAAGGAAATATTTATTTAGAAAATAAATACGATATTTTAAAAGGAGTTAGAATTAATCAGTTAGAGTAAAAGTAATAAATCGAATATAGTTTATTTGAAAGGAGTTAATCAGTTAGAGTTAACCAGCTAGAGTTAATCAAATAGAGTTAAAGAAATAGAGTTAAGCAAAATTAGAACCTAACTAGAGATTAGTAAGTTGAATGGTTTCCTGAGTATGGATCTGATGTTGGTTTCGGCCTTCGGGGTTTATACTTGGGAAGTTGTTCTCTTATTAGTTTACAGTTAGAGTCAGATAGTTATGGAATGGTAGAGATTGATGATTGATTGATAGAATTTCCTTCTGGAAATAATATCGTTATTTGTACACGTATTTTCCTTCGATAGTTAAATCACAGACTATCAAAGTTTTTGACCATTTTAACGTTGTTAATATGGAGAGACCGGTTGGATTATTATCCAGAGAACCACTCTGTATTGGCATAAGCGTTGCGAATAATATATGCCAAAGATAATTGAAGACGGAGTAAAGTGTAAGGGCTATTGTATAAGTCTTAGATAACAGTGCCTAAGATGGATATACTGAATAGTGCCTTCGGTTTGTCTAGTCCCAGGACAACTTGTATGGACGAAGGTCTGACGGAGTATATCTGGTAGATCACGTAAGTTGATCGTTTCAAACGTATTTACGTTGGTGGTGGAGGAATTCGTTTCTCTTAGCTTATACCCGTGGTATTTTTGGGAAAATCAATTTGTGATTTAGAGGGTATGACGATGTGACATTCTAAGTGAATGAAGATATGGTATGTGAAAAGATAAGCGTAGCTTCTAGCCTCACATCCGGTAAATGACAGAAATCGGGCAGGCAGCATGGCTAAGTCTGTCGCACCGAAGTAGGGTGTATAATCACCTATCTAGAGAATATTCATTTGCTTCGTTAATCTATCAATGATGTCCCATATATATATACGGGAACGGTTGCTGATCCCAACCGTTGGTGATGTACATTCGATACACTCAAGTGAAATGAGTGGTCGGTCATGTGTGGCCGGGTTGCAAGATGTTCTTATTGAACCCAGTGTATTCCTTTCTAAAGGTACACTAGCGAAAGGTGGTTCCATACCTTGTCATAGTTGGAAATCCATTACCCAATACGTGCTTGCGGTTTTGATTGTATACTACATATGTAGAACGTGAGATGAAATCGTTTCTGCTAGATGATTATATATACTGTGGTTGATAGACATTATTATAATATCAAAAGGTTTTTGATATAAAGATATTTTGGATCTCATAAGGGAAAAACCCGTTCCGTTATGCGGCGTGGTCTTATGAGATATCGTTTACTTGTTCGAACTGTTTTTAAACTGTTTTACTCATACCAGTCCCATGACTGACCCGGAGTTTATTTTGTTTTGTTTCCCTAAACTCTTGGGTGCCCAATTTTGTACGGGCAGTCTAGTAGTCAGGATTTTACAGATACTTGAAGAGCTGGAGCAGGAGGCTTCCGGATCATATAACTATAGTTATTTCCGCTGTGTTGTAAGTGTTGTACTCTGATAATGTATTGTATACATATAATGATTTATTTCAAGGATATATTATCTATTATATGTTATTCGTTCCGCTGTGAGGTTCGTTTTACTCTGATGTTGTGTTCTTCTTCTTCTTCTGTTCTAAGTTTCTACCTTATCTTTCCTCACCCTCTATCTTCTTTCTATTAATTTCTTGAATTTCCAGTGCAATTTGGGGTTGGACTTGTGTTATTTGGTCAGCTCAAATTGGTCCGGATTTTCGGGTCATTTCAGTTGGTATCAGAGCATAAGGTTAAGTGAATTACCTTGGCTCTGTTGCGTGACTCAGTAGAGATGGGGTTAGTAATACCCTAGATTGAGTTGAGTGTATATATACGAGTGAACGTATTTGTTACTTGATATAAAATGGTTTTATATTGTGGGGATTCATTGGTTGAGTTGTTTATGGGTTCTGATCGATCGGTTTGATCCACTGTATCGGTAGGAGTTTGTAAACACTCGAATACGATGGGTCGACACGATATGTTTTGTAAAGAGGGTAAGTTAAAATAAGTTTACCCAGAGTATATTCTGATATAGAGGAAATATATATTAGATATATTGGTTGTAATTATAATCGAGTAAGATTATAAAGTGAAATGGTTATATATAACCAATCAGAATTTACACAAGTGAATTATATGAAATTGAAATGAATTAAATCTGAATTTAGATTAGAATTGGAATTTAAAATCCCAGAAATGGGAAAGGTGTTTGTAAATGAATCTGGATTTAATATATGTGAATTTTAAAATCCTGGGAGATTTTAAATTTGTTTACAACATTGTAAAAGGATATTTGGAATTGATTTCAAAATAGAAATGTTTAAAAATGGGTTTTGAAAGTGCTATAGTATTGAACTCACTTCGGTAGCTGGAAAATAGATTCCGATGTTGATCATGACATCATCGGTGTTCATTTTCGAGTATGTAAGTGACCGATTACTACCAAGGATTGTGTTTTGAATTTGTTTTGGGAAAACAAGTTGTGTTGAATTTCAAAAAGGAAAATTTGATTTTTGAAAGAGGTAAACTGTTTAAAAACTTCCAGGAAGAAAAGGTTGTTTGAATTTGAACAAATTAAAGTAAAATTTGTAATATCCAATAGAATTGAGATTGAATTAAAAGCCAGTAAGTGAAAATGAATTGAAATAGATTAGTGTCAAGAAGAGTTAGACTTGATTAGAGATAATCTGAATTATATTGGATTGGTAAGGTAAGGATTTGAAATTGGTAGTGCTTGAGTTTGAAATGAAATTCGACTTAGGTATAAGCGAATGGTTGTGTTAAAGACAAATTGATTTGAGACCAAGTTGGAATTACATTAGTATATGTTGAATTGATGACAGGTGAGGTAATAGAGTTGATATGCCCGACAAAAAGGTACAAGTTTATATTTGATATAAGCATGAGATTTATGAGCCGAATTGGCAACCCGCTTGGCTGTTTGATTTTCTTTTGGGTTGGAGAAGGCCTAGAGAGGCGAGTTGTGGTTTTACCGATAGGACTATTGTAACGACCCAGAAAATCTGAACCAATTTAAAATTTTTAAATTGGCTATAATAATGGATTTTAAATATTTAAAATAAATATTTTAAATAATAGCAATGAAAACTGAGTTTGAATCGACAATTGAAAACGAATATAATTAATTCTAATTATAAACAAGGCTTGAAAAGGCGCTGCAGTTTCAAAAATTGAATTCAAACTTTGTCGGACTGTACCGGGTGCAAAACAAAACGGATTTTAGTGAAACCAGAAATATTTAAATCTGTTAGTGAATACCTTTATAATGATTCTGAAAAATCGAAGTTTCATAGTAGGAAGCAAAAGTTATGGCCAAATGAATTTTCAGAAAGGTCGCTATGGAATTTATATAGCCCGTGAAAATGACCATTTTGCATACGACCTCTGAATTCGACGAAACCACTTTTGTTGGATCCGGGATGTGAAGTTATTGCTAGGTTTCAAATTTCATAATTTTTGAAGCTAGTATGTGATCGTGGCAAAGGAAAATGTGTTTTGGTCAATTACAGTTAAACTGGATCGACCAGAAATGGGCCTTTTTGCAAACGGTCTCAGAATTTGAAGAAACTAGTTTTGTTGGGACCGTATCGTCAAAACATAGCTAGATTTATTTTTCTGGAATTTTTCGAATCAGTTTGTCGCCCTGGCAAATTGAAATGCACGTTCAAATTAAATATTGAATGTTTTATATTTTAATTTGAAGGAAAACTGACTGAAACAGTCGAATGGGCCTACGAAACATATCCCATTGTGTTCGGAATGGGGATAAAACGCTGGGGACGACAATCGTTGGGTTTGAATTGGTGTTCGTCTGTGTAAGGGGTATTTTTGAAATTTTAAAAATATATAAATTAAATGGAAAATTCTGATTGGCCACTCCACTCTCTCTCTCCCCGATCCTTCGTCGCGCGAGACGGAAATTGAATCCAAATTTCTCTCTTCTTTTTCTTCTAATCCACGCAACGAAACACCACCCCCTAGTTATGTTTTTCGTAGATCTAGGAAAGATCTACAAATCCATGTAAAGTTTGCAAATTATCGTTCAGTATTTGGAGAGTTACAAGCCCAGGAAGTTCGGGACTTTCGAGCTCCGCCATGCCTATCTCGCTACACCGAACGGAGAGCCACTTCAGGCGCACGTGCGCCCCTCCAAGGCCGTCAGCGTGGCATAGGCCGATCGCCCCCAAGCCCCACCGTTTGCGCGCAAATCCGTGACCTAGTTTTGAACCAACGAGGAAGGTATACGGCTTTGATTATTCTGAATTGAAAATAACACTTTTAAGCGTTGCAAAACTTGTAAAAATCATATCTTTTTGCCATGTGGTCGAAATTCAGTGAAACAAGAGACAGTGGACTCGGGTGGACGTCTTCTACATTCTAGAAGAGACCGTATATTTTTATGAGCCTTCTGCTATTTTTGGTGGAGTGGAACCCAATGTGAGATTTCTAATTTATAAACGATATGGAAACGACGATGTATAAATTATATATTCAATGTATGAGTTATATAAGCGTTGTACACCTCATGTATAAGCGTTGTATAAGTTGTACGTTCGATGTATAAGTTGTATATGCATTGAAAAAAAATTATATATGTGTTGAAATAGAAGTGAATTGCTATATATAAATATAAATATATATATATATATATACGCCCCTCGTCCACAAACCATGGACGATATTTATTGATTGTGATTGGTGTGAAAATTGATTGATAGCGAATGGTTGTTTGGGTTGATATTGATTGATTATGGTTGAAAAATACCCGTTTGTGGTTGAGAAATATTTGGTTGAAACCACATAGGATTAGTTTGTGGAAATGAAATAAATATATACATGCCGCCTGCGTGCGAACTAGATGCATGATTCCCATTGTAAAAAACCGCGAGGTTTTAAGGTAGAGCGAGGAGCCGTACTAGGGACGGTCCCGGTTTTAACTACCCTGCCGTTATGCTGCCGAAATTTTGAATAATATTCATGTGTTTGAATCATTTTCATTTGCAGAAACTATATTTATTCGTTGAATAGAAAACCTTCATGTGTTGAATCGATATTCATTCGTTGAATTGAAATTCATGTGTTGAATGGTATTCGTGTTTTAAATATAAAAATCACATTTTTATCTATATGTATAAACTATAGAAAACCTTCATGTGTTGAATCGATATTCATTCGTTGAATTGAAATTCATGTGTTGAATGGTATTCGTGTTTTAAATATAAAAATAACATTTTTATCTATATATATAAACTATAGAAAACCTTCATGTGTTGAATCGATATTCATTCGTTGAATTGAAATTCATGTGTTGAATGGTATTCGTGTTTTAAATATAAAAATCACATTTTTATCTATATATATAAACTATAGAAAACCTTCATGTGTTGAATCGATATTCATTCGTTGAATTGAAATTCATGTGTTGAATGGTATTCATATTTTGAAAGAAATTGTTTTATAATAAAAATCCCATTTTAACATCAACATGAAAAGTATAAAATAATCCTGTTTTGAAATAAATTGTTTTACAGTAAAAATCCTATTTTATCCCCTATATTAATTATACGAAATAATAGTGTTTTGAAATGAATTGTTTTACAATAAAAATCACATTTTTATTATATAAACGAATTGTTAAAAATAGTGAAGTGTTGAAATAGAAGACAGTTAGATGAAAATATCATTTTTACCAAATGAATGAAAAGAATGTAGCTTTGAAATCGAAGAATCGGTATATATATATATATATAAATAGAATTAAAATATATCGAATAACGACGCTGCAGTTCGTATTTTGAAACCGTGATTTCAAACGATTAGTACGGGAGATCGGACCATCGGATTTTCCTAAAATCACAACTGTTGGGTTCGCTTTGGAAAAATCTTTCCAACAGCACCAACTTTGTAAAAATCCAACGGTTGGATTGTCTGGAATGTTTAATTCAAACCTGAAGAAAAACAGCGCCAGAATCGATTATATATATATATATATATAATTATATTTAATCGAATAACGACGCTGCATCACGTATTTTGAAATCGAAACTTCAAACGATGATACCGGGAGATCTGACCATCGGATTTTCCTAAAATCACAACCGTTGGGTTCGCTTTGGAAAAATCTTTCCAACAGCACCAACTTTGTAAAAATCCAACGGTTGGATTGTCTGGAATGTTTAATTCAAACCTGAAGAAAAACAACACCAGAATCGATTATATATATATATATATATATATATATATATATAATTATATATAATCGAATAACGACACTGCAGTTTGTATTTTGAAATCGAAACTTCAAACGATGATACCGGGAGATCCGACCGTCAAATTTTCTCGAAACTGGAACAGTTGGATTCGTTTTGAAAAGATCTTTCTAATGATGTAAATTTTGTGAAGATCCAACGGTTAGATTTTCAGAGATGTGTAAATCAAATCTGAAGAAAAACAGCGCCACGGCCGCGTTATGGCCCGAAGCGTCGTTTTGAATAAATTGTCTATTTTAAAATAAATAAAAATAGCGATAAATCGTTATAAAATATCATAAACGATATGGAATGGAAATAAACCGAATTTGCTCGATTTATGTGGAATTTGATGGTTGAATGTGTTTGGTGTGAAAATTACATTAAAGAACAAAATTGGTGTTGTCAAATGATTTAACCATTGAAATAAATTGATTTGAAATTCTAAATATACGTGAATTATTTGAAAAGGCCGAGTTAATTATCATTTCAAATAATTGACTGACGATTGAAAGTCGAAGATGAAGACGGTGGTCGAAGACCAGAGATCTTCACCTCGTTTGGATGGTAACCGAGGTCCTGATTGGGAGGCATCCCGAAATATGGATAATGAGTGGTGATCGTCCCGACGTACGTGGTGATCGATGGGGTTGCGAGGTATTTAGTGCCTCCGGTTTCGTTCAGACCCAAAACGGACTTGTAAATGGACTGTGTGTCTGACATTGGATTTTATTCTGTGTTGATTGATCTCTATTAAATATACATCTGTTAGCGGCGGAGAATTAATTCTTTTGCTTAACGACCTTCTCTGAAACGCACAAGCTCAGAGGTTGTATATCGATGGACATCAGTCGCATAGCATGAATTGCCAGTGTGACATGCCTAAGTGGCAAATGATCAGGGCTTCTGTTGAAAAGCAAAGTCTTGTGGTGGTGATCAAAGCACCGCCTGTGTGGCGTAGCTTTGTGTATAACGTGAATTCGCGAGCCTCACACCCCGGTATGAACCAGAAACGGGAGAAGGACCTCAGGGAGGGCAAGCGTTTCTTTCTAGCTAGTGTGGTGTCAGTGACCTACCAGCCCTGACATTTATATACTTTTCACCTATATGGTTGTTGCTGTTGCGAGGCGCCTCGGTTAGATCGGACGATCCGGGTCCGATGGAGTCATTCGTTGGCTCACTTACGCCCCAAAGGGCGGGGAGACGTATTGTTCAGGCATAATAATCCACATCGGTGGACCGACCCTGACGATCCAAGGCTTGCATGCGCGCTTGCCTGAGACATGGGCTATATTGTCTCGAATTCGGTAAGGACTATCTTTTGCCTCGGTTCATGATGAAATCCAATTTCCAAATACGACATCGTGCGATTTTGATTGTATGTATATATATATATGGCGATAGTATACATATACATATATATATATATATATATATATATATATATATATGGCGACATGATATATGGTACCCATGCCGTCTATGATTGATAGTTATGATTCGAAAATGTTTTTGAAACATGTAAACACTAGTGATAATATCAATTGCTTTTGTTTTATTCGTATCAACCATATTTTGGCCATTATAAGGTAAAACTCTATTCTCCGGTTTGCGTTGCACTGTGTGATGGGAACTGAGTCTTATAATGGCTTCATTTTTATAAAAAGCATTGCGATGTTTAAAAGAAAGATTTGTTTTTAAAGCACTGGCAATCCAATGGAGTGAACCCGTTCCACGAAAGTGGCGTGGTCCTGTGATTAGCCATATTAAAAATGTGTTGAGTAGATTTCTCATACCAGTCCCATGACCGACTCGTAGTTTGTCTCACTTTCAAACTCGGGTGCCCCTTTTTTTCTTCATGGGCAGCCTTGTATTCAGGTTTAGCTGGTTCTTTCTGGATAGCTGGAGCTGAAGATGGATTCTATCATTTATCTCTTTTTATGCTGTTCAGCTCCTATTGTACATATTTTGTTTGTTTTCCACTGTAGACATTTATGTATAGCTGAACTGTAATTGTACTAAGTAAGATCCTGTATACTGTGTAACTCTGATGATTACTTTTATCCAGTATATTTTGCTGTTCACTATCTGGTGTATTTATTTAATTCTGTTCTGCTATTATCTATTTCTGTGTTATATTCCACGGATTACCCTTGCCACCGTCAGTACGGGTTTGGGGTCGTCTCATTTGATATCAGAGCTTTGGTTAAACTTAGTTCTGGAATATAACATATTGACGAACTCATCAGAAATAGAACCAGAAGTGTTCTAGGATGGGTAACTCTATACAAATAGGATCAGAAATATCCTAGTATAATTAAAGCAGAATGAAATACACCCCAGTAGACACATTTACGTTGAAGTATTTGTCTCTATAATTTGAAATATCTTTTCTGTTGACCTGACACTTTGTCTGCTAATTGCAGACGCACTAGAAAATGAGTGACAGGAACAGAAGAAATAATCGTATGGCTCGACCAACTAATGAGCCAGTTGTGCTCCCGCAGCCAGAGTCCAATATAGAAGTTCTATTCAAGAGATTTCGAAATCTGGGTGGATCGCCATTCTTAAGCAAAGAATCCATTATGGAAACACAAGCTTGGATTCGTTCTGTAGAGAAAATCTTTGAGGGCTTAAAGCTGAGAGACGATCAAAAAAGATTAATGGCGTCTTGGGCACTCAAAGAAGAAGCTTTGTTTTGGTGGGATTCAGTTATCAAAGATAATCTAGAAGGTGATATCACCTGGGACAGATTCAAAGTGATTTTCTTAGAAAGATTTACTCCTCCCGAAAAAACCGAGCGATTATGTGATGAATTTTCTTATTTGATACAAGGTGATATGACCATCCCAGAATATCATAAGAAATTCAACGAACTTTCTCACTTTGCTCCTCATCTAATTCAAGATCCAAAGAGGAAGAATCTGAGATTTATTTATGGCATGCAAAGAAAATATCAGAACAGTGTAATGAGGAATGTGAAGCTCCCCTTTTCTGAAATGATATACATGTCTTACCAGTATGAAGATCTCGACAAGAAAGGTATGTTGCCTTACGAAGAAGAGGTCAGCTCTAGTAAGAAAGTTGAGTCAGAAACTGATCGTCCTGAGGCCAGTATGATGCCTGAGGTCGGAAAGAAGCCCGGAGTCAATCGAAAAAGGGCTAAATCTGAAAAAGAACCAGTAACGACTGCCATATGCAACAACTTCCATAAGCCAGGGCATTTTCAGGGGAATTGCAAACCCTCGAAAAAGCGAAAGAAGAATGAATCTAAATCTAAGAACAAGTCCCCTGTGACTCGAGAGTGCAATCTTTGTCATCAGTCTGGTCATATAAAGCGAGATTGCTGGCTGTTAAAAAGGGCCAAAGAGGCTCAGGTAAATGAAGTGGCAGAAGTGCTTGTCTCCTCGTCTATTCAGGAAAGGCCAGATGTTTTAGAAGGCACGCTAACTGTCAAAGACATCCCAGTTAAAGTACTGTTTGACACAGGCGCGTCACGAAGCTTCATTGCCAAGAATGCAGCTAAGAAGCTGGATTTGAATTTGAAGAAGCTCAAAGAACCAATGACTGTCCAGAATCCGGTTGGGGGTTCTATTGATCTCAGTTGGGTTTGTGGAGTGCCGGTTTCTTTTTCTCATTATCGGTTTCCGACCATCGCGGTCATCATGAATTTTAAAGAGTTTGATCTTATCTTGGGGTTAGACTGGCTGACCAAATATGAAGCTGAAGTTAAATGCGCCGACAGAGTCGTAAAGGCGAAGATAAAATCAGGTGATTATATAACCATTCCCTGTGAAGGTCAGAATTCTAATAGAAAGGATTTCTGGGCAGTGTTGGATGTTTCTCTGGCCCAAATAGAAAATATCCCTGAAGTTACAGAGAATATTCCCGACCTAGTGAAAGATATTCCTGTCGTCAAAAACTATGCGTATGTGTTCGAGGAAGTTGTTCGCTTAGCTCCGCAGAGAGAAATAGATTTCAAAATTGCTTTAATTCTGAATGCAAGGCCGGTAGTTCACACTATTCAGAGAATGTCCTTGAAAGAGAAAGAGGAATTAGACAATCAAACACGACAGCTAGTATGGAAGGGTCTGATCAGGCCTAGTTTCTCTGATTGGGGTGCAGCAGTGGTGTTTGTCCCAAAATCTGACGGTACTCTACGGTTGTGTTGTGTGATTGTAGATTTGATTAATTGAATTATTAAAACGATAGATAATTTAATCAATAAGGGAATAATGGTAGAATTTACTCATTTAAATCACAGATTGAACTGATTTAAAAATAGATAGAAATATATACACATGTGCATTTTATATATTTGAACAGGTAAATGGATTAGCTGTTGAGTAAAGATTTTATTTGCGTGCCCGACAAATAGGTAAACCTTAATGAGTTGGATGCAAAATATTATTATATCAACTCCCGTGAATGCCATTGGATGCGGAGTACTGGTTTTTCTGTGTGAAATAATAAACGTCGCCATAGGATAGTAATAATTAATTTTGAACTACATTACATGGCATACTTCAGAAGATAGGCATACTTCATCATATACCACATAAGCATTTGGAGCTTGTGTGACGAGGTGGAAGATTTACCATACGAGCGAGAGGCTTGTATGGCGATGACTATACTTTACAGGTTGAACTGATGACTGATATGGACTATTTAAATTGTAAAGATAAAATTGCCAGATTAATAAAAACCCCACACGGGTCTGGAGTTGACAATAACCATGTCTCTCTAGTTATTAGATACGGCACATGGACTATTTATTTCCCACACGGGGCAGGGTGACGAGAATTTATTCTCTGGAGTTATTATCAATACATGCTCCCCTGTAAACACCAAAATATATCACTATAAATATGTGTATGCTTATTAGGATTTATTGGGTACCTAATATGGCCCAATAAATTTCCAAACCCCTCCCTGTACAAAGGAGGTTATGGCGAAATTTTTCGCAAATTCCGGGTGCTAGCCAAATTTTTGAAGAATTTGAAATTTCCCAGAAACTGAAAAGTTGGAGAATTGAAGCTAGATCGAATGTAGAGTTGATTAATCAAACCACTTTCGACTTTGTTCCTTTTCGGGGACGAAAAGTTTTAAGTGGGGGAGATTGTAACGACCCAGAAAATCTGAACCAATTTAAAAATTTTAAATTGGCTAAAATAATGGATTTTAAATATCTAAAATAAATATTTTAAATAATAGAAATGAAAACTGAGTTTGAATCGACAATTGAAAACGAATATAATTAATTCTAATTATAAACAAGGCTTGAAAAGGCGCTGCAGTTTCAAAAATTGAATTCAAACTTTGTCGGACTGTACCGGGTGCAAAACAAAACGGATTTTAGTGAAACCAAAAATATTTAAATCTGTTAGTGAATTCCTTTCTAACGATTCTGCAAAATCGAAGTTTCATAGTAGGAAGCAAAAGTTATGGCCAGATGAATTTTCAAAAAGGTCGCTATGGAATTTATATAGCCCGTGAAAATGACCATTTTGCATACGACCTCGGAATTCGACGAAACCACTTTTGTTGGATCCGGGATGTGAAGTTATTGCTATTTTTCAAATTTCATAATTTCTGAAGCTAGTATGTGAGCATGGCAAAGGAAAATGTGTTTTAGTCAATTACAGTTAAATTGGATCGACCAGAAATGGGCCTTTTTGCAAACGGTCTTAGAATTCGAAGAAACTAGTTTTGTTGGGACCGTATCGTCAAAACATAGCTAGATTTATTTTTCTCGAATTTTTCAAATCAGTTTGTGGCCCTGGCAAATTGATATGCACGTTCAAATTAAATATTGAATGTTTTATATTTTAATTTGAAGGAAAACTGACAGAAACAGTCGAATGGGCCTACGAAACATATCCCATTGTGTTCGGAATGGGGGTAAAACGCTAGGGACGACAGTCGTTGGTTTTGAATTGGTGTTCGTCTGTGTAAGGGGTATTTTTGAAATTTTAAAAATATATAAATTAAATGAAAAATTCTGATTGGCCACTCTACTGTCTCTCTCTCCCCGATCCTTCGTCGCGCGAGACGGAAATTGAATCCAAACTTCTCTCTTCTTTTTCTTCTAATCCACGCAAGGAAACACCACCCCCCAGTTATGTTTTTCGTAGATCTAGGAAAGATCTACAAATCCATGTAAAGTTTGAAAATTATCGTTCAGTATTTGGAGAGTTACAAGCCCAGGAAGTTCGGGACTTTCGAGCTCCGCCGTGCCTAACTCGCTGCACCGAACGGAGAGCCACTTCAGGCGCACGTGCGCCCCTCCAAGGCCGTCAGCGTGGCATAGGCCGATCGCCCCCAAGCCCCACCGTTTGCGCGCAAATCCGTGACCTAGTTTTGAACCAACGAGGAAGGTATACGGCTTTGATTATTCTGAATTGAAAATAACACTTTCAAGCGTTGCAAACCTTGTAAAAATCATATCTTTTTGCTTTGTGGTCGAAATTCAGTGAAACAAGAGACAGTAGACTCGGGTGGACGTCTTCTACATTCTAGAAGAGACCGCATATTTTTCTGAGCCTTCTGCTATTTTTGGTGGAGTGGAACCCAATGTGAGATTTCTAATTTATAAACGATATGGAAACGACGATGTATAAATTTTATATTTGATGTATGAGTTATATAAGCGTTGTACACCTCATGTATAAGCGTTGTATAAGTTGTACGTTCGATGTATAAGTTGTATATGCGTTGAAATTTTTTTATATATGTGTTGAAATAAAAGTGAATTGCTATATATAAATATATATATATATATATATATATATATACGCCCCTCGTCCACAAACCATGGACAATATTTATTAATTGTGATTGGTGTGAAAATTGATTGATAGCGAATGGTTGTTTGGGATTGTTTGCGGTTGATATTGATTGATTGTGGTTGAAAAATACCCGTTTGTGGTTGAGAAATATTTGGTTGAAACCACATAGGATTAGTTTGTGGAAATGAAATAAATATATACATGCCGCCTGCATGCAAACTAGATGCATGATTCCCATTGTAAAAAACCGCGAGGTTTTAAGGTAGAGCGAGGAGCCGTACTAGGGACGGTCCCGGTTTTAACTACCCTGCCGTTATGCTGCCGAAATTTTGAATAATATTCATGTGTTTGAATCATTTTCATTTGCTGAAACTATATTTATTCGTTGAATAGAAAACCTTCATGTGTTGAATCGATATTCATTCGTTGAATTGAAATTCATGTGTTGAATGGTATTCGTGTTTTAAATATAAAAATCACATTTTTATCTATATATATAAACTATAGAAAACCTTCATGTGTTGAATCGATATTCATTCGTTGAATTGAAATTCATGTGTTGAATGGTATTCGTGTTTTAAATATAAAAATCACATTTTTATCTATATATATAAACTATAGAAAACCTTCATGTGTTGAATCGATATTCATTCGTTGAATTGAAATTCATGTGTTGAATGGTATTCGTGTTTTAAATATAAAAATCACATTTTTATCTATATATATAAACTATAGAAAACCTTCATGTGTTGAATCGATATTCATTCGTTGAATTGAAATTCTTGTGTTGAATGGTATTCATATTTTGAAAGAAATTGTTTTATAATAAAAATCCCATTTTAACATCAACATGAAAAGTATAAAATAATCCTGTTTTGAAATAAATTGTTTTACAGTAAAAATCCTATTTTATCCCCTATATAAATTATACGAAATAATAGTGTTTTGAAATGAATTGTTTTACAATAAAAATCACATTTTTATTATATAAACGAATTGTTAAAAATAGTGAAGTGTTGAAATAGAAGACAGTTAGATGAAAATATCATTTTTACCAAATGAATGAAAAGAATGTAGCTTTGAAATCGAAGAATCGGTATATATATATATATATAGAATTAAAATATATCGAATAACGACGTTGCAGTTCGTATTTTGAAACCGTGATTTCAAACGATTAGTATGGGAGATCCGACCATCGGATTTTCCTAAAATCACAACCGTTGGGTTCGCTTTGGAAAAATCTTTCCAACAGCACCAACTTTGTAAAAATCCAACGGTTGGATTGTCTGGAATGTTTAATTCAAACCTGAAGAAAAACAGTGCCAGAATCGATTATATATATATATAATTATATTTAATCGAATAACGACGCTGCAGTTCGTATTTTGAAATCGAAACTTCAAACGATGATACCGGGAGATCCGACCATCGGATTTTCCTAAAATCACAACCGTTGGGTTCGCTTTGGAAAAATCTTTCCAACAGCACCAACTTTGTAAAAATCCAACGGTTGGATTGTCTGGAATGTTTAATTCAAACCTGAAGAAAAACAACACCAGAATCGATTATATATATATATAATATATTTAATCGAATAACGATGCTACATTTCGTATTTTGAAATCGAAACTTCAAACGATGATACCGGGAGATCCGACCGTCGAATTTTCCCGAAACTGGAACCGTTGGATTCGTTTTGAAAAGATCTTTCTAATGATGTAAATTTTGTGAAGATCCAACGGTTAGATTTTCAGAGATGTGTAAATCAAATCTGAAGAAAGACAGCGCCACGGCCGCGTTATGGCCCGAAGCGTCGTTTTGAATAAATTGGCTATTTTAAAATAAATAAAAATAGCGATAAATCGTTATAAAATATCATAAACGATATGGAATGGAAATAAACCGAATTTGCTCGATTTATGTGGAATTTGATGGTTGAATGTGTTTGGTGTGAAAATTACATTAAAGAACAAAATTGGTGTTGTCAAATGATTTAACCATTGAAATAAATTGATTTGAAATTCTAAATATACGTGAATTATTTGAAAAGGCCGAGTTAATTCTCATTTCAAATAATTGACTGACGATTGAAAGTCGAAGATGAAGACGGTGGTCGAAGACCAGAGATCTTCACCTCGTTTGGATGGTAACCGAGGTCCTGATTGGGAGGCATCCCGAAATATGGATAATGAGTGGTGATCGTCCCGACGTACGTGATGATCGATGGGGTTGCGAGGTATTTAGTGCCTCCGGTTTCGTTCAGACCCAGAACGGACTTGTAAATGGACTGTGTGTCTGACATTGGATTTTATTCTGTGTTGATTGATCTCTATTAAATATACATCTGTTAGCGGCGGAGAATTTATTCTTTTGCTTAACGCCCTTCTCTGAAACGCACGAGCTCAGAGGTTGTATATCGATGGACATCAGTCGCATAACATGAATTGCCAGTGTGACATGCCTAAGTTGCAAATGATCAGGGCTTCTGTTGAAAAGCAAAGTCTTGTGGTGGTGATCAAAGCACCGCCTGTGTGGCGTAGCTTTGTGTATAACGTGAATTCGCGAGCCTCACACCCCGGTATGAACCAGAAACGGGAGAGGGACCTCAGGGAGGGCATGCGTTTCTTTCTAGCTAGGGTGGTGTCAGTGACCTACCATCCATGACATTTATATACTTTTCACCTGTGTGGTTGTTGCTGTTGCGAGGCGCCTCGGTTAGATCGGACGATCCGGGTCCGATGGAGTCATTCGTTGGCTCACTTACGCCCCAAAGGGCGGGGAGACGTATTTTTCAGGCATAATAATCCACATCGGTGGACCGACCCTGACGATCCAAGGCTTGCCTGCGCGCTTGCCTGAGACATGGGCTAGATTGTCTCGAATTCGGTTAGGACTATCTTTTGCCTTGGTTCATGATGGAAATCCAATTTCCAAATACAACATCGTGCGATTTTGATTGTGTGTATATATATATATATATATATATATATATATATATATATGGCGACATGATATATGTTACCCATGCCGTCTATGATTGATAGTTATGATTCGAAAATGTTTTTGAAACATGTAAACACTAGTGATAATATCAATTGCTTTTGTTTTATTCGTATCAACCGTATTTTGGCCATTATAAGGTAAAACTCTATCCTCCGGTTTGCATTGCATTATGTGATGGGAACTGAGTCTTATAATGGCTTCATTTTTATAAAAAGCATTGCGATGTTTAAAAGAAAGATTTGTTTTTAAAGCACTGGCAATCCAATGGAGTGAACCCGTTCCACGAAAGTGGCGTGGTCCTGTGATTAGCCATATTAAAAATGTGTTGAGTAGATTTCTCATACCAGTCCCATGAATGACTCGTAGTTTGTCTCACTTTCAAACTCGGGTGCCCCTTTTTTTATTCACGGGCAGCCTTGTATTCAGGTTTAGCTGGTTCTTTCTGGATATCTGGAGCTGAAGATGGATTCTATCATTTATCTCTTTTTATGTTGTTCAGCTCCTATTGTACATATTTTGTTTGTTTTCCGCTGTAGACATTTATGTATAGCTGAACTGTAATTGTACTAAGTAAGATCCTATATACTGTGTAACTCTGATGATTACTTTTATCCAGTATATTTTGCTGTTCACTATCTGGTGTATTTATTTAATTCTGTTCTGCTATTATCTGTTTCTGTGTTACATTCCACGGATTACCCTTGCCACCGTCAGTACGGGGTTTGGGGCCGTCTCAACTGTACAAAGGAGGTTATGGCGAAATTTTCCGAGAATTTAAAGTGTTAGAAAATTTTCAGAATTTTTGAAAATTTTAGTTAGTCGGAATGAATAGATATTTTAGTCGATATTAATTGGTTCAGTTGAAATCAGAAACTAGGGGTAAACAAATCTTAGGAATTCCAATAGATAGGGTCGTCCTCTAACTTAGCAATTTCGAGGACGAAATTATTTTAAGTGGGGAAGATTGTAATGACCCGCATTGTCAAAGGGATATAATTAATTTATTTAATTATTTAAAATAGTGATATAGGGAATTTAATCGTCGTTTAATTAAATAATATGGAATATTTAATTAAATTAATTAATAGAATAATATATTTAATTCAGGAATAATCAAAATTATTGGAAATCACAATATAATGTGAAGTGGGTCATCCCTAATATTTAATTCAGCTTAGAGTTGAATTATATTGACGAATATATTCAATCGACGCCAGTTTGAAACATGGAATTATAATATAATTAAAATCCAGCTCGAAATAGCGCTGCAGTTCGATATTTGGTGATTTGAACTTCAACTGAATGTACAGGGTTCGTTTTAGATTGGAATTCTGTGAAACAAGAAACGTTGGGAGCTGGTGGAGTATGTCTTTCTAGTGGAAGAGAAAAATCGGGATTTCGTCGTGTAGATTTTGAGTTATGTCCAAATCAAATTCTCAGAAATGCAGCGCCCTGACCATAACGATTTAATTATATTTTTTATAAGGATTTAAATAGAAATCGAACTTCGATATAACTCTGACGATGTAATATCGAATTGTAAATCCATATAGGAATATTCTGAAGTTGTACGGTATTCCATGTGAATATAGACGATAATATTTATTTTTAAATATTAAATTTAATTATATTTAAATATATTTATATATTTAAATAGGCTATTTAGAGCTTTAAAAATAGCCACTTTTGCAAACGAAGTCGGAATTCGACGAAACTAATTTTATTGGATCCGCAATATTTAATTATTGTTAGATTCCAAGTTTGGTGATTTTTAGAGTCACTGTGTGGCCGTATGGATTTTTAGAGTGAGAAACAGTCAATAATTCGACCTTTAAATATATGCTGTGTGAGCATACGGAGTCGGAATTTGACGAAACAAGTTTTGTTGGTACCGTAATGTCGAACTGTAGCTGCATGTCCAGTTTCGTGATTTTTAGAGGTCATGTGTGATTTCAGGAATTTTAAAGGACAAATAATCACAGTAGTTGATTATAATTTAATAAAATATTCAAGTAAAAAAATATCTAAATCTTGCTATAAATAGTCCCTAACATCTCCTTAACCCTAGAAAATCCATTCCACGGTCAAACATTCTTCCGTCGTTGTCTTCTAATTTCAAACGCAGTAAATGATCTTCATAAATGTATATAAAATCATATAAATCTCCTAAAATCATAATACATATGTAATCTAAATCTCTGAAACCTCCTTTTCAGCCTCACATGGATTTTTTTGGGTTCGAACAAATTCTTGCTCGCTGGAAGTCAAACGCGGGGTGTCTAGGGTTCATCGATTCGGGATCTAGAAGCTTTGATTCGTGGATCGAGTGCTATTTTGGGGGTTAGGGTATGAAACCGCACTTGATTACACGATTTTGGGTAGAATGAAGAGTTTGGAGTTCGATCTATTTCCTGGAACAACGTCAGTAAGCTGTCGAAAACGATTTCCTTGGATAGTTCGAATTACACTTGAGTCATATGATGTTGAGGAGAATTTGATGAGGGAAATTTCGGTGTATGTTGTTTGATTTGTAGCAGAGTATGAAATGGAGTTCGGGTTTGTTTCAGTGAAGGCGTATGGTTTAAACATGAAGGAGGGATTCAGTGTTAACAGGGAAGTGGAGGTGAACGATTTTGAGGGGATGGGATTTTCTCGTTTTAACTGGAAGAGGAGTTTGGTTCATAGTTGCGTGAACTGTTGTTAAGGGAGGATCAACGCTGGATCTAACAGGTTATTCCTACTTCATCATTTCAGTAGAGTTTATAAACTGACAGGAGGATGGGGAGCATGAAGATTCAAAAGGGGTTACTGATGTCGGGGAAGAAGAAGACGGGTCAGCCTTGTTTGGGTCAGCGTAGATTTTGAATTGGGCTGGGAAATTTAAGTTAAGGCCCATCTTGGTTTAAATTGGTAATTTGTTTAAAAGGGGAAAACGGCCATTTGGTTTGAGATATAGCTGAAGTTGCATTCTCTTTTGTTGGAGGAGGAAGTTGCTGAATAACAACGATGTACACTTTGTTGGGCCGACTATTTTACACTGATGGGCCGGTGGATTATAAGGTGATGGCCAAGAACATATTTAAATAATAGAATTAAGTTAGTTTTAATTTAAATATTCGATCAAACTTGTTAAATTAATTGTTTGGTCATATGTTATTAGAATTCCGAACGGCCAGATCCGTTGGGATCGTATGGACAGACACTACACAATGGACCCGACTGGAAGTCCATCGGAGCTCGTTACAATTTATAACAAAATAAATTGTCTGTCTGAATCAAGCGATGGTTATCGTTATTAACGATGATCGCCCATTGTGAGTAAATCTCACCAACTCTGAATAGTTCTATTTTTATAGTGTATTCTTAGAACTATTAAAAATTGTCTGTTTGACTGTGTGTTGACTGTTTGATTGAACTGCTAGTCAGTTAGTAGAAATTATATATATATATATATATATATATATATATATATATAAACCATTAAATATTTATATGTGACTCTGTTATCAGAATATTTTACAGTGAAGTGAAATTGATGTTATCTATATTGTTTAACATCTGTGATGCAGGGAAACATGTTGGAGGAATCCTTCATCTATTGAAAATATATGATGTGATATAATCTGTTGTTGATTTTGTATGTTTGGACGATATTTATCGTTGTTATATGGTATGTTAAATACCATAAGAAATACTGGATGTGGGAAAAGGGATTTTCAAATTATATTTTGAAAATAATTTATTTATATAAAATCAATGGATTTTATAGTATAAAAGAAAAAGGATTTTGAATAAAGGAATTATATTTGTAAATCAAATATAAGGGAATTATATTTGTAAATCAAATAAAAGGGAAAGAATTTGTTAAACAGATATAGAGGTAAATATTTGTAAAACAAATGTAAGGGAATTATATTTGTCAGATAAATAAGAAGAGAAATATTTGTAAACCATTTACAAATAAAATAGAATTATAAAGGAAATATTTGTAGAACATTTACAAATAGATTAAAAGAGCTTATTTATTTATTTAGGGAATAAATAGAATTAGAATAAAGGAATATTTATTTGATAAAATAAATAGAATAAAGGAAATATTTATTTAGAAAATAAATACGATATTTTAAAAGGAGTTAGAATTAATCAGTTAGAGTAAAAGGAATAAATCGAATATAGTTTATTTGAAAGGAGTTAATCAGTTAGAGTTAACCAGCTAGAGTTAATCAAATAGAGTTAAAGAAATAGAGTTAAGCAAAATTAGAAACTAACTAGAGATTAGTAAGTTGAATGGTTTCCTGAGTATGGATCTGATGTTGGTTTCGGCCTTCGGGGTTTATACTTGGGAAGTTGTTCTCTTATTAGTTTACAGTTAGAGTCTGATAGTTATGGAATGGTAGAGATTGATGATTGATTGATAGAATTTCCTTCTGGAAATAATATCGTTGTTTGTACACGTATTTTCCTTCGATAGTTAAATCACAGACTATCAAAGTTTTTGACCATTTTAACGTTGTTAATATGGAGAGACCGGTTGGATTATTATCCAGAGAACCACTCTGTATTGGCATAAGCGTTGCGAATCATATATGCCAAAGATAATTGAAGACGGAGTAAAGTGCAAGGGCTATTGTATAAGTCTTAGATAACAGTTCCTAAGATGGATATACTGAATAGTGCCTTCGGTTTGTCCAGTCCCAGGACAACTTGTATGGACGAAGGTCTGACAGAGTATATCTGGTAGATCACGTAAGTTGATCGTTTCAAACGTATTTACGTTGGTGGTGGAATTCGTTTCTCTTAGCTTATACCCGTGGTATTTTTGGGAAAACCAATTTGTGATTTAGAGGTATGACGATGTGACATTCTAAGTGAATGAAGATATGGTATGTGAAAAGATAAGCGTAGCTTCTAGCCTCACATCCGATAAATGACAGAAATCGGGCAGGCAACATGGCTAAGTCGGTCGCACCGAAGTAGGGTGTATAATCACTTATCTAGAGAATAATCATTTGCTTCTTTAATCTATCAATGATGTCCCATATATATATATATATATACGGGAACGGTTGCTGATCCCAACCGTTGGTGATGTACATTCGATACACTCAAGCGAAATGAGTGGTCGGTCATGTGTGGCCGGGTTGCAAGATGTTCTTGTTGAACCCAGTGTATTCCTTTCTAGAGGTACACTAGCGAAAGGTGGTTCCATACCTTGTCATAGTTGGAAATCCATTACCCAATACGTGCTTGTGGTTTTGATTGTATACTATATATGTAGAACGTGAGATGAAAGCGTTTCTGCTAGATGATTATATATACTGTGGTTGATAGACATTATTATAATATCAAAAGGTTTTTGATATAAAGATATTTTGGATCTCATAAGGGAAAAACCCGTTCCGTTATGCAACGTGGTATTATGAGATATCGTTTACTTGTTCGGACTGTTTTTAAACTATTTTACTCATACCAGTCCTATGACTGACCCGGAGTTTATTTTGTTTTGTTTCCCTAAACTCTTGGGTGCCCAATTTTGTACGGGCAGTCAAGTAGTCAGGATTTTACAGATACTTGAAGAGCTGGAGCAGGAGGCTTCCGGATCATATATCTATAGTTATTTCCGCTGTGTTGTAAGTTTTGTACTCTGATAATGTATTGTATACATATAATGATTTATTTCAAGGATATATTATCTATTATATGTTATTCGTTCCGCTGTGAGGTTCGTTTTACTCTGATGTTGTGTTCTTCTTCTTCTTCTATTCTAAGTTTCTACTTTATCTTTCCTCACCCTCTATCTTCTTTCTATTAATTTCTTGAATTTCCAGTGCAATTTGGGGTTGGACTTGTGTTATTTGGTCAGCTCAAATTGGTCCGGATTTTTGGGTCATTACACCTAGATAGCCTTGATGTCAAGTTTGATTGCAATATTGAGTCCTGCAATCAAGGCTTCATATTCTGCATCATTATTGGTGGAAAGGAAGTCGAGATTTAAGGCATAACAAATTGAGCGCTCCTCAGGAGTAATGAGTATACCTCCGGCGCCATAACATTAACTATTAGATGAATCATTCACGAATAGTTTCCACTAAATGTTTGGAGGCTCACTGGCTTCCAAGGAGGCTTGTCAAGAACAGCGAACTGTGTGATGAAATCTGTTAGAGCTAGTCCGAGGATGGCTCGATGAGGGATGCATGCAATCTCAAAATGAATCGATTCTATATTCCATTTCAGAAGTCACCCAGACGTCTCAGGTCATTATAGGATATGTCGTAGCCGCTGGCTAGTGTAAACTTTGATTGGATAGGGCTGAAAATATGGTCGTACCTTCCAGGAAGAGATCAATAGGAAGTAAGAAACTTATCAAGCTTTGTATAATTCTTTTCTATGTCTGTCAATCTTTTTCTAATGTGCTAAACGGGTGGCTATACACGATCTTCTTTGTGCACTAGCACCGAGCTAATTGCCTGCATAGAAACAACCAAGTAAATAAATTAGTCTTCGTGATCCACGGGTTTTGACAAGCTACATGGTCACTCTAAGTGAATCAAGAGGTCCAAGAATGCGAAAATGTACTCCGGTGTCCATGACAAATTGTGCTTCCCTTTTCTGAGTAAGTCAAAAAAGGGAATGCATTTATCAGTAGCTTTTGATATGAATTGAATTTAGGCAGCCACTTTTCCTTTTAGGCTTTGAACATCCTTGATGCTTCGAGGGGCCTGAATATCCCAAATAGCATGGATCTTTCTTGGATCGATTCCCTATGAATTGACAATGAAACCCTGAAATTTCCCGATGCAACGCCGAAAGAGCATTTCAAGGGATTGAGTTTCATGACATATTTGCGAAGAATGTCAAACATTTCCATGAGATTGTTGATGTGGTCATTCAACACCCTTGTTTTTACAAGCATATCGTCCATGTAGACCTTCGTGGATCTTCCAAACTAGTACTTAAATATGCGTTTGACCAGTCGTTGATAGGCGGCTCCAGCATTCTTGAGACTGAAGGACGTAAAAACATAGCAATAAAGCCCAAGGTCGATGATGAATGAAGTGTACTCTTGACCTGGAAGGTACATTGGAACCTGATTATATCTTGAGTACGCATCTATAAAGGAGAGAAGCTGGTATTCTGTAGTTGAATCAACGAGTTGGTCGATCTTTAGAAGTGAGATGTTGTCTTTTGGGAAAGCTTTGTTCAAGTCTATGTAGTTGGCACATGTTCAACACTTCCCATTTGATTTCTTAAACAATAGCAGGTTGGAGGCCCATTCCGGGTAGAGTGCACAACGGATAAAGCCATTGTCAAGCAGCCTATCCACCTCCTCTTTGAGTGTCCCCGATCTTTCTATTCCCAAGATTCAATGCTTTTGTTTGACTAGAAGATGCTTCGAGTCGATATTGAGCATTTGGCAGGTGATTCCTACGTCGATGCCACACATATGTAACACCCCGAATTTTTGAATAATCGAATTAACTAAATTCAAGAATAATTAATCTTAGATGTGAGAATTAATGGAAATGGGTTGCGCCATTGTGTTCGTCTCGGAATTCTGGTTGAGATAGAGTCCGAGTTTGTGTAAAGCCGATATTGGATGAAGGAGATATGGACGAACGAAGTTAGGCGGAAGAAAAAAAATATAGATGCACTGGCGCACTTGGGAAGTGCACCAGTACAAAAATTGCAATGGCGCACCTGCCAAGTGCGCCCAGGCCGAGCAGAAAGCCTGCACAGCTTTCTGGTATAATCTGATCCATATTGTTACTCATTGCTGAGTCCTTTTTGACTCCTTGCTGAGTCATTAGGGCTGAGGTGTCACCCTATCCCGATTGAATGGTTTTGATTAACCATAAGATCATCCGACGGCTATAATTAAATTGAAATTCTATATAAACATGTGTAGACTCAAACCCTAGAATCAAATAAAAAATGGAATCATGGCCGTCATGGTGTCATCTTGTAACCTAGAGTAGCTGTCACCAACTAGAGTGAAAACGAAGCTAATAAACTCAATTCTATTCAACTCTAATCTAAACAATAACGAATCTACTACAAAGGCGAGCTAAATCAATTTCAGAACTCAGATTCCAGAATGCAAGACCTTCTTTTTATGAGTTCGATTTCTTTAATAAGATAATTAACCATTTAATTAGGTTGAGTTATGATTTAGATTATATGGTTATGTTGTGAATCATTGACCGTTATGTTATTATCTATGTTGTAAATCTATGATGTTATTATCTATGTCGTAAAGCTGTGATGTTATTATCTATGTTGTAAATCTATGTTAACTGTTGGCCTATGTATAATCAATTCATAATGATGCTTCATATGCTAGTTTGGTTATGTTGTGGAACTAATTCATATGTTAAATCATATGTATGTATGCAAGTTTAGATGTTAATTTATATTTGAATCATATGCAAGTTAGTGAGAATCATATACAACCTTACATGTTTCATGACATCAATTTTATGTGTAAATTGGATCTAAAGTTAGGCTATGACATGTGTGAGTTAGATGCAAGTTTGCATCATAGTTTATGTTGTATAAATCACATATGCAAATATATATATATATATATATATATATGTTGGAGTATGAATGATGTAATGTAAAGTTTGTAACTATTGCCTATGCAAGTTTACACCTTATGATTAGATCTATGACATCCATAGTTTATGCAAGTTTGTAACTTTGGCCTATGCAAGTTTTTGGATGAAAAACCTTATTCACACATGCAAGTTCACCCCTTATGTTTAGATCTAGTTTTTATTCTCTGCATTTTGTGATGTTTTCTCTTTATTCCATATGTTAGACTATTCGAGTCTAACGTATATTTTACATTAAACGAACGAACGTACATCGTGGGGCAATGGGAAAATATTAAAAGATTTAATATTGAGAATTGGCATAAATGCCTTAAATGTGATGTTAATTAGTATAATTTTATATACCATAAATAGATAGACATAATTGAGTTAATTATGGACATAGTTAAATTTGTAATTGGTTGACAATTTGAATAGGGAAATTAATTCAAATTGGGGATAATTAATTAGGTGTAATTAATTGCCTAAGACACGAGGTTAGACTCTTTTGTGGTGTAAGACTGCCCGGACGCGCCCGGCAAATCCAGCTGCCATAAATGCCAGTCTAATGTGGGAGGTCTTAGGCATAAATTAAATGCGTAATAGTTGTAAAGACACAAGGTTAGGCTCGTTTGTGGTGTAAGACTGCCCGGACCCGCCCGACAAATCCAGCTGCCACAAATGTCAGTCTAATGTGGGAGGTCTTTATAAGGTTACGGTCTTAATAAATTAAGAAACACTTAACCAGATAAACATGTAGTGGGACATGAGGGGGTTAAGTGGGTGCCTTGGGTGGCATTTGAAATACGATTAGATGCACTTAACCAAGATTGAAACATGTAAGAAGACATGAATAAGAATGGGGTTAAGTGGGGAAAAACCTTAGAGGTGACCAAGCATAGGTGGAAAGCTTGTGTCATGCATGGGGGGCCTTTTCAAACCAGTAACCAATTAAGTATCTTTGTGGACTCGACCCAAGTCGAGGACGGGACACGTGTACTGGATTTGATTGTAAGAGGTCAAAACGGGTCAGCGGTGGCAACGCAAGTCCAATGGGTTCATATGCGTGTGTGAGCCCGGGCTGGTAGGTAAGACGTTGTTGCACCGTGTAGATATAAGCCGTGCATTTTTGGTTGTATCGGGTTGCCACTTTGGGGAGTGATACACACCACTGTGAGGCCAACACGGGTATCTACGAGTAAAGGAGCCGATCGAATGGGGGTAGTGGGTACACCTAGTGGAGATAGGGGCAGACGACACCTATGAAGGTAGCTATGGGTACACTAAACTACCATTATCATTATTAAGTTCTGTCGGCGGGATCAACCTTTAAGGGTGACTAGTGGTGGTGCAGTGTAGTAATTATCTTATAGTGATGATGGGTGCCTTTAACGTTATCTTGGTTCATCTTATTTCCTCGTTCTGTTCTGTCATACCCAATTGTTCACAGTCATTTCCTTATTTTCCAGCTTATGCCTTATCCTAGTTATTTTGATAATTATATTGTTAAAGTTATCGCACTCGCCATATTTTATGTCTGACCCCCTTTTCTTTCCACCAATTTGCTTCCTTCCCCCCCTTAGGTTTGCAAGGACGGAATACTACAGCTTAGTGCCGATTTCTTTCAGTTGCTTGAAGATAGTAGATGTATAGCTTGGGACTCTCTCATCTTTATGGCTTTGCTTATGCTCAGTGGGGATTTATGCATTTATGTTATTTAAGTATTTGCTTCTTTATGTACTTTGAAGTTTTTGGAAAAGACTATTGATCCTGTTGTAATGATTTTGGAAACTACTTATGTAAACTCGTTTTGAGTTATGATGAAATGAAATAAGTTTTATCTTCCGCTGTGTTTTATTTATTTATTTATTCCTATAATTTATCTGTTGTATACAACAATAACGCTTCATGGACATTGATGCATTCCCTTTGTGAGTGACATTAATGAACACGGGGTGTTACACGTGGTATCAAAGCTATGGTTACAAGAATAGATAAAAAAGTTTTGAAAAGTATTTTCAAAAGTATTATTTTCCTAGAAAGTACTTTCAAAAACTTGTTTTAAAGAAACTACTTTAAGGAAAGTTTACTTTAAAGAGCATAATCCCTGCAAGCCATACATCTCTCTTTTGCTTCCCTTGTTTTAAAACTCTTTCTTTTACTTTTCAGGATGTCTGAAGCATCTTAAATACCAGAGGGTGTTCATGTACCCAGTTGGTTTCGTCAGTATCTCGAGGCTAGGGCCGCGAGTCCGGCCAACGTTCCTCCTCCTCCTCCCCCAGCTCCACTCATTCCTCCCGTGGAGATACTTTCTCCAAGATATGTAAAGACTTTCGTTCGATGGGTGGAAAATCTTTTAGTGGGTCTGAAATGTTCGTTGAAGCTAGAAATTGGTTGAAAGAAGTGGCGGATCTGTTTAGCATTTTCGATTTGGACGATTGTAAGAAGGTCTAATTGGCTACTTGGTTGATGAAGGACGAAGCTTCGTTTTGGTGGGAGGTCACTAATGGAGAGCGTCTAGTTGATACATGGCCAGATTTCAGGCGTAGGTTTGAGGCAAAGTTTCTCTCACGGGCTGAAGAGAATTTATATATGGAAAGATTTTTGGTGTTAAAGCAAGGGAATCTATCAGTGAAAGAATACGTCAACAATTCCAATCAGTTGGCGAGATTTGGCTTGGACTTGGTAAATACACCCGAAAAGAAGGCCCTAAGATTTGTTAAGGGTTTGAACGAGCCACTACATGAGTTAGTTATGACCCACATCCCTATGGGGGCCACCATTGAGAGGCTAGTTGATATGGCGCTTATGCATGAAGAGGAGAAAGGCGCCAATGCTAAAAAGCACCCGAGAAGAAAGGGGATCAAAAGAAACCGCAACAACAACAACAAATCAAGAAAGGCGGGAAGAACAATGATGGCAAAGGAAAGAAGAAGTGCTTTAATTGTGGGACACCAGGCCATCTGAGTAAAGACTGTAGGAAAAAGAAGAAGACTGGCTATTTCCACTGTAGAGAGGCAGGTCTTCTAGTTAAGGACTGCCCAAGTAAACAGAGGCAAGGGCAAAGAACTTCTGGAGGGAAGCTTCAGGCTCTCGTGGCACCAGGGCAGGCAAGAGAGCAGGTCCAGGCTCTCACGGTCCCACCGCTGCAAGAACGAGGTAGAAACATTTCCGTTGAGAGTTTAGTTTTTCTATTTGATCATCATGTCCGTACTTTATTCGATTCTGGCGCATCACATTCATTTATCTCTATAGCATTAGTTGAGACACTACACTTAAATACTAGTCATGCTGTGGATCCCATTGTAGTCTCAAATTTTATTGGTAGGTCGGCTCATTTATCCATGGTTTGTAGGGATTTGAGATTGTCTATCTTAGGCGTTGGTTTTGAATGTAATGCTTTTGTGCTTGGTTTCATGGGCTATGGGTTGATTCTAGGGATGGATTGGCTAGCCCGATATGGCGCCATCCTAGAATGTGAATGAAGGGTAGTAAAATTGTTGACTCGTAGTGGAAAGACCCTTGACATTTCTTGTGACCCTAGAGGACCGGTGTTGCTTAGTTATCTTGGGTAACTTGACGCATCCAATGATGATTTACATTCTGTTCGTATATTCCATGAATATGTTGATGTCTTCGATGAGGTGAGGGGTTTACCCCTAAAACATGAGATAGATTTTTGTATTTATCTTGTAGACAATGCAAAACCAGTATCTCTGCCAGTACGCCACATGGCTCCTCGTGAGAGGAGGGAGCTCAATAAGCAAGTAGGGGAGTTGCTTAAGAAAGGGTTCATAAGACGTAGTATATCGGAGTGGGGTGCTCCAGTAGTATTTTCCACGAAGGCGGATGGGTCCATTAGACTTTGTGTGGACTGTAAAGAACTTAATAAACTTATTAAGAAGAATAGACACCCACTGCCGAGGATTGATGATCTCTTTGATCAGTTAGTTGGCGCCTCAGTGTTTTCGTAGTTGGACTTAGCCACTGGTTTCCATCAGTTGAGAGTGGCTGAGGATAGCATAGACAAGACTGCCTTTAGGACTCCGAACGGTTTCTATGAATGGCTTGTGATGCCCTTCGGTTTGACAAACGCCCCCGCATACTTTGTTGACTTGATGAGTAGGGTGTTTAGGGAGTACCTTAATAAATTCGTGGTGGTCTTTGTGGATGACATCTTGGTCTTTTCTAAGAGCGAGGAATAGCATGCCCTACATCTTAGGGAAGTATTGTAGAACCTTCGAGCGCATAACCTTAAAGCTAAATTTTCTAAATGTCACTTTTGGAGGAAGGAAGTGCGATTCTTAGGGCACTTAGTTTCCATAGAAGGGATAGCTGTGGATCCCGCGTAGGTGGTGGCCATCCAAGATTGGAAGGTCCCTAAAAATGCTACCGAGGTGAGGAGTTTCTTGGGGTTGGCAGGCTACTATAGGAAGTTTATCAAGGACTTCGCAAAAATATCAGCCCCATTAACACGGTTGACGTAGAAGAGCCTAGTTTTAACGTGGGACGTAGATTGTGATGATGCGTTCCAACGTTTAAACAGAGCTTTGGCCACAACCCCAGTATTAGTATTGCCAGATGGAAATAAGCCATTTACTGTTTATACCGATGCATGTGGGACAGGACTAGGCGCAGTCTTAATGCAAGAGGGAAGGGTAATAGCCTTTGGAGGAAGGAAGTTGAGAGTACATGAGAGAAATTACCCTATGCATGATCTAGAGTTGGCCGCTATTGTTTTTGCGCTTAAGTCTTGGCGCCATTATCTTCTTGGCGAGAAATTCGAATTGTTCACTGACCACAAATCGCTAAAATACTTGTTCTCTCAAAAGGACTTGAACTTAAGGCAGCAAAGGTGGATGGAATTTTTAACGTCCTACGATTTCGAGATAGCATATACCCCTGGCAAGGGTAACGTGGTGGCAGACGCCTTAAGTAGGAAAAGATTGTCCTTGAGTCTGTTGTTTGTTGAACGGCGAAGCTTAGAGTTCATCTCTATGTTTGACTTTAGACCTTCCATTGACTTTATACCCGGTTTGCTAGCATCCTTAGAGGTCAGACCTACGCTTTTGGGACGGATTGGTGAGGCACAACGAGATGACCCACAGTTGGTTGAGTTAGTAGAGAAACTCATAAGGGGGGAGTCATCGAGCCATCTCAGTAGGTATACCATAGATGATAAGGGTTGGTTACGTAGGGACGGTAGACTTTGTGTACCACGAGACGAGGACTTGAGGAAGACCATTCTTGATGATGCACATCGTTCGAAGATGACCATTCATCCCGGCGGGGACAAGATGTACATGTACATGAGACGAGTTTAATTTTGGGCCGGTATGAAGAAGGATGTGGCCGAGTTTGTCGCTAGATGCTTGGTGTGCCAACAAGTAAAAGCATAGCAAAAGAAGCCCGTTGGGTTGCTTCACCCATTGGAGATCCCATAACGGAAGTGGGAGAGTGTCTCGATGGACTTTGTTGATGGGTTATCGAGATTGAGGAAGGGTAATACGGGGATTTGGGTCGTGGTAGACAGACTTACTAAGAGCGCCCATTTCATTCCCGTGAAGAGTAAGAGGACTGCTCCATGGTTATCCTCTGTATACATTCAAGAGATAGTTCGTTTCCATGGTGTTCCTTCTAGTATAGTGAGCGATCGCGATCCTATCTTTACTAGCGAGTTTTGGAAGAGCTTGCAAGAGGCGGTAGGGACTCAGTTATGTTTGAGCACCGCATATCATCCTCAGACGGACGGCCAGACCGAGAGGGTGAATCATATTCTAGAGGACCTTTTGAGGCTGTGTGTTTTAGACTTCGGAGGTACATAGGAGGAGCATCTTCCTTTGGTAGAGTTAGCATATAATAATAGCTTTCAGTCTAGCATTGGCATGGCACCTTTCGAGGCTCATTATGGATGGTCGGGTCGTTCGCCTACATGTTGGTGGGAATCTACGGATAAGATCTTGCTTGGGCCCGATATGATTAGAGAGACTTCGGAAAAGATCGATTTGATTCGAAGGAGGGTGAAGATGGCGCAAGATAGGCAGAAATCTTATGTGGACAAGAGGAGGACAGATCTTGAGTTTGATATTGGGGACATGGTCTTTATCAAGGTGTCTCCATTACGGAATGTTGTTCGCTTTGGGTCCGTTGGGAAGTTAGCACCAGGGTTCATAGGGCTGTTTCCTATTAAGGAGAGGATTGGACAGATGGCGTATAGAGTGGAGTTGCCCGAGAGACTTAGTGGTGTATACGACGTATTCCATGTATCACATTTGAGGAAATGCTTGCACGAGACTGCGGAAGTGGTAGAGCCAAGCTTGCTTAGAGAGGTGGAGATAGAGCGTGATGCAATGATTCGACAAGCTCCTACATGCATTCTTGGGTCAGAGATTAAGAAGTTGAGGAATCGAGAGGTCAAGCTGGTCAAAGTGCAATGGGGAAATGATGAGAGCAACGCTACTTGGGAGACGAAAGAGAAGATGCGTTCATTGTACCCTTTTCTTTTCAAGGGTATGTCTTTTAATTTCTCCTTTATCGCCTAACTTGTACTTGTTTTATCCTTTGTATGTCCTCTCGCTAGTATCTTTGACCTTTAGATAGGGTAGTCCTATGGTTGAAACATGTGTTTGAGACATGTTATGTATGATGGATGCAGGTGGATGCAAGTGTTTGCTAGTGGTTGCTCGTGGATGCATATACACACACTTTAGGCACTAGATCGGCTCGGTCACTTTCATATTGCATATTTCATATAAATGGATGTATTTAGTAAAATGAATGTATGTTGAATGTGTGTATCATATGGATGTTGCATTTAAATGGATGGTTGTGCACACATGTAGTAATGATATGTATAGGATTTTGTGCATACATGATGGATACATGGCACTATCATTAATTGCAATAAGGAGGTCAACTGAATCAGTGGACCGCCTGATTTAGCATTAGTATACGGACATATACACACACTATGCATATGTACATGAAAAGCATTAGAAATCTTTTAAGGACCATGGTTGCTAGTGGTTGATGGTTGAGTAGATGCATGATTGGATGGTAGGATACGTTCTTCTTGACTTAGAGATTTCGAGGACGAAATCTTTTTAGTAGGGGAGAATGTAACATCCCGAATTTTTGAATAATCGAATTAACTAAATTCAAGAATAATTAATCTCAGATGTGAGAATTAAGGGAAACGGATTGCGCCATTGTGTTCATCTCGGAATTCTGGTTGAGATAGAGTCCGAGTTTGCGTAAAGCGGATTTCGGATGAAGGAGATATGGACGAACGAAGTTAGGCGGAAGAAAAGAAAAGAAAATATAGATGCACTGCTGGCGCACTTGGGAAGTGCGCCAGTACAAAAATTGCATTGGCGCACCTGCCAAATGCGCCCAGGCCGAGCAGAAAGCCTACACAGCTTTCTGGTGTAATTTGATCCATATTGTGACTCATTGCTGAGTCCTTTCTGACTCCTTGCTGAGTCATTAGGGCCGAGGTGTCACCCTATCCCGATTGAATGGTTTTGATTAACCCTAAGATCATCCGACGGCTATAATTAAATTGAAATTCTATATAAACATGTGTAGACTCAACCCCAGGAATCAAATAAAAATTGGAATCATGGCCGTCATGCTGTCATCTTGTAACCTAGAGTAGCCGCCACCAACTAGAGGGAAAACGAAGCTAATCAACTCAATTCTATTCAACTCTAATCTAAACAATAACGAATCTACTACAAAGGCGAGCTAAATCAATTTCAGAACTCAGATTTCAGAATAAAAGACCTTCTTTTTGTGAGTTCGATTTCTTTAATAAGATAATTAACCATTTAATTAGGTTGAGTTATGATTTGGATTATATGGTTATGTTGTGAATCATTGACCGTTATGTTATTATCTATGTTGTAAATCTATGATGTTATTATCTATGTTATAAAGTTGTGATGTTATTATTTATGTTGTTAATCTATGTTAACTGATGGCCTATGTACAATCAATTCATAATGATGCTTCATATGCTAGTTTGGTAATGTTGTGGAACTAATTCATATGTTAAATCATATGTATGCAAGTTTAGATGTTAATTTAGATATGAATCATATGCAAGTTAGTGAGAATCATATACAACCTTACATGTTTCATGAAATCTATTTTATATGTAAATTGGATCTAAAGTTAGGCTATGACATGTGTGAGTTAGATGCAAGTTTACATCATAACTTATGTTGTATAAATCACATATGCAAATATATGTATGTTGGAGTATGAATCATGTAATGTGAAATTTGTAAATATTGCCTATGCAAGTTTACACCTTATGATTAGATCTATGACATCCATAGTTTATGCAAGTTTGTAACTTTGGCCTATGCAAGTTTTTGGATGAAAAACCTTATTCACGCATGCAAGTTCACCCCTTATGTTTAGATCTAGTTTTTATTCTTTGCATGTTGTGATGTTTTCTCCTTATTCCATAAGTTAGACTATTCGAGTCAAACGTATATTTTACGTTAAACGAACGAATATACAACGTGGGGCAATGGGATAATATTAAAAGATTTAATATTGAGAATTGGCATAAATGCCTTAAATGTGATGTTAATTGATATAATTTTATATACCATAAATAGATGGACATAATTGAGTCAATTATGGACATAGTCAAATTTGTAATTTATTGACAATTTTAATAGGGAAATTAATTCAAATTAGGGATAATTAATTAGGTGTAATTAATCGCCTAAGACACGAGGTTAGACTCTTTTGTGGTGTAAGACTGCCCGGACCCGCCCGACAAATCCAGCTGCCACAAATGCCAGTCTAATGTGGGAGGTCTTAGGCATAAATTAAATGCGTAACAGTTGTAAAGACACGAGCTCGTTTGTGGTGTAAGACTGCCCGGACCTGCCGGGCAAATCCAGCTACCACAAATGCCAGTCTAATGTGGGAGGTCTTTACATGGTTACGGTCTTAATGAATTAAGAAACACTTAACCAGATAAACATGTAGTGGGACATGAAGGGGTTAAGTGGGTGCCTTGGGTGGCATGTGGAATTTAGTGGGTGCCTTGGGTGGCATTTGAAATACGATTAGATGTACTTAACCGAGATTGAAACATGTAAAAAGACATGAATAAGAATGAGGTTAAGTGGGGAAAAACCTTAGAGGGGACCAAGCATAGGTGGAAAGCTTGTGTCATGCATGAGGGTCCTTTTCAAACCGCAACCCATTAAGTATCTTTGTGGGCTCGACCCAAATCGAGGACGAGACACACGTACTGGATATGATTGTAAGAGGTCAAAACGGGTCAGCGGTGGCAACGCAAGTCCAATGGGTTTATATGCGTGTGTGGGCCCGGGCTAGTAGGTAAGACGTTGTTGAACCATGTAGATATAAGCCGTACATTTTTGGTTCTATCGGGTTGCCACCTTGGGGAGTGATACACCCCACTGTGGGGCCAGCACGTGTATCTACGAGTTAAGGAGCTGATCGAATGGGGGTAGTGCATACACCTAGTGGAGATAGGGGCAGATGACACCTATGAAGGTAGCTAAGGGTACACTAAAATACCATTATCATTATTAAGTTCTGTAGGCGGGATCAACCTTTAGGGGTGACTAGTGGTGGTGTAGTGTAGTAATTATCTTATAGTGATGAGGGGCGCCTTTAACATTATCTTGGTTCATCTTATTTCCTCGTTCTGTTCTGTCATACCCAATTGTTCACATTCATTTCCTTATTTTCCAGCTTATGCCTTATCCTAGTTATTTTGATAATTATATTGTTAAAGTTATCACACTTGCCAGACTTTATATCTGACCCCCTTTTCTTTCCACCTATTTTTTCCTTCCCCCCTCAGGTTTGCAAGGAGGGAATACTACAGCTTAGTGCCGATTTCTTTCAGTTGCTTGAAGATAATAGATGTATAGCTTGGGACTCTCTCATCTTTATGGCTTTGCTTATGCTCAGTGGGGATTTAAGCATTTATGTTATTTAAGTATTTGCTTCTTTATGTACTTTGAAGTTTTTGGAAAAGACTATTGATCCTGTTGTAATGATTTTGGAAACTACTTATGTAAACTCGTTTTGAGGTATGATGAAATGAAATAATTTTTATCTTCTGATGTGTTGTTTTATTTATTTATTCTTGTAATTTATCTGTTCTATACAACAATAACGCTTCATGGACATTGATGCATTCCCTTTGTGAGTGACATTAATGAACATGGGGTGTTACAACATATCTAAATGGGTTTAAGCGAATACATCGAGGTTGGCCTTTAAGAAGTCCATGAGCTATTCCTTTATTGCTGGATGGAGTTGTGATCCAATCTTCAGGACTCTAGTCAAGTCGGCGGGATTGATTGAAATGTCGATAGTTGGATCGACTGTGGTAGCCCTTTCGAAGTCTGGAGTTCGTCTTCCCCTAAATCGAGGTTGTCAGAAAGATGAAAGTGGCGTTTGAGCCAGGAGTGGTTGTCATGCACTGGCGGTTTTGGCTTAGAGGATCGGTTCCGCACTCTTTCTCTTCTCCTTATTGATGGTGTCTTTCCATTGGACGAGGTAACAGGCTCTCCTTATGGCTTGGTCATCCCTGACGGTTCCAATCCCATTCTCAATTGGAAATTTCATGAGAAGGGACCATGGTGCCATGTTGACTCGGAATTCTCCAAGGAAAGGACGTCCTAGAAAGATGTTGTAGGGAGAAATGACATTGATGACTACAATAGTAAGGATCCAGAATCTGCTATGATCGCATTCCCTAAGTTCGACCGACAAGTCTACCATTCCCACATGCCAGTTGGAGGATTCGTTGAAGTCATGGACTATGGCATGGCAAGGCTTCAAGTCTTTGGACTCAGCTCTCATTTGGTCATAGGGCGACTTGAAGATGATATTAACAAGGATCCCTAAGTCGATGAGAGCCCTTAGACATAGGTTGGTCCTATGCTTGCAGATACGGTGAGAGGGTCTATGATTTGGATGTCAATTCTGGTAGAATCTCTCTCACGGAAAACTGTGTCATCCCGCATTGTAACACCCCACATCCGTTAAGGTCACTCACAAAGGGAATGCCTTAACTTCAGTGGAGCATTATGGATACTGGAACAGAAATATTACAAGACAGACATATATAAAACAACAGAAAGTAAAGTGGAAGTACTTCAAATCATTTATTAAATATAATTGTTTACAATAAAAGCCCATCAACTTACAATACCCAATTACATAGCTAAAATATCTGTCTTTCTCAAAAACAAAGAAGCATGAAAATAAATTGTAGTATTCCCCAATAAAGCAAAGCAAGCCATAGCCAAGAGAAATCCAAGCAGTACATGAAAGACCCTTGGAGCTTGGTAAGATCCGAACTAAACTGTATTCCCACCCTGCGAACCTGGGGGGGGGGGGAATGAAAGAAAAAGAGGCGAAACAAACTGGGTCAGTCATAAAGACTGAGTAAGTTCTAGTGGCTTTCAACATAAAACAGGTGAAGATAATATGGCATAAATAAGCTGAAAGTAAACATAAGCATGATGACAAGGTAAGCTACAGGCACGATGAATCAAGTATAACATTCCATGCTTCCTATCAAGAGTATCATCGCAAGGTTCCTACCAAGTATCACATTGCAAGGTTTCTATTAAGTATAACATCGCAAGATTTCTAAGCTTCACCATTCCACTATTTTCTTTGATTTCCTAAATTCTCTGCACCAACTGTACTAGTACCCCAACCCGTATCATCCTTTCCATGTATATGTACAGTCCCTTGCTGTATATCGTACGGGTTTCATCACGTATTTCTATACTACTTCAACGTAGTCCCACCATTCTTGAAATCGTTTGGACTGCCACCCTTGTTCTGGCTAGGTTTCCTTATCATGAACTATCGCGTGTTCAACTAGGATTTATGCCACCTAGGACCACTAGGGATTATGCTACCTATTGAACATTTCCTAAATTCGATTAGGGTTTATGCCACCTAGGACCATTAGGGATTATGCTACCTAACGAACAACACCCTTTTTCCATGTAATCGATCGGCTCCCTACAAGTCCTAGCTCGTTCATGTGTCTGTGTCATACGGCCCAATCACGAAATGTAGTCACCTGTGCTAGGTCCACCATAGGGTGTATCAAGCCCTAGGGTGCCAACCACCGACACGAATCAAGCACGCACAGTGTAAACCTACCGGTGCCCAATTCCTACTTTTTCAACTCCGAACTACGTGCACGACCATAGTCTGCCTGAACCTACAATGGCGCACCAACTCAGCTGTCGTTCTGGTCGCTTACAATCAGGCCAGTAATCGTGCCCCACCCTGCCTAGTTCCAGGGTACCGTGATACATCTAGTGGGTTACTGCTGAAAAGGACCGCGCAACTAGGGTTTCCGTTCAGTAGGTTAAGTGTTGTCATTTAAATTCGAGACTTAACCCCTTCAGTCTAGCATGCCAAGTTGGTTAAGTATTGTCATTCAAGTTCGTGACTTAACCCGCCTACGTGTCATGTCAAATTGGCTAAGTGTTGTCGTTCAAGTTCATGACTTAGCCCTACAAATCATCTGTCAAGTTGGTTATGTATATTCAAGCGGTTCATGACTTAACCCTATTAAATCATCGTGTCCAATTGGTTAAGTATATTCAAGCAGTTCATGACTTAACCCTATCAAATCATCGTGTCAAATTGGTTAAGTATATTTAAGTAATTCATGGCTTAACCCACCCACGTATCATGCTAAATTGGATAAGTATTATCTATATGTTCAAGTTGACTTAACCCTGCCACGTGTCATGTTATATTGGTTAAGTGTCATTAGTCTAGTCATATTACTTAACCCACCCATTGGTCTGATTAACTATTATGTTGGTTAAGCCTACATTTGTAATATTTACATGTTCTTAACTCATACCGGTTAGGTCCACATTTACATGTCAAATTTCCATGTCATCCCACCTAACCCTCTAACCATACCCACGTCTTACTATGGTTAGTATTAATTAATTCATTCATTATGACGAACGAATCATGACCTCTCACATTAGACCGTGCATTTTGTGGCCACTGGATTTGCCGGGCGGTTCCGGGTAGATTTACACCACAAACTGGGTCTAACCTCGTGTCATAAACCGTTATGCCTACAATTTGGCCTTCGACCTCTAACATTAGACTAACACTTTGTGGCTACTGGATTTGTCGGGCGGTTCCGCGCAGATTTACACCACAAACTGAGTCTAACCTCGTGTCAAAGGTTCATTAATGGTCGTAATCCACCCAAAACCCCAATATCAGTTCATGTGTTTAACATATAGAAATGTTCATGTTCGAATCACGTTCATATTTCCAGTTATATGTCAACTATCAAGTTTATAATTCACGTTTTGCCAAAAAACGTATTCCGGTTATGCTAAGTTATAGCCTTTTATTTACAATGCATGCCAACTACCCAGAACCCAACTTAGGCATGTTCATATTAAACCTCTACCAAGTCATAAATTTTCATACATGTTCCAACTCCAAAATTTTACATAATTAACATACGCCCAAGTTCTAGATTACATGTTAGTTT
This sequence comes from Allium sativum, assembly GCA_030737875.1. Classification (NCBI taxonomy): domain Eukaryota; kingdom Viridiplantae; phylum Streptophyta; class Magnoliopsida; order Asparagales; family Amaryllidaceae; genus Allium; species Allium sativum. The sequence continues at coordinate 168,436,638 of CM060924.1, read as the reverse complement.
TTACATATGCCCAATTCATACCAAATTTACATATGTTTAATTCACGCCATTGCACATGTATGCAAATTTTATACCAATTTACACAAGTACCAAGTTTCATGCCGTTTACATATATCAATATTCTTGCCATTTTACATAGGTCGAGTTTCATACCAAACTACATGTATTCCATATTTACACGATTTTATCCAAACTTACAATCTTTAATTATAGCGATAATACTCATATCCCCATTTCATGTTATACCGTCAATTCCACCAACCATATATATATATATATCCAATATAGACAACATTCCCATATTTCCCCGTATTCAATCGTACGCAAATCGCGATTCAGGCCTAGGTCCTAAATTGACCTAGGTTCATTGAAAGAAAATAAATAGGGTAAGGTAGAATTTGTATGACAATCAGTATAGAGAGGAAAAACTGGCATAAAAACATCATCTCTGGCATAAGAGATAGATCTTGACAATAATATCAATATGAATCAAGAAAAACTAATTTACAATAGGCTGAATAGATCATAGGCTTGACATGAGAACGAACATGGAAAATTCCCAAAACTCAAGATTCAAGAAGCAACAGAAATAGATCTGAATCAATAAACATACTTAAATCCAATTCCACTTTATTCCATGGCCATATTATAATTAAATGTTTAAATCTAAAAACAACTAGAACTTACAGAGCATGGCTAATGAATTAAGAACTGAATTTGTTGTAAAAATGTCATGGCGTTGTTAATTTGTTGTCTTGAATCATTGTAGAAGCCTTGTTCTTTGGATTGATTTGAGTTTGAATGTTTGTACTTTGATTTGGAGACGGCGGCCATGGTTCAAGAGGTATTTTAGTAGCATAATGGTGTAAGAATGATTTGATATGAATTAGGTTAGGTCTAAGGGTGTTTTTATAGGTGTAGCAACTAGTTTAGGCTCTTAGATTAACCCCAGAATCAATCCGGACCATCAAAACATGTCTAAGGCATCAAAAATGAGTTCTGGGTCAAAACAGGCCGACCAGGTCGACCTATAAGGGGGGAGGTCGACCACATGGTCGACCTGGGGGGTAGGTCGACCCTAGATTCGACCACATGGTCGACCTGGTCCCCAGGTCGACCTTCCTGGTCTTGTGCTGCCTAAAATAAGTTGAATCTTCTACAGGCCATAACTTCTTCATCCGGACTCTGATTTTCGAAAACTCGGACTCTATTTCATGTAAAATTTCGAGACGAACACAATGGAGTAACCCGTTTCCCTTGATTCTTATTTTAAAATTTAATTATACCCTGATTTCTAGTTTTAACATGTTATTAAAATTCAGGTTGTTACATTCTCCCCTCCTTAAAGGATTTCGTCCCCGAAATCTTCAAGTTAAGAAGAATATGTCCTACCATCCAATCATCCATCTACTCAATCATCAATCACAGGAATCCATTGTCCTTAAGAGATTTCTAATGCTGTATGAACATATGCAGAAAGTGTGTGTATATGTTCCTTATCTAATGCAAATGATCAGGCCTGATAGATCTTTTTAAATGCAAAATATGTTTAGTGCCATGAATCCAACATGTATGCAAATAGTCCTAGTCATATAAACACTATATGTGTGCACAAACATCCATCCATATGCAACATCCACATGATAACACATTCAATTCCATCCATCATGCATATGCAATATGAGATGTGATTGAGCCGATCTAGTGCCTAATGTGTGTTCATGCATCCACGAGCAACAACTAGCAACCACTTGCAATCATCAATCATAACATGTCTCAAACACATGTTTACATCCATTAGTTCCTACCTAAAGGTATAACCGAATGATAGAAGCAAGTAAAGAAAAACTTTGTAACCTAAACACCAGCCCAAAACCAATATATATGATTCTAGGAAACCAAGCATGATAAACTCCTTTTAGGTCGCAAGAAATCCCTTCCTAAAACCAACCCATATCCTATAAAGCCCAAAAAGTTTAGTCAACCCAACGGACATCCTCAAGCCCCGACATGTATTACTAACAGATGAGTCATACTCCCTATGGGGTTTGCAACAGAAATAGGATGGAGAATAGGACCGAGAGGATATGCTTAAAAGATAGCATGCAAGTAAGCTCTACAGGAAAAGAGGGATCAAGGATATACTCTTAAAAAGAGATATGATGCGCGTGTCTAGTCTTCAATCTTCTAAGTCGTATTTCCTTGAGCTTAACTCCATTGTGCTTTGTCCGTCTTTAACTTCATAATTTCTTAATTCTTGTTTCCAAAATATGAGTTGGAACTCATTTCACTGTTGTCTCTCATCCCACTTTCATTTATTTTTTTTCTAGTTTACTCGGCTCAAACATAACTGCGTACTCATGGTTTCATGCAAGCTCTCCAAAATTCACTGGTGAATCCTGGATCTCGTTTACTTATATAAGGTATTCCACGCAGAAGAACTATCTCTTGAAAACAAACAAATGCCAACCATGTTGCCAAATGTACTTACTAAGGCGATTTTCTATGACTCATGCATAGGCGAAATGAACCATTCTCCTTAGTGGCGAACACTACTCGAGCGGATCAATAAATGTATCAAGAGATTCTAGGTAACTAAGCATGGCAGAACCCTAAGGGTTACAATAGACTTCGAGGGCATTACCAAGGCAAGTCAAGAGTCTAACTACCCTCTTTCATACTCAAGAATGGAACCATTACTGGATAACCATTCCATCCCTAGAATCGACCCGTAGCCCAAAAACATAAGCATTTCTTCTAAACTCAACGCTTAGCATTGACATTCTCAAATCCAAACAAGTCATGAATAAATGAGCCGATTCTCCAACAGGATTTGAGAAGAAGAAAAAAATTGGGATCCTCTACTACGCTAGTACTAAGGTGTAGAGACTCAACTATCAAAGCAGAAATAAAAAGGATGCGATGTACCATAATCAAAAAGGGTACAAACAGGATAGAAATATAAACTAGACTTTCCTACAGAAACATTTCTACCTTCTTGTTCTGAGCCTCATTCCCTTAACCACTCTTATCCCCTCTTATATAACGTGTTAACAGGTCTCTCGAGAACTACCTCCATCGCACGACAACCCTACAAAGCTTGAGATAAGATAAGTCGCAGATGGAACTAACGTGACTACAGATGGAGGAAAGAAAGGAAAAGGGATTCAAACAAGGAAACAAAGGATAATGCTAATGGCCTTTGGGGAATAGCCTTTAAAAATAAAACTTTTCTTGAAAAATGCTTCTTCGTAAATGGTTTTGAAAATAATTTCAAAAGGTTTTAAAAACTTTTGCCCAGTCTGGTAACCTTCTGCTCTGATACCAAATGTAACACCCCACATCCGTTAAGGTCACTCACAAAGGGAATGCCTTAACTTCAGTGGAGCATTATGGGTACTGGAACAGAAATATTACAAGACAAACATATATAAAACAACGGAAAGTAAAGTGGAAGTACTTCAAATCATTTATTAAATATAATTGTTTACAATAAAAGCCCATCAACTTCCAATACCCAATTACATAGCTAAAATATCTGTCTTGCTCAAAAACAAAGAAGCATGAAAATAAATTGTAGTATTCCCCAATAAAGCAAAGCAAGCCATAGCCAAGAGAAATCCAAGTAGTACATGAAAGAGCCTTGGAGCTTGGTAAGATCCGAACTAAACTGTATTCCAACCCTACGAACCTGGGGGGGGGGGGGGATGAAAGAAAATGAGGCGAAACAAACTGGGTCAGTCATACAGACTGAGTAAGTTCTAGTGGCTTTCAACATAAAACAGGTGAAGATAATATGGCATAAATAAAATGAAAGTAAACATAAGCATGATGACAAGGTAAGCTACAGGCACGATGAATCAAGTATAACATTCCATGCTTCCTATCAAGAGTATCATCGCAAGGTTCCTGCCAAGTATCACATTGCACGGTTTCTATTAAGTATAACATCGCAAGATTTCTAAGCTTCACCATTCCACTATTTTCTTTGATTTCCTAAATTCTCTGCAGCAACTGTACTAGTACCCCAACCTGTATCATCCTTTCCATGTATATGTACAGTCCCTTGCCGTATATCGTACAGGTTTCATCACGTATTTCTATACTACTTCAACGTAGTGCCACCATTCTTGAAATCGTTTGGACTGCCACCCTTGTTCTGGCTAGGTTTCCTTATCATGAACTATCGCGTGTTCAACTAGGATTTATGCCACCTAGGACCACTAGGGATTATGCTACCTATTGAACGTTTCCTAGATTCGATTAGGGTTTATGCCACCTAGGACCACTAGTGATTATGATACCTAACGAACAACACACTTTTTCCATGTAATCGATCTATTAATCGATCGGCTCCCTACAAGTCCTAGCTCGTTCATGTGTCTGTGTCATACAGCCCAATCACGAAATGTAGTCACCTGTGCTAGGTCCACCATATGGTGTATCAAGCCCTAGGGTGCCAACCACCGACACGAATTAAGCATGCACAGTGTAAACCTACCGGTGCCCAATGCCTGTTTTCAACTCCGGACTACGTGCACGACCATAGTCCGCCTGAACCTACAATGGCGTACCAACTCAGCCGTCGTTCTAGTCGCTTACAATCAACCCGGTAATCGTGCCCCACCCTGCCTAGTTCCAGGGTACCGTGATACATCTAGTGGGTTACTGCTGAAAAGGACCGTGCAACTAGGGTTTCTGTTCAGTAGGTTAAGTGTCGTCATTTAAATTCGAGACTTAATCCCATCAGTCTAGCATGTCAGTTTGTTAAGTGTTGTCATTCAAGTTCGTGACTTAACCCGCCTACGTGTCATGTCAAATTGGCTAAGTGTTGTCATTCAAGTTCATGACTTAGCCCTACAAATCATCTGTCAAGTTGGTTAAGTACATTCAAGCGGTTCATGACTTAACCCTATCAAATCATCGTGTCCAATTGGTTAAGTATATTCAAGCAGTTCATGACTTAACCCTATCAAATCATCGTGTCAATTTGGTTAAGTATATTCAAGTAATTCATGGCTTAACCCGCCCACGTATCATGCTAAGTTGGATAAGTATTATCTATATGTTCAAGTTGACTTAACCCTGCCACATGTCATGTTATATTGGTTAAGTGTCATTAGTCTAGTCATAATACTTAACCCACCCATTGGTCTGATTAACTATTATGTTGGTTAAGCCTACATTTGTAAGTTTTACATGTTCTTAACTCATACCGGTTAGGTCCACATTTACATGTCAAATTTCCATGTCATCCCACCTAACCCTCTAACCATACCCACGTCTTACTATGGTTAGTATTCCTTAATTCATTCATTATGACGAACGAATCATGACCTCTCACATTAGACCGTGCATTTTGTGGCCACTGGATTTGTCGGGCGGTTCCGGGCAGATTTACACTACAAACTGGGTCTAACCTCGTGTCATAAACCGTTACGCCTACAATTTGGCCTTCGACCTCTCACATTAAACTGACACTTTGTGGCTACTGGATTTGCCGGGCGATTCCGGGCAGATTTACACCACAAACTAAGTCTAACCTCGTGTCAAAGGTTCATTAATGGTCGTATTCCACCCAAAACCCCAATATCTGTTCATGTGAGAAATGTTCATGTTCCAACCACGTTCATATTTCCAGTTATATGTCAATTATCAAGTTCATAATTCATGTTTTTGCCCCAAAACGTATTCCCAAATTATTATCATAATTCACTATAAGGTTATGCCAAGTTATAGCCTTTTATTTACAATGCATGCCAAGTACCCAAAACGAAACTTAGGCGCGTTCATATTAAACCTCTACCAAGTCATAAATTTTCATACATGTTCCAACTCCAAAATTTTGCATAATTAACATACGCCCAAGTTCTAGATTACATGTTACTTTTTACATATGCCCAATTCATACCAAATTTACATATGTTTAATTCATGCCATTTCACATGTATGCAAATTTTATACCAATTTACATAAGTACCAAGTTTCATGCTGTTTACATATATCAATATTCTTGCCATTTTACATAGGTCGAGTTTCATACCAAACTACATGTATTCCATGTTTACACCATTTTATCCAAACTTACAATCTTTAATTATAGCGATAATACTCATATCCCCATTTCATGTTATGCCGTCAATTCCACCAAATATATATATATATATCCAATATAGACAACATTCCCATATTTCCCCGTATTCAATCGTATGCAAATCGCGGTTCAGGCCTAGGTCCGAAATTGACCTAGGCTCATTTAAAGAAAATAAATAGGGGAAGGTAGAATTTGTATGACAATCAGTATGGAGAGGAAAAACTGGCATAAAAACATCATCTCTGGCATAAAAGATAGATCTTGACAATAATATCAATATAAATCAAGAAAAACTAATTTACAATAGGCTGAATAGATCATAGGCTTGACATGAGAACGAACATAGAAAAGTCCCAAAACTCAAGATTCAAGAAGCAACAGAAATAGATCTGAATCAATAAACATACTTAAATCCAATTCCACTTTATTCCATGGCCATATTATAATTCAATGTTTAAATATGAAAACAACTAGAACTTAAAGAGCATGGCTAATGAATTAAGAACTTAATTTGTTGTAAAAATGTCGCGGCGTTGTTAATTTATTGTCTTGAATCATTGTAGAAGCCTTGTTCTTTGGATTGATTTGAGTTTGAATGTTTGTACTTTGATTTGGAGACGGCGGCTATGGTTCAAGAGGTATTTTAGCAGCATAATGGTGTAAGAATGATTTGATATGAATTTGGTTAGGTCTAAGGGTGTTTTTATAGGTGTAGCAACTAGTTTAGGCCCTTAGATTAACCCTAGAATCAATTCGGACCATCAAAACATGTCTCATGCTTCAAAAATGAGTTCTGGGTCAAAACAGGCCGACCAGGTCGACCTGTAAGGGGGGAGGTCGACCACATGGTCGACCTGGGGGGTAGGTCGACCCTAGGGTCGACCACATGGTCGACCTGGTCCCCAGGTCGACCCCCAGGTCGACCTGCCTGGTCCTATGCTGCCTAAAATCTGCTGAATCTTCTACAGGCCATAACTTCTTCATCCGGACTCCGATTTTCAAAAACTCGGACTCTATTTCATGTAAAATTTCGAGACGAACACAATGGCATAACCCATTTCACTTGATTCTTATTTTAAAATTTAATTATACCCTGATTTCTTGTTTCAACATGTTATTAAAATTTGGGTTGTTACACGCATAGTCTTCTAAAGCTTGGCCGACACAGATTCGTTCAAGGCAGAGTATGTTTGAAGTCATCATGCTTGATTGAATTTTCATATTCCTCCATATGCTAGATGCTTTCGTCTGCAGGGTGAGGTCCACATAAATGATGTAGATCACGATACCTCCTCAAGGAAGTCTTGGAGGGACGACCCTTGGGATGCACGAGCTGGAGGAAGTGCGGCATTAAAGGACCCGTGGCCGCTTCTTAAGGAGCGGGTTACTGAACAAACTACTCTAAGTACTTCTCTCGGATGAGGTTCTCGATTTCATCCTTAAGGTGACTACATTCGTTCGTATTATGGTTGAACATGTCACGAAATCTACAGTATTTTCCGGTTCCTTCTCCCGGACGGTAGACTTCTTCGTGTACGGCTTCTTGTAATGAATAGTATTATAGGTCTTAAGATAGATTGCCTCCAACTCACGGTTGAGTGGAGGGTAGACTTTTTATGTTGGGTAGTGTTCTTGTTTCTTCTGATATTCAGGTAGCTGGTTGTTACAGCCTCCTGGTTTGCCATTGTTAGGCATGAGCTTGAATGGTACCAACTCTTTACCCTTATCGGAATATTCCCCGACTTTCTCTCTTGTGACGAGGTCCTGAACAGTGTTCAGATATGGGTTATGAGGACGGCATGTATGAGATGCCCTATTTCTGCGCACATCTTCTTCGTGTAGAAACAGATTTTCCTTCCCGTAGTAAGCTTATAGAGTCTTCGGCTGCTTCCTGTCCATCAAATCTCCAAATTAGGAGTTGGGAAAATGCCCTTAGCAAAATAAAACAAGACTATGCATGGCTCGAGATTGTCGACCTCCGCTAGGGCATTGTTCAATCATTTAAGGTAACTCTTGAGAGTTCCATGCCTTGGTAAAGTTTTGAAAGAGTAAGTGTTTCCTTCGGCCTTGCGACATGCATTCTGAATTGCTTCACTAGTTCTGAAGCGAGCTGGTCGAAGGTAGAGAAGAATCGTGCTATAAGTCGGGAAAACCATAGTAGAGAGACATTTTCTAAGAAAACTGGAAAACGCTTGCATTTGACGACATTAGTGGCTCGATTTGAGTCCATATGCCATTCATAACAGTTTAAGAAGTTGTAGGGATCGGTCTACCCCGAGTAAGTTGTTAGCTGGGGCATATTAAAGCATCGAGATTATTCGGCTTTGTGGATGGCCCGGGTGAAGGGGTTATGCCTTATATTAGTTTTGCAACTGTTAGTGGCTTGCCCCGCAATTCTCTCATGATCATTCAGACCATGCCGGTGAGAATCGCAGGCTGAACCTCCAGGTGATTCCCATGGTAGTGGTTCAATTCGGGAGTTTGGGGCCGTGGGCGCCTTCTTCGATAAACATCAGCATCATATTCGTCTACATTGTCAACCTCAGCTGCTTGATTCTATAGAGGTTAGTTAGGTTAAGCTTGGGCTTGTTGGGCTGTTGGATGCGTAGGCGCCAAGTTCTAAGCGACGACAACTAAGTTCTATCGAGGAAGGGGTTGGGTGCTAGATCTTGCTTTGTCGTTAATACCAACCAGGTATGATGGCGTTGGCGCATTCCCTTACTGAAGGTCATGGTAGCTCTGCCCGTTGTCATTGCCGTTGACATTTTTGTTTCCATTGACTTTGGCATCGGCATTAATCTTCCTCCTTTTGCTTCGGTTCCCATGGAGGGTATCGAAAGAAGAGATTTATGAGACATTAGGTAAAGGATAAATGTTCTGGTTGAGTTCAGGATGAGCAACATCACGTTGGCCTTCTTGAAGTCGCTGCATCAGCCCAATGTTTGTTCTCCACTAGTGTTAAGTTCTTGCGTCCTTTTTTCCAACTTTTTGTTAAGCTCGAAGAATTGTCCTTGGGTTGATGGAGCGTCAGGATTATATGAGTGAGAGATTTCTATATCAAACAAATTTTTCAAAGGTTGGGGCTGATGAGAAGTTTCAGTGTCAGTTGCAGTGAAAATTCCAATCATTTGGGACTTTCCTTTTCTTCCCATCATAAAAAAACTTAGAAGATGGGTTGAGAAAACCTATCTTCTAAGTTGAGATGGAAGTCGATCAGAAAGAAGTGAGTCTCGAGGCTTCGAGTAGCTCTCAATGAAAACACCAAAATGTTGACGTGGAAAACTAGGGTCACACAACGATTCTTAAGGATACGGGAATAATGATTTGCATAGGGAAAATAAGTGCAAAAAGAAAGAATAATTTTTTTATTGTGGTTCAGTTCTTGTCGAACCTATGTCCACTATGAAGCGTCTACTGATTTTATTCATAATAGAAGGTTTACAGTGTTGGACATCATCATCATATTGGATTATAATATGTGACTAAGTATTCTGGAGTACTATTTGTATGTAGGAAGCCTTGAGAAAAAGTTAGTTCTTCTTTTTTCACCAAAGCTCGAGAACCCATTAATGGTGTCCAAAGGTCCTTTCAAGGTGTCAAATCAAGCAAATGCCAACCCCTTCAAGTATAAGGTAAGGGGTATTTATAGGTAGTGGATACGGTGGGAGTAGGTGAGAATTGGGGACTACATGCCATATTTCACATCCCAAAGCAACGTTTCTGGGGATTTTTGCAACCTGAAGGATACGAAATTCGTATCCCATGGAGATACGAAGCTTCTTATCCTGAGGGCTATGATGAATCGTACCACCAGGATAAGGCTTTCGTATCCCGCAGGATAAAAGTTTCTTACCCAATGGGATATGAAATCTCTTATCCTGGGGGACACTAGATAAGCATCTCAAGGACACAAAATTCTTATCGTAGGGTATTCGAAGTGCAAGGGCATGGGAGGCCAAGGGATGCGAAATGCCCAGGGGATGCAAAATTTCATGTGGGATACAAACTGATTTATGGGATGAAAAACGTTTGTTGAAGGTACTTTTGAGGGGTTGCGAAGTTTGTCTAGATGGGATGTCAATTATGAGTCGCAGTGGCACTTTTGAGGGGTTGTAAGGCCACGTTCATAGGACTCCTTTTGAGCCTGGATCATGAGTGTTTTGGTGAAATTTTGGGCTTTTGTACCATGTGATGGATCAAGTTGAGCGGGCCTGGTGTGCTTTTGGCAACCGGACCAAAAGGTAGGTTAACACATTATTTATTGGTTTCCACCATAAAAGCATCCGAAAATCAATATTTACTTAACATTTAAGAATGTGATGTCTGATATATTCCATAAGAATTACAGATTCATTGGTGTTAGACCAAAAAGTGGTCCTAACACCCAATTTAATGATAATTTGAAGAAATTAAAAAAAGAAAAGCAAAGAGAACACACGATTTAGTGGTTCGGTGTTAAAGAGCCTACGTCCACTTTATACTTTGTTGATAGATGATTCGAGTACAAACACAATGATAATTATCACTCAATCTCACTTTTACAAAGGGTAAGTTCACTCAATCTTTGATGAAAGATGCTCCAAAAGTTAATGATAATCTGAATGAAGCAATGGTATTTTGTAAAGAGAGCTTGAGTCAAGATTTTGCCAAAAGATCCCTTAAAATGATGCTTGATGGTGTATTTATAGGCAGGAAATCCCCCTTGAAGGCCTTCGGTTTGGATATATGTAGAGACCATGCCTTCAAAGTCGGGATCAGAAGCATTGAGATGGTGCTAGTGCATTTTGATCATGGGTGAACGTGGGAGAGTGAGTACATAACCGCTCTGAGTCTCCAGGGGATCGTGCTTTATTGGTGCAACGTTGCTGATCCACGGTTCGGATCAGATGGTCAAATGGGGGGTCCGGATCGGAGAGCTCTGAACCAATCCGGTTGTGCCTTCTATTTACCATCTCGTGGGCTGTTTGCTTCGAAGTGGGAGGGTTCGGTTCGGGGGTCTCCGAACCAATCCGATTTCTTGCTACAAATTCCTCCTATAAACCTATTTATTAAATCATCTCTTAGCTTTGTATAGCCTGATCACAAAGCGGGCTAACATTTTCTCCCCTCGAAGTATGCCTTTACTAAAGATAAGGTGTGTTTCGAAAGGACCCATCTACTTGCTTTTGAATTGGTGTCATTGAGTAGTTGCTTTCATTCGTTCACAAAGTCATGACATTTCATACAGGTGCACCTTTTGATATTTCTTAAGCCTATAAATTCGTCAAAGGGTGGACGAATTAATGTTGTTGATTCTGCTAACTCCAAGATTGAAATTTGCGCACTTCTTCAAGGTAATTTTTTTAACATCATTCAAGAATTTTAGTATTCCTCCTTGAGTTTTCACCCTCGTGTTTTGAATAACGAATTTGATTCCATATTTTCACCTGGCTTCGAGCCAATGTCGTTCGAACCATACTAGTATTGGGAATTTATCACATCTCAGGGCCAAAAAAGTCCTTGGGCTCATTTGTCTTTTATTCAATTGAATCGGGCTGAGCTATCCTTTCTAGGGAAATACGAATAGTCCTTCTTTTAACATATAAATTATCACTTCTCTTCATTATTCTTTACTTTTCTACTACTGTCCCTAATCCGAAACACTAATTCCCAAATCGCAAAGAGAAAACTCCAAATTCTCGAAAAAGGTTTCTAGGTAGAACTTTGATCTTAAATTTTTCCAGTTTTAGCCGATTGGATCTGAACTTGGAAGTTATTTGGTTAATTTTACTCGATGTCATGTCAAGCGTGACGCTGTGTCTTCTGCCCCACCGCCAGCGTCGCTTGCAGCATCGTCGCCACCTCAAGGAGGTCGTGGAGGGGGTCTGAACCGGCATCGAACATATTGATTCATAGATACTTTTCCATGAGTGAGCTTTTAAGAGGAAATGGGTTTGGTATTGCTGTGAAGTGGAGAAGGAGAAGAAGGAGAAGAAGGAGAAGAGAGGAATGAGATCGGTTTGAGGCGGAGAGGATGATCTTAGAGCACTTGGGGGTAAGGCATGTGATCTCGGTTTGTGTCGGGGGGGGGGGGATGGAATTGGTTGGATTGTTAAAATTAGTGGAGTGGATAGGCTTTGGGTTTCAGGGTGTTGGTGCGGTTCGGTTCGGTGTTAGCCGATCCAAATGAAACCACCTTCATGCAGCCTTCTCCGATATGATCCCTTCCATTCTCACATCTCCGAACCGATCCGCTCAGGAAAGGCACTCAGACCGATCTATTCATAATATGGGCACTCGAACCAATTCCCTTTTCATAAAAGAAACACGAACTGATCCGCTTGTAGCATATGTATCTGACCCGATTCATTTGTAACACATGTATCTGAACCGATCCACAGTCATCCAATATGAAACACATGAATGATTCAACCAGCTTAACCAACATTAACTGTGGCTTGTGACTTTATGGACAGTTAGGATAGAGCCTCCTTAACTGAACTGAACCTCTGGGACTATTACAAACACATAATTGCTTTGCCAATTTTTGCATTGCACTCTTTCATATTGCTATTCATCTCTGATAGTCTTGACTTCGGCATTGTACACACTTGCACAACTAAGTGTACATACACAGGGAGGCATGGGTAATTATACTCTAACTCTATTATTTCCTCGGTGATACAGCAATTGTAACACCCCGTGTATTCTATAACTGTGAAATTTACAAATTAAAGTATAATTAATTTTAAATCAAAGAATTATGGGAAACGGGATACGCCATTGCGTTCGTCTCGGAGTTCTGCTTGAGATAGAGTCTGAGTTTGCCTGAAACGGATATCGTATGAAGAAGTTATGGACGAACGAAGTTGGGCGAAAAACCAGAAAACGGGTCAGAATGCACTGGCGCACTTGGGAAGTGCGCCTGAACAAAAATGAACTGGCGCACTTGGGAAGTGCGCCAGTACATTTTTGACCTAGCGCACCTGCCAAGTGCGCCCAGGTCAAAAATGACCTGCTGGCCAGGTCTGGTCTAGTCCTGGCTGGCCAGGTCTGTGTTTGGTCGATTTTCAGAAGCTTGCTTTGTCATTAGGGCTAGGTGGCAGGCTCTAATTGGTCTCTCTTTCGAATGAATGGCTACGATCAATCCTAGCAACATCGATGGTCCTAATCAGTTCGTAAACTCTATAAAAATGGCCCTAGACTCTACCTAATCTATTCATTCAAAAATAAGAACAAAGCCACCATGCTGCTGAGGAACGTCTAGGAGTAGCCACCAAATTGGAGAGAAGATTAGGAGGCAAATTCTAAAGCATAAAGCAACATAAACAAATCAAATCAGCACCTACGAGTCGCATCTCTAAATTCCTGAATTAGAGAATTCGCCACACGATTGTAAGTAGAGTATTATTTTGGTATGAACAAATAACTGTGTTGGTTTGTATACTCGATTTGTGGTGATAAAGTAATTCATAATTGTGCGTTACTATGATTCTTATCGATTTGGAATATTGTATACGTTTGGATATTCTCAAATTACGTTATTCATTATAAAAAACTACATGTTTGCGGTAGTTTTATGCAAGTATACGTTTGGATATTCGCAAAGCATGTTATTCATTATAAAAAACTACATGTTTGCGGTAGTTTTATGCAAGTATACGTTTGGAATATTCGCAAATTATGTAATCCATGTTGAAGCTACATGTATGTAGTTGTTTAATTGAAATTCATGCAAGTTTGGGGTTTGCTACTATGCCATCATAATGTGTATTTTTGTACAAAGATCATTTTGTGCATAATTGGAACAAATTTGGGTTATTATAATTCATATGAAACTATGTTGAAAAATTTGGCATCATGGTCTATGTATTAAGCCATGCTTTTGTACTAGGAAACCTATTTGCAAACTTATGAATATGACTAGGCTATGATTGATATTTTACATAATTGAAAACCATGTTAAGTCTATATTGTTGACAAGAATTATATGATGACATATGTGGTACATAGCTAGGTTAGATTCAAAATCCCATTTGCAAGTTTGCATGACTAAAGTAAAAATCATGATTTCATGTTAGAAATATTTATGCCTGCCATGGTTATGTGAATAGATTTAAAATCATGATTAAGTTGGAATAATTCAAGTTGAACTAGACTTTTGTATTAGTAACAAAAGTAGACACCTTTGTAAACATGTAGTAACCTTATGAACATGATTTGCTTATGTTTGACATTATGCCTAAATAAAATATAGGTTTATGTTGCAGTTAAGCCTATGTGTCAATAGTGATATTCTTAACTTAACTACAAGTTTACATGGTTTGATTTATGTCACTTATGCTTTATGACCAAAGTATATGTTACTACTATGCAAGTACACCAGTTTCTATTTTGTAGTTCCAACGTCACGTTGCAAGTTCATGCGTTCACATTCCCCTTTTTGTGTATGTAATCACGCTTTAAGCCTCCCCTTTTCGCATGGCTAGGTTGGGCTTAAAAAGGCTAAGCCCAACATATATATAATAAACGGACGTATTAAACGGGGGAAAATAACGTTGGGTTAAATTTATTAATAAATGAAAATATAAAGAAAAGGGGCCCAAATTCAAGTATGGGTTGGGCCCATGATTGGTGTAACCTTCACACCATTGATTTTTAATGGGCCGCAAATATTTACATATAAGAAAAATAAAGAAGAAAGACAAAATATGTAAATGTAGAAAATACGATGTGTTTAACCCGAGGTTGGATTGAGTTGTGATGTAAACCTGCCCGGAACCGCCCGGCTGTCCAGTAGTCACAACAATACCTATCCAATGTGGGTGGTTAAACATGGAGCCCAATAAGGACCCGAGGTTAGACTGAGTTGTGGCGTAAGACTGCCCGGAACCAACCGGCAACAGGCAGCCACAACAATACCTGTCTAATGTGAGAGGTCAAGGCTTTAATAAGACAATTAAAGCTGAGTCAGGATTGTTAGGATTAAGTGGACTAAAGACTTAATCAAAATGGAACATGCTAAACTAAATTGACTGATTGGGGGGTTAGGTTATAAAACACTTAACCAACTTAGCATGTTGGCTAGAAATAGAAAACCTAGTAGCGGGGGACCCTTTTCAGCAGTAACCCTATAAGGTGTATCATGATACCCTGAAACTAGGCAGGGTGGGGCACGATTACTGGGCTGATTGTAAGAGGTCAAATCGACGGCGGTGGTGTAGCAGTGTAGGTTCTAACGGGGTGCGGGCGTGCACACACTCCGGCGCAGAAAAATAAGGCACTGGGCACCAGTAGCATACCTGTGCATTCTAGGGTTGTGTCGGGCCGCCGCCATGGGACTTGATACACCCCATGGTGGGACCAGCATAGGTAACTACAACATCGGGGGTCGTAAGACACATGTAACTATGCGAGTAGGAGCCGATCATCGTAAAATGGATCACTTCACCCTGATTATGGGGTGCCTGTTGGGAACTAGTTTATATGGGTTCAGAGATTAATATGGGGTACGATAGTATATTCGACCCTAGACAACTTAACTAATTTTATAGTGCTTTCCCACTTCTTGTTTATACTTATCATACCCAGTTCTTTATTCATAGACAGAATAGTCCTAGACTTACTCAGGCTTTATGTCTGACTCTACTTTTCTTTCGTCTTCTTTTCTTCCGTTCCCCCCCCCCCCCAGGTCCACAGGGAGGGAACACTGCAGCTTGACCAGTCTTAATATCCAGCTTGAAGAGGAGAAATGTATTGCTTGGACTTTTTCGTTTTGAACTATGGCTTTGGACAGCAACTATAGGGCTTTTGCAGTTTATTTATGTTTTCTTTAAGCTTCTTTAAATAATGTAATCAAGACAGATTATGAAAGTGTTATGTTATGATTTGGAAAGGATGTAAGACAATCATGGTGATGTTGTTGTAACACGTATTTGCTTTTATGAAATAAAAGTTACCACTTTTCTGCTGTTTTCAAATATGTGTTTTTATATCTGTCTTGTATATCTGTGACTTATACTTATAAACCTCCACCAAAATTAGGGCATTCCCTTTGAAGAGTGACCCTAACGGAGGTGGGGTGTTTCACTTGGTATCAGAGCATAGGTTTACCAGATAAGATAAAATGTTTTGAAAATTTATTTTGAAAAAGGAAATTTAAAGAAGCTTTTTTTTAAAAGATAAAAATATTATTTTATTTTAAAAAGGCAAAGTCCACCCAAAGCCATAGGTACTATCTTCTATCCTTCGTTTTGAATCTATCCTTTCTGTTTCAGCATGTCTGGAGACCTTACTCCCCAGCTGCTGACGCTTTCACTCCTCCTCCTCCACGTGAACCAGCAAGCGGAAGAGTCCCAGAGTAGGAAGACGAATAATAGTCAAACAAGAAAGGATCGTAACAGTAATAATAAGAAACGAGAAAAAAGGAAATGCAATTTTTGTGGTACGGAGGGGCACATAGCCAAGGATTGTAGAAAGAGGAAAAGAAAGCAAGGTGAATGTTTTCATTGTGGGGAGACTGGACACATCAGCAAAGACTGCCCTGAGAAGGCAGACTTTGAGAAGGGCGGGAAAGACAACAAGTCCCGAGAGAAGAGGAAGTGTAAATTCTGTGGCAAAGTGGGGCACTTAGTGAAAGATTGCCGGAAAAAGAAGGCCAAGGAGAATGGTGGGTGCTTTTCTTGCGGTGAGACGGGCCACAGGGCTAAGGACTGCCCAAAGAAACGAGGACAGGGGCAGAGGGCTGGATCCACCTCAGGGGCACAAGTTCATGTGCTAGAAGCGCCACCTTTGCAACAACGAGGTATAAATACTTCTATAGAAAGTGTAGTTTATCTTTATGATCACCCCGTTCGCACTTTATTTGATTCTGGCGCATCACACTCCTTTATCTCGTCTGCTTTAGTAGAATCTCTGCACCTAAAAACTAGTATGGTAGAGGACCCCTTAATTGTTTCAAACCCAATTGGGGGCCCAGCTCATTCGTCTATGATCTGTTTGGGATTGAAAATTTCTATTCTAAGCGTAGAATTTCAATGTAGTGCCTTTGTTTTGGGCTTTTCGGGGTATGGTTTGATTTTGGGTATGGATTGGCTATCCGGTAATGGGGCCATCCTTGATTGTGAGAAAAGGGTTGTCAGGCTCCTAACCCAGCTCGGTAATACTTTGGAAATTTCTTGTAATCCCTCGTATGCGGTTATGCTTAGTTATCTTGAATCGTTAGATGCCTTTATTGAAAATTTGCAATCAGTTAGAGTGGTTCGGGAATATCCGGATGTCTTCGAGGAGGTGAAGGGCTTGCCTCCGAAGCGGGAAATAGACTTCCGCATATATCTTGTAGATAATGCAAAGCCCGTTGCGTTGCCCGTTAGACACATGGCTCCGCGGGAGAGGAAAGAGCTCAGTAAACAGATTAAAGAGC
This sequence comes from Allium sativum, assembly GCA_030737875.1. NCBI lineage: Eukaryota > Viridiplantae > Streptophyta > Magnoliopsida > Asparagales > Amaryllidaceae > Allium > Allium sativum. The sequence goes on along the minus strand of CM060924.1, from coordinate 168,419,143 downwards.
TTCTAGAAAAGGGGTTCATTAGGAGGAGCATTTCAGAATGGGGCGCTCCAGTGGTGTTCGCTACAAAGGCGGATGGTTCACTCCGTCTATGTGTTGACTATAGGGAGCTCAACAAGCTAACGAAAAAGAATAGGCACCCTCTCCCTAGAATTGACGATTTATTTGACCAGCTTGTAGGAGCGTCTGTTTTCTCCCAACTTGATTTAGCAACCGGTTTTCATCAGCTAAGGGTGGCTGAAGATAGCATCGATAAAACGGCATTCAGAACCCCAGACGGCTTCTTTGAATGGCTTATCATGCCTTTTGGCTTGACAAATGCACCTGCTTACTTCGTAGACCTGATGAGTAGGGTATTCAGAGATTTCCTCAACAAGTTCGTAGTGGTCTTCGTAGATGATATCCTTATTTTCTCAAAGAGTGAAGAGGAACATGCTCAACGCTTAAGGGCAATCATGGAAACTTTGCGAGTCCATCAACTAAAAGCCAAATTCTCCAAATGCCAATTTTGGAGAGAAGAGGTGAGGTTCCTTGGGCACATAGTATCCAAACAAGGGTTAGCAGTGGACCCTGCTAAGGTAGTGGCGGTACAGGATTGGAAGACACCAAGGAATGTAACTGAGGTCCGAAGTTTTCTAGGACTAGCAGGTTTCTATCGAAAGTTCATAAGGGATTTTGCGAAAATCTCAGCCCCGCTCACGAAATTGACCAAGAAGAATCTAGTGTTCAATTGGGACTTGGATTGCGAGTTTGCTTTCCAACGACTGAAAAGGGCTCTTACAACAGCCCCAGTTTTGACGCTGCCAGATGGGAGCAAGATGTTCACTGTTTATACGGATGCATGTGGGACAGGGCTAGGCGCCGTCTTAATGCAAGAAGGAAGGGTAGTAGCTTATGGCGGGAGGCAGTTGAAGGTGCACGAAAAGAACTACCCAACCCACGATCTTGAGTTAGCTGCCATCGTCTTTGCACTCAAGTCTTGGCGACACTATCTCCTAGGTGAGAAGTTCGAACTTTACACTGACCATAAATCGTTGAAATATCTTTTCTCGCAGAAAGATCTTAACTTGAGGCAACAGAGATGGATGGAGTTTCTTGCCTCGTACGATTTCGAAATCTCCTACACTCCGGGCAAAGGCAACGTAGTGGCAGACGCGTTGAGCCGAAAGAAATTGACCCTAAGCCCGTTGTTTGTTGAAAGACAAAGCCTAGAGTTTATAGCCAGCTTCGACTTTAGGCCCTCCTCCGATTTCGTACTAGGCTTGCTAGCATCTCTCGAAGTACGGCCAACTTTAGTGGATTCAGTAGGGACAGCGCAACGCGAAGACCCTCAGCTTGTGGAAATAATTGATAGGCTAATTAGGGGTGAGACTTCAAGTCACCTCAACAGATACTCCATCGACGATAAAGGTTTGCTAAGACGAGACGGAAGACTGTGCGTCCCACAGACAAAAGATTTAATAAAGAAGGTTCTCGAGGAAGCACATCACTCCAAGATGACGATACACCCAGGCGGAGATAAAATGTACAAAGACATAAAAAGGACTTTCTTCTGGAACGGCATGCAAAAGGACGTGGCAGAATTCGTTTCTAAGTGTATGGTGTGCCAACAGGTTAAGGCGGAACAGAAAAAGCCTGGCGGACTGCTACATCCTCTGGAGGTCCCGCAGTGGAAGTGGGATAGCATCTCAATGGACTTCATCGATGGGCTGCCTAGGTCTAGGAGAGGCAACACTAGCATTTGGGTAATAGTGGATAGGCTTACTAAAAGCGCCCACTTTTTACCTGTTAAAAGTAAAAGAACTGCCTCATCCCTAGCATCACTTTACCTTAAAGAAATCATTCGACTCCATGGAATACCATCCAGCATTGTTAGTGACCGAGACCCCATCTTCACCAGTGAGTTTTGGCGGAGTCTGCAAGAAGCAGTGGGAACGAAGTTATGCTTGAGCACAGCCTATCATCCCCAAACCGACGGCCAAACAGAAAGAGTGAACAGAGTTTTGGAGGACCTTTTAAGACTGTGCGTCCTTGACTTCGGAGGGACATGGGAAGACCACCTTCCTTTGGTGGAATTTGCCTACAACAACAGTTATCAAGCAACCATCGGAATGGCGCCCTTCGAAGCTTTATATGGAAGACCGTGTCGATCGCCCACTTGCTGGTGGGAGTCTACTGATAAGCTCATACTTGGACCAGATATGATCCGAGAGACTTCAGAGAAAGTAGACTTAATACGAAGAAGGATGAAGACGGCCCAAGACAGACAAAAGTCCTACGCCGACAAGAGGAGAACCGACCTTGGATTTGAGGTTGGGGACAGAGTTTTTCTTAAGGTATCTCCGCTAAGGAACGTTGTTCGTTTTGGAACCACAGGAAAGCTAGCGCCAAGGTTCGTAGGGCCATTCCCTATCATCGAGAAAATTGGGAAAATGGCCTATAGATTAGAGCTACCCGAGAAACTGGCCGGAGTTCACAACGTTTTTCACGTTTCACATCTCCGAAAATGTCTACATGAGTCTGCTGAAGTGGTAGAGCCAAATATCCTCGAAGAGGCCGAAGTGGAACGCGAAGCAACCATAAGAAAAGTTCCAACCCGCATACTAGGAACGGAAGTGAAGAAGCTACGCAACCGCGAAGTCAAACTCGTCAAAATTCAGTGGAGCGACGCCGAGGGAGACGCGACTTGGGAAACTGAAGCTAGAATACGCACAGCCTACCCTTTTCTTTTTGAGGGTACATCCTTGATCTTTCTTTTTCCTTAAGTTGCGCTTTTATCTTTTAGGTATATTTCCTCGACCTTATCTTTTAGGTAGAAACCTTTTGGATGAAAACATGTAATTGAAACATGTTATGGATGATGGTTGCAAGTGGTTGCAAGTGATTGCTAGTGGTTGCTCGTGGTTGCATATACACACACAATCTAGGTTTTAGATCGGCTCAGTCACTTCATATTGCATATGCATATATGTTTGCATTCGTATATGGTTGAACTTTAATGTGTTGTCATATGGATGTTGCATTTGTGTGAATGATTGTGCACTCATGTAGAATCATGAATAGGAAAATTTGCATACATAATGGATTCATGGCACTTACATAATTCGCACATTAAGGAGGTCAACTGAATCAGTAGACCGCCCGATTTTGCATTAGATAAGTACATGTACACACACACTTCGCATATGATCATGAAGCATTAGAAGTCTTTTAAGGACAATGGATGCTCGTGTTTGATGGATGAGTAGATGGATGTTAGGATGTACATTCTTCATGAACTTGAAGATTTCGGGGACGAAATCCTTTTAAGTGGGGGAGAATGTAACACCCCGTGTATTCTATAACTGTGAAATTTACAAATTAAAGTATAATTAATTTTAAATCAAAGAATTAAGGGAAACGGGATACGCCATTGCGTTCGTCTCGGAATTCTGCTTGAGATAGAGTCTGAGTTTGCCTGAAACGGATATCGTATGAAGAAGTTATGGACGAACGAAGTTGGGCGAAAAACCGGAAAACGGGTCAGAATGCACTGGCGCACTTGGGAAGTGCGCCAGAACAAAAATGAACTGGCGCACTTAGGAAGTGCGCCAGTACATTTTTGACCTAGCGCACCTGCCAAGTGCGCCCAGGTCAAAAATGACCTGCTGGCCAGGTCTGGTCTAGTCCTGGCTGGCCAGGTCTGTGTTTGGCCGATTTTCAGAAGCTTGCTTTGTCATTAGGGCTAGGTGGCAGGCTCTAATTGGTCTCTCTTTCGAATGAATGGCTACGATCAATCCTAGCAACATCGATGGTCCTAATCAGTTCGTAAACTCTATAAAAATGGCCCTAGACTCTACCTAATCTATTCATTCAAAAATAAGAACAAAGCCACCATGCTGCTGAGGAACGTCTAGGAGTAGCCACCAAATTGGAGAGAAGATTAGGAGGCAAATTCTAAAGCATAAAGCAACATAAACAAATCAAATCAGCACCTAAGAGTCGCATCTCTAAATTCCTGAATTAGAGAATTCGCCACACGATTGTAAGTAGAGTATTATTTTGGTATTAACAAATAACTGTGTTGGTTTGTATACTCGATTTGTGGTGATAAAGTAATTCATAATTGTGCGTTACTATGATTCTTATCGATTTGGAATATTGTATACGTTTGGATATTCTCAAATTACGTTATTCATTATAAAAACTACATGTTTGCGGTAGTTTTATGCAAGTATACGTTTGGATATTCGCAAAGCATGTTATTCATTATAAAAAACTACATGTTTGCGGTAGTTTTATGCAAGTATACGTTTGGAATATTCGCAAATTATGTAATCCATGTTGAAGCTACATGTATGTAGTTGTTTAGTTGAAATTCATGCAAGTTTGGGGTTTGCTACTATGCCATCATAATGTGTATTTTTGTACAAAGATCATTTTGTGCGTAATTGGAACAAATTTGGGTTATTATAATTCATATGAAACTATGTTGAAAAATTTGGCATCATGGTCTATGTATTAAGCCATGCTTTTGTACTAGGAAACCTATTTGCAAACTTATGAATATGACTAGGCTATGATTGATATTTTACATAATTGAAAACCATGTTAAGTCTATATTGTTGACAAGAATTATATGATGACATATGTGGTACATAGCTAGGTTAGATTCAAAATCCCATTTGCAAGTTTGCATGACTAAAGTAAAAATCATGATTTCATGTTAGAAATATTTATGCCTTCCATGGTTATGTGAATAGATTTAAAATCATGATTAAGTTGGAATAATTCAAGTTGAACTAGACTTTTGTATTAGTAACAAAAGTAGACACCTTTGTAAACATGTAGTAACCTTATGAACATGATTTGCTTATGTTTGACATTATGCCTAAATAAAATATAGGTTTATGTTGCAGTTAAGCCTATGTGTCAATAGTGATATTCTTAACTTAACTACAAGTTTACATGGTTTGATTTATGTCACTTATGCTTTATGACCAAAGTATATGTTACTACTATGCAAGTACACCAGTTTCTATTTTGTAGTTCCAACGTCACGTTGCAAGTTCATGCGTTCACATTCCCCTTTTTGTGTATGTAATCACGCTTTAAGCCTCCCCTTTTCGCATGGCTAGGTTGGGCTTAAAAAGGCTAAGCCCAACATATATATAATAAACGGACGTATTAAACGGGGGAAAATAACGTTGGGTTAAATTTATTAATAAATGAAAATATAAAGAAAAGGGGCCCAAATTCAACTATGGGTTGGGCCCATGATTGGTGTAACCTTCACACCATTGATTTTTAATGGGCCGCAAATATTTACATATAAGAAAAATAAAGAAGAAAGACAAAATATGTAAATGTAGAAAATACGATGTGTTTAACCCGAGGTTGGATTGAGTTGTGATGTAAACCTGCCCGGAACTGCCCGGCTGTCCAGTAGTCACAACAATACCTATCCAATGTGGGTGGTTAAACATGGAGCCCAATAAGGACCCGAGGTTAGACTGAGTTGTGGCATAAGACTGCCCGGAACCAACCGGCAACAGGCAGCCACAACAATACCTGTCTAATGTGAGAGGTCAAGGCTTTAATAAGACAATTAAAGCTGAGTCAGGATTGTTAGGATTAAGTGGACTAAAGACTTAATCAAAATGGAACATGCTAAACTAAATTGACTGATTGGGGGGTTAGGTTATAAAACACTTAACCAACTTATCATGTTGGCTAGAAATAGAAAACCTAGTAGCGGGGGACCCTTTTCAGCAGTAACCCTATAAGGTGTATCATGATACCCTGAAACTAGGCAGGGTGGGGCACGATTACTAGGCTGATTGTAAGAGGTCAAATCGACGGCGGTGGTGTAGCAGTGTAGGTTCTAACGGGGTGCGGGCGTGCACACACTCCGGCGCAGAAAAATAAGGCACTAGGCACCAGTAGCATACCTGTGCATTCTAGGGTTGTGTCGGGCCGCCGCCATGGGACTTGATACACCCCATGGTGGGACCAGCATAGGTAACTACAACATCGGGGGCCGTAAGACACATGTAACTATGCGAGTAGGAGCCGATCATCGTAAAATGGATCACTTCACCCTGATTATGGGGTGCCTGTTGGGAACTAGTTTATATGGGTTCAGAGATTAATATGGGGTACGATAGTATATTCGACCCTAGACAACTTAACTAAGTTTATAGTGCTTTCCCACTTCTTGTTTATACTTATCATACCCAGTTCTTTATTCATAGACAGAATAGTCCTAGACTTACTCAGGCTTTATGTCTGACTCTACTTTTCTTTCGTTCCCCCCCCCCAGGTCCACAGGGAGGGAACACTGCAGCTTGACCAGCCTTAATATCCAGCTTAAAGAGGAGAAATGTATTGCTTGGACTTTTTCGTTTTGAACTATGGCTTTGGACAGCAACTATGGGGCTTTTGCAGTTTATTTATGTTTTCTTTAAGCTTCTTTAAATAATGTAATCAAGACAGATTATGAAAGTGTTATGTTATGATTTGGAAAGGATGTAAGACAATCATGGTGATGTTGTTGTAACACGTATTTGCTTTTATGAAATAAAAGTTACCACTTTTCTGCTGTTTACAAATATGTGTTTTTATATCTGTCTTGTATATCTGTGACTTATACTTATAAACCTCCACCAAAATTAGGGCATTCCCTTTGAAGAGTGACCCTAACGGAGGTGGGGTGTTTCAGCAATAATGACTTTAAGACGTTCATTCAGATTAGCAGAGGGAAGGGAAGCTATGGGGACATCTGAAAATCTTGCTATTGAAAATATACCTCTACTTTGGATCCAGAGTGGGACAGTGAGGGCCCAAATTATGAAATGTAAATTCATGAAGGTGAAGTATCATCTAGGGGCGATGTCTCTATGGACAAGGAAGAGGAAGGAAGAGTTGGAGATAATCGTGCTCCCGACGAGTTTAGGAATGCTACTGTCTTGGAGAATCCCAGTGATTTTGTCGCATCAACAGTTGACAATGACAAACTCACACGTATATGTTTGAAACATGGGATACTCCGAAGAGATACCGAGTTGCCTTCCATACAGATCGACCTCACAATCCTCCCGAAGGGTACATGGCCATTAGCAGATTAATGTGCCTTGTTGTGGCGATACCCCCATTTCCGCCATTCATTGTCGATTTTCTAAGACAAATACGGATTGCCCCAATGCAACTTCCACTTAACTCCTATGCTTATCTAATACTTTATACATATCTTATAGATAAATTCTAGGTGTAGAGCTTACCTTCAAAGATGTTCACTTCTACAATTTAAAGCATCGGACCCAGGATAACCCTTCCTTTGTATATTTTGAATCTGTGCCAAAGAGAAAGATCATAACCCTTCCCTTTAGCAGCAAACTGGTGATCCAAGACATGAATGGTTCTACATCAAACAACACCGAGATATGCTAGAAGATAGCTTAAGTCAAGTAAAGATTCCAGACTTCAACTCCTAATTTCAATTATTTCTTCAAATGTATTGATTGTCGTTTACTTTCACTTGTAGTCCCTAACCCGCCACAGGAAAAGCATCAAGTGTACTTTGATCGTTTGAACCGACTGCTTAATGGTGATCAAATTTTTTTGACCATCAGAGACTGCCTAGTGGATGAATACCTCCATCGGCATCGCTTAGTCACTATAACTTGTAGCATAGGTCATGGAGAGGGTCCTTATGTGTATATACTTCTAGTTGAGGGGACAATTGAAATTTTACCTTAGCATAGAGAAAGTTTGAAGGATCTGACGATACCTCAGAAGAGCCCTTCACCCACTTCGACACAAGATGACATATTAGCGAACATAGCTGAAAAGTATAAGGATAAATACATCACTCCCAAGGATGCGACCACTTCTGAAAAATCGATTTCCCCAACAGAGCTACCGTCAGTCGAGTCTCAAGGCGATGGCTCCCTTACTGACGATTCTATATATCAGGGTTTGGGACAACTTCCCTTTCCTGATGCCATCTATATGTCAGAAGAATTTAGAACAGATCCTCTTACTTTCACTTCTGAAGAAGAAGCTACTTCTGTAAAGACCGGGGGAATTGCACCTACTGGCCTTACTTCAGGCTCTGGTCTGTTGGGGGGATATCACTTTGGACATACATTGCACTCTAGCACTGCACGTCATAACACTTGTTCTTTATAATCATGTTGATTCTAACACTTTCTTTATTGTTTTGCAGGACAAATGACGCGTAGACATTACGATATCAGGAAGATCCGTACCAGCATACCTAGGTTTAACCCTGATACTGAACATAATCGACACGAGAGCCGTGGCAGAGATGACAAGAGACATTATTATTCCAGTCGTCCTTATTCTTCGTGCTCCCATTCTCCCCATTAGTCGAATTCGGATAAGCACAAGAGCCATCAAGATCATCGTGAAGAGGACAAACCACGTCCCAAAGCTCCGACCCCTCCTAAAGAAAAGCATCCCTAAGAGAAGCCACCGTCGAAGCATGTCGATTCGCAAGACAAAGATAAAGTTTCTAAGAAAAGGCCAGACAAAGGTGAAACATCCATCGTGCCTGCCAAGCGAAAAAATGTTGAAATGTCCATATCCAAACCTGTGTCGCTCGATTTTAGAATAACGAAAAACTGGCTTATTTGAAGAAACAATTTCCAGATCACTACTTCGACCATATACAGTTCGGTCCCGCACTTGAACCTGTGCCTTCGACATGGGCGGATAATGCTAAGGCAAAGATAAATTTAGTAGATAAGCAGTATAAGGTGTCGTATAAGTATTCGCTCAACCACTCCAAAATCACTCAGGACTTAATCAACGATATTGATCACATGAAGGAAATGGCCGAGTATGATGAAAGCATATTGAAAAATTCTGAGAAAGAGGTGGAAGATGCACAGGCTTAGCTTGCTCTTGCTCTAAGGAATGCTAACAGTTACAAGAACAACATAAGGAGCTACAAAAGTGTCATCACATTGTCCTGGAATCTCATAGATAGGAACGCTTAGATTTGAAGAAGCAAGCTAAGGATGCTAAGTCTAAGAGTGTTAAAGCACAATTGGCTTGCACTACTCTTAAGCAGGAGAAGGATGATCTAGCGAAGAAAAATGCTGAGTTGGCGAAGCGAAATGCTGAATTGGAAATCAAACTTATAGAGGACGAATCCAGAGAGGTCTTAGCCAAAGGGAATGAAAGAGTTTCCATTAAGTCTGCCGAGAAGGCCCACACACAGCTTTTTGCTACCCAAAAAGAATTGGATGGTTATGGTGAGCTAATGATAGAATTTTTTTCCCAAGTGATCAGTCATTGGAACATCACTTGGATCGAAGATTATCCGACAACTTTGGTCTACGTGTGGGATCAAATCATTGAATGGGAGATTGGAGAACTTAAGGTGGACTCTATTGATGAATACAAACTTATATAGAAATTTCTAAGGGGTGAAGAGCTGGCACGCATGGCCAAAGGACGCAGACTCATTGCTACTACTATGGAAGAGAAGAAGCGCCAAGCAAAAGGAAAAAACATTATTGAGATGTGTTCTTCTTCTTTTGCCCCTTGGGGATGCCGAAGCAGAAAAATAAGATCTAGAGAATCCGGAATTTCCAAGACACCTTTATTATCTCCTATTGCTTAGACGGCTTCAGAGACTCCTATTGCTCATGTTAAAAAATCATCTGAAGTTAACTATGCCTTCTCACCTCAATTTGTTAGGGCTATCTCAACTTTTCATCATATTGTCGGACAAACAATTGAAGGGTACGAGTTTTCTCCCAAGTTAATAACCATTGCTTCTCGTTCTATAGGTGTAAAACCCATTGAAAAGGCCGATGAGCGACAAGAAGAAATCACCAATGCATAGTCTGGTGAAGAGGCCCGGGAGAAACATGATGAGGCCATTGGCTCAAAATCTATAGAGCGGGTCAAGGATAAGAAGGAGGTTGCTGAGAAGGTTCACATGCCATCTAGCACTGAGATTCCCAAGGACAGGGATATAATAGTCGCTTTGAAAGATGATGCAGCAATGATGGGCATGAGGAAGACGATGACATTGTTGTGACTGGAGATTCGGGGAATGCCGACGATATAACTTTAGCTGACATGAAAGCCAAGCAAGATATGCTTTTAAAAGCCAAAGTTGAGAAGGAAGATCCCGAGAAGCTCAAGCCTCTCGCGACAATTCCTCCTGGGTCAAGGTTAGTTGTCAAACTTTCAACCAGGTCAATTACTAAAGAGCTTGCTAAAAAATCTTCTATTGATCCCAGTGTTCCAGTACCAGGAAAGAAGAAATCAAAGCATATTTTGACCGAGGCTGAGAAAGAGGAGAAGGAAAAACTCAAGACTGCTAAGAAAGCGAAGTCTACTACAAAGTCCTAATGAAAGGCGGCTTTATCTTTTGTTTTGATTTTCTCTTGGCCTGCTGTTGTTGTAGCGAGTGCGGCCCTCGCCTTCCTTTATTTAGTCCTTTTGTATAAACCTACACTCACATAAATAAAGTAGTTTATTTCCTGCAATGCCAAATGCTTGTAAGTTTGTCATTTACTTTATTTGAGTATGATACAAACAGTAAATAATATGTCACATCATAAACAAACTAAATGCATGGTGTAGACACCTCTGATATACAAAGTAATTAATGACAAGATGTGATGTATGTGTATATTCCCCCAATCAATCTTAAGCGTGGTGCCTGGCCAGAGCTTGTTTAAGATTGATTAAGTTCGTCACTTAGTTGCCCCTAGATTTCTGGCAGGTTTAAGATTCTTTTTCAATAGTATCAATTCTTAGTACCTTTATACTCTGCTATCGGATAGTCAAGTTAGAGTGGATTCAAGGCAGTCTTTTATCGTTGTGTAATATCACGCCTTAGGGATGTCATCTTCCCGTCCTTTATATGCTCTCTCGAATCGTGAGAGTTAGAGTTTAGGAAACCGTCTTCCTACCCTTTTATTTTGTTATACAAATGACTATCTCGTTTGTTCTGATTTCAATTCAAATTTAGTATTTTATATTCAGATCACAGAGCATATCAAAGAATTTGTGCAAGAAAAGTAAATCACACACAATGTTTTTATAGTGGTTCAGCCAAGTCATAACCTATGTCCACTTTATAATGTTTTGCTTATATTAACTGACTTTTCTAGGCAAGTATGGCTTATAAAACAAAAGAGAATAATACAAATTTAAGTCAAGTATCGCCGTAAATTTTGGGCGTTCTAAGCACTAGGAATTTCTTCACCATCCACGGTCATTGACTTGAAAGCTCCTACACAAAATTTCCATTGAATGGTATATGGCCCTTCCCAATTTGGACTCAGATGAACTGGAGGAGGGAAGACTTGCTTCAGTACTAAGTCTCTGGGTTCAAAGGTCCAAGGATGAACCTTTCTATCATAATAGCGTGCCACTTGTAGCCTGTGCCTCGAGGTACGCAAGTCCGCTTCATCTCTCTTCTCTTCGATCATGTCCAGGGATTCAAGGAGAGAGCTTCTTTTGTCATCGAGTCGTAATACATCACCCTATGAGAGGGAACTTTAAGCTCCTCCGAGAATACTGCTTCTGATCCAAAGGAGAGTGAAAAAGGGGTGTGACCCATTGCTATCTTAAAGGTCGTCCAATATGTCCACAAAGCGAGTGGCAATTCATCAACCACATGGCTTTTTCCCGTTCCAACCTCTTTTTATGAATAGACTTAATGACTTTATTTATTGCTTCAACTTGTCCATTTGATCGTGGGTGAGCCACTGTTGTATATCTCTTGTCGATTTGATATTTCTGACAGAAACTCCTGAATTATGCGGTATCAAATTGGGTTCCATTGTCAGTTACAATGGTTCTTGGTATTCCAAATTGACAAATAATATTTCTGACTACAAAGTTTATCACCCACTTTGTTGTTATCGTGGTTAAGGGTTCAGCTTCTACCCATTTTGTGAAATAATCCAAGGCCATGATTGCATATTTGGCTCCTCCTTTAGCGATTGATAGGGTTCCAATGATGTCTATCCCCCATTTAGTGAACGACCATGGGTTTACCATCGATTTTAGTTGACGTGGAGGCGCCCTGGGAACTTTGGCAAATACTGGCATTTGTCATAGCGTCGTGAATAATCAGCTACGTCTTTATTTATGGTAGGCCAGAAGTAGCCATACCATAAACTTTTCTTTGCTAGTGTATGGCCTTCGTTGTGGTCTCCACATTCACCTTCGTGTACCTCTACGAGCACACATTTGATGCTGTCATGTGCTATACACCGAAGCAGAGGCATGAAAAATCCTTGGCGATAAAGGGTTTCACCCTGTAAGACATACATTGCAGCTTTATGGATCATAGCTTGTCTCTCGCTCTTTTTTGTTGGGAGCGTTCCATGGTTAAGGAAGTTGGTGTCATCCATGACTCACTTTCTTGTTCAGCTTCCAGCACTGGATCGATTTCCATTTAATCGAAGCTTGGTGATTTCAATACTTCTATCGGAACCATCTCCGTCTCCTCGGGGTTATCAGAGCTTGCCAACTTAGCTAGCCTGTCCTCTTTCTAATTTTCTGCTCTCTGGATGTGAGTTATGCTACAGAGTTCCAATGGTTTAGCAATTCTTCAACCTTTTTAAGGTAAGTAATGAGTCGGGGTCCCTTGGCTTCAAATTCTGTTCGAACTTGGCAAACTACTGTTTTGGAATTGCAGAATATGTCTAGTGCCACCACCCCTAGTTCCTTAGTGAGTTTTAGCCCGGTAATCAGGGCCTCGTATTCGGAATCATTGTTGGTGGAAGAGAATTCCAACCGCAAGGCATAGTAAACAGATCATCCTTCAGGGGTAGCCTGAACAACCCCGGCGCCAGACCTCCGATCATTCTTAGCCCCGTCAGTATATAGTCTCCAAGGACTAAGTCCTAAGTTATGCTCCAAAGGGTCAACCTTATCATCCAATGCATCCTCTTCGAAAATTGTGAATTCTGCTATGAAGTCAGCTTGGGCTTCCCCCCTTATTGATCTTCTTGGCTGGAAATTTAAATCGAATTGACTTAATTCAATGTTCCACTTAAGCAGTCGTCCCGATGCTTCGGGTCATTTCAAAACTTGCCTAAGCGGATGATCGGTGTATATGACTATTGGATGAGCTTGGAAATAATGACAAAGTTTTCGAGATGCAATAAAGAGACCATAAGCAAGATTTTATATTTTTGGATAATTGCGTTCTGTCGCTGCTAACTTCTTGCTGACATAATACACCAAAGATGAGTTGACAGTGTGGGATGATACTGCTAAATAGATCCTCATAATCCACTGGTTTTGAGAATATCGAAGGTTTCTCTAGTAAGTTCAACAAGTTTTGGAAGGCCTCTACACAATCGGGGGTCCACTCGAAGTTTCTTTTCCCTCGTTTAATAAAATCAATGATAGGGACACATTTGTCTGTGGCTTTGGAGATGAATCTGCTCAACGCCATAACTTTTCCAGCTAAGCTTTGAACATCTTCAATCTTCCGTGGCTCTTCTACGTTTCTGATTGCTGCTATTTGATTAGGATTAATCTCGATCCCTCGGGAGCTAACAATGAAACCAAGGACTTTTCCTAACGCAACCCCAAATGAACATTTCAAGAGGTTCAACTTCATCCCGTACTTTGGTAGAATGTAAAACATTTCCGCCAAATCTCTTGTATAATAGGAGGACTGCTTGGACTTCACAAGCATGTCGTCCATCCATCGTTTTTCCGATCTGATTATAGAACATTCAGTTTACCAAACACTGATACGTTACTCCGGCATTCTTTCGTCCGAATGGCATTACGATATAACAGTATAGTCCCAGGTTGGTAATGAAACTCGTATGTTCTTGATCCACATGCATAAGGATCTGGTTGTATCTCGAATATGCATCCATAAAGGAGAGAAGCTTGTGTCCTACTGTTGAGTCCACCAACAGATCAATTCTAGGAAGTGGGAAGCCATCTTTTGGACAAGCCTTGTTCAAATCAGAAAATTCAATGCACGTTCGCCATTTCCCATTTGACTTCTTGACTAAGACGGGATTCAATATCCAGTCGGGATATGTCGAATCTCTAATGAACCCATTATTCTTCAACTTCTCTACTACTTCCTTCAAGGCTGCTGACCTCTTCGGGCCCAACATACGTCTCTTCTACTTGACCGAAGGATGCTTTGGGTTCAAGCTTAGTGAATGGCTCATAACTGCAGAGAAATTCCACACATATCTGCATGAGTCCAAGAAAACACATCAAGGTTTGCTTTCAGAAAACCAGTTAACTCTTTCGTCCGGAAAGAATATAGATGAGACCTAATCTTCAGACCTTTGTTGGGTGGTCACCATCAATTGGGATGTCAACAATCGCCTCATTGGGTGTCGCTTTTCTAGTTCCTGGTTCTTCATCCTCTCTAGGATCGAATCTTCAGGAATTTCATCAGACGATTCCCTAGGCAGTTTTGTCTTTAGCTGCTTTGCTGAATTCTCCTTTGTAGGAGAGGTAGTATTCTTAATTTCTAAGTTCTTTCCATCACGCAATGCTTTCAATTCTTCTATGTAGCTGGCTCTTTCGGTAACCTGATCGCCTCGGATCATTCCCACTCCAGCATCCATTGGAAATTTCATCAACATGCACCATGGAGCGATACAAGCCCTGAATTCTGAAAGTGTTGTCCATCCCAGGAAAGCGTTATAAGGGGTGTCAATATCCATAATGACGAACTGAAGGATTCTCACTCTTCTACGCTCTCCCTCTCCTAACTCTACAGGTAGGTCTATTACTCCAATCAGGGTAGTTGAGGATCCATTAAAGCCACGGATCCAACCTTCACATGGCTTTAAGTCCTTCGTTTCCAGCTTCATCTGATCGAAAACTTTTTCAAATAGAATGTTTACAGAGCTTCCATTGTCCACAAGGACTTTCTTGACTATTGCAGATCCAATAACCGTGGTTATCACCAACGGGTCAGTACATGGCGCTTCAACTCTAATACTTCCCTATCATGGAAGAAAATGTCGTCAACTGTTGTTTACTGCTGTTCCGATGGTGTGGTTTCTTCAAGATTACTACATTCTTCTATTTCGGAATTCTTAGCCGCATTGACATACTGTTTCATTGCCTTGTTACTAGATCCAACTGGGTGCGGTCCTCCAACTATAGTGTTTATGACAATGCCTTTCCCCTTCTGTTGAGCCGTGGGTTTAGGAGCAGGCTGATTTTGATTCTGGGCTTGTCCTCCTTGCCTCCATATCTCGGGGCAACCTTGTACTCATCTAACTTTCCTTCTTGTTGCTATTTTTCAACAACATCCCTTAGGTGACAACACTCATTAGTAGAGTAACCATGAGTTCCATGTAACAAACAAATTTTCCGGTCGCAAACTCTTTCTTGGTGGAAACTCTAGGCAGAGGTTTTTTATATTGCAGGACATTATATGTATCCAGATAGATGTTTTCCAATGTGTTGTTCAATTGTGTATAGTTTTCAAAAGTTTGGAATCAAGGTCTTTTTCCAGAGTTGTTTCCTCGGCTCCTATTTCTTGTATTGTTGTTTCCGTTCCTATTGCCACTTCCTCCGTTTTTGTTACCAACGTTTACTTCGACCTTCCGTGAACTGTCATCGGACTGTTTTACAGCAACAATACTTTAACTATCTTCTTTTGAAGCCCCATTAGATTTTCTTTTTTGACTAGCGTATATTTTCTCCTGCCATAGGCGAATATTTGCCTTTTCATATAATGCCTCCCTAGTCAATGGCGGTTTTCAAGCTAAACATCCCCCGAATTCAGTATCTGTATTGACCCCATCCATTAAGACCATCAAAATGGTTGGTTCATGGGGATCGCTTATTTCGGTAACTGCTAAGTTGAAGCGGTCCAGGTAAGACATCAGAGATTCTCCAGGGAACTATTTGATTATGGACAGTTCAACGACACTTTTAGCTTTCCGGGTATGGAGTTGGAACTGGTTCGTAAAATGCTCGCTTAGCTCTTTAAAGCTTGACACTGATCGTAGGAGAAGTCGTGTGAACCACATTAATGAGACATCTTCTAGATATATCGGGAAGGCTTTGCATTTCATAGCGTCAGGTGCGGCTGCGGCATTCATATACCATGCGTACCTTATCAAATGTTGTTCCAGATCTGTTCCCAGCATATCGATCCATTTGTGGTAGGTTGAATCTGAAAAATTGGTGTGTACGATTTAAGCAGGACCTAAATGGGTATAGCGGAAATGTAGATGATATACTAACTGGCTAATATACAGTAGTTATGTAAATAGATAAGAACTGATATGATATATCACAAGTAGATAAAAGCAATAAGTAAATTAAAGTGACACCTGGAATTTTATACTGGTTTGGACTTCCCGCCCTACGTCCAGTCCCAAAGCTCCTCTTCGAAATTCACTATCACGCCCTCTCTTAACCAGAAGGAATAGGTCGGTACACCCATGCCCCAACAAGGATGCCTCTCGCCTGAGCAACCCACAGGATTTCAACAATTACAAGTGTTTTGACTTCTGCTTTGTGTTCTTTGATCAACACAGATAGTCAACAATTTAAGTACACCCTTCCTACAATCTTATCCTCGAGTATTTGAAATGCTTGCAAAGATTTTAAAGAAGCTAGTTACTTAATGAATCAAGATATGAAAATTATTATCAAGGATTCAATAAGTAACTTGAATTTGGAGAGCTTTTGTTTACAAAGTATATAGAAGTTAATTTCAGAAAATAGAGAGAATATTATTAGAATTGGAGATTTGAAAAACATGTTTGAAGTGTTTATATAATAGTAGAAGAGTAGCATTACTTCATGAAGAGTTTGTATAAAAAGTTATGTTTTCCATTGATTATTGAAGAGGAATCTCTTCAAGAAGGATGGTGACTCTTCGTAAAATAGTTTATGGGTCGAATCAGTCAACTGGTTAAAAAATTATCAGTTGACTGGTTGAACTAAACTTCAATTCATATAAACTTGTTTCAAAACTAGCCGTTGTGTACAAAATTTCTCTGACCAGTCGACTGGTCAATTCTCTACCAGTCGACAAGTAGAGCTTATTTTGTACATTTCTGGCTTTTTTAGAGCCATATATATACACACACACACACACTTTTCATGTTATATTTGAGGATGGATTTTAACATGATTGTAACACGACTCATTATATATATATATATATATATATATATATATATATATGTATGTATGTATGTATGTATGTATGTATGTATGTATGTATGTATGTATATAAAAAGCCTTATCTCTATAATATGATTTCCATTTCATCTTCTTTTGTTGGCATTAATCAAAATCTAGATATCAACATTCTCTCCTTTTTTGATTGATGACAACATATCTGATTTTTTTCCTCCCTGAGTATTTGCTCCCCCTGAATTTCTGCAACATTTTGTTAGTTCGATAAAATTATAATCTTACCATTTTGATTCCTGCAACAAAATGTTAGCACATGTTTTCTCAATAAATTCAATATTAAGAGCATAGCACATATATTCTCAATGAATTCATCACTAAAAGCCTAGAATATATATGTAAAATTAATGATTTTTCTCCTCCTTTGTCATCGATTAAAAAGTAAATAGTCATGATTATCATAAAATAACCGAATAACTTTTTAGAGATCTTGCTCGATACTAGTCCTAGCTCTCACCGGTGTCTTATAAATGAGTTCTCTGAAAGGGGTTTAGTAAAGATATCAGCAATTTGATTTTCTGAATTTATAAACTCTAAATTAATTGTTTGTTTTTTGGTACTGTCTCTCAAGAAATGATGTTTGATATCAATGTGTTTAGTTCTGGAATGATTTA
Organism: Allium sativum; assembly: GCA_030737875.1. Taxonomy (NCBI): domain Eukaryota; kingdom Viridiplantae; phylum Streptophyta; class Magnoliopsida; order Asparagales; family Amaryllidaceae; genus Allium; species Allium sativum. The sequence continues at coordinate 168,401,339 of CM060924.1, read as the reverse complement.
CTGGATTTTTAGATAAATTTGTTACGCTTATATTGTCACAATAAATTGTGAAATTAGACAATTTTACGTTGAAATCTTTTAATGTTTGTTGCATATATATTACTTGAGCACATGCTAGTGCAACAGATATGTATTCAGCTTCGCATGTTGATAGTGAAACATAGTTTTGTTTCTTGTTGAATCAAGATATGAGTGATTCACCAATAAAATGACATGTTCCACTTGTACTATTATGATCCCTCCGTGATCCTCCAAAATCAACATCACTGTATAAAAATAATTCAAAGGAGCAATCTTTCAGATAAAAGAATCCAAAGTCTTTATGCTTAGATAACGTAAAATTCGTTTAACTGCTCTCAAATGTGATTCTTTTGGATTAGCTTGAAAACGAGCACATAAACAAACAATCATCATAATATCAGGTCTACTTGTAGTTAAATATAAAAGTGAACCTATCATGCTTCGATATAGCTTTTGATCGACATTTTTAACATTTTCATCTTTATCTAAATGTCTCGCCGTACTCATTGTTGTAGGTTTACTTGACGTGATTTCCATTCCAAAACTTTTTATTAAATTAGTACAATATTTTTCTTGATTAATGAAAATTCCATTTGATAATTGCTTAATTTACAACCCCAAAAAGTAAGAAAGTTCTCCCATATGTGACATTTCAAATTCACTGGTCATTATTTTTGAAAATTCTTGACATAATTGATCATTTGTTGATCCAAAGATAATGTCATCTACATATATCTATACTACTAAAATATCTTTATTATTCTTTTTGATAAAGAGTGTTTGATCAACCTTTCCAATTTGAAATCCTGAATCTAATAAATAAGTTTTGAGACATTCATACCAAGCACGAGGTTCTTGTTTCAAACCATAAAATGCCTTTTTCAATTTAAAAACATGATCAGGATATTTTTCATGAGTAAATAGTGGAGGTTGTTCAACATATACTCATTCTTTAATATAACCATTTAAGAAAGCGCTTTTAGCACCATCCGATATAGATTAAAGTTGTGATGACAAGCGTATGCTAATAGTATTCGAATTGCTTCTAGTCGTGCAACTAGAGCAAAAGTTTCTTTATAATCTATGCCTTATTCTTGATTGTAACCTTATGCAATAAGTCTAGTTTTATTTCTAGTGATATTACCCAATTCATCTGCTTTATTTTTATATACCCATTTTGTTCCAATAACAGTTTGATCAGTTGGTCTTGGAACTAACTCGCAGATTCCATTATGTTTAAATCGATTTAATTGTTCTCGCATTTCAATTATCCAATTTTCATCTGTAGATGCTTCTTTAGGTTTTTGGGTTCGATATTTGATAAGAAGGCTACATTACTTACAAAATTAAGTTGACTTCTTATCCTTACGTTTGAAGTTATTTCTCAATAATATTTTGAATTGGATGGTCTCGTAATATTCTTGGTGGAGATCGAACTTCATTAACAGGAACATTTTGATTATTGATGTTATCTTGAGTTTTTGTAGTATTATTCTCTATGTTATTATGAACAATGTTTTCATCTTCTCTAAATATATCAACATCATAGTCATGTGAAGAATTATTTTTCATAATCTCTGAATTAAATGAATTTTGAATAACGTTTTCGACAAATGACATATGAAGTGATTCTTCGATTTTATCAATTTTCCTATTGAAAATACGATAGTCTTGCTACGCTCAGAATATCCTAAGAATATTCCTTCATCAGATTTTGAATCAAATTTTCTGAGTTGATATTTTGTATTAGAATGAAACATTTTGAACCAAAAACTTTGAAATAAGATATATTTGGTTTTATACCAGTAAAAAGTTCGTACGGAGTGTTTTTAGTAAGAGGTCGAATAGAAACACGATTCAGAACACAACAAGTTGTTGCGACTGCTTCAGCCCAAAAATGTTTTGGCAGTGTACTTCCATTTAATAATGTTCTAGCACATTCTTGTAAAGTTTTGTTTTTACTTTCTACAACTCCATATTGTTGAGGAGTTCTAGGAAAAGAAAAATTATGAAAAATTCCTTTCTTTTGACAAAATAGATCAAAATTTTCATTCTCAAATTCTCCTCCATGATCACTTTATATATTCTTTATTTTTAAGTTAGTTAAATTTTGGATTTGTTTGATGAAAATTTTGAAGATGTCAAATGTATCGCTTTTATTCTTTAAAAACATAGTCCAAATATATCTTGAGAAATCACCAACAATTATAAACACATATCTGCTATGATTTATGGACTGAACTTGAGTTGGTCCAAATAAATCCATGTGTAGTAACTCAAGTGGTTGTAAGGTTGATATAACCTTTTTAGACTTAAAAAAGGATTTGGTAAACTTTTTAAGTCGGCAAGCATCGTATAAATTTTCAGTTTTGAATTTTATTTCAGGTAACCCTCTTACAAGATCATTTTAAGATATCTTGTTTATCGTTTTAAAATTAATATAGCAAAATCGTTTATGCCATAACCAAGGATCATCTTTGGCTAATAAACACATACTTGGATTATTATTATCTGCCGTATTTAAAATATAAATATTTTATCTCGATTTCCTTCAAAAATAAGATTTTGATTTGAATCAGTATACTACATTTATTTTTAGAAAAAGGTATTTTAAAACCTTTATCGCATAATTAATAAATTGTGTTTTAAATTTTTAACCAATAAAACATCCGAAATAAGAGGTGAATTAGATATACCATAATTGCTCACATCGCCTTTGTCGATGATACATCCTTTGGAATTATCTCCAAATGTGACAGTTCCTCCTTTTGAGTAAATAATATTTGTTAGCGTCTCCTTGTCTCATGTCATGTGTTTTGAGCACCCACTGTAGTATCCAGTTTCCTCTGTTTTTGTTGAGTAGAACCTGCAAAAAATAATTTAAATTTTTTATTGGTACCCACTTCCTCCGTTAGGGTCCTAAGGATTAAGTCTTAGGAAGTCAAACCCAAGAGGTCTTTGGTTCCCTTTTCAAAGAATAATTACTACTATAATGAACATAATTTAAAAAGTTTTTATTTATTTCTAATAAGAACATTATTTTTCTTCGGAATCCATATACTAATATTTCCTAAGTATTTTTCTTAGTAGGAATATTTAATTTACTACTAGAAACTTTCGGTTTAATATTAGAATTTTTTGAACTGGATTTTCTCTTATCATTTTTATCATACCCTAGTCCTCTTTTACTAAAAATCGATTGAGAGTTTTCTAATATTTTAGATAAATTCTCTCTACCTTTGTTAAAGTCATTAACATTTTTAAAATTCTTTCTAATTTAATTTTTAAACTAGAATTTCCTAATTCTATTATTTTTAATTTAGTATTTAAATCATGATTTTCAGAAGCTAATAGATCATTTTTATTCTTTTGAGTCTCGATTTTTTGACTCAACATAGAAATTAAAAAAATTCTATTGAAAGAGATTCTTGTAATTTTCTAATTTCTTATTCTAAAATTTCTTTCTCATTTTTTAAAAGACCTCTCTCAAATTATGCTTTCTTTTTACCTTCGTTAGCTTGTTTAAACTTTCGCTCAAACATTTTCCTAGACTCTAAGATTTCAATATTAATTACTACTAATTCATCAAAAGTAAAATCACTTACATCATTATCCTTAGCCATGAAGCATATGTTTGCTTGCTCACTGTCGCTATCGCTGTCACTTTCAGAAGATGAATCCGAGTTATCCCAAGTGACTAAAAATGCTCATCTCTTTGATTTTTCATTTTTGCGATTTCTCTTTAACTCTGGACAATTCTTTTGATAATGTATGGTCTTGTGACAATTAAAGAATCCTACTAGTGCAGGGTTAGGCTCTTTTGATGAGTTCTTCTTTACGTTTTTGCTTTGGCCTTTTCTGTATTTTAGCTACAAATGTAATATCTTCTTCATCTGAATCGGAATCTTCTTTCTCAGCAGGGAAAGCTAATTTTTTCTTATCTTGTACTGTGCTTTCTTTGGCAGTAAATTTACTTCATAAGACATTAGATTACCGATCATCTCTTCTGGTTTCATGGCAGAGAGATCATTATCTTCTTCGATTGCTAATACTTTTCTCTCCCATTCGTCCGTTAAAGAGTTCAAACTTTTTGATACTATATCAAAGTCGGAATACTTTTCTCCTAATCGTAGCAAAGAGCGATAAATGTTTTGAAAACGTGAATACATATCATTTATTGATTCATTTTCACTCATCTTAAAATTTTGAAACTGACTCTTGAGCATAGAAATTTTGCTTTATTTAACGTTGTTAGTACCTTCATGAGTAATTTTAAGTGTTCTCCAGATTTCATATGCAGTATTGCATATACAAATCCGATTGAATTCATTTCTATCTAAAGCACAATATAACATGTTCATGGCCTTAGCATTGGCAGTAGCCTCTGCTTTTTTAGATGCGGACCATTCTGTAAACAGTGTAGTTTGTTGTGTGTACTCTTTTTGTGTGGTATTCCATGCATTAAAACCATTTGCTTGGATATAAATCCTCATGCGTGTAGTCCAATAACTATAGTTCATGCCATTAAAGAAGGGTGGTCTAGCAGTTGATTGGCCTTCAGTATATACGGTGTTATTACTAGTATCAGTGTTATTATCCATAATGTCTATGTATTAGATAACTGTTTTACGGTTAAATGATTTCCTAGCTCTAATACCAATTGAAAAATAGGTGTGTATGACTTAAGCAGGATCTACATTGATATACCGGAAATGTAGATGATATACTAACTAGCTAATATACAGTAGTTATATAAATAGATAAGAACTGATACGGTATATCACAAGTAGATAAAAGCAATACGTAAAGTAAAGTGACATCAGGAATTTTGTACTGGTTCGGACTTTCCGTCCTACGTCTAATCCCAAAGCTCCTCTTCGGAATTCACTATTACGCCAACTCTTAAACCGGAGGAATATGTCAATACACCTAAGCCCCAACAAGGATGCCTCTCATCTGAGCAACTACACAGGACTTCAACAATTATAAGTGTTTTGACTTCTACTTTGTATTCTTTGATCAACACAGATAGTCAACAGTTTAAGTACACCTTCCTATAATCTTATCCTCGAGTATTTGAAATTCTTGCAAAGATTTTAAGGAAGCTAGTTACTTGTTGAATCAATATATGAAAAGCATTATCAAGGATTCAATAAGTAACTTGAATTTGGAGAGCTTTTGTTTACAAAGTATATAGAAGTTAATTTCAGAAAATAGAGAGAATATTATTAGAATTGGTGATTTGAAAAAACATGTTTAAAGTGTTTATATAATATTAGAAGAGTAGCATTCGTTCATGAAGAGTTTCTATAAAAAGTTGTGTCCATTTCCATTTATTATTGAAGAGGAATCTCTTCATAAAAGATGGTGACTCTTCATAAAATAGTTTTTGGGTCGAATAAGTCGATTGGTTAAAAATCATCAGATGACTGGTTGAATTAAACTTTAAATTGTAAAAACATGTTTCAAAACTAGCCATTGTGTAAAAATTTCTCTGACCAGTCAATTGGTCAATCCTCTACCAGTCAACGGGTAGAGCTTATTTTGTACATTTCTGGCTTTTTAAAAGCCATATGAATATATATATATATATATACTTTTCGTGTTATACTTGAGGATAGATTTTCAGATTATTCTAACACGACTCATTATATATATATATATATATATAAAACCTTATCTCTATAATATGATTTTCATTTCAACTTCTTTTGTTGGCATTAATCAAAATCTTGATATCAATAAAATCGTCAGGAAAATTGGAAGTCCAAGATGTCATCGGTGATTGGAGTGTGACTACGTTCAATACCCCATTCCTCATTAGTATAGAGCCGACAATCTGCCATGATTTGTCGCATCATCGCTTCCACTTCTGCATTGGTTAAAGCTGGTTTAGGATCTATGCTTCTGTTCCTTCTAGTATGTTTAATGCTTATATTAGGCAATGCCCTTTGGTTTCAGTTTGCGGCTGACCTTCCTCGCCCTCTACGATCTGGTCGTTCAAGGGACAAGTGGGTTGGAGAAGCTGTTCTTGAGTACAATTGACGACATTGGGGTTTCTAGGTAAAACATGTGATCCTCTCAAACCCGGATCGTCAACTCTAAGGATTTGGGCTACGTCCTCACGAGACCCCAGCGATCCAAATGTTATCTGGCCCGAATTCTTGGGTCTTTCGTATGGCTTTCTCTGATGCAGGCGCTCTTCGTCTGAAGAAGATGAGTGATCAACAACAGGACGATGACTTGGAGAGGACATTCTTTGCCTACACAGCTCGCTTATTTCCCTACTCATGAATTTCATGTTCTCTCGCATGAGAACATTGTCGCTCTTATGGGCTTCTAAAGCATCCCTGGTGCTATCCAGCATATTGAGTAAGCGTTTGAAATACCCATGTGTAACATGCGCAAAAGGAGTAGACTGATCACTAGGCATCATGGCTGGTATCGGAGCATCTGTAGGGGCTCGAATAGAAGTGCCAACCTCTTCCACATTCGGTTTGGATCGGGTCATGGTTGAGCTTCTGGCTCAGTTTGGAGGGAAGTTGCATGCAGTCTCAAGGGCATCAGTTCAGTTCAGGTTTGCACCTTCCATCCGGTTCGAATCCTCGAGAATGGATCGATTCGGAGATACCCAATCGGGTCGGTTCGGAGAAGCCCTTCCAGATCGGTTAGCTCTTGAGCTTTGGCCCCGCGACCTATTTACAACCATGGCCTGCTGATCTTCGCTCGCCTCGTTTTCCCAAGCATTTTGCACTTCTTTTCCTTTTCCTTTGGTCATGATATCCGATTCTTTCGAGATGAGTCAGAAAACCTCCGAAAACACTAAAGAGAATGGATTAACTTCTATGAACTTGAGGGTCCAAATAGTAGAATGATAATCCAATGCGCCGAGAATTCAAATTTCTCAGTGAAAGCACAAAAATGTTAGACCAAAAAGCTGTCCGAACACCCAATTTAATGATAATTTGAAGAAAATAAACAAAGAAAAGCAAAGAGAACACACGATTTATAGTGGTTCGACATTAAAGAGCCTATGTTCACTGTATACTTTGTTGATAGATGATTCAAGTACAAATACAATGATAATTATTACTCAATCTCACTTTTACAAGTGATAAATTCACTCAATCTTTGACGAAAGATGCTCCTAAAGTTGATGATAATCTGAATGAAGCAATTGAATTTGGTTGTAAAGAGAGCTTGAGTCAAGATTTTGCCAAAAGTTCCCTTAAAATGATGCTTGATGGTGTATTTATAGGCAGAAAATCTCCCTTGAAGGCCTTCGGTTCGGATGTACGTGGAGACCATGCCTTCAAAGTTAGGATCAGAAGCATTGAGATGACGCCAACGCATTCTGTTCGTGGGTGAACATAGGAGAGTAGGTACATAACCGCTCCAAATCTTCAGGGGATCGTGCTTTGTTGGTGCATCGTTGCTGATCCACGGATCGGATGGTTAAATGGGGGTCCTGTAACAACCCGTATTTTCAATAACCTGTAATAACATAAATCGAGGCAGAATTTAATTCTAAAATGGGAATCAAGGGAAACGGGCTATGCCATTGTGTTCGTCTCGGAAAAATACGCGAAATAGAGTCCGAGTTTTCGAAAATCGGAGTCCGTATGACCAAGATATGGCCTCGCGAAGTTTCACGAAAATTCCCAAATTAAAGTATACTTAATTAAGTGAAATGGGTTGTGTAGATATATATATATATATATATATATATATATATATATTGATATATATATATATATATAATTGAAAATTTAATAAATAAATATGCAAAAATGCTCAAAACAGCGAATTGGGAGAGGGGAATAACCGAACCGGCCGATTTTTGAAGTCGACCCGAGCCCGCTGGGTCGACTAGGGGTTAATCCAGGGTGTTTGGCTGTCAACCCGTGGGCCGATTCGCTCAAGTGCAGATTTTGCATTTGAATGGTTCTCATGGTCCATCTTTAATCTAAAGGCCCTAGATGGTTCCTACACTTGATTTCTTCCCCAAGACATGCTTTGATGGCTTGGATTGAATCTAGGGTTAATCCTATGGCCTAAAACACTTGCCTAATCTATAAATAAGACCCTAACCTACCCTAATTCATTCATAATTAAACCTAGTGACTAAACTATGGCAAAATGCTAGCTCTCATGGCCTCCACTAATTTTATGAAGAGGGTTGCATACTAATCACTCTCTAATCAACTTCTAATCCCTTCTTAGCATCTTAATCTTCTTCATTTGGTGTTCAAAGTTGCTAGTTGTGAGTTTCTATCACTTTGATGATCTTTTGGTAAACTAATTAGATGAGATGTGATGAGATTTATGGTTTTGTATGTGGGTTAATGAGCTTTGAATCATATGATATGATGTTAGCATTAATCTTATGTTTATGCATGTTGAGTATGTAAGCTTATGCAAGTTTAATATGATGTATGTTATGTTTGCATGATGCTAAATATGCAAGTTGTGGGCTATGTAATCATATGCATGTTATGCAAGTTCATGGTAATATGCTATGCAAGTTACATGTTTGTTAATATGCAAGTTACATGTTTGTTAATATGCAAGTTACATGTATGTAAATATGCAAGTTACATGTTTCTTTATATGCAAGTTACATGTTTGTTAATATGCGAGTTACATGTATGTAAATATGCAAGTTACATGTTTATTAATATGCAAGTTCATGATGACACATTATGCAAGTCTATAAGCTAATATGCAAGTTTGTTATGCAAAATGAATATGTAAGTTATGTGACATATTATATGCAAGTTATGTGACATGTTATGCAAGTTCATATGCAAGTTATGTGTTTGTTAATATGCAAGATGGCACCTTTGAAACATGTTCATTCATATGCAAGTTGACACCTTTTATATGTGTTATATCATGAACGAAATTACGTGGGAACGATGGGGTAATTAAATGCATAAGTTAATAAGATTGTGTGAAATTAATATAATTATGCATAACACAAAATAAATAAACATAGTATGGGAATTTGCCTATTTGGTTAGGTGTACCCATACTATGTGTTGGGAATTTACCTATTGAGTTAGGTCTACCCCATGGGAATTTACCTATTAAGTTAGGTCTACCCATGTTAAGAAAACTTGATTAATTAGGGATAATTAATATAAAATTATGAGGGTGATTAATTAGGTGTAATTAATTGACTAAGACACGAGGTTGGACTCAGTTGTAGCGTAAAACTGCCCGGACCCAACCGGCTTAACCAGTTGCTACAAATGTTAGCCCAATGTGAGAGGTCTTAGGCACAAACTAAATACGTAATTAATGTAAAGACACGAGGTTAGACTCTGTTATGACATAAGGCTGCCCGGACCCAACCGGCTTAACCAGCGGTCATAAAAGACAGTCTAATGTGAGAGGTCTTTACAAAGGTTACGTTCTTAATTAATTAATTAAGAAACACTTAACCACATTAGCATGTAGAGGGACATGAGGGGTTAAGTGGGTGCCTCGGGTGGCATGAGAAAATCTAGTGGTTGCCTTGGGTGGCAAGAGAAAATACGATTAGAATACTTAACCAAAATAGAACATGTAATTAAAACATGATTAAAGGGTTAAGTGGGATATACTAGAAAAAGGGACAAGCTTAGGTGGGTAGCTTGTGGAGGCCCATTTCAACCAGTAACCCATACGTATCTTTGTGGGCTCGACCCATGTCGAGGACGGGACACGCATACTGGGCTTGACTGTAAGAGGCAAACGGGTTAGCGGTGGCAACGCAAGTCCAACGGGCTTCATATGCGTGAGTGGGCCCGGGCTGGTAGGTAAGCCGTTGTTGCATCGAGTAGATATAAGCCGTGCACCTTTAGTTTCATCAGGTTGCCACATTGGGGAATGATACATCCCACGGTGGGGCCAGCACGGGTATCTACGTTAGGGAGCCGATCGAATGGGAAGTAGTGTGTACACCTAGTGGATTGTAGGGCCCCGTGGCGCCTACTTGGTCACCTAGGGGTACGCAGGTACTAATTAGTAAATTTTATAAGTCCTTGGGTGGGATCAACCTTTAAGTTAGGAACGACTGGTGTGGTGCAGTTTAGTAATTTACCTTAGGGAGGGTAGATGCGTCTTTATCCTTTATCTTCGTTTAGTTGACTGCTTAGGGTAGCCATTCATCCCTATATGTTACCGTATATCAGTTTATGTCTTCTCTGGTTACTTTAACGATTGTATTGTTAAAGTTATAGGACTCGCTCAGACTTATGTCTGACCCTGTTGTTTTTATCTTTTTCCCAACCCTCAGGTCCTACGGTGGATCCTAGCAGTAGTGGAGCTTGATCGGATTGCTGTTCCAGTCTTTAGGAGCTTGGATAGATGTAAAGCTCCAGTTATCCAGTTATCTTTTCTTTTGTTTGGCTATTGTATGAGAGTGGGATTATGTACTTCTTTATTTTGATGGATATTGTACTTGACCTTTATTGTGGTTTTATGATGTAACCAGACATGTTTTACTTCCGCTGTTATGAGATGATGTTTTAAAATTTCAAGTACTATTTATATCTGTCTTGTTGTAATTTTTCTGTTCTATATTCACTAAAATACTCCACCGATGCTATGGCATTCCCTTAGTGAGTGATCATAGCGGGAGTGGGGTGTTACACGTGGTATCAGAGCTTAAGGTTACCAGAACAGATAAAATTTTTGAGAAAAACTACTTTCTAAGAGTATTTTCGAAGAAAGTATTTTTAAAAGCATGTCTTCTATGAGAAAAAGTTTTTGAAAAAGAAAAGCATAATCCCCAATAGCCATATCTTTATCTTTCGGAATCTCCTTTTTGAATCTTTCCTCTTTCGTTTCAGCATGGCTGAAGATCTTAACATCCCGGAGGGTTTAGTTATACCACTATGGTATAGGAGGTTGCAAGAGGCTAGGGCCGCGGCTGCGGGTCCGGCCAATGCTACTACACCAGAGACAACCGCTCCTCCTCCTCAGCCTAGAGTGGATAATTTTGCTAAGGTTTGCAAGGAGTTCAAGGCTATAGGAGGAAAACCTTTTCTTGGTTCAGAGACTTTCGTAGAGGCTAGAGATTGGCTTAAGGAAGTGGAAGAGTTGCTAGATATCTTTGAAGTGGAAGAGGGAAAGAAAGTCAAGTTGGCGGCTTGGTTAATGAAGGGAGAGGCCTCATTCTGGTGGGAGGTCACTAATGGAGAACGCCCTGTTGACTCTTGGGCAGATTTTAAGCAAAGGTTTGAGGCTAAGTTTCTCTCAAGGGCGGAAGAGAATCTGTTTATGGAGAAGTTCTTGAATTTGAAGCAAGGGAATCTCACGGTGAAAGAATATGTCAACAAATTCAATCAATTAGCAAGGTTTGGCATAGAGTTGGTGAATACACCGGAGAAGAAGGCTTTGAGGTTCGTTAGAGGCTTGAACGAACCATTGCAAGGAATAGCTATGACTCACATTCCTATGGGGGCCACTTTTGAGAAGCTTGTCTACATGGCACTTATGCATGAGGATGATAAGAATTCTAAGGCACCAGAGAAAAAGGGGGATCAGAAGAAACCGCAACAGCAACAACAAGGCAAGGGCGGAAAAGGCAATGGTGACAAAAAGAAGACGAAGAAGAAGTGCTTCAATTGTGGAACACCAGGACACCTCAGTAAGGATTGTCGCAAAAAGAAGAAGACCGGTTGCTTTCATTGTGGTGAAGCAGGGCATCTTGTGAAAAACTGCCCAAAGAAGGGGCAGAAGACGGGGTCTACCTCAGGAGGCCAGGTGCAAGCTCTTATAGCACCACCTCAGTCAGGGGGGCAAGTTCAGGTTCTCTCAGTTCCACCGATTCAGCAGAGAGGTAGAACTATTTCCGTTGAAAGTCTGGTTTTTCTGTTTGATCATCCAGTTCGTACTTTGTTTGACTCTGGCGCATCGCATTCTTTTATCTCATCATCGTTAGTTGAGTCACTGCACTTAGACACCAGTCTAGTTGATGATCCCTTGGTTGTCTCAAACCCAATTGGGGGCTCCATATATCTGTCTATGATATGTTTGGGTTTGAAGATTTCTATACTTAGCGTTGAGTTTAGATGTGATGCTTTTGTATTGGGCTTCACGGGCTATGGGTTGATCTTGGGCATGGACTGGTTATCCAGTAATGGTGCCGTTCTTGATTGCGAAAGGAGAGTTGTCAGGCTCATGACCCGCTTGGGTAACACTCTCGAGATCTCTTGCAATCCCATGGAATCTGTTTTGCTAAGTTATCTTGAATCGCTCGATGCTTCGGTCGAAAGTTTGTGTTCTGTCAGAGTAGTCCGGGAATATCCGGATGTGTTTGAAGAAGTAAAGGGTTTGCCTCCGAAGCGGGAGATAGATTTCCGAATTTATTTGGTGGATAATGCCAAACCAGTGTCTTTGCCAGTACGCCACATGGCTCCTCGTGAGAGAAGAGAACTTCATAAGCAAGTAGGGGAGTTGCTTGAGAAGGGGTTCATAAGGCGAAGTATATCGGAGTGGGGAGCTCCAGTAGTGTTTGCCACGAAGGCGGATGGGTCCCTCAGACTTTGTGTGGATTATAGGGAACTTAATAAGCTCACGAAGAAGAATAGACACCCATTACCGAGGATAGATGATCTCTTTGATCAGTTGGTTGGCGCGTCAGTATTTTCGCAGATGGACTTAGCTACAGGGTTTCATCAGTTAAGAGTGGCGGAGGACAGTATAGAGAAGACTGCTTTCCGGACTCCGGATGGTTTTTATGAGTGGCTAGTGATGCCATTTGGGTTGACAAACGCCCCCGCATACTTTGTTGATCTCATGAGTAGAGTGTTCAGAGAGTATCTGAATAAGTTTGTAGTAGTTTTTGTGGATGACATCTTGGTCTTTTCCAAGAATGAAGAAGAGCATGCCTTACATCTCAAGGAAGTGTTGGAGACTCTTCGAGCGCATAGTCTTAAAGCTAAATTCTCTAAATGCCATTTTTGGAGAAGAGAAGTGCGATTCTTAGGGCATGTGGTCTCTAAGGAAGGGATAGCTGTGGATCCCGCAAAGATAGTATCTATCCAGGATTGGAAAGTTCCTAGAAATGCTACCGAGGTAAGAAGTTTCTTGGGGTTGGCAGGATATTATAGGAAGTTCATCAAAGACTTCGCGAAGATATCAGCCCCATTAACCCGCTTGACGAAGAAGAATCTGGTTTTCTCATGGGATGTAGATTGTGATGATGCTTTCCGACGGTTAAAGAGAGCTTTGACCACCGCTCCAGTTTTAGTGCTTCCAGATGGGAGTAAGCCGTTTGTTGTTTATACCGATGCTTGTGGAACAGGATTAGGCGCAGTCTTGATGCAGGAGGGAAGGGTAATAGCCTATGGAGGGAGACAATTGAGAGTGCATGAGAAGAATTACCCTACCCATGATCTAGAGTTGGCCGCGATTGTTTTCGCACTTAAGTCTTGGCGCCATTATCTTCTTGGTGAGAGATTCGAGTTGTTCACCGACCATAAATCATTGAAGTACTTATTCTCTCAGAAGGATTTAAACTTAAGACAGCAAAGGTGGATGGAGTTCTTAGCATCCTATGATTTCGAGATAGCGTATACCCCTGGTAAGGGTAACGTGGTGGCAGACGCCTTAAGTAGAAAAAGGCTATCTTTGAGTCCATTGTTCGTGGAACGACGAAGCTTGGAGTTTCTTTCTTTGTTTGACTTCAGACCTTCTGTTGATTTTGTACCTGGTTTGTTGGCATCCTTGGAGGTTAGACCTACTCTTTTGAGACGGATTGGCGAGGCTCAGCGAGACGACCCACAGTTGGTTGTGTTGGTAGAGAAGCTTATAAGAGGGGAGTCGTCCAGCCATTTGGGTAGATACACCATAGATGATAAGGGATGGTTGCATAGAGACGGTAGACTTTGTGTACCGCAAGATGAGGGTTTGAAGAAGGCTATTTTGGATGATGCACATCGTTCAAGAATGACTATTCATCCCGGTGGAGACAAAATGTACCAAGACATGAAGAGAGTTTTCTTTTGGGCCGGTATGAAGAAAGATGTGGCCGAGTATGTGGCTAGATGCTTAGTGTGCCAACAAGTTAAAGTGGAGCAAAGGAAACCCGGTGGGTTGCTACACCCATTGGAAGTTCCACAGTGGAAGTGGGATAGTGTCTCGATGGATTTCATCGACGGGTTACCGAGATCGAGGAAGGGCAATACGGGAATTTGGGTTGTGGTAGACAGACTTACAAAGAGTGCCCATTTTATACCCGTAAAGAGTAAGAGGACCGCTCCATGGCTTGCTTCAGTCTATGTTAGAGAGATTGTTAGATTGCATGGCGTACCATCCAGCATTGTGAGTGATCGAGATCCTATTTTCACTAGTGAGTTTTGGAGAAGTTTGCAAGAGGCGGTAGGGACTCAGTTGTGTTTGAGCACCGCATATCATCCTCAGACGGACGGTCAGACCGAGAGGGTGAACCGTATCTTAGAAGATCTTTTGAGGCTTTGTATCTTGGATTTTGGAGGTACATGGGAAGAACATCTTCCTTTGGTGGAGTTCGCATATAATAACAGCTTTCAGTCCAGTATTGGTATGGCTCCTTTCGAAGCTCTTTATGGAAGGCCTTGTCGATCTCCTACATGTTGGTGGGAATCTACGGATAAGATCTTGCTTGGGCCGGATATGGTTAGAGAGACTTCAGAGAAGATTGATTTAATTCGAAAAAGGATGAAAGCAGCGCAAGATAGACAGAAATCTTATGCGGATCGGAGAAGGACGGATCTTGAGTTTGAGGTTGGGGACATGGTTTTTGTCAAAGTATCTCCATTGAGAAATGTTGTTCGCTTTGGGTCCGTAGGGAAGTTAGCACCGAGATTTGTTGGGCCGTTTCCTATTAAGGAAAGGATTGGACGGATGGCATATAGGGTGGAGTTGCCCGACAGACTTAGTGGTGTTCATGATGTATTCCATGTATCACATTTGAGGAAGTGCTTACATGAGACCGCGGAGGTGGTAGAGCCGAGCTTGCTTAGAGATGTAGAGGTAGAGCGTGATGCGACGATTCGACGAGCTCCTACTCGCATCCTTGGGTCAGAAACTAGGAAGTTGAGGAACAGAGAAGTTCAGCTAGTTAAAGTGCAATGGGGAGATGACGAAAGCAATGCTACTTGGGAGACGGAAGCAAAGATGCGTTCTTTGTATCCATTTCTTTTTGAGAGTATGTCTTTTAACTTCTCCTTTATTGCTTGTCTAGTACTTATCTTATCTTTAGTATATCCTCTCGCTAATACCTATGACCTTTAGATAGGGTAAAACCTATGGTTGAGACATGTGTTTGAAACATGTTATGGTTGATGGATGCATATGGATGCAATTGTTTGCTAGTGGTTGCTCGTGGATGCATATACACACACATTAGGCACTAGATCGGCTCAGTCACTTCATGTTGCATATTGCATAAATGGATGTGGTAGTTAGATTGATGGATGTATCATGGCTGTGTTATCATATGGATGATGCATTTTTGTGTATGGTTGTGCACGCATGTAGAAATTTGTATGTGTCAATAGGGTTTCGCATACATATTGGATGCATGGCACTATCATGGTTTGCATTAAGGAGGTTTACTGTATCAGTAACCGCCTGATTTTCGCATTAGGTAAGTACATATACACACACTTTTGCATATATCCATCCAGCATTTAGAATCTTGTAAGGACAATGATTGCTCGTGGATGATGCTTTGAGTAGATGGATGATTGGATGGTAGGATACGTTCTTCCTAACTTGAAGATTTCGGGGACGAAATCCTTTAAGGAGGGGAGAATGTAACAACCCGTATTTTCAATAACCTGTAATAACATAAATCGAGGCAGAATTTAATTCTAAAATGGGAATCAAGGGAAACGGGCTATGCCATTGTGTTCGTCTCGGAAAAACACGCGAAATAGAGTCCGAGTTTTCGAAAATCGGAGTCCGTATGACCAAGATATGGCCTCGCGAAGTTTCACGAAAATTCCCAAATTAAAGTATACTTAATTAAGTGAAATGGGTTGTGTAGATATATATATATATATATATATATATTGATATATATATATATATAATTGAAAATTTAATAAATAAATATGCAAAAATGCTCAAAACAGCGAATTGGGAGAGGGGAATAACCGAACCGGCCGATTTTTGAAGTCGACCCGAGCCCGCTGGGTCGACTAGGGGTTAATCCAGGGTGTTTGGCTGTCAACCCGTGGGCCGATTCGCTCAAGTGCAGATTTTGCATTTGAATGGTTCTCATGGTCCATCTTTAATCTAAAGGCCCTAGATGGTTCCTACACTTGACTTCTTCCCCAAGACATGCTTTGATGGCTTGGATTGAATCTAGGGTTAATCCTATGGCCTAAAACACTTGCCTAATCTATAAATAAGACCCTAACCTACCCTAATTCATTCATAATTAAACCTAGTGACTAAACTATGGCAAAATGCTAGCTCTCATGGCCTCCACTAATTTTATGAAGAGGGTTGCATACTAATCACTCTCTAATCAACTTCTAATCCCTTCTTAGCATCTTAATCTTCTTCATTTGGTGTTCAAAGTTGCTAGTTGTGAGTTTCTATCACTTTGATGATCTTTTGGTAAACTAATTAGATGAGATGTGATGAGATTTATGGTTTTGTATGTGGGTTAATGAGCTTTGAATCATATGATATGATGTTAGCATTAATCTTATGTTTATGCATGTTGAGTATGTAAGCTTATGCAAGTTTAATATGATGTATGTTATGTTTGCATGATGCTAAATATGCAAGTTGTGGGCTATGTAATCATATGCATGTTATGCAAGTTCATGGTAATATGCTATGCAAGTTACATGTTTGTTAATATGCAAGTTACATGTTTGTTAATATGCAAGTTACATGTATGTAAATATGCAAGTTACATGTTTTTTTATATGCAAGTTACATGTTTGTTAATATGCGAGTTACATGTATGTAAATATGCAAGTTACATGTTTATTAATATGCAAGTTCATGATGACACATTATGCAAGTCTATAAGCTAATATGCAAGTTTGTTATGCAAAATGAATATGTAAGTTATGTGACATATTATATGCAAGTTATGTGACATGTTATGCAAGTTCATATGCAAGTTATGTGTTTGTTAATATGCAAGATGGCACCTTTGAAACATGTTCATTCATATGCAAGTTGACACCTTTTATATGTGTTATATCATGAACGAAATTACGTGGGAACGATGGGGTAATTAAATGCATAAGTTAATAAGATTGTGTGAAATTAATATAATTATGCATAACACAAAATAAATAAACATAGTATGGGAATTTGCCTATTTGGTTAGGTGTACCCATACTATGTGTTGGGAATTTACCTATTGAGTTAGGTCTACCCCATGGGAATTTACCTATTAAGTTAGGTCTACCCATGTTAAGAAAACTTGATTAATTAGGGATAATTAATATAAAATTATGAGGGTGATTAATTAGGTGTAATTAATTGACTAAGACACGAGGTTGGACTCAGTTGTAGCGTAAAACTGCCCGGACCCAACCGGCTTAACCAGTTGCTACAAATGTTAGCCCAATGTGAGAGGTCTTAGGCACAAACTAAATACGTAATTAATGTAAAGACACGAGGTTAGACTCTGTTATGACATAAGGCTGCCCGGACCCAACCGGCTTAACCAGCGGTCATAAAAGACAGTCTAATGTGAGAGGTCTTTACAAAGGTTACGTTCTTAATTAATTAATTAAGAAACACTTAACCACATTAGCATGTAGAGGGACATGAGGGGTTAAGTGGGTGCCTCGGGTGGCATGAGAAAATCTAGTGGTTGCCTTGGGTGGCAATAGAAAATACGATTAGAATACTTAACCAAAATAGAACATGTAATTAAAACATGATTAAAGGGTTAAGTGGGATATACTAGAAAAAGGGACAAGCTTAGGTGGGTAGCTTGTGGAGGCCCATTTCAACCAGTAACCCATACGTATCTTTGTGGGCTCGACCCATGTCGAGGACGGGACACGCATACTGGGCTTGACTGTAAGAGGCAAACGGGTTAGCGGTGGCAACGCAAGTCCAACGGGCTTCATATGCGTGAGTGGGCCCAGGCTGGTAGGTAAGCCGTTGTTGCATCGAGTAGATATAAGCCGTGCACCTTTAGTTTCATCAGGTTGCCACATTGGGGAATGATACATCCCACGGTGGGGCCAGCACGGGTATCTACGTTAGGGAGCCGATCGAATGGGAAGTAGTGTGTACACCTAGTGGATTGTAGGGCCCCGTGGCGCCTACTTGGTCACCTAGGGGTACGCAGGTACTAATTAGTAAATTTTATAAGTCCTTGGGTGGGATCAACCTTTAAGTTAGGAACGACTGGTGTGGTGCAGTTTAGTAATTTACCTTAGGGAGGGTAGATGCGTCTTTATCCTTTATCTTCGTTTAGTTGACTGCTTAGGGTAGCCATTCATCCCTATATGTTACCGTATATCAGTTTATGTCTTCTCTGGTTACTTTAACGATTGTATTGTTAAAGTTATAGGACTCGCTCAGACTTATGTCTGACCCTGTTGTTTTTATCTTTTTCCCAACCCTCAGGTCCTACGGTGGATCCTAGCAGTAGTGGAGCTTGATCGGATTGCTGTTCCAGTCTTTAGGAGCTTGGATAGATGTAAAGCTCCAGTTATCCAGTTATCTTTTCTTTTGTTTGGCTATTGTATGAGAGTGGGATTATGTACTTCTTTATTTTGATGGATATTGTACTTGACCTTTATTGTGGTTTTATGATGTAACCAGACATGTTTTACTTCCGCTGTTATGAGATGATGTTTTAAAATTTCAAGTACTATTTATATCTGTCTTGTTGTAATTTTTCTGTTCTATATTCACTAAAATACTCCACCGATGCTATGGCATTCCCTTAGTGAGTGATCATAGCGGGAGTGGGGTGTTACAGGTCCGGATTGGAGAGCTCCGAACCGACCTGGTTGTGCCTTCTACTTACCATCTCATGGGTTGTTTTCTTCGAAGTAGGAGGGTTCGGTTCGGGGGTCTCCGAACCGATCCGATTTCCTGCTACAAATTCTTCCTACAAACCTATTCATTGAGTCATCTCTTAGCTTTGTGTAGCCCGATCACGAAGCTGGATAACAGTTGGAAAAGACACCATATAATTAGGCACATATTATATGAGAATGATTTAATTGTACTGAAATTCAAGTTACTCAATTTCCTTTTGATAAGTTATCTGTGCAACCTTTTCCTTTGACATATAACCACATGTTGGAAAATAGAGTTTTGACGAGAATAACTTTATTTCAATATTAATTGATTATAAAATATATTCTAACACTTTTATCAAGAATATATATACACACACACATATGTAGGATTTATATATAGGAATTAATACTGAAGACTATACAACTTAAGGGCTTCTAGAGATTCAAATTTTATTCAAGACTCATGAGTAATCAAGATTTCAGGAATTCAAGATAAAAATAGTAATAGAGTCTAGTTCACGTAAGACTCTGAATAACACTCCAGATTAAAATTCAAATTTTGATTTTAAATTTCTAATTTCAAATTCTATATTTATCCTCTCTATTTTGCATTCTCTATTTTACTTTTGATTTTAAACTCAAGCTTTATAAGTTTTATATATTTATACTTTATAGACTTTATATTTATATAATTTTAAACTTTATAATTTTATAAATATGTTTATATAGTTCATGCATATGGTTCCAAATGATATTCTACTTTATAATATTCATTTACAATACTATGTTTTAATTCAAGAGTTTCCAAAATTATATATATCAAAACAGTTGGAAAATGTTCAAAAATCAATTTTGAACTAGGTTATATTGACATACATTTATGCATATGTCGACATATAACAGTAATATTTTTGATTCTGAAAGGAAGTGTCTTTTCACTGTTTGTAACATTCCAGAAGTGTTGCAACCCTTCAAATTTTATAAGTAGGGGCTGATTTTTTGAATTTTTTTCATCATTCTTCTTCTCCATCTTCATCTCCTTTCTTTATACCATTATATTTTCTTATTTTTATTATTTCTACACTTATACTCTACGAATTCAATTCTATTTACATAAAAATTCTTCGCTTACTCATTACTCTCTAAATCAAAGTGCCATTGAAGAGTTATAGGGCTATTATAATCATTTGGGAAGTGTTTGGGTAACAGTGTTTCCTTGTAGCCATGAAATCAAGGAACCGGAGCGGTGTTAATCTTATAGCCGCGAAATCAAGGGGAATATACTTAATCAAGGTTGTTCGGAATCAGTGTTAACCTCGTAGTCGTGAAATCAAGGGGACTATACTTGGATATTGATATAGTAATAAAACTCTGCGCAATCCAGCGTTGCATGGGATTGGACGTAGGAGTAATTCGAACTAGTATAAAATCCGGTGTGTTCTTTCCCATTCTGCATTTTATTTTTTGTTTATCTTTGTGTTTGCAATTAACTTTGTATCTGTAATTGTTTCTGTGGTGTGTGATTCATATAGTAGATCATATAATTTTTAGATTTTGTTTAATTTCTTAAAAACACTATTTACCCCTATAGTGTTAGTTTTTCCTTAACAATCCATTCCGCAATCCCTAACAATTAGTATCATATCAAGGTCTTTCAAAAAATTCATAACCTGATTTTCAAAAATAGTTATAATGGCAACCAACACTGGTAGCAACAATAGTTCTTTTGTAGAGGGTCAGTCCATTATTAGGCCACTAATGTTTAATGGTAGTAATTATTCATATTAGGCATATAGAATGAATATGTATTTATAATCAGTAGGATTAAACACATGGAATAGTACAAAAAAATGAGTTTATTGAACCCACAGCTGCTTTTGCATAATGGAAAAATGAACAAAAGGCTGCTGCAAAAAGCAATTCTAAAGCCATGAATATGTTATTTTGTTCATTAGATAGGAATGAGTTTAATAGAGTGTCAGTATGTAAAACTACTTATAAATTTGGAGAACTTTACAAGTTACTCATGAAGGAATCGGTAAATTTAAACAAACTAAGATATCAATGTTAGTTAATCAGTTTGAGTTATTCAAAATGAACGAGAATGAGTCTATCTCCGATATGTATTGCAGATTTCAAGAGATGGTGCTTTCATTAATAGCACTTGGAAAAACTTGTTCTGAAGAAGATCAAGTAAGAATAATAGAGTTCATTGACTCTAGAATGGGATCAGAAAACTTTGGCAATTGAAGAAGCCAATAATGTCAGTGAAATGAAGATTGAGGAGTTAATCAGAAATCTGATGTTGTTTGAAGTCCAACTACAAAAAAGAAAGGAAAACAGGCCAACTGAGAAGAAATCAATTGCATTTAAAGCAACGAAAAATGATTCTGACTCGTGTAGTGAAGATGATGAAGAAACAACCCTAATGACAAAATATTTTAGAAAATTTATGAAATATAGAAGAAAAAATTATTTTCAAAATAATTACCAAGGAAATTCAAGAAGAAATGATGATCGATGGTTTAACTGCAACAAACTAGGCCATAGATGGAGAATGTGTCCATATCTAGATAAATCGACCCAACAAATGGACAACAACAATTTATTAAGGAAGAGAAAGAAAGCATATGCAACAACGTTAGATGATTCAGATTCATCATCAAGTGATGAAGAGCCAGAGTGCTTCATAATAATTGAGAATTCAGAAAATTTCGAAGAAAATGATCTAAAAACTGGTACGCCTTAATTAAATTTTAAATTTTCTTTGATTGAATGGTTGCTTTGTTTATTTGCTTTGTTTTGAATTTAAAACTTTTAAATTCAAACTTGTAATTCAAATTTGAAATTCAAAATAATAATAAATAATTAATAAAATAATTTTTTTGGATGTTTGTTAGGATTAGAATTATTTCAGGAAATCGTTAAACCTGAAATATAAATCGACAATTTAAATCACATTTCACAAAAATCAAATTTCCTTTGAAAATAAGTACATATGTCGACATGCATATGTCTATATGTCGACATATCTCACCTAAAATTTGAAATTTGAAATTTGAAATTTAATATTTGAATTTTGAATTTCAAAGGTTTAAACTTTCAAACTTCCCTCCAACTTTTCACTAACTCCCAAGGTCTGAAAAGGAGTCATTGACTTTTGAAAAGTTGTGCCTATTTAATTCATATCCATTCATTTTCTATATATACACCTATTTTCTCTACCTTTCATTTACAATTCAAAATAATATTCTTCATATCTATTCTCTTCAAAACTATCAATCCATTGGCTTCCCCAAGTTCATCTCAGAAATTGAAGTTATCCAAAACCATCAAAGGTTATCTTCATTATGACAAAGATGTTATCAAAACCTATGTTAACTATGTAGAAAATGCTAAAGTTAATATGGGTGCCTTCTCCATCTGTGGAGACTTTCCTTCTTATGACCTTAACTCTCTCTTTAAAGACAATGAAGTCTTGAGTCTAATTGACTCATGGTATAATGATGAAGTGTGTTATCCTAAGCTTGTCAAGATGTTCTACGCGAATCTTAATCGCAGATTTTACGAAGGCAACGAAGACCAAATTTGGAGTAGCATCAAAGGCACACAAATTGTTCTCAACGCCGAAGTCTTGGGAAATATCTTAAATTGTAGAATCAGATTTTATATCGACGAAACCGTTTTAGGGACTTATCACGACATATTCGAAAGCGATGCTCAAATGGATTTCAAAAATCGCTTCTTCCATCCAAAAACAAGAATTGTCAACCTTCTCCTCCAACATACTATCACTCCTCATTCCATAAACTTTAATAATCTAACTTTCAAGGTCCAAAAAGTCCTCTTTGCTATTATGGGTGGCTATAACATCAATTGAGCCGACAAGATCTTAAAAGAAATCAAGTCCATAGAAATGTCATCAAGAGAAAACACACTTTCCTAAGGAGTTTAACTAACCTGCATTTTCAAATACTTTTGAGTTGATCTTCACAAAGAAGAATTTATGCCAAGGAAAGTGTTTGACTCCTCAAACATACATCTCATGCAAATTCCACTCACTTTCTAACCAAATGAGACATTCGAAGCAAAACAAGCCCGAATGCAACATGAACAAGCACCTATGGAAGTCGAAGAAGAAGTTTCTTTAGAAAGTTTTGAGTGTCCCATCAACACTAGACTCATTTCCAGAGAGATGATTGTTCAAAATCAAGTGAAGATTGCCAACAATCAAAAGAAGCTCAAAAAGAAATTTTCCAAAATGAACAAGTTCATGGTCAAAATAGGAAGAAAGCTTGGACTTTAATCTTCCTCATCATCATCCGCTGAAAACTAGTCTATCTAGTTATATTTATCTTTACGTAATCGCTTTTATTTGCTTATGTTTGCTTTTGAATCTCGTATTTAGTGTGTCTTAATTAGTTGGATGTATTTTCTTTTATGAATTAATGAATGGAGTTTTATTTAAAATTATCTTTTAGTTATTGCAAAAACTTTAGAACTAATAATAATATATAATATAAGATCAAAAGATTTAAAATTTGAAAATTTTCGAAATTTTTAATAGTATATGTCGACATATATAATTGCATATGTCGACATATAACTTCTAGATTTTCAAAACTTTTCAAATTTAAATTAAATAGCTAACTCATATCCATTCAAAATCCAATGAATTCCAGACCCTATTTAAGCCTATTTCTTCTAGAAAACTTCATTATTTCATTTCTCCTTCTTCTCTATTCATTTCTTATCAAAACTATGGCAAATCCAATTCATAATCTAAGTGAAAATCTTGAAGAAACATTGAATTCCTTCAAGAACATCCTCTCTATAATTCTATGAAACCAGCGTCAACTTGAATTAATCCAAATAAAGATGTTTGAACAGCAGGAGAAGCAATTTAATGCAATTCGGTGGCTAATCTCCTCTCTTTTCAGAGATGAAGATAACAATCTCGCTATGGTACGACCAACCAAAGAAGATGAAGAAGAGGAGGCCATAAAGAAGTATCCAATATTTGGAGAAGACGGTTGGGTAGAAGTCCCAAGAAACGTTTAATTGTTTGGTATGATTTGTTTGTATTTGTTTGATTTGTATTGTTTGACTTAAAACTTGTATATATTAAAAACATATGGTGTGGTGTTCTTGGATTGGTTTGTATATGACTTTAAAATTTATGTAATTATCATACTTAGATTGGTTTGAATTGATTATTGTAATCATAAATTTAGGGGGAGTACTTTAATATGGGATCTATTCAGATAATTATAAGAATTCAGGGGGAGTAGTTTTAGAATTTCTTTTTGATAATGCCAAAGAGGGAGAAATTATAAAATATGGAATTAGTTTATAGGATTCATATAGACAGGAGGAATATTAGAAGGATCATCATTAAAAGGTATGTATAGGTATGTTATTTTATACACAAAGGTTGTCATCATCAAAAAGGGGGAGATTGTTGGAAAATGGAGTTTTGATGACAACAACCTTATTTCAGCATTAATTGATTGTAAAATATATACTAACACTTTTATTTAAAACATATATATATAATATATATACACATATGCAGGATTTCTATAAAGGAATTAATACTGAAGACTGTACAATTTAAGAGCTTCTAGAGATTCAGATTTTAGAGATGATTCAAGACTCATAAGTAATCAGGATTTCAAGAGTTCAAGATAAAAATAGTAATAGAGTCTAGTTTATGTAAGACTCTGAACAACACTCCGGGTTCAAACTCAAATTCATCAATTTATGATTTCAAATACTATCTTTATCCTTTCTATTTTACTTTCTCTATTTTACTTTCGATTTTAAACTCAAGCTTTATAAGTTATATATATTTATATAGTTCTAAACTTTATAATTTTATAAATATGTTTATATAGTTTACACTTATGGTTTCAAATGATTTTCTAATTTATAATATTCATTTACAACACTATGTTTTTATTCAAGAGTTTCCAGAATTATATATCAAAACACTTGAAAAATGCTCAATAGTCGACATACATTTATGACTATATCGCCATATAACTGTCTTATTTTTGATTTTGAAAGGAAGTGTGTTTTCACTATTTATAACGTTCCAGAAGCGTTGCAACCCTTCAAATCTTATAAATAGGGGTTGATTTCTGATTTTTTTTCATCATTCTTCTTCTCCGTCTTCATCTCCTTTCTTTACACCATTATATTTTCTTATTTTCATGATTTCTACACTTTTACCCTACCAAAAAATTCTTCTCTTCTCACTCTCTACTCATTACTCTCTGAGTCAAAGTGCTATTGAAGAGATATAGGGCTATTATAAACGTTTGGAAAGTGTTTAGGTAATGGTGTTTCCTTGTACCCGTGAAATCAAGGAACCAGAGCGCTGTTAACCTTGTAGCCATGAAATCATGGGGAATATACTTGATCACGGGTGTTTGGAATAGGTGTTAACCTTGTAGTCGTGAAATCAAGGGAGTTGTACTTGGATATTGATATAGTAATGAAACTCTGCGCAATCCAGCGTTGCGTGGGACCGGATATAGGAGTAATCCGAAGCAGTATAAAATCCGGTGTGTTCTTTTATTTTTTGCATTTTATTTTTTTATCTTTGTGTTTGTGATTGATTATGTATCTTTGATTGTTTATGTGGTGTGTGATTCATATAGTAGATCATATAAGTTTTAGATTTTGTTTAATCTCTCAAAAACACTATTCACCCCCTCTAATGTTAGCTTTTCCTTAACGATCCATCCCGCAATCCCTAACAGCACAGTGTTGTTAATTTTTTTAGAGTTTTCATTTGCCATTTGTTGCTTATTGAAAATACAATATTTATCATGTTAGATCTAATCTATTATAATAAATACTAGATTGATTATGCATATACTTTCAGTTATAAGTAAGTATATATGTTATTTTGGAAACTGCTTTAACCTTTTTTCCATAGTTTAAACATTTTGTTGTGTTTCCTTATTTTTAGTTTTTAAACTTGCATCTACCTTTAACATATTGCATATGGAAGGCATTTTAGTTTGATTTCATGTTACTTCGTAAAGCAAATGAAGCTGTGGTGGAGCAGAAGTATAAGAAATATATGCATAAATCAATACACGTTGAATCAATTAGTGCTTAGTTTTATGGTATCTTTTCCAATGTTGCATGATTTCTTATTTACTTCCATCAAAATATTACACCATTTTGTGTTTTAGTATTATTTTTAACCTAATTCATCAGATCACCGTAACTTTATTTATTTATTACCAGCGTGTAATATTGCTTATACAAATACGAGAGGCATACTATCCCCTTATCGCAACACACGAAATTGGTTAAAAAATTATAGAAATAACGCCACTACAAACAAGAAAGATTCAACCATGCACATGCACAGTTAAGAAATGTATTTGAACAAAGTTTTGGTGAACTGAAAAAAGATTTCCTATTTTCGTTAAAATGCTTCCATACAAATTCTCTGTTTAATGGGATATTGTGATAGCGTGTATGTCGATAAACAAATTTTTACTTCATGTCTCGCTCAATAATAAGTTATTTTTGGAAGCAGAACAAGATGATGATGTCGGAGATTTTCATGATGGAAATGATAACTAAGATGAACAATAGAATCCGCCAAGTCATAGCGAAGTGTTTTCATCTGAATCATATGCTTTTATGTGACCAAATTGTTGATCTTCATTGACTTGTTGTTATTTCATAAGTTTTTCTAGTAAAAGAGTCGAAAATATGTTTTTTTATTTGTTTGCATGAATGTTGAATAAATTTGTAAATTCACCATTACTAAAAATATAATTGCATGTATGTACAACATTAATATTCAGACATATAAAAATTAAAGCAAAATTTGTCAATTATAAACAATTAACGATATATTTCGTCAACACCCAAATAAGTAAATAAGGGTATGGATCTAAGGATACATAGGGATTGTTTAGTTTCTACAAGCTTGAGTTAGTTCACCATTTCCTAGATATCAAGGTCTTAACCCCAAAGATTAATTACTCTTCCTTCAAGAGGTGAGTATCACGCTTACGAGACTTAAGGACCAATAGTTACCTTGGGATAAGGGTGTCGTAAGCTCGTCACAAGTGGAAAGCTAAACAATGATGGAAAGGTTATTTTGGTAATTCGGTAGCAAAGCAGAATATAATCAGGGGCATATCAATAATAAAGTAGAATATGCGAAAATAGTAAGAACACAACAATTTATAGTGGTTCAGCTCGGATTGAACCTACATTCACTTTATGGGTTATGATGATTTTATTCATAGAGGTGGTTACATAGGAAATCCACAAATTGATTTTCAAATTAGGTTTGCCTCTCTTAGAAATGAGAACAAGATTGTGGAATGAGAAAAGTCCCCCAAATTGTGACCCTTGTGGTCTTATTTATAGATGATTTCGCTCCCTTTCTACTGCTTCTTGTTTCTACTTTTTGTTGCCACTTTTTTGGTGTTATTTACTGCTTTCGTTTTTTGCTTTCGTTTCTGACTTTCGCTTTTTCCTTTCGTTTCCCCTCTGGTGTCATTTTCTGTTGTTGTCACCACTCTAGTAAACGTGTTTCAGCCGTTATTCCTAAATAATAAATCCATTTGTTTAATATGACCACTCTACGATATGCAAACCATCATCTGAATAAAATGAAAGTGGTTTCAGCTCTAAATCACTTACCGATCAAGAGTCATAGTAGAATAAATTTTCTGTCGCCTTTCTGGTGTTGATTCTTGGCTTCACCCAACTGTTTTTCGCGCTGAGTGCATGGTATCATCCTACATGATACTTATTAACATTATTTTTTCTTTGTACTTTATACCTTTATGTTTCTACCCCTGAGACTTCGTCATCGCGCTTTCGGTATCGACCTTGATGTTGGATTAACTGCTTCTTGTACTTTATTGCTTTGATATCCATCTGATGTTTTTGTTATCTTGGTATCGACTTTATATACTTGCTTTACTAGTTTCTATGTCATTACCAGGCTAGTAGTTTACTGTATGCTAGTGCCGACAACATACTTTTCTCTTTTCTTTCCCGTTGCCTTAGTGCCATCGTTGCCGCTTCTAATCTTCTGCTATCGGTGTTGGACCGATATTTTTGTGTTATATTTCAGGCCTTGATTTTCTCAAGTTTCTCCTATAATGTTAGTGTAGTCTTGGCATTGATTTCACAATGATACTAAGGGTTATTGCTTGGTTGCAACCTAAATCTCTTTGCTGCAAGTATCAGGTTCGGCCCACTACTTTCAATAACACTTAGCCTCTCACAGGGCTCTTTTCTACAAGGTCTCAGCTCTGTTGCCTGAAACCCTTCGGTCTTTCTGCTTCGGAGCTTGTGCTTCTTTATATTTGGCCAGTGCAAATTTGGGTGTTAACAGTTAGCCCCGTAGTATAAAGAAGCTTTTGTTCTTTAGGACAAATCCTGTAGTCCTTGTATCGTTTTTCTGTAACTTAAGAAACATTAGAAGGATTTTGGAATTAATTTCGCATAACCCAAAAATAGTGATGTAGGAGGAAGTATAAACTTTCCTTGACGAGCAGAACTTAAATACCAACTTCAGGTAACAACCCAAATTCCGACAGACCGATTTTTTTTTCTAATTCTAATCTATCGAATTCCGTGTTGGTTTGTCTGGTACCCTGCAGAAAAATAGAGATAATAAACATATCATAGCTCAAAAAACATCTCACAGTGGAATGACATAGATATAATATAATCAAAATATAGTCTTACCCAGATAATAATACTGCCTAACCAGTATCCAAAGCTATCATATCTCTTCCACAAATCTAACCTGCGAGTATGTTATGAGGAAGGGGTCAGAACACAAGTTCTGGTGACTGGATTTAAACTACACATTTTGGATAACCCTACATATACCATTCAGTTACATTTTCTTATTTATTAGGTTACTTGGTTAACAACACTCAAGGCTTACACATACGTCGTACCCATCTACTCAGTAGATTAACCTAATACAGTGTATATGTAGCTATCCCCTGGTACCCCACTCGTACGGTCTCCGCCATAATTCCCCAGAATTATATGTAGTCCCTCATCCTATGCCAGAACGATGTACGGATCTTTGTATAACAACGCCACGTTCCACATAGAACCGCCATCTCAATGCTGCGTAAGTGTACGGACTGCCACCTTCGATTGAATCAGAATCCATCACAGAGTAATGCCTTAGAGTCTACGATACACCACCCAGAGCAGACATGCATGTATCTATACTTTCTCATGTACGTATCGTCAATCATACTCGATGCCTTAACCTTTACGATACACCATCCGAAAACGTTTTGCATGTATCTGCACGTATTATCTACTATGCATCGAGTTCCGTAACAGGGTTGTACAAGAAACACGGAACTCGGTCGAGAGCTTTTCAGATATGTATATACACAAATGCTATTGTTTGCATTTTCACGGTGGCTATGGTCCTACCAAACCCCTCCCTCAACTAGTGAAAGACAAAAAAAATTAAGATCTAGTGACGTTGCCCAGAAAACAACAAACAACATCCTAATTGGCCTATCCCGCAATCAAAGCCTTGATAGTGAAAGGTAATGATCTGTAGGTTTTGCTCTCTATCTTTCTGCATCACGCTGACTACCGATGGTGGTTACCCGACGACTGTTATGAGACGGATGGTTAGACCCGCCAAAGGAAAACAAATAAAATGGTCGTAACCCTCCTAGTCACAAGGCAACCGGATCGTCGAATCACCTAGACTCCTAATAGCCTTTTGATTGCCCCTATTGTGGCAGTCAAGGTATACTCACCGGGTAGTAACGTGCAGACCTAACCTCTGCGAGCTCAGCCTGAACGCTGCCAACGCATAGAGGACTACCAGCAGCACCCTCCATGTACCTGGAAGCAACATTCTTCCCTTCCAGTCCTTCGGAGCCAGCAGAACAATAGGCAGAACAGGTAAAATAATCAGATGGACATGCGCTCCCCTCAGGCTTCATGACTGTTGTATATAACGGTGTTGTATACATAATTATATGATTTTTTGTTTGATGATAACAACCAAATATTTATTATTTTAAATGTGTTTGTTACTGTACTGTTTTCATATATCATCACAGACAGGAATATAGAATTTATATTCAAATAAAATACAACTGTACAGACATTCAGATATTTACATAGTATTTTGTTTAAATATAATATTTTATTTCAATTTTCAAACAGTACAGTTTTACAACTCCACTATTTGTACAATTCACTAATATTTCACATTTCATATACATTCACATAATATTGTACTCGTAAATAAATTGAATATGATAGACAAATTTGTTTAAATATAAAAAATAATATTTTATTTCAATCAAATTTATTTATTACAAAT
Source organism: Allium sativum (assembly GCA_030737875.1). Lineage (NCBI taxonomy): Eukaryota > Viridiplantae > Streptophyta > Magnoliopsida > Asparagales > Amaryllidaceae > Allium > Allium sativum. The sequence goes on along the minus strand of CM060924.1, from coordinate 168,370,949 downwards.
ATCAGTACATTTTTTCACATTTTTGTAATCCTCACTACAATGCTAATCACTCTAGTATATAGTCATTGCCTCACTACAACATTTCATTCATTCACATTGCAATTATCGGACACAAAAAATAAATAAAGAGGATAAACATATATTTTTTTCTGTCCAAGTAGCCCACAATGATACCAGTACAAATCAGCATGCCAAAGAACAAAGCAAGAAGCCAGGTATGCAAGCAGGTAATGTTCACAAGTGCACAACAGTGAAAAAGGGCATGTTTCAATTCATTTTTTTTACATTTGAAAATTTGGCAACTACAAAGGTATATATAACAAGCCACTCAAAATTTTTCCACCAATACATAATGCAACTGTTATTTTTTAGAAAATTTTCTTCATTCAATGTTTCTTTTTAAAACAAATGAAAAGAGCATGCATTTTTCACAGGTGGCATGATAGTTTTTTGGCAAAGAAATTAAATTTCCTTTCGTGATTTACTAATTTATCACAAGTGCAAATCATGTATACATGCAAGAAAGGAAGGAAATTTTTTCCATTATTATTCACTATTTTGAATAATTGGAAACAAATTCAAGTCTGCATACTGTCTTACACTTATGAAGATTGACAACAGTGTAATGAAAAAAAATTATTTCTAGAATTCAGCATGGAAGACAATTTTGGAAATATATGTTTTTTTTTTCAAATGGCATGAATCAGGCAAGTAAAAGAGCTCAAGCATACTCAAGTGTCAAAAGTCAAGTACAAAAATAAGGCAGGTTCAAGTAAACAATTTAATGCCTGAATTATTGCAAAAAAAAATGCATGGAGACCTGAATGCCCACAAAATCAGGGAAACATTTCAACAATTTTCAGATATTAAGCATGTGCTTTCACTCATGCATTTTAGGACAAAGAAGAAAATAATAAATGATTCCTTGAATGCTGTGAAAAAAGGAAAGCAATAAAATTGTCATTCAACCAAGCTTCCAGAAATTACAGTGGGCAAATTTCTTTTCAATATTTGTTGGCGAGTTTATTTCTTCATTCAATTCATGCAAGAAAAAAAATCCATGTGCATATTAATTGATGAACACATTTAAGGAAAGAAATCAATTCTTTTCCAGCAACGCAAACAGGGCAACAGTTTTTTTTTTTTTTGCCACGTAAAAGAACAGGAAAATGATGGAGATAATATACACATGATAGGCAGTATTTGCTTCTAGTTTTCATTCAAGAATTTTTTGTGGCAAGAAATGTTTTACAGAAATTAAATGGTAAACAATTTATGTTTTCCATAATCACACAAGAACATTTCTGGCAACTCCTAAATGGTTTCATGAAATCAAAATGGACATATTTGGCAAGCTATTCCAATGATTGCCAGTTTTTAAATTATATTTAAAATGGGAAAGCAATTTCATTTGTGACAATAGTTAATGGATCAAACCAAGGTCATAAATGTATATCATCAGCTTAAATGTGCAAGGCATTTTTTATTTTCAGGAAAATCATAGGAGTAATATTTGAAAAGAAATCATATTGTTTGGGCATAAATATGTTTGATTTCTTTCTGTAAATCATTCAGTACTCAAGTGAATAAAGGAAACAATACGAAATCAAATCATGTGTGGATTCATTCAAAGGAGAAAAATCAGGCATCCCTACATCTCCAGATTTAATCAAGCATGGGAATAATTTGGCAAGTATGAAATCAAGGTCAAAGATTATATTTCTAGATTCTTTCAAGGGGCAAAAACCTGTAGAGATACATCACAACAAATTCACAGCAACCAATAAAAGCCGAGAAAGAAATTAGAGGAAATCGAGCAAATCACCCAAATCATTTATACTAAATTAGAGGATTATAAGATTTCTTAATCCTATATATATCATCATCCTCATTACAGGAAGTATATCGAAATCCAAAGCAAAATTAAAAAATCAAATTTAGAAAATTACTTCATCATTTTCAATCGCCAAAGAGTAGCCAAATCTGCCGACCAAGGTGCATCAACTAATCGGGGCATCAAAGTATAATTCAGAGCCAACATTTTTGAAGTCGAATTGATTTAGGGAAAACCCTATTTCCCATTTCTCAGCTGCCATCAACAAAGAGGAGACCAAGTTTTTTTTTTTGATAAAACAAAGTGGCAGGCTTATGTTACTTTAGATAAAGGGGTTTTTATTGTTTGTATTGTATTTTCAATTTTATTTGTAAACCATTCTAAACAGTTGCTAGAGTCTGTAAAATTCTAGGGGATTCAGTTAGGGGTTAACTGACAGTTTCTAGAGTCTGTAAAATTCTAGGGAATCCAGTTAGGGTGTTACTGGCAGTTTACTAAAGTCTATAAAACTAGGGGAAATCTGATCTAGGGGATTAGATCAGTCTAGGGTTTTGAGCGTAGGATTAGAATAGGAGCGAGGGGTTCGCAAGTTTACGTGGTCTTGCAAGCGGGATTTGTTCATTACCTAGTAGAAATCTTTGGAATGCAGTAGTAGGCTGGATTTTGCCGAAACTGGGTATATCTTGTGTCATTCTCTTTTCTGCATTTATTTTCTGCTGCATTATGTGATCTGTGATAAATTTTCAGTATCCCGTAAAATTTGAATAAACCCTATTCACCCCCCCCCTCTAGGGTTAATCTAGATCCAACAAGTGGTATCAGAGAAGGTATTTTTTAACTCTAGAGTCATGGGTAACCCTCATTGTCAGTCCATAGAGAGTCAGTCCAGTCGTATTCCTTCTATTTTTAATGGCACAAATTTTTTAAATTGGAAATCAGAAATGAAATCCTATTTAAGATCTGTTGATATTAAATGTTGGAATAGTATTATAAATGGGTATGATATTGTAATTAGGATTGATATTGAATTTAATTTACGCTCTACTCATATTTTATATTCTTATATTGGTGGTGTACAATATAGCCTTATTTTCCATTGCTTAACTGCGTTGGAAATCTGGCAGACTCTCAATGCGCTGTACGGAAAAGCAGACAACTGCTCAAAACCCCAGAAAGTCAACTTAACTTCGAATTTGTGCTTAAGAGGTTGTATAGATGGAAATTCAGATCGAGAATCAACAGGAAATATTTCTTATAAATATTTAGCTTATCGTTTAAATGGTTTGACTGAATTTGTTGAGAGTCTAAAATCTAGAAATAAATTTCTGAAATCTGAGAAGCTTGAGTTGATCAGCAAAATTAATCTTTTTGAATCAAAACTCAAAAACGTTAAGAAGTCTTCAAATTCTAATTGCAAAAATTGTTTAAATTGGAAAAATAATCTTGTTCGTCAAAATGAAAATATTCAAAAACTTGAGAATGAAATTCTGATTTTAAAAGAGAACAAGATAGAGCTTAAAAGCACAAACAATTATTTGCAAAAAGAATTTGAAAATTTTAAGACGACTGAAAATTCCAAATATATTTTTGCTGAAAAACAAAGCTTGTTGAAAACCGAGTCTATTCTGAATGAACTAGAAAGTGAGATAAAAAAACTCAAGAAATTTGAATCTGAGAGTCGAAAACGTTTTGAATTTGAAATTACTAAGTCCCAAACAAAAATTAAATTTCTTAGTGATGAAAATTTGGTTTTGAAAACTGATTTTGAAAAGAGTAAGATCATTAAAAACTGTTGTTTAGATTTAATGAAAGAAAATGGTGATCTTAAGTTTAAAATTCAACAACTTGAGACAACTGTAACACCCCGTAATTTTATAACATTAAAATTCACAAATTAAAGTATACTTAATTTTTAGAAAAGAATTAAGTGAAATGGGTTGCGTAGAGAAATATATATATATATATTGATATATATATATATATAAATTAAAAATTAAATAAATAAATATGCAAAAAAGTTCAAAACAGCGAATTGGGAGGGGAAATAACCGAACCGGCCCATTTTTGAGGTCGACCCGAGCTCTGCTGGGTCGACTAGGGGTTAATCCAGGGTGTTTGGCTGTCAACCCGTGGGCCGATTCGCTCAAATGCAGATTTTGCATTTGATTGGTTCTCATGGTTCAGGGTTAATCTAATGGTCCTAAATAACTTCCTACACATATAAATAAATCCTAATGCTAACCCTAAACCTAATTAAAATAGAATAGTTACCGTCATACCATCGCCCTGGAAATCAATGGAGCCGCCGCCAACTAAGAAAGAAGAAAAGTAAATTCAATTATAGTTCTCTCAACCCTAAAGCAAAGCAAAACTCTCTCTTTTCATCTCTAAATTGTGAGTATGATGATCTTAACAAGATTATTATCATTTTAATTAGGTTGAGTTATGAATGGATTATGAGTAGATGATGTGAATTATCATATATGTGGTTGTAAACCCCTTTTGCTATCATGTATATTGTAAATCCAATGTTATGTGATGATGATATCTTACATGTTGTAAATCATGCTATGATGATGTTATGTATGTTGAAAGTTTCTATGTTAAGTTGTGATGAATCATACATGGTAAAAAGGCCATGATGTTACCATCTATGCTAGTTAGTTCATATTAATTAAATCATCATGTTTGGGTTATGTTGATCTATATGACAAGTCACATATGCAAGTTAGATTGATTAGAAAAGTTATGAACATATGCCAAGACATCTATTATGACATCTAGAATTATGCTATGACATATGTGATATCCTATGCTAGTTCACACCATCATTATGTTGCCTAAAAACCCCATATGCAAGTTCATGTATAGATTTGGGCTATGATCATATCATGTAAATTGAGACATTTAACAAGTTGACATCTTTTGATCCTTAACATGTGTAGTTTATGCAAGTTTCACCCCTATTATGATTATATTTATTTTAATTGTCTATATGTTGTGATAATTTATCTTTGTGCTAGGTGTTAGACTATACAAGTCTAGCCTATATTATGCGTTGAATAAGCGAACGTATAAACGTGGGGTAGGGGTAATATTAAGGATTTAATATTAAAAAGTTGGGGTGCAATTGATATGATTTTGCATGCCATAAGTGGATGGCCATAATTGAGTCAATTATGGACATCATTAAAAGTTGACTTAATTAATAATATGAATAGGGAATTATTAAAACTGGGGTAAAAGATATTAAGTGTTAATCAATGCTTAGGACACGAGGTTGGACTCGTTTGTGACGTAAACCTGCCCGGACCCGCCCGGCAAATCCAGTGGTCACAAATGTCAGCCCAATGTGAGAGGTCCTAGGCCTAAACTAAAGCATAACGGTTGTAAAGACACGAGGTTAGACTCTTTTATGGTGTAAGACTGCCCGGACCTGCCCGACAAATCCAGGTGCCATAAATGCCAGTCTAATGTGAGAGGTCTTTATGAGGTTATGTCCTGAATGAATTAAGAAATACTTAAACAGATAAACATGTAAGGTGGGACATGGGGGTTAAGTAGGTGCCTTGGGTGGCATGAGGAATCTAGGGGGTGCCCTTAGTGGCATGTGAAATACGATTAGTAAGACTTAACCAAACACACATGTAAATGAACATGACTAAGAGGGTTAAGTGGGATATACTAGTGACAAGCTTAGGTGGGTAGCTTGTGGGGGCCCATTTCAACCAGTATCCCAAACGTATCTTTGTGGGCTCGACCCAAGTCGAGGACGGGACGCGCATGCTGGATTTGACTATAAGAGGCCAAAACGGGGAGCGGTGGCAACGCAAGTCCAACGGGTTTCATATGCGTGTGTGGACCCGGGCTGGTAGGTAAGACGTTGTTGCATCGTGTAGGTATAAGCCATGCATTCTCAAGTTGTATCGGGTTGCCACTTTAGGGGAGTGATACACCCCACTGTGGGGCCAGCACGGGTATCTACGAGTAGGGAGCCGATCGAAAGTGGGTAGTGGGTACACCTAGTGGAGATAGGGGCAGACGACACCTATGTAGTCAGCTAGGGGTACGTAAGGCTATTTATAAAGTTTCTGTGTGAAGAAAGTGGGATCAAACAATAGGGTGACTGGTGTGGTGCAGTGTAGTAATGTGCAGTGCAGTGTAGTAATCATTCGTTAGTAATTAGTTGTGCCTTTACCGTTATCTTAAACACTATCTTTATCTTCCAAATAGTTCATAGACATTTACTTGTCTTCTAGCTTATGCCTTAGTCTAGTTATTTTGATAATAGTATTGTTAGAATTATCATACTCGCCAGACTTTATGTCTGACCCCCTCCATTTCTATCCTTTTTCCCCTCCAGGTCCTCAGGTTGGACCCAGCTCTAGTGGAGTTTGATTGGATTGCTTTATCTCTCTTGGAAAGCTTGGACCCTTGAAGTAAATTACAGCTTGTTATCTTCTTTAATGGCTATTTGTGTAATGGGATTATGTATTTTGTTTTATGAAGATGGATAATGTACTTGACTCTGATTAACGGTTTTGTGATGTAATAAACATGTTTCCGCTGCAATAAAATGAAGTTTTAGTTTTCAAGTACTACTTATTATCTGTCTTGTTGTAATTTTTCTGTTTTATATTCACTTATAACCTCCATGGAAGTTAATGCATTCCCTTTGTGAGTGACATTAATGGACGTGGGGTGTTACAACAACTTTGGCTAAATTTTCTAATGGTGAAAAATCATTGAATATGTTGTTGAAAAACCAACTTTCTTATGAAAATAAGCATGGTCTTGGTTTTGGGAAAAATGATGTTTTTGGAAAACAAAATTCAAATGATCTTAAAAATCCCTCAAACTGCTTTGAAAATTTGAACTTTGAAAATTTCAAAGGATTTTTGAATCAAAATCGTGATGAGAAATCATTTTATAATAATCTATCTAAACTATCCTGGATCCCAAAAAGAAATAAAACAAACTTGATTAAATTCAAACAGATTTGGTTTCCAAAGCGTACAAAGGTAAATTCAGATGGATTGTTATACAAACAGGTTTAGGTACCGAAAGATGTGAACACAACTATGAGTGGTTTTACTACTTTTGTTAGACCATTATTCCTCTTAACAGTTAGGTACCGAAGGAGGCTGAGGAACTTCATTGCTAAAGAAAAACTGGATTCAAACTGCTACATATTACGGAATCATTCACAGTTCCTTAGTCACATCTGATGAGTTAGAGATTCTGGTTTACATCGATTTCAGGTATGATCTTTAAACTCATCTTTGTAAATATTTATTTCTTTCTGTGTATTCCTCCTTCTTTCCCTTTAGTTTTTTTGTTTTCGATCTATCACTGTCATATCATTGTAACTTCTTGGGCTTTCTTAACTTCCAATTGCAGTTCTCATGATCTTGTGGAAATTCGCTTTATTTGAATAGAACTCTGTTTTTTTTAATTATTTCCTGATCTTGAATTTAATCTTGTAAATATCTGCAATTGTTTTGAAGTTTATTTTTTCTGATTTTTGAATTCATAAAAGTGTTGATGTATTCTTTTCATATCTTGAACACTGTTAATTAGAATTCTAAATTCTTGAAGATCTGAAAATTTGATGAAGTTTCACACACCTCTGCTGTTTTGAGTTTCTTCTAATTCATTTTAGAAAAGCTTTAAATATTGTACTCATTACAACGCTCTGCTATTTCACAGTTGTGATAATTTCATTGATTTTCAGATTGGCTTGGAAGTTTCATTTTGTCTTGTTTCAGTGATACATCTTGAAATTCATCTTTATTCATGATCACTACGTTTGAAATTGGTTTGTTTGAAATCCTCTGAAATTCTTGATATTCTGAATATCACACACCTCTTAAATTTGAAATTATCAATCTTGTGTGACTGATTCGTTATATCTCAAATTTTGACATTGATTCAAGTGATTTCAAATAAATTATTTCTAATTTCTTGGATCATGAATATCACTCAAGTTTGATGTAAATGATCTGAAATTATTCTTGTCTTGTCAGAAATATTTTGAAAATTCCTTTGAAAATCCGGTCTTGAAATATACTCTTATTTCATGGTTATTGGATTTAAATATTTGTTTGCTTAAAATCATTTGAAATTATTGATTTATTGTATCTCACAAATATCTTGAATCTGTAATTAATAATCTGGTGTGATTGATTCATTGAAACTAGAGTTTTTCATTTTCCTCAAATGATTCCAATTAAACGGTATTTTTAATCTTGGATCATGAATCATCTTTACATGGCTATCATCCCTTGACAAGTCTGCTGTGCTATTGGTTTCTTGTGCTGCTCTAATATTGTTTTGAAAATATTTTGGATATTGCTTGTTTATGATCTGTTTGCTGCTCTAATACTATTTTTCAAATAACTGCTTGTTCTTGTCTACAGCTCTGATAAATGTGCCAAATTTGTTGATTGTATATGGCTGGGCTTTGTGATTAAAATTTGTTAATAAGGACACCAATTGGTATTAGATGTGCTGAATTTTTTTTTTTTTGTATATATTTTAATCCCTCTTATCCTGTATAGCTCTTCATATCCCTCGTGTAATTGGTTTTCAATTTTAAAATTATTTATTGATTATTCATTCAGAAATTGAAATCAATATCCAGATTACGAAATTTCACACCCAGCAGATGCGAAATATAATTATAATTCATCAAAATTATTTCCAGATTTTGAAATTGTGATGAATTGTGACTGCAGTATATTTCACAATGAGAGGAGATTTTATTTATATTTTTTCATTAGGAATTTTTTCACGACCATCTCCTTTATCTATCATCATTTTGCCATCCATGATAATTTTATATTAATGTGGAGAGTTAATATGTTTTAAAATCTTTTTGAATAAAAAGTGGAAATATTTGTGATTGAAATGGGACTATGTTATTTTTCAGAATTAGTGACATTTGAAAATTTTCAATGATCTCGATACAGTTGATCATATTTCATAATATAATTAATTTAGAAATTTATTTCACAATCCATTTCTGTACCTACCCCATCTTCTATCATCCATATATTGGTTTTATATACCGAGGAGTTTTTCTATTTTGAAGCTGAAAACAATAAATATATAATTAATACATAAGTGTGTCTCTAACCTCATTTAAAAATCCAAGCTCTGGTCATGCATGGTTAAGAGACAACTTATAATTTAAGTTGCGACTGACCTTATTTAAAAATCCAAGCTTTGGTTATGTATGGTCAGTGTGCTCTTAAATAAAAAATAAAAGAAAATAAAAGGAAATTATATGCTAAATTGAAATTCTCCTTGATGTTAAAAAAACAGGGTATCAGTCCATCTTCTAATCTCTGAAATGTGTTAATATTTTATGACGTATTATGATTTGTTGATTGATACGTATTGGGATTTGAGATTATTCGATTTTGTCACTTAAATTGAATTATTAACTATAGTCCAAATCCATCACTGTTTTTGTGCAAAATTTTACAAAATTATTTTGAAAATAATTGGAAATTATATTTATGTAACTCTCTCCATTTTATGTAAAATTCATCGTAAATCCGTCATTCTCTACAATGTGAAATATGCCACCTGTTCTCAGAATATTATGATTTTTGTTTAACTGATTGAGATTTATGATGACCGTTCTTCCTCTTAAGCTGATAATGTATTTATTAGTCATTTTTCATCTATATTTTAAATTCTATATTCTTTTGATGATAACAAAAGGGGGAGAATGGATTGAGATTTTGATTTATGAGTGAATATTTTATAAATATTTTAATTTTGAAAATTCATTCATTTTTCATTCTTTTCACTCATGTACAGTTTTAGGGGGAGTTTCTGTTGTAGGGGGAGCTAATAAATAGGGGGAGTTCAATATTCACTGTCAAACACATTTATTCTGCTCAAAATCTTACATTTGTTTGTCATCAAAAGGGGAGATTGTTGTATATATGATTTTTTGTTTGATGATAACAACCAAATATTTGTTATTTTAAATGTGTTTGTTACTGTAATGTTTTCATATATCATCACAGACAGGAATATAATATTTATATTCAAATAAAATACAACTGTACAGGCATTCAGATATGTACACAGTATTTTGTCTAAATATAATATTTTATTTCAATTTACAAACAATACAGTTTTACAACTCCATTATTTATACACTTCACTAATATTTCACATTTCATATACATTCACATAATATTGTACTTGTAAATAAATTGAATACGATAGACAAATTTGTTTGAACATAATAAAATAATATTTTATTTTAATCAAATTTGTTTATTACAAATATCAGTATAATTTTTCTTATTTTTGTACATTTGTTCCTCTCTACAACGCTCGTCGCTCTAGTATATAGTCATTGCCTCACTACAACATTTCATTCATTCACATTGCAATTATGGCACACACAAAAAAAAAGAGCAAAAATATTTTTTTTCTGTCCAAGTAGCCCACAATGATACAAATACAAATCAGCCTGCCAAAGAACAAAGCAAGAAGCCAAGTATGCAAGTAGATAATGTTTACAAGTATACAACAGTGAAAAAGGGCATGTTTCAAATCATTTTTTTTAACATGTGAAAATTTGGCAACTACAAAGGTATATATGACAAGCCACTCAAAGTTTTCCAGCAATACATAATGCAACTGTTATTTTTTTAGAAAATCTTCTTCAGTCAATGTTTCTTTTTAAAACAAATGAAAAGAGCATGCATTTTTCATAGGTGGCATGATAGTTTTTAGGCAAAGAAATTAAATTTCCTTTCGTGATTTACTAATTTATCATAAGTGAAAATCATGTATACATGCAAGAATGGAAGGAAATTTTTTCCATTATTATTTACTATTTTGAATAATTGGAATCAAATTCAGGTCTGCATACTGTCTTACACTTATGAAGATTGACAACAGTGTAATGAAAAAAAAAAATATTTCCAGAATTCAGCATGGAAGACAATTTTTGAAATATATGTTTTTTTTTCAAATGGCATGAATCAAGCAAGTAAAAGAGCTCAAGCATACTCAAGTGTCAAAAGTCAAGTACAAAAATGAGGCAGGTTCAAGTAAACAATTTAATGCCTGAATTATTGCAAAAAAAATGCATGGAGACCTGAATGCCCACAAAATCAGGGAAACATTTCAACAATTTTCAGATATTAAGCATGTGCTTTCACTCACGCATTTTAGGACAAAGAAGAAAATAATAAATGATTCCTTGAATGCTGTGAAAAAAGGAAAGCAATAAAATTGTCATTCAACCAAGCTTCCAGAAATTACAGTGGGCAAATTTCTTTTCAATATTTGTTGGCGAGTTTATTTTTTCATTCAATTCATGCAAGAAAAAAAAGTCCATGTATATATTAAATGATGAACACATTTAAGGCAAGAAATCAATTCTTTTCCAGCAATGCAAACAGGGAAACAGTTTTTTTTGACCATGCAAAAGAACAGGAACATGATGGAGATAATATACACATGACAGGTGGTATTTGCTTCAAGTTTTCATTCAAGAATTTTTTGTGGCAAGAAATGTTTTACAGCAATTAAATGGTAAACCATTTATGTTTTCTAGAATCACACAAGAACATTTCTGGCAACTCCTAAATGGTTTCATGAAATCACAGTGGACATTTTTGGCAAGCTATTAAAATGATTCCCGGTTTTTAAATTATATTTAAAATGGGAAAGCAATTTCATTTGTGACAATAGTTAATGGAGCAAACCAAGGTCATAAATATATATCATCAACTTAAATGTGCAAGGCATTTTTTTTATTTTCAGGAAAATCAGAGGAGTAATATTTGAAAAGAAATCATATTGTTTGGGCATAAAGAGGTTCGATTTCATTCTGTAAATCATTCAGTACTCAAGTGGATAAAGGCAACAATTCAAAATCAAATCATGTGTGGATTCTTTCAAAGGAGAAAAATCAGGCATCCCTACATCTCCAAATTTAATCAAGCATGGGAAGAATTTGGCAAGTATGAAACCAAGGTTAAAGATTATATTTCCAGATTCATTCAAGGGGCAAAAACTTGTCGAGATACATCACAACAAATTCACAACAACCAATAAAATCCGAGAAAGAAATTAGAGGAAACCGAGCAAATCAGCCACATCATTTATACTAAATCAGAGGATTATAGGATTTCTTAATCCTACATATATCATCATCCTCATTACAGGAAGTATATCGAAAACCAGAGCAAAATTGAAAAATCAAATTCAGAAAATTACTTCATCGTTTTCGATCGCCATAGAGTGGCCAAATCAATCGACCAAAGAGCATCAACTAATCGGGGAATCAGAGTATAATTCAGAGCCAACCTTTTTGAAGTCGAATTGATTTGAGGAAAAACCCTATTTCCCATTTCTCAGCCGCCATCAACAAAGAGGAGACTAAGTTTTTTTTGATAAAACAAAGTGGTAGGCTTATGCTACTTTAGACAAAGGGGGTTTTGTTGTTTGTATTATATTTTCATTTTTATTTGTAAACCATTCTAAACAGTTGTTAGAGTCTGTAAAATTCTAGGGGATTCAGTTAGAGGTTAACTGACAATTTCTCTAGTTTGTAAAATTCTAGGGAATCCAGTTAGGGTGTTAACTGGCAGTTTACTAGAGTCTGTAAAACTAGGGAAAATATGATCTAGGGGATTAGATAAATTTAGGGTTTTGAGCATATGATTAAAATAGGAGCGAGGGGTTCGCGAGTTTACATGGTCTTGTAAGCGGGATCTGTTCTATTACCTAGTTGAAACCTTAGGAATGTAGCAGTAAGCAGGATTTTGTCAAAGCTGGGTATATCTTGTGTCATTTTATTTTCTGCATTTATTTTCTACTGCATTTTGTGATCTGTGATAAATTTTCAGTATCCTGTAAAATTTGAATAAACCCTATTCATCCCCCATCTAGGGTTAATCTAGATCCAACAATGACACCACAATGATCTAGCCTCATTGGATTATTCACCTTCAGACGTACGAACTGGTCCAAGCGCCTCAGGTTAATGTGTTATTATACCCTATGTCTTAAAATTTAATTACGTGCTTGCTCTACCGCATCAAATTTCTAGTACTTGGTAAATACAATTTATGTTGACTTCCTATTTAGGTTACCGAATTCTTCTTACTTAGGGCTATAAACGGATGCACCTGGATACAGATAGTGTTATATCCGAATCTGTATCCAAAAATAAAAATCTATATCTGAATCTGTATCCGATATCCACGGATATCTGTTAAAAACATATATATCTGTATTCACGGATATTTTCAGATATTTGAAAATATCTGTATCCACCTTAGCGAATACAGATATCCTAAAATATTTGTATCCGAAACTTAAAACTATACATTGGATGTGGTTATCCAAAAATATCTGGAAAATATCCGAAAATAAAACAATAAAAGTTTACAAATACATAACTCACATGCAAATTTGGTTCATATAATATTTTTTTGAAAATGTGAATACATCTAATTAAAAATTACAAGCAGGACATCAATCAAATAAATTTCTTACTACAAATATTTTAACAGATAAAGTGTTCAAAATATGAAATACACAACCTTAAGACTAAAATAAAACGAAACATAAATCATAGAAGCACATGCGCAATTATGTTTTAATTGTTACCGTACCACAAAATAAAATGAGTACATGATTTAAAATGTTGCATAATACCAAATACAACATTCCATTATAATTCAATAGTTGAGTTTAGTTTAGCTATTTTAAGGAAATTTATAATTTCATTTATCTTAAATGTAAATAAAAAATTATATAATATACACATACACACATATACACACATAAGTACATGTATCAGAAAATCGGATGAATATTTTTCGGATACGGATATCACTATAACCATATCCGTATCCGGAATGGTTTTGGGATAACGGATATCCGTATCCACGTCTCGGATAACGGATATATTTCGTATTTTTGGATATGGATGCGGACAGATATCAGATTTTTTGGGTACTCATTGACAACCCTATTCTTGCTTATTAATTTCAGTTACATAACTTAACCTATTTAAGCTCATAAATAAGCCTTTAACATGTCATTCTTAACAGCGGATTTCAGATTTACAGATAACATGTTCTTCTTATCAGCAGAATTCAGATTCTCAGGTTTACAGATTACTTAATGTATAATTAAGTACAACTTATTCCATTTCATAAGTTTTCCCTTCCTTTCTCTACTTATTACAAACAACAGGTTTTAAGTTTTTGATTGCAGATTACTTAATTTATAATTAAGTACAACTTATCTCATTACATAAGTTATCTCATTTTCTCTATCATTTATTATAACCTAAGTTATAACTTCTACTTGTCCCGAGGACAAGTGTGATGGCCCGCCACGCACCAACCGACATTTCCAATGAAAGTGCGTTGTGCCTATACCTGACCAGCATGGAGCGATCGTCAAAGAATGGAAAGAAGGGAATTTGAACTAACAAGGAACCTATAGAATGTCTCACAGCGCATGGAACAAAATATAATAATAACATACTTGACATAAAACAGGCGAGACAGTGCATAAGCTAAAAATTAAACCATGATAGTAGCGAAAAATTCAAAATACAGCTTATGTTCCACATCATCATTATTACATCTTTTCAAACTGTCTCTAAAGAAAAGTAAGAAAGGTACACTACTAATACCCAAAGTAGTGACTAGCAGCGACACAGGGAGAATATCTATATGTATCATATGTGGAAGCCTCCTGCTCGTCTCTGGTACAGCTACTCGTGTATACCACCTAACCTATCTCTAGTCTGCCTGTTTAAGAGCACCTAGAGTAATAAGAAGAGACATAAAATTCTGGGTCAGACAAAAGTCTGGTATGAGCGATAAGCAGTAAAACAAAACAATAATAGGTATACTAAACCATACCTGAACCTGGACCTGCAACCAAAGAGTTAGCATAACAGGATGTACAATACTCTAAGGTGACAGTAACATATAGTGTAAAGATACGGGGTGGGGGTGTGCATGTCATAATGATGGAAAACAATCAAGCATAGCAACCATCCACACATCTCTCACTCAGTGCGTAAAGCATACGATATCCATTGCTTTGACCACCCAAATCCTTGCCATGATCACTCTGCCCCATGTAGTCATGATGACTCCACTGCACTGATCCATAGTCACAAATCCTTGCTATGTCCACTCTGCCCCATGAAGTCATGACGACTCCACTGCACTGGCTCATAGCCATGCTACGATCACTCTGCCCCATGGAGTAATAACTACCCCACTGCACTGATACGTAGCCTAACATCCGTCTCGGTGGTGAATGAAAGATGTAGACATCGATAACCCCTTTGCACACGTCCCGCAGCGAAGCCCAACTCATGAAGTCAACTCGTTGGTTCCTAACTGGATCCTGAGTCCTACTTCCTATTTGGACTACCTTTGCATCTCGGGTTTTGGTCTACTCCGGATCTGTTCGATGGTCATAGCACGTCTTGGTTTGGTATGAATGTGCGTAGTGCTCCTGTCCTCATTGGTTCGGTTCAATCACCGTTGCTCGGTTCGGTTCGTTCATCATGTTGCTCACTAGTTTGTGATTTCTCTTCTTAGCACCAGATCGGTTCGGCTTGTGACCCCATATCCTATTCGGTTCGGTCTTCCCTTGCTCGTGGTCAATCTTCCAGGTCGTGGCACTTCGTGGAGGCATCGGTTCGGCTTGGGGTAATGCACCGGTTCGGGTCGTGAGCTCGGGTGGGTCCGGAGCTTCTGGTTCGTGGTGTTAGAGCTGGGGGCGGGTCGGTTCGTGGCTACTCTTCACGAGTGGGTCGGGTCGGATAACTACAGATGTGAGCGGGTCGGGTCGTGGAATGCTCCACGAGCGGGTCGGTTCGTCCTCCACCGATCTGATCCAGTTCCTGCACAGTTTTCCTGCAACTTTTCCAACAACTGTTTCACGCCATAAGATGGTGTTTTCGACCATTCTAACTGTTCTAATCAATTACAAAGCATACCATACAGTCATAGCAACATATAGAATTGGCCACAAAAACCAAAACAACAATTTGATATGTCAAAACGGATCAAACATACCCAAAACCCATATTTTCCCCTTAACCCCCCTTAATCATGTTTAAACATACAATTAGGAAACCTTATCCAAATTAACCCAAACTTCTAACAGAAGCTTAAAATAATATTTAAGAATTTCAAAACATTTTTCCAGATTTTTAACATGCATAATTTCGTTAACTAACACTAATCATCCTAATTAACTATAATTAGTGCAAAAACAATGCTAATATCTCACCTTAGCCACTGAAACTCCACTGATTTCGGGTGATTTCCAGCATCTAACAGCAGCTCTAACTCTGAAATGGTGCTATTTCTCCTTGATTTGACGTAGCTTGGCTTAATTTTCAATTAGAAAGCGATTAGGAGCGATTTGGGATGAAATTAGAAGGTGGAGGCCATGGCTAGAGTTAGAGAAATGTTTTAGGCAGCTGAAAAATGAAATAAAAATCATTTTCCTACTGTTCTCAGCCTCCCCATAACCCTAATCCTGAAATGGGTTATGGGCCCTCTTGCTAATCACCCTAATTAGGCCCGGTTAAGCTGTTTTTCACCTTCTAAACCTTGTTTCAGCCATATCTCCCAAACGTTGAGTCCGTTTGGATAATATGACTACTCTACGGAATTGTAAACCATCATCCAAATCCAATGGAAGTGGTTTCAGGGAAAAAATCCTTACCAATCTAAAATTATGGCCGTAACAAGATCGGCTAGGGGCAAAACGGTCGTTTAAATATCGGCAAAAATCATGAACATGGGAAATGACCCCGATAGTCCCCTCCCAAAGTTACATGGCTATATGACTTCGCATGTGAAAGAAATAAATATTCTACGATCTGTTGATGCATAGAATGTGGGTCGTTACTTTCTTCCCCCCCCCCCCCCTTAAGAAATTTCGCCCTCGAAATTCCTTAACTAAGAAACAAGTAAAAGGATACCAACCATTCATAACAATCAAACATACAACAATCAAACGTACAAAACAACAAACAAGTCTCTCCTAGCATGCGGAAAACTAAATTGCAATTAAAATCTTTCCAGGCAAAGAGTTCTGGATACGTCTTTCTATTGCTCTCCTCTGTCTCCTAAGTACAGTCATTCTCATTCTCGCCCCACTGAACTTTGACTAAATCCAGCGCTTTCCTTCGAAGTTGCTTCGTATCGTGCTCGACAATACGAATCGGCTTGCGGTTCCCAACCGCCTCGGGTTTTACTTCGATATCATCCAACTGATCAGGTGAAATAGTCATATCGGGGTCGTGCACGAATTTCCTTAACTGGGGAACATGAAATGCGTTATGAACTCCTGCCGTCTTCACTAGTAATTCAACTTTATATGCCAAATTCCCAACTTGTTTGAGAACTGGGAATGGTCCAACAAATCTTCGTGTTAACTTGCCTCTCGTACCAAATCGTATCACGCTTTTTAATCGAGAAATCTTGACAAACACCAAGTCGCCAACGGAGAATTTTAGATCTCTTCTCCTCTTATCAGCATAACTTTTCTGCTATCTTGGGCAGCCTTCATTCGCTGTTGAATAACCTTGATCTTATCTGAAGTTTCTCTTATCACATCTAGCCCAAGCACAAATTTCTCACCTGTTTCTAACCAATATGATGGTAAATTGCATGGTCTTCTGTACAAAGCTTTATATGGAGCCATACCAATACTGGATTGATAACTATTATTATATGCAAACTCTACTAGATGCAAATGGTCATCCCATGATCCACTAAAATCCAGTATGCAAGCTCTCAAGAGATCTTCTAATATATGATTTACCCTCTCTGTTTGACCATCAGTATGAGGATGATATGTGGTACTGAGATATAATTCTGACCCTAGAGCCTCTTGTAAGCTCTTCCAAAACCCGCTAGTAAACAACGATTCTCGGTCATTCCCAATGCTTTTAAGTACTTCATGAAATCTCACTACCCACTTCATATATAGTTCGGCTAAATTAGCTGCCGTTCTATTCGACTTGATAAGTATAAACCTTGCACTCTTGGTCAATCGGTCCACAATCACCCAAATGTTATCATGGCCCGATCTAGTTCTTGGTAACCCATCAACGAAATCCATTGAGACTAGTTCCCATTTTCATTCTGGAATTCCTAATGGTTGTAACAAACCACTAGGCTTCTTTTGCTCAGCTTTAACTAGCTGGCAATTCATGCATTTGGATATAAACTTCCCAACGTCTCTTTTTATCCCTTCCCAGTAGTAGGTCTGCCTCATATCTCGATACATTTTTTACCACCGGGATGTATGGTCAGTTTCGAGTGATGACATTCTCTAAGCACTTCATCTCTCAATCCATTTACATTGGGCACAACTAGTCTTCCATTCTTTCTAAGTCATCCATCTCGATCAAGCCCATACTTGTTCATCTCCTCGTCGATACCCATCTCTAACTTGGAGATGATTTGCAATAGGTTAGGATCGTTCTTCTAACTGGAACCAATATGTTCAATCAAAGTGGGTCTGATCGTCAAACTTGCACATACTTCTGGATCCTATTCGCACTTTGGTCTAAAATCATATCTAGCGATGTACTCCAATTACTTCCATTCTAGAAACATAGCCTCTAAACTGGCATGTCTTCTACTCAATGCATCAGCTACTACATTGCCCTTTCCCGGTGTATATGCGATATCGAAATCATAGAAGCCAAGAATTCTAACTATCTTTGCTGTCGTAGATTTAGATCCTTCTGAGAGAAAAGATACTTTAACGATTTATGATCGGTAAACAACTCGAATCTTTCTCCCAAGAGATAATGTCTCCACATCTTCAATGCGAACACGATCGCTGCCAATTCCAAATCATGAGCATGCGGTTTCAGTTGCCGACTTGCATAAGCTACAACCCTACCTCCTTGCATCAATACAACACCTAGCCCGGTGCTACAGGCATCTGTGTATACTGTCATCTCTTTATTCCCTTTAGGAACGACTAACCCTGGTGCACACGTCAACTTTTCCTTTAGACTCTTGAATGCATTCTAGCACTTTTTCATCCCAACCAAAAGTTTGTTTTTTCTTGGTCAACTGAGTCAACGGTGTAGCTATCTTGGAGAAGTCTTGGATAAAATTACGATAATATCCAACCAATCCCAAGAAACTTCTTATGTTTACTGCATTCTTGAGCATAGACCAATCTTGTACCGTAGCCACCTTCGCAGGGTCCACGGCAATACCATTCTCTGAAACAACATGGCCCAAGAATCTCACTTCCCGTCTCCAGAAGTGACACTTAGAAAACTTTGCTTTCAATTGGTGTTTTCTCAATACCTCCATCACTATCCTCAAATGTTCCTTGTGTTCTTCCTTTGTCCTTGAATAAACCAAGATATCGTCTACGAACACAAGAACAAACTTATTTAATTGATCTCGCAATACTCTATTCATAAGATCCACAAAATATGCGGGTGCATTGGTCAACCAACCACTCCTAGAATCCAGACGGCATTCGAAAGGCCGTTTTAGCTACACTCTCACCTTCCACCCTAAGCTGATGAAAACCTATCATGAGATCCAACTGGGAGAACACTCTCGCTCCACTCAACTGATCAAACAAATCATCCATCCGCGGTAGAGGATACTTATTCTTCTTCGTCACCTTTTTCAACTCGTGGTAGTCCACACATAATCGAAGGGAATCATCTTCCTGGTAGCAAACACAACTGGTGCTCCCCACTCGGAGACACTTCTTCAGATAAATCCCTTATTCAAAAGATCGCTTACTTGCACCCTGAGCTCTTGCTGCTCCCTTGGCGCCATACGACGAAGTGGCATCACTATAGGTCTGGCGTCTTTCACTAAATCAATCCAAACTCAATCTCTCGGTGTGGTTGAAGTCTGGTCACTTCCTCGAAGACGTCCGGATACTGGCCAGCCATGAGCACATCTGACAAGTCATCATGCAGGACGTCGAGGGAGTTTAGAGAACTAGCCATTACCCCATCACCAGGTAGACCACCAAACACTACCCTCCGACCATCATCCGCTCTAACTTTCACCATAAAGCCCTCACAGTCTACCACCACCCCGTATCTTTGGAGCCAATCGACTCCCAAAATAATGCCAAACCCAGTAAAGCCCAAAACAAAGCAATCACAAACAAACATGCATCCATGACTCGATATGACCACATTACGACAAATCATGCTAAGGCTAGTCGAACCACCAATCGGGTTCGTCACCGCTAAAGGTCTATCGACTATCTCGGGTTCCAATCCCAACCTATCTACCAGGTCACCAGATATGAAGGAACGGGAAGCCCCAGTATCAAACAGTACTCGAACAGGAACATCATAAATAGAAAGCATACCTTGAATGACAACATTCTTTCCTTTCTCCGCCGCGGTTGGGGCATTCGATGAAGAAGGAACATCATTAAGAGCATATGCTTTCACAATCTGCTTTTCTTTAGGGGTTGCAGACACTTATCCTTGTGATGTCCCACTTGGCCATAGTTGAAGCACTTCCTGTCCGCTGCCTTCGCTTGACCTTCTCTAGCATAATGGCCCTTCTTGCCACAGCTTAAGCACTCTACATCTTTCTTATTATTTTTCTTCTAGCCATCCTTGGTCTGATTCTGCTTTCTCTTATTCTGAGAACCATTCTTGCCTCTTTCGCTTGCTTGCGGTTTTGGCTCCTCTACAGGTGCAACCTCAGTCTTGGAGTTAGGGTATAGACTCTCTGATCTCAAAGCCTTCCCCACAATCGATTCAAACGTCTCATCGATGTGGTTAATAAGCCTTTCCTCTAAGTACTGATCTAAGCCTATTATGAACTTCTCATTCTTCTTCTCGGGAGTGTCAATAAGAGATAATCCATACTTCGACAAAGTATCGAACTCAGCAATATACTTTGAGATTGCCCTACAATTCTGCTTAAGCTCCAATAACTTCCTAAACAACTCTGACTTCTGAGCAGCTGGAATAAGCTTGTCGCTAAAGCGAGTCTTAAACTGATCCCAAGTAACTTGATCCGCAGGAGTAGCTGCCTTAATAGCATTCCACCAATTCATCGCCCGTCCTTGCCGTTGACGGGATGCTAGCTTTCTCTCCGTCGCATCCTCGATACCCAAGTCTTCGAAGATACACTCACAGCTATCCAATCAATCCTAAACTTCTGTAGCCGATTCCGTTCCGTGGAGCGGCTTCCCACCAAGACTTGTGTAATCCTTGCAAAGCTTAGCGAAATCGGCTCTAGGTGCCTGCACCGCTGCACCACCACCATTCGCAGCATTGGGAATTGCTCACTGCACATTTCTAAGAATCTCTCTCATGAAGTCAGTGAACATCATCCTCATATCAGGAGCATTCCCATTATTAGCTCCTCTGCCAGTACCCCTAGTATATCAGCTCAACGTTCAATCTGTAAGGAGAAAATGATTAACCATCTCTTCAGTGGTGCCAGTGCAGTGCGACTTCATCCTTAAATATACTAATAGTATATATATATATAGCTTTTGAAAACGAAAATATCACAAATACGCGCTCTCATATATGTACTATCTCTCTCTGGTGTCTTCCCCAGGTTAGCTACGCAACCTAGAGCTCTGGTACCAAATGTGACGTCCCGCCCCGCACCAGCCGACATTTCTAATGAAAGTGCATTGTGCCTATACTTGACCAGAACGGGACAGTCGTCAAAGAAAGAAAAGAAGGGAATTTGAACTAAAAAGGAACCTGTATAATGTCTCACAGCGCATGGAATAAAACATAATAATAACACTTGGCATAAAACAGGCGAGACAGTGCATAAGCTGAAAACTAAACCATGATAGCAGCGGAAAATTTAAAATACAGCTTATATTCCACATCATCATTATTACAACTTTTCAAACTGACTCTAAAGCAAAGTAAGAAAGGTACACTACTAATGCCCAAAGTAGTGACCAGCAGTGAGACATGGAGAATATATATATATATATATCATATGTGGAAGCCTCCTGCTCGTCTCCGGTACAGCTACTCGTGCATACCACCTAACATGTCTCTAGTCTGCCCGTTTATGAGAATCCACAGTAATAAGAAGAGACATAAAACTCTAGGCCGGACAAAGGTCTGGTATGAGCGATAAGCAGCAAAACAAAACAATAACAGGTATACTAAACCATACCTGAACCTGGACCTGCAACCAAAGAGTTAGGACAACAGGATGTACAATACTCTAAGGTGACACTAACATATGGTGTAAAGATACGGGGGTGGGGGTGTGCATGTCATAATGATGGCAAACAATCAAGCATAGCAACCATCCTCACATCTCTCACTCAGTGCATAAAGCATACGATATCCACTGCTTTGATCACCTAAATCCTTGCTATGATCACTCTGCCCGATGGAGTCATGACGACTCCACTATAGCGATCCATAGCCACTAATCCTTGCTATGTCCACTCTGCCCCATGAAGTCATGACGACTCCACTGCACTAACTCATAGCCATGCTACGATCACTTTGCCCCATAGAGTAATAACTACCCCACTGTACTAATACGTAGCCTAACATCCGTCTCGGGGGTGAATCAAAGCTGTAGACATCGATAACCCCTTTGCACACGTCCTGCAGCAAAGCCCAACTCATGAAGTCAACTCGTTGGTTCCCAACTGGATCCTGAGTCCTACTTCCTATTTGGACTACCTTTGCATCTCAGGTTTTGGTCTACTCCGAATCGGTTCAGTGGTCATAGCCACCCCTTGGTTTGGTTTGAATGTGCATGGTTCTTCAGTCCTTATTGGTTCGGGTTCAATCACCCTTGCTCGATTTGGTTCATTCATCATGTTGCTCACTGGTTCGTGATTCCTCTTCTTAACACCAGATCGGCTCGGCTCGTGACCCCATCTCCGGTTCGGTTCGGTCTTCCCTTGCTCTTGGTCAATCTCACAAGTCACGACACTTCGTGGAGGCATCGGTTCGGGGTAATGCACCGGTTCGAGTCGTGAGCTCGGGTGGGTTCGGAGCTTCTAGTTCGTAGTGCTAGAGCTGGGGGCGGTTCGGTTTGTGGCTACTCTTCACGAGTGGGTCGGGGCGGAGAACTCCAGATGCCAACGGGTCGGCTCGTGGAATGCTCCACGAGCGGGTCGGTTCGTCCTCCACCGATCCGATCCGGTTCCTGCACAGTTTTCCTACAACTTTTCCAGCGACTGTTTCTCGCAATACGACGGCATTTTCGACCATTCTAACAGTTTGAAGCAATCAAAAAGCATACCATACAGTCAGAGCAACATATAGAATTGACCACAAACACCAAAACAACAATTTGATATGTCAAAACGGTTCAAACATACCTAGAACCCATATTTTCCCCTTAATCCCCCTTAATCATGTTTAAACATACCATTAGCGAAACTTATCCAAATTAACCCAAACTTCTAACAGTGGCTTAAAATAATATTTAAGAATTTCTAAATATTTTTCCAGATTTTTAACATGCATAATTTCGTTAATTAACACTAATCACCCTAATTAACTATAATTAGCGCAACAACAATGCTAATCACTCACCTTAGTCACAAATAAAACTTTCAAAACTGAAACTCCACTGATTTGGGGCGATTTCCAGCATCTAGCAACAACTCTAACTCTGAAATGGTGCTATTTCTCCTTGATTTGACGTCGCTTGGCTTAATTTTCAATTAGAAAGCGATTAGGAGTGATTTGGGATGAAATTGGAAGGTGGAGGCCATGACTAGGGTTAGAGAAATGTTTTAGGCGGCTAAAAAATGAAATAAAAATTGTTTTGCTACTGTTCTCAGCCTCCGCATAACCCTAATCCCGAAATGGGTTATGGGCCCTCTTGCTAATCACCCTAATTAGGCCCAGTTAAGTTGTTTTTCACCTTCTAAACCTTATTACAGCCATATCTCCTAAACGGTGAGTCCGTTTGGCAAATGTGACCACTCTACGAAATTGTAAGCCATCATTTGAATCCAATGGAAGTGATTTTAGGTCAAAACTCCTTATCAATCAAAAGTTATGGCCGAAACAAGATCTGATAGGGGCAAAACAGTCATTTAAAAATCGGCAAAAATCATGAACATGGGAAATGACCCCAATAGTCGCCTCCCAAAGTTACATGGGTATACGACTTTGCATGAGAAAGAAATAAATATTTTACGATCCTCTGATGCGTAGAATGTGGGTCGTCATAACTAGCCTACCTATTATCTTTCCATTTTCCCTTCAGGTTTATCCATAATAGGTTATTATCATTCCTCGTTCATCCCAATTCTTTTACTGTTGTAATATCCATTCATTTCCATTAATTACAATCAGTTCCATATATTTCTATCCTTTTATATACATATATTCACATATATGTTTATGCACCAGACCTCTCACATTAAGCTGACCACTTGTGGATGCTGAATTTGTAGGGCGGTTCCGGGCAGACTTCTACCACAAGTTGGACATAATCTCATGTTTTAGCACCGTTATATGTATGTTTATGCCCCAGAACTCTCGCATTAAATTAACCACTTGTGGATGCTGGATTTGCAGGGTGGTTCCGGGCAGACTTCTACCACAAGTTGAAGTTAACCTCGTGTCCAATTGCGGTTAAAAATTTCTATCTACTGTAAATTTAGGTATATTCATTCTTCCAAATTTTGCTATTATTCTTGTTTACAATCTTTTGGCATAATAATATTCTTAACAAATGTTCATGTTCATTGTAAATTTCATAATTACAGCGTTCACAGAAATTCCCAATTCAGACAGGTGATTAATGGAAATATATTCATATAGCAGAAATGTTATAGCAGATATAATTTCAATTACCACAATTATTCCCAATTTCATTGCAACTTAACTTACAATATCCAATTTAACAGGTTATTAGAACAGGTTTATTTACAATAGTAATCCTTTCTACATATCTAATGGGTTTATACATTTCAGCAGATTTACATTTCAACAATTTACATATTTCAGCGGATTTTACGTTTTAAAGGAGATGCCAAATGATAGATATATCATTATCAAAAAGGCATAATTTAAATCCACTCACCTAATAGCTTACCAATTCATGAATCTAGTCCAGACCTAGCATTCCATGGCTCCCCTAACTGAATCTAGAACCTAAATAACCATGTATCCACAATTCTCAACAAAAAGATAAAGGGAAGAAAGAGGAGAAATTTAAACTGACCAGATCCAAGAATTTACCTTACTTCGAACAAAAATCTGAACACCCATTTACAGATATACATTCTTTCCCTCCAGATCTTGAATCTGAAGTTCCTTAGACTAATTTTTCTATTTTCTGAAGAGATTTGAGGAGGAAGAAGAATGACAGAGTCTAGACGTCCTCTCAGAAAATATGAGATCTAGGCTAGGCTCTGCTAGCCTATTTATAGGTGTTCAAGATCTTATTGTACACGTAACGCTGAGTCAACAACGAACGTTTTTAGAAAAACAGTCAGATTCATTTGAATTAATCTTCCCAGATCATGGGTGGGTCGACCCACATACCCCCCTAGGTCGACCGATGGGTCGACCCAGGCCCCCCTTGGGTTGACCCAGGTAGGTATGGGTTGACCCATTCGTCTCCAGCGAGGTGCGGATACTTATTTGTTAATGTTTATTGAGTATAGGTTGATTAATTTCTTATTATGCCTCCTTTAATTTATTTACATATAAACTCCTTATATGTATACAAAATTTGTTATGCCTATTTTACATGTATATATACATATATATGCACAACTTTTTTTTTATTTTCAAAATTCAAACGGTGCATATGCCGTTTTTGAATTCTTACCAGATTTCTTTGATTGTAGCCTTATCTTGAACTTCTCTCTTGTATATATACATATATTTGCATATATATATATATATATATATATATATGCATATACTTACGTATCCATGCATACATATATTTTTGTTCTTCCTTATATGTATAATTTTCCTTATACGTGCATATATGCCTATTTTCTTCTTAGAACATGTAATATTTTAGTCGTTGCCCTAAAACAAAAATATGGCACCGGCGGGAAACGAAATCGTGCAACTCTCTTAAAAGTCACATGTTCTTACCATCTGGACTACATATGCTTTTGTTAACAAGACAAAAAATGGTGGTCATTGTTCTTTTTCTTTCACCTTCTTTTCATGTTTGTTATAATATTTCATTTAAAGGTATCTCTTTCAGCTTAAATCGTTTTCTGCAACCCATAGGTCTAAATTGACCAGAAAATCGCCACGGACGCAATGATGATAATCCTGTGACCAAATTTTAGAATCTCTTCTAATCTTATTTTACTTAATTAAACACGCGGGGTGTTACATTCTCCCACTCTTAGGAAATTTCGTCCTTGAAATCTAGTAAGGGTAAAGTCAAGTAATTTCTCGTATAAATCACCACCATCATATGTGCATCCAATTTTGCAGCCATTTGTGTACTAGTGCAAAGTGTACTTTCATATAATAATACATAAATAAAATGAATGCCTAAGCGCTACCTCCTATATGAATGCAATTTTTTCTTGAAATTCTCTTTGAAAACATGATGCACACATCCTAAATATACTGGCAATTTCTATATGAATACAATATTTGAAAACCAAAATACTTTTTCATCCAAATTTTCCCACACTCTTAATGAGCGAGAGCATAGTTTATCCAATTTTTGCATCAAAAACCCTACCAAGCAACATTATTTTTCAAATTTCAGAAAAATATAATTTTCTAAATTTGATATCTTATGTTACAAAAAGGTAGAAAAAAAGCTTCACATCCTCTGTTTTTCTTTTAGTCACCTTTTTCTATCCGTACTTTGATTTAATGTAACTATTATATAAAGATTCCTTATTTTCCTATTCAAGCACAACCCAAATAAGAAAACTTTCTTTATTACAGATTTTCTTTTTAAACTTATCTTGGAAATATTTACTCTTATTCTCCTTTTCTTAGAACTTTTCATTTTTATTTAACTGTCATGTTTGTTCCTTTATGGAATTTGTTCTTTCCTTTCTAGTTGTACCATTACTCTTTTCTTAGCTTATTTAACTTAATCATGTGATCTAAGTTTAGTTTCTAATAAGCCTTCTAGTTATTCAACTAAAGCAGGAAAACGAACGGTCTACATAGCTACTACTAAGGGCTAAGAATCTCAGGACTATATCCCCCTTAGAAAGAAAAGTTCAAACCATAGGATCAATGATGGGTATAGGTGTTACCGTAACTACCTAACAGGAGCAAAATAATAGAATGGTCCCAATAGAAATGTAATAATGGGTTTTACCCCTAAACGGAAAATTAGCAACAGGATCTAAACACTTACGTCTCCTTCACTATCAGTAGTCACCACAAGTCGTAGCTGTGTACCAATAGTCATTTTCAAGCAACACCCCAGGCTTCTTAATGCTTTATGCATTCTACGGGAACTGACCATTATTCCAAGGTAATTCTCGCGATCTACTTCATCGCCTCAAAACGTTTCTCGTCTTCCTTAGGCACTAATTCTTACCTACTACACACTTTTTAAAACAAGGTTTGGCCTTTTCATTTCTTTTTTCTTCCAAAAGTTAAAAGTATCAAAGCTTTATTTTCCTCGCCAAAACATACTTTTTCCAAACCATAAAATATGTCATCTCATAAAATTGTAAAACATTTTTTTTCAAATCACAAAAGCCGGAGTGGACAAGGACAACTATTACTCAATTATGTTTACAACTATTCTTACTTATAAGTAGGTGCAAGCATCTACTCTATTCGTAATTTTTACAACTTATTTTGTCCGCCCAACAATTTTTTTTTGTTAAAACAGTTTATCAAAAATGAATGTCAGTAGAAAAGAGCTTTCAAAACTTTCCTTACTGAAAATTCTAGTTTTCAACAAAAAGGCCACATCAAAATGCAACATTTCCTATGTTTTGCTTTTTAATCCTTTCATACTATATGAAAACTACCGAGCTATACATGCTCTATAATGTGCACGTTTTTATGAGAGAATCCATCTTAGACAAAAATTTCACAAGAAATCACTATTTCCAAAATATACCCCATTTTACATCAAAACTTAATATGTACTTTTCAAATATGTTCTTTACATATTATTTTTTTTCAAACATCAAAAACACTTTTAAGATCAAAACTTGAAAACATCATAAACCATCTTCCAAAAGCTTTTACAATTTCAAGTTCTTAAAAGTTAACAATGGGGTTAGACTCAAATTGGTGTTTCCAACTTAACTAAGCTTTCCTAAACACTCCCACAAAGTCAATCCTCTCAACTGTATATATTCCTTGTCCATTTTACTCTTTTTGACCTTTTTAAATTTATAAGGTTTTATTGCCAAACCCTTTGATCTGAAATACTAACATTTCAAACACTAACATATGGGATCCATCTTTCTCTGTTGCAAAGCATATTGTACATTTCCACCCAAATTACCTAAGGGTCTCAGATTTCCATATTCGTTCCTTTAGTGCACGAAACAGATATCCCAATTCTCACCGTATTATGCTCTTTCTATTTTGCAAGTTCCTCTATGGATCTAGGGGTATATATAATATATTTATATTTTAAAAATACAAATACGTTCACTCACTATCTATACAAGAATTCTAAACGTAGCCTCTGATACCAGATGTAACAACTCAAATTCCAACAAACCGATTTTTTTTTCAAAATTCTAATCTATCGAAATCCGTGTTGGTTTGTTTGGTACACTGTAGAAAAGACAGAGATAATAATCATATCAGAGCTCGGAAAACGCTCACAGCGGAATGGAATAAATATAATATAATCAAAATATAGCCTTGCCCAGATAATAATACTGCCTAACAGTATCCAAATCTCTGCCACAAATCTAACCTGTGAGTATGTTATGAGGAGGAGGTCAGAACACAAGTTCTGGTGACGGGATTTAAACTACGCATTTTGGATAACCCTACATATATTATTCAGTAACATTTTCTTATTTATTAGGTTACCTGGGTTAACAACACTCAAGGCTTACACACATGTCATGCCCATCTACTCGCCAAAAGATTAGCCTAATACAATGCATATGTAGCTACCCCCCAATATTAAAGTACACACCATGGTACCCCACTCGCACGGTCTCTGCCATAACGCCACAAAATTATACGCAGTCCCTCATCCTACGCCGGAACGACATACGGATCTCTGTATAACAACACTGCATTCAACATAAAACCGCCATCGCCATGCTTTGTAAGCGTACAGACTACCACCTTCGATCGAATCAGACTCGATCACAGAGTAATGCTTTACAGTCTATGATACACCACCTAGAGAAGACATGCATGTAATGGGACTTTCTCACGTACGTATCGATAATCGTACTCGATGCTTTAACATTTATAATACACCATCCGAAAACGATATGCATGTATTCGTACATATTATCTACTGTGCATTGAGTTCCGTAACAAGGTTGTACGAGAAACAGGGAACTCGGTAGGGAGCTTTTCAAATATCTGTATACACAGATGCTATGGTCTGCATTTTCATGGTGGCAATGGTCCCACCAGACCCCTCCATCAAATAGTAGAAGACAAACAAAATTTGGAGCTAGTGACGTGGCTCAGAAAAACAACAAAAACATCATAATTGGTCTATCCTGCAACCAAATCCTTGATAGAGAAATGTCGATGATATGTAGGTTTAGCTCTCCGTCTTTCCACATCACGCTAACTATCGATGGTTGGTACCCAACGATTGTTATCAAACAGATGGTTAAACCCGCCAAAGGCAAATAGATAAAATGGTCGTAACCCGCCTAGTCACAAGGCAACCGGATCGTTGAATCACCTATGCCACCCTACAACCTTCTGACTTCACCCTATCATGGAAGTCAAGGTATACTCACTGAGTAGTAACGTGCAGACCCTACCTCTGCAAGTACAGCCTGAACGCTGCCACCACACAGAAGACTATCAGGAGTACCCTCCATATCCCCAGAAGCTAAGTGCTTCCCTTCCAATCCTTCGGAGCCAGCAAAATATCATCAGAAAAATAGGTAGAATAGGCAGAATAATCAAATGGACGTGCGCTCTCGTCGTGCCTCATGACACCAGGATGATCTACCCCATTGGGTTATTCACCTTCAGATGTACGGACTAGTCCAAACGCCTTAGGTTAATGTGTTATTTAACCCTATGTCTAAACATTTAATTACGCGCTTGCTCTACCTCATCATATTTCTAGTTAACTTGGTAAATTTAATTTATATTGACTTCCTATTCAGGTTACCAAGTTTTCTTGCTTATTAATTCCAGTTATATAACTTAACTCATTTAAGTTCATTAATAAGCCTTTAAAATGTTATTCTTATTAGGAGATTTCAGATTTCTGGTTTGTAGATAACATGTTCTTCTTATCAACAACATTTAGATTCTTAGGTTTACATATTACTTAATGTATAATTACGTAAAACTTATTGCATTTCATAAGTTTTACCATCTTTTCTCTACTTATTACAAACAGCAGGTTTCAGGTTTCCAGATTTGCAGATTACTTAATTTATAATTAAGTACAGCTTATCTCATTACATAAGTTGTCTCATTTTCTCTATCATTTATTATAACCTAAGTTATAACTTCTACTTGTCCCTAGGATAAGCCTACCTATTATCTTTCTATTTCCCCTTCATATTTATTCATAATAGGTTAGTATCATTCCTCGTTCATTCCAATTTTTTTACTGTTGTAGCATCCAGTCATTTCCACTAATTACAATTAATGCCATTTATTTCTATCCTTTTATATACATATATTAAAGTATATGTTATGCACCAGAATCCTCACATTAAGTCGACCACTTGTGGATGCTGGATTTACTGGCGGTTCCGGGCAAACTTCTACCGCAAGTTGGACTTAATCTCATGTCTTAGCACCGTTATATGTTTGTTTATGCCCCAGACCTCTCGCATTAAATTAACCACTTGTTGATGCTGGATTTGTCGAGTGGTTCCGATCAAACTTCTACCACAAGTTGAATTAAACCTCATGTCTACGTGCGATTACAATTTTCTATTTAATGTAAATTTAGGCATATTCATTCTTCCAAATTTTACTATAATCCTTATTTACAATCTTTTGGCATAATAATATTCTAAACAAATGTTCATGTTTATTGTAAATTTCATAATTATAGTGTTCAGAGAAAGTCCCAATTCAGACAGGTGATAAATGGAAATATAATCATACAACAAAAATGTTCCAGCATATGTAATTTCAATAACCACAATTATTCCCAATTTCATTGTAACTTAACTTACAATATCCAATTTAATAGGTTATTAGAACAGGTCTATTACAATAGTAATCCTTTCTACATATTCAGCAGATTTGCATATTTCAGCAGATTTTACATTTTAACAGAGAATGGAAAACGACAGATATATCATTATCAAAAAGGCATAACTTAAATCCACTCACCTAATAGCTTTCCAATTCATGAATCTAGTCCTGACCTAGCATTCCATGGCTTCCTTATCTGAATTTAGAGCCTAAATAACCATGGATCCGCAAATCTCAACTAAAAGACAAAGGGAAGGAAGAAGAGAAATTTATATTGACTAGATCCAAGAATTTTCCTTACTTTTCGGAACACTCATTTGTAGATATACATTCTTTTCCTCCAGATCTTGAATCAGAATTTCCTCAGACTAATTATTCTATAATCTAAAGAGATTTAAGGAGAAGGAAGAATGGTAGGGTCTAGACATCCTCTCAAAAAATATGAGATTGGGCTCTGCTAGCCTATTTATAGGTGTTCAAGAACTTATTGTACAAGCAGCGTTGAGTTAGCAACGGACGTGGTTGGAAAAACATTCCAGATTCATCAAATGAATCTTCATGGATCAGGGCTGGGTCGACCTACATACCCCCCTAGGTCGACCCATAGGTCGACCAAGGCAGGTGTGGGTTGACACATTCGCGCCTAGTGGGGCACAAATACTTATTTGTTAACGTTTATTGATTAAAGGTTAATTAATTCCTTATCATACATCTTTTAGTTTATTTAGATACGAACGCTTTATATGCATACAAAATTTCTAATGCCCATTTTACACACATAGATATGCACACAACTTTTATTTCATTTTCAAAATTCAAACGGTGCTTATGCCTTTTTTTAATTCTTACCAGATTTTTTTGATTGTAGCCATATCTTGAACTTCTCTCTTATATATATACATGTTTTTGCACACACACACAGATATATATATATATATATATATATATATATATATGCATATACTTACATATCCATGCATACATATAATTTTGTTCTTCCTTATATGTATATTTTTTTTCTTATATGTGCATATATACTTATTTTCTTCTTAGAACATGTATTATTTTAGTCGTTCCCCTAAGACAAAAATATGGCATTGGCGGGAATCTAACTCAAGCCACTCTCTTGAAAGTTACATGCTCTTACCAACTGGACTACATAGGCTTTTGTAAACAAGACTAAAAACAATGGTGGTCATTATTCTTTTTCTTTCACCTTCTTCTCATGTTTGTTACAATATTTCATTTAAAGGTATCTCTTTCACCTTAAATCGGTTTTCTATAATCCATAAGTCCAAATTGACCAAAAAATCGCCATTGACGCAATAACGCTAATTCCGTGACCAAATTCTTGATGCTCTTCAAATTTTATTTTATTTTACTTAGTTAAAAATGCAGGGTGTTACACATCATGTTATGAACTTTTAAAAATTTACTTACAATGTGCAAATTCAAACTTGTATCCATGAGGGACTCTACAATTTTAAATCTTAACATTCTCCTATCAATGTTGAATGAGGAGCTCAGTATTGTTGTCTAGACATTTAGTTATCAAAAATTCATTTTTGGAAGTATGAAATAAAAAATCCAAAATTTACATTTGGGTATTTGCAGTCAGAAGTTTACTATTGACAAATATAATGTGCTAATAAAAGTAATATGACTTGCATAGTGTGTGGTATTTCACTTGTAATGTGTCAAGCATTTATTTTAATCAAATTTTATAGCAATAAGGTTAGGGGTAAAACTAACATAAGTTTAAAAAACTTCCCTATGTGAGGTGTCGAGAAACCATGACCTTTGTTTGGAGATTTTGAGTAAAAGGCTTGAGATACCAAGCCGAGTACTTTATTTAAAAATCCTCTTTTCATAAATAAAGTTGTTGGCCTAAATTCCATACGTGCGCTTGGTGATAGAAGCTAGGCACTTCTTACGTAGAAATGAGAAAACAAAGTTCGTAACTATATTCAAGTATTAGAATAGTGTAAATATAAATGTACAATTCTGAAAGTATCATAAATTTAGAGTGTTCATCTGGAATAATGAGGGAAAGGTCCAAATCTCTGATTTGAGTTAGTGAAACAAAACTCCTTTTAGCAATAATAGAAGTCCAATACCTACATCTGGGTATTTATGATAGAAGGTCAGAACCCTATTGTTTTCACCAAAAATGGTTCAAACACCATGGGTACAAGGATTGTACTTCACCAATATGCTTAGAAATAAGTGGAGCCAAACTCAACAACAATTGAAGTAAAAATGTGAAGGAAACAAAATGGAGACGAGGTTTTAGAGTGGTTCAGCCTTGTGTTAGGCCTACATCCATTGTGAATGGAGTTTGCATTATCATGATGATGATTACAAGACATATCAACACTCTTTTTTTTATACGTCTTTCTATACTCTCAATATATCCTCATTTTTACATTTAAATCTTATTGAGATTCACAGGTTTCAATAGAGGAAAGGCAGAATCTATGATGAAGAAGGAAAGATAGGCGATGGAGGAGGAGGATATCTTTGATCTTTTTGCACTTATAGGATTTCAACGGATGTCATGGTCGAATGGATGAAAGATCTTCGGTTGGCAGTGATGATCATGGCTGAATTGTTTAAGGAATGGCTAACGATGGAATTTAGCAGCACTTCGTGTTGGCTGAAGGTCCCCCTCTTTCCAGTGGCATCCATGGCCTATTTAGAGGTGAGCCTCCTCCAAAAAAATGAATTGGGGTTCCTCTTCATAGGCTACAGATCGCCTGCTTTATTAATTACGAACATGCCCCTGCTTAGCTATAGCCAACTGGCGACAGCTAGTTCCAGCTGTCCTGCGCGAGCAACATCGTAGGAGCGAATGATTGCACAAGATCATATGACGTATCTTCATGTTTAAGCCTTTCTTAACTTCACTTGCATATACCGCTTGATTGGAGCGTTTATATCTAATAGTAGATAGGCGGCCAAGTAAAACTTGTAAAGCTGATATATGTGCGATCCCCATGATTGTAATACTAGAGATAGATCAGGGAATGAATGATAAGGGATCCATGCGCTGTTCCATGGACGAATGACTGCAGAACGGATCATATGATTGGAACTATTTTCCTTCTTTTCCTTGTGCGATCGATTTCTTTGATGCAAGAATAAACGACTTTCTAATATGGGGATCTCTATAGGACGTGCGGGCCTCACAGTCCTTAGGCATTGCCGTTTTTGGTACGCGACCACTCTGTATAACCATGCCGCACTTTTATGATCAACCCCCACCCCCTGCTCTAGCCATGGTCTACGTTGGATCTTGTTGTGCACGAATGACTTTGGTTGAGGCAGGCGTGTACGGACCTTGAGAATGCTTGTTCTTATTATGGACTTAATTCTTTAATGCATGCATGATCTTTAAGGGATAAACATTTTTCCCTCGAAGTTTGTAATTCTAACCTTGCAAAGATTGCATGCTTCGAAATAATGGAATGTAATATCAATTGATGGATTAAGTCCATTTCTTGCAAGACGGGTACCCTTACTTAATGTTCCGTGCTTTATTGAATATCTTTTATAGTCGTTCGTGCATAGTCATAGCTATTTGCGGACTGGGTCTGAGGGGTTTTTCTCTGGGATAAGTAAGCATTTTATCCGGGTCTGACCAGGCCGTCACCCGTCACATCGCTTTAATTCGAGAAGGGCCTTTTAGTCTTCTTTAAATACTGTCTCTTCATTTTCCCGCTCCTTGTGTATTTTTCTTTTTCTACAAATCTCGCTTTAATGGTGGCTCTTCCGCAGGAGATTTCCTTTTGCCTTTAATCACTCCGGGACCCTTATCGTATTATCTTCCTTAAATTTCCATTTCGCCTAATCTTTTCAGACTGAATTTCTTCAATTTCGGAATTGATTAGAGCACCTTATCTTCCGAATCGAACTCGCTTGTTGAAATGTAAGTGATTTTCTTTTTTAACTTTGCTTCTTGAATTAATCCAACCTTGCCTCATAAAAGTTCCTGATTTGTGAAAACTGAATTATCTGCTTTGCATGTAAGCACCTCTTGTTCTCTGATTGCAACGAAATGTTTATAAATTACTTGTCAGCATGTCCTTGAAACGTCGTTCTTAATTTACCATGTCTTCGCTAGATGCTTGACGAAATGCCTATGTAACAGAATTTTGACATTGCTATCATGGCTTTATGTTCTGCTTGTTGCTGGTAGCATTTATTTGCTATGTGCGACCATTAGTTATTGATAATCGACTAGGCCAGAACCTTTATACATGTAGGGGTCACGAGCGACCAGTCAAATCTGGTTTATTTTTTGTTGGCTGAACTTTACTTATAATGTTTTAACCCGTAATGGCAAGTCCCACCACATACTTCTAGGCTCATTTGTATTGCCAGTAAGTTTTAGAGAGGAATGTTTGTTGTAATGCTTGGTTTGAAGAGTATATTTGCTCAAAAGTTGTTTTCCCTTTATAATTGGCAACCTGGCCGTAGCTTATTTCCCAAACATATCTTTCCATGTAGTAATGAAAACCAAAGATCAACCTAGTCAAAGCTTCAAGGGGAGAACTACATCTGAAGAGGCCGAAGGTTCTGGTCAGGTGGCTGAGGTTGCCCCAATTGCTGGCTCTGTTGGTCATGTTTATCCTCAACCCCGTCTCCTTGAATGGTGCTTTCTACTAGTCGAAAATCGACGTTCCCATATGACTTATACCAACAAATTTGTGCTCATTTCGGATTTCCAAAGGATGAAATCGGATTTCCAAGGAAAGATGATTCAGCTGGTCGTCCTCCCCTTAGGTATGTATCAGTCAATCATCATACGTTGTCCAGTGGAGCGGTTCCTCCTTTTAACTCCTACTTAGAGTGTGTTTTGCGGTGTTTGGCTTTTGCCCCATATCAATTGCATCCCAACGTGTATCACATTCTACTAGGGCTATACATACTTTTTATGAAAGTCAAGCAACGAGCACCTACGTTTCAGGATATCTGTTCCTTATACGCTTTCAGAAGAAAGGAGGTAGACAGTCTCGCTTTCGTTTCCATGGAGGGTAGATATTGCAGAATTATTACTGGTCTAACAGATGGTGTCAAGGGGTTCCAAGATCAATATTTTTATATTCGATGTCTTGTGAGTTTTTATGGGCGGTGGATGGAAGGACGTAACTGCCTTCTGTCTTGAATTTCTTCTTCTTTCCTCCCTTTTAAAAAAAATTTATTATCTATTTATCTGGCAGCGATTCCTTCCAATGACGATTTTGTCTTTGACCAGGCTCTTCTTGACTCTTTGGTTGCTGTTGCCAAGACTGAAAGAAGTAGACAAGTGTTGCTTTCAGAAGAGAACCTTCGTAAATATCAGCTACTCCATCCTTCAAGATCTATTAAGAAAACTTTGGCCTATACGCAAAGTGCCACAGGAAAATTGTAACACCCCGCATTTTTAAGTATAATTAAAAATGAAATAAAATATATGAAAGTATGCTTATGATAGGTAAATAATGGTGATGCATAAGAAGAATTAATTAATACATGAAAGAGAAGAAAAATTAGTTCGATAACGGTATGTGTAACGGAAAAGATAGTAAAATGAGGATAATTAATTTAAGAATCAGGAATTAGGTAAAATGGACATCACCATTGCGTTACTCTTGAAATTTTACATGAAATAGAGTCCGAGTTTTCGAAAATCGGAGTCCGGATGAAGAAGTTATGGCCTGTAGAAGATTCAGAAGGTTTCGGTCAGCACAGAACTGGGCAGGTCGACCTGGGGGTCGACCTGGGGCCAGGTCGACTAGGGGGTCGACCTGGGAGTCGACCTCCCCTATGGGGGTTGACTATAGTGTCGACCCCCCTACAGGTCGACCTGGTCGGCCTGTTTCGGTCCAGAACACGTTTTTGAAGCCAGGGACGATTTTTGATGGTCCGGATTGGTTTTAGGGTTAATCTGATGGCTGAAATGAATAGCTACACCTATAAAAACAACCTAAGACCTAGCCTTCCCTACACACAATTCTATTCTGCTTCTTCTCTGCCTCTGTTCTAAATAAAAATAAAAATGGCGTCGCTACTCTGTTGGAATCAAAACTAGAAGCTAATCAACATCAACCGAAGCAACTCAATTCAAATTAGAGATTAAAGCTTCTGCAACGATTCTACAACAATTAAAGTTCTTTCTTTAATCCAACCAAGGCAAGTACAGTTATTTTCCAATATAAATGTTAATTCTGATTGTGACATGAATTGTACATCTGAATCTGAGGTTATATCTATTTTGTTCTGTTTAGATCTATCTTATTTTGTATCTCTTTTCTCTTTCTGTTCTGTAGCCAGGCTACCACGAGCCTGAGCCAATCTCATAAGAGATTAACCTATGCTAAATTGTTTGGGACAGTAAAATGAATGATGCATAAATTGGGCATGACCAATAGGTGACTGATTTGAGGAAACAACATGGACTGTAGTTAGAATATAAATTTGAGACATATGACTAGACATGTTGTATTTATAACATAAATGGGTATTGAACATATGATTTGTGATAAAAAGAATATGGCTTAGGTATAAAGATTTACATGAGAGTAGGGTATCTATTAATGTAAATAAACACCTAAGTAAGGGATCTTTGGGATATATGACATGCATAGTAATAGATGGCTATATTTGGTATATAATCATATTTTGAACCATGAAAATTATTTAGGCATGCAAACTTAGGCCAAATTTATAATTAGGCAAGAGGGGTCAATGAAACCTTAAGGAATAAAAAAATCTGCTATTTAGTTCTGCTATATTTGCCTAGTCTGCTAGTCTGTTACATTGCTTAGTCTGCTAGTTCTGCTCTACTGCCTAGTCTACTAGATTTGTTCATCTGCCAAATCTGTCATTTGTTAAGTCTGTTGAAAATGCCAAATCTGCTAAACTAAATCTGTTGAGATGCCTAATATGTTATCTGCTAAATCTGCTAGTTTACTTAATCTGCTGAATCCGTTAAAACGCCTAATCTGTGAAAATCTGTTATCTACTATATCTGTTAAGCTGAGATATTCAGTCTGTTATTGACATAATCTGAATTAGCTATGAATAATTGACATGTATATTAGGCATGGGTATAAATGGTAAGTCATTAATTAATTGGCCGCAAAGATAACATGGCTAACTCGAGGTTAGAATGAGTTTGCGGCACAATTCTGCCCGGAACCGCCCGGCATATTCCAGTGGTCGCAAACAATAGGTTCTAATGTGAGAAGTTAGTCATAACGTGCTTGAAACCCGAGGTTAGACTCAGTTTGCGACAGAAACCTGCCCAGAACCAACCGGCCTAACCAGTAGCCGCAAACTGTCAGTCTAATGTGAGAGGTTTGGGCATTAATATTTAATTAATGAAAATCTGAGATAATTATGATGTCTAAAACGTGTTGGGTATGGTTAAACCAATTGGACCAATGAATCTGATAAACCCGTTTCGTGAATCCATAGGCCCAATACAAAGTTAGATAATCTGTAACCAGTTAATCTGTAAGTCTGTTAATCTGTAACCAGTTAATCTGTAAGCCTGTTAATCCGAACATCTGATCCGTTAGTCTGAAAACCTGTTAACTTGATTATCTGATCTGTGAACTAGTTAATCTAAATTTTGTATGTCTGAAACTTGTAGACAAGTTAAGCTGAAATCTGTTAGTCTGGGGACACAAGGTAAGGAGAGGAATTACTTGTGTCATCTGTTGTTTGGGACCCATATTAGTCAGTAACCCTTTCTGGTATCAAAACTTTGACCCAACAGCAAGTAGGGTCCGGGCACGCTTACTGAACTAATTATAAGCGGTTCATTCTGATAATGGCGAGGGGTGTTGATGGTGCGTTCCAACCGGGTCATGTGCGTGCATGGATCCCGGTCTGCCTCTGAGGATGTAAGACGCCGTGACATATGTAAATAGGTTTGTGCCAATTGGTTGTCACTTTAGGGAGTGATACACCCTACTGTGGGGCCGACACAGGATATTTATGTATTAGGGAGCCGATCGCTTGGGGTAGGGTTTTAGGGTACACTTAGTTCTGTCTGTTTCTATTGGTACCGTCTGTTTCTGTTGGGTGGTAACACCTGTCTGTTTCTGCGTGGTACCGTCTGTTCGGGTGGTAAAGGCCCATTACTAGTGTACACCTAATTCTACATTCTGTTTCCGTAGGGATTAATCTGTTTCTGCTTCTGTCTGTTTCTGATCGGGTAGTAAAGGTCCATTATTAGCGTTCTGCTTCTGGTAAATTATTCTGTACCCGTTTCTGTTTCAGTTTAGACATTAGGGTGACACCTAATTCTGTTATACTAGTATTAGTGCCGAAAAGTGTAAAACAATAGCTTATATCATTCTGTTCTTCTGTTATATCTGTTACACCTATTACAGTTATCTCTCATCCAGTTTTATTTTCATGTCATGTTATTATTCTCTGTTCATAACTGAAAATCACTGGACTTGCCGGACTTTTTGTCTGACCCTTGTT
Source organism: Allium sativum (assembly GCA_030737875.1). Classification (NCBI taxonomy): domain Eukaryota; kingdom Viridiplantae; phylum Streptophyta; class Magnoliopsida; order Asparagales; family Amaryllidaceae; genus Allium; species Allium sativum. The sequence continues at coordinate 168,331,266 of CM060924.1, read as the reverse complement.
GTTTCACCTCCTTTCTTCTGTTTCCCCCCAGGTTATCCAAGGAGGGAATACTTTAGCTTGATCCGGATTTCTTCTGCTTGAAGTGCTTAAAGTATGGCTTGGCTCTGTATAGCTTCCGTTCTATGGGGATTATGATTTTAAACTATGCACTCTGAAGGCTTTTGTACAAGACTGATATTTCGTACTTGAATTCTGATAATGTGATTTGAAAGGATGTAACCAAGTTTATTTCGGTTCTGTTGAAATAAAGTTATAAATTTTTCAAGTACTATTTTATCTGTCTTGTAAGTTTCTGTTCTGTTTACTAAAATGCTCCACCAAAGTTAAGGCATTCCCTTTGTGAGTGACCTTAACGGAGGTGGGGTGTTACACAAATCATTTACCAAAAAGATGAGCCTAGTCCTGGGTGGTGGCAGCCAATCTTCTGTAGAACCTCCCTTGTTTTCAGCTATTGAAGAAAGTGATAAAAGAGTGAATGAACAGAAAGATGGTACAGTAGGTGATATAACTTCTGAAAAGACTACTGAAAATCCCGTTCCCCTTTTTACTCAGGAGGATAATTCGACAGGGACTTTCGGAGGCGTGGGAGATTTCGATACCATCAATTATCTTAGTCAGGATGATACTGTGACTTGCGATCTGCTATGCCTGTCACGGAGAAAACCCCAAAACCTTCTCAATGGTCTGGGAAGGCATTTGATTCAGGGTCTCCCCTTGACATTGGTTCGTTATCAGGTGTGTACTGAAATAGCTTATTATGGGTACTTTATATTTCCATGCAAATCCTATAGTTTCTTTGTGTGCAATTGCTAAAATTTTGCTTCGTTCCCTTGGCCAGGAATGGATATGCTACACTCATTATCAGATAGTTTCTTTCAGCAAGAGGGCACTATTGATCCACAAGGTCTATTACAATCTCTCCTTTCCCGTCATTTGAAGCACTCCCAATCGTCCTCATGTTCTCGGCCTCAACACATTCTCGAACTTCCGATGACTGATTCTTTAGGGAAGGAAGGGTCTGATTATGTAGGAGCATAGGACAAAGGCAATGAAAGTGGGTACCTTGCAGAAGAAGAGAAGAAGAAAAGGAGCAGGAACGACCATAGCAAAAGTGAGATTCACAACCGTTCCTTATCATCTGGCTTTCTGGAACCTGCTGCTCCTACTTTCCCTGAGCGATCCATCGTCCCAACTTCTACTCAAATCCAAATGATTCTCAACCGACCTTCTTACAAGGTTTCTCCTGGTAACTCAATGCTTAAGATCGTTTTAGAGGTTAGGATTTAAAAGGAATGCATTTTGACTTAGATCTGCATCCGAACGATAGACGAGATGCTGTTGAAGGTTTAAGTACTATAAAAAAATTGCATGACTACCCAGTTTAACACTGCCAGGAGTCAACTTGAAACATGGTTGAATCTAGCTGTGAGCAATGTTGATTGGCGATTAGAACAATGGGCCAAATTCGATTATGAGTTCCAGAGGTTAAATGCCTGGCACCTTGACCATATTGACATCTTGGAGAATAAAAAAGCTGGCTTAGTTCACTTGATCAGGTTTAAGGAATCTGAAATTGCTTCTTTAAAGAGTGGGACTGTTAAAGAGAACAACTTAAAGGCTAGAAATGAGGAATTCAAAAGGAAGCTCAAGGCTGTATGGGGAGTGCTTCGGGAAGCTCAATCTGCCCAAGAAATTGCTGAATGTCAGTTGGCTTTAGAGAGGGGGGCTTCAGCCACTTATCAACAAGAAAAAGCAGTTCTTGAGGGTAGGATTAATTCTCAAAATGAGACTCTTAGGATCTCAAAAGAAAGCACAATCAAGCTGCGCAAAGAACTTGATGAAACCAAGATTAAGGCTGATAATAATCTATTCCAGTTTTACGTTTACAGTGTCAAGAGTCGCGGAAGCTTAAGCTATATGAAAAAGGAATTTCCATGGAATTTGGCTCCCGTTTAGGAACAAGTGCTCTCATAATCTGATGGTCTCGATGAGGAATACCTACAAGAGAGACTCTTGGAAGAAGAAGATCATAAAGCTTTGGTTGGAGGCAGAAAGATATTGGCAGATGAGCAAGCTCGATCCTCTAGGGTGAAAACCTCGGATATTGCCTCCACTCGTAACCCATTTGGTCTTATTGATATTGAAGTTTCAAGCTGTCATACTCCCCATGCAAATTATTCTGTCCAAGACGTTTCTGGAGTTCGACCCATTAGAGAATGCATCATTCAAGAGGATGTTCTTAAATAACGTGAGAGCCATGATAATACTTTTTTAAGTGATCACGGGATCAACTTTACATATCCAGTAACCCCAGGTAAAATTGATATCTATCTATCCGAACCGGACTTGGACTAACTTACCTCTTCACCTGGACTTGCTGAATTTTGTGCTTGTTATTCGTTTACACCAGCTCCACCCTCGCCACCTCTTTTGTCTGCTAGTGGTTCCGATTTTCAAACTGCAACTGTTGATTTTATTTTAGTGTCAACTAACATTAGCCCGCGCACCACACCTTTATCAGGCGACCCAACACTGCTTAACATGTCCGATCTGGAAGACGAGGATGAAACTTGGAACACTAATGCTATGTTTGCTCTGACACGCAGAAGGAAGTTTATTGCAAATATCCTAGGAGTAATTAACTTGTCTTCTCCTGGCAGTCCTTGCATCGACAAAAGAACAGAAGATAGATGTTAAACAGTTGGTTCATCTACCCCTATTTTTGCTAAGAAGTAACATTTGTGACCCTTATATTTTAATTTCAATTCACTTTCTTATTATCGTGTACTTAGACCGGTTGTATATGCAAGTGCCGGTCCTCGCCTAATATTTTGTGTGCGTACACATATGTTGTAACGTTTGGTATTATAGTGGTTTCGCCTTTCACTTTTATGAAAGACAATATCTAACGGGGATTTGATTTTGTTAGTCGAACGATTCTATCGAGCGTTCGAACTTCATTGCAATATTGTAGCGAACTTGTGAACCGACCACTTTTTCATGAATTTTCACAGTTATAGCCATGACTTTATTTTTGGTCGGTCAGCTCATAATTATTAGATTGATACTCAATTGTATTTTTTGCTAACCAGGTAGTACAAGCTCTTTGGGGATTAGTTTTTTAAATACGCAAAGTTATTAATTTGGTTTTTTTCTGGGTGTGCCCCCATGGGAGGTCTTGGGTTTCAATTTTCGATCCAAGTTCGGTCTTGTTTGTTCTGATTTCTCTAGAAACGAAAAGACCTTGTTGTATACCCTCTTTTGGCTAGGATTTCTGGTACCTCCTTTCGCCTAGGATTTCTGTTACTCCCTTTTGGCTAGGATTTCTGTTACCCCTTTCGACTAGGATTTCTGTTACCTCCTTTCGGCTAGGATTTCTGTTTGTTTTGGTTTTTCTGGCACTAGGACTGATGCTTCCAGCCTAGGTTTTTTTTAAATCTTTATGCTTCATCCCGGGAGGTGGACACTAGTTCCTCTTATCGAGTTTTTGTTCGATTCGAAGAATTCATGTCCTAACACCTAACAAGATGCCTCTTTTGGGATTGACAAAAAGAAATTTTGAATCCGTTGGACAAATTTGATACTATCTTTGTATTTTCTTCAAAGCTTGATGCCAATCCCTTCAATGGATGCTTGTTAAGAGTTTGGTGTGTTTCATAGTGAAAAGTGAAGCTTCCTGACTTATTGTTCATTTACCATGCTTTTCACTATTTTCCCTAGAGCAGCTTATCCTCTTGAAGCGATATGCTCATTTAGCATGATGTTTCCGGTCTTCAAGTTGCTTTGCTTCTGGGAAGATTTCTGTTATGTTTTAAATGGAGATGAGCAATTACTTCCACTATGCCTACAGTTAAGAAATTGGCCTTTAGTATAGTCTTACTATCATGTCATCTAATCAAGCACATTACTTTTTATTTATAAAACTTTTGTTTAATACAACATAAGTGAATCATCTGCTAAAAATATCATAAGTAAAAGAGCAGAATAAAACGACTACTGATTCTTAAGTAGTAAAACAAAGTAAAGTAATGGAGGTCGCTTTCTCAGAACCGCCGTAGCTAAGGCACTGGCTGCTGATCCTCAAATAGATGTTGGCCTTGGATCAGCTTGAGTGATCTATTCATTACATATTGCATGTGGAGAGTTGGAGCAGTGTTCATGGATTTGTATGTATTGTTGTAAATGATTCTTCTTGACCAGCTCCTCGATCAATGATTTCAAATGCCTACAGTTATCTGTGTCAAGCCCTAGCTGGTTATGAAACTAAAAAAACCTTCTTGACCTTAGAGTAACAGCTTCAACTTGCACTTGTGTTTGAAAATGGTGAATCTATGGAATTAGAAAACCATTGACAAATTTTCGTAATAATAACCGCAAGCGCACGATGTAAAATTGTAGTACGTGGCGAATACGGGTCGATCCGCTGGAAAAGAACTTATTCTAATCTTACTCAATCAAATTAAGCCGAAAGCGAGTGAAATTGTTAATTATAAACTAAAAGAAAACTAACGGTGTTAAAATGAATACAAATATTAGACTAAGAAACAATTTAGGAGTAGATTCACTATCAACATCAATCTAATTAACATAAAAAATGGCTTTGACTCTCTTTAATAACTAGCACATTAAGTGTTGTGTTCATACAAGCATGATTTATATGCTAGAAAATTCAATCTACATAAATCATCAAATTTCAATACAAACTTAAAGCCCTAATTATCACATAGAAAATAATAGTTCTTATAAAAATGAAATATTATGAGTATGTTTTGTATGTTAATATTCACTAACTACATAGAACATCAAGGATGCTTTCACTTTTAATGTCACTACTTTTCTAAAATGAATTAATTGTGATAAAGTATGATTCTATTAATGATATGAGTATAGCACATTTGGGAATAATCAACCAACATATGCTATCAATTTTCACCATATAAAATCTTTGCTATATTTATATCCAATTAAGCTAAAATAAGAGAGTTAGAAACATGAAATTCTTATGTTAATTATTCATGAATCATGAGAGCTTCACTATCCCTAAATTGAAGGGGCTTAACTACTCAAAACGAATTCATTGATAACATAAAGAGATTTCATTATAAAAGACAACAAAAGCAAAGAGCACAATATTAAAATTACACTAAAAAATTACATAAAAGAAATGGCTAAGAAGCCATGGAAGAGAAATAGAGTTTTTGATTTCAGCCACTCTAAACTAAATAAAATCCAAGATGATTTTTACATCAACATACAGGGGTTATTTATACAAGTGAAAAACCCTAATTCACTTTTAGCGTGCTACCAAGAATGCCCTTGATTAAGCTTCCTTTTGTCTTTAGCAATAATGATTCATGAAGCCCTTTTTTGTCTCCACTAAAGATGGAGGGAGAGTGGGTGGGGTCCTCCACTAATCTTCTATTTGAATTGATTCCTTCTCCATTAATTGATTTCCTTTTTTTGGCAAGGCATTTATTTCCTTTTTATTGGCAAGGCATTGATTTCCTCTTTTTATTTCTTTGTATGCATATATATCTTTATGAAGTCCTCTTCTATATGCATCAAATCTATACAAAAACAGTGAAAAAGTCCAAGTAAAAATTCTCAAAATAACTAAAGCACAAAAATGACCATTTTCCCCCTATATGATGATGAATGCATGATGTTTTGAAATCAACTGAATTACAGTTTAAACATGATAAAATACCCACATATGACATTTATTTGCACTAAACAAGAATAAATATGTGAATATAAATGTGCATTTTTACATGCATATCAAATACCCATACACTTATCTTTTTATTCGTCCTCGAATAAAGTAAAAACTAAACTAAATCTGTTTTCATAGGGAGCACGATTGCCTTGGGCATATGCAACAAGCCTTTAAACCTCTGGCTTTCCCCAGTGGGACGACTGTTGTCTCATAAGGGTTTTCAGCGGACACTACCCACAAAATCCAAAAGTTGAACCCAAAAAATATTTACAGAATGCAAGATTTGAAAATATTTACAAGATGAATGCAAGATTTTAAAGGAATATTTACAAATGGATAATCTACTATTAAACAATATATGAATAAGTTAACATAAATTTGGGTCGTCACTATGAAATTTGAGTCCGTTACTAATCAAAACTTTAAACAGAAGTCATGTTACCGTCACAAACTCGGCCAGCTTGGCCAGTTGTTTTGATAGAAACATAGTGCAAATATGAAATGAATTCTGTAATCGATATCAACAGTCGTATAACGACATCTCAAATTCCTTTTGATTAACAAGTTAGGTTGAATAAGTGAAGAGTGTGCTTGGACTTTAAGTGCTAACTCTCTCTTTATTACAAAATATTTACATTATTATGATTTACCTAGGTATACCCCCTACACTGCATTACAACATACGTGAGGGTCAGTAATCCTAAGGGGTCCAATCTCATGAAATGAGACCAACATATACCGACGCTGACTTTGTCAACAAGGTGTCGGAAAGAGCTTGGCAGGTTTGCACACCAACGCAAGACGTACTAGCAATGTTGGATACCCTTGGATTATTATTATATATATAAATTCTTTTTTTTAATTACATAAGAGAGAGTTAAGCAAAGATATCTTAGCACAAATTCACTTAAAGATTTAAAATGATATCACAAGTAGTCTAAATCAACCATTCATTTAATCATATTACAATTCAGAAAACATTTCAAACTCATCACCAACGAATTTCCCAATATACCAGTTACACCAGATTTGCTCATAATCCATACTTTCCTTTCGTTATCCGCTAAGAGAAGTAAATCTCCAAATATTTTAATTGAACGACCAAAATTGTATGCTAACCCCATCATGTCTTATTTAAAAGTAAATAGAAATGCAAAATTCTTTTATTTTTTAAAGAAGAAGGAAAATAGTGCAAAAAAATGCAAACTTAAAATATGCAAAATAGAATGAAAATGAGACTCCCCCACACTTGATTTCGACCGTGTCCCCATAGTCCATGCATGACACAATGAGTGAACGAAAGATAAATATTTACATATTTACAAAAGAGGGTTAGTACGACTTACCAAATGTGCGTGCAGAAAATATGCAGTCATCGAGTAGATGAACCGGTCCATGATGGACCGATGAATCAGCCTCATTAATATTATGAGACATAACTAAGCACAGAAAACCAAATCATGAAGGATTGTATATTACATGTTAGATTTGGAAAAACAAATTTTGTTTTCTCAAAAGTTTGAGTTGCTAATCTTAAAATTTTGAGCTTACAATTGATCCTAAAATCGAATTGAATTTCTAAACTAAAGAGAGGTCATCAAGTCGGGTTCAATAAAAGTTTCAAAAACAAAGTTTGATTTGTTCAGATGATGTATAAATTGAGAGACGTAAGCATCACTCTCACCCCTACACTTGTTTTGAGAAATATTGTTCGGTTTTGCCTTGATATTTGAAATTTTGTTAACTAAAGGTTCATTCGTAAACCTAAAGTCAAAACCAAACAAATGAATCTTCAATAAATTTCGAAATCGTGTTTTCTCAAAAACAGTGTTATTCCAGAAAGAGTTCATATACTGCAGAAATTTATCACTGAAAAACAAGTGATCACAGTGAGATTCAGTTGAAATGATCAAGTCGTAAGGAGTTTCAACAGTTTCAGAAAAATCGTTATTTTTCTTATGATCACATTCAGCGGTTTTGTTGTTTTCAGTCTTAGGAATTTCAAGGTTTTCAAATGTTTCATTCTCAGTTTCAGACACAACAACATTATCGTCGATCAGTTCAAGAAGTTTTTGCTCATCAAAGTCATCCTCACTTAAACAGTTGTTAACAACTTCATCATTTTTGTCATGTTGACAATCTAAAGTTTCTAAATTTTCAAAATTTTCAAAATCTAAGGGAGGAAGATCAAATTGAAGATTGACGTCTTCATTTTCAAGAGAATTTAAATTCAATTCAATTACAGAGCTTTCAATAACTTCATTAAGACTTTCATCAATTTCAAAACTTGTTAGTTGAAGATCGTCGATTGTGGTAAAAGGTGGATTAACTTTTGACTCATCACATGTTCGGTTTTGATTATTTTGTTTTTCATGAAAATTCATGTAGTCTTGAAACAACAAACTTGTGTGGTTATCGTGAATTTCATTCATTTGCTCAACAAAATCAAATTTATAATTATTTACATGAGAATTTTCAATTTGAAATTGTTCAGAACCAGAACCGCCAATTGCACCATCATTGAAATTATTCTCATTGCCAAAATCATTTGTAAAGTTAGTCACATTTCCATTTTGAATTTGAAATTAATTTTGGAGTTCGAAATTGAAATAACAAGGGTTATAATCAAAATCGTTTGAATTTGGAAGTGAATTCGAATTTTGATTATTTTGAAAACTTTGACTTGAATTGTTGCCCAAGTATGAATTACACCATTCACTTATTCTTTGATTTTGGTGTGTGCACATTTCAAGTAAAGATTCGACATTTGTTTCATGATTTGACAGTTTGTCAGGATTTTGAAACTTTTGTGGCATAAAATTAGGATTATCTCGAAAATTTTGAAAAGTTGGTGATGTAAAATCAAAATTGTTTGTACAATAGTTGTTATTAAAATTTCCATATGAATTTGGTGTAAAATTATATGGATTATATTGATTTTCACAACTATCGTAGAATTCATGAGGATAAGGAAAATGGGACATTTTCAAGAAAGCTTTTTTTTTAAGAGAAAAAAATATTCACAAAAGTTTTTTTTTTTAGATTTTGGGTTTTTGTATTTTTTTTATATATGCATGAACCTAATGCAACTATATGAATGTAAAATAATTATTTACAGATTTTCTAAAATTATATAATGGCAGTTTGATTAATTTCAATAAAAGATTTCTCAACCACTTAACGGACAGGAGTTATCGGTGCACCAGAAATCACCCTAGCAATGCAGCCAACGGTTTAAGTACCTTCAGAAGAACAACCGTTATAATATTTACAAATCAGTGTAATATTTATAAATGGTTATTACTCTACCGTAGTCTAGACACCGAGAAATAATCCGTTATAAATAAATGAATTTGTCAAAATATAATGAAGTCCTTAGAAAATAAAAACAAAACTAAGATGAATGCAATTTTTTTTTTGAAATATTTTAATCAATCACAGAACGAACAGTCTTAGAACAGTCATAGAACAAGGAATTGCAGAAATAAAAAATTACAAGAAAGCTGCGACACCTGCACAAAATCTTTACAAGCAAATTTTATATTTTTTTCAAGCAGCAACAACAGGCCTCGAAAATTCTCACCTAGATCGGCAGTTCGTCCAGTGCAACTAAGTAGCGCTAGCGCGTTCACACTCCACTTGGTGTGCAACCGCTCAAACCAAATCTGTTTGCAACTCGGATGATGTTTGAATTCCCTGTTTGTTGATTGAATTTTGCCTAAGCATGCATAAATTTATTAGCAAAGATTTTCTCCTTTTTTTTACACAAGCGAGCGAGCGTAAAGCAAAACCAAGCAAAGAGCAATTTCTGTCTGCTTGATTCTGCAACTTGAAATGATTTTTACACAAGGCAAGACAAAAAATGATTTTTTTTCTTAAATTATAACCGAAACTAAAATAAAACTACAAATGATTTTTTACACAAAATCACAAGAAGAAAGACGCAATTTTTTTTAAAAGGGAAAATCAAAATCAAAAATGGAATAAAAAAATGGAAGTAAAAGAAAACAAAAAAGTTTTTTTTAACAATAGAAGAAAAACAATAGTAAGGGACTAAAAAGTAAATTCCAATTATAAACAAAGTAAACTCTAAAAAAAAATTTAAACTAAGACAAACTCTCCCACTATAAACAATTGGCTCAACACTAGGTAAAACCAATAGGGCCGCACTGAATTCAATTCAAGCAATCAAGTTCAGGCGCATAAATAATTCCCTAAACTGACTGAATGCCAATATTTAGCACCTCTCTCTCAATGAAACAAAATTCTTAGATCTCATCTACTAAAAACAAAACGCATACAATTCAAAAGTTCTTTCTTCAAATCGCAGAAACTAATAACTCGCACCCCCTTCTTCTTTTTTTCTTTTTAAATTGATCGGCTCTTCAAATCTTCAAATTGTAATTTTCATGTTCGAATTGGAATTTTTATGTATTGCGGTGGTGTTCAGGAATGGCTGAAGGCTGTTCGAACTGGATGTGTAATGCTTTGGTTTTCAAGATAGGGTTATCAGATCTGGAGTGGTGTTCGTGATTTCGTGACTACGGCGAGGAGGTTTCAAAAGAGATTTTGTTCGATCGTCGAGTCTGATGGTGCGTGGAGACTCTGGTAGTTTGGGTGTATTTGAATAGGATTGAGTATGGTAGGTGATGAAGAATTGATGTTTGTGGGATGCTTGTAATATGGGCTGACTGGAGGATAGTAGTATGGCGTGGTATTGTTGACATGGGGAAGTGAAGTTTGTAAAGAATATGAAGATAAGAAGATGAAAGGCATAACTTGAGGCAGAGGTACGTATTGAATATAGTGAATGGTGATGGTGTTTTTATGGAGGATGTGAATGTATGGATGAAGATGGTGTAACGACCCGGATTTTTGAATAGTTTATTTTAAATATTTAATATGGTTTTAAATATTGAGTTGGTAATATAAATGGATTTTTACGTTGAGTTATCAATTTAATAATTGATTTCAATTTAATATCGAATATCTTAATTATTGTAATACGAAAAATAATTCAATTCGAGATTTAAACCGAGTCAAAACAATTCAGCTAATAAATATAAATTTATGTAAGTATAATCGATAAAAATAATAATTTATTATCGAGAAAGTGTTTAGTTCTGAATTTCAATTATATTACATTAATTTAATACAGTATATATGTTCAAATTAAATATAAAAATATATTCATTTCAAATCAGAATGACGCAATAACATTTAAATGTCGGTCTATACGCTAAAATAGTGGTTCGTGGTTTAAATTAATGGACCCGAGATATTTGATTGTGGATAGTTCGAAATCAAATCAGAATCGGTTTTAAAAGAATAAAGATCTCTTTAATCAAATCGATATCTATTTAAAAAGGGTAAAAATCACTTTATATCAAATCATATTAATGTTTAATCAAAACACAATTAAATATAGTGTACTTTAACCTATCACCTACCCTTATGACTCGTCAGACCTATTCCTTCAGATTGATGCTTTTTTCGTTTATAAATACAGTGACACTTCCTTCATTATTTCCACTTTCCTCCATCAAACAAATCAACGCTTCAATAATAAAATGGCCTTGCTGTTCAGATTCAACACCGCACCTTTCCTCTATAAAATCGCACTTCCCCATTGAATTTCATTTGTCTGAAAAACCAAAACAAAATGGTCGTGGAACTCAAAACTGAAATCGCGAGTTAGGCCTTAGAGAATTTGAAGCAACGTCGGATGTTGGGGGGTCAGATTGGAAGTCGCAACGAGGTTGAGTTCACCGTGTTCTTCGACAGCGTCGAGCTAGGGTTCATCGAGGTTTCTGGAATACTGATTTGGGGATACGACATCTAACAATTGAGGAGTGCAAACAACAGTTTTTGGAGCTCAAGATTTGGAGCAGTGATGGCGTTTGAACTCACGATTTAGGATGAAGGGGGTTCGCGACAACAGTAAGGGGTTCGGCGATGGATGATTAGGTTTTGAACCTGAAATTTTTTGGGGATCGATCTGTGATTTGGACAGGGGTTTGTGTAGCGTTGTTCAGGTGGATTTCGTATGATGCTTGGGGTGTTCGACAATGTGGTAGTATAGGAGTACGAGTCTGGGATTTTTGGGAGTTTTGCTCAGATGGTCAGAACGGAGACTGTCGATGGGAGGAGAATGTCTGGACATGAGGACAGTGAGAGTTGATGCATTACAATGGTCAGCGTGATGGAGTTGGAGCAACAGGAATTCATCAGTAAAGGAGAAAGCATTGGTTCTTTGTCTGTAGACATGGAAATGAGATTAAGGTCATTTATTTATTTAAATATTTAATTTAAATAAATAAATGTTTAATCGGTAAATTTAAAATAAAATTTATCGCATGTGCGAATTTCATTCTAGATGATTCATGGGCAACGATACGAAAAGTTACAGGATATTCGACGAATTAATAATCTTGGGGAGTAAATCTCACTCACCTATTATTTAGAATTATTTTTATTCGATAAAAATAATTGTGTTTCTTGTTTGAATGTTTTCTGGTTGATTTAAAAATATTAGTTATTTAGGGTTAACTATTATATATATATATATATATATATATATTGCGTTGATGATTGGATTGTTCCCGCAGTCTCATTAGCGGATGGCCGCAGTTTCATAGCGGATGATTTCCCTATGCGCCCTATGAATATATATTTGTGGATGACCTTCATACCGCGATGTCCTGCCTCGATGCAGGATGGGTATTATTTGTGTTGACTAATATATTTGGATGTAGGATAACATGTTGGAGGGATCTAACTAGATCCCTCAAAACAATATTATCTGTTTATTTATTTGTTTGCATATATACTGTCATATATGATGTGTTAGAAAACCTTAAATAAATAATTGGTTGTGTGGTGTTTGAAGTTCATTGGGCTTAAATGTTGATATTTTAAAAATATCAAAAAATGGAAATTTCCAGAGTAAAAAGGGGAAATTCTATTTTTCTAAAATAGAATTTGAAATTTGAATAGAATAAAAATATTAACTTGTTTTAAAAGAAAAAAAACAAGTAGTTCTTTTATAAACGAAGTTTATAAATGAAGTGAAAAGAATTATCATTGGATAATTCAGAAATAAAAATACAAGTGTGAAATTGAAAAGGGAAATATAGTTTCCGAAAATAGAAATATCGATTTCAAAAGAAATTGAAATCGAGACTTGTTTAAGAATGATAAAGAAAATTCAAATAGAAATTGAATATAGAAATTCAAATGGAAATTGAAAATAGAATTTGGATATGTAATTTGAATATAAGAAATTCATATATAAATTGAATATAAGAAATTCAAATAGAAATTGAATATAGAAATACAAATGGAGCTTGAAAATAGATTTGAATATAGAAATTCAAATGAAGTTTGAAAATAAATTTGAGTATAGAAATTCAAATGGAGATTGAAAATGGAATTTGAATATAGGAAATTCAATTTGAATTGGAATGGAATTTGAATATAGAATTGAAATGGAATTTGAATATAGAATTCAAATAGAATTAAAATGGAATTTGAATATAGAAGATCGAAGCATAAATTAATTTTATTTCCGAGTTAGGGAAAATCGACAATTGTAGAAGATCGAAATATAATGTAGAATTGGAAAAATGGATTTGATATATATCAAAAATATATCAGAATGGAATTGAATTAGTTGTAAACGAAGTTTAAACGTTTATATATAAAAATATAGTTAAAACGAACTCGATGCAGCGCTGCAGTTCGTAAATTGGCGATTCGAACTTCAATTGAGTATACAGAACTCAATTGAAGTCGGTATTTTTTGAAACAAGAAATGTCAGAACCGATTTGATAATAGTTTTCTAATGGAGGAGAAAAACCTGGATTTTGTCAAATAGATTTTGAGTTATGTCAAAATCAAATTTTCAGAAAAACAGCGCCAAAACCATTATAAAACCATAACGGTTTATTTAAATAAATAAAATGATTTTGAGCAAATAAAATCGGAATTTCATTTGGAAAAATCTAGATTTGAGTTACAAATAATATCTGAACTCAAGTGAAGTAATGAAATGATTTTTGAAACAAAATCAAACCAGATGTTTAATTGTTGAGTAGAATTAACTAATGTAAGGAAAAATTAGTTAATGGAATTTTAAATCAAAATTGTACTTTGGATGAAAAAAGGTTTGTAAATTCATATTCGAAATTGAATATGAAACTTGAATCAGAAATGGCATTCGATTGTTTTGAAAATAAATTAATTTATATTTGAACGTGATATGTTCAAATAACAAGTGAAATAGGCTAAGAAGCTGATTAAAGAATAAATGGGCGAAACTAAATTCAAGCAAATGGATTGAGTTGAATTGAATTGAAAACATGTGAACATGTGTTAGAAAGGTATGGGATGAAGTATATGAAGATTTTAATTTATGTGCCCGACAAAAAGGTACACGTTTAAATTCCATATGCGGTTTTATGCGCCGTATCGGCAGGCCGCTTGGCGTTTTCTTTTTCTTTTTGAATGGAGAAGCCTGTGTGGCGGTTTGGGAATTTTCCCGATCCTCCCCGTACAATGGAGGTTATGGAGAAATTTTCCGAAAATTTAAGGAGTTAGAATATTTTTTAGAAAATTTGATAGTTGGAAATCAATGTATCGATATATATAGAATTCGATAAGTAAATGAATTTAAAAATAGAATATTATAAACAAAAAGGAAATCGATAATCTGGTAATAGAAAAAGAAACATATATACATATAAAAATGAATAATTTGTTTGTATGATGTTGATTTTTCGGGAATAATAGATTTGTCTATTTTGAAGTTAAAGATGTTTTCAGTCAAGGTCTGAGAGGTAATTTTACCCCCAACTCGATTGTTTTCATTACTAACTGATAAATAGCAAGATTCAATCTCGATAATCAATATTTGAATAAGATTTTGTTGAATACAGTATTTCGGGTTGTAACAATGTTTTACACCACATTCGTTTTTACCCAAATAAGTGAAATTTTGGAAATATAACAATTAATATCTCCTATATATATAAATGAGTAGTCGGGAAAGAAATAAATAATTGGAATGTTCTCCAATTATAAATAGAAAATATTTTCTACGTATTGAAAATAAAAAAAACGACATATGGAAATGTTTTCCAAATAGCTTAAGAGGCCAAGAGGATGATTATCAAAAATATCGTGTTAACGAATATGGATAAGGAAATGGGGAAGCGTTTTAATTAATACAATATTAATTTAAATACCCAGTAATGGTTTGATGTTATGGATGAATGGATGTTTGTTTTTCTTCGATAGTTAAATAACCGACTATCGAAGTATTTGCCAATATCGTTGTCCATATGGAGAGACCGGTTGGATTATTATCGTGAACCACTCCGTATTGGCAGTAGCATTGCGAATCAGATTATATGAAGATAATCGAAGACGGAGAGAAGTGCCAGGACTTTTTCTATTAATGGAAATTGTGCCTTCGGTTTCATTCAATCCCAGAACGAACGTATATGGATGAATGTCTGATAGAGTATTTCCAATGATCGAATAAGTTGGTCTGTAAAAATATGCATGGTGGCAACGGATTTATTCCCTTTGCATAATATCCAGAATATATTTGTGCAAATCAACTAGTGATTAACAGATCTGACAATGTGGCATTCAAAGTGATTGTGCTATCAGTAAATGATAAGTAAACGTAGCCTCAGGCCTCAACAACCGGGAAATGACAAAAATCGGGCAGGCAGCATGGCTATGCGGGTCGCTCCCATTAGGGTGTATTATCACCTATATAAAGATTCATTTAATTTCTTATTTTATTCGATGCAGTCCCATTCAGGAAACGGTTGCTGATCCCAACCGTTGGTGATATACATTCCATACACCCAAGAGAAATGAGTGGTCAGTCATGTGTGGGCCGGGTTGCAAGATGTTCTCATTGAACCCAGTACACTCCCCTCTAGAGATATACTATCGGCAGGTGGTCCCATACCTTGTCATAGTTGGAATCCAATCTCCAATAAACGCCATGCGGTTTCTGATTTTATATTATATATGAAGCGTGAGATGCAAGCGTTCCGCTAGATTGTTACTTATTTGATTTAGACACAATTATAATATCACTGGATTTTCGTATGAAAGTGTTTTGGGTTACAGTAAGGTAAAAACCATCCATATTTATGTGTGGGCTGGTCTTACTATTATCTTTTCTTTTGAAAGGATTTTTGAAAGTTAAACAAATGATTGGAGTTTACTCACACCAGTCCCATGACTGACCCAGAGTTTTATTTTGTTTTTTCCCTAAACTCTTGGGTGCCCAAATTTGTACGGGCAGTCAAGTAGTTGGGATTTTATAGATTAACTTGGAGGAGTTTGAAGCAGGAGGCTTCACCAGTTAGCTATAGACTCATATATTCCGCTGTGTACTATGTTGTATCTGGAAACAGGTGTTCATAACTGTTCCAGGAATAACTGTTGTGCTCTGATGATGGTATGTATATAAAGTTACTGATTTGTATTTCAAAAGTCATGTTATATAATATATTTTTTTCGTTCCATTGTGAGATTTGTCTACTTTGTTTTCCTCTATTCTAATATTTCTTTCTTTCTATTTCTCATCCTCTAACTTCTTTCTAATAATGATTCGTATTTCTATGCAATTTGGGTTGGACGTGTGGTGTTATTAGTCAACTCAGATAGTACAGATTTGTGGGTCGTTACAGTTTTTATCAGAGCCAGGTTGAGCGAATACCTAGGCTTTGGTGGGATGTGCTCATTAGAGATAGGGTCAGTAGTGCCCTAGAATGAGTTGAGTGTATATATACGAGAGCACGTATATAAAAATTGTTTTATATTGTGTTGGCTAGTCTGTTGAGTGGTTTATGAATTCTGATCGAACCGTGGGACGCCACGACATCGATAAGAGTTTGTAAATACTTGAACAGAAGATACGACATAATATGGTTTTAAAATGGGTAAATGAAATAATTTTACCCAAAATTCTATTCTGATATAGAAGGAATGATTTTCTAAAATTATTATAATATATGTATGTGTTGGATGTTAAAATTTTAATCAAACATGATTATAAAATTGAAATGGCTATGTATAACCAGTTATAAATTGTATAAGAATCAAATATACAATTGAGATGAATTAGAATTAAATTCAAAGTAGAATTTATAATTTAAAATCCTAGGGAATTGGAAAATATTTCCGAAGTCTATTTAAATAAAATAGTTTTATTTCGAAAGGATTTTTGAATAGAAATCATTTTGAATGGATTTTAAGGATGATAAAGCACTGAACTCACTTCAATCGCTGGAAAATAATTCTAATGATGACTGCAGCATCGTCAGTGCTCATTTTCGAGTTTCTAAGTGATGGATTGCTACCTTAGAAAAGTTTTAATGGGAATTTGTTTGAAAGAAAACAAGTTTAGTTGGAAAATTCAAATATTTTGAATTTGAAAAGATTATAAATATATGTACATGTTTAAGTGATTTCTAAAGGATTTGAAATGAAAACCCTGGGATTTGGATTCTGGAATTGGAATTTAACTTAAGCTAGTTAAATGGATTGAAGTGAATCAATTGACTAGAATCAATTTGAATAGGTTTAATGGAATATAGATTGGATATAAATGGATTGGTCGTAGATCATTCGAATTAAATGAAGGAAGGCCAAAAGTTTTGGTGGAATTAAATTTGTTGAAATATGAGGAGTTGAGTTTCAACATAAGTGAGATTTTGAAAAAGTAACAAGTTTGTACCATTTTTCCTACCTGAGTAATTTCGGGGACGAAATTCTTTTAAGGGGGAAGAATGTAACGACCCGGATTTTTGAATAGTTTATTTTAAATATTTAATATGGTTTTAAATATTGAGTTGGTAATATAAATGGATTTTTATATTGAGTTATCAATTTAATAATCGATTTCGATTTAATATCGAATAAATTAATTATCGTAATACGAAAAATAATTCAATTCGAGATTTAAACCGCGTCTAAACAATTCAGCTAATAAATATAAATTCTATGTAATTATAATCGATAATAATAATAATTTATTATCGAGAAAGTGGTTAGTTCTGAATTTTAATTATATTATATTAATTTAATACAGTATATACGTTAAAATTAAAGATAAAAATATGTTCATTTCAAATCAGAATGACGCAATAACATTTAAATGTTGGTCTATATGCTAAAATAGCGGTTCGTGGTTTAAATTAATGGACCCGATATATTTGATTGTGGATAGGTTCAAAATCAAATCAGAATCTGTTTTAAAAGAATAAAGATCTCTTTAATCAAATCAATACCTATTTAAAAAGGGTAAAAATCACTTTTTATCAAATCGTATTAATGTTTAATCAAATCACAATTAAATATAGTGTACTTTAACCTATCACCTACCCTTATGACTTGTCATACCTATTCCTTCAGATTGAAGCTTTCTTCTTTTATAAATACAGCGACACTTCCTTCATTATTTCCACTTTCCTCCATCAGATAAAACAAAGCTTCAATAATAAAATGGCCTTGCTGTTCAGATTCAACACCACACCTTTCCTCTTTAAAAACGCACTTCCCCATTGAAATTCTTTTGTCTGAAAAACCAAAACAAAATGGTCGTGGAACTCAGAACTGAAATCGCAAGTTAGGCCTTAGAGAATTTGAAGCAATGTCGGATGTTGGGGGGTTAGATTGGAAGTCGCGACGAGGTTGAGTTCACCGTGTTCTTTGACAGCGTCAAGCTAGGGTTCATCGTGGTTTCTGGAATACTGATTTGGGGGTACGACATCAAACAATTGAGGAGTGCGAACAACAGTTTTGGGAGCTCGAGATTTGGAGCAGTGATGGCGTTCAAACTCGCGATTTAGGATGAAGGGGGGTTCGCGACAACAGTAAGGGGTTCGGCGATGGATGATTTAGGGTTCGAAGCCGAAATTTTTTGGGGATCGATCTGTGATTTGGACTGGAGTTTGTATAGCATTGTTCAGGTGGATTTTGTATGATGCTTGGGGAGTTCGACAGTGTGCTAGTATAGGAGTACGGGTCTGGGATTTTTGGGAGTTTTGCTCAGACGATCAAAATGGAGACTGTCGATGGGAGGAGAATGTC
Organism: Allium sativum; assembly: GCA_030737875.1. Classification (NCBI taxonomy): domain Eukaryota; kingdom Viridiplantae; phylum Streptophyta; class Magnoliopsida; order Asparagales; family Amaryllidaceae; genus Allium; species Allium sativum. The sequence continues at coordinate 168,312,430 of CM060924.1, read as the reverse complement.
TAGACATGAGGACAGTGAGAGTTAATGCATTACAATGGTCAGCATGATGGAGTTGGAGCAACAAGAATTCATCAGCAAAGGACAAAGCATTGGTTCTTTGTTTGTAGACATGGAAATGAGATTAAGGTAATTTCAATTAAATTCCTTAATTAATTTAATGATTTAACAATACATAGGTTTGTTTAAATTAGTTAAGTTAGAATTAATTTAGTAACCAATAAAAAAAGAAAAAATATAGGAAAGTCATTTATTTATTTAAATAGTTAATTTAAATAAATAAACATTTAATCGGTAAATTTAAAATAAAATTTATCGCAGGTGCGAATTTCATTCTAGATAATTTATGGGCAACGATATGAAAAGTTACAGGATATTCGACGAATTAATAATCTCGGTGAGTAAATCTCACTCACCTATTATTTAGAATTATTTTTATTCGGTAAAAATAATTGTGTTGCTTGTTTGAATGCTTTCTGGTTGATTTAAATATATTAGTTATTTAGGGTTAACTATTATATATATATATATATATATATATTGAGTTGATGATTGGATTGTTCCCGCAGTCTCATTAGCGGATGCCCGCAGTTTCATAGCGAATGATTTCCCTATGTGCCCCACAAATATATATTAGTGGATGACCTTCATACCATGATGTCCTGCCCCGAAGCAGGATGGGTATTATTTGTGTTGACTAATATATTTGGATGCAGGAAAATAGGTTGGAGGGATCTAACTAGATCCCTCAAAACAATATTATCTGTTTGTTTATTTGTTTGCATATATACTATCATATATGATGTGTTAGAAAACCTGAAATAAATAATTGGTTGTGTGGTGTTTAAATATCCCTGAGCTTAAATGTTGATATTTTAAAAATATCAAAAAAAGGAAATTTCCAGAGTAAAAAGGGGAAATTCTATTTTTCTAAAATAGAATTTGAATAGAATAAAAATATTAACTTGTTTTTAAAGAAAAAAAACAAGTAGTTCTTTTATAAACGAAGTTTATAAATGAAGTGAAAAGAAGTATCATTGGATAATTCAGAAATAAAAATACAAGTGTGAAACAGTAATCTATTTTCCAAAAATAGAAATATCGATTTCAAAAGAAATTGAAATCGAGACTTCTTTAAGAATGAATAAAGAAAATTCAAATGGAAATTGAATATAGAAATTTAGATGGAAATTGAAAATAGAATTTGAATAGGGAATTTGAATATAAGAAATTCAAATAGAAATTGAATATAAGAAATTCAAATAGAAATTGAATATAGAAATTCAAGTGGAGTTTGAAAATAGATTTGAATATAGAAATTCAAATGAAGTTTGAAAATAGATTTGAATATAGAAATTCAAATGGAGATTGAAATTGGAATTTGAATATAGGAAATTCAATTAGAATTGGAATGGAATTTGAATATAGAATTGAAATGGAATTTAAATATAGAATTCAAATAGAATTGAAATGGAATTCGAATATAGAAGATCGAAGTATAAATAAATTTATTTTCGAGTTAGGGAAAATTGACAATTGTAGAAGATCGGAAATATAATGTTGAATTGGAAAAATGGATTTGATATATATTAAAAATATATCAGAATAGAGTTGAATTTCTTATAAACGAAGTTTAAACGTTTATATATATAAATATAATTAAAACAAACTCGCCACAGCACTGCAGTTCGTAAATTGACGATTCGAACTTCAACTGGGTATACAGAACTCAATTGAAGTCGGAATTCTTTTAAACAAGAAACGTCAGGATAGATTTGATAATAGTTTTCTAATGGAGGAGAAAAACCTAGATTTCGTCAAATAGATTTTGAGTTATGTCAAAATCAATTTTTCAGAAAAATAGTGCCAAAACCATTATAAAACCATAACGGTTTATTTAAATAAATAAAATGATTTTGAGCAAATAAAATTCGAATTTCATTTGGAAAAATCCAGATTTGAGTTTTAAATAATATATGAACTCAAGTGAAGTAATGAAATGATTTTTGAAACAAAATCAAACCAGATGTTTAATTGTTGAGTAGAATTAACTAATGTAAGGATAAATTAGTTAATGGAATTTTAAATCGAAATTGGACTTTGGATAAAAAAAGGTTTGTAAATTCATATTCGAAATCGAATATGAAACTTGAATTAGAAATGGCATTCAATTGTTTTGAAAATAAATTAATTTATATTCGAACGTGATATGTTCAAATAACAAGTGAAATAGGCTAAGAAGCTGATTAAAGAATAGGTGGGCAAAACTGAATTCAAACAAATGGATTGAGTTGAATTGAATTGAAAACAAGTGAACATGTGTTAGACCGGTATGGGATGAAGAATATGAAGATTTTAATTTATGTGCCCGACAAAAATGTACACATTTAAATTCCATATGAGGTTATATGCGCCGTATCAGCAAGCCTCTTGGCTTTTTCTTCTTCTTTTTGAATGGAGAGGCCTGTGTGGCGGTTTGGGGATTTTCCCGATGCTCAAGGTACAAAGGAGGTTATGGCGAAATTTTCCAAAAATTTAAGGAGTTAGAATATTTTTAAGAAAATTTGATAGTTAGGAATCAATGTATCGATATATATAGAATTCGATAAGTAAATGAATTTAAAAATAGAATATTATATACAAAAAGGAAATCGATAATCTTGTAATAGAAAGAGAAACATATATACGTTTAAAAATGAATAATTTGTTTGTATGATGTTGATTTTTCAGGAATAATAGATTTGTCTGTTTTGAAGTTAAAGATGTTTTCAGTCAAGGTCTGAGAGGTAATTTTGCCCCAACTCGATTGTTTTCATTACTAACTGATAAATAGCAAGATTCAATCTTGATAATCAATATTTGAATAAGATTTAGTTGGATACAGAATTTCGGGTTGTAACAATGTTTTACATCACATTCGTTTTTACCCAAATAAGTGAAATTTTGGAAATATAACAATAAATATTTCCTAAGTATATAAATGAATAGTCGGGAAAGAAATAAATAATTGGAATGTTCCCAATTATAAATAGAAAAATATTTTCTACGTATTGTAAATAAAAGAAGACTATATATGGAAATGTTTTCCAAATAGCATAAGCGGCCAAGAGGATGATTATCGAAAATATCGTGTTAACGAATATGGATAAGGAAATGGGGAAGCATTTTAATTAATACAATATTAAATAAAGGCCTAGTGATGGTTGGATGTTATGGATGAATGGATGTTTGTTTTTCTTTGATAGATAAATAACCGACTATCGAAGTATTTGCCAATATCGTTGTCGATAAGGACAGACCGTTTGGATTATTATCGTGAACCACTCCGTATTGGCAGTAGCGTTGCGAATCAGATTATATGAAGATAATCGAAGACGGAGTGAAGTGCAAGGACTTTTTCTATTAATGGAAATTGTGCCTTCGGTTTCTTTCAATCCCAGAACGAACGTATATGGACGAAAGTCTGACAGAGTATTTCCGATGATCGAATATGTTGGTCTGCATAAATATTCATGGTGGCAACAGATTTATTCCCTTAGCGTAATATCCAAAATATATTTGTGCAAATCAACTAGTGATTAACGGATCTAACAATGTGGCATTCAAAGTGATTGTGCTATCAGTAAATGATAAGTAATCGTAGCCTCAGGCCTCAACAACTAGGAAATGACAAAAATCGGGCAGGCAGCATGGCTATGTGGGTCGCTCCCATTAGGGTGTATTATCACCTATCTAGAGATTCATTTAATTTCTTATTCTATTCGATGTTGTCCCATTTGACAAACGGTTGCTGATCCCAGTTGGTGATATATATTCGATACACTCAAGCGAAATGAGTGGTTGGTCATGTGTGGGCCGGGTTGCAAGATGTCCTTGTTGAACCCAGTGTATTCCCCTCTAGAGATACACTATCGGCAGGTGGTCCCATACCTTGTCATAGTCGGAATCCAATCTCCAATAAACGCCATGCGGTTTCTGATTTTATATTATATATAGAGCGTGAGATGCAAGCGTTCCGCTAGACTGTTATTTATTTGATTTAGACACTATTATAATATCACTGGATTTTCGTATGAAAGTGTTTTGGGTTATAGTAAGGTAAAAACCGTCCATGTTTATGTGTGGGCTGGTCTTACTATTATCTTTTCTTTCGAAAGGATATTTGAAAGTTAAACAAATGATTAGAGTTTACTCACACCAGTCCCATGACTGACCTAGAGTTTTATTTTGTTTGTTTTTCCCTAAACTCTTGGGTGCCCAAATTTGTACGGGCAGTCAAGTAGTCGAGATTTTACAGATTCATTTGGAGGAGTTTGAAGCAGGAGGCTTCACCAGTTAGCTATAGACTCATATATTCCGCTGTGCACTATGTTGTATCTGGAAACATGTATTTATAACTGTTCCAGGATTAACTGTTGTGCTCTGATGATGGTATGTATATAAAGTTACTGATTTGTATTTCAAAAGTTATGTTATATAATATATTTTATTCATTCTGCTGTGAGATTTGTCTTCTTTTATTCTAATATTTCTTTCTTTCTATTTCTCATCCTCTAACTTCTTTCTAATAATGATTCATTTTTCTATGCAATTTGGATTAGACGTGTGGTATTATTAGTCAACTCAGATAGTACGGATTTGCCGGTCGTTATAGATGGTGTGAATGGTTATGTGGCAGACAGTGGTATTGATGAAGATGGACTGATGGGCGAGGGTGGACTTTGGTTTGGGAAGAGTTGAGGTTTATTTGAGGGATGGTGACTGTTTGTTTAGTGACTGGAGAGGGGGTGGTCTGAAGTTGATGGGGTTGATGAAGGTGGATATTTGATTAGATCTAAAATGGAGGAAAACTGATTTGATATGTGGAGAAGGTGATTGTCTGGTGAGAGGATGGAGAAATGTAGGGGATTATTTAACGGTATCAGGAAATATAAGGTAGATAAGGAAAGAAAGTTATAGAGGGAGGACGAGAAAAAGGAAAGCAATAAATTGGTGTTTTATTTTTGCTTATTTGTAAGAATTGTAAAAAGGATAGAAATAAATAAGAGAGAGATAAAGGGAAAGAAATAAAGGAAATTGGAAACACAAAAATGGGAAAGAGACTGAACAAAAGGCACGTATTTATTTTATTTTTATTTTTTTCTAATAACTGGAAGTTAAATGACTGGATTTTTTTATGAAGAGAGATGCAAGAGACAGATAGCACAAACAAATATTCACAAATGCAATTACAAACACACACAGAGAACAAACAACACAAATTTAACAAAACCAAAAATAAACAAATAAAAGCAACACCACGCATAAAATGATCAAACAAACAAGATTTTTTAAAAAAAAATAGATAAAAACACACACAAAACAAACACTAACAACAAATGCAATTCACACAACTAACAACAAAATAGAGGAACAAAAAAAATTAGGAAAGAAAAATAAGAACACTAAAACAAGGCACAATGACACATACAAACAAACAAATAAAAGTGAAATAAAACAAACAAACACATAATCTTTTTTTTACCGTAAAACACAAATAAGAAAATTAATTCGAAGAATAAAATTAAAACTAATTTCTTTCCCCGGCAACGACGCCAAAAACTTGTTTGTAAACGGCGTTTCTATGGAATTAGAAAACCGTTGAAAAAATACCGTAATAATAACTGCAAGCACATGGCGTACAATCGTAGTACGTGGCGAATACGGGTCGATGCACAAGGAAATAATTTATTCTAATCTAACTCAATCAAATTAAGCCAAAAGCGAGTGAAATTGTTAACTATAAACTAAAAGAAAACTAACGATGTAAAAATGAATACAAATATTAGACCAAGAGACAATTTAGGAGTAGATCCACTATCAACATCAATCTAATTAACATAAAAAATGGCTTTAACTCTCTTTAATAACTAGCACATTAAGTGTTGTATTCATACAAGCATGATTTATATGCTAGAAAATTCAAGCTACATAAATCATCAAATTTCAATACAAACTTAAAGACCTAATTATCACATAGAAAATAATAGTTCTAATAAAAATGAAATAGTATAAGTATGTTATGTATGTTAATATTCACTAACTACATAGAACATCAAGGATGCTTTCACTTTTAATGTCGCTACTTTTCTAAAATGAATTAGATTGTGATAAATTATGATTCTATTAATGATATGAGTATAACACATTTGGGAATAATCAACCAACATGTGCTATCAATTTTCACCATATAAAATCTTTATCTATATCCAATTTTAGATTAAGCTCAAATAAGAGAGTTAGAAACATGAAATACTTATGTTAATTATTCATGAATCATGAGAGCTTCACTACCCCTAAATTGAAGGGGTTTAACTACTCATAATGGATTCAATGATAACATAAAGAGATTTCATTATAAAAGACAACAAAAGCAAAGAGCACTATATTAAAATTACACTAAAAAAATTTACATAAAAGAAATGGCTAAGAAGCCATGGAAGAGAAATAAATTTTTTGATTTCAGCCACTCTAAACTAAATAAAATCCGAGATGATTTTTATATCAATATATAGGGGTTATTTATAAATGTGAAAAACCCTAATTTACTTTTAGCATGCTACCAAGAATGCCCTTCATTAAGCTTCCTTTTGTCTTTAGCAATAATGATTCATGAAGCCCTTTTTAGTCTTCATTAAAGAAGGAGGGAGAGTTGGTGGGGTCCTTCACTAATTCTTCTATTTTAATTGATTCCTTCTCCATTGATTGATTTCCTTTTTTTGCAAGACATTTATTTCCTTTTTATTGGCAAGGCATTAATTTCCTCTCTTTTTTATTTATATGGATATATATCTTTATGAAGTCCTCTTCTTCATGCATCAAATCTTTACAAAAACAATGAAAAATGTCCAAGTAAAAATTCTCAAAATAACTTAAGCACAAAAATGACCATTTCCCCCTATATGATGTGGAATGCATGATGTTTTGAAATCAATTGAATTACAATTTAAACATCATAATATACCCACATATGACATTTATTTGCACTAAACAAGAATAAATATGCGAATATAAATGTGCATTTTTACGTGCACATCAACTTGTTTCGGGACTGGATATCTCACCGTATCCTTAGTTGCCATGAAAATGTTCCCTATGGTATCATTAAGGGGAGTGAGCTCAGAGTTCTTAAAGAAGCATGGCTTCTTCTTAGCTCAGTTATCTTTTCTTTCATCGTTTCTCTTCTAACCATCAAAACTACCTTGCGCACTACCTTTCCTTTTTAGCTGTTCAAACACTAAGTTCTCTTCAATGCTCATATATTTTCCATCTTTATTGAGTATTTGTTTGAGTGTACTTTACTTCTTTTTCTTAATCCATCGTCCTAACTTGGTCCTTTTACATACGGCCCCTTTTAGAGCCATAAGAACTAGCCGAGGCTTATAATTTTCAACTTCAGACACTGGCATGTTAAAGCGGGTGAGAAAATCTTTTTCGGACTCCCCTGGTCTTTGTTGTATTTCACTTAGCTCCATGACATCCCGAATTCTAGCTGCTTGGAGTCTAAACTGCTTACTGAATAATTTGGCTAAGGCAGCGAAGTCGTCCACAAATTTCAGTGGTAGCTTTGTGAACCAGAGGTAGGCCATCCCCTCTAGTTAAGTCGGAAAGTGTAGGCATTTGATCTCGTCGGCGGCACGCGCCACATCCATATGCTGATCATATTCGATTAGAAATACATTGGGGTCGCTTGTTCCTTCATAGGATTGCAATGTTGGAGGTTTAAATTTCTGCAGATATGTAGCCATTTTGATTCTTTCGGTGAGTGGGGTCTTAGTAGGAAAATCCCACTCCTTTCGATTGTCCATTTGTTTCAAGCTCTCCTTCACAATTTCACATGCCATTTCTGAAATACATTCCTGCGTTTTGTTCCGATCCATGGGACGAGCGCCTTATACCTTGCCAACTTCTTTCCCAAGCGTGTAATTACAATTTGGATACGGGGAATAGGGGGTTTTCTTCAAGAGGAATTCCCCTTTCGTAGGATCATCCGACCATTGAGAGGCTGTGCCATCAGAATAATTGCACATAGGTGCTTTAGCCTTTCCGCGGTCCAGATAAGCATGATATGTGACTTCCTGAATAGAATTTCCCTATTTCGCGCTCGAAGCAGAGAATTCTATATCGTAGGCTTGACTTGTTTGAGTAGGTAAAAAACAAGTGGCACTTAGCGCAGCTTTTGCAGTAGCGTCTTGAATAGAGAACATCGACTACAGTTTCTTCATCGTTGCGCTGTTTGCAATGGTTATCTGACTCGTGAGTCCCACCATCGCTTCTTCCAACTCCTTTTTGGTTATAGCAACCTCGACTCTTGACGATTCTTCTGTCTCGAAATGAGTGGTGTGCGATGTGACAATATTATTATTGCTGACAGGGTCATTGACTTTGTGAATGGTTTCCTTTGGTGCACCCGTGATTTCAAGCAAGATTTTCTAAGAAGATCTCGTTGAATTTCAACAGGGAAGAATGCAAACACGGCCCCATGGTGGGCGCCATATGTTTTCACCAAAAATGGCTCAAACACCAAGGGTACAAGGATTGTACTTCACTAATATGCTTAGAAAATAAGTGGTGTCGCACTCAACAACAATTGAAAGTAAAAATGTGAAGGAAACAAAATGGAGACGAGGTTTTAGAGTAGTTCAGCCTTGTGTTAGGCCTACATCCACTATGAATGGAGTTTGCATTATCATGATGATGATTACAAGACATATCAACTCTCATTTTTTTATACATCTTTCTATTCTCTCAATATATCCTCACTTTTACATACAAATCTTGCTGAGATTCACAGGATTCAATGGAGGAATGGCAGAATCTATGATGAAGGAGGGCAGATAGGCGACGGGGGAGGAGGACGTCTTTGATCTTTTTGCACTTATAAGATTTCAACGGATGCCATGGTCGCATGGATGAAACATCTTCAGGTGACAATGTTGATCATGGCTGAATTGTTTAAGGAATGGTTAAGGATGGAATTTAGCAGCACTTCGTGGTGGCCGGAGGTACCCCTCTTTCTAGTGGCATCCATGGCCTATTTATAGGCGAGCCTCCTCTGAAAAATGAATTGGGGTTCCTCTTCGTAGGCTACAGATGGCCTGCTTTATTAATTACGAACATGCCCCCGCTTAGCTGTGGCCAACTAGCGACAACTACTTCGAGCTGTCCTGTGTGAGCGACTTCATAGGAGCCAATGATTGCGTAAGATCGAATGGAGTATCTTCATGTTTAAGCCTTTCGTTACTTCACTTGCATATACCACTTGATTGGAGCATTTATATCTGATGGTAGATGGGCGACCGAGTAAAAATTGTAAAGCTGATATACATCCGATCCCCTTGATTGTAATACTAGCTGTAGATCAGGGAACAAATGATAAGGTATCCATGCGCGGTTCCATGGACGAATGACTGTAGAATGGATCATATGATTGGAACCAGTGTTGTTCTTTTCTTTGTGCGATCGATTTCTTTGATGCAAGAATAAACGACTTTCTAATATGGACGATCTCTGTAGGACGTGCGGGCCTCACAGTCCTTAGGCATTACCCTTTTTGGTGCGCAACCACTCTGTATAACCATGTCGCACTTTTATAATCAACCCCTTCTCCCTGCTCGAGCCATGGACTGCGTTGGACCTTGTTGTGCACGAATGACTTTGGTTGAGGCAAGCGTGTATGGACCTTGAGAATGATGGTTCTTATTATAGACTTAATTCTTTAATGCATACATGATCTTTAAGGGATGAACACCTACAAACTAAAATTACTAGAAACCCCAAGACTTATACTTGGGTAAACAGGAAACGGAAATCCACATCTGAAATTAGTAGAACCCCGAGACTCACACCAGGGTAAATAGAAATCAGAAATCCACTTCTAAAGTTAGTAGAAACCCCGAGACTCATGCTCGAGTAAATAAGAAATCAGAAATTCACATCTGAAATTACAAGAAACCCCAAGACTCACAATTTGTAAATAGAAATCAGAAATCGACATCTGAAAATAATAGAATCCCCAAGACTCATACTCGGGTAAAAGGTAATAGAAATCCCGAGACTCATGCTCGGGTAAATTGAAATAAAAAATTCACATATGAAATTAGTAGAAACCTTATACTCACACTCGGGTAAATGGAAATTGGAAATCCTCATCTAAAATTATATCTTAATTTGAATTCACTATTGAATGTCATAGTTAAATAAAATGCCTTAACGAAGGTATAGAAGAATTATCGAATGTTATTCAAAATCGTCCAATAGTGGCATCAAGAATTATCCAAAACCCAACTATGTGAATCAACGTTTGAACAACCTAACTGCTAAAGCCCCACAAAATCCGCGCTATAGCTCGTAGTGCTCTCCAACCGCTACACTATTTCTATTTAGCGCCGATGAATAGTAGATTCGCGTTTATCCCTGCTATTTTCCGCTGCATCCGCTAAATCAAGCCATTTTAGTACACGTTTTAGCAAAATTAATATAAAAAGCTTGGTTTGACTAGTTCTCTTATAAAAAATAATCAATAAAGTTAGTGTAAAGAGCTAATTTTAATGCATATGTGCTTAACATATTATAAAAATCTATTATAGTGATCAAATCTAGTGTGTATAACCATGATATTTTATAGTGATCAAATCTAGTGTGTATAACCATGATATTCTTTGGGTTTTTACATATAAGATTAATTAGTACTGGATTATTCCACACATATAAATGTGGTAATAATGATTAATTGGTTTTAAATATTTTATTTCAACATCTAATGAACCTTTTTGCGCTTCCACTATATCCCTGCTATTTCCCCACTTTATCTCTGCTGCATCTTTCTGTACCTCCACCGTTATAGAACCACTTAGCGCTTTAACTGCATAGAAACCCAAACATTATTAAAAGTGATCAAGCACTCATGAATTACGTGCGGGTTTCTCGGAGGTCTGTTTAGAGAAACATGTAGACATTAGAGTCTTAAATATAATGAGAATTAATTATCAGATGTGTATATATAGAGGACTGCTTTCAGAATAAATAGCCATATCCTGAACCGATTAGTTATTCGGCTGTAGTTCTATTTGATTATTCGGCTATTGGGTATCTAACATCTAGCCTTATTTGTAACCCATAGGATATGGAAAAGCATGAATATTCTCTAAGAGAGTGGCACTGGTCCCTTTATGGGTAAATGCATGCATAACTAGCCCTATTTAGGGGGTAACTCCACTAGATGGAAGTGGAAGTATTTAGCCCTACTCCCGAGGCAGCTCCATTGTAGAAGCATGAGAGTGTTTTAGCCTTACTTTGGGTGTAGTTCCATGTAGAAGCGTGAGAGTGTTTTAGCCCTACTCCAGGGGAAGCTCCATTGTAGAAGTGTGAGAGTGTTTTAACCCTACTCCAAGGGAAGCTCCATTGCAGAAGCGTGAGAGTGTTTTAGCCCTACTCCAGGGGAAGCTCCATTGTAGAAGCGTTAGAGTGTCTTAGCCCTACTTTCGGGGAAGCTCCATTATAGGATCTTGTGAATTTGGTGGCCTCTCTTTTTGGGGGATTTATTTATTGTTGCTTCTCCTCTCGAAAGATTTGTTTATGTTTCCTTTTGAAATCATTGTTTATGTTTCTTCTCTTCTCAGAAGCTTTGTTTGTGTTGCTTCTCTTCTCGAAAGCTTTGTTTGTTGATGCTTCTGTCCCTGGAAGCTATGTCTGTTGTGCCTTTTTTCTAAAGGCTTTGTTGATTCACCTTTTCTCTCAAAGGCTTTACTGATTTTCCCTTCCTTCTGAAGGCTTTGTTGATTTGCCCTTCCTTATGAAGGCTTTATTCGATATCTTTTATCAAGAGTAAGTTCCATATCTTTCATAGAAATATTCGTTTATATTAGTATAGCTGATGACAAGTATTTATGAAATTTTCAAAACAAAGGAGATTAAATTTCAAGACATCTCATTTAAGTCAAGCAATGATCGACATTTGATCGCTTCTTCGTGGTATATATCTTTGGGTGCTTTTATCGAAATTTGTCATTGACTGATCGCTTTTCTATGCTCTTATCCACACATTGCGTTATTTAAGTACTCCCTTTTAAACTTTTGTTTCCTTCTATGGAATGGGACATAGGCAGTGGTTGGGCGCGTTTTAGGTGCTCCCCCGAGCTCTTATTGTATGCATAAGTCCGAACAGGGTTTGGTTTTTACCTAAAATAGAACTTGAACTTACATTAGTATTTGTTTGATCATAAGTAAAATTCAAAGTTAAACAACTAATGAAAGTAATCAATTTAGATAGAAAACTTATTGTTAAAATTCTAATCCCATGTTGCAGTGTCTCAGACCACCTTTCTAATGGTTATACTCTAAGCTTCTCGATTGGTATTTCTTTGTTTCTTGACTTAGTTTCTTTTTCATTAAACCTTGACACTGACTAGTTTTGTGTCCTTTTATCTTGTGATAAGAACAATAATCTTTACTTTTGTTCTATTTTGAAGAGCCCTCTGTAAGGGGATTCAAACCAAGCCCTCTTTAAGGGGATTCAAACCTTGACACTGACTTAGTTTTTGCTTCAAGCTTTCCATCGCATTAAGTATTTATTCCATACGAATAAATTTATCGCTCTGGAATACAAATCATTCAAGCTTTTAGATTCATTTAAGATAATATCTTTCCAAAAGGAGAATGGCACAAGCAACCCAGGTTGCATAGCTCTTAGCATCTCTCTATTTGTTGCCCTTTCACTTTGAGCGACTTATTGTGAAACCTCTTTAGATAGTTGTTAGCGACTCCTCTGAACCTTGTTTCATTTTAGCTAAATCATAAGTATTATTTTCCAAATCCTTTTGCATATGGAATTATGTGCCAAATGAGGTGGACTTTTGTTTCCAAGTTGTAATGACCTGGACTTGATATTGCTTGCGCCATTTAAGAGCTATTCCGTGAAGAGTTTTTTGAAAGACCTTGCATAGAAGGGCTTCCGAAGCATCATACGTATCTATGTAATTCTCGAAAATGACAAGGTATTCTTCAGGGTTTGCAGTCCCATCATATGCAAATTTATTCCCTTTTATTTCAGACGAAACCTTTAACATCGTTATTTCTCTGGAGATGTGGATTCCTTGTAAATTCCTATCTTCTACCCACGTTAGGCTTTCGTTTTCTTCTGAATTGACCAACTCTTTTGATGCTTGATTGTTTCTCCATAAAACTGGACTGCTATGTAGAGTTAATAAAGACTCGATTTGGTTATAAAGCTCTCGAGGTGTTATTATTCTTGATTCTGCTTCTTAGGATTCTACTTCAGAGGACATTCAGGCTAAGTCTTCTTCAATAAATCTCCTAGTGGTATTAATTTGTGTATGTGTATCCATGTGTAATATTTCCAATTCATTACTTACTCTTTTCGTTAGGGTTGAAGGTCCTCCATTTTCTAGTTTTGCTGAGTTGATGTTGTTTTTTGGGATGGATGACGTCTTGGGTCCTTCTTTGCCACTCCTTCTCGATTGAATCATGATTTAATTTATTTTCAGAGTATTCTGTTATGATGGAATGAGAAATAAGGCCGGAAGTTTTAAGATAAATACGAAGGGTTCACAATAATAATGGAGGTCCAAAGTTATACTTTTTTCAAATATCTCTTGGATCAATGATGTTTGATGTAGTAACTCGAGATTTAAGTAGCCCTGTTGAGACTCTTTATCTATAGTCTTGCTTCTTTTAAGCTTAGTCCAATCCGGGGCGGAACATATAGGAATAAGGTAGATTATCCAAAGAATTGGAGGTTCAAGGCCCTCCTTCTAGAGCCAAAATGTTAGTGATATTTTTCGTCATCACCCAAATAAGGAAATAAGTTATGGATCTAAGGGTACTTAGAGATTGTTTAGTTCCTACAAGCCTGAGTTAGTTCACTATTTCTTAGATATCAAGGTCTTAATCCCAAAGATTAGTTACCAATCCTTCAACATGTGAGCATCACACTTACCTGACTTAAGGACCAATAATTACCTTGGGATAAGGGTTTCATAAGCTCGTCACAAGTGGAAAGCTTAATGGTAATGGAAAGGCTATTTTGGTAATTCAGTAGCATAGCAGATATAGTTAGAAGCATAACGATAATACAGTAGAATATGCGAAAATAGTAAGAAAACAACAATTTATAGTGGTTCGGTTTGAATTGAACCAACATCCACTGTAAGGGCTTTGATGATTTTATTCATATAGGAGGTTACAAAGGAAATCCCCTAATTGATTTTCAAATTAGGGTTAACTCTCTTAGAAATGAGAACAATATTGTGGAATGAGAAAAGTCCGCAAAATGTGACCCTTGGGGTCTTATTTATAGAGGAATAATTTGGCCTCCTATTTGTTGCTTCTTGTTGCCATTTTTTTGGTGTTACCTTTCTGCTTTCGTTTTTGGCTTTTGTTTCGGGCTGTCGTTTCTGGATTTCGTTTCTGCCTTTCGTTTCTAGCTTTCTTTTTTGGCATTTGTTTCTGACTTTCGATTTTGGATTTCGTTTCCACTCTGGTGTCGTTTTCTGTTGTTGTCACCACTCTAGTAACCTTGGTTCAACCGTTATTCCTAAATGATACGTCCGTTTGATTAATGTAACCTTGATTCAACCATCATTTGAATCCAATGGAAGTGGTTTCAGGTCTAAATCTCTTACCATCAAGAGTTATAGGAGAAACAAGATTTTGTTTCGCCTTTCTAGTGCTAAATCTTGGTGTCACCCAACTGTTTTCCTCACTGAGTGTTTGGTATCATCCTCCATGATACTAATTAACATTATTTTGGCTTTGGACTTGCTATCTTCAGGTCTCTACCTTTGAGACTTTGGTACCACGGTTTTGGTATCAACCTTGATTTTGGATTACTGCTTCTTGTACTTTGTTGCTTTGGTAACCATCCGATGTATTTGTTATCTTGTTATCGACTTTTATACCTTGCTTTCCTGGATTTGATGTCGTCACCAGGCTAATGTTTATAGTATGCTGATTTCGACACCATACTTTTTTCTTTTTTCCCCTACTGCCTTAGCACATCGTTGCTTCTTCTAATCTTCTACTATCGATGTTGAACCAATACTCTTGTGTTCTGTTCCTGGCCTTGATTCACTCAAGTCTCTTCTATAATGTTATCATGGTCCTGGCATTGTTTCTGCAATGATATTAGGTGCTGATGCTTGGTTGCAACCTGAATCTATTTGCTGCCGGAATCGGCTTTCGGCCCACTGCTTTTAGTAGCACGCTAGCCTCTCTCATGGCTCTTTTCTATAAGGTTTTGGTTCCGTTACCTGAAACCCTTCGCTCTGTTGGCTTTAGAGCTTCTGCTTCTTTATATTTGTCCAATGCAAATTTGTGTGTTAGCATAAATATATCACAATAACATAGAATTTTGATAAGCAAATAATCAAACAACATAAAAATGTCCAACATTAAGTATTTCTATTCAGCATTCGATAAAAATCAATAATCATTTAGCCATTTTAAATAAACGAGTGATCACAAATTTGAGATTAAATTTTTGTTGTGGAGTATGCGCCTTATATGGAAGCAATTTACCCACCAGAATATTATTCACCCAATTACGAAGAGATACTTTTGATAGAAAATAAAGCAACAAAAGATATTCCTCTTAACCATCCTCTTTATTGATTCACTAGAAATGATTTTTTTTATATTTATGGAATAAATCCAAAATAAACAAATAATAACTGAATCAATAACCTAATTGGGAAAGGAAAGTGATATTTAGATGACTAAAATATTGTTGGAGAATAATAATAATGAAGAATGACAACAAACCCTTAAATCAACTAATTTCTGTTACAAGCCAGCGCACACTAATTTAAACCTTAAAGCTTCTTATATAGGAGAATAGAAGGCTTATGCAAATTTTTTAGGAATGCAGATTAAGTATCTTAAGGAAAACTAAATAGTATAAGGGGCAGATAGTGTTTTATAGATTTTATAAATTTCTTGAAATCGTTTTGAGTTATTCAGAATGAAATGAAAATTGCCGATATGGGACAATCACAGAATCAAACAAAAATGTAGATAATTATAAATAAAAAGCAGTAAAAGGAAAGAACACATTGGAATTTTATACTTGTTAGGAGTTACCCTACATCCAGTCCCGATGTGGATTTGTTTTCAGTAATAATCTTCAAATTGCCCTCCTCAATTAGAAGACCTCCAAGGCACACCCTGCCTGTTTCGAGGGTACAATGAGACTCAATTAATTTTCGAGCTACAATCACACCCAGTCGATTTGTAAAGGCTACGACCACACTTGGTCGATTTGAACGGGCTACAACAACACCTTTTCAGTATCTTTTTTGGCCGATAGAACTTGATCTTGCAATAACTAATTACAAAATCCTATATAACTCTTGAGTTAAACTTGAATCTTTGATAGAGTCTTGTAAGAAATCAAATTAAAAAGAGAATTATGTGATTCTCTTTAAAATTTGGCAGAGTATTAATATAGAATTTAAGAAATTAAGAGTTTTAATGGAGATAAGATAAAGGAGGAAGAAAATAATGAAATTAACTGAAAAAAATCATTTCTGGAAGCCTATTTATTGTCTTCTAATAGTCAAAACCTTTCAGAAAAGATTTGAATTTTAAATCCAACGGTCGCCATGCCGACATGGGAGGTTATCCATGTCTACGTGCCTCTACAAATTTTGAAAAATAAAATTTTCAAATAAGGCATGTATTATTTAAATAAATTCTGGTGGATCTTGAGTTAAAACAAACTATTTTCCTATATAATAAAACAGAGCATTTAAAGAAAAATGTATATTAAAAACATATATAAAAATGATTTAAAAACGTATATAAGAATGATTTAAAAATTATATAAAATGATATTAAATCATATATATATAACTATGAATATAAATGTAAGAATTACTTTAAAACTTGGAAAATACATATAAGTAAAGAAAATTAATATCTTAAACGATTAAATAAAAACTTAATATAAAATTTGTAGTAATCATATATATAAGAAGTTTTCGGAATCAGGAGTTCAATTATTTTAAGAAATAAATGATATATTATAATCAGGAGTTAAAATAAATTTAAAAACTAAGTAAAAAAATTTGAAATAATGAAATAATTTTGAAAATAATATAAGGATATTAAAAATAGTGAGAAAGATTGAAATAAGGATTCAGAGTTTTAACAAAAAATCTAGACTGTATTGCTTTTTATTTCTTGAACTCTTGTTACTCATGAGTTTTATATCTTGAACTCTTCTTCTTTGAAATCTTGATTCTCTAAACAGTACAATCTTCAATAATCAATACATGGATATATTTAATGTATATACACATACATTTGTACATATATTATAGAGAATAGTGTTAGTACATGTATAAATTTTATAATAATACCAGTTAAACAAGGTTATTATCATCAAAACCATCATTACCACCATCTTAGCCCCTAACAATCTCCTCCTTTTTTATGACGAGAACCTTGATTTATAAAATATTCATACCTGATGTTTTGATTCTTCCGTTACTCTACCTTACTCCATAACTCCTTCTGAAACTTCTAACTCCTCCTTATTCTAATACCCTATTTTATAATTCTCCCTCTTTGTCATCAACAAAACCTATTCGTCTCTAATTACCCTATAATACCCCCCTAAAACTATTACCAAATACCTAATATCTAAAACTAATATGGGCTAATGAATAATTCTAATATCTAATACTTCTCTTAAATCTATAGAAGTAATAAACCAGATAACTGTCTTAATAATTTTTCTGAGATTATGACCAAACACAACAATATAAATTATACTTATAATGTTTTGTGCAGATACAATAATGAAGACTATACAATGATTAATAACAAGTATTGGAGAATATACACACTGTACAATGAATATTAACGAATACACAATACCTAACTACTATTTGTTTTTGACAATTGGGGATTTGCGGATTATACATTTAGGGTAATCGAGGAAGAATTCTCCATTTTGTCCGACTATATTTCCTTCCTTATCAAAACAAACTTCACCGACGCAAAGTACTGGATCAAGTTCATCCATTTCCTATTCCTATTCTTCTTCTTCTTCACCATCCATAGGGTTATGGACTTGGATATTTGATGAATCATCTTTTATCACAATTGGATTAGACTGGTTATCGATTATCAACCTCTATAAGTTCCTAATGATTTTACATTGTTTCTCTTGTTCTTTGCCGTACGTAGTTGCGTTTGTTGTATTTCAGCGAGTGATTGCAGGGAATCCATCATGGATTCTGTAATTTGATCACATGTGCAAGCATAGTACGTTGGAAAGGGTCTTGAGATGAACAAGGAAAGGAAAGAGTGTTGTATTGTCTGGTATTTGATGTGGAGGCCATTATTGTTTTGTTTTAGAAGTTTATTTCAGAGAGAAATGAGGGTAAAGACATGAATTTTTGAAGTTGAGAGTTTAAACAAGTAAGAAAAGTAATTTTGGAAGGAGTTTAAATTTTGAATTTTGATAGTTACGTGTTAACATGGGAGATTAGGCGTGTCGACATCCCTTCTTTAGTTTTGAATTTTTTTTATTTTCCTATATTATATACACACACACAGATATATCTAGTTATTCTATTTCGGTTTATGAGAAAAATACCTAGTTCTCTTCTTAATTTTGTAACGCTGCCTCATTTAATGGTTTATTATAATATCTGCAGTTTAATTTTCTATTTTAAAAAATTCTAATGAGGTGTTTTTCACAGTTACATTCTCTGTTAGAAAATGTTGTCTAACATCAATATGTTTGGTTCTAGCATGATGAGTAGGATTTTTAGATAGATTTATCGCACTTGTATTATCGTAGTAAATAGGTGACTTTGTTATATTTAATCCAGAATCTTTTAATATTTGTTGCATATATAATACTTGGGAACAAGCCAAAGCGGCAAAGATATATTACGCTTTAGTTGTTGATAAGGAAACAATATTTTGGTTTTTACTAAACTAGGGAATGCCCCAAAACGTGATAAGTTCCACTTGTACTTTTTCGGCCTAATTTACAGCCAACAAAGCAACATCACAATACGATATTGAATCAAATGAGTCGCTATTAGGATAAAATAAACCAAAATCTAATTTATGTTTGACATATCGTAGAATATGTTTTACGGCTTTTAAGTGAGTTTCCTTAGATTGTGATTGATATATTGTACAAAGACATACGTTATGCATTATATCTGGTTTACTCGTAGTTATATGTAATAAAGAACTTATCATACCCCTCTATAATTTTTGAATTACATCTTTCGATGAGTCGTCTTTAATTCATGCTTCATTGGTTGCCATGCTGTTGGTATTCCATTCATATTAGCCATATTAGATTTATTTATTAAATCTCTAG
The DNA here is from genome assembly GCA_030737875.1 of Allium sativum. Lineage (NCBI taxonomy): Eukaryota > Viridiplantae > Streptophyta > Magnoliopsida > Asparagales > Amaryllidaceae > Allium > Allium sativum. Next base: position 168,293,028 of record CM060924.1, on the reverse strand, counting down.
CATATTTTTCTTGATTTATAAATATTGCATTACCTAATTGTTTTATTTGTAATCCTAAGAAGAAAGTGAGTTCACCTACAGTTCAAATTCTTTTGTCATAATTTCAAAAAGTTCTTGATTCATTTAATTATTTTTTTGATCTAAAAATATTATCATCTACGTAGATTTGTACTAATTTAATAAAAAAATTTGCGAAGCTGATGGGGTTAAAAGGAACCTGACTTTTATCGAAGCAATAAGAGAATATTACAGAGCAATAATGATGAAAAACACCATGATGGAGACTATAGGGAAAACAATTGCTACAAATACAAGAAGCACAAAAATGAAAAAAAGGAGATGTGCAAAACAAGAAAAAGTAAGCTATGCAATGAAGTGATGCCTAATTCCTGGTTCAATTGCAAATTGAGCTTGCTCTATGTAACACACCGTAATTTTAAATATTAAAATTAACTATTTTAAGAATACTTAATTGTTAAAGTGATAATTAAGTGAAATGGGTTAAGCCATTGCGTTTGTCTTGAAATTCTGCATGGAATAGAGTCCACATTTTCGTAAATCGGACTCGTATGAGGAAGTTATGGCCCTCAGAAGTTACAAAAGTTTAAATAAATTAAAACAACTCAGAATAAAATTCAAAATTCGAATTCAAACAAAGAAGCGGGTTGGGCGGGATTTTTCCCGCCCCAGGCCAGGTCGACCAGGGGGTCGACTTCCCCTATACAGGTCGACCTGGGGGTCGAGCTCGGGGTTGACCTACCCCTCTGGGAAGATCTAAACTGTGACGATTCTGACTTGTTGCTGAGTCTTCTCTGACCTGTTGTTGAGTCACTAGGGCATAGGTGGCAATTCTGGATAACTCTATCTAGCATGGACGGTTGTGATTGCTTATATGATAATCTAACGACTTATATTGATTTAAACTTCTATATAAGCATGCATAGACTCAAGCTCTAAACCTAAACTAAATTAATCTCTTAGCCTCCATGCTGCTGCTATAATAGTTCTTCTTCTTCTTCTTAACGCTTAGGAATTACAACTCAGGATTTTAATACAAACGACGAACGAGTTATTCTCTTCTCTAATCCGTCTTTGTGAGTACAATTTCTTTCACAAAATAATTAATAAATTAATTATGATGATTTATAATTGGGATTATGAGAACATGCATATTGAATCATGTGATATTGCTTAACTTTGTTATCGTCTGTTGGTGAATGTATGACAGTTTTGTTAACTTATGTTAGTAGATCTATTTCATATGTCCAATCACATATGTTTAACTTGATTCATTTTATGACATTAGTTTATATGCAAGTTTGGGATGTAAACCATATGCTAGTTTGTATGTGAATCTTATGCAAGTCTGCATGCGAATTATACACATGTTTATATGTGAATCAAGTATATGCATATGCTAGTTTATATGTAAAACATGTGATATTAGTTTACATGTTTAAATTCATATGCAAGTTTAGGTGAAAACTATATTCATATATGCAAGTTTAGGTGAAAACCATATTCACATATGCATGTTTAGGTGAAACCCATATTCATATATGCAAGTTCACAATTTCATGTTTAGATCTATATTTAGATCCATGATAGTTTATGCTAATTTATGTTCTATATGTCCATTGCCTATGCAAGTTATCGGCTATGCAAACTTATGTTATAATTCATATTCGCAAGTTAGATCTATTTTATGTGTTATGCAAGTTGTGATGTTTCTTTTCTTTTTATGAGTTAGGCTATTTGAGAGTCTAACATATTTCATATTAAACGTACGAACGGCGTGGGGACAATGGGAAAGTATTGATTATACAAATTGTGAAATGGCATAAAATGGCTTTGAAGGCATATAATTAATTTGAGACACTAATTGGTATAATTTATATACCTGAAAAGTATGGACATAATTTAGGTGACAATTATGGACATGGATTAATTTGGAAATTATTGACAATTTGAATAGGGATAATTAATCCATGTTGGGGTAAATAATTATATGTAATAATAAACGCCTAAGACATAAGTTTAGACTCGTTTGTGGTATAAGACTGCCCGGACTAGCCCGGCAAATCCAACAACCACAAACGGTAGTCTAATGTGAGAGGTCGAAGGCATAAATTAAATGCCTAACAATTGTAAAGGCACGAGGTTAGGCTCGGTTGCGGTATAAGACTGCCTGGACCCGCCCGGCAAATCCAGCAACCGCAAACGGTAGTCTAATGTGAGAGGTCTTACAAGGTTACGGTTATAATAAATTAAGTAACACTTAACCAAGATAAACATGTAGTGGGACATGGGGTTAAGTGGGTGACATAGTTGGAATGTGAAATACGATTAGAAACACTTAGCCAAGTTGAAACATGTAAGAAGACATGAATAAGAAGGGGGTTAAGTGGAAAATCCTAATGGGGACCAAGCATAGGTGGAAAGCTTGTGTCAAGCATGGGGGACCCTATTCAAACCAGTAACCCATTAAGTATCTTTGTGAGCTCGAGTTAGATCGAAGACGGGACATGCTTACTGGGTTTGATTGTAAGAGGTCAAAACGGGTTAGCGGTGGCAAAGCAAGTCCAACGGGGTCATGTGCATGCGTGGGTCTGGGCTGGTAGATTAGAAGTTGTTGCATCATGTAGATATAAGTCATGCATCTTTAGTGGTATCAAGTTGTGACTTTGGGGAGTTATACACCTCACTGTGGGACTAGCACGGGTATATACGAGTTAGGGAGCAGATCGCATGGGGGTAATGGGTACAACTAGTGGAGATAGAGGCAGGAGACACCTATGAAGACGGCTAGGGGTACACGAAACTACCATTATGATTATTTTTCAGTAGGCGGGATTAACTTTTTAGGGTGAGTAGTAATGGTGCAGTATAGTAATTATCCTATAGTGATTAGGAGCATGATTAACGCTAGCATATTCCTCTTGTTTGTTTTGTCTTGCCCATTTGCTTCACAGTCATTCCTTGTTTTACCAGTTTATGCCTTATCCTAATTACTTTAATAATTATATTGTTAAAGTTATTGGACTCACCAGACTTTATGTCTGACCGACCTTGTTTTCGCCTCTTTTCTTCCTATCCCTCCGCCCCAGGTTCTTAGGGTGGGACTAGTGCTAGTGGAGCTTGATCTGGACCTTTTTCTCTCTTTTTTGGAAGTGCTTGGATTGCTGAAAGTAAAGTTCAGCTTATCTCTTTTATGGCTGCTTATGTTGGGGTTATGCTTTTTACTTTATGTACTCAGAAAATAATTTGTCAAGATGGATATTAAGTGTAATTGGTTTTATTGTTGGTTTTTAATATTGTTGTAACCAAACTATTTCTCTGCTGCAATAAAAGTTGTTTTAATTTTTCAATTACCAATATATGTACCTGTCTTCTTATATTCTGTTCTATACACCAATAATACTCCATGAAAGTTAATGCATTCCATTTGAGAGTGACATTAATGGACGTGGGGTGTTACACATGGTATCAGAGATGAAGGTTACCAGAACAGATAAGAGATTTTGAAAAACTGTTTTTCAAAAGCATTTTATAAAGAAATACTTTCAAAAATAGATTTTAAGGAGAGTATTTTCAAGAGAAAAGTTTGTTTTAAAAACATAACCCCCAAGAGCCATATATCTTTCCTTCGATTCTCCGTTTTGAATCTCTTCCTTTTTCTTTTCAGCATGTCTGGGATACTCGAGATACCTGAGGGCATACCGATACCAACCTGGTTCAGAAGGTATATGGAGGCTAAGCCCACCGCTACAGACCCAGCAGATGTTCCTCCTCCCCCAACTGCAGCCGCTTCTCCTCCTCCCCCTCCCCGCATTGATACTTTTTCGAAGATACACAAAGACTTTCGGGCAATGGGCGGGAAACCTTTTCACTGGTCAGAGACATTTGTTGATGCTCGAAATTGACTTAAGGAGGTGGAAGATTTGTTTGGTACCTTCGAGATAGAAGATGGAAGGAAGGTCCAATTAGCTGCTTGGTTAATGAAGGACGAAGCCTCGTTTTGGTGGGAGGTCACGAATGGAGAGCGTCCAGTGGAGACATGGATGGATTTCAGGCATAGGTTCGAGATGAAATTTCTCTTACGAGCAGAAGATAATTTATACATGGAGAGGTTCTTGGCGTTGAAGCAGGGGGATTTATCAGTAAAGGAGTACGTCAACAAGTTCAATCAGTTGGCGAGATTTGGCTTAGACTTGGTGAACACACCTGAAAAGAAGGCCCTGAGATTCGTTAAAGGTTTAAATGAGCCACTACATGGGTTGGCTATGGCCCACATTCCTATAGAGGCTACCTTTGAGAAACTGGTTGACATGGCGCTTATGCATGAAGAGTAGAAAGGCGCTAACGCTAATAAGGCACTGGAAAAGAAAGGGGATCAAAAGAAGTCACAGCAGCAACCTAAGAAAGGTGGTAAGGATAACAATAGCAAGGGAAAGAAAAGCTGCTTTAATTGTGGAACACCAGGCCATCTGAGCAAGGACTATAGGAAGAAGAAGAAGACTGGCTGTTTCAATTGTGGTGAGGTAGTACATCTGATTAAAGGCTGCCCGAGAAGACAAGGGCAATGGCAAAGGACATGGTCTATTCAGGAGGGCAGGCTCAGGCTCTTATGGTACCAGGGCAGGCAAGAGGGAAGGTTCATGCTCTCATGACAGGAGAGAGGTAGAAACATTTCTGTTGAAAGTTTGGTTTTTCTGTTTGATCATCCTGTTCGTACTTTGTTTGATTCAGGCGCTTCACACTCGTTTGTATCTGCTTTGTTAGTCGAAACACTACACCTAAATACTAGTCTAGTTATGGATCCCATAGTAGTCTCAAATCCTATTGGTGGTTCGGCTCATTTTCAATGATTTATCAAGATTTGAGAGTGTCTATCTTGAGCGTTGGGTTTGAATGCAACGCCTTCGTTCTCGGCTTCATGGGCTATCGGTTGATTCGAGGCATGGATTTGTTATCCAGTAATGGTGTAATCCTCGATTGTGAAAAGAGAGTGGTTAGACTTATGACTTTCCTCGGTAACACTCTCGAAATCTCTTGTAATCCCATACATTCTGTTATGCTTAGCTACCTAGAATCTCTTGATGCGTCTGTTGAAAACTTGCAGTCTGTTAAAGTAGTCCATGAATACTCAGATGTATTTGAAGAGGTGAAGGGCTTACCTCCGAAGCAGGAGATAGACTTCTGCATATACCTTGTTGATATTGCAAAACCTGTAGCTCTACCCGTTAGACACATGGCTCCAAGGGAGAGAAAAGAGCTCAGCAAGCAAGTCAAAGAGTTGCTCAAAAAAGGGTTTATAAGGTGGAGTATTTCTGAATAGGGTGCTCCAGTAGTATTCGCAACCAAGGCGGATGGTTCATTTCGCCTATGCGTTGATTATAGGGAGCTAAACAAGCTGACCAAGAAAAATAGGCACCCACTTCCAAGAATAGACGACTTGTTTGATCAGCTTGTAGGTGCGTCAGTTTTCTCCCAACTAGATCTGGCTACCGGGTTTCATCAGCTAAGAGTGGCTGAAGACAGCATTGATAAGACCGCGTTCAGAACCCCAGATGGTTTCTTCGAATGGCTTGTCACGCCTTTCGGCTTGACAAACGCACCCGCTTACTTCGTTGACTTGATAAGCAGGGTGCTCAGGGAGTTCCTTAATAAGTTTATGGTGGTCCTCGTAGACGACATATTGATTCTCTCGAAGAATGAAGAAGAGGATGCTTTGCATTTAAGGGAAATCATGGATACTCTTCATGCACATCAGCTGAAAGACAAATTCTCCAAATGCCATTTCTGGAGAGAATAAGTGAGGTTTCTTGGACATGCGGTGTCCAAAGAGGGGATAGTTGTGGACCCCGCAATAGTATTTGCGGTGCAAGATTGGAAGGTTCCACGGAATGCAATCGAAGTCCAAAGCTTTCTCGGGCTAGCGGGCTTTTACCGAAAGTTCATTAAAGACTTTGCAAAAATCTCAACCCCACTCACAAGATTGACAAAGAAGAACCAAACTTTCACTTGGGATTTGGATTGCGATATTGGTTTCCAACGTTTGAAAAGGGTTCTAACAACAGCCCTAGTTCTGACATTACCTGATGGGAGAAAAATGTTCATCGTATACACAGACGCATGCAGTAAAGGGTTGGGTGTTGTTTTGATGCAAGAAGGCAAGGTAGTTTGTTATGGGGGAAGGCAATTGACGGTACATGAGAAGAACTACCCAACTCATGATTTGGAGATAGCTACCATTGTTTTCCCTCTAAAGTCATGGCGTTATTACCTACTAAGAGAAAGGTTTGAATTGTTTATTGACCATAAATCATTAAAGTACCATTTCTCATAGAAAGATCTTAACTTAAGATGACAAAGGTGGATGGAATTTCTGGCCTCATATGATTTTGAGATTTCCTATACCCCTGGCAAGGGCAATGTGGTAGCAGACGCCTTGAGTAGAAAGAAGCAGACCTTGAGTCCTCTCTTTGTAGAAAGGAAAAGCTTGGAGTACATAGAAAACTTTAACTTTAGACCCTCCTCTGAAATTGTACCCGGTCTGTTAGCATCGCTAGAGGTGCGGCCTACTCTTTTGCACTCAATAGGAACCGCGCAACGAGAAGACCCTCAGCTAGTTAATATGATGGATAAGCTAGTTTGGGGTGAGACTTCTAGTCACCTCAATAGATACTCCATCAATGATAAGGGTTGGTTGAGACGGGATGGAAAACTATGCATCCCAAAAGTAAGAGATTTAGTGGAGACGGTTCTCAAAGAAGCACACCATTCTAAGCTGACCATACACCCAGGCGGAGACAAGATGTATAAAGATATAAAAAGGGTTTTCTTTTGGAATGGCATAAAGAGGGATGTAGTTGAGTTCATCACTATGTGCATGATATGCCAGCAAGTCAAAGCAGAGCAGAAGAAGCCTGGTGGTCTACTACATCCTTTAGAGGTTCCACAGTGGAAGTCGGATAGCATTTCGATGGACTTTGTTGATGGGTTGCCAAGGTCAAGAAGGGGCAATACCAGTATTTGGGTAACAGTGAACAGGCTGACTAAAAGTGCTCACTTTATACCTGTTAAGTGTATAAGGACTGCCTCGTCCCTAGCATCCATTTATCTTAAAGAGATAGTTCGACTCCATGGGATACCCTCCAGCACAGTGAGTGATCGAGATCCTATCTTTACGAGCGAGTTGTGGATGAGTTTGCAAGAGGCTGTAGGCACACAATTATGCTTAAGCACGACCTATCACCCCCAAACCGATGGTCAGACGGAAAGGGTGAACAGAGTATTGGAAGACCTCTTGAGATTGTGCATTCTTGACTTTGGAGGGACATGGGAGGATCATCTTCCTTTGGTGGAATTTGCTTAAAACAATAGCTACTAAGCCGCCATAGGCATGGCACACTTCGAAGCTTTCTATGGAAGACCATGTCGATCACCAACTTGTTGGTGGGAGTATACAGACAAGCTTGTACTTCGGCCAGACATGATTAGAGAAACCTCAGAAAAGGTGGACTTGATAAGAAGACGGATGAAGGCGACACAAGATAAACAGAAGTCCTACGCAGACAAAAGAAGGACCGGCCTTGAGTTTGAGGCTGGAGATAGGATGTTCCTTAAAATATCTCCTTTGAGGAATGTCATTCGCTTTGGGTCCGTAGGAAAGCTAGCACCAAGATTTGTAGGACCATTTCCTATCATTGAAAGGATTGGGACGATGGCTTACAGAGTAGAGCTACCCGAAAGACTGGCTGGAGTTCATAATGTTTTTCATGTTTTTCAACTACGAAAGTGCTTATATGAGTGCGCGAAAATTGTGTAGCCAAATATACTAGAGGAAGTAGAAGTGGAACGAGAAGCGACTGTGAGAAGAGTTCTAACTCGTATCTTGGGTACGGAAGTCAAAAAGCTACGCAACCGTGAAGTCAAGCTTGTTAAAGTTCAATGGAGTGACGCCGAGAAAGACGCGACTTGGGAAACTGGGAGAAAAATACGTGCATCCTACCCTTTTCTTTTTTAGGGTGCCTCCTTGATCTCCTTTTCCATAAGTTTATTCATGCTTATATCTATCTTTTAAGTATATCTCCTTGATTCTATTCTTTATACTTAGGTAGAAACCAATGGATGTAAACATGTATTTGAAACATGTTACGATTGATGGTTGCGAGTGGTTGATAGTGGTTGCTCGTGGATGCATGTACACACACATTAGATGCTCGATCGGATCAATCACTTTCATATTGCATATAAATATGTGTGCATATTTAAATTAATGGATGTATAATGGTTATATTATCATATGGATGCTGCATTTTGATGAATGGTTGTGCACACATGTAGAAAGTAATATGTATCGTTAGGATTCTTTTGCATACATAATGGACGCATGGCACTATAATGATTTGCATTAAGGAGGTCAACCGACTTAGTAGGTCGCCTGATTTTGCATTGGATAAGGAACATATACACACACTTTTTGCATATGTTCATGCGCCATTAGAAATTTTGTAAGGATAATGGATGCCTATGTTTGATGGTTAAGTAGATGGATGATTGGATGTTAGGATATACATTCTCCTTAACTTGGAGATTTCGGGGGCGAAATCCTTTAAGGATGGGAGAATGTAACACCCCGTAATTTTAAATATTAAAATTAACAATTTTAAGAATACTTAATTGTTAAAGTGAGAATTAAGGGAAATGGGTTAGACCATTGCGTTCGTCTCGAAATTCTACTTGGAATAGAGTCGAAGTTTTCATAAATCGGACTTCGTGTGAGGAAGTTATGGCCCTCAGAAGTTTCAGAAATTTAAATAAATTAAACTAGCTTAGAATAAAATTCAAAATTCGAATTCAAACAAAGAAGCGGGCTGGGCGGGATTTTTCCCGCCCCAGGCCAGGTCAACCAGGGGGTCGACCACCCCTATACAGGTCGACCTACCCCCCTCCCCCCCATGCAGATCTGAATTGTGACGATTCTGACTTGTTGCTGAGTCTTCTCTGACCTGTTGCAGAGTCACTAGGGCATAAGTGGCAATTCTGGATAACTCTATCTAGTTTGGACGGTTGTGATTGCTCCTATGATAATCTAACGGCTTTTTTTTTTTTTTTTTTGAAAATTGGTATAATTTTTATTTCAGCCCAAACTTGGCCCAAAGTATTTACAGCCCAACGTTCAATCTACTCACGCAACTAATTACAAAGAGACAGCACATCGGCTTGTCCTCTACAAAAAAGGCAATTACTAGTTAAACTCATCTAACCCTAATTGCCCATGGCGGGTGATAGCGTGGTCTACTTCGGCTTTGATCGCGCCTCTCCTCTGGATGTTCGTCTTCAATACCAGCTCTACAGTTATCCAGGCCTGTTGTAAGTCTCCTTCTTCTGCTTCTCAATTTCACTTCAACGTCATTTATGATTAATTTGCTAACTTCTTCCGCTGATCTTGACTTCCTCTGAAATATACGGCGATTTCTCTCTTTCCATAACCACCAAATCATAGTTGTGAATATGGAGCTCTCTATCTCGGATTCTATGTGTTTGGGACGCCAATGGTCCACCAGGTAATCCATCAACCTTTTCATGTTCTTTTCTCTAAGTTGTCGCCCAAATTTCTGATAACAACGAGTTGCAAGCTCAATTGAATACATGCACTCAAAGAATAGGTGATTATGATTTTCTTCCTCGTTATTACAAAGCACACAAGTTGTTTCATTAGTAATATTCCACTTATTGAGTCTGTCTTTGGTTAGTAATCGACCTTTTATTGCTTTGAAAGTTGTGAATGCCATTTTAGGGACGTTTGCTTTGCTCCATATAAATTTGTCCCACACACACAGCTTATATTGATTTAAACTTCTAAATAAGCATGCATAGACTCAAGCTCTAAACCTAAACTAAATTAATCTCTTAGCCTTCATGCTGCTGCTAGAATAGTTCTTCTTCTTCTTAAAGCTTAGGAATTGCAAGTCATGATTCTAATATAAATGACGAACGAATTATTCTCTTCTCTAATCCATCTTTGTGAGTACAATTTCTTTCACAAAATAATTAATAAATTAATTATGATGAGTTATAATTGGGATTATGAGAACATGTCTATAGAATCATGTGATAATGCTTAACTTTGTTATCGTTTGTTGGTGAATATATGATAGTTTTGTTAACTTATGTTAGTAGTTCTTTTTCATAAGTCCAATCACATATGTTTAACTTGAGTCATTTTATGACATCAGTATATATGCAAGTTTGGGATGTAAACCATATGCTAGTTTGTATGTGAATCTTATGCAAGTCTGTATGTGAATTATACACAAGTTTATATGTGAATCAAGTATATGCATATGCTAGTTTATATGTAAAACATGTGATATTAGTTTACATGTTTAAATTCGTATGCAAGTTTAGGTGAAAACTATATTCACATATGCAAGTTTAGGTGAAAACTATATTCACATATGCAAGTTTAGGTGAGCACCATATTCACATATGCAAGTTTAGGTGAAACCAATATTCATATATGCAAGTTCACAATTTCATGTTTAGATCTATATTTAGATCCATGGTAGTTTATGCAAATTTATGTTCTATATGTCCATTGCCTATGCAAGTTATTAGCTATGCAAACTTATGCTATAATTCTTATTCGCAAATTAGATCTATTTTATGTGTTATGCAAGTTGTGATGTTTCTTTTCTTTTTATGAGTTAGGCTATTTGCGAGTCTAACATATTTCATATTAAACGTACAAACGACGTGGGGACAATGGAAAAATATTGATTATACAAATTGTGAATTGGCATTAAATGGCTTTAAAGGCATATAATTAATTTGAGACACTAATTGGTATAATTTATTTACCTGAAAAGTATGGACATAATTTAGGTGACAATTATGGACATGGATTAATTTGGAAATTATTGACAATTTGAATAGGGATAATTAATTCATATTGGGGTGAAATAATTATGTGTAATAATAAACGACTAAGACACAAGGTTAGACTTGTTTGTGGTATAAGACTGCCCGGACCTGCCCAACAAATCCAGCAACCACAAACGGTAGTCTAATGTGAGAGGTCGAAGGTATAAATTAAATGCGTAACAATTGTAAAGACACGAGGTTAGGCTCGTTTGCGGTATAAGACTGCCCGGACCCGCCCGACAAATCCAGCAACCGCAAACGGTAGTCTAATGTGAGTGGTCTTACATGGTTACGGTTATAATAAATTAAGTAACACTTAACCAAGATAAACATGTTGTGGGACATGGGGTTAAGTGGGTGACATGGGTGGCATGTGAAATACGAGTAGAAACACTTAACCAAGTTGAAACATGTAAGACGACATGAATAAGAATGGGGTTAAGTGGGAAATCTTAGTGGGGACCAAGCATAGGTGGAAAGCTTGTGTCAAGCATGGAAGACCCTTTTCAAACTAGTAACCCATTAAGTATCTTTGTGAGCTCGAGTTAGATTGAGGACGGGACACGCTTACTGGGTTTGATTGTAAGAGGGCAAAACGGGTTAGCGGTGGCAATGCAAGTCCAACGGGGTCATGTGCGTGCGTGGGCCCGGGCTGGTAGATAAGATGTTGTTGCATCGTGTAGATATAAGCCGTGCAACTTTAGTGGTATCGGTTTGCCACTTTGGGAAGTGATACACCCCACTATGGGACCAGCACGTGTATCTACGAGTTAGGGAGCCGATCGCATGGGGGTAGTGGGTACAACTAGTGGAGATAGGGGCAGGCGGCACCTATGAAGATAGCTAGGGGTACACGAAACTACCATTATGATTATTATGTTAAGTAGGCGGGATCAACTTTTAGGGTGACTAGTAATGGTGCAGTATAATTATCCTATACTAATTAGGAGCGCGATTAATGCCAGCATATTCCTCTTGTTTGTTTTGCCTTGCCCATTTGCTTCATAGTCATTCCTTGTTTTACTAGTTTATGCCTTATCCTAATTACTTTAATAATTAAATTGTTAAAGTTATTGGACTCGCCAGACTTTATGTCTGATCCCCTTTGTTTTCACCTCTTTTCTTCCCTCCTCCTCCCCAAGGTTCTCAAGGTGGGACTAGTGCTATTGGAGCTTGATTTGGACCTCTTTCTCTCTCTTTTGGAAGTACTTGGATTGCTGAAAGTAAAGTTCAGCTTATCTCTTATATGGCTGCTTATGTTGGGGTTATGCTTTTTTAATTTATGTACTTGGAAAATAATTTGTCAAGATGGATATTAAGTGTACTTGGCTTTATTGTTGGTTTTTGATGTTGTTGTAACCAAACTATTTCTCCACTACAATAAAAGTTGTTTTAAATTTTCAAGTACCAATATATGTATCTGTCTTGTTAAATTCTTTTCTACACACCAATAATACTCCATGAAAGTTAATGCATTTCCTTTGAAAGTGACGTTAATGGACGTGGGATGTTACGCTCTATGTCCAGCCTTATCTCATGAACAATCCAAGAACTAAAAGTTGCTTCTAATTTTGATTGTTCAGGCTTGAAAAGTATGACATCCGTCTCCTTCCAAATAGAGATTAGGAATTTATTCATTATCATGTTCATTATCCTTTTTTATCATCCTTAGTGCTTGTCTCCTTAAGTATCTTCTCACATTCCTCTTGATTGTTTTCTGCTATGCCATTTCTCCTCCCAACTTTCATCATTACAAAGTTCTAGTAACCTTTGACAGTTGGTTCAATGTTTCACGTAGCGTTGAAGAAAGGCTAGTTGACCACCAATATTTAATCCCATGCCTATGAAGATGTCTTTCATAAGTACGGCTCCATTTAACACCTTGTAGAAGAACAAAATTTCCTCAGCAATATTGTCTTGTTTCCATACTCTTTTCCTCCATTTCCTGTTCATAAGTTCACCGTCTTTTGTTATGAAGTCATTAGCTTTTTTGACCCTGAATATGTCATCTTCATTAACCTAACTGACTGGGTCATCATGCAGAGTATATGACCAATTGATCCGGTGCCATGTTGAGTTGATTTTGATATTGGATGAAGTGGGGAGGCAAAGCTTTTTCCCTCTAACATGTCTTATCACTATGGAATTACCAAGTATGTCACATGATCGATGTTAATATGCTCCAATTTCCTACAAAGAATGTCACCAAATTTCACCCAAGGGAGTTGTCAGAAGAATATTTTGTTATTGGCATTCATGTTGTATTTAATGACAGGGAGTAACACTACCCTGAGTTTAAAAAGTCTTCTCCGTGTCCAGTTTCACTTCTTAGGGGTATCCATGCTCCAAAAAAAATATTCTTAATATTTTGTTTACTAGACCACTGAACTGAAAGGCTATTCTCATTGTTGAGGAAATTATCAAGGTGGTGAGCATGAGCTGCTCTATTCCTTGTAGCAAGGTCAAATATGCCTAGAACTCCTTTATTCACTGGTTTTTCTATGTTTGTGAAGGATATGGGAGAAATGAATTTACTTGTAGTACTTCCCTTCTAGAAAAACCTCATTATAACCGATCTAATTACTTCAAGGTGAGAACGAAAGTTCTAGCTCAGTGTACTTGCATGGAAAAAGCAATCGATTTCATGATGGTAACAAGCCCTGCTCGACTTAAAAATCCATTAGACTAGTAGTCCAATTTATTTGTAATATTTTCATATAAGGGAAGACATTGGTTTGTTGTTATCCTGGAAGTGACCAGAGGCAGTCCCAAGTAAGACAGTACCAATGATACGTTTTAAACTAGTGGCTTAAATAATATCTTCAATTTGTTTATTGCTATTGCTAGGAAACAACAAACTCAGATTTTTCAAGATTTATTTTTAAACCGATGTTTTTTTAAAACTCATCAAAGCACTGTAGGATATTACTAATAGTATGCGTGCCAGGTTTACAAAATATAACGAGGTCATCAGCAAGCATTAAGGAAATAATCTATGGGTTCTTACATAGGGGAAGGAGTTTAAATAGTTTTTGCCTCATTATTTTATTGAGCATCTGAGAGAGTAACTCCATAACAACTATGAAAAGGTAGGTAGACATAGGGTCGCGTTGCCTAATGCCTTGTTCCCCTTAAAGAAACGCGCACAAGAACCATTAAGGACAATGGAGCGGTTAACCGAAGAAATAAATGATGGGTATAGGGAAGTTCATATAACCTAAAATTCGAACAATAGCATCCCATTGTATTGAGTAAAAAGCCTTTTGAATGTAAAGTTTCAAAATGGCATGTGGACAAGTTTGCGAGTTATTATAGCCATACATTAGTTCATATGACAGTAAGACATTGTCAAGGATGTCTTTTAGCTGAAAAGTCTATTTGATTGTTAGATATAGTATAAAGGATAACTATCTTAAGCCTATTTGCTATAACTTAGAGATACCTTTATATATAACATTAAAACAAGAGATGGGCAAAAATGATTGTACATTATCGGGTTTTCTTAACCTTCAGGATTTAACCTATATTAGTGTTGTTTTAAGATTCCTGAACCCTGGCTTTTTTGAAAAAATGCTTCATGGCCTTGATAACATCCATTCCTATGATAGGCCATTTGACTTTGTAAAAGTGCGCATTATAACCATCTGGGCCACTATAAGTCTTTTTTTGATCGATGAGAAAGTAGTTGTTATTACATCATCCATCATTTCATTGGAGAGCATAATATGATCTTGCTGGCTTAATCTGGGAAGAACCAAGGGATCTATTCCATCAATGTTGGGAGTAAACCTTTCAATATTACCAAGTAAATTAGAAAAGTAATGGATAAAAACAGATTCAATATAAGGAGGAGAAGTCTGAAGAGTGCCCTCCTTGTCAATGATTCTAAATATGTTTCTTTGCGAGTGTTTGGCTTTCAAGAAAACATGAAAGTAGGACGTGTTTCTATCCCCTTCCATTTCCGTCTAATCCTGGCTTTCTGCTTAATCATTCTCTTCTCAACAATAAGAGCTTTGACATATAACTTGCTGGCCTTTGTTTCCTCCTCAGCAAGATGAGTTTTATGGACGTCAGTATGCATTCTCCTCTGGATGTCGGCTGGTTTAATTTTTCAAGACTAAGAAAGTTTGTTGTGTGACCACACTCTCAAAATGCCTTTAATGGCTTTGAGATTCTTGTGAAGAATGTACATTGGGCTTCCACGTACAAGCATTTACCACAAACCTTAAACAACTGAACTAAATTCAACTTCCTCAACCCGATTATTAAAGTACCTAAATGATGCTTTGCCTCTCCTTAATTCAGTTCCAAGAACGATAATCTAAGCAGAATGGTCAAATAAAAGAGATTCAGGTTTGAGGTTGTACATCGCAGGCTATTTTTTAAGAGCAAAAAGGTTGTTGAAGGCATAATAAATTTTAGAAAAATTCCTAGCACCCGTCTCTTCTTATTACTCTAGGTGAAATAAGCCCCTAAAGCTTTAATCTTAAGGAGATTATAAGCCACAGTGAGTTGATTAAGGGTTCTTATACCATTGACGAGAGTTGGTTGCCTCCTACTATCACCAAGTTTAAGACAACAATTAAATCCACACAGATGATCCAAGGACGTGTCTCCTGACTCCAATTGGATATGATGTGAAAAAAAGCGACCTTATTAGCGAAAACTAAAGAGATACAGTATGAAGTTGCAGAGGGAATGTTCCAGTTATGACAATGAACTATTTGTCTATCCGAGTCAAGGTTGGAAAGTTGATGTATGCGAGGTTCATAAATTATCAAAATCCTACATAAGAGGCATGTTCTAGGGTATGGATCATGTTCCAACTAGGGTTTATGTGTTGGGAAGCTCTGCTAGTAAAAACATTCTTGAGTTTGGTTTCCAAAATATCTAACATACTCAAATTGTGATCACTTGTTAAGAATCACATTGGTCCAGTTTAACATCCAGGTGAACACCCATGTTGTTCCAAACACCAATTTTTGTGTCATTATTTAAACTCTGGGGAGAGAGTTCTCACTGGCCCTGCTTCTGGTCACTGGTGCAGTAGTACTAGCATAACCAGGGTATGTTACAAAAAGGGGAGAGTTGGGTAAAAGAACCACCTTCATTGTATTTTGCTTTTTTCCAGGAGCACTTAGTTTGGAAAGTTCTGCATTGTTTTTTCCTTGATACTTGTCATGTTTTACACCTTTATTACCCTAACTATTTGTTAGGGGAGGGGATGCTTGTAAGTACTAGGTGGAACGATATATTTTTATGATATATTTTTATGGTGCAGGAATTGCAACCTTAACAGAATCACACAGGTTTCCATATACATTTCGTTGTTGTGTTACTTCAGTCACAACTGTTGAAGGATCAGAAGGTGCATTATGACCTGTTCTATATGACCATCAACCATTATATCATTACTCTTATAAGGACTAGAGCCAGTTTTTCCAGTGTGGAAGGCCATGCTTATGTCTTGAGTTTTGTCATTGTCATCACTAGTGGCCAAGTTGTTTTTGGTAAAGTCATCTACTGTTTTTGGTTTCACCACCACTTGCCTGTTATGTAACAACCCGTATTTTCAATAACCTGTTATAACATAAATCGAGGCAGAATTTAATTTAAAAATCTGAACCAAGGGAAACGGGCTATGCCATTGCGTTCGTCTCGGAAAAATACGCGAAATAGAGTCCGAGTTTTCGAAAATCGGAGTCCGTATGACCCAGTTAAGGCCCATTGAAGTTTTCAGAAATTTCCATGTTAAAAACAGATTTAAATTTTAAATTAAAAACAAGGATTAGGGCTAACTGGCGTCAGGCGGGAAAACTCCCACCCAGACCCACATGTCGACAGGCATGTCGACAGGGGTCTAAGGGTGTCGACAGCCCTGTCGACAGCCCTGTCGACACAGGGTGGCCGGGCAGTTTTGCCTGGCGCACCATTTTTGATTTGGGCTTGGTCTTGTGGCTTGGTTCTAGAGAATTCCTAAATCTGACGGACCTAAACTAACCTAGGGTTAATCCTAGGGCTAAAAACACTCTAATCTTCTATAAATAAGCCCCTAATCCTACCCTAAATCATTATTATTCATTCTAGCAACCAAACTATGTCAAATTGAATTCTCAAATGGCCTCCACCTAAAAACCCTAGCCTCCAACCTCTTCATGAATCATTCCTATGAAGATTATGATGTTCATACAAGCATTTCTAAGTTGTATGAATGATCATTAGCTTGCATACATCATCAAGTTGCAAGCTTTATTTGCTAAGCTAGAGTTTTTGGGATTTTTGTTAATTGGAGCTTTGTTTTGGGTTTTTATATGCTTGCATAAAGGGCTTCTCAATCTTTATTAGTAGATTTGTGTCTTCATAATATTAGTAAGCCCTCTTACCTTCATTTTAGAAACTCTAAAGTTAATATGTGATGAAAGTTGGGATTTATGCAAGTTTATTGAGTTATGCATGCTTATGCGAGTTCACTATGCTATGTTATGCATGTTTATTGAGTTATGCATGCTTATGTGAGTTCACTATGCTATGTTATGCATGTTTAATAAGTTATGCATGCTTATGCGAGTTCACTATGCTATGTTATGCATGTTTAATAAGTTATGCATGTTTATGCAAGTTCACTAAGCCATGATTTGCAAGTTTAATAAGTTATGCATGTTTATGCAAGTTCACTAAGCCATGATTTGCAAGTTTAACAAGTTATGCATGTTTATGCAAGTTCACTATGCCATGATTTGCAAGTTTAACAAGTTATGCATGTTTATGCAAGTTCACTATACTAAGTTATGCAAGTTCAACATGTTATGCATGTTTATTATGATATGTAAGATTTATCATGTATGTTGTGCCAAGTTCCCTCTTTCTATCCTTTATGCGTTATGACGAATATGTAAGCGATAGAATGACGTTGGGGGGTTTTGGGTAAAACTTAAAAATACATGAAAATATGAGATTGGGAATTTACCTATTAAGTTAGGTCTACCCCTTGGGAATTTACCTATTAAGTTAGGTCTACCCAAGTATTTGTTAAACTTGTAATTATGTTTTGAAGATAAAGTGGACATGACACTTAGAAAATATAAGTGTGGCCAACTCGAGGTTGGGTTGAGTTTGTAGCGTAAACCTACCCAGAACCGACCGGCTTAACTAGTTGCTACAAACAATAGGACCCAATGTGAGAAGTTGGTCATGTGTACCTTGGACCCGAGGTTAGACCAAGTTGTGGTGTAAAGCTACCCGGACCCGACCGGCTTAATTAGTAACCGCGACAAAGTCTAATGTGAGAGGTTAAGGTACAATTAAATTAATGCCTCATGATTAGTGTTAAGTCATGGCCCACTAATACTTAACCAATTTTGGGGATACGAGGGATTAAATGGGGTTAAGTGGTGGACTGTTGGTTACACTTAACTAATTTAATCCATGATTAGTGAGGGGTTAAACCACACTTAACCCTCTTAGAAAACCCTAGCAACGTGGTCTGTTCCAGCAGTAATCCCAGTTTGGTATCATTCACAACCCTAGAAGCTAGGTTAGGGCGGGGCACGGTTACTGGACTGATGTAAGCGACCAAAGCGACGGCTGAGTGGTACAGCGGTGCGGGTCCAGGCGGGCTACGGACGTGCACGTAGTCCGGTGTTGGACAAACTCGAGGCACGGGTACCAGTAGGTTTAGACTGTGCATTATTGCTTAGGTGTCTGGGGTTGACACCCGAGGGCTTGATACACCCGAAGGTGGACCCAGCACAGTCTGACTACAACAATATGTGGGCCGTATGGACACCAACACTTGACGTGTTAGGTTTATAGGGAGCCGATCGACTAGACCGTTGGGCTGGACCTTGTATTAAGGTCACCTCATGTTAATGGGTCAAAGTTTGGGCTAAGGGATCAATACCTGTTATATTAGTTTGCTAGTACACTGTGGTGCAAAGCTTAGTCCTCTTTATGTGATGTCACCTTTATCTATTGCCAGTATGTTCATCTCAGTTTCCATCATGATGTTAGCTTTATTAGTTTATAGACTGATCTAGTAGGGCTTACCAGTCTTTTTGACTGACCTGTTTTCTTTCGCTTCTTTTCTTCCGTTCCCCCCCCCCCCCAGGTTCTCAGGGAGGGAACAGTGGTGCTTAGCTTGGATCGCTTGCTTGTTCGCTGGATAGCTCATGTATGTCTGGACATTGAGCTCGCTATGGTTTCTCATCTTTATTTTTGGGGATAGCACTATGTATTACAGTATTTCTGTTTATGATGTACTAGACATGTTTATTTTGGCAGTTGACTTTATGATGTACTAAGACTTGTTTTGAGATGGTTTGAAATATTCTGCTGTTTTACTCTGTTTTACATATATATTTATGTTCTTGTTCTGCCTTGATATATCATTATGCATGCTTACCCAGTTCTAACGCCCCCCAGAAGCTAGTGCCCCCAAAAGAGTGACCCTAGCGGAGGTGGGGTGTTACAAATTTGGTATCAGAGCATATGGTTTACAAGAAAGAACAAAAAGTTTTTAAAAGACTTTTGAAAAACTATTTTCAAAACAAGTATAAAGTATTTTCCAAAGAAAAGTCTAGTATTTTAAAAGGCTATTCCCCAAAAAGCCATTAGCGTTATCCTTCGTTCCCTTGACCTAATCTTATCTTATCCTTCGTTTCAGTATGGCTGAGGATCTTGCCATCCCCGATGGAGTAAACGTACCACTCTGGTATAGGAGACTTCTAGAAGCTAGGGCGGCAGCCGGCCCCGCAAACCCTACTCCCACTCCTCCTCCTGTAGTTGAGAATCCTCCCCCTAATGTGAATATTCCTCCTCCCGTTGCTAATGTTCCTCCTCCTCCTGTTGCTGAGGCTCCTCTTCCTCCTCCTCCCCCTCAGCATCCTTAGGTTAAGTTCACGAAGGTTTGTAAAGACTTCAAGGCAATGGGAGGCAAGAATTTCCTAGGCACGGAATATTTTGTTGAAGCTAGGAATTGGCTGAAAGACACTGAGGACTTGTTTGCTATCTTTGGGATTGATGACGAGAGGAAAATCTTATTGACAGTGTGGCTTTTGAAGGACGAAGCAGCCTATTGGTGGGAAGTCACCAATGGGACGAGGCCTGTTGAGACTTGGGCCGATTTGAGGGCTAGATTTGTGGCCAAGTTTCTAGCTTCTGCTGAGGCGAATTTACAGATGGAGAAGTTCATTGCATTAAAGCAAGGTGATATGTCTGTCAAGGAGTATGTGAACAAGTTTAATCAGCTGGCCCGTTTTGGTTTGGACATGGTAAACACTCCTGAGAAGAAGGCTCTTCGATTTGCTAGAGGGTTGAATGAGCCGCTGCAGGGTTTGGCGATGTCACATATTCCGCATGGGGCTACTTTTGAGAGTTTGGTCGATATGGCTCTACTTCAGGGAGATGGAAAGAAAGAGATCAAGTCGAGTGATACTCAAGCAAAGAAGACTGATTCTCAAGGTAAAGGCAATCAAGGTGGTCAAAGCAGTCAGGGGAATCAGAGCAAGAACAAGAAGGGAAACAACAACAAAGGCAAGGGAAAGTGCAATTACTGTGGTGCGCCTGGACACTTTGCTAAGGATTGTAGGAAGAAGAAAAGGAAGCTTAATGGTGGATGTTTTTCCTGTGGTGAGACTGGACACTTCAGCAAGGAATGCCCGAAGAAGAAAGGACAGGCTGGACCTTCTGGAGGGCAAGTTCATGCTCTCAATACCGCTCCAGTTCCCGATCGAGGTAGTGTTTCTGTTGAGAACCTTGTTTATGTTTCCGATCTTCTAGTTCGTACCTTGTTTGATTCTGGTGCATCACATAGCTTTATTTCATCTGATCTTGTTGATAGTTTGCACCTTAGTACTAGCTTAGTGGATGATCCCGTTTGTGTTTCGAATCCCATTGGGGGTTCTGCTCATCTATCTATGATATGTGAGGATCTGAGGATCTCTATACTCAGTGTAGAGTTCTTGTGTAGCGCGTATGTTCTTGGTTTCAGGGGATACGGATTGATATTGGGCATGGATTGGCTGTCCAGATATGGAGTCATTCTTGATTGTGAGCATAGGGTTGTGAGGCTTGTGACTCGCCTTGGCAACACCTTACAGATTTCATGCAATCCGAAGAATCCCGTCATGTTATGCTATCTTGAATCTCTCGACTCGTCAGAGGAAGCCCTTCAGTCTGTAAGGGTGGTCCGAGATTATCTAGATGTTTTTGAAGAAGTCAAGGGGTTGCCCCCTAAATGAGAGATTGATTTTCGCATTTATCTGGTGGATAATGCTAAGCCTGTTTCTTTGCCCGTTCGGCACATGGCTCCGCGTGAGAGACGGGAGCTCAGCAAGCAAGTAAAGGAGTTACTTGAGAAGAACTTCATCAGACGAAGTATATCCGAATGGGGAGCGCCTGTGGTGTTTGCTACTAAGGCAGATGGTTCTCTTCGACTCTGTGTGGACTATCGAGAATTGAATAAGCTGACTAAGAAGAACAGACACCCGTTACCGAGGATCGATGATCTCTTTGACCAACTTGTTGGTGCTTCTGTTTTCTCTCAGCTTGATCTTGCTACTGGATTTCATCAGCTCAGAGTGGCTGAAGATAGTATAGACAAGACTGCATTCAGAACTCCAGATGGATTCTTTGAATGGCTCGTTATGCCGTTCGGTTTGACGAATGCACCCGCGTATTTCGTAGACTTGATGAGTAGGGTGTTTCGGGAGTTCTTGAACAAGTTTGTCGTGGTCTTTGTGGATGATATTCTGATCTTCTCCAAGGATGAAGAAGAGCACGCGAGGCATCTTGTAGAGGTGATGGATACGCTCAGAGCGCATCAGTTAAAGGCCAAGTTCTCCAAGTGTCACTTTTGGAGAAGGGAAGTTAGATTCCTTGGGCATATCGTATCCAAGCAAGGCTTAGCGGTGGATCCCGCTAAGGTGGTTGCAGTTCAGGATTGGAAGACTCCAAGGAATGCAACCGAGGTGAGAAGTTTTCTAGGTCTTGCGGGTTTTTACCGGAAGTTCATCAAGGACTTCGCGAAGGTATCCGCTCCTCTTACTAAGTTGACGAAGAAGAACTTAGTTTTTGCTTGGGATATGGACTGTGAGCTTGCTTTTCAGAGACTCAAGAGAGCCCTTACCTCAGCACCAGTTCTAGCTTTACCCGATGGTGGTAAGATGTTTACCGTGTACACTGATGCTTGTGGCACGGGATTGGGCTCCGTTCTGATGCAAGAGGGCAGAGTTATATGTTTTGGTGGTAGGAAACTTAAGGTGCATGAGAAGAATTATCCCACTCATGATCTAGAGCTGGCAGCGATAGTATATGCACTCAAGGCTTGGCGTCATTATCTTCTGGGAGAGAGATTTGAGCTGTATACTGATCATAAGTCTTTGAAGTATCTCTTTTCGTAGAAGGATCTGAACTTGAGGCAGCAAAGATGGATGGAATTCTTGGCGTCCTATGATTTTGATATAGCCTATACCCCTGGCAAGGGGAATGTGGTAGCGGATGCGTTGAGTAGAAGAAGGTTGACACTAAGTCCTCTATTTGTTGAGATGAAGAATTTAGAGTTCTTGGCAACCTTTGATTTCTCTTTGGCGGTTGAGTCGATGACCGGTTCTTTGGCATCTCTTGAGCTCAGGCCTGCCCTTCTGGATCAAGTAGGGGCTTCGCAGAAGGAAGACCCTCAGATAATTGAGATCATGGGTAAGCTGATTCGAGGGGAGACATCTAGTCACCTTGCTCGATATTCTATAGATGATAAGGGTTGGCTGAAGAGAGACGGAAGGCTTTGTGTTCCGATGGTAGAAGACTTGGTGAGGAAAGTTCTTGAGGAAGCACATCGCTCCAAGTTGACCATACATCCGGGTGGAGATAAGATGTATAAGGATATGAAGCGCATTTTCTTCTGGCCTGGAATGAAGAAGGATGTGGCAGAGTTTGTCTCTAGATGTGTGGTTTGTCAGAGAGTAAAAGCCGAGTCGAAGAAGCCCGGTGGGCTATTACATCCTCTAGAGGTCCCGCTATGGAAGTGGGAGAGTATTTCTATGGACTTTATTGATGGGCTTCCTAGGTCAAGGAAAGGGAATACGAGCATTTGGGTCATTGTAGATAGACTTACGAAGAGTGCTCATTTTATTCCGGTGAAGAGCAAAAGGACCGCATCTTGGCTAGCGTCAGTATACCTTCGTGAGATAGTACGACTACATGGAGTCCCTTCCAGCATAGTCAGTGACCGAGACCCCATCTTTACTAGTCAGTTCTGGAACAGTTTGCAGGAAGCTATGGGCACGAGGTTGAACCTGAGTACGGCCTATCACCCACAAACGGACGGTCAGACAGAAAGGGTGAATAGGGTACTTGAGGACTTGTTGAGGCTTTGCATTCTGGATTTTGGTGGTACTTGGGAAGACCATCTTCCTCTTGTGGAATTTGCTTATAATAACAGTTATCAGGCGAGCATTGGGATGGCACCGTTTGAGGCTTTATATGGGAGACCGTGCAAGTCACCTACATGTTGGTGGGAGACTACAGATAAGCTTATACTTGGACCTGACATGATTAGAGATACATCCGAGAAGGTCGAGTTGATTAGAAGACGGATGAAAGCGGCCCAAGACCGACAGAAATCCTATGCTGATAAGCGAAGATCCGATTTGGAGTTTGATGTTGGGGATATGGTTTTCGTAAAGGTTTCTCCTTTGCGGAATGTGGTCCAATTTGGAGCTGTTGGAAAGTTAGCACCGAGATTTGTTGGACCCTTCCCTATCATAGAGAGAATTGGGAAGATGGCTTATAAAGTGCAATTACCCGAGAAGCTGTCCGGAGTGCATAATGTTTTTCATGTCTCGCATCTCCGAAAGTGCCTGCATGAGTCCGCTGAGGTGGTTGAACCTAGCATTCTTGAAGACGTGGAAGTAGAGAAAGAGGCAACTTCTAGGAGAGCTCCGATTCGTATCTTGGGGACGGAGGCCAAGAAGCTAAGGAATCGAGAGGTCAAGTTGGTGAAGGTTCAATGGGGTGAAGCCGAAGAAGACGCAACTTGGGAAACCGAGGAGAAGATGCGTGGGCTTTATCCATTCCTGTTTGAGGGTACACTCTCAATCCCTTTCCTTTGTTAGCATATCTTTCTCTTTGCTATCCATGTTTATCTAGTTATCGTACTAATCTTGTCATGAGAACCTTAGGTAGAAACCCTTTGGATGAAACATGTGTTTGAGACATGTTATGTTTTGATGGTTGCAAGTGGTTGCAAGTGTTTGCAAGTGGTTACTCGTGGATGCATGATACACATTAGGCACTAGATCGGCTCACACACTCCTCATATTGCATATGCATGAGTGTTTATGCTTATTCCTGGATGAAATTTGTATGCCATCACATGGATGTTGCATATGGATGTATGATTGAGCACGCATGTAGATATTATACATTATGTTAGGGATTTGCATACATATGGATACATTTCACTAACATATTTTGCATTGATCTTTGCATTAGATAAGTACATATACACACACTTTTGCATATGTTCATACAGCATTTAGAATCGTTTTAGGACAATGATTGCTCGTGGATGATGCTTTGAGTAGATGGATGATTGGATGGTAGGATACGTTCTTCCTAACTTGAAGATTTCGGGGACGAAATCCTTTAAGGAGGGGAGAATGTAACAACCCGTATTTTCAATAACCTGTTATAACATAAATCCAGGAAGAATTTAATTTAAAAATCTGAACCAAGGGAAACGGGCTATGCCATTGCGTTCGTCTCGGAAAAATACGCGAAATAGAGTCCGAGTTTTCGAAAATCGGAGTCCGTATGACCCAGTTAAGGCCCATTGAAGTTTTCAGAAATTTCCATGTTAAAAACAGATTTAAATTTTAAATTAAAAACAAGGATTAGGGCTAACTGGCGTCAGGCAGGAAAACTCCCGCCCAGACCCACATGTCGACAGGCATGTCGACAGGGGTCTAAGGGTGTCGACAGCCCTATCGACAGCCCTGTCGACACAGGGTGGCCGGGCAGTTTTGCCTGGCGCACCATTTTTGATTTGGGCTTGGTCTTGTGGCTTGGTTCTAGAGAATTCCTAAATCTGACGGACCTAAACTAACCTAGGGTTAATCCTAGGGCTAAAAACACTCTAATCTTCTATAAATAAGCCCCTAATCCTACCCTAAATCATTATTATTCATTCTAGCAACCAAACTATGTCAAATTGAATTCTCAAATGGCCTCCACCTAAAAACCCTAGCCTCCAACCTCTTCATGAATCATTCCTATGAAGATTATGATGTTCATAAAAGCATTTCTAAGTTGTATGAATGATCATTAGCTTGCATACATCATCAAGTTGCAAGCTTTATTTGCTAAGCTAGAGTTTTTGGGATTTTTGTTAATTGGAGCTTTGTTTTGGGTTTTTATATGCTTGCATAAAGGGCTTCTCAATCTTTATTAGTAGATTTGTGTCTTCATAATATTAGTAAGCCCTCTTACCTTCATTTTAGAAACTCTAAAGTTAATATGTGATGAAAGTTGGGATTTATGCAAGTTTATTGAGTTATGCATGCTTATGCGAGTTCACTATGCTATGTTATGCATGTTTATTGAGTTATGCATGCTTATGTGAGTTCACTATGCTATGTTATGCATGTTTAATAAGTTATGCATGCTTATGCGAGTTCACTATGCTATGTTATGCATGTTTAATAAGTTATGCATGTTTATGCAAGTTCACTAAGCCATGATTTGCAAGTTTAATAAGTTATGCATGTTTATGCAAGTTCACTAAGCCATGATTTGCAAGTTTAACAAGTTATGCATGTTTATGCAAGTTCACTATGCCATGATTTGCAAGTTTAACAAGTTATGCATGTTTATGCAAGTTCACTATACTAAGTTATGCAAGTTCAACATGTTATGCATGTTTATTATGATATGTAAGATTTATCATGTATGTTGTGCCAAGTTCCCTCTTTCTATCCTTTATGCGTTATGACGAATATGTAAGCGATAGAATGACGTTGGGGGGTTTTGGGTAAAACTTAAAAATACATGAAAATATGAGATTGGGAATTTACCTATTAAGTTAGGTCTACCCCTTGGGAATTTACCTATTAAGTTAGGTCTACCCAAGTATTTGTTAAACTTGTAATTATGTTTTGAAGATAAAGTGGACATGACACTTAGAAAATATAAGTGTGGCCAACTCGAGGTTGGGTTGAGTTTGTAGCGTAAACCTACCCGGAACCGACCGGCTTAACTAGTTGCTACAAACAATAGGACCCAATGTGAGAAGTTGGTCATGTGTACCTTGGACCCGAGGTTAGACCAAGTTGTGGTGTAAAGCTACCCGGACCCGACCGGCTTAACTAGTAACCGCGACAAAGTCTAATGTGAGAGGTTAAGGTATAATTAAATTAATGCCTCATGATTAGGGTTAAGTCATGGCCCACTAATACTTAACCAATTTTGGGGATACGAGGGATTAAATGGGGTTAAGTGGTGGACTGTTGGTTACACTTAACTAATTTAATCCATGATTAGTGAGGGGTTAAACCACACTTAACCCTCTTAGAAAACCCTAGCAACGTGGTCTGTTCCAGCAGTAATCCCAGTTTGGTATCATTCACAACCCTAGAAGCTAGGTTAGGGCGGGGCACGGTTACTGGACTGATGTAAGAGACCAAAGCGACGGCTGAGTGGTACAGCGGTGCGGGTCCAGGCGGGCTACGGACGTGCACGTAGTCCGGTGTTGGACAAACTCGAGGCACGGGTACCAGTAGGTTTAGACTGTGCATTATTGCTTAGGTGTCTGGGGTTGACACCCGAGGGCTTGATACACCCGAAGGTGGACCCAGCACAGTCTGACTACAACAATATGTGGGCCGTATGGACACCAACACTTGACGTGTTAGGTTTATAGGGAGCCGATCGACTAGACCGTTGGGCTGGACCTTGTATTAAGGTCACCTCATGTTAATGGGTCAAAGTTTGGGCTAAGGGATCAATACCTGTTATGTTAGTTTGCTAGTACACTGTGGTGCAAAGCTTAATCCTCTTTATGTGATGTCACCTTTATCTATTGCCAGTATGTTCATCTCAGTTTCCATCATGATGTTAGCTTTATTAGTTTATAGACTGATCGTAGTAGGGCTTACCAGTCTTTTTGACTGACCTGTTTTCTTTCGCTTCTTTTCTTTCGCTTCTTTTCTTCCGTTCCCCCCCCCCCCCCCCCCCCCCCCCCAGGTTCTCAGGGAGGGAACAGTGGTGCTTAGCTTGGATCGCTTGCTTGTTCGCTGGATAGCTCATGTATGTCTGGACATTGAGCTCGCTATGGTTTATCATCTTTATTTTTGGGGATAGCACTATGTATTACAATATTTCTGTTTATGATGTAATAGACATGTTTATTTTGGCAGTTGACTTTATGATGTACTAAGACTTGTTTTGAGATGGTTTGAAATATTCCGCTGTTTTACTCTGTTTTACATATATATTTATGTTCTTGTTCTGCCTTGATATATCATTATGCATGCTTACCTAGTTCTAACGCCCCCCAAAAGCTAGTGCCCCCAAAAGAGTGACCCTAGCGGAGGTGGGGTGTTACATGTTATGGTTACCACATTCCAATATTCTGTACGAGTTTTCCTCAATGGGTTCCTCTTGTGAAGTATCACTATCTTAAGGAATAATAGTCACATTTCCGACAATGTCATTAAGTACAACCATTTATTCCTGAGCTGAAAATTCATCATCCTATTCATTTTCTACTATTAAGGCCTAATATTTATTGTGAGTGTCAAAGAAGTTGTTCACAGTGAAGGGAGCAAGGATCTCCACTTGTATATTCTGACTACTCTTAGAGTTGTTCTATACATTGTGCTCACTGTCTAAACAGAATGAACTTTGTCTAAACATAATGAACCTTCACCATCTTGTGTAGTAGCACCTATGTCTTGTGATATGTTCTCCTTGTTTACCACCTATGAGTTTATATAAAATTTCTTGGCTAGTTCACTATTCTCTTCCATCAACTGCTCTAATTGCATTCCCTTCATTGTCTTTTAGAATCTCACCATCCTCGATCTCTTCTTCACTTCCACTTAGCTTGTTCATAAACTCCTTTTCACTATTAGTGTTAACACTATTCACCATTGCTGTATAGTTTATTTCATAAGTTCTTTTCCCCTTGAATCCAACTCTCTGCTATTTCCTAATATTAATTTGGCTAACTTATTTCACCTTTTGCCTCTCCAGTTTGTTTGTAATTTCCTTTTCCACTTCCTTAGTATTGTTTGCCTCATCAGCCTTAGCTTTCACTTCACAGACAGATGTCATATGCCTAAATGCCTTAAAAATGATACATATATTAGGCTTCCATAGGTATTCTACTCTAATTGTTTGATAACCTCCTTTTACAAGTTTTACATCAAATTCCTCAGCTAATTCCTTATCTTCTTTAACTTCTATCAAATATTTGGCATAGGTCAGTTTGTACATTTTTTCTATGCTCTCATCCATGCATATTAATTTTCCGAACTTACAGGCTAACCAGTTAACCCCCACATGCGACCAAGCAAAAATCAGGATATTGTAGAAATGTACCCAAACTGGCACCACGCGAATACTTCCTTGGACATTACTTATTGTTGAGTCATATTGCTTAATGATAAAGAGTTTGTTTCTTATGATTATAGGGTCACCTTGCAGTATCTTCTCTTTATCATCATAGTAGGAGAATTTAAAGAGGAAAAGTGTACCATCCTTATCTTTACTTGTCCTTTCAAGCTCCAAATGCTCTTTAATTTTTGTATAATGGTTGGATTGAACCAAGAAGAAACCAGCAAGAGCATCATTCCATTAATTATTACCAGCCTGAATCACTTCAGGGAATGTTCCATCGCTTTACCATTGAAAATGGCACCATGTCCACCGGAATGTTTTTCCCAACATTCCTAGGTTTATTCTTAAGCATGGAATTCCATGCCAGTCAACGTTCGTGAATCGCATTGTTCTCAGCACTATGTGATGGACCAGAGTAGCCATGGAGGCGAACATTGGTGGTTGGTGGGGGGTCGGGTGGCAGAGGAGGAGCATTTGGAAGAGGGGGAGATGGGATTGATGGTATGGACGGATTGATGGGTGAGAAAGAAAGGTCAGGAGTAATGGTAGGAAGAGAGGACGTTTGAGCTACTGCCATTTCTTCATTGATGTTTTCTTTTTTTCTCAATTGAGCATAATTTTTATTTCTTTTAATAAGTAGAGTATATCTACTTTACCAACTTCAATTTTTGATTGTAGCAAATAAGTTCTTAGTTTATCGTACCATGCTCTAGGAGTATGTTTTAATGCATATAAGGCTTTCTTTAATTTATAAACATGGTTTGAATTTTTTTTATGATGTTGTTCTAAACATCTTATTTAATAAATTCGTTTAGAAAAGAACTTTTAACATCCATATGAAATAGTTTGATATTATTGTAATTAGGGAAAGCAAGTATAATCCCAATAGCTTCTAAACTTGCTACATGGTAAAAGGTTTCGTTACAATCTATCCCTTCTTGTTGACAACATCCTTATGCAACTAATCGAGCCTTATTTCTAATGACCTCACCAAGTTTGTTCATTTTATTTTTTTAAACCCATTTCGTACCTATTATAGTTTTATCTTCTGGTCTAGGAACAAGTTCCCATACATCATTTACGGTAAATTGATTTAGTTTCTCTTGCATTTTAAATATCCTTGAATCATCAGATGATGCTTCCTTTTGGATTTTTAGGCTCAATAGTTGACATAAAAGCTACGTTGCTCGTGTTGTTTAGTTGGTTTTTAGTCCTAACTACAGATTCACTATCTCCTAGTATAATTTCTACTAGTTAAGCTCTTAGAAGTCTAATTTTTTTTGTTAGGTTAATTAATTTCATTTGATTCGTTATCATTATCAAATTCATCTTTATTAAGTTTTTTTTTTTTACAATTTTCATCAAAAGATACATTCATGGTTTCTTCAATAGTGCTAGTTCTTAAATTGAAAACTCTATAAGCTTTACTTGTATTTGAGCATCTAATAAAAATTCTTTTATCTAATTTAGAGTCAAATTTATTTAGATTTTCTTTAGTATTTAAAATAAAGCATTTACTTCCAAACTCTCTAAAGTAAGATACTTTTGGTTTCTTATTATAAAGAAGTTCATATAATGTTTTGATTGTTAATGATCTTATTAATATTCTATTTAAGATATACCAAGATGTAACAACTGTTTCAGCCCAAAAGTTTCTTGGCAAATTACCGTTAGAAAGCATAGTTCTCTCATACTCTGAATCTTTCTATTTTTGCCCTTAACTACTCCGTTTTGTTGTGGGATTCTCGAAAAAGAGAAATTATGAGTAATTCCTTTTTTATTATAGAAATTCTCAAAATTTTCGTTTTCAAATTCTCCACTGTGGTCATTACGTATAGTTTTAAATTTTAAAGATAACAGATTTTGAATTCTTTTAGAAAAGTTTTAAATAAATCAAAAGCACCACTTTTGTTTTTAAGAAAGAGAGTCAAGTTGTATCTTGAATAATCATCAATAACTAAGAAAACGTATTAATTATGATTTATTAATTGAGTTTGAGATGGACCAAATAAATCCGTATGAAGTAATTCCAATGGATTTAAAGTGAAAATTTCATCTTTCAATTTAAATGAACTTTTTCTTAATTATCCTAGCTGACAGGCGTCATATAAATTATTTAATTTAAAATCCATTTTGGGGAGCCTTCTTACTAAATCTAGTTTGAAATTTTAGCTAGGTTTTATAATTTAAATAACCAAAAAATTTATCGATATCCAAGGATCACTTGGATTGGCCAAAAAACATAGGTTATCGTTTCAAATTTCCATACTTAAGACATAAATATTTTTATTTCTAGCTCCTTCAAAAAAATCATATTCGAATTATTATCATTGATGAAACACTTATCTTTTTAAATTTGATTTTTAAACATTTATCCTAAGATTGACTTATACTAAGCAGGTTGTGTTTTAATTTTCTAACAAATAAAACATCATAAATAGTAGTAGTTTTAGAATTACTGACATTGCCGATTCCAATCACATATCATCTCGAGTTATTACCAAAATTAACCATTCCTCCGTCTTCTTAAATTATATCTTTAAGTATCTATGGATTTCCATTCATATGCCGCAAGCAGTCACTATCAAGTATCCAATTATCTTTCTTAATTTTCACCATTTGTCCATCTTGTGTTGAATCATCAAGAGCCATGTAACCAATCATTTCTGTTCAACACACCAATACGTTCGATAGATAACTTGATTTTCCAATAGAATTAAATGCAGACTCATGAATCAACGATGAAATAAATATTTTTGAACTAGTGTTATAATGTATTCCAAAAATTTCCAATTAAACTTTTTAAAAATTCAGATTATGAAAACTTAGAAAATCAATGCTCTAATACCAATTGTTAGGGAATACAGATTAAGAATATCAAGGAAAACTAAAAAATAAAGGAACGATGAGTATTGTTTTGTAGAATTTTATAAATTTATTGAAACCTTTTTGAGTTATTCATTAGAAATGCAAATCAGAAATATGAGATAATCACAGAATCAAACACAAATGAAGATAATAATAAATTAAAACAGTAAAAGGAAAGAACACACTACAATTTTATACTGGTTCGGAATTACCCTACATCTAATCTCACACAACTCTAGGTTGATGTGGATTTCTTTTCAATAATAATCTTTAAATTAAAATCCTCGATATTAAGCTGATGAGGTAAACCCCACATATTGCCGGAGTACAGTGAAACTCAATTGGTTTTCGGGCTACAATCACACCCGATCGATTTGTATAGGCACACTAGTCGATTTGAATGGGCTACGACCACACTTTTCAGTGTCTGTTTTGGTAAATAGACTCGATAGGAATTGATCTTGCGATATTTGATTATAGAAACCTTATAACTTAGAGCACCACTTGAATCTTTAAAAGAGTGTGGTACAAAATCAAACTAGAAAGAGATTGATGTGAGACTCTTTGATAAATTTGGCAGAGCATAAATATATAATTTAAGAAATTAAGAATTTTAATGGAGAGAAGATAAAGTAGGAATAAGATAAAGAATCTGGATGAAAAAAATGTTTCTAGAAGCCTATTTATAGTCTCCCAACAGTCAAAACCTTTCAGAAAAGATTTGAAATCAAAAGACAAAACTTTTCAAAATTTTAATTTAAAATTCAACTATCACCATGTCGATATGGGGGTTAACCATGTCGACATGCCAATATAAATTTCTAAAAATAAAAAAAATTCAAATTAAGGTATGTATCATTTAAATAATTTTGGTGAATCTTGAGTTAAAACAAACTATTTTCCTATATACTAAAACAGGTAGAAATTTGCGGTAAGGTCCTAATAGTGAGGCCCAGTTATTTTCTAGGACACGGGTTTAAATGAATTATTTTCGAGGAGAGAAATAAAGTTACGCGTTCTAGGGTTATTTCGTAAGGTCTTCTCTTATGAAATCAAGTTGCCCAAATTAAGCGATTTTATTTTCAAAGTTAAATTGGATGCTCATCTACAAGATTCGACAATCAAATTATCCGATTCTCATTCCAAAATCAAATTCGGCACTCGTGTTTAGGTCGATATGTGACGCGTTTCACTGGTAAGTGTGGAATTTATTTGGTGATTCGTTTTTTTATTCATTGCTGAGTCGATTGCTTATAATGCAAATTATTTTGAAATCAATTTATACTTTGTTCATTGGTGAGATGATTGTTTAATTTTTGAAAATGTTGTTGTAGGTTTCTTTTAAGGGGAGGTTGTTTCGTTCTATTGCTTTGGTTGTTATTTGGTGTTCAAGTTTTCGAATCACTTTGGAAGAAGTATTGTTGTTTTCATCTTGCTGTAGTTCGATTAATGGGCTTTGAAAGGTACTCTATTTTATTTATTTTTATTTTACATGGTGTTCACTGTTTCTAAAAAATATAAATATGTTTATCTTTTTTTAATCTTGTTTGTAACATTTGTTGTGTTTTAATTCTGTTGGTGTGACTTGCTGAAGTGAAAGCAATAGCACACATGCATGAGTTTCTGAACTATAAGCAATAGTTCAGATTATTGAATTGAATGCAGTAGGCTATGTTATATTTTGTTAGTGTTCACAATTTTCTTACATAGATGATGTTGACATATAAATTAAAATATAGAATTGACATGTGTGATGAGTTGTTAATTACTATTTTTCAGTGCATTTGAATGTAGTTTTTGTACAATGCTGATAATGTTAATTCGAATAGCAGAACATATGTTGTACGATTGAAAAAGATAATTGCTTTTAGCTTTTTTAAAATTGTTTGATAAGAAAGTTTATATTATGTAATATTTTATACAATTTTTTTGTAATTAAAATTAGTTTTGATTTAAAAAAAATGCATAGCTATTTAGTTCTCTATGTTTCCAATTGCACGTCTGATGTATCTATAATGGCTTTATTTGATTTCAATAAGAATTCTTTTAGTACTCGTCTTGGTTTGGATGCTTCTATTTGTTCTGTTAGGAATACGGTTTGTGATGTATGGAGTAATTTTACTTCCGTATACTTTGATATGTTCTATGTCCAAGAATCAAAAACTACTTATGTTGAGATGGGTAGTGATCTTTGCTTGTCTTGGTTTAAAAAGGAGGATTTTTTGCCTTTTTATACTATTAACGAATAATTCGATGGATGTTGTTGTTGAAAGTAGTAAATCGGGATCACTTGTTGGTATTGGAGAGTCTGGTAGTAATGTGTTGAATGTGCTGATGATTTATACTCTGGTTTTTTTCAAGAAAAAGACTTACATGGGTTGAAGAAGAATTATAATTTGCAAATTTTTATTGATGTTGGTCAAAAATTTGATTCTGCTATTGTATTTCATCGAATGGTTAGTGCATATTGTTTTGGAGAATGGTTATAAAGTACAATATGTTGAGAATTCTAAGGAGCGGGTGACAATTCGATGTGCTGTAGATGGTTGTTCTTTTAGAATTCATGCTTCTTACAAATTGAAACAACTAGATCAATTGATTGTTAAAAAAACTCAGTTAAGTCATTCATGTGGAGGTGGATTTTGATCGGTTAATAGTCCAGCCATTAACAGTGATCCTGTAAAATCTTTGATTGTTAATCAAATACGTGATGAGCCAAAAAGGAAAACAATGGATATCATGAAAAGCTTTAGGAGGGATTATGATGTGGACTTAAGTTACTATTATGCTTATAAGTGTAGGAAATTGGCTATGAGTGATATCTATGGTGATGAAAAAAAGGTCATATAATGATTTGGTTTGGTATTTGAAGGCAATTGAAAAAAAATCTGAATAGTTATACAAGTATGGATGTTGATCCAGAGACTAATCAATTTGAGTGAGTAATTGTTTGCTATGAGGCACGCATTTTCGGATTTAGGTATTGTCATCCTACGGTATTTTTGGATGCAACTTTTTTGAAAGGCCGAAGTGGTATTTTGATGGATGATACTGCTAAAAACGGAAATCAAGGTGCTAATTTTTTTTTGTTATTATTATGTTTTTTGTTCTTATTTTGCAAAAGCAATACAAG
This sequence comes from Allium sativum, assembly GCA_030737875.1. NCBI lineage: Eukaryota > Viridiplantae > Streptophyta > Magnoliopsida > Asparagales > Amaryllidaceae > Allium > Allium sativum. The sequence goes on along the minus strand of CM060924.1, from coordinate 168,258,482 downwards.
AAAATGATAAAACAATTTATCTTTTTAATGCATTTCAGTAATTTTTGAATGTACTGCAGTATAACTTTATACTTGTAATTTTTTGAAAATTATGTAATAAATTGATAAAATAGTGTAAAGTAGTAGAACAGATTAGAAGTGTGTTTGTGTGAATAAGTAGCAGTATATTTGAAATTGATACGGATTTCACCATTTTAACTTGTTTTGTATGTATACAGTGCAGTTTTCTTTAATAATTGGAACTATTAAGCTATATTTTTGGAAACATGTTATACATAAAATAATTGTTGGTGGTGTTATTTTTTGTTTCAGATTTTTTTTCCGTTAGCAATGGCTCTTTTTCCTAAAGAAAATGAAGATTGTTGGAGTTGATTTTTGACTCACTTAAAAATTGCTCTTTTGTATGTTAAACCATTGACTTTTTTAAGTGATAGACATTGGGGTTTGTTGTTGATCATTCCTAATTTTTTTTCCAAATAGTCATCATTCTTTTCGTTTACGTTATATACAAAGTATATTGCTGGTATTGTAAAAGGTAGGAGGGGTGTTTGGGTAGCTCATTTTCTAGAATGTTGTTGTGCTTTAGCTTTAAGTACTTATGAATTTGAAAAGGCTATGTCTAAATTTAAAGAAGTTGGATGTAACAAACTGGAAAATCAGAACCAATTTAAAATTTTATTTTGGCAATTTTAATGAATTTTGAGATATTTAAAATGAATTATTTTAAATAATAACGACGAGAAATTTATTTTTGAATAGAATTAGAACTATATATTTATTTGAATCGTCGTTAGAATATAAAATATTTTTTTAATTATAAAAGGAATTGAAAATGGCGTGGTTGTTTGAAATTTCGATTTCAACTTTCAAATGAATGTACACGATTCAAAATAAACCAGATTTTGGCGAAACCAAAAATATTAGAATCTATTTGAGAATATCTTTCCAATGAATCCGAAAAATTGAAATTTCATAGCGGGAATAAAAAGTTACGCCCAGTTAAAAATTCAGAATAATCGTTATGGAATTTTGGCCCTCAAAAATGGAAATTTTGCAAATGACCTCCGTTTTCGACGAAACCACTTTTGTTGGATCCAGGATGTCAAGTTATTGCTAGATTCAAAAATTCATTAATATGTGAGCGTGGCGAAGTAAAACATGTTTTGACAGTTTCAGTCAATTTGGATCGACCAGAAAATGGCCATTTTTCAAATGGTCTCCAAATTTGATCAAATTAGTTTTGTTAGAACCGTATCGTCAATACGAAGCTAGAAAATATTTTTTGGGAATTTTTAGAGTCCGTATTTGGCCCCGGGAAATTGAAATGTACGTTAAAAATTCAATGTATATATTTATATTTTAATTTCAATGAAAACAAATCGAAACAGTCAAACTGACTTACGGTACATATCCCATTGTGTTCGGAATAGGGGTAATTAGCTAGCAATGACAGTCGGTGGGTTCGATTCCGAGTTCGAAATATAAAGTTAGTTTTTGAAATTTAAAAATAATAAAATATATAAATATTTATATAACTTCCTCACTTCTCTCTCTCTAAACTATTCGTTCATGAGAAAAATAAATATAAAAAAAGGGAGAAAAAGGAAGGAGACCGATGGAGCCACCCCTACCTCGCGATCAGCGCCGCCCACCGCCGTGGCTCCCAACGCCGGCGACTTACCCTCGACACCCCCTTCCTCTCCTCGCTTCTCTCCCCCATTCGAACCCTGTAACCCGCGAAACCCTAAAGTACCTACCCCAAAACCGACCCCCCTGGTCCTACCCTAGGCGACCGTGCCTCCCCCACTTACCCTCCGGCGAACCCCCTACTCTCGACGAACAACCCTAAGTTTTGCTGTAAGTTTTTTCCCTCTTTTCTTTGATTTTAATACTTAGAAAAGGTAAGATTTCTTACTTAGGAAAGGTAAGATTTTTAATTATTCAATGATGTGATTTTTAGTTAATCAAAGACATGATTTTTATATATGTAGTAAAGATTTTCATTCGTATGAAGTAAAGATTTTCATTCGTATAAAGGATATATTTTTATTCATATGAGATAGAGATTTTTAACCACATAAAGATTAGACTTTTAACCACATAAGGATTAGATTTTTAACCACATAAAGATAAGATTTTTAACGATATAAAAATATGATTTTTATATTATAGAGATAATAAAAATATGATTTTTATATTATAGAGATAATAAAAATATAATTTTTAGCGTATTTATGTTATTTATAAAATATTCATACAAAGAAATAATTATTGATTGGTTAAAAATATAATTTTTAACGTAGGTACATTAGATAGATCGACAGTCAAAGCACTGAGGAGTGGAACCCAATGTGAGAACTTCTCACTTTTATTTTATTTTCTAGTTAAAATATATATTAGGATGCAGACAATGCTTAGCAGCACCTGACACCCGTCGTCTACAGACCATGGACGACTTGTTTGTTTGTTTGATTTTGTTGTGAAAATTGATTGTGTGATGTGGAATGGAGTAAACTATAAATAGTTAAAAATATAATTTTTAACGTGTATATGAATAAAATAAATATTTGTAAACAAATCGGACGATTTGTTTATGTACACACATTTGACTGATATTGATTGGGACGATAAATTTTACACATCGCCCAACTGCACAAATAAATCTGTATTTGTTGATTGAAAACCCCACAGGGTTATTGGGATGATATTAGACATACACTGATCCCAATATTTAGTTGTATGTCAATCGATTGGTTGACAAGCTGTGTAAGCATTGGATATTTATATTTAATGTTTATACAGTGTAGAATGCACTTTGGATGATGGTTGATTGTTTATCGTTGTTGTTGTATACATGTGTGTATGAAATCCATATAAATAACATTATATGGTAATTGACTGTGTCTGATTCCAGTTCAGAAAGAATGAATATCTTTAAATAACGATTAATTTAAGATAATGAATATTTTAAAATAATATTCAGTAAAAGATCAAAATCTGATTTTGATGTCCGATTTGGGATGGACACGAATATATTTAAATATATATAGCCGTGTTGATTAGATACGCGCCATTTTGACGCGAACGATATTTATATCGATTTTATTCATTTTTATAATGATTATCGAAAATGAATTGATTTTAAAATCTAATGTTATGAAAATATTATCATTTATATATCGATGATATAGAATATTCATTTTTGATTTGAAATTGAATATGAAGTTGAAATCATCTTGAAAACGAATTTAAAACGTTTTATAAAATACATTTTTAATGGAAATCGATGAAATATATAATATATATATATATATATAATGGCCTGAATAGAACGTGCCACGCCGCGGCAGTTCACGAATTTCGACCATTGACTTCGAACGGACATTACGGGAGATTCGACCGTCGGATTCTCCTAAAACCAGAACCATTGGGTACATATCGAAAAGAGATTTCTAATGAATATTATAGATTTGAAATCTAATGGTTGGATTTGGAATTATGTCCAAATCAAATTTGGAAAAGGTCGTTGTAAGTGCAGTTCGATGGTCGTTTATGGAAATCGACTGTACGGGCCTTGATAAAATTATTAAAAATATCAATAATTTGTGTAAAATCACAACAAATGATTTGAAAAGAATTGGGATGAAAAATTTCATATTTGAAAAGATAAAAATATATTTTTATTGAAATGAACTAGTTATGAACTAGAATTATGAAATCCTATATTTTTAAATAAATAAATTGGATTTGAAATGGTTTTAAAAATAACCAGAATTTCCAATATATGAATTGGAATGGATTTGAATCGAAATTATCCTCGGAATATTTCGATATTGGATTTCGTGATTATACGGATATTGTGGAGGAATTTGGAAGATATATATATATCGTTATTCCAATACGATATTTGTTTGTTTCAGAATTTGATATTGAATATAAGCCGATATGTTTTCTATTCAGAGCCTTGTATTTAATATCAAATTGGATTTTGGATTTGTTGTGAATGGTATCTTTAATAATACTGTTCTTAGACCCAATGGAGTTAAGAAAATTAGAAACTGACTGGAGATTAGTTAAGTTGAATTGTTTCGTGGGTATTGATCTGATGTTGCTTTCGGCCTTCGGAGTCAATACTTAGGGAATTGTTCTCTTACTAATTTACGGTTAGAGACAGATGGAATGTGAATTGGGTTTATTGTGAATTGTGTTTTTAACGACATTCGTTCTTTAAACCGATTTACAGTGAAATGTGATTTGGAATTTATAAATCTTTTTATTAAGATTTAATAGGAATTTTCCAAAGTAAAGTTTTCCAATTTAATATATATTAAATTGGAATTGGATGGAGTTCGATTTGATAATAATCGAAATGAAATTCTGTGGAGGAAGACTATTAATACATATGGAATTTAAAAGGCGTTGCTGATATTCCATTTATATAATTGGTCAGATACGGAAATTGATATCGATTATATATTGATTTGTTCTTTCGTGAAGATTCCATAATTAATGGAATGTGATTTGGGTTTGTCGTGAATGGTGTCTTCATTAACACTGTTCTTAAACCCAGTTGAGAAAAGATTAAATCTTTTTATATAGATTTAATGAAGTATACCAATTAATTAATATTTAATTGAAATTGAAGTGGAATTGATTTTTGGTTTCATCGTGAACGGTGTTTTAAGGAACACTTGTTCTTTAACCCGATGAACAATGGAATGAGATTTTGGGTTGTTGTGAATGGTATATTTAATAATATTGTTCTTAAACCCAACGGAGTTAAGAAAATCAGGAACTAATTGGAGATTAGTTAACTTGAATGGTTTCCTGGGCAATGATCTGATGTTGGTTTCGGCCTTCGGGGTCAATACTTAGGGAATTGTTCACTTGCTGTAATGACCCGTATTTTTCAGCGATATATAATCAAATTATTTAATTATTTAAATAGTGAAAATGGTTGTTTAATTAAAATTATATTGAATATTTAATTAATATAAATAATAGATTAATATATTTAATTCTAAAATAATCAGAAATAGTGAATTGGCAATACAATATGAACTGGACAATTCAAAATATATATAATTCAGTTTGGAATTTGAATTCGAATAATGAATATATAATATAAACGATAGTTGAACACATAATTATAATATAATTAAAATCGAGCTCGAAATGGCGCTGTAGTTCGTAATTTGGCAATTCAAACTTCAACTGAATATACAAAATCCGTTTTAAATCGGATTTCTGTGAAACAAGAAATGTTCGGAGCAGGTGAAGTATATTTTTCTAGTTGAAGAGAAAAATCATGATTTCATTGTGTAGATTTTGATTTATGGCTAAATCAAATTTTGAAATAGTCGTTATGGAACGTTTATAGGCCATAACGGTATATTTAATTATAATTAAATATTGGATTCGAATTTGGACAAATCCTCCTAGACGTAGTTATAATTTAATTTTTAGAATTTTACTGTAATTTTTAATTAATTAAATACCCAACTTTTTATTTGGAGTATTTTGCACCCTATGTCAATATTTTGGGGTTTCACAATATGAGTTAACATACCAATATTATTATATTTTGGAATCGTAACACCTTGCTCCTTTCAACGATTTTTTTTTGTTGATGGGGTTCGTAAACGAATGGAGTTTTTCGTAATGGAAACACTAAACTTTAAGGAAAATATATCTTCCCTTATGCTTCATTGCCAAGCATGTATGGTACCCTGCTTCTGTGACTGCCTCCTTTCAATGTTGTAGATTCATGTCGGCTATACCTTCAAAACAAAAAGAGATTTGTGCAAACATGAGCTAACCATGTATGCTTATAATATGTGGTGCCACCCTCAACCACGAAGGCATCCTCCCCCTATATAAAAATGCAGACCATTTTTCATTCCTTAGGTCAGAAATCAGTCCGCCGTCCTCATTTCTTTCATTCACAACATATCGAGCAAAAAAAAATATCATAAGAAATGAAAATAAAATCCTATAAATTAGGAAACATATATATCTGAAATCAGTGAAGCAAGAGCTTGAAACTCGTATAGACTTTTCCGGACTCGATCAAATTTTTTTTGGCGTAAGAAAATACCAGCAAACCTAGGGTTCGTTCTATGTTGGATTTGAGGCATCGATCCAAACAGCTATTAGTGGATTTGGGTTTAGCAAAGTAAACCGCACCTACTTGCGTAAATATGGAGGTATTCTGTCGAAACTATGTACGCGAGTTGTATAGTGTTGAAGGGGTGGTTTGCCTGAACACGATGGAAGAGGACTATTTCGAGTGTGACCATTTCTGTAGGAGGTGATGCAGTTACTCTCAGAGGGTCTTTCGGTGTCTTGGGTGCGATTTTAAGTGGTATAAGAAATGAAGATTTTGGGTTTTCGTTTTCTGCTATGTAAAGAGAAGATGGACGGAGCGGGGTAAATTGAGAAGGAGCGGACTTCGTGGAAATTAAACTGGAGATGTGAGCTACAAGGAGAAGAAGAAAAAGGAGTGGAGGGATTAAAGCATGTAAGTGGTTTGGTTTTAACAGTATAACTTGGGGTTAAGGACGGGTTCTGTGTTGAACAGCATGGGGTTGTTTTTGTATGGGGATTTACGTTTTATGGTGATAATTCGGTTGTGAATTAAGGTATGGGAAGGAGAACCGTGAGCATGAGGTTCGGTAATGGTGGGTTTGAGGACGGGATTTGTCTATTGATCGGTGAAGAAGGAGAAGTAAAGAATTTCGGAGTAGGTTTTATGATGTGGCATTGGGCCGGAATTGAAAGGTTAGGCCCAAAGTTTTTAATAAAGGCAATTTAATTTATTTTAATTAATAATTGTATAACTTGTGTAAGTCATAACTTAATCATATGAAATCAGAATTTCGCAAATTTAGATCTGTTGGGATCGTATGGACGACGGCTACACCATGGAACTGACTGGGAGTGAATCGAAGCTCGTTACAATTTATAGCAAAATAAATTGTCTGTCGGAATCAAGCAATGGTTATCGTTATTAACAATGATCGTTCAATGTGAGTAAATCTCACTAACACTACCAGTTAGATTTTTATAGCATATTTTTAGAACTGATAATTATCTGTTGATTGCTGTGTATTAACTGTTTGGTTGAATTGCTTATGCATTGGTTGAAATTATAGATAACGATATATATGTATATAAATCATTAATCAAATATTGATTTTGTTTAGCAGAATATTTCATATTGAAATGAAATCAATGTTAATTATATTGTTTAACATTTGTGATGCAGGGAAACAGGTTGGAGGAATCCAACTGGATTCCTCAATATTTATAATACTGTTCTGTTCATATATTGTAATATATCATGTGATATATAATCTGTTGTCGATTATTTATGTTTGAACGATTTCGATCATTGTTATTTGGTATTTTAAATACCGTAAGAAATACTGGGATATAGATAAGGGGATTTTCAAAGTGTATTTTGGAAATAATTTATTTATATAAAATCAATGGATTTTATATTTGAAAGGAAAAGGATTTTTTTATAAAAGAAAAGAATGTTAAATAAAATAGAAAGAGAAATATTTGTAAAACATGTACAAATAAAATAGAAAGGGAAATATTTGTAAAACATTTATAAATAGAATTAAAAAAGCAATTTTTTATTTAGAAAATAAATAAATATAAAAAGGGAATTATTTGATAAATAAATGGAGTTAAAAGGAAAATTTTACTTAAAAAATAAATAAAGTTATAAAAGGAAATATTTAGGAAATTAATAGAATTATACATTAAGACTAGGATTAGACCCGTGCTTCGCACACGGGTGTAACATGATGTTGAAGAAGGGATTTAATCTAATATTTTTCGAAATGAAAATATTAAAGGAATTTGGATTTTGAAATAGGAATTTAAATGGAATTGCTGAAATTAGAAACTGACTAGAAATTAGTTGAGTTGAATAACTTTCTAAGTATCGATCTGATGTTGGTTTTGGCCTTTGGGGTTTATACTTAGGAAGTTGTTCTCTTACTAGTTTACAGTTAGAGGCTGATAGATATGGGAGGATAGGGATGCATGAATAACGGATGGAAATGTTTTCCAATGTTAATAACATATATTTTCTGGACATAGAAAATAAGGAAATATGAATATATATATATGATGATGATTGATTAATAGAAATTCCAATTGGAAATAAGATTGTTGTTTGCACACGTGTTTTCATTTGATAGTTAAATCACCGACTATCAAAGTTTTTGACCATTTTAACGTTGTTAATATGGAGAGACCGGTTGGATTATTATCTGAAAAACCACTCCGTATTGGCATAAGCATTGCAAACCAAGTATGCTGAATATATTGAAGACGGAGTAAAGTGCAAGGGCTGTTATATAAATCCTAGGTAGAGATAGCCTAGGATGGATGTACGGAATAGTGCCTTCGGTTTGTCCAGTCCCAAAACAACTTGAAGGGATGAATGTCTGACATAGTATATCTGGTAAATTGCGTAAGTTGATCATTTCAAACATATTTACGTTGGTGGCAGAGGAATTCGTTTCTCTTAGTTTATACCCATGGTATTCTTGGGGAAATCAATTTGTGATTTGACGGGTATGATGATGTGGCATTCAAAGTAAATGAAGACGTGATCTGTGTAGAGGTACGTTATAACCTCAAGCCTCATCAACTGGGAAATGGCAGAAATCAGGCAGGCAGCATGGCTAGGTGGTTTGCAACCAAGTAAGGTATATTTTCACCATCTAGAGAATATTCATATTTGTTACTTCTTTCAATTCTGTATCTTCCGGGAACGGTTATGTTGGTTTACCAACTGTAAGGTGACAATATATTCGATACACTCAAGAGAAATGAGTGGTCGGTCATGTGTTGTCGAGTTGCAAGATGTCCATGTTGAACTCCAGTGTATCGCTTCTAGAGTACACTGAGCGAAAGGTGGATCCATACCTTGTCATAGTTGGAATCCATTCCCCAAATAAGAGCCCGCGGTTTTGATTATATATTATATATGTAGAACGTTAGATGCAAGCGTTCTACTAGATGAATATTACTTGTGTTAGACATTATTATAATATCAAAATAATATTGTTTACAAATGATTTGGGTTATCGTAAGGTAAAAACCATCTGTGTTTATGTGTGGATTGGTCTTAAGATTATTCTTTCTTTTGAAAGGATTTTTAAAGTTAAACAAATGATTTGAGTTTACTCACACCAGTCACATGACTGACCCAGAGTTTTTTTTCCCTAAACTCTTGGGTGCCCAATTTTGTATGGGCAGTCAAGTAGTCGGGATTTACAGATATATTTGGAGAGCTGGAGCAGGAGGCTTCAGAGTTATATACATATGGTTATTTTCCACTGTGTTGGAAGTGCTGTACTTTGGAAATGATATGTATATTCAAGTACAGATTTACATTTCAAAGTTATGTTATATATTTTATGTTATTTGTTTCGCTGTGAGATTCGTGTTACTCTGATGTTGTGTTGTTCTTCTTCTTCTATTCTAAGTTTCTATCTTATCTATTCTCACCCTCCAATTTCTTTCATGGACTATCCGGTATTTTCGATGCTTGGATAGTCGACATGGTGTTGTATGCCGATATCTAGGATCGCAAATTCCCCGGGTCGTTACACTTGCTAATTTACGGTTAAAGGCTGGTGGAATGGAATCTGATTTTGGGTTTATAGTGAACCGTGTTTTCAATGACATTGGTTCTTTAACCCAGTTAAAGACAGGATATGATTTCCCAAGTTAAACAATCATTAATATTGATTTTTGGGAAGATTAGAACTAAGAGGAGTTTTAATGAATCTTTAATTAGATTGAAATGGTCGAGAATGGAGTATCACCAGTTTTGCTCCAGGCGATAGTTAAATCTTTAATTAGATTTGAACGTGAAATGGTAATTGAATTTGCCGATAATACCGGGGTGTTATATATGAAGCATTACCAGTTTTTCTTCATGGGAAGAATAGGTTGGGATTGGGAAATTAAACAAATGATTACTTCGGTAAGGTTCATTAATCCTAACTAGTTTGGATAAACCATAATTTGATTTGGATTGATATCTAAAGTAAGATTAAAGAATAAATTTAAAGAATTTATCTTTGATAGAATTAATGGGAACCTTTCCCAAAGTATAAGAATATTTGAGTAAAGAAATGTTCTGGATTGGAATAAGGCGTATGTTGTGTTTTTATAGCACTTGTTTATTATATACGCGAGTTATTCGGAAAGACCGGGTTTATCCCATTCCGAATAACTGATTCGACGATATGTCGAGGATGAAGATGGTGGTCGAAGACCGGAGGTCTTCACATCGTTTGGATGATTACTGATGTCTTAATTGGGCTGTACACCCAAGACAAGGTAATAAGTGGTGATCGTCCAGACGTACTTGGAGATCGACCGAATATGCGAGGACCTCTCCCCTGTATTGAACATATGGGGGAGGAATAAGGTGCCTCCGGTTTCGTTTAGACCTAGAACGAACTTGTAAATGGATGTGTGTCTGACATCGGATTTCATTCTGTGTGATTGATATACATCGGTTGCATAGCGTGAATTGCCTGTGTGGCACGCTGAGATGCAAATGATCAAGGCTTCTGTTGAAAAGCAGAGTCTTGTGGTTGAGGATCAAAGCACGACCTTTGTGGCATAGCTTTGTGTAGTGTTAATTCGCGAGCCTCACACCCCAGTGTGAACCAAAAACGGGGGAGGACTTCAGGGAGGACATGCGTTTTCTTCTAGTTAGGAGTGGTGTTTTGGGTTTTACACGCCCGGACATTTTACTTATGTGGATGATGGATAGCGAGGCGCCTCGGTTATATCGGTCATTCTGGGGCCGATAGTTTGGTCGGGATATGACCAGTTTACGCCTCATAGGTCGGGGAAACGTATTGTTCAGGCATTTTAATCTACTCCGTGTGGACCAGCCCTGACGATCTAAGGGTCACTCGAGTTCTAATCCCGAGGGGCGGGCTAGAGCATCTCGAAGCGGTAAGGACGATCCCTTGCCTTGGTTCACAGATGGAAATCCAACTTCCAATACGTGACTTTGCGGTTTTGATTGTAAAGCCCAGTGTTGGCGACATGATATATGGTACCCATGCGTCTAGGATTGATACATTTATATTTGAAGTTGTTTTATACACTATGCACTTATAATAGTATCAAATGATTTGTTTTAACGTACCAAGCATGTTTGGCTATTATAAGGGAAAACCTTATCCCCCGGCTTGCATTGCATTGTGTGATAGGACCTGAGTCTTATAATAGCTTCATTTTTCCAAAAAGCATTGCGCTGTTTTGTTTTATGCACCGGTATTCTTAGGTGGAAACCCGTTCCGTGTTATACGGCATGGTCCCTTGATTTACCTAACTTTAAAAATAAAGATTAATAACTGATTTAGTTCTCACACTAGTCACATGACTGACCTGGAGTTTATTGTTTTAATCTAAACTCTAGGTGCCTCTATTTTCCACACGGGCAGCTAGTAGTTTTGATTTTGCAGATTTTTATTCACAGGATCCTGGTTTACAGCTGGAATGATATTCAGGAAGCTCTGTATCCACATATTATTTTCAGTTGTGTTTTGTATTATTTTCCACTGCATTGTAACTTGTAAATCTCTGATATTTGTCAAATGTATATTATTTATTCATACTCTGTATATTCTTTTATTCTAATGGAATTGTTGTAATAAGCAATGAAATGTTCTTCTGTTTGTGTTCCAGTATGTCGTGTTCTCAAAGTCAATCCGGGCTTTCCTTCACGGGGAGCTTCGGGTGGCTTCATTGGAAGTGCAAAAGCTATTAAATATTTGAATGATAAGCCATATGATCACTAGGCTGATTTTTTTTTTTGGAAAACGGTATGGTGAAAATAAATCAAATGTAGCCGAAAGTTTCAATTCATGGATTTTGGATGAAAGAAGTCTGCCTGTAACTGCTTGTCTTGATGGTATTTGTGTTATGCTTATGATGAAAATGTCTATCGAAGAGAAGAGGCAACTAAGTGGACTAGTTTGGTTTGTCCAAAAATGGAAGCTTGTTTGTTGAAATTGAAGGAGGAAGGGTTTGGTAGGAGTGTTTCTAAATAATCTGGGTATGTGTTTTTTCTTTTCAGATTATGATGCAAACAGTAGTCAAAGGTTTCCTTTATGATGCAAACTATTTCTGAAAAAGATACATGCATTTATATTCTTTTTGTAGTTTGCTATATGGTCAGTATGTTATGTATTTTATTACATGTTGTTTTAAGTTTATGAAAAAGATGAATGAGAAATATGCAACTATTGTATAATTTATGTATTAATTCACTATGTATAGTAAATTCAACTATAGGATAATTCTTTTATTTAACCATGTCTTGTTTTTAACTTTGTAAATATATTTTCGAAGTTCATTCTCCAACATCGCAAAAAGTAGATCTTAAAATTCACATTTGTAGCTTCAATCAATGGAAAGTGTTGGGTTTTCCTTATGCACATGCTTTGAAGTGTATTTCTTTGTCAAGAAATTCTATTTATGATTTTATTAAGAACTTAACTGTTGAGTCTTATCGATCTTCTTATTCATATGCAATCAATCTGATTCCAACTTTTGATAAAGAAGCAATTGAAGCTAAAGAATCATATATTGTTCTTCCTCCTAAGGCTATTCGTGGAGGTGGTAGGGTTAGAGTGAATATAATTGAAGGTGTTGATTTTCTTGCAAAGCAAAACAGAGGTGGAAAATGTAGAAAACTAGTACTACCTTCTTATTTTACCTGAAACATTTCCATGAGAGGCAAAAGATGAAAATTTATCATCCAAATTTGGAAAGGAAGATTTTCCTGAATAATAGGACTTAGGTATATTGCTACAATAAACATGTAATGACTTGTCTCCCTAAGTGTATGTGTTGTTATCACTGACCTCAGTTTCAAAATGAATTATATTGCAACAGTTTATATCCATTCCACACTCTAGTAGCTTATCTAAATTAGCATTTATTATGAAAATAAGTGATTTGGCAAACACTTGTTCCTCATTCAGATTGTTACATCCAAAGCGTCCGCTTGGTAGTAGTACATCAGTCTTCCTTACTTTTGATGAGAAAGAAAGACGAAAACAATGATTATGGCTATAAACTCCAGTATCAATGAAAATACGCTCCGTATTCTCTGATGAGCTTGAATCTTTTTGGATGTATAGTTTTTCAAACTGTGGATCAGTTAATCTGCAATTTATTATATATAAGCATAACTTAGAGATGAATGCTCCAGCATGCGAGTTATCTTTGAAGGCAATATTTGGATACGAATGATCACATTTCGAGATAATTTTTTTTCATTAGATGAATCAGGCTCTATAACCCAATTTTAATTTCCCTGGATTTTGTATTTGTCATTTAGAATTTTGAAGGTGATAGATATCAAAATATCTACCATTTCATCTGCATTTTCTCTAGTGTTAATCATTTTGTTGACCTTCATATCATAATATAAGTGGCAAGACAGTCCGACTTGAATAACCTCGTAATAATGGCGTAACTTAGGGTTCATGGTTGTGTACCTCTTCCAGAATTCATCATATGTAGAAGCTAGGAACCTTCTTTGTGCAGCCAAATGATCTTGGCAGCAAAAAACGTAAGTGTTTGCATGTGTTTAGACAAATCTTAAAGCCTCTTCTTGTCTAGGAAAAGTAGCCCATATTTCATCCGTGTACTGTGTAGAAGACATGATTAGGAAACTTAGTAATGAATATAAAACTATAAATTATCAATAAAAGTTAAAAGGATTTATCTTATTTAACAGAATAGTAGTTTCATGTTTTGGATTACAAATTCATGATAAGTTATCTGAATAATACCATCAAATTAGCAGTAGATATTAGAAATTCGTTACCAAATCCAACAACTAGTTCAACATTAGTCATTATTAAATAATCATGTTCATCAATAAAGTCAGACATACTGCCTAAAAACTATCATCAATTTAGTATCAGCCATTAGAAATTATTCACCAAATTCATCATCTAATTGTTAAAATCAGCCATTACAAATTCAGTTAATCTGTGTAAGTTTAAACATTTTTTGGAGCTGAAGCAGAGCTGCAAAATTTGTCAATTGTCCAACAGTGTGGTTCATTAGTGAGTATATCTGTAGCTATCTTTGCTTTGAATGCATTAGCTTGTTGAAGACTAATTTTTGATGTAGTCTACATTCCTTGTGCTATTTTTTTGATGAACATCGTCACAAAAATTCTGTAGTCGTACCTGTATTTTTGAAATTCAGTATTCTGCATATAATGATAAAACAAATTATCTTTTCTTTATTTTGATAATAAATTGTAATCAGTTTCATGTTTATCTAAGTAATTGTATGTGAGCACATAATATTATCTAATTCGTAATATGTGTGTAGGTAGTTAATATGTATCGTGAATTTGTGTATAAAATTCTTAACTATCTTCAAATTACCCATTTATTTGTCGAGCACAATCAACATTTATAAGCACTGAATTTTTGCTGAGAATTGTTTTGAGTCCTTCTTTTTTTAGCTCTTCGTTCAGGTTGTTCAGTACTGATTTCTGCATACAATGAATGTAAGTTAGAATAAATATAAACAAAATTATCATTTTTTATTTTTATGAATTTTTACTTACCAGATTAATGAAATTTTTTATATGTCCACTTCTTGGAGTTTTTGATCTTGTGGTCAAGTATAGAGAATCGTAGTGGTTCCAAGTTCCTTCTCCAACAACTAGTTCAAGCACGCTTCAATGTTCATTGCCATGTATTGGGAATAAGATGTTGCAACATAATGGGTCTAAAAGTGTTTTTTCTGATAAAAGGATTGAACTGTTGTTTCTTGATATTTTTTTCCGGCTCCATCCGTTGCACTTACTGTCATTGTTGTACTAACATAGGCAACGTTATTGTTTTGTTCTAGTTGCTTTATTTTGCAGAACCAAAACCAATCAATGACCTACTACCATAACCTACTACCCTTCCCTCTTGCATAAGAACCGCACCAAGCCCAGTACCCCATGCGTCAGTGTATACTGTAAACACTTTGCTTCCATCGGCAAAGTCAAAAATGGGGTTGTTGTCAGAGCCCTCTTTAGTTTCTAAAAAGCATCCTCCCGATCAATATTCCAAAGGTTACATTCTTCTTCGTAAGTCTGGTAAGTGGAGCTGATATCTTAGCGAAGTACTTAATGAACTCCCTACGATAGCCTCCCAATCCATGAAAACTTCTCACCTCCGTTACATTCTTTGGAATCTATCAATCTTGAGTTGCAACTACTTTTGCAGGAACTACTGCTATCCCATCTTTAGAGACCCCATGCCCTAAAGTCTCTCTTCTTTTCTCTAAAAATAACATTTGGAGAACTTTGCCTTAAGCTGATTCGCACGGAGAGTCTTCAAAACATCCCTTAAATGCAAGGCATGTTCTTCCTCGCTTTTTGAGAAAATCAAGATGTCATCAACAAACTGGTCAAACAGATCATCCATCATATGGGAGCCTATTTTTTCCAGTGAGTTTATTTAACTCCCTATAGTCCACTCATAGGCGAAGCGAACCATCCGTCATAGTTGCTCATCCCACCGGAGCACCCCATTCAGATATGCTTTGCCCAGTAAACCCTTTCTCGAGTAGCTCCTCTACTTCTTGCTGAGCTCCCTTCTTTCTCTTGGAGCCGTGTAGCGCACAGGCAATGCAACTGTCTTTACATTGTCCACCAAGTATATACAAAAAATCGAACTTGCGCCTTGGAGATAAACCCCGAACCTCCTCAAATACATCTGGATACTAACGGACTACCACTAAATCGTAGATCATCGATAGATGCATCAAGTGATTCTAGGAAACTAAGCATGAAAGACCCCTTAGGGTGACAAGGAATCTCAAGAGTCCTCCTGTGGCAAGTCAAAAGTATAACGATCCTCCTCTCACAATTGAGTATGGCACCGTACGTGGTTAGCCAATCCATCCCTAGAATCAAACCATAGCCCATAAAACCGAGCACATACGCGTCACATTCAAACTCGATGCCCAACACTGATATACTCAAACGCCGACAAATCATAGACAAAAGAACCGAACCATCGATGGGGATTGAGACAACAATGGGATCCAATACCATACTAGTATTTAAGTGCAGAGACTCGACCATAGAATTAGATATAAACGAATGCGAAGAGCCAAAATCGAAAAGAGTTCTAATGGGTTGATTGGAAAGGGAAGTCAAACCTTCAACAAAAACTTTCTTACCTCTATCCGGTACGATGGTCATGAATGCATACACCTGCCCTCCAAGGGATCCTTCCCTTTGGCCTTGTCCTTGCCTCTTTGGGCACTCTTTAGCAAAGTGTCCGACTTCTCCACAACTGAAAGAAGTATTCTTCCTTCTTTTGCATTCTCTTACCAAGTGACCCTCACGTCCACAACTGCGACACTTCCTCTTATCCTTAGCTTTGTTATTCTTTCTGCCTTTTTGTCATTGTTGTTGTCCTTTCTTGGGCCATACTTTCCTATTTTGTGTTTCCTCAACCCTAGCTTCTTTCTTTATAGAGAAATCATCTACTCGCGACGGCAGAGGAACAACGACTGCAGCTGGGAAAGGGACGTCTCCTTGCTCCCAGTTGGTGCCATGGTTTTAGGATACCTATGGAACCATTCCAGTACTTCAACGCCCTTGGGAATATAAGGTTTCCCAGACATGTTGAAAAGAAAAAGGGAAGAGATTTAGACAAAGGATCGAAGGATATTACATATGGCTTTGGGGAATATGTTTTTCAAAACAAACTTTTCTTTTGATAATGCTTTCTTTTAAAATCTTTTTTTAAAAAACAGTCTTCAAAACTTTTGTCTAATGTGGTAACCTTCAGCTCTGATACCAAGTGTGACACCCCACGTCCGTTAATGCCACTCATTAAGAGAATTCATTAAGTTTTGTGAAGCGTTATAGGTAAACAGAAACAAAAACATTACAAGATATATATAAAATTTGCAGTGGAATAAAAACAAACTTTATTAATCATAAAGCATCGTGGTTCAAAACATGATATATCTGAATTACATAAAAACCAGTACATCATAAAAACTTCTGTCTTGCACTTAAATATCAGAGTACAAAATAAATGAAACATAATCCCCAAATAAAACATAGCCATAGTAAAGATACGAACTTGAGCAATACATATAAGCAACTCCAGCAAAGTGATAGTAAATCCTGGTCAAGCTTGAGTTTTCCACCCTGAGAATCTGGGAGGGAACAGAAGGAAGAAGAGGAAACAAAAAGGGTCAGACATAAAGTCTGGCGAGTCCGGTAACTTTTAGCAAGTAAATAAGTAAAAGTAGCATGACATGCATATAAAGTGGATAAGAAAGGTAACATCATATAAGGCAGGTATGACAAGGTAAGCATGATAGAGTGTGTACGCTTCTCTAATGATTTCTCTGCACTAATACTAGTATCATCCAGAAATGAGATGATCCCCAACATGTATAAGCTAGTAGACTTAGGCATACTTCTAGTGAGAGGTTTTAACCCCATGCAGTCCAATAGGCAACCCAATCTAATGGGCTCCTAAACTTTTTACTAGAGTCTATATGTACCCTAACTTCTACCCCAATCGATCGGCTCCTTAATCCATGTAGATACCTTGTGTCGGCCCCACAATAGGAGGTATCACTTCCTAAAGTGGAAACCCCTCATCTTTATAATGTGCATAACAATATCTACAGGTGTCATGGTCGTCTTATCCCCCTCTTCCCGGCCCATGCGTGCATATGACCTGGTCGGTTTGCGCTGCCCACACCGTACTCCACGTTTGGATCTCTTACAATCAGCCCAGTAAGCGTGCCCCAACTCCGACCTAGGACGGAGTACTCGTTTTAATATTGTTATATGGGTTACTGACTGAAACGGGTCTCTCACACAAGATGATACAAGCTCTCCCCCTTGTCTTGTATCCCCACTAGGATTTCCACATGTTATGCTTGCCTAACGGTGCCTTTAATTACATAACCCCAACCAGTTATGTTTTATGGGCCTACATGAATATTACCCTCCCAACCCAGATATACTTAACCCTTCCAGTGTTCCAACTAAGTTTGCTTAACTCATTCTCAAGTTAACATGTTCATACAATCCTTATGGATTCAACTAGGTTAAGTATTACAGACTGACAGGTTATCCATATTCACATTGACTTCTTTTCACTTGCCAAAGTTCCACTTGCTTATTAATTTCATATAAATATAACTTAATCCATTTAAGTTTATTAATAAGCTCCATTACATGCTATTCTTCAAATTGTAATTAACGGAAGTAATCTTACAATCTGTCACCCCTGGATTGTAATTAACGGGAGTAATCTTACAATCTTTCACCCCTGGATTGTAATTAACGGGAGTAATCTTACAATCCCTTTTTGTATTATTCATTGTCTGATTCCAAAGTTACAATAACATGCTTTACTTAATATTTAATTAAGTATACTACATCTCAGTTCACTTGTTTTCTGTTTAACATATCACTACAACTTGACGTTGTTTACTTATTAACTTAGTTTTCTTAGCTAAGGTTTACTAATAAGCTTCCTTTCCTTTTTATTATAACTTATATTGTAATTTCTACTTGTCCCAAGGACAAGCCTACCTATTATATATAACATTTTCATTAAAGTAATTAACCATAATAGGTAACTCTCATTCCTTGTTTACTCCAATTCATAACCATTTATCCATCTATGGTTATAATGTGCCAGACCTCCCACATTAAGCCTACAACTTGTGGATGCTGGATATGCCAGGCGGGTCCGGGCGGACTTACTCCACAAATCGGGCTTAACCTCATGACTTAGCACATCTTGTACTTGTGCACTTAGATCTCTCACATTAGATTCACCACTTGTGGTTGCTGGATATGCTGGGCGGTTCCGGGCAGACTTCGACCACAAGTGCAATCTAACCTCATGTCATAAGCACCATTACAGTTTCTAATTACTGTAATCCTAGGTGTTTCCATTTGTTAACCAATTGTTCCTATGTCTTTATAGGTTTCATGCCCTTTTTTCCTAATTATTTTTATAGTGAATTATATGTTCAAATTCATGTTCATATTCATTATTCAAGTTATGCCAAATTTCCACTTTTTAAGCTATGTCCAATTTTAACGTTTTTTCCCTCCTTCCGAGACTAACGTATTCGTATATTTTTGCGACCATCTAGGCTCGAAAGTAGCCTGGCTATAAAAATATATAAAAAGGAAAAAGGTGAAGGGAAGATGACAGAACCAGTTTGTAACGACCTGGAATTTTAGGGCAAATTTAAAATTTTTATTTTAGTTAATTTATTGGTTTTTGAATATTTAAAATAATTTATTTTAAATAATAATGACGAAAAATTTATTTTAAATCGAAGTTAGAACGAATAATTTATATTAATTATATTTCAAGCCTGAAATGTGGCGGTAATTTCAAATTTCGATTTTTAACTTTGGAAAATTATATAAAATTAATTTTATGGTGGAATGGGACGAAACAAGAAACGCTAGGATCGTATTGACGATATCTTTCTAATGAATTTCAGAAATTAAGATTTCAGTATGTAATTTGTAAGTTATGAAAAATTCAAAATCTCAGAAAAACGCTATGAAATTTATATATATATATAATGTATAAGACCCAAAACGCTACTTTTTACATAGGGATGAATTGAGACTCGAAACCACTTCCATTGAATTCAAAATGATGTTTCTGCATTGAAAAAGTATAAACACTAATATATTTCAATATTCGGAATTTATTTATTTAAATATATATTTTTAATATAATATATACATGCCTTAAAAATTGCCATTTTTCAAACGGTCTTCAAATTCGATGAAATTAGTTTTGTTAGGACCGTATCGTCGAAACAAAGCTAGAAATAATTTTTCTGTAATTTTTGGAGTCAGTATGTGGGCGTTATTAATTTTTCATTGAAACGGTCAATTTTTAGACTTTAAAAATTCATTGATAATTCATACGGACTCAGAATTCAACGAAACCAGTTTTTTTGGATTCGTATCGTCGAGAAATAGTTATGTTCCAGTTTACACCAAAATTTAATAATGTGTGTATTTGTACGGGTTTTAAAACACTGAAAAAGACTTAAAATGATAAAATAATAGAACATATGGGTTATTAATTAATAGGTTATATAACACGTGGACTTAATTAAAAATTAACAACCTCTATATAATATCTCATAATCCCACCCTAACCATTTCTCTAAACCTAATTCTAGCCTCCTTCTTCATCTCTCTCATGGGGCTCACTTCTCCACTAAAATTTCTTTGCACAAAAGACCCCAAAACTTCAATAATTTATTTTTCTCAATCAGAACAGAAGTAGACCAAACCCTTTCTGGGTTTTGTTCATATTAATAAACACTACCTACCACGAAAAATTCAAGACCTATCGTCGCACGGATTCGCCGTAATCTAAAGTTTGAACACAAAAAACTGATTTCGGATTTTGGTGTATAACTCTCAAACCGTCGAGAATTAGACGACGGCCCAGCTGAAGAAATTGTAGAGGAGACAAATGCCTACAACTTTGTTTCAGAAAGTTTTGTCTGAAAGTCGATGGAATTGCACGAAAATCGAGATGAACTAAAAAGCACCAAAACAAAAATTTCTGGCGAGCTTAGAGCAAAGATGATCGATTTCCGATGAATCCTGGAAGTTTTAGGCAAGGGCCAAACACGAAAGTTCTTCGTCTATGCGAGTGGAAGATGCTCACAAATTTTCAGGTCGTTTGGATCAGCGAGGTGGCGGCTAGGGGGCTCGAACCGGAATCTGTTCATCTCGTCGGTTCCGGCGATCGGGGAGGCTGGGGGCAGCCACGCTTGGTGCATGGCGGCGGCTTGCCAAGGCGGAGGTGCTAGCGATGGTGGCTCAGCGTCAGGTGGTCCATGGCGGCGGGAAACGACGGTCAAAGGGGGAGGAGCTCGGGTTTTACCGAGGTTTGG
This sequence comes from Allium sativum, assembly GCA_030737875.1. Lineage (NCBI taxonomy): Eukaryota > Viridiplantae > Streptophyta > Magnoliopsida > Asparagales > Amaryllidaceae > Allium > Allium sativum. Next base: position 168,237,467 of record CM060924.1, on the reverse strand, counting down.
GGTGATTTTGTAACTCAGACTTCGAAATTGGATATCTCTCTCATACGAACTCGGAATCTGACGATTTTAGATCATCTGCGATCGTGGCGACGAGATCTTCGCAATGACACTAACAACATTCAATTCTGAGCAAGTTGAAAATTTGGGTAATTTTCATAATATAAATTAATTATTTAAATTATTCAAACTTCGAAAATTCATATCTTTTTGCTACGAACTCGAAATCGCGCAAAACATGATTTGCCATGATTGTTGACCCATAAGCTTCGTGTAGACACCAAATTCGTCAATTTTAGAGCATGTTGGATTTTGAGCCAAAATTGGGCCCGAACCGTCAATTAAAGCCCGGCAAAGGTGAGAACTTTTATCTCACTCAAGTTTTTGAACAGTTAATTATTTTTATTATTAAATATTAATTAATTATCTGTGTTAGAATTATTGTTTGTTGGATAAATGTTGATTTGGATGACTGTTGTGAATTGTTTGAAATTTGAAATATGTAACATGTTGTTATGACATTTATGATATTTAAAACATGTTTACACTGCCATTTACAAGTTGCCTGACTTGTTTATGTTGATTGGACGATAAATTTTCAAACATCGTCCAAAAGCACAATTAACATTATATTATTTGAATTTGTGTTGGTTGAAACCCCACACGGGTCTTGGGTTAATATTCTGACTACACATCGCCTTTGTGATTAGTTTAAAACGCACTTTGGCTGTTATTGAATGTTTTATCATTATTGTGGAATTAATGCAATGTTTGAAATCCATATAATTAAAATTATATGGTAATGGATTGGGTCTCATTCCAATTTTGAATTAAAGGAATATTTTTATTTGATATTCAGTTAATGGAATTGATTGACATATGAATTAGAAAGATTATATCTTTATTGTTTAAAATTTATAATAAAAGGGATTCAATTAAAAAGATTACATCTTTACGGTCAGTATGTTACGATAAGAAGGTTTGATTTCAAAATTTTAACATTTTGAAAAGATTATTATTAAAACATAATAATACAGAAAGTTCAATTTTTCATTAAAAATTGAAATGTCAGTTAAGATATTCGGAAACAAAGGGTTTTATAAAATTAGTAACAATTTAATGTAAAGATCATATATTTACTTTAAAAGGATGTTTTAAAATAATATTTTCAGTAGATTAATTATAATTATTAATTATAATTGTACTTGGACACGAGGTTAGGTTACATTTGTGGTGTAAGTCTGCTCGGACCCAACTGGCATATCCAGCAGCCACAAATGTTGGGCCTATTATGAGGGGTCCAAGTGCGCAAATATGAAACAGGCCATGACACGAGGTTAAGCCCAACTTGTGGGATAAGTCTGCCCGAAACCAACCGGCATATCCAGCATCCACAAGTCGCAGGCTTAATGTGGGAGGTCCGACCCAGTATAAAATAAATAAGATAATGAATTGGGCTATTTAATCTGTTTTAAATAGCAACGCCATTTTAACCCAAACATGTTTATCGATTTATTTTATCCATGTTATAAATGAATATTAAAAGGGCTAATTTCAAAATTAATATTTTGAAAATAATATTATTTTAATATGATAATAGAAAGAATATTCAATTTGGATTTAAAATTGAAATAAAAGTTGGAATCGTTTTATAAACGAATTTATAAACAATTTAGAATATGTTTAGAAAGTAAATCGACGAAATATGTATAATATATATATATATATATTACATATATAATGGCCTGAGTAGAACGCGTCGCGCAGCGACCGTTCGCAAATTTTGACCATTAACTTTAAATTGGCGTAACGAGAGATCCGACCGTCGGATTCTCCTAATACCGAAACCGTAGGGTTCTGTCAAAAAGAGCTTTCCAATGGATATAAGAGATTTGAAATCTAACGGTTAGATTTAGAGATATGTCCAAATCAATTTCAGAAAAGGTCGCTGTAAGTGCAGTTCGGTGACCGTTATCGGAAACCGACTATACGAGCGAAAATAAAATTATTAAAAATAGGGAGAAATTATGTAAAATTATAATAAATGTTTTAAAGGGGTTTTCGATGAAAATTCCAAGTTTATAAAGATAAAAGATATTTTTGTCAAATAAGTGATTTATTTCTTCTAAAAAATAAAAAGGGATTTTAAATGGATTTAATTTTAATTAAGAATTTCCAATGAATAGAGTGAATTGGACTTGAATGGAAATTATCAACGGATTATTTCAGTATTGATTTTCTATGATCATATGGATATTATGTTGGAAATTTGGAAGATATTTAATATCGTTATTTCTGATATGATATCCGTTGGTTTTAGAATTTGATATTGAATATAAGTCGTGATAATTCCTATTCGAAGCCTTATATTTAATATCAAATAAGAATTTGGGTTTGTCGTGATTAGGGTATTAATTAACACTATTCTTGAACCTTTTTGAAGAATAAATCTTTTAATTAAGATTTAAATGTGATTTCCCTAATTTAATATATTAAATTATAAATTAATGAAATACGAATCTGGGTTTATCGCGAATTATGTTTTAATTGACATTTATTCTTAACCCGGATTAAAGATAAAATTATTTCCCGAAATTTGATAATCATTTAATAATGATTTTAGAAAATTAAAACTAAATAAAGTTTTAATTAATCTTTAATTAGATTGAAGTGGAATTAAGTAATTAAAATTACTGAATTAAGGAAGTGATCAAAAATGGAGAACTACCAGTTTAACTCCATGCGATAGTTAAATCTTTAATTAGATTTAAACGGAAAATGGTAATTAAGTTTACCAGAACAAATCGGGATGAATAGGTGGGGATTGGGATTAATTAATAAAAAAGTACTTCCGTAAGACGTAAATCCCGACTAGTTTGAATAAACCATAATTTGGTTAATATAGAGAAGGGATAAAGTAAAATCTTTTGAAACAAAGATCAAAAGGAAAGATTAAAGTTGAAGGATTTATCTTTGATAAAATTAATGGGAATCTTTCCCTAAGAATGTGAATATTTTATTCTGAATTGGAATGAGGCATATGTTATGTTTTATAGCACTTGATTATAAAGTACGCGAATTATTCAGAAAGATTGGGTTTAACCCATTCTGAGTAATAAATACGACGATCAAGAGTCGAAGATGAAGACGGTGGTTGAAGACCGGAGTTCTTCACATCGTTTGGATGGTTATTTCTATCTTGATTGGACCGTACACCCAAGACGATGGAAAAGTGGTGATCATCAAAATGTACTTGGAGATCGATGGGAATGCGAGGAATAAGGTGCCTCCGGTTTCGTTCAGACCCAGAACGGACTTGTAAATGGATTGCGTGTCTGACATTGTATTCCTTTGTATTGTATTTGTTGATCTCTGTCTAACGTATAGATGTTTGGTGGTAGAGATTTATTCTTCACTTAACACCGGGTTATATATTGATAGATGATCAATGATATGGTATGGTCTGACAATATGACATGCCAAGATGCAAATGATTAAGGCTTTTGTTGAAAAGCAGGGCCTTGTGGGATGATCAAAGCATAGCCTGTTTAGGGATAGCTTTGTGTATAGCGTGACTTCGCGAGCCTCACACCCCGGTATGAGTCAAAAACGGGATATGGACCATAGGGAGTGCACACGTTTCTTTCTAGCTAGAGTGATGTTAGTGACCTACCATCCCTGACATTTTTACTTATGTGGATGATGGATTATGAGGTACCTTGGATTTATAGGTTGTTAGTGGCCATACGGAGGTTCAAAGGAACCGGGAAACGTGTGTTCAGGCATAACTAATCCACTACCGTTAGGTGGAGACCGGCCCTACCGCTCCAAGGGTTCACTGCGAGGGATCCTGAGGCATTTGCCAGAGTGTCTCGAATCGGAGAGGACGATCCCTAGCCTTGATCTCATGATGGAAAACCAATTTCCAATATGACACCATGCGGTTTTGATTGTTGAACTAGTATGGCGACATGATATATGGTACCCATGCTGTCTATGATTAATACATTTACTTTTGAAATTGATTTCTGCACTATGCACTTACAGTAATATTAAAAGATAAATTTCGCATACCAAGCATATTTGGCTATTATAAGGTAAAACTCTATCCTTTGGCTTGTGTTGCATTATGTGATGGAACCTGAGTCTTATAATAGCTTCATTTTCCTTTATTTGGCATTGCGCTGTTTATTTTTATGCACTGGTATTCTTGGGGGTAAACCCGTTCCGTGTTATATAGCGTGGTCCCTTGATTTACCTAACTTTAAAATCAACTTAATAACTGTTTTTGAGTTCTCATACTAGTCCCATGACTGACCTGGAGTTTATTGTTTTAACCTAAACTCTGGGTGCCCATATTTTCCACACGGGCAGCTAGTAGTTTTTGTTTTGCAGATATTATATTCACATGATCCTGGTCTACAGCTGAAGCGATATTCGGAAGGCTTTGTATCCGTGTATTTCTTTCATTTGTGTTTTATATTATTTTTCCGTTGCTATTTAAATGTAATTTAAACTCTGATATTGTATTTCCAATATATATTATTCATTCATACTATGGATTATTCTTGTCCTCTGATGTAATTGTTGTAACAGCAATAAAATGTTCTTCTGTTTGTGTTCTGATGTGTGTTGTTCTCAAAACAATCCAGGCTTTCCTTTACTGGGAAGTTTGGGATGTCACATTTGGTATCAGGGCTTTGGTTTACAGAGCTCGAGAACAAGACACATTAGAACCGAACAAAAGAATTCATCAGAGATTGGATTTATAATATCCAATAAGAATGACTCGTTAGAGATAGGATCAGTAGTATCCTAGAATGAGACCGAAGAGTACCATTTAAAAAAAACAAATTTTTTTGTTTTGAAAATTTAAACATTATTATTCGTATTTGGATATTATATTTTATCGATTTGGACAATCGAGTATATAAATTTTTTGAATATACGAGTAATTAACGGATATTCGAAGTTTTAATATACTGGATAGATATAGAATCACACTTTAGTCGCCTGGGGATAATTCTGGTGATTGATCGATCATCATCGGTATTTATGTTCGAGTTTCGAAAGGGGTATATCTATATATTTCCATTGACTGGTGTGAGAGCCAAAACTAGATATGGTCTATTATTGTGATTTGCCCTAAAAACATGATTTTTGATTATATATAGAAATTATATATGTTTAAAGTTAATCACCTAATTGATTGCTGGTTGTGATGGTTGATAATTAGTTTAACTAATTAAAATATTGGAAGGATAATTAACAAAACAAATATATAATAGAATGATAAATTTAACTAAATCAAATTTAATATTGAACTGAATTGGAAAAAGATTAGAATTGAAAGTTGAGGTTGTTAATTAAATGACTTTCAGCTCTGTTCCTTTTTTAGGACGAAAAGATTTTAAGTGGGGGAGATTGTAACGACCCGGAATTTTGGAGCAAATTTAAAAAAATTATTTTAGTTAATTTATTGGTTTTTGAATATTTAAAATAATTTATTTTAAATAATAACGACGAAAAATTTATTTTAAATCGAAGTTAGAACAAATAATTTATATTAATTATATTTCGAGCCTGAAATGCCGTAGTAATTTCAAATTTCGATTTCAAACTTTGGAAAATTATATAAAATTAATTTTAAGTCGGAATGGGACGAAATAAGAAACAGTAGGATTGTATTAACGATATCTTTCTAATGAATTTTAGAAATTAAGATTTCAATTTTTTATTTGTTAGTTATGAAAAATTCAAAATCTCAGAAAAACGCTATGGAATATATATATAATATAAGACCCAAAACGCTACTTTTTACATACGAATGAATTGGGACTCGAAACCACTTCCATTGAATTCAAAATGATGTTTCCGCATTAAAAAAGTATAAACACTATTATATTTCGATATTCGGAATTTATTTATTTAAATATATATATATTTAATATAATATATATACGCCTTAAAAATAGCCATTTTTCAAACGTTCTTCAGATTCGACGAAATTAGTTTTGTTAGGACCGTATCATCAAAACAAAGCTAGAAATATTTTTTCTGTAATTTTTGGAGTTAGTATGTGGGCGTTATTAATTTTTCATTGAAACGGTCAATTTTTAGACTTTAAAAATTCATTGATAATTCATACGGACACAGAATTCAACGAAACCAGTTTCTTTAGATTCGTATCATCGAGAAATAGTTATGTTCTAGTTTTCAGCAAAATTTAATAACGTATGTATTCGTACGGATTTTAAAACACTAAAAAGGACTTACAATAATAAAATAATAGAACATAAGGTGGATACCCAGTGCCGAAGGCTCCCGTACTCAAGCGTGAGGACTTCCTAGACAGTCTCCCATCTGGTACTATTCTCACGGCTTTTAGGTCTCTGGGGGTGGTCGATTAGCGCGCAGCGTTTCCCTCACATTATGTGAAGAGGTCGGGGCTCAAACCTGTGCGCTCCAGATTACCAACCGGGTAACCTTTCCTTTTACGCCACGCACCACCTTAAAATAATAGAACATATGGGATATTAATTAAATAGGTTATATTACACATGGACATAACTAAAAATTAACAACATCTATATAATATCTCATAGTCCCACTATAACCATTTCTCTAAACCTAATTCTAGCCTTCTTCTTCATCTCTCTTATGGCGGCTCACTTCTCCACTAAAATTTCGTTGCACAAAAGACCCTGAAACTTCAATAATTTATTTCTCTCAATCAGAACAGAATTAGAACAATCCCTTTCTAGATTTTGTTCATATCAATAAACACTACCTACCACGAAAAATTCAACACCTATCGTCGCACGGATTCGCCGGAATCTAAGTTTGAACACAGAAAACTGATTTTGGATTTTGGCGTATAACTCTCAAACTGTCGAGAATTAGACGACGACCCATTAAAGAAATTGTAGAGGAGACAAAGATCTGCAACTTTGCTTCAGAAAGTTTTGACTGAAAGTGGACGGAATTGCACGAAAATCGAGATGAACTGAAAAGCATCAAAACAGAAATTTCCGGCGAGCTCAAAGCAAAGATGATCGATTTCCGGTGAATCTATGAAGTTTCAGGCAAAGGGACGAACACGAAATTTCTTCGTCTATGCAAGGGGAAGATGCTCACAAATTTTCAGGTCGTTTGGATCAGCGAGGTGGCGGCTAGGGGGCTCGAACCGGAATCCGTTCATCTCGTCGGTTCCGGCGATGGGGGAGGTTGGGGGCGGACACGCTTGGTGCGTGGAGGCGTCTTGACAAGGCGGAGGTGCTGGAAGTGGTGGCTCGGCGTCAGGTAGTCCACAGCGGCGGGAAACGGCGGTCAAATGGGGTGGAGCTCGGGTTTAACCGAGGTTTGGGGTGATTTCGTAACTCAGACTTCGAAATTGTATCTCTCTCATACGAACTCGGAATCTGACGATTTCAGATCCGCTGCGATTGTGGCGACGAGATCTTCGCAATGACACTAACTACATTCAATTATGAGCGAGATGAAAATTTGGGTAATTTTCATAATTTAAATTATTCAAACTTCGAAATTTCATATCTTTTTGTTATGAACTCGAAATCGTGCAAAACAGGATTTGCCATGATCGTTGAGTCACAAGCTTTGCGTAGACACCAAATTCGTCAATTTTTGAGCATGTTGGATTTTAGGCCAAAATTGGGCCTGAACCGTCAACTAAACCTCGACAAAGGTGAGAACTTTTGTCTCACTCAAGTTTTTGAGCAGTTAATTATTTTTATTATTGAATATTAATTAACTATCTGTGTTGGAATTATTGTTTGTTGGATAAATGTTGATTTGGATGACTGTTTTGAATTGTTTAAAATTTGAAATATGTAACATGTTCTTATGACATTTATGATATTTAAAACATGTTTACACTGCCATTTACAAATTGCCTGACTTGTTTATGTTGATTGGACGATAAATTTTCACACATCGTCCAAAAGCACAATTAATTATATATTATTTGAATTTGTGTTGGTTGAAACCCCACACGGGTCTTGGGTTGATATTTTGACTACACATCGCCTTTGTGATTAGTTTAAAATGCACTTTAGCTATTACTGAATGTTTTATCATTATTGTGGAATTAATGCGATGTTTGAAATCCATATAATTAAAATTATATGGTAATGGATTGGGTCTCATTCCAATTTTGGATTGAAGGAATATTTTTATTTGATATTCAATTAATGGAATTAATTGACGTATGAATTAGAAAGATTATATCTTTATTGTTTAAAAGTTATAATAAAAGGGATTCAATTAAAAAAGATTACATCTTTACGGTCAGTATGTTAAGATAAGAAAGTTTGATTTCAAAATTTGAACATTTTGAAAAGATTATTATTATAATACAATAATATAGAAAGTTCAATTTTTCATTAAAAATTGAAAATCAGTTAGGATATTCGGAAACAAAGGGTTTTATAAAATTAGTAACAATGTAATGTAAGATCATATCTTTACTTTAAAAGGATGTTTTAAAATAATATTTTAAGTCAATTAATTATAATTATTAATTATAATTGTACTTGGACACGAGGTTAGGTTACATTTGTGGTATAAGTCTGCCCGGACCCAACCGGCATATCCAGCAGCCACAAATGTTGGGCCTAATGTGAGGGGTCTAAGTGCAAAAATACGAAACGGGCCATGATACGAGGTTAAGCCCAACTTGTGGGATAAGTCTGCCCGGAACCAACCGGCATTTCCAGCATCCACAAGTCGCAGGCTTAATGTGGGAGGTCTGGCCCAATATCAAAATGAATAAGATAATGAATTGGGTTATTTAATCTGTTTTAAATAGCAACGCCATTTTAACCCGAACATGTTTATCGATTTATTTTATCCATTTTATAAATGAATATTAAAAGAGCTAATTTCAAAATTAATATTTTGGAAATAATATTATTTTAATATGATAATAGATAGAATATTCAATTTGGATTTAAAATTGAAATAAAAGTTGGAATCGTTTTATAAACGAATTTATAAGCAATTTAGAATATGATTAGAAAGGAAATCAATGAAATATAATATATATATTATATACTATATATAATGGCCTGAATAGAACACGCCGCGTAGCGACCGTTCGTGAATTTCGACCATTAACTTTAAATTGGCATAACGGGAGATCCGACCGTCGGATCTCCTAAATCCGGAACCGTAGGGTTCGTATAGAAAAGAGCTTTCCAATGGATATAAGAGATTTGAAATCTAACGGTTAGATTTAGAGATATGTCCAAATCAATTTCATAAAAGGTCGCTGTAAGTGCAGTTCGGTGACCGTTATCGGAAAACGACTATACGAGCGAAAATAAAATTATTAAAAATAGGGAGAAATTATGTAAAATTATAATAAATGTTTTAAAGGGGTTTTCGATGAAAATTCCAAGTTTATAAAGATAAAAGATATTTTTGTCAAATAAGTGATTTATTTCTTCTAAAAAAATAAAAAGGAATTTTAAATGGATTTAATTTTAATTAAGAATTTCCAATGAATAGAGTGAATTGGACTTGAATGGAAATTATCAACGGATTATTTCAGTATTGATTTTCTATGATTATATGGATATTATGTTGGAAATTTGGAAGATATTTAATATCGTTATTTCTGATATGATATCCGTTGGTTTTAGAATTTGATATTGAATATAAGTCGTGATAATTCCTATTCGAAGCCTTATATTTAATATCAAATAAGAATTTGGGTTTGTCGTGATTAGGGTATTAATTAACACTATTCTTGAACCTTTTTGAAGAATAAATCTTTTAATTAAGATTTAAATGTGATTTCCCTAATTTAATATATTAAATTATAAATTAATGAAATACGAATCTGGGTTTATCGCGAATTATGTTTTAATTGACATTTATTCTTAACCCGGATTAAAGATAAAATTATTTCCCGAAATTTGATAATCATTTAATAATGATTTTAGAAAATTAAAACTAAATAAAGTTTTAATTAATCTTTAATTAGATTGAAGGGGAATTAAGTAATTAAAATTACTGAATTAAGGAAGTGATCGAAAATGGAGAACTACCAGTTTAACTCCATGCGATAGTTAAATCTTTAATTAGATTTAAACGGAAAATGGTAATTAAGTTTACCAGAACAAATCGGGATGAATAGGTCGGGATTGGGATTAATTAATAAAAAAGTACTTCCGTAAGACGTAAATCCCGACTAGTTTGAATAAACCATAATTTGGTTAATATAGAGAAGGGATAAAGTAAAATCTTTTGAAACAAAGATCAAAAGGAAAGATTAAAGTTGAAGGATTTATCTTTGATAAAATTAATGGGAATCTTTCCCTAAGAATGTGAATATTTTATTCTGAATTGGAATGAGGCATATGTTATGTTTTATAGCACTTGATTATAAAGTACGCGAATTATTCAGAAAGATTGGGTTTAACCCATTCTGAGTAATAAATACGACGATTAAGAGTCGAAGATGAAGACGGTGGTTGAAGACCGGAGTTCTTCACATCGTTTGGATGGTTATTTCTATCTTGATTGGACCGTACACCCAAGACGATGGAAAAGTGGTGATCATCAAAATGTACTTGGAGATCGATGGGAATGCGAGGAATAAGGTGCCTCCGGTTTCGTTCAGACCCAGAACGGACTTGTAAATGGATTGCGTGTCTGACATTGTATTCCTTTGTATTGTATTTGTTGATCTCTGTCTAACGTATAGATATTTGGTGGTAGAGATTTATTCTTCACTTAACACCGGGTTATATATTGATAGATGATCAATGATATGGTATGGTTTGACAATATGGCATGCCAAGATGCAAATGATTAAGGCTTTTGTTGAAAAGCAGGGCCTTGTGGGATGATCAAAGCATAGCCTGTTTAGGGATAGCTTTGTGTATAGCGTGACTTCGCGAGCCTCACACCCTGGTATGAGTCAAAAACGGGATATGGACCATAGGGAGTGCACACGTTTCTTTCTAGCTAGAGTGATGTTAGTGACCTACCAGCCCTGACATTTTTACTTATGTGGATGATGGATTATGAGGTACCTTGGATTTATAGGTTGTTAGTGGCCATACGGAGGTTCAAAGGAACCGGGAAACGTGTGTTCAGGCATAACTAATCCACTACCGTTAGGTGGAGACCGGCCCTACCGCTCCAAGGGTTCACTGCGAGGGATCCTGAGGCATTTGCCAGAGTGTCTCGAATCGGAGAGGACGATCCCTAGCCTTGATCTCATGATGGAAAACCAATTTCCAATATGACACCATGCGGTTTTGATTGTTGAACTAGTATGGCGACATGATATATGGTACCCATGCTGTCTATGATTAATACATTTACTTTTGAAATTGATTTCTGCACTATGCACTTACAGTAATATTAAAAGATAAATTTCGCATACCAAGCATATTTGGCTATTATAAGGTAAAACTCTATCCTTTGGCTTGTGTTGCATTATGTGATGGAACCTGAGTCTTATAATAGCTTCATTTTCCTTTATTTGGCATTGCGCTGTTTATTTTTATGCACTGGTATTCTTGGGGGTAAACCCGTTCCGTGTTATATAGCGTGGTCCCTTGATTTACCTAACTTTAAAATCAACTTAATAACTGTTTTTGAGTTCTCATACCAGTCCCATGACTGACCTGGAGTTTATTGTTTTAACCTAAACTCTGGGTGCCCATATTTTCCACACGGGCAGCTAGTAGTTTTTGTTTTGCAGAAATTATATTCACAGGATCCTGGTCTACAGCTGAAGCGATATTCGGAAGGCTTTGTATCCGTGTATTTCTTTCATTTGTGTTTTATATTATTTTTCCGTTGCTATTTAAATGTAATTTAAACTCTGATATTGTATTTCCAATATATATTATTCATTCATACTATGGATTATTCTTGTCCTCTGATGTAATTGTTGTAACAGCAATAAAATGTTCTTCTGTTTGTGTTCTGATGTGTGTTGTTCTCAAAACAATCCAGGCTTTCCTTTACTGGGAAGTTTGGGATGTCACATTTGGTATCAGGGCTTTGGTTTACAGAGCTCGAGAACAAGACACATTAGAACCGAACAAAAGAATTCATCAGAGATTGGATTTATAATATCCAATAAGAATGACTCGTTAGAGATAGGATCAGTAGTATCCTAGAATGAGACCGAAGAGTACCATTTATAAAAAACAAATTTTTTTGTTTTGAAAATTTAAACCTTATTATTCGTATTTGGATATTATATTTTATCGATTTGGACAATCGAGTATATAAATTTTTTGAATATACGAGTAATTAACGGATATTCGAAGTTTTAATATACTGGATAGATATAGAATCACACTCTAGTCGCCCGGGGATAATTCTGGTGATTGATCGATCATCATCGGTATTTATGTTCGAGTTTCGAAAGGGGTATATCTATATATTTCCATTGACTGGTGTGAGAGCCAAAACTAGATATGGTCTATTGTTGTGATTTGCCCTAAAAACATGATTTTTGATTATATATAGAAATTATATATGTTTAAAGTTAATCACCTAATTGATTGCTGGTTGTGATGGTTGACAATTAGTTTAACTAATTAAAATATTGGAAGGATAATTAACAAAACCAATATATAATAGAATGATAAATTTAACTAAATCAAACTTAATATTGAAATGAATTGGAAAAAGATTAGAATTGAAAGTTGAGGTTGTTAATTAAATGACTTTCAGCTCTGTTCCTTTTTGAGGACGAAAAGATTTTAAGTGGGGGAGATTGTAACGACCCGAAATTTTGGAGCAAATTAAAAAAATTTATTTTAATTAATTTATTGATTTTTGAATATTTAAAATAATTTATTTTAAATAATAACGACGAAAAATTTATTTTAAATCGAAGTTAGAACAAATAATTTATATTAATTATGTTTCGAGCCTGAAATGTCGTAGTAATTTCAAATTTCGATTTCAAACTTTGGAAAATTATATAAAATTAATTTTAAGTCGGAATGGGACGAAATAAGAAACAGTAGGATTGTATTAACGATATCTTTCTAATGAATTTTAGAAATTAAGATTTCAATCTATAATTTGTTAGTTATGAAAAATTCAAAATCTCAGAAAAACGCTATGGAATATATATATAATATAAGACCCAAAACGCTACTTTTTACATACGAATGAATTGGGACTCGAAACCACTTCCATTGAATTCAAAATGATGTTTCTGCATTGGAAAAGTATAAACACTATTATATTTCGATAATCGGAATTTATTTATTTAAATATATATATTTAATATAATATATATACGCCTTAAAAATAGCCATTTTTCAAACGTTCTTCAGATTCGACGAAATTAGTTTTGTTAGGACCGTATCATCAAAACAAAGCTAGAAATATTTTTTCTGTAATTTTTGGAGTTAGTATGTGGGCGTTATTAATTTTTCATTGAAACGGTCAATTTTTAGACTTTAAAAATTCATTGATAATTCATACGGACACAGAATTCAACGAAACCAGTTTCTTTGGATTCGTATCATCGAGAAATAGTTATATTCCAGTTTTCAGCAAAATTTAATAAAGTATGTATTCGTACGGATTTTAAAACACTGAAAAGGACTTAAAATAATAAAATAATAGAACATAAGGTGGATACCCAGTGCCGAAGGCTCCCGTACTCAAGCGTGAGGACTTCCTAGACAGTCTCCCATCTGATACTATTCTCACGGCTTTTAGGGCTCTGGGGGTGGTCGATTAGCGCGCAGCGTTTCCCTCACATTATGTGAAGAGGTCGGGACTCAAACCTGTGCGCTCCAGATTACCAACCGGGTAACCTTTCCGTTTACGCCACGCACCACCTTAAAATAATAGAACATATGGGATATTAATTAAATAGGTTATATTACACATGGACATAACTAAAAATTAACAACATCTATATAATATCTCATAGTCCCACCATAACCATTTCTCTAAACCTAATTCTAGCCTTCTTCTTCATCTCTCTTATGGCGGCTCACTTCTCCACTAAAATTTCGTTGCACAAAAGACCCTGAAACTTCAATAATTTATTTCTCTCAATCAGAACAGAATTAGAACAATCCCTTTCTAGATTTTGTTCATATCAATAAACACTACCTACCACGAAAAATTCAACACCTATCATCGCACGGATTCGCCGGAATCTAAGTTTGAACACAGAAAACTGATTTTGGATTTTGGCGTATAACTCTCAAACTGTCGAGAATTAGACGACGACCCATTAAAGAAATTGTAGAGGAGACAAAGATCTGCAACTTTGCTTCAGAAAGTTTTGACTGAAAGTGGACGGAATTGCACGAAAATCGAGATGAACTGAAAAGCATCAAAACAGAAATTTCCGGCGAGCTCAAAGCAAAGATGATCGATTTCCGGTGAATCTAGGAAGTTTCAGGCAAAGGGACGAACACGAAATTTCTTCGTCTATGCAAGGGGAAGATGCTCACAAATTTTCAGGTCGTTTGGATCAGCGAGGTGGCAGCTAGGGTGTTCGAACCGGAATCCGATCATCTCGTCGGTTCCGGCGAAGGGGGAGGCTGGGGGCGGACACGCTTGGTGCGTGGAGGCGTCTTGACAAGGCGGAGGTGCTGGAAGTGGTGGCTCGGCGTCAGGTAGTCCACAGCGGCGGGAAACGGCGGTCAAAGGGGGTGGAGCTCGGGTTTAACCGAGGTTTGGGGTGATTTTGTAACTCAGACTTCGAAATTGTATCTCTCTCATACGAACTCGGAATCTGACGATTTCAGATCCGCTGCGATTGTGGCGACGAGATCTTCGCAATGACACTAACTACATTCAATTATGAGCGAGATGAAAATTTGGGTAATTTTCATAATTTAAATTATTCAAACTTCGAAAATTCATATCTTTTTGTTATGAACTCGAAATCGTGCAAAACAGGATTTGCCATGATCGTTGAGTCACAAGCTTTGCGTAGACACCAAATTCGTCAATTTTTGAGCATGTTGGATTTTGGGCCAAAATTGGGCCTGAACCGTCAACTAAACCTCGACAAAGGTGAGAACTTTTATCTCACTCAAGTTTTTGAGCAGTTAATTATTTTTATTATTAAATATTAATTAACTATCTGTGTTGGAATTATTGTTTGTTGGATAAATGTTGATTTGGATGACTGTTTTGAATTGTTTAAAATTTGAAATATGTAACATGTTCTTATGACATTTATGATATTTAAAACATGTTTACACTGCCATTTACAAATTGCCTGACTTGTTTATGTTGATTGGACGATAAATTTTCACACATCGTCCAAAAGCACAATTAATAATATATTATTTGAATTTGTGTTGGTTAAAACCCCACACGGGTCTTGGGTTGATATTTTGACTACACATCGCCTTTGTGATTAGTTTAAAATGCACTTTAGCTATTACTGAATGTTTTATCATTATTGTGGAATTAATGTGATGTTTGAAATCCATATAATTAAAATTATATGGTAATGGATTGGGTCTCATTCCAATTTTGGATTGAAGGAATATTTTTATTTGATATTCAATTAATGGAATTAATTGACGTATGAATTAGAAAGATTATATCTTTATTGTTTAAAAGTTATAATAAAAGGGATTCAATTAAAAAAGATTACATCTTTACGGTCAGTATGTTAAGATAAGAAAGTTTGATTTCAAAATTTGAACATTTTGAAAAGATTATTATTATAATACAATAATATAGAAAGTTCAATTTTTTATTAAAAATTGAAAATCAGTTGGGATATTCGGAAACAAAGGGTTTTATAAAATTAGTAACAATGTAATGTAAGATCATATCTTTACTTTAAAAGGATGTTTTAAAATAATATTTTTAGTCAATTAATTATAATTATTAATTATAATTGTACTTGGACACGAGGTTAGGTTACATTTGTGGTATAAGTCTGCCCGGACCCAACCGGCATATCCAGCAGCCACAAATGTTGGGCCTAATGTGAGGGGTCCAAGTGCGCAAATACGAAACGGGCCATGATACGAGGTTAAGCCCAACTTGTGGGATAAGTCTGCCCGGAACCAACCGGCATTTCCAGCATCCACAAGTCGCAGGCTTAATGTGGGAGGTCTGGCCCAATATCAAAATGAATAAGATAATGAATTGGGTTATTTAATCTGTTTTAAATAGCAACGCCATTTTAACCCGAACATGTTTATCGATTTATTTTATCCATTTTATAAATGAATATTAAAAGAGCTAATTTCAAAATTAATATTTTGGAAATAATATTATTTTAATATGATAATAGATAGAATATTCAATTTGGATTTAAAATTGAAATAAAAGTTGGAATCGTTTTATAAACGAATTTATAAGCAATTTAGAATATGATTAGAAAGGAAATCAATGAAATATAATATATATATATATATTATATATTATATATAATGGCCTGAATAGAACACGCCGCGTAGCGACTGTTCGTGAATTTCGACCATTAACTTTAAATTGGCCTAACGGGAGATCCGACCGTCGGATCTCCTAAAACCGGAACTGTAGGGTTCGTATAGAAAAGAGCTTTCCAATGGATATAAGAGATTTGAAATCTAACGGATATATTTAGAGATATGTCCAAATCAATTTCAGAAAAGGTCGCTATAAGTGCAGTTCGGTGGCCGTTATTGGAAACCGACTGTACGAGCGAAAATAAAATTATTAAAAACAGGGAGAAATTATGTAAAATCATAATAAATGTTTTGAAGGGGTTTTTAATGAAAATTCCAAGTTTATAAAGATAAAAGATATTTTTGTCAAATAAGTGATTTATTTCTTTAAAAAAAATTAAAAGGGATTTTAAATGGATTTAATTTTAATTAAGAATTTCCAATGAATAGAGTGAATTGGACTTGAATGGAAATTATCTATGGATTATTTCAGTATTGATTTTCTGTGATTATATGGATATTATGTTGGAAATTTGGAAGATATTTAATATCGTTATTTCTGATATGATATCCGTTGGTTTTAGAATTTGATATTGAATATAAGTCGTTATAATTCCTATTCGAAGCCTTATATTTATATCAAATAAGAATTTGGGTTTGTCGTGAATAGGATCCTAATTAACACTATTCTTGAACCTTTTTGAAGAATAAATCTTTTAATTAAGATTTAATTCTGATTTCCCTAATTTAATATATTAAATTAGAAATTAATGAAATACGAATCTGTGTTTATCGCGGATTATGTTTTAATTGACATTTATTCTTAACCCGGATTAAAGATAAGATTATTTCCCAAAAGTTGATAATCATTTAATAATGATTTTAGAAAATTAAAACTAAATAAAGTTATAATAAATCTTTTATTAGATTGAAGGGGAATTCAGTAATTAAAATTACTGAATTAAGGAAGTGATCGGAAATGGAGAACTACTAGTTTAACTCCATGCGATAGTTAAATTTTTAATTAGATTTAAACAGAAAATGGTAATTAAGTTTACTAGAACAAATCGGGATGAATAGGTTGGGATTGGGATTAATTAATAAATAAGTACTTCCGTAAGACGTAAATCCCGACTAGTTTGAATAAACCATAATTTGGTTAATATGGAGAAGGGATAAAGTAAAAAAATTTGAAACAAAGATCAAAAGGAAAGATTAATGTTGAAGGATTTATCTTTGATAAAATTAATGGGAATCTTTCCTTAAGAATGCGAATATTTTATTCTGAATTGGGATGAGGCGTATGTTATGTTTTTATAGCACTTGATTATAAAGTACGCGAATTATTAAAAAAGACAAGGTTTAACCCATTCTGAATAATAAATACGACGATCAAGAGTCGAAGATGAAGATGGTGGTTGAAGACCGGAGTTCTTCACATCGTTTGGATGGTTATTGCTATCTCGATTGGACCATACACCCAAGACGATGGAAAAGTGGTGATCATCCAAACATACTTGGAGATCGATGGGAATGAGAGGAATAAGGTGCCTCCGGTTTCGTTCAGGCCCAGAACGGACTTGTAAATGGATTGTGTGTCCGACATTGTATTCCTTTATATTGTATTCATTAATATCTGTTTAACGTATAACTGTTTGGTGGTGGAGATCTATTCTTCCCTTAACACCCGGTTACATATTGATAGATGATCAATGATATTGTGTGGTCTGACAATGTGGCATGCCAAGATGCAAATGATCAAGGCTTTTTTTGAAAAGCAGGGCCTTATGGGATGATCAAAGCATAGCTTGTTTAGGGATAGCTTTTTGTATAACATGACTTCGCGAGCCTCACACCCCGGTATGAGTCAAAAACGGGATATGGACCTTAGGGAGTGCACACGTTTCTTTCTAGCTAGAGTGGTGTCAGTGACCTACCAGCCCTGACATTTTTACTTATGTGGATGATGGATTATGAGGTACCTCGGATTTATAGTTTGTTAGTGGCCATATGGAGGTTCAAAGGTACCGGGAAACGTGTGTTCCGACATAACTAATCCACTACCGTTAGGGGGGGACCGGCCCTACCGCTCCAAGGGTTCACTGCGGGGGATCCTGAGGCATTTGCTAGAGTGTCTCGAATCGGAGAGGACGATCCCTAGCCTCGATCTCATGATGGAAAACTAATTTCCAATACGACACCATGCGGTTTTGATTGTAGAACTAGTATGGCGACATGATATATGGTACCCATGCCATCTATGATTAATACATTTACTTTCAAAATTGATTTATATACTATGCACTTATAGTAATATTAAAAGATAAATTTCGCGTACCAAGCATATTTGGCTATTATAAGGTAAAACTATATCCTCTGGCTTGCATTGCATTGTGTGATGGGACCTGAGTCATATAATAGCTTCATTTTCCTTTGTTTAGCATTGCGCTGTTTATTTTTATGCACTGGTATTCTTGGGGGTAAACCCGTTCCGTGTTATACGGCATGGTCCCTTGATTTACCAACTTTAAAATCAACTTAATAACTGTTTTTGAGTTCTCATACTAGTCCCATGACTGAACTGGAGTTTATTGTTTTAACCAAAACTCTGGGTGCCCATATTTTCCACACGGGCAGCTAGTAGTTTTGGTTTTGCGGATATTATATTCACAGGATCCTGGTCTACAGCTGAAGCGATACTCGGAAGGCTCTGTATCCATGTATTTCTTTCAATTGTGTTTTGTATTATTTTTCCGCTGCTATTTAAATGTAATTTAAACTCTGATATTGTATTTCCAATATATATTATTCATTCATACTCTGGAATATTCTTGTACTCTGATGTGATTGTTGTAACAGCCATAAAATGTTCTTCTGTTTGTGTTCTGATGTGTGTTGTTCTCAAAACAATCCGGGTTTTCCTTTACTGGGAAGTTTGGGTCGTCACATGGTTATTCTAACAAAATTGACAAACACATAATGACATAGTGATAAGATGGACATATAAGGCTAGATTAGGTGAACATGAGATACAGAAACTGGTTCTAACATAGTAGGGATGTCATAATAGGCATGAATAGATCTAAGTAAGAATTTAGATGTCTAACTAATAACAGATCCAAATTATCCACAAACATGATAGGTGCAATATAATCTATATAGTGAATTATATCTATAATTAAAAGTGGATCTGACATGATAAAGGTTAAGATCCAAATCGACCACAAACATGATAGGTACAATATGATCTAAATAGTGATTTTAGATCTATAATCAAAAGTAGATCTGACATGATAAAGGTTAAGATCCAAATCAACCACAAACATGATAGGTACAATATGATCTAAATAGTGATTTTAGATCTATAATCAAAAGTAGATTTAACATAATAACAGAATATCACAGATTAACAAGTTACAATAGATCTGGTATGATTAAATCACAAGGCTAGATCCAAATTACAGTCATATCATGTTTTACTTTTATTTATTTAAATCTAAAGTTAACTTAAACTCAGAATGGTTGGATCTAGAAAAATTGAAGGAGAAAAGCGGAGCTTGAATCACAGATCTACACTCGAAACACTTGAATCTCTAAACTCAATTTATTTGATTGCAGAAGAAGGGAAAAAGATTTGATTCAGTCCAAGCACTGACAACATTTGGCCTCCATTATTTTTCAATGAAGAAAACAATAGAAATGAGCCTTTATTTATAGTTACCAGCCTTCAAACCGACCAAGCCACGTCATTCCTAGGGGGGGTCGACCTAGGGGTCGACACCTACCTTAGGGGGTCGACTCCCCTAGGTGGGAATTTATCCGCTTACACCGAATTCTGGAATTTGAATGATTTTGAACTTTTTGGACCTGTTTTTTTAATTCTTGGACCCTATATATATAATTATCTTGCGTGTATACAAACTTCAAAACCTTATAACTTCTTTATACAATGTCTGTTTTACGCAAACCAAATATCTATCTTGACCAGAATTTCGAGACGGACGCAATGGTGCAGTCTGTTTCGCTTAGTTGCAAATATTAAATTAATTATTATTTAGTTTATCCTCTTTTAGTGTTGTTAAAATATGGGGTGTTACATGTTGAATAACATGAACTGTTAAATAACATTAAATACTTATATACCTTACTACTGTCAACTGTTGAAAAGTCCATGTCTTTCAAATTTGACAAGTCCCACTTGATCATCGTTGGGAATTTTGTTCCAAGATTCTTCTTTTCTTCCATTACTTTAGTCCTCCCACAAAAACAATACTATAATAAGAAGATATTTAGATTTCTGTTTTTGTAGTAATCAAAAATTTGATATGTGTAAGAAAGCAAACTAATAAAACCACCATGCAGCCAAGTGTGTTTCTTGGGTGAGCATGATATTTTTGAACATTCTTCCAAACATGGTCATAAATTGCCCTTGCCCAAGAAATAGAATTTAATTTTCTCAAATTTATAATCTTTGGTAGAAATCCCCACTGCAAATAGCTTTGGTTGTTTGGAAACAAGAAGGTTATGACTAACAGCAGCAACAACAACTTTATTAAATCATCACTACCATCTCTCTCTTCTATCATCCCATTCAATCTTTTCGTCACTGTTTTTTTGTCTCATAATATCTTCTTCTTCAAAGTTAGTTGACAAAAATTCAGAGAAGGTTTCAATTGCTGTTGTTCTGTTTGATGCAAGTATTGGAAACAAATCCTCTCCATCCATTGGCAGTCCGAAGATTAGGCTTACTTCTTTTGGTTTTATATTCAGTAATTTGTTACCAAATCGGAAAGCTTCTTCTCTTGTATCATAAAGGTGATTATTTCATCCAAATTCACAGCACTTTTCTGAAATCTTCCTATGCTATAGAATCTTCAAGGAATACATTGAAAAAGTATTTAAAAGGTGTTTTTTTTCAAATATGTAATTGCTACTGCAAAGAGGATTTTTCTTTTTTTATTGTTTTCATTATTTTGAAAACAACACCCAAGTTACATCTATATGTCCTTACATAAAGAAATTTTCTTCTGCTTCCTCAGTCTTTGTTAAATTTCATATTTACTAGAATCATCTGATTTTGTAGATTCCCCTTGATTTTCATATGTCTCGGTCCTTTATTCATCAGACTGTTCTAAGTTTTCATCTACTGCAATAGTAGGTGAATGATCATTTGGTTCGGCATTTTCCTATGTTCATGACAAGCAGCATAAGAATGAGTAGATTTAGTAAACTGAAATTGTTATAAAATATTCATAACTGTGTTTTTATAAAAAATATCATGCTTTATCTTTTTTGGTTTAGTAATGGGTGGACTGGCATACATATTAGACTATATACATGTTACACTACATACATGTTACAGTACAAACATATTACACTTTATCTTTATTTAGTAAATTAAAATTGTTACCAGATAATTCCATACATGTTACACTAGTTTGCTATTTTATTTGAAAATAATGTAGTGTTTTTGGTGTCGGTGGAAGTGGATGTTTACTATTTTGTGGTAGTTGAAGTGAATTCTTTGGGAATATTCAAACGAAACAATTTAGTGGATTCACAAGTGAATATTATAAAAACAAAATTGACCAAAAATAAATTACCACTGGAGTTATTGAGAGGGTTGATATTTGGCTGTGGACTTCACACAATGGACTGGATATCGGTCTTAAATTTATGCATTGATGTCCACCTTCGTTAGTGAAAATGCATATTGGTTGTTCTGTAAAAAAATCCAGAGGATCTCCATGTTGTTACCATTTTTATCCAATATCAAAGTTATCATGTGTAATTATATGTAAGTAATAATGAAGAACATAATGAAACACATAAAATTATAAAAACATGAAGTCATCATATAATTTATCTGCATGTAAAACTCAATAAAAATAAGAAACATAAAGACTTTTCATAAAATGATAGATGCATTTATCTTTTTCTAGTGTGAACTAAAGTTAGACACTAGATTTGTAAAGTAGGAAATGATTTGAGCCACTGGATCCTTATCGAGTGTGTCGTTATATCAAATCTCTAATTGTGAAACCATATCAATAAACAAATTGTCAAATCCAATGTGAGACTTGTGTTATTTGCATTAATCTTGAATAAGAAAATTCTAACCTTAACCGTAAAGGTGAACATGGTGGTAAATTGTTTTTTTCATCGTAGAAATATAAACATGAATATTAGATCGGAACAGAACTAGCATTGGCATGATAACATCAATCTATTTATCATTTTAATCAAATTCAATTATAACTTCAAAAATATTAACAAATTAAAAATATAATTGTTTTTAAACATTCCTTCCTTAATAATTAAGGACACTTTTATATAAAACAATTACAGTTTAAAAGATAAATAAATTGTTTAAAATGATAAACCTATTTATCTTTTCAGTGTATTGTGTTTAAAATAAGTATTTAAAGCAAATAAACATGTATAGCTAGGACCAAATTTCAATTTAAAAAACATGAATAGCTTCATACATTAACATATCAAGCAATACATTACATATGAAAAGGAAAAATGTCAATTGTTCAAAAAGATAAATTTTTATTTATCTTTTATGGTGTTGCAATTTATTGAGTACTTAAAACTATAACCATATAATATGTATTTCACTTAACATTACTATTAAGTTAAATATTGGTACTTACATATGTTTTTATTAAAAACATAATGTATATATCTCCTGAAATAATATTTTCTAATATAATATTAAGTTAAATGTTAGTAGTTAAATGTTATTAAGTTAAATATTAGTAGTTAAATATACTTAATAGTTTCAGGTAAAGATAAACATATTTATCTTTTTAGCACCAAAACAATTTACAAGCTGAAACAACATTATATATGAAATAAATTGCAAATAATCTAACAACAGTTTATTTGTATACGAAATCTTTTGCATAAAAGCATAATATATGAATCAGTAATTGCTAATAGGTAATAAGATAATGGAACTACAATATACATTACAAATCGAAATTCTAAAGGTGCTCACTCTAGTTCCATCATTTGAGTTACCACGCACCAAAATAGTTACAGCAGGGGGTGAATATGCAAGAGTAAGTTGGTAAGACTGAACCAACAAGTGCATATTCATGCTCTACATTCATCAATACTCGAATAGAACCAGGTTTACACATCAGTTCATACATGCAGTTTATCCATACCGAACCTAACAGATTCAGCCGAACATTAGTTTATACATGCAGTATTGCACCAATTGATGATCGAAATGAAAATCATACATGCGAAGTTAGTTTTATAAGAACCCTTAACAAAAACTAAGAAGCTGAATTTTTAATAGAGGTCAGATTAAATGAATTTTATAACATCAAAGGAATCATTGCTCATAAATTGTTCAATACCCATCAAAATCTTTAAAAACCATAATGTAGACTTATTAACCTGCTGTAGATTACAAATTGGAAATCAATAATCGCTAATAAGGTTTGATTATGGTTTTACCTTCGATTTGTGCTGGCTTGTACTAGATGGAGTTGAATGCTAAATTTAGATTTGAATAAGACAGCGATTGAGTTGAACGAATTTGAAGAGGATCGGAATTTGGTAAACCCTAGTTTATATTTTTGTTTGAATTTCTAAAATGACCTGCGAATAAAAGTGATCGAGAGGAGCATATGTGAGATTATGAAATTTTGTCCTGCAAAAAAATAGTTTGAACGCGTGTCCTTAAAATTAATTCGCTGAGGGAAATGAGACTTTAATGTAAAATTCCCCTTAAAATAAAGTATTTAAAGTAAAAATATATATTAAAATGATTTAAAAACATATATAAGAATCATTTAAAAAATTATAAAATGATATTAAATCGTATATACAACTATGAATATAACACTACAAGAAAAACCTTTTATATTCGCAAAAATTGGTGGTGTGTCGGTTTGAGATGACCCGAACTCCCCCGGTAAGGAAAGCCCAGATTGAATTGAGAACAACACACATCGGAACGCAGACAGAAGAACATTTCATTGTTTATTACAACAATTCCATCAAAATACAAGAATATGCAGAGTATAAATGAATAAATTACACATTCGACAAATATCAGAGATTTAAATTACATTTAAATACATCGCAGCGGAAAATAATACAAAAGCATAACTAGAAGTAATGCACGGATACAGAGCTTTCCGAGCATCGTTCCATCTGTAAATTAGGATCCTATGAATATAAATCTGCAAAACCAAAACTACTAGCTGCCCGTATGGAAAATAGGGGCACCCAGAGTTTAGGTTAAAACAATAAACTCCAGGTCAGTCATGTGACTGGTGTGAGAACTAAAACAGTTATTCATCTTTATTTTATAGTTCGGTAAATCAAGGGACCACGCCATATGACACGGAACGGGTTTCCTCCCAAGAATACCAGTGCATAAAACAAACAGCGCAATGCTAAATAAAGAAAAATGAAGCTGTTATAAGACACAGGTCCCACCACACAATGCAACGCAAGCCGGAGGATAGGGTTTTTGCCTTATAACAGCCAAAGCATGCTTGATACGTTAAAAACACATTATTTGATACTATTATAAGTGTATAGTGTCAAAACAGCTTCAATCATAAATATAAATCATAGACGACATGAGTGCCCCATCCCACTATGTCGCCATACTAGGCTCTACAAATAAAACAGAAATACACGTATTGGAAATTGGATTTCCGTCATGAGTCGAGGCAAGGGGCAAGCTCCCCTCCGTTCGTGACACTCTAGCAAATGCCTCGGGACCGCACACAGCAATCTCTGGATCCTCTAAGGCCAGTCCTCTCTTACTTTTGAGGATTGGCAATTCCTGAACACACGTTTCCCGGTCCTTACAGACCTATATTCGAGGCTCCTCGCATTCCAACAACCACACAGGTGAAAAGTATATAAATGTCAGGGCTGGAAGGTCACTGACACCACCATAGCTAGAAAGAAACGTCGTGCACTCCTTGGGTCCTTATCCCGTTTTTGACTCATACCAAGGTGTGAGGCTCGCGAATCCACATTATACACAAAGCTGCGCTACACAGGCCGTGCTTTGATCATCAACCACAAGACTTTGCTTTTCAATAGAAGCCTTGATCATTTGCCACTTACGTGTGCCACACAGGCAATTCAATCCATGCGACTACACAGTGTTAATGAAGACACCATTCACGACAAACCCAAATCACATTTGATATTAAATACAAGGCTCTGAATAGAAAATATACTGGCTTATATTCAATATCAAATCCAGAAACCAACATATACGGTATTGGAAATAACGATATAAAATATCTTTCAAATTCCTATAACTATATCTGTATAATCCCGGAATCCAATATCGAAACATTCCGAAGATAATTTCGATTCAACTCCAGTTCAATTCACGTATTGGGAATATTGATTATTTTTGAAATCACTATCAAATTCAATTTATTTATATCAAAAATAAATTGATTTTAATTCTAGTTCAAAACTAGTTTATTTCGATAAAAATATATTTTTATCCTTTCAAATGTGGAATTTTTCATCCCAGTTCTTTCCAATTCATATATTATGATTTTATACAAATTATAAATATTTTTAATAATTTTATCAAGGCCCGTACAGTCGATTTCCATCAACGGCCATCGAACTGCACTTACAGCGACCTTTTCCAAATTTGATTTGGACATAATTCCAAATCCAACCGTTAGATTTCAAATTTCTAATATTCGTTGGAAAGCTCATTTCGATACGAACCCAACGGTTCCGTTTTAGTAGAATCCAACGGTCGGATCTCCCGCAACATCAATTCGAAGTCAATGGTCGAAATTCACGAACTGCCGCAGCGCGGCGCGTTCTATTCAGGCCATTATACATAATATAATATAATATAATATATATATATGTTATATATATTTCGTCGATTTCCTTTTAAAACGTATTTTATAAATCGTTTTAACTTCGTTTTCAAAACCATTTCAACACTATTTCAATTTCTAATCAAAATTGAATATTTCATATCATTACCATATAAATGATAATATTTTTAAAACGTTATATTTTGAAATCACCACTTTTTCTATATTCATTATAAAAACGAATATAATCGATATAAATATCGTTCACGTCAAAATGGCGCAACTCTAATCAACACGGCTTTATATATATATATATACATATATATATATATATATATATATTTCAATAAATTCGTTATTCTATTCAACAAATGAATATGTATTCCATTCAACACATGAATCTATATTTCTTTCAACGCACGACCAATCTCAACACATGAGTGCTGTCAACACACAACTATTTTTGTTATGTAAAATATTTTATAAAATTATGGTATCTATCGTTTGATTTCTAATGAGACTCAAACCGTAAAGTAGTGTCTAATTTTAAATATGATAAAGATGTAAATTTTATTATTAAAATATTTTACTCAACACATAAATAGTTTCAACACATGAACATTGTCAACACATGACTATTTTTATATTCAACACACGAATTTTCTTTTATAATATTCATTATTTTCTCGATTGGAATGAGGCCCAATCAATCACCATATAATGTTAATTATATGGATTCCATACAACACATGTATATAATAGCAATGATAAACAATCAACCATCATCCAAGGTGCACCACACAACTGCATAAGCATCAAATATAAATAATTAACGCTTACACAGCCTGTCGACCAATTGATCGACATACAATTAAATAATTGGGATTAGTATACGCCAAATTTCATCCCAACACCCGTGTGGGGTTTCAAATCAACAAACACAGATTTTTATATGTGCAGTTGGGCGATGTGTAAAATTTTTCGTTCCAATCAATATCAGTCAAATCAGTGTATATAAACAAATCGTCCGATTTATTTATAATTATTTATTTATTCACATTCATGTTAAAAATTATATTTTTAACGATAAAATATTTTTAATTATATAAATATTTTATTTCCTTTCAACACAAGAATATTTTATTATTCAATCATTCCACAACATAATCAATTTTCACAACACATCAATTAAACAAACAAGCCGTCCATGGTCTGTGGACGACGGGTGTCGGGTGCTGCCAAGCACCGTCTGCATCCTAGTACATATATATAACTAGAAAAAGAAATTTAGAGTGAGAAGTTCTCACCAATAGTTATCCCAACTCCACGACACTTCATTTATAGAAATCTTCGTCGTTCTCGCCTTTTGTCACTTTCGTTGCCTGTAGCCACTACATATATAAAAATCACATTTTTTTTATTGTTGCTATGTATATAAAAATTATATTTTTATGACTACTCCATATGGATAAAAATTCTATTTTTACATCGCTACTATATAGATAAAAATTCTATTTTTACATCGCTACTGTATAGATAAAAATTCTATTTTTCTATCGATGTTCATATAATAAAGATTATATTTTTATCATGCTATTCTCTATATAAAGATTTCGCCTTTTCTATTTCATTACTATAAAAATCACATTTTTATTTTGCTACATATATAAAGATGATATTTTTACTATCTATAAAATATAAAAATCGTATTTTTATACTTTATATACTATAAAAATCATATCTTTACATTGCTACTACTATAAAGATCACATCTTTATTACTCTATATTATATTAAAATCATATTTTTAATTCTCTACTAACATAAAAATTATATTTTTACATCATCTATAAATCAAAAATTTAATCTTTTCGCATTAAAAAATGTAATCTTTTCGTTATAGAAATCCTAACTTTTTCTATCATCTTAAACTAAAAATCATCGTCACTATAAACTGAAAACAAACATACCATTCACATCTAAACTGAAAATAAAAATAGAAATCAATTTAAATTTACTTACAGTGTGCATTTGGGGAGAGGGGTTGCGTCGGTTTCGAGTTGGTGAAGGGAGAAGGAGAAGAGGAGGGCGCAGGGGCTCGCTGCAGCACCCGAGGGCGGTCGGAGGCGGGTGGAGATGGTGGCAGGTGGCTTGCGAGGCTAGGGTTTCAGGAGGGGGGTGCGGCGGTGGTTTAAGGTGGAGGAAGGAAGGCGGATGAAGAAGAGGGGGGCGCTGGGGTGTTGAGCGGCGAACGGAGGGAGGAAGAGGAGGGGAGATCGGAGGCAAGAGAAGGGGGGCTGTAGCGGTTGACGGTGGCGGCGAGCCACCTGGGGGGGCCGCGATGTGGTGGCGGCGGCGGCGGTTCACCCCCCATTGCCCCTTTTCTCTTTTTTTTTCTGATTTGATTTCGAAATGAACGGGGGGGTGCTGAGTGAATAGAAGAGAGGGTTGAGGGGTTTTATTAATTATTTGTTTTATTTCAAAAAGTTGACTTTTTATTCGACCTCGAAATGAGACCCACCGCCTGACGTCCATAGCTAATTACCCCCATTTCGAACACAATGGGATATGTATCGTAAGCTGATTCGACTGTTTCGATTAATTTTCGTTAAAATCAACATATAACTCTATATATTGAATTTGAACGCGCATTTCAATTTACCGGGGTCAAATACGAACTCTAAAAATTCCAGAATTTTTTTTTCTAGCTTCGTATTGACGATACGGTCCTAACAAAACAAGTTTCGTCGAATTCTAAGACCGTTTGAAAAATGGCCAATTTCCAGTCGATTAAAATCAACTGAAACTAGTCAAACGCGTTTTCCTTTGCCACGCTCACATATTAACTCGAAAAATTATGAAAATTGAAATCTAACAATAATTTGACATCCCGGATCCAACAAAAGTGGTTTCGTCGAAATCCGAGGTCGTTTGCAAAATAGCTATTTTCAAGGGCTGGAAATTCCATAGCGACTATTCTGAAATTTCAACTGGACGTACCTTTTGATTCCCGCTATGAAATTTCCATTTTTCGGATTCGTTGGAAAGATATTCTCAAATAGATCATATTATTTTTGGTTTCACTAAAATCCGGTTTATTTTGCATCCGGTACATTCAATTGTAGTTTGAAATCGAATTATCGAACTACCACGCCATTTTCAATTCCTTTTATAATTATAAATAATATTTATATCCTAACGACGACGCGTATAAATATATACGTTCAAATTCTATTCAAAATAAATTTCTCGTCGATATTGTTTAAAATAAATCATTTTAAATGTTCAAAATTCACTAAAATTGCCAAAATAAAAATTTTAAACTGGCTCGCATTTTCGGGTTGTTACACGGTTTATATGAAACCAAAAGAGTATCAGTGGTAATGCAAACGTGGCTAAAAAAATTCAGGTTTAGGCCTTTATGAATAAAATGTGCGCGTGACCTAAATAAACATAACATATCTATTTCCTATTCCTATCCCTTCATACTTAGAAAATTCTAAGCGTCATTCACTTTCCCCAATTCGATCCTTACTGGCGATTTTTTTCCCCCTTTTAATCGTGGTCAAATTTTTTTCGCACGCAACATCTTTGTTCACTTCCCGTAATTTCATCATCAACTTTGTTACCATACTCCACTGAACATCATCACGAGAACCAACAAAAGTCTCTCGGATCCTCACAATATAGAAATATTTAGGTATTAGTTTTTTAATCGATTTTGTGATTCTATTTGGATTTTATATGAATTTGATTGCATCTAATTTTTGTATTTATGTGTAAACCCTAACTGAAATAGTTGGTTTACCCTTAATTGCAGTGTTTGATTTTAATTTATTCTGTTTATGTATATCAGTCTGAAATATTTGATTTTACCCTAATTGAAATAGTTGATTTAAGTGCTCATATTATATGCCGTTTGAATTTTTTGTGGTTTTATATTTGCGAATGAATGCATGTTTTGTTCGTTTTTGTTGCTTTGAAATGATCAAATTCCAACTATCTAATTTCTTATGTTGTAAAGTTTTAAACGTTTTACATCTTTGTGGTAAACCTTCTCTTAAGTTCACGTATGCATATCGTAAACTTACAGAAGTGGAACTCATTTTCTTTTAGAAATTCTCTTAAAATAGAAACATGTTTTATTGAAGAAAAAATATTTGGCTACATGTTGTTATGTTTACCGATTTACAACTGATTTGATTTTCGATTAGATAGACAAGGACTATTATTGCATGTGCAAATAAAATTACTAATGATTGATGATGAACATATGACCTGGAACTACAAAGTACTTTTTACGTTGAATGTTGTTTGTTGATATTACCGATCATGCATGCTAATGATTTACATCATTAAATCATCTTGATATTTCAGAGATCTGCTATAAAAACAATATATTGGACAATTTTCTTAGCTTCTCAACTGTACAAATTCTATACCAATTGCTAGTGCAATGGAAGGACCCAATATGAAACTTCTAGCCTCAACACCTTTTAAAATATTACAAATTAATAAGTAACAAATAAGTAAAATAACTAGATTTAAATTGTTCTTATATTCGAATGCACATGATGTTATCATCATTAGATATGCAGTTATTCTCAATCTTTCATCTGGTGTTATAATATACAATTTTTTCAATTAACTAAGAATATGCATATAATTTTGATCTATTTAGATATCCACGTTAAAATATTTGATAGGGCTTAAGCTTGTGATCTTTTGATTAACATTACATTAAAATCATGAATTAACAAAATAATAATTTCATATCCTTTATACTTCTTGAAAATACCACGTTTGTTTCAACTGCATGTTATACAAGCCTGGTAACTATTCGCATAGAAGTGTACATGGATCTTTTGGATTTCCATGCATTTTGCATGCACATATCCAATACATGCTTGGTTTGCAGTTTCGTTCCAAATAGTTAGTGCATCATTTATAAGATGCTTGGATATCTTTTTGGGTAATAACTTGAACGTGTACTTTTTTTTATTACAACAAATAACCAATTTATATGTAATAACCCGGAAATTCCGAGCCAACTTAAAATTTTTATTTTGGCAATTTTAGCGAATTTCGAATATTTAAAATGATTATTTAAAATAATAACGACGAGAAATTTATTTTGAATAGAATTAGAATGGATATATTTATTTGAATCGTCGTTAGAATATAAATATTTTATTTTAATTATAAAAGGAATTGAAAATGGCGCGGTTGTTTGAAAATTCGATTTCAAATTTCAAATGAATGTACAGGATTCAAAATAAACCGGATTTTAGCGAAACCAAAAATATTAAAATCCATTTGAGAATATCTTTCCAACGAATCCGAAAAATTGAAATTTCATAGCGGGGATAAAAAGATATGCCCAATTGAAATTCAGAATAGTCGCTATGGAATTCTGGCCCTTAAAAATGGAAATTTTGCAAACGATCTCTGTTTTCGACGAAACCACTTTTGTTGGATCCGAGATGTCGAATTATTGCTAGATTCCAAAATTCATAATTTTCTGAATCAATATGTGAGAGTGGCAAAGTAAAACGTGTTTTGTCAGTTTCTGTCAATTTGGATCGACCAGAAAATGGCCATTTTCCAATCGGTCTTCAAATTTGACAAAATTAGTTTTGTTAGGACCGTATTGTCAATATGAGGTAATAAAATATTTTTTTGGGGAATTTTTAGAGTCCGTATGTGGCCCGGTAAATTGAAATGTGTGTTCAAATTCAATATATAGAGTTATATTTTGATTTTGATGAAAACTGATCGAAACGGCTGAACTGGCTTACGAAACATATCCCATTGAGTTCGAAACGGGGGTAATTAGCTAGGAACGACAGGCGGTGGGTCTCGTTTGGAGATTGAAATTTAAAGTTACTTTATTGAATTAAAATAATAGTATATATAATATAAACCCACTTCTCCTTTAACTAAGTCAACCCGCCTGAGGCGCGTGCCCCTCCCACCATCGATGATCCCCTCTACTCCGCTCCTCCTTCTCCGGTGGAACCCCCGACCACCAGACCCGTCGCCCCTTTCTCTCCTTGATTTGAAACCGCCTTCCACCACAAAATCCACCGCCGCGAAGTCCTGCCACACCTTCACCTCCCCGTCAACGTCAGGCGCCTCCTCCCTTTCCTTTGCAGTTCGACCAGAAACCCCCCCCCCCCCAAAGTAAGTTTTATTGTTTATTTATTCGATTACTCGTTTTATTATTTTTAGTTATCTATAAAGAAATAGTTTTTAATTAAATTGATGTCATTGTTTCAAAATGTAAATTATATATATAGGTAAAAGAAAAGGACAGATTTTTTTTTAGATAAAGAAAATAAAAATAAACTAATTTTTATATAAAGTAAATTTATATTTTTAATGATAAATATCATATTTTTAATTTATATAATGTTATTATTTTTAAATATGAAAAGATTTTATTTTTAGAAATGAAAATGAGCATATTTTTAAATATGAAAAGATAAGATTTTTTTGGCGATAAAGTTTAGATTTTTAAACGAGAAAAGTTTAGATTTTTAACAAAGGAAATACTAGATTTTCAACGATGCAAAGACGAGATTTTTAGCGATATAAAGTTTGGTTTTTATTAGATGAACATTGATAAAAAGACGTGATTTTTCCAAGTAGAAAGACGAGAGTTCTATAAATAAAAAGATGTGATTTTTTATAGCATTGAAATAAAAATACGATTTTTATATAGTAGCGATATAAAAATATTATTTTTATAATGTATATGGCGTTGTAAAAATATATGAAGGAGATAATATATAATTTTTATATAATGTAGAGGATAAAAATATAATTTTTATATAATGTAGAAGATAAAAATATAATTTTTAGATGATGTAGAGGATAAAAATATAATTTTTATATTGGTAATGAAATAAAAATATGATTTTTATTTAGCTAATGAAATAAAAATATGATTTTTATATAAATAGCGTTGTAAGAAATATAATTTTTAACATAAGATGCGTGATACAGATTGTGATGGTACTGTCAAAAAACAAATCTAAATTCAAACCATTCAGAGATAAGGACCGGCGGAGTGGAACCCAAAGGTGAGAACTCCTCACTTTTATTTTATTTTCTAGTTGAAATATATGCTAGGATGCAGACGGTGCTTAGCAACACCCGACACCCGTTGTCCACAGACCATGGATTACTTGTTTGTTTGATTGATGTGTTATGAAAAATTGATTATGTGATGTGGAATGAATAAATATTTTATAGTTAAAAATATAATTTTTAACATGCATATAAAATAAATATTTATAAACAAATCGGATGATTTGTTTATGTACACCCATTTGACTGATATTGATTGGGACGATAAATTTTACACATCGCTCAACTGCACAAATAAAATATGTGTTTGATTGATTGAAACCCCATACCGGTGTTGGGATGATATTTGACGTACACTAATCCCGATTGTTTAGTCGTATGTCAATCGATGGGTTGACAGACGCGTAAGCGTTAATTATTTATATTTAACGCTTATGCATTCGTGTGGTGCACTCTGGATGATAGTTGCTATTATACACATGTGTTGTAGGGAATCCATATAATTAACATTAAATGGTAATTGATTGGGCGTCATTCCAATTTGGAGAATAGAAGAAAAATATTCATGTGTTGAATAAAAATCTAAATTCATGTGTTGAATAGAATAAATATTCATGTGTTGAATAAAAATAAATATTCATGTGTTGAATAAAATAAATATTCATGTGTTGAATAAAATAAATATTCATGTGCTGAGTAAAATAAAATATTCATGTGTTGAATAAAATAAATTATTCATGTGTTGAATAAAATAAATATTCATGTTTGAATAGAATAAACATTCATGTGTTGAATAAAAGCCATGTTGATTAGATTGACACCATTTTGACGTGAAAGATATTTATATCGATTTTATTCATTATTATAATGAATATCGAAAAATAATTGATTTCAAAATATAATGTTTTGAAAATATGATCATTTATATATCGATGATATGGAATATTCAATTTTGATTAGAAATTGAATATGAAGTAGAAAACGTTTTGAAAACGAATTATAAAATATGTTTTGAAAGGAAATCGACGATATATATATATATATATATATATATATATATATATATATATATAATGGCCTGAATAGAACGCGTCGCGCTGCGGCAGTTCGCGAATTTCGACCATTGACTTCGAATGGATATTACAAGAGATTCGACCGTCGGATTCTCCTAAAACCGGAATCATTGGGTTCGTATCGAAAAGAGCTTTCTAACGAATATTAGAGATTTGAAATCTAATGGTTAGATTTGGAATTATGTCCAAATCAAATTTGCAAAAGGTCGTTGTAAGTGAAGTTCGATGGTCGTTGGTGGAAATCGACTGTACGGGCTTTGATAAAATTATTAAAAATAGTAATAATTTGTGTAAAATCATAAGAAACGATTTGGAAAGAATTGGGATGAAAAACTCCATATTTGAAAAGATAAAAATAGATTTTTATCGAAATGAAATAGTTTTGAACTAGAATTAAAAATCCATTCGTTTTTGAAATAA
This sequence comes from Allium sativum, assembly GCA_030737875.1. Lineage (NCBI taxonomy): Eukaryota > Viridiplantae > Streptophyta > Magnoliopsida > Asparagales > Amaryllidaceae > Allium > Allium sativum. Next base: position 168,202,620 of record CM060924.1, on the reverse strand, counting down.
ATAAATTGGATTTGAAAGGGTTTTAAAAGTAATCAGAATTTCCAATAATTGAATTGGAATAGATTTGAATCGAAATTGTCTTTGGAATATTTCGATGTTGGATTTCGTGATTATAAAGATATTGTTATGGAAATTTGAAAGATATATTTATATCGTTATTTCCAATACGATATATGTTGGTCGTAGAATTTGATATTGAATATAAGCCGATATATTTTCTATTCAAAGCTTTGTATTTAATATCAAATGGGATTTGGGTTTGTCATGAATGGTGTCTTCATTAACACTGTTCTTAAACCTAGTTGAGAAAAAGATTAAATCTTTTTATTTAGATTTAATGAAGTATACCAATTAAATGATATTTAATTGGAATTGAATAGAATGTGATTTTGGGTTTATCGTGAACCGTGTTTTAAATGACATTGGTTCTTTAACCCAGTTAAAGACAGGATATGATTTCCCAAGTTAAATAATCATTAATAGTGATTATTAGGAAGATTAAAACCAAGTGGAGTTTTAATGAAACTTTAATTAGATTGAAATGATCGAGAATGGAGTATCACCAGTTTTGCTCCATGCGATAGTTGAATATTTAATTAGATTTGAACGTGAAATGGTGATTGAATTTACCGATAACACCGTGGTGTTAGATATGAAGTATTACCAGTTTTACTTCATGGGATGAATAGGTTGGGATTGGGAAATTAAAACAAATGATTACTTCGGTAAGGTTCGTTAATCCGGACTAGTTGGATAATCCATAATTTGGTTTGGATTGATATTCAAAAGAACACTAAAGAATAAATTTGAAGAATTTATCTTTGATAAAATTAGTGGGAACCTTTCCCCGTGTATAAGAATATTTGAATAAAAGAATATTATGAGTTGGAATGAGGCGTATGTCCTGAGGCTCGGGCTAGAGAGTACATGTCCTGAGGCTTAGGCTAGAGAATATAAGAATTCAGGCATTTTAATCCACATCGGAGGACCGACCCTGACGATCCGAGGGCTTGACCGAGTACATGTCCTGAGGCTCGGGCTAGAGAGTCTCGAATCGGTAGAGGACTATGTTTTGCCTCGGTTCACAGATGGAAACCCAACTTCTAATACGTGACATTTGTGGTTTTGATTGTAGAGCCTAGTATGGCGACATGATATATGGTACCCATGCCGTCTATGATTGATATTTATGATTGAAATTATTTTGGCACTATACACTTATAATAGTACCAAATGATTTGTATTTAACGTACCAAGCATGTTTGGCTATTATAAGGGAAAACCCTATCCTTCGGCTTGCATTGCATTGTGTGATGGGACCTGGGTCTTATAATAGCTTCATTTTTCCGAAAAGCATTGCGCTGTTTTGATATATGCATTGGTATTCTTGGGAGGAAACCCGTTTCGTGTTATACGGCATAGTCCCTTGATTTACCTAACTTTAAATAAAGATTAATAATTATTTTAGTTCTCACACCAGTCACATGACCAACATGGAGTTTATTGTTTTAACCTAAACTCTGGTGCCCTTATTTTCAGCACGGGCAGCTAGTAGTTTTGGTTTTGCAGATTTATATTCACAGGATCCTGATTTGTAGCTGGAACGATATCCGGAAAGCCCTGTATTGTTATATCTCTTTCGGTTGTGTATTGTATTATTTTTCCGCTGCAGTAATGTATTTAACTCTAATATTTCTTTGATGTATAATATTTATTCATACTCTGTATATTCTTGTATTCTGATGGAATTGTTGTAATAAGCAATGAAATGTTCTTCTGTTTGTGTTCTGGTTCGTCTTGTCCTCAAAACAATCAGGGGTTTCGAACGGTCTTGGTCGGTTTAGCGATCGATTCGGGTCGGGCGAAATTCCCAATTGTTACATGTGGTATCAGAGCTTTGGTTTACAAAGCTAGAGAACAAGACACGTTAGAACCGAATGAAAGAATTCATCAGAGATTGGATTAGTATTATCCAATAAGAATGACTCATTAGAGATAGGATCAGTAGTATCCTAGAACGAGTGTGAAGAGTAGTGTTTTGAAAAGTAAAAGAGAAAACAAGTTTTGTTTTGAAAATTCAAATCAATTATTCATATTTGAATATTATTTTTATAATTATTTGGACAATCAAGTTTATAAAGATTTTGCTTATACGTCTGATCCACGTGTATTTGAAGTTTTAATATATTAGATAGATATAGAATTACATCTAGTCGCCCGGAGATGATTCTATTGATGACTATGTAGCATCAGCAGTTTGTGTTCGAGTTATGAAGGTGTGATATTTATATATTTCCAGTTGAATGGTGTGAGAACCAAAATATAGTTAGAATATAATATTGTGATTTGGCATCGAAAATGTGATTTTTTTGACTATGTATCCAAGTTATGAATTTGAAAAGCTAATCAACTAATTGATTGCCGATTGTGTTATTTGATTAATTAAAATTTGAACCATTTAGCCAAATTGAACCAAATAGTGAGTTGTATTGAAAATTAGTCGCATTTGCATGCATATACATGTACTTACATTGAACAGGTCATAGCAAGGAGGCTAGAGAAGAGGAATAAAATTGTTTGCCCAACAAATTAGTACATGTTTATTGTATTTCTTGGGTTTTTGATGATTTTATAAGCCGATTGGCTAGCCGCTTGGCTGTTTCTTTTTCTTTTTGGATTGGTAAGGGACATGGGAGGCTATTTGAAATATCCCGAAGCTCCCGGTGCAGGGGAGGTTATGGAGAAATTTTTCGAAAATTTAGTGTGTTAGCCAAATTTTTGAAAAATTTGAAAAGTTCTTAGAAACAGAAAAGTTGACGAACTTAAGCCGTAATGAAAATAATGGAAGTTGAGTTGATTAGTTAAACAACTTTCAGCTTCGTTCCTTTTCGGGGACGAAAAGTTTTAAGTGGGGGAGATTGTAATAACCCGGAAATTCTGAGCCAATTTAAAATTTTTATTTTGGCAATTTTAGCGAATTTCAAATATTTAAAATGATTATTTTAAATAATAACGATGAGAAATTTATTTTGAACAGAATTAAAATGGATATATTTATTTGAATTTTCGTTAGAATATAAATATTTTATTTTAATTATAAAAGGAATTGAAAATGGCGCGGTAGTTTGAAAATTCGATTTCAAATTTCAATTGAATGTATAGGATTCAAAATAAACCGGATTTTAGCGAAACCAGAAATATTAAAATCTATTTGAGAATATCTTTCCAACGAATTCGAAAAATTGAAATTTCATAGCGGAGATAAAAAGATATGCCCAGTTGAAAATTCAGAATAGTCACTATGGAATTCTGGCCCTTAAAAATGGAAAATTTTCAGACGATCTCTGTTTTCGATGAAACCACTTTTGTTGGATCTGGGATGTCGAATTATTGCTAGATTCCAAAATTCGTAATTTTCTGAATCAATATGTGAGCGTAGCGAAGTAAAACGTGTTTTGTCAGTTTCTGTCAATTTGGATCAACCAGAAAATGGCCATTTTTTCAAACGATCTTCAAATTTGACGAAGTTAGTTTTGTTAGGACCGTATTGTGAATACGAGGTTAGAAAATACATTTTTTTGGGAATTTTTAGAGTTCGTATGTGGCCCTGTAAATTGAAATGTGTGTTCAAATTCAATATATAGAGTTATATTTTGATTTTGACGCAAACTGATTGAAACAGCCGAACTAGCTTACGAAACATATCCCATTGTGTTCAGAATGGGGGTAATTAGTTAGGGACGACATGCGGTGAGTCTCGTTTGGAGATTGAAATTTAAAGTTACTTTATTGAATTAAAATAATAAAATATATACATAATATAAACCCACTTCTCCTTTAACTAAGTCAACCCCCTTCCACACTGTTCAGTACGAATAAAGAAAAAAAGGAGAGCGATTGCGGAAGACCGCGATGCGCAACGCAGCCTGAGGCGCGTGCCCCTCCCACCGTCGATGATCCCCTCTCCTCCGCTCCTCCTTCTCCAGTGGAACGCCAGACCACCAGACCCGTCACCCCTTTCTCTCCCATATTTGAAACCGCCTTCTACCATAAAATTTGCCACCGCCAAGTCCTGCCACACCTTCACCTCCCCGTCAACGTCAGGCTCCTCCTCCCCTTCCTTTGCAATTCCACCAGAAACCCCCCTCCCCCCAAGTAAGTTTTATTGTTTATTTATTCGATTACTCGTTTTATTCTTTTTAGTTATCTATTATGACATAATTTTTAATTAAATTGATGTCATTGTTTTAAAATGTAAATTATATATATAGGCAAAAGAAAAGGACAGATTTTTTTTAGATAAAGAAAAAAATAAAAAAGAACTGATTTTTATATAAAGTAAATATTATACTTTTAATGATAAATATCATATTTTTAATTTATATAACACTATTATTTTTAAATATGAAAATATTTTATTTTTAGAAATGAAAATGTGCATATTTTTAAATATGAAAAGATAAGATTGTTTTGGCGATAAAGTTTAGATTTTTAAAAGATAAAAGGTTAGATTTTTAACAAAGGAAAGATTAGATTTTTAACGATGTAAAGACGAGATTTTTAGTGATGTAAAGTTTGGTTTTTATTAGATGAACATCGATATAAAGACGTGATTTTTACAAGTAGAAAGACGAGAGTTCTATAAATAAAAAGATGTGATTTTTTATAGCATTGAAATAAAAATATGATTTTTATATAGTAGTGATATAAAAATATGATTTTTATAATGTATATAGCGTTGTAAAAATATATGAAGGAGATAATAAAAATATAACTTTTATATAATGTAGAGGATAAAAATATAATTTTTACATAATGTAGAAGATAAAAATATAATTTTTAGATGATGTAGAGGATAAAAATATAATTTTTATATAGGTAATGAAATAAAAATATGATTTTTATTTAGCTAATGAAATAAAAATACAATTTATATATATATAGCATTGTTAGAAATATAATTTCTAACATAAGTTGCATGATACAGATTGTGATGGTATTGTCGAAAAACAAATCTAAATTCAACCGTTCAGAGATATGGACTGGAGGAGTGGAACCCAAAGGTGAGAACTCCTCACTTTTATTTTATTTTCTAGTTGAAATATATACTAGGATGCAGACGGTGCTTAGCAGCACCCGACACCCACTGTCCACAGACCATGGATGACTTGTTTGTTTGATTGATGTGTTATGAAAAATTGATTGTGTGATGTGAAATGAATAAATATTTTATAGTTAAAAATATAATTTTTAATGTGTATATAAAATAAATACTTATAAACAAATCGGACGATTTGTTTATGTACACTCATTTGATTGATATGGATTGGGACGATAAATTTTACACATCGCCCAACTACACAAATAAAATATGTGTTTGATTGATTGAAACCCCACACGGGTGTTGGGATGATATTTGACGTACACTAATCCCGATTGTTTAGTCGTATGTCAATCGATGGGTTGACAGACTGTGTAAGCGTTAATTATTTATATTTAATGCTTATGCAGTTGTGTGGTGCACTTTGGATGACGGTTGCTATTATATACATGTGTTGAAGGGAATCCATATAATGAACATTATATGGTAATTGATTGGGCCTCACTCCAATTTGGAGAATAGATGAAAAATATTCATGTGTTGAATAAAAATATAAATTCATGTATTGAATAGAATAATATTCATGTGTTGAATAAAAATAAATATTCATGTGTTGAATAAAAATAAATATTCATATGTTGAATAAAAATAAATATTCATGTGTTGACTAGAATAAATATTCATGTGTTGAATAAAATAAAATATTCATGTGTTGAATAAAATAAATATTCATGTGTTGAATAAAATAAAATATTCATGCGTTGAATAGAATAAACATTCATGTGTTGAATAAAACCCGTGTTGATTAGACTGACGCCATTTTGACGTGAACGATATTTCTATCGATTTTATTCATTTTTATAATGAATATCGAAAAGTAATTGATTTCAAAATATAATGTTTTGAAAATATTATCATTTATATATCGATGAAAAGGAATATTCAATTTTGATTAAAAATTGAATAAAATTTGAATATGAAGTTGAAATCATTTTGAAAACGAATTTAAAACGATTTATAAAATACGTTTTGAAAGGAAATCGACGAAATATATATATATTATATATAATGGCCTGAATAGAATGCGCCGCGCTACGGCAATTCGCGAATTTCGACCATTGACTTCGAATGGATATTACGGGAGATCCGACCGTCGGATTCTCCTAAAACCGGAACCGTTGGGTTCGTATCAAAAAGAGCTTTCTAAGGAATATTAGAGAATTGAAATCTAATGGTTAGATCTGGAATTATGTTCAAGTCAAATTTGGAAAAGGTTGTTGTAAGTGCAGTTCGATGGCCGTTGGTGGAAATCGACTGTACGGGCCTTGATAAAATTATTAAAAATAGTAATAATTTGTGTAAAATCATAAGAAATGATTTGGAAAGAATAGGGATTAAAAACTCCATATTTGAAAAGATAAAAATAGATTTTTATCGAAATGAACTAGTTTTGAACTAGAATTAAAAATCCATTTGTTTTTGAAATAAATAAATTGGATTTGAAAGGGTTTTAAAAGTAACCAGAATTTCCAATAATTGAATTGAAATGGATTTGAATCGAAATTGTCTTTGGAATATTTCGATGTTAGATTTCGTGATCATACAGATATTGTTATGGAAATTTGAAAGATATATTTATATCATTATTTCCAATACGATATTTGTTGGTCGTAGAATTTGATATTGAATATAAGCCGATATATTTTCTATTCAGAGCTTTGTATTTAATATCAAATGGGATTTGGGTTTGTCGTGAATGGTGTCTTCATTAACACTGTTCGTAAATCCAGTTGAGAAAAAGATTAAATCTTTATATTTAGATTTAATGAAGTATACCAATTAAATGATATTTAATTGGAATTGAATAGAATGTGATTTTGTGTTTATCGTGAACCGTGTTTTAAATGACATTGGTTCTTTAATCCAGTTAAAGATAGGATATGATTTCCTAATTTAAATAATCATTAATAGTGATTATTGGGAAGATTAAAACCAAGTGGAGTTTTAATGAATCTTTAATTAGATTGGAATGATCGAGAATGGAGTATCACCAGTTTTGCTCCATGTGATAGTTGAATCTTTAATTAGATTTGAACGTGAAATTAATTGAATTTAACGATAACACCGTGGTGTTAGATATGAAGTATTACTAGTTTTACTTCATAGGATGAATAGGTTGGGATTGGGAAATTAAAACAAATGATTACTTCGGTAAGGTTCGTTAATCCCGACTAGTTGGATAAACCATAATTTGGTTTGGATTGATTTTCAAAAGAAGATTAAAGAATAAATTTAAAGAATTTCTTTGATAAAATTAATGGGAACCTTTACCAGAGTATAAGAATATTTGAATAAAAGAATATTCTGAATTGGAATGAGGCATTTGTTGTGTTTGTGTAACACTTGTTTATTATATACGCGAGTTATTCAGAAAGACCGGGTTTATCCCATTCTGAATAACTGATTCAACGATGTGTCGAGGATGAAGATGGTGGTCGAAGACCGGAGGTCTTCACGTCATTTGGATAATTACTGATGATCTTGATTGGGTTGTACACCCAAGAGGAGGGAATCAGTTGGTGATCGTCCAGACGTACTTGGAGATCGATGGATATGCGAGGTACAAGGTGCCTTCGGTTTCGTTCAGACCCAGAACGAACTTGTAAATGGACTGTGTGTCTGACATTGGATTTTATTCTGTGTGATCGATTTCTATTAAATATATATCTGTTTGGCGGTGGAGAATTTATTCTCTTGCTTAACGCCCTTCTATGAGACGTACGAGCTCAGAGGTTATATATTGATGGATATCAATCGCATGGAGTGAATTGGCTGTGTGGCATGCCTAAGTGGCAAATGATCAAGGCTTTTATTGAAAAGCAGAGTCTTGTGGTTGATGATCGAAGCACGGTCTGTGTAGCATAACTTTGTGTAACATTGATTCGCGAGCCTCACACCCCGGTTGTGAACCAGAAACGGGAGAGGACATCAGGGAGGGCATGCGTTTCTTTCTAGCTAGGGTGGTGTCAGTGACCTACCAGCCCTGACATTTATATTATTTTCAACTGTGTGGTTGTTGCTGTTGCGAGGCGCCTCAGATATATTGGTGACTACGTGGAGCCGATGGAGTCATTCGACTCATTTACGCCGCAAAGGGAGGGGAAACGCAGTGTTTAAGCATTTTAATCCACATCGGTGGATCGGCCCTGACGATCCGAGGGATTAACTGAGTACTTGTCCTGAGGCTCGGGCTAGAGAGTCTCGAATCGGTAGAGGACTATCTTTTGCCTCGGTTCACAGATGGAAACCCAACTTCCAATACGTGACATTTGCGGTTTTGATTGTAGAGCCTAGTATGGCGACATGACATATGGTACCCATGCTGTCTATGATTGAAATTGTTTTGGCACTATACACTTATAATAGTACCAAATGATTTGTTTTTAACGTACCAAGCATGTTTGGCTATTATAAGGGAAAACCATATCCTTCGGCTTGTGTTGCAATTGCGCTGTTTTGATATATGCACTGGTATTCTTGGAAGGAAACCCGTTCCGTGTTATACGGCATGGTCTCTTGATTTACCTAACTTTAAATAAAGATTAATAACTATTTTAGTTCTCAACCAGTCACATGAATGACCTGGAGTTTATTGTTTTAACCTAAACTCTGGGTGCCCCTATTTTCCGCATGGGCAGCTAGTAGTTCTGGTTTTGCAGATTTATATTCACAGGATCCTGATTTGCAGTTGGAACGATATCCAGAAAGCCCTGTATCCGTATATCTCTTTTATTTGTGTATTGTATTATTTTTCCGCTGCAGTAATGTATTTAACTCTGATATTTCTTTGATGTATAATATTTATTCATACTCTGTATATTCTTGTATTCTGATGGAATTGTTGTAAAAATCAATGAAATGTTCTTCTGTTTGTGTTCTGATTCATCTTGTCCTCAAAACAATCAGGGGTTTCGAACGGTCTTGGTCGGTTTAGCGATCGATTCGGGCCGGGCGAAATTCCCAATTGTTACATTATACATCAAAGATTGGAAACTTATTTATCTTCATATGTTGATGATGGTAAAAGATTTGTTTTTTAAAATAGATGATAGAACCATGCTGAATTTAATATGTATTTTGAGAATTAGAACATATATTTGTTTAATATTTTTAACTTTTTTCAAAGAACTAGTTTAGAGAACCAACAAGGAGCAATAAATTTCATGCATGCTGCGAAGAGGAATATAAGAAGTGTAAAAAAATTATCCCCTTGGAAATATTGTCAGAATCTTAGTCGTCAAGATGACCAAATCATCGTTGGACATTTAATTATAAAAGTAATAGATCCTAAATATATGGGTAGTGCATTAGTTAACCATGGTGAATAGATTATCACAGAGAAAAAAATAAATATGTTTGACGTATATGATCTTTCAAGATGATTCATTATGAAGATGGAGATTTTGTGAATCATGATTTCTTTTTTAAGATGATAAAGATAATGTTGATTCTCAAAGAAAAGAGGATAAGTAATTCAAGAACTTGAAAGACACAGAAACTCCAATATATCGTAGTTGCATAGATCACACAAAATTATCTTCCATTACTGTCTTGTACAACCTTAAATGTTAGACTGGCTTGTCTAATAGTGGGTTTGATAAGCTTTTAACTATGCAACATTTATTTCTATCGAAGGATAACATGCTTCCCAAAACCTATGCCAACCCAGATTTTTAACAAATAATGAATAAATTAATTAAGGAATAAATATTAATTAGAAAAAGATAGAGAATTGGACAATGGGGGTTGCACCATTGGATATATTGCGAAATTCTGGTTAAGAAATATGGTTTGCTGAAATCAGATTTCAAACGAAAAAGTTATGAAAAGAAGAAAATTGTAACTAAAATAAAAAAATGTGTCGACCCAAGTCCTTAGGCATGTCAACACGCATGTCGACCCACCTTCGAGGTGTGTCGACCCATTTGTTGACACACCCAAAGAATGTATCAACACATCCCTTTTGAAAACAACTTTGTTTTTCTAGAGAACGATCGTTCTTTTAGGCTTTTCTTTTGGACTACTCTTTTCATATAACAGTCTGAAATCTAAATATAAAGTCTAATAAACCTGGACGCACTAACTCTATTATAAATAACTCCCAAAACCTAGCTTAATTTTTACTACTCCATTTTTCTACGTCTCTTAAATAAACTTTTAATAGAGTATTAAGGCTTGGTTCTACATATATTTTTAGGGGATATTCATAGATAGAGAGGATCTATAGAGGCTTATTAGATTTGCTCAATTTTTTTTGAGTATTACTATAATCACAAGATTTTTCCAAATTTATGTTAAAATTGATCTAATAGTTGTTATAGTGTTTCAAAATCAAAATCTTTCTGTAGTTATACACAGATCTAGTTCATTTGTTATTTATTTATAGATCTAGCTATCCCTAATTCTTTTCTCTATAAATAATTATTTTAGATATGATTTCTATTGCTGATCTTCCCTTTTGTCTATTTCAGTAAATCCATTACTGTAATTTATTTCAGTTATCTATAACATTGTTCTTTGTCTGAAATTTTATTGCAATTCCATTGTTAGCCTTACTTCTACTTCAAATCTATTTCTTTCCATCTGCGCCTAGGTCGTATGAGAGCCTTGGCCATTCCCTTTTTATTTCTGACGCTGAGTTTAGGTCTTTTTGAGCCTAAACCTTTCATTCGTTCTTATTTTTACACAAATTAGGTTAAACCATGTAATGAGACGATTATAGCATAATTGAACAATAACAATAAAATTCATTAAAGGGAATAATTGGGGCTTAGTGAAATTTTATACAATAATGAGTATAAAAGAGGGATTCGAAATTTGATTAAAAGATGTAATCAACAAACGAACTGTAATATTGGGAAAATGATGAAGTTGGATAAGTATTGCAATCTATAGATGAACCTAATTTGGAAGATAGTGAGATTTGGTAAAAAGTGGATTTGGATATGTTGGAGATTAATGAATATTATATTCAAATAATGGACCAAAAATTGTGATAAGACTTAATTGAAAATTGTTAAGACTTATGAATTGGAATAAGTTATACTTAATTTGACATTAAGAAACATGTATTTGGAAAACATGTAAATTGGAATCAATTGCACTAAAATTAAGTAACATGTAATTATACAACATGTTAATTGAAATGAATTGCACTTAATTGGACATTGAGTATCATGTAAATGGAAAACATGTAAGCAGTAATGATTTACACTTAATGGGACATTAACTGACGTGGGGAATTGTATAAAAAAATTACATTTAATTTGAAATGTTAATAACAACCTTGGAATATAACATGAGGTTATATTGGTCTTATTAATGAACTTAAATATGATAAGTTATAATCTTGTGATTAATAAGCTAATGGGTCCTTTCCGGTGAGATATAAGGGTCTCGTAAAAAGGAGTCATTCCAATTATGGATATAAAGGGCTCGTGGAAAGGGGATGTAAAAAAAGATTGCATTGGTTAGAAATGTTAATTACAACCTAGGATATAACATGGAGTTATATTGGGATTATTAATGAACTTAAATGCGTTAAGTTAAAATCTTGTGATTAATAAGCTAAGTGGTCCATTCCGATGAGATATAAGAGGCTCGTAGAAATCCTAGTTATAACATGGGGTCGTGCATTATTCCAAATAGGGAAAATATGATGCTATAATGCATCTAATTAATGCTCTGTCTTTTTATTTGATGGGTTCACCATTGATACCCCAAATTCAATAGCTGGAACAGGTTATTCACATCAGGAACTGGAAAGATAACCAATGGGTAGTATTTGGAAATTACTCCCTAATTATTTATTTTTGTTTGAAGTTGTAGAAGTGCAAAATTGTCAATCAGTTTTAGTATGATCATTATTATTATCACTGTATTTTTAAGAATAGTTAGTCCTTTATATCAATTCATATAAGTTAATGTTCACCTTTAGATGTGCATAGACACTTACTCTTTTATGAAAATAATACCACTGTTTATCTATTTTCCCTTAACTTAGTAGTCGTGTTAATAAACATTCCAACTCACCAGGCTTTGTGTTTGACCCGTTTACTTTCTTCCTTTCTCTTTTCTTTCCCCTAGGCTCTAAGGGAAAAAGTGTATAGTTCAGATTCCTTTGTTGATTTAGTCGTGAAGGTTTTCTACAAAATACGAATTACTTTATGTTCTCTTTCCCAGGTTAGGTTGTATCATTTTGACTATTTGAGGGATAATGTTTTACTCTTATATTGTTTTCAACTGAGGTTTTGAGACATCATAACTATTTAGTTGATCAAAACGAAGATTGTTTTGTATTTAAAAATGAAAGTTTTTCCTTCTACTGTAAATTTAATACTTTTTTTATCTTGTAAAATCTTAGTATCTTTGATGTTTTATGTCTGCATACCTACATTGCTCCATATTTTCTTAATGAAATCCTCATATGGGTGACTTAAGGAATATAGGGTGTTACATTTGGTATCAGAGCCTAAAGTTAGCAAGATCACTAAAGTTTTATTTTAAAAGAAAGTATTCTCAAAAGAAAACACATTTTTCAGAAACCAAAAGTTACTAAAAATAAAATATCCACTACAGTCAGTTGCTATCTTTCTTTGAGTCTATTGAATCCTAAATCTTTATCTTTTTAGTTTAGTTATAAGGCGACCTGTCTAAGGTTTCCTTTATAGGTTGAAAATTTGATTAATGGACAAACCCGTTTAACTCAGTAGTAGGGTATTGTTGATGTTAGAAAGAAACTTGTCGCTTGACAAACATTAAAAGGGGTTAATTATGGATGGAACAACCATACTAGTTTAGCGATAAAAGGATATTTTGGAAGTTAAGAATAACCTAGATTGATTTGCCAAGAAAAAGAGATGTATTTCTATAGTTTGATTTGAAATTTACATAGGAAATGTCACTGCGAGAATGAATGGATTGGTTCGGAATAGGGGTTTAACTGTTTTGCGCACTACCTGTCAACTTAAAGATAGTCAAAAATAAATATCTTACTGTTACAGATTTCTATAAAATAAATTAAGTTATACTATGGAAATAGATTTTGATACATTTTCGGTAACCGATCAACTAGGAATAAGTAGAACTTCCAAAAAGGTAAATTTAAGGATGGAAAGCAAAAGATTAACATTAATGTCGAAAGGGTTATGGAGAAGGTGTTGATCAAAAGTGGTCAAGGAATGGAAGAAGGCAGTGCTAGTGAAAGAAAGATTGTTATCTATCTTTAGTTGTTTCTAGTTTTCCTATTCAATTTAGGAATATTTTGTCCCTTTTCCTTTGATGTATTGGTTGGGGGTGGCTACATGGATCCATAGCCACTATGAGGAGAGTTGAGCATCTGTATTTTAGGCCTAATGAAGCAAACCTATATAGATATGGTAAATCCCCGAAGGTGTGATGATAGAACCAGTTGACTATTTTGCATTTAGGCTCAGTAGTAGTTTTGAACCGCATAGGGAGATCTGCTGGATTATCTGTGGTGAGTCGGGATTGAAACTAGAAATCTAGATTTAGGTGATGTCTGTAGCATTTCTAGGTATGGGCCAGTTTTGAGTCTAGATAGATCAATCGTGTAATTGGTTATCCCAGATTTTTGCATTAGTAGTAGAGTTAGATTGAGGTCCTCATATTGTAAGGTTTTGAAGTAGGAAAATATGAAGTATGGATTAGTTAGCCAATTGGGGGCTATTTTGACTGCAAAAAGGAATGGTCAGGCTAGGTTATGTGATGAGCTAATTTTTTAGACTTCTTGTGTCCGAAGGTCCTTAGTACATCCCTAGGCAGTATCGATTCAGTTAGCTTTGTGCTATATATTCCAAATATAATAAGTGACTGAAAGATTATCTTTAAGAGAAAGATTGATTTTCGGATCTGTATTTGTGACGATGCTAAACTTGTAGCATTTTCGATAAAGCACATGATATTGGGGTTGTAAGTGAGAATTGATTTTCATGGTTATGACTAGAATATTTTACTCCCTAAAAATTATCTTTGAAAAGAATAGTGGGTCGCTTTTGATGGATCCTTCTGCATGTATTTTAAGGATGCCATTGGACTTCAGTTGTAGTGAAAAGTTTTGGCAAAAAGCCTAGTAAAGGACTTCTTGAAAACGATTAATTAGTATAAGAATTTTTGGGTTAGAAGTGTCATTCATCTTTATTTTTAAAGATGGGTAGTTTCTTTGGTTTGGTAGTAGTCAAAAGTGAATTATGTGGAATGGAATATTTCTCTTTGACTCGTGCTGATGGTCTTTGGGAAAGAACTAAGAGTCATATTTTCCCCTATAATTAGATTTCTCTGCTTGTGATTTCTGGCAAGTTCTGAGTAATGGAAAAAGAAAAATTGGAGCAAAGGTAGTCTGCAGAAAATCCAAAGAATTTTGAATCAGTTACCTTACTTTTTTGGCTAACTTGCACTGAATCCTAGTTATTGACTTGTATAGTAGGGTAATAGGTAAAGACAGTGTTGATGGCATGTTGTTCTAAGACAGAATGGGAATACTTTTTTCAGATTAATGTTTTAGTACCAATTCTATTAAAATAACATTAGTTAGAAAAACTTTAAGAGTAGTTATCTTGGATTAACAACCGTTAGTTTGTTATGAGAGAAGGACCATTACTTACTATGAGAGAAGTATGAATTTTCAGTATATGTAAGTTATTTGTTAGTTATTTTCTTACTAGAAATTGGGGCTTTAAGACAAGTAAAATATGTCGAATATGTAGTTAACCATTTTTGGGTTTTGTAAGTTTAGGGGTTCATGTAACATTAATGGGAATATTTCATAGGCCAAAAAGAATTAACCTGAGATCGTATCCTAAGATTGGATTGGAATTCGCCATCTGTTAAGATATATTACTAAGATTTGATTCTCATCAAGATTTTTTTTCATTTGAATAAGAGAGGTGGATTTTTGGAGTTCCAATTAAATCATTATATGACCGCAGATTTAAGGCAAGTAACAGGTTTGGCTAATGAATATGTGTGAAAAGAGAATATGGACATTCCAAACGAATAATTGTGTTCCAAGACAAGAGTGTAACAAGGAGGTATTTTATAGAAACTCGTGGAACCACTTTGTGTCAAAACCCCATATGTATAAATTTTAGAAACAAGAAGTTTGAAAAACTAATGTATTTTGATATGAAATTTGTATTTTGGGAATTTCATAAAATAACTATATATATATTTCAAAAAGAAAATTTTACGAATAAAATTTTGCCACAATAAAATTTTTCAAAAAAGGTTCTAGAAAATTATACGTAGTGGGAAGGTAGATAAATCTTTATGGGGTGGGACAATATAATTGGAACGAACCAAGGAACACCAGATGGGTAATGTAAGGACTAGAGGTTAGAAGGCGGAAAAGAGAAAAAGTGTAATTTTACCTATAAGTCATTGGATTAATTCACTTGAGATATTCCTTCCTAAAGTAACTAAGATGGATGAGATAAAAGGACTAACCGAGTGATTGGTTAAAATAACTCAACATTTTTATATAGGAACTATTCAATTTGAAAGATTTGGAAATGTTACAAGTTAGTAGCAAGGCTTGAAGTGATAGGATACTATTAGGCTCAGCTATAAAATCATTTATGTCAAAGGAAGAATCCATATATCTCAAAGGACTAAAATCTTTTGTCTCAATTATCATTGATTATAAAATATATACTGTCATCCCTATCTAGAATATATAGACATATATATATATATATATGCAGAATTTGATTATAGGACTTAAGTACTGAAGACTGTACAGTTTTAAAGTTTCAACATATTCCAAATTCAGAGAAGACTCAAGACTCATGAGCAATCAAGAATTCAAGAGTCAAAGACAAATATAGTAATAGAGTCTAGTTTATATGTAAGATTCTGAATAACACTCCAGGTTCAAATTTAAATTCGGTTTTTCCAATTCTTGTTTTCAAATTTAAGTTTTGAATTCCAAATTGTTTTCTATTTTACTTATGATTTCAAATATAAGTTTAAATTTGAATTTATCTAAGTTTGTATAGTTTTATATTTATATACTTTTATAATTATACAGTTATAAACTTTATAAATTTATAAATATGTTTATATAATATATATTTATGTTTTCATATGATTTTACACTTTATAAAACTCGTTTATATCACTATGCTATAATTTAAGAATTTTCAGAACAATATATATATTTAAACACTTGAAAACATTCGGTTTCAAAATTTCAAGGTATATACATCGACAAACATATTAGCTTATGTCGACATACAACTATCACGTTTTCAATTTTCAAAGGAAGTGTCTTTTCACTATTTGTAACGTTCCAGAAGCGTTGCAACCTTTCAAATCTTATAAACAGGGGCTGAATTCGAATTTTTGACTATTCTTCTTTTCTATCTTCACTCCCCTTCATCCCTCCATTAATATTTTTATTTTATTGGTTTGTACACTTCTACTTTTCCGATTTCTTCTCTAATTACATAAAATTTCTTCTTTTCTCATTCATTACCTTCTGAATTGAAATGTTATTGAAGAGTTATAGGGCTTTTGTAATCTTTTGGGAAGTGTTTGGGAAAGGGTGTGTTCCTTGTAGCCTTAAAATTAAGGAAACAGAGTGGTGTTAACCTTGTAGTCGTGAAATCAAAGGGATTGTACTTAATCAAGGGTGTTTGAAGCAGTGTTAACCTTGTAGCCGTAAAATCGAGGGTGTTGTACTTGGATATTAATAGTAATAAAACTCTATGCAATCCAGCGTTGTTGGGACTGGACGTAGGCGTAATCTGAACCAGTATAAAATCCGATGTATTCTTTCCTTTTTCTACATTTTATTTTTGTTTATTTCTGTGTTTGTGATTGATTCTATGTCTGTGATGATCTCTATTGTGTATGATTCATATAGTAGATCATATAAGTTTTAAATTTTCATAAATTCCTTGAAAACACAATTCACCCCCCCCCCCCTCTCTGGTGTTAATCTCGCCTTAAGATCAGCATTCTGCGTTCCCTAACAATTGGTGTCAAAGCAAGGTTTTTCAAAAATTTCATAATTTGATTTTTGAAAATATTAAATGGCAAGTTTTGAAATGATTTATAACACTAGTTTAAATTCATGCCTTGCATCAGTATCAGATGAGTCTGCATTTAATTTTATTGAAAAATCAAGCTATCATAATATGATTTCTTAAAAAGTTTAAATGGATATATCATAGAATCATCATGATGTTATTATTTCAAAATACAGTAATTTATTTTGAAAAGTCACTTGACTCTTTGAAAAGGTACGTTGTTTTGCAGGAAAAGAAGTTATATTTGATGACTGTTGGCGAAAAGACACTAAGATGATCATTCATCAATCAAGAAAAAAAGAGTTTATGAAGGGATATGACTTTTGGGCTTATAGTCGCTAAAATGTATATTCATTCAAAATTCAAATTCAATTTGAAGATTTTGACAACAAGTTGGTAAAACTACTAAATCATCGATCTCATCGTCAAATTCGAAAAGATGAAAATGTATGGTTCATGACAATGAAAGAAATGAAGATAGATATTATAACTGCAATAAACTACGGCATATAAAGAGAATGTGTCCATAACCATATAAATTAAATCAACAGACAATAGTAATTCATTAAAGAAAAGAAAGAGGGCATACGCAACAATTGTAGATAATTTAGAATCATCATCAAGCGATGAAAACCCAAAAACCGGAAACTCGAATATGTGTTTCGCAACAATTCAAAATTTAGAAAATATTGAAGAAATGGATCTAAAAACCGGGTACGCCTTAATTAATTTTTAAATTTCTGGTTGAATGGTTGTTTTGTTTGCTTTGATTGTTTGTTTTGTTTTGAATTTGAAATTTAAACTTTAAAATACAAACTTGAAATTTGAATTTTGAAGTTCAAGATAATAAAAACAATTATTAGTAAAATAATAAAATAAGTTTTGGATGTTTTGTAGGATTAATATTATTTCAGGAAATAGTTAAAACCTGAAATATAAATCAGCAAGTTAAAGTCGAAAGTCTGAAATCCATATATCCTTTGAAATTATGCATGTATATCGACATACAAAGAAGGGGAAGTCGACATAAAGGCCTGTAAATCAAAATTCAAAATTTGAATTTCAAAAGTTTAAACTTACAAACTTCCCTATACCTTTTCACTAAGAAAATGCCAGTTTAAACTCTAGTTATTAACTTTGTTTGTCTACTTATTTTCTTATATCTCATTTCAATATATATATATATATATATATATTAAAAATTATATAAATTAATAAAATTATATGGACATGTTAATGTGATATACAAAATTAACATAGCTTTTTTTATATTGTTATAAAATATAATTTTATTTATCTTTTATATATAATTTAAACATGCATAGTTTAACTTATATATTATTCATGTGATTTCATAACAATTATGGGTTACATTATCACAAATACTATTCGTAACTTAAATCTTATTTTAATTTTTTTAAGGTTTATAAAACTTGTATATTTAACTTAATATTTTAGTATAAAAGTGCGTGTGTATATACATATATAAATTTTTTGCCTTAAAATTATACTTAAAATATAAGAAGTTATGATTTTATAGCTTACTTTCTATTACCAGATTTCATCAAGAATAATTTTATTATAAGTATGGATTTCTTTTATATTTTAACATATAAATGGTTCTTTAGCAAATTAATATGTTTTGATTTCTAAACTTTAAATTTAAGAATTGATTTGTATCAAAAGATTAATATTAAATTAAATTTTATGTCCTTTTAAAATTAGTTTTTATATATACAATTATGAATATATGTTTATATCAAAATAATTTACTTTATATGATTAAATTTTATATTCCCTTTAAAATGATCTTTAATATTTACTATATTTTTTTGAAAAGAAATACGAACCTATTAAAATTAAATTCATATTTCTTAAAAACTATTTTGAATACTTATTTTTTATTACTAACTATCATGAATATATATACATATATATATATATATAAACTTTTATCTTTATTATCCTTTTATTTCTTTCGTTAGTATCATTATTCTAAGTCTTGAAATTAATATTACCTTTGTTAGATTGAAATAATTTATAATATATGTAGTACTTTAAATATCTTTAACCAACACAAATATCATCACCAAATCATTCTTCATATTATCATTACACATCTTCTTTCATATCATACAATGCATCTTAAATTAAAATCCTTCACATCACAAGTAGCATTTCATTTAATATATCACTTTATATAGCTTTGCATATGACATACTGCATTATAACCAACACACTGCACTACATGTTAACTTTAGCTTCACACATAACAAGTATACTTTATCAGGAGTTTTTTTTTCTAAATAGAAATATATAGGATTATTAATCAAATACGTAACATATTTATTTTGACTTTACTTGTTTAACTTTTTTAGCTTGATTGAATTAACTGGCTTGATTGATTTATTTGGTTGACTTATTTTAATTGTTTGACTTAATTGACTTATCTGATTTGTTTGACATGAAATAACTTGATTGACTTGTTTGACATGGTTGAATTTCATTAGTGGTTGGTATGCGTGTTAAGAAATAGACTTATGCATTTATGGCCAATAGGAGTTTTATAGTTTTTTAGGATAAGTAGAAGTTACAAGAAATGTTTGGCTTTATGTTTGAATTGATATTTCGTGACAATAAAACTTAAATTGATTGATTGTTTGGATTAAATTACTTTACTTAACTTATATCATCAGAGTTATTTCTTAGTCTAGATTAAAGTCTTATTATAGCTTTAAGGGAATTAGAGTTTAGGATAGGTTTAATATTGTATTAGATTAAAGGGGAGTTTTAGAGTTTCTAAGGATTAGTGTAACGACCCGGAAAATCTGAACTAATTTAAAAATTTTAAATTGGCTATTTTAGAGGATTTTAAATATTTAAAATAAATATTTTAAATAATAACAACGAAAAGTGAGTTTGAATCGACGTATGAAAATAAAGATAAGTGATAGCTCTTCGATCGAGTTGGAAGACTTAGCCGATAGCACCAATAGACATTTTGTGCGGAGATTTCAAGAAGCTGAGGTAAAGGGGGCGTTGAAACGTATGAAATCAGGCAAGTCGGTAGGGCCTGATGATATTCCTATTGAGGTGTGGAGATGCAGGGATAAGATGGCTAACTAAGTTGTTCAACAATATTTTCAAATCAAACAAAATGCCAGATGAGTGGAGGAGAAGCATTTTAGTTCCAATCTTCAAGAATAAAGGAGATATTCAAAGTTGCACAAACTATAGAGGAATTAAGCTTATGAGTCATACAATGAAGCTTTGGGAGAGAGTTTGTGAGCAGCGTTTGAGGAGGTTGACAAGTGTCTCTAGGAATCAATTTGGTTTTATGTCGGGAAGGTCAACCACTGAGGCGATTTTTTGGTTAGCCAACTTATGGAGAGATACAGGGAGAAAAAGAAAGATCTCCACATGGTTTTTATCGACCTGGAGAAAGCTTATGACAGAGTACCGAGGAGAGTTATGTGGTGGGCGCTAGAAAGGAAGAGAGTGCCATCAAAGTATATTACCCTTATTAAGGATATGTACGAGGGGGTTGTGACTAGTGTTAGGGCATGCGATGGTGAGACCAGAGACTTTCCAATTAACATAGGGTTACATCAAGGTTCGGCTTTGAGCCCCTATATTTTTGCATTAGTGACGGATGAAATCACGAAATATATACAAAGGGAGATTCCCTGGTGTATGCTCTTTGCCGATGATGTTGTGTTAATTGATGAAAGTAGAATAGGGGTTAATCGACAACTGGAGTTGTGGAGGGAGACCTTGGAATCAAAGGGTTTCAGGCTTAGCAGAACTAAAACAGAGTATATGAAGTGTGAGTTTAGCAGTGTCAGGTCAGGTAACGGAGATGTTACCCTGGCCGGTAGAGTAGTACCCAAGAAGGAATCGTTTCGATACTTAGGATCTATGTTGCAGTTTGATGGAGAGATTGATAAGGATGTTAGTTTTAGAATTCAAGCAGGATGGGTGAAATGGCGACTAGCATCTGGCATTCTCTGTGATCGGAAGATCCTCAGAAGCTTAAAGGAAAGTTCTATAGGACAGCAATCAGACCTACAATGTTATATGGTGCAGAATGCTGGCCTACTAAGAGACAACATGTCCAGAAGATAAGTATAGCAGAGATGCGAATGCTGCGTTGGAGCTGTGGGCATACCAGACAAGATCGGAATAGAAATGAGGATATTCGGGAAAAACTTGGAGTTGCACCTATTGAAGAGAAATTAGTCCAATACCGCTTGAGATGGTTTGGACATATCCAACGTAGACCATACGATGCACCTGTACGCGCTGGAATTCTAGGTCGCGCCGAAGGCCCAAAGAGAGGTAGAAGTCGACCTAAAATGACATGGGAGGAGATAATAAAGAGAGATTTAAGTAACTGGAGTTTATCGGAAGAGCTGGTAGTTGATAGGAGTGCATGGAAATTGGCAATCCATGTACCAGAACCATAGTTTTTTTTTCATGTTTACTGAACCTTTTTACTTTTTATTTACTATTTTAGATTTTATTTCACTTTTATTGAACATTTTTACTTCTTCTTATTATTATTATTTAAAAAAACCCTTTAACGGACGACTTTTATTTAATTGGTTATTTTAAACCCTTTTTTTATATATATATTATTATCATCATTATTAATTTTATTTTATTTTAATTTTGGGTTCCATATCTAGCCAACCCCAACTTGTTTGGGATATATGGCTTTGTTGTTGTTGTTGTTGTTATATTTCTAATTATAAATAAGGTCAGAAATGGCGCGACAGTTTCAAATTTTCATTTTAAACTTTGACTGACTGTACCGGGTGCAAAATAAAACAGATTTGAGTGAAACCAAAAATATTTAAATCTTTATTGAATATCTTTCTAACGAATCTGAAAAATCGAAGTTTCATAGTAGGAAGCAAAAGTTATGGCCAAATAAATTTTCAGAAAGGTTGCTATGGAGTTTATATAGCCCGTGAAAATGGCCATTTTGCAAACGACCTCGGAATTCGACGAAACCACTTTTGGATCCGGAATGTTAAATTATTGATAGGTTTCAAATTTCATAATTTTTGAAGCTAGTATGTGAGCGTGGCAATGGAAAATGCGTTGGTCGATTTCTATTAAATTGGATCAACCAGAAAAGGGCCATTTTTCAAACGATCTCAGAATTCGACGAAACTAGTTTTGTTGGGACCATATCGTCAAAACATAGCTAGATTTATTTTTCGGGGATTTTTAGAATCAGTATGTGGCCCTGGTAAATTGAAATGTACGTTCAAATCAAATATCGAATGTTTTATATTTTAATTTAAATGAAAACTGACTGAAACATTTGAATGGCCCTTCGAAACATATCCCATTGTGTTCGGAATGGGGGTAAAACGCTAGGGACGACAGTCATTGGGTTTGGATTGGAGCTCGTGTGTGAAAGAGGGTATTTTTGGATTTTTAAAAATTTATAAATATAAAAAAATTCTCATTGGTCGGTTGAATTTTCTCTATCCCTGATACGCCCTTGACGCATGGCGGCTCTGCTTCGATTCTTCCCTCCTCCTTTTCTCTTCCATCTCTCAACGAAACTGCCTCCTCCTTTAGAACTTTTTGAAGATCTCAGAACGAGCTTCAAATCCATACAGGTTTGGTAATTTATCATCGAGTATTCCTCTCGAATCAACCTCCTGAAGTTGCTCCGCCTCGCCGTCGTTTGCTCTGCCGTCCGACCACTGAGTTCACCCCCACCTACCTCGATCTGAGCGCCCCCCTGGCTCTATAAGGTGGCATCAACCGATTTCTACAACGTTCAATGGATTGAGCGCAAATCGCAACCCTAGTATTGAGCATTCAAAGAGAGGTAACGGCCTATTTTAAATAAACTATATTATAGCAGTTTTAAGCGCTACGGTTTTTGAATTCACTGTAAAAATCATATCTTTTTCGTTTCTTGACGAAATTCAGTGAAACAAGAGACAGTGGACTCGTGTGGACGTCTTCTACATTCTAGAAGAGACCGCATATTTTTTTGAGCCTTCTGCTATTTTTGGTGGAGTGGAACCCAATGTGAGATTTCTAATTTATAAACGATATGGAAAACGACGATGTATAAATTATATAGTCAATGTATGAGTTATATAAGCGTTGTACACCTCATGTATAAGCGTTGTATAAGTTGTACGTTCGATGTATAAGTTATATATGCGTTGTAAAAATTATACGTGTGTTGAAATAGAAGTGAAATGCTTATATAAATATATATGTATATATATTTATATATATATATATATACACATATGCCCCTCGTCCACAAACCATGGACGATATTTATTGGTTGTGATTGGTGTGAAAATTGATTGATAGCGAATGGTTGATTAGAATTGTTTGTGGTTGAAATTAATTGATTATGGTTGAAAAATACACGTTTGTGGTTGAGAATTATTTGGTTGAAACCACATAGGATTAGTTTGTGGAAATGAAAAAATATACATGCCGCCTGCGTGCGAACTAGATGCATGAAATCCCGATTGTCAAAAGCTGCGAGGCTTTAAGGTAGAGCGAGGAGCCGTACTAGGAACAGCCCCGGTTTTAACTACCCTGCCTTATGCTGCCTAAATTTTCTGAAATATTCATGTGTTAGAATTATATTCATTTGTTGAAATTATTTCATATATTGAAACCGCCTTCATGTGTTGAATAGAAATTCATTCGTTGAATAGAATTTCATGTGTTGAATGGTATTCGTGTTTTAAATAAATTGTTTTAACAATAAAAATCATATTTTTATTCTATATATATACAAACTATAGGAAACATTCATGTGTTGAATAGAAATTCATGTGTTGAATGGTATTCGTGTTTTAAAATAAATTGTTTTATAATAAAAATCATATTTTTATCATTTATATGAACTATATAAAATAGTCGTGTTTTGAAATAAATCGTTTTACAATAAAAATCACATTTTTACTATATACATGAATTGCTAAAAATAGTGAAATGTCGAAGTGGATGTCTGTTGGATAAAAATATCATTTTTATCAAATGTATGAAAAGCATATAGTTTTGAAATCGAAGAATCGAATATGCATATATATATATATAAAAAAAATTAAAATATATCGAATAACGAAGCTGCAGTTCATGTTTTGAAACCGTGATTTCAAACGATTAGTGCGGGAGATCCGACCATCGGATTTTCCCGAAACCTAAACCGCTGGGTTCGCTTTGGAAATATCTTTCCAACGACACCAACTTTGTAAAGATCCAACTGTTGGATTGTCTGGAATGTTTAATTCAAATCTGAAGAAAAACAGCGCCAGAATCGATTATATTCATATAAATATAATTAAATTAAATCGAATAACGACGCTGTAGTTCATATTTTGAAATCGAAACTACAAACGATTGTACTGGGAGATCCGACTGTCGGATTTTCCCAAAACTGGAACCGTTGGATTCGTTTTGAAAAGATCTTTCAAATGGTATAAAATTTGTGAAGATCCAACGGTTAGATTTTCAGATATGTGTAAATCAAATCTAAAGAAAAATAGCGCCACGGCCGCGTTATGGCCCGAAGCATCGTTTGAATAAATTGGCTATTTTAAAATAAATAAAAATAGTGATAAATCATTGTAAAATATTATAAACGATATGGAATGTGAAATTTAGAAATTAACTGAAGGTTAGCTGAGTCGAATGGTTTCCTGAGTTTTGATCTGATGTTGGTTTCGGCCTTCAGGGTTAATATTTGGGAAATCGTTCTCTTACTAATTTACGGTTAGTGACTAATGAATTTGAATAAGGCATATGTGTGTTTGTGTAGCACTTGTTTATTATATACGCGAGTTGTTCAGAAAGACCGGGTTTATCCCATTCTAAATAACTGAATCGACGATAAGAAATCGAAGATGAAGACGATGGTCGAAGACTGGAGTTCTTCACCTCGTTTGGATGGTAACTGATGTCCTGATTGGGAGGCATCCCGAAATATGGATAATGAGTGGTGATCATCCCGACGTACATGGAGATCGATGGGTATGCGAGGTATATAGTGCCTCCGGTTTCGTTCAAACCCAGAACGGACTTGTAAATGGACTGTGTGTCTGACATTGGAATTCATTCTGTGTGATTGATAGCCATCAGTTACATGGCGTGAATTGCCTGTGTGGCATGCTAAGATGCAGTGATCAAGGCTTCTGTTGAAAAAGCAAAGTCTTGTGGTGATGATCAAAGCACCGCCTGTGTGGCGTAGCTTTGTGTATAACGTGAATTCGCGAGCCTCACACCCCGCTATGAACCAGAAACGGGAGAGGACCTCAGGGAGGGCATGCGTTTCTTTCTAGTTAGAGGTGGTGTCGTTGCTTGAACTGGCTGACATTTATATTATTTTCACCTATGTGGTTGTTGTTGTTGCGAGGCACCTCGGTTATATCGGTCGATTCGGGATTGATGGAGTCATTCGTTGGCTAACTTACGCCCCAAAGGGCGGGGAAACGTAGTGTTCAGGCATAATAATCCACATCGGCGGACCGACCCTGACGATCCAAGGCTTGTCTGCGCGCTTGCCTGAGGCTCGGGCTAGAGAGTCTCGAATTCGGTAAGGACTATCTTTTGCCTTGGTTCATGGCGGAAATCCAATTTCCAAATATGACACCGTACGATTTTGATTGTATATATATAGCGACATGATATATGGTACCCATGCCATCTATGATTGATAGTTATGATTCGAAATTGTTTTTGAAACATGTAAACACTAGTAATAATATCAAATGCTTTTGTTTTATTCGTATCAAGCATATTTTGGCCATTATAAGGTAAAACTCTGTCCTCCGGTTTGCATTGCATTGTGTGATGGGAACTGAGTCTTATAATGGCTTCATTTTTATAAAAAAGCATTGCGATGTTTAAAAGAATTATTTGTTTTAAAGCACTGGCAATCCGATGGAGTAAAGCCGTTCCACGAAAGTGGCGTGGTCCTGTGATTACCCATATTTTAAATGTGTTGAGTAGATTTCTCATACCAGTCCCATGACTGACTCGTAGTTTGTTTCACTTGCAAACTGGGGTGCCCCTTTTTCTACACGGGCAGCCTTGTATTCAGGTTATTAGCAGGCTCTTTCTGGATAGCTGGAGCTGAAGATGGATTCTATCATTTATCTCTTTTTATGCTGTTCAGCTCCTATTGTACATATTATATTTGTTTTCCGCTGTAGACATTTATGTATAGCTGAACTGTATTTGTACTAAGTATGATCATGTATACTATGTAACTCTGATGATTATGTTTATCCAGTTTATTATTTGTACATTTTCTGGTGTATTTATTAAATTATGTTCTGCTATTATCTGTTTATGTTTTATATTCCAAAGATTACCCTTGCCACCGTGGATACGGGGTTTGGGGTCGTCACAGCGTAGTATTAGAGCTTTGGTTAAGATTAGTGCTGGAATATAACATATCAACGAGCTCGTCAGAAATAGAACCAGTAGAGTTCTAGGGCGGGTAACTCATTACAGATAGGATCAGTAATATCCTAGTATGAGTAAAGCAGAATGAAATACACCCCAGTAGACACATTTACATTCAAGTATTTGTCTCTATGTTTTGAAATATCTTTTCTGTTGACCTGACACTTTGTCTGTTAATTGCAGACGTACTAGAAAATTAGTGACAGAAACAGAAGAAATAATCGTATGGCTCGACAAGCTAATGAGCCAGTTGTGCTCCTGCAGCCAGAATCAGATATAGAAGTTCTATTCAAGAGATTTCGAAATCTGGGTGGATCTCCATTCTTAGGCAAAGAGTCCATTATGGAAACACAAGATTGGATTCATTCTGCTGAGAAAATATTTGAAGGGTTAAAGCTGAGGGATGATCAGAAAAGATTACTGGCGTCTTGGGCACTCAAAGAAGAAGCTTTTTTTTAGTGGGATTCGATTATTAAAGATAATCCCGAAGGTGATATCACCTGGGATAGATTCAAAGTGATTTTCCTAGAAAGATTTACTCCTCCTGAAGCAACTGAGCGGTTATGTGATGAATTCTCTTATCTGATACAAGTAGACATGACAATTCCAGAATATCATAAGAAATTCAATGAACTCTCTCATTTTGCCCCTCATCTGATTCAAGATCCAAAGAGGAAAAATTTGAGATTTATTCATGGCATACAAAGAAAGTATCATAATAGTGTAATGAGGAATGTGAAGCTTCCTTTTTCTGAAATGATATACATGGCTTACCAGTATGAAGATCTCGACAAGAAAGGTATGTTGCGTTATGAAGAGGAAGTCAGTTCTAGTAACAAAGAGGATGTTTCTCCTGCTCAAACAGAAAATATCCCTGTAGTCACAGAGAATATTCCCGACTTGAACAAAGATATTCCTGTCGTAAAGAATTATGCAGATGTGTTCGAAGAAGTGGTCAGCTTACCTCCACAGAGAGAAATTGATTTCAAAATTGCTTTAATCCCGAATGCAAGGCCAGTAGTGCACGCTATTCGGAGAATGACCCTAAAGGAGAAAGAAGAACTAGACATTCAAACTCGACAGCTTGTATGGAAGGGTCTGATCAGGCCTAGTTTCTCCGATTGGGGAGCAGCAGTGGTGTTTGTCCCAAAGTCTGACAGTACTCTGCGACTATGTGTGGATTATCGTGATTTGAACAAACAAACAATAAAGAATAAATATCCATTGTCGCGAATCGATGATCTATTGGATCATCTGAATGGAGCACAAGTATTTTCAAGGATGGACCTAGCTATAGGCTTCCATCAGCTTCGTATTGCCGAAGAGTGTGTTCAAATGACAGCATTCAGAGGTCCAGACTTATTCTATGAGTGGTTAGTAATGTCGTTCGGCTTATGTAACGCTCCAGCTTACTTCGTTGATTTGATGAATCGAGTGTCCCGCAGTGTCTTGAATAAATTTGTTCTGGTTTTTATTGATGATATTCTAATCTTCTCTAAGTCAAAGGCCGAACATGAAAAACATTTGGAGCAAGTTCTAGAAATTATGAGAAAGAGTGTATTGAAAGCCAAACTGTCCAAATGTATATTCTGGCAAGATGAGGTAAAGTTTCTTGGCCATGTCGTATCGAAAGAGGGAATTGCTATGGATCCAAGTAAAATCACTACTATTCAAGATTGGATACAGACTAGAACTCCTACAGAAGTTCGCAGTTTTCTCGGATTGGCTAGTTATTACCGAAAGTTCGTTAAAGATTTTTCAAAGATATCTAGTCACTTAACAAAGCTTACAAAGAAGCACTCTAAATTTAAGTGGACTCCATAATGTGAGGAGGCTTTTGAGGAGCTAATGTTAAGATTAACAACTGCTCCAGTGTTAACAATAATCGATGGCAATCTGGATTTAAAAGTCTGGACGGATGCCTGTAGAGAAGGCCTTGGCGCAGTATTAATGCAAAGAGGTCAAGTTGTTGCTTATGCTAGCCGCCAGCTGAAGCCACATGAAAAGAACTACGTCACTCATGATCTTGAGTTGTTGGCTATAGTATTTGCTTTGAAAATCTGGAGACACAATCTTCTGGGTGAGAAATTCGAACTGTTTATAGATCACCAGTGTAACACCCCACCTCCGTTAAGGTCACTCACAAAGGGAACGCCTTAACTTTGGTGGAGCATTTTAGTAAGTAGAATAGAAACTTACAAGACAGATAAAACAGTACTTGAAATTTTTTTAACTTTATTTCAACAGAACCGAAATAAACTTGGTTACATCCTTTCAAATCACAATATCAGAATTCAAGTACAAAATATCAGTCTTGTACAAAAGCCTTCAGAATGCATAGTTTAAAATCATAATCCCCACAGAAGAAGACAAGCCATACTTTAAGCACTGCAAGCGGAAGAAATCTGGATCAAGCTAGAGTATTCCCTACTACAAAACCTGGGGGGAACGGAAGAAAGGAGCCGAAACAACAAGGGTCAGACAAAAAGTCTGGTAAGTCCAGTGATTTTCAGTTATGAGCAGATAATAATAACATGACAAGAACATAAAACTGGATGAGAGATAGCTGTAACAGGTGTAGCAGATATAACAGAAGAACAGAATGACATAAGCTATTTCTTTACACTTCTCTGCACTAATACTAGTATAACAGAATTAGGTGCCACCCTAATGTCTAAACTGAAACAGAAACGGGTACAGAATAATTTAACAGAAACAGAATGCTAATAATGGGCCTTTACTACCCGATCAGAAACAGACAGAAGCAGAAACAGATTAATCCCTACGGAAACAGAATGTAGAATTAGGTGTACACTAGTAATGGGCCTTTACCACCCGAACAGACGGTACCACGCAGAAACAGACAGGTGTTACCACCCAACAGAAACAGACGGTACCAACAGAAACAGACAGAACTAAGTGTACCCTAAAACCCTACCCCAAGCAATCGGCTCCCTAATACATAAATATCCTGTGTCGGCCCCACAGTAGGGTGTATCACTCCCTAAAGTGACAACCAATTGGCACAGACCTATTTACAGATGTCACGGCGTCTTACATGCTCAGAGGCAGACCGGGATCCATGCATGCACATGACCCGGTTGGAACGCACCATCAACACCCCTCGCCATTATCAGAATGAACCGCTTATAATTAGTTCAGTAAGCGTGCCCAGACCCTACTTACTGTTGGGTCAAAGTTTTGATACCAGAAAGGGTTACTGACTAATATGGGTCCCAAACAACTGATGACACAAGTAATTCCCCTCCTAACCTTGTGTCCCCAGACTAACAGATTTCAGCTTAACTTGTCTACAAGTTTCAAAATTTAGATTAACTAGTTCACAGATCAGACAATCAAGTTAACAGGTTTTCAGACTAACGGATCAGGTGTTCGAATTAACAGGCTTACAGATTAACTGGTTACAGATTAACAGACTTACTGATTAACTGGTTACAGATTATCTAACTTTGTATTGGGCCTACGGATTCTCGAAACGGGTTTATCAGATTCATTGGTCCAATTGGTTTAACCTTACCCAACACGTTTTAGACATCATAATTATCTCAGATTTTCATTAATTAAATATTAATGCCCAAACCTCTCACATTAGACTGAAAGTTTGTGGCTACTGGTTAGGCCGGTTGGTTCCGGGCAGGTTTCTGTCGCAAACCGAGTCTAACCTCGGGTTTCAAGCACGTTATGACTAACTTCTCACATTAGAACCTATTGTTTGCGACCACTGGAATATGCCGGACGGTTTCGGGCAGGATTACGCCGCAAACTCATTCTAACCTCGAGTTAGCCATGTTTATCTTTGCGGCCAATTAATTAATGATTTACCATTTATACCCACGCCTAATATACATGTCAATTATTCATAGCTAATTCAGATTATGTCAATAACGGACTGAATATCTCAGCTTAACAGATATAGTAGATAACAGATTTTCGCAGATTAGGCGTCTTAACGGATTCAACAGATTAAGCAAACTAGCAGATTTAGTAGATAACAGATTAGGCATCTCAACAGATTTAGTTTAGTAGATTTGGCATTTTCAACAGACTTAACAAATGACAGATTTGGAAGATGAACAAATCTAGCAGACTAGGCAGTAGAGCAGAACTAGCAGATTAAGCAATGTAACAGACTAGCAGATTAGGCAAATATAGCAGAACTAAATAGCAGATTTTATTATTCCTTAAGGTTTCATTGACCCATCTTGCCTAATTATAAATTTGGCCTAAGTTTGCATGCCTAAATAATTGTCACGGTTCACAATATGATTATATACCAAATATAGCCATCTATTACTATGCATGTCATATATCCCAAAGATCCCTTACTTAGGTGTTTATTTACATTAATAGATACCCTACTCTCATGTAAATCTTTATACCTAAGCCATATTCTTTTTATCACAAATCATATGTTCAATACCCATTTATGTTATAAATACAACATTCCAGTCATATGTCTCAAATTTATGTTCTAACTACAGTCCGTGTTCTTTCCTCAAATCAGTCACCTATTGGTCATGCCCAATTTATGCATCATTCATTTTACTGTCCTAAACAATTTAGCGTAGGTTAATCTCTTATGAGATTGGCTCAGGCTCGTGGTAGCCTGGCTATAGAACAGAAAGAGGAAAGAGATACAAAATAAGATAGATCTAAACAGAACAGAACAGATATAACCTCAGATTCAGATTACAATTCACGTCACAATCAGAATTAACGTTTATATCGGAAAATAACTGTACTTTCCTTGGTTGGATTAAAGAAAGAACTTTAATTGTTGTAGAATCTTTACAGAAGCTTTAATCTCTAATTTGAATTGAGTTGCTTAGGTTGATGTTGATTAGCTTCTAGTTTTGATTCCAACAGAGTAGCGACGCCATTTTTATTTTTATTTAGAACAGAGGCAGAGAAGAAGCAGAATAGAATTGTGTGTAGAGAAGGCTAGGTCTTAGGTTGTTTTTATAGGTGTAGGAACTCATTTCAGCCATCAGATTAACCCAAAAACCAATCCGGACCATCAAAAATCGTCCCTGGGCTTCAAAAACGCGTTCTGGACCGAAACAGGCCGACCAGGTCGACCAGTAGGGGGGAGGTCGACACTATAATCGACCCCCATGGGGGAGGTCGACTCCCAGGCCGACCCCCTGGTCGACCTGGCCCCCAGGTCGACCTGCCCAGTTCTGTGCTGACCGAAACCTTCTGAATCTTCTACAGGCCATAACTTCTTCATTCGGACTCCGATTTCGAAAACTCGGACTCTATTTCATGTAAAATTTCGAGAGGAACGCAATGGTGATGTCCATTTTACCTAATTCCTGATTCTTAAATTAATTATCCTCATTTTACTATCTTTTCCGTTACACACACCGTTATCGAACTAATTTTTCTTCTCTTTCATGTATTAATTAATTCTTCTTATGCATCACCATTATTTACCTATCATAAGCATATTTTCATATATTTTATTTCATTCTTAATTATACTTAAAAATGCGGGGTGTTACAACCAGTCGTTAAATTATCTGTTCACCCAGAAAGACTTGAATCTGAGGCAGTAACGTTGGCTAGAGTTCCTTGCACCATACGATTTTAAGATTCTGTACACTCCAGGGAAAAGCAATGTCGTGGCCGATGCGTTAAGCCGAAAGAATGAAATGATCGCCAGTTTTATTATCACGACTTCATTGATAGATAAAATATCTTCTCTTCAAAAGGATGATCACTTCATTTAGAAGATCAGAGAGATAATTCAGAAAGGCGAACCCTCGAGTTTTCAGGTTGATAATGATGGGATTCTAAGGCTAAAAGGTCGAATCTGTGTTCCTAACATTTCTGAGCTCCGAAAGGAAGTACTGGATGAATGCCACAAGTCAAAACTTAGTATCCATCCAGGAGTAAGCAAAATGTATTACTTTCTGCTGGAGGTCGATGAAGAGAGATATTTCTTTATATGTTAGCCGATGCCCTACTTGTCAACTAGTTAAAAGCGACCAACAGAAACTGGCTGGATTGTTGCAACCGCTGGATGTTCCAGGTTGGAAGTGGGAACATATTTCCATGGACTTCATAGATGGTTTGCCCAGAACCAGAAAAGGAAATGACAGTATTTGGGTGATTGTAGATCGCTTCACGAAGACCGCCCATTTCATACCTGTCAGATCGAACAGAACTGCTCAGAGTCTGGCGCAGATATATTTCAAGGAAATTGTTAGACTACATAGAGTGCCGCTCAGTATAGTTAGTGATAGAGATCCAATATTTACTAGCAAATTCTAGGAGGCATTTCTAGTAGAACTGGGAACGAAGCTGAACTTGAGCACCGCTTATCGTCCTCAGACAGATGGTCAGACTGAGAGGGTGAATCGTATACTAGATGATTTATTGCGGGCTTATGTTCTTGATTTTGGTGGATCATGGGAAGACCATTTACATTTGGCCGAGTTCTCATATAACAACAGCTACCAAGCGAGCCTGACAATGTCACCATTCGAAGCATTGTATGGTAGACCGTGCCGATCTCCTGCTTGTTGGGTTGAACCTGGAAATAAGCTTGTATTGGGACCAGATATGATCCGCGAAGCTACCGACAAAGTCGATTTCATTAAGAAACGATTACTCACCGCTCAAAGCCGACAGAAGAGCTATGCTGATTCAAGAAGAAGAGATTTGGCTTTTTCTATTGGTGATTATGTGTATTTAAGAGTTTCTCCGATGAGGGGAGTGATTCGCTTAGGCAAAACTGGAAAATTAGCGCCCATATTTATTGGACCATTCCCTATTCTTAAACGGATTGGAACTCTCGCTTATAGGGTTAAATTGCCGGATTGGTTTCATGGAGTGCATGATGTATTTCACATATCTCAACTTCGAAAGCACGTTCATGATCCAGACTTGATCGTTGAAGAAGCAACGCAATAGGTTATTGAAATTACTCCAGAATTGGCTGTGAGAAGAGAGCCGCTAAAGATCATTGGCAAAGAAACCAAAAAACCGAGGAACAAGAAGGTTCACTTAGTCAAAGTGCAATGGAGTGGAGATCCACGAGATTGTACTTGGGAAACTGAGGAGAGCATTCAAAAAGCCTATCCTAAGTGTCGAGTGGATATCTCTGATTGACTCCGGTGCAAGGTACATTTACCATACTTCGCATTACCATTTAGTTCTCTGCTTCATTGTTATTTTCTTTCATGAATGTAAACTTCCAATTCTATTGTCTGAATGATTTTAAAAGAGTATAGGAATTGATTACTATATTTTTGAAAAGTTAAAAACAAATTGTTTGATGTTTGTGTTGTGTGATAGTTGATTTGATTAACTAAATTATTAGAACGATAGTTAATTTAATCAATAAGAGAATTTATTCGATTAAATCACGTATTGAACTGATATAAAAATAGATAGAAATATATACATGTGCATTATATATGTTTGAAACAGGTAAATGGATTAGCTATTGAGTAAAGAATTTATTTGCATGCCCGACCGATAGGTAAACCTTAATGAGTTGGATGCGTAATTTTATTCTCATATTAACTCCTGTGAATGCCATTGGATGCGGAGTGCTGGTTATTCTGTGTGTAATAATAAACGTCGCCATAGGATAGTAACAATTAATTTTGAACTACATTACATGTCATACTTCTTAAAGATAGGCATACTTCATCATATACCACATAAGCATTTGGAGCTTGTGTGACGAGGTTGAAGATTTACCATGGAGCGAGAGGCTTG
Organism: Allium sativum; assembly: GCA_030737875.1. Taxonomy (NCBI): domain Eukaryota; kingdom Viridiplantae; phylum Streptophyta; class Magnoliopsida; order Asparagales; family Amaryllidaceae; genus Allium; species Allium sativum. The sequence continues at coordinate 168,168,193 of CM060924.1, read as the reverse complement.
TACGGCGATGACTATATATTACAGGTTGAACTGATGACTGATATGGACCATATATAATTATAACGATAAATTGCTAGATTAATAAAAAAAACCACACGGGTCTGGAGTTGACAATAATCACGTCTCTCTAGTTATTAGATACGGTACATGGATTATTTATTTCCCACACGGGACGAGGTGACGAGAATTTATTCTCTGGAGCAATTAAAAATACACACCCCATCAGGCTTTGACAGGGTGACGAGAATTTATTCTCTGGAGTTATTATATATACACGCTCCCCTGTATACACCAGAATATATCACTATAAATATGTGTATGCTTTATAGGATTTATTGGGTACCTAATATGGCCCAATAAATTTCCAAACCCCTCCGCGTATAAAGGAGGTTATGGCGAAATTTTTCGAAAATTCCGGGTGTTAGCCAAATTTTTGAAGAATTTGAAAATTCTCAGAAACTGAAAAGTTGGAGAATCGAAGCCTGATTGGAAGTAGAGTTGATTAATCAAACCACTTTCAACTTTGTTCCTTTTTGGGGACGAAAAGTTTTAAGTGGGGGAGATTGTAACGAGCCGGAAAATCTGAACCAACTTAAAATTTTTAAATTGGCTATTTTAGTGGATTTTAAATATTTAAATTAAATATTTTAAATAATAACGATGAAAAGTGAGTTTGAATCGACGTTTGAAAATAAATATAAATATTTCTAATTATAAAAAAGGCCAGAAATGTCGCGGCAGTTTCAAATTTTCATATCAAACTTTGACTGACTGTACCAGGTGCAAAACAAAACGGATTTGAGTGAAACCATAAATATTTAAATCTGTTAGTGAATATCTTTCTAACGAATCTGAAAAATCGAAGTTTCATAGCAGGAAGCAAAAGTTATGGCCAAAAGAATTTTCAGAAAGGTCGCTATGGAGTTTATATAGCCCGTGAAAATGGCTATTTTGCAAATGACCTCGGAATTCGACGAAACCACTTTTGTTGGATCCGGGATGTTGAATTATTGCTAGGTTTCAAATTTAATAATTTTTGAAGCTAGTATGTGAGCGTGGCAAAGGAAAATGCGTTTGGTCGATTTCTATTAAATTGGATCGACTAGAAAAGGGCCATTTTTCAAACGGTCTCAGAATTCGACGAAACTAGTTTTGTTGGGACCGTATCGTCAAAACATAGCTAGATTTATTTTTCGGGAATTTTTAGAATCAGTATGTGGCCCGGGCAAATTGAAATGTACGTTCAAATCAAATATCGAATGTTTTATATTTTAATTTAAATGAAAACTGACTGAAACATTTGAATGGGCCTTCGAAACATATCCCATTATGTTCGGAATGAGGGTAAAACGCTAGGGATGACAGTCGTTGGGTTTGGATTGGAGCTCGTGTGTGAAAGAGGGTATTTTTGGATCTTTAAAAATTTACAAATATAAAAAAATCTCATTGGTCGGTTGAATTTTCTCTATCCCCGATAAACCCTTGACGCACGGCGGCACTGTTTTGATTCTTCCCTCCTCCTTTTCTCTTCCATCTCTCTACGAAACTACCCCCTACTTTGGAACTTTTTGAAGATCTCAGAGCGAGCTTCAAATCCATACTGGTTTGGTAAATTATCATCGAGTATTCCTCTCGAATCAACCTCCTGAAGTTGCTCTGCCTCGCCGCCGTTTGCTCCGCCTTCCGACCATCGAGTTCACCCCCACATACCTCGATCTGAGCGCCCCTCTTGGCGCTACAAGGTGGCATCAACCGATTTCAACAACGTTCAACGGATTGAGAGCAAATCGCAACCCTAGTTTTGAGCATTCAAAGAGAGGTAACGGCCTATTTTAAATAAACTATATTATAGCAGTTTTAAGCGCTACGGTTTTTGATTTCACTGTAAAAATCATAACTTTTTCGTTTCTTGAGGAAATTCAGTAAAACAAAAGATAGTGGACTCATGTTGACGTCCTCTACATTCTAGAAGAGACCGCATATTTTTCTGAGCCTTCTGCTATTTTTGGTGGAGTGGAACCCAATGTGAGATTTCTAATTTATAAACGATCTGGAAAACGACGATGTATAAATTATATAGTCGATGTATGAGTTATATAAGCGTTGTACACCTCATGTATAAGCGTTGTATAAGTTGTACGTTCGATGTATAAGTTATATATGCGTTGTAAAAATTATATATGTGTTGAAATAGAAGTGAAATGCTTATATAAATATATATGTGTATATATATATATATATATATATATATATATATATACATATGCCCCTCGTCCACAAACCATGGACGATATTTATTGGTTGTGATTGGTGTGAAAATTGATTGATAGCGAATGGTTGATTAGAATTGTTTGTGGTTGAAATTAATTGATTATGGTTGAAAAATACACGTTTGTGGTTGAGAATTATTTGGTTGAAACCACATAGGATTAGTTTGTGGAAATGAAAAAATATACATGCCGCCTGCGTGCGAACTAGATGCATGAAATCCCCATTGTCAAAAGCTGCGAGGCTTTAAGGTAGAGCGAGAAGCCGTACTAGGGACGACCCCGGTTTTAACTACCCTGTCGTTATGCTGCCGAAATTTTCTGAAATATTCATGTGTTAGAATTATTTTCATTTGTTGAAATTATTTCATATATTGAAACCGCCTTCATGTGTTGAATAGAAATTCATTCGTTGAATAGAAATTCATGTGTTGAATGGTATTCGTGTTTTAAATAAATTGTTTTAATAATAAAAATCACCTTTTTATTCTATATATATACAAACTATAGAAAACATTCATGTGTTGAATAGAAATTCATTCGTTGAATAGAAATTCATGTGTTGAATGGTACTCGTGTTTTAAAATAAATTGTTTTATAATAAAAATCATATTTTTATCATCTATATGAACTATATAAAATAGTCATGTTTTGAAATAAATCGTTTTACAATAAAAATCACATTTGTACTATATACATGAGTTGTTAAAAATAGTGAAATGTCGAAGTGGATGTTTGTTGGATAAAAATATCATTTTTATCAAATGTATGAAAAGCATATAGTTTTGAAATCAAAGAATCGATTATATTTATATATATAATTAAAATATATCGAATAACGAAGCTGCAGTTCGTGTTTTGAAACCGTGATTTCAAACAATTAGTGCGGGAGATCCGACCATCGGATTTTCCCGAAACCGAAACCGCTGGGTTCGCTTTGGAAATATCTTTCCAACGACACCAACTTTGTAAAGATCCAACGGTTGGATTATCTGGAATGTTTAATTCAAATCTGAAGAAAAACAGCGCCAGAATCGATTATATTTAAATATATATATAAATATAATTAAATTAAATCGAATAACAACGTTGCAGTTCGTATTTTGAAATCGAAACTTCAAACGATTGTACTGGGAGATTCGACCGTCGGATTTTCCCAAAACTTGAACTGTTGGATTCGTTTTGAAAAGATCTTTCTAATGATATAAAATTTGTGAAGATCCAATGATTAGATTTTCAGATATGTGTAAACCAAATCTGAAGAAAAACAGCGCCACAATCGCGTTATGGCCCGAAGCGTCGTTTGAATAAATTGGCTATTTTAAAATAAATAAAAATAGCAATAAATCGTTATAAAATATTATAAACGATATGGAATGTGAAATTAAGAAAATAACTGATGGTTAGCTGAGTCGAATGGTATCCTGGGTTTTGATCTGATGTTGGTTTCGGCCTTCGGGGTTAATATTTGGGAAATCGTTCTCTTACTAATTTACGGTTTATGACTAATGAATTTGAATAAGGCGTATGTGTGTTTGCGTATCACTTGTTTATTATATACGCGAGTTGTTTAGAAAGACCGGGTTTATCCCATTCTGAATAACTGAATCGACGATAAGAAATCGAAGATGAAGACGATGGTCGAAGACCAGAGTTCTTCACCTCGTTTGGATGGTAACTGATGTCCTGATTGGGAGGCATCCCGAAATATGGATAATGAGTGGTGATCGTCCCGAACGTACGTGGAGATCGATGGGTATGCGAGGTATATAGTGCCTCCGGTTTCGTTCAGACCCAGAACGGACTTGTAAATGGACTGTTTGTCTGACATTGGAATTCATTCTGTGTGATTGATAGCCATCAGTTACATGGCGTGAATTGCCTGTGTGGCATGCTAAGATGCAGTGATCAAGGCTTCTGTTGAAAAGCAAAGTCTTGTGGTTATGATCAAAGCACTATCTGTGTGGCGTAGCTTTGTGTATAACGTGAATTCGCGAGCCTCACACCCCGGTATGAACCAGAAACGAGAAAGGACCTCAAGGAGGGCATGCATTTCTTTCTAGTTAGAGGTGGGGTCAGTGCTTGAACTGGCTGACATTTATATTATTTTCACCTATGTGGTTGTTGCTGTTGCGAGGCGCCTCGGTTATATCGGTCGATCCGGGACCGATGGAGTCATTCGTTGGCTCACTTACGCCCCAAAGGGCAGGGAAACGTAGTGTTCAGGCATAATAATCCACATCAGTGGACCGGCCCTGACGATACAAGGCTTGTCTGCGCACTTGCCTGAGGCTCGGGCTAGAGAGTCTCAAATTCGGTAAGGACTATCTTTTGCCTTGGTTCATGACGGAAATCCAATTTCCAAATACGACACCGTGCGGTTTTGATTATATATATATATATATATATATATATATATATATATATATATGGCGACATGATATATGGTACCCATGCCGTCTATGATTGATAGTTATGATTCGAAATTGTTTTTGAAACATGTAAACACTAGTAATAATATCAAATGCTTTTGTTTTATTTGCATCAATCATATTTTGGCCATTATAAGGTAAAACTCTATCCTCCAGTTTGCGTTGCATTGTGTGATGGGAACTGAGTCTTATAATGGCTTCATTTTTATAAATAAACATTGCGATGTTTAAAAGAATTATTTGTTTTAAAGCACTGACAATTCGATGGAGTAAATCCGTTCCACGAAAGTGGCGTGGTCCTGTGATTAGCCATATTTTAATTGTGTTGAGTAGATTTCTCATACCAGTCCCATGACTGACTCGTAGTTTGTTTCACTTGCAAACTCAGGTGCCCCTTTTTCTAAACGGGCAGCCTTGTATTTAGGTTATTAGCAGGCTCTTTCTAGATAGCTGGAGCTGAAGATGGATTCTATAATTATCTCTTTTTATGTTGTTCAGCTCCTATTGTACATATTATGTTTGTTTCCCGCTGTAGACATTTATGTATAGCTGAACTGTATTTGTACTAAGTATGATCCTGTATACTGTGTAACTCTGATGATTATGTTTATCCAGTTTATTATTTGTACATTATCTGGTGTATTTATTAAATTCTGTTCTGCTATTATCTGTTTATTTGTTCTATTCCAAAGATTACCCTTGCCACCGTGGATACGGGGTTTGGGTCGTCACAATTATTTGAAGGCCCAAGAAGTGTTTTTGAATAGACATATACTTTTGCTTTGGTTAATATAATTTGTTTGGATTTATTGGATGCTTGCCTATGTAGAAAGTTTGTATTGAATTGGTTTGACTTGATTATTAGTCTGGATATTGTCTGGATTGCTTGATTGGTTAAATTTTACAATGATTGTATTATAATAGTATAATCATGAATTTAATTGGGGGTGGGGGGGTTTAATTTACATTAGTATAGAATCATAGGACATGTATAGATAGATATAGGATTTAGGGGGAGTATATTTAGAATTTCATTTTTGATAATGACACAGGGGGAGAAATTGTAAAATAAGTATTATTTAGACATAGTTTAAGGAAGTGTATGTAGGATTCATTATGATAGAGGGAGTATTAGAAGAACCAGATCAGATAGTACCAACATATATGAATATTTTATAAACCAAGGTTCATTATCAAGAAGGGGGAGATTGTTGGAGAATGGAGTTTTGATGACAACAACCTTGTCTCAATTATCATTGAATATAAAAATATATACTAACATCTCTATCTAGAATATATATATATATATATATATATATATATATATATATTCAAGACTTGTTTATAGGAGTTAAGTACTGAAGACTGTACAGTTTTAGAATTTCAAGAGATTCAAGGTTCAGAGAAGATTCAAGACTCATGAGTAATCAAGTATTCAAGAGTTCAACATAAATATAGTAATAGAGTCTAGTTTATATGTAAGACTCTGAATATCATTCCATATTCAAATTATGTTTTTCAAACTCTATTTTCAAATTTTGGTTTTCGAAATTAAAGTTATAAATTCCAAATTGTTTTCTTTTTTACTTATGTTTTCAAATATAAGTTTAAATTTGAATTTATCTAAGTTCGTATGATTTTATACTTTATAATACTCATTTATATCACTATGTTTTAATTCAAGAATTTCCAGAATAGCATATATATTTAAACACTTGGAAATATTCAATATTCAAAATTCAAAATTTTAAGGTATATATGTCGACATCCATATTACCTTATGTTGACATACAACTGTCACTTTTTCAATTTTCAAAGGAAGTGTCTTTTCACTATTTGTAACGTTCCAGAAGCATTGCAACCTTTCAAATCTTATAAATAGCGGTTGAATTCGAATTTTTGGCTATTCTTCTTCTTCATCTTCACCCCTCTTCATCCCTCCATTAATATTTCTTATTTTATTGATTTTTACACTTCTACTTTGTCAATTTCTACTCTAATTACATAAAACTTCTTCTTTTCTCACTCTCTGCTCATTACTCTCTGAATTGAAGTGCTATTGAAGAGTTGTAGGGCTTATGTAATCTTTTGGGAAAGGGTATGTTCCTTATAGCTAAGAAATCAAGTAAACGTAGCAGTGTTAACCTTGTAGCCGTGAAATCAAAGGGACTGCACTTGATCAAGGGTGCTTGGAGCGGTGTTAACCTTGTAGCCGTGAAATCAAGGTTAATGGAAACGGTGTTAACCTTGTAGCCGTGAAATCAACGGTATTGTACTTGAATATTGATAGTAATAAAAATTTGCGTAATCTAGATTTGCGTGAGATCGGACATAGGTGTAATCCAAACCAGTATAAAACCAGGTGTGTTCTTTCCCTTTTTTTCATTTTATTTTTGTTTATTTTTGTGTTTATGTTTAATTCTGTGTATGTGATCATCTCTATTATGTATGATTCATATAGTATATCATATAAGTTTTAGATTTTCACAAATTCCTTGTAAACGCTATTCACCCCCCCCCCCCCTCTAATATTAGTCTTGCCTTAAGATATGCATTCCACGTTCCCTAACGTTCGTCTTTGATATTCTATCAGTAGCATCTTCCTTTGGTTAAGAACTTCCTTCTAAGGTATCCTTGGGAAGGGTGGATCTTAGGATTTGAACTTATAGATGATATGATATGGTTGAAATATGTGTTTGAGGCATGTTACGTTTTATGGTTGCAAGTGGATGCAAGTGTTTTCTAGTGGATGTAGTGGATGCATATACACACACTAGGCACTAGATTAAGGATCAGTTGAACTAGGGAACTTACATATTGCATATGGTAGTGTGTACATTTTAAATTACTTTTACGATGGACGAAAAATAGTTGAATCATCACTTGGATGTTGCATTTTGGTGATTGGTTGTTGCATGCATATAGAATTTTATATGTATAATTAGGATTCTCTTGCATACTATTGGATAAATGGCACATACCTGAATTGCATTAAGGAGGTCAATTGAATCAGTTGACCACCTGATTTTTGCATAAGCTTACGGAATTATACATGACACTTAGGGATGGAAACGGGGTGGGGCGGGCGCGGGTAGTACCACCCCATCACCTACTCCATTGGGTATTTTTTGCCCCGTGCCCGCCCCATACCCGCATGGGTACCGATTAAATGGTTTTAAACAAGTTGCGGGTAATGGTGGGTATTCGTGGGTTTCCATTATATTTGTTCAATTTATTTTTTAGCCGTTTATTGAAATTATTCAAAAGTACATTTGGTGAAAAGAGAAAATTAGACCAATGCACAAATGCTAACCTCAAAATACCAATAAATGTTTAAACCAACATCCAGAAACGAAGAGACAACAACAGAGGTATCCATCAAAATATCAACAGCCAGTTATAAATTATTGAGTAAAGGCATATAGACAAATATCGATTAGCCAACAACAATGTTTTTGTGCGACTATTGGTAATAAATCCCATTCACTATGGGTACGGGTACTCACGGACATAGATATCTTACTGTCCTTACCCGCCCCATTAATTAATGGGTATTAAAAATACCCATCTATTTTACCCACGGATACCCATTTAACTATTCGTTTCATGTCCATGATGGATTTTACCGGCGGATAACCGTGGGTACGAATTTTTTTCCATCCCTACATGACACCTTTGCATATGTTAATACAAAGAATTATAAATTCTAAGGATAATGGATGCTAGCAGTTGATGGTTAAGTATATGGGTGTAGATAATGGTTGATAATAGTTATATTATTCTTCCACCTTGGAGATTTGGGGGAGGGAATCCTTTAAGGAGAGGAGAATGTAAAAACAACCCGAATTTTTAACAAACAATGAACAAACTAATTAGGGATTGCATATTAGATAGAAAAATATTAAGAACTGTACAACGTGGGTTGCGCCATTAGATCCACTACGAAATTTTGGTTAAGATAGACATTTGGCTTATTGATATCTAATTTAAAATGAAAAAGTTACGAGTAGAAGAAAAAATGGAATAAAAATAATATATATATATGTGTGTGTGCACGCGCGCGTGTGAGTGGACCCAAGTCCTTAGATGTGTCATCACGCATGTCAACACACGTGCCGACCCACCTTAGGGGTGTGTCCACCCATATATTGATGCACCAAAGGAATGTGTCAACACATCCCTTCTGAAAACAATGTTGTTTTTCCAACGAACGACCGCTCTTTTTGGCTTTACTTCTGGACTAATCTTTTCATCTAATGGCTTAAAGTTTAAACATAAATCCAATGAACCTGGACACCTTAACTCTGTTATAAATAACCCCAAAACCTAACCTAATCTTTACTACTCATTTCTCTGCCTCTCTCAAATGACTGACTTCTCAAATAAAATTTTAATGGAGTATTAAGGCTTGGTAATACATATATTTTTGAGGGATATTCGTAGATAGAGAGGATCTACAGATGCTTATTGGATTTGTTCAAATTTTTGTGAGTATTACTGCAATTACAAGATTACTTCCAGGTTGAGTCTAAAATTGATATAATAGTTGTTACAGTGTTTCAAATCTAATTCTTTCTATGGTTATGCACAGATCTAGTTCATTTGTTGTTTATTTATATATCCAGTTATCCCTAATTATTTTCTTTATAAATAATTCATTTAGAGCTGATTTCTGTTCATGTTCTTTCCTTTTGTCTATTTCAGTAATTCTGTAAGACCCCGTAATTCCAAAGAAACTGTTGATAATAAACTAAGAATACTTAATTAAATATTAGGAAATAAGTAAAACAGACTATACCATTGTGTTCGTCTTGGAATTCTGCTTAAGGTAGACTCCAAGTTTGCGTAAAATAGACAAAGTATGAGGAAGATATGAAGGTTAGAAGTTAGTATACATATAAGAGTTTTATGTATAAATAAAACTAATCAGAATTTTCAAAAATAAATCAAACAACGAGCGGGAAAACTAGGAAGGAACTAGACCCATTGGATCTGACCCACGCCTGGGTTGGGTCAACCAATGGGTCGACCCAGGGCCATGTGGGTCAACCCAGGTGAGGTTGGGTCGACCCAACCAGTATTTGGCCGAATTCTTCCGAGCGTTTTTGGATGTATTTGTGACTGGATTCGTTGAAGGTAGGCTATATATAGGACAACATTTCTATTGTTTTTCTACACATAAAACAATGGAGACAATGAGATGCTGCCCCAGCTTGGATTGAATCAGACTATCTTCCTCAATAACAGCCTATATTCATACAAGAATCTCTTCTGTAACTTCAGCATATTATTCTCTACTCTTTAGATCCATTCTCTGTGAGTTCATGTTACTTTTAGATATAAAAATTTAACAGTAACACTGACATGTTTATAAATTTGGATCTAAATCTATACCTGTTAAGAATCTGATTCATGTCTAAGCAGTTCCACTATCACATGTATTCTTCTGTACACCTGATTTGCTGTTCAATTCTTATAAGCCTATTTCTGATATGCGTATTTTTTCTATCATATGCCCAGCGTATTTTTTCTATCATATGCCAACTCTGTTGTTATATGCTTATTTGTTTTTATATGCCTATTATGTTCTTTTCTCTCTCATTCCCTTTTTATTTTTATATCCTAGGCTACCTTTGAGCTTAGACCAATATCGTTGAAATATGCGTGCGAACGAAATTAGGACAAACTGGGGGAAGTGATTAGGAATGATAACATGGGGGCATAACCTATAATTTGAAATATGACTAAAATTTTGCGGGCATATGTTATACTTTGAATTATGACTGGGATTTAGGGCATATGAATCTGTAGGCTTAGTTTAAGATTAAGAGAAACATGTTAATGGAACCGTAAAGAACCTGTCAAACCTGTTTTAGTCTATTAGGGTTATGTAAACCTGGTTTTAAGTAAATCTGTTTAATCTGTTGGAGTTATGTAAACCTGTTTAATCTGTTGGGGTTAAAACCTGTTAACTTATGAAACTTAACTTGTTAATCTGTACGGATTAGATGAACATGTTAATATGTAGGCTTAACCTGTTAAAAGTCCTAATTAATTAGGGACATAAGTTTGGGGGTTTGACTTGTGTCATCTGTTGTGCGGGACCCATATTAGTCAATATCCCATTTTGGTACTAAACGGGGTCCCCACACTAGGTAGGGGCCAGCGCACGCATACTGAACTGATTATAAGAGGTTCATCTAAAAGGGGGTGTGTACGGGCGCGTTCTAACGGAGTCATGTGCGTGCATGTGTCAGGTCTGAAGGGGGAAATAAGCCACTGTGGCACCAGTAAATAGGTCTGTGTCCTTCTATAGGTTGCCACTTTAGGAAGTAATACACCCTACTATGGGGTCGACATAGGGTATTGACAAGGTCGGTAGCCGATCTCTTGGGGATAGTTGTTAGGGTACATTTAGGCCTATCTGTTTATGTTGGGGTGCCTATTATTTTTGTTTGGGGTAACACCCGTTATATTCTGTTAAGGTACCCATTTTATCTATTTAGGGTAAAACCCATTATGAAACTAGAGTACACCTAAAACTATCAATATGTTTCGGTTAGGATCATTCTGTTTTTGTTAAGTAATTAGAGGATACCTAATCCCGTCACTTATCTGTTATACTAGTATTGGTGCAAAGAAAAGTATTTGAGAAGCATAATTCACTCTGTTTATTCTGTTATTTCTGTTTAGTAAGTTTATACCTGTTATATCCTATTGTTGTCTCTCATCCAGTTTATATGCATGTCATGATACTTTTACTTCTTTGTATGCTAAAAGTCACTGGACTCGCCGGACTTTATATATGACCCGTTTTGTTTCCTTTTCTCTCTCTTCCTTTCCCCCTAGGTTCTCAGGGTGGGAAAACTCAAGCTTGATTAGGATTCTCTCTTCTATTTATGCATAGATCTAGATCTACTTTGATGTATCGGTTTGAGTACTTGTCTACTTGTTTATGGCTACTTATGGGGATTATGATTTTTCATTTCTATACTCTGATGGTTTTTAGCGCAAGACAGATGTTTTTATTTGATGTATTTTATTCTAGTATTTCAGTTTGATGTTGTAACTGGATTTTGAGACCACGATGTTTTCTATAGGAAAATAATGTTTTAAATTTCCACTGCTATTTTATATATCTGTCTTGTGAAATTCTGTTCTGTTTTCCTATAACACTAGATGGAACTTAATGCATTCTGATAAATAGTGACATTAACGGATGTGGGGTGTCACTTTTGGTATCAGAGCTAAAGGTTACAAGATCGGATAAAAGGTTTTGAAAATTGTTTTCAAAAGGTTTCAAAAAGAAAGTATTTGCAAAGAAAAGACCGTTTTTGGAAAACATATTCCCCCAAGCCATATAAAATATCATTCGATTCCCTGTTTGAATCCCTTTTCGTTTCCTTTTCATCATGTCTGGGGAACCAAATGTTCCCGAATCGTTCAGATACCGGCTTGGTTCCGTAGGTATCTTGAGGTTACGACACCTGCCGAAGGCCAAGCAAATGCCCCTCCCCAGCCGTAGCCATTGTTCCTCCTCCTCCACGAGCGGATAATTTCTCTAAGATATGCAAGGATTTTGTGCTATGGGAGGAAAACCATTCCGAGTACTGAAAACTTTGTGGAAGCATGGAATTTGCTAAAAGAGACGGAGAACTTATTTAGGCTTTTTGAGGTTGATGACCACAGAAAGATATAGTTGGCTGAATGGAAACTTAAGGACGAGGCTTCATTCTAGTGGGATGTGACGCAAGCAGGGCGTCCAGTTGGTACTTGGGATGATTTCCGAAAGAGGTTCGAGACAAAGTTTATTTCTCAGGCAGAGGAGAGTATGTAGATGGAGAGGTTTCAAGCACTTAAGCAAGGAAGTATGTTTGTTAAAGAGTATATCAATAAGTTCAACTAGTTGGTGAGGTTTAGCCTGAAACTAGTGAATACCCCGCACAAGAAAGCTTTAAGGTTTGCAAGAGGATTAAATCAGCCTCTTCCAGCATTGGCATCATCTCACATTCCAATAGGGGCTACTTTTAAGAGACTGGTTGATATGGCATTGATGCGTGAAGATGGTAAAGATGAGAAAAAAGAGGCTAAGACCGATGAGATACAAAATAAGAAAGTGTGGCAAAAGAAAGAACCACAAATGAGAGTGAAAAGGACGACAAGGCTCAAGGCCAGAAGAAGTGTCATGGTTGCGGGAACGTGGCTCATTTGGGATCCCCTATATGGCTTAACCATCAGATAGAACCTTCATGTTGGCTACCGATTCAAAGAAAGAGAAATTTGGAGTCGTTGTGGAACGGTGCTTGAAAAGATAGTAGAATTTCAAGTCTTTAAAAGTAAGCTCAGTTTGCAGGATCTCTGCATAAGCAACATATAGAGTGTACAAGGCTGCGTAAGCGTTGGGATGAAGCTGCATAGGGGCAATACGCAATCGTCTTAAGGTTTTAATGACGACTGGAGGAAACAGAGGAATAGCGCCTACCCAGCGCATGAGTCGGTTGACTGCCATGTACCCTTCTGGAGCAAGATGAGGTCTGTCTCAGTTTTCGGGTGTTTTCACATCGTCCCAGGGGATCCGGTGTTTCAAGAAAATTTTCTTAAGTTTTATATCATCTAGTTTGGAAGCTAAAGAGTCAGTGAATTTCTCAATTTCTGGAATGCCAAGGATCTCATCGAGAGCTCAGTCATCCACTTCGGAATCCTCCTCTAGTGAGGTACTCTCAGAAGAATTTGATTCTGTCTCTGCCTCATATTCGGATTCAGATTCCTCGCCTTCTGGATTAATTGGAGGTACCTCGGGATTATGGTGTTCCGACATCTCCGGGTCCCCCTCTGTTTCAGATCCTTTAGAAGAGCGTCTATCAGACATAGCTGTATTGGCGAATAAAAGTTAGAACACAATTACCCGTTCCCCGTGTGTGCGGGTACAAGTGTGTGCCTGTGTATATATTAAAGAAAAGCATAAAGTTAACAAAGTAATCGGGATATCAGTTGTTGTCCACTGCCAAGTTATGCTGGTGTTCAGTTCAAAAGACTTGAAGGCTCTAACCTAACTATCCATTGGGGTATCAGGATTAAATTGCATTGCTTATTTAACAAATATATCAGATCGTTCATCGCGTCAGATCGTGAGCTAGGGTCCGGATCGCGGTGCATCTTCGGATCGTGAAGCAAGTATAGACTCGCAGCAGGAGCTCCAACTCATTGAAGAGCATCGGATCGTGGAAATCGGAACGGATCGCGTTAACCCCTCGTGATCCGCCTCTCTCTCGTGAACCACTCCTTACCACGACCCGCTCCATCGTCCAAACCCTACTCCATTCATTTGCCCTTCTCGCGAACCATGGTCCAGCCCTCTCCATGATCCGGTCCGTTACTGCGTTGAGCACCATCTTCATCTCCTCTCCTACCACCTCGCCATCACCACGAATCCAAACCTCGCCCACGAGTCGAACTGGTCAATTTCGTCTTCTTCTTCTTTTCTCCTCTCCTCCCATGAACCCGAACGTCTAAACCCATTAACCAGTCGCCTCTAAAACCTTGAACACCACAAAACTCCGCCATTCTCTCCACTCAAATCATAGAAAATTAGAGAGAAATGAAAGTGAAAATGCATTAAAGCCTTGTTAGCATGATTACCTATTTCTTTTTAACTTAAATTGGGACAGGAAGTTATTTTCTGGAGATCGCGAGTTAGGGTTTGAAAGAAAGGATCGGTGGCGGCTGCAAAAAGAAAGAAAAAGGAGAGAGGATGGAAGAAAGGTCGGGTTATATATAGACAAACCCATGACCGTTAGTATTATTTTTCTTAACTTATTCGAACCGTGGAGACCAATGGGCCACGGACCAAAGCCCAGCGCAAAAAAAAGAGGGGTCGCTCCCTCTAGTGGCTCGTGTGGAAAAGCTCACAACGTTTCGTGAAAAAGCCCAAACGATCACCAAACCAAAGCAAGCATCTCGTTCCACGGACCGTGGGGTGCCTTGGCAATCCGACTTGATAAACTACCGTCAAGAATGAAGATTCAGAAATACTTGTGAAGATTTAAAAAGTTTACCTAGCAGTTTGATAGCAAAATCTCCAGAAATCCAAAAGGCGAGAGTGACCTCAGCAAATGTAAAAAATAACCGGGGTACCAGTCTGATATTTATACTAATTAGGGGACATGACTTCTTGGAGCTGTACGTCATTTCAAACAGACGCGGTCTTTTGTTTACATCATTTCATGAAAAGATAGTTCGGTAATTTCGAAGCATGTTCCATCCTTGATAAAACATACTTCGAGGGGAAAAAATGTTGGCTAGCTTTTAGACCAAGCCACCAGGGTTCATATTCATTAAAACTACAGAGTTTCACACACCTGGATCATTAAGAGCTTGATCATGATCCCCTTTTTCTTCCCGGATCGTGATAATTCTTACACGACCTCACGATCGCGATCGCCCCCATCACCTCGGTCCGACCCGTCCTCTCCTATGCGATCCGATCCATCTCTTTTATCTTGACCCGTCTACTCATGCACGACCCGATCTGAGCCCAGAAGACATGGTGGAGGTTATGACAAAGTCCATCACGATCCGAGAAAGCAGGATCTTGCGACACCTGTACGTAACTGTCATATGGACCATTTCTTCCTCAAGGTACGAACCAGTCCTAGATTCTCGAGACGTATGACCGCGATCCGTCTACAAATATCAGCTATAAATAGCCCCAGACTTAGCATTTTTCAGGATCTTTTTGGCAATTCTGAGTTCTGAATCCACCATTATTACACCTCTATTATTATTATTCAGAGTTGTCTCGAAATTATTGAGTGAATCAACATTGTAAAAGTGAGGTTGAGGAATAAATCATCGATTGTTCTCCGATTTCAAGAATAATCATAAATATAAAGTGGATGTGGGCTCGTTAACGCCGAACCATTATAAATCTTGTGTCTTTTCTACTTTTCTAGCATTTTTTCTGATATTAATTTCCGCATAATTGAACAACTTGGGTGTTGGAGCCAATTTTGGATCTAACAATATATAATAGATTTTAAGGTTATTATTTAAACTACTTTAGATAATAAAATCCCACCAAATAGAATAAACCCTTCTGTACTGTTCAAATCAAAGTCGTCGACCATTTCTTCTTTGTGTATTGATTTATTTAATTACCTTACAACCTTGAATCCTTTTTGTTTTATATTTCCTTTTCATTTATTTATTTCCTTCTCCTCTTTTTTTCTTTCTTTCCATTCCCTTCCTACCACCTTTATAGTTAAATTTTCTTTTATTCCTTTTACTAGCCCACAAAACGCAGGCCCATCATTTCGGCCCAATTTCCCCTTCTCCTATTTCTTTTATTTTATTTCCCCACCTAATCTTCTTGGCCCATACAAGGCCGACATCGCTAAACCCACGCCATTTCCTCTCCTTCCCTTAAATTCGCAGATTATACTCTCCCATTCTTTTCAACTGCTTCATGCTTCCTTCTCTTACCATCTTCCCTTGATTCATACTGTCGTTCCTCCTTCCGTTTATTACCTCTTATTTTTATTGATCCAAGCCCACCTTTCGTTTGTCATAGCAACACCTAGGCACTCCTTCCCTTATACTAACTCATGCTTCAGCAAAACTGTCCTAACGAAGATCACTAACCCAAATAAGTCTTGCACTTGTGAGCCTAAACGCATTTAAGCAGTTGAAGTGATACTTATAGACGGTATCTTACAATTTCTGAGAGGAACCGTACATTCCATAGAAAGGAAAAAGAAGTGCACAAAGTCTTGACATCAAAGTAAAAGAATGTGCATGTAAACATTCCAGTACTGGAGCATTTATACAAATTCAAACCCAAAGACCATCACTAATGTACACTGTTGTGTACATCCTCCGTTGTGCACGTGCATAGCACCTCCGACCCCCCTGAGGACACCACGTCGCCATCCACAAACCAGATCTTTACTGGAGATCGCCATCGACCGATCCTAATGGCCTCACCTTACTTCGTTCCAAGTTTCATCACTCAACCCCTAAAACAAATCACAACCCCTGCCTCAAATTTTAACAGTACCACCCGTACTCCAAAACTCCATCTTGATCCAAGAAACCACCTAGCTGTTCCGATCCCCAGTGCCAAGCCCCTTCAGTGACACACTCCCTCACATGCCACACGTAACCTTCCCTGCTCCCTCTCTACCAATACCGAACTCCAAAACGCAGCGATCTCCTTGTCACGTTTACGTGATCCGACTCATTGATCAAAGCCTTAGCTCTTTCCTTTTCTTCTTTTGTTTTGTTTTTGTTTGGTACAACTAATTTAAACACAAATAGTGTATTTACAGTACTGTTTGTTAATTTCACTTCTGTTTTAAGTTGATAAAATGGACACAGAATCATTGAACATCGTTTTGACTTTCTCACAGGCTCCTGATCTTGCTTTGAGATCAACAAAATCAATGAATATTATAATACTAGTTTTCACATGAATATTTAAAATACTAGTTTTTAGTGGTTATATTATTTCAGCATTTCTGGTTACACTCAGCTAAACCCATTTAAACTTCACGCCCCCACATCAGTACACTGTTGTGTTCACATACCATGACCAAGGCCAATTCCTTCTTGTCCCCTTCTTTCTTTCTCCTTGCTCCAGGATTTTCACACACATACACCGGTGACCACCGAGTATATACACAACATCGTTTCGCACTAGTATCCTTTCACGTTTTAAGATGAAGTGTCACCAAGAGACACGAGAATTTACATTACAACTACAAGATTCCATATCACCTCAAGCATACACTCACGTGACACAATTGAAGAATTCGAACAGGGTAATTATTTTTGGGCAGACTGGAAAGGTATTAGATAATTCGGTTGCAACCATGTGATATGGGAGGGTTTTATTTTACCTCCAGGTTCATACATTATGGACATGAGAAATGCTACAATACCCGAAAAAGATTTTGTCAAAAAGCAAGAAATAGAGGTAAATACGAAATTAAGGGGTAGCAAGCATTGAATTGAGGGAGTATTTGTGTAATTCAAGGGATGGGCCTCCTATTTTTTTGTCTCTACCGTAGTTTTTGATAAAATGAAAAGCGGACAAAGTAGCCTTTCCGTATGGACATTCGTTATCTCAAATATACGATATACATGTAACTAACTCACGTCAAAACAGTCCTCCAAGATCGATTATGAATTCTAGACATAAAATTGTGATAAATCTTTTAACATGGAATACAGTCTACCTAGTTGGATATATGGAGCCGCTTCAGCATTTTAGTGAATCCTTCAACACAGATTATATTCTATGCATCTTTTAACACAGATTTTTAGACATATGGATACATTGAAACGAAATCCACAAACTTTTCTTTTACGGGCTAACTTTTTACAGCAAGGTAAATATGTACGGGTTTTAAACATACTGGTAAGTTTCCAAGGACAGAGGTTCACGTTTATCATACATCTCAGATGATAGCATTATAACTAATAACAAGCAAAGACATGTGTATATAAGTTCTCAAACAATGTAATAGTTAAGTGGTGATTCAAATGGAAGATATAAAGTGAAGCCTACTCACATAAATAGCTCTCTGTTTCTATGCTTTTCAGGTACATGGTTTCACTCTTCTTAGCCATATTTGGAGCTATATTCCATTTTGTTTTCGAATGAAAGGCATGAATGAATGTAGCCGCATTGTGCTCATTTGTAGAGGTAAATAAATGATAAAATAATGAGGCACATGGGTGTATGGGGAAGTGAAAACTTACTGCAGATGGAAGAGGTCATAGTTGCTGCTATGATTGAAAAGGAGTAGCTATGTTTACAGCTGGACAAAGTGTGGTTTGATTGGCATGAGGATATGTAGCTTATAGCTATTCCTAGTCTAGTTCTGATATAAAAACATGGCAACCCCTAAAATGAAGTAGAACAGAGACATATATCCATGTGCAGATTGGAGGAATAGGGTAGAAAATAGGTGTTGTAGCTGTTGTGTGTAGCTGTGCTTAGATTTCAACTGAAATGAAAACCAATGTCTTGCTATGACTGATGTGCAAATAGGATGTTGTGTATATAGCTTGATAGCTTGTGTAAATATGAGTCTTATAGTTGTGCCTAGTTGATGGTTTAGGTCGATTCAAATTGATGTGAAGGATGCTATATGCCGTGCAAGACAGGTGATGTTTATACCATTCAAATTTCATGCTTTTAAGCTTTGTTCCTCAGCTAACATGCCATGTTCTTTGCTGTACTTGTTCTGCAAATATATGTACCATATATATATGTATGCAAATTTGTCTTAGCATCAAAGGCCAATCAATCTCTCTTAATGACTATGATCCCATTTTCCTATCATATATAAATGCATGTCTTCCATATTTAAAGCAAAAGTGATTTTTATTTTAAATAAGTTTTAAAACCATTAAAATATAAATCAAAATAAAACACTACATACTTGTATACACACATATACTCATATGTTAAGGAATTAAATAATATAAATAGATACATAGACATTTATAACAAGATCATTTAATATTATCAAATAATTAAATCCAGTTTATACAATTATATTAATTACTTAATAAAATCAATAAATTATTGATTGATAGAATTTGCCAAAAATTGGTTCGTTACACTCAACCACTATCTACAAGTAGTGCATCTCCCTTATGCGGTGTAGTACAAAAAACTAACGGCTTCAAAAATGCTTCTAATACCACAAAGATGTCTATCTTGTCTTTGTGAATTTTTCAAGTCGACACCCATCCGTTACTTGACTTGAGCTCATCACCCGATCTTTATCGATCTCCTAAGCATTATCAGCATGAAGACCCCTATTTAAAATTTGATCCTTAATCCTAGTGTCATTAATAAATACCACTTTAATCTCTCCACCTTGTTGAGGACTAGGTTGTTCAACCGTCACTCACCTTTTTACAACCGACTATGAAACTAACCAATCTATAAAGGTTCCCTTCCACCAAAACTCCTCTCATCATAACTTGTCCAACCTTTTCACTCTCAAAACTCCAATTCGTGTCTCATAAGTGCAACAACGCTGATCAAACTGACCGAAAGAAATAAGAACATGCAAACAGTTGGGGACATACCTAAGTCAAGTGACTTCCCTAGCCACAATATCATGCATACGAAGCCGAATAAATGCAATACCATAAACTAGTAGCTCTACTTCATCGGTTGTCCTAATCAAGTCGATATTCTTCTCATAATTGGAAATTCACATCACTACAAATGTAAAAACTGGCTCCCGAATCCATCTTCCAAGGATTAGTTTCACTATAGAGGACATCACAAGAAGTTTCAATATTGGTACATTTAGGAAAACATGCTTGTGCATCATCACTACTATCACCATGTGCAGTATTCTTTTTATCCTTTTGATAAGAATAACAAGATTTGTGTTTGTGATCTTTCTTACCATAGTAATTACAAGTGATAGAACTTTTACTACTAGCTTCCTTCTTCTTCCATATTGTATCTTTCCTTGAGCCCCTTGCCACTATACCCTCACTTTGAACTATTTTCAATCCCTACCCTTTGCTCCTCATTCAAAAGGCTGCTTCATACATTTTCCAAAAGAATAACTTCACTAGCATTAGAATTACTCAATGCAACAACCAAAGTCTCACAGGTTTATGAAAGATAACACATCAATAAAAGAGCCTGTAACTCATCATCAAAAATAGCCTTCAAATTTGCCTATTGATTAATTATGTCTCAAAATTAATTCAAATGCTCTGCAATAGAATCCTCTTCATCCAATCTCAGTTGTACTAGATTTCGAATTAGAAAACCCTTATTTGTAACACTTATTTGACTCGTATAAAGATACCAACTTGTCCCGCAAATCTTTTGTGGATTCACATCTAGCCATATGGTAGAAAACCGAATCATCTAGATATTGGCAAATCAAACCAATCTCTTTCTTATCTATCATCTTCCACTTTCCCTCATCCATATCAGAGGGCATTTCCCATTTCCATCAATCAGATTATGAAGATCATTGGGGGTATAGAACATCCTCCATCTTAGGCTTTCAAATTCCTTGATTTCTTCCATCAAAAATAGCCATCTTTGCAAACAACATCATATCCGACATAAAAAAAGTTTTTTTTTTTCAAACCAAAATTAATCTTAACTTTATGATGACTTAGCTCTAATACCAACTGTTGTGGATATGCACATTATGCAAAAGAAATTACCCATTACGATCTTATTCACCCACTTACAAATAGATAATTTTGATACAAACAACACGAATACGAAATTAACGTAAACAAAAAAATATTCTACTCAACCATCCTCTTTATTAACTCACCAAAAATGAATTTTGTTTACACTTATGGAATAGATCCAAAATAAACAAAATATAACCGAATCAATAGAGACTAATTGGGAAAGAGGAAGGATATATAGATGACAAAAATATTGTAGGAGAAGAAGAGAAACGATGAACGACGACAAACCCTTTAATCAACTAATTTCGGTCACAAGCCACCACACACTGATTTAATCATGGAGCTTCTTATATAAATAGAAGGCCTAGGCAAATATCTAATTTTCCCCTTCAAACACTGTAGAATATATCTCAGAAATACTGGGTCCAAAAAAAGAAATTCGTTGGCTTAAATGTCTAATCAGAATTGTCAGACGTCTAACCAAATACATGGGAAACAATTCCCCTTTAGGTCAAACGTCTCACTTGAGAGGCCTCAAATGTCTTACCTGCTTCTTTGTCCTTTTCCTGCCCTATAGTTGCTACTCTTCCCCCTCTATCACAAAGCTACTTCCACAGGTCGTCGTCTACAATACATACATACATACATATATATATATATATATATATATATATATATATATATATATATATATATATATATGTATGTATGTATGTATGTTATTTTATAATACAAATCACAACAATTTCAACCTTTATCTCATCATTGCAGGGAATAAACTTCTAGTACAATCCTCGTTATGGTAACGTAGAGTATAACTGGAGGTTACTCGTAAGACAGAACGTTACTAGCTTGCTCTAATTGTCATGTAGCAAGATGTAAAGGAGACATGAAAAATGTAATAAACTAGACACATCACCATATGGAATGCAAGCCAAGTCATTTAAGTTCTAATGTTTTAGGTTTTAAAGTGCACTACAAATACAAATTGTGTGCCATAGGCCCATACTTAAGCCTTCTTGTTTGCATTCAGCTGCTACGCTATTACTGTAGAATTAATGAGGTATTAGCACGGTATTTACAACCACCAGTTATTTAGTTCCAGCCCATTACTTCTTTTTGCCAAAGACATATTTCAATTTGTCCTCCTGTCGTTAATTAAGTCAAGCAACACCACTAACATGCGTACTTCGAATAAGATAAGGTACAGTATTTATTTGTTAAAGTTTAAAATAAATTAATATGGGGCTTAGACTGTAGTATAGTTTTTGTGTGCATAGTTATAGTATGTTAGACTAGAATCTCACCTAAAGTATATGTGTTCATCATGATATAGCTTGTTATTGTTTCCCTATTGGATGTTCTTCCTTTTGATGGGTAGTATGTCGTTATATGTAGGGGTGGTAGGAATATAGACACAAACGAACTTATCGAGCTACTATGTCAACCACCGGGCTTTGATGAGGATGCTGCAAAGGAAGAGACGATGTGTATGTGTAATGTTGGATTGGATTCGCTGAAAGAACAAATTAATGACAAAGCTGAAGCAAGTAGTGATGCCGAGATAGTAGATAGGGTGGCTCAGGGCTATCTTTTGTACACTGTTAGATGTTATCTCTTTCCAAACAAAACAGGAATTAAGATGCCTGTGTACTACTTGAATGCGCTGACGGGATCCATGTATGTATTGAAGTAGAAGGCTTGGAAAGTGCCTATTTTAGCATGCTTATACAAACAACTTGGACTTGCCTATTGTATAGATGTAAAGCAAATAAGAGCATGTTTGGCTAACCTGATGGTATGCACCTGAATTCTTAATTTTATGCTATCCACTACTTACATATACTATTTTACGTGAGTGCGATTTTGTTCACATCTTTTAAGCGATGTGAACAAAACACTCGGTACTCATTGGTGGAAATCGGAGGGTCCATATGAATCCTCCGATTTCCACCAATCAGGATGGAGTGTTTTGTTCACATCCATAAAAAGGATGTGAACAAAATCCTATTCATTTTACATAGAGAAATACACATTAGTTTAGGACAATGATAGGTTTAAGACTGTCATCTTAGGCATGTATTTACACTACGAATTTTGTTTCAGTAGAGGCATTATACCAAGGGCACAAAATATTTTTTGCCTCTGATAATAACTAATTAGAGGCCAAATAACAATTAGCCTCAAAAAATAATACGGCGGATTTAGATTCTATAACAGCTTAATCCTTTCCACTCTAGATTTTTATCAGAAAAACGTATGTAAATTTCCCTTCCATCCACTTTTTGTCTCCCCCTCTCCTACGTATCTTCCTTTTCTTTGTAGAGGAATTATCTTCAAAGTAAAAAGGTAATTTTTTTCCTTCATTATGCTAATTAATGATGCTATTAAATCAATTGTAAATAACTTCATTCACTCATGACAAACTCTCTCAAACAACTGACCCCTTCACTTTTCACAATAAAAACAACGGTGAATTCTGATAATCCTAATTCAGAATTATTCAGCAATCTTAAATTGATTATCTTCCTTAGATCCGTCGCATATAGTTCCTCCTTGATCGATTATTGTTTCCAGATCTATAATGTTTTACTCATTTTTATTTTAAATACATGGATGAATGAGAAATCAAGGCGTCATCATTCTTGCTAGTTTCCAGCAGTACTCTCAAGGATTTCGTGTACCTTAACCGAGCTGTTGTCCATTCCATCATGACAAATGAGAATTTTTGTATGTATTTTTTTTTTAACTTTTTTTTTTTTAATTTCATCAATATTTTACAGATAGGGTAAAGAGTTTTGGGGTTTCATCATAATTGAAAGATCGAACAAACAATTTTCTATCAACAGTGAGTCGAGATATATATTCGTCATTTATTATTTTTATTTGTACATTTCACGTCATTCTTCTTACCGAAGTCAATCTGTATGTTTTATTGCTTTGTTTGCGGTTGAGTATTTTTTGGGCATTGACACTTCCAAATATTACTAGGAAAGCCAATTTTTTTCTTTTTTCAAAAATTGTTACGGGGAGTACTAATGAGGTAGGTAGCCTCTTAACAAATAAAAGTAATTTTACCTTATTACTCATTTAGTCCCATAACAAATAAAGGTAATTTTTCCTTAACAAATATTGCAATGACCGTAGTAAAAAAAATTCGATGCACATATATCGATTTTTTTAACCCTAAAGGATAAGCGTTTTCAGAGGAATATGCGAACTATTTTTTTTTGTTGACATAAATATCCCGAATTTTATTATTACAGAGAAAATGCACCGAAATGATTATTAATTTTCGACATAACACTGTTGAATTCATATATAATTGATTATGTAACGCATTCGCTGCAGTGGTGACGAACTGCTTATTTTAATACGGTTTCCTTATCTAATAAGTTTTTTTTAATATAATTTAAAAGGGCAATCCAGGAATATTGAGTAGTGTGAAATAAAATGTGTGTGTAGCCCCTTAACAATTTTTCAAAGAGTGGAGTATTTTTAAAAAATGATCTCCCCTTAACAATAATTGGAGTGTCAATGACAACACCCATTTTTTTCTCAATCATTTGAGCTAATTCGATGCGAATTAGACAACCGAAAAAGTGACGAGAATCAAATTGTTGTAAATTTAACAATAAAAAGGTGGATAATGGAAGTAAACCACGAATTAAAAATATGTAAATTTCATCATGTTATGTTAATTGTTGTTAAGTTTGTTGCATAGGTTTGATGAGCCCTTCATATACCATGTGACGACCTATTCTCCCGATCCCCGGAAGAACAGATAGTCATTGAAATATAACACATTAACATAACAATAGAAGATAACACATTACATTACACCAGATAATCATGTACATCTTTACATCAGAGATTATCATCAGAGTTTAATACAACATCATAGGATCATAATTATACATAACAGTTTCAACAAGATAATAGGTACACAGCGGAAATAACGATAATCAATATAATAGAGTCCTGGAGAGTCCAAAAAAAAAAAAAATCCAAATCGTGCTCCATCTCTAAGTCCAAAACCAGCTTCCATACATGACTTCAAAAAGAACTATGGTAACAACATGTACCCGAGTTTGCAAGGGAAAAACAAACTACGAGTTAGTCATGGGACTAGTATGAGAAACCCTATAGTTAATCTTAACTTATTTTAAAGTGAGACATATCACGGGACCACGCCGTATAACATGGCACTACACGAATGCTAGTGCATAGAACCACATAATGCTTTTTGAAAAATGAAGCTATTATGGGAATCAAGTCCTATCACATAATTCAACGCAAACTGGAGGATAGATTCCTACCTTATAAGGGACAAACAACTTGGTATTAGAAAATCATTTGATATTATTATTATTGTCTAAATGCGGAAAACATTCTCGAAAATAAAGGTATCAATCTTAGACACTCCATCCTATTATGTCACCATATAGGTTTACAACTGAAAATTGCAAAGCTCGTATTGGAAATTGGATTCCATCATGAACCAAGGCAAAGGATCTTCCTTATCCGTTCGGATCATCACTAGCAAGATGTTCAGGACTTAACGGATGGTCCTTTAGATGGTAGAGCTGGCCCACAAATACCCGGTGAGTTATACACTTACCTGAACATAACGTTCCTCGGTTGTATCCGACCTTCATCCTGGTCATTGATCGACCATAATCTGAGGCGCCTTGATTCCAACATCCACATAAGTAAATCTGTCTGTCCTGCACACCATGGCATAACTTTTAGCTAAAAGGAAACTTGTCCTTACTTTGCACTCTTTCATCCTGTTTTTGGCTCATCAATCCGGTGTGAGACCCTAGATTCAATGTCCACAATGCTCTTCTTTTCAACAAAAGCATTGTTCTATCTGCCTGCGGCAATTGGCATGCCACATTTTCATTTCATACATATGATCAGTTTCTATTAATTATATAACCTTTGAGCTCGTATGTCTTAAAGAAGGGTGTTAAGCTAAGAGAATAAATTCTCCGCCACCATAGATATATCATTAATAGCAACTAATCAGTTATGTTATGAAATACAATGTCATACACACATCCATTTACAAGCTCTTTCTTGGTCTGAATGAAACTGAAGGCATCTTATTCCTCGTCTAATTAAGGAGAGAGGCTCTTGCATATCCGGACAATCAACAAGAACGCTCAGACCACTGCCACCATAACCCCTTCAAGGGAGCTACTCATGTCCAGGGCATCATCAAGCAGTCCATTTGATGTGAAGATTCTCGATCTTCCACCATCTTCAATGTCTTCCGCTTCAATTCGTCGTACAATTATTCGAAATGAGTTAAACTTGGTATTTAAGAATAGTTAACGTCAAAACAAAATCCTTATTGGATTATTGATCCACCAATTATGTCTCCATTAAGTGGTATCATCCATAAGATTAAATCTTATTCTCAACTTAGTTAAGCTATTTGGCTTTCAAAAATCATCTTTCAACATTGTAAAAAGATTTGCTTAAGGATTAAATTCGATATACGAATTAAAAATTCTTAATTCAAAACATTACCCAAAACTTGTTATAAAAGCCTTTACAAAAAATAGCCAAATTCCACTTAACTGGTTCTATCATTCAAAACTATATATAATTGGTTCAAACCTTTTTCAAATCATTTATAATAGTTTATAATGACTTTCCCTATTTTATTTATATAGAAATAGTTCATATTCAAAACTTTCAATTACATGCTATTATAGGTTCTGGCGATGTTTTTATTCAAATTTGATTTGAATGTTTCTCAAAATCAAATAGATAGATTTTAAAACTCTTCTTATCATTTGAAAGCTCTTTTCATTACGAACCCAACGGTTGCAGTTTTCAAGAAAATCCGGTGGTCGTTTTTCTTGGTATATTAGTTTAAAGTTACAGGTCTGAGTTCGCGAACTATCGCTGCGCGACGAGTTCTATTCTGACCATTATTCAATGGATAATATAAAATACGTCAAATAGATTCAAAAATAATTTTTATTTCTTACAGAAAATATATATAATAATTTTCAGAGTCTACATTTAGATTTTCAACTTCAAATTTCAATTATTATAATATTTAAGTATTATAGTAATATTTAAATGATTAAAATAATAATACTTTTCAAACTTCGTTATTTTGAAACCTAGTTCTCCTGACATTCATTATAGAAAAAATAAGAATGTTTTGTAACGAAGTCTTTATAAACTCATCCTAGATATCCTAATTAGGCTTCACTTTTACCCGTTATGATTCATTTTAAAACAAAACATGAAAAAGCCATAACTACATGAAATTTAATTCAAATCATATTATTCCAGATACAAATATTCATCATAATCTTATAAACATTGTGTCCATCCAAAATCGTACATCAAATTCAAACTTTCATTTTAACATATTCATTAAATCCATTTTATTTGATGGAGACTTAACCAGTGGACTAACAATCACACCTACTTGTAATATTTAATCAGTGTGTCACAAAACACTATATCAACCATCAAATAACATCTAATCCACATATATAGTGGAATAGCCCATATAAGCCTTAAACCATTAAAACTTACACGGGTTTTTCAATCAACAGATTAACTGCAATATCAACCAGTGTCGAGCAATAATCATTCCATTGCCCAAGTAGGTTTCAAATCAATATCCATTAACCAGTAATAAGTGAATTATTATTTAATGATCATTCAAGGTTCAAATAATTTCCAAGTCAACACTATTAGTTCTTAAGTGTCACCTACCCAAGCAACTACACATATATTACTTAAAAATGATATTTTTATCATGACAAACATCATTTAATATCATAATAAACTTGTATTATTAATCAATAATCATCACATAACTCAAACTAATTAACTAATAATATTTAATTATAAATAAGCCATTTTCTAGTTTTGGTTTCTCACCGTGGGTTCCACTCCGTCAAACTCTTAAGAGAATGGAATATCAACATTTTCGGGCTATTCCGGCAGCCTCTCGGTGTCTATAAAGATTTTAAGCTACAAACCAGATAGAGTTTTGGTGCTATGGGGTTTTAGACTTAACAAACGAATAAACAGTCGGGAATCTGGGTATTCGTGGAAAACGGGAGAGGATATAGAGGGTCTAGGGTTCAGCCTTAGGGAGAGGGGGCTCAGGGTAGCTGATGTGGGCTTGGAGCAGGTGGTAGGGCCCAGACATGAGCTGATGGGGTGTGGAGGTGGGTGAATTTGGTTTTAATTTGGGGTTTATTTGGAAATTAGGTATTTTGGAGAGGTTTTCAGGGGTTTGAGGTAGAAATGGGGACACAACAAGTGAAGGGGACCTAGTAGGGGCTAGCGCAGGTAAGGAGGAGGGTGGTGGAAGGGAGGAAGTGGTTTGGTGTGGAGGAAGGGGGTGGCGGTCGTGGTTAAAACTTGGAAGAGGAAAAAATTTAAGGAGAAAAGGTGGAAAGAATGTGAAAGAAAGGAAGAAAAAGGAGGAGGTTTTACGAGAAATGGAGAGACAAGGATTGGTGAGTTATCATAAGATGGAAGAGGGAAAAAAACGCAATGGAGAGGCTTGGATGAGTGACGCTCAAAATTAAAACAATGTCCTATAAACTAGTTTAAAGATATAAGCTTCTTTTGTTCTATCTCGCGTTTATCGCTCGTATGATCAAACGATAAATCAGACTAACACAAAATTTGAATCCTAACATATTTCGTAATTCCTGATCCAATGAAAAAGGTCTCATCAAATTTGGAGTCTGTTTGAAAATTCATATTATTATTTTATTGCGTTTTTACTTAATTTTGACCAGTTGACCCAATACGGATTTATTTTTCACACGCTCGCATACTAACTCTGAAAATTATGAAATTTGGAACTTTACCACTTTTCAATGTTCTGAATCCGATAAAATTGGTTTTGTCGAATTCCGTGATCATTTGAAAAATGTTTCTTTTTCATGTATTGAAACAATACTAAATCGTCAAAAAAAATTATTAGTTCATTTACGTGATTCTTCTTACTGAAGTCGATCTGTATGTTCTATTACTTTGTTTTATTTAAGTGGTTGAGTATTTATTTTTCTCAATCATTTGAGCTAATTCAGTGAAATTAGACAACTTAAGAAGAGACGAGAACTAAATTGTTGTAAATTTAACAATGCAAAGGTGGTTGATGATTGTAAACCATGAATTAAAAATATGTAAATTTCATTGTGTTCTTTTGATTGTCGTTAAGTTTGCTACTTGGGTTTAGTTAGTTCTTCATACATCATGTGACGACCCATTCTCTCGATTTTCGGAAGAACAGATAGTCATTGGAATATTACTCATTAACATAATAGCATAAGGTAAAACATTACATTACACCAAGTTAGAAAAGCCTTGAAGGTATCTAAGATAATACCAAAAGTAGGGTCAGAATGTTACAACACCGATAGTAAAAGATTGGGGGAAGCAATAGTGTCACTACCGGATTTCAATTCCAAAACCAAATGAAGGCGTAGAAGTGTAGGAGCACAACAGGCGACAGTAGATGATTTTGGAAGAAAGAAACTAACACTAAATCACCAAGACACCCGATGCCGAAAGCGAGAAGAGAAATAAACCGAAGTACGTGTTATCAGTACCAATAAATGCATGAAAAGCTTGGTATCGATACTAGGAGATGGCAACAAAGAGGTTTCAACACCTAAAGCAATCAACCAGAAGCAAACAATAAGGAATGATCAAAAGTAGATGATCCAATACAAGAATATGGAACCAAGAAAGGAAAGCATGAGACAAAGTTGGGTTATAGTAAAGGACTACCGATGCTAAAATTCTTGGTATCGATACCATAACAAGGAAACAACTTTGAAGTCATCAGAAGAAATTCTGAAACCACACTATGGCAAGGGAAAGACCGAAACCAAAATACAAGGAAGCAGGATTAGAGCATTAAGACGATACCGAAAGAAAACAGTAAAGAAAAGCTAAGCATTAAAGCTAGGAATCTATTTGGTGGGAATGGTGTCATTCATAAAGAGAGGAAGCACTATATCTAAGGGAAGCCTAAGACCGACAACAAAATAGGAGAGCAAATGGAAGGGCTTTCACTACCAATAAGCTTGGTAACGACGCCGAGAGAAACACAAAGATTACAAAATAAAAGCAATACTACTACCAAATTCAGCACTGGAACTAACAGTCGGTTAAAGGATATCAGATCGCAACTAACTCAAGAAAAATGACTCAGGCATGAAACAAGTAGCAAACTACTAAGGCTATTATGGCTGAAAGCAAGAAGAGGAAGATTTGGTTAAAGGGCTATCGGTGTCGACATAAGAGGAAGGGACTCAAAACCAATACGAAAAAGGATAACAGCAAAGCGATGCCAACACTGAAGGCAATCAGTATAAGCGTAGTTCCGAAAGAATAACACATGAAGTCGGAAGCAAATAAATGGAGAAAATCCGAATGCATTCTTTCTTATACCGGAAGAAGATGATGAGTGCTCACCGAAAGTACACAAAGCATATAAGAATAAGATCGATCCATACTAGTTTTCTTAGTGTCGATACCGAAAGCGATGATGGAACTGATGTCACAAGAGACGAAAGCATAAGAACAGTGCTATGAAAACTCAAAGCCGAAACCAGATCATATCATAGATGATCGAAAGCAACTCCGAAAGAAATCTACACCGAGGGACTTGATATTTACAAATGTGAAAAGCAGCATCAAGGTTAAGATCCTAAACCCGAGACTGACACTCCGAAAGCCAAATTGGACCCAGTCACAACGCCAAGCAGAAAGAAAGGCAGCTGAAACACTATTACTGAGACCGAAGGGTGCAAAGCGGCCGAAAGACTGTTACCACATCCGGAAGAGGCTTCTGTTGAGAAAATAACAAAAAGGCTTCCGATTTATCTATAAATAAGACCTCAGGGGTCAGTTTTAGGGGACTTTTCCTGATTCTCAAATTCTATACTCATTTTAGAGAGATCAAACCCTAATTTGTAAATCAAATTAGAGATTTCCCTTCTAACCACACCATGAATAAAATAATCAAAGCCCTTAAGGTGGATGTAAGTTCAATCAGAACTAAACTACCAAAAATTTTTGTGTTCTTGTTATTTCCGCACATTATACTATCTAATACTATATGTTTCTGACTGCACCTGCAATGCTTCCGAGTTACCAAAATACCCTTCTACAAGCCTTTTAGCTTTCTTACTTGCTTTGCACTTAGTGACCCCTTATGCCAAGGTAACTTTTGGTCCTTATGTCTCGTAAGGGTGATACTCACCTCTTGAAGGAAGAGTAACTAATCTTTAGGCTTATGTCCTTGATATCTAGGAAACGGTGAACTGACTCAAGCTTGTATGAACTAAATAATCCCCGAGTTCCCTTAAATCCATAACCATGTCCTTATTTTCGGTGTTTTATCGTTAACATTTTGGCGCTAGAAGGTGACTGTGAACCTCTGATCCTTTTATAACCTACCACATCCTTAGTTGTGTTGTTCCGTCCCGAGGTTAGACTAAGTTTTGAAGAAGTAAGATCAAGGAAAAAGGGTCTCGACAAGGACCTCCTAAACTTCAATTTGCTACTTAGAGTGTCATTAATTAAAGGATTGTTTTGCCTTAAACCTCCAGTCTTTCCTTTCATATCCTCTTCCTCTTTCCCTTACTGCCCTTACCATATATTACATCACAACGAACTACTCTCCAAACCAATTGAAGATGGTTAGACTGCAAGAGAACCGACAGAAAGTTTCCAACGCATCATCCATTATAGAAACTATCATACTATCAAGTGTTAACTCAGCAAATCGGGAAGCCAATTACCTCCGATTTCAGCAAAAGGGAAAGATGATGAGTTAGAAGCTTTATATTTGACTTTACAGGTTGATGCTGCTAGGAGGTCTATTGAAGAGAATTCAGTTCAAAGAGCTTTTGAAATGGAATCCTATCACACAGAATCAAAAACGAAGGCTCCTCCTGAATTCAATAACTGAACTACATCCCCATCAAATCTACATATTAATCCAATTTCACGAAGAAGTAATTAAACATCAAAAGAGATAACAGATGCATAACGAGATATAGCCCATCACTCGAATCAAATACAGCAGTAGCAGGCACACCCCCAATCCTAACACAACCTCTAAGCCCGGGTTCAGCAGATGAGAGTGCCTAAAGGATAAGGGTCCTAAAGCAATAACTACTTGAAATGAAGAGCTTATGGGAGAATACCCAATCAAAAACGACTTCTGAAAGCACTAAACCAAATCAAGAGGACGAAGTTAAGCCTTCAAACTTAACAAGAAAAGCAAGCAATAAATTGAAAATATTGCACTTGGCAACATAGATTGATTCTAGTAGAAGAATTATCGAAGCAGATTTGGCCCGAAAGTCCTCAGAAATAATACCCTATGAAGTAGAGTCTAGAGTAATGGCACCTCAAGTGTTTGATTGCCAAATTAAACCTTTAGCAGATCTATAAAGCAATCCATCTTTAAGAAGAAGCAATCAAGTATTAAGTAAGGCAACCGTTTTAGAAGAGAACAAAAGCATGTTGCCACCGGCAAATAGGAAGGAAAGAATGACCGTAGCTCCCCGGCATAAAGGCACCATGCTTCATATACAACAGGACTATAGACCTCGAAGAACACCTTGTTGCCTTCGAGAGTTATATGGACTTTCATAACACTTCTGGAGCTATTCGATGGTGAATGTTTCCGCTAACACTACGAGGAGAATCCATTGAATGGTATCACCAATATCAAAGGAAGGCCATCTGTTCTTGGGAACAGTTTTCTTATGAGTTCTCTTCATGATTCTGCTAAGGACCCAACTATGGACTACCCTGTCATTATAATTATAAAACAACGACAAGAAGAGTATTTAGCTGATTACCTAAAACGATTTAATGGTGAAGCTTCAAAAGAAGAGGATATGAGCAACCGTGATAAGCTTGTCGCCGCTCATTCAGGGCTGATTGAGAATACACCTTTTTGGAAAGAGCTGTGCATACATGGATGCAAAGACCTACCATAATTTTACCATCGGGAAAATAAATTCATTCGTATGGAGGAGTTACATCAATCGGGAAAGAAACTCTGTCACCATGGGGAAGTCGGGAAATCTCAGTCTAATCAGGGACCTCAAGATAGGAAGATCAGGTTTCATAAAGATTAAAATAAGCTAAAGTGGGAAGAGGAAAACACTAATTCCGTAACCTTAAGTAAACCTATCTCGAACGTATATGCCATGATCCAAGAGAGGGTCAACATTCCCATCCCTTTTATAGCCAAAGACGATCCAGAACATGTCAGGGGAAGGGAGTACTGCGAATATCACAAGATAAATGAGCAACAAGAGATGAAGAATGTCGGGTGCTGGAAGGAATAATACGGGGGCTCATCCAAGAAGGACAGCTAGAAGAATCCATCAAAGATAAACTGAGAATGACTCAACAACCACTTGGTCTCAAGACAAATGCCCAGAAGGTAGGGACCACTTCTGCACCTACGCTTCCCAAATCCAGGTTTGCTAGCTCTTACGATAATGGTACTGAGCTCGGGAGTAAGCATGAAACCCTCGGAACTAGAGCTCCTAACTCTGCTCATGGGAGTTTTTATAATTGTGGATCGAGGGACCCTTACTCTAGTAAATGTCCTAAGTCCCGTACTTTTCGCATTTTCCAAACTTCAGGGCATGCAGCACTTTTGTGTCCCGCATTTCGGAAGAGAAACTAGGCATTGAATAAACTCCTGGTTACACTCCTTCTGGTCCGAGTAGTAGTCGTTCTGTCATTCACTAAGTTCTATCGATGTCTTGTGCTTGTTTATGAATGCTTTGTGTTGTTTGTATTTAGATAGGCTTACTAGGAATTGCGAGCCTACTTGTGGCTTCTGCAATATTAAGTATAGTGTGAGATTTTGACCTAGATAAACTTTTCCACACTCTTTTAGTAAAAAGGGACTAAGGTAACATTTGATAAAATAGTTAGCTCAGTGAGCCTAAGTCGGATGAGGTGTTCACCATCAATTGTTGTGTGATGATTAAATTAATTTTCTTTTGGTCGAATCAAAAACATAGCCGCATCGAAGGGTTCCTTAAACGCTTCGACGGTACAGATTTCAGCATGACGTTCTTTGTTTCGTGCCTAACTTTGTTAAGGCAGCAATTATGCAACTCATTGTAAGTTCACCTATTTACTAGCTTAATGTGGTCACACTTTCCCCACTTTTATCTTTTGTGGTCGCTATTGATTTGACCACCTATGTCGCTTTGTCTTCGCTTCTTATGCTCAACACTACACGAGCTGTACACTTTACACTACACAAGTTGTGTGCTCAATACTACTCGAGTTGTGTGCTCATCACGACGTGAGCTGTGTGCTCATCGTTGCACGAGCTGTGTGCTCATGCCTATAACCAAAAAACAAACCATGTCTCTACTCCAAATGAGTACACTTTGCCTCTGCTTTAACTAAGTACATTCTGCCTCTGCTCTAAAAAGAAGCATGCTCTACCTACGCTTATGTATTATCCCGTAGGAAGGGAACAAAAGCTCGAAGGGAGCACTCGGAGCACGTAATCCTATGCTCACATCCTATGCCCCAAAAGGGAAAAAAGCTCGAAGGGAGCACACAAAGCATATTTAACCTTTGCTCAAAGAACAATGCTATAACGGCGAACCAAAGCCCAAGGAAGCGGCTCATCAAATCAAATAAAAATGTCAGAAGTGGTTATCTGGTCCTCTCTCAAATGCCTGAATCTGGGTTTTATTCGGGACTTCTATCAAAATTCCAGAAGTGGATTTCTGGTCCTCTCTCATATACCTGAATCTGGGTCTGGTTCGGGACCTATCAAAATGCCAGAAGTGGATTTCTGGTCTTTTCTCAAATACCTAAATCTGGGTTTGGTTCGGGACTTCTATTAATTTCCAGAAGTGGATTTCTGGCCTTTTATTAATTACCCAAGTCTGGATTTGGTTCGGGGCTTCTATCAAAATACTAGAAGTGGATTTCTGGTCTTCTATTTAATACCCGAATCTTGGTTTGGTTTGGGACTTCTGTTATTATAAGAAGTGAATTTCTGGTCTTATATTAAATACCTGAATCTGGGTTTGGTTTGGGACTTCTATCAAAATACCAGAAGTGGATTTCTTGTCTTCTATTGAATACCCTAATCTGGGTTTGGTTTGGGACTTCTGTTATTACGAGAAGTGGATTTCTAATCTTCTATTAAATACCCGAATCTGGGTTTTGGTTTGGGATTTCTATTATCCATTGACATGGATTTCTGCTCTCCTTTGGCAAATACCTGAATATAGGACTCAAAGCTTTAATTCACAAATTTCCAAAGGAGGATTTCCAAACTTCTACCTTAATACCCTAAACTTGTGTTATGAACTTTCCATCCTCATTTCCGGAATGAAGTTTCCGGTTTCTTACAATCATGCCCAAATAAAGGGTTAATCCCGTTGTCTTGTTTCCAAATGAGGATTCCGTAGTTGGTACTTGGGTCGATGTCCCAAGCATTCTATTTTGAAACCGTAGAACAAAAGCTACATCTCCTCAACACCTTACATAGGAAGGCTCTTTAAACATACATTATCACAAACATCCATGTTTGAGTCTTAGATTTCGATCTCACATTCTCAAGAATGAGCTCTTAAGGCTAAGAACCCGAGTTTAAATTTCGAATTTCATATACCTGATAAGAAAAGTCCTAAATCTCTGAATTTACGTTATAAAGACCAACGTGAATACGTTGTTGAGTTTGCATGTTACATGGTTAACCTCTTAAGATTTCATGATGTAACATTTAAGTTCCAATGATACCATCTAAATAAACTCAATATCCTTTCTTATATCATTGTTTTGAGTTGTGATAAAACTAATAATGAAATTTCCGTAGTGTTTATTGTGTTATAGAAAGACGAGCATGTGCCATCGGGTTGTTATCCTAAAGAAAGAAAGCCACTTTATACTGGGGGGATAACTGTTAATATCAAAATTTGTATCAACCAAATAGAAAAGGCAGAAGCTCCTAAGTCAGAAGAGGAAAGAGATCTAGACAGTGAAACAGGAAACAAGTTAGAAAAGTCCTGAAGGTAGCTAAGACAATACCAAGAGCAGTGTCTGAAAGCTACAACACCGATAGTAAAAGATTGGGGGAAGAAATGGTGTCACTACTGGATTTCAATACCGAAAATAAATGAAGGCGGAGGGGTATAAGAGCACAATAAGCGATAGTATATGATTTCGGAAGAAAAAACCGATACAAAATCACCAAGACACTCAACGCCGAAAGCAGGAAGATAAATAACTATAACGACCTGTATTTTTATGGATAATAAATAATTTATTTAATTATTTAAATGATGGTTTGGTAATTTAAAGTGACCAGAATTAAATAATATTGAATATTTAATTAATATAATAATTAAATAATATATTTAAATTCCAGAATAGTCGAAAATAGTAGAACTCACAATATTGTGTGAATTGGATTATTTAGAATAGATGATTCAGTTTAGAGTCGAATTATATTAATGAATATATTATATAAACGACAGTTGAGTGTATAAATATATTATAATTATAATCGAGCTCGAAATGGCGCGGCAGTTCGTAATTTGGCAATTCAAACTTTAAATGAATATACATAATCCAATTTAAGCCGGATTTCTGTGAAACAAGAAACGTTCGGAGCTGGTGAAGTATATTTTTCTAATGGAAGAGAAAAATTGAGATTTCGTCGTGTAGATTGTGAGCTATGTCCAAATCAAAATTTCAAAAAGTCCATATAGAATTCCTTTATAATTTATAACAATTTATTTACATTATAAACGGATTTTTAATACAAATTGAATATCGATTTAATCTGGGATTTTTAAATGTCGAGTTATAAATCCCGATATGTTTATTTTGGAGCCGGTTCCATATTCTATGTGAATATATATAATAATATTAATTTATTAATATTTAATTTAATTATTTCTAAATACATATTAATATTTAAATGGGTTATTTAGAGCTTTAAAAATAGCCAGTTTTGCAAACGACCTCCATTTTCGACGAAACTAATTTTATTGGATCCGGAATATTAAATTATTGTTAGATTTCAATTTTTGTGATTTTTGGAGTCAGTATGTGGCCGTACGGAATTTTAATGTGAAAAATAGTCAATAATTTGACTTTAAAAATACGCTGTGTGAGCAAACGGACTCAGAATTCGACGAAACCAGTTTCGTTGGGTCCATAATGTCGAAATGTAGCTGTAGGTCCATTTTCGTCGAATTTGGATATTATATGTGATCATAGAGATTTTTAACGATAAGTACAAACAGCGATTGATTATAAATGAATATTTAAATCAACATAAAAATAATATAATCTCTCTATAAATAATCCCAATATCCTAAACATAATTCAACTTTCTATGGTCGACCAAATTCCGCCGTCATCATTTTTCCAGAGGAAAACCAAATTCATAAGAAATAAAATCCACAATAATACATAGAAAAATGGATAAATAATGAAACTAGCACATATGAATTTAGCATCCAATGAGCTTCGATCTGATGCTTGTTTGGTAGGGTGCGACGCCATTTGGTGGTGTTCAGAAAATCAACAGTACACCTAGGGTTTAAATTATCGTTAAAAGGAGGCATTGTTGTAGGAAATGGATGTGATAATTGAATTCGCGATGGAGTTTTGCTTCGGTTGTGATTTTCTGGTGAGGATCGAAAGAAAAAAGTGGCGCATTGTTCAAGGGGAGGCTGCTCAGGCTGAATGGCGGAAATGGGAAAGGAGCATGAGTGTCTCGAAATTATTATGGGATGATGCGGATTCTGAAGTGAAGTATTTTGGATGTTTTTAATTGATTTAAACCAAGTATTGATCGAGATTTTGGTGAAAGTTTTATCGTGAATAGCCATTGAAGAAAGAGGACGCAAGTTTTGGAGCTGAGGTTTTAATCGGGGAAGAAGTGATTTAGCGAGTCGGGTTTTATTTCATTTGGGCCGCAGAAGAATGAGGGTAAAGCCCAATCTAAAAGATTTAATTAAGTTTAAAATTTTAATATAATAGTGTAGTTACTTGTAAATTAAATATCTTAGTCATATATGATCAGAATTCAGCGAAACAAGATCCGCTGGGATCGTATGAACAGTGGGTACACGATGGAACTGACTGGGAGTGAATTGGAGCTCGTTACAATTTATAGAGAAATAAATTGTCCGTTCGAATCAACCGACAGTTATCGTTATTTAACGATAACCTCCCATTGTGAGTAAATCTCACTAACTTTGATCAGTTATATTTTTATAACGTATTTTTAGAATTGATCAATGATGGTTGATTGCTGTGTGTTGATTTTTTGGTTGAATTGCTGATGTATTGGTTGAAATTATAGATAACGATATATATATATATATAAATCGTTAATCAAATATTGATTCTCTTTATCAGAATATTTCATATAGAAATGAAATTGATGTTAATTATATTGTTTAACATCTGTGAATGCAGGGAGACAGGTTGGAGGGATCCAACTGGTTTCCTAATATTTATAATACTGTTTGTTTTCATATATTATGATATATGATGTGATATATACTATATGATTAATTATGATGACATGGGTCATGTTATTTGGTATTTTAAATACCAAATGAAATACTGGAATGTAAAAAGGAAATTTTCAAAGTGAATATTGAAAATGAAATATTTATATATGAAATAAATAGGATATTATAAAAGGTAATAGTTGGAATATTGGAAAATATAATTAAGGAAATATTTAGGAAATGAATAGAATTATATAAAAAGATTTAGATAAAATGAATAGAATTATATAAAAAAGGATTTATATAGAATGTAACAACCCGGAAAATCAGAACCAATTTAAATTTTTTATTTTGGCAATTTTAGTGAATTTTGAATATTTAAAATGATTTATTTTAAATAATAATGACGAGAAATTTATTTTGAATAGAATTAGGACGTATATATTTATTTAAATCGAAGTTGGAATATAAATACTTAATTCAATTATAAAAGGAACTGAAAATGGCGCGGTAGTTTGAAAATTCGATTTCAAATTCCAAATGAATGTACAAGATTCAAAATAAACCAGATTTTAGTGAAACCAAAAATATTTGAATATGTTTATAAATATCTTTATAACAAATCTGAAAAATTGGAATTTCATAGCGGGAATCAAAAGTTATGACCACTTGAAGATTCAGAATAGTCGCTATGGAAAATATAGCCCGTAAAAATAACCATTTTGCAAACGACCTCCTTTTTTGACGAAACGACTTTTGTTGAATCTGGAATGTCAAATTATTGCTAGATTCCAATTTTCATAATTTTTGGGATCAATATGTGAGTGTGGCAAAGTAAATCGTGTTTTGACAGTTTCAATCAAAATGGATCGACCAGAAAACGACCATTTTTCAAACGGTCTTCAAATTTGACAAAATTAGTTTTGTTAGGACCGTATCGTCCATACGAAGCTAGAAATAATTTTTCTGGAATTTTTAGAGTCAGTATGTGGCCCTAGTTAATTAACATGTACGTATAAATTCTGTGTATATTGATCTATATTTTAATTTTAAGAAAAACTGATCAAAACGATAGAATTGGCTTACGAAACAAATCCCATTGTGTTCGGAATGGGGGTAGTTAGCTGGGGGCGACTGTCGTTGGGTATCGTTTGGAGTTAGTTTGCAATTTGGCATTAAAGTTGATTAAAATAATAATTTAATTTTCTATAAAGAGGGTTAAAAGTCAAAGCCCTAGTCAAATATCTTAAACGGTCAAACTGAATACAAGCCGCCTCCAACATCTTTCAACGGCGGAAAGCGTTGTTTCCTTCTTCCCAAATTTCTGCCTTCTACACGCAAAATTAAACATAGGTACTTTAGAGAATTTTGAAGAGCTATCCGAGCTCTTTAAATCCATACTTGGATGACGGGTTCTCGTGTACGCTTTTGGGTGGAATCGGGGTGCAAAGTGGCCAACTTTCGTTAGAAATGGACGTGAGAGGGGGCCACCGAGTTGGGCCCCACTCTGGGCGTGGGTAGCGCTCTCCGAGGCTGTAACGGCCCGAATTTCCGAACCCTTTGAGTTGACTAATAACACCACACGTCCAACCCAAATGACACAGAAATACGAATCATTTGTAGAAAGAAGTTAGAGGATGAGGAATAGAAAGGAAGAAAAGTTAGAATAGAAGAAAAACGAAGAACACAAATCTCACAGCGGAACGAATAAGATATATTAAATAACATTAATTTTGAAATACAAATCAGTAATTGTATATACATACAATTATCAGAGCACAACAGTTATTCCTGGAACAGTTATAAACACATGTTTCCAGATACAACATAGTACACAGCGGAAATATGATAGTCTATAGCTAACTTGTGAAGCCTCCTGCTTCCAGCTCTTCCAAGTGAATCTGAAAAATTCCGACTACTTGACAGCCCGTACAAATTTGGGCACCCAAGAGTTTAGGGAAAACAAAAACAAAATAAACTCTGGGTCAGTCGTGGGACTAGTGTAAGTAAACTCCAATCATTTTTTTAACTTTAAAAAAATCCTTTCGAAAGAAATGATAATCGTAAGATCGATCCGCACATAAACACGGATGGTTTTTACCTTATGATAACCCAAAATATTTTTGATATCAAATCCAGTGATATTATAATAATGTCTACATCAAATAAATAGAATCTAGCGGAACGCTTGCATCTCACACTCCATATATAATATAAAATCAAAACCGCATGGCGCTTATTGGAGATTGGATTTCCAACATGACAAGGTATGGAACCACCTTCCGATAGTGTATCTCTATAGGGGAATACACTGGGTTCAACAAGAACATCTTGCAACCCGGCCCACACATGACCGACCACTCATTTCGCTTGAGTGTATCGAATCTATATCACCAACGGTTGGGATCAGCAACCGTTTCCCAAATGGGACAACATCGAATAGATTAAAGAATGAAATGAATATATCTAGATAGGTGATTATACACCCTAATGGGAGCGACCCACATAGCCATGCTGCCTGCCCGATTTTTGTCATTTCCCAGTTGTTGAGGCCTGAGGCTACGATTTCTTATCATTCATTGATAGTACAATCACTTTGAAAGCCACATTGTCAGATCCGTAAATCATTAATTGATTTGCACAAATATATTTTGGATATTATGCTAAGAGAATAAATTCTCCGCCACCATATATATTTACACAGACCAACATATATGATCATTGGAAATACTCTATCAGATATTCGTCCATATACGTTCGTTCTGGGATTGAACGAAACCGAAGGCACAATTTCTATTAATAGAAAAAGCCCTTCCACTTTACTCCGTCTTCGATTTATCTTCATATAATCTGATCCGCAACGCTACTGCCAATACGGAGTGGTTCACGGATAATAATCCAACCGGTCTCTCCATATTGACAACGATATTGGCAAATACTTCGATAGTTGGTTATTTAACTATCGAAGAAAACCAAACATTCAACCAAAGCATCAAACCAATCACTGGGCCCTTTAATTAATATTCATTAATTAAAGCACTTCTCCATTTCCTTATCCATATTCGTTAACACGATATTTTCGATAATCATCTTGACCTCTTACGCTATTTGGATAAATATTTCCATATATCACCTTCTTTTATTTTCTATACTTAGAAAATATATTCTATTTATAATTGGAAAATATTCCAATTACTTATCTCTTCCACTACCATTTATTTATTTCTATACTCAGGAAATATTTATTATTATATTTCCAAATTTCCACTTACTTGGGTTAAAACGAATGTTGCGTAAAACATCGTTACAACAACCCAAAACACTGCATTCAACTAACTCTTACTCAAACATTTCTCTTCTAGACTGGATCTTGCTACTTATTGGTTAAAAATGAAATCAATCAAGTTGGGGTATAACTACCTCTCAGACTTGACTTAATAACATCTTTAACTTCAAAACAGACAAGACCACTTATCTCAAATAATCAACCTCATACAAACCAATTATTCATTTTTAAACCCGTATACGTTTCGCTTTCTAAGTTTACCATATTTAATTATAGATTTTCTATTTGTTTATAGTATTCAATTTTCAAGTTCGTTTCCTTATCGAATTCTATATATATATATATATATATATATATATATTGATACATTGATTTCTAGTTATCCAGTTTTCTTAAAAATATTCTAACTCCTTAAATTTCCAGAAAATTTCGCCATAACCTCCTTTGTACCGGTCGATAGTTCAAACCTCAACTCGCCTCTCTAGGCCCTTTCCATTCAAAAAGAAAATCAAAAAGCCAAGTGGCTTGCCGATTTGGCACATAAAAACTCATATGGAATTTAAACGTGTGCCATTTTGTCGGGCACTAAATCTATAAACTTCATACACTTCATATACTTCATTCCATATCTGTCTAACACATATGTGTCCATTTCTAATTTATTTCAACACAATTCGGTCATTTTTAACTCAACTCGCTATTTCATCTTTTTATTAGCTCCTTTTCCCATTCCACTTTATATTTGAACATATCATGTTCAATTATCATTTTATCTTGCTTATGAATTAATTTAATTCCATTTCGACTCATGTTCCATATTCGATTTCGAATAAAAATTCTCAAATCTCCTTTACTTATTCAAAGTAAATTGAGTTTTATATACTCAATTGAAGTTCGAAACTCCAATTTACGAACTGCCGCACTGCGACGAGTTCGTTTTAATTATATTTTTATATATAAACGTTTAAACTTCATTTATAACAAATTCAACTCCATTCTGATATATTTTTAATATATATCAAATTAGTTTCCCAATTCAACATAATATTTTTGATTATCTATAATTGTCGATTTTTCCTTACTCGATAATATATTTATTTATAGTTCAATCTTCTATATTTAATTCCAATTCCTTTTATAAATAAATTATTTATAAAATTCGATATAATCGAATTTCAATTATAAACCCGTTGAATTCTTCTCAATTCAGCTTATATTCCGAATTCCGAAATATAATCAATCGTTTTGTTTCAAAACACTTCCCAATTTACTTTTAAATTCGTATTTGAATTTAAATGGTTTAAATTATCCAAATGATAATTTATTTCACCAAATTTATAACACTATTTATAAATTTAACTTCCTTGTTTC
Organism: Allium sativum; assembly: GCA_030737875.1. Classification (NCBI taxonomy): domain Eukaryota; kingdom Viridiplantae; phylum Streptophyta; class Magnoliopsida; order Asparagales; family Amaryllidaceae; genus Allium; species Allium sativum. Next base: position 168,125,094 of record CM060924.1, on the reverse strand, counting down.
ATATATTTAAACAAGTTCCCTTTTCAAATTTCTATTTGAAACTCCATCCCTTTGATATTCCGAATTGCGGAATAAAAATCGTTGTTCCCTTTTGAATGATTTCAAATTCTATTTTTAAATTCATATATGAATTTAAATATTCAAAATTCAAATATTCAAATGATCTCTTGATAATTAATTCATTATTTCTATAAACACCATTTTATAAATTATCTTGTTTTATATATTCAAACAAGTTCCAATTCGAAATCAATTTAAAACCAAATCTCATTTTGGAATATTTTATCTATTTTAACTTACCTATATATAACATAGAGTCTATTTTCATATTTAAATTTAACTTCTATTTAATATAATCCTAATATTTTTATTAGACATTTTATTTAAATAAATTCAAATTGATTGAATTCAAATCATAAATCCTATGGATTTATTTTAGTTCAATTTATATTCTGAACATTAGAATAAACTTCATCGTTTACTTCTTTAAAACGATTCCTCATTTCTATTTTTAAATTCACATTTGAATTTAAATATTCGAATTATCAAATGAATTTTTTTCCACTTTATTTATAAACACTGTTTATAAATTCATTTCAATTCTCTGCAATATTTAATTTATAAACAACATTTATAATTTCACTTCAAATCTCGTATTATTAATTTATAAACAACGTTTATAAATTCACTACCTGTTTTATGTGTTCAAACAAGTTAATATATTTATAGCCCAATTGATATTCAAATTCTATTTTAGATAAATAGATTTTCCCCTTTAAATTTCAAAGTATCCTTTTCCTTGATATTTTTATATATCAACATTTCAGGTCCAGTGATATTTTAACAAATCAAAAATACCAATTATCAACCATAGATTTTCTAACACAACATACATGAATATATATATATATATATATATATATATATATATATATATGAGAACAAACAAATAATAATATTTTTGAGGAATCCAGTTGGATCCCTCCAACCTGTTTTCCTGCATCCACTGACGTTAGCCAACATAAATAATACCCTTTCTGCTTCGTGGCAGAATATCGTGGTATAGAAGGTCATCCACTATCATAGCATGGGGGCGTATAGGGTCATCCGCTAATGATACTGCGGGCATCCGCTAATGGTACTGCGGGAATCCAACCACCAATATATATATATATATATAATAACCACAACAACCAATCCTAAATAACTAATATATTTTTATAATAGCCACAAAAATATTTTTAACACATCCAAACAACAAACAAGCAATTATTTTTAACGAATAAAATAATTCTACATAAAAAGTGAGATTTACTCACCTGATTTTACTCGAAATCTATTCCAATCCAGATTCCAATGCGTAGTTGACGATAATACAAATTCAACATAATTCATTTCGCCTTGATCTGATTTTATATGAAATATATATATAAACGATCATTATAGGTTTGGACAAGGATTTATATAATTAGATTGTCATTAACCAAAATAAATTATTTAATTAATACTCACGCTAAAACTTTTTCTTCCTTACTGCTAGCCCCAAATCGATCTTGCTTGTGCCATGCTAACTTCACCTACACCATCTACACTTCCCATACTTATGCATGTCCTTTGCCCCCACAAAATCAAGTGTTCAACACCACTCATTTGCATACCAATCCCCATCACCTAAAGCTTGATACACCACTCTGGAATGTGTTCTTCAACTTCAGCGAACATCTATACTTCTCGACAAAATTTATTCGAACATCACCAAATTTCTCCAGGCATTTACATCACGCGACCCTATATCCTCAACATCGCAGCTGACATACCGTGTTAAACAGTGACTGCGATGAACTCTGCCCCTTTACAGGAAATCGCAAACTTCCCAATTTACTACTACAGATCAACTCGCACCCCACGGATCACCAAGAAACCCTACCTCGAGCCCTTCAGATTCCATCGCACCATCAAATAAACCGATTTACCCAAAAATGCCATCACAAATCGCGATGCTTGAACCCTCCTGTCACCTAAATCTAATGACCAGAAATCACCTCATCGATCCATCGTTACTGAAGCTCACCCGTTCAAGTTCAAAATCGCAACATCCACCTAAATGTTGAATTCGCGACGAATACCCTAAACTTGAACAACTGGACTTTGCGATGAATGATTGAGGGTCTTCCCCTTTTTATTTATGGCCGACCGATTTTGATTGAGGACTAAGTACGGTTTTCGATTTTAATTTGATTTCTGTAGAGAAAAAGGGGTTTTCCATTTTGATTTACTAGGAAGAAAAGAAAAGAGGGAGAAGTTGTTTTCGAGAGAGAGGATAGTCGCGGTTTGGAAAAATGGTAAAAAAAGAAAGACTTGGTTGTTGTTTATGTAGAAGGAGAAGGGGAACAGAAGTACTACCCATTTATTTCTTTGTTTAACTTAGCACTGAAGGTAGGGGACATATAGTACGTGAAGTGAAGGAAGAAGGCAGCAGTCAGAGTAGGTTTGCAGTGTATACTTCGGTAGGAAGGAAAGTATTTAAATATATATATATATATTATTTTTATTTTTATTTACTTAAACTGGTACAATTTAATTTAAACTACCCCGTGATTCTGAACTCCTTCTCGAACCCAACAACAGGCATTTCTAGGGTTATACCACTATTTTGAACACAATGGGACAAGTTTCAAAGCCTTATTCGATCATATGGAGGAGATATTAATTTATATCGATATGAATTAAATTTAAAACAATTAATTCCTTGATAATAAAATGTTTTTATTATCCTTTATATATAAATGAAATTTATATTGACTATTTGAATTATTTTGATTCAGTTCGAACTCAAAATTATACTTCGTTTTCGTATTACGATATTTCAATATTCTTGAAATTAAACCGTAATCGATTATTAAATCGGTAGCTCCATATAAATATTCATTTATATTATCAACTCCATATTTACAACAATATTAAATATTTAAAATAAATTGATCAAAAATCTGGGTCGTTACATTCTTCCCCTCTTAAAAGAATTTCGTCTCCGAAATTACTAAGATAAAAAAATGCTGTAAACCCATTTACTTTTCAAAATACACTTATGTTGAAATTGAACTCTTCAAATTTCAAAAAAAATTTAATTCCCACAAAACTTTTGGTTTTAATTCATATTGCACATCACATTTGCTTACATTCATTTTAGCTGAATGATTTACAAGTAATATATTCATATCCAATTCAATCTTATTCAAATTGATTTTAATCAATTTATTTATCTCGGTCCATTTAACTTGCTTATGTTAAATTTAAATTCCAGAATTCAAAAACCCGGGTTTCTATTTCAAATCCTTTTAAAATCCCATAAATATATATATATATATATATAACTATTTCAAATTCGAAACATTTGAATTTTCCAAAACAACTTGTTTTCTTTCAACCCAATTTTCATCTGAACTTTTCTAGGGAAGCAATTCATCACTTAGAAACTCAAAAATAAACACTGATGATGCTGCAGTCATCATCAGAATTATTTTCCATACACTAAAGTGAGTTCAGTGCTTTATTTTTCAAAATCCATTCAAAACGATTTTTATTCAAAAATCCTTTAAACACAACTGTATATTGTTTTAATATACTTCAGAATTTTTTTTCAAACTTCCCAGGATTTAAATTCCAAATTATGGTTTGAATTCAATTTTAATTCATCTCATTTGTATATTTAATTCATATACAAATTCTATTTTGGTTATGTATAATCATTTCAATTTTATAATATTATCTTGTTATAATATTAACAACCAACTCATCCATATAATATAATAATTTCAGAAAATTAATCCTTTTCTATCAAAATAGAATTTTTGAGTAAAACTATTTCATTTACTCACTTTAAAATAATATTATGTCATATCTTATGTTCAAGTGTTCAGAAATTCCTATCGACTTCGTGGCGTCCCACAATTCGATCAAAATTCATAAGCCACTTAACAGACTAGCCAACACCATATAAAACAATTTTTTTAATCAATTAAAAAATACGCACTCTCGTATATATACACTCAACCCATTCTAGGGTACTACTAGCCCTATCTCTAATGAGCACAACCCCCCAAAGCCTAGGTATTCGCTCAACCTGGCGCTGGTACCAACTGCAACAGCCCGAATTTCCATACCCTTTGAGTTGACTAATAACACCACACGTCCAACCCAAATGACACATAAATTCGAATCATTTATAGAAAGAAGTTAGAGGATGAGGAATAGAAAGGAAGAAAAGTTAGAATAGAAGAAAAACGAAGAACACTAATCTCACAGCGGAACGAATAAGATATATTAAATAACATAACTTTTGAAATACAAATCAGTACTGTATATACATACCATTATCAGAGCACAACAGTTAGTCCTGGAACAGTTATAAACACCTGTTTCCAGATACAACATAGTACACAATGGAAATATGATAGTCTATAGCTGACTGGTGAAGCCTCCTGCATCCAGCTCTTCCAAGTGAATCTGAAAAATCCCGACTACTTGACTTCCCGTACAAATTTGAGCACCCAAGAGTTTAGGGAAAACAAAAACAAAATAAACTTTGGGTCAATCATGGGACTGGTGTGATTAAACTCCAATCATTTGTTTAACTTAAAAAAAAAATCCTTTCGAAAGAAATGATAATCGTAAGACCGATCAACACATAAACACGGATGGTTTTTACCTTATGATAACGAAAAATATTTTTGATATCAAATCCAATGATATTATAATAATGTCTACATCAAATAAATAGAATCTAGTGGAACGCTTGCATCTCACGCTCCATATATAATATAAAATCAAAACTGCATGGCGCTTATTGGAGATTGTATTTACAACATGACAAGGTATGGAACCACCTACCGATAGTGTATCTCTATAGGGGAATACTCTGGGTTCAACAAGAACATCTTGAACTCGGCCCACACATGACCGACCACTCATTTCGCTTGAGTGTATCGAATGTATATCACAAACGGTTGGGATCTGCAACCGTTTCTCGAATGGGACAACATCGAATAGATTAAAGAATGAAATGAGTATATCTAGATAGGTGATTATACACCCTAATGGGAGCGACCCACATAGCCATGCTGCCTGCCAGATTTTTGTCATTTCCCGGTTGTTGAGGCTTGAGCCTACGATTTCTTATCATTCATTGATAGCACAATCACTTTGAATGCCACATTGTCAGATCCGTAAATCATTAATTGATTTGCACAAATATATTCTGGATATTATGCTAAGAGAATAAATTCTCCGCCAACATATATGATGGAAATACTCTGTCAGACATTCGTCCATATACGTTCGTTCTGGGATTGAACGAAACCGAAGGCACAATTTCTATTAATAGAAAAAGCCCTTCCACTTTACTCCGTCTTCGATTTATCTTCATATAATCTGATCCGCAAAGCTACTGCCAATACGGAGTGGTTCACGGATAATAATCCAACCGATCTCTCCATATTGACAACGATATTGGAAAATACTTCAATAGTCGGTTATTTAACTATCGAAGAAAAACAAACATTCAACCAAATCATCAAACCAATCACTGGGCCCTTTAATTAATATTCATTAATTAAAGCACTTCTCCATTTCCTTATCCATATTCGTTAACACGATATTTTCGATAATCATCTTGACCTCTTACGCTATTTGGAAAAACATTTCCATATATCACCTTCTTTTATTTTCTATACTTAGAAAATATATTCTATTTATAATTGGAAAATATTCCAATTATTTATCTCTTCCACGACCATTTATATATTTCTATACTCAGGAAATATTTATTATTATATTTCCAAATTTCCACTTACTTGGGTTAAAACAAATGTTGCGTAAAACATCGTTACAACAACCCAAAACACTGCATTCAACTAACTCTTATTCAAACATTTCTCTTCGAGACTAGATCTTGCTACTTATCGGTTAAAAATGAAATCAATCAAGTTGGGGTATAACTACCTCTCAGACCTTGATTAATAACATCTTTAACTTCAAAACAGACAAGACCACTTATCTCAAATAGTCAACCTCATACAAACCAATTATTCATTTTTAAACCCGTATACGTTTCGCTTTCTAAGTTTACCAGATTTAATTATAGATTTTCTATTTGTTTATAGTATTCAATTTTCAAGTTCGTTTCCTTATCGAATTCTATATATATATATATCGATACATTGATTTCTAGTGTAACGACCCGTATTTTCTGCCAATTTATTTAGATTATTTTAAATATTTTAATTATTTAAAATAGTGGTTTTGAATTTAAATAATGGAATTTAACGATTTAAATTGGAATTTATTATTTAAATAAATAATAAAATAATAATTTAATTCCAGACCGGCCAGAAAATGTTGTGTCGGCAATACAGGATGACCGGACAATTTAAAATGGTCAAATATGGTATGTATTTAAAATATATCGACGATATCGCGCAGTTGGCGACGAACGCGCGATATGGTTTATAATTTAATTAAATAACGAGCTGCAGCAGCGCGGCAGTTCGCGTTTAAGCGTTTTGAACTTCAAGGGGTCGTCCCGGGTTCAAAATAAGTCGGATTTCCACGAAACAAGAAACGTTGGGACCGGTTTGACGATATCTTCCCAACGGCAGAGAAAAATCCAGTTTTCGTCGTGTAGATCTTGTTTTATGTCCAAATCAAATTTTCAGAAAAACAGCGCCAGAATTCCTTTTATATATATAGCGCTGCAGTTATGTAAATTAATGGTTTTTAAATATTTTGAACATCGATTTGGCTTCAAATTCAACCCGGGATATTTTTTTTCTTGGTAATACATCAAATTCTGGTCGGGTATGGCCAATTTCAGTATTTTAATAATGTTATATTGAAGTACTTTAAAATGGGGTTATTTTATTCAAAATTGGCCAGTTCAAAAGGGACATTTTTCAAACGACCTCTGTTTTCGATGAAACAAATTTTGTTGGGACCGTATCGGTAAATCATTGCCAGATTTTCTGACGGTGCGTCAATCGGGGTTATTCTGTGACCGTGGCAAAATAAAATGTAAAATAAACCGATCAAATTGGACGTATACAAACGCTATTTGAGCATACGAGCATGGAATTCGACGAAACAAGATTCGTTAGGACCGTATCATCGAAATATACTGTGCCGTCCAGTCGCGTCTCGAACGGGGTTCGTATGTGAGCGCAGCAGCAAAATAACAGCGTTTAAAATAGCGATAGACATGAATAAATATCGTCAGTCAACATCATACATCACATCGACTTAAAATATAATAAACCTCGCCTATATAAAGCCCCCCAAATCAGAATTCCCAAACCAAAACCTAATTTCATCATTCATTTTTGCAAATAAGTCCCCCTTTACAAATTAATTTATATTTCACAATCCGTCGAGAATTTGTGGGGGGAGCATGAAGGAAAGTGGTAGATCGGGTCGATGTCTACCCGCTGTAAAAAGTTGGGGTTGATCGGAGGGATGTGGTGGTCAGAAATCGCGAAGAACCGCCGGAAATCAGTTTCGTTTTCTGTCAAAATTTGCGAGCTATGGTTGATTTCAGGTAGGGGGACGTTGGGGCTTTGGTAGAGGGGAGGAAGGGCTTCCGGTTGGTGGTGGTCTCGGGTCCCAATGTTGCCTGTGGTGGTCGGGACAGCGAGTTGATCGGAGATGTGCTGTTTTGGGGTTTTTCTTCAAGTAGCAGTCGGAGTTTGGCTAATTCCGGCGAAGTCTGTCGCCGAGGATGTCGGGGGCTATGGTGGGGTGAAGCGCCGAAGCAAGGGGGGTCGGATGGTGGTGGACCGCGACGCTGGAACGGTCGGGAGGAGGCGCGGTTCATCGTTGAACGGATTTGGGCATAATTCGAAATTCCGGCGACGGGATCGGTTTTGGGGCTCGCCAGTTCTGGCGACGGGGGTACACGGAGGCGGGGTCATGGCGATGGGTTCAGATGGGTCTCCGGTGGTCGCCGTCGATGGTGATGGAGGGTTTCCCCGTTCGTGCTTTTGAAGAAGGAAAGGGAAGTTGGGGAAAGAAACTGGTGTGGAAGAGAAAACGCGTGGTGAGGAAAATGGAAAACGCAGGGGGAGGCTGACATGGCGCTGATGTGGGAAGGAGGGTTGACCAGAATTAAAAGGTGATTAAATTACTTAATTTAATTATAATTCTAGTATATTTTCCAAACCGTAAAACAGCGATAACTCTCGCATACGTGGACGAAATTTAACGAAACAAGATCCGTTGGGATCGCAGGGACGAGACCTACCCGATGGCACTGACTAGGAGTCAATCCGACACCTTTGAAAATTCAGCTAATTTTGGACGGTCGTCCCAAATTAAAAGCGACAAACGCGTTAACCGTCGACCAGAACAAACTCTGGTGAGTTAATTCTCACACCTTCTGGAATACTGTGATGTGGTAAAGTCACAGTAAAGTATATTTTACAGTTTACAGTTAAAACTGGTTGATTGGATGCGATGGATGCAAATTTGGTTGTTATTATCTGTTTGATTGCAGTTGATATTATTTAACTCGTATATTGTTATCAACTGACATCTGTGATGCAGAGAAGGACAGGTTGGAGGGATCCGACCGGATTCCTCAAATATACTGTATTTTGTTTGGTGTGCATATATATGAATTGCTCACCTTGATTGACACCAAAACCTGTCTGTATGTGATGGTTGAGTATATATCCATCTGGGTTGTGTTTGAAATCAACCGACAGTGTTGATTGGGTAAATGGGCAGTGAATGGCCAAACTGTGATGATTTATACATCGGTTGACCTTTGGGTGAATTGACGCGATGTTAGAGTTATAACTGGGTTAAAGTTTAATTTAAATTATATAAGGGATTTAAATTGGAATTTAAATCGAATATATTTAATCGAGTTATTTTGAAAATTTAGTTGATGGCTTGAATCAGTTGAGAAGTGGAAAGTCAAGAATTTCCATAGATTTGTTAAAGGGAAAATAATTGTTTTCAAACAATTAAAGGTGACTTTAATTAATTATGTTAATTAATTAATTTAGAAAAGGGAAATGACAGTTGGATTTCAGTTAATCGTTAACTGAAGTGTATGGTTGGTAAAACCACCGTTTCGAGTAGAATGGACAAAAGGGATTAAATATTGGCTTAAATGGTCGTTAAAGTTTAATGAATAGGGTTGGGTATTGGTTAATCTTTGATTAATCATAATCCAAAGGGGTAATTAAATTGGTTATTGTTAATAACCTTGATTTTTATCGAGTAAGTTTGTAAACATGGTATGAATACTACTTTGGGCCAAGATTAAAGTTAACCATATTTTGGTTAAAGCCAATTATTCTTTATTTTAAAATGATAAAGAAGTAAATTCAATTAAATGCCAAGTAAGGATTTTATTAAAAGGATTGTAAGTCCAAGCTTCAAACAAGGTTTGATAAATGGAAATTCAATTAACAAGAGTTTAATTGACGGTGAGGTTTGGCCAAAAATGGCGATAACGGTTTATCATAAGAAGGTTCAAATAAGTGGAATCACATTACTTGACGAGGGTTTTAAATTTATAAACCAAAGGGTATATGTGAAAGCATATTTGCAGTAAGGTGGTGTTTTAAAGTGGGAGTTACTTAAATTAAGGAATTAAGAAAAAGGGATTTTAAACGAGATGCAAGACCCAGAATTGAAATCAAAAAGGGGAAATAAAGGTTATTATAAGAATATCTAATTAGATGGAACCAAAATATTTGACCAAGGATTTATATTACGAATAAAAAGGTCATGAGTAAAAGAATTTGTTAAAAGTGTGTTTTGGCGAACATTTACTTAATTAAGAAATTAAGTAGAGAGATTCTTTAGCAAGGTCCCAAAAATGTAAGAAACGGTTTTAAAACCAAATCTGAAACCCAGATAGTAAATAAGATTTTGAGAGGTGGTTAAGTTCAAGCTGATATTATCCTGAGGTAAGAAAGTTGTCGACTAAGGTCTGAGAGGTAACTAAAATACCCCAACTTGGTTGGCTTCCCTGTTATCAAGGAATAGTATTAGTTGGGAGCAAGTGAAATGTTGGATTGGTTTTATCCTATATGAGATACCAAACACTGATGCAAAGTTTTGGAAATTCAATAATAGTACGATATTAGTTCAAAGGGCAATAAGAATGTTATTTCCAATTATAGTAAACATCTGTAGTCCAAATTGTAATTGATCAAGTATTGTTAAGAGTTAACCAAACATATTTAAATTAAGAAGAGTTCCATTGCGTACGACTGCTAGCGAAATTCGCAGGGCTGCAGATAGCCTAAGGCGAACAGATGTTTCCTGAGGAAATCAGGCGTAACCATTGTGATCGCTGCGATCTAGAGTCGAGCGAATGAAGTTAAGTCGAGTATTAGCTAATCGATAAGAGTAATCAAATTAGGTTGTTCCAGTTAAGTTAGATAAGTCAAATTAATCAAGAAGAGTTAACCAATTTGAGTTAATTCGAATTAGAGTTATTCAAATATCGTATTTTTGAATATTAAAGAGTTAGAGGTTTAATTTAACGAAAGTAAATCAGTGTTAAAGACCAAGTGATGTTGAATACTGAACCAGTGTACTCATTTGTTGTGATGTTTGAAACACTGTTATTTTGATAGTTAAAACACCGACTATCAAACCAGACCAATACGATTGTTGGTTCGGAAAGACCGGGATCGAATTTATATTCGAATACCATTCTGACCAGCAAGTACGCGAAGACGTCAAATTGAAGACGGAGCAAATGAAGACTGTGGATCTTCATAAGCGGAAGGACCACTGGTTGAATCTCTCTGGATTGCAACCGGAGTTATTCGATTTGTGATTCTGTCGTGGTTGAATCCACGGATTTTGCAAGGACTTCTCGCTACTGATCCATGGGGTGGTTCCTATATGAGATGCAGTAGGAGAGTACCTTCGGTTCATCCTGATCCTGGATGACATGTATGGACGGATGTCTGACAGAGTATTCCCAAAGGATTTACATGTGTTGATTTCTCCAAACGTACCATAGTTGATGGCGGAGAAATGGTTATTCTCTAGCCTGACAGCTAGAGTGTGTTTGTGGACGCCAATCAAGTGTGATCTGGCGGATCTGACGATGTGGCATTCAAAGTGAATGGTGACCAGAAGTTATGGAGATAAAGTTCTAGCCTCAAGCCTCATCAACCGGGAAATGACAGAAATCGGGCAGGCAGCATGGCTATGTGGGTCGCACCCATTAGGATGTATGATCACCTATCTAGAGAAATTCCTATTGCTTCTTTATCTATGTTCGATGCTGACCCTATTCGGGTGGCGGTTGCTGATCCCAACCGTCGGTGATATACATTCGGCACACTCAAGCGAAATGAGTGGTCGGCCATGTGAGGGCCGGGTTGCAAGAAGTTCTTGTTGAACCCAGTGTATTCGCCTCTAGAGATACACGTGCGGAAGGTGGTCCCATACCTTGTCAAGTTGGAAATCCAATATCCAATAAGTGCCCGCGGTTTTCGATTGTATACTATATATGGGGAGCATGAGATGCAAGCGTTCCTCTAGATTGCTAATTACTTGTAATTAGACATTATGATAATATCAGATCAAAGTATGATTTCAAACAAAATGGTTTGGGTTATAGTAAGGTAAAAACCGTCCGTGTTTATGTGTGGACTGGTCTTACTATTATCCTTTTGTTTCGAAAAGGATTTCCAAAGTTAAACAGGTGAGTGTGTAAACAAGTGCGTGTGTGATGTGAATTTATCACTGATAGTATTCCAGACTGACCCGGTGTATTTTTGTTTTAAATCAAATGTGCTCGGGTCAGACTGAGTATGTTCCAGGTTAGGTTTCGCTTGGAGATTCAGGAGCTGGAAGCAGGTGGCTTCACCGTTAGTTATATACAGATACTTTTCCGCTGTGCAGTTATATGTGTGCTCTGATGACTGGTATGTATACAAAGTTCTTTTGTATAAAGGTATTTGATATTATATTTTATTCGTTCCGCTGTGAGATTCTGATGTGTTCTTCTTCTTTCTTCTATTCTAATATTTCTTTCTTTTCTTATCTCATACTCTAACTTCTTTCTCATGACAATCCAGTGTTTTCGGTGCTTGGAGGATCGGTATAAGATACGGTCATGGTATTTATATCGATTTTCGAGGCCGAAAATCTTGGGTCGTTACAGTTGGTATCAGAGCTATTGGTTTAGAGATAACCTTGGCTCTGTGGTGTGACTCAGTAGAGATGGGGTCAGCAGTACCCTAGATTGAGTTGGAGTGTATATATATACGAGAGAGCGTATTTGTAGATTTGATATAAAATGGTTTTATATTGTATTGATTGATTTGTTGAGTGGTTTATGAATTCTGGTCGATGCAGGGTGTACAACTGTATCGATAGGTGTTTCTAAACTCTCGAACAAAGCAATTCGATACATTATTGTTTTGAAAAGAGGGTAAACGAAATAATTTTACCCAAAGCATATTTTGTATAAAAAGGAAATTATTTTATCAAAATATTGGGATATCTTGCTGATTGGATTGATTTGGATGGAGTTAAAACAAAAGGTGGAATGTGACTTGACTTGGTCAAGTCAAGTTGGATCAGAATTGGAGATGGTGTTGGAACCAAATCAAATACTTTGGAATTGGGTAATCGAACCAATAATTGAATGAGAAATCAATTTGATATGAACCAAGTGATACTGGAATAAGTAAAACCAGAATGAAACCAAACAAGAAACAGGAATGTTAAGTCAAAATGTTTTGGTTGGATTGTTGCAGTGTTTGTTGGATGTGTGATATATTCGGATTTGTGGCGTGATTGCTTGAATATAACCTGAACATGAATCGAATTGGTTGAAAACCAAGATGAGATTGATAATTTGAATAAACCAATCCAGATTGATAAATCCAAATGGATAATTACAGAAATAAATGAAGTGATTATAAGAAGTTTAACCCGTGTGGAATGAACTGTGTGTAAAATGAGTTGACAGGAAATTATATAGATGTTTTAAACATAACTGACCTTGTGTGATAGCTGATGAATTTGTTTGAGTTGAGAACAGGTGCTGAAGAGCCAATTCAGTTTTAAATCAGTTTAAAGAGAAATTCTGGAGTTGTTTGAATCCAGTTGAGCAGAGCTGCAAAATAGTTAAGCAAGCTCGAGAATATAAGTATAACTTATCGTGTAATAACGCTCGCCAAAAGGTACGCTTACACGAATATGAAATTTTTGGATTTTGGGATTTGATTTTGAATTTTTCCGACCTTGAGAGTCGATGTATACATTTTTCTTGATCCTGCGATATCGCAGATGGTCCTCCGTGCAGGGGAAACTCTGCCGAATTTTTCTAAAATTTAAGGAGTTAGAAAATTTTGGATTTTTTTTTTTTTTTGGGGAAATTATTTTATTTGAAATAAATCGGTTTTAAAACCAGTTGGGTCAGTTTGAAATTAAATTTAATTTTTTTTTTAATTAATTCCTTTTGGAAAAGATAATAGTAGACGACATCCTTCTACTTAGCAATTTCGAGGACGAAATTATTTTAAGGGGGAAGGAATGTAACGACCCGTATTTTCTGCCAATTTATTTAGATTATTTTAAATATTTTAATTATTTAAAATAGTGGTTTTGAATTTAAATAATGGAATTTAACGATTTAAATTGGAATTTATTATTTAAATAAATAATAAAATAATAATTTAATTCCAGACCGGCCAGAAAATGTTGTGTCGGCAATACAGGATGACCGGACAATTTAAAATGGTCAAATATGGTATGTATTTAAAATATATCGACGATATCGCGCAGTTGGCGACGAACGCGCGATATGGTTTATAATTTAATTAAATAACGAGCTGCAGCAGCGCGGCAGTTCGCGTTTAAGCGTTTTGAACTTCAAGGGGTCGTCCCGGGTTCAAAATAAGTCGGATTTCCACGAAACAAGAAACGTTGGGACCGGTTTGACGATATCTTCCCAACGGCAGAGAAAAATCCAGTTTTCGTCGTGTAGATCTTGTTTTATGTCCAAATCAAATTTTCAGAAAAACAGCGCCAGAATTCCTTTTATATATATAGCGCTGCAGTTATGTAAATTAATGGTTTTTAAATATTTTGAACATCGATTTGGCTTCAAATTCAACCCGGGATATTTTTTTTCTTGGTAATACATCAAATTCTAGTCGGGTATGGCCAATTTCAGTATTTTAATAATGTTATATTGAAGTACTTTAAAATGGGGTTATTTTATTCAAAATTGACCAGTTCAAAAGGGACATTTTTCAAACGACCTCTGTTTTCGATGAAACAAATTTTGTTGGGACCGTATCGGTAAATCATTGCCAGATTTTCTGACGGTGCGTCAATCGGGGTTATTCTGTGACCGTGGCAAAATAAAATGTAAAATAAACCGATCAAATTGGACGTATACAAACGCTATTTGAGCATACGAGCATGGAATTCGACGAAACAAGATTCGTTAGGACCGTATCATCGAAATATACTGTGCCGTCCAGTCGCGTCTCGAACGGGGTTCGTATGTGAGCGCAGCAGCAAAATAACAGCGTTTAAAATAGCGATAGACATGAATAAATATCGTCAGTCAACATCATACATCACATCGACTTAAAATATAATAAACCTCGCCTATATAAAGCCCCCCAAATCAGAATTCCCAAACCAAAACCTAATTTCATCATTCATTTTTGCAAATAAGTCCCCCTTTACAAATTAATTTATATTTCACAATCCGTCGAGAATTTGTGGGGGGAGCATGAAGGAAAGTGGTAGATCGGGTCGATGTCTACCCGCTGTAAAAAGTTGGGGTTGATCGGAGGGATGTGGTGGTCAGAAATCGCGAAGAACCGCCGGAAATCAGTTTCGTTTTCTGTCAAAATTTGCGAGCTATGGTTGATTTCAGGTAGGGGGACGTTGGGGCTTTGGTAGAGGGGAGGAAGGGCTTCCGGTTGGTGGTGGTCTCGGGTCCCAATGTTGCCTGTGGTGGTCGGGACAGCGAGTTGATCGGAGATGTGCTGTTTTGGGGTTTTTCTTCAAGTAGCAGTCGGAGTTTGGCTAATTCCGGCGAAGTCTGTCACCGAGGATGTCGGGGGCTATGGTGGGGTGAAGCGCCGAAGCAAGAGGGGTCGGATGGTGGTGGACCGCGACGCTGGAACGGTCGGGAGGAGGCGCGGTTCATCGTTGAACGGATTTGGGCATAATTCGAAATTCCGGCGACGGGATCGGTTTTGGGGCTCGCCAGTTCTGGCGACGGGGGTACACGGAGGCGGGGTCATGGCGATGGGTTCAGATGGGTCTCCGGTGGTCGCCGTCGATGGTGATGGAGGGTTTCCCCGTTCGTGCTTTTGAAGAAGGAAAGGGAAGTCGGGGAAAGAAACTGGTGTGGAAGAGAAAACGCGTGGTGAGGAAAATGGAAAACGCAGGGGGAGGCTGACATGGCGCTGATGTGGGAAGGAGGGTTGACCAGAATTAAAAGGTGATTAAATTACTTAATTTAATTATAATTCTAGTATATTTTCCAAACCGTAAAACAGCGATAACTCTCGCATACGTGGACGAAATTTAACGAAACAAGATCCGTTGGGATCGCAGGGACGAGACCTACCCGATGGCACTGACTAGGAGTCAATCCGACACCTTTGAAAATTCAGCTAATTTTGGACGGTCGTCCCAAATTAAAAGCGACAAACGCGTTAACCGTCGACCAGAACAAACTCTGGTGAGTTAATTCTCACACCTTCTGGAATACTGTGATGTGGTAAAGTCACAGTAAAGTATATTTTACAGTTTACAGTTAAAACTGGTTGATTGGATGCGATGGATGCAAATTTGGTTGTTATTATCTGTTTGATTGCAGTTGATATTATTTAACTCGTATATTGTTATCAACTGACATCTGTGATGCAGAGAAGGACAGGTTGGAGGGATCCGACCGGATTCCTCAAATATACTGTATTTTGTTTGGTGTGCATATATATGAATTGCTCACCTTGATTGACACCAAAACCTGTCTGTATGTGATGGTTGAGTATATATCCATCTGGGTTGTGTTTGAAATCAACCGACAGTGTTGATTGGGTAAATGGGCAGTGAATGGCCAAACTGTGATGATTTATACATCGGTTGACCTTTGGGTGAATTGACGCGATGTTAGAGTTATAACTGGGTTAAAGTTTAATTTAAATTATATAAGGGATTTAAATTGGAATTTAAATCGAATATATTTAATCGAGTTATTTTGAAAATTTAGTTGATGGCTTGAATCAGTTGAGAAGTGGAAAGTCAAGAATTTCCATAGATTTGTTAAAGGGAAAATAATTGTTTTCAAACAATTAAAGGTGACTTTAATTAATTATGTTAATTAATTAATTTAGAAAAGGGAAATGACAGTTGGATTTCAGTTAATCGTTAACTGAAGTGTATGGTTGGTAAAACCACCGTTTCGAGTAGAATGGACAAAAGGGATTAAATATTGGCTTAAATGGTCGTTAAAGTTTAATGAATAGGGTTGGGTATTGGTTAATCTTTGATTAATCATAATCCAAAGGGGTAATTAAATTGGTTATTGTTAATAACCTTGATTTTTATCGAGTAAGTTTGTAAACATGGTATGAATACTACTTTGGGCCAAGATTAAAGTTAACCATATTTTGGTTAAAGCCAATTATTCTTTATTTTAAAATGATAAAGAAGTAAATTCAATTAAATGCCAAGTAAGGATTTTATTAAAAGGATTGTAAGTCCAAGCTTCAAACAAGGTTTGATAAATGGAAATTCAATTAACAAGAGTTTAATTGACGGTGAGGTTTGGCCAAAAATGGCGATAACGGTTTATCATAAGAAGGTTCAAATAAGTGGAATCACATTACTTGACGAGGGTTTTAAATTTATAAACCAAAGGGTATATGTGAAAGCATATTTGCAGTAAGGTGGTGTTTTAAAGTGGGAGTTACTTAAATTAAGGAATTAAGAAAAAGGGATTTTAAACGAGATGCAAGACCCAGAATTGAAATCAAAAAGGAGAAATAAAGGTTATTATAAGAATATCTAATTAGATGGAACCAAAATATTTGACCAAGGATTTATATTACGAATAAAAAGGTCATGAGTAAAAGAATTTGTTAAAAGTGTGTTTTGGCGAACATTTACTTAATTAAGAAATTAAGTAGAGAGATTCTTTAGCAAGGTCCCAAAAATGTAAGAAACGGTTTTAAAACCAAATCTGAAACCCAGATAGTAAATAAGATTTTGAGAGGTGGTTAAGTTCAAGCTGATATTATCCTGAGGTAAGAAAGTTGTCGACTAAGGTCTGAGAGGTAACTAAAATACCCCAACTTGGTTGGCTTCCCTATTATCAAGGAATAGTATTAGTTGGGAGCAAGTGAAATGTTGGATTGGTTTTATCCTATATGAGATACCAAACACTGATGCAAAGTTTTGGAAATTCAATAATAGTACGATATTAGTTCAAAGGGCAATAAGAATGTTATTTCCAATTATAGTAAACATTTGTAGTCCAAATTGTAATTGATCAAGTATTGTTAAGAGTTAACCAAACATATTTAAATTAAGAAGAGTTCCATTGCGTACGACTGCTAGCGAAATTCGCAGGGCTGCAGATAGCCTAAGGCGAACAGATGTTTCCTGAGGAAATCAGGCGTAACCATTGTGATCGCTGCGATCTAGAGTCGAGCGAATGAAGTTAAGTCGAGTATTAGCTAATCGATAAGAGTAATCAAATTAGGTTGTTCCAGTTAAGTTAGATAAGTCAAATTAATCAAGAAGAGTTAACCAATTTGAGTTAATTCGAATTAGAGTTATTCAAATATCGTATTTTTGAATATTAAAGAGTTAGAGGTTTAATTTAACGAAAGTAAATCAGTGTTAAAGACCAAGTGATGTTGAATACTGAACCAGTGTACTCATTTGTTGTGATGTTTGAAACACTGTTATTTTGATAGTTAAAACACCGACTATCAAACCAGACCAATACGATTGTTGGTTCGGAAAGACCGGGATCGAATTTATATTCGAATACCATTCTGACCAGCAAGTACGCGAAGACGTCAAATTGAAGACGGAGCAAATGAAGACCGTGGATCTTCATAAGCGGAAGGACCACTGGTTGAATCTCTCTGGATTGCAACCGGAGTTATTCGATTTGTGATTCTGTCGTGGTTGAATCCACGGATTTTGCAAGGACTTCTCGCTACTGATCCATGGGGTGGTTCCTATATGAGATGCAGTAGGAGAGTACCTTCGGTTCATCCTGATCCTGGATGACATGTATGGACGGATGTCTGACAGAGTATTCCCAAAGGATTTACATGTGTTGATTTCTCCAAACGTACCATAGTTGATGGCGGAGAAATGGTTATTCTCTAGCCTGACAGCTAGAGTGTGTTTGTGGACGCCAATCAAGTGTGATCTGGCGGATCTGACGATGTGGCATTCAAAGTGAATGGTGACCAGAAGTTATGGAGATAAAGTTCTAGCCTCAAGCCTCATCAACCGGGAAATGACAGAAATCGGGCAGGCAGCATGGCTATGTGGGTCGCACCCATTAGGATGTATGATCACCTATCTAGAGAAATTCCTATTGCTTCTTTATCTATGTTCGATGCTGACCCTATTCGGGTGGCGGTTGCTGATCCCAACCGTCGGTGATATACATTCGGCACTCTCAAGCGAAATGAGTGGTCGGCCATGTGAGGGCCGGGTTGCAAGAAGTTCTTGTTGAACCCAGTGTATTCGCCTCTAGAGATACACGTGCGGAAGGTGGTCCCATACCTTGTCAAGTTGGAAATACAATATCCAATAAGTGCCCGCGGTTTTCGATTGTATACTATATATGGGGAGCATGAGATGCAAGCGTTCCTCTAGATTGCTAATTACTTGTAATTAGACATTATGATAATATCAGATCAAAGTATGATTTCAAACAAAATGGTTTGGGTTATAGTAAGGTAAAAACCGTCCGTGTTTATGTGTGGACTGGTCTTACTATTATCCTTTTGTTTCGAAAAGGATTTCCAAAGTTAAACAGGTGAGTGTGTAAACAAGTGCGTGTGTGATGTGAATTTATCACTGATAGTATTCCAGACTGACCCGGTGTATTTTTGTTTTAAATCAAATGTGCTCGGGTCAGACTGAGTATGTTCCAGGTTAGGTTTCGCTTGGAGATTCAGGAGCTGGAAGCAGGTGGCTTCACCGTTAGTTATATACAGATACTTTTCCGCTGTGCAGTTATATGTGTGCTCTGATGACTGGTATGTATACAAAGTTCTTTTGTATAAAGGTATTTGATATTATATTTTATTCGTTCCGCTGTGAGATTCTGATGTGTTCTTCTTCTTTCTTCTATTCTAATATTTCTTTCTTTTCTTATCTCATACTCTAACTTCTTTCTCATGACAATCCAGTGTTTTCGGTGCTTGGAGGATCGGTATAAGATACGGTCATGGTATTTATATCAATTTTCGAGGCCGAAAATCTTGGGTCGTTACATCTAGTTATCCAGTTTTCTTAAAAATATTCTAACTCCTTAAATTTCCGGAAAATTTTGCCACAACCTCCTTTGTTCCGGTCGATAGTTCATACCTCTACTCGCCCCTCTAGGCCCTTTCCATTCAAAAAGAAAATCAAAATGCCAAGTGGCTTGCCGATTCGGCGCATAAAAACTCATATGAAATTTAAACGTGTACCTTTTTGTTGGGCACTAAATCTATAAACTTCGTACATTTCATATACTTCATTCCATACTTGTCTAACACATATGTGTCCATTTCTAATTTATTTCAACTAAATTAGGTCATTTTTAACTCAACTCGCTATTTCATCTTTTTATTAGCTCCTTTTCCCATTCCACTTTATATTTAAACATATCATGTTCAATTATCATTTTATCTTGCTTATGAATTAATTTAATTCCATTTCGACTCAAGTGCCGTATTCGATTTCGAATAAAAATTCTCAAATCTCTTTTACTTATTCAAAGTCCATTTACATATCGAATTTCGATTAACTAATTATTATTCAAATTAGTTAGTTTTATTCAATAACTAAAAATCTGATTTTTGTCTCAAAAATCACTTCACTTATTTCATTGGAGTTCATATTTATTTTATATATCCAGTCTGGAGTTTTCTAATGGCAATTCGGATTTTATTTCTTTAAAATCCTTTTATCTATTTAAATAAACCGTTATAGTTTTATAATGGTTCTGGCGCTGTTTTTCTGAAAATCTGATTTTGACATAACTCAAAATCTATAAGACAGAATCCAGATTTTTCTCTTCCATTAGAAAACTATTATTCAGTCAGTCCTGGCGGTTCTTGTTTAAAAGAATTCCGACTTAAATTGAGTTCTATATACTCAATTGAAGTTCAAAACTCCAATTTACGAACTGCCGCGCTGCGGCGAGTTCGTTTTAATTATATTTATATATATAAACGTTTGAACTTCATTTATAATAAATTCAACTCCATTCTGATATATTTTTAATATATATCAAATTAGTTTCCCAATTTAACATAATATTTTCGATTATCTATAATTGTCGATTTTTCCTTACTCGGTAATATATTTATTTATACTTCGATCTTCTATATTTAATTCCAATTCCTTTTATAAATAAATTATTTATAAAATTCCATATAATCGAATTTCAATTATAAACCCTTTTTCTTCTCAATTCAGCTTATATTCCGAATTCTGAAATATAATCGATCGTTTTGTTTCAAAACACTTCCCAATTTAATTTTAAATTCGTATTTGAATTTAAGTGGTTTAAATTATCCAAATGATAATTTATTTCACCAAATTTATAACACTATTTATAAATTCAACTTCCTTGTTTCATATATTTAAACAAGTTCCCTTTTCAAATTTCTATTTGAAATTCCATCCCTTTGATATTCCGAATTGTGGAATAAAAACCGTTGTTCCCTTTCGAATGATTTCAAATTCTATTTTTAAATTCATATTTGAATTTAAATATTCAGATTATCTCTTGATAATTAATTCATTATATTTATAAACACCATTTTATACATTATCTTGTTTTATATATTCAAACAAGTTCCAATTCGAAATCAATTTAAAACCAAAATCTCATTTTGGAATATTTTATCTATTTTAACTTACCTATATATAACATAGAGTCTATTTTCATATTTAAATTTAACTTCTATTTAATATAATCCTAATATTTTTATTAGACATTTTATTTAAATAAATTCAAACTGATCGAATTCAAATCATAAATCCTACGGATTTATTTTAGTTCAATTTATATTCTGAACATTAGAATAAACTTCATCGTTTGCTTCTTTAAAACGATTCCTTATTTCTATTTTTAAATCCACATTTGAATTTAAATATTCGAATTATCAAACAAAATTTTCTCCACTTTATTTATAAACACTGTTTATAAATTCATTTCAATTCTCTGCACTATTGAATTTATAAACAACGTTTATAATTTCACTTCAAATCTCGTATTATTAATTTATAAACAATGTTTATAAATTCACTACTGGATTTATGTGTTCAAACAAGTTAATATATTTATAGCCCAATTGAAATTCAAATTCTATTTTAGATAAATAGATTTTCCCCTTTAAATTTCAAAATATCCTTTTCTTTGATATTTTTATATATCAACATTTCAGGTCCAATGATATTTTAACAAATCAAAAATACCAATTATCAACCATAGATTTTCTAACACATCATACATGAGTATATATATATATATATATATATGTATATATGAGAACAAACAAATAATAATATTTTTGAGGAATCCAGTTGGATCCCTCCAACCTGTTTTCCTGCATCCACAGACGTTAGCCAACATAAATAACACCCATTCTGCTTCGTGGCAGAATATCGCGGTATAGAAGGTCATCCACTATCATAGCGTGGGGCGTATAGGGTCATCCGCTAATGATACTGCAGGCATCCGCTAATGATACTACGGGAATCCAACCACCAATATATATATAATAACCACAACAACCAATCCTAGATAACTAATATATTTTTATAATAACCACAAAAATATTTTTAACACAACCAACAAGCAATTATTTTTAATGAATAAAATAATTCTAAATAAAAAGTGAGATTTACTCACCTGATTTTACTTGAAATCTATTCCAATCCAGATTCCAATGCGTAGTTGACGATAATACAAATTCAACATAATTCATTTCGCCTTGATATGATTTTATACGAAATATATATAAACGATCGTTATAGGTTTGTACATGGATTTATATAATTAGATTGTCATTAACCAAAATAAGTTATTTAATTAATACTTACTCACGCTAAAACTTTATCTTCCTTACTGCTAACCCCAAATCGATCTTGCTTGTGCCATGCTAACTTCACCTACACTGTCTACAGTTCCCATACTTATGCATGTCCTTTGCCCCACAAAATCAAATGTTCAACACCACTCATTTGCAGACTAATCCCCATCACCTAAAGCTTGATACACCACTCTAGAACGTGTTCTTCATCTTCAGCAAACATCTATACTTCTTGACAAAATTTATTCGAACATTACCATATTTCTCCATGCATTTACATCACACGACCCTATATCCTAGACATCGCAGCAGACATACCGTGTCAAACAGTAACTGCGATGAACTCTGCCCCTTTATAGGAAATCGCAAACTTCCCAATTTACTACTACAGATCAACTCGCACCCCCGGATCACCAAGAAACCCTACCTCGAGCCCTTCAGATTCCATCGCACCATCAAATAAACCGATTTACCCAAAAATGCCATCACAAATCGCGATGCTTGAACCCTCCTGTCACCTAAATCTCATGCCCAGAATACCCTTGTCGATCCATCGTTACTGAAGCTCACCCGTTCGAGTTCAAAATCGCAACATCCACCTAAATGTTGAATTCGCGACGAATACCCTAAACTCAAACAACTGGACTTTGTGGCGAATGATCGAGGGTCTTCCCCTTTTTATTTCTGGCCAGCCGATTTTGATTGAGGACTAAGATACGGTTTTCGATTTTAATTTGATTTCTTTAGAGAAAAAGGGGTTTTCCGTTTTGATTTACTAGGAAGAAAAGAAAAGAGGGAGAAGTTGTTTTCGAGAGAGAGGATAGTCGCGGTTTGGAAAAATGGGAAAAAAGAAAGACTCGGTTGTTGTTTATATAGAAGGAGAAGGGGAACAAAAGTACTACCCATTTATTTCTCTGTTTAACTTAGCATTGAAGGTGGGGGACATATAGTACGTGAAGTGAAGGAAGAAGGCAGTAGTCAGAGTAGGTTTGCAGTGTATACTTCGGTAGGAAGGAAAGTATTTAAATATATACAAAAATTATTTTTATTTTAATTTACTTAAACCAGTATAATTTAATTTAAACTAACCCATGATTCTGAACTCCTTCTCGAACCCAACAACCGGCATTTCTAGGGTTATACCACTATTTTGAACACATTGGGACAGGTTTCAAAGCCTTATTCGATCATATGGAGGAGATATTAATTTAAATCGATATGAATTAAATTTAAAACAATTAATTCATTGATAATAAAATATTTTTATTATCGTTTATATATAAATGAAATTTATATTGACTAATTGAATTATTTTGATTCAGTTCGAACTCAAAATTATACTTCGTTTTCGTATTACGATATTTCAATATTCTTGAAATTAAACCGCAATCGATTATTAAATTGATAGCTCCATATAAATATCCATTTATATTATCAACTCCATATTTAAAACAATATTAAAATTTTAAAATAAATCGATCAAAAATCTGGGTCGTTACATAGGCACACTACGAGGCGGGTGCTGATCGAGGTTTGGACCACCACAGTGGCGGCGCGGTGGTGCCCTAAGCCATGAGCATCTTGGGTTCAACATCGGCCTGTATAATAGAAGAGGAAGGTGGATTATTTAATAATTTAATTAATTTAATAATCTCGTTTAAATTATCCAATGTAAACAATATCATAAGTTTTCCATACGAGGTTCAAATCGCGTGAAATTGGATCCGTTGCGATCGTGGAGCCGATAGCTTCGCAACAAAACTGACCGCGTTCAAAACGGAGCACGTTGGAATTTCAGGCAAATTCAGACTCGAACTGTTCAGAAAATTCAAAAATAAAACTGATGGAGTGGATCCTAATATGCGAATTTCTCACAAAAATAATTTATGTACAGTTATTTATTGTATAACTGCATATATGAACTGCTCCCCGTCGTCCACAGACCATGGACGACTTGTTTGATTGTATTGT
Source organism: Allium sativum (assembly GCA_030737875.1). NCBI lineage: Eukaryota > Viridiplantae > Streptophyta > Magnoliopsida > Asparagales > Amaryllidaceae > Allium > Allium sativum. The sequence continues at coordinate 168,100,774 of CM060924.1, read as the reverse complement.
GATGTAAAAATTGATTGTGATTGTCATGTACTGATATGGTTGTATATAAAAATTATTTATATAAAATAAATATATAAATTATTGTGAAATGAAAACAAAATAAATATTCATTTACAAACCGGACGGTTTGTTTATGTACACTGATTTGACTGATATGGATTGGGACGATAAATTTTACACATCGCCCAACTGCACAAATAATAAATAGTATTTGTTGTTTGAAAATCCCACACGGGTATTGGGATAATATTTGACATACACTAATCTCAATAATTAGTGGTATGTCAATCGATGGGTTGACAGGCTGTACAAGCGTTATTTATTTATTTTAATGCTTATACGGTTGTAGAATGCACTCTGGATGTTGTTTGAATTTGTAATGATTGCTTATCATTATGGTTGTATATATATGATGTTGAAATCCATACAAATAAAATTATATGGTGATTGATTTAGTCTGATTCCAGTTCAGAATTAACGAATATTTTAAAATAATATTCAGAAAACATTGAAATGTGAAGCCGTGTTTAGTAGTTAAACGCCATTTCAACACGAACGAGATTTTCTGTTGATTTTATTCATTCTATAATGAATATCGAAAAGTGATTTCAATATCTGATATTTTGAAATGAATTTGAAATTTGAATGAAATTGAAATGGAATTGAATTGAAATCGATTTAAAATGAATTCAAAATGAATTGAAGTGGAATTAAATTGGAAATCGATTTAAAATGAATTCAAAACGGATTGAAATGGAATTGAATTGAAATCAGTTTAAAATGAATTCAAAACAAATTGAAATGGAATTGAATTGGAAATCTATTTAATGAATTCAAAATAGATTGAAATGGAATTGAATTGAAATCGATTTAATATGAATTCAAAAAAGATTGAAATGAAATTGAATTGAAATCGATTTAAAATGAATTCAACATTGATTGAAATGGAATTGAATTGGAAATAGATTTAAAATGAATTCAAAACAGATTGAAATGGAATTGAATTGAAATCAATTTAATATGAATTCAAAATGGATTGAAATGGAATTGAAATCGACTGAATTGAAATCGATTTGGAATGAATTTAAAACGAATTGATATTGGAATATTCAATTTTGATTTGAATTTTAAATGGAAGTTAAAATTGTTTTCGAAACGAATTTAAAACGATTTATAAAATTCTTTTTAAATGGAAATCGATGATATATATATATATATATATATATATATATATATTATAATGGCCTGAATAGAATGCGCCACACAGCGGCAGTTCGCGAATTTCGACCATTTACTTCAAATGGGCGTTATGGGAGATCCGACCGTCGGATTCTCCCAAAACCAAAACCGTTGGGTTCGTATCGAAAAGAGCTTTCCAATGAATACAAGATATTTGAAATCTAATGGTTGGATTTGGAGATATGTCCAAATCAATTTTAGAAAAGGTCCCTATGGATGCAGTTTGGTGGCCGTTATTGGAAACTGACTGTACGGGCGATAATTAAATTATTAAAACTATGGAAAAATTATGTAAAATCATAATAAATGATTTGGAAAGATTTTGATTGAAAAATTCCAGTTTTGGAAAGATAAAAATATATTTTTATCAAAATGAACTAGTTATTAACTAGGATAATAATTTATTTATTTTTAAAATAAATAAATTGGATTTGAAAAGGGTTTTAAATTAACCAGAATTTTCCAAAGAATAAATTGGAAATGGATTCGGAATGGAAATAATCGTCGGAATGTTTCGATATTGGATTCTGCGATTATACATATATTGTTGAGGAATTTGGAAGATATATATATATATATATATATCGTTATTCCAATACGATATCCATTGGGTTTAGAATTTGATATTGAATATAAGCCGATATATTTTCTATTCAGAGCCTTGTATTTGATATCAAATTATATTTTGGGTTTATCGTGAACCGTGTTTTAAATAACATTGGTTCTTTAACCCGATCAACAATGGAAATGGGATTTTGGGTTTGTCGTGAATGGTATCTTTAATAATACTATTCTTAAACCCAACGAAGTTAAGAAAATTAGAAACTAACTGGATATTAGCTAAGATGAATGGTTTCCTGGTAATTGATCTGATGTTGGTTTCGGCCTTCCAGATTAATACTTAGGGAATTGTTCTCTTACTAATTTACGGTTAGAGGCTGATGAATGGAATGTGATTTTGAGTTTATCGTGAACCGTGTTTTAAATAACATTGGTTCTTTAACCCAGTTAAAGATGATATTAAAGAATAAATTTAAAAGAATTTATCTTTGATAAAATTAATGGGAATGAGACGTATGATGTGTTGTTATAACACTTGATTATAAGATACGCGGGTTACTCGGAAAGGCCGGGTTTATACCCATTCTGAATAACTGGTTCGGTGATAAGTCGAAAAGATTGAAGACGATGCAAGACCGATGATCTTCACATCGAAGGGATGGGTGCTACTGATGCTCATGATAGGAGTAGCTACCTTTAAGGGATTGAAGTGGTAGTTGTCCGGACGTACTTGTTGATTGTACGGGTAGGCGAGGGCGCCTCTCCCCTGTATTGGACATATGGAGGAGGAATAAGGTGCCTCCGGTTTCGTTCAGACCTAGAACGGACTTGTAAATGGATGGCGTGTCTGAAATTGTATTCCTTTATACTGTATTTGTTGATCTCTGCTAAATATATATCTGTTTGGAGGCGGAGAATTTATTCTCCTGCTTAACACCCTTCTCTGAGACGTACGAGCTCAGAGGTTATATATCGGCAGAAATTAGTGGTACGATATGGATTGATAGTGTGGCATGCTGAGATGCAGTGATCCAAACTTTTATTGAAAAGCAAAGTTTGGTGGATGATGATCAAAGCGCAGCTTTAATATAGCACGGCTTTGTGTAGCGTTAATTCGCGAGCCTCACACCAAGGTATGGTGGTAAACTGATGGTTAGAACAGTATGCTTTTTATAGGATGGGCACCTTCGTGGTGTCGTGGATTCGGTCGACCGAGGTAAGGGATGGGGCACACCCCCCCCCCCCCCCCGATTCCCATATTGGATAGGGTATACGCCGTTTTCACATGCTTGCAACGTAAGCCGTTGAGATACTTAGTTTCCAGGATAGTGCGGATGTCCATTAAGGCATTTTCGCATGCCTGCGACGTAAACCGTTGGGAATTGTACTACGCGATCGATCTTTTGAATTAGTAACCACCAGTATGGAAATCCAATTTCCAAATACGACATTTTTCGGTTTTGATTGTATACTATATATGGCGACATAGTGGTATGGGACATTCATGCCACCTATGATTGATACATTTATATTTGAAGTTGTTTTCTTCACTTATAGTAATAATAAAAGATTAAATTTCGCGTATCAAGCATTATTTGGCTATTATAAGGTAAAATCCTATCCTATGGCTTGCATTGCATTGTGTGATGGGACTTGGGTCTTATAATAGCTTCATTGTTCTTTATTTAGCATTGCGCTGTTTGTTTTATGCACTGGTATTCTTGGGAGGAAACCCGTTCCGTGTTATATGGCGTGGTCCCTTAATTTACCTAACTTTAAAATAAAGATTAATAACTATTTTAGTTATCACACCAGTCACATGACTGACCTGGAGTTTATTGTTTTAACTTAAACTCTTGGTGCCCCTATTTTCCACATGGGCAGCTAGTAGTTTTGGTTTTGCAGATTTATATTCACAGGATCCTGGTTTACAGCTGAAGCGATATTCGGAAAGCTCTGTATCCGCGTATGTGTTTTCAGTTGTGCTTTGTATTGTTTTTCCGCTGCTATGCATTTAAATGTAATTTAAAACTCTGATATTTCATGTTGTATAATATTTATTCATTTGTACTCTGTTATATTCTTGTATTCTGATGGAATTGTTGTAATAAGCAATGAAATGTTCTTCTGTTTGTATTCTGATTTGTCATGTTCTCTAAGCAATCCGGGCTTTCCTTTATGGGGAAGTTTGGGTCGCCACAGGTGGTATCAGAGCTTTGGTTTACAGAGCTAGAGAACATGACATATTAGAACCGAACGAAATAATTCATCAGAAATTGGATTAGTAATATCCAATAAGAATGGCTCTTAGAGATAGGATCGGTAGTATCCTAGAATGGGTGTGAAGAGTGTTATTTTTTAAAATAAAAATGAAAATGAATTTTGTTTTGAAATTTATATCAAATTATACGTATTTGAATAGTTATTTATATTGAATTTCGACTATCGAGTATATAAAGATTTTGAATATACGCGTATTCGAAGTCTTGAGTATACTAGGTAGGTATAGAATCACACTCTAGTCGCCTGGAGATGATCCTGATGATCGTTATAGCATCATCAGCATGTATGTTCGAGTTTCGAAAGTGGGATATCTATATATTTCCAGTCGACTGATGTGAGAATCAAAACATTATTTTGAATTAATTGGTTGGAATTTGACGCTAAAAATATGATTTTTGAATATATGTACAAAAGTTATATGTTTTGGAAATTTAGTTCACAAATTGATTGATGGTTGTGTTGTATGATTATTAATTCAACTAACTAAAATATTGGAATAATCGAACGAATTGAAATTTATGTTAAATGAAGTAAACATTGGAATAATAAAACCACATGAGAATGAAAGGTAAATTTAGTCAACTCGACCAAATATTGAACTGGATCGCAATTTTGTTAGAGTTTCCTTTATATACATGCATATACGTTGAACAGGTAAATGGATTAGTTGTTGAGTAAAGAATATATTTGCGTGCCCGACAAATAGGTGAACCTTAATGAGTTGGATGCACAATTTTATTTATTATACAAACTCCTGTGAATGCCATTGGATGCGGAGTGCTGGTTGTTCTGTGTGAAATCATGAACGCCGCCATAGGATAGTAACAATTAATTTTGAACTACACTTCATGGCATACTGCAAGAAGATAACATACTCTATCATATACCATATAAGCATTTGGAGCTTATATAACGAGGTTGAAGATTTACCATACAAGCGTGAGGCTTGTATGGTGATGACTATATTTCAGGTTGAACCAAAGACTGATATGGATTATAAAAAATGTAACGTTAAATTACTAGATTAATAAAACCCCACACGGGTCTGCAGTTGACAATAATCACATCCCTCTAGGCATTAAAGCACAAAAACTATTTATAGGGTGACGAGAATTTATTATCTGGGGTTAGGATTAATACACACTCCCTTATGGACACCGGAATATATCACTATAAATATGTGCATGCTTTTTAGGATTTATTGGGTGCCTAATACGGCCCAATAAATTTCCAAACCCCTTTCCGTACAAAGGAGGTTGTGGCGAAATTTTTCGAAAATTTAGGGTGTTAGCCAAATTTTTGAAAAATTAGAAATTCTTAGAAACTGAAAAGTTGAAGAATGAATGCCAGAATGAAAGTTGAGTTGGTTGGTTAAATAACTTTCATCTCCGCTCCTTTTCGAGGACGAAAAGATTTTAAGTGTGGGAGATTGTAACAACCCGGAAAATCAGAACCAATTAAAATTTTTTATTTTGGCAATTTTAGTGAATTTTGAATATTTAAAATGATTTATTTTAAATAATAATGACGAGAAATTTATTTTGAATAGAATTAGAATGTATATATTTATTTCAATTGAAGTTGGAATATAAATATTTAATTCAATTATAAAAGGAATTGAAAATGGCGCGGTAGTTTGAAAATTCGATTTTAAATTTCAAATGAATGTACAGGATCCAAAATAAACCGAATTTTAGTGAAACCAAAAATATTTGAATCTGTTTATAAATATCTTTCTAACGAATCTGAAAAATCGGAATTTCATAGCGGGAATCAAAAGTTATGACCAGTTGAAGATTCAGAATAGTCGCTATGGAAAATATAGCCCGTAAAAATAGCCATTTTGCAAACAACCTCCGTTTTCGACGAAACCACTTTTGTTGAATCCAGAATATCAAATTATTGATAGATACCAATTTTCATAATTTTTGGGATCAATATGTGAGCGTGGCAAAGTAAAACGTGTTTTGACAGTTTTAGTCAAAATGGATCGACCAGAAAATGGCCATTTTTCAAATGGTCTTCAAATTTGACGAAATTAGTTTTATTAGGACTGTATCGTCCATACAAAGATAGAAATAATTTTTCTGGAATTTTTAGAGTTACTATGTGGCCCCAGTAAATTAAAATGTACGTTTGAATTCAATGTATATTGATCTATATTTTAATTTTAAGAAAACTTGATCGAAACAATAGAATTGGCTTATGAAACATATCCCATTGTGTTCGGAATGGGGATAATTAGCTAGGGGCGACAGTCGTTGGGTCTCGTTTGAAGTTTGTTTGCGATTTTGACATTAAAGTTGATTAAAATAATAATTTAATTTTCTATAAATAGGGTTAAAAGTCAAAACCCTAGTCAAATATCTCAAAGCGGTCAAACTGAATACAAGCTGCCTCCAATCTCTTTCAACGGCGGAAAGCATTGTTTCCTTCTTCCCAAATTTCCGCCTTCTACACGCAAAATTAAACATCAGTACTTTAGAGAATTTTGAAGAGCTATCCGAGCTCTTTAAAACCACACTTGGATGAGGGGTTCTCGTGTACGCTTTTGGGTGGAATCAGGGTGCAAAGTGGCTAAATTTTGTTTGAAATGGAGGAGAGAGGGGCCACCAAGTTGGGCCCCACTCTGGGCGTGGGTAGCACGCTCCGAGGCGCACCACGAGACGGGTGTTGATCGAGGTCTGGACCACCACAGTGGCGGCGCGGTGATGCCCTAAGCCATAAGCATTTTGAGTTCAACATCGGCCTGTATAATAGAAGAGGAAGGTGGATTATTTAATTAATTTAATAATCTCGTTAAATTATCCAATGTAAACAATATCATAACTTTTTCATACGAGGTTCAAATCGCACGAAACTGGATCCGTTGCGATCGTGGAGCCTAGAGTTTCACAGCAAAACTGACCGCATCCAAAACGGAGCATGTTGGAATTTCAGGAAAATTCAGACCCTAACTGTTCAGAAAATTCAAAAATAAAACAGACGGAGTGGATCCCAATGTGAGAATTTCTCACTAAAATAATTTATGTACAGTTATTTATTATATAACTGCATATATGAACTGCTCCCCTTCGTCCACAGAACATGGACGACTTGTTTGATTGTATTATTATGTAGAAATTTATTGTGATTGTCATGTACTGATATGGTTGTATATAAAAATTATTTATATAAAATAAACATATAATTATTGTGAAATGAAAACAAAATAAATATTCATTTACAAACCGGATGGTTTGTTTATGTACACTGATTTGACTGATATGGATTGGGACGATAAATTTTACACATCGCCCAACTGAACAAATAATAAACAGTACTTATTGTTTGAAAAGCCCGCATGGATATTGGGATAATATTTGACATACACTATTCCCAATAATTAGTGGTATGTTAATCGATGGGTTGACAGGCTGTATAAGCGTTATTTATTTATTTTAATGCTTATATGGTTGTAGAATGCACTCTGGATGTTGTTTGAATTTTTGATGATTGCTTATCATTATGGCTGTATATATATGATGTTGAAATCCATATAAATAAAATTATATGGTAATTGATTTAGTCTGATTCCAGTTCAGAACTAACGAATATTTTAAAATAATATTCAGAAAACATTGAAATGTGAAGCCGTGCTAAGTAGTTAAACGTCATTTCAACACGAACGGGATTTTTCTGTCGATTTTATTCATTCTGTAATGAATATCGAAAAGTGATTTCAAAATCTGATATTTTGAAATGAATTTGAAATTCGAATTAAATTGGAATGGAATTGATTTGAAATCAATTTAAAATGAATTCAAAACGGATTGAAATGGAATTGAATTGGAAATCGATTTAAAATGAATTCAAAACGGATTGAAATGGAATTGAATTGAAATCGATTTAAAATGAATTCAAAACGGATTGAAATGGAATTGAATTGGAAATCGATTTAATGAATTCAAAATAGATTGAAATGGAATTGAATTGAAATCGATTTAATATGAATTCAAAACAGATTGAAATGAAATTGAATTGAAATCGATTTAAAATGAATTAAAAACGGATTGAAATGGAATTGAATTGGAAATCGATTTAAAATTAATTCAAAATGGATTGAAATGGAATTGAATTGAAATCGATTTAATATGAATTCAAAACGGATTGAAATGGAATTGAAATCGATTGAATTGAAATCGATTTGAAATGAATTTAAAACAAACTTATATTGGAATATTCAATTTTGATTTGAATTTGAAATGGAAGTGAAAATCGTTTTTGAAACGATTTATAAAATTCTTTTTAAATGAAAATCGACGAAATATATAATATATATATTATAATGGCCAGAATAGAACACGCCACACAGCGATAGTTCGGGAATTTCAACCATTAACTTCTAATGGACATTACGGGAGATCCGACCGTCGGATTCTCCTCAAACCAGAACCGTTGGGTTCGTATCGAAAAGAGCTTTCCAATGAATACAAGAGATTTGAAATCTAACGGTTGGATTTGGAGATATGTCCAAATCAATTTCAGAAAAGGTCGTTATGGATGTAGTTCGGTGGCCGTTATCGGAAACCGACTGTACAAGCGATAATAAAATTATTAAAAATATGGAAAAATTATGTAAAATCATAATAAATGATGTGAAAAAAATTTGGGTGAAAAATTCTAGTTTTGGAAAGATAAAAATATATTTTTATCGAAATGAACTAGTTATTAACTAGGATAATAATTTATTTATTTTTGAAATAAATAAATTGGATTTGAAAAGGGTTTTAAATTAACCAGAATTTTTCCAAAGAATAAATTGGAAATGGATTCGGAATGGAAATAATCGGAATATTTCGATATTGGATTCCATGATTATACAGATATTGTTGAGGAATTTGGAAGATATATATATATATATATATATATATATCATTATTCCAATACGATATCCATTGGTTTTAGAATTTGATATGGAATATAAGCAGATATATTTTCTATTCAGAGCCTTGTATTTGATATCAAATTGGATTTTGGGTTTATCGTGAACTGTGTTTTAAATAACATTGGTTCTTTAACCCGATCAACAATGGAAATGGGATTTTGGGTTTGTCGTGAATGGTATTTTTAATAATACTGTTCTTAAACCCAATGAAGTTAAGAAAATTAGAAACTAATTGGAGATTAGCTAAGATGAATGGTTTCCTTGGCATTGATCTGATGTTGGTTTCGGCCTTCAGGATTAGTACTTAGGTAATTGTTCTCTTACTAATTTACGATTAGAGGCTGATGAATGGAATGTGATTTTGGGTTTATCGTGAACCGTGTTTTAAATAACATTGGTTCTTTAACCCAGTTAAAGATGAGATTAAAGAATAAATTTAAAAGAATTTATTTGATAAAATTAATGGGAATGAGGCGTATGATGTGTTGTTATAACACTTGATTATAAGATACGCGGGTTATTCGGAAAGGCCGGGTTTATGCCCATTCTGAATAATTGGTTCGGCGATAAGTCGAAGAGATTGAAGACGGTGTAAGACCGACGATCTACACATCGAAGGGATGGGTGCTACTGATGCTCATGATAGGAGTATCTACCTTTAAGGGGCTGAAGAGGTAGCCGTCCGGACGTACTTGTTGATTGTACGGGTAGGCGAGGGCCTCTCCCCTGTATTGGATATATGGGGGAGGAATAAGGTGCCTCCGGTTTTGTTCATACCTAGAACGGACTTGTAAATGGATGGTGTGTCTGACATTGTATTCCTTTATACTGTATTTGTTGATCTCTGCTAAATATATATCTGTTTGGTGGCAGAGAATTTGTTCTCTTGCTTAACACCCTTCTCTGAGACGTACGAGCTCAGAGGTTATATATCGGCAAAAATCAGTGGCACGGTATGGATTGATAGCGTGGCATGCTGAGATGCAGTGATCCAAACTTTTGTTGAAAAGAAAAGTTTGGTGGATGATGATCAAAGCGCAGCTTTAATATAGCACGGCTTTGTGTAGCGTTAATTCGCGAGCCTCACACCCCGGTATGGTGGTAAACTGATGGTTAGATCAGTATGCTTTTTAGAGGATGGGCACCTTCGTGGTGTCGTGGATTTGGTCGACCGAGGTGAGGGATAGGGCACACCCCTCGATTCCCATATTGGATAGGGTATACGGCGTTTTCGCATGCCTGCGACGTAAGTCGTTGGGAATTGTACTATGCGATCGATCTTTCGAATCAGTAACCACCAGTATGAAAACCAAATTTCCAAATATGACATTTTTCGGTTTTGATTGTAAACTTTATATGGCGACATAGTGGTATGGGACATTCATGCCGCCTATGATTGATACATTTATACTTGAAGTTGTTTTCATCACTTATAGTAATAATAAAAGATTAAATTTCGCATATCAAGCATTATTTGGCTATTATAAGGTAAAACCCTATCCTCCGGCTTGCGTTGCATTGTGTGATGGGACCTGGGTCTTATAATAGCTTTATTATTCTTTATTCAGCATTGCGTTGTTTGTTTTATGCACTGGTATTCTTGGGAGGAAACCCGTTCCGTGTTATACGGCGTAATCCCTTGATTTACCTAACATTAAAATAAAGATTAATAATTGTTTTAGTTCTCCTACCAGTCACATGACTGACCTAGAGTTTATTGTTTTAACCTAAACTTTGGGTGCCCCTATTTTCCACACAAGCAGCTAGTAGTTTTGGTTTTGCAGATTTATATTCATAGGATCCTGGTTTACAGCTGAAGCGATATTCGGAAAGCTCTGTATCTGCGTATCTGTTTTCAGTTGTGCTTTGTATTGTTTTCCGCTGCTATGTATTTAAATGTAATTTGAAACTCAGATATTTCGTGTTGTATAATATTTATTCATTTATACTCTATTATATTCTTGTATTCTGATGGAATTGTTGTAATAAGCAATGAAATGTTCTTCTGTTTGTATTCTGATTTGTCGTGTTCTCGAAGCAATCCGGGCTTTCCTTCACGGGGAAGTTTGGGTCGCCACATAGAATAAATAGAATTATATAAAAGGATTTAGATAAAATGAATAGAATTATATAAAAGGATTTATATAGAATAAATAGAATTATATAAATGGAATTATAAATGAGATTATAAATGTTGGAAATGAAATAAGAATTGTTTGAATAATTCTGCATGTAGAAATATAAATAGAATTTGGGTTTGAGATATTGTTTTTAAATACGAAATCAAACTGTTTTGATTTTATAAAGAAATATTTTTCACATGCTATGTGAAAATTAGATTAAAGTAAATATTTTGCTAATAAAATATTTAAGAAGGAAATAGGGTTTGAAATAGGAATTTAAAATGGAGTTAAAGGAATTAGAAACTGACTCGAGAGTACTTAAGTTGAACAGCTGTTTGGGTATTGATCCGATGTTGGTTTCGGCCTTCGGAGTTAATACGTAGAGGGTTGTTCTCTTACTAATTTACAGTTAGAGACTAATATATGTAATAAGACAGTGATGTGTGAATCAGAAATGGAAACGTTTTCCAAAGTTAATAACGTATGTTTTTTAAAATTAGAAAATAAGGATTTGATGAATATATGAAAACGAGAATTAGGGAAATGAATAAATGTTGATTGATGATTGATCGATCGAATTTCCATCTGGAAATAATATCGTTATTTGAACACATGTTTTTCTTTGATAGTTAAATCACCGACTATCAAAGTTTTTGACCATTCACTACAACAAAAAGACCATATTACAACGGTGGAAAACAGCTGTAAAAGACTTTTTACAACGGTGGGGCAACCGTCGTCTATTAAGAAGTTGTAATAGACTATAATCTTTTAGACTTTTTTGCACCGTTGCGACACCGTTGTAAAATGTGTATTTTACAACTGTTATACACCGTTGTAATAAGCTAACAACTATAGTAATATCTACTACAACTGATGTTTACTGTTGTGACTTGGTAATTCTTATAAGTCTTTCCAACCGTTGAGAATTCATTCATACATTAATAATAATATGATCCATATATCAATGCAACAAATATAACTAAACAAAATCGTCCATTTATATTAACTATCATAGTATTCAATCAAAATAAAATACATAACCAACTAAACTCATACCAAAAACATAACCGTTTAAAAATACATACAACCTATCATAGTATTCAATCAAAATAAAATACATAACCAACTAAACTCATACCAAAAACATAACCGTTTAAAAATACATACAACGATTCAACACAAAATGTACATACGAACGAAAAAGTTGTCCAAATCATAATCATTTGTAGCATTTTTCCACTTTCCCTTTTTGTTTCAAAACATGATCGGCACCTCCTTCGGCAACCACCAATTCACTAGAGAACATCCAAAACAACTTCAAACAATAAACAACCAACTCATCTTAAATACTGACACAACACCTCCCCACCTCTGCCCGTCACTGTACTTCATCACACTTCCCTCTTCCACATTTCAATGCTTCTTCCACATGTCAGAAGCAAACCAAAACAATAATCAACCAACTTCACAACCCTTCTGCCACTATACCTCATCCTCCCTCCTTCATTTCATCAACCAAACTGCCAACAACCATGTAAAATATATTAGAACTCATTTTATTTCAACAGCTACTTCTATGAGACTATCAAATTTACCTCCACCCTCTTTGTACTTGGTAGCGTCTTCTTCTGTGTAATAGGTCTTGGACTCCACTTCTGCAGACCTTTAAAAACAATAAAAAAACAATGATTGCAAATAATAAGTAAATCTGAAATAACAAACAACGAAAATATAAATCTGTTTTTTTCCTTCAACTAACCATACCAGATCCAATCAACTAAAGCATATCTTCACCCATCCACAAGAAGACACAAATTCAATGATAATAGAAACACACAACGTAAACAAACTCACCAATAGATCCATTCCACACCAGCTGATTGGGAACGAAATCGGCCATGTTTATAAACGACTGGACAAAGTAGCTACGCTAGAAATCAGTACCATAGATTCATCAAATCTTGTGAAAAAGGTATAGGGAAAACTCTACGCTGTAGATGAGCGATTGGCGACGGGCAAAGGAATAATAGGGACAAAATCTAGGATATGAGGATGGGTACTCGCAGGGTGGCGAGGCGGAGCGAAAGGGGAGAGGAGATGACGAGGAGAAGGAGGCGGCTGAATTAAACCCTAGTCGCCATTTCTATTTCTCAACTGAAGTCGTTGTTTTCGTGGCCTATTTCGTGTTTTAACTGAGGGTGGGTGGACACACGTGAAAGCATCGTTTGGAGTCCCAAAAATTGGTTTTGGAGCCTTGCGAAAATTTGGATTTGGAGCCTTACGAAAGTTTAAATTTGGAGCCTTAACGAAAGTTTAAATTTGACTAAACCTAACATCGTTCCGACTTGGAGCCAAAGGGGAATTGGAGCCAAAGTGAATAAACTGTAGTTGATTTGTACTTATGCTTATAAACGGTCAAGGAATTAAAAATATGATGATATAAATGGTTTTATACAAACAATATTCATTTATACACAAAGTGGATGAATTTGGTTCTTCCATTTATTTTCTTTATTTATTACTATCATTATTTTATATTATTTTATAATTTTTAATTAGTATATGATTAATTATTATTTACTAAAAATTATTAATCATTAATTACTAGTATTTAATAGCGAATTATTTGTAAATTATTAATTAATTAATTAATATTTGTTTATTTACTTATTATTGATAATTAATTATTACTTACTAATTAGTTATTAATTAATTGTTAAATATTAATTAGGATTATTTCATATTAATAATAGTTAATATTTAACTTTTACTTATTTCTACTTAGTTATAATCGAGTAATAACTTTTAAAAGCTTATAATGTATATGTTACTAAATATTAATTAATAAGCAGTTAACATTAACTATTAAAAATTGACTACTACTTAGTAACTATTAATTATTTAATAATAATTAATAAATATTATTGATTCCTAAGTTAATTATTAATTACTAATTATTATCAGATATTAATATAATTAGTTATTAAAAATATATACTATAAACATGAAGTTTGTAATAGGCATTAATATAAAGTTGCATACCGTGATTTTCAGGTTGTTAAAAGTAGCTAGTTAACATACATTAACTGTTAAAATTTTTTACTACTTATTAACTATTAATTATTTAATAATAATTGACAAATATTATTGATTCCTAAGTTTATTATTAATTATTATTATTAAGTATCAATATAATTAGTTATTAAATATAGATAATATAAACATGAAGTTTGCACTAGGCATCCCAATTACAACGAATAAAATGAAAAGTTGTGATATATATGTTTATTACAACAGTGCGTTTTGCAAGGTTGTAAAAAAGGATCTATTAAAACGGTGCCTTTGCACCGTTGTAAAATTAAAGTTGTAATATGGTAATATATATGTTCTTTACAACAGTGATTATTGCACCGTTGTAAAAAAGAATCTATTACAACGGTGCTTAATGCACCGTTGTAAAATTAAAGTTGTGATGTGGTAATATATATGTTCTTTACAACAGTGATTATTTTACCGTTGTAAAAAACATTTATTACAACAGTGCGTTTTGCACTGTTGTAAAAAATGATCTATTACAACGGTGCTTTATGCACCGTTGTAAAATTAAAGTTGTAATATGGTGTTTTTGTTGTAGTGATTTTTCCGTCGTCAATACGGAGAGACCGGGATCTGATTCATTATCTGAAAACCACTCTATATGGGCGTTAGTGTTTCGAAACAAATATAATGAAGATAATTGAAGACGGAGTTATGCAAGGGGTGTCCTGTTTACAGAATAGTACCTTCGGTTCGTCCAGTCCCAGGACGACCTGTATGAAAGAATGTCTAATGGAGTATATTTAATATATCACGTAAGTTGATCTCTTTAAACGTATTTACGTTTGGTGGCGGAGGAATTTGTTTCTCTTAGCTGTATACCTGTGGTATGTTTGGAGAAATCAATTTGTGATTTGGAACGTATGACGATGTGGCATTCAAAGTAAATAAGGTGTGATCTGTATGTTTTTGCCTCAAGCCTCACAAATAGGAAATGGTATAAAATCGGGTAGGTCGCATGGCTAAGTGGTTAGCTGCCAATTAGGGTGTATTGTCACCTGATCTTGAGTTTCATTTAAATCTTTAATCTATTTCGATGTTGTCCCTTTTGGGAAAAGGTTGTTGATCCCAACCGTTGGTGATAATACATTCGGTACACTCAAGCGAAATGAGTGACTGGTCATGTTTAGCCTGGGTTACAAGATGTTCTTGTTGAACCTTGTGTATTCCTCTCTAGAGATACACTGTCGGAAGGTGGTCCCATACCTTGCCAGTTGGAATCCATTACCTAATAAGAGCCCGTGGTTTTTAATTGTATATTATATATGTAGAACGTGAGATGAAAGCGTTCTACTAGATTGTTATTTATGTGATTTAGACATTATGATAATACCAGAAGAGTATGGATTTTTAGAAGAATGTTTGGGTTTATCTTAAGGTATAAACCATCCATGTTTATTTGTAGATTGGTCTTACAATTATTCTTTCTTTTAAAAGGATTTTAAAATTTAAACAAATGGTTGAAGTTTACTCACACCAGTCACATAACTGACCCATAGTTTATTTTGTTTTGTTTTCCCTAAACTCTTGGGTGCCCAATTTTTGTACGAGCAGTCAAGTAGTCAGGATTTTACAGATATACTTGGAGAGCTTGGAGCAAGAGGCTTCAAGAATATATAGCTATTATTTATTTCCGCTGTGTTGCAAGTGTTATACTTTGATAATGTTACTGTATACATATACTGATTTTATTTCAAAGTTATGTATCTATTATATATTGTTCATTCCGCTGTGTGATTCATGTTTACTCTGATGTTGTATGTTCTTCTTCTTCTATTCTAAGTTTCTATCTTATTTATTCTCATCCTCTCATTTCTTTCATTAACTATCTGGTATTTATGATGCTTGGATAGTTGACATTGGGTTCTTGTCGGTTACTCAGGTCGCGAATTTCCTAGGTCGTTACAGTGGTATCAGAGCTGAAGGTCAAGTTATTACCTTGGCTCTGTGGCGTGACTCAGTAGAGATGGGGTTATTGATACCCTAGATTGAGTTGAGTGTATATATACGAGTGAACGTATTTGTTATTTGATATAAAGTGGGTTTATATTGTGGAGATTTATTAGTTGAGTTGTTTATGAGTTCTGGTCGATCAGTTTGATCCACTGTATTAGTAATGGTTTCTAAACACTCAAATACGATGAACCGACACGGTATGTTTTGAAAAAAAGGGTAAACGAAATAATTTTACCTAAAGTATATTTTGATATAAATGATTTATATTGGAATGATTATAATATATTGGATATAATGGTTGTTATTATAATCGAGTAAGATTATAAAAAGTGAAACGGTTGTGTAAATAACCAATCAAAATTTGTATAAGTGTTACGAAGTGAATTAAATCTGAAATTTTATCAGAATGGGAATTAAAACTCTAGAAATTTGTAGAATTGTTTGTAAATAGAATTGGATTAAATATATGAGAATTTTAAAATCCTGCGAGATTTTAAATTGTTTACAAAGCATTGTGAATGGTATTTTGAAATGTATTTCAAATGGAAGTGTTTAGAAATGGTTTTAAAAGTGATATAGTATTGAACTCACTTTGATCACAGGAAAATAGATTTTGATGATGACAGTTGCATCATCGGTGCTCATTTTCGAGTTGCAAAGTGACGGATTACTACCAAAGATTTTTTTTTCGAATTATTTTGAGAAAATGAATTGTTTTGATATTCCGAAATGAATATTTGATTTTTGAAAAGCAAAGCTATTTAAAAACTCCCAGAAACGGATTGTTTGAATTAAAACAAATTAGATGGAAATTTGTGTAACTAAATTGAAAATCAAGAATGGTACTTGAGATTGATAATGGAATTTGGCTTGGATAAATGAATGGTTGTGTTGGAGATAAAAGTGATTTGAGTTTGATTGGGATAACATTGGTATATGCTGAATTGGCAGCAGGTGGAAAGGATATAATAGTATGCCCGACAAAAAGGTACAAGTTTATTTTAATGTGAGTTTGGTGATTTTATGAGCCTGTTCGGCAAGTCGCTTAGCTGTTTGATTTTCTTTTGGGTTGAAGAAGGCCTAGAGAGGCGAGTTGGAATTTGAGCTATTGACCAGTACAAAGGAGGTGCTGGCGAAGTTTTTTGAAAATTTCAGGTGTTTGAAAATTTTAAGAATTTTTGAAAATTTTTGTTTATAGAAATGAATTAATAATTTAATTAAAATAAATTGGTTCATTGAAACTGAAGTTAATAAATAAACAAATAATTTTTAACCCAGTTAATAGGGTTTGTTTTCTACCTTAGCAATTTCGAGGATGAAATTATTTTAAGGGGGAAGAATGTAACGACCCGTATTTTTACGGATAATAAATAACTTATTTAATTATTTAAATGGTGGTTTGGTAATTTAAAGTGACCAAAATTAAATAATATTGAATATTTAATTAATATAATAATTAAATATTATATTTAAATTCTAGAATAGTCGGAAATAGTAGAATTCACAATATTGTGTGAATTGGATTATTTAGAATATATAATTAAGTTTAGAGTTGAATTATATTAATGAATGTATTATATAAACAACAGTTGAATGTATAATTATATTATAATTATAATCGAGCACGAAATGGCGCGGCAGTTCGTAATTTGGAGATTCAAACTTTAAACAAATATACAAAATCCAATTTAAGCCGGATTTTTGTGAAATAAGAAACGTTCAGAGCTGGTGAAGTATATTTTTCTAATGGAAGAGAAAAATTGAGATTTTGTCGTGTAGATTGTGAGTTATGTCCAAATCAAAATTTCAAAAACTCGCTATGGAATTCCTTTATAATTTATAACGATTTATTTATATTATAAATGGATTTTTAATATAAATTGAATATCGATTTAATCTGGGATTTTTAAATGTCGAGTTATAAACCCCGATATGTTTATTTTGGAGCCGAATTATATTTTATGTGAATATATACGACAATATTAATTTATTAATATTTAATTTAATTATTTTTAAATATATATTAATATTTAAATGGGTTATATAGAGCTTTAAAAACAGCCAGTTTTGCAAAGACCTCCGTTTTCGACGAAACTAATTTTGTTGGATCTGAAATATTAAATTACTGTTAGATTTCAATTTTCTTGATTTTTGGAGTAAGTATGTGGCCGTACGGAATTTTAATATGAAAAATAGTCAATAATTAGACTTTAAAAATATGATGTGTGAGAAAATGGACTCGGAATTTGACGAAACCAGTTTCGTTGGGTCAGTAATGTCGAACTGTAGCTGCAAGTCCATTTTCGTCGAATTTGGAAATTATATGTGATCATAGGGATTTTTAACGATAAGTACAAACAACGATTGATTATAAATGAATATTTAAATTAATATAAAAATAATATAATCTCCCTATAAATAATCCCAATACCCTAAACCTAATTTCAACTTTTTCTGGTCAACCAAATTCCGCCGTCATCATTTTTCCAGAGGAAAACCTAATTCATGAGAAATAAAATCCACAATAATCCATAGAAAAATGGATAAATTACGAAACTAGCATATATGAATTTAGAATCCAACGAGCTTCGATCTGATGCTTGTTTGGTAGGGTGCGACACCATTTGGTGGTGTTCAGAAAATCAACAGTACACCTAAGGTTTAAATTATCGTTAAAAGGAGGCATTGATGCAGGAAATGGATGTGATAATTGAATTCGCGCTGGAGTTTGGCTTCAGTTGTGATTTTCTGGTGAGGATCGAAAGCAAAAAGTGGTGCATTGTTCAAGGGGAGGACGCTCAGGCTGATCAGTGGAAATGGGAAAGGAGCACGAGTGTCTCGAAATTATTATAGGATGATGCGAATTCTGAAGTGAAGTATTTTGGATGTTTTTAATCGATTTTAAACCATATATTGATCGAGATTTTGGTGAAAATTTTATTGTGAATGGCCACTGAAGAAAGAGGACGCAAGTTTTGGAGCTGAGGTTTTAATCGGGGAAGAAGTGATTTAGCGGGTCGGGTTTTATTTCGTTTGGGCCGCAGAAGAATGAGGGTAAAGCCCAATCTGAAATATTTAATCAAGTTTAAAATTTTAATATAATAGTGTAGTAACTTGTAAATTAAATATCTTAGTCATATGTGATCAGAATTCAGCGCAACAAGATTCGTTGGGATCGTATGGACAGTGACTACACAATGTAACTGACTGGGAGTGAATTGGAGCTCGTTACAATTTATAGCAAAATAAATTATCTGTCTGAATCAACCGACAGTTATCATTGTTTAACGATAACCGTCCAATGTGAGTAAATCTCACTAACTATAATCAGTTATATTTTTATAACGTATTTTTAGAATTGATAAATGATGCTTGATTGCTGTGTGTTGATTATTTGGTTGAATTGCTGATGTATTGGTTGAAATTATAGATAACAATATATATATAAATCGTTAATCAAATATTGATTCTGTTTATCAGAAAATTTCATATAGAAATGAAATTGATGTTAATTATATTTTCTAACATCTGTGAATGCTGGGAGACAGGCTGGAGGGATCCAACTGGATTCCTCAATATTTATAATACTGTTTGTTTTCATATATTGTGATATATGATGAGATATATAATATGTGATTGATTATGATGACACTGGTCATGTTATTTGGTATTTTAAATACCATATGAAATACTGGAATGTAAAAAGGAAAATTTCAAAGTGAATAATGAAAATGAAATATTTATATATAAATAAATAGGATATTATAAAAGGTAATAGTTGGAAAACAAATATTGGAAAATATAATTAAGGAAATATTTGGGAAATGAATGGAATTATATAAAAGGATTTGGATAAAATGAATAGAATTGTATAAAAAAGGATTTATATTGAATAAATAGAATTATATAAAAGGATTTAGATAAAAATGAATAGAATTATATAAAAGGATTTATATAGAATAAGTAGAATTATATAAAGGGAATTATAAATGAGATTATAAATGTTGGAAATGAAATAAGATTTGTATGAATAATTTTGCAAATAGAAATATAAATAGAATTTGGGTTTGAGATATTGTTTTTAAATATGAAATCAAACTATTTTGATTTTATAAAGAAATATTTTTCACATGCTATGTGAAAATTAAATTAAAGTAAATATTTTGCTAATAACATATTTATAAAGGAAATAGGGCTTGAAATAGGAATTTAAAATGGAGTTAAAGGAATTAGAAACTGACTGGAGATTAGTTAAATTGAACAGTTGCCTGGGTATTGATCTGATGTTGGTTTTGGCCTTCGGGGTTAATACGTAGAGGGTTGTTCTCTTACTAATTTACAGTTAGAGACTGATATATGTGAGAAGATAGTCATGCGTGAATTAGAAATGGAAACATTTTCCAAAGTTAATAACGTATATTTTCCAAAATTAGACAATAAGGATTTGATGAATATATGAAAACGAGAAATGGGGAAATGCATAAATGTTGATTGATGATTGATCGATAGAATTTTCATCTAGAAATAATATCGTTGTTTGCACACATGTTTTTCTTTGATAGTTAAATCACCGACTATCAAAGTTTTTGACCATTTTTCCATCGTCAATACGGAGAGACCGGGATCAGATTCATTATCTGAAAACCACTTCTTATGGGCGTTAGCGTTGCGAATCAAATATAATGAAGCTAATTAAAGATGGAGTTATGCAAGGGCTATCCTGTTTACAGAATAGTACCTTCGGTTTGTCCAGTCCCAGGACGACCTGTATGGAAGAATGTCTAATTGAGCATATTTAATAGATCGCGTAAGTTGATCTCTTCGAATGTATTTACGTTTGGTAGCGGAGGAATTCGTTTCTCTTAGCTGTATACCCGTGGTATGTTTGGAGAAATCAATTTCTGATTTGGCGGGTACGACGATGTGGCATTCAAAGTAAATAAAGGTGTGATCTGTATGTTTTTGCCTCAAGCCTCACAAACAGGAAATGGTATAAAATCGGGTAGGTCGCATGGCTAAGTGGTTAGCTGCCAATTAGGGTGTATTGTCACCTGATCTTGAGTTTCATTTAAATCTATAATCTATTTCGATGTTGTCCCTTTTGGGAAAAGGTTGTTGATCCCAACCGTTGGTGATAATACATTCGGTACACTCAAGCGAAATGAGTGACTGGTCATGTTTAGCCTGGGTTACAAGATGTTCTTGTTGAACCTTGTGTATTCCTCTCTAGAGATACACTGTCGGAAGGTGGTCCCATACCTTGCCAGTTGGGATCCATTACCTAATAAGAGCCCGCAGTTTTTAATTGTATATTATATATGTAGAACGTGAGATGAAAGCGTTCTACTAGATTGTTATTTATGTGATTTAGACATTATGATAATACCAGAAGAGTATGGATTTTTAAAAGAATGTTTGGGTTTATCATAAGGTAAAAACCATCCATGTTTATTTGTGGATTGGTCTTACGATTATTCTTTCTTTTAAAAGGATTTTAAAAGTTAAACAAATGGTTGGAGTTTACTCACACTAGTCACATGACTGACCCAGAGTTTATTTTGTTTTGTTTTCCCTAAACACTTGGGTGCCCAATTTTTGTACGGCAGTCACGTAGTCAAGATTTTATAGATATACTTGGAGAGCTTGGAGCAGGAGGCTTCAGGAATATATAGCTATTGTTTATTTTTGTTGTGTTGTAAGTGTTATACTCTGAAATGTTACTGTATACATATACAGATTTTATTTCAAAGTTATGTATCTATTATACATTGTTTCTTCCGCTGTGAGATTCGTGTTTACTCTGATGTTGTATGTTCTTCTTCTTCTTCTATTCTAAGTTTCTATCTTATCTATTCTCATCCTCTAATTTCTTTCATTAACTATCCGGTATTTTCGATGCTTGGAAAGTTAACATTGGGTTTATGTCGGTTACTCAGGTCGCAAATTCCCCGGGTCGTTACAATAACCAAAATATGTGTTATTGGTACTAATAAAAGCAGGAAAAGCTTGGTACCGATACCATAAGATGTCAGCAAAGCGGTTTCAACACCTAAAGTAATCAACCAGAAGTAAACAATGGGGAATGGTCGTAAGCAGATGCTCAGATACCAAAATATGGAACTAGGAATGGAAAGCACGAGGCGAAGTTGTGTTATAGCAAAGGACTTTCAATACCAAATTGCTTGGTATCAATATCGTAATAAGAAAACAACTTTGAAGTCATCAAAAGGAATTCCAAAGCCACACTATCATAAGGGAAAGACCAAAACCAAAATACAAGGAAGCAAAAATAGATCATTAAGACGATACAAAAGCAACAGTAAAGAAAAACCAAGCTTTAAAGCCATAAATTGGTATTGTGGGAATGGTGCCATTCATAAAGAGAGGAAGCGCTATATCCAAGGGAAGCCTAAGACCGACAACACAATAGGATAGCAAATGGAAGGACTGCTACCAACAGGGTTGGTAACGATACTGAGAGCAAGACAAAGATTACACACTAAAAGCAATGTCGCCACCAAATTTAGCACTGGAACCAGCTGTCGAAGCGAGGATATCGGATCGCAACTGACTCAAGAAAAATGACTCGGATGTTAGAGAATGGAGTTTTGATGACAACAACCTTATTTCAATTATCATTGATTATAAAATATATACTAACACTTTTGTATAGAATATATATATATACAAATATATAGGAATTGTATATAGGAAATATTACCGAAGATTGTACAGTTTAAAGACGATAGAGATTCAGAATTCACGGGCCGCCCAAAACTAGCCGACATTTCCTTCGAAATGCGCTGTACCGATAGTCCAACTAGCACGGGACGGTCGTCGAAAGAAAAGAAAAGGAAAGAGAAGAAAGGAATTTGAAATTATAAACAAACAAGGAACCTGTAGTATCTCTCACAGCGCATGGAATAAAATATAATAACAACTAACTTTGACATAAAACAGGTGAGATAGTGCATAAGCTGAAAACTAAATAATCATAGCAGTGGAATCCATAACACAGCTTATGATCTAACATCATTACTACAACTTCAAATTTCTATCTCTAAAGCAAAAGAAAGAAAAGGTACACTACTAATTCCCAAGAGGTGACCAGCTACAACACAGGGAGTATATATGTATATCATACGTGGAAGCCTCCTACTCGTCTCCAGACAGCAACTCGCACATTACCACCTAACCTGTCTCTAGTCTGCTCGTTTAGGAGAACCCAGAGTAATAAGAAGAGACATAAAACTCTGGGTCAGACAAAAGTCTGGTATGAGCGATAAGCAACAAAACAGAACAATAACAGGTATAATCCAATCATACATGAACCTGGACCTGCAACCAAAGAGTTAGCACAACAAGATGTATAGTACTCTAAGGTAATGCTAACATAAAGTGTAAAAGTAGCATGGGGGTGTGCATGTCATGGTGATAGCAAACATCAAACAAAGCAATCATCCTCACATCTCTCGCTCGGTGCGTAAAGCATACGATATACACCACCCGATTACCCAATCCTTTGCGACTATCACTTTGCTCCATGGAGTCACAATGACTCCATTGCACTGATCCATAGCCACTAATCCATCTCTCAGTGATGAACTAAAGTTGTGGATACCGATAACCCCTTTGCACACGTCCCGTGGCAAAGTCCAACTCATGAAGTTAACTCCTTTCTCCCCTTTGGGATCCTGAGTAATAACCTCTCATTTGAAGTATCTTTGCATCTCGGGTTTTGGTCATCAACCCCGTTCATCCTTCAGTTCAGTTCGTTATACTCCATATCGACTCGTAGTGCTCCAAAGCTTTGGTACGTGATCAGCTTCCTCGGTTCGTGGTTCGAGTCAAGCTTCGACTCGTGTCACCGCCTTGGCTTCGGTTCGTGGTCCACATGGC
Organism: Allium sativum; assembly: GCA_030737875.1. NCBI lineage: Eukaryota > Viridiplantae > Streptophyta > Magnoliopsida > Asparagales > Amaryllidaceae > Allium > Allium sativum. The sequence goes on along the minus strand of CM060924.1, from coordinate 168,076,687 downwards.
ATGCGGTCCCCATCCTGGTACGGTTCGTTATTCACCTTTCTTCCATTCTCAGTTCAGGTTCGTGGTAAACAGGCGGCTCGTGGTCCCTATCCTGATCCGGTTCATGATTCTCCAGTCCGGGTCGTGATCCCGTTTCCTTCCTGGTGCAGTTTATGGCTCGCCATCCTAGGGTTCGCCTCCTTCCTCACGGTCGCCCTCCTAGGGTTTTCCCTATTCCTCACGGTCGGGGTGTGAGGGTTCTCCATCTTCCTCACGATCGCGGTGTGAGGGTGCTTCACGATCCTAGGGGTTGGTTCGTGAGGGTACTTCATGTTCCTAGGGTTCGGTTCATAAGGATACTTCGCCATCCTAGGAGTCGGGTCGCGAGGATACTTCACCATCCTAGGAGTCGGGTCGCGAGGATACTTCACCATCCTAAGATTCGGGTCGTGAGGTTGCTGCACGATCCTAGGGGTTGGGATGTGAGGGTTCGCCATCTTCCTCACGGTTGGGTCATGAGGGTGCTTCATGTTCCAATGGGTCTGTTTGTGAGGATACTTTGCCATCCTAGGAGTCGGGGTGTGAGGGTGCTGCACGATCCTAGGGGTCGTGGTGTGAGGGTGTTGCACGATCCTAGGGGTCGGGTCGTGAGGGACAGGTGCTTCACGAACGGGACACTGCATTATTTCCTACAACTTTTCCAACGAGCTGTTTACGCCATACGACGGCATTTTCGACCAATCTAACTTTCCTATGCAATCACAAATCATTCCATACTGTAATAGCAACATATATAATCAACCATAAGCACCAAAACAACAATTTATCATGCAAATATGGATCAAACATACCCAAAACTATGATTTTCCCCATAATCACCAAAATCATGATTTAACCTTACGATTAGCAAAACATGTCCAAATTAACCCAAATTTCTAATAGAGGCATAAAATAATATTTAAGAATTTCTAAACATTTTTCCAAATTTTTCTAAGGTATAATTTAGCTAATTAACACTAATCACCCCTAATTAGCCGTAATTAGTGAAAAACAATGCAAATCACTCACCTTAGCCACAAATAGTCTTAGATCTAAAACTTGTAATAACCCGGAAATTCTGAACCAGTTTAAAAATTTTATTTTGGCAAATTTAGCGAATTTTGAATATTTAAAATAGATTATTTTAAATAATATCGACGAAAATTTATTTTGAATTGAAATTCGAACGTATATATTATATGCGTCGTCGTTAGAATATAAATAATTATATATAATTTTAAATAGAATTGAAAATGGCGTGGTAGTTCGATAATTCGATTTCAAACTTCAATTGAATGTACCGGGTGTAAAACAATCCGGATTTTAGTGAAACTAAAAACATTAGGATCTAATTGATGATATCTTTCCAACGAATCCGAAAAATCGAAATTTCATAGTGGGAATCAAAAGATATGTCCAGTTGAAAATTCTGAATAGTCGCTATGGAATTCAGGCCCTTAAAAATAGACATTTTGCAAACGACCTCAGAATTCGACGAAACCACTTTTGTTGGATCCGTGGTGTCAAATTATTGTTAGGTTTCAAATTTCATAATTTTTCGAATCAATATGTGAGCGTGGCAAAGGAAAACGCGTTTGACCAGTTTTAGTTGATTTTAATCGACTGGAAAATGGCCATTTTTCCAACGGTCTCAGAATTCGACGAAACTAGTTTTGTTAGGACCGTATCGTCAATACGAAGCTAGAAAATATTTTTCTGGAATTTTTCGAGTTAGTATGTGACCCCGGTAATTTGAAATGTACGTTTAAAATTCAATATAGTGATTTAAATGTAAATTCAACGGAAACTGATCAAAACGATCAAATCAGCTTGCGATACATATCCCGTTGTGTTCGAAATGGGGGCAATTAGTTAGGGACGACAGTCGGCGGGTTCGATTTTGAGGTAGAAAATGAAAGTTGCTTTTTAGTGGTAAATTAAACAAACAAAAAAAAAATTATTTAATCTCCCTCCTCCCCTCACTCTATACCTGCCCCCCCCCCCCAAACATTAACTTTAGTCGATCCCCAAATCAGATTTTCCTGATAGGAAAATCGTTGCTCCTCGAATGGCCAACCGCGACGCCAGTAGCCCCACCTCCGCTTCACCGCCTCCTCCTCCATCCGTCGTAGACCCCCCCTCCATCGCTCAGCCCTCCGCTTTCTTCTTCGCCCTCATCGACCCAAATCCGTTGAACGACGACCCTCGCGCCCCTCCGAATCTCCTGGAGACCGACGCCGAGATCGAGACCCCCCCTCATCTCTTCTGAAAGCCGCCAGCATACGAGGGCCCCACCGCGAGCCTGAGGCGCCGCCACCGCCATCAGGAGGACTACTTCGCCTCTCCTGCCACCTCGAGACGCTGGTGCTACTCCCCCTCTGGCCGTGGAGCCTCCGACAACCCAAAACAGTGAGTGTACATTTTATTTTTCATTTTTACTTAATGAAATCAGTTTTTAAGTTATAAAAATTATCTTTTATACATACATAAAAATGGGTTTTTATTTGTTCGAATGGTAACGAAAAGATTAGGTTTTTGAATCAAGAAAGGTTTAATTTTTAGTATAGAAAGACGAAATTTTTATCGGTAGAAAGGCGGGATCTTTATCTAATCAAGATGGAATTTTTACATTAGAAAAGATGGAATTTTTACATCAGAAAAGATAGAACTTTTATATTAGAAAAGGCGAGATTTTTATATATTGAACATCGAAGTAAAAATATGATTTTTATATATTGAACATCGAAGTAAAAATGAGATTTTTATATATTGAACATCGAAGTAAAAATATGATTTTTATATATTGAACATCGAAGTAAAAATATGATTTTTATATCTTGAACATCGAAGTAAAAATATGATTTTTATATATTGAATAGCATAGTAAAAATTCGATTTTTATATATGTAGTGGCTACGGGCGAAGAAAGTGATAAGAGACGAGAACAGCGAAGACTTCTACATTAGAAGAGTCGTGGCATTGGATTAGCTATTGGTGAGAACTTCTCACTCTTCAATTCCTTTTTCTAGCTATATATATATACTAGGATGCAGACGGTGTTTGGTAGCACCCGACACCCGTCATCCACAGACCATGGATGACTTGTTTGTTTAACTGTTTGGTTGTGTAGTTAGTTAGAATATTTGGTTTGAATTGAATTGTTTGGTGAAATGAATGGATTTGATTGATGTGTGAATGGCGTGGGCCTTCACTAGACCGGGGATAAGGCTAGGCCTCGTCCCGTTTCTAGTATCGTGCCGTTATGCCGCCGAAATTTTCTAAAATATGTTAGAAAAAAAAAAGAATATCATTTTACTTAAAGAATGAACTGAATAGAAATTCATATGTTAAAATAAATTGTTTTATCGTTAAAAATATAATTTTTAACGTGAAAGTGAATAAATAAATATTTATAAACAAATCGGCCGATTTGTTTATATACACTGATTTGACTGATATTGATTGGGTCGATAAATTTTACACATCGCCCAACTGCACAAATAAAATCTGTGTTTGGTTGTTTGAAACCCCACACGGGTGTTGGGATGAAATTTGGAGTTCACTCATCCTGATTGATTATATATGTCGATCGATGGATTGACAGGCTGTTATAAGCGCTGAATATCTATATTTGATGCTTATACAGTGTAGTGCACTTTGGTTGATGGTTGATTATTTTTCAATGCTATTATATACATGTGTTGTATGAAAATCCATATAATTAATATTATATGGTGATTGATTGGGCCTCATTCCCATTTAGAAAATAAAGGATAATATAAAATAAAGGTTCATGTGTTGACTGTACTCATCCGTTGAGATTAGTCATGTGTTGAACGAAATATTTTTATAATAAAATTTACATCTTTATCAATATAAAATAAAGGTTCATGTGTTGACTGTACTCATCCGTTGAGATTAGTCATGTGTTGAACGAAATAATTTAACAAAAATAGTCACACGTGGACGGTACTCATTCATTGAGATTAGTCGTGTGTTGACAAAAAGAAATATTTTGAAATAGAAATATTTGAAAAAGAAATATTTTGAAATAGAAATATTTGAAAAAGAAATATTTTGAAATAGAAATATTTGAAAAAGAAATATTTGAAATAGAAATATTTGAAATAGAATATTTGAAAATAGAAATATATGAAGCCGTGTTGATTAGATTGACGCCATTTCGACGTGAACGATCTTTATATCAATTTTATTCATTATGAATTGAATATATAACAATTTCGAAATGAATTGAATATATAACGATTTCGAAATGAATTGAATATAAAGCGATTTCGAAATGAATTGAATATATAACGATTTCGAAATAAATTGAATATAAAACGATTTAGAAATGAATTTAATTTGAATAGAAAACCAATTTGAATTGAATCGAATAGAAAACAAATTTGAATTGAATCGAATAGAAGACAAATTTGAATTGAATCGAATAGAAAACGACTTTGGAATTGAATTGAATTGAAAACGAATTCAAATTGAATTGAAAGAGAATTGAAATGAATTCAAATTGAATTGAAATTTGAATTGAATAGAAATGAATTTTAAAACGAATTTATAAAGAAGAATTCAATTTTGATTTGAATTGAAATGGAAGTTGAAATTGCTTTTGAAACGAATTTAAAACTATTTATATAATTCGTTTTAAATAGAAATTGACGAAATATATATTATATATATTATATATATAATATAATGGCCTGGATAGAACGCGCCGCGCCGCGGCAGTTCGTGAATTTCGACCATTTATTTCAAACGGACATTAAGGGAGATCCGACCGTCGGATTCTCCTAAAACCGGAACCGTTGGGTTCGTATCGAAAAGAGCTTTCTAACGAATATTAGAAATTTGAAATCTAACGGTTGGATTTGGAGTTACGTCCAAATCAAATTTGGAAAAGGTTGCTGTAAGTGCAGTTCGATGGCCATTGTTGGAAATCGATTGTACGGGCCTTAATAAAATTATTAAAAATATCAATAATTTGTGTAAAATCATAAGAAATGATTTGAGAAAAATTGGGATGAAAAACTCCATATTTGAAAAGATAAAAATGGATTTTTATAGAAATGAACTAGTTTGAACTAAATTTAAAACCCGATTTGTTTTTAAATAAATAAATTAGATTTAAAAAGGGGTTTTAAATAATCAGAATTCCCAATATATTTGATTTGAATTGAACTAGAATTGATTTGTGGGTTTATCGTGAACTGTGTTTTAAAACAACACTGGTTCTTTAACCCGATAATAAATAGAATGTGATTTGGGTTTGTCGTGAACTGTGTTTTAAATGACATTAGTTCTTTAACCCAATAAAAGGAGTTTTAACGAATCTGCAATTAGATTGAAATGTAAATTGTAATCTAAATTATCAAATTTAGAAAATGAACGAGAATGGAGTATTACCAGTTTTGCTCCAAAGCGATAGTTAAATCTTTAATTAGGTTTGAACGTGAAATGGTAATTAATTTTACCGATAACACCGTGGTGTTAGATATGGAGTATTACCAGTTTTGCTCCAAAGCGATAGTTAAATCTTTAATTAGGTTTGAACGTGAAATGGTAATTAATTTTACCGATAACACCGTGGTGTTAGATATGGAGTATTACCAGTTTTGCTTCATGGGATGAATAGGTTGGGATTGGGAAATAAAATAAATAATTACTTCGGTGTGGTTCGCTAATCTCGACTAGTTTAGAAAAACCATAATTTGGTTTGAAACGACATCCAAAGGAAGATTACAGGATAAACTTTAAAGAATTTATCTTGGATAAAATTAATGGGAACCTTTCCCTAAGAATGTGGAATTTAGAAACTAGCTGTAGGTTGGCTAAGAAGAATGGTTTCCTAGGTATTGATCTGATGTTGGTTTCGGCCTTCAGGGTTAATGTTTGGGAAATTGTTCTCTTGCTAATTTGCGGTTAGTGACTAATGAATTGGAATGAGGCGTATGTTGTGTTTGTGTAACATTTGTTTTCAATATACGCGGGTTGTTCGGAAAGATTGGGTTTATAATCATTCTGAATAACCGATTCGACGATATGTCGAAGATGAAGACGGTGGTCGAAGACTGGAAGTCTTCACATCGCTTGGATAATTACTAACGATCCTGATTGGGCTGTACACCCAAGAGGATGGAAATAGTTGGTGGTCGTCCAGACGTACCTGGAGATGGATGGATATGCGAGGAAAGTGCCTCCGGTTTCGTTCAGACCCAGAACGAACTTGTAAATGGATTGTGTGTCTGACATTGGATTTTATTCCGTGTTGATTGATTTCTATTAAATATACATCTGTTTGGCGGCGGAGAATTTATTCTTTTGCTTAACGCCCTTCTCTGAGACGTACGAGCTCAGAGGTTGTATATCGATGGACATCAGTCGCATGGCATGAATTGCCTGTGTGGCATGCTAAGATGCATGGATCAAGGCTTCTGTTGAAAAGCAAAGTCTTGTGGTTGATGATCAGAGCACGGCCTTTGTGGCGTAGCTTTGTGTATAGCGTGGATTCGCGAACCTCACACCTCGGTATGAGTTAAAAACGGGATACGGACCGCTGGGAGAGCACGACGTTTCTTTCTAGCTATGGTGGTGTCAGTGACTTACCAGCCCTGACATTTATATACTTTTCACCTTTGTGGTTGTTGGAATGAGGCGCCTCGATTATAGGTCTGTAAGGACCGGGAAACGTGTGTTCAGGAATAACCGATCCTCTAACGTAAGTGAGGACCGGCCCAGCCGCATCCGGGGTTGCCCAGAGTGCGTAACCTGGAGGCATTTGCTAGAGTGTCTCGAAGCGGAGAGGAGCTTGCCCCTTGCCTTGACTCATGACGGAAATCCAATTTCCAATACGAAATAACGGACTTGGTTGTAGAACTAGTATGGCGACATAGTGGGATGGGGCACTCATGCCGCCTATGATTTATATTTATGATTGAAATGTTTTGACACTATACACTTATTATAGTATCAAATGATTTGTTTTAAACGTACCAAGCATGTTTGGCTGTCATAAGGTAAAACCCTATCCTCCGGCTTGCGTTGCATTGTGTGATGGGACCTGGGTCTTATAACAGCTTCATTTTTCAAAAAAGCATTGCGTTGTTTATTCTATATGCACTGGTATTCTTGGGAGGAAACCCGTTCCGTGTTATACGGCGTGGTCCCTTGGATTACTCTCTCTTAAAGTAAAGTTTTAAATAACTGTTTTAGTTCTCACACCAGTCACATGACTGACCTGGAGTTTATTGTTTTAACCTAAACTCTGGGTGCCCCTATTTTCTGCACGGGCAGCTAGTAGTTTTGGTTTTGCAGATTTATATTCACAGGATCCTGGTTTACAGCTGGAATGATATCCGGAAAGCTCTGTATCCGTATATCACCTTCAGTTGTGCTTTGTATTATTTTCCGTTGCTATGTAATTTATTGTAACATCTGATATTTATCGAATGTAATTTATTCATTTATACTCTGTATATTCTTGTATCTGATGGAATTGTTGGAATCACAATGAAATGTTCTTCTGTTTGTGTTCTGATTTGTCCTGTTCTCAACGTTCAGGGGTTTCGAACGGTCTAGATCGGTTTAACGACTGATTCGGATCGAGCGAAATTCTCGGTCGTCACATTTGGTATCAGAGCCAGGTTTCGATCCTGGGACCTGTGGGTTATGGCCCAAAATCCGAGGGGCGGTATTAAGGATAATCATTGGGAAATAACACATTAATCATCATAGCAGAGTACAGATAATAGCAGAAACAATAAATAAAATAATTTTTACATGGATATGACAGCGGAATCACAACATGTAGGAATATCAGAAAAGCATAACGTGGGGATATAACTTAGTAAATAAAAAGGAAAGTGATCAGTCATCATCGCCAGAGGCGGAATACATACATGCAGTGAGACATAATAAAGGTATCAGTCTACATCGCCGAAGGCGGAATACATATACATATAGTGAGAAATACGGAAAGTAAATCAGTCTACATCGCCATTGGCGGAATCATAACATAAGTAAGAAATGGCGGAAAATGTCAAAGTCATCTCTGTGAAGTCAGCCTCGCCATAAGCCAAAAATGCACCCTATGCAGCAGTGCAGAACCGAAAACCACCTGTCACCTGTGTACTAGGCTGCCCACGTGAAAATAAGGGCACCCGCGTTTGCAAAGTGAAACAAACAACGAGTCAGTCATGGGGACTGGTATGAGGAATCTATTTAACAGTTAAACAACAGTAATAGCAAATCATAGGACCACGCCACTTTCGCGGAACGGGTTTACTCCAGTGATTGCTAGTGCATTTAAAACAAAGTAAATTCTTTTAAAACAACGCAATGCTTTTAGAAAGAATGTAGCCATTATAAGACTCAGGTCCCATCATACAATGCAACGCAAACCGGAGGATAGAGTTTTACCTTATAATAGCCAAATATGCTTGATACGTATAAAGCAAAATCATTTGATATTATTACTAGTGCATATATGTTTCAAAAGCGAATAGCATCATAAATATCAATCATAGACGGCATAAGTGCCCCATACCACTATGTCGGCATACTAGTTCTACAACCAAGTCTGTTATTTCGTATTGGAAATTGGATTTCCGTCATGAGTCGAGGCAAGGGGCAAGCTCCTCTCCGCTTCGAGACATTCTAGCAAATGCCTCGGGACTACACACTCTGGGCAGCCCCTGGATTCGGCTGGGCCGGTCCTCACTTACGTTAGAGGATTGGTTATTCCTGAACACACGTTTCCCGGTCCTTACAGACCTATAATCGAGGCGCCTCGCATTCCAACAACCACAAAGGTGCAAAGTAGATATATATGTCAGGGCTGGTAAGTCACTGACACCACCATAGCTAGAAAGAAACGTCGTGCTCTCCCAGCGGTCCGTATCCCGTTTTCAACTCATACCGTTGTGTGAGGCTCGCGAATCTACGAAATACACAAAGCCAGGCCACGTAGACCTTGCTTTGATCATCATCCACAAGACTTTGCTTTGCAACAGAAGCCTTGATCACAGCATCTTGGCATGCCACATAGGCAGTCCACTCCATACGATTGATTTCCATCGATATATAACCTCTGAGCTCGTACGTCTCAGAGAAGGGCGTTAAGCAAAAGAATAAATTCTCCGCCGCCATATAGATATATATTTAACAGAGATCAATCAGTATAGAACAAAATCCAATGTCAGACACACAGACCATTTACAAGTCCGTCCTGGGTCTGAACGAAACCGGAGGCGTCAAATTCCTCGTATATCCGTCCAATCATCACATACGTTCAGGCGGCTACTACTTCCGTCCCTTTCCGGTAGCTACTCCGGTCAGGAACCTCAGTAGCGCCCATCCAACCGACACGAAGATCGTCGGTCTTGAATCGTCTTTGCATTTTCCAATTCGAATCGCTCGATAAATTATTTGAAATGAGGGTTAGCTCGGCCTTTTCAAATAATTCACGTCATTAGAATTTAAATCGATTCATTTTATGGTTATATTATTCGACATCCATTTTTCGGTTCTTTAGTGTTATTTTCATGTCATACACATACAACCATCAAATATCAAACAATTCAAGCCCATTTGGTTTATTCTCAAACAATATTGCTTATAATATTTTATAACGATTATTCGCCATTTTTATTTATTTAAAAATAGCCATATTTAATTAAACGACGTTTCAGGTCGTGCCGTGGCACTGGCGCTGTTTTTCTCCTAATTTGTTTTACACATATCGGAAAATCTAACCGTTGGATTTCTACAAAGTCTATATCAGTGGGAAGATATTCCCAAAGCGAACCCAATGATTCCAGTTTCGTGAGAATCCGACGGTCGGATCTTCCACACTAGTCGTTTGAAGTTACGGTTTCAAAATTCGAACTGCAGCGTCGTTATTTGATTTAATTTAATTATATTTATATTTATATATATAAATATAAACGATTCTGGCGCTGTTTTTCTTCAGATTTGAATTAAACATTCCGGACAATCCAACCGTTGGATTTTTACAAGGTTGGTGCCATTGGAAAGATATTTCCAAGGCGAACTCAGCGGTTGCGGTTTCAGGAAAATCCGATGGTCGGATTTTTCGTACTAATCGTTTCAAAATACGATTCCGAAACGCGAACTGCACGGCCTCTATTCCTTTTAATTATATTTATATTTATATATATAAATATAGTTCAATCTATAATTTCAACTATAGCTCATTCTATATTTTCAACTTCGTTTTCACTTCAAATATTTCACTAACGCCTTAATATTTTGAAAAATTTCGCCATAACCTCCTTTGTACGGGGAGGGGTTTGGAAATTTATTGGGCCGTATTAGGTACCCAATAAATCCTAAAAAGCATTCACATATTTATAGTGATATATTTTGGTGTTTACGGGGGAGCATGTACTGATAATCACTCCAGAGAATAAATTCCCGTCACCCCGTTTCCGTGTGGAAATAAATAGTCCATGTGCCGTATCTAATACCTAGAGCGACGTGATTATTGTCAACTCCAGACCCGTGTGGGGTTTTTATTAATCTGGCAATTTATCGTTATAATTTATATAGTCCATATCCGTCATCAGTTCAACCTGTAGTACATAGTCATCGCCATACAAGCCTCTTGCTTGTACGGTAAATCTTCCACCTCGTCACACAAGCTCCAATTGCTTATGTGGAATATGATGAAGTATGCCTATCGTCAAGAAGTATGCCATGTAGTGTAGTTCAAAATTAATTGTTACTATCCTATGGCGTTGTTTATTATTTCACACAGAAAAACCAGCACTCCGCATCCAATGGCATTCACAGGAGTTGATATATAAATAAAATTGCGCAGCCAACTCATCAAGGTTTACCTATTTGTCGGACACGCAAATAATTTCTTTACTCTACAGCTAATCCATTTTCATGTTCAACACATGTATATGTATGCAGAACAAAGCTAATAATAATATTTCTAGCAAACTGTTATTTGTTTCAACACGTGTGTATTTTTAACTAAGCGTATACATGATAAAAGGAATATTTTTATCATCAAAAATATTTATTCGACACGTGTGTATTTTTAACACTTCTTATACACTTATAAAAATATAGTTTTCATTGTCGATTCATTTTATTTTTAAAAGATGATAACATTCAACACATGAACTTCAACTCAACGAATGAATTGGAATTCAACACATGAATATTCTATATCGTTTGTATATATATAAAAATAGGATTTTTATTGCTAACATCATTTGTTTAAATTCAAATAATATTCAACACATGAATTTCAACTCAACGAATGAATTGCAACTCAACACATGAATATTCTATATAGTTTGTATATTTATAAAAATGTGATTTTTATCGCTAAAGCCATTTGTTTAAATTCAAATAATATTCAACACATGAATTTCAACTCAACGAATGAATTGCAACTCAACACATGAATATTCTATATAGTTTGTATATTTATAAAAATGTTATTTCTATCGCTAAAGCCATTTGTTTAAATTCAAATAATATTCAACACATGAATTTCAACTCAACGAATGAATTGCAACTCAACACATGAATATTCTATATAGTTTGTATATTTATAAAAATGTGATTTTTATCGCTAAAGCCATTTGTTTAAATTCAAATAATATTCAACACATGAATTTCAACTCAACGAATGAATTGCAACTCAACACATGAATATTCTATATAGCATATGTAAATAATTTCAATGAATGAAAATTATTCTAACACATAATGATTTCAGAAAATTTCGGCAGCATAACGGCAGGGTAGTTAAAACCGGGACCGTCCCTAGTACGGCTCCTCGCTCTACCTTAAAACCTCGCGGTTTTTGACAATGGGGATCATGCATCTAGTTCGCAGGCGGCATGTTTATTTTCAATTCCACAATCCTATTCTATTTTGTTTCAACCACAAGAGGGTATTTTTCAACCACCAAGGTATTTTTCAACCATAATATCAACCACAAACAATTATTTCCAACCATTCGTCATACCATATAATATCATGTCAATCACAAGCAATAAATATCGTCCATGGTCTGTGGACGAGGGGAGTGTATATATATATATAATATAATAATTCACTTGCATTTAATCACAATTCAAAGCATATATGTTTCAAACAACGCTTGTATAATTTATACATCGCTAATATAACTTATACAACACATGTACATGAGGTATACAATGCGTATATAATTTACACTTCGCTTATATAATTTATACAACGCGATTTCATTCACACAAATAGTTTAGATTCCTCACATTGGTTATTGCGGTGCTAAAAATCGTAGGAAGGTCAGAAAAATCCGCGGCTTCTTCTAGAATATAGAGAGCCTCCTTGCGGTCACGGTGTCTCCTGTTTCATCAAATTTCGTTAAAGAACGAAAAAGATATTATTTTTCAAAGTTTTGCAACACTTAAAAGTGTTATTTTCATTTCAGAATTTTCAACAGAAAGGTTTTTAAAATCTTCGAAACTAGGTCTCAAAATTTCAGTCGATCCGTACCTCTATGCTTCGATCAGGCTACGCTGCGTCGAAGAGCTACGAAGCACCTCCAGAATGGTGGTGGTGGCAAGTGGTTCGGTGTTCTGTGCTCGTCGCGGCGGCGCTGAGAAGGTCGCTCCTTCCTCCTCGTTTTCCGGCGTCGATAGTCGATGGGAGGGGACGTGGGTTGGTCGGATGTGGAGAGGGGACTACGGCGAACAAAAACTTCAACTGGGGTCGGCGGCGAAACGGCCTGAGGCGGCGGCGATATCGGCAAGAAGTTTTGAACGACGTGCGTCGTTCAATCGTTCTGGCGGCTAGGGTTTTAGAGCTTTTTATTTATTTATTTTTTAAAAGAAAATTTCCTATTGGCCAGAATTTATAGAAAATTTTTAAATAGTGTTTTTGCAAACGGACTCCTTTTTAAACCCAACGACTGTCGCCCCTAGCTAAATACCCCCATTCCGGACACAATGGGATATGTTTTGTTGGCCATTTCCACTGTTACAGTCAGTTATTTTTCAAATTAAAATATAAAACATTCGATATTTAATTTAAACGTACATTTCAATTTGCCAGGGCCACAAACTGAATCGAAAAATTCCAGAAAAATAAATCTAGCTTTGTTTTGACGATACGGTCCTAACAAAACTAGTTTCGTCGAATTCTGAGCTCGTTTGAAAAACGACCATTTTTAGGTCGACCCATTTTAACAAAATTTGACCAAACACGTTATCTTTTGCCCCGCTCACATACTAGCTTCAAAAATTATGAAATTTGAAACTTAGCAATAATTTGACATCCCAGACCCAACAAAAGTGGTTTCGTCGAATTCCGAGGTCGTATGCAAAATCTCAATTTTCAGGGGCTATATATACTATATAGCGACCTTTCTGAAAATTCATTTGGCCATAACTTTTGATTTCCGTTATGAAACTTCGATTTTTCAGATTTGTTAGAAAGGTATTGATAAACAGATTTAAATATTTTCAGTTTCGTCAAAATACATTATATTTTCCACTCGGTACAGTCGGACAGAGTTTGTGTTTAAAATTTCAAACTGCCATACCATACCAAATTCTATATTTTATTGAAATATGCCATTTCAATCATTCAAATTTCTTGTTAATAACCTGATTTAAAAATTTTAAACTGGTTCACATTTTCTAGGTTATTACAATCTCCCCTACTTAAAACTTTTCGTCCCCGAAAAGGAAATGACAGCTAAGCAGGAAATAAAATGTAAATGCAAAGTATTGTAAAGGTACCTTGCACCGGAGTTAGTCAGAGATGTCCACTTTGCATTTGGGATAGGCTTGTTTAATGCTTTCCTCAGTCTCCCAAGTACAGTCTCTAGGATCACTACTCCACTGCACTTTGACTAAATGAATTTTTTCCTCCTCAGCTCTCTAGTTTCTTTGCCAACTATCTTTAATGGCTCTCTACTGAGTGCTAATTCTGGAGTTATGTCAATATCATGTTGCGTTGCTTCTTCCACAATAAGGTCGGGATCATGAACATGTTTTCTGAGTTGAGATAGTGGAACACATCATGTATACCAGGCAACCAATTAGGTAAGGAAACCCTATATGCAAGAGTTCCAATCCGTTCAAGTATAGGAAAGGGACCAATAAACCTCGGTGCCAACTTCCCAGTCTTGCCAAATCTGATTACTCCTCGCATTGGAGAAACTCTTAAATAAACATAATCGCCAACGGCAAACGATATATCCCTTCTTCTCGCATCAGCATAACTTTTCTGTCGGCTCTGTGCGGTTTTTAATCGCTTCTTAATGAAATCGACTTTATCCGATGCTTCTTGAATCATATCGGGCCCTAACACAAGTCTATTGCCAGGTTCTACCCAACATGCGGGAGATCTGCACGGTCTACCGTATAATGCTTCAAATGGAGACATTCCCAAACTTGCTTGATAGCTATTGTTGTAAGAGAATTCTGCTAAATGTAAATGATCTTCCCATGAGCCTCCAAAATCAATAATGCAAGCCCGCAATAGATCTTCTAAAATTCTATTCACCCGCTCAGTTTGGCCATCTGTCTGAGGGTGATAAGCGGTGCTTAGATTCAATTTGGTTCCCAATTCTTCCTGGAATGCTTCCCAGAATTTGTTGGTAAACAGGGGATCTCTATCGCTGACTATACTGAGCGGTACTCCATGAAATTTAACAATTTCTCTGAAGTAAATCTGTGCTAGACTTTGAGCCGTCCTGTTGGATCGGACAGGTATGAAATGGGCAGTCTTCGTGAAGCGATCTACGATTACCCATATACTGTCGTTTCCTTTTCTAGTTCGAGGCAGGCCATCCATGAAATCCATCGAGATTTGTTCCCACTTCCATCCTGGAATTTCTAATGGTTGTAATAATCCAGCTAATTTCTGCTGATCACTCTTAACTAGCTGACAAGTGGGGCATCTGCTAACATATAGTGAGATATCTCTTTTCATCGCCTTCCACCAAAATGTGTGCTTGATATCGTTATACATTTTGCTCACACCGGGATGGATACTTAGTTTGGATTTGTGGCACTCATCAAGTACTTCTCTTTTTAGCTCGGAGATGTCGGGAACACAAATTCTTCCTTTTAATCTCAAAACCCCCTCGCTATCCACTTGGAAGCTGGAGTCTATGCCTACATTGATCCTTTTGATCATTACTTTTACAAAGTTATCCTCCTTTTGAAGGGTCGAGATTCTGTCTATTAATGAAGACGTGATGACAAAACTGGCGATGATTTCATTCTTTCTGCTGAGCGCATCTGCTACAACATTGGCTTTCCCTGGAGTGTATAGAATTTCAAAATCGTATGCCGCAAGGAATTCTAACCAACGCTGTTGCCTCAAGTTTAGATCTTTTTGAGTGAACAGATATTTCAAGGATTGATGATCGGTAAATTGTTCGAATTTCTCGCCCAGTAAATAATGCCTCCAGATTCTTAAAGCAAACACGATAGCTAATAACTCAAGATCATGAGTAGCATAGTTTCTTTCATGCGGCTTTAGTTGACGGCTGGCATAAGCGATCACTTGGCCTTTTTGCATTAACACTGCGCCTAGCCCTCTAATAGAAGCATCTGTCCATACTGTCAAGTCTTGGTTGCCTTCTATTATTGTCAATACTGGCGCGGTTGTCAACTTCAGTTTTAGCTCCTGGAAAGCTTCTTCACATTCGGGTGTCCATTTGAATTTCTCATGCTTCTTTGTAAGCTTTGTCAATACACCAGATATCTTTGAAAAATCCTGAACGAATTTTCGATAGTAACTAGCTAATCCAAGGAAACTTCGAACTTCTGTGGGCGTAGTAGGTTGTTTCCAGTTCTGAATCGTTGTAATTTTGCTTGGGTCTACAGCAATTCCCTCTTTTGATACTACATGGCCTAGGAATTTAACTTCATTCTGGCAGAAGACACACTTAGAAAATTTAGCTTTCAAGACATTTCTCCTTAGAATTTTCAACACTTGTTCTAAATGTTTTGCATGTTCATCTTCCGACTTGGAGTAGATTAAAATGTCATCGATGAAGACTAGAACAAATTTATTCAATACACCACGGAACACTCTGTTCATAAGATCGACGAAGTATGCCGGAGCGTTACACAAGCCAAACGGCATTACTAACCATTCGTAGAATAAATCGGGACCCCTGAAGGCTGTCAAAGGAACACAGTCTTCGGCTATACGTAATTGGTGGAAACCTGTAGCTAGGTCCATTCTGGAGAATACTGTTGCTCCATTCAATTGATCTAACAGATCATCTATACGGGGCAAAGGATATTTGTTCTTCAGTGTCTGTTTATTGAGATCTCGGTAATCAACACAAAGTCTTAGAGTACCGTCCGATTTCGGGACAAATACTACTGCGGCTCCCCATGCTGAAAAGCTCGGTCTGATCAGACCTTTCCAAAGCAATTCTCGGGTTTGACTTCCTAACTCTTCTTTTTCTTTCGGGGCCATCCTTGCAATTGGATGTACTACTGGTCGGGCGTTAGGAATTAGATCTATTCTAAATTCAATTTCTCTTTGCAGCGGTAAGTTTTCTACTTCTTCAAACACATCCGCATAGTTTTTAACGACCGGAATCTTTTCTATCGAAGGGGGAATAACTTCTAAAGAAGACCAAAATTCTGTTCTATTAATTTCTGAGCCATGGCATGGTATATATATAGGTCCAAGCTTCGTTTCGACTTTAACGATTCTTTCGGCACATCTAACTTCGGCTTTATATTTTGTCAGCCAGTCCAGCCCCAGTATAATATCAAATTCGGAAAGGTCCATGACAATCGAATCAAAAGGAAACCGGTATCGAGAAAAGGAAATAGGTAATCTACAACATATACTGAGACTAACAGAACCTCCTATCGGGTTTTGAACTTTGATTGGTTCCTTAAGTTTTCTTCGTTTCAATTTTAATTTATGAACAATATTACCAGAAATGAAGCTACGTGATGCTCCAGTATCAAAAAGTATAGAAACAGGAATATTTTTAATGGTAAGGGTACCTCCCAAGACATCGGGTTTACCTGATCCATCTGTGGTAGCTGGCGGGGTCTTCCCGTCATAGACATGAGCCACTTGAGCATTCTGCTTCAGAGGACAGTTCCTGCTATAGTGTCCCTTCTTGTGGCAGTTGTAGCATTCGGCTGAGTCATTTGCCTTTGGCTTCCTTGGGGCTTTGCATACATTAGAAAAGTGCCCTGGCTTCCCGCAATTGTAGCAATTTCCTTTCGGGATCTTTGCAGGTTTCTGAGTAGCGGCCGCGGTAATGCTAGATTCGGGTTGATCTGTTGAAGCCTTGCGCTTGTTTCCAGCTTGGCTTTTAGCGCGGTCTTGGCTAGCATGCCTCTCATCCATGTCTTCGTAATTGCAAGCCATCTCTACTTGTTCTGTAAAGGAGAGTTTGATGTTGCTCATAGCTCTATCATGGTATTTGCGCTTCAGCCCAAATATGAATCTCTTATTCTTTGCTTTGTTGGTCAAAATCAGCTCTGGAGCATAGCGCGATAACTAGGTGAATTTATTTAGATACTCCTGAATAGAGAGGTCTCCATGCTGGAGATTAGCAAACTGCTCTCTCATCCTCTCTAGAGCCTATTCCGGTACAAACTTCTCATTGAACATAGCTTTAAATTGTTCCCAAGTTCTAACAGTACCAGCTGCATCCACTGAGGTAATGGCATCCCACCACAGCTCTGCTTCCTCTTGAAGGAGCCAAATGCCAAGTCGGGCTTTATTGTTGGTTCCCATAACCATGCCTTCAAAGATTTTCTCACAGGTTTTCAACCAAGCTATAGCTTCGGTCACTGTACCAGTGCCAGTAAAAGGTTTTCCCCCAAGATTTTTGTACCTCTTTGCTACTTTATCTAGCTCAAAGTCTTCTGGTGCTGGTGGCTGAACAATAGGGCCTTCCACTACTACGGGGATATTCCCCCGTCCTCCTGCTGCATCTCCTCGGCCTCCACGGCCTCCTCTAGCTGCTACTGCTCGTGTATCCATCTAAGAGTACTGTATAAGCAAGAAAAGAGTCAAGCTCACAGATTTGATAATTTTCATAAATGATAAAGCAGGGGAATACAAGGAAAGATAATGATGATGTACTGATCAAATTGTTTTGCTAATCTGCTTAGCTCATTCTAGGACATTGCTAATCCTATCTCTAATGAGCTACTCGCAATAGAACACTACTGATTCTAATCTGACGAGGTGTTTTAATGTGTTAGATCCCGGAACTAAGGTTAACCAAAGCTCTGATACCAACTGTGACGATCCCAAAATCCGAGGGGCGGTATTAAGGATAATCATTGGGAAATAACACATTAATCATCATAGCAGAGTACAGATAATAGCAGAAACAATAAATAAAATAATTTTTACATGGATATGACAGCGGAATCACAACATGTAGGAATATCAGAATAGCAGAACGTGGGGATATAACTTAGTAAATAAAAAGGAAAGTGATCAGTCATCATCGCCAGAGGCGGAATACATACATGCAGTGAGACATAATAAATGTATCAGTCTACATCGCCGAAGGCGGAATACATATACATATAGTGAGAAATACGGAAAGTAAATCAGTCTGCATCGCCATTGGCGGAATCATAACATAAGTAAGAAATGGCGGAAAATGTCAAAGTCATCTCTGTGAAGTCAGCCTCGCCATAAGCCAAAAATGCACCCTATGCAGCAGTGCATAACCAAAAACCACCTGTCACCTGTGTACTAGGCTGCCCGCATGAAAATAAGGGCACCCGCGTTTGCAAAGTGAAACAAACAACGAGTCAGTCATGGGGACTGGTATGAGGAATCTATTTAACAGTTAAACAACAGTAATAGCAAATCATAGGACCACGCCACTTTCGCGGAACGGGTTTACTCCAGTGATTGCTAGTGCATTTAAAACAAAGTAAATTCTTTTAAAACAACGCAATGCTTTTAGAAAGAATGTAGCCATTATAAGACTCAGGTCCCATCATACAATGCAACGCAAACCGGAGGATAGAGTTTTACCTTATAATAGCCAAATATGCTTGATACGTATAAAGCAAAATCATTTGATATTATTACTAGTGCATATATGTTTCAAAAGCGAATAGCATCATAAATATCAATCATAGACGGCATAAGTGCCCCATACCACTATGTCGCCATACTAGTTCTACAACCAAGTCCGTTATTTCGTATTGGAAATTGGATTTCCGTCATGAGTCGAGGCAAGGGGCAAGCTCCACTCTGCTTCGAGACATTCTAGCAAATGCCTCGGGACTACACACTCTGGGCAACCCCTGGATTCGGCTGGGCCGGTCCTCAGTTACGTTAGAGGATTGGTTATTCCTGAACACACGTTTCCCGGTCCTTACAGACCTATAATCGAGGCGCCTCGCATTCCAACAACCACAAAGGTGCAAAGTAGATATATATGTCAGGGCTGGTAAGTTACTGACACCACCATAGCTAGAAAGAAACGTCGTGCTCTCCCAGCGGTCCGTATCCCGTTTCAACTCATACCGGGGTGTGAGGCTCGCGAATCTACGAAATACACAAAGCCAGGCCACGTAGACCTTGCTTTGATCATCATCCACAAGACTTTGCTTTGCAACAGAAGCCTTGATCACAGCATCTTGGCATGCCACATAGGCAGTCCACTCCATACGATTGATTTCCATCGATATATAACCTCTGAGCTCGTACGTCTCAGAGAAGGGCGTTAAGCAAAAGAATAAATTCTCCGCCGCCATACAGATATATATTTAACAGAGATCAATCAGTATAGAACAAAATCCAATGTTTGACACACAGTCCATTTACAAGTCCGTCCTGGGTCTGAACGAAACCGGAGGCGTCAAATTCCTCGTATATCCGTCCAATCATCACATACGTTCAAACGGCTACTACTTCCGTCCCTTTCCGGTAGCTACTCCGGTCAGGAACCTCAGTAGCGCCCATCCAACCGACACGAAGATCGTCGGTCTTGAATCGTCTTTGCATTTTCCAATTCGAATCGCTCGATAAATTATTTGAAATGAGGGTTAGCTCGGCCTTTTCAAATAATTCACGTCATTAGAATTTAAATCGATTCATTTTATGGTTATATTATTCGACATCCATTTTTCGGTTCTTTAGTGTTATTTTCATGTCATACACATACAACCATCAAATATCAAACAATTCAAGCCCATTTGGTTTATTCTCAAACAATATTGCTTATAATATTTTATAACGATTATTCGCCATTTTTATTTATTTGAAAATGGCCATATTTAATTAAACGACGTTTCAGGTCGTGCCGTGGCACTGGCGCTGTTTTTCTCCTAATTTGTTTTACACATATCGGAAAATCTAACCGTTGGATTTCTACAAAGTCTATATCAGTGGGAAGATATTCCCAAAGCGAACCCAACGGTTCCAGTTTAGTGAGAATCCGACGGTCGGATCTTCCACACTAGTCGTTTGAAGTTACGGTTTCAAAATTCGAACTGCAGCGTCGTTATTCGATTTAATTTAATTATATTTATATTTATATATATAAATATAAACGATTCTGGCGCTGTTTTTCTTCAGATTTGAATTAAACATTCCGGACAATCCAACCGTTGGATTTTTACAAGGTTGGTGCCGTTGGAAAGATATTTCCAAGGCGAACTCAGCGGTTGCGGTTTCAGGAAAATCCGATGGTCGGATTTCTCGTACTAATCGTTTCAAATTACGATTCTGAAACGCGAACTGCACGGCCTCTATTCCTTTTAATTATATTTATATTTATATATATAAATATAGTTCAATCTATAATTTCAACTATAGCTCATTCTATATTTTCAACTTCGTTTTCACTTCAAATATTTCACTAACGCCTTAATATTTTGAAAAATTTCGCCATAACCTCCTTTGTACGGGGAAGGGTTTGGAAATTTATTGGGCCGTATTAGGTACCCAATAAATCCTAAAAAGCATTCACATATTTATAGTGATATATTTTGGTGTTTACGGGGGAGCATGTACTGATAATCACTCCAGAGAATAAATTCCCGTCACCTCGTTTCCGTGTGGAAATAAATAGTCCATGTGCCGTATCTAATACCTAGAGCGACGTGATTATTGTCAACTCCAGACCCGTGTGGGGTTTTTATTAATCTGGCAATTTATCGTTATAATTTATATAGTCCATATCCGTCATCAGTTCAACCTGTAGTACATAGTCATCGCCATACAAGCCTCTTGCTTGTACGGTAAATCTTCCACCTCGTCACACAAGCTCCAATTGCTTATGTGGAATATGATGAAGTATGCCTATCGTCAAGAAGTATGCCATGTAGTGTAGTTCAAAATTAATTGTTACTATCCTATGGCGTTGTTTATTATTTCACACAGAAAAACCAGCACTCCGCATCCAATGGCATTCACAGGAGTTGATATATAAATAAAATTGCGTAGCCAACTCATCAAGGTTTACCTATTTGTCGGGCACGCAAATAATTTCTTTACTCTACAGCTAATCCATTTTCCTGTTCAACACATGTATATGTATGCAGAACAAAGCTAATAATAATATTTCTAGCAAACTGTTATTTGTTTCAACACGTGTGTATTTTTAACTAAGCGTATACATGATAAAAGGAATATTTTTATCATCAAAAATATTTATTCGACACGTGTGTATTTTTAACACTTCAAATACACTTATAAAAATATAGTTTTCATTGTCGATTCATTTTATTTTTAAAAGATGATAACATTCAACACATGAACTTCAACTCAACGAATGAATTGGAATTCAACACATGAATATTCTATATCGTTTGTATATATATAAAAATAGGATTTTTATTGCTAACATCATTTGTTTAAATTCAAATAATATTCAACACATGAATTTCAACTCAACGAATGAATTGCAACTCAACACATGAATATTCTTTATAGTTTGTATATTTATAAAAATGTGATTTTTATCGCTAAAGCCATTTGTTTAAATTCAAATAATATTCAACACATGAATTTCAACTCAACGAATGAATTGCAACTCAACACATGAATATTCTATATAGTTTGTATATTTATAAAAATGTTATTTCTATCGCTAAAGCCATTTGTTTAAATTCAAATAATATTCAACACATGAATTTCAACTCAACGAATGAATTGCAACTCAACACATGAATATTCTATATAGTTTGTATATTTATAAAAATGTGATTTTTATCGCTAAAGCCATTTGTTTAAATTCAAATAATATTCAATACATGAATTTCAACTCAACGAATGAATTGCAACTCAACACATGAATATTCTATATAACATATGTAAATAATTTCAATGAATGAAAATTATTCTAACACATAATGATTTCAGAAAATTTCGGCAGCATAATGGCAGGGTAGTTAAAACCGGGACCGTCCCTAGTACGGCTCCTCGCTCTACCTTAAAACCTCGCGGTTTTTGACAATGGGGATCATGCATCTATTTCGCACGCAGGCGGCATGTTTATTTTCAATTCCACAATCCTATTCTATTTTGTTTCAACCACAAGAGGGTATTTTTCAACCACCAAGGTATTTTTCAACCATAATATCAACCACAAACAATTATTTCCAACCATTCGTCATACCATATAATATCATGTCAATCACAAGCAATAAATATCGTCCATGGTCTGTGGACGAGGGGAGTATATATATATATATATAATATAATAATTCACTTGCATTTCATCACAATTCAAAGCATATATGTTTCAAACAACGCTTGTATAATTTATACATCGCTAATATAACTTATACAACACATGTACATGAGGTATACAATGCGTATATAATTTACACTTCGCTTATATAATTTATACAACGCGATTTCATTCACACAAATAGTTTAGATTCCTCACATTGGTTATTGCGGTGCTAAAAATCGTAGGAAGGTCAGAAAAATCCGCGGCTTCTTCTAGAATGTAGAGAGCCTCCTTGCGGTCACGGTGTCTCCTGTTTCATCAAATTTCGTCAAAGAACGAAAAAGATATTATTTTTCAAAGTTTTGCAACACTTAAAAGTGTTATTTTCATTTCATAATTTTCAACAGAAAGGTTTTTAAAATCTTTGAAACTAGGTCTCAAAATTTCAGTCGATCCGTACCTCTATGCTCCGATCAGGCTACGCTGCGTCGAAGAGCTACGAAGCACCTCCAGAATGGCGGTGGTGGCAAGTGGTTCGGTGGTCTGTGCTCGTCGCGGCGGCGCTGAGAAGGTCGCGCCTTCCTCCTCGTTTTCCGGCGTCGATAGTCGATGGAAGGGGACGTGGGTTGGTCGGATGTGGAGAGGGGACTACGGCGAACAAAAACTTCAACTGGGGTCGGCGGCAAAACGGCCTGAGGCGGCTGCGATATCGGCGAGAAGTTTTGAACGACGTGCGTCGTTCAATCGTTCTGGCGGCTGGGGTTTTAGAGCTTTTTATTTTTATTTTTTTAAAAGAAAATTTCCTATTGGCCAGAATTTATAGAAAAATTTTAAATAGTGTTTTTGCAAACGGACTCCTTTTTAAACCCAACGACTGTCGCCCCTAGCTAAATACCTCCATTCCGGACACAATGGGATATGTTTCGTTGGCCATTTCCACTGTTACAGTCAGTTATTTTTCAAATTAAAATATAAAACATTCGATATTTAATTTAAACGTACATTTCAATTTGCCAGGGCCACAAACTGAATCGAAAAATTCCAGAAAAATAAATCTAGCTTTGTTTTGACGATACGGTCCTAACAAAACTAGTTTCGTCGAATTCTGAGCTCGTTTGAAAAACGGCCATTTTTAGGTCGACCCATTTTAACAGAATTTGACCAAACACGTTATCTTTTGCCCCGCTCACATACTAGCTTCAAAAATTATGAAATTTGAAACTTAGCAATAATTTGACATCCCGGACCCAACAAAAGTGGTTTCGTCGAATTCCGAGGTCGTATGCAAAATCTCAATTTTCAGGGGCTATATATACTATATAGCGACCTTTCTGAAAATTCATTTGGCCATAACTTTTGATTTCCGTTATGAAACTTCGATTTTTCAGATTCGTTAGAAAGGTATTGATAAACAGATTTAAATATTTTCAGTTTCGTCAAAATCCGTTATATTTTCCACTCGGTACAGTCGGACAGAGTTTGTATTTAAAATTTCAAACTGCCATACCATACCAAATTCTATATTTTATTGAAATATGCCATTTCAATCATTCAAATTTCTTGTTAATAACCTGATTTAAAAATTTTAAACTGGTTCACATTTTCCGGGTTATTACATAAAACTTTTCTACTGTTTGTGTTGAATTACTATGCAACAAAGCAGCTCCAACTCTGATTTGGTGTTGATTTGCCTAGATTTGATGTAGCTTAGCTTAATACTCGATTCGAAAGCGATTTGGGGTGATTTTAGAAGGTGGAGGCCATGACTAGGTTTCAAGAGAGATAAGTGGCGGCTGAAAAATGAATAAAAAATGAATTCGCTAACCCTATCAGCCTCCCCATAACCACAATCCCAAAATGGGTTATGGGCCTAGCTGCTAATCACCTTAATTAGGCTCGGTTAAGCTGTTTTTCACCTTCTAAACCTTTTTTCAGCCATATCTCCCAAACGGTAAGTCCGTTTGACAAATGTGACCACTCTATGAAATGGTAAACCATTATCTGGATCCAACGGAAGTGGTTTTGGGTCAAAACTCCTTACCAATCAAAAGTTATAGGCGAAACAAGATTCGCTGGGGGCAAAACGATCATTTAAAATTCGGCAAAAATCGTGAACATGGGAAATGATCCCAATAGTCATTCGCCAAAGTGGCACGACTATACGACTTCATATGAAAAAGATATAAATATTCTACGATCCTTTGATGCGTAGAATGCGGGTCGTTACATTCTCTCCCCTTAAGAAATTTCGCACCCAAAATTCCTTAACCGAAACATACAAAGGTTCCCACATGCCTATCAATTATTTGCAATCAATCAAACATACATAACAAACACAACAAGCCTATCCTAGCATGCGGTTTACTAACGAGGGAAGAAACTGTCACTATTAAAATCTTACCAGACAAAGAGTTCTAAATACGACTTTTTTATGCTCTCCTATGTTTCCCAAGTACAGTCTTTCTCATTCCCACCCCACTGGACTTTGACTAGTTTCACCGTCTTCCTTCGAAGTTGTTTCGTATCATGTCCGATAATACGAATCGTCTTGTGGTTCCCAACCACCTCGGGTTCTACCTCGATATCGTCCAACTGATTTGTTGAAATAGTCACATTAGGGTCGTGCACAAACTTCTTAACTGGGAAACATAAAATACATTGTGAACTCCCGCCATCTTATCTGAAGTTTCTCTTATTACTTCTGGTCCAAGCACAAATTTCTCACCGGTTTCCAATTAACATGATGGTAAGTTGCACGGTCTTTCGTACAAACCTCAAATGGAGTCATACTAATACTGAACTGATAACTATTATCATATGCAAGCTCAACTAGATGCAAATGGTCATCCCATGACCTACCAAAATCTAATATACAAGCCTACAAGAGATCCTCTAATACACGATTCACCCAAATACTATCATGATCCAATCTAGTCCTTGGCAAGCCATCAATGAAATCCATTGAGACTTGTTCTAATTTCCATTCGAGAATTTCCAACGGTTGTAACAACCACTAGGCTCCTTTTTCTTAGTTTTAACTAACTGGCAATTCATGTACTTCATCTCTCAATCCATTAGCATTGTGTACAACCAGCCTCCCATTCTTTCAAAGCCATCCTTCTCTATCAAGTCCATTCTTTCTCATCTCCTTACTATCGATATCCATTTCTACCTTGGAGATGATTTCCAATAGGTTAGGATCGTTCCTCTGACTGGAATCAATCCGCTCAATCAAAGTCGATCTGATCGTCTAACTTGCTAACATTTCTGGATCCAATCCATACTTACGTCTGAGATCATATCCCACAATATACTCCAGTTGCTTCCATTCAAGAAACTGTCATGTCTCCTATTCAATGCATCAGCTATCGCACCTAGTCCGGTTGCCCATGCATCCGTGTATGCCGTCATCTCTTCATTCTCTATTACCAGAATCCTACAGGTATACTCAAGGGAACAAAAAAAGGAACAAACATAGCAACCATAGCATCCACCAAACATGTCCTATCTATCAACTACTAAAGCCATAAATACGTCGATACCTATCTGACTGGTCCAACCAATCTCGGGGATAATGGAAGCCCCGCCTCCGTACATACGTCGATGCCTACTTGACTGGTCCAACCAATCCTAAGGATAATGGAAGCCCTGCCTCCGTATGGACTACCGTACGTCCAACGTACGTTTATCCTCCAAGGATAACTAGATAACATCCAATTGATCCAAGGTGACGGGTGTCCCCAGATACCCCTGCTTCGAGCCCTCCTAGAACACTAAGTATCGACGATTTCTTGGTACTCTCATCAGAAGAGCTACCCACATACTATGACCCAGTCTCGAGTATCCATTATTGACAAATCTCAAGTCCAACATGAGCCATCTTTCTATTCGTTGCATCTCCAAGATCAACGAACAACCATTTTTCTTTTACGAGTTCAAGTCCAACTTGAATCGTCCTAGCCCTCATTGCATCTCCACGATCAATGAGCACATCTTATCCCTTTGAAGTACTACCATTCTTGAACCAAAGAGAACATCAACATAGGGTCCTAAACAATCCATTATCTTGCAGCTTCCTCAAGTCCCACTCGAGTCATCTCCTAGCCCTATCGAATCCAACTCGGGGCAGTCCTTACCATTGAACAGTCTTGTCATGCCACGGCTGCACATCACTCCTCGAGTAAGCCGAGATATCATTCAATGGAAATCACAACAACTACTTATATCTCACGCAAACCATCCTAGTCGAACTCGACATTCCCTAAGCACAAGCCCCAAAGGCCTAAACCAATATCAGACAAGCACTTAAGAAACATCTCCTCTGAATTCAGACAATCTACGTGAGATGATACTAGCAAAACAACTAAGCAATCACAAGCAAACATACATCCATAACTCGATAAGACCACATTACAATAAATCATGCAAAGACTAGTTGAACCACCTATTGGTTTCGTCACAACTAAAGGTCTATCGACAATCTCAGGTTCCAATCCTAACTTATCTACCAGGTCACTAGATATGAAGGAATGAGATGCCTCGCTATCAACAAAACTAGAACATAAACATCATAAATAGAAAGCATGCCTTGAATAATGACGCCCTTTCCCTTCTCCGCCGCAGTTGGGGCATTCGACGAAGAAGGAACAGCGTTGATAGCATATGCTTTCACAATCTGCTTCTCTTTAGGGGGTTGCGGGCAATTATCCTTGTGATGTCCCACTTGGCCGCAATTGAAGCACTCCCTTTCCCCAGGCTTTTCCTGACAATCTCTAGCATAGCGGCCCTTCGTGCCACAACTAAAGCACTCTTTATCTTTCTTGTTCTTCTTTTTCTGACCACCCTTGGTCTGATCCTGTTTTCTCTTATTCTGAGACTCCTTCTTACCTCCACCGCTTGCTTGCGGTTTTGGTTTCTCTACAGATGCAATAGCAACATCGGCCTTTGACTTAGGGTAAAGTCTCTCCGATCTCAATGCTTTCCCCACTATAGACTCGAAAGTCTCGTCGATGTGGTTTATCAGCCTTTCCCCTAAGTACTCATCTAAGCCGGTTATGAACTTCTCGTTCTTCTTCTCAGCAGTGTTGATAAGTGATAGTCCATACTTTGATAAAGTATCGGACTTAGCAATATATTCCGAGACTGCCCTACCATTCTGCTTAAGCTCCAAAAATTTACTAAACAATTCAGATTTGTGAGCAGCTGTAATGAACTTTTCGCTGAAACGAGTCATAAACTGATTCCAAGTAACTTGATCTTCAAGAGTAGCTGCTTTAATAGCATTCCACCAATTCATAGCTCGTCCTTGAAGCTGATGCGATGCTAACATTCTCTTCATTGCATCATCGATTCCCAAGTCCTCGAAGATGCGCTCACAACTATCCAACCAATCTTGAACATTCGTAGCCGACTCCGTTCCGTGGAACGGCTTCCTACCAAGACTAGTATAATCAAGCTTAAAATTGGCCATAGGCGTCTTCACTACTGCACCACCACTGTTAGCAGCATTAGGAACTGCTCCCCGAGCATCCTTAAGCATTTTTCGCATGAAAGTAGTGAACATCGTCCTCATATCAGGGATATTTCTATTATTAGCCCCTGAACCCGTACTCCTCGTATATTGGCTCATCGTCAAATCTGTAAAGAGAAAACGATTAACCATCTCCATAGTGGTGCCAATGCTGTGCGACTTCATCCTTACATATACTAATAGTATATACATAGCTTTTGAAAACCAAAATATCATAAATACGCGCTCTCATATATAAATACTATCTCTCCCTAATGTCTTCCCCTAGGTTAACAACGCAACCTAGAGCTCTGATACCAAATGTGACGGCCCGCCCTGAACCAACCGACATTTCCTTCAAAATGCGTTGTACCGATATCCAACTAGCACGGGATGGTCGTCGAAAGAAAAGAAAAGAAAAGAGCAGAAAGGAACTTGAAACTATGAACTAACAAGGAACCTGTAGTATCTCTCACATCGGATGGAATAAAATATAATAACGACATAACTTTGACATAAAACAGGCGAGATAGTGCATAAGCTGAAAGCTAAATAATCATAGCAGTGGAATCCATAACACAGCTTATGATCCAACATCATTACTACAACTTTAAATTTCTGTCTCTAAAGCAAAAGAAAGAAAAGGTACACTACTAATGCCCAAGCGGAGACCAGCTACAACACAGGGAGTGTATATGTATATCATACGTGGAAGCCTCCTGCTTGTATCTAGACAGCTACTCGCGCATTACCACCTAAACTGTCTCTAGTCTGCTCGTTTAGAAGCACCTAGAGTAATAAGAAGAGACAAAAAACTGAGGGTCAGACAAAAGTCTGGTATGAGCGATAAGCAACAAAACATAACAATAGCAGGTATAATCCAATCATACCTGAACCTGGACCTACAACCAAAGAGTTAGCATAACAAGATGTACAGTACTCTAAGGTAATACTAACATAAAGTGTAAAAGTAACATAGGGGTGTGTATGTCATGGTGATAGCAAACACCAAACATAGCAATCATCCTCACATCTCTCACTTAGTGCGTAAAGCATACGATAACCACCACCTGATCACCCAATACTTTGCTCCATGGAGTCACAATGACTCCATTGCACTGATCCATAGCCACTAATCCATCTCCCAGTGGTGAAATAAAGTTATGGATATCGATAACCCCTTTGCACACGTCCCGCAGCAAAGTCCAACTCATGAAGTTAACTCGTTGGTCCCCTTTGGGATCCTGAGTAATAACCTCTCATTTGAACTACCTTTGCATCTCGGGTTTTGGTCATCATCCCCGTTCGTCCTTCAGTTCAGTTCGTGATCCTCCAAATCGACTCGGGGTGCTCCAAAGATTTGGTTCGTGATCAGCTTCCTCGGTTCGTGATTCGGGTTAAGCTTCGACTCGTGTCACCCCCTTAGCTTCGGTTCGTGGTTGTAACGGCAAGAAAAAATTCGATGTTCGAATTTTCAACCATAACACAAAATCATGTATTACTTGTCAAAAATCCAAGTGTCAAACTCCGACCGTTAATAGGAAGAAGTTAGAGGATGAGATAGGAAAGATAGAACTATTAAAATAGAAGAATAAGAAGATCAGAGTCTCACAGCGGAACGAACAAAATATAATATATCAAATATTATGTACAAAGAACGGTATATATATGAATCACAACATCATAGTATACATCAATACACACAGCGGAAATAAACTAGTACCAATATATATGGAATACGTCTCGACTTCAACTCCTCTTCTAAAGCTCCAAGCGATTCCTAACCTGATAATATACTCGGTCTGACCCGAGCACATTTGAAGCAAAGCAAAATTCACCTGGATCAGTCTGGAATACTTTCAGTGATAAATTCATACAGCAACCAACTTGTTTAACTTTAGAAATCCTTTTGAAAGAAAAGGATAATAGTAAGACCAGCCCACACATAAACACGGACGGTTTTTACCTTACTATAACCCAAAACATTTTGATATATCAAAAACCAGTGATATTATGATAGTGTCTATAAAATCACAAATAAGTAACCATATAGCAGAACGCTTGCATCTCACGCTCTACATATTTATTATATAATCGAAAACCGCAAGACGCTTATTGGAGATTGGATTCCAACTAGACAAGGTATGGGATCACCTTCCGATCAGTTTACTCTAGAGGGATTACACTGGGGTTCAATGAGAACGTCTTGCAACCCGGCCTCACATGACCGACCACTCATTTAACTTGAGTGTATCGAATATATTGTCACCCTTTCGGCTTTTGTCGCGACCACCGAATTTCCTGGGAGATACAGAAATGAAAAGAAGTAACAAATATGAATTTTCTCTAGATTGGTGACAATACACCCTGCTTGGGGATGACCCAACTAGCCATGCTGCCTTGCCCGATTTCTGTCTTTTCCCAGTTGATGAGGCTAGAGGCGACGTTTATCTTTTCAAACATCTAGTCATTATTCACTGTCACATTGTCCATACGTCATCCAGGAACAGGATGAACCGAAGGCACCCTCCTACCGCATCCTTATATGGAAATTACCCCCAAGGATCAGTAGCGAGCAGTCCTTGCAATCCACAGATTTCAACCACGACTGAATAATAGTATATCTCCAAGGATCAGCTAGAGATTTTAAGTGCTTCTTCCGTTTTATGAAGATCTGTGGTCTTCAATGCTCCATCTTCATCCTTGCAGATTCGTTTCGTACGTAACGTTGATTCGAAGTGGTTTTGGGCCTAGTCCCCATCCCGGTCTCTTCGAAACAACACGTCAAATGTCCAATAATATGATATTGATAGTCGGTGTTTTAACTATCAATCTTAAACTAGTATTGTTGAGAATATTGGCAGCTCGGGTCTTATTACTCAAATCATTTCATTAATTTTTTTATCGAATCTCAAAACTCATTTCTTCGATTAACATCGATTCCATTTACTAAATCTCGGCAAATCATAGTTATTTCCATTAATTCGGAAACATTACCTATATACCTCTTTCTTATATATGCCAATCCGTCCATCTTTACTTCGAGAATATCACCTGAATTTTATAAACTCTTTTAATCACCTATGCGTGTCATTATACTTCAAAATATGCCAATCAATGTTAAATATACATCATTCTTTAAAACCCAATTTGTTTATCGCATTTTAACCACTTGGTAAATATTGTCGAATTTTTTTTTATGGAATAATAAACTTAACTTCGACATCTCTTACCGTCACAAACTAATACCATCCTTCGATAATAGTGAAACCGTCGTTGGGGTATTTTATTTACCTCTCAGACCTTGGTCGACAACGTTCTTATCTCAAGATGAATAGTAGTTCGTACTCAAACTTATTTCCTATTTTATTTAATCCATGGTTTTATAATCATAACCTTACTTTGAAACTCGGTTGATTATGACCATTCGTTATTAACATTTCCTTTTTCACTCCGTTATACAAACATGTTTTATAAATGGAAAAATCTTGCGACAATCCATTTTGGATTACTTAACCTAAATATTGAATATCATATTATAAACCTAATTAGGATTTCATAATCAAAATCCATTTTACGAGTTATAAACCATTTACATCATCCTTCGTTGTTTTGTCGGCCTTCTCCTTGATTCAAATCAATTACTTAATTTATTTAAGTAAACACTTAAACGAAGACTTCCCTTTTTATCAAACTTGGTCTAATCCTTTTGATAACTCTTCCTATAATGTTTGGAAGAGAACCTCTTTACACATATTTCAAAAATCCATTTAAACCTTAGTTCAAACTTGGTCGCTTTCTTAAATGAATATCATTTAAGGAATAAATACTTTTAATGATTATTAATTAGAGTAATAATCACTTTCCTACCCCTTATTATAAAAGTAGATTTTTTGGATTTTATAAATAAAATCCATTTAATAATCTATACGTAGATTATATTTGGAACCCTTCCCTTTTTATCTCAATTTGCTATTTTAATAGAACATTTATTTCAATACTTATCGCATTTGTCTAATTTACTTTTTTACTTCGATTATATTATTCGATCTCTTCCTAGATTAGCCAATCTTATTACATACTTGATTATCTTCTTAAATAATTTTATCTAAGAAGAAATTACTTCAATTATAATCAACTTCATTATTTACTGAAATAAAACAGTTTTATTTCTTCATTGACTAGACTCGCTCAGTTAATCACCTTTGAAATTATTAAACAATATCTAATTATAAACGTCGTTAATTAATGATAAATTTCGTTAAAGAAATCTTACTAAATTAACAACTAATTATTAATCACCACTTTTGATCGAACAATGGATTTAACCACTTTAAATCATTGGTTAATTCTTAACCATTTTCAATTCCTTCTTATTAGATTAATATAACTAATCTAATAATATTTAATAAATATATTTATTACAAATAATAACCCATATAAAATTGATTTAACTGTTCAATCCTGACCGTATAATCATTTTATACTATTTTATGAAAATCCCATTTCCTGACATTTATCTATTTTTAACATCATTATATCGTATAAGATATAAATAAAATTCCACTTCAGTTATAAAAAATATATTATAACTTCACTCTGTTAATTCGCCTAACGTTTAAACAAAACGGTGTATTTTGGACCATTGGCTGCCAATTTCTAAATCAATACTGTGTATTGATTTAAATCACAACAACGTTGAATTTTAATTCAATGATCAACAATCAAACAGTTTTTAACATCAATGGGGTTTAATCAGTTCATATATGTCAATAATATAAAATTAAACAACATACCAAATATTTGAGGAATCCAGTTTGATTCCTCCTACCTGTTCTTCCCTGCATAACCGCGCATATATTTTAGACGACTAAAATCTAATTAACGACAACCATTCAATCAACGATGAGCATCCAAGGCATCCAAACATCTAATTATCAACAATTAAATTTAATTATATGAATTAAATCACATCACAATATTTCAGAAGGTGTGAGAATTAACTCACCTTTGTATTTTTCGATTGACAGTTTTCGCGTTATTTCGTCTGATCCTTCCCAATGCATCCAGCATCGTAGTCCTTTTTACTGCGATTCCATCGCTTCCGGTTTCGTCCGAATCCGATAACGTATGCTCGAGGTACAGCTTAATTAACCCCCTAGTTCGTATGCTTCTTTAGCCAAATGACGTATCTTCCTCATATTTTTCCCGATCCTTTCTTCTTGAAATCTGTACCCTTTCTATTCCCCTTTTTCTCTGTCATTTCTGAAATATGGTACTCGCGACTCCTTACAACTAACCACGCCATGCCCCTTTGTATACATAAAACAGCAATCCACTGTCCCAGCAAAACGTTACCCCATTTTTCACGCATATCTCCTCCATATGTACACCTGTCACGGGTTCTTACATACTGACCACGTCCCCCCCTTTAAACTCTCATATTTGAATCCAACTTCAATTCTAACGGCCTCGCCAAAACTCTCCCTCTTCTACCGCAGCTTAACTTGCCAAACACCACCAGCACTTCACAACATTTCCGAACCATTTCAGTACCACTCCTCCAGTTTTTAACGTGAGAACTCCATATGAAATTTCAACTTCACCACCTACAGAAAATCACGCCACTAACCCAAACAGTAACACGTCCCTATCGCTGGCAAACTGACCCCCTCTAACCTCACCGTTTGTTTGTCTGTCGCCACGCTTTTTGCCGTAGCCTTGCTTCACTTGGAAACTCAGGCGGCGCTGGGAAACGAAGGCCCAAGCCAACAAAGCCCCTTACGTAATACGCCTGTAACCACTCCTCCCCGTTCAAAGCTTTCACGTAGCACATACTTAACTCCTTCGCTCCATTCAAACCAGAACTTCAGTATACATTTTGGTTCCGGCCTATCTGTGTATTTCCTCCTTTTGTTAAAAGACAGCACCTACTCCCCTTCATACTCAACACAGCTCCACACAACCACCGGTCACACCACCATCTTCAACATTCTTGAAACTTCGTCCTCCACTCCCAAGCGTCGGACCTCTGGCGAACTTCCCGGCTGTCTACGGTTTAACCCAACGCCATGGAAAAATGGATCCACTTGCTTTTCCCTTTATTTCGTTTGTGTTCGAGATATATATTGAGGCTGCGTCCATTTTTGGGAAGCAGACATGCGTGTGATTTTTAGTAAGTTTCTTTTGTTTTCTTGGAGTGTTGAGAGAACGGGTCTGAAGTCACTTTATATAATATAAAGCTTAAAGCTTCCAATGTAAGGAACCACAGAGATATTATTTATATTTTCTCGTTTTCAGTGTTACCATGGCTCACCATGCTTGAGCTTTAAAGACATCGTGGTGTATTTAATGAGATTTGAAAAAGGGTGAAATATTTGTTGTATGGCCTTGTTGTGTCGCTATAATATTTAATGAACCTTACATCTTCAGACTTCAAAATGAGGAGCTAGCGAATAGGATTGACACTTTTGTTGTAAAACAAAAGAAGAACACCAGAAATGAGAGAGAGAAGCCATTATTATTCATTCAGTTATCTTTATTACATACACTGGCTCTCTATTTATAGGCTTTACATGTCTCATCAATTACAATAGTGTCCCTTGCATTAAGCGTATTCACCCTTAAAACATATATATATTACAACACTCCCCCTTGAATATGCGTATGCAAAGATGATAAGATTGATCGCCTCATTAAAAACCTTTTTATGAAAAACCCTGTGGGAAAAATCATAAACAAGGAAAAGAGTACAATTTTCATCTCTAGGTAACATATTGACAATGTTCCAATGAGGGTTGATACTTCTGGATCAAAATAGTGCCTTGTTAAAAACCTTACTAACAAAAACCCAGTGGGAAAAATATTAGTGAAGGAAAAGAGTACACTATAGCATTATATATGCTCCCCCTGATTCATAACGCATTATTCAATTAATTTGGTGATGTAAACGACGCATACCAATTTTATAAACCATCTTCTGAAATGTTGACTTTGGAAGTGCTTTGGTGAATAAATCTACTGGATTTTCTTGAGACTGAATTTGCTTCACTTCTATCTTATTGTCTTTTTGAAGTTCATGTGTGAAGAAGAATTTGGGAGAAATGTGCTTCGTCCTATCACCCTTGATATATCCTGCTTGAATCTGGGCTATGCATGCGGCATTGTCTTCATAAATGATGGTTGATCTCTCTGTAGTTGAGGGAAGTTGACATGTGTTTCAAAAATGTTCGATTAATGATCTTAACCAAATACATTCTCGGCTTGCTTCATGTAGTGCTAGTATTTCAGAATGATTGGATGATGTTGCTACCAATGTTTGCTTTGTAGATCTCCATGAAATAGCTGCATTGCTGTTTGTGAACACATATCCAGTTTGTGATGTTGCTTTATGTGGATCAGAAAGGTAACCTGCATCAGCATAACCAACTAGAATCGGATTATTGCCTGTGTTAGAATAAAATAAGCCCAAATCTGTGGTTCCTCGCAGATATCTCATGATATGTTTTATGCCATTCCAGTGTCTTTTAGTTGGTGCAGAACTATATCTTGCTAGAAGATTGACTGAAAATGCAATATCTGGTCTCGTGCATTGGGCTAAATATAACAATGCACCAATTGCACTGAGATATGGTACTTCTGGACCAAGTACATTTTCATCATCTTCTTTTGGTTGGTAAGGGTCCTTTTTAATATCTAGTGATCTGACAACCATAGGTGTACTAAGTGGATATGCTTTATTCATTTGAAAATGCTTCAGGATTTTCTCGATGTAATTTGATTGATGGATTAATATGCCATTTTTACTGTGCTCAATCTGTAGACCAAGGCAGTATTTGGTTTTGCCAAGATCTTTCATTTCAAATTCCCGTTTTAGGTAATCTATTGTTTCATTGATCTCTTCTGGAGTTCCAATCAAATTTATATCATCAACATATACCGCTAAGATAGCAAATCCCTTTACCGATTTCTTTATAAAGACACATGGACAAATGAGATTGTTTTTGTACCCAGCTTTTACTAAATATTCACTAAGACGATTATACCACATTCTTCCAGATTGTTTCAAACCGTATAGTGATCGTCTCAATTTTAATGAATACATTGATTTTGATTTTGCTTCAGGCAATTTATATCCGTATGGGATTTTCATGTAAATATCAGTATCCAATTCACCGTATAGGTAAGCTGTCACAACATCTGTCAATCTTATATCAAGCTTCTCAGAAACTACAAGGCTTATTAAATATCTAAATGTTATAACATCCATAACGGGAGAGTACGTTTCTTTGAAGTCAAAACCTGGTCTCTGCAGGAAACCTTGTGCAACAAGCCTTGCCTTGTATCTCACAACTTCATTTTTATCATTTCGTTTTCTAACGAATACCCATTTGTAACCGACTGGTTTAACACCTTCTGGTGTTTTCTCTATTGGTCCAAATACACCATGTTTTTGGAGTGAATCTAACTCAACCTGAATAGCATCTTTCCACTTTCGCCAATCTTGTCTTTTCCGACATTCATTTATGCTAGTTGGTTCATTATCATTATCCTCATTATAGTCATGACTTTCAGTTATTTCAGTAGCTACTGCGAATGAGAATACATCATCAATTGTTATTTTACTTCGATCCCATATTTCTCCATAATTCGTATAAAACATTGAGATCTCATTATTATTAGGTACCGTTTTATTTTCGGAAGCTTCTATTATTTCTTCTGGGATAATAGTTCCTTCACTGATTTTAGGAGAATTGAGATTTTCTTTTGAGTTATCCTTTGGATCATTTATAACCTCTTCGGGAGGTTTGCTAATTGATGATTTTTCATTAGACTTTCTTTTTCTAGGCGCCAAGTCTTTTGAACCTATCGGTCTTCCACGTTTTTGTCTAGCTTTAGATTCATTTGCTGCTATTGGTCCTTCGGGGATTTCAATTCTAGCTGGTGTATTTGCTGCTGGAATGTGAGATTTAGTTATTTTTGCAGCATCATTAAATGCATCTGGCATTTGATTTGCAATATTTTGAATATGCAAAATTCTTTGTACCTCGTATTGACATTGTTTGGTACGTGGATCCAAATGTAACATAGAGGGATTATTCCATGAAATTTCACGCCGTTCTACTGGAACGGTCTTTTCTCCCCCTAACGGCGGGAAATTTGACTCATCAAATTTGCAATCTACAAATCTTGCAGTAAATACATCACTCGTAAGAGGTTCAAGATAACGAATTATCGAAGGTGAGTCAAATCCCACGTAAATTCCCAACCTTCTTTGAGGACCCATTTTAGTACGAAGTGGAGGATTAATGGGAACATGCACAGCACAACCGAATTTTCGTAGATGTGAAATATTTGGTTGGGATCCAGTTAAAAGCTGTGATGGTGAAAACTGATGATAAGCCGTAGGTCTAATTTTAATCAATTTGGATGCATGCAAAATTGCATGTCCCCAAGCTGCAATAGGCAGCTTTGTTTGCATAAGTAAAGGTCTTGCAATAAGTTGCAAACGCTTAATTAATGATTCTGCCAGACCATTTTGAGTATGAACATGAGCTACTGGATGTTCAATTTCAATTCCCAGTGATAAACAATAATCATCGAATACTTGAGAAGTGAATTCTCCTGCATTATCTAATCGTATTGATTTAATTTGATGATCCAGGAAATGTGCTCTTAATTTAATTATTTGAGCAAGTAATTTGGCAAATGCCATGTTTCTAGTAGATAGCAAACATACATGTGACCAACGAGTTGATGCATCAATTAACACCATAAAATATCTAAATGGCCCGCAAGCGGGATGAATCGGACCACATATATCACCTTGAATTCTTTGCAAAAATGCTGTAGATTCAGAGGTGATCTTACTGTATGAAGGTCGAGTAATTAATTTTCCTTGTGCACATGATGTACACATGTAATCATTTGGTAAATTCAACTGATTTGGTAAATCATGCCTATTTGAGTTCTTAGCAATTTTACGCATCATAGTTGATCCAGGATGACCTAAACGATCATGCCAAAGAATCAATTTCTTCGTATCTGTGAGCTTCTGGCTCATGTTTATAAAATGAGATTCAACTATGCCAATTTTGGTAAAGTATAATCCAGTTGAAATTGTACCAAATTTTTCTAAAATAAGCTTCTGGCTTTCAATTTTAGAAATAACACAAAGATATTCTTTGTTGTTTTCATTTATAGTTTCAATATGATATCCATTCATTCTTATATCTTTGAAGCTCAGCAGATTTCTTTTAGAATTGCTTGAATATAGTGCATTTTGAATGAATATATGTGTACCATTTGGTAATACTATATGGGCTCTTCCGGACCCTTCAATTATATTGGCTGAACCAACTATAGTTGAAACTTTATATGAAATATTTTCAGATAATTCAGAGAAAAACTTCGGGTTTTTCAATATCGTATGAGTAGTTCCACTATCAACCAGACAAATATCATCGTTTAAACATTGTCGATCCATACCTTAAGAATTAAAAACAGTCAGTCAATAACAGAAATAACTCATAAATATAAATAAATGTCCACGAGAATAAACTAATCATCATGTCCAACATTACACATTATTTTTGCAGTTCCATAAGAAAAGACTAAAAGAAAAATAAATAAACAAAAGTTCCAAACTAATACATGCTGAAAATAAACAAACTGAAAATCATATAATAAGCTTCAGGCTACTTATTGGTTGGTTCGGTCATCTCTTCGAATATTGCATTCAAATTTTCGTCGCTGAACAAATTCCCATCATAGTCTTCAAAGAAATCATCTAACTTCAGGTTAGTGTTATCGGACAATCCCTCAGTATTATTTGTCTCGATATTCTTCGACTTATGATATTCTTCGATTGTTTTCTTCGACGATCTACAAGTCCGTGACCAGTGACCAGTACGCCCGCATCTGTAGCAAATTTCCTCATAATGCTTCTTATTTTCAGCAGCTGGATTATTACTGCTTTCAGGCTCATTTTTCTTTTGCTGCCTTTTGAAATCAGTAGTTTTGTTGCCCCCAAAACCACTGTAACCACCTCTGCTGGGGTTGTATCCACGTCCACGTCCACGACCACGTCCTCTGCCTCTTCCTCTGCCTCTGCTACAACCTCTTTCGGAGTGGGCAAAGTTAGCATTAACTTCAGGTAATGCAGCTGAACCAGTTGGTCTTGAGGAGTGGTTTTTAAGAAGCAATTCATTGTTTTGTTCAGCAATCAACAAACATTCAATAAGTTCAGAATATTTTGTAAAGTGACGCTCTCGATATTGCTGCTGCAGGAGCACATTCGAGGCATGAAATGTTGAGAAGGTCTTTTCCAACATTTGTGCGTCATCTACCCTTTCTCCACATAATTTTAGTTTAGAAGTAATTCTAAACATGGCGGAATTATATTCCCTTACTGTTTTAAAATCTTGAAATCTCAAGTTCAACCATTCTTGTCTCGTATTTGCAAGTATGACCGTCTTCTGGTGGTCATATCGCTCCTTCAGGGAGTTCCATAGGTGGAGAGGGTCTTTTTCAGTTAAATATTCTGATTTTAAATCATCGTGGATGTGGCGTCTTAAAAATATCAGAGCCTTTGCTTTGTCCTGCTGGGACATATTATTGCCATTTTTAATGGCGTTCTCTAAGCACTGAGATTGTAAGTGGATCTCGGCGTCCAAGATCCATGACAAATAATTGTCTCCGGAAATGTCCAATGCTTTAAATGCAAGCTTAGCAATGTTTGACATTTTTCGAACTACAAAAAAAAAATTCATTGCTTAATTAAACAAAATTCAGAAGAAACCAAAAAGAAATAAACAAGACAATTCGCAGCCGACCAACATAAAATAGATAACTCTTTTATATACACAGATCAACAATCATTCACAGATGAATATACATGTTTTACTATCAAAATGAATCAACAAAATAATAAACAGATAAAATAATTAAAATAGAGTACTGCTATCAGTACAATAATAAAACGCAGATCATGTTACAAAAGGGCAAGCTGATTCACATACAATGTCATGAGTGACATTAATGTACTGCATGGCTGTAGCCGTAGTGAAAAAAAATGGATACAATTTGTAAGCATGGTAGCATCATAGTAACATAGTGGCACAATATACATTATTATTATAAAGGATCAAAGAATACATAAAGTAATTCATATGTTCCCACATACCAACAGTGAGAGCCTGCAGTAGAGAATGACGCAAAACAATATAAAATAGAAAAGTAGAAACCATAGCGAACAGTCCATAGGATGTTTACAATATTCAATGATAAAAGACAAGGTCACTACTATCCAGATGCGATATATAAGTATATATAATAATACTCGGCTCTGAAGAACACAGTAAAAAAAAAAATTGAACATGCTTCTATAGAGGAAAGTAGTAAAATTTAGAGATTGGTGTACCTTGTCTCTTGTGAAGAAAGTAATAACAAACTTGTGTTGAAAAGAACCCTTTTTTTTCTTTCGGTTAGAGTATAGAAATGGATCTGTAGGGATGAATGCTATATAAAGTAAGAGTAAAGACGTTGATGTTTGATAGGTGGAATGAGTAAAAAGAGGGTAAAAATATCATAGTCTAAAAACCAATTCAAATTCTTTCCAATAAAAAAATGACGGGTAAGTAGCTATAGGAATTAATAGCTTGACTTATTCAAAACATTACTTAGTTATAGCAAAGACCAGAGAATATGTACAGATCCAAATTTCGAGCATGAGCACCAAAATGGGTTACGAGGAAAAAGTAAAAATAAATGTTTGAAGTGTTTGAACTAATGCTGTCGTCAATAAAATCAAAAATAATAACAATTCATCGTGCTGATAACGTGTTGTAAAACAAAAGAAGAACACCAGAAATGAGAGAGAGAAGCCATTATTATTCATTCAGTTATCTTTATTACATACACTGGCTCTCTATTTATAGGCTTTACATGTCTCATCAATTACAATAGTGTCCCTTGCATTAAGCGTATTCACCCTTAAAACATATATATATTACAACAACTTTATTTTTATTTATTTTTTTATTAGATTTTGTATGCCATTTAGAATTTGCGGCTGATTTGTTTACAGAAATGGAGCTTCCTTTTTTGTTTTGCTGTTCTAACGGACGAACCAGTGTGTACATAGATGAAAAGTGGCTATTTTGCTGTGGTTTTTATTATTATTATTATTTCCTATAAATATCTAATGTATATTACCCAAAATAGGAAAAACAAGATTTTTATCCTAATACTGTGTGTACATAAATATCTAATGTACATAGCTGTTAGATTCACGAGGATTTGCTTTAACTTGGTTCTGGTTCGTACGGCGTAAGATGTGCAAAGAGATGGTACTTAAGATTTTTATCCTAATACTGTGTAAAGATTTGCAATTGTTTAAGATTTGCTGAGGTATATATTTTATTACATACATGTACTATTCTTTTAGTTGAAATATTGACCGTGATTTAGAATAGACTTGCATAGGGTTAACTCAGAGATATGCTGAGAGATTCGTATATGAATTGGAAAACGATAGGCCACTGTAGTACCTCATATTTGATACGTAAAGATTTGAAAACGTTTTATTTTATTTTATATTGTTGAGGAGGACTAGAAAAATGGTACTTCCAAAGGATTAGGTAAAAATATATTTCCTTTACCGCAAAATCTTGCCATCGAGATTTTAATAGGATTTGTAATTCCTTATCCTGATTTTCAAAGATTTACAGTGAACAAAAACTCTGCTATATACGTATTTGTATAACGTAATGATATTTAAATTTTAGACTTAAAAAAATAGATTAAGAAAAGATGTCTAAAGGTTTAACCGAGATTTTGCCAATTTATATAATATTGCAACTTCAGTAAATTTCGACTATTTCAAAATTAATATATTATTTATTTTAATAAAATACTTAAAACCATTAAATTCAACTAGTTAATTTCCCAAAACAATATTTAAAACTATATTTAAATATTAAATAATACCGTTAAAATCTGGGACGTTACATACCTTCCCCCTTAAAAGAATTTCGTCCTCGAAATTTCTAAAGTAGGATAAATGTTTGCAAATTCAATAATATTACCAAAATTCAGTTTAGTAAGACTTTAATTCAGCTTTTTAAACCAAACCAGTTAGTTTTAATTCGAAAAGACCAATTTATCTATGTTGAAAATAAATTCCAATAATTTTCAGAATATCAGAAATTTTTCTAACATTTCAAATTTTGGAAAAATTTGGCAGAGTCTCCCCTATACGAAGGGACTTTTGCAATATCGTAGGTACAAAAATAAATTCCATCGACCAATACAGTCGGAAAATCCAATTCAAAACCCAAATCAAAAATCAAAAGTTTATAATATGCGTAGGCGTACCTTTTTGCGAGCGCGATTACTCGATAAGCGATAAATTATACTTGAGCTGGCTTAATTATTCTACAGCTCTAATCAACTGGATCAAATCGTCTCCAGAATTTAATCAATATTAGCTTTTGTACCTATTCTGAACTCATATGCAATTCATTAGCTTTATAATCATCTATTAGATTTAAACATTTCGGCTATCCATTCCAATAGTTTTAATACATACCATTCCGTTCACACGAGATTTTATTCATAACCAACTCCTTATTTGATCTATATATATTCAAATTATATTTGAATTTTATTCCAATTTATTCACTCCAAATTATATTTGAATTCATTTACTTTATATTTTCCTAACACAAGTCAAACTCTTATTGACTTTGTCTTAATCCCAAATTATAAGATTTATTTTAATTCACATGAGTTAAATTAAAATACTCATCTCATATTTGAACTTATTCTAACTTTATCCAAATTTGTTAACTTGGATTCGTCTCAATGGATCAAATTCCTTTATTATGGAT
Source organism: Allium sativum (assembly GCA_030737875.1). NCBI lineage: Eukaryota > Viridiplantae > Streptophyta > Magnoliopsida > Asparagales > Amaryllidaceae > Allium > Allium sativum. The sequence goes on along the minus strand of CM060924.1, from coordinate 168,033,570 downwards.
TGGTTTTCAAATCAAGTTTATTCTATAAACATGAAATAAATTTAACTATACAATCAAACTGATTTCCCATTTTATTTGGATTCATTAACTTTCCCACAAATTCTCAAGCCAAATTCTTACGTTTGATCTTATTTGCAACCATATCTTGCTATTAAATTAAGGTTTGCCAATCAATCTCATTCTGATTTATTCACTTGAATTTATAATCAATATTATTCTATTTCACTTGACTTGAATTTATTCATCTGTTGGTTCTTGCTCCCATTCAAATTCATATTATTAATTCCAAACACATTATACATGCCATTCAATTTATATTCATAACTATTTTTAGCAATCCATTTAGACATATCAATCAATTCCTTATATTCCATTTCGATTCATTTATCTGAATCAATTCCATTTCATTCAGGTTTGTTCAAACCAAGTTTATACAATCGACCCAAATCATACAATTCAACTTATTTCCAAATATTTCATTTGGAATTTTCTCACTTTCATTTTTTCCAACATAAGCCAAATTTTAATCGACTTATTTCAATTTCAATTCATAAGATTCATTTCAACACAAACAAGTTATATTTAATTCCCATTTCATATTTTAAATGTTTCCACTTCATCCAAATTTTGAATTTTATTCAAACCAGATGATAATTTGGTAAAATAATAAATTTTACCTTCTTATAAAATATTTTGGGTCAAAACGATAAAAATAATTTTATATTCAAATTACAAATACGCGCCCTCGTATATATTTACGCTCATACTCAATCTAGGGGATTACTAACCCCATCTTTATTGAGTTACAAGCCACAGAGCCAAGGTTATTCCTAAATCATTGCTCTGATACCACCTGTAACGGCCAGAAAAAATTCGACGTTCGAATTTTCAACCATAACACAAAATCATGTATTACTTGTCAAAAATCCAAGTATCGAACTCTGACTGTTAATAGGAAGAAGTTAGAGGATGAGATAGGAAAGATAGAACTATTAGAATAGAAGAATAAGAAGATCAGAGTCTCACAGCGGAACGAACAAAATATAATATATCAAATATTTTGTACAAAGAACGGTATATATATGAATTACAACATCAGAGTATACATCAATACACACAGCGGAAATAAACTAGTACCAGTATGTATGGAATACGTCTCGACTTCAACTCCTCTTCTGAAGCTCCAAGCGATTCCTAACTTGATAATATACTCGGTCTGACTCGAGCACATTTGAAGCAAAGCAAAATTCACCCGGATCAGTCTGGAATACTTTCAGTGATAAATTCATACAGCAACCAACTTGTTTAACTTTAGAAATCCTTTTGAAAGAAAAGGATAATAGTAAGACCAGCCCACACATAAACACGGACGGTTTTTACCTTACTATAACCCAAAACATTTTGATATATCAAAAACCAGTGATATTATGATAGTGTCTATCAAATCACAAATAAGTAACCATATAGCAGAACGCTTGCATCTCACGCTCTACATATTTATTATATAATCGAAAACCGCAAGACGCTTATTGGAGATTGGATTCCGACTAGACAAGGTATGGGATCACCTTCCGATCAGTGTACTCTAGAGGATTACACTGAGGTTCAACAAGAACGTCTTGCAACCCGGCCTCACATGACCGACCACTCATTTAACTTGAGTGTATCGAATATATTGTCACCCTTTCGGCTTTTGTCGCGACCACTGAATTTCCCGGGAGATACAGAAATGAAAAGAAGTAACAAATATGAATTTTCTCTAGATTGGTGACAATACACCCTGCTTGGGGATGATCCAACTAGCCATGCTGCCTTGCCCGATTTCTGTCTTTCCCAGTTGATGAGGCTAGAGGCTACGTTTATCTTTTCAAACATCTGGTCATTATTCACAGTCACATTGTCCATACGTCATCCAGGAACAGGATGAACCGAAGGCACCCTCCTACCGCATCCTTATATGGAAATCACCCCTTTGGATCTGTAGCGAGCAGTCCTTGTAATCCACAGATTTCAACCACGAATGAATCACAGTATATCTCCAGGGATTAGCTAGAGATTTTAAGTACTTCTTCCGTTTTATGAAGATCTGTGGTCTTCAATGCTCCATCTTCATCCTTGCAGAATTGTAACAACCCTGATTTTTGGGGAAAATTTAAAATTTTATTTTAAGTTATTTTAATGAGTTTTGACTATTTTAAATAATTTATTTTAAATAATAATGATTAAATTTTTAATATTTGAAGTAAGACTATAAATTTTATATAAATTCCATTCCAAGCCCAAAAGGGTGCAGTAATTTCAATTTTTAGTTTTGAAATTTAAGTAAGAAATGAATTTAATGCTTATCATACAATTTGATAAGGAGAAAATATATGTTTTAAATTCAATTTAGATTGGTATTTAATGTAGTGTTTATTCTAAAGATAAAGGCGCATTGTGAATATGGTGTCAGTATAAATGTTTGTCAAAAAAAATTTATGATGGTACAAATAGTGAGCTATTGGAATATTAAGCTTGACATTGGAACTAAAATAAATTTTTAAATAAATTCTGATTGAAAAGATTTATTGATTTTGAACATAGAGCTTATTTGCATAGCAAAATATAGTTAAGATTAATTTATTTGCAGTAAACCAGCAAGTACAAGGTAATTAAACATTAAATTAACATATGTTTGAAATTTTAATGGTGGTTAATTTTGTAAACCAATACGTTTAAATTATTATCGTACAATTAATGTAATGAAAATGTTCTAACTTTATATGCATACATTAAGAGAAGAAAATTTAATTGTTAGCAATGCCGGAATTAAGTTATAAAGAGTAATTAACTTTGTTTTAAATAGCCGCTAGGATTGAATTTATTATGGTATTATTTATGGTACGGTTACTACCATTATAAATAAAGAAACTTTGAAAGATCATGGGTAATCAAACCGGAAAACTTAACCGTATTTGTATAACAAATGAGCAATAAAAGGATAGGAATAAAATATGAAATAAATTCAGATTTAATTGAAGAAACAAATTATATTGAGTAAAGAATTTTGTGTAAAATATAATAACATTAAGATAAATTTATTTACAATTTAAACCGTTAAGTAAATAGTGTAATAAAACGCTTAAATAAATTTTGTTGTAGATAAACCATTAAAATCTAAATTCATTACGGTATTAATTATGATAAATTTAATGAAATTTTGATGTACAAACGGTGTCATTAAACTAAAAATTTAACACATATGTATATAAGCAATGCATTATGTTTGTCCCATTATTTCATGCATTGTTGGGGCCCACAACATAAGTGAAGCGTCTTCTATAAATAAAAAATTAAAGCATTCATCTCCTTCCATATATTTTCCTACATTCATTCATTTTCGGTTCCTCATGACATTTATTATCTATTTCCATGCATCATTTGAATTAATATCGCATCCATTCATTTCCATTTGCGTTTTGAGTTTCAAAACGTTTGTTTTTGCTATCATTTATTTATTGCCTAAAGATCACCTCGTTTAATCCCCAATCGATCCCATTTATATTTATTCCTAAGACATCGTTGCCATTTGCAAATCCGTTCCATTCTCAATTTTCCTTATACGCTCATTTAAATTATTGCCAAAAACCAAGTGAATTTAATATCTATATTTTACTTTTAATTTACAATTAATATTTACCATTTAAGGTTTAACATTCATATCTAACAATAATATTTAGAACCGTAGTGTTAGATCTAATTTCTAAACAATTAGCATTCATCTAGCATTCATTTCTTTCTGTTTATGCTCTCTCCCTCTCTCATCGTTAATTATTTTTGAAATTTGCATAAAAAAGAGATAAGTGTGGTCCCATCATGCCTAGTCAGCTGATTAAATTACTTTGTAACCTACTATATGTGAACAGACACATTATCGAAAATGAAATTAAAGAAATTAAATAATATTAAAACATATATAAACAACACATAGGAAATTCCAAAAAAACTCTAATTCTAAAACCTATTCTACAGCCGCCGTCTCTTTCTTCTATGGCTGAAATAATTTGAATTTCTTTCTCTCTTTTCCCTAAATCCATCAAGAATTAGAAGATGATTTCTGCATGAAAGAGGTAGAGATTCACATACTCTACAAATTCATATGGTTAAGATCATGTTTTGGGTAGTATTTTTCGCAAATCTCAGGCCTCAAGGGCCGCGGTTTGGCTGCAAATTCATGGTCATTGGGAAGCTTAAATTCAAAGCTATTCATGGTAAAGTTGGAGAAGAAGAAGGCTTAGCAAAGGTTAAGGGAAATCATTAAATTAATTATTTAAACTATTATTTTAATTTAAGAAATCAAATCTTCAAACAATCATATCTTTGCAATCGAATTCAGAAAATTGCAAACTGTGATGCGTTGGGCTCACATCGTCGACCACTACGTGATGGAACGAATATGGACTGAAACAAAAACAAATTTGGCAAAGTGGAAAGCTATTGGTGAGAAATCTTAATTTATTTTTATTATTATTTATTTTAAATAATATGAATAAATCATAACTGTTTTCTCCTCCATTCATTGTATACGCCATGCTATGTGATTTGATTTGAACCGTGATTTGTGTGTTATGTGGATCTGAAAAAAATTAACATGTTTGTTAATTAGAACTGTGTTTAACAAAAATGATCAGTTTGCCAATTAGTGAGAATTCTGATTTATTTTAATTAATTATAAATTAATGATCATTACAAAATCATGATTGTATATTATTGATTATAATCTGCGTTGTTGTGATATTGTATTGTTATTGAGATATGTTGTGATGTTATGATGTAACCATGTTAGTGTAGATCTGTAAATTCTGATGAATCTCAATAAATTCTCATCTTTATTACCTTTATTATTATTTTTATTTTATTTTATTTTCATTTTTTATTTCTCTCTAAAAATCAAAAGAAAGTTGAATCTTGCTTTTGTAAAACAAACAAAAGAAAAGTTATAATCTTTATTTGTTTCACAAAATCAAATGAAAGTTGAAGTCTTTATTTTATTTCACAAAACAAATAAAAAGAAAAGTTTTTGATTCACAAATAAGAACAAAAGTTGAATCTTTTATTTTGATTTTACATGATAAAAGAAAGTTGAATCTTTTATTTTTGATTTTACATAATAAAAGAGAGTTGAATCCTTTATTGTTGATTTACATAATAAGAACAAGAGTTGAATCTTTTATGTTGGTTCACAAAAGAAGATTGAATCTTTATTTTGTTTTTTACAAAATAAAATGGAAATTAAATCTTTAAATTTTGATTTACATGATGAAAGGAAAGTTAGTATCTTTTATTTTTGATTTACATAAAAGATAAATAAAGTTTTAATATTTTATTTTGATTCACAAAATAAAATAAAGATGAGACGTTCACATTGATTCATGAGAATTTTACACCAAACCATATGTTGTTGATGTATGTGTGGACATGAAACTTGACACCAAATTATAAGTTGCCATCGTTATGTATAGTTTGTTGAAACGAATCAAAATTTCATCGTCATGTTATTATAGTTGAAATGAATCAAATATTGACGTTAGAAACATGATATTAGAAAACTTGACATTTATTGTATGTACATTACCTTGTAAATAAATGATAAAAGAAACGTAATCATGACACTATGTTTTATTTGCATTTATTTGTAGATGAAATAAAAGAGACAAATTTGGTTTTAGGATTTTGTTCACATTCATATGTGAAATAAAAGAAAAATACAAAACTTGCAATTAGTTGATATTTTATTTACACTTCTTGTAAATAAAAGTGAAAGTACCTAATTAGATTAGCGAACGTTAGTTGATATTTTATTTACACTTCTTGTAAATAAAAGTGAAAGTACCTAATTAGATTAGCAAACGTTAGTTGATATTTTATTTACACTTCTTGTAAATAAAAGTGAAAGTACCTAATTAGATTAGCGAACGTTAGTTGATATTTTATTTACACTTCTTGTAAATAAAAGTGAAAGTACCAAATTTGATTAGCGAACACAAGATAATGATTTATTTTACTTTTGTAGATAATGATTTATTTACATTACTTTTGTAAATAAAAAGATTAAAACATGAAATGTAAATATTAGGATCTTGCTTACATTACTTTTGTAAAAAAGGTAAAAAAAAAAAAGAAAAAAAAAAGGATAAAATGTGACATTTAGTAGGATTTACATTTCTGATGTAAAGAAAAATAGAACTTACATTTCTAATGTAAAGAAAAATAGAAGTTTACATTTTCTGATGTAAAGAAATGGAAAATAGAAATTTACCTTTTCCAAATACAAAGAAAGTAGAAGACAGAGAATTTACATTTTCTAAAGTAAATAAAAGTAGCAGAAAACTTGCATTTTCCAATGCAAAGGAAAAGTTCATTTTTTTATGTTTTTTTTTAAAATGAATAAAAGAAAAGGTTCATTTTTTTTATGTTTTTATAAAAATGAATAAAAGAAAAAGTTCATTTTTATGTTTTATGAAAATGGTTCTTTTATTTGCAATTTCCTTTGTAAATAAAAAGTTCAAAACTAGAAAACATGAAAATGGTTCTTTATTTGCAATCCCCTTTGTAATTAAAAAAAAAAGTACAAAACTTGAAAACATGAAAAGTGATTATTTACATTTTTCTTTGTAAATAGAAAATGAGCAAGACTTGATATTAGATTATATTTACATTTTTCTTTGTAAATAATAAAAAGGTGAACAAAATTGACATTAGAATTTCATTTACAACTTCCTTTGTAAATAAAAAGTTACAAACTTGAAACTTGAGAATTAGCTTTTATTTACACTTTTATGTAAATGAAAAGAACAGACTTTGAAACCATTTTATTCACAGTCCTTATGTGAATAAAATGATCAAAGTTAGCAATGAAACCTTGTTCACATTTTTATGTTATAAAAATGAATTAGTAGAAAACGTATTTTTTTTTTTTCGTGAGGAAAATAAGTTAGAGAAAAAGTACATGTTTATGTATTAAGAATGAATTAGATAAAAAGGATATTTATTTACATTTGGTGTAAATAAACAAGAGGAACTAAAGAGAAATAAAAAGAATTTACTTTATCTACAATTTCTTATGTAAATAAAAGAACACATTGTTGAAATCAATATTTTTGTCGCATTAGAATTGGCAGACAAAAATATCGTTTTATTAAAATATACATTGTTGGAAATCAATATTTTTGACGCATTAGAATGGGCGGGCAAAAATAATATTTTTATTGAATATAGAATATACAGTGTTGAAACTATTATTTTTGTCACACTAGAATTGGCGGACAAAATAATATTGTTATTGAGTATAGAAATATACGTTGTGAAACCATCATTTTGTCGCATTAGAGTTGGCGAGCAAAATATGAATTTAAAAGTATATCTTTATTTGTAATTTAGTTACAAATAACGTTAATAAAAGTACATTTTTGCGTCGTAGTCTTTCTAGAATAAGAAGAATGAACTTTGGTAGCTGAAAGCGTCAAACGATTTATGTTTATATATATATATAAATATAAAATTAAACGAAACGCGCGCTGTAGTTCGCGTTTCGACAATCGTACCTTTAAACGATTATACCGAAAGATCCGACCGTCGAATTTCCTTGAAACTGAAACCGCTAGGACCGTCTTGGAAAAATCTTTCCAACGATATATAATACGTCAGAACCCAACGGTTAGATTTTGAGATATGTGAAAATCAAAATTGGTTGAAACAGTGCCAGAATCGCCATTGACCTGAATCGTCGTTGATTAAAGATGTAATTATTTTTTAATTAAATAAAATTGGGAATAATTGTTATATATATATATATATATATATATATATATACGAAGATTATTTGGAAAGGCCGAGTTAATCTCATTCCAAATAATCAAACGACAATGAGAATTGAAGAAGAAGACGACTAATGAAGACCGTCAATCTTCCCCTCAGGAAGACAGCGATTGAGGCTTTGAATTGATTTGCTCCCAATTCGAGGTCATGATCGTCGTCCAAATGAACATGTTGATTGAACGGATTTGGCTTTCGTTCAGACCCAGAGCATAAGCGTATAAATGGATTGCATGTCTGACGTGGTATTCCTTTATACTATATCTATTGATCTCTGCTAAACATATATCTGTTTGGTGTCTTTCACCCTTCTCTGAGACGTACGAGCTCAGAGGTTATATGTTGGCAGAAATCAATGATATAGAATGGATTGACGATGTGGCATGCCAAGATGCATGTGATCAAGGCTTTGTTGAAAAGCAGGCCTTGTGGGATGATCAAAGCATAGCCTGTTTAGGCATAGCTTTGTGTATGACGTGACTTCACGAGCCTCACACACCGGCGGAGTCTAAAACGGGAGAAGGGAACGCAGGGAGTGCACACGTTTCTTTCTAGCTAGAGTGGTGCCAGGGACCTACCAGCGCTGGCATTTATTCATTGTGGTTGTTGGATTTTTCGAGGCCTCGGTTTTATGCGGTCGCCACTGGCCGTATTATAGGTCCAAAAGGACTGGGAAGCGTGTGTTCAGGAATTGCCAATCCATTAAGCGTTAACGTATGGACCGGCCCTGCAGGATCCAAGGGTTGGACAGAGTACCAATCCTGGGGCATTGCTAGAGTGCCTCGAATCGGTAAGGAGCTCCTCCCTAGCCTTGACTCAGATGGGAATCCAAATTCCAAATACGACCCTGCGGTTTTGATTGTATTACTAGTATGGAGATATAGTAGGATGAGGCACTATGTTTCCTAAGATTGATACTTTTATTTTGAAATGTTTTATTATACCCTAATAATAATATTAAACTCGTATTTGCCGTATTTAGCATGTTTAATCACCATAAGGGAAAACTCTATCCTCTGGTGTGCGTTGCATTGTGTGATGGGACTTGAGTCTTATGGTGATTCCATTTTTCTAAAAAGCATTGCGATGTTGTACGATTTATTTATCTGCTTATTCTGACACTTTAAATTATGCACGACAATCCATTGAGTAAACCCGTTCCGCATTAGCGGCGTGGTCTTTGGATTTGTCATATTATTATTACTAAACTAGTTATGGATTCTCATACCAGTCCCACGACTGACCCGTAGTTTGTTTCACCTTTTTGCAAACTCGGGTGCCCTCTTTTCTACACGGGCAGCCAAGTAAACAGGTTCATTCTTTGCTTGGAGTCTTGTCTCGGACTTGCTCATTATCTTTGTTTGGATTTGCTTTTGCGGAGAGGTGATGACTTGGAGCTTTGAGGACAGCTATCATTTACTTCTATTGCATTTTTCTATCTTTAAGTTCAGTCATTAGACTTGTTTCATTTCGTATTGCTTATTTTGGGAGTTGGAACTTATTTTCATTTCTGCAAACTTGATGTAATAATTTGGATTCTGTGACTGTTGGGATTCTGTGGTTTATGACATTATATTTCCGCTGCTATGATGTTATTATGCTATGGTTTTCCTCTGCTATATTGTATCAGTGATATGTATTGTTATATTTATGTTGTATTCCATATGATTATTCCTTACTTTCACCTAGTGGAGGTTTGGGGTCATCACAAGATTCGTTTCGTACGTAACGTTGATTCGAAGTGGTTTTGGGCCTAGTCCCCATCCCGGTCTCTTCGAAACAACACGTCAAATGTCCAATAATATGATATTGATAGTCGGTGTTTTAACTATCAATCTTAAACTAGTATTGTTGAGAATATTGGCAGCTCAGGTCTTATTACTCAAATCATTTCATTAATTCTTTTATCGAATCTCAAAACTCATTTCTTCGATTAACATCGATTCCATTTACTAAATCTCGGCAAATCATAGTTATTTCCATTAATTCAGAGACATTACCTATATACCTATTTATTATATATGCCAATCTCCTATCCGTCCATCTTTACTTCGAGAATATCACCTGAATTTTATAAACTCTTTTAATCACCTATGTGTGTCATTATACTTCAAAATATGCCAATCAATGTTAAATATATATCATTCTTTAAAACCCAATATGTTTATCGCATTTTAACCACTTGGTAAATATTGTCGATTTTTTTTATGGAATAATAAACTTAACTTCGACATCTCTTACCGTCACAAACTAATACCATCCTTCGATAATAGTGAAACCATCCAAGTTGGCGTATTTTATTTACCTCTCAGACCTTGGTCGACAACGTTCTTATCTCGAGATGAATAATCGTTCGTACTCAAACTTATTTCCTATTTTATTTAATCCATGGTTTTATAATCATAACCTTACTTTGAAACTCGGTTGATTATGACCATTCGTTATTAACATTTCCTTTTTCACTTCGTTATACTAACATGTTTTATAATTGGAAAAATCTTGCGATAATCCATTTTGGATTACTTAACCTAAATATTGAATATCATATTATAAACCTAATTAGGATTTCATAATCAAAATCCATTTTACGAGTTATAAACCATTTACATCATCCTTCGTTGTTTTGTCGGCCTTCTCCTTGATTCAAATCAATTACTTAATTTATTTAAGTAAACACTTAATCGAAGACTTCCCTTTTTATCAAACTTGGTCTAATCCTTTTGATAACTCTTCCTATAATGTTTGGAAGAGAACCTCTTTACACATATTTCAAAAATCCATTTAAACCTTAGTTCAAACTTGGTTGCTTTCTTAAATGAATATCATTTAAGAAATAAATACTTTTAATGATTATTAATTAGAGTAATAATCACTTTCCTACCCATTATTATAAAAGTAGATTTTTTGGATTTTATAAATAAAATCCATTTAATAATCTATACGTAGATTATATTTGGAACCCTTCCCTTTTTATCTCAATTTGCTATTTTAATAGAACATTTATTTCAATACTTATCGCATTTGTCTAATTTACCTTTTTACTTCGATTATATTATTCAATCTCTTCCTAGATTAACCAATCTTATTACATACTTGATTATCTTCTTAAATAATTTTATCTAAGAAGAAATTACTTCAATTATAATCAACTTCATTATTTACTGAAATAAAACAGTTTTATTTCTTCATTGACTAGACTCACTCAGTTAATCACCTTTGAAATTATTAAACAATCTCTATTTATAAACATCGTTAATTAATGATAAATTTCGTTAAAGAAATCTTACTAAATTAACAACTAATTATTAATCACCACTTTTGATCGAACAGTGGATTTAACCACTTTAAATCATTGGTTAATTCTTAACCATTTTCAATTCCTTCTTATTAGATTAATATAACTAATCTAATAATATTTAATAAATATATTTATCACAAATAATAACCCGTATAAAATTGATTTAACTGTTCAATCCTGACCGTATAATCATTTTATATTATTTTACGAAAATCCCATTTCCTGACATTTATCTATTTTTAACATCATTATATCGTATAAGATATAAATAAAATTCCACTTCAGTTATAAAATAAATATTATAACTTCACTCTGTTAATTCGCCTAACGTTTAAACAAAACGGTGTATTTTGGACAATTGGCTGCCAATTTCTAAATCAATACTGTGTATTGATTTAAATCACAACAACGTTGAATTTTAATTCAATGATCAACAATCAAACAGTTTTTAACATCAATGGGGTTTAATAAGTTCATATATGTCAATAATATAAAATAAATAAACATACCAAATATTTGAGGAATCCGGTTTGATTCCTCCTACTTGTTCTTCCCTGCATAACCGTGCATATATTTTAGATGACAAAAATCTAATTAACGACAACCATTCAATCAACGATGAGCATCCAAGGCATCCAAACATCTAATTATCAACGATTAAATTTAATTATATGAATTAAATCACATCACAGTATTTCAGAAGGTGTGAGAATTAACTCACCTTTGTATTTTCCGATTGACAGTTTTTGCGTTATTTCGTATGATCCTTCCCAATGCACTCAGCATCGTAGTCCTTTCGATTCCATCGCTTTCGGTTTCGTCTGAATCCGATAACGTACGCTCGAGGTACAACTTAATTAACCCCCTAGTTCGTATGCTTCTGTAGCCAAATGATGTCTCTTCCTCATATTTTTCCCGATCCTTTCTTCTTGAAATTGGTACCCTTTCTATTCCCCTTTTTCTCTGTCATTTCTGAAATATGGTACTCGCGGCTCCTTACAACTAACCACGCCAACAGCAATCTACCGTCCCAGCAAAACGTTACCCCATTTTTCACGCATATCTCCTCCATATGTACAACTATCACGGGTTCTTACATACTGACCACGTCCCCCCCTTTAAACTCTCATATATGAATCCAACTTCCATTCTAACGGCCTCGCCAAAACTCTCCCTCTTCTACCGTAGCTTAACTTGCCAAACGCCACCAGCACTTCACAACATTTACGAACCATTTCAGTACCACTCCTCCAGTTTTTAACGTGAGAACTCCATATGAAATTTCAACTTCACCACCTATAGAAAATCACGCCACTAACCCAAACAGTAACACGTCCCTATCGCTGGCAAATTGACCCCCTCTAACCTCACCGTTTGTTTGTCTGTCGCCATGCTTTTTGCCGTAGCCTTGCTTCACTTGGAAACTCGGGCAGCGCTGGGAAACGAAGGCCCAATCCTATAGAGCCCCTCACGTAATACGCCTGTAACCACTCCTCCCCGTTCAAAGCTTTCACGCAGCACATACTTAACTCCTTCGTTCCATTCAAACCAGAACTTCAGTATACATTTTGCTTCCAGCTTGTCCATGCATTTCCCCGTTTTGTTAAAAGACAGCACCTACTCCCCTTCATACTCAACACAGCTCCACACAACCACCGGTCACACCACAATCTTCAACGTTCTTGAAACTTCGTCCTTGTCTCCCAAGTACTGGACCTCTGGCGAACTTCTCGGCTGTCTACGGTTTAACCCAACGCCATGGAAAAATGGATCCACTTGCTTTTCCCTTTATTTCATTTGCGTTCGAGATATATATTGAGGCTGCGTCCATTTTTGGGAAGCAGACATGCGTGTGATTTTTAGAAAGTTTCTTTTGTTTTCTTGGAGTGTTAACGGGTCTGAAGTCACTTTGTATAATATAAAGCTTAAAGCTTCCAATGTAAGGAACCACAGAGATATTATATATATTTTCTCGTTTTCAGTGTTACTATGGCTCACCATGCTTGAGCTTTAAAGACATCGTGGTGTATTTAATGAGATCTGAAAAAGGGTGAAATGTTTGTTGTATGGCCTTGTTGCGTCGCTATCATATTTAATGAACCATACATCTTCAGACTTCAAAATGAGGAGCTAGCGAATAGGATTGACACTTTATTTTTATATTAGATTTTGTATGCCATTTAGAAGTTGCGGCTGATTTGTTTACAGAAATGGAGCTTCCTTTTTTGATTTGTTGTTCTAACGGACGAGCCAGTGTGTACATAGATGAAAAGTGGCTATTTTGCAGAGGTTTTTATTATTATTATTTCCCATAAATTTCTAATGTATATTACCGAAAATAGGAAAAAAACAAGAGCTGTTAGATTCACGAGGATTTGCTTTAACTTGGTTCCGGTTCTTACGGCGTAAGATGTGCAAAGAGATGGTACGAAAGATTTTTATCCTAATACTGTGTAAAGATTTGTAATTGTTTAAGATTTGCTGAGGTATATATTTTGTTACATACAGGTACTATTCTTTTAGTTGAAATATTGACCGTGATTTAGAATAGACTTGCATAGGGTTAACTCAGAGATATGCTGAGAGATTCTTATACGAATTCGAAAACGATAGGCCACTATAGTACCTCATATTTGATACGTAAATATTTGAAAACGTTTTATTTTGTTTTATATTATTGAGGAGGACTAGAAAAATGGTACTTTCAAAGGATCAGGTAGAAATATATTTCCTTTACCGAAAATCTTGGCATCGAGATTTTAATAGGATTTGCAATTCCTTATCCTGATTTTCAAAGATTTACATTGAACAAAAACTCTGCTATATACGTATTTGTATAACGTACTGATATTTAAATTTTAGACTTAAAAAAAAAGATTGAGAAAAGATGTCTAAAGGTTTAACCGAGATTTTGCCATTTTATATAATATTGCAAATTCAGCAAATTTCGACTATTTCGAAATTAATATATTATTTATTTTAATAAAATATTTAAAACCATTAAATTCAACTGTTTAATTTCCCAAAACAATATTCAAAACTATATTTAAATATTAAATAATACCGTTAAAATCTGGGACGTTACAGTTGTCCACACGGCTCGCGGTCCCCCTCGTGGCACGGTTCCAGATTCACCTTTCTTCCATTCTCAGTTCGGGTTCGTGGTAAACAGGCGGCTCGTGGTCCCTATCCTGATCTGGTTCATGATTCTCCAGTCCGGGTCGTGATCCCCTTTCCTTCCTGGTGCGGTTTACGGCTCGCCATCCTAGGGTTCGCCCCCTTCCTCACAGTCGCCCTCCTAGGATTTGCCCTATTCCTCATGGTTGGGGTGTGAGGGTTTGCCATCTTCCTCACGATCGCGGTGTGAGGGTTTTCCATCTTCCTCATGGTTGCGGTGTGAGGGTGCTTCACGATCCTAGGGGTTGGGTCATGAGGGTGCTTCACGTTCCTTGGGGTCGGTTCATGAGGATACTTCGCCATCCTAGGAGTCGGGTCATGAGGATACTTTACCATCCTAGGAGTCGGGTCGTGAGGATACTTCACCATCCTAGGAGTCGGATCATGAGGGTGCTGCACGATACGAGGGGTCGGGGTGTGAGGATTCGCCATCTTCCTTACGGTGGGTCGTGAGGGTGCTTCACGTTCCTAGGGATCGGTTAGTGAGGATACTTCACCATCCTAGGAGGGGGTGTGAGGGTGCTGCACGATCCTAGTGGTCGTGGAGTGAGGGGGCTGCACGATCCTAGGGTGTGAGGGTGTTTCACGATCCTAGGGGTCGGGTCGTAAGGGACAGGTGCTTCACGAACGGGACTCTACATTATTTCCTGCAACTTTTCCAGCGAGCTGTTTACGCTATACGACGGCGTTTTCAACCAATCTAACTTTCCTATGCAATCACAAATCATTCCAAACAGTAATAGTAACACATGTAATCAACCATAAACACCAAAACAATAATTTAACATGCAAATATGGATCAAAAATATCCAAAACAATGATTTTCCCCTTAATCCCCTTAATCATGATTTAACCTTATGATTAGCAAAACATATCCAAATTAACCCAAATTTCTAACAAGGGCATAAAATAATATTAAATAATTTCTAAATATTTTTCCAAATTTTTCTGAGTTATAATTTAGCTAATTAACACTAATCACCCCTAATTAGTGAAAAACAATGCAAATCACTCACCTTAGCCATAAATAATCTTAGATCTGAAACTTTTCTACTATGTGGGCCGAATTCCTATGCAACACAGCAGCTCCAACTCTGATTTGATGTTGATTTGATGTATCTTAGCTTAATCCTCGATTAGAAAGCGATTTGGGATGATTTTAGAGGGTGGAGGCCATGACTAGGTTTCAAGAGAGGTAAGTGGCGGCTGGAAAATGAATAAAAACTGAATTCCCTAACCCTATCATCCTCCCCATAACCCTAATCCAGAAATGGGTTATGGGCCTAGCTGCTAATAACCTTAATTAGGCACGGTTAAGCTGTTTTACACCTTCTAAACCTTGTTTCAGCCATATCTCCCAAACGATAAGTCCGTTTGGCAAATGTGACCACTCTACGGAAAGGTAAACCATCATCCAGATCCAATGAAAGTGGTTTTAGATCAAAACTCCTTACCAATCAAAAGTTATAGGCAAATCAAGATTCGCTAGGGGCAAAATGGTCATTTAAAATTCGTCAAAAATCGTGAACATGGGAAATGACCCCAATAGCCGTTCCCCAAACTGACATGACCATACGACTTCATATGAAAAAGAAATAAATAAGACTCGTGAGTATTCAAGATTTCAAGAGTTCAAGAGTTCAAAATTAATATAGTTATAGAGTCTAGATTTTGTAAGGCTCTAAATAGCACTCCAGGCTCAATTTCAAATTCTGATTTTCAAATTCTATCCTCAATTCTCTCTATTTTAGTTTTTCTATATTTTCTGTTTTATCTTTGTTTTTCAAACTTAAGTTTTATATAATTATTATTCTATACTTAATATTTATATATAGTTTAAAACCTTATAATTTTATAAATATGTTTATATAGTTTAAATTTATGTTTTCATATCTTTTTCTACTTTATAATATTAATTTACAACACTATATCTTCATTCAAGAATTTCCAGAATTATATTTATATCAAAACATTTGAAAAATGTTTAAAATTCAAATTTGCACTGTATGTCGACAAACAGAAAACGCTATGTCGACATATAACTGTCAGAAATTTAAATTTGAAAGGAAGTGTCTTTGCACCATTTTAAACATTTCAGAAACGTTGCAACCTTTCACACGCTATAAAAAGGGCTTGAATTTGAATTTTTAATCATCTCTTCTTCTCCACTTTCACTCTCTTTCATTATATAATTATTCTTAATCATTTTTATGATTTCTACACTTATACTCTGCCGAATTCAATTCCGCTTTGATCAAACTTCTTCTCTCTACACTCTCTTCTCATCTCTCTCTGAATCAAGTGCTATTGAAGAGTTAAGGGTTGTTTGTAATTGTTTGGATTGTATTTGAGTTGAATTGGTGGTATCCCTTGTAGCCGTGAAATCAAGGACGGAATCGGTGGTATCCCTTGTAGCTGTGAGATCAAGGAGGTTGTACTTGACTATTGATACAGTAATAAAACTCTGCGCAATCTAGCATTTTGCGGGAC
Source organism: Allium sativum (assembly GCA_030737875.1). Taxonomy (NCBI): domain Eukaryota; kingdom Viridiplantae; phylum Streptophyta; class Magnoliopsida; order Asparagales; family Amaryllidaceae; genus Allium; species Allium sativum. The sequence continues at coordinate 168,016,751 of CM060924.1, read as the reverse complement.
TGGACGTAGGAGCAATCCGAACCAGTATAAAATCCGGTTTGTTATTTCCTTTTCTGCATTTTTATTTCGTTTATTTTGCATCTGTGTTTGAATATATGTCTGTGATTGTGTTTGTGGTGTTTTATCCATTCTGTAATTCACATAAGTTTTAGATTTTGTTTAGATTCTCATAAACAATATTCACCCCCCTTTAGTGTTTGTTTTGCCTTAACGATCCATTCTGCAATCCCTAACAACTGGTACCAGAGCAAGGTTTTCCAAAAAGTTCATAATCTATTTTCTGGAAAAAAATTAAATGGAAAATTACTAATGTCAATTCATGCGTTGTGTAACAACCCGGATTTCTTATCGATTTATTTTAAATATTTAATATAGATTTAAATATTGAATCGATTATATAAAAAAATTATATTAAGTTTATCGATTTAATAATCGATATATGATTTATTTTGAACATATCAGATTATCGAAATTCGAAAATGAAAATATTTGAATTCAAATTTAGAACTGAATCAGAATGATTTTGATGATCAATAAAAAAATTATTTTGTTTACAAACGATAATAATAATAATTTATTATCGAAGAATTTATTTGTTTGAATTTAAATTATTTCATATCGATTTAAATTAATGTCTTCACCATACGATCGAATGGAGCTTCAAATCCTATTCTAATGTGTTCAGAATAGTGGTCCTACCCTAGAAACATTAGTTGTGTTTTAATTGGAGTTCAGAACCCTGAAATAAATTATTATAAAATTTAGACGGATAAGTATAAAATCACCTCATAAATCAAATCAAATAAATAAAAAATACTTACTTCTAACCGAAGTATTTAAAATACGTACAACCTATATGTAGATTCACGCACCCTACTTGGTACATGTTTCCTTCTACTTGAAGGATACTTTCCCTATTTATACGCAGTTATTTCTCCCTTAAACTCCTTTATGTTTTTGTTCATCCCAGTTGAAATATAATAACAATAAAGCCAGCTTTTCTTCCCTTTTTATTTGATTTGAAACACAGAGAATCTATTCCATAATTAAACAAAATGGCCACTTTCCTTTTCAATATTATTTTCGATTCCCTATAAATCAAAATCAAGAACGCTTCTCATGCGTGAATAACAATTTCTGAAAGTGTTGAATCTCAATTGCGATGGGTTGCGCGAGGTCTAGCCTAAGTAGAAGATGTAATTTTCAGAAAGGGGATTCGAAGCATGATTTTATTATGGGTTTACTGAGTGGTATCGGGTTTTTCTGGAGTCGCGAGTTCGATCAGTCAGGTGGGTATTTGAAGTTGCGAAAGGGGAGATGGTCGAAGTTGTTGTTTTTAGGAGGGCTGACATCAGAAGATGGTGGAGTTGGATATCGATGGATGTGTTGGATTCAAAGGTAAATGTTAGTAGAAGTTTCAGAAATTAAATTGAGGAGGTCGATATTTGGATGCAGACGAAGACGTGGGGTTCTCTGTTGAGGTCGGAAAGGTAGTACAGTGCCTGGAGTTAGTCAGTAGGAGGAAATTCGATGGTGAAGGAATTGTTTGTCCAGTTTGAGGTGGTGCAATCAATTTTAATGCTCGAGTATAGTGCGTTAATAATGGATTTAAATGATGCAGTGGGATTGGGCTTGAAAATGTAAGGGTACTGCTTTGAGAAGTGGGAGAAGCTTGCATGAAATGTGTATAGTTTGAGGCATATTTGTGTGCGGAGTTGATTAGCATGGTGATAAGAGAATGGAAATGGCTTGTACAGGGAGGAAAGGGATGTCCAAGCATGGTGACAGTATACAAGCAACAACAGGTACTTGGAACTTGATAAGAAGAAAACTTAAAATGGAAATTAAAGGTAATTAACTTTAACTAACTATCTTTAGTTAATTTAAACTTAATTTGATTATAATTGGTAACAACTATATCCATTACATACGTTATTAGATTCAAGTGAAACCGATTACATTGGCTTCGAATTGGGAGAAGTGTCACAATAACCTTGATTTGGAATTGAATGGATCATAAATAAAACCACGGTGAGTAATTCTCACTCTGAAATTTACTTAAATTTATTTTTTATCGTTAAAATAAATTGTTGGCTGCTTGGATGCGTTTAAATATTTTTTTGTGGCTATTCTATATAAATATATTAGTTTTTTAGGCTTGGTAATTGTGGTTATTATATATATATATATATATATATATATATATATATATATATACCGCGATATCCTGCCTCGAAGCAGGATGGGAATTATTTATGTTGGCAAACGTCTATGGATGTAGGAAAACAGGTTGGAGGGATCCAACTGGATTCCTCACAAATATTATTATTCGTTTGTTATCATATATATTAGCATATATGATGGGATAGAAAACCTGTGCTTGTGAATTGTGTGTTTTTGACTGATTAAATATCACTAGCCCAAAATGTTGATTTATAAAAATATCGTGAAAAGGGATTTTTGAGATAAAAAGGGGAAATCTATTTTTAAAAATAGAATTTGAATTTCGAATGGGCTATAAAGATATAATTTTGTTTTAAATAAAACAAGTATTGAATTTATAAATGATGTTTATAAATTAAATAATATAGGAAACTGAAGTATTGAATTTATAAACAATGTTTATAAATCTTATAATATAGGAATTGAAATAAATTTATAAACAGTATTTATAAGTGAAATGGATAATTATCATTGGATAATTGGAGAGTCTAAATTCAAATGTGTATTTAAAATGAGAATTGTTTTAAATAGAAAACGATGAAATTTATTTTGGTGTTCGAAATGTAAATTTAATTGGATAATTAAATTAGTTTTTTCTGAAATTATAAATTAAAGTATATTCAGAAAGAATATTGGAATTGTACTAATTGTAAACTAATATTTAAAATTAAATATTAAAATAGATTCTAGGTTATATATACATAAGTTATAAAAAAACATTCCAGAATAAGAATTTAAATTTATAAATGATGTTTATAAATATAGTGAGATAAATTATCAGTAGATAATTTAGAATTTTAAATTCAAGTATGAATTTAAAAGTGAATTTGAAATCATTCCGAAAAGGGAATGACGGTTTTTATTCCGGAAGCCGGAATTTAAAAGGAATGGAGTTTTCAAATAGAATTTTGAAATGGAAACTTGTTTTAATATATAAAACAATGAAATTAAATTTTAAACGGTGTTTATAAATTAAGTGAGGAAAATATCATTTGGATAATTTAATTTTTAAATTCAAATATGAATTTAAAGTTAGGATTGAGAATCGTATTTAAAAAGGGAAACGACGAAGTCTATTCTGATATTCAGAATGTAAATTGAACTTAAAATAAATCCGTATGGATTTATGATTTGAATTTGATTAGATCGAATTTATTTAAATAAATATTTTCAGAAAAATATATTAGGATCATATTAAATTAAATATGAAAATAGATTCACTATGTATATATATATATAGGTTATAATCGATAAATATTCCAGAATAGAAATTGAGTTTCAAATGAATTGTCTGAAATAGAAACTTATTTTAAATTATAAAACAAGGAAGTTAAATTTATAAATGACGTTTATAAATGAAGAGAGATAATTATCATTGGATAATTTTAAATTTTAAATTCAAGTACGAATTTAAAAGTGAATTGGAAAACGTTTTGAAATAGAACGATATATTTTATTCCGGAATTTTGGATATAAATTGAACTGAGAAAATCCAAGGAATTTATAATTATAATTCGATTATATTGGATTTTATAAATAATTTATTTATAAAAGGAATTGGGATTTTAATATAGCAAATTGAGTATAAATAAATTTATAACCGAGTAATGAAAAATCGACTATTATAGATAATCGAAAATATTAAGTTGAATTGGAAAAATCAAATTTAATATATTATTAGAATGGAGTTGAAATTTACTATAAACAAAGTTTAAACGTTTATATATATATATATATATATATATATATATACATAATTAAAACGAATTCGCCGCAGTGCGGTAGTTAATAAATTGGGGTTTTGAACTTCAATTGAGTATATAGAACTCAATTTAAGTCGGAATTTTGTGAAACAGAAATCGTTAGAACCGATTTGATAATAGTTTTCTAATGGAAATGAAAAACCAGGATTTTGTCGCATAGATTTTGAGTTATGTCAAAATCAAATTTTCAAAAAAACAACGCCATAACCATTATAAAACCATAGTGGCTTATTTAAATAAATAAAAGGATTTTAAGTAAATAAAATCTGAATTTCCATTAGAAAAATCAAAACGTGAGTTGTAAAATAAATACGAACTCAAGTTGTGTAAATGAAATGATTTTTGTTTCAAAGATCAGATTTTTAATTATTGAATAGAATTGACTAATTGGAAGAAAAAAATTAGTTAATGGAATTTTGAATCGAAATTGGGCGTTGGATAAGTAAATGGGGTTTGAGAATTTATATTTGAAATCGAATATGAAACTCGAGTTGAAAATGGAATTAGATTGTGTTTTAAGTAAATTAGAAACATATCTGGAAGTGATATGTTCAATTAAAAAGATGAAATGGGCAAAATAGCTAATTAAAGAATAAATTGGCTAATTAAGTTAAAAAAGATTAGATTGAGTTGGAATAAATTGGGAATGGATGTATATGGGTTAGACAGGTATGTAATGAAGTGTATGAAGATTATAATTCGTGTGCCTGACAAGAAGGTACATGTTTAAATTCCATATGAGTTTTTATGCGCCGAATCAGCAAGCCACTTGGCTTTTTGATTTTCTTTTTGAATGGAAAAGGCCTAGAGAGGTGAGTTGAGGTTTGAACTATTGACCAGTACAAAGGAGGTGCTGGCGAAATTTGCCAGAAATTTAAGGAGATAGAATATTTTTAAGAAAATTTGATAACTAGAAATCAGTATATCGGTATATATAGAATTTGATAAGGAAACAAACTTAAAATAGAGTATTATAAACAAAAAGGAAACCTATAATTAAATTTGGTGAAAATAGAAAGAGAAATGTATATACGTTTTAAAAATGGATAATTGGTTTTATATGATGTGGATTATACGAGATAGGCAGTCTTGTTTGTTTTGAAGTTAAGAATGTTATTCAGTCAAGGTCTGAGAGGTAGTTATACCCCAACTTTATCGATTTCATTTTAAACCAGTAATTAAAAATTTTTAGCATTGAAGATAAATGTTTGAATATGATTTGGTTGAATGCAGTATTTTGGGTTGTTGTAACGATGTTTTACACAACATTCGTTTTAACCCGTTTAAATGGAATTTTGGAAATATAATAATAAAATATTTCCCAAGTATGGAAACAAACGAGTCGGGAAAAGAGATAAGTAATTGAAATGTTTTCCAATTATAAATATAAGATATTTTATGCGTATAGAAAACAAAAGAAGGCGAGAAATGAAAACATTTTTTCAAATAGCGTAAGAGGCTAAGATAATTATTGAAAATATTTGGTTAACAAATATTTATAAAGAAATGGAGAAGTGAATTAATTATTGAAATATTAATTAAGGGGCCAATGATTTGTTTGATGCTTTGAATGGATGTTTTTTTCTTTGATAGTTAAATAACCGGCTATCGAAGTATTTGCCAATATCGTTGTCAATATGGAGAGATCGGTTGGATTGTTATCCGAGAACCACTCTGTATTGGCAGTCGCATTGCGAATCAGATTATATGAAGAAAATCAAAGATGGAGTAAAATGCAAGGGCTTCTTCGGTAAATCCTCGGTAGCAATTGCCTAAGATGGATTACTGGAAATTGTGCCTTCGGTTTCGTTCAGTCCCAGAATGAAGTATATGGACGAATGTCTGACAGAATATTTCCAATGATCGCATATGTTAATTTGTATAAATATATATGGTGGCGGTGAATTTATTCTCTTAGCATAATATCCAGAATATATTTGTGCAATCAATTAGTGATTAATGGATCTGACAATGTGGCATTCAAAGTGATTGTGCTATCAATGAAATGTAAGTAATCGTAGCCTCAGGCCTCAACAAACGGGAAATGTCAAAAATTGGGCAGGCACCATGGCTAAGTGGGTAGCTCCCAATTAGGGTGTATCATCAACTATCTAGAGAAATTCATTTCATTCTTTATTCTATTCGATGACGTCCCATTCGGGAAAACGGTTGATAATCCCAACCGTTGGTGATATACATTCGATACACTCAAGCGAAATGAGTGGTCAGCCATATGTGGCTGGGTTACAAGATGTTCTTGTTGAACCTAATGTATTCTCCTCTAGAGATACACTATCGTAAGGTGATTCCATACCTTGTCATGGTTGGAAATTCATTACCCAATAAGTGCTCGCTGTTTTGATTGTATATTATGAATGTGGAGCATGAGATGAAAGCGTTTCACTAGATTTCTTTTTATTTGATTTAGACATTATTATAATATCAAAACTGTTTTGTTATAAAGATTATCATTTTCTTTTAAAAAGATTTTGAAAGTTGAATCAAGTGTTTTGGATTCTCATAAGGGAAAAACCCGTTGCGTGTTATACGGCGTGGTCTTATAAGATATCGTTTATTTTTTCAATTTGTTTTAAACTGCTTACTCATACCAGTCCCATGACTGACCCAGAGTTTATTTTGTTTTGTTTTACCTAAACTTTTGGGTGCCTAAATTTGTATGGGCAGTCAAGTAGTTCAGGATTTTACAGATCTATCTAAAGGAGCTTGGAGCAGGAGGCTTCAGTGTTAGATATATAGTATTTTTATGTCCACTGTGTTGTAAGTATTGTACTATGATAATTGTATGTTATACAGTTAAAATTTTGTATTTCAAAAGTCGTGATATATTATATTTTGTTCCGCTGCGATGTGAGATTCTATGTTGTTATTTCTGTTCTTTTTCTACCTTTTTCTTCTAAAAAAAATGATTCGTATTTTTGTGATATTTGGGTTGGACGTGTGATGTATGTAGTCAACTCAGATAGTACAGATTTACGAGTCGTTACAGTGGTATAAGAGCTTAGGTTGAGCGAATACCTAGGCTTTGGTGGGAATGTACTCATTAGAGATAGGATCAGTAGAACCCTAGAATGGGTTGAGTGTATATATACTAGAGCGTGTTTTTGTTAGTTGATATAAAAATTGTTTTATATTGTGTTGGCTAGTGTGTTGAGTGGCTTATGAATTCTATTCGAATCGTAGGACGCCATGAAGTCGATAGGAATTTCTAAACACTTGAATAGAGAAATTCGACACAACATTGTTTTAAATTGGGTAAATGAAATAATTTTACCCAAAATTCTATTTTGATAGAAAGGAATAATTTTATGAAATTATTATATTATATGAATGTGTTGATTGTTATTTTTATAATAAACGAGATTATAAAATTGAAATGATTATCTATAACCAAATATAACTTGTATATGAATGATATATACAAATGAGATGAATTAAAATTTAATTCAAATCAGAATTTGGAATTTAAATCCTGGGAAGTTGGATAATGTTTTCTTAAGTATATTAGAACAATATAGCTTTGTGTTTGAAGGATTTTTGAATCAAAATCATTTTGATGAATTTTGAAAGTGATAAAGCACTGAACTCACTTCAGTGGTTGGAAAATGATTCTGATGATGACTGCAGCATCATTAGTGTTCATTTTCGGGTATCTAAGTGATGGATTGCTACCTTAGAAAAAAAATTGATGGAAATTTGTTTAAAAGAAAGCAAGATGGTTTGAAAATTCAAATTGAATTTGAGATGGTTATAAATATATGTGTATATATTTGTGTGATTTCAAAAAGATTTGAAATGAAAAACTCAAGAATTTAAGTTCTGAAATTAAAATTTAACTTAAGCAAGTTAAATGAATTGAAGTGGTTAAATTGAATTGAAATCAATTTGAATGAATTTGAATAAGTATAAATTGGACGTGAATATATTGGTTGTAAATCATTCGAATTAAATGAATAAAAACCAAAAGTTTTGGTTGGAACTAAATTTTAGAAATACAAACTGTTAAGTTTCAAAATGAGGGGTTTTTGAAAGGTTAATGGGATTGAACCATTTTTCCAACCTTAGTAATTTCGGGGACGAAATATTTTTAAGAGGGGAAGAATGTAATGACCCAGATTTCTTGTCGATTTATTTTAAATATTTAATATAGATTTAAATATTGAATTGATTATATAAAAGAAATTTTATATTAAGTTTAGCGATTTAATAATCGATATACGATTTATTTTGAATATATCAGATTATCGAAATTCGAAAACAAAAATATTTGAATTCGAATTTAGAACTGAATCAGAATGATTCCGATGATCAATATAAATTTTATTTTGTTTATAAACAATAATAATAATAATTTATTATCGAAGAATTTATTTGCTTTGAATTTAAATTATTTCAAATCGATTTAAATTAATGTCTTCACCATACGATCGAATGAGGCTTCAAAACTTATTCCAATGTGTTCAGAATAGTGGTACAACCCTAGAAACATTAGTTATGTTTTAATTGGAGATCAGAACCCTGAAATAAATTATTATAAAATTTAGACGGATAAGTATATAATCACCTCATAAATCAAATCAAATAAATAAAAATATTTACTTCTAATCGAAGTATTCAAAATACGTGTAGCCTATATGTTGATTCACGCACCCTACTTGGTACCTGTTTCCTTCTACCTGAAGGATACTTTTCCTATTTATACGCAGTTATTTATCCCTTAAACTCCTTTATTTTTCTGTTCATCCCAGTTGAAATATAATAACAACAAAGCCAACTCTTCTCCCCTTTTTATTTGTTTAAAACACAGAGAATCAATTCCAAAATTAAACAAAGTGGCCACTTTACTTTTCATTATTATTTTCGGTTCCCTATAAATCAAAATCAAGAATGCTTCTTATGCGTGAATCACAATTTCTAAAAGTGTTGAATCTCGATCACGATGGGTTGCGCGAGGTCTAGGGTAACTCGAAGACGCAATTTTCAGAAAGGGGATTTGAAGCATGATTTTATTATGGGTTTATTGAGTGGTATCGGGGTTTTCTGGAGTCGCGAGTTCGATCAATCAGGTGGGTATTTGAAGTTGCAAAAGGGAAGATGGTCGAAGTTGCTGTTTTTGGGAGGTTCGACATCAGTAGATGGTGGAGATGGACATCGATGGATGTGTTGGATTGGAAAGGTGAATGTCATTAGCGAGTTTTAGAAATTAAATTGAGGAGGCCGATATTCGGATGCAGACGAAGATGTAGGGTTCTCTGGTGAGGTCGGCAAGGTAGTACAGTGCCTGGAGTTGGTCAGTAGGAGGCAAATTCGATGGTGAAGGAATTGTTTGTCCAGTTTGAGGTGGTACGATCAATTTAAATGCTCGAGTATACTGCGTTAATAATGGATTTAAATGATGCAGTGGGATTGGGCTTGAAAACGTGAGGGTACTGCTTTGAGAAGTGGGAGAAGCTTGCGTGAAATGAGTATAGTATGAGGCATATGTGTGTGGGGAGTTGATTAGCGTGATGATAAGAGAATGGAAATGGCTTGTCATAGAGGAAAGGGATGTCCAAGCATGGTGACAGTATACAGGGAACAACAGGGACTTGGAACTGGATAAGAAGAAAATTAAAAATGGAAATTAAAGGTAATTAACTTTAACTAACTATCGTTAGTTAATTTAAACTTAATTTGATTATAATTGGTAACAACTATATCCATTACATACGTTATTAGATTCAAGTGAAATCGATTACATTGGCTTTGAATTGGGAGAAGCGTCACAATAACCTTGATTTGGAATCAAATGAATCATAAATAAAATCAAGGTGAGTAATTATCACTCTGAAATTTACTTAAATTTATTTTTTATCGTTAAAATAAATTGTTGGCTGCTTGGATGCATTTAAATATTTTTTTGGCTATTCTGTACAAATATGTTAGTTATTTAGGCTTGGTAATTGTAGTTATTATATATATATATATTGGTGGTTGGATTCCCGCAGTATCATTAGAGGATGCCCGCAGTATCATTAGCGGATGACCCTATACGCCCCCACGCTATGATAGTGGGTGACCTTCTATACCGTGATATCCTGCCTCGAAGAGGGATAGGTATTATTTATGTTGGCTAACGTCTATGGATGTAGGAAAACGGGTTGGAGGGATCCAACTGGATTCCTCAAAAATATTATGATTCGTTTGTTTTCATATATATTATCATATATGATGGGTTAGAAAACCTGTGGTTGTGAATTATGTGTTTTTGATTGATTAAATATCACTGGCCCAAAATCTTGATTTATAAAAATATCGTGAAAAGGGATTTTTGAGATTAAAAAGGGAAATCTATTTTTAAAAATATAAGTTGAATTTCGAATGGGCTATAAAGATATAAACTTGTTTTAAATAAATCAAGTTTTGAATTTATAAACGATGTTTATAAATTAAATAATATAGAAAACTGAAGTATTGAATTTATAAACGATGTTTATAAATTGAATAATACAGGAATTGAAATAAATTTATAAATAGTATTTATAAATGAAATGGATAATTATTATTGGATAATTGGAGAGTCTAAATTCAAATGTGAATTTAAAATGAGAATTGAGAATTGTTTTAAATAGAAAACGATGAAATTTATTTCGATATTCGAAATGTAAATTTAATTGGATAATTAAATTAGATTTTTCTGAAATTATGAAATAAAGTATATTCAGAAAGAATATTGGAATTGTACTAATTAGAAACTAATATTTAAAATTAAATATTAAAATATGTTCTAGGTTATATATGCATAAGTTATAATAAAATATTTCAGAATAAGAAGTTAAATTTATAAATGATGTTTATAAATATAATGAGATAAATTATCAGTAGATAATTTAGAATTTAAAATTAAAGTATGAATCTAAAAGTGAATTTGAAATCATTCCGAAAAGGGAATGACGGTTTTTATTCCGGAAGTCAGAATATAAAAGGAATGGAGTTTTCAAATAGAATTTTGAAATGGAAACTTGTTTTAATATGTAAAATAATGAAATTAAATTTATAAACGATGTTTATAAATTAAGTGAGGTAAATATCATTTGGATAATTTAATTTTTAAATTCAAATATGAATCTAAAGTGAGGATTGAGAATTGTACTTAAAAAGGGAAACGACAAAGTCTATTCTGATATTTAGAATGTAAATTGAACTTAAAATAAATCCGTATGGATTTATGATTTGAATTTGATTAGATCGAATTTATTTAAATAAATATATTTAGAAAAATATATTAGGATCATATTAAATTAAATATGAAAATAGATTCAATGTGTGTATATATATATATATAGGTTATAATCGATAAATATTCCAGAATAGGAATTGAGTTTCAAATGAATTGTTTGAAATGGAAACTTATTTTAAATTATAAAACAAGGAAGTTAAATTTATAAATGACTTTTATAAATGAAGTGAGATAATTATCATTGGATATATTGAAATTTTAAATTCAAGTATGAATTTAAAAGTGAATTGGAAAACGGTTTGAAATAGAATGATAAATTTTATTCCGGAATTCGGGATATAAATTGAACTGAGAAAATCCAACGGATTTATAATTAGAATTTGATTATATTAACTTTTATAAATAATCTATTTATAAAAGGAATTGGGATTTTAATATAGAAAATTGAGTATAAACAAATTTATAATTGTGTAATGAAAAATTGACTATTATAGATAATCAAAAAAATTAAGTTGAATTGGAAAAATTGGATTTAATATATTATTAGAACGGAGTTGAAATTTTCTATAAACGAAGTTTAAACGTTTTTATATATATATAATTAAAACGAACTCACCGCACCGCGGCTGTTCGTAAATCGGGGGTTTGAACTTCAATTGAGTATATAGAACTCAATTTAAGTCGGAATTATGTGAAACAAGAATCCGTAGAACCGATTTGATAATAGTTTTCTAATGGAAAAGAAAAACCAGGATTTTGTTGTATAGATTTTGAGTTATGTCAAAATCAAATTTTCAGAAAAACAGTGCTATAACCATTATAAAACCATAGCGGCTTATTTTAATAAATAAAAGGATTTTAAGTAAATAAAATCCGAATTTCCATTAGAAAAATCCAAACTTGAGTAGTAAAGTAAATACGAACTCAAGTTGTGTAAATGAAATGATTTTTGTTTCAAAAATAAGATTTTTAATTATTAAATAGAATTGACTAATTGGAAAAAAATAGTTAATGGAATTTTGAATCGAAATTGGGCGTTGGATAAGTAAAGGGGGTTTAAGAATTTATATTCGAAATCGAATATGAAAATCGAGTTGAAAATGGAATTAGATTATGTTTTAAGTAAATTAAAAACATATCTGGAAGTGACATGTTCAATTAAAAAGATGAAATGGGCAAAATAGCTAATTTAAGAATAAATTGGCGAATTGAGTTAAAAACGAATAGATTGAGTTGGAATAAATTGGGAATGGACATATATGGGTTAGACAGGTATGTAATGAAGTGTATGAAATTATAATTCGTGTGCCTGACAAAAAAGATACATGTTTAAATTCTATATGAGTTTTTATGTGCCGAATCGGCAAGCCACTTAGCTTTTTGATTTTCTTTTTGAATGGAAAAGGCCTAGAGAGGCAAGTTGAGGTTTGAACTATTGACCAGTACAAAGGAGGAGCTGGCGAAATTTTCCAGAAATTTAAGGAAATAGTATATTTTAAAGAAAATTTGATAACTAGAAATCAATATATAAATATATAGAATTTGAAAAGGAAACAAACTTAAAATAGAGTATTATAAAGAAAAAGGAAATCTATAATTAAATTTGGTAAAAATAGAAAGAGAAATGTATAGAAATGGATAATTGGTTTCATATGATGTGGATTATTCGAGATAGGCAGTCTTGTTTGTTTTGAAGTTAAGAATGTTATTCAGTTAAGGTCTGAGAGGTAGTTACACCACAACTTGATTGATTTTATTTTAAACCGATAAATAACAAAATTCAGTATCGAAGATAAATGTTTGAATAAGATTTAGTTGAATGCAGTATTTTGGGCTGTTGTAACGATTTTTACACAACATTCGTTTTAACCCTTGGTAATGGAATTTTGGAAATATAATAATAAAATATTTCCTATGTATGGAAACAAACGAGTAGGGAAAATAGACAAGTAATTGGAATGTTTTCCAATTATAAATAGAAGATATTTTCTGTGTATAGAAAATAAAAGAAGGCAAGAAATGTAAATGTTTTTCCAAATAGTATAAGAGGCTAAGATAATTATTGAAAATATTTGGTTAACAAATATTGATAAGGAAATGGAGAGGTGATTTAATTAATGAAATATTAATTAAGGGGCCAGTGATTTTTTTGATGCTTTGAATGGATGTTTGTTTTTCTTTGATAGTTAAATAACCGGCTATCGAAGTATTTGCCAATATCATTGTCAATATGGAGAGACCAGTTGGATTATTATCCGAGAACCACTCTATATTGGTAGTCGCGTTGCGAATCAGATTATATGAAGATAATCGAAGACGGAGTAAAATGCAAGGTCTTCTTCGGTAAATCCTAGGTAGAAATTGCCTAAGATGGATTAATGGAAATTGTGTCTTCGGTTTCGTTCAGTTCCAGAATGAAGTATATGGACAAATGTCTGACAGAGTATTTCCACTGAACGCATATGTTGGTTTATATAAATATATATGGTGGCGGTGAATTTATTCTCTTAGCATAATATCTAGAATATATTTGTGCAATCAATTAGTGATTAACGGATCTGACAAAGTAGCATTCAAAGTGATTGTGCTATCAATGAAATGTAAATAATCGTAGCCTCAGGACTCAACAAACGGGAAATGACAAAAATCGGGCAAGCATCATGGCTAAGTGGGTTGCTCCCAATTTGGGTGTATTATCACCTATCTAGAGAAATTCATTTCATTCTTTATTCTGTTTGATTTTGTCCCATTCGGGAAAACGGTTGATGATCCCAACCGTTGGTGATATACATTCAATACACTCAAGCGAAATGAGTGGTCAGTCATGTGTGGCCGGGTTACAAGATGTTCTTGTTGAACCCAGTGTTTTCCCCTCTAGAGATACACTATCGGAAGGTGGTTCCATACCATTTCATAGTTGGAAATTCATTACCCAATAAGTGCTCGCTGTTTTGATTATATATTATGAATGTGGAGCGTGAGATGAAAGCGTTCCACTAGATTTCTATTTATTTGATTTAGACACTATTATAATATCAAAAGAGTTTTGATATAACGATTATCATTTTCTTTTAAAAAGATTTTGAAAGTTGAATCAAGTGTTTTGGATTCTCATAAGGGAAAAACCCATTCCGTGTTATATTGCGTGGTCTTATGAGATATCGTTTATTTTCTCATTTTGTTTCAAACTGTTTACTCATACCAGTCCCATGGCTGACCCAGAGTTTATTTTGTTTTGTTTTACCTAAACTCTTGGGTGCCTAAATTTGTATGGGCAGTCAAGTAGTTTAGGATTTTACAGATCTGTCTAAAGGAGCTTGGAGTAGGAGGCTTCAGTATTAGATACATAGTATTTTTATGTCCGATGTGTTGTAAGTGTTGTACTCTAATACTTGTATGTTATACAATTTAAAAAATTTATTTCAGCAGTTATGATATATTATATTTTGTTCCGCTGCTTGTTATTTCTGTTCTTCTTCTACCTTCTTCTTTTAAAAAAAATGATTCGTATTTTTGTGATATTTGGGTTGGACGTTGTGACGAACAGGAATTTCGCTCGGTCCGAACCAGTCGCTAAACCGACCCAGACCGGTCGAAACGCCCTATCGTTTTGAGAACAGGACAAAATAGAACGTATACAAAAGAACATTTCACTGTATATTACAACAATGCATCAGATTACAAGAATATACAGAGTATAAATGAATATTACACAGAAATATCAGAGATTTAAATTACATTTAAATACATAGCAGCGGAAAATAATACAATACACAACTAGAAGAGATATACGGATACAAAGCTTTCCGGATATCGTTCCAGCTGTAAACCGGGATCCTGTGAATATAAATCTGCAAAACCGAAACTACTAGCTGCCCGTGTCAAAATAAGGGCACCCAGAGTTTAGGTTAAAACAATAAACTCCAGGTCAGTCATGTGACTGGTGTGAGAACTAAAACAGTTATTAATCTTTATTTTAAATCATTAGGTAAATCAAGGGACCACGCCGTATAACACGGAACGGGTTTCCTCCCAAGAATACCAGTGCATAAAACAAACAGCGCAATGCTAAATAAAGAAAAATGAAGCTGTTATAAGACCCAGGTCCCATTACACAATGCAACGCAGCCGAGGATAGGGTTTTCCCTTATAATAGCCAAAGAATGCTTGATACGGTTAAAACAAATCGTTTGATACTATCATAAGTGCATAGTGTATAAAACAACTTCAATTCATAAGTATCAATCATAGACGGCATAAGTGCCCCATCCCACTATGTCGCCATACTAGGCTCTACAAATAAAACCGCAGAATCACGTATTTGGAAATTGGGGTTCCATCTATGAACCGAGGCAAAAGATAGTCCTCAACCGATTCGTGACTCTCTAGCCCGAGCCACAGGGTCAGAGCGCATCGACCCTTGGAGCGACAGGGCCGGTCCACCGATGTGGATTAAACTTAAACCCTGAACATGCGTTCCCCCGCCCTATGGGGCGTAAATGAGCCAACGAATGACTCCATCGGACCCGGATCGTCCGATCAAACCGAGGCGCCTCGCAACAGCAACAACCACATAAGTCAAACTCGTCAGGGCGTGTAAAACCACTGACGCCACTTCTAACTAGAAAGAAACGCATGCCCTCCCTGAGGTCCGTCTCCCGTTTTTGGTTCATACCGGGTGTGAAACTCGCGAAGTAAACGTTACACAAAGCTACGCCACAAAGGTCGTGCTTTGATCATCACCACAAGACTTTGCTTTTCAACAGAAGCCTCGATCAATTGCCACTTAGGCATGCCACACAGGCAATTCACTCCATGCGTTTGATATCCATCAATATATAACCCCTGAGCTCGTACGTCTCAGAGAAGGGCGTTAAGCAAGAGAATAAATTCTCCGCCGCCAAACAGATATATATTTAATAGAGATCAATCACATGGACTAAAATCCAATGTCAGACACACAGTCCATTTACAAGTCCGTTCTGGGTCTGAACGAAACCGGAGGCACCTAGTACCCCGCATATCCATCGATCTCCAAGTACGTCTGGACGATCACTAACTGTTTCCATCTTCTTGGGTGTACAGCCCAATCAAGATCATCAGTAATCACCCAAACGACGTGAAGACTTCCGGTCTTCGACCACCGTCTTCATCTTCGACACCACGTCGAATCAGTTATTCAGAATGGGATAAACCCGGTCTTTCTGAATAACTCGCGTATATATTATAAAAGTGTTACACAAACACAACATACGCCTCATTCCAATTCAGAATATTCTTTTATTCAAATATTCCTATACTTTGGGAAAAAGTTCCCATTAATTTTATCCAAGATAAATTCTTTAAATTTATTCTTTAATCTCCTTTGAATATCAATTCCAACTAGTCGGGATTATCGAACCACACCGAAGTAATCATTTATTTTATTTTCCCAATCCCAACCTATTCATCCCATGAAGTAAAACTGGTAGTACTTCATATCTAACACCACAGTGTTATCGGTAATTCAATTACCATTTCATGTTCAAATCTAATTAAAGATTTAACTATCGCTTGGAGTAAAACTGGTGATACTCCATTCTCGATCTTTTCAATCTATTTAAAGATTCATTAAAACTCCACTTAGTTTTAATCTTTAACTGGGTTAAAGAATCCGTGTCATTTAAAACACGGTTCACGATAAACCCAAAGTCACATTCATTAATTATCGGGTTAAAGAACGAGTGTTATTTAAAACACTGTTCACGATAAACCCAAAAATCAATATCAATTCAATTCCAATTAAATATTATTTAATTGGTACACTTCATTAAATCTAAATAAAAAGATTTAATCATTTCTCAACTGGGTTCAAGAACAGTGTTAGTGAAGACACCATTCACGACAAACCCAAATCACATTCGATATTCAATACAAGGCTCTGAATAGAAAATATATCGGCTTATATTCAATATCGAATTCTACGACTAACAAATGCCGTATTGGAAATAACGATATAAATATATATCTTTCAAATTTCCATAACAACATCTGTATAATCACGAATTCCAACATCGAAATATTCCGAAGACAATTTCGATTCAAATCCACTCCAATGCAATCATTGGAAATTCTGGTTATTTTTAAAACCCTTTTCTAATTCAATTTATTTATTTAAAAATAAATAGAATTATATTTCTAGTTCAAAACTAGTTCATTTCGATAAAAATCTATTTTTATCTTTTCAAATATGGAGTTTTTCATCCCAAATCTTCACAAATCATTTCTTATGATTTTACACAAATTATTACTATTTTTAATAATTTTATCAAGGCCCGTACAGTCGATTTCCATCAATGGCCATCGAACTGCACTTACAGCGACTTTTTTCGAATTTGATTTGGACGTATCTCCAAATCCAACCGTTAGATTTTGAATTTCTAATATTCGTTAGAAAGCTCTTTTTGATACGAACCCAACGGTTCTGGTTTTAGGAGAATCCGACGGTCGGATCTCCCGTAATGTCCGTTTGAAATAAATGGTCGAAATTCGCGAACTGCCGCGGCGCGGCGCGTTCTATTCAGGCCATTATATATTATATATATAATATATACTTCGTCGATTTCACTTCAAAACGTGCTTTATAAATCGTTTTAAATTCGTTTTCAAAATGGTTTCAACTTCATATTCAATTTCTAATCAAAATTGAATATTATAATATAAATTCGTTTTAAATTCATTTCAAATCGATTTCTATTCGAATTCATTTACATTCAAATTCAATTCGAATTTCCTTCTATTTATTTTCAATTCGAATTCATTTCGAAATCGTTTTCAATTCAATTCATTTCGAAATCGTTTTCAATTCAATTCATTTCGAAATCGTTTTCAATTCAATTCATTCCGAAATCGTTTTCAATTCAATTCATTTCGAAATCGTTTCCAATTCAATTCATTTCGAAATGAATAAAATCGATATAAATATTGTTTACGTCAAAATGGCGTCAATCTAATCAACACGGCTTCATAAATTTCTATTTTCAAATATTCTATTTCAAATATTTCTTTTTCAAAATAGTTGTTATTATCAAAATATTTCGTTCAACACATGACCAATCTCAATGGATGAGTACTGTCAACACATGAACCTTTATTTTATATTATTCTTTATTTTCTAAATTGGAATGAGGCCCAATCAATCACCATATAAAATTAATTATATGGATTCCATACAACAAATGTATATAATAGCAACGATAGATAATCAACCATCAACCAAAGTGCACTACACTGTATAAGCATCAAATATAGATATCTAACGCTTATAACAGCCTGTCAATCAATCGATCGTCATATTTAATCAATCAGGACGAGTGAACTTCATATTTCATCCCAACACCCATGTGGGGTTTTCAAACAATCAAACACAGATTTTAGTTGTGCAGTTGGGCGATGTGTAAAATTTACCGACCCAATCAATATCAGTCAAATCAGTGTATATAAACAAATCAGCCGATTTGTTTATAAATATTTATTTATCTATTTTCACGTTAAAAATTATATTTTTAACGATAAAACCTTTTATTCAACCTATGAATATTCTATTCGGTTCATTTATTCAATAAAATGATATTTTTATTTTTCTAACATATTTTAGAAAATTTCGGCGGCATAACGGCACGATACTAGAAACGGGACAAGGCCTAGCCTTATCCCCGGTCTAGTGAAGGCCCACGCCATTCACACATCAATCAAAATCACCAAACAACCAAATTCAAATCACATCATATAACTAATCTATGCAACCAAACAAACAAGTCCATGGTCTGTGGACGATTGTGTCGGGTGCTACTAAGCACCGTCTGCATTCTAGTATATATATATATATATAACTAGAAAATGAAATTGAAGTGTGAGAAATTCTCACCGATAGCTATCCAAACATCTTGACTCTTCTTTGATATAAATCTTCATCGTTATCGCATCTTTGTCATCTTCATTGCCCGGTTCCTCTACATATGTAAAAATCGAATTTTTACTTCGCTATTCAATATATAAAAATCGAATTTTTTACTTTGTTATTCAATATATAAAAATCGAATTTTTACTTTGTTATTCAGTATATAAAAATCGAATTTTTAATTCGAAGTTCAATATATAAAAATCATATTTTTATTTCGAAGTTCAACATATAAAAATCATATTTTTATTTCGAAGTCCAACATATAAAAATCATATTTTTATTATGTTTATATTTTCCAAAATGATTCTCAAAATCATATTCTAGTTTACATTTAAAAACAATGCTACTTTAATTATAAAAATCAATGTTATTTCTATTTTGAAAACAAAGCATATTTTTCTACTTTAAACACAAAGTATATTTTCCGCTTAAAAAACAAAGTATATATATGTAAAAATTCTCTTTTTTAAAACAATGATATATATTTTCTATTTTGAAACTGATTATATATTTTCTATTTTAAATACTGATTTATATATTTTCTGTTTTGAATACTGATTTATATACTTTCTATTTTAAATACTGATTTATATTTTCTGTTTTAAATACTGATTTATATACAATATATGTTATTTAACAAAAACTGATTTTACCATATAATTATATATATATAAAAAAATGGATATAAATCACTGATAATACCTTTTTTTCTCTGGAGCACGCTGGGCGGAGGGCCGGATGACGATCAGAGGGGTCGACGACGTCGACCTTGGGGAGAGCAGCCATCGCCTTGACCGAGGCGACGATCGGTGGGCCCAGGCGGTCGGCAACGACCTGCGAACGACAGCCCTTTGTGGCTCGACGTTGGTGGAGGGCGGCGCCCGGGTTCCGGCGATGGTGGCTTCGGGGGAGCGGGGGCGACGAGGGTGGTTACGGGATTTTTTTCCCTTTTCATTTTAGATCTGAAATAGTTTTCGAAAGGGGGGGGGGCAGAGTAAAAGGGGGAAGAGATATATTTTTTTTTTATTTAATTATTTTATTCTGCAAAAAGTTGACTTTTACATACGACCTCTAAACGAGGCCCACCGCCTGTCGTCCATAGCGTTTTACCCCCCTTCCGAACTCAATGGGATATGTATCGCAAGCTGATTCGATTGTTTTGATCAGTTTCCGTTGAATTTTCATTTAAATCATTATATTGAATTTTAAACGTAAATTTTAAATTACCGGGGTCACATATTAGCTCGATAAATTACAGAAAAATATTTTCTAGCTTCGCATTGACGATACGGTTCTAACAAAACTAGTTTCGTCGAATTCCGAGACCGTTTGAAAAATGGCCAATTTCCAGTCGATTAAAATCAACTGAAACCGGTCAAATGCGTTTTCCTTTGCCACGCTCACATATTGATTCAGAAAATTATGAAATTTGGAACCTAGCAATAACTCGACATCACGGACCCAACAAAACTAGTTTCGTCGAAATCCAAGGTCATTTGCAAAATGTCCATTTTTAAGGGCCTGAATTCCATAGCGACTATTCAGAATTTTCAACTGGACATATCTTTTGATTCCTGCTATGAAATCTTGATTTTTCGGATTCGTTGGAAAGATATTATCAATTAGATCCCATTATTTTTGGTTTCACTAAAATCCGGATTATTTTGCACCCGGTACATTCAATTGAAGTTTGAAATCGAATTATCGAACTACCGCGCCATTTTCAATTCTATTTATAATTATATATAAATATTTATATTCTAACGACTACGTATACAATATATACGTTCGAATCCTATTCAAAATAAATTTCTCGTCGATTTTATTTAAAATAATTCATTTTAAATAATCAAAATTCGCTAAAATTGCCAAAATAAAAATTTTAAACTGGCCCAGATTTTCGGGTTGTTACAGACGTGTGATGATTGTAGTCAACTCAGATAGTACAAATTTACGGGCCGTTACACGTTGCATCAATTTTGAAAAAGTCTGCATATAATAATGTTAAAAGGCATGTGATCTACTGAAATATTGTTCAATTCAGAAAAGGATGAGTTCTATGGCTTTTGAAAATTCAAAAGTTGAAAAGATGGTTAAAGTGACTGTTGGCAATTCAAAATCTGAAAAGGTGGCTGCTGGAAATGCAAATCCTGAACTGGTGTGTTACATGACTATTGAAAATTCAAACTCTAGAAAGCAATTGGTGGAAATGAAAAAGGATAAATGGATACTGGATAGTGGTTGTTCGAGACATATGACTGGAAATCCAGAACTACTCAATAATATGAAATATGAAGATGGTGGAATGGTGAACTTCAGAGATAAATCTAATGGATACATTATTGGAATCGGTAATGTCGGTAATTCTGAAACTCCTACTGTTTCTGATGTTTTATTAGTTAGGAATTTAAAACACAACTTGTTAAGTACAAGTCAACTTTGCGATAAGGGCTATAAAATAAATTTTGAAAAGAATAAATGTTTTATAGAAGAAAGGAATTCAAAAGTTATATTCGAAGGAGATAGAAAGAAAAATATCTATATACTGAGTATGAAAATCTCCAGCAATAATTTATGCCTTATAGCCAATACAAGTGATACCTAGATCTGGCATAAGAGATTCAGTCATCCACATTTCAAACACATTTCTAGGATTTCTAAATTTGATTCAGTTAGAGGATTACCCAAAATGAAATTTAAAGTTAATAATTTATGCGATGCTTGTCCATTCAGAAAATTAAAGAAGAGTTCGTTTAAATCAAAAGAAGAAATCACTACTTCAAAACCATCAGAGTTAATACACATGGATTTATTTGGTCCATCCCAAGTTCAATCGATAAATTATAATAGATATGTGTATGTTATAGTTGAAGACTTTTCTAGATTTACTTGGAATTTATTTCTTAAAAATAAAAGTGATGCTTTCGATCAATTTAAAACTTTTTATAAAAGAATTCAAAATTTATTATCACTAAAAATTAAAACAATACGTAGCGATCATGGTGGAGAATTCGAAAATGAGAATTTTGAAAAATATTGTAATAAAAAGGGAATAACCCATAAATTTTCAATTCCAAGAACCCCTCAACAAAACGGAGTAGTCAGTACACCAGAAAATACCTTTAGAAGTGTTTGAAAAACGCTACCAAAACATTTTGGTAGCGTTTTAAAGGACTCTACTACGGTCCTACAACTAAAAGTCATGATTTTTTGGTAGCGTTTTGATAAACGCTACCAATCTTCTGTATAGTTGCATTTTTCAAATGCTACTAAAGGTTTCTACGTAGGTCAACATTTACTTTTCTGTAGTGTTTATTTTGTGTAACCAAAAACTTTTTGTTGCGTTTATTTTTTGCAACTAAAAGTTCGGATAATGTAGTACATTTATTTCTGTAGTGTTCTTAAACATTACTAAAACGTGTTGATTGTTTTGTAGCACATTTTAAATGCTACTACATAATGTTAATGGCTTGTATTATTTCCGGAAACCAGTTTTGTAATAATCATATTAAAATTAACAACAATCATATAATTACCGCATTTAAACCAACAATCAATGAATCATAGTCAGATACTAACTGTTTGACAAAATGAGAAAGTTCGCATACCACAAACACTCACAAAAAGTTTTACACAACAATTACTAACTAATGTCATAATATATATAACAGTTGAAGTCAAGTCCATAATTCCTTGTTGCATGCACAAAAGTCCAATGTTTCTCTCTTCGAAAGTCCAAAGCCAACACAAGTATAAGCACAACATATCGTCAAATGATCTTACACTTATATATAGAACTTTGTTAAATTGGTTATATTATAATCATTTATAAAATATAGTTAATTTGAACTAATTTAATTTTATAAACTTGTCTAATTTTTTAAAAACTTAATTAATTTTTATTAACTTGATAACTTAGTTAATTTATTATTACTATTAAAGCTCGATTGACTTAATTATATTATTATTATTATTATTATAAACTTAGTTACTTTTTACAAATTTAGATTATTCATCATCAATATTATTATTTATAAAACTTTGTCAAATTAGTGATATTATTATTTAAAATTTGGAAGCGGCTATTGGGACACAAAATTAAACATAAAATAAGACACACAAATCGTGAACCATTGAATTTTTTGTCTTTATGTGGAAAGTGGAATTCATGAGATGTACTAGTGTTTGAGATTTGTTGTGTTCAATTTTGTTTCATCATTTTGTGTCCAAATAGAATTTCCCTTAAAATTTAATTAAAATTGGCTAATTTTTATTGACTTGGTTATTTTAATTAATTTTATTATTCAGAGGATTGTTAAAACTCGATTAACTTAATTATATTTTTATTATAAACTTTATTTAATATTTATAACTTAACCAACATTATTTATAAAATTTGTTAAATAGTTATATTGTTATTATTTATAAACTTTAGTCATCTTAAACGTAGTTAATTTTATATAATTTGTTTAATTCTAACAAAACTTAGTTAATTTAAAATATTATTATTCCTAAAACTTTGTTAACTTAATTACATTACTGTTATAAATTTAGCTAAGTTTTATTAGCTTAATTAATTCATCATCACCATCATTGTTATTTATAAAAAAAAATTAACCTAAACCTAGTTAATTTTGTAAAAGTTGTTCAAGTTTAACAAAACACTACTAATTTTTATTAACCCAGTTAACTTAATTAATTTTCTTTAATAGATAATAATAATAATTATTACTGTAATCATTATTAAAACTCAGTTAACTTAATTGTATTATTATTATCATTATTAATTTAGTTAAATTTTATAAACTTTGATTCATCATCATCTTCATTATTATTTATAAAACCTTTTTGAATTATATAATATTATTATTTATAAAATCTAGTTAACTTAGAATTAGTTAATTTTATAAAACTTGTTGATATTTAACAAAACTTAGTTACTAGTATAAAACTCGTTAAACATGCATGAAACATGGGTTGTGAAAACAATGTTCATTGACAAAACAATTTCCAACGGCGATTACAAATGTAAATTGTATGCCAAGAATTGAACTTGATAAATGAAATATTTCTTTTTAGTTATAACTAATGTAACAAGATGAACTGAAAAAGTTTAGGTACATGTACCTTAAATGGAGCAATAACAATTGAGAATAAGCTTATGAATGCAGTTGCAAATATCAATTGTCTTGTGAAACTTGCCGGTCTTTCGAAAATAAAACTCTGCTCATTAGTAAATAAATAATAGTTGAGAATAAGTTTTCATATTCTGCTGTTTCAGTGTAGCTGCACATGACATGTACAATAAATGGCTCATTAGTAGATAAATTTTCCCAATTGATAAGACCATATATTTCCAAATATATAAAAGCTTATGATAAGGCGAACGTTGCATTACATTCCTGCAGCAAAATGTCAAACTAGGCATTACGATGGTTAAACTCATTCTTGATCTCTTCTTGCATTTCAATGAAGCTGCAGTAGTATCTTTACTATGACCTGGATATTGCACATCAAGAAGATGATAAATATTCACTATAAATAGGTTCGGTTGTGTCTAGTTTGTAAGGTTAGCAAGAGTTTATCATTTTTAACGTTCATAATAGTAGCATTTCGTAATTACCTTATACAAATAGTGGCAATACAGTATAGAATACATAATTACCTTACACAAATAGTGCATTAATGTGAGTATGTTATTGGCTCTAGTATCTGCAAGTTTCAAAAGACTGTCAATACGAAAACAACAGTAGAGCCTGCGCCATGGAAAAGAAGTGATAATCAAACTGTGATATGGATGACATGGTGAAGCAAAAAATATGAAAGAGAACACATTATCAAGTTATTGAGATCTAGTGTTAGCCCGTAACAGCAAACAAATTTAGATCACCCGTAGATTAAGATACCTCTAGCAGTTCCTTGATTCAATGTGTTCCCTAGAAGAAATAAAAACTTTTTCACAACTTCTTTCAACTTCTCAGAGTTTAGAACCTAGAAGGAAAATAGTGCATAAATTTATCTTTCGAATAATATATGAAGCAAAGTCTGAAGTCTCTACTAAGTAACACCTCCGTGCATGCACAATCAACAATATTGAAGCTTTTTCTAAGATCTGAGATCTGCAAATAGGAACAAGTAATATTAGTAACTCAACTATGTTTTGTTTATGCTCTTACGACAGCTAACATCCATATAATACTTGTAAAATAAACTTAGTTTTAAAAGAAAAGACTCATTGTGGACTCCATTCGTGGTACTTTCATCAACTCCAGGAAGAACTGCATTGCATGACATATGTATGATTTCAATTGTCAAACATTATTACAACGGTATTTAAACATGATGGCTACACCTATTTGAATATCTTCCGCTTGTATATAAAAAAAAATCGTACATTTTTATACGTTAAGAGTTCAATAGAACATCCCAAGGTAACATCTTTCTTTCAATCTCAAAAATGAAAGAATAAGTATTTCATGAACATATCCAAACATGGTACTATATCTATTTTATAAACTTCTTCTTTTTTTAAAAAAAAATTGAAGTTTTTATCACTCATCAAGGTTCATGTATACCGCTCATAAGCAAGCAAGAAATAACTAATTGCAAGTCAGATTCTATGAGCATTGATCATCAAGGTTCAAGTAAATTGTTTGTAATCCACTACCAACATCCATGATGGGGGTAGAAATTCTAAACATGGATTAAAGAAAATTTGGGAATATAAAGGTTATTTAGTATTTGATTGGTTATGCTGAACATGGATGCCCTTATACGCCGACGCTAGTGTTTAGCCTCGCATTTATCTCTCCGATTATATTAACATTTCTGCCATCAAACATGGATGATAATGTTTCCTCACAAAGCTTCTTCAGCTCCATTGTTTTTGCAATAGTTGTTTCTTGCTTAGGCCTGTAGGATGCAAGAGAACTTTGCAATTCCATGCGTCTAACTGATAAGTCATGCAGTGTAACACCCCGTATTTTGTATTAACGTTATAATAACGAAACCTAGAATACTTAATTTAAAATGTGAGAATTAAGGGAAACGGGTTACGCCATTGTGTTCGTCTTGGAATTCTGGTCGAGATAGAGTCCGAGTTTGCGTAAATTGGGCTTCGTATGAAGAAGTTATGTCTGTCAGAAGTTTCCAGAAAATTCAAATAAATTCAAACAGCTCGAAAACGAATTCAAATCAGAAATCAGAAGCGGGCTGGGTGGAAAAATTCCCGCCCAGGACCCAGTTCGACCAGGGGGTCGACCCTAGTGTCGACCTCCCCCCTACAGGTCGACCTGCCCCCCCCCCCCCAAGCAGATCTGAATGGTGACAATTTTGTGACTCGGTGCTGAGTCACTAGGGCTGAGGTGTCACCCTATCTTCACTGGATGGCTGTTGTTAACCCTAGGATCGTCTGACGACTCAAATTGAATTGAAATTCTATATAAACAACCCAATACTCAAACCTAAAAATCACACAAAAATAATCCTAGAACTATCATGCTGTCAGTTGAGAACTTGGAGTAGCCGTCACCAATTCAAAGACAAGATAAGAACTTGAATCAAAAATCAAATTAAAAGATTATCAAATTCAACGATCTACATCAAAGGCGAGCTTACCAATTTCAGAATTCAGATTTCCAAATGTAAGAATTCCTTTTTAGTTTGTAAGTTAGTTTTTATGCAGATTTAAACATTCTTTCAATTGAATCATGACATGTTGTAATTTGGATATTGAATGATGCTTATGTATAAGACTTGATTCCCATTTATCTTAAAGTATCATTGTAATTAATCATGTCTATATGCTTGTGGCGATGAACATGTTGTATATTAATCATGTCTATATGCTTGTGGTGATGAACAACATTTAATGTTATTGGAATCTATTATAATTAGGTAATGGATTTATTTTGCCAATTAAATGGTAAAACATGTCATGTTATAAATTGGTGGTTATATGCAAATTTATGATCTAAAACACATGCTTATATGTTAGATCAACACTCATGTATATTCATGTTAGGTTGAATCTAATTATATCGTAAAAGTTGGAATTGTAATCCTCTTATGTTTTTAACACATAAGTATCATGCTAAATTGTAATTCGAATATGTTTATAACAGCCCTCTTATGTTTAACACACATAAGTTATCATGCTAAGTTGCAATTTAAAAATGATTAGAGTAGCTTTCTTATGTTTTTACATACATAAGTTAATATGCTAAGTTGTGGGTTGAAACTGTGATTATATGTTAAACCTCCATGCTAGACCTTTGTCAAGTTTACATGACCATTAGACCCAACTTAGTCACAAGTTCACCTTTACCCATTTAATTAAAGTTAATGATACCACTATGCCAAGTTACACATGACAAGTTGAAATGAAAACTATTTTATGTTTATTTCATGTCTCTTGTTTATTACCCCTTTTCTTGTTTATGGGTTGGGCTAATTTACTAGCCCAACATTTTATGTGATTCATGCGTACGTTCCACGGGGGTAGCGAAGGAAAATATGAAAATTCATGGCATAAATTTGTTCATTAAATGGTATATTTGATATACCATTTATGCTGAGCATAATCAAAGGATAATTATGGCATGATTAAATTTAATTTAATCTACATAAAGAAATTTGACATATATAGAAAAATATGAATTTAGAAAAGACGAATATGCCTAACCCGAGGTTAGACTGAGTTATGGTGTAAATCTGCCCAGAACCGACCGGCATATCCAGTGACCACAACAAGACCTGTCTAATGTCGGTGGTTAGTCCATCAAGCCCAAAAAGAACCTGAGGTTAGACTGAGTTGTGGTGTAAATCTGCCCGGAACCGACCGGCACATCTAGTGACCACAACAAGACCTGTCTAATGTGAGTGGTTGGTGCTTTAATAAATTAAAGCTAAGTCAAGATTGGTAGGGTTAAGTAAATTAGGAAAACCCTTAACCGATTCAACATGTTAAATAAACGAATGGGCGGGGTTAGGTAAACTTGGACACTTAACCAAATAAACATGTTGATTAGAAAACCCTAGTAACGGGGACCCATTTCAGCAGTAACCCACATAGATGTATCATGGTACCCTTAAACTAGGCAGGGTGGGGCACGATTACTGGGCTGAATTATAAGTGGTCAAAACGTCGGCGGTTGGTGGGCCAGTGTAGGTTCCAACGGAGTATGGGCTTGCACGTACTCCGGAGTGGAAAAATCACGCACTGGGCATCAGTAGTGTACACTGTGCATCTTGAATCGTGTCGGGTTTCCACCAGAGAGACTGATATACCCCATGGTGGGACCATCACAGGTGGCTACAGTCAAGCGGGGCCGAATGACACAGGATATGAATGCATGAGAGTAGGAGCCGATCATTAGGGGGATCGTTTGTTATGAACACGTAGGGCAGGTTGAACCAAAGGTTAAGTATGTGCAGAGACTATAGTAATGGGTGCGATCACATGTTCCTCTTATCTTATATTAGGGTATTGTCCTATATTCTGTTATCACTGTCATGATCCCTTTTCCTTGTTTAAATACTAGTAATCACTGAACTTACCAGACTTATTGTCTGACCCGTTTTCTTTCGTCCTCTTTTCTTCCGTTCCCCCCCCCCCAGGTCCACAGGGAGGGAATACTGCAGCTTAGTCGGATTCTTTGCAAGGTTCAAGAAAGTAGATGTATGATTTGGACTCTCTCCCACCTTGGCTATGGCCCTTGGACATTATCCTTGGGGATTTATGCATTTTTACTTTTGGTTTATGCTTCTTTATTGAATAATCAAGACAGAAATTATGGTGTAATGTTTTGAAGTTATTTTGAGACAATTTAATGTAATGCTTTTGTATTGAACTACGTATGTAATAAATATTTGAATTCCGCTGCTTAAATTTATCTGTCTTGTAAATTTTTCTATGTCTTGTACCTATAACCCTCCACCAAAGTTAAGGCATTCCCTTTGTGAGTGACCTTAACGGAGGTGGGGTGTTTCACTTGGTATCAGAGCAAAGGTTTACCTGATCAGATAAGAGTTTTTGAAAATTATTTTTCAAAAAGAAATATAAAGAAGCATTTTACAAGGAAAAGTGTTGTTTTAAATTTAAAAAGGCATAATCCCCAAAGCCATATGCACTATCTTTCTATCCTTCGTTTTTAATCTTTTCTTTTTCGTTTCAGCATGTCTGGGAATCTTAACCTTCTAGAGGGTGTACCGATACCTGGCTAGTTCAGGAGGTACTTAGAGGCTAGGGCCAACGACACAGGCCCAGCAGATATTCCTCCTCCTCCAGCTGCAGCGGTTCCTCCTCCTCCTCCTCCTCCTCTCATGCAAATGCTTTCTCAAAGATTTGTAGAGACTTTAGGGCCATAGATGGAAAGGGTTTCAAGGGAACTGAATCATTCGTAGAAGCAAGGAACTGGCTCAAAGAAACTGAGGATCTGTTCGTTATCTTCGAGGTGGACGATAGGCAGAAGATAAAGTTGGTTGTATGGTTACTCAAAGACGAAGCTTCCTATTGGTGGGAAGTCACTAACGCTGAAAGACCTATTGACACATGGATGGATTTCAGGATAAAGTTTGAGATAAAATTCCTCTCACAGGATGAACGAAGTCTACAGCTGGAAAAGTTCTTATCTCTTAAGCAAGGAAGTATGACGGTCAAGGAGTACGTCAATCAATTCAATCAGTTGGCCCGATTTGGACTGGACTTAGTGAATACTCCTCATAAGAAGACTCTCCGTTTTGTCAAGGTATTGAATGAGCCACTTCACAGCTTGGCTATGACCCATATACCTATGGGGGCTACTTACGAGAGGTTAGAGGACATGGCACTCTTACATGAGGAAGACAAGGGCAAGAATGAGGCAAAAGCGGAAGTGCCTCAAGATAAGAAGGGGGAAGGGTCGCAGAACAAGAAGGTTGATTCAAAGAAAGGCGGGAAGAACAACAAACCCTGTGAAAAGAGAAAGTGTAATTTCTGTGGCATTCCCGGGCATCTGATCAAAGACTGCAAGAAGAAGAAAAGGAAGATGGGTGGCTATTTCAACTGTGGTGAGAGAGGACACATGGCTAGGGCATGCCCAAGGAAGCAACGGCAGGGAGCTGGACCTTCTTCTGGAGGACAAGTTCACGCTCTCACGGCACCTCCGCAAGAACGAGGTAGAAATATTTCTATCGAAAGTTTAGTCTATCTTTTTTATCATCCTGTTCGTACACTATTTGATTCTGGCACATCGCACTCTTTTATATCTACTGCTTTAGTGGAATCTCTGCACCTAGACACCAGTATAGTAGAGGATCCCTTGGTTGTTTCAAATCCAATTGGGGGCTCAGCCTATTTGTCAATGGTTTGTTTGGATTTGAAAATATCTATACTAAGCGTTGGGTTTAGATGTAATTCCTTTGTTTTGGGCTTCACGGGCTATGGGCTGATTCTAGGCATGGACTGTCTATCCTGTAATGGGGTCGTTCCTCGATTGTGAAAAGAGAGTGGTTAGACTCATGACTCACCTCGGTAACACTCTCGAAATTTCTTGTAATCCCATGAACTCCGTCATGCTTAGTTATCTAGAATCTCTTGACGCGTCTGTTGAGAACTTGCAGTCTGTAAGGATAGTCCGTGAATACTCGGATGTATTTGAAGAGGTAAAGGTCTTACCTCCGAAGAGGGAGATAGACTTCTGCATAAACCTTGTTGATAATGCAAAGCCCGTTGCTTTACCCGTTAGACACATGGCCCCAAGGGAGAGAAAGGAGCTCAGCAAGCAAATCAAAGAGCTGCTTGAAAAGGGGTTCACAAGACAGAGTATTTCTGAATGGGGTGATCCGGTAGTGTTCGCAACCAAAGATGATGGTTCGCTTCGCCTGTGCGTTGATTATAGGGAGCTAAACAAGCTGACCAAGAAGAATAGACACCCACTCCGAAGAATAGATGATTTGTTCGATCAGCTTGTAGGTGCATCGGTTTTCTCCCAATTAGATTTAGCTACCAGGTTTCATCAGCTAAGAGTGGCTGAAGACAGCATTAGTAAGACCGCGTTCAGAACTCTCGATGGTTTCTTCGAGTGGCTTGTCATGCCTTTCGGCTTGACAAACGCACCCGCTTACTTCGTGGATTTAGTGAGCAGGGTGTTTCGAGAGTTCCTCAATAAGTTTGTAGTGGTCTTCGAAGACGATATTTTGATCTTCTCAAAGAATGAGGAAGAGCATGCTCAGCATCTAAACGAAGTCATGGATACTCTCTGTGCACATCAGTTGAAGGCGAAATTCTCTGAATGCCATTTCTGGAGAGAAGAAGTTAGGTTCCTTGGACATGTGGTGTCCAAAGAGGGGATAGTTGTGGACCCCACGAAAGTGGTTGCTGTGCAAGATTGGAAGGTTCCTCGAAACGCAACAGAAGTCCGAAGCTTTCTCGAGCTAGCAGGATTTTATCGAAAGTTCATCGAAGATTTTGCAAAAATCTCAGCTCCACTAACAAGATTGACAAAGAAGAACCTAGCTTTTAATTGGGATTTGGATTGCGATATTGCTTTCCAACGTTTGAAAAGGGCTCTAACAACAGC
Source organism: Allium sativum (assembly GCA_030737875.1). Lineage (NCBI taxonomy): Eukaryota > Viridiplantae > Streptophyta > Magnoliopsida > Asparagales > Amaryllidaceae > Allium > Allium sativum. The sequence continues at coordinate 167,985,026 of CM060924.1, read as the reverse complement.
CCCAGTTCTGACATTGCCTAATGGAAGCAAGATGTTTACAGTATACACAGATGCATGCGGAACGGGACTAGGTGTTGTTCTAATGCAAGAATGGAAGGTAGTGGCTTATGGTGGAAGACAGTTGAAAGTACATGAGAAAAACTACCCAACCCACGACCTAGAGTTGGCAGCCATTGTTTTTGCACTTAAGTCTTGGCGCCATTATCTCCTAGGTGAGAAATTTGAACTGTATACTGACCATAAATCGTTGAAATACCTATTCTCGCAGAAAGATCTCAACTTGAGGCAACAAAGATGGATGGAGTTTCTTGCCTCGTATGATTTTGAGATTTCCTACACTCCTGGCAAGGGAAATGCAGTAGCAGACGCCTTAAGTAGAAAGAAGCTAGCCTTAAGCCCTCTCTTTGTGGAAAGGCAAAGCTTGGAGTTCATAGCAAGCTTTGATTTCATACCCTCCTCTGACTTTGTACCTGGCTTGCTAGCAACGTTAGAAGTGCAGCCAACTCTATTAGACTCAATCGGAGCCGCACAAAGAGAAGACCCTCAGCTAGCCGATGTGGTGAACAAGTTAATTAGGGGTGAGATATCTAGTCACCTCAATAGATACTCCATTGATGCCAAGGGCTGGTTGAGACGAGATGGAAGACTATGTGTCCCACAAGCAAGGGGCTCGGTAAAGGCGGTTCTAGAAGAGGCACACCATTCCAAGCTGACCATACACCCAAGCGGAGACAAAATGTATAAAGATATCAAAAGAGTTTTCTTTTGGAATGACATGAAGAAAGACGTAGCTGAATTTGTTTCTAAGTGTTTAATATGCCAACAAGTCAAGGAGGAGCAGAAGAAGCCTGGTGGTCTGCTCCATCCTCTAGAGGTCCCACAGTGGAAATGGGATAGCATCTCGATGGACTTTATAGATGGGTTGCCTAGGTCAAGAAGGGGCAATACCAGCATTTGGGTAATAGTGGACAGGCTCACAAAAAGCACCCACTTTATACTCGTCAAGAGTAGAAGGACTGCCTCATCTCTAGCATCCATATATCTTAAGGAGATAGTTCGACTCCATGGGATACCCTCCAGCATAGTGAGTGATCGAGACCCTATCTTCATGAGCGAGTTTTGGAAGAGTTTACAAGAGGCTGTAGGCACACAGTTATGCCTAAGCACGGCTTATCACCTTCAAACCGATGGCCAAACGGAAAGAGTCAACAGGGTATTAGAAGACCTCTTAAGGTTATGCATTATTGACTTCGGAGGTACATGGGAGGATCATCTACCTTTGGTGGAATTCGCTTACAACAATAGTTACCAAGCCACCATAGGCATGGCACCTTTCGAAGCTTTATATGGAAGACCGTGCAAGTCACCAACTTGCTGGTAGGAGTCCACAGACAAGCTCATACTTGGGCTAGACATGATTAGGGAAACTTCAGAGAAAGTAGACTTGATACGAAGAAGAATGAAGACTGCCCAAGATAGACATAAGTCCTACGCAGACAAAAGAAGAACTGGCCTTGAGTTCGAAGTTGGAGACAAGGTGTTCCTTAAAGTATATCCTTTGAGGAACGTCGTTCGCTTTGGATCTGCAGGAAAGTTAGCACCAAGATTTGTAGGGTCGTTCCCTATCATCGAGAAGATTGGGAAAATTGCTTATAGGGTACAGCTGCCCGAAAGATTGGCCGGGGTTCATAATGTCTTTCATGTCTCTCACCTGCGGAAGTGCTTACACGAGTCTGCGGAAGTGGTAGAACCAAGTATGCTAGAAGAAGTTGAAGTTGAACGAGAAGCAACTGTGAGGAGAGTTCCAACCCGTATCTTGGGAACAGAGGTCAAAAAGCTACGCAACCATGAAGATAAGCTCGTCAAAGTTCAATGGAGCGACACCGAGGAAGACGCGACTTGGGAAACTGAGGACAGAATACGCGCAACCTACCCTTTTCATTTTGAGGGTACGTCTTTAATCTCTTTTTCCTGAATGTATGCTCGTATCTATCCTTTTAGGTATATCTCCTCGATCCTATCCTTTATCCTTAGGTAGGAACCCATTTGGATGTAAACATGTAATTGAAACATGTTACGATTGATGGTTGCAAGTGGTTGCTAGTGGATGCATATACACACACATTAGGTATTAGATCGACTCAGTCACCTCCATATTGCATATGCATATATGTATTGGTTTATGGATTAAAATTTGATGCGTTATCATATGGACGTTGCATTTGTATGAATGGTTGTGCACTCATGTAAGAAATTTTGAGTAGGAAAAAATTGCATTCATAATGGACTCATGGCACTGACATAATTTGCATTAAGGAGGTCAACTGAATCAGTAGACCGCCTGATTTTGCATTAGAGAAGGACATGTACACACACAATGCATATGATCATGAAGCATTAGAAATCTTTTAAGGACAATGGATGCCTATGTTTGATGGTTGAGTAGATGGGTGATTGGATGGTAGGATATAAATTCTTCTCCACTAGAAGATTTCGGGGACAAAATCCTAAAAGGAGGGGAGAATGTAACACCCTGTATTTTCTATTAACGTTGTAATAACGAATCCTAGAATACTTAATTTAAAATGTGAGAATTAAGGGAAATTGGTTATGCCATTGTGTTCGTCTCGGAATTCTGGTTGAGATAGAGTCTGAGTTTGCGTAAATTGGACTTCGTATGAAGAAGTTACGGCTGTCAGAAGTTTCTAGAAAATTCAAATAAATTCAAACAGCTCGAAAACGAATTCAAATTCAAATCAAAAATCAGAAGCGGGCTCCAGGACCCAGGTCGACCAGGGGGTCGACCCTAGTGTAGACCTCCCCCCTACAGGTCGATCTGAGGGTCGACCCCCCCCCCCCCGAGTAGATCTGAATGGTGACAATTTTGTTACTCAGTGCTGAGTCACTAGGGCTGAGGTGTCACCCTATCTTCACTGGATGGCTGTGGTTAACCCTAGGATCATTTGACGGCTCAAATTGAATTGAAATTCTATATAAACAACCCAATACTCAAACCTAAAAATCACACAAAAATAATCCTAGAACTATCATGCTGTCAGTTGAGAACTTGGAGTAGCCGTCACCAATTCAAAGACAAGATAAGAACTTGAATCAAAAATCAAATTAAAAGATTTTCAAATTCAACGATCTACATCAAAGGCGAGCTTACCAATTTCTGAATTCAGATTTCCGAACGCAAGAATTCCTTTTTAGTTTGTAAGTTAGTTGTTACGCAGATTTAAACATTCTTTCAATTGAATCATGACATGTTGTAATTTGGATATAGAATGATGCTTATGTATAAGACTTGATTCCCATTTATCTTAAAGTATCGTTGTAATTAATCATGTCTATATGCTTGTGGCGATGAACATGTTATATATTAATCATGTCTATATGCTTGTGGTGATGAACAACATTTTATGTTATTGGAATCTATTATAATTGGGTAATGGATTTATTTTGCTAATTAAATGGTAAAACATGTCATGTTATAAATTGGTGGTTATTTGCAAGTTTATGATCTAAAACACATGCTTATATGTAAAATCAACACTCATGTATATTCATGTTAGGTTGAATCTAATTATGTTGTAAAAGTTGGAATTGTAATCCTCTTATGTTTTTAACACATAAGTATCATGCTAAATTGTCATTCGAATATGTTTATTATAACCCTCTTATGTTTAACACACATAAGTTATCATGCTAAGTTGCAATTAAAAATGATTAGAGTAGCTTTCTTATGTTTTGACATACATAAGTTAATATGCTAAGTTGTGGGTTGAAACTGTGATTATATGTTAAACCTCCATGCCAGACCTTTGTCAAGTTTACATGACCATTAGACCCAACTTAGTCAAAAGTTCACCTTTATCCATTTAATTAAAGTTAATGATACCTCTATGCCAAGTTTCACATGAAAAGTTGAAATGTATGCTATTTTATGTTTATTTCATGTCTCTTGTTTATTACCCCTTTTCTTGTTTATGGGTTAGGCTAATTTACTAGCCCAACATTTTATGTGATTCATGCGTACATTACACGGGGGTAGCGAAGCGAAATATGAAAATTCATGGCATAGATTTGTTCATTAAATGGTATATTTGATATACCATTTATGGTGAGCATAATCAAAGGATAATTATGGCATGATTAAATTTAATTTAATCTACATAAAGAAATTTGACATATATAGAAAAATATGGATTTAGAAAAGACGAATATGCCTAACCCGAGGTTAGACTGAGTTGTGGTGTAAATCTGCCCGGAACCGACCGGCATATCCAGTGACCACAACAAGACCTGTCGAATGTGGGTGGTTAGTGCATCAAGCCCAAAAAGAACCCGAGGTTAGACTGAGTTGTGGTGTAAATCTGCCCGGAACCGACCGGCACATCCAGTGACCACAACAAGGCCTGTCTAATGAGAGTGGTTGGTGCTTTAATAAATTAAAGCTATGTCAGGATTGGTAGGGTTAAGTAAATTAGGAAAACACTTAACCGATTCAACATGTTAACTAAACGAATGGGCGGGGTTAGGTAAACTTGGACACTTAACCAAATAAACATGTTGATTAGAAAACCCTTGCAACGGGGACCCATTTCAGCAGTAACCCACATAGATGTATCATGGTACCCTGAAACTAGGTAGAGTGGGGCACGATTACCGGGCTGAATTATAAGTGGTCAAAACGTCGGTGGTTGGTGGGCCAGTATAGGTTTCGACGGAGTATGGGCATGCACGTACTCCGGAGTGGAAAAATCAGGCACTGTGCATCAGTAGTGTACACTGTGCATCTCGAATCGTGTCGGGTTGCCACCAGAGGAATTGATGCACCCCATGGTGGGACCAGCACAGGTGACTATAGTCAAGCGGGGCCGAATGACACAGGATATGAATGAATGCGAGTAGGAGCCGATCATTAAGGGGATCGTTTGTTATGAACACGTGGGGCTGGTTGAACCAATGGTTAAGTAGGTGCAGAGACTATAGTAATGGGTGCGATCACATGTTCCTCTTATCTTATACTAGGGTATTGTCCTATATTCTGTTATCACTTTCATGATCCCTTTTCCTTGTTTAAATACTAGTAATCACTGAACTTACCAGACTTATTGTCTGAACCGTTTTATTCCGTCCCCCCCCCCCCCCCAGATCCACAGGGAGGGAATACTGCAGCTTAGTCAGACTCTTTGCAAGCTTCAAGAAAGTAGATGTATGATTCGGACTCTCTCCCACCTTGGCTATGGCTCTTAAACATTATCCTTGGGGATTTATGCATTTTTACTTTTGGTTTATGCTTCTTTATTGAATAATCAAGACAGAAATTATGGTGTAATGTTTTGAAGTTATTTTGAGACAATATGATGTAATGCTTTTGTATTGAACTACGTATGCAATAAATATTTTAATTCCGCTGCTTAAATTTATCTGTCTTGTAAATTTTTCTGTGTCTTGTACCCATAACCATCCACCAAAGTTAAGGCATTCCCTTTGTGAGTGACCTTAACGGAGGTGGGGTGTTTCATGAAGGCTCTCCCTTAACCCTACTTAATGATGCTTTTTCTCCTCCAAAGATGCTACCAGTCGTCAAGACATCTTCTAGAGTTTAGAATCATTATCAGGTCTCCTGTCTTCTTGTCGGTGAGCAAAGAAATGACTAATGACACCTCTTTTATGCTGCAGTGAAGATGTTTCTTCACTGCCCATCTCCACTAGACGCTGATTCAAAAACGACTTAATCTCAAGTAGATCATCAAGAATTTTATTCTTGTAATCTGTCTCCAGTAACTGGCTTCGCTCTTGATCCAACACTTGGTTGTCCGGTATTTCTGTAGATTTTGATAAATCAGTACCAGAAACAATTTTGCTCAAATCAACATGAGGATTTTCAATACTAACATCCCAACATATGTCTGAATCCGAAATTCCAATTAGGACACCACTGTCATTATCTGAATCTTGCAAATCTATCTTTGCAGCAACAATTTCATAAGAACCAAATCCATCACTAAACTTTTCAGTTTGTTGGACCTCACCCATATCCCAATCAATTTGCATGTCATAGGCAGTAATATTCCAGTCAATTCCATCTATAGAAGCATCAACATCTGATATATAAGGTTGTTCCTTATTTGACAAATCCTTCAATGAGTTTTTCATCTCCGATGAAACAGAGACATTAAGAGAAGGAGGACATTCATGAAGCATCCTCAAATTTTGAAGCACGACCCTTGGAATGATCTCTTTTTCTATATGGGCCTCCATAACAAAACTAGTATAATACTCCATTGCTTTTAATTTAAATCACTGTTCAAGGCTTGCAAAATTTTCGATAAAGTAGACGGGAGAGATTTTGCAATTTCCAGAAGTTCTGACCTTGCATATTTTCCCTGTAAACAAAGCTCCTGACAAGCTTCCATATACCTAATTGCAGATAAAGAGGCATTCCTTTTAATATCGGCCTCCCTATGCCCTGATTCTGCCAATTGTTGTTGCACCTTAGTCAGTTGCTTTTTTTGGTGTGGAATTTCATAATTAACATTTTGGACTAGCTGCTGAGTATCTTCTCCAAGAAATATATGGTCTTTCTAAAAGGATCGCACAGTAGCCTCCCATTCACCGGCGTTCTCAGATAAGCGTCCAAACATATTAGACTTTCAGTAGTTGAATTCAAGAGAATGTGGTATATTAACCAATCAATTCTAAATCTAGGGTCTGAAAAAATAGGTCGATGCCTTTTGGAAGAGAAGATAAAGCTGAAGATATCTTTGATCGAATCATACTCAATCTCTTCCTGTAGTCGCTAGGAATCTTCTTCCGATCAACCAGCCACTTGCCGAGACAAGCATAAGCGATATCGATTGGAAGAGAAGCTAACTATCCCTAGGTATCAACTTTCTTTGAATCTTAACTAAATTCCATCGTTTTACAGTAATGGCCAGCCAGAATATCAAATTGTGTCCAATGTCAGTGTATTAGTTTCCAAAGTATACCTTGCAAAACACTGTAAATCCCTTTCAGTTTGTACTAAGGAAATTAAAACACTACATATTACATGATATGTATCATAATTTCATTAAATATTGACTTAAATTTCAATCACCATTGCAACAATTTGTTCTACTGAGATTATGGCCAAATTATCTTATTGCTACTCCAAAAACACATACGATATGGTAATATGAACAACTCTGTATATAAGTCGCTAATTGACTATACTAGAAATATCAATATACACACCAACAAATGTAACATTCTGTATTGATCCCATGTTGGAGAAGAATGGGCATATAAACCTTGCGAAATATATCCTTACAAGCTAGCTTTTGAGAGAGAGTTTTATTGGGTGGGCTGTAACACTTTCATCAAATATTATCAGTTATGACAAATAACTGAATAAGTTCATTGTAATATTTAGTAAAGTGTTGCTTGATGTCAACATTACATACCTCGGGTTCCATTATTTGTCGCTAAAAACTAACAATAAAGATACTTATATACTCTTGCAAGGGTACAAACATCATAATAGTTAAATATATTTACCTACTTACAATTTCCAAGGTTTTCCTTATCACCATCATAGCCCTACAAACAATAGCTGAAATGTACCAAGAGAAGACATAAAAATGAAACAAATTAAAATGTACCATATGGTACAATATTCCTTGAGAAGCTCTATTTCCTCTTTAGTAGGAAATTTTTTTATAAGATTTTCTACTTGATCAACATCAAGAAGAGTATTGTCTAATGCAAAAGCTGCACTCTGAGGTGACAAAAATGCATGTTATATCGTCTAGTACTAAATATAATGAATTCATTTGTACCTTATGAACTTTGATTACTATTTCTAAATAAACTCAATTTTCCCAATTGTAGAAATTTTCTTTCCTTACAAACATTTCAAGCCCCAGCATAAATGGAGCAAGGAGACAGCATTATACAAAATGAATTGATGACCATTCAATTTTTTGAATAATGCAGCCTCCATACTCCATTTCTCCGTGTGGCTAATGCATATAGTCAAGATATACCTTTTCCCCTTCAACGTTTGTATTATGTAAATGAATGAAAAGGTGTGGACAGGTGAAGAGTGACGAGCAAGTGGTTTCAGTACAAGTATGATATATGAATGACAGGTTTGATGCAAGATAAAACCAAAGGCACATAAAGATAACAAGTATACTTACGACCAAATCATGAAGTGGCATCTTGACTTTTGTTAACATTATCTCTATGTTGTAAGCCCATCGTAAATCAACCTGAAAAGAAGATTTAAGTTAAACTATAGTTAAAATAATTGTAAGAACACATTAAAAAATTTGAACGTTAGAAATATGGCTACAACACTTCTGCTAGAAGCATATCACCGCACCAAAGATACCAAACATATTGCAGACTGTTGCTTGCTAGCTACAGGATAAAAAATCAATTGCATATTGCATCAATACACCCAATCATCTTTCAATGGTTCAAAACTCAAAAGGACGTGTAAAATATTCGATTGGACAGCAGACTGTATTTTGACCAACCAAAAAAGAGAAACCAAAGCAACCATGACATTGTAGGTTCTTATGATGGATATATGTGACTTTCCTCTTCAGAAATGAGTGGCGTGATCGGTACAAGAAGTCCATTTCTGTCCTTTTTTTATACCCCAATTATCTGGGAAGGATCAAAAGAAAGAAAGGGCAGAGAATGATCACACTCATACATATCGATTGTGCCCCCTAGACATGAACGCACCCAGCTATAGGGGCTAGGTCAGTTCAGTAGATTTGTTATTGCAAATATGTACAGTTTGGCTGAAACTGCGATTTCGGAGGTTTATTTATTTATTAATATTTGTTTTTGAGGAGCAACGATAGTTTATTTTAAAGCATGAAAAGGGTGTATTACAGATGTTCATCATATATAACTACCCCCAAAGCTAATGTCAATGGTGCAAGGGTTGAATCACAACAACGTAGGTTCCTTTGAATAACCTGAAGTACGATAATGGGGACAGTGAACACTTCTTTTAGAGTCCATGAACAATGTTCAATTTACCCAAACATTCAAAATGTTTATGTGTGTGTATGCATTCACAGTTACGTTCAGTTTAAGATATTGTCCACCTTTCTCGTCGCATATCAACTTTGTTTTACAATTCACTAGAAAATCATATCCATTGGTAAATATAGGCTTGCTTTACAAAAATTGATGTTCCAACGTCCTCAACTGAAATACGGTATTGCTCCATGATATGACTTTTTTTCACTTAAACTATAAAATGGTTAATCCTCACACGATAACTCTAATCATTTGCAAAATAGACATGTTCATGAGAAGTGATATTCTAACATTCTCAGTTAAAATATCATGTTGCTCCACAACATGAAATTCTTCCACTTAAAGCTTAAAAGTAAAAATTGCTCACTTTGAATCTTATAGTTTCTTATTTTCCATTCCTTCATCTCCTAGAAGAAAAAAGGGCAATCCACGAAGGTTAGAGTAAGAATTTTAAGCACCATCAGAGCTGCAAAATACTTCTCCCCACTCCCTCCATCGCTTTCTATATGTTTATGTTCTCGTTTGTAAGGTGGATTTGAAAGGGATGAAAACTAGAATATGGCTTGAATGGTTATCTGATCTGCACTACATATATAAAGCGAGGTTATCTGATCCTAAATGAAAACTAGAATATGCCATTGAAAAAAATGGTTAAACTAAAAACGAAAATAAACACTATAGGAGTATCAAAACTAGATTAATTCATTATAAAACTCAACCAATTAACAATATTTTCATTTCAAAATCAAGTATAGAAACAACCTTTTCATTAGAAGCATAAATTCCATCAATGATAAAGGTAGATAAATTAACAAAAAAAATATCAAAAATTATATTTATATTTAAATGTTAACTAAAAACTTACATTTTAGAAACTAGGGATAAGATTTGCTTGTACCCAATTGAAAATTAGGGCAACAACAATTCAAATGCAACATCAATGCACCATGAATTGAGAATTTGATATTAACACAAAAAATTGGGGCACCGATCTCACGACTCGTGGGAGGCCAGGCCGCGCACGAAAGGAGCAAGCGTGGAGGGGAAATGCTGGGCTTCATTTGGAAAAGCGGTAGAGAAGCAGCTGGCAACTTGTGTAGCAACGTTTTTTGTTATCGATATTAAGAAGCGCGGTTTTTTTATCCATTGCCCCCGTTGATCAATGATGCCCTAAGCACTATCTCTTCACTTTGTTCTTGGGCTAGTCCTGTAGAAGACAAGGAACTTGAACGTTCAAAAGGAAGAAAGACCAGAAATGTTGAAAGCAGAGAACATGAGAAAGGAGGAAAATAATTTAGGCGAAGATTAGAGGAAAGTAATTTAGGTTTAGCCAAAAAAATTGAAATAAAGGAGGGAAGTGGAAAGTTATGGAGGGAAGCGCCAAACGTAACCAGTATTTTTAGTTAATTACAAATAAATGTAACTAAAACCTCTATAAACAAAAGTAAAAGCAAGATCGGTTGCACTTGGACATCAAATGCAACCAATAAATGTAACCATATGTATGTTTTCTTGTAGTGAGTTGAACGTAAAAATAGAACAATACAAGAATGTGCAAGATCTACGTTACAGTAATTTACCAAGGAATTTTTGGGCTGAGGCAGTTGCAACAGCTTGTTATACTGTTAATAGAATTTCAATTAGACCTTTAACTCATAAAACCCCATATGAACTTTTGTATAACGAGAAACCAAAAGTATCATATTTTAAAATATTTGTAAGTAAATGTTTTATACCAAATACAAAAGATAATTTAAACAAATTTAATTCAAAATCTGATAAAGGAATATTTATTGGATATTCAAAAAGAAGCAAGGCTTACAGAGTTTTTAATACTAGAACCAATACCATAGAAGAAACATTAAACGTATCTTTCGACGAAAACTATAAAAGTATAACACAAAACAATGAAGACGATGGTGAAAATGAAATTAATGAAATATATCATGAAGATACTCAACCATATAAAAGAATTAGATTACTTAAAGATCATCCTATAGAAAATATCTTAGGAGATATTGAATACGTTATGAGAACTCGTAATCAATTATATAATATGAGCAATACTGCATTTATAACAACTATTGAACCTAAGAATCCAAAGGAAGATTCTTCCAATGATTCGTGGATACTTGTTATGCAAGAAGAAGTGGATCAGTTTACTAGGAATGATGCAAAAACCTGAATACAAGGCTGCCTGTGTAGAAATAGGGGCACCCGAGTTTGCAAGTGAAACAAACTACGAGTCAGTCATGGGACTGGTATGAGAAATCTACTTAACACATTTTACAATATGGCTAATCACAGGACCACGCCACTTTCGCGGAATGGGTTTACTCCATTGGATTGCCAGTGCTTTAAAACAAGTAAATCTTTTAAACATCGCAATGCTATTTATAAAAATGAAGTCATTATGAGACTCAGTTCCCATCACACAATGCAACACAAACCGGAGGATAGAGTTTTACCTTATAATGGCCAAAATATGCTTGATACGAATAAAACAAAAGCATTTGATATTATTACTAGTGTTCATATGTTTCAAAAACAATTTCAAATCATAAGTATCAATCATAGACGACATTAATGCCCCATACCACTATGTCACCATATATAGGTATACAATCAAAACCGCACGGTGTCGTATTTGGAAATTGGATTTCCGTCATGAACCAAGGCAAAAGATAGTCCTTACCGAATTTGAGACTGTCTAGCCCGAGTCTCAGGCTACAGCCGCAACTACACCTAGGAGCCACAGGGCCGGTCCACCGATGTGGATCAAAATGCCAGAACACTGCGTTTCCCCGCCCTTTGGGGCGTAAATGAGTCCTACGACTCCATCGGCTCCACATAGTCACCGATATATCCAAGGCGCCTCGCAACAGCAACAACCACACAGGTGAAAATAATATAAATGTCAGGGCTGGTAGGTCACTGACACCACCCTAGCTAGAAAGAAACGCATGTCCTCCCTGGATCCTTCTCCCGTTTCTGGTCCATACCGGGGTGTGAGGCTCGCGAATTCACGTTATACTCAAAGCTATGCCACATGGGCCGTGCTTTGATCATCAACCACAAGACTTTGCTTTTCAACAGAAGCCTTGATCATCTGCCACTTAGGCATGCCACACAGGCAATTCACTCCATGGTAGGGCTGTCAATTTCCTACACGACCCGTGACCCGACCCGAAACCTGCACGGAAATTAGCAGGTTAACCCGACCCATTTAGTTAGCGGTTCATTTTCGGGTCAACCTGAATTTGATCCGTTTATAAACGGGTGGGTTTAGGGTTGACCCGCTAACCCGATTTTGACCCGCCAAACCCGATTATATGTTGATCTCTTCCATACTGATAGTCTTTTATGTATAGTATTAGTGTTAATCTTTTGTGTATGCAATAATCAGTATGCTCGTATATGTAAGCTGTTATATTTTACTAATTTATTCTTATATATTATCAGTTATATTTTACTTATAACAACTATATCTTTTCCATACTGGTAGTCTTTAATTTATGCAGTATGGGAATATGTACTTATATATCGAAAATGATTTTTGGATATGGTTATTTCATGCTTTATATATGTGTTGTCCATTAGTGACATTGCAACTTGTTGCATGTTGGTGATTACATAACAGTATGCATGTTGGTGATTTGACTCTTTTATTGCTTATATTATTAGGTAATATCTATCAATGGGTCAAACGAGTAAACCCGACCCAACACGACCCATTTAGTTAAATGGGTTACGCGGGTCGGGTTGGGTCAACCCGTTTATAAACGGGTCGGGTTAGGGTTGGGAAAATATGACCCGTTTAATAAACGGGTTGACCTGACCCGTTTATAAATCAACCCGAACCCGACTTGACCCTACCCGAACCTGACCCGACACGACACATTGACAGCGCTACTCCATGCGACTGATTTCTATCGATATATAACCTCTGAGCTCGTACGTCTCAAAGAAGGGCGTTAAGCAAGAGAATAAATTCTCCGCCGCCAAACAGATGTATTTTTAACAAAGATCAATCAGCACAGAACAAAATCCAATGTCAAACACACTGTCCATTTACAAGTTCGTTCTGGGTCGGAACGAAACCGGAGGCACTCAATACCTCGCATATCCATACAATCAACAAGTACGTACGGACGGCTGCTACTTCAGCCCCGTCAAGGTAGCTACTCCTATCATGAGCATCAGCAGCACCCCTCTATTCGACGTGAAGATCATCGGTCTTGCACCGTCTTCATATCTTCGACATTCAATCGTCGATCAATTATTTGAAATGAGAATCAACTCGGCCTTTTCAAATAATTCACGTATATTTAGAATTTCAAATCAATTCATTTCAATGGTTAAATTATTCGATATCACTAATTCTGTTCTTTAATGTAATTTTCACGCCAAACACATTCAACCATCAAATCTCACATAAACCGAGCAAATTTAGTTTATTTCCATTCCATATCGTTTATAATATTTTATCACGATTTATCTCTATTTTTATTTATTTAAGAATAGCCAATTCATTCAAACGACGCTTCAGGCCATAACGCGGCTGTGGCGCTGTTTTTCTTCAGATATGATTTACACATATCTGAAAATCTAACCGTTGGATCTTCACAAATTTTATATCATTAGAAAGATCTTTTCAAAACGAATCCAACGGTCGGATCTCCCGCACTAATCGTTTGAAGTTACGATTTCAAAATACGAACTACAGCGTCGCTATTCGATTTAATTTAATTATATTTATATATATATAAATATAATCGATTCTGGCGCTGTTTTCTTCAGATTTTAATTAAACATTCCAGACAATCCAACCATTGGATCTTCACATAGTGGGTGTCGTTGGAAAGATATTTCCAAGGCGAACCCAACGGTTTCGTTTCGGGAAAATCCAACGGTCGGATCTCCCGCATTAATCGTTTGAAATCACGGTTTCAAAACACGAACTGCAGCGTCGTTATTCGACTTATTTTAATTATATATGTATATATAATTCATTCTTCGATTTCGAAACTATATTCCTTTCATACATTTGATAAAAATGATATTTTTATCCAACTGATATTTATTTTAACACATGAATATTTTTAGCACTTCATATTCATAATAAAATTGTTGATTTTATTGTTCATTCTATATATTCAACACATGAATGTTTTCGACTTCACACACACGATAAAAATATGATTTTTATCGTTCTAGTCCTTTATTCAACACATGAATATTTTCTATAGTTGGTATATATAATAAAAATGTGATTTTTATTGTAAAACAATTTATTTCAAAATACGATTATTTTATGTAGTTCATATATAAGGTAAAAATATTATTTTTATATTTCAAAGAATTTATTCAACACATGAATTTCTATTCAACACTTGAATTTCTATTCAACACATGAATATTTTCTATAGTTTATATATATAGTAAAAATGTGATTTTTATTGTAAAACAACTTATTTCAAAACACGATTATTTTATATAGTTCATATGTAAGGTAAAAATATTATTTTTATATTTCAAAGAATTTATTCAACACATGAATTTCATTCAACACATGAATTTTTATTCAACACATGAATATAGTTTCAACACATGAAAATAATTCCACCACATGAATATTATTGAAAATTTCGGCAGCATAACGGCAGGGTAGTTAAAACCGGCACCGTCCCTAGTACGACTCCTCGCTCTACCTTAAAACCTCGCGGTTTTTGACAATGGGGATTTTCAATATCTAGTTCGCACGCAGGCGAATTTTCCCATATACTAATCCTATTAGGATTTCAATCACAATCAATCATTTCCAATCAACCATCCATGGTATTCACCAAATTTCGCATCAACCAATCCAAACAATATCACAACCAATATATATCTTCCATGGTCTATGAACGAGGGGAGTATATATATAAATATATTCGTATATAAATATATTTCAATTCACTTCAATTCATTTCAATATCATTTCAACGCATATATAATTTTTACAACGCATATATAACTTATACATCGAACATACAACTTAAACAACGCTTATACATGAGGTGTACAATGCTTATATAACTCATACATCGACTACATAATTTATACATCGTTGTTTTCCATATCGTTTATAAATTAGAAATCTCACTTTGGGTTCCACTCCACCAAAAATTGCAGAAGGCTCAGAAAAATATGCGGTCTCTTCTAAAATGTAGAAGACGTCCTCACGAGTCCACAATCTCTTGTTTCACTGGATTTCTACAAGAAACAAAAAAGAAATGATTTTTACAGTAAAATCAAGATTTGTCACACTTTTAAATGTTAAAACAGTTTAAATATATAAAACCCGAACCTCTTCCCTTTTAATTCGAAACTAGGTTTCAAATTATTTTCAAATCCATTGATCGTTGTTTCGATCAGCCAACGCCACCTTCTAGGGCTTGGAGAGGCGCACAGATCGACCCCGTGCTTGGCGAACTCGACGGCGTCCAGCAGCTCCGGCGGCGGCTTGAAGTTGGCGAGTTCGAGCAGGTGGATCTCGAGCTACAGGAGACAAGACGGAGGGTGGTGGGTATGGATTCGAAGCTCTCGTCGAGGGCTACAAAATCCTTTACTGGGTCGAGGTCTGAATCGAAGCGGTTTGGCCGGAAAATGGATGGGAAGGGGGTAAACACTTTTCGCCGTCGATTTGATGTCGGGGAGAGAGAATACGGGGAGAGAGAGTATTGCCTGGCCAATGAGATTTTTTTTATTTATATATTTTTTAAAAATCCAAAAATACCCCTTATCTCATACGAACTCCAATCCAAACCCAACGACTGTCGTCCCTAGCTAAATACCCCCATTCCGAACACAACGGGATATGTTTCGTAGGCCCATTCTACTGTTTCAATCAGTTTTTCTTCAAATTAAAATATAAAACATTCAATATTTGATTTGAACGTACATTTCAATTTGCCGGGGCCACATACTGATCCTAAAAATTCCTGAAAAATAAATCTAGCTATGTTTTGACGATATAGTCCCAACAAAACTAGTTTCGTCGAATTCTGAGGCCGTTTGAAAAATGGCCATTTTCTAGTCGATCCAATTTAACAGAAATTCACCAAACACGTTTTCTTTTGCCACGCTCACATGTTAACTTCAAAAATTATGAAATTTGAAACCTAGCAATAATTTGACATCCCGGATCCAACAAAAGTGGTTTCGTCGAATTTTGAGATCGTTTACAAAGTGTCTATTTTCAAGGGCGATATATTCTCTATAGCGACCTTTCTTAAAATTCATTTGGCCATAACTTTTTATCCCCGCTATGAAACTTCTATTTTTCAGATTCGTTAGAAAGATATTCACTAACAGATTTAAATATTTTCGGTTTCACTAAAATCCATTTTATTTTGCACCCGGTACGGTCATTCAAAGTTTGAATTGAAATTTTGAAACTGACGCGCCATTTCAGGCCTTGTTTATAATTTAAAATAAATATATTCATTTTCAAACATCGTTTCAAACATACTTTTCATCGTTATTATTTAAAATAATTTATTTTAAATATTTAAAATCCACTAAAATAGCTAAATTAAAAAATTTAAACTGGCTCGGATTTTCCGGGTTGTTACAATCTCTTCCACTTAAAACTTTTCGTCCTCGAAAAAGAACAAATTCGAAAGTTGTTTAATTAACCAACTCTAATTTCCTTCTGGCTTCAATTCTACAACTTTTCAGTTTCTAAGAATTTTATAATTCTTCAAAAATTTGGCTAACACCCTAAATTTTCGAAAAATTTCGCCATAACCTCTTTTGTACGGGGGACTTCGGGATATTTCAAATAGCCTCCCATAGCCCTCACCAAACCAAAAGAAAAAGGAAAAGCCAATCGGCTCATGCATATGCATATATTTCTATCAATTTCTAAATCAGTTCAATACTTGATTCACTTGCATACATTTAATTTCGTTCTCTTGTTGATTAAATTAACTATCTTTCTAATAATTCAATTAATCAAATCCACACTCACACAACGTAACCAACAATCAATTTGTTTTTAACTTTTCAAAAATATACCAAATAATTCATATACTCTTTTGAAATCTTTCAGACTACATAATTAAAAAGTTTACATGCATGAAAAGAAAGCAACAGCAAAGTAGAGAACAAAATGGTAATGCAAGATATGGTAAAGGTAACTTGCACCAGAGTCAATTGGAGATATCCACTTTGCACTTAGGATAGGCTTTCTTAGTGCTTTCCTCTGTTTCCCAAGTACAATCTCGCGGATCTCCACACCATTGCACTTTGACTAAGTGAACCTTCTTGTTCCCCAGTTCTTTGAATTCTTTGCCAATAATCTTTAGCGGCTCTCTTCTCACAGCCAATTCTAGAGTAATTTCTATATCCCATTGCGCTGCTTCTTCCATGATCAAGTCTGGATCATGAACATGCTTTCGAAGTTGAGATACGTGAAACACATTATGTACTCCAGGCAACCAATCAGGCAATTGAACCTTATAAGCTAGAGTTCCAATCCGTTCTAGAATAGGAAACGGGCCAATAAATTTGGGCGCCAATTTCCCTGTTTTACCGAATCGGATAACTCCTCTCATCGGAGATACCTTCAAATACACGTGGTCGCCAACAACAAATGATATATCTCTTCTTCTCTTATTTGCATAGCTTTTCTGTTGGCTTTGAGTGGCAAGTAATCGTTTCTTAACGAAATTGACTTTGTCCGCAGCTTCGCGAATCATATCTGGTCCCAATACAAGTCTATCACCAGGTTCTACCCAACAAGCAGGAGATCGGCACGGTCTACCATACAATGCTTCGAATGGTGACATTGCCTGGCTCGCTTGGTAGCTGTTGTTGTACGAGAACTCGGCCAAATGCAAATGGTCTTCCCATGATCCACCAAAATCAATAACACAAGCCCGCAATAAATCATCAAGAATACGATTCACCCTCTCAGTTTGACCATCTGTTTGAGGATGATATGCGGTGCTCAAGTTCAGTTTTGTTCCCAATTCTACTTGGAATGCTTCCCAGAATTTACTAGCAAAAATCGAGTCACGATCACTAACGATGCTCATGGGAACTCCGTGCAGTCTAACTATTTCCTTGAAATAAACCTGCGCCAGACTCTGAGCAGTTCTACTCGATTTGACACGTATAAAATGGGCGGTCTTCGTGAAACGATCTATGATCACCCAAATACTGTCATTTCCTTTCCTGGTTCTGGGCAAACCATCTATGACATCCATAGAAATCTGTTCCCACTTTCCACCTGGAACTTCCAAAGGTTGCAACAATACAGCGAGCTTCTGCTGATCGCTTTTGACTTATTGACAAGTAGGACAATGGCTTACATATATAGAGATATCTCTTTTCATTGCCTTCCACCAGAAAGTTCGCTTGAGGTCATTATACATTTTACTAACCCCTGGGTGGATACATAACTTGGACTTGTGACACTCGTCCAATACTTCTCTTTTGAGCTCAATGTTGTCGGGAACACAAATCCTTCCTTTCAATCTCAGAACTCCTGCGCTATCCACTTGGAAACTGGAGACTTCGCCCCTTTGAATTCTTCTGATCATCTCCTTAATACAACTATCGTCTTTTTTAAGAATAGCTATTTTATCAATCAACGATGGTGTAAAGATAATACTGGCGATGATCACATTTTTCCTGCTGAGCGCATCAGCTACAACATTGGCTTTTCCCGGAGTATATAAAATATCTAGATCATAAGCTGTGAGAAATTCTAACCAACGCTGCCGCCTCATATTCAGATCCTTCTGGGTGAATAAATATTTCAATGATTGATGATCAGTGTATAATTCAAACTTCTAACCCAATAGATAATGCCTCCAGATTTTCATAGCAAACACGATAGCTAGCAATTCAAGATCATGAGTAACATAATTCTTTTCATGTGGTTTCAATTGACAGCTGGCATAAGCGACTACATGGCCTCTTTGCATTAACACTGCGCCAAGGCCTTCTTTAGAAGCATCGGTCCAGACTTTTAAATCTTGATTGCCGTCAATAATTGTGAGCACTGGAGCAGTCATCAATTTTAACTTCAGCTCCTGGAAAGCTGCCTCACATTCGGGAGTCCAGTTGAATCTCAAATGTTTCTTAGTAAGCATTGTTAAGTGACTGGATATCTTCGAAAAATTCTTAACGAACTTCCGATAATAACTAGCCAAACCGAGAAAACTTATAACTTTTGTGGGCGTACGAGGCTATTTCCAACTCTGAATAGCAATGATTTTACTGGATCCACTGAAATACCTTCCTTTGACACGACGTAGCCAAGAAATTTGACTTCTTCTTGCCAAAATATACATTTGGAAAATTTGGCTTTTAAAACATTCTTTCTGAGAATTTCTAAAACTTTCTCCAAATGTTTTTCATGCTCGCTTTCTGATTTAGAGAAGATTAATATATCATCAATGAAAACCAAAACAAATTTATTCAATACTTCTCTGAATACCCGGTTCATCAAATCGACGAAATAAGCTGGAGCGTTACATAAGCCGAACGACATTACTAACCGCTCGTAGAATAAATCTGGGCCTCTGAATGCTGTCAAAGGAACACACTCTTCGGAAATACGAAGCTGATAGAAACCTGTAGTTCGGTCCATTCGTGTAAACAATTGTGCTCCATTCAATCAGTCCAACAAATCATCAATCCGCAACAATGGATATTTGTTCTTCAGCGTCTGCTTATTCAAGTCACGATAATCTACACATAGTCTGAGAGTACCGTCTGACTTTGGGACAAATACCACTGCTGCTCCCCAATCAGAGAAACTAGGCCTGATCAGACCCTTCCACACAAGCTGTCGAGTTTGATATTCTAACTCTTCTTTTTCCTTCATGGTCATTCTTCGGATAGCGTGAACTACTGGCCTTGCATTCAGAACTAAAGAGATTTTGAAATCAATTTCTCTCTGCGGAGGTAAGCTAACAACTTCCTCGAACACATCCACATAGTTCTTGACAATAGGAATATTTTCAATGTCGACAGGAATACTCTCCGGAACGACAAAAACAGGTTCTATTTGAGCAGGAGAAAAATCTAAAGCTGCCCAGAAGTCTTTTCTATCAGAATTCGGACCTTCACAGGGAATTACAATATTGGCAAGCTTCATTTTAACCTTGACAACCCTATCTGCACATTTAATTTCTGCTTCGTATTTGTTTAACAAATCCAATCCTAAAATAAGATCGAATTCGGTAAAATTCATGACAATCGAGATACAAGGGAACCGATAATGAGAAAAAGAAACAGGTACCCCACAAAACCAACTAAGATTGAGGGAACCCCCAACTGGATTATGAACAGTTATGGGTTCTTTAAGCTTTTTCAATTTCAAATCCAATTTCTTAACCGCATTCTTTGCAATAAAGCTTTTCGACGCGCCTGTATCAAACAGTACTTTTACTGGGATATCTTTGACAGTAAGCATGCCTTCTAAAACATCTGGCCTTTCCTGACTAGCTGAGGGTTCAGAAGTTTCCACTACTTTATTTACCTGAACCACTTCAGATTTATGTGATAGTCGGCAATCTTGCTTTACGTGACCAACCTGATGGCAAAGATTGCATTTTCTATCTTCTTTAACCTTGTTCTTGGATTTAGATCCTTTCTTCTTCTGCATTTTTAAGGGTTTACAATTCCTAGTCAAATGCCCTTGCTTTTTGCAGTTATTGCATATGGAAGTCGTTACTAGTTCTTTTTCAGATTTAACCTTTTTCCTATTGATTCTAGGCCTCTTTCTGGCCCCAGACGCCGTACTAGCCTCAGGCTGTGTACTTGTCTCTGGGCTATCAGCTTCATATTTCCTTTTACTGCTAGTGCTGACTTCCTCTTCATCGACAAAAAGGCCTCGCCTATCTAGATCTTCATACTGATAAGCCATGTATATCATTTCAGAAAAAGGAAGCTTCACATGCCCCATTACACTATTCTGGTACTTTCTTTGGAGACCATTAATAAACCTCAGATTCTTCCTTTTTGGATCTTGAATTAGATGCGGGGCAAAATGAGAAAGTTCATTGAATCTCTTATGATATTCTGGGATATTCATATCACCTTGTATCAGATAGTAGAATTCATCGCATAACCGCTCAATTGCTTCTGGAGGAATAAATCTTTTACTGAAAATTTCTTTAAATCTATCCCAGGTAATACTACCTTCTGGATTATCCTTAGTAACTGTTTCCCATCAGATTAAGCTTCATCTTTGAGAGCCCAAGATGCCACTAATCTTTTCTGATCATCTCTCAACTAGAAACTTTCAAAAATCCTTTCAACAGAACTCATCCAAGCTTGAGTTTGAATAATCGATTCATTACCCGAGAATGGTACTCCACCCAGATTTCGATATCTTTTCAATAGAGCTTCTATATCCGATCCTGGCTAAGGGAGCACAACTGGCTCATTAATTTGTTGAACCATAGGATTACTTCTTTTGCTTCTGCCACTCATTTTCTATGTCTGCAAATAGCAGACAAAGTGTCAGGCCAACAGATAAAGGTAATTTTAAAACATAGAGACATATATGTTAATGTAAATGTGTCTATCGAGGTGTATTTCATTCTGCTATACTCATGCAGGATAATACTGATCCTATCTGTAATGAGTGATTCGTCTTAGAACACTACTGGTTCTATTTCTGATGAATTCGTTAATATGTTATATTCCAGAACTAAGCTTAACCAAAGCTCTGATACCACGATTGTGACAACCCCATTCCCCGAACGACGGTGGCAAGGGTAATCTTTGGAATATAACACATAAACATATAACAGCAGAGCATAAATAAATAAATACACCAGATAATGTACAATAGAATACACTGGATAAATATAATCATCAGAGTTACACAGTATACAGGATCATACTTAGTACAAAATACAGTTCAGCTATACATAAATGTCTACAGCGGAAAACAAACATAATATGTACAATAGGAGCTGAACAGCATAAAAAGAGATAAATGATAGAATCCATCTTCAGCTCCAGCTATCCAGAAAGAGCCTGCTAAAACCTGAATACAAGGCTTCCCGTGTAGAAATAAGGGCACCCGAGTTTGCAAGTGAAACAAACTACGAGTCGGTCATGGGACTGGTATGAGAAACCTACTTAAGACATTTTACAATATGTCTAATCACAGGACCACGCCACTTTCGCGGAACGGGTTTACTCCATTGGGTTACCAGTGCTTTAAAACAAGTAAATCTTTTAAACATCGCAATGCTTTTTATAAAAATGAAGCCATTATAAGACTCAGTTCCCATCACACAATGCAGCACAACCAGAGGATAGAGTTTTACCTTATAATGGCCAAAATATGCTTGATACGAATAAAACAAAAGCATTTGATATTATTACTAGTGTTTATATGTTTCAAAAACAATTTCAAATCATAAGTATCAATCACAGACGGCATTAATGCCCCATACCACTATGTCGCCATATATAGGTATACAATCAAAACCGCACGGTGCCGTATTTGGAAATTGGATTTCCGTTATGAACCAAGGCAAAAGATAGTCCTTACCGAATTCGAGACTGTCTAGCCTGAGTCTCAAGCTACAACTGCAACTACACCTAGGAGCCACAGGGCCGGTCCACCGATGTGGATTAAAATGCCTGAACACTGCGTATCCCCGCCCTTTAGGACGTAAATGAGTCCTACGACTCCATCGGCTCCACATAGTCACCGATATATCCAAGGCGCCTCGCAACAGCAACAACCACACAAGTGAAAATAATATAAATGTCAGGGCTGGTAGGTCACTGACACCACCCTAGCAAGAAAGAAACGCATGTCCTCCCTGGATCCTTCTCCCGTTTCTGGTCCATACCGGGGTGTGAGGCTCGCGAATTCACGTTATACACAAAGCTATGCCACACAGGCCGTGCTTTGATCATCAACCACATGACTTTTCTCTTCAACAGAAGCCTTGATCATCTGCCACTTAGGCATGCCACACAGGTAATTCACTCTATGCGACTGATTTCTATCGATATATAACCACTGAGCTCGTACGTCTCAGAGAAGGGCATTAAGTAAGAGAATAAATTCTCCGCCGCCAAACAGATATATATTTAACAGAGATCAATCAGCACAGAACAAAATCCAATGTCAGACACACTGTCCATTTACAAGTTCGTTCTGGGTCTGAACGAAACCGGAGGCACTCAATACCTCGCATATCCGTACAATCAACAAGTACGTCCGGACGGCTACTACTTCAGCCCCGTCAAGGAAGCTACTCCTATCATGAGCATCAGTAGCACCCCTCAATTCGACGTGAAGATCATCGGTCTTGCAGCGTCTTCATATCTTCGACTTTCAATCGTCGATCAATTATTTGAAATGAGAATCAACTCGGCCTATTCAAATAATTCACGTATATTTAGAATTTCAAATCAATTCATTTCAATGGTTAAATTATTCAATATCACTAATTCTGTTCTTTAATGTAATTTTCACGCCAAACACATTCAACCATCAAATATCACATAAACCAAGCAAATTCAGTTTATTTCCATTCCATATCGTTTATAATATTTTATCATGATTTATCACTATTTTTATTTATTTAAAAATAGCCAATTCATTCAAACGATGCTTCAGGCCATAACGCCGTCGTGACGCTGTTTTTCTTCAGATTTGATTTACACATATCTGAAAATCTAACCGTTGGATCTTCACAAATTTTATATCATTAGAAAGATCTTTTCAAAACGATCTAACGGTTTCAGTTTTGGGAAAATTCGATGGTCGGATCTCCCACACTAATTGTTTGAAGTTACGATTTCAAAATACGAACTACAGCGTCGCTATTCGATTTAATTTAGTAATATATATATATATATATATATATATATAATCGATTCTGGCGCTGTTTTTCTTCAGATTTGAATTAAACATTCCAGACAATCCAACCGTTGGATCTTCACACAGTGGGTGTCGTTGGAAAGATATTTCCAAGGCGAACCCAATGGTTTCGGTTTCGGGAAAATCCGATGGTCGGATCTCCCGCACTATTCGTTTGAAATCACGGTTTCAAAACACGAACTGCAGCATCGTTATTTGACTTATTTTAATTATATTTATATATATATATAAATATAATTCATTCTTCGATTTCAAAACTATATTCCTTTCATATATTTGATAAAAATGATATTTTTATCCAACTGATATTTATTTCAACACATGAATATTTTTAGCACTTCATATTCACAATAAAAATATAGATTTAATCGTTCATTCTATATATTCAACACATGAATGTTTTCGACTTCACACACACGATAAAAATATGATTTTTATCGTTCTAGTCCTTTATTCAACACATGAATATTTTCTATAGTTGGTATATATAATAAAATTGTGATTTTTATTGTAAAACAATTTATTTCAAAACACGATTATTTTATATAGTTCATATATAAGGTAAAAATATTATTTTTATATTTCAAAGAATTAATTCAACACATGAATTTCTATTCAACACATGAATATTTTCTATAGTTTATATATATAATAAAAATGTGATTTTTATTGTAAAACAATTTATTTCAAAACACAATTATTTTATATAGTTCATATATAAGGTAAAAATATTATTTTTATATTTCAAAGAATTTATTCAACACATGAATTTTTATTCAACACATGAATATAGTTTCAACACATGAAAATAATTTTAACACATGAATTATATTTCAAAGAATTTATTCAACACATGAATTTCATTCAACACATGAATTTTTATTCAACACATGAATATAGTTTCAACACATGAAAATAATTTTAACACATGAATATTATTGAAAATTTCGGCAGCATAACGGCAGGGTAGTTAAAACCGGCACCGTCCCTAGTACGGCTCCTCGCTCTACCTTAAAACCTCGCGATTTTTGACAATGGGGATTTTCAATATCTAGTTCGCACGCAGGCGAATTTTCCCATATACTAATCCTATTGGGATTTCAATCACAATCAATCATTTCCAATCAACCATTCATGGTATTCACCAAAATTCACATCAACCAATCCAAACAATATCGCAACCAATATATATCGTCCATGGTCTGTGGACGAGGGGAGTATATATATATTCGTATATAAATATATTTCAATTCACTTCAATTCATTTCAATGTCATTTCAACGCATATATAATTTTTACAATGCATATATAACTTATACATCGAACATACAACTTATACAATGCTTATACATGAGGTGTACAATGCTTATATAACTCATACATCGACTATATAATTTATACATCGTTGTTTTCCATATCGTTTATAAATTAGAAATCTCACGTTGGGTTCCACTCCACCAAAAATTGTGTAAGGCTCAGAAAAATATGCGGTCTCTTCTAAAATGTAGAAGACGTCCTCACGAGTCCACTGTCTCTTGTTTCACTGGATTTCGACAAGAAACGAAAAGGATATGATTTTTACACTAAAATCAAGATTTGTCACACTTTTAAATGTTAAAACAGTTTAAATATATAAAACCCGAACCTCTTCACTTTTAATTCGAAACTAGGTTTCAAATTATTTTCAAATCCATTGATCGTTGTTTCGATCAGCCAACGCCACCTTCTAGGGCTTGGAGAGGCACACAGATCGACCCCGGGCTTGGCGAACTCGATGACGTCCAGCAGCTCCGGCGGCGACTTGAAGTTGGCGAGTTCGAGCAGGTGGATCTCGAGCTACAGGCGACAAGACGGAGGGTGGTGGGTATGGATTCGAAGCTCTCGTCGAGGGCTACAAAATCCTTTACTGGGTCGAGGTCTGAATCGAAGCAGTTTGGCCGGAAAATGGATGGGAAGGGGGGAAACACTTTTCGCCGTCGAACTGATGTCGGGGAGAGAGAATACGAGGAGAGAGAGTATTGCCTGGCCAATGAGATTTTTTTTCTATTTATATATTTTTTAAAAATCCAAAAATACCCCTTATCTCATACGAACTCCAATCCAAACCCAACGACTGTCGTCCCTAGCTAAATACCCCCATTCCGAACACAATGGGATATGTTTCATAGGCCCATTCTACTGTTTCAATCAGTTTTTCTTCAAATTAAAATATAAAACATTCAATATTTGATTTGAACGTACATTTCAATTTGTCGGGGCCACATACTGATCCTAAAAATTCCCGAAATATAAATCTAGCTATGTTTTGATGATACGGTCCCAACAAAACTTGTTTGGTCAAATTCTGAGGCCGTTTGAAAAATGGTCATTTTCTAGTCGATCCAATTTAACAGAAATTCACCAAACACATTTTCTTTTGCCACGCTCACATGTTAACTTCAAAAATTATGAAATTTGTAACCTAGCAATAATTTGACATCCCGGATCCAACAAAAGTGGTTTCGTCGAATTCTGAGATCGTTTGCAAAATGTCTATTTTCAAGGGCGATATATTCTCTATAGCGACCTTTTTGAAAATTCATTTGGCCATAACTTTTTATCCTCGCTATGAAACTTTGATTTTTCAGATTTGTTAGAAAGATATTCCCTAACAGATTTAAATATTTTCGGTTTCACTAAAATCCGTTTTAGTTTGCACCCGGTACGGTCATTCAAAGTTTGAATTGAAATTTTGAAACTGCCGCGCCATTTCAGGCCTTGTTTATAATTTAAAATAAATATATTTATTTTCAAACATCGATTCAAACATACTTTTCGTCGTTATTATTTAAAATAATTTATTTTAAATATTTAAAATCCACTAAAATAGCCAAATTAAAAATTTTAAACTGGCTCAGATTTTCCGGATTGTTACAATAGGAACCAAATGGGTCCATAAAAATAAAATGAATGAACATGGTGAGGTAGTAAGAAATAAGACACGACTAGTAGCACAAGGTTATACTCAAGAAGAAGGAATATATTATGATGAAACTTTTTCCCCCGTTACAAGACTAGAGGCTATTAGAATTTTACTAGCTTTTGCGAACTACAATAATTTCAAATTATATCAAATGGATGTCAAATGTGCTTTTCTAAATGGATTTGTCAAGGAAGATGTACATGTAGAGCAACCACCTGTATTTGAAGATGAGAAATTACCAAATCACGTATATAAGCTGAAGAAAGCATTATATGGATTAAAACAGGCTCTTAGGGCTTGATATGATAGATTACGAAATTATTTGTTACAATCAAACTTTGAAATAGGAAAATTAGGTAATACTTTGTTTATCAAGAATAGTAACAAAGATATACAACTAGTACAAATATATGTTGACGATATAATTTTTGGGTCAACAAATGATAAAATGAATAAAGAATTTTCAGATATTATGACTAAAGAATTTGAAATGATCCATATAAGAGAATTATCATTCGTTTTAGGATCACAAATTCGACAATTAAAGAATGGAATATTTATTAATTAAGAAAAATATTCAAGATATTTAATTAATAAATATAATCTAACAACAACAAATGGTAGGCCAACACCTATGGCAACTAATATTGGTTTAAGTAAAGATGATACATCAAAAGACGTTGATCAAAAAATATATAGAGGAATGATAGGATCATTATTATATATTACCGCTTGTAGACCAGATATAATGCATAGTGTATGTCTCTATGCAAGATATCAATCACAGCTTAAGGAAACACATTTAAAAGCCGTAAAACGTATTATGAGTTATGTAAAGCATGCATCAGATTTTGGATTATTTTATCCTAAGAACGATTCACTCGATTTAGTTTCGAGTTGTGATGCTGACTATGCAGGATGTAAATCCGATTGTAAAAGTACTAGTGGAACATGTCACTTCCTAGGACATTCCCTTGTATCATGGTTCAGTAAAAAGCAAAATACCGTATATTTATCAACAATTTAAACAGAATATATCTTTGTTGCTTTTGCTCATTCACAAGTAATATATATGCAACAAACTTTAAATGATTTAGGATTAATTATAAATAAATCGCCTATATACTGTGATAATACAAGTGTTATAAATATTTCTAAAAATCCAACTCATCATTCGAGAACTAAACATATCGATGTGAGACATCATTTTCTAAGAGATAACGTAAGTAAAGAAAAGATTTCACTTGAATTTATAGAAATAGATGAACAAGTAATAGATATATTAACTAAACCATTAAATGAAGCAACATTCACTAAATTTAGGAGAGAATTAGGCATATGTTCATTAAGTGAGTTAGATTAATTAAATAGATTAAAATATATAAAAACAACATAAGAAATTAAAATAATAAAATTTAAAAGAAGAGTATGTTGACATAGAGTTTTTGGTATGTCGACATATAACTGCCAAAATTCAAAACTTAATTCCTACCAAAAGTTAGTTACTTTACTTATTTAAACTTTCTACTTCAACTTTTCTTCTTCATTTTCATTTCTATTCTCTATAAAAACTCTAAATTAAAATATACAATGGCATCCACAAATATAAACACCCAAATCAACTCCGATTCGCACGCTGGACCATCCAAGGGCCCATTTCAATGATCTACGCTCTCTCGTGTCATCAAAATTGAAGAAAAAATGGAGTATGCTCTGCAAATGATGGTTGAGAGACAAGTACTCTAGATTAGAATGAGTCAGGAGAAGAATAGGCAAGGGAAAGTAATAAGAAGCCTTCTAAAGTTTATAATGGATAACGAGGCTAATCCAATTATCATAAACGATGATAATCAAACCATGGATGAGGAGGAAGAACCAGAGGAAGAACCGGAAGAAAAACCTGAAGAAGAAGAAGAAGAAGAAATGCTGGAGGAGGAAGAGCATCAAGAGACTCAACAAACGATTACGGAAGAAGATGATAAGGTTGAATGTGTAGTAGAAGTCTTATTTGATCAAAATAGGAACGTGATTGAAAGGAATGGAGAATTATGTCTCCAATATCCAAATTGTTCAATTCACAAATCTCCCATTGTAAAAAATAATTAGTGATTAAGGTTTTCTTTGATTCTTGTTTTATTACGTCTCTACGATGTATCGTACGTGCATAAATCTGTGTATTTGTACAGATTTATGTTTAATGAAATTATCATTTATGTCTTTGATTAGTTATAACTCTTTAAACATAAAATAAATGAGTATAAGATTAAGAGGGAGTATTCTACTTAGAATTAGTTGAAAAAATTAAAGGGGAGTATCATTATTAGGTTAGTTACTTAAGTTCTATTCAGATAGTTATACAATTTAGGGGGAGTATCTTTAAAATTTCTTTTTGATAATGCCAAAGGGGGGGAAATTATAAAATATAGATATAGTTTATTGGATTCTTACAGACATGGGGTGTATTAGAAGGATCATCATCAATAGGTATATACAGGTATGATATTTTATAAACTAAGGTTGTCATCATCAAAAAGGGGGAGATTGTTGGAGAATGGAGTTTTGATGACAACAACCTTATTTCAATTATCATTGATTATAAAATATATACTAACACTTTTGTATAGAATATATATATATATATACACACACACACATATGCAAGAATTACATATAGGAAATATTACTGAAGATTATACAGTTTAAAGATGATAGAGATTCAGAATTCAGAGAAATATCAAGACTCACGAGTATTCAAGATTTCAAGAGTTCAAGATTAATATAGTTATAGAGTCTAGATTTTGTAAGACTCTAAATAGCACCCAAGGCTCAATTTCGAATTCTGATTTTCAAATTCTATCCTCAATTCTCTCTATTTTATTTTTCTATATTTTATATTTTATCTTTGTTTTTAAAACCTAAGTTTTATATATTTATAATTCTATACTTTATGTTTATATATAGTTTAAAACCTTATAATTTTATAGATATGTTTATATAGTTTAAATTTATGATTTCATATGTTTTTCTACTTATATAATATTAACTTACAACACTATATTTTTATTCAAGAATTTCCAGAATTATATTTATATCAAAATATTTGAAAAATGTTTAAAATTCAAATTTGCGCTAGAGTATGTCGACATATAGAAAACGCTATGTCGACATATAACTATCAGAAATTTAAATTTGAAAGGAAGTGTCTTTTCACCATTTGAAACATTTCAACAACGTTGCAACCTTTCACACACTATAAAAAGGGCTTGAATTCGAATTTTTAATCATCTCTTCTTCTCCACTTTCAATCTCTTTCATTATATAATTATTCTTAATCATTTTTTTGATTTCTACACTTATACTCTGCCGAATTCAATTCCGTTTTGATTAACTTCTTCTCTCTACACTCTCTTCTCATCTCTCTATGAATCAAGTGCTATTGAATAGTTATAGGGCTGTTTGTAATTATTTTGGGTTGTATTTGAGTTGAATCGGTGGTATCCCCTATAGCGGTGAAATCAAGGACGAAATCGTCGGTATCCCTTGTAGCCATGAAATCAAGGACATAATAGGTGGTATCCCTTGTAGTCGTGAAATCAAGGAGGTTGTACTTTACTATTGATATAGTAGTAAAACTCTGTGTAATCCAGCGTTGTGCTAGACTGGACGTAGGAGCAATCTGAACCAATATAAAAAATCCGGTGTGTTCTTTCCTTTTCTTCATTTTTATTTCTTTTTATTTTGCATCTGTGTTTGAATCTGTGTCTGTGATTGTGTTTGTGGTGTTTGATTCGTTCTGTAATTCACATAAGTTTTAGATTTTGTTTAGGTTCTCACAAACACTATTCACCCGCACATATGTTTTAGATTTTGTTTAGGTTCTCACAAACACTATTCACCCCCTCCCCCTCTTGTGTTTGTTTTGCCTTAACGATCCATTCCAAAATCCCTAACATAGGAGCCATGAAACCAACAACAAACTATTAAAACAATTAAGGACGAAAGCAATAAGAGGAAGACTTGGTCAAAGGGCTATCGGTGTCGACATAAGAGGAAGGGATTCAGCACCAATACGAAAGGAGATAACAACAAAGCAATGTCGACACTTAAGACAATCAATAAAGCATAGTTTCGAAAGCTTAACTATAACAACCTGGAATTTTGGAAATATAAATTATTTGTTAGAATTTTAAAAGTAGGAATTTCTGCAAATGATGGAATTTTTATGAAACTTTAATTGATACGTTCGCCTCGGAATTTTGGTCAACTTTCAAGTTTGAAGTTTCGTAAACGGAGTTCATATGAAAAAGTTACGGACGAAATACGAAAACGAACGAAAAAATTATAAATCAGAATAATTTAATATAACATGCCTAATTAAACTAGCCTAACTGGGCATTCTGATGCCCAAGCGGTCGACCCACTGGGCATCAAAACGTCCAATGACGGCTAGGTTTTATAAGGTTAGGTTATTATATATTTTTAATGAATTGACAGATGTTAATGGTCCTAGGTCAATTCCACTCCTATAAATAAAGGGGTAAGGCCTCTAAATAAAGGGGGTAAAGCCTCATTCTTTTCCACACAAATCTGTGGGAAGCAGAGAAGCTTTGCCATTTTCCTCCTTCCCTAAACCTAATTTCTTAATCTAAAATATATTCTTATACAACAAATCAAATCCAAATTACATAGGATTGAGAGGATTATCAGATCCAATGGAAAAAATGCAAATTAGTGCTCAATGGTAGATTCTCTCCTCTCTTTCTATTTTCTTACATCTCTATAGATCTGGAATTTCCCCCTTTTCAGATAAATTAAAGACCCAAAGGGTTCAAACTTTGGATTTGGACACTTGTAGTGAGTGGGAAATTTACGAATAAAGTTATAATAACTTATTTATTTCGTTTGAATTAGATCTAAAATTTTATTCCCATTTCAATCAAATTTGTTCATTAAATTGTTGTAATTAGATTGACACCCATCAGATCTGATCATAAACATTGTTAAAATTTATGAAATGTAAATTGTGGTTATGCGTAATTTTAATTGTAGGATCGTTAAACTTATGTACATATATTCCTACAGTTATGTTGTAAAATATATTGCAATTGTTGTAAAGCACTATAAATATGGAAATCAGTCTCATTAAACGCCTTTTAAATGTAGTTACATTCCAAATCTCTAGTTCAGTGTTGAATAATAAATTATGTGAATTTAGGTAAAAAGGTTCGAGCGGTAAATTATGTGATTGTAATGCTAAACGAAATATGCCTGCTTATATTCAATATTGTTGGGTTTTGGCTAAATTGTTGTAAACATGTCGTTTTCCTCCTTTGGTTAAAAGGGCATCATTTTGAAATCACAAGAGGTATGATAAAAAGATCAAAAAAGGGAAAAGTGGTGCAAATGTTCATATAAATATAAATATACATATTTATGCGTAATTTGCATCAACTATTCCAAATTATTTATTTACATATATTTCTTATGATATGGAAATATGTCAATTTTACTAATTAGGCATAATTTACAATAACCATAGATAGCGGTCTTTTTGTGAGATTTGGAACCTTTTTGACAATATTTAATATAAAAAGGAATGTTTGGTTGTCAATCAAACCAAATAATTTAATAATAATAATAACTACGTTGACTGCACGAAATCATAAAACATAAATATATTCATATTATCCATCCAAATCAGCGTAAAGTGGTAAAATATACATTATATTGAATGTTTGAATGATATTCAATTATTGAATTATATATGTAAATATAATCCATATTGAACTAATATATTTGTGGTGGCTATTTGTAGAAATCAATGTAGTTAATTGCTATAAATAGGACCGCAAATCAATGAATAACAATTGTAACTAATGTTGATTGGGGAAAGTAAATATTATAGGATAATGGTTACAAATCCTAAATTAATTAGGATTAATGTTGTATACCCCCAAATTAGGAAATTTGAATTATAATCGTATTTAGACACGAGGTTAAGCTCAACTTATGGTGTAAGCCTACCCGGAACCGACCGGCAAATCCAGCAACTACAGGTAGTCAGCTTAATGTGAGGGGTATAATACATAGATATAACACGAGGTTAAGTTCAACTTGTGGTAGAAGTCTGCCCGAAACCGACCAGCAAATCCAACATCCACAAATAGTCAACTTAATGTGAGAAGCCTGGTGTGTGTGTGTATATATATACACCTAGGGACTGATAAATGGTTGCCTTAGGAAAACATAACCGTTATGGCCATAAAGGGAAATAAACATAGAAATAAAAGAAAATGGGTGTCATAAGGGGATTAATGGATATCGATAGTTGCTTAAATATTAGGTCCAATTAGGGAAGTAATCAAATAAATATCCTAGGTAAAAGAGGATATAACCTTCCTTATTTATTTTAATGGATATGGAACTTATAATTAAAAATAGAGTTGGACTTAGCAGGCTAATAATGTAGAAATATTACTAACCATAAGAACTTGTGACGATAATAAATCGTGTGGAGATAAACTAAACAGAAAGGGAATAATAACGTAGCCCACATTATCCCAGTTGGGAATGGTATTAATGGCTAATAAGGTACGAACCTAATAACCTTTGCATGTATTTCACTTCTTGGGTCTTAAGAGGCTGGGGTTGAAGAGTCCACCTGGAGATAGGTCTTTTAGTATAGGGGTATTAAATGGCATGTATGCGTATTGTCTACCCAAATCTGAAAACTAAAAACGTCATATATGGCTACCTACCATACGGAAAGTAGTAAGCGACTAAGGGGGTTATCCAGTAAGGTTACCTAGAAGGTATAATGAGAAATAAAATACCATCTTTCACCTTATGCAAGGCAAGGGTATATGCGTGAATGATGGAAGCCTTAACTAGTAGTTCCAGTAGCTAGTGTTGTTTAGTTTATCAGAATGTGAAACAAGTTATCAACAGGTATTAAGTAACCAATAAGTCCACTGACCAATAAGTCCGCCTAGGGTCTTAAGTGATCGGGAGAATCCACCCTATCTATCATTGATAGTGAGGTGGAAGCAATAAAGGGAAAGTGGATGGAAAGGTGTATATTTATGTGATAACTCCACAATTAGGGGTTTAATTCTCGGTATAATAATTAATTAAATTATAATTTAAAGGGCTTCCTAAATATATGCATAAACGTTCTACTTCGGTATTATATCTTGGAATACCACTTTGGGAAGAGTAGTAGAGTTGTGCGTAAACATTTACAAGGTTAGGCTAGAATCACTAACCTTGGTAGGCATACATCTTGGGTTGAACCATGTGGGATACATTTGTGTATTATAATCTGTGTTGTACATTTCATGTTCACCAGAATCTTGTTGTTCTGACCCCCCCCCTTCCTCATTACAAGCACCCATGTTTTCTAGAAAGGGACCGGTTCTCAAAATTGTCTTAGTTTGGCTTTTGGTTCTCGTTCTCTCTCATGTTCGGTATTGGCAAAGTGACTTACTTTGAAAAAGGTAGTTGAGTTAATACTGGTTTATCCTATTTTGTTTCCGCTGCGAGTTTTCTTATTGTACACTGATTATTCTCATGCTCATTTATTCGAACGTACCAGATTTACATGGTCCACGTTTGGATGTGATTGAGTTTCAATTTTTGTCGAAATTTAGACGTAGAAAAGTGTAGGTGTTAAATTTGGCATCATAGTATAGGTTAAACGATCAGAGGAATTAGTTAAATTAGGACTCGTAAGAGAACATAATTCGATATTATTTTCTGTTTTTCTTCATCTTTTTTACTTGACTTAAATTTATTTATTTTGACGATGAGTTAGTTGTGGGCCGAAATATATATAAAATGGGCTTTAAGCGACTAAGAGTTGAAATATGTTGAGTTTGGGTTTCTAGCCAATCCCGTCTTACCCCCATAGTATGTTGGAGATCTCATGATGTAGAGCATGAGGAAGACATATGGTGGATTCCATTATTTAGAGTTTTGAAACTGGAATAACATATAATATACATATAAAAAATCTAGCTATAACCGAGATAGTCATTGTTTTTTGTTCGGGTTTTGTTTAGCAGTTCCAGTTTAAGACCAGTACTCGATCCAAAACGGGGAAAGTCCACGTTAATATGTCGTATCTATTTCGGAAATTTAATTACGAGGTATATCCATTTGTTACTTCGTTGAATTTCCGAATCTACCTTTATTGAAATATTCAATTGAGTTCTTGGCCATGTATTCGAGGAAATTTTATTTTTAAAACAATTTTGAAAATAATAATGGATTTCAACGGCTTTGAAATACAGTTTCAGAAAATAGTTTTGTAAAGATGTGGTTTTTAGAATTTTAATCTATTCGTGTTTCAAAATTATAGGGCTATTGTGTAATTCTAATAAATACATTTCGATTGGTAGGAAAGATGAAATTAGAAATGACAAGGAATATGCCATTAAACTTAAGAATAATAAATATCTATTCCTTGTGATTTTTAGTATATTTCTTCCTATATATATTGGATAATTTATTGAAATTATCACAATTAAGATTTTAAAGCTCCAACATTTTTTAACACAAATTTTTTTTTCCAGTTTGAAATATACACTAGAATATAAATAATAGTAATATTAAAATGGATTTATAAATAAGAAACCGTTAGACTTTAATAAACTCCGTATTTGGAAAAGCTTTAATTTTTCTTCGAAAAGGATAAGAAAAACCTTCATCCTTATTTCGAGGTATTTGGTTTTGAATCTCTTAGTTTATGTCGGCTAGTAAGGGGAAAATAAGTTTTAAAATTTATTTCAGATTTCTAGCTGATTTCATGTTTTTAGTTCGTCTGATTCGTTGGTCACAAAACTTTTTGGAGGCAAGGAAGAGGCATTGGAAAATCAAATTTCTTAACTCGACGAGTGGTGGAAGTCGATACGAGAGTTCGATTGGGAACGGAAGTTGTTTCGACGTAATAGAAATTTTATTTTAATTTATATATAATTTATACGGGCCATTGGGCCGAGGTTCAGATCGTGCCTTTTTAAGGGTGAGCGATCGACCGCCCTTCTATGGCCAGGTCGACCGCTTCCCCCTTATTAACATTGCCTAGACCTGACCCGAATTGGATGAAACGATATATATATATATATATATATATATATATATATATATATATATATATCATTCAACCGCCTCTTTCTCCCCTAACCCTAAGTTCCACATAAAACTATAATACTCCTCCTTCCCA
Source organism: Allium sativum (assembly GCA_030737875.1). Classification (NCBI taxonomy): domain Eukaryota; kingdom Viridiplantae; phylum Streptophyta; class Magnoliopsida; order Asparagales; family Amaryllidaceae; genus Allium; species Allium sativum. The sequence goes on along the minus strand of CM060924.1, from coordinate 167,948,867 downwards.
AGCTCCAATCCGAGCAACCCCCACTCTATTTCATCCCTTATTTCCACCAAAATTCTTCTCGTGTAGGTCTCTACCCAATTATACTCCTGATTTGTTGTTTCTCTTGCCCATTTCACCAATTCTTCCATGGCACCTCCCAACCAACACCCCGGTCTCACGCGTTAGGAAGTCGCTTAGTTAGACCGTGATAAGGTGAAGGTCAAGCACTATTTAGCTACAGTTAGCTATGAGTTTCATTGTGGTCGACTGGTGAAGTTCACCTGACTTCGCCGCACTTGGTTTAGAGGAGCTTTTTGTTGCTGTAAGCCTAGCACCGATCCTATGCTTCGACACCTTCGAGCGTGACCTGTATCCGCTTTGTGTCCGTCTGTTCGATGCCCGTATGGATGCCAACATCAATGATGAGTCCTGCATCATCAAATCTGAGGTTATGGGCACCCACAACGAGTTCACCGACGACGACTTAGCTTAGATTTTGGACATCTCTGTAGTTGGAACAGAGCTTGATGCTATCGAGATGGAGGACCCTTAGATGCTTCAGCGTATTTTCCTTGGAGCCCTCGGAGCCTGGACCGTCGCCAATCTGCGACCCATTGCCCATGTAGTTGTGCGCATCATACAACACAACATCGTCCCGAAGAAGGGAAGCTTAGAGCATATTTATCACTCTGTTCGCCGTGCCACCTTTGTTATTCTTAACGGTATAACCGTCAATTGGGCGCGCGTGCTTATGATCCATCTTTATGATCCCTTCGTCATCACATCCATGGAGCCACTTTGCTTATAGTTACCTTCTCACCCATGTCTTCTGACACTTCCAGGTGAGACTTTCTGGGGAGACACCAGTGAAGAAGGCGTCGAACGCCATCAGTCGCACCACCCTTCAGAAGATGGGCATTCAGCTACCTAATGCTCTTGTCCCCGCACCACCCACTCCAGCTCAGCAACCTCAACGTCCTCGGCAGCAACAACGGCCTGGTCACGAGAGTCCAGAGCTCACCACCATTCGCGCTATGCAGGCCGAGCTCCGAGAGCTTCGCGATGAGCAGCGCCCACAGATGCATGAGACTGACAGCATCTCCTCAATACTACGCTCCTGGCGCGGGCGTGGTAATGGATCTGGCTCCAGCATTTTTCTTTATCTTTGTTGTAGTTGTAATGTTTACTAGTAATGAAAATCGCACGACTTTGGTTAATGAGAATTCTATGTTTAAATTATTGTGTCATTCACCATCTTTATTTAAATGAAATCTCGTTCATAAACTAGCACTTGTCGTAGAGCTGGAAAGAATAGAATGTATTGGACAAATTTTAGTAAAGGACCGGTTCTATGTCACGGGTATATAAATAAATAAATAACCGCCCCTTTTTAAAACTAAAATTTATTTTGGTCATTTATATGATTTCAGTTTTCACATTTTTACGCGACTGACTTCCTTCTTCGCCGACATGTGACTTGATTGTTTAAGTTCCGCAAAATACATTTTTGAAGTTTTTGGAAAATGTTGTTTGAAAAAAGTTGCAATTTTCTTATTTTTATAGGAAGGTGAAACAGTTTTGAAAAGAAATTTTCAAAATAAACATGACAAGTTTTTTAGCAGAAATTTATTTTTATGAAAAATTCCGATTTTTGATCACATGAATAACGTAAGGAAGATTTTTGGATATTCTGTGTGCGTGTTTTAGCAGAGCAACAAGACCGATGATACGATAGAACGTAAACTACAATAAGGAAAAGGCTGTTTTAGCCTTGGTAACGTTTCATTGTATTTTTAAAAATAAGGGTGGTCTGATTATTAAGATCACTTTCATATATGCTTCAAACTTTGAGGTGGACAGAAATAATTTGTGGAATTGTACTAAGCAACTTAGTCTAACCATTGACAGTCCTTAGACATTGATTGGGGGACTTCAATACTGTGTTTCACAATGAGAAAAAATGTAGCAGCCCTATCCCATTTAAAAAATTGGAAAGGGTTGCTAAGTTTATTCTAAAATCTGGTTTGATAGAATCCACTATTCATGGTAACAAAATACACTTGGAAATCAGGTGAATACAGAAATATTCATTGTAAACTGGATAGGGTTTTATTTAACCAAGATTTTATCAATTTTTTCTCTAATGTGAAATGCAGCACTCTTCCCCAAAATACCAGTGATCATACATCTTAATTTCTTTCCTCATAAATAAAGTGGTAATTTTAGTACCCTTTTGGATTTGTAAATGGGTGGATGTATGAAGACAATTATGAGGAAGTTGTTAATAGCAGTTTTACTAATAATTTGTATGGCTCTGCTCAATAAAAATTTAATAAAACTCTGAAAATTGTTAAATCTAATCCCAAAAATTGGAATAATAACAGAAATAAAAGTGATATTAAGACCATTAGGAATGAATGTGAGAGACTCCAGAATGACCTAGACGATAACTGCTCAGACAAGGCTAAGGCTGAATCATTTTTCAATGAACAAGCCAATCTTGTTAATGCCTTACACATTAACTCGATTAATCTTAAACAAAAGGCCAAGATTGATTGGTTAACCACTGGGGATGAAGCTAGCAGTTTTTTCTATACTAGAATGTCAAATAGGAGAAATAGAAAGGATATTGGAAAAATTATTGGTAGCAAGGGAAAAGTAGTTAATGATGCTTCTTATATAGAGAAGGAGGCCATTAATTACTTTTCCTCATTATACAATACTTTTAAATTTTTCAATAATTACCCCAACATTGTTTTTAAATACACTGTTAATTCTAACAACACTGATTTATTATTAGCTCCTGTTAGAATTGAAGAGGTTAAAAATATCATTTTCAATGCTAATAATGACAAGAGCCCAGGTCCTGATGGGTTTGGAGCTAATTTTTACAAAACCCATTGGTCTGAAATGCAAAATATCTTATGTGATTGCATAACAGAATTTTTTAATTCTGGTAAATTATTGAAAAATACTAATCACACTTTTATAACCCTAATTCCTAAAGTGGAAACTCCTTTTGGATTAGATGACTAAAGACCTATAGCTTGTTGCAATTTATATATAAGATTATTTCCACTATTCTCTGTAATAGGCTGAAATGTTTTCTTAAGTTTATAATTTCTGAAAATCAGAGTGCCTTCATACTTGGGAGATTAATTTCAGGAAATACCTTATTAGCTCATGAGCTTATAAGGGATTTTAATAAGAAAAAAAAATCTCATGTGCATTAAAATTGATTTACATAAAGCTTTTGATAAGATCAATAGGAACTTCATTATATACATTATGCAACAAATGGTTTTTTATGAGAAATTTTGTGCTTTAGTTAAAGAATGCATAACTAATGTTACTTATTCTGTAGTGATTAATGGTTCCCATAAAGGTTTTATTTATAGCAATAGAGGCATTAGGCAAGGACACTACAACAAAATTATCATATTACAACTGCAGTTTTACAACTATGGAAAAGTGACAGTTGTAATAAATGTTTTTTATAACTTTTTCCTCAAAAAGTTGTAATAAAACTATTTTCAACAACTGTTTTATTTCCACTGTTGTAATAGATACCTGTAATAATGGTCTATTACACCATTTCTGTTTCGTCAACGATGAATGTTTTTAACTATTTGGAGTAATTAAATTTCTGCATTTAATATTCTACTGCAATTAAGAATTATTATATTTTAAATTTTAATAATTCAAAGTAATATTTATTATTTAAAAAAAGTCAAGAAGTACATGTTACGCACTAATTTTATTATCTAATGCTTGTCTTAAAAAAATTGAAACAAAAAATTACCGTAAACCTCCAAAAATTTACCGCGTAGGCATAAAATTTAAGCGGGAGTCTTGAAAAGTGGGCGCTAAAATGAGTAAGCAAACTGATAGTTTCGTGGTACGAATCTAAAAATTCACATTACAAGTCCTAAATCGCTAACTCTAGAACTAGGGCACGGTAAATCCTAAATCAAAAATTATGGCACACCAAGCTTTTGAAAAAAATGGCGGAATCCCAAATCAAGGCGATGCGATAAATCAGAGGCGCCGATGACTTCAGACTCGACGGCGCCTATGACTTCAGACTCGACGGTGGACGCAGCAGGTGATAGGTGCTACATGCTCCAATCCGAATTTAATGAGGGCAAGCATGGTCATGGTTTGTGAGTTCGGCAGTGACTTGTAAGTTGATGTAATTATTGAAATTGTTGTTTTTTAATTTACTGCTATTTGACTATTACCTTTTTTTTTAGATAACATTGAATTTTGTTGATGCGTATGAAATTATTGTTGGTTCTAGTGGACGGAAGTGTCTTGTATGGTGGAGGGTGCAGTGTGGCGATGGTTTGCTGTCATATCTTGGGATTCAGGTAGTGGGCGGAGACCATTGTAGGTTGGTGAAAGATTGCGGTGCAGGTTGTAGTTGAAATGAGGTATACAGACTGGGTAATGGACGGTTATAATTCACCTTCTTATGCTACATGATCAATCACGGAAGGAATAAGGGGTCTTTATTTTGATGGTGTAATTAAAGCGTTTGAGGATGGAATAAGGTATGCGATGTTTTTTTTTTGATTTTCTACCTCTTTAAGTTTCCCAATCATCATCAATCATGGTGAAAAAGTAGAATTCTCTAAAGCAAACACCAGTCCTTCATTTCCCTATGTTTAGCTAATATTAATGCCCTTTCTTGAAGAAATGTCCATGAATTTGATGTTATCTCTGAAAGACATAATTAATCCCATCTTGCTACACATATAAAAGTATGGCTGTATATAATGCATGTGTTTGAGATGGATATAGGTTTTGGAATAATTTCAAGCTATCCTGGATACAGTTCATCCTACAGAGGAGAGATAACAGGGTAAGTGCCATTTTTTCCCTTTCTTTTTCCTTTCTTTTCTGTTTTTATTTCCTGGGGAGTTGTCTTGTTGATCATACAACGTTCATTATGCATGCCCATGAGATACTGCTTCTTGATTTTTATCTTGCTTTAGAGCTTAGTGTGTGATATTTCTATAATTAGAGCAACAAATTTTTGGTGTGATAATGGTAATGATCCTACAAAAAACAGCTTGACATTTCAGTTGCATCCTTAGAGTTCGTATATAGTAAAAACAGAATAGTTTATATGTTGCTTATGTAATAACTTTTTCCTAGAAAATATATGACCTAAGATTGGAAACACAAGTCTGATCTTGATTCTTCTCCTCACCTTTTGTTTTTTGTTAAAAAGGCCTTAAATTTTGATGTGCATTATTATTCTTGGTGGGATGAAAGCGTTGAAATGTTTACCATTATCGCTCTGTTGTGGTAGGAGAACGCTAAAAGCCTACCAAGGTGGGACTATTCCTCATCTGTTTCCGATTTCTGCAAGTTAATTGATGTTCACATTCATGTGCCAGATAACATATAATATTTACATGGATCGTCGGCAGTATGTATTATTCTTTTATATCTTTTTTCTTTCTCTCTCCGTTGTCTTCAACTAGTACATGTTTTGATACAATATCACACCGTATTAGCAATCAGTGGTCAATTAGCAATCAGTGACGACGACCTGATTGATGCATTTGTTAGCTATGGTATTAATAGCTCAAATTTTCAAGTAATCCAGTCTCTTTGAAATTTGTAAATTAGACTAAGATATTTCAATACTTGCATGTATTAAGCCTCATGTTACATTGTATCACTTTGATCTTCCACAAGTATTACAGGTTGAGTATGAAGGTCTCACAAGCCAAAGGATCATGTAAATTTCCGGTTCTTATAAAAATCGTAGCACTTGTTGAAGATTTTGAATTATTGTTTGTAATACAACAGTGTTGTCTAAAACTTATTATTTGTAATACTGAATATTTGAGTATTTTAATAAATTAGTTTGCAAATAACTGTAATATCGTATTTTCTTATGGAGTATTGCTATATTTAGTGTATTGTTCTTTTCAGTTGCAAAAGATGTTTTTTTTAAACCCAAATGTCAATCACAACGGTGCATAACAGTTGTAGTATGTTTTATTACAACAGTGCATAACTGTTGTAATAAAAATTATTACAACGGTGGAAAAAAGTTGTAATATATACATATTACAACGGTGTTGCAACAGTGCAAAAAAGTTGTAAAAGATATTAGTCTATTACAACTTCTTAATACACGACGGTTTGCCCACCGTTGTAAAATGTATATTACAACGGTGTTCCACCGTTGTAATAGGGTCATTTTGTTGTGGTGGGAGATCCCTTTTCTCCTTACTTATTCTCAATTTTCATGGAATATTTTTCCATTCAAATGGAAATGGAAATGAATAGGGGAAACATTAAACCAAATAACAGAAACAAGCCTTATATTACTCATCTACTATATGTTGATGATATGCTTCTTTTCTTGAAAGCTAACAGGATTAATGCTATTTCTATTAAGAGAATTCTGGATAACATGGACAAGTATGCTAGCTTCACTGTTGACTCAAGTAAAAGTAAGATTTATTTCAGCAAATAGGCATTACATAAAGAAGAAATTCTAATGCTTTTAGATTACAAAGAAGAGAATCTTCCAATCAAATACCTTGGTCTTCCTTTAAGTATAAATCAGGTTAAAGATAGGGACTGTGTTAGGCTTATTGATATCATTATTCATAGTAAACTAGAAGGCTGGTCCAACAAACTACTCTCTCTGGCTGGCAGAATGGAGCTCACACACACTGTCATACAGTAATAATCATGTATTGGATTCAAACACGTAACATTCCTGTTAGTGTAATTCAAAAGATTGAAAAAATGTGTTCAAACTTCATTTGGAAGGGAAAACAGAATAAAATAGCATGGGACAAAGTTTGCAAGCCAAAAAAAGTTTTCGGGTGGCCTTGGGCTTAGAAACATAAGAGATCTGACAGAAGTTTATAAATTTAAATTATTCTCGAAATTCTTGGATGATAAGTCACTGTGGGCCAGATGGATGAAAGCCAAGTATTTAAAGAACAAAAACTTCTGGCTCACTAGAAAAGAGAATCGTGTATGTGCGGAAAAATATCTTAAATTGCAGAAATGTTGGGAAAAAGCTAATTGATAGAAAATTGAAAGATGGCAATCAAACTAGCTTATGGTTTGATCCATGGATCTATGACAATTCTCTAATTGATTTACTTGGTTAGAATAATCTTTATCTCATTAGGGTTGGGGGGGAGGGTGAAAGATAGTGTTCAGAATATAATATCAAAGAATTGTTGGAGCTTACAAAATAGTACTGCTGCCGCTATTTTTAAAGAAGCAATACACATTATTCACATTGATCAAAACTGTTTTAAAGACAATTGGGAATGGAAAATTAATTCCAAACGAAAGTTCTCATTTAAAAAAAACATGGGAATTTCTTAGAGGAGATGAAATAGAGGTGGACTGGCATAAAGTGATTTAGTGTAAAACTAATTGTCCAACAATGACTCACTGTGCCTATTTTGCTCTACGTAATAAACTTCGCTCAAGAGAAAGATGTTGTAAATGGAGTGCAGTTTCTAAAAATACTTGCTTTTTTTTGTAAAATAGATATTGAAAGCTCCAAACATTTATTTTTTGATTGCCCTTATTCCCAGTACATTTGGTATGTTGCCAAATGCACTTTGGGATTCAATCATTCTATCCCCACACTTGATATTAGAAGTAGTATTGATTACATTCTAAAATCATTTAAGCCCAAGTCCATCAGTTTCATAAAAGCATGTGTTATGTTAGCTGCTATGATTTATTATATTTGGAAAGAGAGGAATTAGAGACTTCACACAAACAAGGAATCTAATTGTAATCAGCTTTGGAAATGCATAATAGCTGATTGCAATATTATTACGGGAAAAACTAATAGATATAAAAATGATTGCACTCACAATCAGTCCAAATACAATAAAGATGCAAGCTATGATAAACAAGTTGAAGATTTCGTACTCAATGGCAAACATAGCTTCAGAGGCCATGTTTCACCTAACATGGGCAACAAGAATCAAGCTGGGTCTTTTGACTTCCTTCCTGGAGGCAACAACTCCTATCTCTACAACAGTTCAAACTACAAGGGAAGTAAATAGGACTTTATTACTAATAAATTTTCTGTTTACAATAAATGGAATAGTAATTTTCCTTGCTTACCTATTGCAGAGGAAAAAAGATGTCAACCAACCAGTAGTGATCCAAAAAACCTTATTGATCTAAATAGAAGATTTACTGATAAATCTTATGGCTTTCCAAACAAGAACAATGATAATGGAGACATGGTTGAGCACCCTGACATCCTTCCTGATGGTCATAACCCTAATCTCGACAACAATATGACCTTAAAGGGAAGTAAACAGGATTTAGTTAAAAAAGTGCGTATTTTGTTAATAAATTAGATAGTGATGTAAATTGCTTACATGTTGCAGAGACGAAGGGTTACAATCGTACCAGCAGTGATCCAAAGTACCAACCATCTCTAAAAATCAAAAAAGGGAAAGGCAGCAATCATTACAAATGCAAGTTAAACAATCAGATTTATCACTTATCTTGCTGAAGTAGTGGAGAAAGCAGTGACTATAAGAAGACCGAGGATGCTTAGAGTTCAGATAGACAAAAAGACAGTAGCGTAAGCTCAATAATTACTGGGAAAGATCTGAGGGCTCAAAACTGATTGAAATCGGAACTAGGGTTAGAGCTAACATAATTAACGCTAGCTTCTCCAATGGGACAAATAAGAGTGAAGATTTCGTTTGGAAACCACCATGAAGCTTTGGAGCTTTGATGATAAAACTGAATTTTTCTCCTTTTCGATAGCCATTTTTAGGAGAAAGTGTTTTTTTAGTGCAGCTGAATAATTGTCGGCTAGGGTTTCTCATTGTCTTTGTGGTTGGCTATCGGGTATTGGTAGTTGTTTATACCCGAAGCTTTGTGGTATTGGGCCTTGGGCCTTACTTTGTTTTTACGCATTCAAAAAAAAAGTATTCATGCTTGATAAACACATAAATAGATCCACCAGTAGAAGCACAAAATGGAGATAATGAAAATGCAATAACTCAATGCAGAATTTCTTGATGATAATTGACAAAACTTAGCAAAAAAAAAGAGCATGCACAAAATTTTTGATGATGCACAGTATACTCATATAACCTTTCTGGTTAAAAATAAGCTTGATAACAAATTTTCTAGTACAATTAATTTAGCTCAAATCTAACATATGGTTGCTTCGTCTAACACTAAAGGATCTCTATGCAAATCCCGAAGGTGTTGTGGAGGAATTTTGATTTAAGACCGCTCAAATCAAAAATCCCAACGCCGCGGAAAACGAGATCGTGGTAGTAGTGCAAAAACAACCAATCGAACAATCTCAATCTTATCCAAGCCAATCACAATCACCAAATAATGGAAATAATAGAGCAATAACGAGAAACTAAATCACACATGGATTTATAGTGGTTCCACCGACGTCTTGTCAGTGTACGTCCACTTTGAGAGAGAAACCTTTATTAATATCAATAGAAGAGTACAAGAGATTGATTACAATGATCAAATTTACTAGAAAATTTTGATTTTGTGGAGAAAAGAATTGAAGAAGATTAGGATTGCCAAAACCCTAATTAGAATAAATCTTGATCTAATCTCTTGATTTTTCATGTCTCCTTTTGGATTTGATGTAGCTTATATAGGCATAGAGAAGTATATGGAAATTCCCAAAATTTCCTCCAAAATATACTCTAGATCCAAAATATTCTCCATATCCAAAATATCCTCTAGATCCAAAATATTCTCCAGATCCAAAATATCCTCTAGATCCAAAATATTCTCCAGATCCAAAATATCCTCCAGATCCAAAATATTCTCCAGATCCAAAACATTCTCTACAATAGTATCACATACTTCAACACTCCACCTCGATACTATATCCATCTACATCACAACCTTCAATGCACCCAAGCATTTCCTTCTATCTTCAATCAAGAAAGCTTGAATGTTTCCTCAATGAACTCCGGCATAGCCACCACCCATTGCACTTCACTAACGAGTTCAGGCATAGCCCCCACCCGTCAATAAAGTGTTGAAACATCCGACTCCTAAACCAGTCCCACCGAAAGACAATGTACTCGGGAGTGAAAACGATTACTTACCATGAAGATAGAACAACAACCTCTCACCGATACTCTTCTACACCCAAGTTTCTCTCTCAACTGTGCCACCTCGTGGCACCTAGCATCTCTCCAAGCGAATTAAGTTCGAGCAATGCTCGAACTTCCCAACCGGCAATGTCTTAGTGAACATGTCCGCCGCGTTATCCTTTGTGTGCACTTTCCGAAGGCATACTTGCTTGTCTTCGTCCATGGCTACTAGAAATGACTCTCTCACTTCAATATGCTTCGTTCGTGAGCTAAACGCCAAATTCTCCGCCAAATGTATAGCACTTTGGCTATCACATCGAACATCAATACTCTCATGTTCGAAACCCAAGTCACACAATAGTCGCTTCAAATAGAGTGCCTCCTTTGTCGCTTCCACAACGGCTATCAACTCCGCCTCCATAGTGGATAAAGCAACTACGGTCTGCAATCTCGATCTCCAACTAATGGTTGTACCACCAAGTGTGAAGACATATCCGGAAGTTGATTTCCTCTTATCCCTATCACCGGCGTAGTCCGAGTCACAATAACCAACTAACTTGCAACTCAATCCATCACTACCACCAAAAACAAGACCATGAGATGCTGTGCCTTTCAAGTATTTCAATATAGCCTTCACGGCTTCCTAATGCAATTTCCCCGGATTAGCCATGAACCGACTAACCACCCCGACGGCATTTGCAATATCGGGTCTTGTACACACTATGGCATACATTAAGCTACCAACCGCACTTGCATATGGCACATTTGCCATATAAGCCTTGTCTTTCTCCTCGATAGGAGATCCCTTACTCGAAAGCTTCATATGTAAAGGTAAAGGTGTATTTAACGCCTTTGCATCCTCCATGCTAAACCGGCAAAGCACCTTCTTAATGTACTCCTTTTGAGTCAATCTCTACTCAAAAAGCTTTCGGTCCCTTACAATCTCCATGCCCAAGATCTTCTTTGCTTCTCCAAGGTCTTTCATCTCGAACTCCGCCTTTAATTTCTCTTTCAACTTGTTGATTTCTGCCTTGTCCTTAGAAGCAATGAGCATATCGTCCACATACAAGAGTAAATACACCCAACAATCATTTCCTAACCTCTTGAAGTAAACGCAAGCATCATTGATGCTTCGATGGAAGCCACTTTCAAGCATGAAATGATCAAATCTCTTGTACCATTGCCTAGGTGATTGCTTCAAACCATATAGTGATTTCTTCAACTTGCAAACTAGTTCTGACTTATCTTCTACAACAAACCCTTCCGGTTGCTCGATGTAGATGTCTTCATCCAAGTCTCCATGCAAGAAGGCGGTTTTCACATCTAGTTGCTCCAACTCCAAGTCGTAAATAGCAACTAATGCAAGTAGTATCCGGATAGAAGTATGCCTCACAAGCAGTGCGAAGATCTCATCATACTCCTTTCCTTTCCTCTGTGCAAACCCCTTAGCCACTAGCCTAGCTTTGTATCTTCCATCGTCCTTCACCTTATATATCCATTTTCACCCAATACCACAGTTTCCTTGAGGAAGTGGAACCAACTCCCAAGTCTAGTTCTTCATCAACGATTGCGTCTCTTCCTCCATGGCGCAAATCCACTTCGAGCTATCACTCGAACCCATGACGTCATCAAGGTCCATCGGCTCATTTTGGACTACATGAAGAGCATAGTCCAAATTCTCACAAAAGCTAAGATAGTTCCAATCACCATATCTTTCGGGTGGCCTTATAGCACGTCGACCAACCCGAGTAGCAATAGCATCACCCGGTCTTCCCTCAGCTCCACCTTGAACTGAATCTTCTCTAGCCTCGTGCACATCACCAACACTACTAGAGGAATCCTGTGGACTATGTGATGTAACATCAACCGCATTCACCTCGCAAGCACCTCCAACAACTCTACTCTCTCTAGGTCTGAAAGTGGGAATAACTTCCTTCTCCTTTGATTCACCATGAACCAAATCCGGAACATCCGATGAGCCTTCGTTCTCCTTGAACATAGCCGACTCATCAAAAGTAACATGACGAGAAACCATAGCCTTCTTCGTTTCCGGATTCCAAATCCGATAGCCTTTGACGCCATCCATATATCCGAGAAAAATCCCTTTGAAAGCTCTAGGCGAGAGCTTATCATTTCCCGGATCATGCACATAAACAGGACTGCCAAATACACGAAGATAACTCAAGTCAATGCTCTTCCCTTTCCACACTTCCTCCGGAATTTTGTTATCAATAGCCGAGCACGGAATTCGATTAATAATATGCACCGCGGTTGACAAAGCTTCGGCCCAAAATCCCTTAGACAAACCCGATGTCAATCTCAAGCATCGAGCTTTCTCTAGTAGAGTTCGGTTCATTCTCTCCGCCACTCCATTAGATTGTGGATCTCCCGGTGTAGTAAAATGCCTCCGAATACCATGATGCTTGCAAAAATTCAGAAACTCTCCGGAAACATACTTGCCGCCATTATCGGACCTAAGAACCTTCAAAGATTTTCCACTCTCATTCTCAACAAGAGCCTTCCATTCTTTGAATCATGCAAATGCCTCCGACTTGGCCTTCATTACATACACCCAAACCTTCCGAGAAAAATCATCAATGAAAGAAATATAATATCTTGCTCCTCCCAAAGAAGCTACAGGCGCTGGTCCCCAAACATCCGTGTGCACATACTCAAGAATCCCTCTTGAATCATGTTTTCCTTCACCGAATGATACTCTAGTTTGCTTCCCCATGACACATTCCTCGCAAAACTCCAACTTGCTGAAACTCTCACCATCAATCATCTCCCTTCGACGAAGAACATCTAAACTCTTCTCCGAGATATGACCCAATCTCAAATGCCACAGCCGTGTAGCATCTAAGCCACGAGAACTATCAACACAGACACAAGTTTCGCCTTGCACGGTCACTCCTTGAAGCAAATAAATACCATGAGTTCTAGCACCCTTCATAACCACAAGCGCACCCTTCGAAACCCTCAAGCTATCACTCTCAATGGTGATCTTGCAACCTAGAGAATCCAACTGTCCCAAAGAGATAAGTGACTTCCGTAGTCCCGGAACATAGCGCACATTAGTGAGAGTACGAACCACTCCGTCAAACATTCGAATTTGCACGGATCCAATGCCTTTCGACTTGCAAACTGCACCATTTCCCATAACAATTGATTTTCCTTCCCGTTCAACATAAGAAGAAAAACAATTCCTATTAGACGTCATGTGATATGAAGCCCCCGAATCAAGCACCCATTCGCTGCCCGAAACGTCTGATGCTACAGCCGACAAAACATCTACGTCTTCCTCACCAACATCTCTCTCCACCGCAACTGATGAAGATGCTACTTCCTTCTTCCCCTTCTCTGGACAATCATTCTTCCAATGACCAGGTTTCTTACATATAAAGCACTTGCCATATCTTTCCTTTGACTTTCCTCTTCCACCGGGCTTCTTAGACTTAAAACGCCCCCGGTTTCCCTTCTTCTTTGACTTTTCTTTCTCCGCAAATAGACCTTGACAATTACCAGCACCACTACTACCATCACTCAGCTCCTTCATCTGATCTCGCAACTCCTCACTAAGAAGACTCGTCTTGACATCATTTAGAGTCAATGTATCCCGGCCATAGATCAAACTGTTTGAGAACCCAGTATAGCGCTCAGGCAACGAACATAGCAATATCATCGCCTTCTGCTCCTCCTCAATCTTCAAATTTACCGCCTTCATCTTCATTAGCAAATCATCAAACACATTTAAGTGCGCCTTTAGCGAAGTTCCTTCCTTCATCTTGTAGGTAAAGAAAGTCCGCAACAAGATCAGTCGATTTGTGAGTGATTTCTTCATATACAACTCCTCCAACTTGTTCCAAATACCTTTAGCAGTCGTCTCACCACTAATTTCGGAAATAACATTCTCTCCCATGGCAAGTTGAAGTGTAGTGAATGCCCACTCTTCCATTTCTTCTCTCTCCACATCTGAGATGTCCTTTAGCAATAAATGTGTATCAAACACTACGCGATGTACCCGATTCCGCCTAAGAACCGCTTTCATCTTCCACTGCCACTTTTCGAAATAATTATTGCCATTCCACTTGTCGATAACCAATTGTGAACCAGCAGCTGCATACGACCCACGTACATAAGGAGCTACACCACTTGGACCAACTGTTGATGAATTATTTGAACCTGATTCCGGCATTTCTACAACTATCTACCAACATCAATGCTCTGATACCAAATGTTGTGGATGAATTTTGATTTAAAACCGCTCAAATCAAAAATCCCAACGCCGCGGAAAACGAGATCGTGGTAATAGTGCAAAAACAACCAATCGAACAATCTCAATCTTATCCAAGCCAATCACAATAACCAAATAATGGAAATAATAGAGCAATAACGAGAAACTAAATCACACAGGGATTTATAGTGGTTCCACCGACGTCTTGTTAGTGTACGTCCACTTTGAGAGAGAGAAACCTTTATTAATATCAATAGAAGAGTACAAGAGATTGATTACAATGATCAAATTTCCTAGAAAATTTTGATTTTGTGGAGAAAAGAATTGAAGAAGATTAGGATTGCCAAAACCCTAATTAGAATAAATCTTGATCTAATCTCTTGATTTTTCATGTCTTCTTTTGGATTTGATGTAGCTTATATAGGCATAGAGAAGTATATGGAAATTACCAAAATATCCTTCAAAATATCCTCTAGATCCAAAATATTCTCCAGATCCAAAATATTCTCTAGATCCAAAATATCCTTCAGATCCAAAATATTCTCCAGATCCAAAACATTCTCTACAATAGTATCGCATAATTCAACAGAAGGCACATGTATATATTATACACTTGCTATGCCGTTGATAGCTCAGTTTCTTGCTAAGCGCTTGGCGTTTTCAAAGAAGGATAATGAATTTCGACCGTATTCAAAGAAGGGCGAGAACCACGTGGATATTTAAATAATACGCACGCAGCGCATGACACACATGTGACATGAGTAAATGGTCCCCGGAGCAGTGATCTACGTCCTCGTCTAACCAAATAAAGGCAGTCGTGCAGTTGATTTCGAGAGTATGCCAAAAAAAACCAAAATAATGAACAGCACTATCGGTTTAATCACAAGCGCTGTTGTAGTGATACTAATTTCGTTGACTTGGAGAGTGGTTCTGTTTATGGTATGGAGACCATTATCCATAAGAAGAAGTTTAAGAAAACAAGGAATATACGGTCCTGATCTGAAGCTGTATTCAGGAAATCTTCCTGAGATCAGGAGCATGAAATTGCATGCAAGTGCAGGAGAGTTGGACGTAAAATGTCATGATTTCGTACCACGAATTCTTCCACATTATCTGAAGTGGATGTCTCAGTATGGTACGGTTGCATTCTTACTTTTGTTTCTTTGCATCAAAGATTATTAACATGGACAAACGACTAAATGACTTTGTTCACAGTCTCATAATTAAAAAAGGATAAATTAAGGTATTGTTAAAACCTTCTTGCACAGAATAAATATGATTCATTCATAGTTTTTTAAGCATCCAACCATAGTTTTTACCAAAATGTATTTTTATTACTCAGGTGAAGTATTTTTGTATTGGTTTGGTATGGAGCCAAGAATCTGCATCACAGACGTTGAACTTGTTAAGCAGATTCTTTCTGATAAATCTGGACTGTACATGAAACCAAAAATAGACCCACGTTTGTTGGCAGTGATGGGCAAGGGGCTGCTGTTTATTGAAGGAGCACAGTGGGAGAAGCATAGAAAAGTAGTAAGCCCTGCCTTCACAATGAACAAGCTCAAGGTTTGTTTTCTAATGTACATCACTAGTAAGATGAATATATGTGTGTGACTGTGTGTATACTAACTGGCTGTATTTATATTGTAGGCCATGGCAAAGGCAATGGTGGAGTGCACATCGTCCATGCTTGATAAGTGGCAGGCTCGGTCGTTGAAGCCTATTGCTTTTATAGAGGTGAACAAACAATTTCTAGAGGTTACCGCAGATATTATCATACACACGGTTTTTGGAAGCAGCTTTGCTGAGGGCAAGGAAATCCATTTGGCACAGCAGGAGCTATTCATGCAGTTTTTCGCTGCTAGTCTCAACACGAAAATACCTGGACTCGAGTAGCAATCTATCCTTTAATTGAAGAACTAGATAATCATACTTTCAAAGAAGATTAAAAGATATGTCTTTTTTTTTTTTCTTTTCTTCCAGTTATCTTCCAACTAAAAGAAATGTACGAAAATGGAAGCTGGAGAAGAAGGTAAAGAAAACCTTTGTAAGCATCATCAAAAAAAGATTGTTATCGAAGGATTCAAGCTTGTACGGAAGTGATCTACTTGATTTACTGATCGAGTCATCAAGAAATGAAGAAGGAATCAATATGAGCACAGATGAGATCATAGACGAATGCAAGACATTCTTCTTTGCTGGGCATGAGACAAGTTCACAGCTATTAACTTGGGCTATATTCACATTAAGCACGAATTTAGATTGGCAAAGCAAGTTGAGGGAAGAAGTTTCCAGAGAATGTGGGGACAAAGCTCCAGATGCAGAAAGTCTTAGCAAGCTAAAGATGGTTAACATATATACACACACACATGTGATTTCAAGCTAAATCAACGCATATTAATTAATCATGTGCATGCATACACAGTGGCTACTCACTGTAGCCACAACATCTGCTTTAGAATTAAGTACTAGTTCATATGCTCATAATGATAGCCATGGACTTCACTTAATTTTCTTGTCTGTGGATTTTGAATAGGTGCACATGGTTCTTTCAGAAACATTGAGGCTCTACAGTCCCGTTGTAACAATTGCAAGACAAAGCACTCGAGAAACAAAACTGGGAAACATAACACTACCTAAAAATACTACACTGACAATTCCGTTTCCGATAATTCATAGAAAGAAGGAGGCGTGGGGAGAGGATGCAGATGAATTTAATCCAATGAGGTTCGAAAAGGGGACGGTAAAAGCTGAAAAGCATCCTAATGTACTCCTGGCATTTTCAGCCGGTCCGAGAGCCTGCATCGGTCAAAATTTTGCAATGATGGAGGCGAAGATAGTAATAGCAATGATACTGCAACGGTTCACTTTTGAATTATCATCTGATTATAAGCACATGCCTACGGACATGCTTACACTACAGCCCCAGCTCGGCCTTCCCGTCGTTTTCACTCCTATTAGTTAAGAGGAGGAGGCTAGACGAGTGATATTTGCTGGAGTCATATCGTTAATTTTGTGTTAGCTGTGTGGTGATGCATCTACCGTGTAAAACATCTATTCTGTGTTCTCTCCAAGGAATTGAAAATTTTCCATTTCTTTCTGTTCACATTAATTGCATTCGCATTGTTCTAAACCTTATTTTTACACTAATAAACTCATATATGATTTATATGTTCGGAATCAATTCTTATTTTGCTAAAGGTACCACAAAACTAGCAATCAGCGTGAACAACAAAATGTGAGACAGATTAAAATGCATCCATGTATGATTAGATTATGCCACCAATGTGTAGGAATATGTGTGCCAGTTAGTGGAATACTATATATAGCACAGTATTAATTAACTGTGTTGGTCATATATTTTGATGTATGATTAGATTAACTGGGTAATTTCGAGAACTACGACACTTTTCTCTATCTTTTAACAGTTGCATGGTTAGAATGGTTAGATAAGATTGTTTTCTAGATCATCTTTCGAGAACTAAGATAACGTTCTCAGCATAACAGAACAGCCATTTATAATTTTTCTATTAAATTTTGCCACAACAGAACACTACAAAAAAAACCGAGATTAACGACAGATTTTCAGCAGCGGAAAATTCCGTCGCTAATTAGCGGTGGATTTCCGTGGACTTTGTAAGAGAAAATATTTTGGATATTATATGTCACCTTATTATAAATTATTACCGTCGAATACTAATTCTGTCGCTAAATCAATGGACATTGCAGCTCTTTACCGTTATATAATATTTAACGCTAAATTCCGTTGCTAATAGAGTCGGATTACCGTCGACATAATTTTGAAGCTATTTTCCTGCAGTTTTCCAAGAGATTTGAAACGAACTTTTATATTTATTATTTATAAAATGTTTTAAATTTGTGTTATTACTTAGTAATTAATTAGTAAATTTAAATTTTAAATAATTAATGTTAACAATACATTAGTAATTAATAATAAATATTAACTATTAGAAGTAAATAAAATTCAATAGTTAATGTTGATTATTTTTTTTTTTGAAAATTAATGCTAATTAATTATTAATTACTATACAATATAAATAAGAGGTAATAGTAATTAATAAAATACATTTTTGTTCGATGTTTATTAAATTTGTTTTGATAATCAATGATTATTTAATAGTCTTTAATACGATTAATTAAATTAATATCAAGAAATTATTAATACATATTTGCTTTTAAGAAATTGATTGGTACGTATTATTTGATAAATAATTAGTAATTAAGAAAAACAAAATGGTCAAAGTTTAAAAATAAGAAGTTAAATAAATATTAAAGAATTTCGAAATTCAAAAAATTCAAACATTACCATATAAGTTATTATTTTCATGCATATTAATGTACTACTGTATAATTAAAAATTGATATGTGATAGTTAATATAAGTATATAATAGTTATTATAAATTAATATCTACTATTAATAATTAGTTGTTGGTAATCTATAATTAATAATAAATATTTAATCAGTGATTAATTACAGCTGAGCATAAGATTTAAGTAGCGCATTTATCTCTAATATACAAGTTTATCTCCAATATAACCAGTAAATTGCTATTCGTAGAGTCCCCAATTAATGTACAGTTTTTTTACACAAATATAAGTCCTGATTTAAATGGTTATATTGGAGATAAACTTTATTGTACATTATCGTTTATAGACATTATTGGTAAACTATAATCTATTAATTTATTGTTGCTACAACAAAATCACCTTTTTACAATGTTTTTTTCACAATGACTGATAATAAAACTTTGTAAAAGTTGTAATTTTATAATGATTTTGACAAAAAGGTCTAAAAATCTTATGTTTTCAGAACATTTTGTTTAGAAACATTGTAAAATATAAACTTTTACAATGTTTTCATTTGACGTTGTAAAGCAGGAAGTTTTGACAACATTTACTTCTAATGATTATCTATTTATCTTTTTCTAATTGATAATTAAATAATAATAATTAGTCATGAACAAATAATAATAATTATAAATAAATAAATATTAAATTATAATAATAAACTAATGGATAAAAATTAATAATTGATTTGAAATATGAATATGTATAAATAATAAATAAATTCATAATCAAAAAATAAATGATATTTGATTAATATTATTATTAAAAATTAATTAATAATTAATAATAATTTTTTGTATGAATTAATTATAATTCATGTTTGAAAGAGGTATTTTTATGAATTAATTAATTATTTGTTATTAGTAATTGTTGATATTGTCGTTTTTAAATTTTTTAAGTATCTTTAAATTTATATTAAATTAATGTTTAAATAAATATATTTTTTTCCAAAAACTGATGCCTTTATGCATGTTTAAAAATAATAATCAATAGTTTTTTGGGTCCACCTTAAATTTTAAGTTTGGCTATTTAAATAAATCATCATTAATATGAAATAACTGATAATTAATTAATGCTAATGTTTAATAATTAAAGTTTAATCGCTTTGCAAAAAGAAATAACTAAAGTTTAATACCTATTTATTAAATTTGAATAGCAACATTATCTGATTGACACCTACAAATGTCTTCTTCTTTTGCAACTTGCCACTTACATATCTAAAAGTTTATTGGCTCCAACATCTGAAATTTTGGCTCCAAGTCCAAAATTTGAGCCAAAATATTCACGTTTATCGGGAGTTGCTTTGCTGGAAAATATTCAAAATCGCGTGACTTAATTATTATTCAACGTACCGCTTGAAAATCAAAAGAAGAAAATTCCCCTTCTCAAAATTGTTCTACCGCCACCATCATCCTCTCAGCCCTAATTTTCTCCACCATCTTCTTCTCAAATTTGTTCTAAGCAACCGCTTTATACAACCTACTCCACCACGCTTCGTTCGAACCCCACGCCCGAGTTCCCTGCCATTTCCTCTTCGTTGGTCTCTTCCTTAGCCTGTTCATTAGCACCAGTCGATTAAGCTTCAAGCACTCCTCCTCTAGCTCTGTGTTTGCAACAATTTTAGAGTGTTTTGTTTCAATATGAGATTGCTCGCTTGTATTTACTAGGGATTTGCCAGAGGTGTTTTTGGGTGGTGTTAGTTCACGGTTGTATCGTCTTCTGGCTTTTGGGTTCACTGGAGGTATTCCTACTGTAGTTTCTTTTTTGTTTTGTTTTGGGCGTTGAAGAAAAAAATTTGGGCGCTGCTCTTATTTTTGTTTTTTGTGGATGTGGATTAAAAAAATTGGACGCTTCTCTTTTTTTCTCCTCATTTTGGATTTAACATGTAGAATAATGTCTGCAAGGACTATTGATTTTGTCTACATGAATCAAATGATTCCTGCTCATTTAAATCTGCTGTCAGTCGAATCAATACCCATGCTAATTCAGTTATTTGGAAGAAGTTCTTACCAGATAAACTTAACAGTCCAAACTGAGAATCTATTTTGTAATACTTTAATCAACAGACTGTCAAGAAGTTTCTGTATGATTTGAGAATGCAGGCAGAGGTGATTGTTGTTACTATGAAGTCATGGGAAGCTTATGCTGAAGAAGGGCTTCAGTAGGACGATTCGATAAAGGCTTTTACTAGTGCGCAGAGGAGGATCGCTTCTTACCTCGATGATGTGAAAGAGACTGCTAAAAGAGAAGGGAAGCCCTTGATGGCAGATTGGAAGCAAGTAGCGATCGATGAACAGCAAGTCGATAAGTTTTTGTACACGATTTTGAAGCTGAACTCGACTATATTGAGGTATTCGAGAATGAAACTATTGGTATAAACTATGGTTTGACAATTGCTGGTTTTTACTATGTTTTCTTTACTGTTAGCGAAGGCTCAATAATTGGTTTCTATCATGATCAAAACAGCAGCCCTTTTCAGAAGCTTGAGCTAAATCGTTCGAACGAAGGTCAAGCAGGTTTTTCATTTTCATCGTACCAATTGATGTAAAATTTAAAGCATATACAAAATATTCGATATGAGAGCTTTATGCCTATGATCATCTAGAATATGATTATCGTTTACGATGCTAGACATATCATGGTAGGAATTAGTACGAAACTGGAGATACAGCTCTGATTTACATATCATGGTAGGAATTAGTACGAAATTAGAGATACCGCTCTGATTTTGTCATGTTTATGTCTTATGGAGGGCGTATTAGTCTAGTGCAATCAATGGTTCTTACCAAAAAAAAGGTATTCGAGAATGGAAGCAGTCGTGTTTGTGAGTTTGCTACCACCGCCTTTGAATCACTTTGCTTATTTTTACAGGGAGTACATGGATTTGCTTGTTGAGAACCATGCCCAGAATGCTTATAGTTATAGGGTATAGAAGATACATTGTTACCTTTTTCACTTGATTTTTATAGGGAGAAAACGTTGTATTCCTGCTTATTTTTATAAAGAAGCATTCCAGTTTGGAGTCTCACAATCGGCGACCAATTCATGTGGCATGGTTTCATAAGAAGCAGCGCTTAACATCACAAATAAAATCCGTCTGTCCTCAAATGTTAGAAGCAAAAGGATGGGTCGGCTAAATGCTCTCAATGGAACAACTTACTACAACAAAACACATCAGTTCGATAAGCCAATGGAGAGAGACAGCTCACTTAACGGCAATTCATCCTCACCATCTATTGTTGTACCTGTTCTTTTTTATCAGAGAAGCTTTCAATACTACTTAACGGCAGTTCATCATTCCAATATCAGTATTGTTATGGATTTTATGTGTTTATGTATGGGATAATGTTAGCACCAGTTGAATAGTTTTGTTGTTAATAATTCAGCTTGGTTTATGAATTAAGGAAGGATTATGGATGTTGTTTTTTGAATGTGATTACGGATGTTCGTTTTTCTTGCAAATTTATCTTTGTTTTTTAATATGTAATTTATTTCAATGTTCACAGTTGAATGATGTTAGTTTTTATATATATATATATATATATATATATATATATATATATATATATATATATATGCAGATCAGAAGGGGAATAACTGTGGATTACCAACAAAAAAAGAGAGGTTAAGTTTACTCTTATTTAATTTTCGTCGCTAATCCCTTGGCAATTAGTAAGCGTTTACCAACGCCTTTTATAAATAATATTTTATTATAAATTATTTATCCATTGGTAAACAGTCGGTATATAAATTAAAATTAAATTAATAAATAAAACTTTATTTTTATTATATAACTAGTAAAATGACGGAAAACTGTCGGTAAACTCATGCTAAATTCCGTCGCAAAAATCTGACACAACTACCGTCATGGTTTTTACCGACCACCGGGTTATGCAGGAAATCCGTCGCTAAAGCCAAAATAGCGACGGATTAGAAGCGGATATTGCCGCTGCTATATGCTGTTTTTCTTGTAGTGAGAAGCTGTAATAAATACTTTTAAACGCTTTCCTTTCCTAAAAGGTGAAATTATTGTAAAATCGATGTTACTAACTATTTTTGTTAAATAGTTGTAATAAGATTCTTTACCAACTTCATTTCATTGAACATTGTAAAACAAAACTTTATTGATACTTATAATTTGTAGTTGTTGAAAATAAAGATAATGATCTTCAACTGCGACATATACATCGTCACTTTGTTGAAGACATTTCGACGTTCTACCCAAAGAAGGAAACCATTATGTATACAACATCGCTGACGCTAGAATAAAGTGCAATGACCTGGATTTCTGATTGATTAATTTTAAAGTATTTAATTTTATTTTAAATGTTGAGTTGATAATATAAAAGAACTTTTAAATGGAGTTTAATGATTTAATAATCGAATACGATTTGATTTCGAGTATATCAAATAATCATATATGAAAAGGGAACATAATTTAATTTCGAGTATATCAAATAATCCTTCTACTATTCGCCTATAAATTAAACCCCATTGCCCTCTTTAATTTTTTCATTCTAAATCCAAAGAGCATTCAGGCATTTCGTCTTCATTATTTCCTCATTTTAAAAATCGAAATCTTTACCTTTGTTATTTTTCCATTCCTTAAACCTGGAAGCATTTTTAAAAACCCATTTCATTTGTTCTTTCTAGTTCTTCGAAAACTTATTCCACCGAAACATAAAAAAACACGATCGGAAATCGCGAACTCGCTAAAGACTCGACATCGTACGGAGGAAGCGCTCACGAATTAGGGGAAAATCATGCATTGCGATCAGATCTGCAAGGCTTCTGAAACTTGACTCCAAGCTGGAGACGATCGATGGTTGCGACTGAGTGGAGATTCGGGTGGACGGGGTGGTTTACAAGGTTCAACAGTGGAAAAAAAATAGGGAGGTCGATCTATGTTAATTCGGAGATGGAAGAAGTTGGTGATAGGAAGTTTGATACTGATGAATGGTTGGGAGTGCGATCTGTTATTGGGAGTTAAAGTTGTCGTGGGTTGCGATGTGGAGGATGGAGCTGGTATTGTTGCAAGTTGGGAGGAGTACGAATGTTGATGGTTGAACGGGGGTAATCTGGTGATGGAAGTAAGCGATTTGAGGAGATCGGTCTGTATTATTTTGGGAATTGGGAAGTTCATTGTCATAGGAATGGCAAGAACTGGACAGTGGCGATGGAGTTGATATCAGGAGTCACTGTTTAGTTTGTGCGCAATGAGGATTGTCTACTAAGTGTTTGGTGAAATGCCAGATTACATGGTGTAGAGTTGTGGGGTTGTTGTCAGTGGTGTTGATCGATTATTTCTGAGTTGGTTTCATGGATTAGTCGAGTAGTTGCAAGGCAGTAAGGTATTGTTTTAAGAAATTTAAAATACATAGAACAAATTGTTTATTTATTTTAATAGTTAGTTTAAATAAATAATTGTTTAACCGATAGAAAAATTAAATAATTGTACGTACAAATAGATTTATTCGAGATGATTCGTAGATGCAATATTACAGAATTTAACGGAAAATGCTGCAAAGGAAAATCAAGGTGAGCTAACTCACTCTGGATTCGTTTATAATTTATTCTAATGAATATTTATTTAACATAATATTATAAGTTGTTTGTTGGTTGTTTGGATGCATTTAAATATTAGTGTGGCTATTATATATATATATAATTGGTGACTGGATATTTTCCGCAGTACCATTAGCGGATGACCCTATGTGCCCCCACAATATATATAGTGGATGACCTTCTATACCGCAATATCTTACCTAGAAGTAGGACTGGTATTATTTATGTTGTCTAACATCTGTGGATGTAGGAAAACATTTTGGAGGAATCCAACTAGATTCCTCAAAATTTATTATTGTTTATTTTCATATATATTATCATATATAATGTGTTAGAAAACCTGTGATCGATAATTGGGTGTTTTGGATGTTTTAATATCACTGGCCCTAAATGTTGATATATAAAAATATCATGAAAATAAAAGGAATAGAAATTTTAAAAGAAACATTTATTTTTCCAAAACAGAATTTGAATTTCGAATGTGTTAGGAAATATTAACTTGTTTTTAATAATAAAAACAAGTAGTGAATTTATAAACGATGTTTATAAATGAAATGGAATAATTATAATTGGATAATTTGGGAATTTAAATTCAAATGTGAATTGGAAAAGGGGAATTGAGAATTGTTTCAAAATGTAACGATAAAATTATTTCGATGTTCGAAATGTAAATATAATAGGAATAAATTCATATGGAAATATGATTTGAATTCGAATATATCGAATCTATAAAAATAAATTATTTCCAGACAATATATTGGAATTGTACTAAATAGAACTTAAGATTTAGAAGAAAATATGAAATAGATTCTATGTTTATGTATATTGGCTATAATAATAAAATATTCCAAAATAGGAATTTGATTTCAAATGGGTATTTGAAAGGAAAGCTTATTTTAATTTATAAAACAAGGAAATCAATTTATAAACGATGTTTATAAATATAGTTAAATAAATTATCATGGGATGATTTGGAATTATAAATTCAAGGATGAATTTGAAAGTGAATTGGAAATCATTTCGAAAAGGGAACAATGGATTTTATTCCGGAATTCGGAATATAAAATGAATTGAGATAAACCCAAGGAATTTATATTTAGAACTCAATTTCGTCAAGTTGTATAAAATAATTTATCTTGAAAGAAAATGGTACTTAATATAGCAGATTGAATTGTAAACGAATTTATAGTTGAGTAATGAGAAAAATATAGATGTTTTAGGTTAATAAAAAATATTAAGTTAGATTTGGAAAACTGGTTTAATTTATATTAAAATATGGAAGAATGGAGTTGGAAACTATTAATAAAGAAAGTTAAATGTTTATATTTAAATTTAATTAAAACGAACTCGCCACAGCACGGTAGTTCGTAATTTGACGTTTCTAACTTCAACTATATATATGGAACTCGATATAAGTCGGAATTCTTTGAAACAGGAATCATACAGACTTATTGAGTAATAATTTTCTAATGGAAGAGAAAAATCTAGATTTCGTCTTGTAGATTTTGAGTTAGTAAAATTAAAATTTCCAGGAAACCAACGCTATAATCGTTTATAAATGATAACGGTTTATTAAATTAAATAAAAGGATTTTGAATAAATAAAATTCAAATTTCCATTAGATCACCTACACCTAAGTTATAAAATAAATATGAACTCCAATGGAGTAAATGTATTGATTTCTGAAACAAAAATCATATTTTTATTTATTGAATAGAGTTAACTAAGTGAAGAATAATTAGTTAATCGAGTTTAACTTTGGATAACCGAATAGGATTTGAAAATTCATATTCGAAATCGATTATGAAACTTGAGTTAAAATGGAATTTGATTGATTATAAGCAAATTAAATATATATATATATATATATATGAACGTGGTATGTTCAAATGAAAAGTGAAATAGGCAAACGAGCTAATTAAAAAATAAAACAGCGAATTGCATCAAAACGATTGGATTGAGTTGGAATAAATTGGAAATGTTTGAGTAAGTATCGAATGAAGCAAATGGAAGAAATCAATTGAAATGTTCGACGAAGAGGTAAATATTTAATTAAATATGAGATTTTATGAGCCGATTTGGCAAGCCGCTTGGCTTTTTTATTTTCTTTTTGAAAGGAAAGGACCTAGAGAGACGTTTTGTAGTTGAACCGATTGAGCCGTACAAAGGAGAAGCTGGTGAATTTTCTGAAAATTTAAGGAAGTTTGATAACTAGAAATCGACTTATCAATTATATATAGAATTTATTAAGAGAATAAACGTATAATGAAATTTTATAAGTAAAAAAAAGGAAATTTAAAAAATTAAATATTGAGAGGTTGGAAGGAGAAACATATACATGTTTTAAAGTGAATGATGGTTTGAAAGAAAATGTTTTGCAGATTGAAATGATCTTGTTGATAAGAAATTAAGAAATGGAGTTAAGGAAATTAGAAACTGACTAGAGATTAGTCGAGTTGAAAGGTTTCCTGAGTGTCGATCTGATGTTGGTTGCGGCCATCAGGAATGATACTCAGGGGGTTGTTCTCTTACTTGTTAATAGTTAGGGATTGATGAATGTGGAAGAATAGTGATTTGTGAATATATGGAAATATTTTCCGATGTTAAAAAGAGATATTTTCTGGAATATAGAAAATAAACGGTTATGATAGATGGAAATGTTTTTTTCAAGAATCGTGAGAGGCCAAACGGGTTTTGATAAATACCTGGGGATAGATATGGAAAGCGGAAAACGAGAATTTAGGTCATGATAAATTAATAAGAAATTAAATTAAAAGGGCTCAACGTTGCTTGATGTTTGATCAGTAGGATTTCCATTTGGAAATAGGTCACTGGTTGTAGGATGTTTTCCTTTGATAGTTAAATAACCGACTATCAAATTTTTTGTCCCATTTTATATTTCCGTTGTCAATACGGAGAGACCGAGATCATAATTATTATCTGAAAATCACTTAGTATAGGCATAAGCATCGCAAATCGAATATTCTGAAGATAATTAAAGACAGAGTGAATTGCAAATGGTTGTTTTGTTAATCCTAGGTAGAAATTGCCTAAGATGGATTGATGAAATAGTGCCTTCGGTTTGTCCAGTCCTAGGACAACTTGTATGGAAAAATGTCTGATGGAGCACGCCTAACAAATCATATACATTGATCTTTTCAAACATAATACGTTTGGTGGTGGAGGAATTCGTTTTTCTTAGCTTTATACATGTGATATTTTTTGGGAAATCAATAAGTGGTTTGGCAGGTTTGACGATGTGGCATTCAAAGTGAATGATGATGTTGTAACAACCCGGAGGATATGCGATCTTTGGTAATCGACATAAACACAATGTCGACTATTCAAGGATCGGAAATACCGGATAGGTAATGGAAGAAGTTAGAGGGTGAGAATAGATAAGATAGAAAATTAGAATAGAAGAAGAAGAACACACAACACATCAGAGTAACAAGAATCTCACAGCGGAACGAATAAAATATAATATCTTTGAAATAAAACAGTATATATATATACAATAACGTTATCAGAGTACAACACTTGCAACACAACGGAAAACACTAGATAACTAATCCTGAAGCCTCCTGCTCCAGCTCTCCAAGTATTTGTAAATCCTGACTACTTGACTTCCCGTACAAATTTCGGCACCCAAGAGGTTATGGAAAACAAAACAAAATAAACTCTGGGTCAGTCATGGGACTGGTGGAGTAAACAATTTAAAACAGTTTGAGAAGATAAACGATACCTCATAAGACCACGCCGTATAACGGAACGGGTTTTTCCCTTATGAGAATCTAAAACACTTGGTCCAACATTCAAAAAACTTTTGAAAGGAACAATAATCTTTATATCAAACTCATTTGATATTATAGTAATGTCTACCAACCACAATATACTAATCATCTAGCAGAACACTTTCATTTCACGTTCCATATACATAATGTATAATCAAAAACTGCGGGCGCTTATTGGGTAATGAATTCCAACTGGCAAGGTATGGGACCACCTTCCAACAGTGTATCTCTGGAGAGGAATACACCGGGTTCAACAAGAACACCTTGTAACCCAGGCTAAACATGACCGGTCACTCATTTCGCATGAGTGTACCGAATGTATTATCACCAACAGTTGGGATCAGCAACGATTTCCCGAAAGGGACTACATCAAAATAGATTAAAGAAGCAAACAGAATTTCTCTAGATCAGGCGACAATACACCCTAATTGGCAGCTAACCACTTAGCCATGCGACCTACCCGATTTTATACCATTTCCGGTTGTGAGGCTAGAGGCCATACGTATCCTTTTACAATCCACGCCTTTCTTCACTTTGAATGTCACATCGTCATACCCGCCAAATCACAAATTGATTTCTCCAAACATACCACGGGTAAACAGCTAAGAGAAACGAATTCCTCTGCCACCAAACGTAAATATGTTTGAAGAGATCAACTTACACGATCTATTAAATATACTCTGTCAGACATTCTTCCATACAGGTTGTCCTGGGACTGGACAAACCGAAGGCACTATTATGTAAATCCATCTTAGGCAATTTCTACCTAGGATCGCCAGAACAGCCCTTGCATAACTCCGTCTTCAATTATCTTCATTATATTTGATTCGCAACGCTAACGCCCATATAGAGTGGTTTTCAAATAATATATCTGATCTCGGTCTCTCCGTATTGACAACGGAAATTGTCAAAATCTTTGATAGTCGGTGATTTAACTATCAAAGGAAAATATGTGTACAAACAATGGTCGTATTCCAAATGGAAATCTTACCGATCAATCATCATTTCATTTCCCAATTTCCCATTTATCGTTTCCATATATTCATAAATTCCTTATTTTCTAAAATTAGAAAATATACGTTATTAACTTTGGAAAACATTTCCATTTTTGATTCATGCATCAATATCTTCCCACCTCTATCAGTTTCTAACTGTAAACTAGTAAGAGAACAACTTCCCAAGTATAAAACCCGAAGGCCGAAACCAACATCAGATCGATACCCAGAAAGTCATTCAACTCAACTAATTTCCAGTCAGTTTCTAATTTCAGTAATTACATTTAAATTCCTAATTCAAACCCCAAATTCCTTTATAATATTTTATTTTCAAAATATTTACTTTAATCTATTTTTCACATAGAATGCGAATAATATTTCTTTATATAATCAAAACAGTTTGATTTCATATTTTAAAAACAATATCTCAAACCCAAATTTTATTTATATTTTTATTTGTAGATTTACTCATACAATCTCCTTTTTATTTCTAACACTTAAATCTCATTTATAATTCCCTTTATATAATTCTATTTATTCTATGTAAATCCTTTTATATAATTCTATTCATTTTATATAAATCCTTTTATATAATTCTATTTATTTTATATAAATCCTTTTATATAATTCTATTCATTTTATATAAATACTTTTATATAATCCTATTCATTTTATATAAATCCTTTTATATAATTCTATTCATTTTATATAAATATTTTGATATAATCCTATTCATTTTATATAAATCCTTTTATATAATTCTATTTATTTTTTATATAAATATTTCATTTTCAATATTCACTTTGAAAATTTCCTTTTTACATTCCAGTATTTCATATGGTATTTAAAATACCAAATAACATGACCAATGTCATCATAATCAATTACAGATTTTATATCACATCATATATCACAATATATGAAAACAAACAGTATTATAAATATTGAGGAATCCAATTGGATCCCTCCAACCTGTTTCCCTGCATCTACAGATGTTAAACAATATAAATAACATTGATTTCATTTCAATATGAAATATTCTGATAAACAGAATCAATATTTGATTAACGATTTTTATATATATATATATATTTCGTTATCTATAATTTCAACCAATACATCAGCAATTCAGCCAAACAATCAACACAGAGCAATCAATCATCATTTATCAGTACTAGATTATATTTATAAAAATATAAACTGTACAGAGTTAGTGAGATTTACTCACATTGGATGGTTATCGTTAAATAACGAATATCGATCATTGATTTGGATCCGACAATTTATTTCGCTATAAATTGTAAAGAACTCTGATTCACACCCAATCAGTTCCATTTTGTAGTCGTCGCCCATACGATCTCATCGGATCCTGTTTTGTTGGATTTCGATAAAATATGAGCAAGTTATGATAATTATAACTAAATACATATTTTACATACACAATTTATATTAATTTAAATTCTTATCGGGCCTCACCCTATAAATCCTTGGCCCAACACCTTATTATTACTGCACCCGCCCCTCTTTTGCAGCGTAGCCTTCTTCCAAAACACCCCGCTCCTCCATTAGTCCATTACGTAGTCCATTGCTGAAAACATTCGAACTTTCCTCATCAATACCCCATAATAGTTCAAACTAATAATAACATAATTATCCTTTGCTTGGGCCTTACCATTTTATAACGGCCCATCCCCCTTAATACCCACCCGCATGTCCTTCTCTTCCATCCACATTTTTCCCGTCACCTGCGTATGTATTTCCAACTCCTTATTCCAACCTTTCAATGAAAATGGGAAAAACAACTTTACCATTAATTAAATAAAAATCCTAATTATGTTTATAACCTCTAATCACTGTTTAACAGCTTAATACTTCTCTCCTCTTCAGTTGAACATCTCATAACGCCCTTCTTCCTCCAGACATTCCACGTACAATACTCCCAGTGCCTCTTCCATTCAACGTCGCTTCCCCATTTTGCTCATGGAATTCAAAACTAAAAGCACGAAATGACTCCTCCTCATCTCCTCTTCAACTCAGTTATCATTTCGTACAACTCGAAGCAATCTTCTGTTTCACGATTTCAAGGCTCCATCGCGGTTCACAGTTAAAACTTGTGAATTTTATAAACATGAAATCCGCGGAAAATTCTCAGCTAGACGAGGTTTAAACTTATAAACCGAATACAATTCCCAGAGATCGAATCGTTGCTTGAATTTCTCGAAAACTCAAAACCTATGTTGCGCCTCGCAAATTCCAACGAAAGGAACAGATGACGAACACAGAAAAATTAGTGTGAGGTCGAAGATAATCCTATCATGAATCCAACTATATTTGTTTCATAATTTATTTCATTTCCTTTGAATTTAAAATGATTTTCTTTTGAAGTTGGATTTTTACGTTTAGTTTTAGGGTAAAGAACATTGGCGCCCAAAAACTACTTTGACCAGTGAACGAGAAAAACAAGGGTTAAGGAAAGGATATTGTGTTATTTATAAGGGGATCAAAATAATATTTTACTCAATTTTATATTTAAATATAATCAATCGTTGTTTGTGCCTATTATTTAAAAATCTCTATGATTACATACAATTTCCAGATTCGACGAAAATGGACATACACTATATTTTGACGTTACGAACCCAAGGAAACTTGTTTCGTCGAATTCCAAGTCCGTTTGCTCACACAGCATATTTTTTTTAAAGTCAAATTATTGACTGTTTTTCACGTTAAAATTCTGTACGGCCACATACTAACTTCAAAATCACGGAAATTGAAATCTAACGATAATTTAATATTCCGGATCCAACATAATTAGTTTCGTCGAAAACGGAGTTCATTTGCAAAAACGTCTATTTTTAAAGCTCTAAATAAATCCATTAGTATTAATATATTTAAAAATAATTAAATTTAATATTAATAAATTAATATTATCGTATATATTCACATAGAATATAATCTGGCTCCAAAATAAATATATTGGGATTTATAACTCGACATTTACAAATCCCAATTTAAACTAATACTCAATTTATATTAAAAATCTATTTAAAATATAAATAAATCGTTATAAATTATAAAGGAATTCCAGAACGATTTTTTGAAAATTTGATTTGATCATAAATCAAAATCTACACAATGAAATCCTGATTTTTCTCTTCCATTAAAAAATATAATTCACTAGCTCCGAACGTTTCTTGTTTCATAGAAATCCGGTTTAAAACGGATTCTATGTATTCGTTTAAAGTTCGAATTGCCAAATTACGAACTGCAGCGCCATTTCGAGCTCGATTTTAATTATAATATAATTATACGTTCAACTGTCGTTTATATAATATATTCGTTAATATAATTCAACTCTAAACTGAATTATATATTATAAATGATCCAATTCACACAATATTGTGAATTCCACTATTTCCGACTATTTCGAAAATTAAATATATTATTTTGTTATTTATATTAATTAAATATTCAATATTATTTAATTAAATGACCATTTAATTCTCTAAATCACTATTTATATAATTAAATAAGTTAATTATTATACCGTAAAAACACGGGTCGTTACATTCTTCCCCCCTTAAAATAATTTCGTCCTCGAAATTAATAAGGTAGAAAACAAACCCTATTAACTAGGTAAAAATTTATTTGTTTATTTCTTAATTTCACTTTCACTGTACCAATTAATTTCAGTTAAATATTAATTCATTCCGACTAAATAAAATTTTCAAAAATTCTGAAAATTTCTAACACCTTAAATTTTCCGAAAATTTCGCCAGCATCTCCTTTGTATGGCTCAATCGGTACAACTGCAGCTCGCCTCTATAGGCCTTATCCAACCCAAAAGAAAATCAAATAGCCAAGCGGCTTGCCAAATCGGCTCATAAATCACCAAACTCATATATAAATAAACTTGTACCTTTTTGTCGGACATTTCATTATATCCTTTCCATCTGTTATCAATTCTGCATATAACAATATCATTCCAATAAAACTCCGATCAGTTTATCCTCAACACAGCTATTCGCTTAAATCCAAACCAAATCTCATTTCGAACTCGAGTTTCATTCTCGATTCCAAACTCCTAACTCACCAATCGAATACCATTTCAGATTCTTATTTCAACAATCCAATTTCTGATTTTACTTGATGTATTATATTCCAATTCAATTTCCACTTAATTGGTTTCAACTCAATTCAGATTAGCTTTCACAAATTTCTATTCAATTTGTTTTTATTTCAAACAATCTCTTCCCGGGAATTTTAAACAGTTTAGCTTTTCTAAAACCAGATATCCCTTTACAGGATTCAAACAATTTATTTCCTCAAAATAACTCTGTAATAACCCGGAAATCCGGGCCAGTTTAAAATTTTTATTTTGGCAATTTTAGCGAATTTTGAACATTTAAAATAGATTATTTTAAATAATACCGACGAGAAATTTATTTTTAAATGGAATTCGACGTATATATTATATACGTCGACGTTAGAATATAATAATTATATATATAATTATAAATAGAATTGAAAATGGTGCGGTAGTTCGATAATTCGATTTCAAACTTCAATTGAATGTTCCGGGTGCAAAACAATCCGGATTTTAGTGAAACCAAAAATATTAGAATCTAATTGAGGATATCTTTCCAACGAATCCGAAAAATCGAAATTTCATAGCGGGAATCAAAAGATATGTCCAGTTGAAAATTCTGAATAGTCGCTATGGAATTCAGGCCCTGAAAAATAGACATTTTGCAAACGACCTCGGATTTTGACGAAACCACTTTTGTTGGATCCGTGATGTCAAATTATTGCTAGATTCCAAATTTCATAATTTTTCGATTCAATATGTGAGCGTGGCAAAGGAAAACGCGTTCGACTAGTTTCAGTTGATTTTAATCGACTGGAAATTGGCCATTTTCCGACGGCCTCAGAATTCGACGAAATTAGTTTTGTTAGGACCGTATCGTCAATACGAAGCTAGAAAATATTTTTCTGGAATTTTTCATGATAGTATGTGACCAGGTAAATTGAAATGCACGTTCAAATTCAATATATAGAGTTATGTGTTGATTTTAACGGAAACTGATCGAAACGGTCGAATCAGCTTGCGATACATATCCCATTGTGTTCGGAATGGGGGTAATTAGCTATGGACGACAGGCGGTGGGCCTCGTTTAGAGGTCGTATGTAAAAGTCAACTTTTTGAAGTTAAAATAATTAAATAATTAAATATATAAAACCTCTCTGACTCTCTCTCCCCCTCATTCAGCACAAAACAAAACAAAAATATAGAAAAAGGAAATCGCGGAGGAACCTAGCCGCCACCCGCGTTCTGGCCACCGTCGCTCCCACTTCTAACGCGCCACCCACCTCCTCGACTACCGTCGCCATCTCCCTTCCCCTTCCCCCTCTCGCGCTTCTCTCTCCCTCTCGATTTCAACGCCCGAACCCTCCACCGCGAGTAGCAGCCGCCGCCTGAACCACCGTGCCCCCTGACCACCTCCTCCAGCTCCGACGAGCACCACGAACCTCCCCTTCTTCCTCTGCTCCTCTTCCCCTCTTCCGATCATCCAGCGTCGCCCCCCATCCTCTGCCGCGATCGACGCGACACCCCCTCTTCCCTGCTGAGTCGCGACAGAACACCCCCCCTCTCGTTCGAAGGCCGACGCATCCGAACCCCACCCTGACATCAGCACCCCCACGCAACCCTAGCCTCCTCCGCGCCCTAGCCCTCCTCCTTGCCGACGCTAGAGCCAATACCCCCTCCTCCAGTTTTCATCTGTAAGTTTTTATTTTTACTTTACTTTATTCTTTTCTTTTTTTCCTTTTCTGCTTTTACTTTAAATTCGATTTTAGTTAAGTTAGTATTTTTAAATTAGTTAAGTTAGGATTTTTAAATTGGAAAGTTCGAATTTTTAAAAAGGAAAAGTTAGAATTTTTAATAATAGAAAGGTCGAATTTTTAAAAATGGAAAAACTATATTTTTTTCATATTGAAATGGCGATATTTTTCATATTGAAAAGGAGATATTTTTCATATTGAAAAGGCGATATTTTTAATATATATATAAAAAAAGAGGCGAAATCTTTAAAATTGAAAAGGTGAAATCTTTATATGAAGAATAGCAAAGTAAAAATTCGATTTTTATATATTGAATAGCGAAGTAAAAATTCGATTTTTATATATTGAATAGCGAAGTAAAAATTCGATTTTTATATATTGAAAAGCGAAGTAAAAATTCAATTTTTATATATTGAATAGCGAAGTAAAAATTCGATTTTTATATATTGAATAGCGAAGTAAAAAATTCGATTTTTATATATTGAAAAGCGAAGTAAAAATTCGATTTTTATATATTGAAAAGCGAAGTAAAAATTCGATTTTTATATATTGAAAAGCGAAGTAAAAATTCGATTTTTATATATTGAATAGCGAAGTAAAAATTCGATTTTTATATATTGAATAGCGAAGTAAAAATTCGACTTTTATATATTGAATAGCGAAGTAAAAATTCGATTTTTATATATTGAATAGCGAAGTGAAAATGTGATTTTTATATATATAGTGGCTACGGGCAACGAAAGCGACAAAAGGCGAGAATGGCGAAGATTTCTATAAATGAAGTGGCGTGTAGTTGGAATAGCTATCGGTGAGAACTTCTCACTCTTCAATTTCTTTTCTAGTTATATTTATATACTAGGATGTAGACGGTGTTTAGTAGCACTCGACACCCGTCATCCAAAGACCATGGATGGCTTGTTTGTTTGATTGATGTGTTGTGATTGTTTGTGTTGTTGATGTGAAATCGATAATATAAATAAATGTGTTGAAAGGAAATAAAATATTTATATAGTTAAAAATATTTTATCGTTAAAAATATAATTTTTAACGTGAAAGCGAATAAATAAATATTTATAAACAAATCGGCCGATTTGTTTATATACACTGATTTGACTGATATTGATTGGGTCGATAAATTTTACACATCGCCCAACTGCACAAATAAAAATCTGTGTTTGTTGATTTAAAACCCCACACGGGTGTTGGGATGAAATTTGGCGTACACTAATCCCAATTATTTAATTGTATGTCGATCGATGGATCGACAGGCTGTTATAAGCGTTAGATATCTATATTTGATGCTTATACAGTGTAGTGCACTTTGGATGATGGTTGATTATTTATCGTTGCTATTATATACCTGTGTTGTATGGAATCCATATAATTAACTTTATATGGTAATTGATTGGGCCTCATTCCAATTTAGAAGATAAAGAATATTATAAAATAAAGGTTCATGTGTTGACAGTACTCATCCGTTGAGATTAGTCATGTGTTGAACGAAATATTTTAATAAAAAAATTACATCTTTATCAATATAAAATAAAGATTCATGTGTTGACAGTACTCATCCGTTGAGATTAGTCATGTGTTGAACGAAATATTTGAAATAGAAATATTTGAAAAGGAAATATTTGAAAAAGAAATATTTGAAATAGAATATTTGAAAATAGAAATATATAAAGCCGTGTTGATTAGAGTTGCGCTATTTTGACGCGAACGATATTTATATCGATTATATTCGTTTTTATAATCTGAATTGAATAGAAAACGAATTTGATTTCAATTGAATATATAACGAATTTGATTTGAATTGAATATAAAACGAATTTGATTTCAATTGAATATATAACGAATTTGATTTGAATTGAATAGAAAACAAATTTGATTTCAATTGAATATATAACGAATTTGATTTGAATTGAATAGAAAACGAATTTGATTTCAATTGAATATATAACAAATTTGATTTGAATTGAATAGAAAACGAATTTGAATTCAATTGAATATATAACGAATTTGATTTGAATTGAATAGAAAACGAATTTGATTTCAATTGAATATATAACGAATTTGATTTGAATGGAATAGAAAACGAATTTGATTTCAATTGAATATATAACGAATTTGATTTGAATTGAATAGAAAACGAATTTGATTTCAATTGAATATATAACGAATTTGATTTGAATTGAATAGAAAACGAATTTGATTTCAATTGAATATATAACGAATTTGATTTGAATTGAATAGAAAACGAATTTGATTTCAACTGAATATATAACGAATTTGATTTGAATTGAATAGAAAACGAATTTGATTCCAATTGGATATATAACGAATTGAATTCGAATTGAATAGAAAACGAAATGAATTCGAATTGAATTGAAATGAAAACGAATTCGAATTGAAAACGAATTGAAATGAATTCAAATTGAATTGAAATTTGAATTGAATAGAAATGAATTTTAAAATGAATTTATAAGGAGAAATTCAATTTTGATTTGAATTGAAATAAAGGTTGAAATTGATTTTGAAACGAATTTAAAACTATTTATATAATTCGTTTTAAATAAAAATCGATGAAATATTTATTATATATATTATATATATAATATAATGGCCTGAATAGAACGCGCCGCGCCGTGGTAGCTTACGAATTTCGACCATTAACTTCGAACGGACATCACAGGAGATCCGACCGTCGGATTCTCCTAAAACCGGAACCGTTGGGTTCGTATCGAAAAGAGCTTTCTAACGAATATTAGAAATTTGAAATCTAACGGTTGGATTTGGAGATACGTCCAAATCAAATTTGAAAAAGGTCGCTGTAAGTGCAGTTCGATGGCCGTTGATGGAAATCGACTGTACGGGCCTTGATAAAATTATTAAAAATAGTAATAATTTATGTAAAATCATAAGAAATGATTTGGGAAAAATTGGGATGAAAAACTCCATATTTGAAAAGATAAAAATAGATTTTTATCGAAACGAACTAGTTTTGAACTAAAATTAAAACCCATTTATTTTTAAATAAATAAATTGGATTTGAAATGGGTTGCAAATAGAATTGATTTGTGGGTTTATCGTGAAGGGTGTTTTAAATGACACTTGTTCTTTAACCCGGTAATAAATAGAATATGATTTGGGTTTGTCGTGAACTGTGTTTTAAATGACATTAGTCCTTTAACCCAGTAAAAGGAGTTTTTAATGAATCTGCAATTAAATTGAAATGTGAATTGATAATTTAAATTATCAAATTTAGAAAGTGAGCAAGGATGGAGTATTACCAGTTTTGCTCCTAAGCGATAGTTAAATCTTTAATTAGATTTGAACGTGAAATGGTAATCAATTTTACCGACAACACTGTGGGGTTAGATATGGAGTATTACCAGTTCTGCTTCATGGGATGAATAGGTTGGGATTGGGAAATAAAATAAATAATTACTTCGGTGTGGTTCGCTAATCTCGACTAGTTTGGAAAACCATAATTTGGTTTGAAATGACATCCAAAGGAAGATAAAAGGATAAATTTTAAAGAATTTATCTTGGATAAAATTAATGGGAACCTTTCCCTAAGAATGTGAAATTTAGAAACTAGCTGTAGGTTAGTTAAGAAGAATGGTTTCCTGGGTATTGATCTGATGTTGGTTTCGGCCATCGGGGTTAATATTTGGGGAGTTGCTCTCTTACTGATTTACGGTTAGTGACTAATGAATTGGAATGAGGCGTATGTTGTGTTTGTGTAACATTTGTTTTTAATATACGCGGGTTGTTCGGAAAGGCCGGGTTTATACCCATTCTGAATAACCGATTCGAGGATATGTCGAAGATGAAGACGGTGGTTGAAGACCGGAAGTCTTCACATCGTTTGGGTGATTACTGATGATCTTGATTGGGCTGTACACCCAAGATAAGGGGAACAGTTAGTGGTCGTCCAGACGTACTTGGAGATCGATGGATATGCGAGGAAAGTGCCTCCGGTTTCGTTCAGACCCAGAACGAACTTGTAAATGGATTGTGTGTCTGACATTGGATTTTATTCTGTGTTGATTGATTTCTATTAAATATATATCTGTTTGGCGGCGGAGAATTTATTCTCTTGCTTAACGCCCTTCTCTGAGACGTACGAGCTTAGAGGTTATATATCGATAGATATCAATCGCATGGCATGAATTGCCTGTGTGGCATGCTGAGTTGCATAGATCAAGGCTTCTGTTGAAAAGCAAAGTCTTGTGGTTGATGATCAAAGCACGGCCTACGTGGCAGCTTTGTGTATAACGTGAATTCGCGAGCCTCACACCTCGGTATGAGTTAAAAACGGGATACGGACCGCTGGGAGAGCACGACGTTTCTTTCTAGCTATGGTGGTGTCAGTGACTTACCAGCCCTGACATTTATATACTTTTCACCTTTGTGGTTGTTGGAATGAGGCGCCTCGATTATAGGTCTGTAAGGACCGGGAAACGTGTGTTTAGGAATAATTAATCCTCAAACGTAAGAGAGGACCGGCCCAGCCGAATCCGGGGCTGCCCAGAGTGTGTAGTCCCGAGGCATTTGCTAGAGTGTCTCGAAGCGGAGAGGAGCTTGCCCCTTGCCTCGACTCATGACGGAAATCCAATTTCCAATACGTGTATTGCGGTTTTAATTGTAGAACTAGTATGGCGACATGATATATGGTACCCATGCCGTCTATGATTGATATTTATGATTGAAATTGTTTTGACACTATACACTTATTATAGTATCAAATGATTTGTTTTAAACGTACCAAGCATGTTTGGCTATTATAAGGGAAAACCCTATCCTCAGGCTTGCGTTGCATTGTGTGATGGGACCTGGGTCTTATAATAGCTTCATTTTTCGAAAAAGCATTGCGATGTTTATTCTATGCACTGGTATTCTTGGGAGGAAACCCGTTCCGTGTTATACGGCGTGGTCCCTTGAATTACTCTCTTTTAAAGTAAAGTTTTAAATAACTGTTTTAGTTCTCACACCAGTCACATGACTGACCTTGAGTTTGTTGCTTTAACCTAAACTCTGGGTGCCCCTATTTTCCGCACGGGCAGCTAGTAGTTTTGGTTTTGCAGATTTATATTCACAGGATCCTGGTTTACAGCTGGAATGATATCCGGAAAGCTCTGTATCCGTATA
Organism: Allium sativum; assembly: GCA_030737875.1. Lineage (NCBI taxonomy): Eukaryota > Viridiplantae > Streptophyta > Magnoliopsida > Asparagales > Amaryllidaceae > Allium > Allium sativum. The sequence goes on along the minus strand of CM060924.1, from coordinate 167,908,827 downwards.
TCACCTTCAGTTGTGCTTTGTATTATTTTCCGCTGCTATGTAATTTATTGTAATCTCTGATATTTATCGAATGTAATTTATTCATTTATAATCTGTATATTCTTGTATCTGATGGAATTGCTGTAATAGCAATGAAATGTTCTTCCGTCTGCGTTCTGATTTGTCCTGTTCTCAAAACGATCTGGGGTTTCGAACGGTCTAGATCGGTTTAACGACTGATTCGGATCGAGCGAAATTCCTTGCCGTCACATTTGGTATCAGAGCTTTGGTTTACAGAGCTCGAGAACAAGACACATTAGAACCATACGAAAGAATTCATCAGATATTGGATTAGTAATATCCAATTAGAATGACTCGTTAGAGATAGGATCAGTAGTATCCTAGAACGAGTGTGAAGAGTATATTTTCCAATTGAAAACAATTTTGTTTTGAAAATTTAAACCGTTTTATACGTATTTGATTATTTATTTGTATTGACTTGGACAATCGAGTATATAAAGACTTCGCGTATACGTGTCATGAACGTATAGTCGAAGTTTTAATATACTGGATAGATATAGAATCACATTCTAGACACCTGGAGATGATTCTGATGATTGATATATCATCATCAGAATTTGTGTTCGTGTTTCAAAGGTGTGATATCTATATATTTCTATTAGACTGGTGTGAGAACCAAAACTTATATAGATAGATTTATTTGTTGTGAATTGGCATCAAAAACATGATTTTCTGTACATGTATCAAAATTATGAATTTGAAACGTTAATCCATAAATTGATTGATGTTTGTGTTGTTTGTTTATTTGTTTGATAATTTTGAACCATTATGCCTAATTGTATCAAATATTGAATTGTATTGAAAATTGGTCGCATTTGCTTGCATATACATATACTTACATTGAACAGTTCATAGCAAGGATGCTAGAGCAGAGAATAAAATTTGTTTGCCCGATAAATAGGTACATGTTTACTATAATTTACTGTTTTGTTTGGGTGATGATGATTTTATGAGCCTATTGGCTAGCCGCTTGGCTTTTTCTTTTTCTTTTTGAGATCAGAAGGCCTATATGGCAATTTCGGGATTTTCCCTTAGCTCCCGGTGCAGGGGAGGTTATGGCGAAATTTTTCGAAAATTTAGGGTGTTAGCCAAATTTTTGAAAATTTGAAAATTCTCAGGAACTGAAAAGTTGGAGAATGGAAGCCAGATCGAACGTAGAGTTGATTAATCAAACCACTTTCGACTTTGTTCCTTTTCGGGGACGAAAAGTTTTAAGTGGGGGAGATTGTAATAACCCAGAAATCCGGGCCAGTTTAAAATTTTTATTTTGGCAATTTTAGCGAATTTTGAACATTTAAAATAGATTATTTTAAATAATACCGACGAGAAATTTATTTTTAAATGGAATTCGACGTATATATTATATACGTCGACGTTAGAATATAATAATTATATATATAATTATAAATAGAATTGAAAATGGTGCGGTAGTTCGATAATTCGATTTCAAACTTCAATTGAATGTTCCGGGTGCAAAACAATCCGGATTTTAGTGAAACCAAAAATATTAGAATCTAATTGAGGATATCTTTCCAACGAATCCGAAAAATCGAAATTTCATAGCGGGAATCAAAAGATATGTCCAGTTGAAAATTCTGAATAGTCGCTATGGAATTCAGGCCCTGAAAAATAGACATTTTGCAAACGACCTCGGATTTTGACGAAACCACTTTTGTTGGATCCGTGATGTCAAATTATTGCTAGATTCCAAATTTCATAATTTTTCGTTTCAATATGTGAGCGTGGCAAAGGAAAACGCGTTTGACAAGTTTTAGTTGATTTTAATCGACTGGAAAATGGCCATTTTTCCAACGGCCTCAGAATTCGACGAAATTAGTTTTGTTAGGACCGTATCGTCAATACGAAGCTAGAAAATATTTTTCTGGAATTTTTCAAGATAGTATATGACCTAGGTAAATTGAAATGCGCGTTCAAATTCAATATATAGAGTTATGTGTTGATTTTAACGGAAACTGATCAAAATGGTCAAATGAGCTTGCGATACATATCCCATTGTGTTCGGAATGGGGGTAATTAGCTATGGACGACAGGCGGTGGGCGTCGTTTTGAGGTCGTATGTAAAAGTCAACTTTTAGAAGTTAAAATAATTAAATAATTAAATATATAAAACCTCTCTAACTCTCTCTCCCCCTCATTCAACACAAAACAAAAAAAATATAGAAAATGGAAATCGCGGAGGAACCCAGCCGCCACCCGCGTTATGGCCAGCATCGCTCCCCCTTCTAACGCGCCACCTACCTCCTCGACTGCCGCCGCCATCTCCCTTCCCCTTCCCCCTCTCGCGCTTCTCTCTCCTTCTCAATTTCAACGCCCGAACCCTCCACCGTGAGTAGCAACCGCCGCCTGAACCACTGTGCCCCCTGACCACCTCCGCCAGCTCCGACGAGCACCACGAACCTCCCCTTCTTCCCCTACTCCTCTTCCCCTCTTCCGATCATCCAGCGTCGCCCCCCTATCCTCTGCCGCGATCGACGCGACACCCCCCTTCCCTGCTGAGTCGCGACAGAACACCCCCCCTCTCGTTCGAAGGCCGATGCATCCGAACCCCACCCCGACATCAGCACCCCCACGCAACCCTAGCCTACTCCGCGCCCTAGCCCTCCTCCTTGCCGACGCCAGAGCCAACACCCCCCTCCTCCAGTTTTCATCTGTAAGTTTTTGTTTTTACTTTACTTTATTCTTTTCTTTTTTTTCCTTTTCTGCTTTTACTTTAAATTCGATTTTAGTAAAGTTAGTATTTTTAAATTAGTGAAGTTAGGATTTTTAAATTGGAAAGTTCGAATTTTAAAAAGGAAAAGTTAGAATTTTTAATAATAGAAAGGTCGAGTTTTTAAAAATGGAAAAACTATATTTTTTCATATTGAAAAGGCGATATTTTTAATATATATTAAAAAAAAAGAGGCGAAATCTTTAAAATTGAAAAGGTGAAATCTTTATATGAAGAATAGCAAAGTAATAATTCGATTTTTATATATTGAATATCGAAGTAAAAATTCGATTTTTATATATTGAATAGCGAAGTAAAAATTCGATTTTTATATATTGAAAAGCGAAGTAAAAATTCGATTTTTATATATTGAATAGCGAAGTAAAAATTCGATTTTTATATATTGAATAGCTAAGTAAAAATTCGATTTTTATATATTGAAAAGCGAAGTAAAAATTCGATTTTTATATATTGAAAAGCGAAGTAAAAATTCGATTTTTATATATTGAATAGCGAAGTAAAAAATTTGATTTTTATATATTGAATAGCGAAGTAAAAATTCGATTTTTATATATTGAATAGCGAAGTGAAAATGTGATTTTTATATATATAGTGGCTACGGGCAACGAAAGCGACAAAAGGCGAGAATGGCGAAGATTTCTATAAATGAAGTGGCGTGAAGTTGGAATAGCTATCGGTGAGAACTTCTCACTCTTCAATTTCTTTTCTAGTTATATTTATATACTAGGATGTAGACGGTGTTTAGTAGCACCCGACACCCGTCATCCACAGACCATGGATGGCTTGTTTGTTTGATTGATGTGTTATGATTGTTTGTGTTGTTGATGTGAAATCGATAATATAAATAAATGTGTTGAAAGGAAATAAAATATTTATATAGTTAAAAATATTTTATCGTTAAAAATATAATTTTTAACGTGAAAGCGAATAAATAAATATTTATAAACAAATCAGTCGATTTGTTTATATACACTGATTTGACTGATATTGATTAGGTCGATAAATTTTACACATCGCCCAACTGCACAAATAAAAATCTGTGTTTGTTGATTTGAAACCCCACATGGGTGTTGGGATGAAATTTGGCGTACACTAATCCCAATTATTTAATTGTATGTCGATCGATGGATCGACAGGCTGTTATAAGCGTTAGATATCTATATTTGATGCTTATACAATGTTGTGCACTTTGGATGATGGTTGATTATTTATCGTTGCTATTATATACCTGTGTTGTATGGAATCCATATAATTAACTTTATATGGTAATTGATTGGGCCTCATTCCAATTTAGAAGATAAAGAATATTATAAAATAAAGGTTCATGTGTTGATAGTACTCATCCGTTGAGATTAGTCATGTATTGAACGAAATATTTTAATAATAAAATTTACATCTTTATCAATATAAAATAAAGATTCATGTGTTGACAGTACTCATCCGTTGAGATTAGTCATGTGTTGAACGAAATATTTTAATAATAGAAATATTTGAAATAGAAATATTTGAAATAGAAATATTTGAAAAAGAAATATTTGAAATAGAATATTTGAAAATAGAAGTATATAAAGCCGTGTTGATTAGAGTTGCGCTATTTTGACGCGAACGATATTTATATCGATTATATTCGTTTTTATAATCTGAATTGAATAGAAAACGAATTTGATTTCAATTGAATATATAACGAATTTGGTTTGAATTGAATAGAAAACGAATTTGATTTCAATTGAGTATATAACGAATTTGATTTGAATTGAATAGAAAACGAATTTTATTTCAATTGAATATATAACGAATTTGATTTGAATTGAATAGAAAACGAATTTGATTTCAATTGAATATATAACGAATTTGATTTGAATTGAATAGAAAACGAATTTGATTTCAATTGAATATATAACGAATTTGATTTGAATTGAATAGAAAACGAATTTGATTTCAATTGAATATATAACGAATTTGATTTGAATTGAATAGAAAACGAATTTGATTTCAATTGAATATATAACGAATTTGATTTGAATTGAATAGAAAACGAATTTGATTTCAATTGAATATATAACGAATTTGATTTGAATTGAATAGAAAACGAATTTGATTTCAATTGAATATATAACGAATTTGATTTGAATTGAATAGAAAACGAATTTGATTTCAATTGAATATATAACGAATTTGATTTGAATTGAATAGAAAACGAATTTGATTCCAATTGGATATATAATGAATTGAATTCGAATTGAATAGAAAATGAAATGAATTCGAATTGAATTGAAAATGAATTCGAATTGAAAACGAATTGAAATGAATTCAAATTGAATTGAAATTTGAATTGAAATTTGAATTGAATAGAAATGAATTTTAAAACGAATTTATAAGGAGAAATTCAATTTTGATTTGAATTGAAATAAAGGTTGAAATTGTTTTTGAAATGAATTTAAAACTATTTATATAATTCGTGTTAAATAGAAATCGACGAAATATTTATTATATATATTATATATATATAATATAATGGCCTGAATAGAACGTGTCGTGCCACGGCAGCTCGCGAATTTCGACCATTAACTTCGAATGGACATCACGGGAGATCCGACCGTCGGATTCTCCTAAAACCGGAACCGTTGGGTTCGTATCGAAAAGAGCTTTCTAACGAATATTAGAAATTTGAAATCTAACGGTTGGATTTGGAGATACGTCCAAATCAAATTTGAAAAAGGTCGCTGTAAGTGCAGTTCGATGGCCGTTGATGGAAATCGACTGTACGGGCCTTGATAAAATTATTAAAAATAGTAATAATTTGTGTAAAATCATAAGAAATGATTTGGGAAAAATTGGGATGAAAAACTCCATATTTGAAAAGATAAAAATAGATTTTTATCGAAACGAACTAGTTTTGAACTAAAATTAAAACCCATTTATTTTTAAATAAATAGATTGGATTTGAAATGGGTTGCAAATAGAATTGATTTGTGGGTTTATCGTGAAGGGTGTTTTAAATGACACTTGTTCTTTAACCCAGTAATAAATAGAATATGATTTGGGTTTGTCGTGAACTGTGTTTTAAATGACATTGGTCCTTTAACCCAGTAAAAGGAGTTTTTAATGAATCTGCAATTAAATTGAAATGTGAATTGATAATTTAAATTATCAAATTTAGAAAGTGAGCGAGGATGGAGTATTACCAGTTTTGCTCCAAAGCGATAGTTAAATCTTTAACTAGATTTGAACGTGAAATGGTAATCAATTTTACCGACAACACTGTGGGGTTAGATATGGAGTATTACCAGTTCTGCTTCATGGGATGAATAGGATGGGATTGGGAAATAAAATAAATAATTACTTCGGTGTGGTTCGCTAATCTCGACTAGTTTGGAAAACCATAATTTGGTTTGAAATGACATCCAAAGGAAGATAAAAGGATAAATTTTAAAGAATTTATCTTGGATAAAATTAATGGGAACCTTTCCCTAAGAATGTGAAATTTAGAAACTAGCTGTAGGTTAGTTAAGAAGAATGGTTTCCTGGGTATTGATCTGATGTTGGTTTCGGCCTTCGGGGTTAATATTTGGGGAGTTGCTCTCTTACTGATTTACGGTTAGTGACTAATGAATTGGAATGAGGCGTATGTTGTGTTTGTGTAACATTTGTTTTTAATATACGCGGGTTGTTCGGAAAGGCCGGGTTTATACCCATTCTGAATAACCGATTCGACGATATGTCGAAGATGAAGACGGTGGTTGAAGATCGGAAGTCTTCACATCGTTTGGTTGATTACTGATGATCTTGATTGGGTTGTACACCCAAGATGAGGGAATCAGTTGGTGGTCGTCCAGACGTACCTGGAGATCGATGGATATGCGAGGAAAGTGCCTCCGGTTTCGTTCAAACCCAGAACGAACTTGTAAATGGATTGTGTGTCTGACAATGGATTTTATTCTGTGTTGATTGATTTCTGTTAAATATATATCTGTTTGGCGGCGGAGAATTTATTCTTTTGCTTAACGCCCTTCTCTGAGACGTACGAGCTTAGAGGTTATATATCGATAGATATCAATCGCATGGCATGAATTGCCTGTGTGTCATGCTGAGTTGCATGGATCAAGGCTTCTGTTGAAAAGCAAAGTCTTGTGGTTGATGATCAAAGCACGGCCTACGTGGCAGCTTTGTGTATAGCGTGGATTCGCGAGCCTCACACATCGGTATGAGTTATAAACGGGATAAGGACTGCAGGGAGAGCACGGCGTTTCTTTCTAGCTTTGGTGGTGTCAGTGACTTACCAGCCCTGACATTTATATACTTTTCACCAATGTGGTTGTTGGATGAGGCGCCTCGATTTTAGGTCTGTAAGGACCGGGAAACGTGTGTTCAGGAATAATTAATCCTCAAACGTAAGAGAGGACCGGCCCAGCCGAATCCGGGGTTGCCCAGAGTGTGTAGTCCCGAGGCATTTGCTAGAGTGTCTCGAAGCGGAGAGGAGCTTGCCCCTTGCCTCGACTCATGACGGAAATCCAATTTCCAATACGTGTATTGCGGTTTTAATTGTATAACTAGTATGGCGACATGATATATGGTGCCCATGCCGTCTATGATTGATATTTATGATTGAAATTGTTTTGACACTATACACTTATTATAGTATCAAATGATTTGTTTTAAACGTACCAAGCATGTTTGGCTATTATAAGGGAAAACCCTATCCTCCGGCTTGCGTTGCATTGTGTGATGGGACCTGGGTCTTATAATAGCTTCATTTTTTGAAAAAGCATTGCGTTGTTTATTCTATGCACTGGTATTCTTGGGAGGAAACCCGTTCCGTGTTATACGGCATGGTCCCTTGAATTACTCTCTTATAAAGTAAAGTTTTAAATAACTGTTTTAGTTCTCACACCAGTCACATGACTGACCTGGAGTTTATTGTTTTAACCTAAACTCTGGGTGCCCCTATTTTCCACACGGGCAGCTAGTAGTTTTGGTTTTGCAGATTTATATTCACAGGATCCTGGTTTACAGCTGGAATGATATCCGGAAAGCTCTGTATCCATATATCACCTTCAGTTGTGCTTTGTATTATTTTCCGCTGCTATGTAATTTATTGTAATCTCTGATATTTATCGAATGTAATTTATTCATTTATACTCTGTATATTCTTGTATCTGATGGAATTGCTGTAATAGCAATGAAATGTTCTTCCGTCTGCGTTCTGATTTGTCCTGTTCTCAAAACGATCAGGGGTTTCGAACGGTCTAGATCGGTTTAACGACTGATTCAGATCGAGCGAAATTCCTTGCCGTCACAAACTCAAAATAGTATCTTTGGTAGTAATCCGTCACTTAGAACTCGAAAATGAACACTGATGATGTGGCCAGCATCATCAGAATTGTTTCCCATCGATCGAAGTGAGTTCAGTACTATATCACTTTTCAAAATCATCTTTAAACATCTCCATTTTGGAATTTATTTCAAAATATCCTTCACAATACTCGTAAAACAATTTAAAATCCCCCAGGTTTTTAAAATTTTCATATATTCAATTCAGTCCATTTATAAATACTTATTCAAATTTCCAGAGTTTTAGTTTCAACCCTGATTTAAATTCAGATTTAATTCATTTTGTAACACTTATACGAATTTTGATTGGTTATTTACATAACCTTTCAATTATAATCTTATCTGATTATAATACAACCAACACATCCAATGTATGATAATACTTCAAATATTAATCATTCTTTTATATCAAAATATAATTTGGGTAAAATTATTCCATTTATCCTCTTTTCAAAACATACCGTGTCGGTTCATCGTATTCAAGTGTTCATAACCTCTTACCGATAAAGTGGATCAAACTGATCGACCAGAACCTATAAAAAACTCAACCAATAAATCTCCATAGTATAAAACCATTTTATATCAAATAAAAAATACGTTCACTCATGTATATACACTCAAACTCAATCTGGGGTATTGCTAGCCCTATCTCTACCGGGTCAAGCCACAGAGCCAAGGTAAATCACTTAACCTTCAACTCTGATACCACTGTAACGACCTGGGGGGTTTGCGATCTTTGGAAATCGACATAAACTCAATGTCGACAATTCAAGCATCGGAAATACCGGATAGTTAATAGAAGAAGTTAGAGGGTGAGAATAGATAAGATAGAAAATTAGAATAGAAGAAGAAGAACACACAACACATCAGAGTAACAAGAATCTCACAGCGGAACGAATAAAATATAATATCTTTGAAATAAAACAGTATATATATACAATAACATTATCAGAGTACAACACTTACAACATAGCGGAAAATAACACTAGATAACTAATCATGAAGCCTCCTTCTCCAGCTCTCCAAGTATCTGTAAATCCTGACTACTTGACTGCCCGTACAAATTTGGGCAACCAAGAGTTTAGAGAAAACAAAATAAAATAAAACTCCGGGTCAGTCATGAGACTGGTGTGAGTAAACAATTTAAAACAGTTTGAGAAAATAAACGATACCTCATAAGACCAAGCCGTATAACGGAACGGGGTTTTCCCTTATGAGAATCCAAAACACTTGGTCCAACATTCAAAAACCTTTTGAAAGGAACGATAATCTTTACATCAAACTCATTTGATATTATAATAATGTCTATCAACCACAATATAATAATCATCTAGCAGAACGTTTTCATCTCACGTTCCACATACATAATATATAATCAAAAACCGCGGGCGCTTATTAGGTAATGAATTCCAACTGGCAAGGTATGGGACCACCTTCCGACAGTGTATCTCTAGAGAGGAATACACCGAGTTCAACAAGAACATCTTGTAACCCAGGCTAAACATGATCGGTCACTCATTTCGCTTGAGTGTATCGAATGTATTATCACCAACGGTTGGGATCAACAACCTTTCCCGAAAGGGATAACATCGAAATAGATTATAGAAGTAAACGGAATTTCTCAAGCTCTGGCGACAATACACCCTAATTGGCAGCTAACCACTTAGCTATGCGACCTACCCGATTTTATACCATTTCCAGTTGTGAGGCTAGAGGCCATACGTATCCTTTTACAATCCATGTCTTTCTTCATTTTGAATGTCATATCATCATACCCGCCAAATCATAAATTGATTTCTCCAAACATACCATGGGTAAATAGCTAAGAGAAACGAATTCCTCCACTACCAAACGTAAATACGTTTGAAGAGATCAACTTACGCGATCTATTAAATATACTATGTCAGACATTCTTCCATACAGATTGTCTTGGCACTAGACAAACCGAAGGCACTATTCTGTAAATCCATCTTAGGCAATTTCTACCTAGGATTGCCAGAACAGCCCTTGCATAACTCCGTCTTCAATTATCTTCATTATATTTGATTCGCAATGCTAACGCCCATACAGAGTGGTTTTCAGATAATATATCCGATCCCGGTCTCTCTGTATTGACAACGGAAATGGTCAAAATCTTTGATAGTCAGTGATTTAACTATCAAAGGAAAATATGTGTACAAACAATGGTCGTATTTCCAAACGGAAATTTTACCAATCAATCATCATTTCATTTCCAAATTTCCCGTTCATCGTTTCCATATATTCATAAATTCCTTATTTTCTAAAATTAGAAAATATACGTTATTAACTTTGGAAAAGGTTTCCATTTCTGATTCATTCATCAGTATCTTCCCACTCTATTAGTCTCTAACTGTAAACTTGTAAGATAACAACTTCCCAAGTATAAATCCCGAAGGCCGAAACCAACATCAGATCGATACCTAGAAAGTCATTCAACTCAACTAATTTCTAGTCAGTTTCTTATTTCATTCATTCCATTTAAATTCCTAATTCAAGCCCCAAATTCCTTTATAATAATTTATTTGTAAAATATTTACTTTAATCTATTTTTCACATAAAATGCGAATAATATTTCTTTATATAATCAAAACTGTTTGATTTCGTATTTTAAAAACAATATCTCAAACCCAAATTCTATTTATATTTTTATTTATAGAATTACTCATATAATCTCCTTTTTATTTCTAACACTTAAATCTCATTTATAATTCCCTTTATATAATTCTATTTATTCTGTATAAATCCTTTTATATAATTATATTCATTTTATATAAATCCTTTTATATAATTCTATTTATTTTATATAAATCTTTTTATATAATTCTATTTATTTTATATAAATCCTTTTATATAATCTGATTCATTTTATATAAATCTTTTTATATAATTCTGTTTATTTTATATATAAATATTTCATTTTCAATATTCACTTTGAAAAATTCCTTTTTACATTCCAGTATATCATATGGTATTTAAAATACCAAATAACATGACCAGTGTCATCATAATTGTGATGGCTCGCCCCGCACCAGCCGGCATTTCCTCCGAAAGTGCATTGTACACATGCCCGACTAGCACGAAACGGTCGCCAAAGAAAGGAAAGAAGAGAATGAACTAATCGGAAACCCCGTAGAATGTCTCACAGCACATGGAACAAAATATAATAATAATGTACTTTCCATAAAACAGGTGAGACGGTGCATAAGCTGATAACTAAAACCAACATCAACATCATCATCAGAGTAGCAGAAATCCAAATACAGCTTATTACAACTTTCCAAATTACTGTCTCTAAAAAAAAGAAAGAAAGGTACACCATTAATGCCCAAAATAGTGACCGCAGCAACACAGTGAGAATGTCTATATATATCTATCATACGTGGAAGCTTCTTGCTCGTCTCTGGTACAGCTACTCGTGCATACCACCTAACCTGTCTCTAGTCTGCTCGAGAGAGCACCCAGAGTAATAAGAAGAGACATAAAACTCTGGGTCAGACAAAAAGTCTGGTATGAGTGATAAGCAGCTAAACAGAACAATAACAGGTATACTAAACCATACCTGGACCTGGACCTACAACCAAAGAGTTAGCACTACATACTGTACAATACTCTAAGGTGCCACTAACACATAGTATAAAAAATACGGGGGTGGGGGTGTGTATTTCATAATGAAGGCAAACAATCAAACATAGCAACCATTCTCACATCTCTCACTCAGTGCGTAAAGCATATGATGTCCACCACTGTCAACCACTAGACCCATCGAAGTAGTGACGGAATTCGACTTGTACGACTACTGCTATTACCAAGCTTATCCCATGGAGTCATGACCAAATCATTACAAATGACCCCACTACATTGGTCTATAGCTCTTTAGTCGTAGCTAGGCCACTGTGGCCATGAATCCGTTCACGTACCCCCTACACATAGTGATCTAAAGTTACAGACATCGACAACCCCTTAGCACACGTCCCGCTATAAAGCCCAACTTATGAAATTCCCTTCTTGGTTCCCATCTGGATCCTAAGGTACAACTCCTCATTTGGGCTTCCTTTGCATCTCGGGTTTAGGTTTACTTGGTGTTCGATCCTCCGGTTTGGTTTGGTTCGCCCCCTCCTACTTGGTTCGGTTTGAATGCTCCTTTCTAGTTCAGTTCGGGTGCTCGGATGCTCTTATTTGGTTCAGGTCGGAGTCCCTTATCCGGTTCGGATCGGATGCCCCTATCCAGATGCTCCTACCCAGATGCTCCTATCTGAATGCTCCTATCCGGATGCTCCTATCCGAATGCTACTATCTGAATGCTCCTATCCGAATGCTCCTATCTGAATGCTCCTATCTGAATGCTCCTATCTGAATGCTCCTATCTGGTTTGCTGCAAGTTTTTCCAGCAAGTTATTTTCGCCAAACGACGGCGTTTTCAACTATTCTAACTTTTCTATGCAATCACAAAACATACCATACAGTCATAGCAACATGTATAATCATCCACAAACACTAAAACAATAATATGACATGTTTATATGGATCAAACATATCCAAAAACCCATGTTTTCCCCTTAATCATGTTTAACAACAACTAATGATAGGATTAGCAAAACTTAACCCAAATTTCTATCAGAGCCCTAGAATATCATTTTAGAATTTTACAAATTTTTAAAAAAATTTCTAAGCTAAAATTTCACTAATTATCACTAATCACCCATAATTTGTCGTGATTAGTGAAAAATAATGCAAATCACTCACATTGGCCACAAATAAAATACCAAATCTGAAATGATTCCCTGTTTGGCGTTGTTCCCAATGTAACACAGCAGCTCTAACCTTGGTTTGGGGCTTTCTCTCCTTAATTTGATGTAGTTTAAGCCAAAACTTGATTAAGAAGTGATTAGAGGTGTATTTAGATGTTGGAGGCCATTGTTAGGTTGAAGAGAGGGTTTGTGGCGGCTGGAAAACTGAAATGAAATAAAAACCTAACTCATTTCAGCCTCCCCATAACCCTAATCCCGAAATGGGTTATAGGCCCATTTACTAATCACCTCATTTGGCCTGGTTAAGTAGTTTTTCACCTTCTGAAACTTGTTTCAGCCATATCTCCTAAACGGTGAATCCGTTTGGTTAATGTGACCACTCTACGGAAAGGTAAACTATCATCCAGAGCCAATGGAAGTGGTTTCAGGTCAAAACTCCTTTCCAATCAAAAGTTATGGCCAGAACAAGATCAGCTAGGGGAAAAATGGTCATTTAAAAATCGGCAAAAATCACGAACATGGGAAATGACCCCAATAGTCGTCTCCCAAAGTTACATGACCATACGACTTCGTATGTGAAAGAAATAAATATTCTACGATCCTTCGATGCGTAGAATGCGCTTCGTTACACTCTCCCCCCTTAAGAAATTTCATCCCCGAAATTCCTTAACCTAAAACATACAAAGGATCCCGCATGCCTACCAGCCACATACAACAATCAAACATGCAAAACAAACAAACAAGCCTATCCTAGCATGCAGAAAGACTAAATCAAAGTTAAAATCTTACCAGGTGAAGAGTTCTGGATACGTCTTCCTAATGCTCTCCTCTGTCTCCCAAGTACAGTCATTCTCATTCTCGCCCCACTGGACTTTGACTAGATTCACCGCTTTCCTTCGAGGTTGCTTCGTATGATTCCCAACAATACACATAGGCTTGCGGTTCCCAACCTCCTCGGGTTCAACTTCGATATCATCCAACTGATCAAGTGAAATAGTCACATCTCGGTCGTGCACGAACTTCATTAACTGGGAAACATGAAATACGTTGTGAACTCCTGCCATCTTCTCTGGTAATTCAACTTTGTATGCCAAATTCCCAATTTGCTCAAGAACTGGGAATGGACCAACAAATCTTTGTACTAACTTGCCTCTCCTGCCAAATCGTATCACGCTCTTCAACGGAGAAATCTTGATAAACACCAAGTCACCAATGGAGAACTTTAATTCTCTTCTTCTTTTATCAGCATAACTCTTCTGCCTATCTTGGGCAGCCTTCATTAGCTGTTGGATAACCTTAATCTTGTCTGAAGCTTCTCTTATCTCATCGGGTCCAAGCACAAACTTCTCACCAGTTTCTACCCAACATGACGGTGAGTTGCACGGTCTTCCGTATAAAGCTTCAAATGGAGCCATATCAATACTGGATTGATAACTATTATTATATGCAAACTCTACTAGATGCAAATGGTCATCCCATGATCCACCAAAATCCAATATGCAAGCTCTCAAGAGATCTTCTAACACTCGATTCACCCTCTCTTTCTGTCCGTCGGTTTGATGATGATACGCGGTACTGAGATGTAGTTCTGATCCTAACGCCTCTTGTAAGCTCCTCCAAAATCCACTAGTGAACAACGGATCTCGGTCACTCACAATGCCTTTAGGTATTCCATGAAATCTCACTACCCACTTTATATACAGTTTCGCTAACTTAGCTGCCGTCCTGTTTGAGTTGACAGGTATAAACCTTGAACTCTTAGTCAATCGGTCCAGAATCACCCAAATGCTATCATGACCCGATCTAGTCCTTGGTAACCCATCAATGAAATCCATTCACACTTGTTCCCATTTCCATTCGGGAATTTCTAATGGTTGTAGCAAACCACTAGGCTTCTTTTGCTCAGCTTTAACTAGCTGGCAGTTCATGCATTTGGATATAAACTTCCCAATGTCTCTTTTCATCCCTTCCCAGTAGTAGGTCTGCTTCATATCTCGGTACATCTTGTTTCCACCGGGGTGTTTAGTCAGTTTTGAGTGATGACATTCTCTAAGCACTTCATCTCTCAATCCATTGACATTGGGTACAACTAGTCTTCCATTCTTTCTAAGCCATCCATCTCGATCAAGCCCATATTTGTTCCTATCCCCGTCGATTCCCATCTTTAACTTTGAGATGATTTTCAATAGGTTAGGATCGTTCCTCTGACTGGAACCAATCCGCTCAATCAAAGTGGGTCTGATCGTCAAACTTGCTAACATTTCTGGATCCAATTCTCACTTTGGTCTGAAATCATACCCAGCGATGTACTCCAATTGCCTCCATTCTAGAAACATAGCCCCTAAACTGGCATGTCTTCTACTCAATGCATCAGCCACCGCATTGCACTTTCCTGGTGTATATGCGATGTCGAAATCATAGGAAGCCAAGAATTCTAACCATCTTTGCTGCCGAAGATTTAGATCTTTCTAAGAGAAGAGATACTTTAACGATTTATGATCGGTAAACAACTCGAATCTTTCTCCCAAGAGATAATGTCTCCACATCTTCAATGCAAACATGATCGCTGCCAATTCCAAATCATGGGTAGGGTATCTTTTCTCATGCGGTTTCAGTTGCCGACTTGCATAAGCTACAACCCTACGTCCTTGCATCAATACAACACCTAGTATATACCATCATTTCTTCATTCCCCTTAGGAATGACTAACACTGGTGCACATGTCAACTTTTCCTTTAGGCTCTTGAATGCATTCTCGTACCTTTCGTCCCAGACGAAGGCTTGATTCTTCTTGGTCAACTGAGTCAACGGTGCTGCTATCTTGGAGAAGTCTTGGATAAACTTCTTATGTCCGTTGCATTCTTGGGTGTAGACCAATCTTGTACCGTAGCCACCTTCGTAGGGTCCACGGCAATACCATTCTCTGAAACAACATGGCCCAAGAATCTCACTTCCCTCCTCCAGAAGTGACACTTAGAGAATTTTGCTTTCAACTAGTGTTTTCTCAACACCTCCATCACTATCCTCAAGTGTTCCTTGTGTTCTTCCTCAGTCCTCGAATAGACCAAAATATCATACACGAACACAAGGACAAACTTATTTAACTGATCTCTGAATACCCTATTCATAAGATACACAAAGTATTCTAGGGCATTGGTCAGCCCGAATGGCATGACCAACCACTCATAAAATCCAGATGGCGTCCGAAATGCCGTTTTAGCTACGCTCTCATCTTCCACTCTAAGCTGATGAAAACCGGTCGCGAGATCCAACTGAGAGAATACTCTCGCGCTACTCAACTGATCAAACAAGTCATCTACCTGCGGTAGAGGATACTTATTCTTCCTCGTCACTTTATTCAACTCGTGGTAGTCTACACACAAACGAAGGGAACCATCCGCCTTGGTAGCAAACACAACTTGTTCTCCCCATTCAGAAACACTCCTTCTGATAAATCCCTTCTTCAAAAGATCGCTGACTTGCACCCCGAGCTCTCGCTACTCCCTTGGTGCCATACGACGAAGTGGCATCACTATAGGTCTGGCATCTTTCACTAAATCAATACGGAACTCAATCTCTCGGTGTGGAGGAAGCCCGGTCACTTCCTCGAAGACGTCCGGATACTGGCCAACCACGGCCAACCCTGACAACTCACTATGCAGGATGTCGAGGGAATTTTGAAAACTAGCCATTACCCCCATCACCGGGTAGGCCACCAAACATTACCCTCCGCCCATCATCCGCTCTAGCTGTCACCAAAAAGCTCCCACAGTCTACCGCCACCTTGTATCTTTGGAGCCAATCGACTCCCAAAATAATGCCAAACCCAGTAAAGCTCAAAACAAAGCAATCACAACCAAACATGCATCCATGAATCGATAAGACCACATTACGACAAATCACGCTAAGGTTAGTTGAACCACCAATCGGGTTCGTCACTACTAAAGGCCTATCGACAATCTCGGGCTCCAATCCCAACCTATCTACCAAGTAACTAGATATGAAAGAACTGGAAGCCCCGGTATCAAACAAAACTCTAACAGGAACATCATAAATAGAAATCATACCTTGAATAACGACAATCTTTCCCTTCTCCGCCGTAGTTGGGGCATTCGACGAAGAAGGAATAGCATTAAGGGCATATGCTTTCACCATCTGCTTTTCTTTAGGGGGTTGCGGACACTTGTCCTTGTGATGTCCCACTTGGCCACAGTTGAAGCACTTCCTATCTGCTGGCTTGGCCCGACACACTTTGGCATAGTGGCCCTTCTTTCCACAGCTGAAGCACTTAACATCTTGCTTCTTCTTTTTCTTCTGTCCATCCTTGGTCTGATTCTGCTTTCTCTTATTCTGAGAACCATTCTTGCCTCCATCGCTTGATTGCGGCTTTGGCTCCTCTGCAGATGCGATCTCGGTCTTTGACTTAAGGTAAAGACTCTCTGACCTTAATGCTTTCCCCACAATCGATTCAAACGTCTCATCGATATGGTTAATAAGCCTTTCCCCAAGTATCCATCCAAACCAGTTATGAACTTCTCGCTCTTCTTCTCGGCAGTATCAATAAGAGATAACTCATATTTCGACAAAGTGTCGAATTCGGCAATATACTCCGAGACAGCTCTACCATTCTGCTTGAGTTCCAAGAATTTCTTCAACAACACTGACTTTTGAGTAGCTGGAATGAACTTATTGCTAAAGTGAGCCTTAAACTGATCCCAAGTAATCTGATCCTCGGGAGTAGCTGCCTTTATAGCATTCCACCAATTCATTGCCCGCCCTTGCAGCTGACGGGATGCTAGCCTTCTCTTCATCGCATCCTCGATACCCAAATCTTCGAAGATACGCTCGCAGTTATCCAACCAATCCTGAACATCCGTAGCCGACTCCGTTCCGTGGAACGGATTCCCACCAAGACTCGTATAATCCTTATTCAGCTTGGCGAAATCGGCCCTAGGCGCCTGCACTATTGGACCACCACCATTACCAGCATTGGGAGCTTCCCTCTGAACATCTCTAAGCATTTCTCTCATGAGGTCAGTAAACATCGTCCTCATGTCAGCAGCATTCCCATTATTGGCTCCTCTACCGGCACCTCTTGCGTATCGGCTCATCGTTCAATCTGTAAAGAGAAAACGATTAACCATCCTCTTTGTGGTGTCAGTGCAGTGCGACTTCATCCTTAGCTATACTTATAGTATATATATAGCTTTTGAAAACCAAAATAATCACAAATATGCGCTCTCATATATGTATTATCTCTCATTGTTGTCTTTCCCTAAGTTAACTACGCAACCTAGAGCTCTGATACAAAGTGTGACGGCCCGCCACTCACCAGTCGGCATTTCCTTCGAAAGTGCGTTGTACACATGCCCGTCTAGCAAGGAACGTTTGCCAAAGAAAGGAAAGAAGAGAATGAACTAATCGGAAACCCCGTAGAATGTCTCACAGCGCATGGAACAAAACATAATAATAATGTACTTGACATAAAACAGGTGAGACAGTGCATAAGTTGATAACTAAAACCAACATCAACATCATCATCAGAGTAGCGGAAATCCAAATATAGCTTATTACAACTTTCCAAATTACTGTCTCTAAACAAAAGAAAGAAAGGTACACCACTGATGCCCAAAGTAGTGACCGCAGCAAAACGGGGAGAATGTCTATATATATCTATCATATGTGGAAGCCTCCTACTCATCTCTGTTACAGCTACTCGTGCATAATACCTAATCTATCTCTAGTCTGCTCGAAAGAGCACCCAGAGTAATAAAAAGAGATATAAAACTCTAGATCAGACAAAAAGTCTGCTATGAGCGATAAGCAGCTAAACAGAACAATAACAGGTATACTAAACCATACCTGAACCTGGGCCTGCAACCAAAGTGTTATCACTACATACTGTACAATACTCTAAGGTGCCATTAACACATAGTATAAAGAATATGGGGGTGGGGGGGTGTATGTCATAATGAAGGCAAACAATCAAACATAGCAACTATTCTCACATCTCTCACTCAGTGCGTAAAGCATACGATGTCCACCACTGTCAATCACTAGACCCATCGAAGTAGTGACAGAGTTCGACTTGTACAACTACTGCTACTACCAAGCTTATCCCATGGATTCATGACCAAATCTTTACAAATGACCCCACTTCATTGGTCTATAGCTCTTTAGTCGTACCTAGGCCACTGTGGCCCTGAATCCGTTCACATACCCCCTACACATAGTGATCTAAAGTTACAGACATCGACAACCCCTTAGCACATGTCCCGCAGCAAAGCCCAACTCATGAAATTCCCTCCTTGGTTCCCATCTGGATCCTGAGGTACAACTCCTCATTTGGGCTTCCTTTGCATCTCGGGTTTAGGTCTAGTTGGTGTTCGATCCTCCTGTTTGGTTCGGTTCGCCCCCTGCTGCTTGGTTCGGTTCAAATGCTCCTTTCTAGTTTAGTTCGGGTGCTCGGATGCTCTTATTTGGTCCGGGTCAGAGTCCCCTATCCGGTTCGGATCGGATGCCCCTATCCGGTTCGGATTGGATGCCCCTATCCGGTTCGGATCGGATGCCCCTACCCAGATGCTCCTACTCGGATGCTCCTATCCGAATGCTCCTATCTGAATGCTCCTATCTGCATGCTCCTATCCGGATGCTCCTATCCGAATGTTCCTATCTGGATGCTCCTATCTGAATGCTCCTATCTGAATGCTCCTATCTAGTTTGCTGCAAGTTTTTCTAGCAAGCTATTTTCGCCAAACGACGGCGTTTTCAACCATTCTAACGTTACTATGCAATCACAAAACATACCATACAGTCATAGCAACATGTATAATCATCCACAAACACTAAAACAACAATATGACATGTTTATATGGATCAAACATACCCAAAAACCCATGTTTTTCCATTAATCATGTTTAACAACAACTAATGATAGGATTAGCAAAACTTAACCAAATTAACCCAAATTTCTATCAGAGCCCTAGAATATCATTTTAGAATTTTACAAATTTTTCCAAATTTTTCTGAGCTATAATTTCGTTACTTATCACTAATCACCCCTAATTAGCCATGATTAGTGAAAAACAATGCAAATCACTCACCTTGGCCACAAATAAAATACCAAATCTGAAATGATTCCCTTTTTGGCGCTGTTCCCAATGTAATACAGCAGCTCTAACCTTGCTTTGGTGCTTTCTCTCCTTAATTTGATGTAGTTTAAGTCGAAACTTGATTAAGAAGTGATTAGAGGTGTATTTAGATGTTGGAGGCCATTGTTAGGTTGAAGACAGGGTTTGTGGCGGCTGGAAAAATGAAATGAAATGAAAATCTTAACTCATTTCAGCCTCCCCATAACCCTAATCCCGAAATGGGTTATGAACCCATTTACTAATCACCTCAATTGGCCCGGTTAAGCAGTTTTTCACCTTCTGAAACTTGTTTCAGCCATATCTCCCAAACGGTGAATCCGTTTGGTTAATGTGACCACTCTACGGAAAGCTAAACCATCATCCGGAGCCAATGGAAGTGGTTTTAGGTCAAAACTCCTTTCCAATCTAAAGTTATGGCTAAAACAAGATCAGCTAGAGGCAAAACGGTCAGTTAAAAATCGGCAAAAATCATGAACATGGTAAATGACCCCAATAGTCGTCTCCCAAAGTTACATGGTCATACGCGAAAGAAATAAATATTCTACGATCCTTCGATGCGTAGAATGCGGGTCGTTACAATAATCAATCACAGATTTTATATCACATCATATATCACAATATATGAAAACAAATAGTATTATAAATATTGAGGAATCCAGTTGGATCTCTCCAACCAGTTTTCCTGCATCCACAGATGTTAAACAATATATATAACATCGATTTCATTTCAATATGAAATATTCTGATAAAGAAAATCAATATTTGATAAACGATTTATATATATATCGTTATCTATAATTTCAACCAATACATCAACAATTCAGCCAAACAATCAACACACAGCAATCAATCATCATTTATCAATACTAGATTATAATTATAAAAATATAAACTGTACAGATTTAGTGAGATTTACTCACATTGGACGGTTATCGTTAAATATCGAATACCGATCATTGATTTGGATCCGACAATTTGTTTTGCTATAAATTGTAACAAACTCCGATTCACTCCCAATCGGTTCCATTTTGTAGCCATCGCCCATACGATCCCATCGAATCCTGTTTTGCTGGGTTTCGATAAAATATGAGCAAGTTATGATAATTATAACTAAATACATATTTTACATACAAAATTTATATTAATTTAAATTCTTATCGGGCCTCACCTTCTAAATCCTTGGCCCAACACCTTAGTATTACTGCACCCGCCCCTCTTTTGCAGTGTAGCCTTCTTCCAAAACACCCTGCTCCTCCATTAGTCCATTACACAGTCCATTGCTGAAAACATTCGAACTGTCCTCATCAATACCCCATGATAATTCAAACAAATAATACCATAATTATCCTTTGCTTGGGCCTGACCATTTTATAACGGCCCATCCCCCATAATACCCACCCTCACGTCCTTCTCTTCCGTCCGCATTTTTCCCGTCACCTACATATGTATTTCCAACTCCTTATTCCAACCTTTCAATGAAAATGGGAAAAACAACATTACCATTAATTAAATAAAAATCCTAATTATGTTTATAACCTGCAATCACTGTTTAAAAACTTAATACTTCACTCCTCTTCAATTTAACATCTCATAACGCCCTTCTTCCTCCAGACATTCCACGTACAATATTCCTAGCGCCTCTTCCATTCAACGTCGCTTCCCCATTTTGCTCATGGAATTCAAAACTAAAAACACGAAATGACTCCTCCTCATCTCCTCTTCAACTCAGTTATCCTTTCGTACAACTCGAAGCAATCTTCTGTTTCACGATTTCAAGGCTCCATCGCGGTTCACAGTTAAAACTTGCGAACTTTATAAACATGAAATCCATGGAAAATTCTCAACTAGACGCGGTTTAAGCTCATAAACCCGAATACAATTCCCAGAGATCGAATCGTTGCTTGAATTTCTCGAAAACTCAAACCCTATGTTGTGCCTCGCAAATTCCAGCGAAAGGAACAGATGACGAACACAGAAAAATTAGTATGAGGTCGAAGATAATCCTATCATGAATCCAACTATATTTGTTTCATGAATTATTTCATTTCCTTTGAATTTAAAACGATTTTCTTTTGAAGTTGGATTTTCACGTTTAGTTTTTGGGTAAAGAACATTGGCGGCCAAAAACAGCTTTGGCCAGTGAATGAGAAAAACAAGGGTTAAGGTAAGGATAGTGTGTTATTTATAGAGGGAGAAAAATAATATTTTACTCAATTTTATATTTAAGTATAATCAATCGTTGTTTGTGTTTATTGTTTAAAAATCTCTATGATTACTTGCAATATGCAAATTCAATGAAAATTGATATACAACTATATTTTAACATTACGGACCCAAGGAAACTTGTTTCGTCGAATTCCGAATCCGTTTGCTCACACAACATATTTTTAAAGTCAAATTATTAAATGTTTTTCACATTAAAATTCTGTTGGTCCACATACTGACTTCAAAAATCACGGAAATTGAAATCTAACAATAAATTAATATTCCGGATCTAACAAAATTAGTTTCGTCGAAAACGGAGTTCATTTGCAAAAACAGCTACTTTTAAAGCGCTAAATAAACCTATTTAAATATTAATATATTTAAAAATAATTAAATTTAATATTAATAAATTAATATTATCGTATATATCCACATAGAATATAATCCGGCTCCAAAATAAATATATCGGGATTTATAACTTGATATTTAAAAATCCCAGATTAAATTGATATTCAATTTATATTAAAAATCCATTTAAAATATAAATAAATTGTTATAAATTATAAAGGAATTCCATAGCGACTTTTCAAAAAATTTATTTGATCATAAATCAAAATCTACATGATGTAATCCCGATTTTTCTCTTCCATTAGAAAAATATACTTCACCAGCTCCGAACGTTTCTTATTTCACAGAAATCCGGTTTAAAACTGATTCTGTATATTCGTTTAAAGTTCGAATTGCCAAATTACGAACTGCAACGCCATTTCGAGCTCGATTTTAATTATAATATAATTATATGTTCAACTTTCGTTTATATATATATTCGTTAATATAATTCAACTCTAAACTGAATTATATATTATAAATGATCCAATTCACACAATATTGTGAATTCCACTATTTTCGACAATTTCGAAAATTAAATATATTATTTGATTATTTATATTAATTAAATATTCAATATTATTTAATTAAACGACCATTTAATTCTCTAAATCACTATTTATATAATTAAATAAATTAATTATTATACCATTAAAAACATGGGTCGTCATAGATGTGGTGTTAAAAAGGTAAGTATGGCTTCAAGCCTCACAACTAGAAAATGACAAAAAATGGATAGGCAGCATGGCTAAGTGGGTCGCTCCCAATTAGGGTGTATTATCACCTATCTAGAGAAAATTCATTTCCTTTTTTAATCTATCGATGATGTCCCTTTCGAGAAATGATTGTTGATCCCAACCGTTGGTGATATACATTCAATACACTCAAGCGAAATGAGTGGTCGATCATGTGCGGCCGAGTTACAAGATGTTCTTATCGAACCCAGTGTATTTCTCTTTAGAGATATACTATCGTAAGGTGGTTCCATACCTTGTCATAGTTGGATATCCATTACTCAATAAGAGCCCGTAGTTTTGATTGTATACTATGTATGTGGAGCGAGAGATGCAAGCGTTCTGCTAGATTGCAATTTATTTGATTTGGACACAATTATAATATAAGAATAATATTTATTTAAAAGAATTTTTTGGGTTATCGTAAGGTAAAAACCATTCATGTTTATGTGTGGATCGGTCTTGCGATTATCCTTTCTTTTAAAAGGATTTTTAAAAGTTAAACCAAGTGGTTGAAGTTTACTCACACAGTCCCATGACTAACCCAGAGTTTATTTTATTTTGTTTTACCCTAAACTCTTGGGGGCCCAAATTTGTACGGGTAGTCAAGTAGTTCAAGTATTTACAGATATTCTTGGAGGATCTTGGAGTAGGTGGCTTCAACGTTAGATATTTATGTTTATTTTTTGATGTGTTGTAATGTACTCTGATAATGGTATGTATATACAGTTACAAATTATGTATTTCAAAAGCCATTATGTATGTTATATTTTATTCCGCTGCGATGTGAGATTCTGTGTTATTATTTTTGTTCTTCTCTATCTTTTTCTTCTTTATTCATAGTGATTCATATTTCTGTGCAATTTGGGTTAGACGTCTGGTTTATTTAGTCAACATAATAAGTATGGAAATTCGGGCCTTTACATTTGGTATCAGAGCTTAGGTTGAGTGAATACCTAGGCTTTGATGGGTGTTTACTCATTAGAGATAGGGTCAGTAGCACCCTAAAATGAGTTGAGTGTATATATACGAGAGCGCGTATTTGTTAGTTGAAATAAAGATTGTTTTATATTGTGTTGGCTCACCTGTTGAGTGGCTTATGAATTCTGATCGAATCGTGGGACGCCCGAAGTCTATGAATTTCTAAACATTTGAACAGAGAATTCGACATAATATTGTTTTGAAATGGACAAATGAAATAATTTTACCCAAAACCATATTTTGACATAGTAGGAATAATTTTCTAAAATTATTGTAATATATGGATGTGTTGGTTGTTATTATTAAAATCAAATGAGATTATAAAATTGGAATGATTATATATAACCAAATATAATTTGTATAAGAATGAAGTGTACAAATAAGATGAATTGGAATTGAATTCAAACTAGAATTTATAATGTAAAGGCCGGGAGGTTGAATTTTTTTTTCTGAAGCATATAGTTTTGTTTTGAATTGATTTTTGAATAAAAATCATTTTGAACGGGTCATGAAAGTGGTAAAGCACTGATCTCACTTCAGTAGCTGGAAAATAATTCTGATGATGATCGCAACATCATAAGTATTCATTTTCAAGTTTCGAAGTGACGATTGTTACCTTAGAAAAGTTTCTGATGGAAATTTGTTTAATAGAAAACTAGTTGGTTTGAAATTTCAAATGTTTTGAATTTGAGATTGCTATAAATACACACACACACACATATATATATATATGTGATTTCAAAAGGATTTGGAATAAAAACCCAGGGATTTGAATGTTGGAAAAATTTAACTTAAGTAAGTTAAATGGATCAAAATAAGTAAATTGATTAGAATCAATTTGAATGAATTTGAATGCATATAAATGGAATATGAGTTGGATGTGAATATATTGGTTGAAAACCATTCAGATAAAATGAATGTGAATATATATGATTCACAATATGAATGAAAACTAAAGTTTTGTTGGAACTAAATTGTAGAGATATTTATGATAAGTTTCAACATAAATGAGTTCTGAAAAGTTAACGAGTTTAAAGCATTTTCCCATCTTAGTAATTATTTCGGGGATGAAATTCTTTTAAGGGGGGAAGAATATAACAACCCGGATTTTTGGTTGATTAATTTTAAAACATTTAAATTTATTTTAAATGTTGATTTGATAATATAAATGATTTTTTATATGGAGCTTAACGATTCAATAATCGAATAAGATTTAATTTCAAGTATATCGAATAATCATATATAAAAACGGAATATAATTGATTTCGAAGTTAAAATTAAATTGAAACGATTTAGATGATCAAATATAAATTCTATTTTAACATAAATAATAATAATTTATTATTGAATAGTTGTTCGTTTTGAATTTAAATAATTAATTTATCGATTTAATTTGATACACAGAATTAGCAAATTTTCAAAATACCTCGGTTTTCGATGAAACCAATTCCATTGGATCCGTAATAGTCTATTATTAATTATTGGATTTTGAATTTTGTAGCATTTGGATTTATCAATTTAACGTACGATCAGAAAACGCCTAAGAATAAATAAATTGAATTTATTTTTTAATCATCAATTTAAATTAATATCTTCTTTATATGAACGAATGACGTTTCGAAACCTATTCCAGCGTGTTCAGAATAGTGGTATAACCCTAGGAATGTTAGTTGTTGCACTCACGTGATAATTTAAATTAAATAAAATAATATCGGTTCAAATCAAACTAAAACAAAAAATATATAAAACATTTTACTTCCTTCCTAAGCTAATTAATGAAGTACACTGCAAGCTTAACCCTACCTATACCGAGGTGAAAACTGACGTTGTTCCTATCCTTCTACTCTTCGCCTATAAATTAAATCCCATTGCCCTCTTTAATTTTTCCGTTCTAAAGCCAGAGAGCATTCAATTATTTCTTCTTCGTTATTTCCTTATTTTAAAAATCTAAGTCTTTACCTTCATTATTTTTCCATTCCTTAAACCTAGAAGCTTTTTTAAAAAGCCATTTCATTTGTTCTTTCCAGTTCTTCGAAAACCTATTCCGCCGAAAGAAAAATAAAAACACGACCGGAAATCGTGAAATCCCTGAGGACTCGACATCGTTCTGGAGGAAGCGCTCGAGAATTGGGGGAAATCGTGGATCGCGATCGGATCTGCAAGGCTTCTGAAACTCGACTCCAAGATGGAGATGATTGATGGTTGCGACTGTGTGGAGGTTCGAGTGGACAAGGGGGGTGTCAGTCTGCGTTGATTTGGAGATGGAATAAGTTGGTGATAGGAAGTTCAATACCGTTGAATGGTAGGGAGTGCAATCCGTTATTGAGAGTTGGAGTTGTCGCGGGTTGCAATGTGTAGGACGAAACTGGTATTATTGCGAGTTGGGAGGAATACAAATGTTGATGGTTGAACAACGTAATCTGGTGATGGTAGTAGGCGATTTGAGGAGATCGGTCTGTATTGTTTTGAGAATGGGGAAGTTCAATGTGATAGGAATGGCAAGAACTAGACAGTGACGATGGAGTTGATATAGGGAGTCGCTATTCTTCTTGTGTGTAATGGGGATTGTCTGCCAAGTGTCTGGTGAAATGTCGGAGTAGATAGTGCAAAGATCTTGGGCTATCGTCTGTGGTGTTGATCAATGATTTCTGAGTTAGTTTCGTGGATTAGTTGAGTAGTTGCAAGGAAGTAAGGTATTGTTTTTAAGAAATTTAAAATGCATAGAATTAATTAGTTTATTTATTTTAATAGTTAGTTTAAATAAATAAATGTTTAATCGATAAATAAAATAAAATAATCGTAATATATTTATTTGAGTTGATTCGTAGACGCAACATTATGGAATTTAACCGAAAATGCTGCAAGGAAAATCAAGGTGAGTAAACTCACACTCTGGATTCATTTATAATTTATTATAAGAAAATATTTATTTAATATAATGTTATATAATGTTTGTTGGTTGTTTGGATGCATTGAAATATTATTGTAGATATTATATACATATTAGTTATATTTAGGCTTGGCGATTGAATATATTTATACATATAATTGGTGATTGGATATTTCCCGCAGTACCATTAGTGGATGACCTTATGCACCGCACAATATATATAGTGGATGACCTACTATACAACAATATCCTACCTTGAAGCAGGATTGGTATTATTTATGTTGTCTAACATCTGTGGATGCAGGAAAATAGGTCAGAGTAATCCAACTAGATTCCTCAAAAATTATTGTTGTATTTTTTCATATATATTATCATATATGGTGTTTTAGAAATTCTGTTATTGATAATTGGTTGTTTTGGTGGTTTGAGTATCACTAGCCCTAAATGCTGATATATAAAAATATCGTGAAAAAGTAATAGAAATTTTAAAAGGAAAAATTAATTTTCCATTATAGAATTTGCATTTCGAATGGGTTAGGAAATATTAACTTATTTTTAATAATAATAACAAGTTGTGAATTTATAAACGATGTTTATAAATGAAATTGAATAATTATCATTGGATAAATTGGGAATTTAAATTCAAATAAGAATTGGAAAAGGGGAATTGATAATCGCTTCAAAAGAGAATGATGAAATTATTTCGACGTTCAAAATGTAAATATAATAGGAATAACTCCATATGGATATATGATTCGAATTCGACTATGTGGAATCTATAAACTTAAATTATTTCCAAGAATTATATTGTAATTGTATTAAATAGAAATTAAGATCTACAAGTAAATATGAAATAGATTCTATGTTTAAGTATATTAGTTATAATAATAAAATATTCCAAAATAGGAATTTGGTTTCAAATGGATATTTTGAAAGGGAAGCTTGTTTTAATTTGTAAAACAAGGAAATTAATTTATAAACGATGTTTATAAATATTGTGAAATATATTATCATGGGATAATTTGGAATTATAAATTCAAGGATGAATTTAAAAGTGAATTGGGAATCGTTTCGAAAAGGGGACGATGGATTTTATTTCGGAATTTGGAATATAAACTGAATTGAGATAAACCCAAGGAATTTATAATTAGAACTCAATTTTGTTGAATTTTATAAAATAATTTATCTCCAAAGAATTTAGAATTTAATATAGTAGATTAAATTGTTAAAGAATTTATAACTGGGTAATGAAAAGAAAATCAATGTTTTAGGTTAATAAAAAATATTAAGTTAAATTTGGAAAACCGGTTTAATTTATATTAAAATATGGAAGAATGGAGTTGGAAATTATTAATAAACGAAGTTAAACGTTTATATTTAAATTTAATCAAAATGAACTCGCTGCGGCGTAGTAGTTCATAATTTGAAGTTTTTAACAACAATTATATATATATATATATATGGAACTCAATATAAGTCCGAATTCTTTGAAATAAGAATCGTTTGGACCTACACTACACCATATCAGGAAATTTGGCACATAGGGATGCGGATATACAATTCGTCTCTAAGCCGTACCAAATTTGATTGTGCTCATAGCCGTCTCAAACTATATTTGCGATCCGCACCACCCCAAACACTCTTAATCTGACCATCCATCGACGATGCCCCGGATTAGTTAATTTGATACAGCTTTGGATCGTATGAAATGTGTATCAAAAATTTTCCCCCATACCTCCACTCAGGCACAATCGACTTTTTCCACATCAAAACTTTCGGCCGAATTATCCTCTTTTTTATTTTGCAATGGCGACCACCGAATACCCAAATTTGGGTTTTGGTAATCGGCCGACTTCCTTTGTCAATGAGCCATCCACCGCAATCCATGAGTTATCGTCACCTCGTGCTGCCTAAGGCTGTCAATTTCCTACCCGACCCGAAACCCGTACAGAAATTAGCAGGTTAACCCAGCCCGTTTAGTTAGCGGGTTATAAACAGGTCAACCCGAAATTGACATGTTTATAAACGGGTGGGTTTAGGTTTGACCCGCCGACCCGATCTTGACCCGCCAAACCTGTTTATAATAAAAGTACCATAATGCATTAAATTGAAATCACTTTTCCTGGCACATTTACTCAACAAATTTGTTTAAAAATCTCGGCATGTCATAACAAAATTCTTGTCACATTTAAACCAATAAAACTTGCGCATGTTACTATCATCATAGTCAAACATTACGGTGCCCATCGTTTTCGATAGTGTCGGCATATTTACATTCAAACATTGCGGCTTCTTTGTCTGATTCTCAAACAGCTGGTATATGTACGAAATATATATGTATATATATATATATATATATATTTTTCTTTATCCTTTTCGAAACCATCTACATAAATACAAAGCACACTCGCTTCCTTCTTTGGCAATTCAAACATAGTAAAAATAAAACCAAGCTTCCTCTTATTTAGACAAAACGGTCGATCATCATAAAATGATATGAAACCAAAGACAAAATGAAACTGTTCCAAAGCAAATAACCCTGAACACGCGTTGGTCCCCTGTTAGCGTCATTAGTTTGTGTGGGTTCAAACATTTCGTTCCCTGATAATATTTGGTGCACGGTGGCAACATAGCAAAGCATTGTGTGGGTTTTTGGGCGGTCCATGGGTGAACTGTGGAGGACCGGGGCTGATCTGGCCGAAGTTCATGGGGCAGGGGAGGAAGGAGAGCCGAGTGGTGTGGTTTTGGACGTATTTCATGTTGAGTGGGTGGAGCTACAGTTGGGGATGGGCACGGTGGATTAATGTTAGTTATTTGCATTAATGTCAATTTTATTTGATACTCTCAGGAATGTATTGGTGAATGCATTACATATGTTAGCACCATCCGCTTCACATGCATATGGCAACTTGCAACTGGCGATTTTATATGGTAGGTTTACTTCTTTTTATGTTTTCATGTTCATTCACATATTTTTATATAAATATTTTTCTTAACGGGTTACACGAATCAAACATGAAACCCACACGATTATAAATGGGTCAACCGGAACCCGACCCATTTAATAAACGGGTTGAGCTGACCCGACCCAAACTCAACCCGAACCCGACTTGAGCCGACCCAAACCCGACCCAATCTGACCCATTGACAGCCCTAGTGCTGCCTTCTGCTGATCGGCGAAGCCCCAGTCCACCGTTGTCCAACCTTATCGTCACCACTCGAGGTGAGTACTAGAACACGATTAAATTTAAATAGGAATTGGGTTTAATTTGGGTTTAATTTGGATTCGAATTGAGTTTAAATTGGGTTTAATTTGAATTTCCATGCATTAGTTTAAAAATATGAATGATAGATAGTTGCAAGTGCTTGTCTACCTAGAATTCATACTGCTATTGTGTTTAAATTGGGTATTATCCCCAGTTTTATAGTGCGGCAGTGTATATGCTATCATTTACTTGTTCTGTATTTGTCTACCTTGAATTCAGACACTTTTACTTGTGTTGCCCTGCTAATTTGTGTGTATTATTGTACCACGTACGCTGATCCTTACTAATCTGAAGTTGAAGCTTTGACTAAAGGAGAGATTCTTACTAGAAAGGGATTGAATCAAAAAACAAGTTTACAACGACCTGGTGACACCCGACGGGGATCCCACTATGGTACACTTATTAGACTTATTACTATGTTCACTTCTGTGCGTGAGGTGTTAATTAGAAATTATTGTGGATGATGGTATTAGTTCAAAACAAAAGGTCGATGCACAAGTTTTGCTATATGACTTTGTGTTTATAACACACACATGTTATGACTTGTCATTGACATTGCAAAAAAAAGATCAAGAGATTGAAAATGTGTTGAATCTAGTAAAAATATCAAAAATGCGCCTACAAGACATGAGATGTAATGATGTGAAGTAGGAATCTTTGTTAGAGGAAGTGTTATTATTTTGTTCTTTGAATGGAATTGTTGTATCTCACATGGATGATGAGTATGTAGCTCGTAAACGTTCAAGACAGAGAGCTAGAAAAAATTACAAATTTACATCATATACGAGTTGACGTTTGCAACACCGTCATAGATTTGCAACTTTCGAAACTAAACAATTGGTTTTATATAGAGCAAAATAACGAGTTGCTTTTGTGTATGGGAAGTATTAATCCAGTCGATTCATTTTTTGCTTTCAACATTGCAAAGTTGATTAAATTTGCTCGATTTTATCCGAAAGATTTATCTATGTATGATATTGTGGTACTTGAGAATCAACTTGAAAATTATATTATGGATATGCGTTTAGATGATGAATTTTTGTATATCAATATATAACTTTTTTATGGATGATTGTTGTTGCCCCTTCTCATATATATTCATGTATTCGCCCCTGACTATTATAACATGTGTGTGCAAGCACAACCTCCATCATTTGGATGAAGCTAATAAGCATGGATTTAGTTGTCGGTTTTCTCTGCTTTGAGTTTTAGTTGTTGGCTTTTGGATGAAGCTAATAAGCTTGGTTCTGCCAGTGGTTCTTGTTTGGTTTGAGATTACCTTGGTATTGTTTTCTGATAGAATGCAATGTTGCTTGGCTGGTTTATGATCTTTTTTCTGTTTTGGAGGATGTTCATCTTGAAGGAAGCATTGATTCAACAGGTGGTTGCATTTTAATGTATCATCTTTAATGTAATGAAACAGCGTGTATCTTATTTATTGTAATGTAATCAAATAGCATGTAACATTATATATTGTAATGTAATGAAATATTTCATACATTTGTTTCGTTTACTATTACAATAACAACAAAGCCATATATCCTAAACAAGTTGGGGTTGGCTAGATATGGAACCCAAAATTAAATTAAAATAAAATTAATAATGATGATAATATATATAAGGGGTTTAAAATAACCAAACAAATAAAAAGTTGCCCGATAAAGGGTTTTTTAAATAATAATAATAATAATAAGTAAAAAGGTTCAAAAGTGAAATAAAATAAAAAATAGTAATAAAAAGTAAAATTGTTCAGTAAATGTGAAATAAATTCTAAAAAAAACACCTAAGGTTCTGGTACATGGATTGCCAGTTTCCATGCACTCCTATCAACTACCAGCTCTTCCGATAAACTCCAATACTTAAATCTCTCTTTATTATCTCCTCCCATGTCATTTTAGGTCGACCTCTACCTCTCTTTGGGCGTTCGGCGTGGCCTAGAATTCCAACGCGTACAAGTGCATCGTATGGTCTACGTTGGATATGTCCAAGCTATCTCAAGCGGTATTGGACTAACTTCCCTTCAAAAGGTGCAACTCCAAGTTTTTCCCGAATATCCTCATTTTTAATCAGATCTCGTCTGGTATGCCCACAGCTCCAACGCAGCATCCACATCTCTGTTACGCTTATCTTCTAGACGTGTTGGCCAACATTCTGCACCATATAACATTGCAGGCCTGATTGTTGTCCTATAGAACTTTCCTTTAAGCTTCTGAGGAATCTTCCGATCATAGAGAATGCCAGAAGCTATTCGCCATTTCACCCATCCTGCTTGAATTCTAAAACTAACATCCTTATCAATCTCTCCATCAAACTGCAACATAGATCCTAAGTATCGAAACGATTCCTTCTTAGGTACTACTCTACTGACCAGGGTAACATCTCCGTCATCTGACCTGACACTACTAAACTCACACTTCATATACTCTATTTTAGTTCTACTAAGCCTGAAACCCTTTGATTCCAAGGTCTTGTTGGATCTAGAATAACCCTAGAGGGGGGGTGAATAGGGTTTTTCACAGTTTTTAAATAGAATTGAAAAACTGACAGGATATTAAAATAATAAACAGATCACAGAATATAGCAGAAACAGAAATGCAGAAAATAAATCACACACAGATATACCCAGCTTCGGCAAAACCTTGCCTACTGCTGCATTTCTAAGGTTTC
Source organism: Allium sativum (assembly GCA_030737875.1). NCBI lineage: Eukaryota > Viridiplantae > Streptophyta > Magnoliopsida > Asparagales > Amaryllidaceae > Allium > Allium sativum. The sequence continues at coordinate 167,875,637 of CM060924.1, read as the reverse complement.
TACTAGGTGATAGAACAGATCCCGCATACAAGACCATGTACACTCGCAAACCCTGCTCCTATTCTAACCCTACGCTCAAAACCGTAGACTGGCCAATATCCCCTTGACCAGATTTCCCTTGATTACAACCCGTAACCAATATCCTAGATTTTACAGAATTCTAGAACTGTCAGTTAACTCCTAACTGAAACTCCCCTAGAAATTTTACAGACTTCTAGAAACTGTTCGACGGTTTTTACAACACAAAAATTTAAATACAAAAATAAAAAAAAATAACCCTTGTGAAATTTTGACTAAGGAGTTTAAAAAAAAAAACAAGGGGTCATCCCATTTTTATTTGAAACATTGGCCTAGTCAAATTAAATAGGCCGGCCCCTTTCTCTTTGCTCTTGCTGATCTCCTTTGCCTCTGAGAAAAAAAATATGGCGGCTAGGTTTTTTTTAATTCTTCCCAAATCAGATCGATGCGTGTTGATTTTGATAATCTCTGAAGCTTGAAAGCTTTGCGGCTTGCTGGTTCTTCGATTTGAGATGTTGCTTGATCGGAAAACAATGGAAAAATTGTAAGTGTTCTCTGAGTTTTTCTTTTCGATTTATGATCTGAATTCTTTGATGCTTGGTTTTCGATTTTCTCTGTTTTGTGGTTTCGATCTGTATGTTGCCGATGATGAATTGGTGTCTAATATAGGGTAGAGTCAAAACCCTTTCACTCTGATTTCGATTTAAAAAATGGCTTGGTCTGAGATTGCGGTTTCCCTTTTTTGATGCGTCGGCTTTTATTGCTTTCCTGATTTATTGTTGCGTGATTTTTCCTTATGAATTCAGACCTGAAATTTTTCTTCAATGAGTCTGAACATTGCCTTGATTAAAAACCGTGAATTTTGTGATTGAATTTGTGGCCTTGAATGAATTCAGCCGAGATGAAGACTGGAAACAAATATAAATCAAATTATGGTCCCTTGATATTATCTCTTGCGTCACTTTGGCTTTGAATTGATTGTGAGAATTCTGAATAAATCAGACCGTTTCTTCTTGCCTTGTTTGAAATTAACAACTGCTTTAATTTGACTGAATCCCCTTGATATGCTCCCTTTCATGAATTCAACACTTGCCAAAAAAAAACTGTTTTCAATTTTTCTGATTCTTGCCAAGTATTATTTCTTGATGTAAAACTGGAATCAATTTGAAAACATGCCAAAACATTTTCTCAATTTTCTGAAAACTTATTTTGTTAATACTGGGAAGGGTAGAAGAAAATTTGCCGAATTAAATTGTTGCCATAACCAGTATGCCAAAAAAAACTGCTTTGTAATTTCTGGAATTGAATGGATGCTTGCCAAAACTGTTTTAATTGAATTTCCTTTAATTTTTGTTTTACTGGAAATATTTGAAACTTGCCACAGAGAAAACACTTGATTGAGCTGAGTCATCCTTTCACTATACTATGCCATAGTTGTTGTACTGATTTCTGAGATCTTGAATGCTGTCATTTATGTCATATATGATTTCTGGAAGTGAACTTATTCCATGGATTTTCCATTTGTTTCTTCCTTGAAATGCATTAAGATTTTCTCGGCCTTAATGAAACGAGAAATACTGCACTTCCAAATATGATTTACTTAAACTTGTACCTGTACATATGCTTCTGCATTTCTTCAAAAACAGGGGTTGATTAAACCAGAACTTGTCACATTGCATTTCATGTACTAGTTTTCTCCTGCACCCTACAACTTTTGAACATGTAACACCTCCTTTGTGAATATTTGATGTTGATATGCATGCTGGTTTCACTTGATCAGCTATATGCTTTATTTTCTGGGCTGACTTTGTCACTTGTTCACATGTATTGACATGCTGCGGCTCCACCACTTATTGATTCATATACCAAGCATGTATGTCGTGAATTTGTCTATGTTGCATCATTTTGAGCTTTTTCCATGTATACTGTGTACCTGAACATGCTATTTTGCTTATTACCGTGAGACCATCCTTGTATTTGTTTTTGTGTTGTTTCACCAATTCATTTGTTGTGTACACAGTTGTGTACATGTTGATGCTCTGTCCATTTATGGCTTGTCAATCTGGCTCGACACGTTTGTATGTACATTGTACACTATTACATGCTGCTTGTCTTCCAATTTGTTGCTCCTTAACCTGAGTATTTCACTCGAACATTAATATGCTGAACTGAACTGTTTTTGACCATACTGTTGCACCACTCTTTGATTTCTGTGATGTCTTGTTTGGCCATGGTTTGACTTTGACATGGCTCGACGCTTGATTGGGCTGTTTGAAAACATGTTTGACTTGTATTGTGCTCGGCCATTCCATACTTGTACTTGCTGAAACTTTTGCCATGCCACTTTGTTCATTGTTAATGTTTTATGCTGCTCGGCCATTTTTGCTTGAATTTGTTTTGTCCCTTTATGTTGTGCACTGAGTCGAGCAGGTCCATGTGGCTACTCCTCAGTTGCAATCTGATTGGCGTGGCAGTGCACACGTGTACACGTGTGTACATGCAGCCGTCAGACGAGTTGTCCCTGTCCCTGCATTGAGATATATGTGTTGTCTGCCTTGTGGTATTTACAGTGTATCACTGTGAATATCACAAGCTGTCTAGACACAGATTTATGGTTTTATAAATCAGATCAAGTTATGAAAAAGGATGAGAAACACACCAGAAAACTGAGGCAAATAAAATTTTTAAAAATAAAAGTTTATATTTGCAAGTGTTCTGTTTTATTTCTATTGCAGTATACTGTGTGTTTCTGTTTCATGTGTGACAGGTATGCGGGGATGACTGGACTGATTGTGATAACTGGACTGACAATAAGCAGTGAAGACTGAAGATGAAAAACAGTGTGTAGTGTCAGTGAATGTGTCAGTGTATTCATGTAGAAATGAGTATTATAGCGAGGAGCTGAAAAGTATTGTATTTCAATGATGTACAAATATTGGAGTTACAAATTCTGTACTGTTTGAAATGTTGAATAAAATATTATATTTAAATAAAATACTGTTATAACATTTCAATTCTCGTGCAGTAGTATTCCATTTAAATATGAATATTATATTCCTGTCTGTGATGAGAAATAACAGTACAGTAACAAACACATTTATAATAAAAATATATTTGGTTGTTATCATCAAACAAAAAATCATATAATTGTGTATACAACACCGTTATATACAACAATCTCCCCCTTTTGATGATGACAAACAAATATGAAGATTTTGAATATAATAAGTATGTTTGACAGTGAATATTGAACTCCCCCTATTTGTTTGCTCCCCCTACAACAGAAACTCCCCCTATAACTGTGCATGAGTGAAATGAATGATGATAATGAATATTTCAAAAGTAAAACTATTTATAAAATATTCACTCATAAATCAAAATCCAGTCCATTCTCCCCCTTTTGTTATCATCAAAAGGATACAGATTTTAAAACACCGATGAAAATTGACTAAAAATATAATTTCAGCTGAAAAGGAAGAATGGTCATCATAAATTTCAATCAGTCAAACAAAAATCATAAAATTCTAAGAACAGGTGGCATATTTCACAATGTAGAAAATGACGGATATACGATGAATTTTATAAAAATGAGGAGAGTTATAAAAAAATATGAATATTTCCCAATTATTTTCAAAAGAATTATATAAAATTAAAGCACCAAAAACGGTGATGGATTTGGATTATAATTAAAAATTCAATTTAAGTGAGAAAATCGAATAATCTCAAATCTCAATATCTATTAATCAACAAATCATAATACGTCATAATATTTTCAACACATTTCACAGATTAGAGAGATGGATTGATAGGTTGATTTTTACACACCAAGGAGAATTTCAATTTTATTTCAATTTATAGCACATTATTCCTCTTTCTTTTATTTTTATTTAAGAGCACACTGACCACACATAACCAGAGCTTGGCTTTTTAAATGAGGTCAGTCGCAGCTTAAATTATAAGTTGTCTCTTAACCATGCATGACCAGAGCTTGGATTTTTAAATGAGGTTAGAGACACACTTATATATTAATTATATTTATTATTTTCAGCATTTAAAAGGAAAAAACTCCTCGATATATAAAACCAATATGGAAGATAGAAATGTGGTAAGTACAGAGATGGACTGTGAAATAAATTTCTAAATTAATTATATTATGAGATATGCATGAACTGTACCGGGATTATTGAAAATTTTCATTTGACACTAATTATGAAAAATAGCATAACCACAATTCCATCACAACTATTTTCACTGTTTGTTCAAGGTGATTTTAAAAATATTAAACTCTCCACATTAATATAAAATCATGATGGATGGCAGAATGATGATAGATAAAGAAAATGATCGTGAAATAATTGCCAGTTCAAAGATATTATAATAAGTATTCAACCGTCATGAAAATCTAAATAAAATCTCCTCTTGTTGTGAAATATATTGTAGTCATAATTCATCACAATTTCAAATTCTGATATATTTTGATGAATTATAAATACAGAACAATATGGATATTGATTTCAATTTGTTAATGAAAAAAATAAATAAATAGTTTTAAAATTGAAAATTAATTACAAGAGGAATAAAAAGAGCTATACAGGACAAGAGTGATTAAAAAATTCAGCACATCTGATACCAATTGTTCTCAATTTCTCGAGGATTTAAAATTGCCACTTGAGACGAACAAGGATATCAAAGAGTTTCAAACACAGAGCCCACGCAGACAAGATTTACAAATTTTACAAGATTATCATAGCAGCAAGTTGTATTTACCAAAGCAAACAGTCATAAAAAAAATTGTCGAATCAGTATCAGAGCAGCACAGAACATAGTTTCAAATCATACTTGTCAAGATGATGGCCACATATGATGATTCATGATCTAATGATTAAAATACTGTTTACTTGAAATCATTTGAGGAATATGAAAAATATCAGGATTTAATAAATCAATCACACCAATTTATAAATTTTTGAATTGAGATATGTGTGAGATTTAATAAATCAACGATTTCAAATGATTTTCAACAAACAAATATTTAAATCATATAACCATGAAATAACAGAGAAATTCAAGACCGGATTTTCAAAGAATTTTCACAAGAATTTTCTGACAAGTCCTCAAGAGATTTCAGATCATCTACATCAATTTTGTGAGATATTCATGATCCAAAGAAAATAATTTATTTGAAATCATTTGAATCAATGTCAAATTTTGAGATATAATGAATCAGTCACACAAGGTTAATAATTTCAGATTTAAGTGGTGTGTGAGATTCAAAATATCAGGAATTTCAGATGATTTCAAACTAAACTAATTTCAATCATAATAATCATGAATAAGAATGAAATTCTAGATGTATCACTGATTCAAACCAAATATTTTTCAAGTCAGAAATAATCAAGCCAATCTAAAAAAATTAATGAGATTATCACAACTGAGAAGTAACAGTGCTGTAATGAGTATAATACTTTAAGCGTTTCCAAAATGAATTGGAAGGAACTCAAAACAGCATAAGTGTGTGAAATTTCATTAATTATTCAGATCTTCAAAAATTTAGAATTCTAGTTAACAGTGTTCAAGATATGATATGAATGCATCAACACTGTTATGAATTCAACAATCAGAAAATAAACTTCAAAACAATTGCAGATATATACAAGTTCAAATTCAGGATATGGAAATGATTAACACATGATGATTTTATACAAGTAAGGCAAATTTCCAGAAAATCATTAATTCTGCAACTGGAAGTTTAAGGAGTACAGACAAAGAAGAATATGGCAGTGTCAAATAAAAAAACAAAAAAAACAGAAGGGGATAGAGGAAGGAATAAACACAGAAAATAAAAAGCAAAGGGAATATACAAAGGTGAGTTTAGAGATCATACCAGAATCCAATGTAAAGCAGAATCTCTAACTCAACAAATCATAGCTGGAGAAACTGTGAATGATACAGAAGTATAAACCAACTTGATTTCACATTTCTATTTGCATGGCAGTTCCTCAGCCTCCACTGGTACCTAACAGTTCAAGGAATCAAGTGGTCTAACAAAATTAGTAAAACCACTCACAGTTGTATTCATACGTTTTGGTACCCAGACTTGCTTATACAACAAACCATTAGAATTAACTTTTGTACCCTTAGGAACCCAAATCGATTTGAATTTAACAAAACCTGTTCTATTTCCATTTAAGATCCAAGAATGTTTAAATGGTTTGTTATAAAACAAATCATCATCTCGATTGTGATTTACAAATCTTTTGAAGTTTTCATAGTTAAAATTTTCAAAACAAACATTTCTAAAATGATTTGAGGGATTTTTAAAATCACAAGAATTTTGATTTCTAAAAACATCGTTTTTCCCGAATCCAAGTCCAGATTTATTTCCACGATAAACTTGGTTTTGTAACAGCATATTCAACGATTTTTCCCCATTAGAAAATTTATCCAATGTTGATTCTAATCGTTGAATTTTGGATTTCAGATCGCTATTTTCTTTTAATAAATTTGAGCAATTATTTATAGCGATCATCTGTTCAGCATTGGTCTGTTTCAAAACCAAATTCTCATTTTCTAACGATCTAATTTTGGCTTGGGATTCGGAAATTTCAAGTTCAAATTGTTTTTGCTTTTCCGACTCAAACTTCTTGGATTTTTCAATCTCATTTTCAAGTTCTTTCAAAATCAAACCACTTTTCACCAAATTTTCATTTTCAGCAATTTCAAATTTGGAATATATATCAGTCTTAAAAATTTCAAATTCCTCTTGTGAAAAATTATTCAAACTTGATAACTCAATCTTGTTCTCTTTTAGGATCAGAATTTCCTTTTCAAACTTTTGGATATTTTTATTGAGATGAACAAGATTGGTTTTCAATTTCAAACAATTTTTGCAATCTGAATTTGAAGAATTTTTAAAATGTTCAAGTTGTGATTCCAAATAATCAATTTTGCTGATCAACTCAGAATTCCTAGATTTCAAAGACTTATTTTTCAGTTGGAGTTTATCAACAGATTTTGTTAAACCAAGACACATGTAAACCAGATCTTCATATGAGAAATTTTCTGTTTGAGCACTTGTTGATTCTCCATCATCTGTTCCATCTGAAGTTTCGTCTGCATGGCTTGTTAAGCACAGATCTGAAGCTAAGTTGTCGTTCTGGGGTTTAGAGCAGTCGTCAGACTTTCCATACAACGTACTGAGAGTTTTCCAAATATCCTGCGCAGTTAAACAATGAGAGATAAATATTAATTGATCATTACCATGAAAAGAATAAATAATATGCATAACACGAGCATTAAAAGCTTTATTCCTCTTATCTAACATATCTCCCAAATTTTCAATAATATTCCAATATTCTAAATTAACAGATTTTAAATAGGATTCCATTTCTGATTTCCAAATTAAAAAATCTGTACCATCGAAAATATTTGGAATGTGACTGGACTGACTCTCAATGATCTGACAACAAGGATTACCCATTACTCTAGAGTTAAACAAAAATACCTGGCTCTGATACCACTGTTGGATCTAGAATAACCCTAGAGGGGGGGGGGGGGGGGTGAATAGGGTTTTTCACAGTTTTTAAATAGAATTGAAAAACTGACAGGATATTAAAATAATAAACAGATCACAGAATATAGCAGAAACAGAAATGCAGAAAATAAATCACACACAGATATACCCAGCTTCGGCAAAACCTTGCCTACTGCTGCATTTCTAAGGTTTCTACTAGGTGATAGAACAGATCCCGCATACAAGACCATGTACACTCGCAAACCCTGCTCCTATTCTAACCCTACGCTCAAAACCGTAGACTGGCCAATATCCCCTTGACCAGATTTCCCTTGATTACAACCCGTAACCAATATCCTAGATTTTACAAAATTCTAGAACTGTCAGTTAACTCCTAACTGAAACTCCCCTAGAAATTTTACAGACTTCTAGAAACTGTTCGACGGTTTTTACAACACAAAAATTTAAATACAAAAATAAAAAAAAAATAACCCTTGTGAAATTTTGACTAAGGAGTTTAAAAAAAAACAAGGGGTCATCCCATTTTTATTTGAAACATTGGCCTAGTCAAATTAAATAGGCCGGCCCCTTTCTCTTTGCTCTTGCCGATCTCCTTTGCCTCTGAGAAAAAAATATGGCGGCTAGGTTTTTTTTTAATTCTTCCCAAATCAGATCGATGCGTGTTGATTTTGATAATCTCTGAAGCTTGAAAGCTTTGCGGCTTGCTGGTTCTTCGATTTGAGATGTTGCTTGATCGGAAAACAATGGAAAAATTGTAAGTGTTCTCTGAGTTTTTCTTTTCGATTTATGATCTGAATTCTTTGATGCTTGGTTTTTGATTTTCTCTGTTTTGTGGTTTCGATCTGTATGTTGCCGATGATGAATTGGTGTCTAATATAGGGTAGAGTCAAAACCCTTTCACTCTGATTTCGATTTAAAAAATGGCTTGGTCTGAGATTGCGGTTTCCCTTTTTTGATGCGTCGGCTTTTATTGCTTTCCTGATTTATTGTTGCGTGATTTTTCCTTATGAATTCAGACCTGAAATTTTTCTTCAATGAGTCTGAACATTGCCTTGATTAAAAACCGTGAATTTTGTGATTGAATTTGTGGCCTTGAATGAATTCAGCCGAGATGAAGACTGGAAACAAATATAAATCAAATTGTGGTCCCTTGATATTATCTCTTGCGTTACTTTGGCTTTGAATTGATTGTGAGAATTCTGAATAAATCAGATCGTTTCTTCTTGCCTTGTTTGAAATTAACAACTGCTTTAATTTGACTGAATCCCCTTGATATGCTCCCTTTCATGAATTCAACACTTGCCAAAAAAAAACTGTTTTCAATTTTTCTGATTCTTGCCAAGTATTATTTCTTGATGTAAAACTGGAATCAATTTGAAAACATGCCAAAACATTTTCTCAATTTTCTGAAAACTTATTTTGTTAATACTGGGAAGGGTAGAAGAAAATTTGCCGAATTAAATTGTTGCCATAACCAGTATGCCAAAAAAAAACTGCTTTGTAATTTCTGGAATTGAATGGATGCTTGCCAAAACTGTTTTAATTGAATTTCCTTTAATTTTTGTTTTACTGGAAATATTTGAAACTTGCCACAGAGAAAACACTTGATTGAGCTAAGTCATCCTTTCACTATACTATGCCATAGTTGTTGTACTGATTTCTGAGATCTTGAATGCTGTCATTTATGTCATATATGATTTCTGGAAGTGAACTTATTCCATGGATTTTCCATTTGTTTCTTCCTTGAAATGCATTAAGATTTTCTCGGCCTTAATGAAACGAGAAATATTGCACTTCCAAATATGATTTACTTAAACTGGTACCTGTACATATGCTTCTGCATTTCTTCAAAAACAGGGGTTGATTAAACCAGAACTTGTCACATTGCATTTCATGTACTAGTTTTCTCCTGCACCCTACAACTTTTGAACATGTAACACCTCCTTTGTGAATATTTGATGTTGATATGCATGCTGGTTTCACTTGATCAGCTATATGCTTTATTTTCTGGGCTGACTTTGTCACTTGTTCACATGTATTGACATGCTGCGGCTCCACCACTTATTGATTCATATACCAAGCATGTATGTCGTGAATTTGTCTATGTTGCATCATTTTGAGCTGTTTCCATGTATACTGTGTACCTGAACATGCTATTTTGCTTATTACCGTGAGACCATCCTTGTATTTGTTTTTGTGTTGTTTCACCAATTCATTTGTTGTGTACACAGTTGTGTACATGTTGATGCTCTGTCCATTTATGGCTTGTCAATCTGGCTCGACACGTTTGTATGTACATTGTACACTATTACATGCTGCTTGTCTTCCAATTTGTTGCTCCTTAACCTGAGTATTTCACTCGAACATTAATATGCTGAACTGAACTGTTTTTGACCATACTGTTGCACCACTCTTTGATTTCTGTGATGTCTTGTTTGGCCATGGTTTGACTTTGACATGGCTCGACGCTTGATTGGGTTGTTTGAAAACATGTTTGACTTGTATTGTGCTCGGCCATTCCATACTTGTACTTGCTGAAACTTTTGCCATGCCACTTTGTTCATTGTTAATGTTTTATGCTGCTCGGCCATTTTTGCTTGAATTTGTTTTGTCCCTTTATGTTGTGCACTGAGTCGAGCAGGTCCATGTGGCTACTCCTCAGTTGCAATCTGATTGGCGTGGCAGTGCACACGTGTACACGTGTGTACATGCAGCCGTCAAACGAGTTGTCCCTATCCCTGCATTGAGATATATGTGTTGTCTGCCTTGTGGTATTTACAGTGTATCACTGTGAATATCACAAGCTGTCTAGACACAGATTTATGGTTTTATAAATCAGATCAAGTTATGAAAAAGGATGAGAAACACACCAGAAAACTGAGGCAAATAAAATTTTTAAAAATAAAAGTTTATATTTGCAAGTGTTCTGTTTTATTTCTATTGCAGTATACTGTGTGTTTCTGTTTCATGTGTGACAGGTATGCGGGGATGACTGGACTGATTGTGATAACTGGACTGACAATGAGCAGTGAAGACTGAAGATGAAAAACAGTGTGTAGTGTCAGTGAATGTATCAGTGTATTTATGTAGAAATGAGTATTATAGTGAGGAGCTGAAAAGAATTGTATTTCAATGATGTACAAATATTGGAGTTACAAATTCTGTACTGTTTGAAATGTTGAATAAAATATTATATTTAAATAAAATACTGTTATAACATTTCAATTCTCGTGCAGTAGTATTCCATTTAAATATGAATATTATATTCCTGTCTGTGATGAGAAATAACAGTACAGTAACAAACACATTTATAATAAAAATATATTTGGTTGTTATCATCAAACAAAAAATCATATAATTGTGTATACAACACCGTTATATACAACAGGTCTCCCTCCACAACTCCAGTTGTCGATTAACCCCTATTCTACTTTCATCAATCAGCACAACATCATTAGCAAAGAGCATTCACCAGGGAATCTCCCTTTATATATCTTTTGTGATTTCATCCATCACTAGTGCAAAAATATAGGGGCTCAAAGCCGAAATTTGATGTAACCCTACGTTAATTGGAAAGTCTCTGGTCTCACCATCGCATGCCCTAACACTAGCACAACCCCCTCGTACATATCCTTAATAAGGGTAATATATTTTGATGGCTCTCTCTTCCTTTCTAGCGCCCACCACATAACCCTCCTCGGCATTCTGTCATAAGGTTTCTACAGGTCAATAAAAACCATGTGGAGATCTTTCTTCTGCTCCCTGTATCTCTCCATAAGTTGCCTAACCAAGAAAATCGCCTCAGTGGTTGACCTTCCAGGCATAAAACCAAATTGATTCCTAGAGACACTTGTCAACCTCCTCAAACGCTGCTCGCAAACTCTCTCCCAAAGCTTCATTGTATGACTCATAAGCTTAATTCCTCTATAGTTTGTGCAACTTTGAATATCTCCTTTATTCTTGAAGATTGGAACTAAAATGCTTCTCCTCCACTCATCTGGTATTTTGTTTGATTTGAAAATATTATTGAACAACCTAGTTAGCCATCTTATCCCTGCATCTCCAAAGCATCTCCATACCTCAATAGGAATGTCATCGGGTCCTACCGACTTGCCTGATTTCATATGTTTCAACGCCCCCTTTACCTCAGCTTCTTGGAATCTCCGCACAAAATGTCTATTGGTGTTGTCAGCTAAGTCTTCCAACTCGATCGAAGAGATATCACTTTCTTCGTTGAAAAGCTTATCAAAGTATTCCCTCCATCTATTCTTTATCTCATCGTCCTTGACCAAAAGTCTATCATTCTCATCCTTAATGCATTTAACCTGATTGAAGTCCCTTGTCCTCCTCTCGTGTAGCCTATCTATTCTGTAAACTTCTTTTTCACCCTCCTTTGTACTTAGCCTTTGATACAAATCTTCGTACGCTCGTTCACTTGCTTCACTCACTGCTCTCTTTGCAGTCTTCTTTGCCACTTTGTACCTGTGCATGTTCTCTTTGCTTCTATGATGGTACATGCATTTGTAGCATTCCTTCTTCTCTTTGACAGCCTTTTGCACTTCGTCATTCCACCACCACGAATCCTTGGGTTCTCGCTTGCTTCCTCTTGTTATCCCAAATACCTCAGTGGTGACTCTCCGAATGCAAGTTGCCATCACATTCCACATGACATTTGCTTCTCCTTCCACATTCCAAGCCCCTTCTCCCATTACTCTATCTTTAAACACACGTGAAGCATCTCCTTTGAGTTTCCACCATTTCGTCCTACTAATCTTCACTCTCTTATCCTTCACCACTCGAAGACGAAACACGCACACCAAGAATTGGTGTTGTGAGGCGACACATTCTCCAGGTATGACCTTGTAATCAACACAATCTCGTTTACTATCTCTCCTAGTTAGGTTCTGGCTAGCCTGTTGGCCACTACTGAAGGTGACCATATGTTATTGCCTCTTTCTAAAGAAGGTACTAGCAATCATGAGATCAAAAGAGAGAGCGAAATTCAAAATATCTTCACCCTCTTGGTTCCTACTGCCAAATCCAAAAGCACCATGCACTCTCTCAAAACCCCCGTTGGATGAGCCAACATGGCCATTGAAGTCTCCTCCTATAAAAAGTTTCTCGCTACTATGCACATTCCTAACCATGACATCCAAGTCTTCCCAGAACTTCCTTTTGGCTTCTTCACTTAGACCTACCTATGGGCCATACGCGATAAAGACATTTAAAACTGCTTCGCTAACTACTAGCTTAACTAAGATGATCCTATCCCCTCGTCTTCTGACGTCAACCACATTGTTCTGAAGGTTCTTGTCAATCAATATGCCTACCTCGTTCTTGTTACGTACTTCTCCTGTGTACCGCAATTTGAAGCCAGTGTTCTCCACCTCCTTCGCCTTCTGACCCACCCATTTAGTCTCTTGAACGCACAAGATGTTAACCCATCTCCTAATCATAGTATCCACTATCTCTCTTAATTTTCCTGTTAAGGACCCTACATTCCAACTACCTAACCGAACCCTACTATCATCGACTAGCTTCCTTGCCCCTCGCATCCGCCGAGAAAAATGCGAGGACCCTTGCCCACTTATCACTACACCGGGGCATCGGCGTAGCGCGCCACTAAGAGAATGGCGGCCCAGCCCTTGCATATTTAACACCATATCCGAGCCTCGATATAGCGCGTCGCTAAGAGGGTTACGCCCCAATGATATATCATAAGGTTTCATATCCATAAGAGAGGCTAATTTTTTACGTTGGCTCGCCAAGCCTATCACAACCCTCCTCCTTTACCCTGGCTTGGGACAGGCTGCATAGAAAACTACACAGGCGGAGTTTTTCGTTTACTATTACAATTGTGAATTAGTGTATCCCGTGTTATATATTCTTTGTGTTACAAATAATATGTGATGCAGTTTCTGCTTATACATATATATATATATATATATATATATATATAAGATACAGTTTATAGCCGTATCTACTTATACTTTAGATACGTCCAATAGCCGTATGTTATCATATTGGGATATGTTTTTGAGCCGTATCTAAAAATTTAACATGTCGGTTTTTGATACGGCTTTTTGTCGTGCCTACATGCTTTAGATGCGGCTAAAAACACAGCCTAATCATCATATATGATGTAGTGCTATTGAGTAATAGTTTTCTAATGGAAGAGAAAACACTGGATTTATCCTATAGATTTTGAGTTATGTCAAAATAAAATTTCCAGGAAAACTGTGCTATAATCGTTTATAAACCATAACAATTTATTAAATTAAATAAAAGGATTTTAAATGAATAAAATTCGAATTTCCATTAGAAAAAGCTAGACCTGAGTTGTAAAATAAATATGAACTTTAATCGAGTAAATGAATTGATTTCTAAAACAAAAAATTTAATTATTAAATAGAATTAACTAAGTAGAAGAATAATTTGTTAATCGAGATTTGGATTGAGTTTAACTTTAAATAAGCGAGTGGGATTGGAAAATTCATATTCGAAATCGAATATGAAACTTGAGTTGAAAATGAAATTGATTGATTATAAGCAATTTAAAAATATATATGGATGTCATATGTTCAAATGAAAAGTGAAATAGGCAAAAGAGCTAATTAAAGAATAAAACGACGAATTCCATTAAAACGATTAGATTGAGTTGGAATAAATTGGAAATATTTGAACAGGTATGGAATGAAGCAAATGGAAGAAAATAATTGAAATGCTCGACGAAGAGGTAAGTATTTAATTAAATATGAGATTTTATGAGCCGATTTGGAAAGCTGCTTGGCTTTTTTATTTTCTCTTTGAAAGGAAAGGGCCCAGAGAGGCGTTTTGTAGTTGTACCGGTTGTGCCGTACAAAGGAGACACTAGCGAAATTTTTTGAAAATTTGAGGAGATAGAAAAATTTAAGGAAGTCTGATAACTAGAAATCGACTTATCAATTATATATAGAATTTAATAAGAGAATATACGTATAATGAAATTTATAAGTAAAAAAAGGAATTTATAAAATTAAATCTTGAGAGGTTGGAAGGAGAAATGTATATGCGTTTTAAAGTGTATGATGGTTTAAAAGCAAATATTTTGCGGATTTAAATGATTTTGAAGATAAGAAGTTAAGAAATGGAGTTAAGGAAATTAGAAATTGACAGGAGATTAGACAAGTTGAATGGTTTCCTGAGTGTCAATCTGATGTAAGTTTCGGCGTTCAAGGTCGATAGTTAGGGATTTATTCTCTTACAAGTTTATGGTAATGAATGCGGAAGAACAATGATTTTTGAATATATGGGAATGTTTTCCGATGTTAAAAAAAAGGATATTTTCTGGAGTATAGAAAATAGGTAGTTATGATAGATGGAAATGCTTTTTTAAAGAATCGTGCGAGGCCAAATGGGTTTTGATAAATATCTGGAGATAGATATAGAAAGAGGGAAACGAGAAGCTGAGAAATGATAAATTAATAAGAAATCAAATTAAAAGGGATCAGTGTTGCGTGATGTTTAATCAATAGAATTTCCATTTGGAAATAGGTCATTGGTTGTATGAGTGTTTTCCTTTGATAGTTGAATAACTGTCTATCAAAGTTTCTGGCCTATTTTGCATTCTCGTTGTCAGTACGAAGAGACCGGGATCAACATTATTATCTGAAAACCACTTTGTATAGGCATAAGCATCGCAAATTGAATATGATGAAGATAATTGAAGACAAAGTGAAGTGCAATGGCTGGTTTGTAAATCCTAAGTAGAAATTGCCTAAGATGGATTGATGAAATAGTGCCTTCGGTTTGTCCAGTCATAAGACAACTTGTATGGATAAATGTCTAGCGGAGTATGCCTAACAAATCATATACATTGATCTTTTCAAACGTATTATGTTTGGTGGCAGAAGAATTCGTTTCTCTTAGCTTTATACCCTGATATTTTTAGGGATATCGATAAATGGTTTGGCAGGTTTGACGATGTGGCATTCAAAGTGAATGATATTGTTGTGTTAAAAAGGTAAGTATGGCCTCAAGCCTCATAACTGGGAAATGAAAAAAATCAGGCAAGCAGCATGGCTAAGTGGTTTGCTCCCAATTGGGGTGTATTATCACCTATCTAGAGAAAATTCATTTCCTTCTTTAATCTATCGATGTTGTCCCTTTCGGTAAATGGCTGTTGATCCCAATTGTTGGTGATATACATTCAATACACTCAAGGGAAATCAGTGGTCAGTCATGTGTGGCCGTGTTACAAGATGTCTACATGAATCTGCTGAAGTGGTAGAGCCAAATATCCTAGAAGAAGCTGAAGTGGAACGCGAAGCAACCGTGAGGAAAGTTCCAACCCGCATATTAGGAACGGAAGTGAAGAAGCTACCCAACCGCGAAGTCAAGCTCGTCAAAGTTCAGTGGAGCGACGCCGAGGGAGACGCAACTTGGGAAACTGAAGCTAGAATACGCGCAGCCTACCCTTTTCTTTTCGAGGGTACATCTTTGATCTTTCTTTTTCCTTAAGTTGCGCTTTTATCTATCTTTTTAGGTATATCTCCTCGACCTTATCTTTTAGGTAGAAACTCTTTGGATGAAAACATGTAATTGAAACATGTTATGGATAATGGTTGCAAGTGGTTGCAAGTGGTTGCAAGTGATTGCTAGTGGTTGCTCGTGGTTGCATATACACACACAATCTAGGTTTTAGATCGGCTTAGTCACTTCATATTGCATATGCATAAATGTATTTATATTCGTATATGGTCAGAGTTTAATGTGTTGCCATATGGATGTTGCATTTATATATGAATGATTGTGCACTCATGTAGAATCATGAATAGGAAAACTTGCATACATAATGGATTCATGACACTTACATAATTTGCATTAAGGAGGTCAACTGAATCAGTAGACCGACTGATTTTGCATTAGATAAATACATGTACACACACTTCGCATATGATCATGAAGCATTAGAAGTCTTTTAAGGACAATGGATGCTCGTGTTTGAAGATTCCTGAATTGAAGATTCGTCATACGTTGTAAGTAGAGTACTATTCCGATGTGAATAAATAATTGTGTTTGATTTGTGTAAAATGAGAAATAGAATTGTATTTGATTTGTGGTGATAATAATCCATATTTGTATGTTGCTTTGATTCTAAACGATTTGGGATGTTGTGGTATCACGATTGGATATTTGCAAGTATGTGATTCATGTTGGAAGTTAACAACTACATGTTTGTGGTAGTTTAATTAAGATTCATGCAAGTATATGATTCACTATTATGCCAACATAATATATATTATAATCACATTTAGTGTAGTTGGATCCATTTGGGTATTATGACTTATGTGAATTTATGTTGGAATTGGCATCATGATTCAAGTGTAAAACCATACTTTTGTATTAGAGACAAAAGTAAGCATCTTTGTGAATTTGTGTTGACTCTATGAACATGACTAAACTATGCTTGGTGTTATGCCTAATTGAAAAACATGTTTTAGGCCTATGTTGTTATCAAAATCATATGATAATATATGTGACACATAGCTAAGTTAGATTTACATTCCAATGACAATTTTGCATGGATAGATTAAAAACCATGATTTCATGTTTAGGTATGTTTATGCCATGATTATATGAATAGATCAAAAACCATGATTTCACGTTTAGGTATGTTTATGCCATGATTATATGAATAGATCAAAACCCATGATTTCATGTTTAGGTATGTTTATGCTATGATTATATGCTATTACTAGGCAAGTTCACAAGTGCCAAACTTATGTTAATTAGTTCGCTATGTTGCAAGTTCATGCGTTCACACTCCCCTTTTTATGTTACTTAGAATATATAAACACCATGTTATAAGCCTCCCCTTTTTCATGTGGCTAAGTTGGGTTTAAATGTTAAACCCAACATATGTTATATTGTAGCGAACGTATAAAACGGGGGTAATGACGATTGGCTTAAAATATAGAACATATGTGTTGGCATGTTTGACGCATGCCAACAACCTTGAAAAACAATTAAGTGGTATAAATTAATTTTACCCAATAAAGATGAATATGAATAATGGGCCGCAAATATTTACATATAAAAAGAAAAGAGACAAAATATGTAAATTTAGAAAATACGATGTGTTTAACCCGAGGTTGGATTGAGTTGTGATGTAAACCTGCCCGGAACCGCCCGGTTGTCCAGTAGTCACAACAATACCTATCCAATGTGGGTGGTTAAACACGGAGCCCAATAAGGACCCGAGGTTAGACTGAGTTGTGGCGTAAGACTGCCCGGACCCAACCGGCAACAGGCAGCCACAACAATACTTGTCTAATGTGAGAGGTCGAGGCTTTAATAAGACAATTAAGGCTGAGTCAGGATTGATAGGATTGAGTAAATTGAATTAATACTTAATCAAAATGGAACATGCTAAACTATACAGACTGATTGGGGGTTAGGTTTACAAAACACTTAACCAACTTAGCATGTTGGCTAGAAATAGAAAACCTAGTAGCGGGGGACCCTTTTCAGCAGTAACCCTACAAGGTGTATCGGGATACCCTGAACTAGGCAGGGTGGGGCACGATTACTGGGCTGACTGTAAGAGGTCAAATCGACGGCGGTGGTGCAGCAGTGTAGGTTCTAACGGGGTGCGGGCGTGCACACACTCTGGTGCAGAAAAATAAGGCACTGGGCACCAGTAGTATACCTGTGCATTCTAGAATTGTGTCGGGCCGCCACCATGGGACTTGATACACCCCATGGTGGGACCAGCATGGGTAACTACAACATCGGGGGTCGTAAGACACATGTAACTATGCGAGTAGGTGCCGATCATTAGAAACGAATCACTTCACCCTGATGGGGTGCCTGTTGGGAACTAGTTTATATGGATGCAGAGATTAATATGGGGTACGATAGTATATTCGACTCTAGACAACTTAACTCAGTTTATGGTGCTTTCCCATTTCCAGTTTATACTTATCATACCCAGTTCTTTATTCATAGACTGAATAGTCCTAGACTTACTCAGGCTTTATGTCTGACTCTACTTTTCTTTCGTTTCCTTCCCCCCCCCCCACCCCAAGGTCCACAGGGAGGGAATACCGCAGCTTGACTAGTTTTCACACCTAGCTTGAAGAGAAAGAATGTATTGCTTGGATCTTTTTCGTTTTGGACTATGGCTTTGGACAGCAATTATGGGACTTATGCAGTTTTCTTATGTTTTTATGCTTCTTTAAATAATGTAATCAAGACAGTTATGAAGATATTATGTTTTTGGAAGTATTGTAAGACAAATTATGACATGGTTTGTGTAACACGTATTTTGTTGAAATAAAAATTGCTGTTGTTTTCTGCTGTTCAAAAATATGTGTATTTATATCTGTCTTGTGTATCTGTGACTTATACTTATAAACCTCCACCAAAATTAGGGCATTCCCTTTGAGAGTGACCCTAACGGAGGTGGGGTGTTTCACTTGGTATCAGAGCATAGGTTTACCAGATAAGATAAAAAGTTTTGAAAATTTATTTTCAAAAGAAAATTTAAAGAAGCATTTTTAAAGATAAAATATTATTTTATTTTAAAAAGGCATAGTCCCCCCCAAAGCCATAGGTACTATCTTTTATCCTTCGTTTTGAATCTATCCTTTTTGTTTCAGCATGTCCGAAGAACTTAACTTGCCAGAGGGTATACCAATACCTGGTTGGTTTAGACGATTCTTAGAAGCAAGGGCCACTCAGCCAGGTCCTACCGTTCCTCCTCCCCCAGCTACAGGAAATCATCCAGCTGCAGCAGCACCTCTTCCTCCACCTTCTCCACGGGGAAATACTTTTTCTAAGATATGTAAAGATTTTAAAGCTATGGGAGGAAAGGACTTTCATGGAACCGAGTCCTTCGTGGTAGCCAGGAATTGGCTGAAAGAAACAGACGACTTATTCGTCATCTTTGAGGTAGAAGATAGGCAGAAGGTACAACTGGCAGTATGGCTACTTAAAGGCGAGGCTTCCTACTGGTGGGAAGTCACTAATGCATAAAGACCAGTGGAAACATGGGAGGACTTTAGGGCAAGGTTTGAGGCTAAATTTCTCTCAGAAGCTGAAAGGAGTCTTCAGTTGGAAAAATTCTTATTTCTTAAGCAAGGGAATATGACAGTCAAAGAGTATGTTAACCAGTTCGATCAGCTGGCTAGGTTCGGACTGGACCTAGTCAACACCCCACACAAGAAGGCTCTCCGCTTTGTCAAGGGGTTGAATGAGCCATTACACAATTTGGCCATGACCCATATACCCATGGGAGCTACGTATGAAAGGTTGGTGCAGATGGCATTGCTGAACAAAGAGGATAAGGGCAAGAAGGAGACAAAGGCAGAAAGCTCTCAAGGGAGGAAAGAGGGTTTGCAGCCTAAGAAGACAGACTTTAAGAAGGGCGGGAAAGACAACAAAGAGAAGAGGAAGTGTAATTTCTGTGGCAAAGTGGGGCACTTAGTGAAAGATTGCCTGAAAAAGAAGGCTAAGATGAATGGTGGGTACTTTTCTTGCGGTGAGACAGGCCACCTGGCTAAGGATTGCCCAAAGAAGCGAGGGCAGGGAAGAGGGCTGGATCCACCTCAGGGGCACAAGTTCATGCGCAAGAAGCGCCACCTCGGCAGCAGCGAGGTATAAATACTTCTGTAGAAAGTGTAGTTTATCTTTATGATCACCCAGTTCACACTTTATTTGATTCTGGCGCATCACACTCCTTTATCTCATCTGCTTTAGTAGAATCTCTGCACCTAGAAACTAGAATGGTAGAGGACCCCTTAATTGTTTCAAATCCAATTGGGGGCCCAGCTTATTTATCTATGATCTGTGTGGGATTGAAAATTTCTATTCTAAGCGTAGAATTTAAATGTAGTGCCTTTGGTTTGGGCTTTTCGGGATATGGTTTGATTTTGGGCATGGATTGGCTATCCAGTAATGCTGCCATCCTGGATTGTGAGAAAAGGGTGGTTAGGCTTCTGACCCAACTCGGTAACACTCTGGAAATTACTTGTAATCCCTCGTATGCGGTTATGCTTAGTTATCTTGAATCGCTAGATGCCTCTGTTGAAAGTTTGCAATCGGTTAGAGTGGTCCGGGAATATCCGGATGTCTTCGAAGAGGTGAAGGGCTTGCCTCCGAAGCGGGAGATAGACTTCCGCATATATCTTGTAGATAATGCAAAGCCAGTTGCGTTGCCCGTCAGACACATGGCTCCACGGGAAAGGAAAGAGCTCAGTAAACAGATTAAAGAGCTTCGAGAGAAGGGGTTCGTTAGAAGGAGCATTTCAGAATGGAGCGCTCCAGTGGTGTTCGCTACAAAGGCGGATGGTTCACTCCGTCTATGTGTTGACTATAGGGAGCTCAACAAGCTAACGAAAAAGAATAGGCACCCTCTCCCCAGAATTGACGATTTGTTTGATCAGCTTGTAGGAGCGTCTGTTTTCTCCCAACTCGATTTAGCGACCGGATTTCATCAGCTAAGGGTGGCTGAAGATAGTATCGATAAGACAGCATTCAGAACCCCAGACGGCTTCTTTGAATGGCTTGTCATGCCTTTAGGCTTGAAAAACGCACCCGCTTACTTCATGGACCTAATGAGTAGGGTGTTCAGAGATTTCCTCAATAAGTTCATAGTGGTCTTCGTAGACGATATCTTGATCTTCTCAAAGAATGAAGAAGAGCATGCTCAGCACCTAAGGGCAATCATGGAAACTCTGCGAGTCCATCAGCTAAAAGCCAAATTCTCCAAATGCCACTTTTGGAGAGAAGAAGTGAGGTTCCTTGGGCACATAGTATCCAAAGAAGGGTTAGCTGTAGACCCGGCTAAGGTAGTAGCGGTGCAGGACTGGAAGACACCAAAGAACGCAACAGAAGTCCGAAGCTTTCTCGGGCTAGCAGGCTTCTATCGGAAATTCATCAGAGACTTTGCAAAGATATCAGCTCCGCTCACAAAGCTGACCAAGAAGAATCTAGTGTTCAATTGGGACTTGGATTGCGAGTTTGCTTTCCAACGACTAAAAAGGGCTCTTACAACAGCCCCAGTTTTGACGTTGCCAGATGGAAGCAAGATGTTCACAGTTTATACAGATGCATGTAGGACAGGGCTAGGCGCTGTCTTGATGCAAGAAGGGAGGGTAGTAGCTTATGGTGGAAGGCAATTGAAAGTGCATGAAAAGAACTACCCGACCCACGATCTTGAGTTAGTTGCCATCGTCTTTGCACTCAAGTCTTGGCGACACTATCTCCTAGGTGAGAAGTTCGAACTTTACACTGACCATAAATCGTTGAAATATCTTTTCTCGTAGAAAGATCTTAACTTGAGGCAACATAGATGGATGGAGTTTCTTGCCTCGTACGATTTCGAGATCTCCTACACTCCGGGCAAAGGTAACGTAGTGGCAGATGCGTTGAGCCGAAAGAAACTAACCCTAAGCCCGCTGTTTGTTGAAAGACAAAGCCTAGAGTTTATAGCCAGCTTTGACTTTAGGCCCTCCTCCGATTTTGTACCGGGCTTGATAGCATCTCTCGAAGTACGCCCGACTTTAGTGGACGCAATAGGGACAGCACAACGCGAAGACCCTCAGCTTGTGGAGACGATTGATAGGCTCATTAGGGGTGAGACTTCAAGTCACCTCAGCAGATACTCCATCGACGACAAGGGTTGGCTAAGGCGAGACAGAAGACTGTGCATCCCACAGATAAGGGATTTGGTAAGGAAGGTTCTCGAGGAAACACATCACTCCAAGATGACAATACACCCAGGCGGGGATAAAATGTACAAGGACATAAAGAGAACTTTCTTTTGTAACGGCATGAAGAAGGACGTGGCAGATTTCGTTTCTAAGTGTATGGTGTGCCAACAGGTTAAGGCGGAACAGAAAAAGCTTGGCGGTCTGCTTCATCCTCTAGAGGTCCCGCAGTGGAAGTGGGATAGCATATCAATGGACTTCATTGATGGGCTGCCTAGGTCTAGAAGAGGCAACACTAGCATTTGGGTAATAGTGGATAGGCTTACTAAAAGCGCCCACTTCTTACCTGTCAAGAGTAAAAGAACTGCCTCATCCCTAGCATCTCTTTACCTCAAGGAAATTGTTCGACTCCATGGAATACCCTCCAGCATTGTTAGTGACCGAGACCCTATCTTCACAAGTGAGTTTTGGCGGAGTCTGCAAGAAGCGGTAGGCACACAGTTATGCTTGAGTACAGCCTATCACCCCCAAACCGACGGCCAGACAGAAAGAGTGAACAGAGTTTTGGAAGACCTTTTAAGACTGTGCGTCCTTGACTTCGGAGGGACGTGGGAAGACCATCTTCCTTTGGTGGAATTTGCCTACAACAACAGCTACCAAGCAACCATCGGAATGGCGCCCTTCGAAGCTTTATATGGAAGACCGTGCTGATCGCCCACTTGTTGGTGTGAGCCTACTGACAAGCTCATACTTGGACCGGATATGATCCGAGAGACTTCAGAAAAAGTAGACTTAATATGGAGAAGAATGAAGACAACCCAAGACAGATAAAAATCCTACGCCGACAAGAGGAGGACCGACCTTGAATTTGAGGTTAGGGACAGAGTTTTTCTTAAGGTATCTCCGCTAAGGAACGTTGTTTGTTTTGGAACCACAGGAAATCTAGCACCAAGGTTCGTAGGACCGTTTCCTATTATTGAGAAAATTGGGAAAATGGCCTATAGATTAGAGCTACCCGAAAAGCTGGCCGGAGTTCCCAACGTTTTCCATGTTTCGCACCTCCGAAAATGTCTACATGGATCTGCTGAAGAGGTAGAGCCAAATATCCTAGAAGAAGCTGAAGTGGAACGCGAAGCAACCGTGAGGAAAGTTCCAACCCGCATATTAGGAACGGAAGTGAAGAAGCTATGCAACCGGGAAGTCAAGCTCGTCAAAGTTCAGTGGAGCGACACCGAGGGAGACGCAACTTGGGAAACTGAAGCTAGAATACGCGCAGCCTACCCTTTTCTTTTCGAGGGTACATCTTTGATCTTTCTTTTTCCTTAAGTTGCGCTTTTATCTATCTTTTTAGGTATATCTCCTCGACCTTATCTTTTAGGTAGAAACTCTTTGGATGAAAACATGTAATTGAAACATGTTATGGATGATGGTTGCAAGTGGTTGCAAGTGATTGCTAGTGGTTGCTCGTGGTTGCATATACACACACAATCTAGGTTTTAGATCGGCTCAGTCACTTCATATTGCATATGCATAAATGTATTTATATTCGTATATGGTTGGAGTTTAATGTGTTGCCATATGGATGTTGCATTTATATATGAATGATTGTGCACTCATGTAGAATCATGAATAGGAAAACTTGCATACATAATGGATTCATGACACTTACATAATTTGCATTAAGGAGGTCAACTGAATCAGTAGACCGACTGATTTTGCATTAGATAAATACATGTACACACACTTCGCATATGATCATGAAGCATTAGAAGTCTTTTAAGGACAATGGATGCTCGTGTTTGATGGATGAGTAGATGGATGTTTGGATGTTAGGACGTACATTCTTCCTGAACTTGAAGATTTTGGGGACGAAATCCTTTTAAGTGGGGGAGAATGTAACACCCCGTGTATTCTATAACAGTGAAATTCACAAATTAAAGTATAATTAATTTCAAATCAAAGAATTAAGGGAAACGGGATACGCCATTGCGTTCGTCTCAGAATTCTGCTTGGGATAGAGTCCGAGTTTGCGTAGACTCCGTATGAAGAAGATATGGCCTCCGGAAGTTTCAGAATTCAGTTTAAAATTCAAACAGACAAAAAAGGCTCAGAAACCAAATTCAAATTTCAAAAATCGGGCCGGATTGGCCAGGGCGGGAATTTTCCCGCCCAAGGCACCCAGGTCGACTGGGTAGTCGACCTGGGCTACCCAGGTCGACTGGGTAGTCGACCTGGGGCACCCAGTTCGACTACATAGTCGACCTGGGGGTCGACTGGGTAGTCGACCTGGCCCCTGAGCCAGGTCGAACCCAGCCCCCCTGGCTGGCCTGGTCTGTGCTTGGCCAAATTCCTGAGCCTTGCCTTGTCACTAGGGCTAGGTGTCAGCTCCTGATTGGTCTCTCCTTCAAACGAACGGCTATTATTAAACCAAGCTCCATCGACGGTCCTAATCAACTCACAAACTCTATAAAAAGGACCTAAGACTCCACCTAATTCACACAAACAAAAATGAAGATGAGACCGTAATGCTGCTGAGGAAAGATTAGGAATAGCCATCAAAATTGAGAGACAATTAGGAGACAATTTGAAAGCTTAAAGCAACGTCAATTAAAACAACGCCTACAACAAAGGATAGCATCTCCAAATTCAGAATTCAGATTCCTGAATTGAAGATTCGTCATACGTTGTAAGTAGAGTACTATTCCGATGTGAATAAATAATTGTGTTTGATTTGTGTAAAATGAGAAATAGAATTGTATTTGATTTGTGGTGATAATAATCCATATTTGTATGTTGCTTTGATTCTAAACGATTTGGGATGTTGTGGTATCACGATTGGATATTTGCAAGTATGTGATTCATGTTGGAAGTTAACAACTACATGTTTGTGGTAGTTTAATTAAGATTCATGCAAGTATATGATTCACTATTATGCCAACATAATATATATTATAATCACATTTAGTGTAGTTGGATCCATTTGGGTATTATGACTTATGTGAATTTATGTTGGAATTGGCATCATGATTCAAGTGTAAAACCATACTTTTGTATTAGAGACAAAAGTAAGCATCTTTGTGAATTTGTGTTGACTCTATGAACATGACTAAACTATGCTTGGTGTTATGCCTAATTGAAAAATATGTTTTAGGCCTATGTTGTTATCAAAATCATATGATAATATATGTGACACATAACTAAGTTAGATTTACATTCAAATGGCAAGTTTGCATGGATAGATTAAAAACCATGATTTCATGTTTAGGTATGTTTATGCCATGATTATATGAATAGATCAAAAACCATGATTTCATGTTTAGGTATGTTTATGCCATGATTATATGAATAGATCAAAACCCATGATTTCATGTTTAGGGATGTTTATGCTATGATTATATGCTATTACTATGCAAGTTCACAAGTGCCAAACTTATGTTAATTAGTTCGCTATGTTGCAAGTTCATGCGTTCACACTCCCCTTTTTATGTTACTTAGAATATATAAACACCATGTTATAAGCCTCCCCTTTTTCATGTGGCTAAGTTGGATTTAAATGTTAAACCCAACATATGTTATATTGTAGCGAACGTATAAAACGGGGGTAATGACGATTGGCTTAAAATATAGAACATATGTGTTGGCATGTTTGACGCATGCCAACAACCTTGAAAAACAATTAAGTGGTATAAATTAATTTTACCTAATAAAGATGAATATGAATAATGGGCCGCAAATATTTACATATAAAAAGAAAAGAGACAAAATATGTAAATTTAGAAAATACGATGTGTTTAACCCGAGGTTGGATTGAGTTCTGATGTAAACCTACCCGGAACCACCCGGCTGTCCAGTAGTCACAACAATACCTATCCAATGTGGGTGGTTAAACACGGAGCCCAATAAGGACCCGAGGTTAGACTGAGTTGTGGCGTAAGACTGCCCGGACCCAACCGGCAACAGGCAGCCACAACAATACCTGTCTAATGTGAGAGGTCGAGGCTTTAATAAGACAATTAAGGCTGAATCAGGATTGATAGGATTGAGTAAATTGAATCAATACTTAATCAAAATGGAACATGCTAAACTATACAGACTGATTGGGGGTTAGGTTTACAAAACACTTAACCAACTTAGCATGTTGGCTAGAAATAGAAAACCTAGTAGCGGGGGACCCTTTTCAGCAGTAACCCTACAAGGTGTATCGGGATACCCTGAACTAGGCAGGGTGGGGCACGATTATTGGGCTGACTGTAAGAGGTCAAATCGACGGCGGTGGTGCAGCAGTGTAGGTTCTAACGGGGTGCGGGCGTGCACACACTCCGGCGCAGAAAAATAAGGCACGGGGCACCAGTAGTATACCTGTGCATTCTAGAATTGTGTCGGGCTGCCACCATGGGACTTGATACACCCCATGGTGGGACCAGCATAGGTAACTACAACATCGGGGGCCGTAAGACACATGTAACTATGCGAGTAAGAGCCGATCATTAGAAACGAATCACTTCACCCTGATTATGGGGTGCCTGTTGGGAACTAGTTTATATGGATGCAGAGATTAATATGGGGTACGATAGTATATTCGACTCTAGACAACTTAACTCAGTTTATGGTGCTTTCCCATTTCCAGTTTATACTTATCATACCTAGTTCTTTATTCATAGACCGAATAGTCCTAGACTTACTCAGGCTGTAATAACCCGAAAATCTGGGCCAGTTTAAAAAATTTATTTTGGCAATTTTAGCGAATTTTGAATATTTAAAATGAATTATTTTAAATAATATCGATGGGAAAATTTATTTTGAATAGAATTCGACGTATATATTATATGCGTCGTCGTTAGAATATAAATATTTATATACAATTATAAATAGAATTGAAAATGGCACGGTAGTTCGATAATTCGATTTCAAACTTCAATTGAATGTACCGGGTGCAAAACAATCCGGATTTTAGTGAAACCAAAAACATTATAATCTAATTGACAATATCTTTCCAACGAATCCGAAAAATTGAGATTTCATAACGGGAATCAAAAGATATGTCCAGTTGAAAATTCTGAATAGTCGCTATGGAATTCAAGCCCTTAAAAATGGGAATTTTGCAAACGACCTCGGATTTCGACGAAACCACTTTTGTTGGAACCGCGGTGTCAAATTATTGCTAGGTTTCAAATTGCATAATTTTTCGAATCAATATGTCAGCGTGGCAAAGGAAAACGCGTTTGACCAGTTTTAGTTGATTTTAATCGACTGGAAAATGGCCATTTTTCCAACGGTCTCGGAATTCGACGAAACTAGTTTTATTAGGACTGTATCGTCAATACGAAGATAGAAAATATTTTTCTAGAATTTTTCAAGTTAGTATGCGACCCCGGTAAATTGAAATGCGCGTTCAAATTCAATATATAGAGTTATATGTTGATTTTAACAGAAACTGATTATAACGATCGAATCAGCCTGCGATACATATCCCATTGTGTTCGGAATGGGGGTTATACGCTATGGACGACAGGCGGTGGGCCCCGTTTTGAGGTCGAAAATAAAAGTTGCTTTTAGGTGAAAAATTAAATAATTAAATAAATAATAAAAAAAATATCTTCTCTCCTTTCCCCTTTATTTCTCCTTCAACCCCCCCCCCCCCCCCGTTCATATTCATTTCAACAGAACGAAAAAAAAAAGTAAGGAAGCGGAGAGGGCGCAGTCGCGCCCTGGCGATCGCGCCCCCCCCCCCCCCCCAATCGACCATCGCGCCGCCGCGCGAGGCATTCCCCCCCTTTCCTCCACCGCCGCACACCCCCCAGCGCCGCCACCCTCCTCCGTTCTCTCCCTCCTCCCTGCAGCGAATCCGCCCCTCCTCCCTTTGAAAATTACTGTAAGTTTCACTGTTTTTTTTATTGATTTTAAAAACTGATTTTTACATGATTTTAATACTGAAATTAAGGTGATTTTAAAACTGAGATTAGTATTGTTTTAAAATATATATACATAGTAGAGAAAGGAGGGATTTTTAATTTTAAAAGTGAAAAGACGATATTTTTAAAATGGATAAGGCGTGATTTTTACATATGTAGTGGGTTTAAAATATGATTTTTATATTTTTAAAGAATTAAAAATATAATTTTTATATTTTTAAAGTATTAAAAATATAATCTTTACCATATAGGAGATGTAAAAATATGATTTTTGTTTATATACGGGATTAAAAATATAATTTTTACATGATAGGAATATTAGAAATATCATCTTTATATGTGTAGAAAAATAAAAATGTGATTTTTATAATGATATATTTGAAAAGGAGAAATCTTTATATGGAGAATAGCGAGGTAAAAATGTAATTTTTATCTATATAGTAGCAATGTAAAAATAGAATTTTTATCCATATAGTGTGATTGTAAAAATTCGATTTTTATATATTGAATAACATAGTAAAAATTAGATTTTTATATATTGAATAATATAGTAAAAATTCGATTTTTATATATTGAATAACATAGTAAAAATTCGATTTTTATAAATTGAATAACAAAGTAAAAATTCGATTTTTATACATTGAATAACATAGTAAAAATTCGATTTTTATATATTGAATAACAAAGTAAAAATTCGATTTTTATATATTGAATAACATAGTAAAAATTCGATTTTTATATATTAAATAACAAAGTGCCTCCGGTTTCGTTCAGACCCAGAACGAACTTGTAAATGGATTGTGTGTCTGACATTGGATTTTATTCTGTGTTGATTGATTTCTGTTAAATATATATCAGTTTGGCAGCGGAGAATTTATTCTCTTGCTTAACGCCCTTCTCTGAGACGTACGAGCTTAGAGGTTATATATCGATAGATATCAATCGCATAGCATGAATTGCCTGTGTGGCATACTGAGTCGCAATGATCAAGGCTTCTGTTGAAAAGCAAAGTCTTGTGGTTGATGATCAAAGCACGCCTACGTGGCAGCTTTGTGTATAACGTGAATTCGCGAGCCTCACACCTCGGTATGAGTTAAAAACGGGATACGGACCGCTGGGAGAGCACGACGTTTCTTTCTAGCTATGGTGGTGTCAGTGACTTACCAGCCCTGACATTTATATACTTTTCACCTTTGTGGTTGTTGGAATGAGGCGCCTCGATTATAGGTCTGTAAGGACCGGGAAACGTGTGTTCAGGCATAATTAATCCTGTAACGTAAGTGAGGACCAGTCCAGCCGCATCCAGGGTTGCCCAGAGTGCGTAGCCCTGAGACATTTGCTAGAGTGTCTCGAGCGCGGAGAGGATCTTGCCCCTTGCCTCGACTCATGATGGAAACCCAATTTCCAATACGTGTATTGCGGTTTTAATTGTAGAACTAGTATGGCGACATGATATATGGTACCCATGCCGTCTATGATTTATATTTATGATTGAAACTGTTTTGACACTATACACTCATTATAGTATCAAATGATTTGTTTAAAACGTACCAAGCATGTTTGGCTATTATAAGGGAAAACCCTATCCTCTGGCTTGCGTTGCATTGTGTGATGGGACCTGGGTCTTATAATAGCTTCATTTTTCGAAAAAGCATTGCGTTGTTTATTGATATGCACTGGTATTCTCGGGAGGAAACCCGTTCCGTGTTATACGGCGTGGTCCCTTGAATTACTATCTTTTAAAATAAAGTTTTAATAACTGTTTTAGTTCTCACACCAGTCACATGACTGACCTGGAGTTTATTGTTTTAACCTAAACTCTGGGTGCCCCTATTTTCCGCACGGGCAGCTAGTAGTTTTGGTTTTGCAGATTTATATTCACAGGATCCTGGTTTACAGCTGGAATGATATCCGGAAAGCTCTGTATCCGTATATCACCTTCAGTTGTGCTTTGTATTATTTTCCGCTGCTATGTAACTTACTTTAATCTCTGATATTTGTCGAATGTAATTTATTCATTTATACTCTGTATATTCTTGTATCTGATGGAATTGTTGTAATAACAATGAAATGTTCTTCCGTCTGCATTCTATTTTGTCTTGTACTCAACGCTATCCGCGTTTTCCTTGACGGGGAAATTCGGGTCGTGTCAGTTTGGTATCAGAGCTTTGGTTTACAGAGCTCGAGAACAAGACACATTAGAACCATACGAAAGAATTCATCAGATATTGGATTAGTGATATCCAATTAGAATGACTCATTAGAGATAGGATCAATAGTATCCTAGAACGAGTGTGAAGAGTATATTTTTCAAATGAAAACAATTTTGTTTGAAAATTTAAATCGTTTTATACGTATTTGAATATTTTATTTGTATTGATTTGGACAATCTAGTATATAAAGGTTTTGCATATACGCGTCATGAACGTATATTCGAAGTTTTAATATACTAGATAGATATAGAATCACACTCTAGTCGCACGGACCTGATTCTGATGATTGACGCGTCGTCACCAGTAATTAGTTTCGTGTTTTGAAGGTGTGATATCTATATATTTCCATCAGACTGGTGTGAGAACCAAAACCTATATATAGTTAGAACACATTGTTGTGATTTGGCATCAAAAATGGGATTTTTGTATATATATCAAAAAAATTATGAATTTGAAAACTCTAATCCACTAATTGATTGATGTTTGTGTTGTTTGTTTATTTGTTTGATAATTTTTAACCATTATGCCTAATTGAATCAAATATTGAACTGTATGGAAAATTGGTCGCATTTGCTTGCATATACATATACTTACATTGAACAGGTCATAGCAAGGAGGCTAGAGCAGAGAATAAATTTTTTTTGCCCGACAAATAGGTACATGTTTACTATATTTACTGTTTTGTTTGGGTGATGATGATTTTATGAGCATATTGGCTAGCCGCTTGGCTTTTTCTTTTTCTTTTTGAGATCAGAAGGCCTGTATGGCAATTTCGGGATTTTCCCGTGGCTCCCGGTGCAGGGGAAGTTATGGCGAAATTTTTCGAAAATTTAAGGTGTTAGCCAAATTTTTGAAAATTTGAAAATTCTCAAAAATTGAAAAGTTGGAGAATGGAAGCCAGATCGAACGTATAGTTGATTAATCAAACCACTTTCGACTTTGTTCCTTTTCGGGGACGAAAAGTTTTAAGTGGGGGAGATTGTAATAACCCGAAAATCTGGGCCAGTTTAAATTTTTTATTTTGGCAATTTTAGCGAATTTTGAATATTTAAAATGAATTATTTTAAATAATATCGATGGGAAAATTTATTTTGAATAGAATTCGATGTATATATTATATGCCTCGTCGTTAGAATATAAATATTTATATACAATTATAAATAGAATTGAAAATGGCGTGGTAGTTCGATAATTCGATTTCAAACTTCAATTGAATGTACCGGGTGCAAAACAATCCGGATTTTAGTGAAACCAAAAACATTAGATTCTAATTGACAATATCTTTCCAACGAATCCGAAAAATTGAGATTTCATAACGGGAATCAAAAGATATGTCCAGTTGAAAATTCTGAATAGTCGCTATGGAATTCAGGCCCTTAAAAATGAGAATTTTGCAAACGACCTCGGATTTCGACGAAACCACTTTTGTTGGAACCGCGGTGTCAAATTATTGCTAGGTTTCAAATTTCATAATTTTTCGAATCAATATGTGAGCGTGGCGAAGGAAAACGCGTTTGACCAGTTTTAGTTGATTTTAATCGACTGGAAAATGGCCATTTTTCCAACGGTCTCGGAATTCGACGAAACTAGTTTTATTAGGACCGTATCGTCAATACGAAGATAGAAAATATTTTTCTAGAATTTTTCAAGTTAGTATGCGACCCCGGTAAATTGAAATGAGCGTTCAAATTCAATATATAGAGTTATATGCTGATTTTAACAGAAACTGATTATAACGATCGAATCAGCCTGCGATACATATCCCATTGTTTTCGGAATGGGGGTAATACGCTATGGACGACAGGCGGTGGGCCCCGTTTTGAGGTCGAAAATAAAAGTTGCTTTTAGGTGAAAAATTAAATAATTAAATAAATAATAAAAAAAATATCTTCTCTCCTTTACCCTTTATTTCTCCTTCAGCCCCCCCGTTCATATTCATTTCAACAGAATGAAAAAAAAAAGAAGTAAGGAAGCGGAGAGGGCGCAGCCGCGCCCTGGCGATCCCCCCCCCCCTCGACCATCGCGCCGCCGCGCGTGGCATTCCCCCCCTTTCCTCCACCGCCGCACACCCCCCAGCGCCGCCACCCTCCTCCGTTCTCTCCCTCCTCCCTGCAGCGAATCCGCCCCTCCTCCCTTTGAAAATTACTGTAAGTTTCACTGTTTTTTTTATTGATTTTAAAAACTGATTTTTACATGATTTTAATACTGAAATTAAGGTGATTTTAAAACTGAGATTAGTATTGTTTTAAAATATATATACATAGTAGAGAAAGGAGGGATTTTTAATTTTAAAAGTGAAAAGACGATATTTTTAAAATGGATAAGGCGTGATTTTTACATATGTAGTGGGTTAAAAATATGATTTTTATATTTTTAAAGAATTAAAAATATGATTTTTATATTTTTAAAGTATTAAAAATATAATCTTTACTATATAGGAGATGTAAAAATATGATTTTTGTTTATGTAGAGGATTAAAAATATAATTTTTACATGATAGGAATATTAGAAATATCATCTTTATATGTGTAGAAAAATAAAAATGTGATTTTTATAATGATATATTTGAAAAGGCGAAATCTTTATATAGAGAATAGCGAGGTAAAAATGTAATTTTTATCTATATAGTAGCAATGTAAAAATAGAATTTTTATCCATATAGCGTGATTGTAAAAATTCGATTTTTATATATTAAATAACATAGTAAAAATTCGATTTTTATATATTGAATAACATAGTAAAAATTCGATTTTTATATATTGAATAACATAGTAAAAATTCGATTTTTATATATTGAATAACAAAGTAAAAATTCGATTTTTATATATTGAATAACATAGTAAAAATTCGATTTTTATATATTGAATAACAAAGTAAAAATTCGATTTTTATATATTGAATAACATAGTAAAAATTCGATTTTTATATATTGAATAACAAAGTAAAAATTCGATTTTTATATATTGAATAACATAGTAAAAATTCGATTTTTATATATTGAATTACATAGTAAAAATTCGATTTTTATATATTGAATAACATAGTAAAAATTCGATTTTTATATATTGAATAGCAAAGTAAAAATTCGATTTTTATATATTGAATAGCGAAGTAAAAATTCGATTTTTATATATTGAATAGCGAAGTAAAAATTCGATTTTTATATATTGAATAGCGAAGTAAAAATTCAATTTTACATATGTAGTGAATACGGGCGACGAAAGTGACGAAAGGCGAGAACGACGAAGACTTCTACAAAAGAAGAGTCAAGATGTTTGGATAGCTATTGGTGAGAATTTCTCACCTTTCAATTTCATTTTCTAGTTATATATATATATATATACTAGGATGCAGACGGTGCTTAGTAGCACCCGACACAATCGTCCACAGACCATGGACTTGTTTGTTTGATTGCATAAATTAGTTAGATGATTAGATTTGAATTTGATTGTTTGGTGGATTTGATTGATGTGTGAATGGCGTGGGCCTTCACTAGACCGGGGATAAGGCTAGGCCTCGTCCCGTTTCTAGTATCGTGCTGTTATGCCGCCGAAATTTTCTAAAATAAGTTAGAAAAATAAAGATAGTATTTTATTCAATAAATGAACTGATTAGAAATTCATATGTTGAAATAAAATGTTTTATCGTTAAAAATATAATTTTTAACGTGAATATGAATATAGTGAAAGTGAATAAAATAAAATATTCATTCACAAACCGGACGGTTTGTTTATATACACCTATTTGAAGGACGTTGATTGGGACGATAAATTTTACACATCGCCCAACTGCACAAATAAAATCTGTGTTTGATTGTTTGAAACCCCACACGGGTGTTGGGATGAAATATGAAGTTCACTCATCTTGATTGATTAAATATGTCGATCGATTGATTGACAGGCTGTTATAAGCGTTAGACATCTATATTTGATGCTTATACAGTGTGGTGCACTTTGGTTGATGGTTGATTATTTTTCAATGCAATTATATACGTGTGATGTATGAAAATCCATATAATTAACTTTATATGGTGATTGATTGGGCCTCATTCCAATTTAGAAAATAAAGAATATTATAAAGTAAAGGTTCATGTGTTGACTGTACTCATCCGTTGAGATTAGTCATGTGTTGAATGAAATATTTTAATAATAAAATTTACATCTTTATCATTATAAAGTAAAGGTTCATGTGTTGACTGTACTCATCCGTTGAGATTAGTCATGTGTTGAACGAAAATATTTTGATAATAACAAATATTTTGATAATAGGAAATATTTGAAATAGAATATTTGAAAATAGAAATATATGAAGCCGTGTTGATTAGATTGACGCCATTTTGACGTGAACGATATTTATATCGATTTTATTCATTTTAAAATGAATATTGAAAAGTGATTTCGAAATCGAATATTTTGAAATGAAATTTGAATTAAATTGATTAGAAAACGAATTTGATTTGAATTGAATAGAAAACCAATTTGAATTTGAATCGAATAGAAAACGAAATGAATTTGAATTGAATAGAAAACCAATTTGAAATTGAATCGAATAGAAAATGAATTTGAATTGAATAGAAAACCAATTTGAAATTGAATCGGATAGAAAACCAATTTGAATCGAATTGAATATAAAATGAATTCGAATTGAATATAAAACAAATTCAAATTGAATTGAAAACAAATTGAAATGAATTCAAATTTAATTGAAATTTGAATTGAATAGAAATGAATTTTAAAACAAATTTATAAGGAAAAATTCAATTTTGATTTGAATTGGAAATGGAAATTGAATTGTTTTTGAAATGAATTTAAAATTATTTATATAATTAGTTTTAAATAGAAATCGACGAAATATATACTATATATATTATATATATAATATAATGGCCTGAATAGAATGCGCCGCGCTGCGGCAGTTCGTGAATTTCGACCATTTATTTCAAACGGACATTACGGGAGATCCGACCGTCGGATTTCCTAAAACCGGAACCGTTGGGTTCGTATCGAAAAGAGCTTTCTAACGAATATTTGAAATTCAAAATCTAACGGTTGGATTTGGAGATACGTCCAAATCAAATTCAGAAAAGGTCGCTGTAAGTGCAGTTCGATGGCCATTGTTGGAAATCGACTGTACGGGCCTTGATAAATTTATTAAAAATAGTAATAATTTGTGTAAAATCATAAGAAATGATTTGGGAAAAATTGGGGTGAAAAACTCCATATTTGAAAAGGTAAAAATGGATTTTTATCGAAATGAACTAGTTTTGAACTAAATTTAAAACCCAATTATTTTTAAATAAATAAATTAGATTTAAAAAGGGGTTTTAAATAATCGGAATTTCTAATATATTTGATTGGATTTGAAATGGGTTTATCGTGAACGGTGTTTTAAATAACACTAGTTCTTTAACCCGATAATAAATAGAATGTGATTTGGGTTTGTCGTGAACTGTGTTTTAAATAACACCTAGTTCTTTAACCCAGAAAAATGAGTTTTAATGAATCTGTAATTAGATTGAAATGTAAATCTATAATCTAAATTATCAAATTTAGAAATGAGCGAGAATGGAGTATCGCCAGTTTTGCTCCAAAGCGATAGTTAAATCTTTAATTAGATTTGAACGTGATTAATTTTACCGATAACACCATGATGTTAGATATGGAGTATCACCAGTTTTGCTTCATGGGATGAATAGGTTGGGATTGGGAAATAAAATAAATAATTACTTCGGTGTGGTTCGCTAATCTCGACTAGTTTGAAAAACCATAATTTGGTTTGAAATAACATCCAAAGGAAGATTAAAGGATAAATTTGAAAGAATTTATCTTGGATAAAATTAATGGGAACCTTTCCCTAAAAATGTGATTTTGTGAATAAAAGAATATTCTGAATTGGAATGAGGTGTATGTTGTGTTTGTGTAACATTTGTTTTAATATACGCGGGTTGTTCGGAAAGGTCGGGTTTATACCCATTCTGAATAACCGATTCGACGATATGTCGAAGATGAAGACGGTGGTTGAAGACCGGAAGTCTTCACATCGTTTGGATAATTACTGACGATCCTGATTGGGCTGTACACCCAAGAGGATGGAAATAGTTGGTGGTCGTCCAGGCGTACTTGGAGATGGATGGATATGCGAGGAAAGTGCCTCCGATTTCGTTCAGACCAAGAACGAACTTGTAAATGGATTGTGTGTCTGACATTGGATTTTATTCTTTGTTGATTGATTTCTGTTAAATATATATCTTTTTGGCGGCGGAGAATTTATTCTCTTGCATAACGCCCTTCTCTGAGACGTACGAGCTTAGAGGTTATATATCGATAGATATCAATCGCATAGCATGAATTGCCTGTGTGGCATACTGAGTTGCAATGATCAAGGCTTCTGTTGAAAAGCAAAGTCTTGTGGTTGATGATCAAAGCATGCCTACGTGGCAGTTTTGTGTATAACGTGAATGCGCGAGCCTCACACCTCGGTATGAGTTAAAAATGGGATACGGACCGCTGGGAGAGCACGACGTTCTTTCTAGCTATGGTGGTGTCAGTGACTTACCAGCCCTGACATTTATATACTTTTCACCTTTGTGGTTGTTGGAATGAGGCGCCTCGATTATAGGTCTGTAAGGACCGGGAAACGTGTGTTCAGGCATAATTAATCCTCTAACGTAAGTGAGGACCGGCCCAGCCACATCCAGGGTTGCCCAGAGTGCATAGCCCTGAGGCATTTGCTAGAGTGTCTCGAGCGCGGAGAGGATCTTGCCCCTTGCCTCGACTCATGACGGAAACCCAATTTCCAATACGTGTATTGCGGTTTTAATTGTAGAACTAGTATGGCGACATGATATATGGTACCCATGCCGTCTATGATTTATATTTATGATTGAAACTGTTTTGACACTATACACTCATTATAGTATCAAATGATTTGTTTAAAACGTACCAAGCATGTTTGGCTATTATAAGGGAAAACCCTATCCTCCGGCTTGCATTGCATTGTGTGATGGGACCTG
The DNA here is from genome assembly GCA_030737875.1 of Allium sativum. NCBI lineage: Eukaryota > Viridiplantae > Streptophyta > Magnoliopsida > Asparagales > Amaryllidaceae > Allium > Allium sativum. The sequence goes on along the minus strand of CM060924.1, from coordinate 167,838,255 downwards.
GGTCTTATAATAGCTTCATTTTTCGAAAAAGCATTGCGTTGTTTATTGATATGCACTGGTATTCTTGGAAGGAAACCCGTTCCGTGTTATACGACGTGGTCCCTTGAATTACTATCTTTTAAAATAAAGTTTTAATAACTGTTTTAGTTCTCACACCAGTCACATTACTGACCTGGAGTTTATTGTTTTAACCTAAACTCTGGGTGCCCCTATTTTCCGCACGGGCAGCTAGTAGTTTTGGTTTTGCAGATTTATATTCACAGGATCCTGGTTTACAGCAAGAATGATATTCGGAAAGCTCTGTATCCGTATATCACCTTCAGTTGTGCTTTGTATTATTTTCCGCTGCTATGTAACTTACTGTAATCTCTGATATTTGTTGAATGTAATTTATTCATTTATACTCTGTATATTCTTGTATCTGATGGAATTGTTGTAATAACAATGAAATGTTCTTCCGTCTGCGTTCTATTTTGTCTTGTACTCAACGCTATCCGCGTTTTCCTTGACGGGGAAATTCGGGTCGTGTCACAGGCTTTATGTCTGACTCTACTTTTCTTTCGTTCCCCCCCTAGGTCCACAGGGAGGGAATAACGCAGCTTGACTAGTTTTCACACCCAGCTTGAAGAGAAAGAATGTATTGCTTGGATCTTTTTCGTTTTGGACTATGGCTGCGGACAGCAATTATGGGACTTATGCAGTTTACTTATGTTTTTATGCTTCTTTAAATAATGTAATCAAGACAGTTATGAAGATGTTATGTTTTTGGAAGTATTGTAAGAAAAATTATGACATGGTTTGTGTAACACGTATTTTGTTGAAATAAAAATTGTTGTTGTTTTCCGCTGTTCAAAAATATGTGTATTTATATCTGTCTTGTGTATCTGTGACTTATACTTATAAACCTCCACCAAAATTAGGGCATTCCCTTTGAGAGTGACCCTAACGGAGGTGGGGTGTTTCATCATAAGAAAAAACCAAAAACCAATATAAAAAACTACTAATTAATTCAATATATAATCATGTTCATATTCATGAAAAAAGTACAAAAAAATCTTCAATAATGAAATAAGTTCATGTTTCAGCCAAAGTGCGGGAAACCCTACAATTTTTCATAAAACTGCATATATCACAACAGTTATACTAAAAATGTTGCATTATTTTATGCAATTTTTGTTGATTGTTTCAAACCTTAAAATTCAATTCCTACACTCATTCAAATACCACATTATTATAGAAAAATCATCACAAAAATGATGGACTTTGCATATAAATAAAAAACATATTACTTTCAGTGAAATTATAGAAAAAGAACAAACTAAACAAAAAAACTGAGATGTGTCTACAATTTTTCTATGCACTGAGACATGTCTGGAATACGCTATAATGTATTTGCATATATATATATATATATATATATATATATCTGCACTTATTCGCAATAAATACAGACATTTTTGCATGTGTTTTATCTTTTCTTATTATCTGCAATATATGTGAATAATTGCAGATATGCCTGCACTTATTCACAATAAATGAAAACATTTCTGTAACTTTTTTCATTGGTAATCTTCAGTTGATGTTTACAATTTTTAAATTTTTTTTATGTAGCAACACAAAAAAATATGACATAAATTGCTATGGGAAAATAGGGACTCACTTTGCATATAAATCGAGGGAGGGATTCACTTTTATTTATGTTTAATTTTAAGGATGCCTCCCTAATATTCACTTAAAAATGAAAATAAATCCAATAACTCCGCACTTGAATTTAAAAAATATATTTTTTGAGCAATTTCTAAAAAAAAACATAAGATTGTGCATAAACAAAAGTGTCTTTCAACTTGAACCTTTATATAATGGATAATATCAAGCTTTTATAAGAGCAACGCGTAGTCTTGAACTCTATTCCTAATATTAGCAATAAATAACCTCTTTAGAGTGTAATCAAATAATCCTTTGCGTTTATGATCACCATACATATTTATCCCAATTTAGTGAATGTTGTAGGAATTTTTCTTGAAATTTCATAGGGAACGACCACATTTTCACATTTACATATATAGTTGAGTCTATCAAGAGTACTCCTGATTGTAGGTGTTACACTCTAAAATGGAGTATAGATCTCACTAGGAGTTACTATTAACTCATCATATCTAATCACTTCAGGAATACACGTTTCTAAATATATAAACATAGTACGTTCAACTCATATCACATCACTTCTTGTTTTTACCCGTTGAACGTAGTTCTTGGAATCTTCAGTCAATAGATTGGGTAACTATTATGTTTGACTCAACAATCTATAAGGGCAATAGTCTCATTCTTTTAAGAGATTCGAATATTTTCTCTCTACCAAATCCTTTCATCAAAGGATCTGCCAAATTCTCGTTACTGCAAATATGATCTACTCTAATAGCTTCGGAAGAGGGTATCTCTCTACAGTGTTGTGCTTACAATGTATTTGACATCTCTTACCGCTATAATAATGGCTCTATACATTTGCAACACCCGCGGTACTATCACAATGGATCAACACAGCCGGTATTGGTTTTTCCCATTAAAAAATTTCAGCTAACAGATTTCTTGAGTAATATGCTTCTTCACTAGCTATGACTAGTAACAACATCTTAGATTCCATAGTAAACTGAGCAAAAATGTCTATTTATTGAATTTCCAAGAAATAACTCCGCCAATAATGCTAAAAATATAACCGCTAGTTTTCTTTGAATCATCAGATAAAGTATTTTATTTTGCATTAGCGTATCCTTCAAGGACAAACAAAAACTTTTCATAATATAATCCAAGGTTCACGCTTCGTTTTAGGTATCCTATGACCCTCTCAACAGGGTGCTGGTGCTCTATATTATATCCGCTAGTAAACCAACCCAATAAATCCATAACATATGTTGTGCTTGGTGCAATGACCATCATTTTAACAATTAGATATTTAAATATTTTATCTAAATATCTTATCGTTAATTGTTCGATTGATGGTTCCAAAAGGTGATTTTTCATAAACAATCGAATTAGGACTGAAGACTAGTTTCATTGATCCAAATTGTTCATTATGTTAATAAAAGGTATAAGGATCGCTATATTTTGAGATCATGAGATTTTGGGTCAAAATCGTCTCAAAGTACACGTAAAATTATCATTTTGGGCAAAAGTTTTGGATTTTGATGAACCTTGTACCATTGGAACCGTATCATCGTAATGATGCACGCAATCAAGTTTCATAGTGTTTAGATGGATCATTTGATCATGGCGAATTAAAATGCGTAGTCGCTTTTAGTGGAGAGTTTTAATTAAATTAAAATGTTATATGTTAGGCCCAAATTTCTATAGTAGAATTCGAATACCCCTTACTCCCCAAAACGAATCTACTATTCCATTGCATGGTGAAAAACATGGCTGCTTCCTCTCTGCTAGATTCAAAAATCAGAATATCATTATCTCTCAGCAAAAAATCTTGAAACCAATCTCTAAATTCACGAATCAATGTTCTTTCCATATCCATACCATTTTTTTTGAACTCGACCTTTGTCCCTATGTTTCAGGTCTTCATGGTCGAGCTAGGATTTAGGATGTCCAGTGATTCGATGGGTTTTAGGCCAAAAAAATGATGAAATCACGTCTCTCTAGGTGACCTGCACCTATCTATGAACTTTTATCAAGATTGACGCACCATAGAGAGGTGCGACATTTTGGCGGGTCTGACATTTCATGTAGATCATCATGGATGACGCATTTTGATAGAGGGAGTTTGGTGCAGTGGCGATAGTCCAAGCAGGTGGAGATTGAGATGTGGAGTGGTTTTATGCAATCGGTTCATGAATCCAGCAAGTAGAACTCAGTGTCATCGGAAATGGTGCATGGCTTGGGAAAGTTATATGCGTGTACATGGAGTTTGGCATTTTGGAGAAGAAGGTGAGTAGGTAATTAGTAAGGATAATTAACTAGTTAAGTGATTTAATTATTTATATAATCTGGTAACTTATATCTTGTTTAACTTTTGCGTACGAGGTTGCAGTATAGCAGAAATAGTCTTTTATTACGTCAGATAGTCGTTATTAAACAATGCTATAGCGGACCGAAAAGCGATGTATATAGACATGTTATAAAAAACATTGGAATATTTATAACACTAAAATTGTCGTTATTAAATATCATAATTTTATTACACAAAATTGCCGCTATGTTATATAAAAATAATAGCTCATCATTACTGCTATAAAACATTTTAATCTCAATGAAAATTAACAGAACCTTTATAACAAAGTATAGCCACTATAACTTGTCTATTCAATAGCAAATGTAATGCATATTCATGATAACAAAATAAAATATCAACTAACAGAAAATAAGTTCAACACATGAGTTTGAGTTCAAGTTCTCTATTTCTTTAACAAACAACAATATTTGATATGTCAGACATATATTCGTTTGTGCCTCAAAAAAATACTTGTTGGGTTTGTTCCATGAGCAGAGACAGGGACAATGTACACATTTGATCTTTAACCTGGTTAGAGAAACAAAAAAACATGATAATTGTACTATGAAAAAGTGAAAGAGATGGTACAATGAATAAATAGGCCAAAATAAAATTTCTCTTCAAAAAGAATAAATATAAGGACCTGAAGTAATATTTGAAATATCTTCTTTGGTGGTGCAGGTGCATCTTCAAGCACATCCTCCTGACCTTGCAAACACCTGACTAACTGTTGTTAAATGTTAATGGTAATCCAAAAAAAAAAAAAACTGCGCATAAGACACTCATGAAAGTGCAATCGGGTATCATATAAATACTGAAATATATAGTGATCTTGGTTAAACCTAAAGAAGAACTTGGATACCACATAAATATAAATAAACCTTACACTATAAAATATATGGCACATATCTTGAGGGAAGAAAACACAAGAGGGGGAACAGTCATTACAATATATTAAACTTTAAACTTGCTTCTTTGCATTATATTGAGGGTTTATGCATCAGCAGTATCTCTTATACATGGAAATTTAGACAGTCATTATAATATATTAAACTTAGCTTCATGCCATATGTAATTCACCAATTAGATTAAAGCCTCCAGAGGAATCCTTAGAGGTAGATTTAATAGTGGTAAGTAATAGTGGTAAGTAGATGACACAAGGTTCAATATCACTTTATTGCGCATTTAACAACGTGATAGAAGCACAAGAAGTCACACCGGAACACATTTCATTGGAAACAGTAAATAACAAAATTCATGGAGAAAATATTATACCTTCTTTGAGTCTTCAACTATGGAGTTATTCTTCAGTGTAAACAAAGAGATCCGCCTCCTACCTTATCTGAATAAGCTACAAACCTCTCATATAAAACATTACAACGCAAATTCCTCAGCTACACTAATACACATACATACAAATATGGATTCAGAAGAAGCTTACCCTGTATAGATCACTATTTCCAAGTTGTTAACTGTTAGAACCCATATCTAATGTCAAGCTTGAGTTTATCAATGCATTAAGGCACCTAAATTAATAATATTTATTTTTAAATAAAACAAACTTACCAGTGGCTGAATAGAAATGTGTATATGATAGAGAAGATTTGTTGGATATTTTAAGGAGAAAGAGGGAGAGAATACAAGAAAGAAAATTTATATTTGAAAATCTCTCTTTATTGATGCTTATTTCTTGCTTGATACAATTTGATACAATAAACGAGAGAGCACACCTTTATTTACAACATAGGAAAGGTTCTAGACTCTTCTTTCTCTATATTCTTCTTCCATCCTCTAATTTCTAGGCTTTCGTTAACAAATCATTCTATATAATTCTCTATTACATATTTGATAAATCTAAAATTTATTACCGTTTATTATTTCCTTCCCTAAATACAAGAATTAAATTTGTTACGTAATCAACGTTTCCTTATAAAACCAAGCTTATTTGTTTCCTTATAAAACCAGGTTTATTTTCAACATCCCCGTAAAGTTGGTTTTATTGCTCCAAGCAGATTCCTTTATATTTGACGTGTTTTGGCAAGATAAAAAGTGATATGATTTGACATTTGTTGATCGCGTTGACCGTGTTATCCATCATTGAGCTCTTCAAAGAAAATCCATGAATATTCCTTTTTTATCACGTCTTCCTTAATTCTCCAAATGTAAATTTTTTGACATTCGACTACTTTCACTGTAATAAATTTGGATCAATACATTTGAGTTTTCTTCTATGTCCATCGTCTCCACATCATTCACTTCCATGATTTCCGTTTTGCTTTGTTCACCTGCCTCCTTAGCTTTGTTTGTAACATTCTCAACCTTCAAATCTAGTGTATTGTTGTTCACTTTTGCTTTGTTAGCGTCATTCTCATCTTCCAACTTATTCTTATCTTCTATTTCTGTTGCAGGTTCATTTCTCTTTTCCAATTTACTGGCATCCTTCATATCACTCTTATTTTCCTTATCTATAATTTTTGTCATTCCTTCAACATTTTTTCCATCATTTATATCTTTCAATTCATTCTTCGCTTCCACTTTCATTTTTCTTTCATCAACATCATTTTGCAATTCTTTCTCACTTCTTACCTCCTCTGTCATGTTAGCATTTTTCGCATCGCCAGTACCAATCCCTTCTTCATATCTATTTTTTCTTCTTCTGCTTTGTCTGCAACATCTTCGCATTTTAGATTGTTTTCATTACCCTTCCTTTTTTGCTTCTTTGATTTCGTCTTTAGCAATCATGCCTTTAGATACACCTTTTTCTTTTGTTCTTTTCGTATTTTCCTCACGGATGCTTTATCAACATCAACACCTTTGCAAACTTCATTTATGTCCCACTCCACATTTTTAGATGTTCTGTGAATTTCTTCCTCAATGCTAATTTCTTATCTTCCTCCTTTTCGTCAACCTGGAAATTTTGGTCAATGGAATTCACTTTGGTATTAACTTGTGTTAGTTTGTCGTTATTTTTATCTTCAGCATTAGTATCTTCTCTACTTCCAATTTTTTCTTCCTTATCAATAATCTTCTTCTCTTCATCTTCATCATTTTCTTTGAGGGCCAATAGTGATGTACCATCTTATGTACTTCTTTCTTCAACATAATTGGTCTTCTCTTCAACTTTATTGTTTCTTGGAGCTCTACATTCAGAAGCATAGTGTTCACATTTGTCGCAATTATAACATTTGATCTGTGACTTGTCATTCCTTGAATTTGAATTGCCTCTCCGACGACCTCTAGTTGTGCTTTCCCCTCTTTGATTATTATTGCTATGGTTATTTTCGTTGTTGGGCCTCCGACCTCGTCCATGTCCATATCCACGTCCTCTTCCTTGTTCTTAACCACGACCCCATCTTTGTTGGCTTCGATTACTTTCTTCCTTTTCTGAATCAATCCATGTCTTAAGAACATGCTCCACAGTCTCTTCCCTCTTTGTTTTCTTTTCTTCATAAGCTTGCAATGAGCCTAAAAGTTCCTCTATAGCCATGGTCCCCAAGTTTTTTGTTTCTACAATGATGGCGACAATATGTTCAAACTTTGGATCTAACGATCTAAGAATCTTCTCCATGGTTCTGACATCATCTAATTTCCCACCATTTCTTTTTAGATTATTTGTAACAATTAAAACTCTTGAGAAGTAATTATAAACAAGTTCACCTTCTTTCATATGTAGAGTTTCAAATTCTCCTCTTATAGTTTGAAGACACACCTTTTTTACTTGATCAACTCCCTTGTAAGATATCTGAAGCATTTCCCATGCTTCTTTTGCTAACTTTGATCATGAAATCTTTTCAAAAGTGTCATCATCCAAAGCTTGATAAATTGGACAAAGAGCATACTTGTCTCTCGTCCTTAAGTTTCTCAATTCATCTCTTTGGGTTTGAGATATAATATCTTCGTCTTCTTGTTCGGTGTAGCCTTTCTCAACTATCCGCCATACATCATATGCTCCAAGGAGGGCCACCATCCTTAAGCTACAATTATCATAGTTGATCTTGGTAAGCATTGGAACTGGAAAGAACACGTCGTTATTCGCCAGCTTTTCGGATCTTCAATCTTCTTTTTCCTTTTGTTGAAAGGATCTTATAGCTCTCATACCACTCCATTGAATATTTTAAGGAGAAAGAGGGAGAGAATATAAGCAAGAAAATTTATATTTGAAAATATCTCTTTTTTGATGTTTATTTTTTGCTTGATACAACAAACGAGAGAGCACATCTCTATTTATAACACAGGAAAGGTTCTAGAGTCTTCTTTCTCTAGATTCTTCTTTCATCCTCTAATTTCTGGGCTTTCCTTAATAAATCATTCTCTAGAATCCTCTATCACATATTTGATAAATCTAAAATTTATTAGAATTTATTTTGGCTTTCCCTAAATACAAGAATTTAATTTGTTGCATATTCAACGTTTCCTTGTAAACCAAGTTTATTTGTTTCCTTATAAAACCAAGTTTATTTTCAATAGAATATACTTATAATTTGTCTTTTGGGTGAAATATGTATATGACAGAGGCAACTTAATAAAGATAGTGAAGAACGGGAGAATGTGGGGTGCCCATGTTGCATGGGGAGATTGGGTCAGATCGGCATAAGAAGGCCAATCCAGATCAGTACCAATTGGGATAGATTTGATTCGGTGTCATTTTGGATGATGGACAATCCAGATCCATTCCTACTTGATACTTCGCCATGTTGGATTAATCAAAATCTTTGTGTTGCTCCCAATATCCCATGCATTGATTCCTTGTGCTTTTACTCGTACCGATCCGATCAAGACAAGATATGCTAATCCATTTGTTTGCTTTTCACATGTCCAATTTGTTCAATTCTGATGTTTCATCCAAGCTGTCTTGGATGTTTGATGCCTTATGTTATTGTCCATGTTGTATATAACAGTGTTGTATACACAATTATATGATTTTTGTTTGATGATAACAACCAAATATATTTTATTATTAAATGTGTTTATAACTGTATTGTTCTATATATACATAACATACAAGAATATAATATTTATATTTAAATGGAATACTACTGTACTAGAATTGGACATTCAAACTGTATCCTATTTGAATATAATATTCTATTTCAACATTCAAACAGTACAGATTGATAACTCCACTATTTATATATTCTTCACATGACATTGTACTTGTATATAAGCAGAATATGATAAACAAATTTGCTTGAACACATATTTGAGCACAATAAAATAATATTTTATTTCAAACAAATTTGTTTAATACAAACATCAGTACAATTCTGTTGTTACATAGCTCCTCACTATGACACTCTGTCTATACGTCTTATATATATATATATATATATATATATATATACAATCACTAATTTTACATTTTCATATCCATATATATTTACTGTTACATTTACATTCACTGACACTACACCGTCTTCTGTCTTCAATCTTCATTGCACAGTCAGTCCAGTCTTCATGCGTACCTATCACATGAAACACACACAGTACACTACAATAGAAATGAAACAGAATACACGCGAATATAAATTTTAATTTTAAAATTTTATTTGCCTCAGAATTTCGGTGTGTTTCTCATCATTTTTCATGACTTGATCCGATTCATCTGTGTCTAGTCAGTTTGTATATGTATAGTACATGGACAGGAAATCTTGTCTGATGGATGCATATACACACGTGTATAAATATACACGTGTGGACTGCCTCGCCAATCAGCGAGCAACTGAGGAGCAGCCACGTAGACCAGCTCGACTCAGTGCAACACACAGACAAGCCATACATGGACGAGCATCTCGAAAGCAAAACATACATACATACATATATATATATACACATATGTGTATATATACAGTATATGTACATATGCACTATCGAGCTCAAACCAACATGTACAAGGCAGAATGGTCATGTACAAGAAATCACAATGCAAATGGGTCAAAACAGTTCAAGTATCAACAATGACAAGTATACAGCAATGTAGCATCGCCACAAGCAAAACAGGTATGGATACAACTACAACATGGTGTGCACAACATGATTGAAACAGATTGCATGAATCAAGGGACAACTTCAGTTTTTAAAGCATGGTGAAACGACATGTACACAAGTGTATAACAATTCAAGTTCAAGGACTACTCAAACATGGTGGAGCAGCATGATGTGATACACGCATAGCATAGCGAGGGTCATATATATGTAGCATTATGGATCAACAACTTATGGTTCAACATGGTACACAAATAAGAGAAACAGACTAAGGTTGAAGCGCGCACAGCAATGCAAACATACAAGTGATCCATCCCAAGATTGCAAAATGTTTTGGTGCAACAAATTTTAAACATTGACAACACTGCATGATCTAATCCAAATATACAATACATGGAAGGTGCAAACTATGTGTGAACATTCTCAAGTTCAGGGTTGCATGTACATTAGCATAGGGTGTGACAAGTAACATAGCCAAGTAGAATAAGCAATTTTATAAGAGTAGCAAGTTCAAGTGAAAATCTTTTAAGTGTATTCATGAAACAAGGTCGTGGCAAATCAATACTCAAGTTACTTTACAAGAAGCAATTGACTAGAAAATATCACGGTTTATTCAGTGTTAAAATTGGTTACCAGAAAATCAATAGGAGATTCAAAACAAGAAAGAAATTTCAAATCTGCATTTCCAGAAACCAAAAAAAAAAATTTTTTTGCAAATCAATTTCCAGAATTAACTCAAGAAAGAAGATTTATTGTCTCCAGAATTTCAAGATTTACATGTCAAAATTAGCAAGCTCTTAAATGGCTACAAATCACAGAATGGCACCTTTCTGCAGAAAGCTTTTAATCAAGACAATTTTGGAAAAACACGCGTTTGTATTTGGCAAGTCTGTCTCTCAGTTTTAAGAGATTTCCAGATTCATAGAAAGCCAAATTATGTTCTGATTCATCACAAGAATTTTTTTGTTGTTAGGGAAAATATTTTGTTTTCTACAATCAAAATCCAAACTCGACAAAAAAATAAAGTTCCAGCAATTTGTTTCCTGATACGAATGAAGTTAAACTGGAAAATACTCAGCTCAATATTTCTGGCATGAAATCAAGCAAAAAAAAAAAGATTTCAGAAAATCAATTTTTGGGCAAGAACATTTAAAAATGTTTCCAGTTTTTCAATACATATATACCAAGTCACGGCAACATACTCAAGGAAACAAATCACGCAAGCATGTCCAGGACAGTATCGAAATTCATCACCACAAATCAGGAAAGCTTTCAAAGCCAAGGAATCAAATTCAAATCGAATTTGTCAAAAGAGGAAACCACAATAAATCAGACAAATCATCACATGAAATCAGAGATTCAATTAGGGTTTCTGTACCCTATATTAATCACCATATTCATCACTGGCAAGAGACTAATGGAATCCACACAACAACAAATACACGCATAGAATTAATTCTGAGAACTCACATTTTTTCTAGGGATTCGATTAGCACCAAATTTGATCAGAAAGATAGAGGAAGCAACGGTGTGACCATCGAAGACAAGAAGAACCATTTCCAGAAGCCGTTCATCAATACATCGATCTGATTTGGGGGTTAAAAGTGGAAAACTCTAATTTTTCTTTGAAGACGATGCCATTTTCATTTCCAGAGGAAAAAGAGAAATCGGGTTTGCAAATGAAAGCACAATGGGCTGGCCTTTTTTATTCTAAGTGAAAAGGGGTTTTTTCCTTTTAATTATTTTTAAATTTTTTAGTTTTTATTGTTTTGTTTTTAAATTTCTTTTGTAACCAATTCGATCAGTTCTAGAGTCTGTAAATTCTAGGAGAAACCAGTTAGTGTAACACCCCGTAATTTTAAAACGGGACATAAGAGATAATTAAAGAATAATTAATTATTAAACGAAAAATTAGGTGAAATGGGTTACGCCATTGTGTTCGTCTCGGTATTCTGCTTGAGATAGAGTCCGAGTTTGCGTAAAACGGATACCGTATGAAGAAGTTATGGACGGTAGAAGTTTACCGCAAAACGCAGGAATTCCCGGGGCACTTGACAGTGCGCCCATGTATTTTTGCACTGGCGCACCTGCCAAGTCCGCCCAGAACAGTTTTTGGGTATTTGGGCACCCAGGCCCAAGTGGATGTCGACCCATTACCCAATTCTCTTTTGGGGCTGAGGTGGCATTCGATTTCTGTAGCCTAGTAGTTATAAAATCACCTCAATCCCATTGTTTTCTTCAAAAAGAAGCAATGGTAGCCGGACTCTGCTAGATTCTGGACTGAATTAGGATCTCTCATCTTCTTCTAAATCTTATCAAATTTTGAGATTCAAACATAGACTCAGCACCTTTTCTATCATTCTAGCAATCCAATCACAGTGAGTATAGTTACTTTTAGGTTTAAAGATATAAAAGTAATCATGTTATGAATATAAATTGGATATGCTCTTGTAATTAAATCATCTAGGATTTATCATACTTTGTGGATCTAAAATATTCTATGGCTTGGATCTCAATGTTTATCATAATTAAATATATTGTAAAATCTTAATCTATGGCATATTTGGGATCTTAACTTGTACTATGTTAGATCTATTACTTTAAGTCTAATTCACTTGTGATGTCATAATTGGATCTTAACTTGTATATGTTAGATCTACTTTCTTTAGATCTAATTCTTTTGGGGTTGATTCATCATGTTACTTATGAGATCTAGAATGTCCTCTTGTGATTCATGTTAGATCTAAAATGTCCCTTTATGATTCAAGTTAGATCTATATTATGCGATCTAAAGTGTCCCCTTGTGATTCATGTTAGATCTAAAATGTCCCTTTATGATTCATGTTAGATCTATATTATGCGATCTAAAATGTCCCCTTGTGATTCATGTTAGATCTAAAATGTCCCCTTATGATTCATGTTAGATCTATATTATGTGATCTAAAATGTTCCCTTGTGATTCATGTTAGATCTAAAATGTCCCTTTATGATTCATGTTAGATCTATATTATGCGATCTAAAATGTCCCCTTGTGATTCATGTTAGATCTAAAATGTTCCCTTTTATTTTTATGACGAGGCTACTTTATAGCCTTGATGCCGCCAAAATACGTGTGAATACGTTAGTTAGGAACGGGGACAAAAGGGATTTTGTAATTTGCACAATTTAATATTTATATGAAATGAGTATATAATTCAAATGGTGAAACATAGAATTAATTACCTATGACGACATAGGTAAATTTGGATATAGATGAATTAATTACCTATAATGACATAGGTAAATTTAGGTAAAGATGAATTAATTACCTATAATGACATAGGTAAATTTAGATGAAGATAAAATGTTTAGTGATTAAAATTAAGAATTTTAATTATACTTATGACACGAGGTTAGGTTACATTAGTAGCGGAAGTCTGCCCGGAACCGACCGGCATATCCAACAGCCACTAACGTTGAACCTAATGTGGGAGGTCTAAGTACACAAATACGAATCCGGCTAAGACACGAGGTTAAGCCTAACTGTGGAATAAGACTGCCCAGACCCGACCGGCATATCCAGCATCCACACGTTGTAGGCCTAATGTAGGAGGTCTAGTCCAATACAACCATAATTGGACATGGTAATAAGAAAAGACTACTTAACCTAATTTAATTCACGAGGACTTTATGATTATGAACATAAGTTAGGTTTAAGTAAAGTGGATTTGATAGTGGGTGATTGAGTATAACTGAAGGGTAGGTGGGTAATATTAGTATATATAGGCCCACAAACTTAACCACTAAATAAACAAGATTAAATCAGTGGGAAGGTTAAGTAAATCTTGGGTAGGTGGGTAATTTTAGTATATATAGGCCCACAAACTTAACCAGATAGAGGGTTATGTAATTAAAGACACCTATTGGTGTACATAACCGGGGGAAATAATAAAGTTATGTATTAAAGACACCCTTAGGGGTTAGCATAACTAATGGAAAGGGATAGAGTTATGTATTAAAGACTCCTATAGGTAAGCATAACTGATAGGTAGATTAAGAGTTATGTATTAAAGACACCCTTAAGGGTAAGCATAATTAATGGAAAGGGATAGAGTTATGTATTAAAGACACTTATAGGTAAGCATAACTGATAGAGGGCTATGTAATTAAAAACACCTTAGGGTATAGATAGTCAGTAGATAACCTAGTGGGGATACAAGACATAGGGGAGAGCATGTATCATGTTGTGTGGGACCCATTTCAGTCAGTAACCCGGAGTGGTATCAAAGTAGAGAACTCCGTACTAGGCGGAGAAGGAGCACGCTTACTGATTGATTATAAGAGATCCAAACGAGACGGATGGTGGGAGCGGCGCAAACCTACCGGGGACATGTGCGTGCATGAGCCGGACAGAAGGGGCTAAGCCGACCGTGACACCAGTATATAGGCCTGTGCACATCTTGGGTTGCCACTTTAGGGAAGTGATACCCCCTACTGTGGGGCCAGCACAGGATATCTACAGAGTAGGGAGCCGTTCGATTAGGGTAGTAGTTAGGGTATACTCGGACGTATGCCCTAAGTCTACCAACTTGTAGTGGAAGGGATCATCTCATCTTGATTATACTAGTAGTAGTGCAGAGTAGTCATTAGTGAAGCATGTATATACCTTACCTTATCTGCCTTGTCACACCTTCCATTTGTATAGTGATCTCTCTTATCCATTTTATGCCTGTCATGATTATCTTTATTTATCTACTGGCTAAAAGTTACTAGACTCGCCCGACTTATGTCTGACCTAGTTTGTTTCGCCTCTTTTCTTACATTCCCTCCCCCCCGGTTCTCAAGGAGGAAACTCCCAGGCTTAATCAGGATTTGGATATCATCTTCTAGGAGCTACTGTAATGGCGCGTTTTGTTAGCTGTCGAATAATTAATTTATTTAATGATTTATATATCGATTTGGCGATATCGATAACTTAAAGTACAACGTTCGAACTTATAATTTATAATTATAATTAAAACGAACCTGAAACGTCACGGCAGTTCGCAATTTGGCGATTCGAACTTCAACCGAATGTACAGGATTCGTTTTAAATCGGATTTCTGTGAAACAAGAAACGTGTGGAGCTGGTGGAGTATATCTTTCTAGTGGTAGAGAAAAATCGGGATTTTGTCGTGTAGATGTTGAGATATGTCCAAATCAAATTTCAGAATAGTCGCTATAGAATCGTTTATCGGCCATAACGGTTATTTCAAAATAACTAGATATCGGGTGTGAATTTAGACAAGGTTCTTTTGGGACATAGCGATAATTTAATTTTTAGAATTTTTCTATAATTTTTAATTAATTAAATAAGCAACTTTTTATGTGGAGTAGTTTGCACCCTGTAATCAACATTTTGAGGTTTCACAGTATGAGTCAAACTACCGGTATATTTATATTTTTGGAATCCTGACACATCGCTGATTACAACGGTATTTTTATTTTCGTCGATAAGGGATCCGTAAACGAATGGAGTCGTATGGGACCGGTAAGCTAAAGGAGATTGAAGTGATAATTCATGGATAGACTTATTCCACAACATACTACTTCCTACCCTATCGTGCATGACTTAGTGCCGTAGAAATTCCAAGGTTCTAATGCTAGTAACGTAAGTTGTTCTTATGACATCAAGAGCAACACGTAACTATCCTCCAAGCCTTATAATGAATGGAATAAAAAGACGCTGCTCTGAAAAACCGAAAACTGGAGTTAAACAAATAATAATAAAACAAACAAAGAAGAAGTTAACACAAGGATTTAACTGGAAGCTTGCGGTCTACTTGAGGTGTAGTGCGTGTTCTTATATATATATATATATATACACACGTTGAGAACATATATGTAAGGACGGCATGGAGCTCGGATACCATCGTCAGAAATGAATGAGCAGATCTGCAATGGTGTTTATAGCGTGAAGGGGAAGCCAGTGGGATCCGCAGCTGTGTGGTGTTGGAGTGGTTGAAGTCGTACAGTAGTTGTGGTTGGTTGCGATAAGCCATTCACGGTGATAAGGTCGACGCAAGTGGAAGGTCTCATGCGAGTTAAGTGAGAGGTGGATGGGAAGCATGGAACCGCAAGCAGGAAAATGGTGAAAACGTTGAGTCGGGAGGTGAGCTGAGCTTGCTTTGCATGGGGGAGTCGAGTCCAGTAAGTACGTATGAATAGAGAGATTTTTTTTTTGAGGAGAGGTTCTATGGTGTTGGCCTGGGTGAATTCGGTGAAGTAAATGAGGAGCAGTTCGAATGGGAACTTCGGCCATGGGACGTTTTGAGGAGCAGGTCACGGGAGCTTTTCCTTTGAAGAAGAAAGACTGAGAGACGGGCTGCATTGAAAGGGCTTTGGGCTGAGAGACAAATCGTAAGGCCCATTAAAAAATTTAATAAATTTAGTTTAATTTAATTTAAATAAGGTTCAAACTTGTTAATGCAATATCTTGATCGTACGACATCGGAATTCAGCAAAACAACAACCGTTGGGATCGTATGAACGACGGCTACGAAATGGAGCTGACTGGGAGTGAATCCGAGCTCGTTACAATTTATGGAGAAATAAATTGTCCGTCGCAATCAATGAACGCAAACCGATATTTATCGGTTAACGCGCAAATGTGAGTAAATCTCACAAACTCTAAACAATTTTATTTTCACGTTGTATTCTTAGAACTGTTAAAATATTATCTGTTTGACTGTTTGACTGTGTGTTGACTGTTTGATTAAACTGCTAGTCAGTTAGTAGAGATTTTATATATATATATATATATTTACGTATATATATATATATATAAACCGTTAAATAGTCATATGTTGATTCTGCTATCAGAATATTTCGCAGTGAAGTGAAATCGATGTTGTTGTATTGTCTAACATCTGTGGTGCAGGGAAACAGGTTGGAGGAATCCAACTGGATTCCTCAACAGTTATTTTACTGTGATTTTTATATTGTGATATATAATGTGATGTATATAATTTGTGTGATTATGTGTGGTGGGACGATATTTATCGTTGTTATATGGTGTGTTAAATACCATGAGAAATACCAGAATGTAGGAGAGGGGTTTTCAAAGTATATTTTGAAAATAGTTTATTTATATAAAATCAAGGGATTTTATATATATATATATATATATATATATAAGAAAAAGGATTCTGAATATAAAGGAATTATATTCGTTAAAAGAAATATAAAGGATATTTATTTAGAGATTAAATAAATAGAATTAAACTAAAGGAGATATTTATTTGTTAAATAAATAGGAGTTAACCAAGTGAATTGGTCGAGTTAATCGAAGTGAATTAGTTAAGTTAAACTACGTGGTTAATCGAAGTGAATTAGTTAAGTTAACTAAGTGGTTAATCGAATTTAATTAGTTAAGTTAAACTACGTGGTTAATCGAAGTGAATTAGTTAAGTTAACTAAGTGGTTAATCGAAGTGAATTAGTTGAGTTAAACTAAGTGAATCGGTTAGAGTCAATCAAAGTGAATTAACTAAGTTAAACTAAGTGGATTAATTCAGTTAATCGAGACAAGTAAATCAAGTTAGGTTAAACCATTTGAGTTAACCAGTTAGGTTAAACCATTTGAGTTAACCAGTTAAAGTTTACCAGTTAAAGATAAACAGTTAAAGTTGACCAGTTAAAGTTGACCAGTTAGAGTTGATCAGTTGGAGTTGACCAGTTAGAGTTGACCAGTTAGAGTTATCCAAGTGGAGTTAATCGAGTAGAGTTGCCGAATATCACTTATTCAAAGTAGAGTTATCGAATATAGTGTATTCGAGGGAAGAGTAATCGAATATAGTTTATTCGAGTGGAGAAATCAAGTGTTATTCATTTGAGAAGAGTTACCGAATATTATTTATTCGAAGAGTAGTTATCGAATATTGGTTATTCGAAGTTAGTTAATCCAAAGGAGTTATTCAAAATTAGTTAATCCAAAGGAGTTATTCGAAGTTAGTTAATCCAAAGGAGTTATTCGTAGTTAGCTAATCCAAAGGAGTTATTCGAAGTTAGTTAATCCAAAGGAGTTATTCGTAGTTAGCTAATCCAAAGGAGTTATTCGAAGTTAGTTAATCCAAAGGAGTTATTCGAAGTTAGCTAATCCAAAGGAGTTATTCGAAGTTAGTTAATCCAAAGGAGTTAGTCGAAGAGTTAATCGAATTTAGTTATTCGAAATGAGTTATTCGAATTAGATATTTGAATAGAGTTAAACACATTAGAGTTATTCGAATTAGTTATTCGAATAGAGTTAAACACGTAAGAGTTAATTGAATATTAGTTATTCAATTTGAGTTAATCGAATGTAGTTATTCGAGAAGAGTTAAATCGAATTTAGTTATTCGAAAAGAGTTAATCAATTTGAGTTAAGTTAATCGATTTGAATTAAGTTGAATCGAAATGGAGTAAATCGATTAGAATTAAGTTAATCGAGTTAGAGTAAATCGAATATTAGTTATTCGAAGGTAAGTTATTCGAATTAGTTATTCGAAGGGGTTAATCAATTAAGTTATTCGAATGAGTTATTCGAAGGAGTAAATCAAATTTAGTTAATCGATTAGAGTTGAGTTAATCGATTTGGGTTAAGTTAAGTTATCGAGTTAAGATTTATCGAGTTAAGTAATCGAGTTAAGTAATCGAGTTGAGATAATCGAGTTAAGAAAATCAAGTTGAGTTAATCGAATAAGTTATTCGATAAGAGTAAATCCATTTAAGTTAAATCGGATGTTAGTTATTCGATAAGAATTGACACATTTAAGAAAATCGAATATTTGTATTCGATAAGAGTTAATGAAATAGATCCAACCAAGAAGAGTTATTCGAATATTAGTTATTCGATAAGAGTTAATGAAATAGAGCCAACCAAGAAGAGTTATTCGAATATTAGTTATTCGATAAGAGTTAATGAAATAGAGCCAACCAAGAAGAGTTATTCGAATATTAGTTATTCGATAGGAGTTAATCGAAATAGAGTTTATCGAATATCAGTTATTAAAAAGGGAGAGTTAATCGAATAGAGATTACTCGAAAGAGAGTAATACGTCGAATTCAATTATATCGAATTCGGGAAAGTACTATTTACCTTCCGGGTTTTTAAATCAAGGTTTAGTTATTGATTTAGAAATTAGGTGTCCGTTTAATTATTCGAGTTAGGAGATAAAGTTATAATTTAGGTTAGATATTGTAGAAGTAGGAATTATAATGTTATAGTTATAATCAAACGTTGTCATATAAGAAGTAGATTCGTAACCTGAATCCGAGAATTTGCGTAAACAGATGATTGTAAAAAGTGAGTGACGAGCTTCATCTATTTCACAGTAAAGGACGTTGTTCAATTAAGGTCTGAGAGGTAATTATACCCCAACTTGATTGACTTCAGAATTGACAAAGGAATAGTTGTGGTTCGATAGAAAAGGTTGATTTGAAATATAGTTAAGTAATAAGCGATAAATGGATTAATCGTAACGATGTTTTATACAACGTTCATTTGAAATCCGTAAATGAGTTTTGGGAACGTTTTCCAAATATAATCAGATATGTTTTCTAAACATAGAAAAAGAAATGTTTTCATGATAAGAATTTAAGAAATAGAGTTAAGCAAATTCAGAAACTGACTAGAGAGGGTAAGTTGAACGGTTTTCTAAGTGACGATCTGATGTTGGTTTCGACCTTCCGTATTGATACTTAGAGAATTGTTCTCATACTAGTTACAGTTAGGGACTGATAGTTGCGAAATAATAGTGATGTGAAAATAAGCTATGGAAATGTTTTCCAATGATTAATAACATATATTTTCTAAATATATGAAAAAGGGAAATATGAACATATGATGATTGATCGATCGAATTTCCATTTGGAAATAAGATCGTTGTTTGTACACCGACATGTTTTCATTTGATAGTTGAATCACAGACTATCAAAGTTTTTACCATTTTAACGTTGTTAATATGGAGAGACCGGTTGGATTATTATCCAAAGAACCATTCTGTATTGGCATAAGCGTTGCGAGCAATATCTGCCAAAGATAAATTGAAGACGGAGTAAAGTGCAAGGGCTGTTGTATAAGTCTTAGATAACAGTGACTAAGATGGATATACTGAATAGTGCCTTCGGCTTGTCCAGTCCCAGGACAACGTATATGGAAGAAGGTCTGACATAGTATATCCAATAGATCGCGTAAGTTGATCTGTTCAAACGTATTCACGTTTGGTGGCGGAGGAATTCGTTTCTCTTAGCTGTATACCCGTGTTATTTTTGGATAAGTAAATTTGTGATTTGGCGGGTATGACAATGTGGCATTCAAAGTGAATGATGATCAGATGTTCTGAAGATAGACGTAGCTTCTAGCCTCACACCAGGAAGTAACACAAGTTGGGCTAGGCAGCATGGCTAGTTGGGTCATCCCCAAGCAGGGTGTATTGTCACCGATCTAGAGAATATTCATATTTATACTTCTTTTTGATTCTGTATCTTCGGATGACGGTTTAATGGCCTAAAACCGTGGTGGCAATATATTCGCGACACTCAAGCTAAATGAGTGAGCGGTCATGCGTGGCCGGGTTGCAAGACGTTCTTGTTGAACCCTGAGTGTATCACCTCTAGAGTACACTATTCAGAAGGTGCTCCCATACCTTGTCTGTTGGAATCCATTCTCCGATAAGCGCCCTGCGGTTTATGATTTTATACTATGTATGTAGAACGTGAGATGCAAGCGTTTCTGCTAGATTGATACCTATTTGTACTTAGACATTATTATAATATCACAATGATATTGCTTGTCAAAGTTGTTCAGATACCCATAAGGGAAAAACCCGTTCCGTATTCACGGCGTGGTCGTATGAGATATCCTATACCTGTTTTAAACTATTTTACTCATACCAGTCCCATGACTGACCCTGAAACACCCCACCTCCGTTAGGGTCACTCTCAAAGGGAATGCCCTAATTTTGGTGGAGGTTTATAAGTATAAGTCACAGATATACAAGACAGATATAAGAACACATATTTGTAAACAGCGGAAAAACAACAAACTTTATTTCATAAAGTCAAATACATGTTACAACAACATCCTTTCCAAAAACATAACATAACACTTTCATAATCTGTCTTGATTACATCTTTTAAAGAAGCATAAATAAAACGTGGATAAACTGCAAAGGCCCCATAGTGGATTGTCCAAAGCCATAGTTCAAAGTGAAAAGGTCCAAGCAATACATTTCTCTTCTTCAAGCTGGATGGTAAGGCTGGTCAAGCTGCTGTGTTCCCTCCCTGTGGACCTGGGGGGGGGGGGGGGGGGAACGGAAGAAAAGAAGACGAAAGAAAAGCAGAGTCAGACATAAAGCCTGAGTAAGTCTAGTACTATTTTGTCTATGAATAAAGAACTGGGTATGATAAGTATAAACAAGAAGTGGGCAAGCACTATAAACTTGGTTAAGTTGTCCAGGGTCGAATATACTATCGTACCCCATGTTAATCTCTGAACCCATATAAACTAGTTTCCAACTGGCACCCCATAATCAGGGTGATGTGATCCATTCAATGATGATCGGCTCCTACTCGCATAGTTACATGTGTCTTATGGCCCCCGATGTTGTAGTTACCTATGCTGGTCCCACCATGGGGTGTATCAAGTCCCATAGTGGCAACCCGACACAATCCTAGAGTGCACAGGTATGCTACTGGTGTCCAGTGCCTTATTTTTCTGCGCCGGAGTGTGTGCACGCCCGCACCCTGTTAGAACCTACACTGCTACACCACCGCCGTCGATTTGACCTCTTACAATCAGCCCAGTAATCGTGCCCCACCCTGCCTAGTTTCAGGGTATCCTGATACACCTTCTAGGGTTACTGCCGAAAAGGGTCCCCCGTTACTAGGTTTTCTATCTCTAGCCAACATGCTAAGTTGGTTAAGTGTTTTCTAACCTAACCCCCACCAGTCCGTTTAGTTTAGCATGTTCCATTTTGATTAAGTCTTTAGTTCACTTAATCCTAACAATCCTGACTCAGCCTTAATTGTCTTATTAAGGCCCTGACCTCTCACATTAGACAGGTATTGTTGTGGCTGCCTGTTGCCGGTTGGTTCCGGGCAGTCTTACGCCACAACTCAGTCTAACCTCGGGTCCTTATTGGGCTCCATGTTTAACCTCCCACATTGGATAGGTATTGTTGTGACTACTGGACAGCCGGGCGGTTCCGGGCAGGTTTACATCACAACTCAATCCAACCTCGGGTTAAACACATCGTATGTTCTACATTTACATATTTTGTCTTTCTTCTTTATTTTCTTATATGTAAATATTTGCGGCCATTTATTAAGTTAAAGGTGTAAAGGTTACACCAATCATGGGCCCAACCCATGCTTGAATTTGGGCCCTTATATTTTATATTTTCATTCATTAGTAATTTTAACCCAACGTTATTTTCCCCCGTTTTACACGTCCGTTTATTATATATATATTGGGCTTAGCCTTTTAAAGCCCAACTTAGCCATGCGAAAAGGGGAGGCTTAAAGCGTGATTACATACACAAAGAGGGGAAGGTGAGCGCATGAACTTGCAATATGACGTTGGAAATACAAAATAGAAACTGGTGTACTTGCATATATACTTTGGTCATAAAGCATAGGTGACATGAATCAAAGCATGTGAACTTGTAGTTGAGATAAGAATCTAAATTGGGTATCATTATTGGCACATAGTCATAACTACAACATGAACCTATACTTTTATTTAGGCATAATGTCAAACATAAGCATGGCATAAATATTTCTAACATAAGCATGGCATAATGTCAACATAAGCATGGCATAATGTCAAACATAAGCATGGCATAAGTATAGTTAAATTTGTTCACATAACCATGGCATAACATGAAATCATGATTTTTACTTTAGTCATGCAAACTTGCAAAAAGGGATTTTTGGAACCTAGCCTAGCTATGTACCACATATGTCATCTTGTTAACAATTCCAACTATGCAAATTATCAACCATGGCCTAGTCATATTCATAAGTTTGCAAATAGGTTTTCTAGTACAAAAGCATGGCTTAATACATGATGCCAAATTCTCAACATAATTTCATGTGGATTATGATAACCCAAACTTATTCCAATTACTTCACAAAAATGATGTTTGTATAAAAATACACATTATGATGGCATAGTAGCAAAACCCCAAACTTGCATGATTTTCAATTTAACAACTACATACATGTAGCTTCAACATGGATTACATAATTTGTGAATATTCCAAACGTATACTTGCATAGAACTACCGCATGTAGTTCTTTATAATGAATAACATAATTCGAGAATATCCAAACGTATACAATATCATAGTAACGCACAAATTATGAATTATTTATCACCACAACCAAGTATACAAATCAACACAGTTATTTGTTCATACCAAAGTAATACTCTACTTACAATGGTGTGACGAATTCTCAAATTTAGGGATTTGAAGATGCGGTTTTATTTGATTGAGTTGCTTTAAGCCTTAGAATTTGCCTCCTAATCCTCTCTCCAATTGGTGGCTACCCCTAGTCGTTCCTCAGCAACATGGCGGCTTTGTTCTTATTTTTGAATGAATAGATTAGGGTTAGTCTAGGGTTGTTTTTATAGAGGTTAGGAACTGATTTGGACCATTGATGTTGCTTGGATTGATCGTAGCCATTCATTCGATAGAGAGACCAATTAGAGCCTGCCACCTAGCCCTAATGACAAAGCAGACCACAGAAAATCGACCAACATAGCATAGGCCAGCCAGGTTAGACTGGGTTCGACCTGGTCTGGACCAGGTCGACACCCCTGTCGACAGCCCTGTCGACAGACCTGTCGACCTGGTTAGACCAGGTCGACAGCCCAGTCGACCTGGGTGCGTCAGGCGGGCCTGGCCCATTGGGCCCCACTTCGGAATTCTTAATTGTTTTATTCTGTTTGAATTTTAAATTTAATTCAAAACTTCCGAAGGTCATATCTTCTTCATACGAACTCCGTTTTTCGAAAACTCGGACTCTATTTCGCGTATTTTTCCGAGACGAACGCAATGGCGTATCCCGTTTCCCTTAGTTCTTTGATTAAAATTAATTATACTTTAATTTATGGATTTCACAGTTATAGAATTCGCGGGGTGTTACATTCTCCCCCACTTAAAAGGATTTCGTCCCCGAAATCTTCAAGTTCGGAGGAATGTATATCCTAACATCCAATCATCCATCTACTCATCCATCAAACACGAGCATCCATTGTCCTTAAAAGACTTCTAATGCTTCATGATCATATGCGAAGTGTGTGTGTACATGTACTTATCTAATGCAAAATCAGGCGGTCTACTGATTCAGTTGACCTCCTTAATGCGAATTATGTAAGTGCCATGAATCCATCATGTATGAAAATTTTCCCTATTCATGATTCTACATGAGTGCACAATCATTCAATACAAATGCAGCATCCACATGACAACACATTAGAGTT
The DNA here is from genome assembly GCA_030737875.1 of Allium sativum. Classification (NCBI taxonomy): domain Eukaryota; kingdom Viridiplantae; phylum Streptophyta; class Magnoliopsida; order Asparagales; family Amaryllidaceae; genus Allium; species Allium sativum. Next base: position 167,813,795 of record CM060924.1, on the reverse strand, counting down.
CAACCACATATGAATGCAAACATATATGCATATGCAATATGAAGTGACTGAGCCGATCTAAAACCTAGATTGTGTGTGTATATGCAACCACGAGCAACCACTAGCAATCACTTGCAACCACTTGCAACCATCATCCATAACATGTTTCAATTACATGTTTCCATCCAAAGGGTTTCTACCTAAAAGATAAGGTCGAGGAAATATATCTAAAAAAAAGCGCAACTTAAGGAAAAGGAAAGATCAAGGATGTACCCTCGAACAGAAAAGGGTAGGCCGTACGGATTCTAGCTTCAGTTTCCCAAGTCGCGTCTCCCTCGGCGTCGCTCCACTGAACTTTGACGAGCTTGACTTCGCGGTTGCGTAGCTTCTTCACTTCCGTTCCTAATATGCGGGTTGGAACTTTTCTTATGGTTGTTTCGCGTTCCACTTCGACCTCTTCGAGAATATTTGGCTCTACCACTTCAGCAGACTCATGTAGACATTTTCGGAGATGTGAAACGTGAAAAACGTTGTGGACTCCAGCCAACTTCTCGGGTAGCTCTAATCTATAGGCCATTTTCCCAATTTTCTCGATGATAGGGAATGGCCCTACGAACCTTGGTGCCAGTTTTCCTGTGGTTCCAAAACGAACAACGTTTCTTAGTGGTGATACCTTGAGAAAAACTCTGTCTCCAACCTCAAATTCAAGGTCGGCCCTTCTCTTGTCGGCATAGGACTTTTGTCTGTCTTGGGCCGTCTTCATCCTTCTTCGTATTAAGTCTACTTTCTCTGAAGTCTCTCGGATCATATCTGGTCCAAGTATGAGCTTATCAGTAGACTCCCACCAACAAGTGGGCGATCGGCACGGTCTTCCATATAAAGCTTCGAAGGGCGCCATTCCGATGGTTGCTTGATAGCTGTTGTTGTAGGCAAATTCCACCAAAGGAAGGTGGTCTTCCCATGTCCCTCCGAAGTCAAGGACGCATAGCCTTAAAAGGTCTTCCAAAACTCTGTTCACTCTCTCTGTTTGGCCGTCGGTTTGGGGATGATAGGCTGTGCTCAAGCATAACTGCGTTCCTACTGCTTCTTGCAGACTCCGCCAAAATTCACTGGTGAAGATGGGGTCTCGGTCACTAACAATGCTAGATGGTATTCCATGGAGTCGAACGATTTCCTTGAGGTAAAGTGATGCTAGGGATGAGGCAGTTCTTTTACTTTTGACAGGTAAAAAGTGGGCGCTTTTAGTAAGCCTATCCACTATTACCCAAATGCTAGTGTTGCCTCTCCTAGACCTAGGCAGCCCATCGATGAAGTCCATTGAGATGCTATCCCACTTCCACTGCGGGACCTCTAGAGGATGTAGCAGTCCGCCAGGCTTTTTCTGTTCCGCCTTGACCTGTTGGCACACCATACACTTAGAAACGAACTCTGCCACGTCCTTTTTCATGCCGTTATAGAAGAAAGTCATTTTTATGTCTTTGTACATTTTATCTCCGCCCGGGTGTATCGTCATCTTGAAGTGATGTGCTTCCTCGAGAACCTTCTTTACTAAATCTTTCGTCTGTGGGACGCATAGTCTTCCGTCTCGCCTTAGCAAACCCTTATCGTCGATGGAGTATCTGTTGAGGTGACTTGAAGTCTCACCCCTAATTAGCCTATCAATTGTTTCCACAAGCTGAGGGTCTTCGCGTTGTGCTGCCCCTACCGAATCCACTAAAGTTGGGCGCACTTCGAGAGATGCTAGCAAGCCTGGTACGAAATCGGAGGAAGGCCTAAAGTCGAAGCTGGCTATAAACTCTAGGCTTTGTCTTTCAACAAACAACGGGCTTAGGGTCAATTTCTTTTGGCTCAACGCGTCTGCCACTACGTTGCCTTTGCTCGGAGTGTAGGAGATTTCGAAACCGTACGAGGCAAGGAACTCCATCCATCTCTGTTGCCTCAAGTTAAGATCCTTCTGCGAGAAAAGATATTTCAACGATTTATGGTCAGTGTAAAGTTCGAACTTCTCACCTAGGAGATAGTGTCGCCAAGACTTGAGTGCAAAGACGATGGCGGCTAACTCAAGATCGTGTGTTGGGTAGTTCTTTTCGTGCACTTTCAACTGCCTCCCGCCATAAGCTACTACCCTTCCTTCTTGCATTAAGACGGCGCCTAGCCCTGTCCCACATGCATCCGTATAAACAGTGAACATCTTGCTCCCATCTGGCAGCATCAAAACTGGGGCTGTTGTGAGAGCCCTTTTCAGTCGTTGGAAAGCAAACTCGCAATCCAAGTCCCAATTAAACACTAGATTCTTCTTGGTCAATTTCGTGAGTGGAGCTGAGATTTTCGCAAAATCCCTTATAAATTTTCGATAGAAACCTGCTAGTCCTAGGAAGCTTCGGACCTTAGTTGCATTCCTTGGTGTCTTCCAGTCCTGTACCGCCACTACCTTAGCAGGGTCCACCGCTAACCCTTGTTTGGATACTATGTGCCCAAGGAACCTCACCTCTTCTCTCCAAAAGTGGCATTTGGAGAACTTGGCTTTTAGTTGATGGACTCGCAAAGTTTCCATGATTGCCCTTAAGTGCTGAGCATGTTCCTCTTCACTCTTTGAGAAGATAAGGATATCATCTACAAAGACCACTACGAATTTGTTGAGGAAATCTCTAAATACCCTACTCATCAGGTCCACGAAGTAAGCAGGTGCATTTGTCAAGCCGAAAGGCATGACAAGCCATTCAAAGAAGCCGTCTGGGGTTCTGAACGCCGTTTTATCGATGCTATCTTCAGCCACCCTTAGCTGATGAAAACCGGTTGCTAAATCGAGTTGGGAGAAAACAGACGCTCCTACAAGCTGGTCGAATAAATCGTCAATTCTAGGGAGAGGGTGCCAATTCTTTTTCGTTAGCTTGTTGAGCTCCCTATAGTCAACACATAGACGGAGTGATCCATCCGCCTTTGTAGCGAACACCACTGGAGCGCCCCATTCTGAAATGCTCCTCCTAATGAACCCCTTTTCTAGAAGCTCTTTAATCTGTTTACTGAGCTCTTTCCTTTCTCGCGGAGCCATATGTCTAACGGGCAACGCAACGGGCTTTGCATTATCTACAAGATATATGCGGAAGTCTATTTCCCGCTTCGGAGGCAAGCCCTTCACCTCTTCGAAGACATCCGGATATTCCCGGACCACTCTAACTGATTGCAAATTTTCAACAGAGGCATCTAGCGATTCAAGATAACTAAGCATAACCGCATACGAGGGATTACAAGAAATTTCCAAAGTATTACCGAGCTGGGTTAGGAGCCTAACAACCCTTTTCTCACAATCAAGGATGGCCCCATTACTGGATAGCCAATCCATACCCAAAATCAAACCATACCCCGAAAAGCCCAAAACAAAGGCACTACACTGAAATTCTACACTTAGAATAGAAATTTTCAATCCCACACAGATCATAGACAAATGAGCTGGGCCCCCAATTGGGTTTGAAACAATTAAGGGGTCCTCTACCATACTAGTTTTTAGGTGCAGAGATTCTACTAAAGCAGACAAGACAAAGGAGTGTGATGCGCCAGAATCAAATAAAGTGCGAACGGGGTGATCATAAAGATAAACTACGCTTTCTACAGAAGTATTTATACCTCGCTGTTGCAGAGGTGGCGCTTCCAGCACATGAACCTGTGCCCCTAGGGTGGATCCAGCCCTCTGCCCCTGTCCTCGTTTCTTTGGGCAGTCCTTAGCCCTATGGCCTGTCTCACCACAAGAAAAGCACCCACCATTCTCCTTGGCCTTCTTTTTCCAGCAGTCCTTAACTAAGTGCCCCACTTTGCCACAGAAATTGCACTTCCTCTTCTCTTTGTTGCCTTTCCCGCCTTTCTTAAAGTCTGTCTTCTTAGGCTGCAAACCCTCTTTCTTCCCTTGAGAGCTTTCTGCCTTTGTCTCCTTCTTGCCCTTATCCTCTTCATTCGGCAATGCCATTTGCACCAATCTTTCATACGTGGCTCCCATGGGTATATGGGTCATGGCCAAACTGTGTAATGGCTCATTCAACCCTTTGACGAAACGGAGAGCCTTCTTGTGTGGGGTATTGACTAGGTCAAGCCCAAACCTAGCCAGCTCATCAAACTGATTCACATACTCTCTGACTGTCTTGTCCCCTTGTTTAAGAAATAAGAATTTTTCCAACTGCAAACTTCTTTCCGCATCTGAGAGAAATTTAGTCTCAAACCTTGCCCTAAAGTCCTCCCATGTCTCCACTGGTCTTTCAGCATTAGTGACTTCCCACCAGTAGGAAGCCTCGCCCTTCAATAGCCACACTGCCAATTGTACTTTTTGCCTATCCTCTACCTCAAAGATGATGAATAGGTCCTCCGTTTCTTTCAGCCAATTTCTAGCTGCCACGAAGGACTCAGTTCCATGGAAATCCCTTCCTCCCATAGCTTTAAAATCTTTACATATCTTAGCGAATGTGTTTCCCCGTGGAGGAGGTGGAGGAAAAGGTGCTGCTGCAGCTGGATGATTTCCTTCAGCTGGGGGAGGAGGAACGGTAGGACCTGGCTGAGTGGCCCTTGCTTCTAAGAACCGTCTAAACCAACCAGGTATTGGCTCCCCTTCCGGCAAGTTAAGATCTTGGGACATGCTGAAACAAAAAGGATAGATTCAAAACGAAGGATAAGAGATAGTACCTATGGCTTTGTGGGGACTTTGCCTTTTTAAAATAATATTTTCCTTTTAAAAATGCTTCTTTAAATTTCCTTTCTGAAAATAATTTTTCAAAACTTTTTATCTTATCTGGTAAACCTATGCTCTGATACCAAGTGAAACACCCCACCTCTGTTAGGGTCACTCTCAAAGGGAATGCCCTAATTTTGGTGGAGGTTTATAAGTATAAGTCACAGATATACAAGACAGATATAAGAACACATATTTGTAAACAGCGGAAAAACAACAAACTTTATTTCATAAAGTCAAATACGTGTTACAACAACATCCTTTCCAAAAACATAACATAACACTTTCATAATCTGTCTTGATTACATCTTTTAAAGAAGCATAAATAAAACGTGGATAAACTGCAAAGGCCCCATAGTGGATTGTCCAAAGCCATAGTTCAAAGTGAAAAGGTCCAAGCAATACATTTCTCTTCTTCAAGCTGGATGGTAAGGCTGGTCAAGCTGCTGTGTTCCCTCCCTGTGGACCTGGGGGGGGGGGGGAACGGAAGAAAAGAAGACGAAAGAAAAGCAGAGTCAGACATAAAGCCTGAGTAAGTCTAGTACTATTTTGTCTATGAATAAAGAACTGGGTATGATAAGTATAAACAAGAAGTGGGCAAGCACTATAAACTTGGTTAAGTTGTCCAGGGTCGAATATACTATCGTACCCCATGTTAATCTCTGAACCCATATAAACTAGTTTCCAACTGGCACCCCATAATCAGGGTGATGTGATCCATTCAATGATGATCGGCTCCTACTCGCATAGTTACATGTGTCTTACGGCCCCCGATGTTGTAGTTACCTATGCTGGTCCCACCATGGGGTGTATCAAGTCCCATAGTGGCAACCCGACACAATCCTAGAGTGCACAGGTATGCTACTGGTGTCCAGTGCCTTATTTTTCTGCGCCGGAGTGTGTGCACGCCCGCACCCCGTTAGAACCTACACTGCTACACCACCGCCGTCGATTTGACCTCTTACAATCAGCCCAGTAATCGTGCCCCACCCTGCCTAGTTTCAGGGTATCCTGATACACCTTCTAGGGTTACTGCTGAAAAGGGTCCCCCGTTACTAGGTTTTCTATCTCTAGCCAACATGCTAAGTTGGTTAAGTGTTTTCTAACCTAACCCCCACCAGTCCGTTTAGTTTAGCATGTTCCATTTTGATTAAGTCTTTAGTTCACTTAATCCTAACAATCCTGACTCAGCCTTAATTGTCTTATTAAGGCCCTGACCTCTCACATTAGACAGGTATTGTTGTGGCTGCCTGTTGCCGGTTGGTTCCGGGCAGTCTTACGCCACAACTCAGTCTAACCTCGGGTCCTTATTGGGCTCCATGTTTAACCTCCCACATTGGATAGGTATTGTTGTGACTACTGGACAGCCGGGCGGTTCCGGGCAGGTTTACATCACAACTCAATCCAACCTCGGGTTAAACACATCGTATGTTCTACATTTACATATTTTGTCTTTCTTCTTTATTTTCTTATATGTAAATATTTGCGGCCAATTATTAAGTTAAAGGTGTAAAGGTTACACCAATCATGGGCCCAACCCATGCTTGAATTTGGGCCCTTATATTTTATATTTTCATTCATTAGTAATTTTAACCCAACGTTATTTTCCCCCGTTTTACACGTCCGTTTATTATATATATATTGGGCTTAGCCTTTTAAAGCCCAACTTAGCCATGCGAAAAGGGGAGGCTTAAAGCGTGATTACATACACAAAGAGGGGAAGGTGAGCGCATGAACTTGCAATATGACGTTGGAAATACAAAATAGAAACTGGTGTACTTGCATATATACTTTGGTCATAAAGCATAGGTGACATGAATCAAAGCATGTGAACTTGTAGTTGAGATAAGAATCTAAATTGGGTATCATTATTGGCACATAGTCATAACTACAACATGAACCTATACTTTTATTTAGGCATAATGTCAAACATAAGCATGGCATAAATATTTCTAACATAAGCATGGCATAATGTCAACATAAGCATGGCATAATGTCAAACATAAGCATGGCATAAGTATAGTTAAATTTGTTCACATAACCATGGCATAACATGAAATCATGATTTTTACTTTAGTCATGCAAACTTGCAAAAAGGGATTTTTGGAACCTAGCCTAGCTATGTACCACATATGTCATCTTGTTAACAATTCCAACTATGCAAATTATCAACCATGGCCTAGTCATATTCATAAGTTTGCAAATAGGTTTTCTAGTACAAAAGCATGGCTTAATACATGATGCCAAATTCTCAACATAATTTCATGTGGATTATGATAACCCAAACTTATTCCAATTACTTCACAAAAATGATGTTTGTATAAAAATACACATTATGATGGCATAGTAGCAAAACCCCAAACTTGCATGATTTTCAATTTAACAACTACATACATGTAGCTTCAACATGGATTACATAATTTGCGAATATTCCAAACGTATACTTGCATAGAACTACCGCATGTAGTTCTTTATAATGAATAACATAATTCGAGAATATCCAAACGTATACAATATCATAGTAACGCACAAATTATGAATTATTTATCACCACAACCAAGTATACAAATCAACACAGTTATTTGTTCATACCAAAGTAATACTCTACTTACAATGGTGTGACGAATTCTCAAATTTAGGGATTTGAAGATGCGGTTTTATTTGATTGAGTTGCTTTAAGCCTTAGAATTTGCCTCCTAATCCTCTCTCCAATTGGTGGCTACCCCTAGTCGTTCCTCAGCAACATGGCGGCTTTGTTCTTATTTTTGAATGAATAGATTAGGGTTAGTCTAGGGTTGTTTTTATAGAGGTTAGGAACTGATTTGGACCATTGATGTTGCTTGGATTGATCGTAGCCATTCATTCGATAGAGAGACCAATTAGAGCCTGCCACCTAGCCCTAATGACAAAGCAGACCACAGAAAATCGACCAACATAGCATAGGCCAGCCAGGTTAGACTGGGTTCGACCTGGTCTGGACCAGGTCGACACCCCTGTCGACAGGCCTGTCGACCTGGTTAGACCAGGTCGACAGCCCAGTCGACCTGGGTGCGTCAGGCGGGCCTGGCCCATTGGGCCCCACTTCGGAATTCTTAATTGTTTTATTCTGTTTGAATTTTAAATTTAATTCAAAACTTCCGAAGGCCATATCTTCTTCATACGGACTCCGTTTTTCGAAAACTCGGACTCTATTTCGCGTATTTTTCCGAGACGAACGCAATGGCGTATCCCGTTTCCCTTAGTTCTTTGATTAAAATTAATTATACTTTAATTTATGGATTTCACAGTTATAGAATTCGCGGGGTGTTACAGACCCGGAGTTTATTTTGTTTGTTTTCCCTAAACTCTTGGGTGCCTAAATTTGTACGGGCAGTCAAGTAGTCGGGATTTACAGATATACTTGGAGAGCTTGGAGCAGGAGGCTGCAAGATTCTATAGCTATAGTTATTTCCGCTGTGTTGTAAGTGTTGTACTCTGATAAGTGCTATTGTATATATATAACTGTTTACTTCAAGGCTATGTTATATATTATATGTTATTCGTTCCGCTGTGAGATTCGTGTTACTCTGATGATTCTGATGTTCTTCTTCTTCTTCTATTCTATTAGTTCTATCTTTTCTTTCTCGCCTTCTAAATTCTTTCACTAACGTCGCGGAATTTCCGACTCTCGAGGAGTCGGAAATTTTCAACCGTTACAGTTGGTATCAGATCTTAAGTTAAGTGATTACCTTGGCTCTGTGGCATAACGCGATAGTGATGGGATTAGTAATATCCTAGATTGAGTTTGAGTGTATATATATGAGCGCGTAATTGTTATTCAATATAAAATGGTTTTATATTGTGGAGACTCATTGGTTGAGTGGCTTATGAATTCTGGTCGATCAGTTGATCCACTGTATCGATAAGGGTTACTAAACACTCGAATATGATGAACCGTCATGGTATGTTTTGAAAGAGGGTAAATGAAATAATTTTTCCCAAAATATATTTGTTTATAGAAGAAATATATATCTTGAAATTATTATAGTATATTGATTGTGTTGGTTGTTATTATAATCGAATAAGATTAAAAAAGGGTGAAATGGTTATAAATGACCAATCAGAATTCATATGAATGTAATATATGAAATAGTTTGAATTAAATATGAATCTAAATCAGATTTGGAATTAAAATAAGGAAATTTTAAGTTCCTGGGAGATTTTGAAATGTTTTCAAAATGGAAGTATTTAGTAATGGTTTTGAAAATAATATAGTATTGAACTCACTTCGATAGCTGGAAAATAGATTCTGATGATGAATCTAGACATCATCAGTGTTCATTTTCGAGTTCTAAGTGACGGATTACTACCAAAGGTTTTGGTAGCGTTTGGTTTATTTTGTATTTTGCATTTTTAGTTTTCGGCATTAATTATGAAAGTTGTGAAGATTTGAAGTGTAGCGGTGGTGATGGATCAAAGGGAAATGGAGTGACGGAGGGGACCACGGGAATGGTGGATAGACGGATTTGTTATTGTCATTCCCTTGTTTCTTAAAATATGAAAAATAATAAAAAGTTGTTTTCGGTTTTGTGTGTTAACTCCGTTTTGTAAAACAGTCATTTTTCACGATATATGTGCATTGTCGGTATTTTTGTATGTGTGAAAACTCAAAATTGAAAAATCTAAACCAAACGCTATCTTTGTTTTTGAATTGTTTTGAGAAAACAAGTGTTTAGAAATTCAAAGGTTTTGAATTGGCATTATGATTTCAAATTGATTTGAAAGAAACCCAGGAACATAAGTTCTGGAATTAAAATTTAACTAATGAAGTTAAATAAAATGAGATGGTAAAAATAAATTGAAATTTAACTTGAACCGAGTTAAATAAAATTGAATTGGATTAGAGATAATCCAGAATGGAACCAAATTGATAAATCAATAATTTGAAATTTGATATTAAAGTTCGAATGAAATTCGATTTGGATTTGAGGATATGAACTGATTGGAGATCAGTTGGAATGGATAACATTGGTATATGTTGAAGTGGTAGCAGATGAAAGGGATAGAGTTAAATTCCCGACAAAAAGGTACAAGTTTATATTATATATGAGTTTGGATTTTTGAGCCGAATTGGCAAACCGCTTGGCTGTTTTGATTTTCTTTTGGGTTGGAGAAGGCCTAGAGAGGCGAGTTGTGGTTTGACGTATTGAGCCGTACAAAGGAGGTTATGGCGAAATTTTTCGAAAATTTAAGGTGTTAGAAAATTTTCATAATTTTTGAAAATTTTAGTTGGTCAGAAATGAATTAATAAATTAATTAAAATTAAATGGGTCCAGTCGAAACTGAAATTTAGAGGTAAAAAGATTTTTAGATCTAGTTAGTATAGTTAGTAGCATTTTTCTAACTTAGCAATTTCGAGGACGAAATTATTTTAAGGGGGGAAGTCTGTAATGGCGCGTTTTGTTAGCTGTCGAATAATTAATTTATTTAATGATTTATATATCGATTTGGCGATATCGATAACTTAAAGTACAACGTTCGAACTTATAATTTATAATTATAATTAAAATGAACCTGAAACGTCACGGCAGTTCGCAATTTGGCGATTCGAACTTCAACCGAATGTACAGGATTCGTTTTAAATCGGATTTCTGTGAAACAAGAAACGTGTGGAGCTGGTGGAATATATCTTTCTAGTGGAAGAGAAAAATCGGGATTTTGTCGTGTAGATGTTGAGATATGTCCAAATCAAATTTCAGAATAGTCGCTATAGAATCGTTTATCGGCCATAACGGTTATTTCAAAATAACTAGATATCGGGTGTGAATTTAGACAAGGTTCTTTTGGGACATAGCGATAATTTAATTTTTAGAATTTTTCTATAATTTTTAATTAATTAAATAAGCAACTTTTTATGTGGAGTAGTTTGCACCCTGTAATCAACATTTTGAGGTTTCACAGTATGAGTCAAACTACCGGTATATTTATATTTTTGGAATCCTGACACATCGCTGATTACAACGGTATTTTTATTTTCGTCGATAAGGGATCCGTAAACGAATGGAGTCGTATGGGACCGGTAAGCTAAAGGAGATTGAAGTGATAATTCATGGATAGACTTATTCCACAACATACTACTTCCTACCCTATCGTGCATGACTTAGTGTCGTAGAAATTCCAAGGTTCTAATGCTAGTAACGTAAGTTGTTCTTATGACATCAAGAGCAACACGTAACTATCCTCCAAGCCTTATAATGAATGGAATAAAAAGACGCTGCTCTGATAAACCGAAAACTGGAGTTAAACAAATAATAATAAAACAAACAAAGAAGAAGTTAACACAAGGATTTAACTGGAAGCTTGCGGTCTACTTGAGGTGTAGTGCGTGTTCTTATATATATATACACACGTTGAGAACATATATGTAAGGACGGCATGGAGCTCGGATACCATCGTCAGAAATGAATGAGCAGATCTGCAATGGTGTTTATAGCGTGAAGGGGAAGCCAGTGGGATCCGCAGCTGTGTGGTGTTGGAGTGGTTGAAGCCGTACAGTAGTTGTGGTTGGTTGCGATAAGCCATTCACGGTGATAAGGTCGACGCAAGTGGAAGGACTCATGCGAGTTAAGTGAGAGGTGGATGGGAAGCATGGAACCGCAAGCAGGAAAATGGTGAAAACGTTGAGTCGGGAGGTGAGCTGAGCTTGCATTGCATGGGGGAGTCGAGTCCAGTAAGTACGTATGAATGGAGAGAGATTTTTTTGAGGAGAGGTTCTATGGTGTTGGCCTGGGTGAATTCGGTGAAGTAAATGAGGAGCAGTTCAAATGGGAACTTCGGCCATGGGACGTTTTGAGGAGTAGGTCACGGGAGCTTTTCCTTTGAAGAAGAAAGACTGAGAGACGGGCTGCATTGAAAGGGCTTTGGGCTGAGAGACAAATCGTAAGGCCCATTAAAAAACTTAATAAATTTAGTTTAATTTAATTTAAATAAGGTTCAAACTTGTTAATGCAATATCTTGATCGTACGACATCGGAATTCAGCAAAACAACAACCGTTGGGATCGTATGAACGACGGCTACGAAATGGACCTGACTGGGAGTGAATCCGAGCTCGTTACAATTTATGGAGAAATAAATTGTCCGTCGCAATCAATGAACGCAAACCGATATTTATCGGTTAACGCGCAAATGTGAGTAAATCTCACAAACTCTAAACAATTTTATTTTCACGTTGTATTCTTAGAACTGTTAAAATATTATCTGTTTGACTGTTTGACTGTGTGTTGACTGTTTGATTAAACTGCTAGTCAGTTAGTAGAGATTTTATATATATATATACGTATATATATATAAACCGTTAAATAGTCATATGTTGATTCTGCTATCAGAATATTTCGCAGTGAAGTGAAATCGATGTTGTTGTATTGTCTAACATCTGTGGTGCAGGGAAACAGGTTGGAGGAATCCAACTGGATTCCTCAACAGTTATTTTACTGTGATTTTTATATTGTGATATATAATGTGATGTATATAATTTGTGTGATTATGTGTGGTGGGACGATATTTATCGTTGTTATATGGTGTGTTAAATACCATGAGAAATACCAGAATGTAGGAGAGGGGTTTTCAAAGTATATTTTGAAAATAGTTTATTTATATAAAATCAAGGGATTATATATATATATATATATATATATATATATATATATATAAGAAAAAGGATTCTGAATATAAAGGAATTATATTCGTTAAAAGAAATATAAAGGATATTTATTTAGAGATTAAATAAATAGAATTAAACTAAAGGAGATATTTATTTGTTAAATAAATAGGAGTTAACCAAGTGAATTGGTCAAGTTAATCGAAGTGAATTAGTTAAGTTAAACTACGTGGTTAATCGAAGTGAATTAGTTAAGTTAACTAAGTGGTTAATCGAAGTTAATTAGTTAAGTTAAACTACATGGTTAATCGAAGTGAATTAGTTAAGTTAACTAAGTGGTTAATCGAAGTGAATTAGTTGAGTTAAACTAAGTGAATCGGTTAGAGTCAATCAAAGTGAATTAACTAAGTTAAACTAAGTGGATTAATTCAGTTAATCGAGACAAGTAAATCAAGTTAGGTTAAACCATTTGAGTTAACCAGTTAGGTTAAACCATTTGAGTTAACCAGTTAAAGTTTACCAGTTAAAGATAAACAGTTAAAGTTGACCAGTTAAAGTTGACCAGTTAGAGTTGATCAGTTGGAGTTGACCAGTTAGAGTTGACCAGTTAGAGTTATCCAAGTGGAGTTAATCGAGTAGAGTTGCCGAATATCACTTATTCAAAGTAGAGTTATCGAATATAGTGTATTCGAGGGAAGAGTAATCGAATATAGTTTATTCGAGTGGAGAAATCAAATGTTATTCATTTGAGAAGAGTTACCGAATATTATTTATTCGAAGAGTAGTTATCGAATATTGGTTATTCGAAGTTAGTTAATCCAAAGGAGTTATTCAAAATTAGTTAATCCAAAGGAGTTATTCGAAGTTAGTTAATCCAAAGGAGTTATTCGTAGTTAGCTAATCCAAAGGAGTTATTCGAAGTTAGTTAATCCAAAGGAGTTATTCGTAGTTAGCTAATCCAAAGGAGTTATTCGAAGTTAGTTAATCCAAAGGAGTTATTCGAAGTTAGCTAATCCAAAGGAGTTATTCGAAGTTAGTTAATCCAAAGGAGTTAGTCGAAGAGTTAATCGAATTTAGTTATTCGAAATGAGTTATTCGAATTAGATATTTGAATAGAGTTAAACACATTAGAGTTATTCGAATTAGTTATTCGAATAGAGTTAAACACGTAAGAGTTAATTGAATATTAGTTATTCAATTTGAGTTAATCGAATGTAGTTATTCGAGAAGAGTTAAATCGAATTTAGTTATTCGAAAAGAGTTAATCAATTTGAGTTAAGTTAATCGATTTGAATTAAGTTGAATCGAAATGGAGTAAATCGATTAGAATTAAGTTAATCGAGTTAGAGTAAATCGAATATTAGTTATTCGAATTAGTTATTCGAAGGGGTTAATCAATTAAGTTATTCGAATGAGTTATTCGAAGGAGTAAATCAAATTTAGTTAATCGATTAGAGTTGAGTTAATCGATTTGGGTTAAGTTAAGTTATCGAGTTAAGATTTATCGAGTTAAGTAATCGAGTTAAGTAATCGAGTTGAGATAATCGAGTTAAGAAAATCAAGTTGAGTTAATCGAATAAGTTATTCGATAAGAGTAAATCCATTTAAGTTAAATCGGATGTTAGTTATTCGATAAGAATTGACACATTTAAGAAAATCGAATATTTGTATTCGATAAGAGTTAATGAAATAGAGCCAACCAAGAAGAGTTATTCGAATATTAGTTATTCGATAAGAGTTAATGAAATAGAGCCAACCAAGAAGAGTTATTCGAATATTAGTTATTCGATAAGAGTTAATGAAATAGAGCCAACCAAGAAGAGTTATTCGAATATTAGTTATTCGATAGGAGTTAATCGAAATAGAGTTTATCGAATATCAGTTATTAAAAAGGGAGAGTTAATCGAATAGAGATTACTCGAAAGAGAGTAATACGTCGAATTCAATTATATCGAATTCGGGAAAGTATATTTACCTTCCGGGTTTTTAAATCAAGGTTTAGTTATTGATTTAGAAATTAGGTGTCCGTTTAATTATTCGAGTTAGGAGATAAAGTTATAATTTAGGTTAGATATTGTAGAAGTAGGAATTATAACGTTATAGTTATAATCAAACGTTGTCATATAAGAAGTAGATTCGTAACCTGAATCCGAGAATTTGCGTAAATAGATGATTGTAAAAAGTGAGTGACGAGCTTCATCTATTTCACAGTAAAGGACGTTGTTCAATTAAGGTCTGAGAGGTAATTATACCCCAACTTGATTGACTTCAGAATTGACAAAGGAATAGTTGTGGTTCGATAGAAAAGGTTGATTTGAAATATAGTTAAGTAATAAGCGATAAATGGATTAAGCGTAACGATGTTTTATACAACGTTCATTTGAAATCCGTAAATGAGTTTTGGGAACGTTTTCCAAATATAATCAGATATGTTTTCTAAACATAGAAAATGAAATGTTTTCATGATAAGAATTTAAGAAATAGAGTTAAGCAAATTCAGAAACTGACTAGAGAGGGTAAGTTGAACGGTTTTCTAAGTGACGATCTGATGTTGGTTTCGACCTTCCGTATTGATACTTAGAGAATTGTTCTCATACTAGTTACAGTTAGGGACTGATAGTTGCGAAATAATAGTGATGTGAAAATAAGCTATGGAAATGTTTTCCAATGATTAATAACATATATTTTCTAAATATATGAAAAAGGGAAATATGAACATATGATGATTGATCGATCGATTTTCCATTTGGAAATAAGATCGTTGTTTGTACACCGACATGTTTTCATTTGATAGTTGAATCACAGACTATCAAAGTTTTTACCATTTTAACGTTGTTAATATGGAGAGACCGGTTGGATTATTATCGAAAGAACCACTCTGTATTGGCATAAGCGTTGCGAGCAATATCTGCCAAAGATAAATTGAAGACGGAGTAAAGTGCAAGGGCTGTTGTATAAGTCTTAGATAACAGTGACTAAGATGGATATACTGAATAGTGCCTTCGGTTTGTCCAGTCCCAGGACAACGTATATGGAAGAAGGTCTGACAGAGTATATCCAATAGATCGCGTAAGTTGATCTGTTCAAACGTATTCACGTTTGGTGGCGGAGGAATTCGTTTCTCTTAGCTGTATACCCGTGTTATTTTTGGATAAGTAAATTTGTGATTTGGCGGGTATGACAATGTGGCATTCAAAGTGAATGATGATCAGATGTTCTGAAGATAGACGTAGCTTCTAGCCTCACACCAGGAAGTAACAAAAGTTGGGCTAGGCAGCATGGCTAGTTGGGTCATCCCCAAGCAGGGTGTATTGTCACCGATCTAGAGAATATTCATATTTATACTTCTTTTTGATTCTGTATCTTCGGATGACGGTTTGATGGCCTAAAACCGTGGTGGAAATATATTCGCGACACTCAAGCTAAATGAGTGAGCGGTCATGTGTGGCCGGGTTGCAAGACGTTCTTGTTGAACCCTGAGTGTATCACCTCTAGAGTACACTATTCAGAAGGTGCTCCCATACCTTGTCTGTTGGAATCCATTCTCCGATAAGCGCCCTGCGGTTTATGATTTTATACTATGTATGTAGAACGTGAGATGCAAGCGTTTCTGCTAGATTGATACCTATTTGTACTTAGACATTATTATAATATCACAATGATATTGCTTGTCAAAGTTGTTCAGATACCCATAAGGGAAAAACCCGTTCCGTATTCACGGCGTGGTCGTATGAGATATCCTATACCTGTTTTAAACTATTTTACTCATACCAGTCCCATGACTGACCCGGAGTTTATTTTGTTTGTTTTCCCTAAACCCTTGGGTGCCTAAATTTGTACGGGCAGTCAAGTAGTCGGGATTTACAGATATATTTGGAGAGCTTGGAGCAGGAGGCTGCAAGATTCTATAGCTATAGTTATTTCCGCTGTGTTGTAAGTGTTGTACTCTGATAAGTGCTATTGTATATATATAACTGTTTACTTCAAGGCTATGTTATATATTATATGTTATTCGTTCCGCTGTGAGATTCGTGTTACTCTGATGATTCTGATGTTCTTCTTCTTCTATTCTATTAGTTCTATCTTTTCTTTCTCACCTTCTAAATTCTTTCACTAACGTCGCGGAATTTCCGACTCTCGAGGAGTCGGAAATTTCCAACCGTTACAGCTACTCCTGAAGTATGGCTCGAGTCTTTGTCTCTGCTATGGCTTGCTCTTTTAATTGGGGAATAATGTTTTTCTCTTAAATACCTTTGTACTCTAATAATGGAAGACAGAAGTATTTTGTTGTAATGGTTTTATGACTCATGGTATTAAGAAACAAGGTATTTTGGTGATTTAATAAAGTTGTTTATTTCAGCTGCCAAATTTTATATCTATCTTGTAATATTCTGTGTCTGTTCACCTAAATGCTTCACGAAACTTAATACATTCCCTTTGTGAGTGACATTAACGGACGTGGGTTGTTACACTTGGTACCAGAGATGAAGGTTACCAGATTAGATAAAAAAAATTGAAAAACTATTTTCAAAAAGGTTTTAAAAGGAAGTATTTTCAAAAGGAAAGTTTATTATGAAAAACATAATCCCCAAGAGCCATACATCTTTCTTTCTATTCTCTGTTTCGAATCTCTTCCTTTTCCTTTCTGAATCTCTTCCTCCACGTTTAGATGCTTTTCCTAGGATATGTAAGGACTTCCATACGATGGGTGGAAACCCGCTTCATGGGACTGAGACGTTTGCTGAAGCTAGAATTGGCTCAAGGAAGTGGAGGACTCGTTTGGTATCTTTGAGATAGACGAGGGAAGGAAGGTTCAGCTAGCTGCTTGGTAAATGAGGGAGTTTAGGTTGAGGAGCACAACCCAAGGATGAGGAATTTGTTGATGTGGCTTTAATCCACGAAGAAGGTAAAGGAGAAAGTGTAAAGAATAATTAACCCCATGACAAAAGAAGGTGTCTTTATTGTGGTATAACGGGCCATATAATTAAGGACTGTAGGAAGAAGAAGAAGCCTAGCAGTTTTCATTGCGATGAGGCAGGACATCTGATTAAAGACTGCCGAGGAGGCAAGGACAAGGGCAAGGGAAGAGGAAAGGATCTACTTCTGGAGGGCAGGTTTATGCTCTCATGGCACCTACGCAAGAGAGAGGTAGAAACATTTCTGTTGAAAGTTTGGTTTTCCTCTTCAATCTTCCTGCTCATGCTTTGTTTGATTCTGGTGCTTCACACTCGTTTATATCTAGTTCTGTAGTTGAATCTCTGCACTTAATTACTAGTATGGTAGTGGGTCCCCTTGTTGTCTCAAACCCCATTGGTGGTTCAGCTCATTTATCCGTGATTTGTTGGGGTTTGAGAACATTTGTGTTAGGCGTCGAGTTTGAGTGTGATGCACATCTTGTTTCATGGGCTAGGGGTTGATTCTAGGGATGGTTGGCTTACCACATATGGTGCCATTCTGGGTGGTGAGAGGAGGGTCGTTAGGCTTCTAACTTGTCATGGGAGGACCCTCGAAATTTCTTGTAACCCACAAGGGTCGGTTATGCTCAGTTTCCTAGAGTCTCTTGATGCATCTATAAAAGATTTGCAATCTATTCCAGTAGTCCGTGAGTATCCTGATGTCTTTGATGAGGTTCAGGGTTTACCCTGAGGCGCGAGATTCTCCGTATATACCTGATGGACAATGCAAAGCCAGTTGCATTACCTGTGCGCCATATGGATCCTAAAAGGAAAAAAAATGAAAAAAAGGGAACTTGATAAGAAAGTAAGGGAGCTACTTGAGAAGAAGTTTGATAGGTGAATCATATTAGGATGGGAAACCTATTGGAGACAGTCCTTGAGGAAGCCCATCATTCTAAGATGACTATCCATCCAAGCGGCGATAAAATGTATAGAGTTTGAGGTAGTGGAGCCAAACTTGTGAAAGGAAGCGAAAGTAGAGAAGGAAGCAATGATTGGATGAGTTCCGACTTGCTTACTTGGATCAGAGGTTAAGAAAAATGCGCAACGGAGAGGTTAGGTTCATAAAAGTGCAAAAGGGAGAAAACAGCGAGGATGCGACTTGGGAGACCAAAGACAAATATCACACTTCATACCCTTTCCTTTTGGGACTATGGTCTTAAATTCTTTTTCCAAAGCTTTTTATTCGTACTTGTCTCTATCATTCGCTTGTATCCTATCGATTGAGTCTTCGACCTTTAGATAGGAATCCCATGATTGTAAACATGTGTTTGAGACATGTTATGTTTAATGGATGCAAGTGGATGCAAGTGTTTGCTAGTGGTTGCCTGTGGATGCATATACACACACATTAGGTACTAGATCGGCTCAAAAATACTCTCATACTGCATATGGATGTGTGTGCATTTTCAAATTTTATGGATGCAAAATGGTTGACTCATCACATGGATGTTGCATATGAATGAATGATTTTGCACTCATATAGAAGTTATAAAATGCATTAGGAATAATTGCATACATATGGACTCATGGCACTAACATAATTCGCATTAAGGAAGTCAATTGAATCAGTAGACCGCCTGATTTTGCATTAGATAAGGAACAAATACACACATTTTTGCATATGTTCATGTAGCATTAGAAATATTTTAAGGATAATGTATGCTTGTGGATGATGGATGAGTAGATGGATGATTGGATGGTAGGATACATTCTTCTTAACTTGGAGATTTCGAGGACAAAATCCTTTAAGTAGGGGGGAATGTAACACCCCATAATTTTAAAATGGGACATAAAAGATAATTAAAGAATAATTAATTATTAAAAGAAAAATAAGGTGAAAAGGGTTACGCCATTGCGTTCTTTTCGGAATTCTGCTTGAGATAGAATCCGAGTTTGCGTAAAATGGATACCGTATGAAGAAGTTATGGACGGTAGAAGTTTGCCGGAAAATGCAGGAATTCCCGGCGCATTTGACAAGTGCGCCCATGTATATTTGCACTGACGCACCCGCCAAGTGCGCCCAGAATAGGTTTTGGGTATTTGGGCACCCAGGCCTAAGTGGGTGTCAACCCATTACCCAATTCTATTTTAGGGCTGAGGTGGTGCATTCGATTTATGTAGCCTAGCAGCTATAAAATCACCTCAATTCCTTTGTTTTCTTCAAAAAGAAGCAATGGTGGTCGGTCTCTACTGGATTTTGGACTGAATTAAGATCTCTCATCTTCTTCTAAAGCTTATCAAATTCTGAGATTCAAACATCGACTCAGCACCTTTTCTATCATTTTAGCAATCCAATCACGGTGAGTATAGTTACTTTTAGGTTTAAAGATTTAAAAGTAATCATGTTATGAATATGAATTGAATATGCTCTTGTAATTAAATCATCTTGGATTTATCATACTTTGTGGATATAAAATATTCTATGGCTTGGATCTCAATGTTCATTATAATTAGATCTATTGTAAAATCTTAATCTATGGCATATTTGGGATCTTAACTTGTACTATGTTAGATCTATTCCTATAAGTCTAATTCATTTGTGATGTCATGATTGGATCTTAACTTGTATATGTTGGATCTACTTTCTTTAGATCTAATCCTTTTGGGGTTAATTCATCATGTTACTTATGCGATCTAGAATGTCCCTTTGTGATTCATGTTAGATCTAAAATGCCCCTTTATGATTCATGTTTGATCTATATTAAGCGATCTAAAGTGTCCCCTTGTGATTTATGTTAAATCTAAAATCTCCCTTTATGATTCATGTTAGATCTATATCATGCGATCTAAAATGTCCCCTTGTGATTCATGTTAGATCTAAAATGTCCCCTTATGATTCATGTTAGATCTATATTATGTGATCTAAAATGTCCCCTTGCAATTCATGTTAGATCTAAAATGTCCCCTTATGATTCATGTTAGATCTGTATTATGCGATCTAGAATGTCCGCTTGTGATTCATGTTAGATCTAAAATGTCCCTTTATGATTCATGTTAGATCTATATTATGCGATCTAAAATGTCCCCTTTTGATTCATGTTAGATCTAAAATGTTCCCTTTTATTGTTATGACGAGGCTACTTTATAAGCCTCGATGCCGCCAAAATACGTGTGAATACGTTAGTTAGGAACGAGGACAAAAGGGAATTTGTAATTGACACAAATTAATATTTATATGAAATGAGTATATAATTCAATTGGGGAAACATTGAATTAATTACCTAAAATGACATAGGTAAATGTAGATATAGATGAATTAATTACCTATAATGACATAGGTAAATTCGGGTAAAGATGAATTAATTACCTATAATGACATAGGTAAATTTAGATAAAGATAAAATGTTTAGTGATTAAAATTAAGAATTTTAATTATACTTATGACACGAGGTTAGGTTACATTAGTAGCGGAAGTCTGCCCGGAACCGACCGGCATATCCAACAGCCACTAACGTTGAACCTAATGTGGGAGGTCTAAGTACACAAATACGAATCCGGCTAAGACACGAGTTTAGGCCTAACTGTGGAATAAGACTTCCCGGACCCGACCGGCATATCCAGCATCCACATGTTGTAGGCCTAATGTGGGAGGTCTAGCCCAATACAACCATAATTGGACATGGTAATAAGAAAAGACTACTTAGCCTAATTTAACACATGAGGACTGTATGATTATGAACATAAGTTAGGGTTTAGTAAAGTGGATTCGATAGTGGGTCGGTTAAGTATAACTGAAGGGTAGGTGGGTAATATTAGTATATATAGGCCCATAAACTTAACCATTAAAAAACAAGATTAAATCAGTGGGAAGGTTAAGTAAATCTTGGGTAGGTGGGTAATATTAGTATATATAGGCCCACAAACTTAACCCGATAGAGGGTTATGTAGTTAAAGAAACCTAATGGAATACATAACCGGGGGAAATAAT
This sequence comes from Allium sativum, assembly GCA_030737875.1. Lineage (NCBI taxonomy): Eukaryota > Viridiplantae > Streptophyta > Magnoliopsida > Asparagales > Amaryllidaceae > Allium > Allium sativum. The sequence goes on along the minus strand of CM060924.1, from coordinate 167,792,578 downwards.
AAAGTTATGTATTAAAGACACCCTTAGGGGTAAGCATAACTAATGGAAAGGGATAGAGTTATGTATTAAAGACACCTATAGGTAAGCATAACTAATAGGTAGATTAAGAGTTATGTATTCAAGAAACCCTTAGGGGTAAGCATAACTAATGGAAAGGGATAGAGTTATGTATTAAAGACACCTACAGGTAAGCATAACTGATAGAGGGCTATGTAATTAAAGACACCTTAGGGTATACATAGTCAATAGAAAACCTAGTGGGGATACAAGACATAGGGGAGAGCTTGTATCATGTTGTGTGGGACCCATTTCAGTCAGTAACCCGGAGTGGTATCAAAGTAGAGAACTCCGTACTAGGCGGGGAAGGGGCACGCTTACTGATTGATTGTAAGAGATCCAAACGAGATGGATAGTGGGAGTGGCGCAAATCGACCGGGGACATGTGCGTGCATGGGCCGGCAGAAGGGGCTAAGCTGACCGTGACACCAGTAGATAGGCCTGTGCACATCTTGGGTTGCCACTTTAGGGAAGTGATACCCCCTACTGTAGGGCCAGCACAGGATATCTACAGAGTAGGGAGCCGATCGATTAGGGTAGTGGTTAGTGTATTCTCGGATGTATGCCCTAAGTCCACCAACTTGTGGTGGAAGGGAGCATCTCATCTTGATTATACTAGTAGTAGTGCAGAGTAGTCATTAGTGAAGCATGTATATACCTTACCTTATCTGCCTTGTCACACCTGCCATTTGTATAGTGATATCTCTTATCCATTTTATGCATGTCATGATTAGCTTTATTTATTTACTAGCTGAAAGTTTCTAGACTCACCAGACTTATGTCTGACCTAGTTTGTTTCGCTTCTTTTCTCCCCTCCCCCCCTCAGGTTCTCAGAGAGGAAACTCCCAGGCTTAGTCAGGATTTAGATACCATCTTCAAGGAGAAACTCCTGAAGTATGGCCCGAGTCTCTGTCTCTTCTATGGCTTGCTCTTTTAATTGGGGAATAATGTTTTTCTCTTAAATACATATGTACTCTGATAATGTAAGACAGAAGTATTTTGTTGTTATGGTTTTACGACTTATGGTATTAAGAAACAAGGTATTTTGGTGATTTAATAAAAAAAAATATTTCCGCTGCAAAAAATTTATATCTGTCTTGTAATATTCTGTGTCTGTTTACCTAAATGCTTCACGAAACTTAATGCATTCCCTTTGTGAGTGACATTAACGGACGTGGGTTGTTACAATTAGGGTGTTAACTGGCAGTTTACTAGAGTCTGTAAAATCTAGGGTTACGTGTTACGGGTTTGTAATACGGGAAAATTTAATCGAGGGGATATCGGTTAGTTTATGGTTTTAAGCGTAGGGTTAGAATAGGAGCAGGGTTTGCAAGTGTACATGGTCTTGCACTACAACAAACTGACCCTATTACAACGGTGGAACACCGTTGTAATATACTTTTTACAACGGTGATGCAACCGTCGTGTATTAAGAAGTTGTAATAGATAAATATCTTTTACAACGTTTTTGCACCGTTGCAGCACCGTTGTAATTTTGTATATTTTACAACTGTTATTCACTGTTGTAATAAACTTTATTACAACTTTTGTGAACCGTTGTAGTAATACCTACTATAATTTTTATGCACCGTTGTAGTAATACCTACTACAAATTTTATGCACTGTTGTGACTTTGTTATTATTACATCTATTTCTATTGATTTGTAATACACTTTATTATATCTTTAATTGAATAAATTTTGCAAATGCAACAAAAGCTGAATAAACAGAAAACAAACTGATATAAACTCAAAGCAACGGATCCATTCATACAAAAAACGTTACAATTTTACATTCGAAATACAAAACTAATGAATCATACATCATCACAGTAATATATCAATTCTTCATTACAAATAATGATTACAAGTCAGTACCATCCAAAAACTCTGCTTCAACTATCAGCCTGCTTCATCTTTGCACTTCCTCAACATCCCCACCACCACAAGACACACCACCTGCACAATCACAAAACATGCATATACATAAACATAACCTTTAGCTTGTTGTAAACATAAAATGGTGGATACATACTTTTCTTCTAAGTTGGTTGGAACCTTGAATAATAGAATTCAGACAATAGAGAGAGGAATCTTTTTAAGAGAACCTATCAAGCTAAAAAAAATTCAACAGTTGCATAAGCCCGGTTAAAAAAAATAAAATAAGTCTGAGAAACAACTTGAAAAAACTTGGATTTAATTTTGTGTTAAAAAAGAAAAAACATACCTGCATGTTGTTGCACTTGATGAAGAAGCCACATAGAAGTAAAACTGATTGCTAGTCCCAGAAATCCACTTGATGTCACCACCAACCAAAATACAAGCATTTTCAAAAGTGGCCTGCCATTTCATGTCATGTTTATTGCATATATAGCCAAAAGAGCACAAGGGCTATAAGCGAGATTAACTCACGTTTTAGAGAGGTAGCCCACTTCATTAAACATGAACATAAGAAGGGCTCCCAATGGCAATGAAAGAACATTATTCAACAAAACCATTGAAAACTCATTTAAATTTCCAGATTTCGTCACTAGTTTAGCGATATCCATAACTCGTCGTAGTGTTAGCTACAATTGTAAGAAAAATAAAAAACATGAGCAGAAACATTCATGAATGGCATATAAGAGGCTTTATTCAGATTTAAAGAGCATGATTTCCACTTAGTTCTAAAATTGAATTTTGATGAAACAAGTTACAGAAGACTTACTGAATATGATGATGTCAAAAAACAGTTCACAACCTGCCACGCATAACCAAATGCATTAAACTGGAGATCAGTCAATCCTCCTGAAACTGCAGATATGATCTACACAAAGCAAGGAAAAAAAAAAGGTGAAATCAAGCCACTAGTAAACAACTAAACATGAAACTACATACCATAACAAAAGAACAGCATAAAATATATGTACTAGTACTCCAGAGAGTAAACCAACATAGCTACGGAGTAAAGCAAAGAAACTTCCATCAAACCACTACCAAAAAGCCAGAATCAAGCATACGAAGAACAACACCTGCAACTATAAACCCAAGAGACTGATCATGGAGAACAAGCAAGCTACAAAACATATCCTTTCCATGAACAAACAAGCTGCAGTACCAAAGCAGTACAAAAATGAAATATAATGCCCACCAATCATATAAATCCACATCTATGCCAACAACACCAGATTCAACATAATCCAAATCTCTGTAACAACATAAATCTCCAGCAACAAAAAGCTCCCAAAAACATGCATAACATAACAGTATATTTTATTGAACACTCATAATATTACTTAAAATACGATAGCATGTAACAAACTTACTTACATAAGAAGAATGAAACCAACATATGTTGCTCTGTTAACACTGAATTATTTTTCTATACACCTGGATAAAAATAATAAAATCATAGTTACAATCATGCTCCATTATAAGGTTAAGTATGTATCTTCCAATCTTTTGTTTACAAAAAAAAGGAACAAAGTGCGCTGCTTGGTTTTTTTAATTTAAGTGTGTTATACCCTAAAATTTGACACAAACCAAGTGTATCATGCACACGAATTCAATTAAAACTAAGGGTACTACAGAGTATGATTTATTCAATACCTACTGTGTCACACATTAGGGTTCAATCATAACTTTGCGTCTGCATCTTCCTTTAGGTATTGATCAAAATCGATACAAATAATGCATAACTTAGTATAATTAAGTTTTATAAGTTGAATTCAAGCAATTTATTCAAACATTACATTTTTGCAAGATGAAAAAGTAATCTTTATCACCTGGACACCTGCAGACCGAAGGTCGAATTAAAGTTGGCTCCGCTCGGCTCTTGATGCTTGCTTCGATTTGATGATTTCTACTTACTTCATATCTTTAATTCTTTATGCGATGGGACCAGAAATTACGCTAATTAGATGTAAAGAGATTGAGAAAGGTAAAATCTCGAGTCTCGGGGGACCATGGTGAAGAGTAAACAAAGAAACAGTAAATAGAATGAAAAGATGCGACTGCCTTATGTTCTTCAAAACCCTAGGAAATCAATTAACATATCCGTAGATCTATCACCCAACGGGTTATAAGGGTTGGCCGCCAAATTTTTTAAGCTGCCTCCACTTCTCCAAAGGATTGATTATTTCACTCGATTGGTACTTAGTAATGTGATTACATCTTATATTTCAATTGTTTACAGCACTATACATAATATTATTTTTCATAGGAATCAATTAACCAATTTCAACACTCAATAGATCACGTTGGTTAAGTCATCTAGATATTCATTTCGATTTTAAGGTTCAATTATCATAAGAAAAAAGAAAAAAAGCTAACTAGTTTTTCGAAATTTTGGATATTTTATAAAAAATCTAGTTCATTGATTTTTTTTTTTTAAATTAATTTGTGAAAATTTCAATATATTATAAGTTTTGTCTAGAAAATTTTAAACATTTTTTGAAATATTGGATGTTAAATATAAGTATTACCCATAACTATTAAATATTAAATACTAATAATAAGTATTACTTTTTAATTATTAAAGATTTCTTATTAATCGTTCGTTATTATAAATTAATTATTAAATATAATCTTAGTTATTAATCTCTTCTTCTTTATTATTAAGAACAATCATTGATTATTCATGATTAGCATTAATTATTATATTTTAATTATTAACTATTTAATAGTAATTATGTAATATTAACTATATTTTTTAATTATTCTTCTTAATTGCTAAGTATTAAATATTACGGATTGATTATTGATTATTACTTCCTAATTGATTATTAATAGTAATTATTAGTTATTAATTATAAACAATCAATATAAATGTATTAAATATTAATTATTAGTTGTTAATTATATTAAAATATAGTTATATATTACAACAGTCAAAAAATAAAAGTTGTGATAGGCTTTTATTACAACTGTCAAAATAACACAGTTGTTAAAAATAAGTTTATTACAACTTTTCTGGAAAAAACTTGTAAAAAACATTTATTACAACGGTGCTTTTACCACCGTTGTAAAATTAAAGTTGTAATATGGTGTTTTTGTTGTAGTGTTGTATGCGGGATCTGTTCAACCACCTAGTAGAAACCTTAGGAATGCAGCAGTAGGCACGGTTTTGCCGAAGCTGGGTATCTCTTGTGTCATTTACTTTTTGCATTTCTATTCCTGCTATATTTTGTGAACTATGAATATTTTAATATCTCGCGAAAATTTAATAAACCCTATTCACCCCCCCCCCCTTTAGGGTTAATCTAGATCCAACAATCCATACTTAATTCCCTAACATTTTGATCTTGTCTCCGACACATCCACCTCGATGACAGAGCAGTCCACATGTTCAATTCTAAATTGAAATGACTTGCAAAAAGACGAATTAATAGCATGGATAATCAATTACAAACCAATTTGTCATCTCTTTCTTAATCGTCTCTATGTTTTCTTATTTTCTATTTCTTTCAGTGTATTATGCATATAATATATATATATATATATATATATATATATAACATGCATGGTTGTATTTACAAAACTTAGCTATTAATTGTTTTTTCATTGCATGTTTTCTTAATATTTTGTCCTAGTTCTAACGACATAGAAATTTCTAGTTAAGCACACCATAGGTGTAATAGATTTCAACAAACAAGTTTTATCGCAATTATACACCTAAATGGTCAATTTCTTCAATTATACAAGGTTGCACTAGTTTCTAAATATATATTTGTTTTTCAAATAAAGCAACCTAAACCTTTTTCTCATATAGACAACTTGATGTGTTATAATCTCATGTGTTGCACGTAATGATATCATTGTGGTGTTTCATAATTTTGTAAACTATGATGAATTTATTTTGTAATTCTATCAGTGGGAACTAGTTTACATGAAAAGGAAAATGCTTGAAGCTAAATGTTGAGCATACTCTCTTACAAAAAGAATATGCTTTTGTTTGTCATCTGAGAAATGAATAGTTAATCATTGATGACATGAAACTAATGATTGATGTTGTAACACCCCACACCCGCTAAGGTCACTCACTAAGGGAATGCCTTAACTTCGGTGGAGTATTTTAAGTGAATATAGAACAGAAAAATTACAACAAGACGGATATAAATAATACTTGAAAATCTAAAACATCATTTCATTGCAGTAGAAGATAAACATGTTTGGTTACAATACCAAAACTAACTAAAACAAGAGTCAAGTACTAAATATCCATCCTGATAAAACATAAGTACATAATCCAACTACATAACTAATAGCCATAATAGAAAAGATAAGCTGAGCTTTACATCAACGGTCCAAGCTCCAAAAGATAGATAAAGCAATCTGATCAAAGCCCACTAGTGTTAGGCCCACTCTGAGAACCTGAGGGTTGGGAAAAAGATAAAAACAACGGGGTCAGACATAAGTCTGAGCGAGTCCTATAACTTTAACAATACAATCATTAAAGTAATTAGGGTATGATATAAACTTGGTACGGTAATGACTGGGGATAAATGACTACACTAAGCAACCAACTAGACATAGGATGAACTAAGATATCGGTAAAGACGCATCTACCCACCCAAGGGTAATTACTAAACTGCACCACACCTGTCATTCCTACTTAAAGGTTGATCCCACCCAAGGACTTAGAAAATTTAACTAGTAGTTTCGTGTACCCCTAGCTGACCACATAGGTGCCGTCTGCCCCTATCTCCACTAGGTGTACCTACTACTCCCCAAGTGATCGGCTCCCTACCATAGATACATGTACTGGCCCTAAAGTGGGGTGTATCACTCCCCAAAGTGGCAACCCGATACAACCAACAGTGCACGGCTTATACCTACACGATGCAACAACGTCTTACCTACCAGCTCGGGTCCACACACGCATATGAAACCCGTTGGACTTGCGTTGCCACCGCTAACCCGTTTTGGCCTCTTATAGTCAAACCCAGTATGCGTGTCCCGTCCTCGACATGGGTCGAGCCCACGAAGATACGTTTTGGATTACTGGTTGAAATGGGCCCCCACAAGCTACCCACCTAAGCTTGTCCCTTTCTAGTGCATCCCACTTAACCCTTTAATCATGTTTAATTACATGTTTCCACTTGGTTAAGTATTCTAATCGTATTTTCTATTGCCACCCAAGGCAACCCACTAGATTTCCACATGCCACCCAAGGCACTTACTTGATTTCCACATGCCACCCAAGGCACCCACTTAACCCCTCATGCCCCACTACATGCTTATCTGGTTAAGTGTTTCTTAATTGATTAAGAATGTAACCTTTGTAAAGACCTCTAACATTAGACTATCTTTTATGACAGCTGGATTTGCCGGTCGGGTCCGGGCAGCCTTACGCCATAACCGAGTCTAACCTCGTGTCTTTACACTTGTCACGTATTTAGTTTATGCCTAAGACCTCTCATATTGGGCCAATCATTTGTAGCCGCTAGATTTGCCGGTCGGGTCCGGGCAGTCTTATGCTACAAAAGGGTCCAACCTCGTGTCTTAGTCGATTAATTACACCTAATTAATCACCCCCATATTTTGAATTAATTTTCCCTAATTAATTCCAATTTAATGATGTACATAATTGACTCAATTATGTCCATCCACTTATGGTATGCCACATCATACCAATTTCACCACAATTTTGTTAACATGAATATTAACCCCATCGTTCCCCACGTAATACGCTAACATGACATACATAAAAGGGAAGATTCATCACAATACAATGGGTTCAACTTAGCATCACATGGGTTTTAAAGGTGTCAACTTGCATATATGACCATAGCATCAAACCCAACTAGCATAAATAACCAACCCAAACTTGCATGAATCACATATGTCATAAAGAGGGTAGCTTGCATAGATGTTCATGTCATAGACCCATCATAAAGGGATAAACTTGCATACATGTCATAGGTCTAAAAAGGGATGAACTTGCATATGTTACTCACATCATAAAAAGGGGTAAACATGCATATATATGCATGACATACAAAGGGGTAAACTTGCATATGTATGCATATCATACAAAGGTGTAAACTTGCACATGTTACTTGCATATAATCAAACACCAAACTTGCATAACATGTCATGTATGAACTTGCATATAATCAAACACCAAACTTGCATACCATGTCATATATGAACTTGCATATAATCAAACACCAAACTTGCATACCATGTCATATATGAACTTGCATATAATCAAACACCAAACTTGCATAACATGGTGTCATAATGGATCAATGTTTATCATAGTGATTTGCATAACTAGCATCATGAACACATAGCATAAAACTTGCATAACTAGCATCATGAACATATAGCATAAAACTTGCATAACTAGCATCATGAACACATAGCATATGATAACATAACTTGCATTGATCCACATACATAACCATAACCTCGTTATATCCTATCATAATTAGTTTAGCAATTGCTTGCTAAAGGCATAGAAACTCACAACTTGTTGACTAGCACTCCTATGAAGAAGATTAAGTTGCTAGAGTTGATTAGAAGTTGATTTGAGAAACTATATTCTTCTACAATTTGATGGAGGCTCCTTCTAGTTGCATTTTGACGGCATGACGACGTTGTAACTATTTTTAGTATGAATTAGGGTAGTCTTAGGGTGTATTTATAGATTTAGGATGTAGTTTAGGCCCTTAGATTAACCCTAGATTAGGTTATAGCCGTCAGATTTCGTCACAAGCCCCAAACACAGCCCAACAGCCAAAACAATGCACCCAGGCCAAACCTGGTCGAGTACCCAGGTCGACACCCGTGTCGACTGGGCAGTCGACACGGGTTAGGGTGGTGTCGACTGGGCAGTCGACACCCCTGTCGACCTGGCCTGCGCGGGAGTTTTCCCGCCTTCCCCCTGTGTGTTGAATTTCGAATTTGAACCTGAAATTTAAATTTGTTTTGAACTTAGAATTTTCTGAAAACTTCGTTGGGCCATAACTTGGTCATGCGGACTCCGATTTTCGAAAACTCGGACTCTATTTCGCGAATTTTTCCAAGACGAACACAATGGCGCAACCCGTTTCCCCTAATTCAGATCTTAAAATTTAATTCTGCCCTGATTTATATTGTAACAAGTTATTCAACATACGGGGTGTTACATTCTCCCCTACTCAAAGGATTTCGTCCCCGAAATCTCCAAGTCAAGAAGAACGTATCCTACCAACCAAACAACCATCTACTAAACCATCAAACACTGGCATCCATTGTCCTTAAAGTTCCTAATGCTGTATGAACATATGCAAAAAGTGTGTGTATATGTTCCCTGTTTAATGCAAAATCAGGCGGTCTACTGATTCAGTTGACCTCCTTAATGCAAACCATGATAGTGCCATGCATCCAATATGTATGCGAAAGATCCCTATCGACACATACTATTTCTACATGTGTGTACAACCATACACCAAAATGCATCATCCATATGATAACGCAACCATTATACATCCATTAATATAGCTACCTACACACAATTATATGCAATATGAAGTGACTGAGCCGATCTAGTGTCTAAAGTGTGTGTATATGCATCCACGAGCAACCACTAGCAAACACTTGCATCCACACGCATCCATCATACATAACATGTCTCAAACACATGTTTCAACCATAGGTTTACCCTATCTAAAGGTCAAAGGTACTAATGAGAGGACATACTAAAGATAAGATAAGCACTAGACAAACGATAAAGGAGAAGTTAAAAGACATACCCTCAAAAAGGAATGGGTACAGTGAATGCATCTTCGCTTCTGTCTCCCAAGTAGCGTTGCTCTCATCATCTCCCCATTGCACTTTGACTAGTTGAACCTCTCTGTTTCTCAACTTCCTAGTCTCTGACCCAAGGATGCGAGTAGGAGATCATCGAATCGTTGCATCATGCTCTACCTCCACTTCCCTAAGCAAGCTCGGCTCTACCACCTCTGCGGTCTCATGTAGGCACTTCCTCAAATGTGACACATGGAATACGTCATGTACACCACTAAGTCTCTCGGGCAGATCCACTCTATATGCCATCTGTCCAATCCTTTCCTTAATAGGAAACGGTCCTACAAACCTTGGTGCTAACTTCCCAATGGACCCAAAGCGGACAACATTCCGTAATGGAGACACTTTGACAAAAAACATGTCCCCAACATCAAACTCCAGATCCGTCCTCCTCTTATCCGCGTAAGATTTCTGCCTATCTTGCGCTGCTTTCATCCTTCTACGAATCAAATCAATCTTTTCCGAAGTCTCTCTAACCATATCAGGCCCAAGCAAGATCTTATCCGTAGATTCCCACCAACATGTAGGTGATCGACAAGGCCTTCCATAAAGAGCTTCAAAAGGAGCTATGCCAATACTAGACTGAAAGCTGTTATTATACGCGAACTCCACCAATGGAAGATGCTCTTCCCATGTACCTCCAAAATCTAAGATACATAGCCTCAAAAGGTCTTCTAGAACATGATTCACCCTCTCGGTCTGGCCGTCCGTCTGAGGATGATATGCGGTGCTCAAACACAACTGAGTCCCTACTGCCTCTTGCAAACTCTTCCAAAACTCGCTAGTGAAGATAGGATCTCGATCGCTCACTAGGCTAGAAGGTACACCATGCAATTGAACCATCTCTCGAAGGAAAACTGAAGCTAGCCATGGAGCAGTCCTCTTGCTCTTCACGGGTATGAAATGGGCGCTCATAGTAAGTCTGTCTACCACAACCCAAATTCCCGTATTACCCTTCCTCGATCTCGGTAACCCATCAATAAAATCCATCGAGACGCTATCCCACTTCCATTGCGGAACTTCCAATGGGTGAAGCAACCCACCAGGTTTCTTTTGCTCCGCTTTCACTTGTTGGCACACAAAGCATCTAGCGACATACTCGGCCACATCTTTCTTTATACCGGCCCAAAAGAAAACTCGCTTCATGTCTTGATACATCTTGTCCCCACCGGGATAAATGGTCATCTTCGAACGATGCGCATCATCAAGTATAGCCTTCCTCAAACCCTCGTCTTGCGTTACACAAAGTCTACCGTCTCTACGCAACCACCCCCTATCGTCTAGGGTGTACCTACTCAAATGGCTGGACGACTCCCCCCTTATGAGCCTCTCTACCAACTCAACCAACTGTGGGTCGTCCCGCTGTGCCTCGCCAATCCACCCCAAAAGAGTAGGTCTGACCTCTAAGGATGCTAGCAAACCGGGTATAAAGTCAACGGAAGGTCTGAAATCAAACATCGAGATAAATTCCAAGCTTCGTCGTTCCACGAACAATGGACTCAAGGACAACCTTTTTCTGCTTAAGGCGTCTGCCACCACGTTACACTTGCCAGGGGTATACGCTATCTCGAAATCATAGGATGCTAAGAACTCCATCCACTTTTGCTGTCTCAAGTTCAAATCCTTCTGAGAAAACAAGTACTTCAATGATTTGTGGTCAGTGAACAATTCGAACCTCTCGCCAAGAAGATAATGGCGCCAAGTCTTAAGCGCAAAAACAATAGCGGCCAACTCTAGATCATGTGTAGGGTAATTTTTCTCATGCTTTCTCAACTTCCTTCCCCCATAGGCTATTACCCTTCCCTCTTGCATTAAGACTGCGCCTAGTCCTGTCCCACAAGCATCGGTATAAACAACAAATGGCTTACTCCCATCTGGCAACACTAAGACTGGAGCTGTGGTTAAAGCTCTCTTTAACCGTTGGAACGCATCATCACAATCTACGTCCCATGTGAAGATTAGATTCTTCTTTGTCAAGCGAGTTAATGGGGCTGATATCTTCGCGAAGTCCTTGATAAACTTCCTATAGTAGCCAGCCAACCCCAAGAAACTCCTCACCTCGGTAGCATTCTTCGGAACCTTCCAATCTTGGATGGACACTACCTTCGCGGGATCCACAGCTATCCCTTCCTTAGAGACCACGTGCCCTAAGAACCGCACTTCCTTCCTCCAAAAGTGACATTTAGAGAATTTAGCCTTAAGGCTATGCGCTCGAAGAGTCTCCAACACTTCCCTAAGATGTAGGGCATGCTCTTCTTCACTTTTGGAAAAGACTAAGATGTCATCCACAAAAGACCACCACGAACTTATTAAGGTACTCCCTGAACACCCTACTCATCAAATCAACAAAGTATGCAGGGGCGTTCGTCAAACCAAATGGCATCACAAGCCACTCATAAAAACCATCCGGAGTCCTAAAGGCAGTCTTGTCTATGCTATCCTCAGCCACTCTCAACTGACGAAACCCCGTGGCTAAGTCCAACTGCGAAAATACTGAGGCGCCTACTAACTGATCAAAGAGATCATCAATCCTCGGCAATGGGTGTCTATTCTTCTTTGTTATCTTGTTAAACTCCCTATAATCGACACAAAGTCTGAGGGACCCATCCGCCTTCGTGGCAAAAACTACTGGAGCACCCCACTCCGATATACTTCGTCTTATGAACCCCTTCTCAAGCAACTCCCCTACTTTCTTATGGAGTTCCCTCCTCTCACGAGGAGCCATGTGGCGCACTGGCAAAGATACTGGCTTAGCATTGTCCACCAGATATATTCGGAAGTCTATCTCCCGCTTCGGAGGTAAGCCCTTCACCTCCTCAAACACATCCGAGTATTCCCGGACCACTCTAACTGATCGCAAACTCTCGACCGAAGCGTCAAGCGATTCAAGATAACTTAGCATAACAGAATCCATGGGATTACAAGAGATCTCGAGAGTGTTACCCAAGCGGGTCATGAGCCTAACAACACTCCTTTCACAATCAAGAACGGCACCATTACTGGATAACCAGTCCATGCCCAAAATCAACCCATAGCCCGTGAAGCCCAAAACAAAAGCATCACATCTAAACTCAACGCTAAGTATGGAAATCCTCAAACCCAAACATATCATGGACAAATAAGTGGAGCCCCCAATTGGGTTTGAAACAACCAAGGGATCATCTACTAGACTGGTGTCTAAGTGCAGTGACTCAACTAATGATGATGAGATAAACGAATGCGATGCGCCAGAGTCAAACAAAGTACGGACAGGATGATCAAACAGAAAAACCAGACTTTCAACGGAAATAGTTCTACCTCTTTCCTGAATCGGTGGAACCGTGAGAGCCTGAACTTGCCCCTTGCCTGACCTGGTGCCATAAGAGCTTGCACCTGTCCTCCTGAGGTAGATCCCGTCCTCTGCCCCTTCTTTGGGCAGTCTTTCACTAGATGCCCTGCTTCGCCACAGTGGAAGCAGCCCGTCTTCTTCTTCTTTCGACAGTCTTTGCTTAGGTGGCCTGGTGTCCCACAATTGAAGCACTTCTTCTTTCCCTTGCCACCGTTGCCTTTTCCACCCTTGTTTTGTTGTTGCTGTTGAGGTCTCTTCTGATCTCCTTTCTTCTCGGGTGCCTTATTAGCATTGGAACCCTTCTCTTCCTCATGCATAAGTGCCATGTCTACTAGCTTCTCAAAGGTGGCCCCCATAGGGATGTGAGTCATAGCCAATCCATGCATCAGTTCATTCAAGCCTTTAACGAATCTCAGAGCCTTCTTCTCCGGTGTATTCACCATATCTATGCCAAATCTTGCTAGCTGATTAAACTTGTTGACATATTCCTTCACTGATAGGTTTCCTTGCTTTAGAGTCAAGAACCTTTCCATATACAGGTTTTCTTCTGCCCTTGAAAGAAACTTTGCCACAAACCTTTGTCTGAAATCCGCCCAAGAGTCAACATGGCGCTCTCCATTAGTGACCTCCCACCAGAACGAGGCCTCTCCCTTCATTAACCAAGCAGCTAACTTGACTTTCTTTCCTTCTTCCATCTCAAAGATATATATCAACTCTTCCACCTCCTTAAGCCAATCCCTAGCTTCCACAAAAGTTTCTGATCCTTGAAAAGGTTTCCCTCCCATAGCCTAAAATTCTCGCAAGTCTTAGCAAAAGTATCCGCGCGAGGAGGAGGAGGGGAGGAAGATCGGGTGCTACTGTTGGTGGAGGAACATTTGCTGGACCCGCAGTGGCGGCCCTAGCCTCCATCAACCTCCTATACCATACTGGTATCGCTACACCCTCCGGAAAGTTAAGATCTTCAACTATGCTGAAAAGAAAAAGGAAAGATTCAAAACGGAGAATTCGAATGATAAAGATATGGCTATTGGGGATTATGCTTTTCTTTCAAAAACTTTTCTCTTAAAAGACATGTTTTTGAAAATACTTCTTCAAAAAATGTTTTTAGAAAAATAGTTTTTCTAAAAAATTTATCTGTTCTGGTAACCTTCAGCTCTAATACCACGTGTAACACCCCACACCCGCTAAGGTCACTCACTAAGGGAATGCCTTAACTTCGGTGGAGTATTTTAAGTGAATATAGAACAGAAAAATTACAACAAGACAGATATAAATAATACTTGAAAATCTAAAACATCATTTCATTGCAGCAGAAGATAAACATGTTTGGTTACAATACCAAAACTAACTAAAACAAGAGTCAAGTACTAAATATCCATCCTGATAAAACATAAGTACATAATCCCACTACATAACTAATAGCCATAATAGAAAAGATAAGTTGAGCTTTACATCAACGGTCCAAGCTCCAAAAGATAGATAAAGCAATCTGATCAAAGCCCACTAGTGCTAGGCCCACGCTGAGAACCTGAGGGTTGGGAAAAAGATAAAAACAACGGGGTCAGACATAAGTCTGAGCGAGTCCTATAACTTTAACAATACAATCATTAAAGTAATTAGGGTATGATATAAACTTGGTACGGTAATGACTGGGGATAAATGACTACACTAAGCAGCCAACTAGACATAGGATGAACTAAGATATCGGTAAAGACGCATCTACCCACCCAAGGGTAATTACTAAACTGCACCACACCAGTCATTCCTACTTAAAGGTTGATCCCACCCAAGGACTTACAAAATTTAACTAGTAGTTTCGTGTACCCCTAGCTGACCACATAGGTGTCGTTTGCCCCTATCTCCACTAGGTGTACCCACTACTCCCCAAGTGATCGGCTCCCTACCGTAGATACCCGTGCTGGCCCCACAGTGGGGTGTATCACTCCCCAAAGTGGCAACCCGATACAACCAACGGTGCACGGCTTATACCTACACGATGCAACAACGTCTTACCTACCAGCCCGGGTCCACACACGCATATGGAACCCGTTGGACTTGCGTTGCCACCGCTAACCCGTTTTGGCCTCTTATAGTCAAACCCAGTATGCGTGTCCCATCCTCGACATGGGTCGAGCCCACAAAGATACGTTTTGGGTTACTGGTTGAAATGGGCCCCCACAAGCTACCCACCTAAGCTTGTCCCTTTCTAATGCATCCCACTTAACCCTTTAATCATGTTTAATTACATGTTTCAACTTGGTTAAGTATTCTAATCGTATTTTCTATTGCCACCCAAGGCAACCCACTAGATTTCCACATGCCACCCAAGGCACTTAATTGATTTCCATATGCCACCCAAGGCACCCACTTAACCCCTCATGCCCCACTACATGCTTATCTGGTTAAGTGTTTCTTAATTGATTAAGAACGTAACCTTTGTAAAGACCTCTCACATTAGACTATCTTTTATGGTAGCTGGATTTGTCGGTCGGGTCCGGGCAACCTTACGCCATAATCGAGTCTAACCTTGTGTCTTTACACTTGTCACATATTTAGTTTATGCCTAAGACCTCTCACATTGGGCCAATCATTTGTAGCCGCTGGATTTGCCGGTCGGGTCCGGGCAGTCTTATGCTACAAAAGGGTCCAACCTCGTGTCTTAGTCGATTAATTACACCTAATTAATCACCCCCATATTTTGAATTAATTTTCCCTAATTAATTCCAATTTAATGATGTACATAATTGACTCAATTATGTCCATCCACTTATGGTATGCCACATCATACCAATTTCACCACAATTTTGTTAACATGAATATTAACCCCATCGTTCCCCACGTAATACGCTAACATGAAATACTTAAAAGGGAAGATTCATCACAATACAATGGGTTCAACTTAGCATAACATTAGCATCACATGGGTTTTAAAGGTGTCAACTTGCATATATGACCATAGCATCAAACCCAACTAGCATAAATAACCAACCCAAACTTGCATGAATCACATATGTCATAAAGAGGGTAACTTGCATAGATGTTCATGTCATAGACCCATCATAAAGGGATAAACTTGCATACATGTCATAGGTCTAAAAAGGGATGAACTTGCATATGTTACTCACATCATAAACAGGGGTAAACATGCATATATATGCATGACATACAAAGGGGTAAACTTGCATATGTATGCATATCATACAAAGGTGTAAACTTGCACATGTTACTTGCATATAATCAAACACCAAACTTGCATAACATGTCATATATGAACTTGCATATAATCAAACACCAAACTTGCATACCATGTCATATATGAACTTGCATATAATCAAACACCAAACTTGCATACCATGTCATATATGAACTTGCATATAATCAAACACCAAACTTGCATAACATGGTGTCATAGTGGATCAATGTTTATCATAGTGATTTGCATAACTAGCATCATGAACACATAGCATAAAACTTGCATAACTAGCATCATGAACATATAACATAAAACTTGCATAACTAGCATCATGAACACATAGCATATGATAACATAACTTGCATTGATCCACATACATAACCATAACCTCATTATATCCTATCATAATTAGTTTAGCAATTGCTTGCTAAAGGCATAGAAACTCACAACTTGTTGATTAGCACTCCTATGAAGAAGATTAAGTTGCTAGAGTTGATTAGAAATTGATTTGAGAAGCTATCTTCTTCTACAATTTGATGGAGGCTCCTTCTAGTTGCATTTTGACGGCATGACGACGTTGTAACTATTTTTAGTATGAATTAGGGTAGTCTTACGGTGTATTTATAGATTTAGGATGTAGTTTAGGCCCTTAGATTAACCCTAGATTAGGTTAGAGTTGTCAGATTTCATCACAAGCCCCAAACACAGCCCAACAACCAAAACAATGCACCCAGGCCAAACCTGGTCGAGTACCCAGGTCGACACCCTTGTCGACTGGGCAGTCGACATAGGTTAGGGTGGTGTCGACTGGGCAGTCGACACCCCTGTCGACCTGGCCTGTGCGAGAGTTTTCCCGCCTTCCCCCTGTGTGTTGAATTTCGAATTTGAACCTGAAATTTAAATTTGTTTTGAACTTAGAATTTTCTGAAAATTTCGTTGGGCCATAACTTGGTCATGTGGACTCCGATTTTCGAAAACTCAGACTCTATTTCGCGTATTTTTCCAAGACGAACACAATGGCGCAACCCGATTCCCCAAATTCAGATCTTAAAATTTAATTCTGCCCTGATTTATGTTATAACAAGTTATTCAACATACGGGGTGTTACAGATGTACCTACACCTCCATTAATCAAGAGAAAATCCTCTGTACCCAAAGTTTCCTATTCCTCTGTTCCCAACCAATCAGGATTCTTGATTTTCATCTTTTTGCAATTAGGTTAGAAAGAGAAAGAGGACTTAATTACAAAAAGGTGGAATTCAGGGGCTCTCATTGAGTGGAGATAGGGGGATAGGGAATTTTAGGTATAGAAGATTTGATTTTCCATTAATCAACTAGAAAGTACGAGCTTAATATATTTGCTTAGCCTTTCTCATTATTGAATACAACCAAAAGCAGTAGAAAATTTTAACCTAATAGCATAAATAATTGGGTCAATAATAAGTTTAAAAGAAAATAAAAATGGGAGGGAGTCTGTGAATGCACGCTTTAAGAAACAAAGCATATTATGATTTACGTTATATTAGCATGCAACTGGATTATATCATAATATGTACTCTTTTTTCACCTTAAAAGAGATTCCAAGCTTTCTAGCCTCATGCTAATTATAGAATCCCAATTCCTTGTTCATCTCCACCGACACCAAGTCCATGAATTCCTGATCGACCTCCAGCTTCCCCATAATCTACTCCAGAAAAATCACCTCCAACTCCACACTCCCAATCCCTTCCCTTCCCGCATACATGGACGCATTTTCATCGTACTTATTCGCCACCCCACTCCTAACAACCATTGCCCCCCCTACCCAAAATCCAACTCGTACAGGTCAAACACGGTCGACATTTCCACTGATATCCCGCTCTATCCACACCTGATTGGGTTAAATATATTTGGTGCCTCATTCCACTCCCTCATTCCTCTTTTTTACCACACCATCCATCCGCCCTAAAGTGCTATCGTTCAACAGCTTCTCTTCTACCCAGCTCTTATCCACTACTTCACTAGTCACGGTCTCTGCATACACATTACAACAGCACACCAAAATACTCGTTAGGGAGCGGAGGCCTCGCCCTACGCCTGTCATGCGCAGCAATGCGAGTAGTCGCCACCTACCCCGGATACCATCCACGTGCTCGTATTACCTAAAACAATTCTGTCATATACACATTTTTATTCAGCCAGATACGTATAAAAATTTTATTGCTTGAAGCGAGATATTAGTTTTTCCAACTTCCAAAAATATATAGTTGAATAGCCATCACATACGAAACGAAATATACTCGATATTAGGCATGCATATTAAATTTATACAATAATATTAAAGTTTCATGCATACTAGCATCGAAAGCAAGTCAGAATACATGTTGAATAAAATGGTTGCATGAGTGACATGTATATTGTTGGAATGATATGTTTTAAATAACATATTTATTAGTCAGCCCACCGTTTTAAAAAAAATTGGCAGATTAACTTACAAAATTCAAATTGTTGATTAACAAACTAATACTATGGCTACTAAAAGCTACAGTTGTATAGACACATGTATTAGCCCCTAAAATAATAAATAGGGGCTGAAAACTTAACAAAAGAGCCCCTATAGAAAGGAGAGGTGGATTAAAAGTGGCCTTAAAAAAGGCGTCCCTAATAAAATTTTGAGGTGGGAGCATACCTTAAAACGCGCCTACTGTTAATGCCTACAGATCAGCATGCGAAAGTGACAGGGCATTTACAAATGCCTCTAATAATATCATACCAGTACACTGACAGTTAGAAGCGCCAAAATATGATATAGTAAAGACACTCACAAAAGCCCCTATTATGTCAAATTCAGTCAACATGATGCATGCTCTAGTAGAAGTAAAATTATATACTTACTTGCTCTGACAAAAAAAAACACTGAGAAAACTAATATCTTTTCGTACGAACCAGCTGTAATAGAACAAACGAAAAGATGTACAAACATTTTGATTAAAGTAACATGCACCAGCATCTTCCAAGTACACATTTTGACTAAACTACATGTACAGGTAATGTAATCATATTACTATTCTCCTAAAGGCTGACTTAACTAAGCATTATAAGTGGAAAAAAAACAAGCTCCATCTTGCTTTTAACATATGGACACACACAAATGTAGACTAACTTGGTCAAGTTTGCATCATCTAGAATTGCTCATCCAATATGATAGAACTTTGAATTGTAGGCAAATGACTTTTTTCCTGTAAAAATTCATAAAGGTTATCACCCATATATTAATTTTTTCAAAAGTAAATGAAAAAAAAACTTGAACTGATAACAAAAATATTATACAATGGAAAGCAGTAAGAACCTACGAAGCTGCTCACAAGGCACATTTATGAAAAAGTGGAATATTCTCTCAAACGTGGGTAACTTTACACTTAGAGAAAATCGGTGAAGAGAACAGACCAAATAACTAGTGAAATGTATGAATGTTAAAATCAGTGGTCACTTTCAATTCTTCAAAGTGATCGGTAACTAACCATTCACAATCCATAATAATGAATTTAACATAATTTAAACACGTTTCTCAAAAAAATTATCAGATTGTGGTAATATTATATATTGGGAGTAGGATGTTTGGCACAGATATGAGAATTATATATTAACACACAAGAATACATCTCATATATTTATGATTTGAGGCAACCAAATACTTTTTGTTATTTATTGGCTCTGCTATATAGAAACACACAGTTAGCAAACAACACTGATAGTCAATAATGTTGGAAATGTTTTATAACATTAGTGAATTATTAAAAATAATGGAATAAGTGTATGAATGGCTCCCATGGGAGAATAGTCCCACATCATGGGATTATATAGAAGAGGCAAGCATTTATACTTGTTTCTAAGAAATCATGTTGGGGCCTTGGGCTCCCAACACATGCTTTGTTGTGAGGCGGGAGACCATGCATCATGACCACCACACACGCGGCGCGACCGACCGACCGACTCGACCCGACCCGGCCCGGTCCGGTTCGGGCTCGGGCTTGGGCTTTGTAGTGTAGACACTTATATTTTTTGGACCATAAAACTTAGCCTTTTTCAAACCTTTTTTTTAATGGAAAAGATTTCTGCAACGGTAAAAACTCTTATCCCTCAATTTTAGCGGCCCACTAATCAGTAACCCTAACCCTAATTCTCGTCCTATATATTGTCATTAGCTTCAGACGAGAATACCTACCGAATCACAATTTCTCTTTTTCTCTCAGACGCCATTAAAAAATTTCTTTCTCTCAGAAATTCTCGAGCAGTATTTTAATCCAGAAAGTGCAAATCTGCACTGATTTGTTGTGCAAGAAAATCAGTTACTGTTTTAGAGGCTGTTTTATCCTAGAGGCGGCGGCGAAGGAACGAACTGGTTTGCACCTCCGACCAGATCGCTGAATCGTCTTCAAGAAAGCGACCTAGTCCGCGACTCAGCCATTGTTTCCCAACAATTTGAGGACGATGTGAAACAATGGCTTCCAACTCAACCCTAGACGATTCTGCTCCACCCTGTGCTTTCCAGAACCCTCTCGTGACTGCTGCTCCATTCAGATTTGAAGCCTTGCATTTCAAACGATGGCGTCAGAAGATGGAGTTTTTCCTCACCATCAGAAAGGTTGTGGCTGCGCTGACTACTGACAAACTGCAGCTTCCAGATAAACCTGACGAGGCTGATGCAGCAAAAATAGCATCATGGACTGAACAGTCAAAGCAACTGCAGACCTGGACTGAACATGATTACTTATGCAAGAACTTTATTCTGAACGGACTGAGCGATGATCTGTATGACTACTATAACTCAAATGAAAAGACAACAAAGGAGATCTAGGAAGCACTGAATAAGATGTATGATACAGAGGAGGCAGGGGCAAAGAAACATGCTGTGAGCCGTTACCTAAAGTACCAGATGACTGATGACAGATATGTAGAGATGCAGTTGCATGAGCTGCAGAAAATAGCTCATGAGATCATCTCCGAAGGTATGGTCTTGGACGAACAATTTCAAATTGTTGTTATCATTGACAAATTACCCCCAAGCTGGAAAGATTTTAAGAATGTCTTGCAACATAAGACTAAGGAATTTTCTTTAGAGAGCTTGATTACACGCCTCCGTATTGAGGAGGAGGCACACAAGCAGGACCAGAAAGAAGAGGTGCTGATTGTGAATAACAACAGTACTGAGAAGACCACTCCCACTGTTCTGAAACCAAATCAGAAATCTTTTAAGAATCAGAACAGGCGCAACAAACAGAATGGGAATCCACAAGGAAACCCAAAAGGACAGCAGAAACCAGCCGAAAAGAATGACTCTGGACAGTTGTTTCTATGTTACAACTGTGGAAAACCAGGTCATATGGCACGTAAGTGTCGGAACAGGCAAAGCTCTGCACCGCAGGCTAACCTGACTGAGGAGCCTCTTACGGCTATGATTACTGAGATTCACCTCGTTGGTGGATCAGATGGTTGGTGGGTAGACACTGGTGCTTCTCGCCATGTCTGCTATAATCGTGGCATGTTCTCGACATACACGGTTGCTGAAAATCAGAAAGTGCTGTTGGGAGATTCTCACACCACTAGAGTTGCGGGGATTGGCAATGTGGAACTCAAGTTCACCTCTGGAAAAACTGTAATTCTGAAAGATGTTATGCACACTCCAGAAATAAGGAAGAATCTGGACTCTGGCTTCCTCCTTAATAAGGCTGATTTCACTCAAGTAATTGGGGCTGATTTGTACACCCTAACTTATAAGGGAACATTTGTAGGAAAGGGTTATGCTTGTGAGGGTATGTTTAAACTGAATGTTGAATCTAATAAAGTGACTACTTCTGCTTACATGTTGTGTGATTTAATATCTGGCATTCTAGATTATGTCATGTTAATAATTGAATAATCCGTAACATGAGCACCCTAGATATGATACCTAAAATGACAGAATCTGAACTTGATAAATGTGAATTCTGTACACAAGCTGAAATCACAATGAAACCTCACAAATCTGTTGATAGAGTTTCTGAGCCCTTGGACTTGATTCATTCTAACATATGTGAACTAGATGGCACTTTGACTAGACAGGGACATCGTTATTTTACCACTTTTATTGATGACTGCTCTGATTTCACATATGTATACCTTATGAAAAATAAAAGTGATGCTTTTGATATGTTTAAAACATTCAAAACTGAGATTGAGAATCAAGCAAATAGAAAAATTAAGAGACTTCGTAGTGATAGAGGAACAGAATACGAATCTAATTCAATTTTGGACTTCTATAAACAACATGGTATAGTACATGAGAGAACTGCACCCTATTCTCCTGAAATGAACGGTAAAGCAGAAAGGAAAAATAGGACCTTTACCGAACTAGTAGTTGCCATATTATTAAATTCTGGTGCAGCAATACATTGGTGGGGGATATTTTATTGACTGTATGCTATGTTCTGAATAGAATCCCCAAATCTAAGAATAAAATTTCTCCTTATGAAATTTTAAAGAATCATAAACCCAATGTCTCATACTTTAGAACTTGGGGTTTCTTAGCTTATGTTCGCATTCCAGACCCTAAGAGAATAAAATTGGCAAGTAGAGCATATGAATGTGAATTTATAAGCTATGCTATTAATAGCAAAGCATATAGATTTTATGACCTTAATGCACATAATATAATTGAACCAAATGATGCCGATTTCTATGAAACTAAATTTCCTTTTAAATTAAGGAATAGTGGGGGCACCTCAAATATGCCAATTAGAACAGAACTTAATGAAAATTCTGAAGCTGAACCTAGAAGAAGTAAAAGAGCAAGAACCATAAAAGACTTCGGTTCAGATTTTTGTGCTTTTACTATTGAGGAGGATCCCATAAACCTCCAAGAGGCCTTATCTTCTTTAGATGCCGATTTTTGGCAAGAGGCTATAAATGATGAGATGGATTCTTTAGAATCCAACAAGACTTGGCACTTGGTAGATTTACCCCCTGGTTGTAAATCTATAGGCTATAAATGGGTACTTAAAAAGAAATTAAAACATGATGGCACTATAGACAAGTATAAAGCACGACTAGTAGCTAAAGGTTTTAAACAAAAAGAAAATATAGATTTCTTTGACACCTTTTCACCTGTAACTAGAATAACATCCATTCGGGTTTTAATCTCACTTGCTTCCATCCATAATTTACTTATACACCAAATGGATGTTAAAACTGCTTTTTTGAACGGTGAATTAGACGTAGAAATTTATATGGACCAGCCTGAAGGATTTGTAGTACATGGTCAAGAACATAAAGTTTGTAAATTAGATAAATCATTATATGGTTTAAAACAAGCACCTAAACAATGGCATGCAAAATTTGATAACTTGATCATTTCAAATGGTTTCTAAGTTAATGAAAGTGACAAATGCATTTACTACAAATCTGAGAATGACATTTGCACTATTATATGCCTTTATGTAGATGACCTACTCATTTTTGGGTCAAATATTCATGCCATAAACTCAGTCAAATCCTTATTAAGTGTCAATTTTGATATGAAAGATCTAGGTGAGGCGAGTGTAATCCTTGGTATTAAGATTACTAGGTCAGAAAAGGGAATTTCTTTGAATCAATCTCACTACATTGAGAAGATACTAAAGAAATATAATTACTTTGATTGTAAACCTACAAGTACACCATATGATCACAGTGTAAAGTTATTTAAGAACACTGGTGAAGGTGTAAGACAGTCTGATTACGCGAGCATCATTGGCAGCCTTCAGTATGCCACTGATTGTACAAGACCCGACATTGCCTATGTCGTGGGATTATTGTGCAGGTTTACCAGTAGACCTAGTATAGAGCATTGGCAAGCTATTGAAAGGGTAATGAGATACCTTAAACGAACCATGAACCTTGGATTACATTATGAAAGGTTTCCAGCTGTACTTGAAGGATATTCCGATGCAGACTGAAATACCTTATCTGATGATTCTAAAGCGACTAGTGGCTATATATTTAGCATCGCTGGAGGAGCTGTTTCTTGGAAATCCAAGAAACAAACTATTTTGGCTCAGGCTACTATGGAGTCTGAGATGATAACACTAGCTACAGCTAGTGAAGAGGCAGAATATTTGAGAAATCTGCTAGTTGAGATTCCCTTATGGGCAAAACCGATATCGGCTGTGTTGATACATTGCGATAGTACCGCGGCTATTACAAAAGTTCATAACCGTTATTATAACGATAAGGGACGAAAAATAAGTCATAAGCACAATACGGTTAGAGAACTACTTTCCACAGGTACCGTTAGAGTGGATTACGTACGTAGTGAGGAAAATTTGGCAGATCCTTTGACGAAAGAACTGTCCAGAGAGAAAGTCCATAACTCTTCTAAAAGAATGGGACTATTTCCCTTAGATTGTTGAGTCATGCACAATGGTAACCTGAACTAAATGACTGGAGATCCCAAGAACTAGGTTCAATGGGTAATAACAAGTTGTGTAGTGATATGAGTTGAACATGCTATTTAATAAACTAAGAAGCATGTATTCCTGAAGTGATTGGAGGATGAGTTAATAGAAACTCTTAATGAGATCTATACTCTATGTGGAGTGGAGTACCTACCTTTAGGAATGCTCTTGATAGACTTACCTTTGTGAATATGGAAATGTGGCCGTTTCCTATGGAGTTGCGGGCAAAACTTCTAGAGCATTCACTAAACTAGGATAGACGTGCATGGCCATAAATGCACGGGCTTATTTGATTGCACTATAGAAAAGGTTGTGTGTGGTTTGATGTCAGGAATAGAGTTCAAGACTACGTGTCACTCTAGTAAAAACTGAATCTTATTCACTATGCAAAGGTTCAAGTCGAAAGACACTTTTTGTTTATGCACAATCTTATGTTTTTAAGAAACTGCTCGAAAATATTTTTAAAAATTCAAGTGGGGGATTGTTGGAAATGTTTTATAACATTAGTGAATTATTAAAAATAATGGAATAAGTGTATGAACGGCTACCATGGGAGAATAGTCCCACATCATGGGATTATATAGAAGAGGCATGCATTTATACTTGTTTCTAAGAAATCATGTTGGGGCCTTGGGCTCCCAATACATGCTTTGTTGTGAGGAGGGAGACCATGCATCATGACCACCACACACGCGCGCGCGACCGACCGACTCGACTCGGCCCGGTCCGGTTCGGGCTTGGGCTTGGGCTTGGGCTTTGTGGTGTAGACACTTATATTTTTTGGACCATAAAACTTAGCATTTTTCGAACCGTTTTTTTTTATGGAAAAGATTTCTGCAACGGTAAAAACTCTTATCCCTCAATTTTAGCGGCCCACTAATCAGTAACCCTAACCCTAATTCTCGTCCTATATATTGTCAGTAGCTTCAGACGAGAATACCTATCGAATCACAATTTCTCTTTTTCTCTCAGCCGCCATTAAAAAATTTCTTTCTCTCAGAAATTCTCGAGCAATATTTTAATTCAGAAAGTGCAAATCTGCACTGATTTGTTGTGCAAGCAAATCAGTTATTGTTTTAGAGGCTGTTTTATCCTAGAGGTGGCGGCGAAGGAACGAACTGGTTTGCACCTCCGACCAGATCGCCGAATCGTCTTCAAGAAAGCGACCTAGTCCGTGACTCAGCCATTGTTTCCCAACAAATAATTTGTTAAAAGCAGAACACTTTAAATTTTGCACTTTGATCACACATTACCCATATCATTCGTGTAAACTTTTATATTATTCTATGGTTAACTGAGAATGAACCATCACAAAAAAAAAAAGCAAATATTTATTCATATATTTTAAACACCAAAGTACCATATGAATTTTCATTATATTCAATCTTTTGAGTTTTGATCTATCTATAACACCATAATTAACCTCCTTATTTTATATTATGTAAAAAAATATAAGTTATTCATTATTTTTTGAAAAAAAGAATTATATATATATATTATGTCTGGTCTTGAAGGATTTTCGACCAAAAGAAGAAAATGTACATATCAACTCTCATAAGCCTGGTTATCTCTTGGAGGCAGAACTTATTGCGCAAAATCGGTCTCAATAAGCATAGATGTGAACTCTCTATGTGGATATAACATTGGTGGATAGAAAGAAGGACAATATGCAAGAGGGTAGAAGAATTGGCTAGCCGATGGTGAAAATTGATAAGGTCCAAATTGTGGGTGAGGCATATATTGTTGTGAGGTTCCAGTAGATTGAGAAGTTAAATCTTATGGAAGTGGTTGATGATGGACTTCAGGAAATTGATGATTATCTGGTCGATTTTGAGTAGGAGAATGTTGTTCGGAAGATGGATGATGTTGAGATGGTGATTGCTTTGAAATGCAATTTGACGACTGTTGATGTAAAGATAAAACCATGAGTAGGACAATGTGGCTTGATTTTCTTCCAATTTATATATTACAGTACATAAATATAATTTTTTATCATAAGTTTTATTGAAATTGATTTACGTCATATCGATCATGATTCATAAATTTTTAAAATTTCTTATTCATCCTGAAGCTAAAAGAGTTCCAATTTCAACTTTAACCTGATGTGCAGATAATTTTTATCTAATTAACTTATCATCCATTGTATAAAGGAATGCTTTATAACATGTCCTTTCAGAAAGTAAAGTGTCAAATAAAGCTTTCAAATTTAGATTCAACTGCTAACTCTGTTGCAACAATAATATATCTGGGTTGGAAATTGATATAAATCTAAACCTAACAATAAACGTACTTTTGTTTTAATTGAAACCAAAACACAAAGTCCTCATGCACAAAATATATCGTTGCTTAGGATCTTCTATATGTTTAAATCCATAGTAGACTATCAAATAATAATCATGTCGCCCACACACACATTTTCATATTATGTAAATATATAGACCATGGTCTATATATTTGTAATGCTCATAATTTTATAGTTACTGGTCTAACTATGTTTTTATTTGGGGTTAAGAGTTGTTCCTGTACACAACATAATAGTAACAAATCATTTAGAATGAAAGTAAAATCATAGAAAAATGGAAGTAATAAAGCTCACAAACTTAGTTATGTGTCAAACGAAGGTCATTGATCCTTCCCTATGGCTTGTCTTCAACTTCCTATGATTCGCTTTTTTTCTTTCAACTTTAACTTGTTAATAATGAAATATTAAAATATAGGTTGATAACACAAATAAACGATTAAGAAATAACAAAATGCATGGATTATGAAAGAACTAAAAACATATGAGAGCTCGCTTTGTTTTTATGATCATTGTCTTAATAGTCGACCATTTTTTTTCCATTGTTCATTATCAATGCGATCATCTCCACTAACAAAATGTGATCGAAAACCGATATGCGGAGTATAATATTTTTTCCTCAAGTCGGATATATTATTCCTTATATTTTTGGATAATCTTTTTAGCACTGTATGGGAGATGAGGAATATCTTCGGCATGCCAATCAACAATGTCTTTGAAATAAGAAAGTACGTACTAACATGTAAGTTAGGGCTATCAATGGGTTGTGTCGGGTTAGGTTTGATCGGGTCGGGTCGGGTCAGGTTCGGGTTGATTTGTAAACGGGTCGGACCAACCCATTTATTAAATGGGTCAATTTTTCCCAACCCTAACCTAACCCATTTATAAATGGGTTGACCCAAACTGACCCATGTAACTCGTTTAACTAAACGGGTCATGTTGGGTGCTGTCAGGTTTATCCTTTTGACCCACTTATATATCATTTTCTATACATAAGAATATATTTGCATATTGCATAGACAAAAGACTAATGGTACGGAAAAGATATAATTGTTATAAGTAAAATATAACTAACAACATACAAGAATATATTAGTAAAATATAACAACTTAAATTAGAATGTATGAGCATATTAATTACTACATACATAAAAATTAACATTAACAACATACATAAAAGTCTAACAGTATGGAAGAGATACAACATATAATTGGGTTTGCCGGGTCAAAATCGGATTAGCGGGTCAACCCTAAACTCACCCGTTTATAAACAGGTCAAAATCGGGTTGATCCGAAAATGACCCGCTAACTAAACGGGTCGGGTTAACTTGTTAATTTCCATGCAAGCTTCGGGTCGTGTACGGAATTAAAAGCTTGTAAGTAAATTTTCATAGGGAACATAACATATACAAGTTCCAATTAGTTGCATATGCGAGGAAATTCTACGTTCTTGTTCAATAAGTGGAAATTATGGCGCTTTAACTCATCCTAATATAGGCCATAAAAAAATAAGCTACTCGTAAATTATAATTTCAAAGGCCATTAATGATGACATATGTCAAATGAATGTAAATTTCCCTAGGACAAATATAATTTCGGTGATAGCATAAATTTTGAAACCACAAAAATAGTAATTGGACTATATTCTAATCAACTACACCTTCAGCACATTAGTTAGTTCATAAACAAAATCAAAATTAGCCAATATCAGAAATGACCAGGGTTAACACAGTTTAAATTACCCTAGTCAAGCCAATAAATCAAATCAAAAGAAAAACAGTGACATAATTAAGTTATTTACGAAAGTGATTAGTGGTAGTATTATATGATACTCATCTCTTTCTAACACAAAAGATAGATAAAAAGGTGCAACAATTGACATTATACTCTAGCATATATTTTAGTTTAAAGTTTAACATACCGATATTATTTTCCATGTGTTCTTTATTTCTGCTACATCATGTGATCTCCAGTCTGTAGGTGCTAATGGAAGTAGATTGTAGTTTCTGGCCAAGCTACCAAGGTGCCTCGCTTGTCTGGCATCCTTCGAAACAACGCATAATCCATCTTTTGTGAATTCATTGCTCTCTTTGCCTAGCTTACCCCATTTTGGTTTAATATATCCACGCCTATTTCTTCTCAATTGTCTTAACAATAACAATTGATATATTAGTAAAAAGTGTACTCGTGTATATATTAATCAAATTATAGTGAATGATCAGTCTCTTTTTTTGATAATTATCTTATAATAAAACATAAAAGGATGCATTAAAACAGACTAATATATGAAAGAAAAAGAGATGAGTGCTTCTAACTGACAATATCAATATAAAACTGGATATAAAATACTACATTAAACTTGATATAATAATTTATGACATACATACCATTGTTTCTAAAACCATCATTTTCAAGTATGCCATCTGAACGATTCTCACTTCTTGAATTTGAATTTGGATTGCTCATCTAAACAATTATAAAAGAAAGTCCATCAATTCAAAGGGAAAAAATGGATCGTTTGCTTCAAATAACTACTAATATTAGGGTGTAAACAAGCTCCCAACTTGTCAAGCAGTGCAATGAAGTTATTTGCGACAAGATTGAGAAATTTCAATAAAACATTCATTTTTAATCTATGTTATAAAAAAATTATTGGTAATTTCCGATAAAATTCATGGATTTAAAACTAGTTACATATAATAATGCTCATAATTTAAGTAACATGATCCTACTGATACCTGCGTGCCTTGTAGCGACGCAATTGACTGCAACATACAAAAATGCATTGTGAAAAATGAATATTCAAGACATTTTCTTGCGACGTTAGTAATATTCGTAGCAAATGACCCTAACTATAAATTCCTTTCATATACGGCTATAATATATGTAACAGTTGAACACACAAATCAGAATAATAATATCCAATTTTAATTCAAAATACTTAATATGCATTGTAGGCGTCGCAAAAGATTTTATAATGCAAATGTATGGTTCGATTGTTACTTTAGACTAGTAGTAAAACTTTAAGTCGTTATATGTTTATACAAGAGACTCTTTCTATTAACCTATAAAAATATGGGTAAAAACATAGGTCGTTCCCTCACCATGAGGTCGGGTCGTCATATATAAGGTCGTTAAAGACATGGGCAACATCAGGTCATCCTCACTTTGCTGAGTTAGGTCGTTCTCATGGATACTGGATCAGGTCGCAAGCTATGGGTCACCATGGCTTCAGGTTGTGCGCCTTTTACTCATGCAAAGCTAGGTCGTAAGCTATTAGGTCACGCAAGGCTATGTCATTGGAAATATATCCAGATCGCCAATGCTCTTGGATCGTTTGTAAGGAAATGATGGCGGGTCGTTAATGTTTAGGTCATTCCAAGACCTAAGGACATGAAGGTGGATCGTTAGCTTCATAGGTTGTTGTGTTCGTGTTAGATAATGTCTTGGGGGAAACGACTCGAGCCAGGTCATTACGACCTAACGCATCAGGTCGCTTAACGACCTGATTTCTTGAACACCTATTTTTGAGCCTCTCCACCTCACATTTACACATATAAATGTCCCCACATTTCCACCATTAAGGGGACTGATTTATCCTCCCATGAAGTGCTGTCATTTTCATTTTTTTACAACTCCAAATCATCCTAACCTTCATTAAGCCTCTTTCAAGCTTCGACTCAACATCTCAATCATCATGAAATCATCAAAGATCGTCTAAATGCTCAAATGTTGAAAATCTACTCCAATAATCTTCGCAATCAAAGATATCCAAGCATTTCCATAGTGATTTTGAGAGAATCAAGAGATTAAAGAGAAGAAGTAGAGAGAATTGTTGTAAAGAGCGAAAATGACAAGGTTATAGAAGTCGTGTACCTTGTAACTTTGAGAATGATAATGAAATCTATCTTCAAAGTGGACATAGGCCGGATCTATGCCGAACCACTATAAATCTTGTCTTATGGTTTCCCGCATTATAGATCTAAACAGCTTTAAGGTGTTTGCAGATCTCACGGGGTGTTAGTGTTCCATTTTTGTCGCCTACCGTGGGGCCACATCCACATCCAAAGGTAAAGTTCTTTGTGGGGGATATCGAAGTTTCAATCCTGTTTTTTATGATAGATTCTCGAAGTCTAAAATCCAGACCAATTGAAGAATTCTCTTCGTCAAACTTTAAAAGCTTGTCTGAGATAATGGCTCTGAGGAAAACTGCGAGTAAGCCCGATAGAGTTTCTGATAATGTTGTCAATGAAGCTACGCTACAAACCAACCACTTTGAAGTTGGCCAAAGTTCGACAAGCGAAGCTGGCTTAACCAAAGATGATTTGGATGCAGTTGTTGCCAAGTTGAATCAACAAATGGAAGCTACTAATCAGGCTTTGATGGGAAAGATAACTGCTCTTATCACCGCTCAAGCAAACCCAGCACCTCCTCAAAGAGTCCACATCGACCTTAAGGAGAATGCGAATTCATCGGCTTCTAATCGTAATCATAATGATAACATGGAAGATCTTGATGGTTGGGAGAGTGATAAGGTTGAAGCTGATGTTGAAGATTCAACGCTAAAGGCTAGAAATCATTTTGATCAAAATACCCGAAAGGTCACTAGGCCCGCCAAGGGGGCACCTCCACAGAGTGGAGGTAAAAGGCCTCGATCCTTTAACCGTGATCGCTCGCCAAGACGAGCATCCGCCAAAGAGATTGAAGTCCGCCCTGTGGAAAAACACAACACTGAGGAGTATATCGCGGACATGATACAATGAATTGTGAAAGATAGCATGGCTCACAATGACGAGGAAAGGGAATGGGATTTTTATCTTAGCAAAAATTCATTCACCAAAAGGATGCGTAAAGCGAAGTTCTAGAAAAAGTTCACACATCCTACTTTTCCTCCCTACAACGGAACTGATGATCCTAATTTCTTTCTGTATAAGTACGAATAGCACACGAATGCAACCAAGGCGATGGACGAGATCAAATGTTGTGGTTCACGAAGCTGCCACCTATGTCTGTACATCAGTTTGCTGACTTGACTAAGAAATTTAAAAAATAGTTCAGGTTATAGTCTACGAAGTCCAAAGAGTTTATATCATTAACATCGATGGAGCAGAATCCGAAGAAATCTGTTAAAGCTTTTCTCAATCGATTCAATGCTTCTTTGTCCAAAGTGGGGAATCCGGAGCCATACATGATCCTAATGTCTCTTATCGGTGCTATAGATAAGAAGAATGGGCTTGGGAGATGGATAAAGATGAAGGAACCAAATACACTCAAAAAAAAAATAAGAAGGCAGAGGAATACATGAGGGTAGACGGCGATCATATTCGCAGTCAGAATGTTGGCGGTAACAACATTGTTGAGGCTCCAAATAATGTTGATACTCAAACCAATCAAAAGCGTAATCAGGGGCAGAAGCGATCTAATGATGGAAATGGCAACAAGAGCAATAATAAAGTTTGTCTTTTCGACTCAGTAGAACTGACAGCTTGAATGATAACCCTAAGATCATTTATTTCTCTACAAAGGATATGGAGGATTATGCAGAACCAAAGCATACGAGGATAAGCAATCAGGAGGCTAAGTCGGGAAAATTCTGTCGATTCCATAATCAGCCAGGTCATAATACCAACGAATGTAAGCATTTGAAGACGTTGATTGAGAAGCTGATTAGGAAGAATAGACTTCAGCAGTACGTGAAGAAACCTAAAGCTCTGAACTCTGCACTCTATCGTCCCAGGGGCAATGTGCATCCGCAGATCAATCAGATCTGAGTAATAGAGCTCCGGTGCAGAGCAATCAATTACCTATGATCAAAACCATATCAGAAGGTCCTCATCCAGCTGGAAGAAGTTAGGGGGATATTTAACGATACGCTAGAGCCCTGAAATACTCCCCAAAGGAGGAGAGATATCTGATTCTGAGCAACACAGTTCCCGCTAAACAATGAAAGATCTCTTATGAGGATATCATCTTCAAGGAGAAAGATGTTGATGGCGTGATAACACCCACTTTAGTTCCCATGGTTGTAACTGTTCGAATAGGCCTAGCAATGGTCAAGAGGGTGCTTGTGGACTGCACCGCCTCATGCAATGTTTTAATCCACAATACATTCAACCAAATGAAGCTCTCTATGACATACGTCCAAGCATGTCAAACGAAAATCCAAGGGTTCATGAGGTAATCCAAGTAGCCGATTGGAACCATTAATTTGCTAGTCGAGTTGGGAGAGGGAGACAAAGTGGCCATTTTTAAGCAAACTTTTGTGTTAGTTGATGAACTATTAGCCTATAATGCGTTCTTGGTAAGACCGACTCTAGCAGACTTTAGAATTGCTCTTGTGCCTTAGTGTTTAACCATGAAATTTCCTAGTGAGAATGGTGTCGGAGTAACTAAAGGAGATCAAGAGACTGCTCGAGAATTCTATTTGACAAAGCTGCGAGAGGCCAAAAAGAAAGATAAGGGAAATAATGTAGAGGTTCCCCTCCGCATTCAAGAGCCCATCTTATAGCAAATAAGGCGTGCCCCCTGCACTAGAGTGCATAGTAGGGATTACAAAGTGATGGACCCTCGTAAGGCCAGTGTAGGCGATGAACGAGTGGCATCAGCTGAGATCACCATTACAATATCTGTTCATCCTAAAGATCCTGATTGAATGTTGAAGATAGGATCTCAGTTGTGCCAAAGGTTGCAAAAAGAGTTGGTTATGTTTCTTAGAACTAACCTCGATGTGTTTGCTTGGAGTCACTCTAACATGTGCGGCATATTCCCCCGTAGTGGCAGTTCATGCATTAAACATCGACCCAAGCATCAAACTGGTAAAGCAAAAAAGACAGATTCAAGGTCTTGAAAGGCCAATTGCTCTCAAGGAAGAGGGGATAGGCTTATAGTGAATCACTTTATTTGAGAGTCCATATATCCTGCTTGGATTTCGAATCCCGTGTTAGTGAAAAAGCCAAACGACAAATGGAGAGTATGCATTGACTATTCTGATCTTAATAAAGCTTGTCCCAAAGATAGTTTCCCATTGCCCATAATCGATCAGCTTATTGATGCGAAAACGGGGCATGAACTCTTATCTTTCATGGATGCATACTCGGGCTATAATCAGATCATGATGCATGAGCCAGATCAAGAAAACACGAGCTTCATCATAGATGTTGGCTTATACTGTTACAAAGTAATGTCATTCGGGTTGAAGAATGCTAGAGCGACTTACCAGCGACTCGTCAATTCAATGTTCAAATCTCAGTTTGGTAGAACCATGGAGGTTTATGTAGACGACATGTTGGTGAAGTCCAAAAGAGCAGGTGATCACTTAGAAAATTTGGCCGAGATGTTCGATATTCTGAGAAAGTACGGCATAAATTTGAATCCTCTCAAATGTTCATTCAGAGTCGCACCGCGTAAATTTCTTGGGTTTATGGTCAATGCCAGGGGAATCAAAGCCAATCCTACACAAATTACCGCTTTAAGAGAAATCCAAGCTCCCAGAACGAAGAAAGAGCTACAAAGTTTGAACAGCAAAATTGCGGCCTTAAGTCACTTCATTTCTAAGGCAACAGACTGGTGCATTCCTCTTTTTGATGCATTGAGGAAAGGAATGAATGACTTCTAGTGGACTCCAGAATGTCGAGCAGCTTTCGAGGAGTTGGTCAAGCAAATGGAATCTCCACCATTGTTATCAAAGCCTAGAGGTGTAAAAGATATGTTCCTATACTTGACAGTTTCACCCCATGCTTTGAGTGTTGCATTAGTCATAGAAGATTTAAAAGTTCAAAGATCGGTATACTGCATCAGCAAAAGACTCACCGGGGCAGAGCTGAACTACCCAAGGTTGGAAAAGCTTGCATACTGTCTATTCATTGCCTCGAAGAAGTTAAGGCCATATTTCTAGGCTCACCCTATTAAGGTTCTCACAGATCAGCCTCTAAAGCAAGTCCTGTTTCGTTTAGAGACTTCGGGAAAGTTATCGAGGTGGAACATTGAGCAATACGATATCACTTACCATCCTCAAATGGCAATCAACGGACAAGCTTTAGCGGACTTCATCGCTGAGTTTATGGATAGGTAAGATGAGAAAGAAGAGACTGTCGAGGTCATCACTCGATGGAAACTATTCATTGATGGGGCTATGAACGAATATTGCTCCGGGGTAGGAGTGTGCTTGAGACTCCTTAAGGATGATCTCTATGCTATACCTTGAGACTAGAATTTCCATCAATGGATAATGAAGCATAATATGAAGCTCTAATTGCTAGTTTGAAGATTGCGAAAGAGTTACAATTGAAAGCCTTGTACATTTCCAGCGGCTCGCAGTTAGTGGTGTTTCAAGTTAAAAGGGATTTCCAGGCTAAGGAAGGAAATTTACCAGCTTACCTATCAAAAGCTTGGGAATTGCTTAACAACTTGGACTACTACACTATATCGCACATTCCTCGAGAGAAAAACTTGAAGACTGACTCACAAAGCTTGCCAGTACAGGAGATGCACAGCTGTTGGGATAGTGCCAGTAGAAGTTCCCTTAAATCCCAGCACTGATGACAATAATGTAGATAGGATCTTGGAACTTGTCGTAGAGCCAGATTCATGGATGACTCCAATTAGAGATTGTCTCCTCTAAGGTGTGCTCCTAGATGATCCGAAGAAGCAAATGAAACTACTCAAAAAGGCTCCCATGTATCTCATCCAGGATGGTCGATTATATAGGCAAGGCTTCTCTATGCCTTTGCCTGTGTTAACAAGGAGGAATTTAAAGCAATCTTGGTAGAACTGCATGATGGAGAGTGTGCAGGTCATACTAGTGGTCAGTCATTAGCCAAGAAGATAATGCGATACGGTTACTTCTGGCCTGATGTGATCCAAGATTCTGCAAATTATACCAGGAAGTGCGACAAATGCCAGAGATTCGCAAAGATCCTAAGGGCACCATCTACTGAGTTGACTAAAATGGTAATCTCGTGGCCATTTACTATCTGGGGCATTATCCACCGTAGATTATAGTTTCAAATATGTCATTGTAGTTGTCGATTACTTCACTAAGTGGGCCAAAGCAGAGCCGCTGGCCACTATCACCTCAAAGAAAGCTTCGTCTTGAAGAACATTATTTGCAGGTTCGATGTGCAATAGAAGATGATCACATACAATGGTACACAATTTGAAAGTGAAGAATTTAAAGAATTTTGTACTAAGTACAAGATCAGAATTTTTTTTTGCTGCAGTGGTCCATCCGTAGGCAAATGGGAAAGTGGAAGCAGTGTACAAGATCATCAAATCAACCATCAAGAAACAACTCAAGAAAGCTCAAGGTGGTTGGGTCGATGAACTACCACTTGCAATAAGGGCGTACAGGACGACTCATAAATCTGCCACATGGGCACACTCCATTATTCTTCGCTTTCAATTCGGAGGCAATGATTCTGGTGGTGCTAGAGGTCCCTACACACCGCAGAATCCATTTCAACCAAGCAGGGAATGAAAAGCTACCGCTTGAAGCTCTTGATCAACCTAAGGAAAGGTGAGATGAGGCAGAACTAAGGGTTGCGGCATGCCAATGAAAAATAGTCAGGCATTTCAACTCTAAAGTTAGATAAAGGACCTTCGAAGTCGGGATCTTGTGCTAAAAAGAGTCATGATAGGAAGTAGAGTTTTTCGGGCCAAACCAGAAAGGGCCATACATCATAAGTCAAAAGCTGCTCGACGACACTTACAAACTTACAACTATTGATGGCACTCCAATTCCAAGGGCGTGGAATAGCATTCATCTTCGCCGCTATTTTACTTGATGCTATATTCAAATATCTTGTAAAAAGTCTGTAAATATTTTTGCAAGCATTGTACTGAACACTAGCTTCTTAAATAAGAGAATGATTGCCTGAACAAATCTCTTACTTGCAAAATTTTGTTAATTCAAAATTTGCTTAAAGACGTTTTTATATTGCAAGCGGTCTGAGGTGTGCTTGCTTCCTCAACGTCCAACACAGGGTGACGACCATAATAACAAGTGTTGAGTGCTACAAACGTCAGTATGCATAAATGCAACGATGAAGACCACCGCCTTGAAGAGTGAATGGAAAGAGTTGCCAAGAGTCAAGCGACGGAAAGCACAACAAGAAACATGGAGCTAAAACCAGAAACTGCAAGTTCCGCCCAAGTGTAACAGAGGCATCAGTTCTGCTGCGATTGCTCACCATAATTGAGCATCCGACCAAGGGGACTGATGTTCTCTTTGTGGAATGACGCAAACCCTGCAAAGTTCTTCCAAAGGGGCACCTCACCATAATTAAGGTAAAAGAACCTCTCGGTCTAGTTGCGATCCCTTACCACAATTAAGCGCATTCGGCCAAAGGGACGGACGTTCTCCCTGTGGAACGACACAAAAACTAAAATCCTTCGCATCGCCTGTGAAGGTCGTCTCTCTATAGTAGATATGTGCTCAATGGAGTCTCCGATGCTCGATTCGGTTGACGGGAGAAGACTAGTTGAGTTATAAACGACCTCTCCAGTAGAGGCACTCAATGAAGTCTCCGATGTCAACACCAATCAGCAGGAGCAAACTATTGTTGGGTGTTACCAAATTCCTTCGCGTTTCCCATGAAGGTCGCTTCTCCATAGCAGAGGTGCGCTCAATGGAGTCTCCAATGCTCGATTCGGTCGACGGGAGAGGACTAGCTGAGTTATAGACGACCTCTTTACAGTAGAGTCACTCAATGAAGTCTCTAATGTCAACACCAATCTGCGGGAGCAGACCAACGTTGAGTTACCAAAGTCCTTTGCATTGTAAAGGCAACATCTCCGCAGTGGAGGCCAAAGGTACTTCCCACAGTGAAGGATGAAGACCTCCGATACAGAGGAACAAAATATCAACGGCTTCTCCAAGAAGAAGCTCAAGATCAATCAATAAAGCTAAGTTTCTTAAAGAATTGGCGAGCTCGGAAGTTTAAAGTGCACTAGAAGAAACAGAAAAATCCGTCAGTGAACAACGAGCTTCTAGTACGTCGATCCAAAACAAAGGAACTTAGCAAAGTCGATTGCATCCAGATCTAGCGATTTGTGAAGCCATGAAGGCAACACCATCAAATTGAGATAGGCCAATGCTCGCAAGACATACCATAAGCTCATCACAACTTCTCATCAAACTAAAGACTTGTAATCTATAAAGAAGAAAATGTATAGAAAAGTACGAAAAAGCTAGAATAACAGCTAAAGTAGAAAAAAATCAAAAGCGTCTTCACAACAGCAACACAAGTCTTGAACAACAACAAAAGTCTCAAGTACATCTTTTATAAAGTCATAAGCGAAGACCAGCACTCGCGTATACAACTGGTCTAAGCAAATGCATAAAAATAAGCTACGCAAAGCAAAGTAAAGCAACCTAAAAGCACTACTTCTTCTTCCTGCCTCTAGAGGAATCACCAGACCTTAGAGAAAGCTTGCTAGTCCTGGTGGAAGAAGGAGGAGGTGTAGCAGCCGGTTGCTCTTTATCTTGGGCTTCATCATCATCCTTCGGAACCTTAGGAGAGGATAGAACAATTCCTTTCCTGGGAGCACTGTGCTTTCCTTGACATCTTGAAGATGAATACTTTATCTTTATCTTTCGCTTGCCTTTGACATTCTTCCCTGGGCTCTCATTAATTTCATCAAGATCTTCCGCTTCGCTAGGAGAATAGTCCGCATCATCTAAGTCAACGATTGCATCAATCTTAAAATCTTATGACCAAGACTGCAAAGCGGGAGTGGAAGCGATGATTAAAGATGCAACGCCCAGAGGAGGAGTGTTGATCAAAGCAGCAGTGGTTGACACCAAGGTTGAATAAGTAACAATGACTTCAGTTGTCGTTGTGTTAGCTCCAGCAGGAGAAGGCTTCGAGGGTGATCAGGCCTAATACAAATGAAAAGTGAGCATGGAACTCAGTATACTCAGGTGAAGTACAAAGATAGTCCAAGTCTGACATGACTCGGTCAATCTCGGTTTTACATATGACAATAAGACTTCTTTGCTCAACTTCATAATTATCTGGGTTGTCATCCTCGCCCTCACCATCTCCTGCATACTCCTCGGTAGCATGCTCCCTGGAAGTTTTTTTTCCTTTCCTCGTGGGTGGTTGAAGGAACAATAGGAGTTTGAGAATTGGAAACTTGAACATCAACATAATCAGTGTGGGTAATAGTGGAAATTACATCCTGGGTCTGCTTCCCAGAGGATCTGGCTCTATCAAATAAACCCCGCTCTTTCATAAGTGTATCCTTCCCCTTAGTTAAAGCTTTGTAGGACTCCTCATTTAAAAGATTCTCTAAGAGATATGCTTTAGTATAAATATCTCCCACTGGGTAAGAACCAGTTCCCAGACTTCAGCTAGAGTAACTGGAAAATCATCCCCTAAGTAGCGTAAACTGCCTCGACTCATAACACCAAGGACATAAAACCTGAATAAAATGGCATTGGCATCAGTCTCAGCGTCAATAAATGCTTTTCAGTAGCTGCTTTGCCTGCTAAAGCTTGATCTCTCTCTTGCTCAAGGCTTCCTACCTTAGATGTCCGCAAAGAAATCTTCAGAGCTTGATCAATGTTCTTTTCACAAAGACTGATGTTATCTCATCGATATATTGCAGAGGTTCTCTTCCACGGCCAATTTGTCTTCAGTAGTCTTTTGAGCAGACTGAGCATCTTGTACTTGTGTTTTCAATGCAATTTCTCTCAACTTAGCAGCGGCAAGCTCCTCTTTAAGCCTTAAATTCTTGGCTTCTAGCTCTTGATTTCTCTGAGTAAGAGAAGAAAAATTGGCATAATGAGATTCAAGAACTTTGGACCACTTGGCCTTGTCATTTTACAATGTAGCTATGTGCTCGAGGTTACTCTTGTTGACCCATTGGATCTCATCGGCTAGTTTTTACCATAGGTGCAACCTCTCAACTATGCCCTTAACTTAATCCAACTGCTTATTAGCCTGATCCTTCACAACACTCAGCTGCTTCTCAATGGTGCTTTTCACTACATCTAACTCTTTAAGCATTTCTTTCTTATCATACGAATATATATCGAGGTCAAAAAAAACTACCTTCAAACACCAGTTTTTGAACCATTGATAAAGTCTGGTGGGTGCAGGCTCAAGAGCATAGCGTGGCCTGTGGATATCTTCTATATGTCCACTGGAGGAGGAGTAATAGACGGAGCACCAAGGGGCAAATAACCGGAGACGGTCTGAGTAGCAGGGACTGGATTTTTATCTAATATGGGACGCTTGTGAGGATCATCTTTGCCATGATCCTTGCTCTGGTCATCCCTCTCTCTCTTCCTTCTTCGGCTTTCCTCTTCCTCCTGCCTGCTCTGCTCATGGCGATCATCATAGCGATCACCGTAAGAACCTCGGTTTCGGTCAACTTTTTCTAGCTGGTCTAGGGACTCATGCCTCCACCAACTTTGTTCATCAGTCTCCATGTAGCCATGAGAATACTAAGACTGCTGAGAATACTGTGATTGCTGAGAATACTGTCACTGCTGAGAATGCTGGGATTGCATGTAATGCCTCGGGTTATAAGAGTGGTTTGGTGCTTGAAGCTTTTCATATACGGAAGACCCATAGTTGGACCTGAAATAAGAAAAGTAGGATTTTAGTGCCTAAGTCAGAAAGTACTAGGGTAGAAAATAGGGCATGTGAAAAGCATCAAAAACTTAGAGTGTGTATGATGTGTGTTCTAACTCATATCTAATAACGAACCACTCTTCATTTGTGAAGCTAACGCAGGCCCGATTTTAGAAAATGTTTTCCGTAATAGAGGAGTTCGAGTCAACGCCAACTCAGTTGCCGCTTTTATAACCATAGCTGCAAGTTTTGAAGTCATAATGTCACTTGGGGTAAGATCTTTTGCAGTATTATGATCACTCAGCTCATTAAAAATGTCCGTCGAACTTTCCTCATGAACGGCCGGAATTGTTGGATCCTCATTAGTTTTCTCAATCTCCATATCACCTCCAGTTGTGATTTCTCCCTCTTTTAACTGCTCAGTCTCCTTCATGAGACCCCTGCCTACGCGGTGAACGAACTCTTCCTCTTCAATCGAAGGCAATTGAGGCTGAGAAGGTGTTTCAGTACCGCCGTTATGGTCTGAGAATTTCTTTAAAGAGGATTCACTAACATTACTCTGGGATACACCGCCCTCTCTGGAAGTACCAACATCCGATGCTATAGGCGTAGACTAAGGCGTGGAGGATGGTCCTTTGGAAGGTGTTTCCTCGAAGGATGGAGAAAACTATATTTATGAAGGAATCCTTCTCTAATTAAGTACTTTTTCCCTTTATCTACGATACCAATAGCTTTTAAAGCCTCAAGAGAATCCTTGTAAGAGGCAGAATTTTTATCATCCTTGATAAGACCTATAACAACTATAATCAAGGAAAAAGGTTCAGCAACCGTGACTTAAGAGAGAATTATGAGTTCTCTGCAAATATGCTCACCTCCTTCCGTCTAGTTTCCATGAAAGGTCTCGGGGCAATGAACAAAGAAAAATTGACCTAGAAATCCTGAAGCACTCTCTGACAAGCCAAGTACTAGCTTCCGGCTTCGTGCATCCTCAACATGTATGATAAAAGAAGTGTATTTCCTCATTTTAAATGAACACAAGTAGCAGATAACCCTAAATGTAGTCCCACATTCCTTTACTTGCATAAAAAGTTGGTAAATCCCTATCAAAATGGCCTATCCATTCAGACGAAGTTGGAAGAGGGCAATAGACATATGTTTCAGGATCGTCTCTAGAAAAGGATTAAAAGGAGGGATATCACCGCTCATCAACATATGACGGTTCATAGCTACATATCCACTTGGAGGTTGATCAGCGAATACATACTTCTCCGGCAATATCGCATCGGCCTCAAGGATACCATATTGATCACATAATTGTTTAAAAAGGTATTGATTTATCGTGGAGGAATGTATCTCTGTTGGCGGGGCACTAAGGGCACATGGAACCAAAAAAGGGTAACTGGGTACTGATACAGAAGCAGTAGTCGTTGTAGCCCCAGATGTTGATGTACAAGTCTCATCTTGTGTATAGGAAGATATTCCTTCAGCCTGAAGGCGAGTCTGCTGCCGTGTAGTCATTTGTAACAACCCGAAAATCTGGGCCAGTTTAAAATTTTTATTTTGGCTATTTTATCGAATTTTGATTATTTAAAATAGATTATTTTAAATAATATCGACGAGAAATTTATTTTGAATATAATTCGAACGTATAT
Organism: Allium sativum; assembly: GCA_030737875.1. Lineage (NCBI taxonomy): Eukaryota > Viridiplantae > Streptophyta > Magnoliopsida > Asparagales > Amaryllidaceae > Allium > Allium sativum. The sequence goes on along the minus strand of CM060924.1, from coordinate 167,750,247 downwards.
ATTTATACGCGTCGTCGTTAGAATATAAATATTTATATATAATTATAAATAGAATTGAAAATGGCGCGGTAGTTCGATAATTCGATTTCAAACTTCAATTGAATGTACCGGGTGCAAAACAATCCGGATTTTAGTGAAACAAAAAACATTAGGATCTAATTGATGATATCTTTCCAACGAATCCGACAAATTGAGATTTCATGGCGGGAATCAAAAGATATGTCCAGTTGAAAAATCTGAATAGTCGCTATGGAATTCAGGCACTTAAAAATGGATATTTTGCAAACGACCTCGGATTTCGACGAAACCAGTTTTGTTGGGTCCGTGATGTCAAGTTATCGCTAGGTTTCAAATTTCATAATTTTTCGAATCAATATGTGAGCGTGGCAAAGGAAAACGCGTTTGACCAGTTTCAGTTGATTTTAATCGACTGGAAATTGGCCATTTTTCTAACGGTCTCAGAATTCGACGAAACTAGTTTTGTTAGGACCGTATCGTCAATACGAAGCTAGAAAATATTTTTCGGGAATTTTTCTGGTTAGTATGTGACCCCGGTAATATGAAATGTACGTTTAAAATTCAATATATAGAGTTATATTTTGATTTTGACGAAAACTGATCGAAACGATCGAACTGGCCTATGTGGCATATCCCATTGTGTTCGGAATGAGGGTAATTAGCTAGGAACGATAGTCGCTGTGTTGGATTTTGAGCCCGAATGAAAAGTCAACCTTTATGGAAATAATAATATATATAATATAAATTCATACTTAACCCCCCCCCCCTTTCTGTTTCACTTTCATCAATCAGCCCCCCCCCCCCCCTTTAATAAAAACCGATGAACCCGATTTGCAATCCTGTCACCCCGTTCGTTCACCGTGCCCCATCCCGCCGTCGCAGGTCTGCCACCACCTCCCTTCCCTTCCTCGCGCCTCTCTCCTCCTAAATCTCGAAGACCGCACCCCTAGAACCCTAGCCCCGAATCGCAACAACCGCCAACAACCACAGCAGATGCGCCACCCCTCCTGGACCCGCCAACACCGCGATGACCACCCCCAAGCAGCTTTGACCGCCCTCAGATGATCCCAGAGCCCCCAACAGCAAACAGCACCCCCCTTCCACTAAAAAACCAAATTTTTAGTAATTTTCAGTTTTGCAAAACACCCCCCGCCTTCTTCGATCGATCTGATGAGTCCTCTCTCTTGGTTAAAACCCTAGGAAAATTGTGAGTCTTCTAATTTTAATTCCTATATAAAGTTAGCATTTTTATGTGTATAAAATTAGCAATTTTATGTTAGTAAAGTTATAATTTTATCTTAGAAAAGATCGAATTTTTATATAGTGAAAGATCGAATTTTTATATAGTGAAAGATCGAATTTTTATATAGTGAAAGATCGAATTTTTATATAGTGAAAGATCGAATTTTTATATAGTGAAAGATCGGATTTTTATATATTGAACTTCGAAATAAAAATATGATTTTTATATATTGAACTTCGAAATAAAAATATGATTTTTATATATTGAACTTCGAAGTAAAAATATGATTTTTATTTGCATCAAAAAAAAATGATTTTTATATATTGAACTTCGAAGTAAAAATTCGATTTTTATATATTGAATAGCAAAGTAAAAATTCGATTTTTATATATTGAATAGCGAAGTAAAAATTCGATTTTTATATATTGAATAGCAAAGTAAAAATTCGATTTTTATATATTGAATAGCAAAGTAAAAATGTGATTTTTTATATATTGAATTAGCGTAGTAAAAATTCGGTTTTTACATATGTAGTGGCCGCGGTCAACGAAGGTGACAAAAAAGGCGAAACGACGAAGACTTCTGCAAATTGAAGTGCCGTGGAGCTAGGATAGCTATCTGTGAGAATTTCTCACCTTTCAATTTCATTTCTATTTATATATATATATACTAGGATGCGGACGGTGCTTAGTAGCACCCGACACAATCGTCCACAGACCATGGACTTGTTTGTTTGGTTGCATAGATTAGTTATATGATGTGATTTGAATTTGGTTGTTTGGTGAATTTGATTGATGTGTGAATGGCGTGGGCCTTCACTAGACCGGGGATAAGGCTAGGCCTCGTCCCGTTTCTAGTATCGTGCCGTTATGCCGCCGAAATTTTATAAAATAAGTTAGAAAAATAAAAATATCATTTTATTTAAAGAATGAACTGAATAGAAATTCATATGTTGGAATAAAATGTTTTGTCGTTAAAAATATAATTTTTAACGTGAATGTGAATAAATAAATATTCATTTACAAACCGGACGGTTTGTTTATGTACACCTATTTGAAGGACATTGATTGGGTCGATAAATTTTACACATCGCCCAACTGCACAAATAAAATCTATGTTTGATTGTTTGAAACCCCACACGGGTGTTGGGATGAAATTTGAAGTTCACTCATCCTGATTGATTAAATATGTCGATCGATTGATTGACAGGCTGTTATAAGCGTTAGATATCTATATTTGATGCTTATACAGTGTAGTGCACTTTGGTTGATGGTTGATTATTTTTCAATGCTATTATATACATGTCTTGTATGGAATCCATATAATTAACTTTATATGGAAATTGATTGGGCCTCATTCCAATTTGAAAAATAAAGAACAATATAAAATAAAAGTTCATGTGTTGACAGTACTCATCCATTGAGATTGGTCATGTGTTGAACGAAATATTTTAGTAATAAAATTTACATCTTTATCAATATAAAATAACGGTTCATGTGTTGACAGTACTCATCCATTGAGATTGGTCATGTGTTGAACGAAATATTTTGATAATAACAACTATTTTGAAAAAGAAATATTTGAAATAAAATATTTGAAATAGAAATTTATGAAGCCGTGTTGATTAGATGACGCCATTTTGACGTGAGCGATATTTATATCGATTTTAACGATTTCGAAATGAATTGAATTGAAAACGATTTCGAAATGAATTGAATTGAAAACGATTTCGAAATGAATTGAATTGAAAACGATTTCGAAATGAATTGAATTGAAAACGATTTCGAAATGAATTGAATTGAAAACGATTTCGAAATGAATTGAATTGAAAACGATTTCGAAATGAATTGAATTGAAAACGATTTCGAAATGAATTGAATTGAAAACGAATTCAAATTGAATTGAAAGCGAATTGAAATGAATTCAAATTGAATTGAAATTTGAATTGAATAGAAATGAATTTTGAAACGAATCAATAAAGAAGAATTCAATTTTGCTTTGAATTGAAATGGAAGTTGAAATAGATTTTGAAATGAATTTTAAAACTATTTATATAATTCGTTTTGAATAGAAAATCGACGAAATATATATTATATATATTATATATATAATATAATGGCCTGAATAGAACGCGCTGCGCCGCGACAGTTCGTGAATTTCGACCATTTATTTCAAACGGACATTACGGGAGATCCGACCGTCGGATTCTCCTAAAACCGGAACCGTTGGGTTCGTATCGAAAAGAGCTTTCTAACGAATATTAGAAATTCAAAATCTAACGGTTGGATTTGGAATTATATCCAAATCAAATTTGAAAAAGGTCGCTATAAGTGCAGTTCGATGGCCGTTGATGGAAATCGACTGTACAGGCCTTGATAAAATTATTAAAAATAGTAATAATTTGTGTAAAATCATAAGAAATGATTTGTGAAGAATTGGGATGAAAAACTCCATATTTGAAAAGATAAAAATAGATTTTTATCGAAATGAACTAGTTTTGAACTAGAATTATAATTCTATTTATTTTTAAATAAATAAATTGAATTTGAAATGGTTTTGAAAATAACCAAAATTTCCAATGATTGCATTGGAATGGATTTGAATCGAAATTGTCTTCGGAATATTCCGATGTTGGATTTCGTGATTATACAAATGTTGTTATGGAAATTTGAAAGATATATATATATATATCGTTATTTCCAATGCGATATTTGTTAATCGTAGAATTTGATATTGAATATAAGCCGGGATATTTTCTATTCAGGGCCTTGTATTGAATATCAAATATGATTTGGGTTTGTCGTGAATAGTGTCTTCACTAACACTGTTCTTGAACCCAGTTGAGAAAAGATTAAATCTTTTTATTTAGATTTAATGAAGTGTACCAATTAAATAATATTTAATTGGAATTGAATTGATATTGATTTTTGGGTTTATCGTGAACAGTGTTTTAAACAACACTTGTTCTTTAACCCGATAATTAATGAATGTGACTTAGGGTTTATCGTGAACCGTGTTTTAAATGACACGGATTCTTTAACCCAGTTAACGATTAAAACTAAGTGGAGTTTTAATGAATCTTTAATTAGATTGAAATGATCGAAAATGGAGTATCACCAGTTTTGCTCCAGGCGATAGTTAAATCTTTAATTAGATTTGAACGTGAAATGGTTATTGAATTTACCGATAACACCGTGGTGTTAGATATGAAGTATTACCAGTTTTACTTCATGGGATGAATAGGTTGGGATTGGGAAATTAAAACAAATGATTACTTCGGTAAGGTTCGCTAATCCCGACTAGTTTGAATTGATATTCAAAAATGGATTAAAGAATAAATTCAAGGAATTTATCTTTGATAAAATTAATGGGAACCTTTCCCTATGAATGTGAAATCAAAAACTAACTGTCGGTTAGCTAAGCAGAACGGTTTTCTGGATATTGATCTGATGTTGGTTTCGTCCTTCGGGGTTAATATTTGGGGAATTATTCTCTTGATTAATTTGCGGTTAGTGACTGATGAATTGGAATGAGGTGTATGTTGTGTTTGTGTAACACTTATTTAAAATATACGCGAGTTATTCGGAAAGACCGGGTTTAACCCATTCTGAATAACTGATACGACGATAAGTCGAAGATGAAGACGGTGGTCGAAGACCAGAAGTCTTCACGTCGTTTGGGTAATTACTGATGATCTTGATTGGGCTGTACACCCAAGAAGATGGAAACAGTTGGTGATCGTCCAGACGTACTTGGAGATCGATGGATATGCGAGGTACTAGGTGCCTCCGGTTTCGTTCAGCCCCAGAACGAACTTGTAAATGGACTGTGTGTCTGACATTGGATTTTAGTCCGTGTGATTGATCTCTATTAAATATATATCTGTTTGGCGGCGGAGAATTTATTCTCTTGCTTAACGCCCTTCTCTGAGACGTACGAGCTCAGAGGCTATATATTGATGGATATCAAACGCATGGAGTGAATTGCCTGTGTGGCATGCCTAAGTGGCAATTGATCGAGGCTTCTGTTGAAAAGCAAAGTCTTGTGGTGATGATCAAAGCAAGGCCTTTGTGGCGTAGCTTTGTGTAACGTTTGATTCGCGAGTTTCACACCCGGTATGAACCAAAAACGGGAGACGGACCTCAGGGAGGACTTGCGTTTCTTTCTAGCTAGAAGTGGCGTCAGTGGTTTTACACGCCCTGACGAGTTTGACGTATGTGGTTGTTGCTGTTGCGAGGCGCCTCGGATTGATCGGTCGTTCTCGAACTGATGGAGTCATTTAGTTGGCTCATTTACACCCCATAGGGTGGGGAAACGTAGTGTTCAGGCATTTTAATCCACATCGGTGGACCGGCCCTGTCGCTCCAAGGGCCCACCTGAGTCTGGGTCCTGTGGCTCGGGCTAGAGAGTCACGAATCGGTTGAGGACTATCTTTTGCCTCGGTTCATAGACGGAAATCCAATTTCCAAATACGTGACATTTGCGGTTTTATTTGTAAACCTATATATGGCGACATGATATATGGTACCCATGCCGCCTATGATTGATACTTATGATTTGAAGTTGTTTTATACACTATGCACTTACAATAGTATCAAATGATTTGTTTTAAACGTATCAAGCATTCTTTGGCTGTTATAAGGGAAAACCCTATCCCCCGGCTTGCGTTGCATTGTGTGATAGGACCTGGGTCTTATAACAGCTTCATTTTTCTTTATTTAGCATTGCGCTGTTTGTTTTATGCACTGGTATTCTTGGGAGGAAACCCGTTCCGTGTTATACGGCGTGGTCCCTTGATTTACCTAACTTTAAAAATAAAGATTAACTGTTTTAGTTCTCACACCAGTCCCATGACTGACCTGGAGTTTATTGTTTTAACCTAAACTCTGGGTGCCCCTATTTTGACACGGGCAGTTAGTAGTTTTGGTTTTGCAGATTTATATTCACAGGATCCTGGTTTACAGCTGGGACGATATCCGGAAAGCTTTGTATCTGTATATCTCTTCTAGTCGTGTATTGTATTATTTTCCGCTGCTATGTATTTAAATGTAATTTAAATCTCTGATACTTCTGTGTAATATTCATTTATACTCTGTATATTCTTGTAATCTGATGCATTGTTGTAATATACAATGAAATGTTCTTCTATATGTGTTCTGTTGTGGCTTGTTCTCAAACTATCCGCCGCTTTCCTTTACGGGGAAGTTACGGGTTTTTACAGTTGGTATCAGAGCTTTGGTTTACAAAGCTCAGAGAACAAGGCACATTAGAACCATACGAAATAATTCATCAGATATTGGATTAGTAATATCCAATGGGGATGACTCGTTAGAGATGGGATCAGTAGTATCCTAGAACGAGTGTGAAGAGTATATTTTTCAAATGAAAACAAATTTTTGTTTTGAAAATTTAAATCAATTATTCGTATTTGATTATCTCTTTATATTGAGTTGGACAGTCCAGTATATAAAGATTTTGCGTATACGTCTGATCCACGTGTATTTGAAATTTTAATATACTGGATAGATATAGAGTCACATTCTAGACACTCAGGGATAATTCTGATGATGTGGCCACATCATCAGTATTTATATTCGTGTTTCGAAGGTGTGATATCTATATATTTCCATTAGACTGGTGTGAGAACCAAATCTTATATAGCTAGAACACTTTGTTGTGAATTGGCATCAAAAACAAGATTTTCTGTATATGTATCAAAATTATGAATTTGAAACGTTAAATTCACTAATTGATTGATGTTTGTGTTGTTTGTTCATTTGTTTGCTAATTTTGAACCATTATGCCTAATTGAACCAAATATTGAATTATATTGAAAATTGGTTGCATTTGGTTGCATATACATATATATCTTTGAACAGGTCATAGCAAGGAGGCTAGAGCAGAGAATAAAATTTGTTTGCCCGACAAATAGGTACATGTTTACTACATAATTTACTGTTTTGTTTGGGTGGTGATGATTTTATGAGCCTATTGGCTAGCCGCTTGGCTTTTTCTTTTTCTTTTTGAGATCTGAAGGACCGGGGAAGCTATTTGAAATTCCCCGATGCTCCCGGTGCAGGGGAGGTTATGGCGAAATTTTTCGAAAATTTAGGGTGTTAGTCAAAATTTTGAAATTTTTGAAAATTCTCAGAAACTGAAAAGTTGGAGAATGGAAGCCAGATCGAACGTAGAGTTGATTAATCAAACCACTTTCGACTTTGTTCCTTTTCGGGGACGAAAAGTTTTAAGTGGGGGAGATTGTAACAACCCGAAAATCTGGGCCAGTTTAAAATTTTTATTTTGGCTATTTTATCGAATTTTGATTATTTAAAATAGATTATTTTAAATAATATCGACGAGAAATTTATTTTGAATATAATTCGAACGTATATATTTATACGCGTCGTCGTTAGAATATAAATATTTATATATAATTATAAATAGAATTGAAAATGGCGCGGTAGTTCGATAATTCGATTTCAAATTTCAAAAATGTACCGGGTGCAAAACAATCCGGATTTTAGTGAAACAAAAAACATTAGGATCTAATTGATGATATCTTTCCAACGAATCCGACAAATTGAGATTTCATGGCGGGAATCAAAAGATATGTCCAGTTGAAAATTCTGAATAGTCGCTATGGAATTCAGGCCCTTAAAAATGGACATTTTGCAAACGACCTCGGATTTCGACGAAACCAGTTTTGTTGGGTCCGTGATGTCAAGTTATCGCTAGGTTTCAAATTTCATAATTTTTCGAATCAATATGTGAGCGTGGCAAAGGAAAACGCGTTTGACCAGTTTCAGTTGATTTTAATCGACTGGAAATTGGCCATTTTTCTAACGGTCTCAGAATTCGACGAAACTAGTTTTGTTAGGACCGTATCGTCAATACGAAGCTAGAAAATATTTTTCGGGAATTTTTCTGGTTAGTATGTGACCCCGGTAATATGAAATGTACGTTTAAAATTCAATATATAGAGTTATATTTTGATTTTGACGAAAACTGATCGAAACGATCGAACTGGCCTATGTGGCATATCCCATTGTGTTCGGAATGAGGGTAATTAGCTAGGAACGATAGTCGCTGTGTTGGATTTTGAGCCCGAATGAAAAGTCAACCTTTATGGAAATAATAATATATATAATATAAATTCATACTTAACCCCCCCCCTTTCTGTTTCACTTTCATCAATCAGCCCCCCCCCCCTTTAATAAAAACCGATGAACCCGATTTGCAATCCTGTCACCCCGTCCGTTCACCGTGCCCCATCCCGCCGTCGCAGGTCTGCCACCACCTCCCTTCCCTTCCTCGCGCCTCTCTCCTCCTAAATCTCGAAGACCGCACCCCTAGAACCCTAGCCCCGAATCGCAACAACCGCCAACAACCACAGCAGATGCGCCACCCCTCCCGGACCCGCCAACACCGCGATGACCACCCCTAAGCAGCTTTGACCGCCCTCAGATGATCCCAGAGCCCCCAACAGCAAACAGCACCCCCCTTCCACTAAAAAACCAAATTTTTAGTAATTTTCAGTTTTGCAAAACACCCCCCGCCTTCTTCGATCGATCTGATGAGTCCTCTCTCTTGGTTAAAACCCTAGGAAAATTGTGAGTCTTCTAATTTTAATTCCTATATAAAGTTAGCATTTTTATGTGTATAAAATTAGCAATTTTATGTTAGTAAAGTTATAATTTTATCTTAGAAAAGATTGAATTTTTATATAGTGAAAGATCGAATTTTTATATAGTGAAAGATCGAATTTTTATATAGTGAAAGATCGAATTTTTATATAGTGAAAGATCGAATTTTTATATAGTGAAAGATCGGATTTTTATATATTGAACTTCGAAATAAAAATATGATTTTTATATATTGAACTTCGAAATAAAAATATGATTTTTATATATTGAACTTCGAAGTAAAAATATGATTTTTATTTGCATCAAAAAAAAAATGATTTTTATATATTGAACTTCGAAGTAAAAATTCGATTTTTATATATTGAATAGCAAAGTAAAAATTCGATTTTTATATATTGAATAGCGAAGTAAAAATTCGATTTTTATATATTGAATAGCAAAGTAAAAATTCGATTTTTATATATTGAATAGCAAAGTAAAAATGTGATTTTTTATATATTGAATTAGCGTAGTAAAAATTCGGTTTTTACATATGTAGTGGCCGCGGTCAACGAAGGTGACAAAAAAGGCGAAACGACGAAGACTTCTGCAAATTGAAGTGCCGTGGAGCTAGGATAGCTATCTGTGAGAATTTCTCACCTTTCAATTTCATTTCTATTTATATATATATATACTAGGATGCGGACGGTGCTTAGTAGCACCCGACACAATCGTCCACAGACCATGGACTTGTTTGTTTGGTTGCATAGATTAGTTATATGATGTGATTTGAATTTGGTTGTTTGGTGAATTTGATTGATGTGTGAATGGCGTGGGCCTTCACTAGACCGGGGATAAGGCTAGGCCTCGTCCCGTTTCTAGTATCGTGCCGTTATGCCGCCGAAATTTTCTAAAATAAGTTAGAAAAATAAAAATATCATTTTATTTAAAGAATGAACTGAATAGAAATTCATATGTTGGAATAAAATGTTTTGTCGTTAAAAATATAATTTTTAACGTGAATGTGAATAAATAAATATTCATTTACAAACCGGACGGTTTGTTTATGTACACCTATTTGAAGGACATTGATTGGGTCGATAAATTTTACACATCGCCCAACTGCACAAATAAAATCTATGTTTGATTGTTTGAAACCCCACACGGGTGTTGGGATGAAATTTGAAGTTCACTCATCCTGATTGATTAAATATGTCGATCGATTGATTGACAGGCTGTTATAAGCGTTAGATATCTATATTTGATGCTTATACAGTGTAGTGCACTTTGGTTGATGGTTGATTATTTTTCAATGCTATTATATACATGTCTTGTATGGAATCCATATAATTAACTTTATATGGAAATTGATTGGGCCTCATTCCAATTTGAAAATTAAAGAACAATATAAAATAAAAGTTCATGTGTTGACAGTACTTATCCATTGAGATTGGTCATGTGTTGAACGAAATATTTTAGTAATAAAATTTACATCTTTATCAATATAAAATAACGGTTCATGTGTTGACAGTACTCATCCATTGAGATTGGTCATGTGTTGAACGAAATATTTTGATAATAACAACTATTTTGAAAAAGAAATATTTGAAATAAAATATTTGAAATAGAAATTTATGAAGCCGTGTTGATTAGATGACGCCATTTTGACGTGAGCGATATTTATATCGATTTTAACGATTTCGAAATGAATTGAATTGAAAACGATTTCGAAATGAATTGAATTGAAAACGATTTCGAAATGAATTGAATTGAAAACGATTTCGAAATGAATTGAATTGAAAACGATTTCGAAATGAATTGAATTGAAAACGATTTCGAAATGAATTGAATTGAAAATGATTTCGAAATGAATTGAATTGAAAATGATTTCGAAATGAATTGAATTGAAAACGATTTCGAAATGAATTGAATTGAAAACGATTTCGAAATGAATTGAATTGAAAACGATTTCGAAATGAATTGAATTGAAAACGAATTCAAATTAAATTGAAAGCGAATTGAAATGAATTCAAATTGAATTGAAATTTGAATTGAATAGAAATGAATTTTGAAACGAATCTATAAAGAAGAATTCAATTTTGCTTTGAATTGAAATGGAAGTTGAAATAGATTTTGAAACGAATTTTAAAACTATTTATATAATTCGTTTTGAATAGAAAATCGATGAAATATATATTATATATATAATATAATGGCCTGAATAGAACGCGCCGCGGCAGTTCGTGAATTTCGACCATTTATTTCAAACGGACATTACGGGAGATCCGACCGTCGGATTCTCCTAAAACCGGAACCGTTGGGTTCGTATCGAAAAGAGCTTTCTAACGAATATTAGAAATTCAAAATCTAACAGTTGGATTTGGAATTATGTCCAAATCAAATTTGAAAAAGGTCGCTATAAGTGCAGTTCGATGGCCGTTGATGGAAATCGACTGTACAGGCCTTGATAAAATTATTAAAAATAGTAATAATTTGTGTAAAATCATAAGAAATGATTTGTGAAGAATTGGGATGAAAAACTCCATATTTGAAAAGATAAAAATAGATTTTTATCGAAATGAACTAGTTTTGAACTAGAATTATAATTCTATTTATTTTTAAATAAATAAATTGAATTTGAAATGGTTTTGAAAATAACCAAAATTTCCAATGATTGCATTGGAATGGATTTGAATCGAAATTGTCTTCGGAATATTCCGATGTTGGATTTCGTGATTATACAAATGTTGTTATGGAAATTTGAAAGATATATATATATATATATCGTTATTTCCAATGCGATATTTGTTAATCGTAGAATTTGATATTGAATATAAGCCGGGATATTTTCTATTCAGGGCCTTGTATTGAATATCAAATATGATTTAGGTTTGTCGTGAATAGTGTCTTCACTAACACTGTTCTTGAACCCAGTTGAGAAAAGATTAAATCTTTTTATTTAGATTTAATGAAGTGTACCAATTAAATAATATTTAATTGGAATTGAATTGATATTGATTTTTGGGTTTATCGTGAACAGTGTTTTAAACAACACTTGTTCTTTAACCCGATAATTAATGAATGTGACTTAGGGTTTATCGTGAACCGTGTTTTAAATGACACGGATTCTTTAACCCAGTTAACGATTAAAACTAAGTGGAGTTTTAATGAATCTTTAATTAGATTGAAATGATCGAAAATGGAGTATCACCAGTTTTTCTCCAGGCGATAGTTAAATCTTTAATTAGATTTGAACGTGAAATGGTAATTGAATTTACCGATAACACCGTGGTGTTAGATATGAAGTATTACCAGTTTTACTTCATGGGATGAATAGGTTGGGATTGGGAAATTAAAACAAATGATTACTTCGGTAAGGTTCGCTAATCCCGACTAGTTTGAATTGATATTCAAAAATGGATTAAAGAATAAATTCAAGGAATTTATCTTTGATAAAATTAATGGGAACCTTTCCCTATGAATGTGAAATCAGAAACTAACTGTCGGTTAGCTAAGCAGAACGGTTTTCTGGATATTGATCTGATGTTGGTTTCGGCCTTCGGGGTTAATATTTGGGGAATTATTCTCTTGATTAATTTGCGGTTAGTGACTGATGAATTGGAATGAGGCGTATGTTGTGTTTGTGTAACACTTATTTAAAATATACGCGAGTTATTCGGAAAGACCGGGTTTAACCCATTCTGAATAACTGATACGACGATAAGTCGAAGATGAAGACGGTGGTCGAAGACCAGAAGTCTTCACGTCGTTTGGGTAATTACTGATGATCTTGATTGGGCTGTACACCCAAGAAGATGGAAACAGTTGGTGATCGTCCAGACGTACTTGGAGATCGATGGATATGCGAGATACTAGGTGCCTCCGGTTTCGTTCAGCCCCAGAACGAACTTGTAAATGGACTGTGTGTCTGACATTGGATTTTAGTCCGTGTGATTGATCTCTATTAAATATATATCTGTTTGGCGGCGGAGAATTTATTCTCTTGCTTAACGCCCTTCTCTGAGACGTACGAGCTCAGAGGCTATATATTGATGGATATCAAACGCATGGAGTGAATTGCCTGTGTGGCATGCCTAAGTGGCAATTGATCGAGGCTTCTGTTGAAAAGCAAAGTCTTGTGGTGATGATCAAAGCAAGGCCTTTGTGGCGTAGCTTTGTGTAACGTTTGATTCGCGAGTTTCACACCCGGTATGAACCAAAAACGGGAGACGGACCTCAGGGAGGACTTGCGTTTCTTTCTAGCTAGAAGTGGCGTCAGTGGTTTTACACGCCCTGACGAGTTTGACTTATGTGGTTGTTGCTGTTGCGAGGCGCCTCGGATTGATCGGTCGTTCTCGAACCGATGGAGTCATTTAGTTGGCTCATTTACACCCCATAGGGTGGGGAAACGTAGTGTTCAGGCATTTTAATCCACATCGGTGGACCGGCCCTGTCGCTCCAAGGGCCCACCTGAGTCTGGGTCCTGTGGCTCGGGCTAGAGAGTCACGAATCGGTTGAGGACTATCTTTTGCCTCGGTTCATAGACGGAAATCCAATTTCCAAATACGTGACATTTGCGGTTTTATTTGTAAACCTATATATGGCGACATGATATATGGTACCCATGCCGCCTATGATTGATACTTATGATTTGAAGTTGTTTTATACACTATGCACTTACAATAGTATCAAATGATTTGTTTTAAACGTATCAAGCATTCTTTGGCTGTTATAAGGGAAAACCCTATCCCCCGGCTTGCGTTGCATTGTGTGATAGGACCTGGGTCTTATAACAGCTTCATTTTTCTTTATTTAGCATTGCGCTGTTTGTTTTATGCACTGGTATTCTTGGGAGGAAACCCGTTCCGTGTTATACGGCGTGGTCCCTTGATTTACCTAACTTTAAAAATAAAGATTAACTGTTTTAGTTCTCACACCAGTCCCATGACTGACCTGGAGTTTATTGTTTTAACCTAAACTCTGGGTGCCCCTATTTTGACACGGGCAGCTAGTAGTTTTGGTTTTGCAGATTTATATTCACAGGATCCTGGTTTACAGCTGGGACGATATCCGGAAAGCTTTGTATCCGTATATCTCTTCTAGTCGTGTATTGTATTATTTTCCGCTGCTATGTATTTAAATGTAATTTAAATCTCTGATACTTCTGTGTAATATTCATTTATACTCTGTATATTCTTGTAATCTGATGCATTGTTGTAATATACAATGAAATGTTCTTCTGTATGTGTTCTGTTGTGGCTTGTTCTCAAACTATCCGCCGCTTTCCTTTACGGGGAAGTTACGGGTTTTTACATCATTCTAGAAAAACAATCTTGTTTATAATCATATCATAGGTACGCATTTCTTAACAGTGTAGTGTCATGAATAATTATACAAGTCATATTAAAGCAAGGCTTGAAATCCATAGTCGGTATGTGTCGATTAGTCAATCTCAAGCGTCACCGCTAACTTAAACTAAAATGTTGTATGTGTGCAAGCAAAGTTCGACAAGTCACAAACTATTGCATGAAATTGTCTTATATATATGCATCATACAGTTTATAGTTTGAACTTTGAAATTTATTGTAATATGCTTTATTAACTAATCCATTATCGAAGTTGACAATCGATGACGAGGTATAAGTCCAAAATACGCAAAAGTTAGTGGTTGTCGTAAGGAAGGAACAGGGAAAAAGGCATTCGATTCTCAAGTTATAACTATGAATTATCCAAAGTCTGGAATGCTCAAATCAATACACTTCGGAAAACAAGCATCAAGCGTCAAAAACAAGTCGCTCACGACCTAACAATCAGGTCAATCGACGGTCGAAAGCCTAGTTTTTTCAACGACCCAAAGAAGCCAAGTCATCCCACTGTTTTGAAGGCATGGGTCGAATGTTTATTTGAAGGCATAGGTCGTCCAAATGAGTTGAAGGCACGGGTCGTTCAAGGCTTAGGGCGTACAACTACTTCAGGAGCTCGGGTTGTGAATCAAATAAAAACTTAGGTCGCCAACGACCTAAAGGCTTAGGTCGTCCCAACAAGCTGACGACCTAGGTCATTCAATGACCTAGGAGTTTGGGTCCTCCACTTGTATGATAATGCAACTCGTGCAACAACATGGAAACACAGGTCGTTCTAACAACCTGACAATAAAATTTGGTTTTCGACTTGAATCTTAAAGCTAGTGATAGGCATTAAAGCATTGGGCTCCAGACTACACTGTGTTGGTTCGATCAAACAAATTCATACATGGAAATTATAGTGAGGTGATCAACAATAAAGCTTATGCATCAACAATGAAAAATTCCAATTCTACCATGTTCATATGTTATTATATCAAATCATCACAGCAAATCCAAATGGTAATCATTTGCAATTGAAGCACAAAGCAAGCAGTGTTTAAAAAATCATAGAATTGCCATCACACATTCATCCATTATCACCAATGTCAGTGTTCAACTAAGCACAAGATTCAATTAGAAACTGCTGGAAGTGCAAATCGGCGTAAGGGATTACAAGCATGGAACAATATCGCCAAAATTGAAGTAATATGCAAACTGCAAGCAGAAAACTTCAGATCCAGGTTACAGCAAATTTAAATGTACAACTCCTCCAACCGATTCGAATTAAAGCCGAAATTCCCAATTATGTAATACAAATTCCCAATCCAATCCAAAAAACCCTAGAAACCCAAAGTCGAGTTCGACATCAAATTTAAAAGGAGAAAAATCACCTACGTCGTTGTTAATAATCAGGGATGACTAAAATTTGATGCAAAAGCTCCTAAGAAACTCTACTGTGGTGAAGTAATTCAGATCCATGGAATCAATTTCAGGTAAGGCTGAATCGGGTTTGAGAGAGATGACGATTGAATTTAGTGATGCTCGAGGCTTTGATAAGCGACGACAATGTAGATCTAACCGACTGTGAAAAGATTTGAATTTGATTATTGTATTTCTCTCAACACTTTTCCACCATTAACGGGTTTATTTAGCAAAAGGAAGTAAAGTAAAAAGTGATGGCCTAAAAAAGATATATGTAACACAACGTATTTTCTGTGAATGTTAAAGTAACGAATTAAAGAATACTTAATTTTAAAAGTGGGAATTAAGGGAAACGGGTTACGCCATTGCGTTCGTCTTGGAATTCTTCTTGCGATAGAGTCCGAGTTTGCGTAAATCGGACAATGTATGAAGAAGTTATAAGCCTAGAAGTTTTTATATGCGCAAGGAAGTATATATATATATATATATACACACACAAAATCATCTCCAGAACCAAGATAAGTCAAAGACGAGTGAGAGGGAAAGATCCCGCTCAAATAATGTTGACCCCTCTTAAGGGGGGTAGACATAGGTATCGACCCCCCTTAAGGGG
Source organism: Allium sativum (assembly GCA_030737875.1). Classification (NCBI taxonomy): domain Eukaryota; kingdom Viridiplantae; phylum Streptophyta; class Magnoliopsida; order Asparagales; family Amaryllidaceae; genus Allium; species Allium sativum. The sequence goes on along the minus strand of CM060924.1, from coordinate 167,733,984 downwards.
GGTAGACCCCTACTGAGATCCAATTCCTGTGACGATTTCTGTAGTTTTGAGCTGATATGGCCATCTCTGATTGGCCTGGTGACGAATTCTGATGTATTAGGGATTATGTGTCGTACTGTGATTGGCTGAGTGACACATCTTTTTAGTTTGGATGGCTCTGATTACTCCTAGACTGATCTAAAGGATAGAATTAATCCTAGACTTCTATATAATCAACTCAAACCCTTAACCTAAAACACATAAACACATTCTATGAAGCCAACATGCTATCTCTCTCTGAACTAGCGTAGCCTCCATCTTCTTAAAACTAGAATATCTTCTTCAACTAGAAATCAATTAGAAGAACATCAATAGTCTACATCAAAGGAATAGCTTAACAAATTCAGAAATCAGATTCCAGAATACAAGAACTGTTCTTTTTCTGTAAGTTCAGTTATATTTCAGATTTAAATATATAAAAGTCATGACTTGAAATAAATCGAATCTAGAACTATGCCTAATTGTGATTCTGATTCATCTTTATCCGTATGACAAATCTGAAATTAACTATGCCTATGAGACTATTGTGATTTGTACAATCGAACCTATCATATTGTATATTAATTTGGTGATGCTTTTATGTTATGTTACGTACATGTTCATAAGCTAAGTCATGTTCATATATGCTTATATGTATAGATCTACATGCTTTCTTTTATGTTATTTATGTACAAGTTCATAAACTAAGTCATGTTCGTATATGCTTACATGTTTAGATCCAAGTTAATACATATGTTTAAGATCTATGTAAATTCCTGTTCATATTCTTAAGATCTATGTTAGTTGGATCTAACTCAAGTACAAGTTCACATTGATATGCTTGATTAAGTTTATATTGTTCATGAAAAATTTGTATTACACATGCTTAGTTAGATTCATATTATTTTGTGCTGTTGGAATGCTACATGTTCCTTTCTTTTCCCTTTCGTTTATGAGTTAGGCTAATTTGTGAGCCTAACATTCAGTGTAAATTATGCGAAAGAATAACTGGGTGAAACGTTGGGGTAAAACATTAAATTACATGCTAATGGCATAGATTGGCTCATAATCATGTAAATGATTAATAGCATGAAATGGTATAATTTGTATACCATTAATTATGAACATAATTCAAATAGTAAATGTGACATGACAACACTTGTGGATAATTTACTTATAAACTTGACATAAATGACGAATATGTAAATTAAATAAAGGATGAACATGCCTAACCCGAGGTTAGATTGAGTTGTGGTGTAAAACTGCCCGGAACCACTCGGCACATCTAGTAACCGCAACAACACCTATCTAATGTAAGAGGTTAGTGCATCATGCCCAAGAAAAACCCGAGGTTAGATTGAGTTGTGGTGTAAAACTGCCCTGAAACGCCCGACACATCCAGTAACCGCAACAACACAGATCTAATGTGAGAGGTTGGTGCATTAATAAATCAATTAATGCTAATGAACAAGACATGTTAAGAATGGCAGGGTTAAGTTAACTAAGGCAACACTTAACCAGTACAACATGTTAATTAAACAAATAGTATGGTTAAATTAACTAAGGCAACACTTAACCAGTACAACATGTTAATTAAACAAATGGTAGGGTTAAGTTAACTAACGCAACACTTAACCGATATAACATGATGCATGGTAGGGTTAAGTAACACAAGAAGGCAACACTTAACCAATATATAACATGATGAATGGTAGGGTTAAGTAACACAAGAAGGCAATACTTAACCAATATATATAACATGATGTATGATAGGGTTAAGTAACACAAGAGGGCAACATTTAACCAATATAACATGATGAACGAGTGAGGTTAAGTTAATAGAAAACACTTAACCAATACAACATGATGTGTAGGTGGGTAATATTAGTATATATAGGCCCACAAACTTAACCGTTAAATAAACATGCTTTAATCGGTGGGAGGGTTAAGTACATCTCGTGTCACTACACCATAATGGCCAATTGGCAACTCTTATTTTTTTCAACTGCCAACACTTATACGTGTTGTAGACTAGTGACACTTATATGTGTTGCGGTAGCAAAAATGTGTCACCAAAAATGTGCCAACACTTCTATGTGTTGTTATGCTTGGTCAATTCTTCCTTTCTAAGGGCAAAAGGGTAAGTTTCCAAACATAACCCTAATCAGATGCTCAACGAATTGTCCTCAACACTTATTCTTTCCAGGCCGCAACATACGCAAATAAACAGAATGGACTTGAAGATTGAAATCAACGATTAAATCATCAACATCAGAGACACGACGGAAATCGAAGAACTGAAATCTTGGATTTAAAGAATGGACTTTGAATTGGGGCTTCTAGGAATCACGGCGGCTTCGAGGAATCACGATAAGAGGTAAAAAATTCGATTTCACTTCTAGGATTTCAACTTCCTTAAGCTGTTCACACCTTTGATTATGTAAATTTTGTAGACGGTTAGGGTAGCTGTATTTGCAGAAGGAGCTGCAGCGGGTGATGCTAGAGAAGCGGGTGCTAATGTAGTTGGGGGTGACGAACTAATTGAAGAAATAAAAAATGGTACTTGTTGAGAACAATTCTTAGAGTAGAGTATGAAGACTCAATATTTATTTAATGATAGATTTTACACATCTATTATGCTGTAGAAACCGATGTTTCATCTTTGTATAGTGATACATATTTCCCTAATCCTGTAAGTCCATTCAATCTGGAATGTTAGACGGTATGCATGATACTTTAAGTTGATAAAAAGAGTAATCATATCTTCCATCTTCTTGAAATTTTCTCGATGTGTCCTTTTGTACTAGACCTCGCTTGTTCTCCCTTCATGTTTCAACTTCCTGATTTGCTTCTCCTCTCTTCACTTTTTCTTGCTGGTGAATGTCCATGCACTGAATAACCCTTTTTAGATAGCATTAAATTATAAAATCATTTCCTTGCTTATATAATTGAAAGAAATTTCTTGGATTGCTACAAATGTTTCCTTTCACTGCATTGTTTCATGCTGAATAATGCCGGATAATTGTGACATAAATTAGCGTATTAAGACAAATGAGCGATGATCGCTTAAAAGATACAACAGGCATGCATATTGGTGGCAACTTTAATAATTTGTAAATGTAAGGACGTTTGAATCAACCCTGATGATAATGGGACTTTGGTTATCTATTCTGGAGACTAGTAAACTTGCATGTGTTAAAATATAAACTGGTGCAAATAAAGCGTACTTGGATGCAAATTGACCTAACCTTACACGGTTAAATCCCAATAAATATATATGCTAGTTGTTTTTTATACCAGGAGAAACTTTTAAAGAGCAATATGATGGAAACATATTTGTACAGCCAACTCTGATTTTTATTTTTATTTTCTTGGAAATTGGTTGATGGACTAAGTTTAATAGTTAGTGAAAAAGTATATTCTTGTACAATATGCCTTGCTAGCCAAAGGTTTTGATTTACTTGCTGCAAGCAGTTTGCTTTTCATCCACGTCCTTTCATTCTGATATCTACTTTGTAAATGATGGATGCAGGAGGGGGCAAACTTAATTTTGACAAGTGCATAGTGACTCCTGCTTTTATGCCTCGCCTTTCAAAGGTTCATATGAACTTAGAATTCTGTGAATGATTGTCTGATATCTATCATTAACCCATGTCTGATTGTTAACATTTTCATTTAGCACATAACAATCATGGTAAAACCCATCTCATTTGAAAGTTGTTTTCTAATATACACTGCTTGGTGGATATCTTGGTTTCTTCCCTTAGAGTTTTAGAAAATTAAATTTGTTATGTAAGAGTTCCTTAGGCAGCTAGCCAGCATATTTTTCGTACCCTTAGTGGTGCTTGTCCCATAGAGCTTCAGTATATATGTTGTTTGGCAGCTGTTCAGGTCAAAGTGTGAGCGGTAATATTACCTAAGGCATCACTTCATGCAAATGTTTTATTGTCAGAACATGAAGATAGCATGTGTTGGAACCCAACTCATACTCAATACTATGCTGTGTATTAATTAATATATTTCAGGAATTTCTCTAATTTTATTGTAGTTGCACCCTTACAGAAATATTTATTGAGGAAATGTGCATATAGAGGAAAAGATATATCAGTTGGAATGGTTGTTGTGCCTTCCCTTTTGTTGGGGTCCATGCTGGCCAAAGAATTTTCTCCTGTACAAGAACCATCTTTGTTCTTGTAGTTATCTTTTACTGCTACTTTCATTGCTGGTGTTTTTGATATGGCTTTCGGTTTGTTAAGGTATGTGATTTGCTTCCTTGTTTTGAATTATAACAAGAGAGTTTTTATTTATTTTATATGTGTATTATTAAAAAAATTGTGTTCTCCTTTAATTTAATGAAACATTGTGTCTACACAAAGGATACTCTGTTTTTGAAACAATCAATGATATATTCTTCGATTTATACCAGGATTAATGCATGTTTGCCTTTTAAATTTTTGTATGTAAAGTTTTTGGATTATATAAATGGTATATGTCTAGTAACTTGAATTTTTTTACTATGTGAATACGATGCATGCATAAAATGAATGATATCTTGCATTTACAAGGCGGATCGAGAAACTTTGTTTTGTTTACTTATTTTTAGAGAAGATATGGTTTGCATTTATATCACTGCCTGCTCCTAAGATTTATCTGATACATAGTTGTATATTTCCTTCATTACATAATATTACCTCACTTTACAATAATTGTCTATTTTGTATTGTAGGGTAGTATTAATTTGTGCTTGAAATCAAAACTTAAAATGGTACTACATTTCCAAATTTATATCCCCCTCCCAATATTATACCAAATCAATTTGGAGTGTTAACCTCTTTTTCATGCTATGAACATGCTACGTGGGCACCTTCTGCCATATATATGCAAATGCCATATATACATCTGTAATGAGATTCTGCCCAAAATTACGCTATTTTGTATTGAAATCCTTGACAAAATGTCCAAAATCAGCTACCTGATAAATTTTAACAAAATAACATTTCCTTTTTGGTCCATTTTGGACATCAATGAATTTAGATATGGTTGAAGCCACTATATCTATTGATTTCTTTGTTGATGGAAAGATACAGAATTTTTTTATTGACATTTAATGTTTTATCTTAGTAGTATACATACTTTGCTCTTCCATATACATTGACTTGACTCTGAACCTTCATGTACCGAAATGTCAACTGTGAATCACTAATCCTTGGGGTAATTAATCATCAATTAGAAATTATTATCTAGACTCTATTAATTTGTCAGATATCATTTTACATGTTTGCACAATTCATTCATTTCACTGGTAAGCCAATGTTTTTGCATGGTTTTTTTTTTTCTTCGAGAAAATAAAACCTGTGCTTTTTTTAGATCTTGATCAGTTCAATCCTACCATTTTCTGATAATTTGACGATTTCATCGATATGTGCTTATAATGTGCTTGGAGAATTTTTTAACATTGTCACCATCAATGTCGTTTGCGATCTAAAATAGCAAAATAACATTTTCTTTTTGCTTTATGATAACATTTCCAAATAAATACAAAAGAAGACTGCTCTAAACCTTTGGGAAAAGTTTTGGTTTGAATGCTTCAGTTATCCCTAAGTAAAAAAAAGTTCTAAAATACGTTCAAACATTTTATGCAGGATAAGGTTTCAGTTTTTATGTCTAAATTGGTCTTCTTTCGTCATTGTCCTGTCAATCTTTGGTTGATTGTTAGTTTGCATTCTAGGAAAACAAGTTTGATGTTTCAAGTTTCAACCATGAAATTTGTTAGTTTTTAAAATTATTAATGATGCATAAAGTACTTAGAAGCCTTATATGCATGCCAAAAAAAATACTCACGAGTATGCATTCTGCTAATATAATTATTGCTCTTCGTAGTGTAGTGCCAGTTGTTCCGGGGATATAAATAATTCATTTAGCGAAGAGCATACATAATATTTAGCTTGCATTATATGTTGTAGGCAAAATATCTGATAGAAACACAGGAATGATGTACATTTTTATCATTTTCTTTTTAGCATCTTGGCTTCCATAAAGGCACTGATATTTATTTTTTTAACCTACATCTTTCTTAAGCTTAACTATATGCATTGATGGTCTTAGTCGTTAATCCATATACTTCTTTCAGCGTAAAATATATAACAAAGAAGAGATGTAAGCATTTATGGGACAAGTTAGTGGCCTTAATTAATTGAGAATTCATGACAGTGGCCATAATATTCTATAGATTTTTATATGTGTTCTCCAGTTTTCTTACTATATTTCAGTATAGGAACCAAATTTATTTCCTATTTTTCAAATGTTGTATTCCTTTAATTCAAAGATGGAGAGAATATCAACAAGCTATTGTGTTCTTATATTAGCTATGGATAATGTTTATACAGTTCATTCTTTTATGATCATTGATTACCTCTTTATGGAAAATCAGTTTTGTGTTATGTCATGTAGATTGTAGATTTCATGGATGAAGGAAGAAAGAAATGCCTAAAACACTTTGCAAAGTGGTACTCTAATTTTATCAATAGGAAAATCAGTGATGCCTATATTAAAGAGGGAGTGATGTTGTAACACCCCACCTCCGCCAGGGTCACTCGCAAAGGAATGCACTAGCTTTGGAGGGGCATTATTGGTAAACATGCATAATGATATAGCAAGGCAGGACATGACATATATATATATGTAAATAAACAGAGTAAGTAAATAAAATAGCGGAAGATTTTTAAACCATTTCAAAAACAAGTCTGGTACATCCAAATGTCAATTTCCCAAATAAACAAGTCTAGTACATGAAGTAACATCATCTGAAACTGAAAAAGGAAAAACATAAAAGTAGTTATCCCCAACGTGGAAGAACCCATAGCGAGCTCAAGTCCAAAGCATACATGAGCTATCCAAGAAAGCAGCAAGATCCAAGCTAGGCTCCTGTATTCCCTCCCTGAGAACCGGGGGGGGGGGGGAGAAACGGAAGAAAAGAGGCGAAACAAAACGGGTCAGTCAAAAAGACTGAGTAAGCCCTGCTACGATCAGTCTATAAACTAATAAAGTTAACATCATGATGGAAACTGAGGTGATCATAGATAACAACATACTGGCATGGTAAATTAACTACAAGATAGATAGAGGTGTCATCGCATACACATGGTTAAGTTTTGCACCACGGTGTACTAGCAAACCAACATAACAGGTATTGATCCCTTAGCCCAAACTTTGGCCCAATAACATGAAGTGACCTTAGTATAAGGTCCAACCCAACGGTCTAGTTGATCGGCTCCCTATAAGCCTAACACGTCAAGTGTTGATGTCCATACGGCCCACATATGGATGTAGGTAGTCTGTGCTGGGCCCACCTTTGGGTGTATCAAGCCCTCGGTTGTCGACCCCGGACACTTAAGCAATAATGCACAGCCCTAACCTACTGGTACCCGTGCCTCGAGTTTGTCCAACATCGGACTACGTGCACGTCCGTAGCCCGCCGGACCCGCACCGCTGTACCACTCGGCCATCGCCCTTTGGTCGTTTACATCCGTCCAGTAATCGTGCCCCGCCCTAGCCTAGTTTCTAGGGTTGTGATGATACCAAACTGGGATTACTGCCGGAACAGACCCGCCGCTAGGGTTTCCTAAGAGGGTTAAGTGTGATTTAACCCTTCACTAATCCTGGATTAAACTGGTTAAGTGTGGCTTAACCCCATTCTAATCCCTTGAACTCCCAAATGGATTAGACTAGTTAAGTGTAGCTAACGGTTCACAACTTAACCACATTCTAATCCCTTGAACTCCCAAATTGGTTAAGTATCAGTGGACCCTGACTTAACCCTAATCATGAGGCATTAATTAATTTAATGCACCTTAACCTCTCACATTAGACCTTGTTGTGGTTACTAGTTAGGCCGGGCGGGTCCGGGTAGCTTTACACCACAACTTGGTCTAACCTCGGGTCTTGGCACCCCATGACCAACTTCTCACATTGGGTCCTATTGTTTGTAGCCACTAGTTAAGCCGGTCGGTTCCGGGTAGAATTACGCTACAAACTCAACCCAACCTCGAGTTGGCCACACTTATGTTTTCTAAGTGTCATGTCCACTTTATTTCAAAACATAATCACAAGTCAAACAATTACTTGGGTAGACCTAACTTAATAGGTAAATTCCCAAGGGGTAGACCTAACTTAATAGGTAAATTCCCAATCTTATATTTTCATGTATTTTAAGTTTACCCCAAAACCCTCCCAACGTCATTATCTCGCTTACATATTCGTCATAACGTATAAGGGTATAAAAGGTAACTTGGCATAACATACATGGTGAACTTCACATGTCATAATAAACATGCATACATGTTAAACTTGCAAATCATGTCATGGTGAATTCGCATAAACATGCATAGCTTATTAAATATGCATAACGTGGTAAGGTGAACATGCATAATCCACTAAACTTGCATAACATGGTAAGATGAACATGCATAATCCATTAAACTTGCATAACATGGCAAGGTGAACATGCATAATCCATTGAACTTGCATAACATGGTAAGATGAACATGCATAACTTGTGAAACATGTAAAACATGGCATAGAAATCTCGCATATGCATGCATAACTCATGAATCATATAAAACATATCATAGTGAGTTCGCATAAGCATGCATAATCAACTAAACTCACATAAATCTCAACTTTCACCAAGCATTAACTTTAAAGTTTGTAAAGTGAAGGTAAGAGGGCTTACAATGTTTATGCGGACTCAAATGAGTATAACCAATGCAAGAAACCCCTTATGCAACTAATTAAAGCCCCCAAATGCAAGCAAACTTGATCAAGACTCCTCCTTTATGATGCCAATTGAAAAACAAGCCTTTAATGCAAGCTAAGGAGGATCATACAAGCCCAAATATGCTTGTATGCATGAAAAATTACTTAGGAATTATTGATGAAGAGATTGGAGGCTAAGGTTTTTAGGTGGAGGCCATGAGAGTTTAGATTTTGGCATAGTTTTGTTGCTAGAATGATTTATGGGGTTTAAGGGTAGGATTAGGGGCTTATTTATAGAAGATTAGAGTGATTTAGACCATAGGATTAACCCTAGGATAGTTTTGGCCCGTCAGATCTCGGAACTCTCTAGAACCAAGCCACCCAATCAAGCCCAAATCAGAAATGGTGCACCAGGCTAGACTGCCTGGGCACCCCCTGTCGACAGGGCTGTCGACAGGGCAGTCGACATGCATAGGGACCCTGTCGACAGGCCTGTCGACATGCGGGTCCTGGCGGGATTTTTCCCGCCTTGGCCCAGCTGGCCCAAATCCTTGTTTTTAATTTAAATTTTAAATCTGTTTTAATTATGGAAATTTCTGAAAACTTCCATGGGCCTTAACTGGGTCATACAGACTCCGATTTTCGAAAACTCGGACTCTATTTCGCGTATTTTTCCGAGACGAACGCAATGGCATAGCCCGTTTCCCTTGATTCACATTTTATAATTTAATTCTGCCTCAATTTCCATTATTACAGGTTATTGAAAATACGGGTTGTTACATTCTCTCCTCCTTAAAGGATTTCGTCCCCGAAATCTTCAAGTTGGGAAGAACGTATCCTACCATCCAATCATCCATCTACTCAAAGCATCATCCACGAGCAATCATTGTCCTTACAAGATTCTAAATGCTGGATGAACATATGCAAAAGTGTGTGTATATGTACTTACCTAATGCAAAAATCAGGCGGTTACTGATACAGTAAACCTCCTTAACGCATATGTATGTAAATCAGGCGGTTACTGATACAGTAAACCTCCTTAATGCACATGTATGTCAGTGAAATGAATCCATATGTATGCAAATTCCTAACATAATGTATAGTATCTACATGCGTGCTCAATCATACATCCATATGCAACATCCATGTGATAGCATACGAATTTCATCCAAGAATAAGCATAAACACTCATGCACATGCAATATGAAGAGTGTGTGAGCCGATCTAGTGCCTAATCGTGTATAATGCATCCACGAGCAACCACTTGCAAACACTTGCAACCACTTGCAACCATCAAGCATAACATGTTTCAAACACATGTTTCATCCAAAGGGTCTCTACCTAAGGATCTCATGATAAGATAAACTAGGTAAACATGGACAGAGAGACATGCTAAAAAGAGATCTTAGCAGGATAAACTCCTTTTTGGATTACAAGAAATCCATTCAAACTTCGACATATAGTACTAACCGATGAGTCTTAACCCCCTTATGGAGTTTTCAACAGAAATAAGATCGAGAATGGGACCGAGAGGATATATACCAAAGATAACTTGCAAGCAAGCTCCACAGAAAAACAAGGATCAAGGATGCACTCTTAAAAAGAGATATGATGCGTGTATCTAGTCTTCATTCTTCTTAGTCACGTTTCCTTGAGCTTAACTCCACTGTGCTTTGACTATCTTTCACTTCATGATTCCTTGGCTTCCTAACTCCTATTTCCCAAATTCGAGTTGGAACTCATTTTATTATCGCCTCTCGTCTTTCTTTTCCACTTATTCTTCTTTCTGTATACTTGGCTTAAACATACCATAACCTCATGATTTCATGCAAGCTCTCCAAAATTCACTAGTGAATCCTGGATCTCGCCTACTTACTATGCAGTAGAACTTTCCTTGAAAATACCAATCCACGTTGCTAGTTGCTCTTATAAACGTGATTTCCTATAACTCAGGCCTAAATCGAAATGAACCATCTGCCTATGAGTGATAAGTCATACCTAGATTCAGTTGCCTATCCATGGCTTCCTGTAGGCTATTTCAGAACTGGCCAACTTCTTGAGGGTAAACCGCTGTTAACCATGATGCAGTTCTCTTGCTCTGAAATGAGCATTCTTCGTGAGTCTACCTATTATGACCCACCTACCCGTATACCCTTTCTTTGATCTAGGTAGTTTATCCACCTAATCTATCGAGATGTTTTTCACACTCCCCTTGCGAAACTTCCAATGGAGGTAATGGCCCACTGGGCTTCTATGACTTGGCCTCAACCTGGTGGCACAACATGTATCCTGAAACCAACTCGGCCACCTCCTCGAGTGATGCGCATCTTTAAGAACCTTCTTTACCAAGTCTTTCACTCGAGGAACACATAATCTCTTGTCGCGCCTTAGTCATCCCTTGTCATCTATAATATACCTAGCGAGGTGACTTAACATTTCGCCTCGAATCAACCGGTCCATGTTCTGGACCAACTGCGGGTTTTCTTCCTGTGAAACCCCCTTCTTGATCGAGAAGAGTAAGTCTATGCTCTGGGAATGCTAACTAACTAGCCAAACGGAGAAAGCTTCCTACTTCAATTGCCCTTCTCGGAGCCTTCCGGTCACGGACCGCAGCCACTTTAGCGGAATCTACCGCTAAGCCTTACCTAGGAACTATGTGCCCAAGAAATCCCACTTTTCCTCCAAAATGACATTTGGAGAACTTGACCTCCATCTAGTGGCTCTAAGCGTATCCATCTCCTTCTTGAGATGTCCAACATGCTCTTCCTCGTTCTTATGAGGAGATCAAATATCGTCTACGACGACCCTGACAAACTTGTTCAAGGACTTCCTAGACACCCTACCCATCAAAATCACGAAATATGCGGGTGCCTTAGTCAAACCAAATAGCATGACTAGCCATTCTAAAACCCATCTAGAGTCCTAAACGCAGTTTTGTCAATTCCATCCTCAGCCATCCTAAGCTGATGGAGTCCGGTAGCTAGGTCAAAAGAAAACAGATGCTCCTACAAGCTGATCAACCAAATCATTGATCCTTCGTAACGGTTATCTTACGATAATCAACACATAGCGAAACAAACTGTCCGCATCAGTACAAATACTACTGGGGCACCCTACTCGAAAATGCTTCGTCTCAGGAAGTTCTTCTCAAGCAACTCCTTGACTTGCTTCTTAACTCTCATCTCGTGAGGTCACGTGCCTAACCAGCCACGAAACTGGCCTGGTGTTACCAACCAGATAATGCGGAAATCTATCCCACGTCTAGGGGTAACCCCTTTACTTTCCCCAAGATATTAAGATATTCTCGGACCACCCTTACAGATTGCGAACTATCGATAGACGAGTTGAGGGATTCAAGATAACATAACCTGACGGGACCCCTAGGGTTGCTAGTAATTTCTAAGGGTACGGCTGAGGCGAGTCATGAGCCTCACAACCCTATATACAAAAACCCAGAATGGCTCCAAAATAGGACAACCATTCCATGCCCAAAGCCAACCCATATCCCCCGAAACCGAGAATATAAACATCCCACGAGAATTCTATACTCAAGACAGAAATTTTCAAATCCACTCAGACCACAGACAAACGGTCAGAACCCCCAATTGGATTTGAAACACATACGGGATCATCAACTACACTAGTACTTAGGTGCAAAACTTTCAACTAGATCAGATGAAGTAAAACTATGCGATGTGCCAGAATCAAACAAAGTTCGAACAGGGAAAATCAGAAAATGTAAACAAGATTTTTAACAGAAACACTACCTCTATCATGAGCTGGAAGAACGGGGTTGAGGGGATGAATTCGCCCTCCAGATAGTCCTGCATACTGAGTCTGACCTTGCCCTTGTTTCCTCGGGCAATCCTTGCTGAAATGTCCAAACTCACCACAATCAAAGCATTCGCCCCGCTTCCTCTTCTCCTTCTTCCTACATTCCCTAGCTATATGTCCAACTGCACCACAGAAGTTACATTTCATATTCTTGCCCCTTTTCCCGGAATTTACTCTCTTGCCTTGAGACTCATTCGCCTTGACTTCTTTCTTGTCATTGCTACCTTCTTCTTGAAGTAGGGCCAAATTTACTAAACTCTCGAAAGTCGCCCCCAAGGGTATATGAGACAGGGCCAAATCATGTAATGGCTCGTTTAATCCTAGAGCAAAGTGTAGGGCCTTCTTCTGAGCTGTATTAACCAAGTCTAAATCGCCCTGAGCCAGTTGATTAAACTTATCTATGTATTCCCTAATAGTCATGTCCCCTTGCTTCAGTGATAAGAATCTCAGTCCAAACCTTCCTCTAAAGTCATCCCAAGTCTCAATTGGCCTAGTCGCGGTGGTGACTACCCACCAACGTGCAGCTTCTTCCTTTAGCAACCATACTGCTAGTAAAACCTTCCTGCGGTCACCTATATCAAAGGAGGCTAAAAGATCTTCGGTCTCTTTCAACCAATTCCCTGCTTCTACAAAAGTCTCTGTTCCATTAAAATTCTTGCCACCCATCCTCTTGAAGTTCTTGCAAGTTTCCGCGAAATCCGCTTGTGGAGGCTGAGGGGGAAGAGGAACATCAGCTACGGGAGGAGAGGGAGGAACAACGGCCTCGACTGGGGAGACAACATTATGGACACCCGGGACTGGTGCCGTGACTTCCAAGTACCGACGAAACCAATCGGGTATCGTTACTCCTTCGGGCAAGACGAGATTATCAGACATGCTGGAAACGAAAAGAAAAGAGTTCAAACGAGGAGTCAAAGGATAGTGCTAATGGCTTTTTGGGGAATAGCCTTTAAAAACAACTAGACTTTTCTTTGGAAAATACTTTATACTTGGTTTTGAAAGTAGTTTTTCAAAAGTTTTTAAAACCCTTTTTATCCCTTCTCGTAAACCATATGCTCTGATACCAAATGTAACACCCCACCTCCGCCAGGGTCACTCGCAAAGGAATGCACTAGCTTTGGAGGGGCATTATTGGTAAACATGCATAATGATATAGCAAGGCAGGACATGACATATATATATATGTAAATAAACAGAGTAAGTAAATAAAATAGCGGAAGATTTTTAAACCATTTCAAAAACAAGTCTGGTACATCCAAATGTCAATTTCCCAAATAAACAAGTCTAGTACATGAAGTAACATCATCTGAAACTGAAAAAGGAAAAACATAAAAGTAGCTATCCCCAACGTGGAAGAACCCATAGCGAGCTCAAGTCCAAAGCATACATGAGCTATCCAAGAAAGCAGCAAGATCCAAGCTAGGCTCCTGTATTCCCTCCCTGAGAACCTGGGGGGGGGGGGGGGAGAAACGGAAGAAAAGAGGCGAAACAAAACGGGTCAGTCAAAAAGACTGAGTAAGCCCTGCTACGATCAGTCTATAAACTAATAAAGTTAACATCATGATGGAAACTGAGGTGATCATAGATAACAACATACTGGCATGGTAAATTAACTACAAGATAGATAGAGGTGTCATCGCATACACATGGTTAAGTTTTGCACCACGGTGTACTAGCAAACCAACATAACAGGTATTGATCCCTTAGCCCAAACTTTGGCCCAATAACATGAAGTGACCTTAGTATAAGGTCCAACCCAACGGTCTAGTTGATCGGCTCCCTATAAGCCTAACACGTCAAGTGTTGATGTCCATACGGCCCACATATGGATGTAGGTAGTCTGTGCTGGGCCCACCTTTGGGTGTATCAAGCCCTCGGTTGTCGACCCCGGACACTTAAGCAATAATGCACAGCCCTAACCTACTGGTACCCGTGCCTCGAGTTTGTCCAACATCGGACTACGTGCACGTCCGTAGCCCGCCGGACCCGCACCGCTGTACCACTCGGCCATCGCCCTTTGGTCGTTTACATCCGTCCAGTAATCGTGCCCCGCCCTAGCCTAGTTTCTAGGGTTGTGATGATACCAAACTGGGATTACTGCCGGAACAGACCCGCCGCTAGGGTTTCCTAAGAGGGTTAAGTGTGATTTAACCCTTCACTAATCCTGGATTAAACTGGTTAAGTGTGGCTTAACCCCATTCTAATCCCTTGAACTCCCAAATGGATTAGACTAGTTAAGTGTAGCTAACGGTTCACAACTTAACCACATTCTAATCCCTTGAACTCCCAAATTGGTTAAGTATCAGTGGACCCTGACTTAACCCTAATCATGAGGCATTAATTAATTTAATGCACCTTAACCTCTCACATTAGACCTTGTTGTGGTTACTAGTTAGGCCGGGCGGGTCCGGGTAGCTTTACACCACAACTTGGTCTAACCTCGGGTCTTGGCACCCCATGACCAACTTCTCACATTGGGTCCTATTGTTTGTAGCCACTAGTTAAGCCGGTCGGTTCCGGGTAGAATTACGCTACAAACTCAACCCAACCTCGAGTTGGCCACACTTATGTTTTCTAAGTGTCATGTCCACTTTATTTCAAAACATAATCACAAGTCAAACAATTACTTGGGTAGACCTAACTTAATAGGTAAATTCCCAAGGGGTAGACCTAACTTAATAGGTAAATTCCCAATCTTATATTTTCATGTATTTTAAGTTTACCCCAAAACCCTCCCAACGTCATTATCTCGCTTACATATTCGTCATAACGTATAAGGGTATAAAAGGTAACTTGGCATAACATACATGGTGAACTTCACATGTCATAATAAACATGCATACATGTTAAACTTGCAAATCATGTCATGGTGAATTCGCATAAACATGCATAGCTTATTAAATATGCATAACGTGGTAAGGTGAACATGCATAATCCACTAAACTTGCATAACATGGTAAGATGAACATGCATAATCCATTAAACTTGCATAACATGGCAAGGTGAACATGCATAATCCATTGAACTTGCATAACATGGTAAGATGAACATGCATAACTTGTGAAACATGTAAAACATGGCATAGAAATCTCGCATATGCATGCATAACTCATGAATCATATAAAACATATCATAGTGAGTTCGCATAAGCATGCATAATCAACTAAACTCACATAAATCTCAACTTTCACCAAGCATTAACTTTAAAGTTTGTAAAGTGAAGGTAAGAGGGCTTACAATGTTTATGCGGACTCAAATGAGTATAACCAATGCAAGAAACCCCTTATGCAACTAATTAAAGCCCCCAAATGCAAGCAAACTTGATCAAGACTCCTCCTTTATGATGCCAATTGAAAAACAAGCCTTTAATGCAAGCTAAGGAGGATCATACAAGCCCAAATATGCTTGTATGCATGAAAAATTACTTAGGAATTATTGATGAAGAGATTGGAGGCTAAGGTTTTTAGGTGGAGGCCATGAGAGTTTAGATTTTGGCATAGTTTTGTTGCTAGAATGATTTATGGGGTTTAAGGGTAGGATTAGGGGCTTATTTATAGAAGATTAGAGTGATTTAGACCATAGGATTAACCCTAGGATAGTTTTGGCCCGTCAGATCTCGGAACTCTCTAGAACCAAGCCACCCAATCAAGCCCAAATCAGAAATGGTGCACCAGGCTAGACTGCCTGGGCACCCCCTGTCGACAGGGCTGTCGACAGGGCAGTCGACATGCATAGGGACCCTGTCGACAGGCCTGTCGACATGCGGGTCCTGGCGGGATTTTTCCCGCCTTGGCCCAGCTGGCCCAAATCCTTGTTTTTAATTTAAATTTTAAATCTGTTTTAATTATGGAAATTTCTGAAAACTTCCATGGGCCTTAACTGGGTCATACAGACTCCGATTTTCGAAAACTCGGACTCTATTTCGCGTATTTTTCCGAGACGAACGCAATGGCATAGCCCGTTTCCCTTGATTCACATTTTATAATTTAATTCTGCCTCAATTTCCATTATTACAGGTTATTGAAAATACGGGTTGTTACAGATGTACACACCACAGGTGAAATAATTAGTATGGTTTATCTAAATTAGCAGATTTAATGGGTATTGTTAGTCTACGTAATGAAATTGCAGATATGCATGTTTTGGAAGTCATGTCATGGCTTGAAGGCAACAATATTTCATGAAACTATGACAATATATTTTCATACAATGCATGTTGAAATGTGTAATTTGTTGTTATTTTAGCTTTCGCAGTCAAAGCTTTTATGTAGCTAATTTGGATGTTGGCCTCATACTTGCTCATTTGTTTCGAGGCTTCATATTCTTGCACCAAATTAGAAGGTTGACATCAGGTTAGTAATTATCCTTACAATTTGTTGTATTTAAAATTTATCTCAATTACCCATTATGTTGCTTATCTTTGTTGCAAACTGAGTTTGCAACTTAGTTCGACAGACCGAGTTTCTGCAACTCCCGTTTGCAGAACTGAGGCAAACTGAGTTTGCAACTCAGTTCGCGAAACTGAGTTTGCCAACTCAGTTCGACAACCTGAGTTGCAAACTCAGTTTTACAAGTTTGCGCAAGTTTGCAAACTCATTCATTTTACATTTGTAATCAGCTGCTATTCATTTTACAAACTTTGCGGTTTTTGGTTGCTTTTTTTCAGTTTATAGTTCCGTCTGTAGATTCATATGAAAGCGAGCCTTTAGTTTTTTTTATCTCTCCTTTATAAGTTTACAAAATTAAGGAATAAACATAACAAACTTCATTTATACCTACAAAATTATTGAATACTAGCTAAAGTCGCTGGTCTCTATTTTTTGGATTCAGAATATGATGTTTGGAGTTGTCTTAGTTCTAATTTATTCACAAAGATACATGCAAATCATCCCCTAGGCTCTCAACTTCATATTTCAACTATTTATGCGGTGAAAATTAAATAATTTTGATGAGCTTCTGCAAATCTTGAATTTTAAGACCAGTCTCTGCAATATTCCCATTGTTTGATGAATTTTAAGAACTACTACTATCATTATTTATTTACTAGATTTATTCATACAAATAACATCTTATACTTAATCAATTTCTCACAATCTTTATACAATTTCGTGCACAGCAATTAAAACTTGTCATGGATGTTGTTATCTAGGATTTTCGTCATACCGAAAGGAATATTGCAGAGACTGGTCTTGGTCTTTTATTAGAAATGCTGAAAAACTTCCAGGTTTGTTTTTAAAAGCATATCAATTTTGAGTACATTTAAATCAAAACTCCAAGCTTCTGAAGTTTTTTTGTTGGGCTTGAATCCCCATAGTGCTAATACAAGAAGTTTTTTGTTGGACTTGAAGTCCAAACTTCTTAAGTTTTTTCTTGCTCAGTTTTGATTAGAAACTGGGCCGAAAGGCTCATTTCCTAAACTGAGATTTGCGCCTATCTCTTGAACTCAACAAATGGTATTTGCGCTTATCTCTTGCTGAAGCCTAAATTTGGACTCAGCAAATGATATTTGCGCCTATCTCTTGAACTCAACAAATGATCATCCGACATTTTTCTGTGGTTTACACTTGTTATTTACCAGTTTTGCAATTTGTTATTTTTGTAAAAATGAGTGCATTTATATTTTGTAGGCACTTGTGGAGGAGGAGGAAAAAACAGAATTTTGAATGTAATGGCAACGAGAAAGAAAATATGTGTGATCTTGACGATGATCCTATCTCCGAAGTTTTTGGTTCTGATAAAAAGAAAAATTATTGTCGTGCATGTAACAAATATTTGAGCATTATGCGATTGTGACATTGTTGAATTTGAAATATTGGAAGCATGTAACAAATATTTGAGCATTATGCGAATGTGACATCGTTGAAATTGAAATATGGAAGTGTACCAAATATTATATTGAATTGATATTTTGAATTATATACGTGATTGAAAATCATAAAGACATGTTATATATACTCATTTATAAGTGTTAGCAATTTATGTATGCTAACATTTATAAGAGTTAGTAGGATTATGATACCGACATTTATAAGTGTTACCATATCTTATGATTCGAACATTTATAAGTGTTAGCAATGAATATGTTTGTAACTCTTATAAGTGTTACCATATCTTATGGTTCCAACATTTATAAGTGTTAGCAATGAATATGTCTGTAACTCTTATAAGTGTTACCATATATTATAGTTCCAACATTTATAAGTGTTAGCAATAAATATGTTTGTAACACTGGTAAGTGTTAGCAGCTACTCTGTTTGTAACACTTATAAGTGTTAGCAGTTGGTCTTCTTGTAACACTTATAAGTGTTAGCAGTTAATCTGCTTGTAACACTTATAAGTGTTAGCAGTTACTCTGCTTGTAACACTTATAAGTGTTACAGGAAATTCCTCACAGGCTGTTAGTGACACATAAAAGTGTTACGGAAATTATTTGTAACACCTATACTTGTTGGGAATCCACTGTTTTGGTGTTGTGTGTAGGTGGGTAATATTAGTATAAATAGACCCACAAACTTAACCGTTAAATAAACATGCTTGAATCGGTGGGAGGGTTAAGTACATCTCGTGTAGGTGGGTAATATTAGTATATATAGGTACACAAACTTAACCGTAATATAAACATGCTTGAATAGGTGGGAGGGTTAAGTACATCTCGTGTAGGTGGGTAATATTTGTATATATAGGCCCACAAACTTAACCAGTAGGAAACCCTAGTAACGGGGACCCATTTCAGCAGTAACCCACATAGATGTATCATGGTACCCTAAACTAGGCACGGTGGGGCACGATTACTGAGCTGATTATAAGCGGTCAAAATAGCGGCAGGGGGTATGTTAGTGTAGGTTCTGATGGTTTACGGGTGTGCACATGCTCCGGAGTGGGAAAAAGCAGGCACTGGGTACCAGTAATTACACATTGTGCATCTTGAATCATGTCGGGTTGCTATCATAAGGATTGATTCACCTTATGGTGGGACCAACACAGGGTATCTATACGCAAGAGTGGACCGATTGACACACACACATGGAACATTAATACAAGTAGGGAGCCGATCAATAGGGTAGTAAGGGCACATCTAACATCTTCGTGGCAATTAGGCTGATTGAGGTAAGATCCTCCTACTAGATGTACACCTGAAGGCTACCACAATTGCGGGGATTGCGATCACGTTGTAATATTATCATTTTATACAGATTACTAGTTGGGACACTAGTTAGGCGGTGCAGAGATATAGAAATCAGAATAACAGGGTAGTAGCGAAGCAGAGAAAGAGTAGAAGCGCATTCAGTTTACCTTGCCTTATCTTGTCTTAAGTTATCTTGTTTTATGGTATTTTCCTATTTTCAGTTTATTCATGTTATGATCCTTTATCTTGTTTACATGCTAAAAAATCACTGACTTACCAGACTTATGTCTAACCTGTTTTCTTTCGTTTTCTTTTCTTTAGTTCACCCCCCCACCACCAGGTAGTCAGGGAGGGAATAGCTCAGCTTAGTTTGGACCGTTTCTCTTTCCATGCTTGGAGATTCTGTGATGTATGGCTTGGAACCTCTTATCTTTGGCCATGGCTGTGATTCCACTTTAATTTGGGGACTTATGCAACTTTGTTATGTTTTATGCTTCTTATATACTTGGAAGTTTTTGAATCAAGACAGAAGTTTTATGTGATACTTTTAAGTATGATTGAGTCAATTGTTGTAAAAGCTTGACTGAACTACGTTGCTTATAAAATGACTTTATTTTCCGCTGCTTTATTTGTCTGTCTTGTAATTTATCTGCATCTCTTACATATAACGCTTCACTGAAGTTAATGCATTCCCTTTGTGAGTGACATTAACGGAGGTGGGTTGTTTCACTTGGTATCAGAGCTGAAGGTAACTAGATCAGATAAAAGATTTGAAAAATTATTTTCAAAACGTTTTTAAAAGAAGCATTTTCTAAAGAAAAGTTTTGTTTTAAAGGCATATTCCCCAAAGCCATATGCATTATTTTTTGATCCTCTGTTTGAATCCTTGTTTTCCTTCTTTACTGAGTCTTCGGGGCTCCTGGCTTTCTGGGAGGTAAACTCATCGCGGCATGGTTTCGTAGGCTTGATGAGACTATGACACCTGTCAAAGGGCGAAGAAATGCCCAACTTTCATATATGGCAGCAGTAGTTTCACCTGTAGCTAATTTTCTTTCAAGCTTTGTAGGGTTTTCCGTACGATGGAGGCAGCTTTCAAGAGACTTGTCAACAAGTGACACAAAGATGGCAAAAATGAGAATAAGGGAGTTTGGCTAAGGAACACAACCCAAGGAAGAGAAACTCATGGATATGGACTTGGTTCATGAAGGAGGAAAGAATAGAAAAGTCTAAGACAAGAGGAAGTGTCGTTATTATGGTATAATGGGTCATATAATTAAGGACAAGGGCAAGAACAAAGGACAGGATTTTCAGGAGGGCAAGTGCATGCTCTTACCGCCAGCGTACATGAGAGAGAGGTAGTAAAGTTTCTGTTGAAAAGGTTTAGTTTTTCTTTTTGATCATCCTATTAGCACTCTTTTTGATTTTAGC
Source organism: Allium sativum (assembly GCA_030737875.1). Classification (NCBI taxonomy): domain Eukaryota; kingdom Viridiplantae; phylum Streptophyta; class Magnoliopsida; order Asparagales; family Amaryllidaceae; genus Allium; species Allium sativum. Next base: position 167,712,824 of record CM060924.1, on the reverse strand, counting down.
GCTTCACACGTTTATATCTGCTTCTATAGTTGAGTCTCTGCACCTTAGTGCTTGTATAGTAGAAGATCCCATTATTGTCTAAAATCCAATTGGTGGTTCGGCTCTTTTATCTTTGGTTTGTAAGGATTTGAGAATATTTATATTAAGTATTGAGTCTAAGTGTAATGCTTATGTTTTTGGTTTCATGGGTTATGGGTTGATTCTAGGCATGGATTGTTAGCTAATAATTGTGAAAGGAGGGTAGTTAGACTTTCGACTTGCCTCGGGAATACCCTCGAGATTTCGTGCGATCCTAAGGGATCGGTTTGTCTTAGCTACCTAGAATTACTTGATGCATCTATCAACGATTTGTGATCCGTTGGAGTAGTCCATGAGTACGCAGATGTTTTTGATTAGGTTAGGGGTTTGTCCCCTAAAACGCGAGATAGACTTCCGCATATATCTAGTTGACAATGCAAAGCCAGTTGCATTACCTGTACGACATATGAATCCAAGGGAAAGGAAGGGCCCAGTACACAAGTAAAAGAGTTACTTGAAAAAGGGTTCATAAAGCGAAGTATTTATGAATGGGGTGCTCCAGTCGTTTTCGTTACAAAGGCGGATGGTTCACTTCGCTTATGCATAGATGATATTTTGAAATGAGGAAGAACATGCTTTGCATCTAAGGGAAGTCTCGGATACCCTCCAAGTGCATCAACTTAAGGCGAAGTTCTCCAAAATGCCATTTTTGGAGAGAAGAAGTAAGGTTTCTAGGACATGTGGCGTCCAAAGAAGGGGTGGCAGTAGATCCCGCAAAAGTAGTTGCGGTGCAAGACTGGAAGGTCCCAAGGAATGCAACAGAAGCAAGAAGCTTTCTTAGACTAGCGGGCTAATATAGGAAGTTCATTAAGGACTTTGCGAAGGTATTAGCCCCGTTTACAAGATTGACGAAGAAAATCTAACCTTTGCTTGGGATATTGGTTGTGATATCGCTTTCCAACAATCGAAGAGGGCTCTTACAACGGCCCCAGTTTTGACTTTTACCTTACGGTAGTAAAAGGCTTACGGTATACACGGATGCATGAGGCACGGGACTAGGTGCCATTTTGATGTAAGGGTAAAGTCGTAGCGGATGCCTTAAGAAGAAAAAGGTGGACTTCAAGTCCTCTTTATGTGAAAAGGAAATGTTTAGAATACATATCAAACCTTGATTTTAAAACCTTCGGTTAAGTTAGTAGTCGGCATCGCTAGGAGTAAGACCTACGCTTTTGAATTAAATAGGGAATTCACAAAGAAAAGACTCTCAGATAGCTGACGCAACGAAAAAATTAAGTAGAGAAGAGACCTCTAGTCACCTTTATAAGTAATCTTACAAGAAGCCATGAGTACGCAGTTATGTTTGAGCACTGCTTATTATCCTCCGACACAAAGGGTGAATAGGATTTTGGAAGACCTTTTGAGGAAATGTTAGCACGACACGACAGAAGAGAGGCGACAGTGAAATGAGTTCCGTGAAATGAGTTCCAACGCATATTATGGAAACAGAAATTAAGAAGCTATGCAATCGTGAAGTTAAGACAGTCAGAGTAATATGGAGTGAAGCTCAAGAAGATGCGACTTAGAAGACTGAAGACTAGATACGCGCATCATACCCTTTTTGAGGGTATATCCTTAATCTCTCTTTTTCTGTAAAGTTTATTTGCTAGTCTTTATCCTTTAAGTATATCCTCTCGGTCCAATACTCGATCCTTAGGTAGAAACCAATTGATGAAAACATGTATTTGAAACATATTATGATTGATGGTTGCAAGTGGTTGCAAGTGGTTACTGGTGGTTGCTCGTGGATGCATACACACACACACGGTACTAGAATGGCTCAGTCACTTTCATATTGCATATGCATATATGTGTATAGATATGGATTGAAATTTGATGCGTTATCATATGAATGTTGCATTTGTATGAATGATTGAGCACTCATGTAGAAGTTATAAAGTACGACTAGGAATAATTGCATACATGATGGACTCATAGCATTGACATAATTTGCATTAAGGAGGTCAACTGAATCAGTAGACCGCCTGATTTTGCATTAGATAAGGGCATGTACACACACTATGCATATGATCATGAAAGCATTAGAAACCTTTTAAGGATAATGGATGCCTGTGATTGATGGTTGAGTAGATGGGTGTTGAATGTTAGGATACATTTTTCTTAACTTAGAGATTTCGAGGACGAAATCCTTTAAACGAGGGAAGAATGTAACACCCCGTATTTTCTATGAAGGTTAAAGTAACGAATTAAAGAATAATTAATTTTAAAAGTGGGAATTAAGGGAAACGGGTTATGCCATTACGTTCGTCTCGGAATTCTGCTTGGGATAGAGTCCGAATTTGCGAAAATCGGACAACGTATGAAGAAGTTATAAGCCGTAGAAGTTTGTATACATGCAAGGAAGTATATATATACACACAAAATCATCTCCAGAACCAAAATAAGTCAAAGACGAGTGAGCGGGAAAGATCCCGCTCAAATGGTGTCGACCCCTCTTAAGGGGAGTGGACATAGGTGTCGACCCCCCTTAAGGGGGTAGACATAGGTGTTGACCCCCCTTAAGGGGGTAGACCCCTTCCGAGATCATGTTCCTGTGACGATTTCTGTAGTTCTGAGCTGATGTGGCCTTCTCTGATTGGCTCGGTGACGAATTCTGATGTATTAGAGCTTATGTGTCGTACTGTGATTGGCGGAGTGACACATCTCTTTGGTTTGGATGGCTCTGATTACTCCTATACTGATCTAAAGGCTAGAATTAATCCTAGACTTCTATATAATCAACTCAAACCCTTAACCTAAAACACATAAACACATTCTATGAAGCCGTCATGCTGTCTCTCTCTGAACTAGCGTAGCCTCCATCTTCTTAAAACTAAAATATCTTCTTCAACTAGAAATCAATTAGAAGAACATCAATAGTCTACATCAAAGGAATATCATAACAAATTCAGAAATCATATTCCAGAATACAAGAACTGTTCTTTTTCAGTACGTTCAGTTATATTTCAGATTTAAATATATGAAAGTCATTACTTGAAATAAATCAAATCTAGAACTGTGCCTAAGTGTGATTCTGATTCATGTTTATCCTTATGACAAATCTGAAATTAACTATGCCTATGAGACTATTATGATTTGTACAATTGAACCTATCATATTGTATATTAATTTGGTGATGCTTTTATGTTATGTTATGTACATGTTCATAAGCTAAGTCATGTTCATATATGCTTATATGTTTAGATCTACATGCTTGCTTTTATGTTATGTTATGTACATGTTCGTAAACTAAGTCATGTTCATATATGCTTACATGTTTAGATCCAAGTTAATGCATATGTTTAAGATCTATGTAAATTCCTGTTCATATGCTTAAGATCTATGTTAATTGGATCTAACTCAAGTACAAGTTCACATTGATATGCTGGATTAAGTTTATATTGTTCATGAAAAATTTGTATTACACATGCTTAGTTAGATTCATATTATTTTGTGCTTTTGGAATGCTACATGTTCCTTTCTTTTCCCTTTTGTTTATGAGTTAGGCTAATTTGCGAGCCTAACGTTCTATGTAAATTATGAGAATGAATAACGGGGGGAAACGTTGGGGGTAAACCATTAAATTACATGCTAATGGCATAGATTGACTCATAATCATGTAAATGATTAATAGCATGAAATGGTATAATTTGTATACCACTAATTATGAACATAATTTAAATAGTAAATTTGACTTGACAACACTTGTGGATAATTTACATATAAACTTGACATAAATGACGAATATGTAAATTAAATAAAGGATGAACATCCCTAACCCGAGGTTAGATTGAGTTGTGGTGTAAAACTGCCCGGAACCGCCCGGCACATCCAGTAACCGCAACAACACCTATCTAATGTGAGAGGTTAGTGCATCATGCCCAAGAAAAACCCGAGGTTAGATTGAATTGTGATGTAAAACTGCTCGGAACCGCCGGGCACATCCAGTTACCGCAACAACACAGATCTAATGTGAGAGGTTGGTGCATTAATAAATCAATTAATGCTAATGAACAAGACATGTTAAGAATGGTAGGGTTAAGTTAACTAAGGCAACACTTAACCAGTACAACATATTAATTAAACAAATAGTAGGGTTAAATTAACTAAGGCAACACTTAACCAGTACAACATGTTAATTAAACAAATGGTAGGGTTAAGTTAACTAATGCAACACTTAACCGATATAACATGATGTATGGTAGGGTTAAATTACAAAAGAAGGCAACACTTAACCAATATATAACATGATGTATGGTAGGGTTAAATAACACAAGAAGGCAACACTTAACCAATATATATAACATGATGTATGATAGGGTTAAGTAACACAAGAAGGTAAAACTTAACCAATATAACATGATGAACGAGTGGGGTTAAGTTAATAGAAAACACTTAACCAATACAACATGATGTGTAGGTGGGTAATATTAGTATATATAGGCCCACAAACTTAACCGTTAAATAAACTTGCTTGAATCGGTTGGAGGATTAAGTACATCTCGTGTAGGTGGGTAATATTAGTATATATTGGCCCACAAACTTAATCGTTAAATAAACATGCTTGAATCGGTGGGAGGGTTAAGTACATCTTGTGTAGGTGGGTAATATTAGTATATATAGGCCCACAAACATAATCGTTAAATAAACATGCTTGAATCGATGGGAGGGTTAAGTACATCTCGTGTAGGTGGGTAATATTTGTATATATAGGCCCACAAACTTAACCAGTAGGAAACCCTAGTAACGGGGACCCATTTCAGTAGTAACCCACATAGATGTATCATGGTACCCTGAACTAGGTAGGGTAGGGCACGATTACTGGGCTGATTATAAGCGGTCAAAATAGCGGCAGGGGGTATGTCAGTGCAGGTTCCGATGGTTTACGGGCATGCACGTACTTCGAAGTGGGAAAAAGCAGGCACTGGGTACCAGTAGTTACACACTGTGCATCTTGAATCATGTCGGGTTGCTATCATAAGGATTGATACACCTTATGGTGGGACCAACACAAGGTATCTACACGCAAGAGAGGGTCGATTGACACAGACACATGAAACATTAATACAAGTAGGGAGCCGATCGATAGGGTAGTAAGGGTACATCTAACATCTTCGTGGCAATTAGGCTGATTGAGGCAAGATCCTCTTACTATATGTACACCTGAAGGCTACCACAATTGCGGGGATTGCGATCACGTTGTAATATTATCATTTAATACAGATTACTAGTTGGGACACCAGTTAGGCGGTGCAGAGATATAGAAATCAGATTAACAGGGTAGTAGCGAAGCAGAGAAAGAGTAGAAGCGCATTCAGTTTATCTTGCCTTATCTTGTCTTAAGTTATCTTGTTTTATAGTATTGTCCTATTTTCTGTTTATTCATGTCATGATCCTTTATATTGTTTACATGCTGAAAAATCACTGGACTTACCAGACTTATGTCTGACCTGTTTTCTTTTGTCTTCTTTTCTCCTCCCCCCCCCCCCCCCCCCCCAAGTAGTCAAGGAGGGAATAGCTCAGCTTAGTTTGGACCATTTCTCTTTCCAAGCTTGGAGATTCTGTGATGTATGGCTTGGAACCTATTATCTTTAGCCATGGCTGTGACTGCACTTTAATTTGGGGACTTATGCATTCCCTTTGTGAATGGCATTAACGGAGGTGGGATGTTTCTATATATATATATATATATATATATATATATATATATAGGCGGAGAAGATGGGCCGCACCAAGTCTGTTAGAAGGCCCAAGCGACCCAATAGTGCGGTTTCAAAATTGTATTGTGCAAAGCCCATACGATATATGAAATGGTTTCAGCAATGATCCAGGAGACGCAGCTTATTTTCGAATACATACCAATGTTGATACCATTGAAGTTGTTCATTTCGAGGCCCACATAACAATACAAGCTTCGAGGGGCAAATGTTAACCGATAAAAATATGGGTAAAACCATAGGTCGTTTCCTCACCATGAGGTCGGGTCATCATATATCAGTTCGTTAAAGACATGGGCAGCATCAGGTCATTCTCACTTTGCTGAGTTAGGCCGTTCTCATGGATACTGGATCAGGTCGCAAGCTATAGGTCGCCATGGCTTCAGGTTCTATGCCTTTTATTCATGCAAAGCTAGGTCGTAAGCTCCAAAGTCGCACAAGGCTATGTCATTGGAAATATCTCCAGACCGATCGTTTGCTTTACAGGTTGCTATGTTCATGTTAGATTGCGTCTTGGGGAACACGACTCGAGCCAGGTCGGTCATGATCTAAGGTACCAGGTTGCCCCACTACCTAAGGCACTATATCTCTACACTACCTGATTTCCTGAACACCTATTTCTGAGCATCTCCACCTCACATCTACACCTATAAATACCCCCACATTTCCACCATTAAGGGGACCAATTTCTCCTCTGACTAAGTGCTGCCATTTTCATTTCTTAACAACTCCAAATCATCCTAACCTCCATTAAACCTATTTCAAGCTTCGATTCAACATCTCAATCGTCATGAAATCATCAAAGATCTTCTAAGTGCTCAACTGTTGATGATCTACTCTAACAATCTTTGCAATCAAAGAGATCTAAGCATTTCCACAGTGATTTCGAGAGAATCAAGAGATTAAAGAGAAGAAGAAGAGAGAATTTTTGTAAAGAGAGAAAATGAGAAAAGTGATAGAAGTTGTGTACCTTGTAACCTTGAGAATGATAATGAAATCTCTCTTCAAAGTGGAACCACTATAAATCTCTGTCTTTTTACTGCTTTTATGTTTGTGGTTTCCCGCATTATAGATCTAAATAGTTTTACGGTGTTTGCACATCTCACGAGCTATTAATGTTTCATTTTTGACATTAGCACTTTCTTATACTGCAAATATTGCTAAAGCAGCGACTTATCGTTACAAATATTTTTGAAGTTTGCTTTATTTCTTAACATCATCTTGTACCTTATTCTTTTTTGTGGTTACTAATCTAATTTACCTGTAAAACATATGTCATCAGTTATTCAGTACACATCTAAATTGTTAATGCATTCTTGTTAATTAATTTCAATATTTAGACTTTCCAAATCTATTCAAGTTTAAAATTTCTATCATGCACTAACTTAGCATGCAACGCATGAATACAAAAATTTTTTTTACATCTTTCATATGAGGTGGAAAACATATATTTTTTTAAACTAATTCTAACCATATATCAAGGTATAAAATGATTTACTGTACAACTTAACCAACTATTCTACTTTCATTTTACGCTTCCGTAAAAGGCAACTACTTTTCAAATATGTACCGAAAAAAGAAATTATTTATTATTTATAGAGAAATATTGGGCTATCAAATATGGATGTATTGGTACATTTTAGCTTCAAAATTTGCAGAATTATTTAACTTGTAATGAGCAGTTAGAGACAACAATACAAAGATTGCTTCCCACTATGCTTTGTCCTGGATTAACCAACATTTAAATAAGATCAACAAGCTTCCCATACGGTCAATCCGGGTAAATCATATAATGAATATATAAGATATACATTAATCCAATTTTTTTATTATATTATATATAACATAGGGCAAAACAATGTTTTTTATAGAGGCTAGATGGTGATATAATTTACTACCTTCATACATAGAAGAAACCCACATTAGATCATCCATGTCTCAGCATTTAGAAGATTCATAAATATAATCAATGTTGGGTTTTAATTCAAATCTATGTGATTTTTTTATGTGTATAAGCCATCTTATACTTTTTTTATTACACCCGATCAAAACGACAGCTAAGTTGTCTTCTTTTTACTTCATCTTCTTCTTAAAATTTGTTTCGTCATAAAAGTAGTAAATCTAATATTCATGAGGCATTTGTTTGTAGTCATAATTTTTCCGGTAAGCTCCCTTGTTATTTGCTTTCCTTTGTAATTTTCCCCTCGATTACTAGTATCTTCAAATCAAAATATAGTATTTTCAATTTTAGTCCATTCCGCGGTTAATAATTAATTTGAAGATCGATGGTTTCAGCTATGGAGTCCAAATCAATAACGTTCATTCTATATAAAGATCGATTTCTCATGTTGTATCTTAAGGCTCGTGTTTTCACCATATCACAGTTTATATACATTATATGTGTGTTTTGTATTATTTTTAACGTGTAACTAAATATTACTATTCAGTTAGATTCCAAAATAAAGATAATTTGGCAAGTTTATTATTCATTAGTTTTAAATGGGCTGCAGATATGATGAGGTAACAATTATAAGAAATTTCCATGAGAATGTGACGGTTAAGGTAACTTTTGAAAAATAAAGAAATGCAAGTTCAATCATCGCAGTTGAATGACTATTTACATCATAACATGTTTATTTATGCATAAGTAATCATGTTTGTATCATGGGTTGATATCCTACTCAGTCGTAGAATCCTAACCATACTTGTCTACGTATGAGTGATTCTAGCAAACTACTTACAAAACATGAGTACTTTTTATAATCGCCTTAGGTTATTGTTTATTTTTTAGGCATTTAGACCAGAGATACTTAATAATACATCCCACAATTATGCGATCTTTCCGGTCACAGCACGTAGTACCTTACACTCCGTGTAGTAAATAACAGGCATCTTATCCAACTTTGTCATATGGACCAAGTTTAAGTTTGACCAAATGTTGCTCTAAAGGTTTTAGTGGCTTTAAGAAAAATGTTAAATTTACACAATTGTCTATATGAATATTCTATTACCATGTCAACGGAGTATCCCCATCCTCCTATTCTTAAGATTAAAGCTCAGCACAATATGAAATTTTATCACATAGGTTTTGGGTTGCACTTTTATAAATTATCGTTGTCATGCATAATAAAAAAAGGTATTCTATGGTCACTCGCGCAAAAGCGAGTGACCAATCGGGGAAGGAATTCAGGGGGGTCCCCCCCTTTTTTTTTTAATTTTTTTTAGCGTGCCCCACTACTTTCTGTAGTGGGGCCCGCGAGTAAAAGCACACTCGCGCTTTGCGCGAGTGTGCTTAGCTTTTCTGTAATAAAAATGAGCACTATCAATTTGGTTGTACTTTTCAACGTACAGTACTTTCACTTGTGAATTTCAGCAAAAGGTAGGTGTTTTATCCATAAGTACATGCTGATTACATCAATCAGTATGGCATCATTTTTAGCTAACTTATTTAAAGTAGCTTCTAAACGCCGAAGGGAAATGGGACTGTATCAATGTTAACAATGTCAAATGTTGCTCATCATTTCTCTTACATATGCACACAAATCACTTACCAAATTATAACGTTCTTGACAATGTTAAGTGGTGAAATTTTATTATCATTATTAATTTTTATTCGGCTAAACTTTCATCACATAAAAGTTGATTTCAACTGATTAAAAACTTTCTATAATTTAACAGTTTCATAAACAAGAGTGAAAAAAGCTAGAATTGCTTTTTTAAAACTAGTTACATAACTCTTTATGTGCATAAAATGGAACATACAAATCCATACATATACGACATCATGTTGATATATATGTTTCTCCATAAGGAAACAACCAGTTCATATTTCCTAATTATTTGGAAAAGCAATATAATAGCTAAACTTATAACAGTTCATTATAGAGGGCATAACATTACATAAAAATATTCACATTTGATGGAAGCCTATGAATAAAAAAGCAGAACTCTTTGTGGAAATAGAAGGCGCAAGAGAATAAACTAGGGAAGCACAAAATGATATAATAACCTGCTTGATAATATATAACTAGACTAAAAACAAATGCTTCTCAATATATACTTCAAAACTTAAGATAAATTCGAAGCAACATGGAAGTAGCATACAATAAATCCACAATAGATTTACTATTTGTTTGCGAACAAATTAAACAATTGAAAACAATTATTTAATTCGTTCGGCTTTCCTAAACAACAAGAGTTGTTGTAAAGGGTGTCGAACTCTGGGACCAAAATTATTTTAATTAATAAATCAAATAAAATAATTCCACAAGTTTGATTGTTTTAAAATAACAGAAAATAAGGAAAAAGAGAGTTTTTTATAATAAATGAAAGCAATTAGGGAGTAATGACATGAATTGGATTAATACTGATCAATGTCCAACAGATAAATATAGATCTAATTCATGTTTCTGTCACAAACATGAATCAACGATAATTAGGTATTTAGAAACAAACATGTGAATAACGACAAGCATAGCCTATGTAGGAGCTAAGCTCTTAAACAAGCATAGGCTACCAGGACAAATTCACTACTTTATTTCTAAAACCCTAAAAATTAGATCTAAATCTGATAAGCGTTAGATCGAACACGAATATACCCTGTGAAGGAGCATAGCTCTAAAACGACACCGAGTATGAAGATTTGGATCTAACTCTTAGTTCAGATCTAGATCTGAATGCATAAAGTGTCCTAGTCTATTTGGCTATGTGATTCATATTGAATCAATTTATAAGCATCATCACTCCCTAATTATAGGGGATTAACTAGACATAGCTAAATGGTAAAATGCGAAAAATAAAATAACAAATGTAAATAAAATAAAACTGAAACTAAAGGGAACAGGGGAAAAATAGTTATATTCGAAGAGAAGAGTTACAGAATAAAACCCAGTGTAATTTAAAATGATGAAGATACAGTGTATTTATAACTTCATGACCAAGACTAAGTGGGCAATTACAAGATGTGGGACAAAAAGGCTTTGCCCAAATAACAACTAGACCAATGTGAATTCAAGTGAATGGAAATGCAAATGTCATGGAAAAATAGTTTGTGGGCAACAAACGGAATCAACATCAACGAATAATAACTCCATAACATCTGAGACAAGCGATCCTTATGAAAAGTCATTGAATCTTGACTTTAAAATATGCAGCAGAAGGTGGTTGAACAACAACATTTCTTCAGGTCTTCATGCCTTAATTCAGATCTAAAAATCAACACTCTTCTTGCAATAATTCTTCAAACTTTTCAACAATTAAGTTCATCAATCCATTTATTTTAAATAATCTAAAAACACAAGTAGAAATACATAGTATCAATTATTTTAAAGAAAAATAAGATAAATAGCGGATAAAATATACACATTTACGCGTATATCAAATAGCCCCACACTTATCTTTTTATTCATCGTCAAATAAACTAAACTAAGATATGTCACACTTTTGTAGGAAACACGATTGCATTCAGCGTATGCAACAAGCCGTTAAACCCCTAGGTGTCCCTAGTAGGACAAGTGTTTTCTCGTGATGGTTTTCAGTGGATACTACCCACAAAATATGAAGCGTCTTATGTACGCGGATTAATAAAATAATGTAATAACCCGAATTTTTAACGACATTAAAGAGAATAAATTAAATAATAATTAATTCAATGTTAAGAATTAGAGGAAACGTACTGCACCATTGCATCCATCTCGAAATTCTGGTCAAGATAGACATTTGGTTTGCTTAAAACGGACAACGTATGGAGAAGTTACGAGAGTTTTAAGTTTGTATACGCATAGAAATATTTTATACACGCGCATGAGTCAGAGGTGAGTCAGAGACGAGTCAGAATCCTAACCAGAGGATTCAAATTCGAAAAACTCCTTTGAGCGGCAAAATTCCCGCTCTAGGGGGTCGACCCCCCTAGAGAGATGCCGACCTAGGGGTCGACCCCCCTGAAGGGGTGTCGACCTAGGGGTCGACCCACCCACAGGGGTGTCATCACCCCTAGGGCCGAGGTGGCACTCGATTTCAGGGGGTCTGGCAGCTACATATACGTGTCATATTTCTCATATTCTCTTCATTGGGAGTCATGGAGGCCATATGCTGTTGGAGTGCGAACTGAACCGTTTCTACAACAACATATTCTACAAATCTAATTCAGAAATTCTAGATCTGTTCTTCCAAAATTCTCTAAACCTAACGCTGTGAGTTTCTTGATTACTTTTAGGTTTAGATAAATAAAAGTATACATTGAAAGACTATGAATTGGATATGTTGTAAAGTATGATTCTGTGTTAATGTGAAATTCTATACTATGTCATGACAGATCTATTTTCCTAGATCTAATAAAATTGTGGTGATTCGATAATGTTGCTTATGTGGATCTTGACTTGTAACCATGTTATGGTGGATGTACATCTATTAATTTGGACAATTGTGACATTACTTGGATCTAGATCTTTATGTTAATTACCTTTCACCTGTCATATTGTGATACATTGAGATATGTTGTAAACTTGACATGTGAATCCACCTTTTGATTTAAATACGTTACTATGTCACCCTAACTATGCTAGATCTAGGTAATTGGACACCTAATGTTTAATCTAGTTCTCATTATGCTTGCTTAAACATCATATTGATTACCATAAGTTACCAATTTGATGTCCACTTTATTACGATGTTAATCACATGTTCATTCACTTTGTTATTATGCCAGTTTATGTTTATGTTTATGCCAAGACATGTTGAAACTATCATCCTTGTCATATTCCCTTTTTATTGTTATAGTTATTCTACTTTATTGCCTAGATGCCGCCAAAATACGTACGAATACGTTAGAGAAGAAACGGGGAAAAAGGGATTATAATTGGCATGATTTATGTAATGTTTAATATGAAATGGGACATGTAATTCAAATGGGGAAAACATAGAAATAGTTACCTATAATGACATAGGTAGATTTGGATTAATTTGGAATGTTTAGTAATTTACAATTAGGAATGGTAAATTGTACTTATGGCACGAGGTTAGGCTACATTAGTGTTGGAAGTCTGCCCGGACCCGACTTGCATATCCAGCAGCCACTATTGTTAAACCTAATGTGGGAGGTCTAAGTACGCAAATATAAATTGGGCTAAGACATGAGGTTAGGCCCAACCGTGGAATAAGATTGCCTGGACCCGACCGGCATATCCAGCATCTGCACGTTGTAGGCCTAATGTGGGAGGTCTAGCCCATTTTAACCATAATTGGACATGGTAATGAAATGGATTATATAACCTAATTTAATATGACTGTGGACTTAAGTTAGGGTTAAGTAAAATTGGATGGGTCGTGGTGGGTTAAGTATAATTAGAGGGGGTGGGTTATATATATATATATATATATATATATGTATGTATGTATGTATGTATATATATATGTATATATAGGCCCACGAACTTAACCCAATAAGGTTATGTAATTAAAGACACCTAGTGGTTTACATAACTGGTAGATAATGTAATAAGGTTATGTAATTAAAGACACCTAGCTGTATACACGGCCGGTAGATAATGTAATGAAGTTATGTAATTAAATACACCCTTTAGGTTAAGCATAACTAGTATAGGGCTATGCAATTAAAGACACCTAAGGGTATACATAGTCAGTGGAAAACCTAGTGGGGATACAAGACAAGGGGAGAGCTTGTATCATATTGTGTGGGTCCCGTTTCAGTCAGTAACCTGGAGTTGGTATCAAGTAAAGAACTCCATACTAGGCGGAGAAGGGGCACGCTTACTGATTGATTGTAAGAGATCCAAACGAGGCAGATGGTGTGGGCGGCGCAAACTGACCGGGGACATGTGCGTGCATGGGCCGGGCAGAGGGGGCTAAGATGACCGTGACACCAGTAGATATGGTTGTGCACACCATGGGTTGCCACTTTAGGAAGTGATACCTCCTACTATGGGGCCAGCACAGGATATCTACAGGGTAGGGAGCCGATTGATTAGGGTAGTGGTTAGGGTATACTTGGATGTATGACCTAAGCCTACCAACTCATAGTGGAAGGGATCATCTCATTTCAGTTATACTTGTAATAATGCAGAGTAGTCATTAGTGAGGAACATACACCTTAACTTGCTTACCTTGTCACACCTGCCATTTATGTAATGATCTCTCTTATCCACTTTATATGCCTATCATGTTGCTTTTATTTATCTACTGGCTAAAAGTAACTAGACTCGCCATACTTTATGTCTGACCCTGTTGTTTCTCCTTCTTTCTTCCGTTTCCCCCCTAGGTTCCCAGGGAGGAAACACTCAGATTTAATCAGGAATCGGATATCATCTTGCTAGGAGAAACTTCTAAAGTATGGCTCAAGTTCTTGTCTCTACTATGGCTTAACTCTTTTTATTGGGGGAATGATGCTTTTTATTTACTTATGTACTCTGATGGTGCAAGACAGAAGTTATTTTATTGTAATAGTTTTTGTGACTTATGAAATTGTGGACCACGGTATTATGACTTATGTTTGAAATAAAAGTTTAAATTTTCCGCTGCTGCCTTATATATATTTGTCTTGTAATTATTTTGTGTCTGTTTACCTATAACGCTTCACGAAACTTAATGCATTCCCTTAGTGAGTGACATTAGTATCAGAGCTAAAGGTTACCAAATTAGATAAAAGTTTTTGAAAATAATTTTAAAAAGATTTTAAAAAGGAAAGCATTTTCAAAAAGAAAAGTCTATTTTGAAAAACATTCCCCAAAAATCCATATGTAGTATCTTTTGGTCCTTTATCTAAATTTCTTCCATTTCCCTTTTTCAGCATGTTTGGGGAACAAAACATCCCTATGATCCCGGAGGGCGTCACAATACCTGGATGGATCCATAGGTATTTGGAGGCTGCGACGCATGCTGAAGGCCAAGAAAACGTTCCTTCCCCAGCTGCACCAGTCATTCCTCCTCCTCCTTCTCCTCCAAGAGCTAATAACTTTGCCAAGATCTGCAAAGACTTCCGGGCTGTGGGAGGAAGGCCATTCCATTTGAACGAGACATTCATAGAAGCTCAGAATTGGCTTAAGGAGACCGAGGACTTATTTGTAATCTTTGAAGTGGAGGACCGAAGAAAAATTCAATTAGCTGCTTGGTTGTTAAAGGACGAAGCTGCATTTTGGTGGGAAATCACCCAAGCTAGACGTCCGATAGAAACTTGGGAAGACTTTAGACAGAGGTTTGAAATGAAATTTCTTTCCCAAGCGGAGAGAAGCATACAGATGGAAAGGTTCCTAACACTCAAACAAGAATTTGATGGTGAAGGAGTACGTGAACAAGTTCAACCAGGTGGTAAGGTTCGTGCTAAAGTTAGTAGACACACAACACAAAAGGGCTTTGCGGTTTGCTAAGAGGCTGAATGAGCCTCTGCATGGTTTAGCTATGTCCTATCTTCCAATGGGGGCCACCTTTGAAAAGCTTGTTGATATGGCCCTAATGCATGAGGACATGGGAGAAAAGAAGGAAACAAAAGCTGAGGGGACATCACAGAATAAGAAGGTATGGCCCAAGAAAGGGCAGCAACAACAACAACAACAACAGCAGAAGAAAGAGGGGAAAGATGATAAAGGCAAGGATTAGAGAAAATGTCACAATTGTGGAAAGGAGGGCCACCTGATCAAAGATTGTAAAAGAAGGAAGGCCAGTTGCTTTAATTGCGGAGAGGCCAGACACTTCTCTAAAGAGTGCCCGAAGAAATAGGGATCGCAGGGACAAAGGCAAATAGCAAGGACTTCTGGAGGGAAGATGCATGCTCTCGCGATCAGTGCTCCTGAAAGAGGTAGAAAAATTTCCGTAGAAAGTTTAGTTTCTCTTTCAAACCATCCAATTAGAACACTTTTTGATTTTGGTGCTTCACACTTGTTTATATCTAGTTCTATGGTTGAACATCTGCACTTAATTACTAGTATGGTAGTAGATCCCATAGTTGTTTCAAACCCCATTGGTGGTTCGGCTCATTTATCGATGATTTGTCGGGGTTTGAAAATATCTGTGTTAGGCGTCGAATTTGAATGCGACGCGTATGTGCTCGGGTTTATGGGCTATGGGTTGATTCTAGGAATGGATTGGCTTACCACGTGTGGGGCCATTCTGGATTGTGAGAGGAGGGTTGTTAGACTCCTGACTTGTCACTGGAAGACCCTCGAAGTTTCTTGTGACCCTTAAGGGTCTATTATTCTTAGCTTCCTAGAGTCTCTAGATGCATCCATAGATGATTTGCAATTTGTTCCAATGGTTCAAAATTATTCAGGTGTTTTTGATGAGGTACGGGGTTTACCTCCAAGGCGCGAAATTGACTTCCATGTATATCTGGTGAACAATGCAAAGCCAGTTGCATTATGTAACACCCCGAATTTCGGTTAATGCTAAAATTCACAAATTAAAGAATAACTAATCCTAGATGTGGGAATTAGGGGAAACGGGTTGCACCATTGCGTTCGTCTCGGAAAAATACGCGAAATAGAGTCTGAGTTTTCGAAAATCGGAGTCCGTATGAAGAAGATATGGACGAACGAAGTTAGGCAGAAAAACCCGAAACAGGCCAGAAATGCACTGGCGCACTTGTGAAGTGCGCCAGCACAAAAATACACTGGCGCACTTGGGAAGTGCGCCCATGTCGGTACAGGAAACCTGCACAGTTTCTAGAGAGTTCTGTGGTTGGGTGCACCAGTTTGGGGTTTGGGCCTGGTCTTAGGGCTGGTTTCTGGAAGGTTCCGAAATCTAAGGGTCCTAATCTAATTTAGGGTTAATCTAAGGGCCTAAAACACTTGCCTAATCCTATAAATAAGACCCTAAGCTAGCCCTAAATGGTCATAATCCTATCTCCTAACTAAACTATGCCAAAATTTTCTATGATCATGGCCTCCACTCAAAACCCTAGCCTCCATCCTATTTCTAAACTATTTCTATGAAGGCTTTCATGTGCATACAAGCATCTTTGAGTTGTATGAGTGATCATTGGCTTGCATTCATCATCAAGTTGCAAGCTTTATGTTCAAGGCTAGAGTTTTTGGGTGATTTGTGGCAAGGGTTTGCTTATTGGAGTTTAGTGGTGAGTTTCTATAGACTTAACAATCAATTGTTAAATTGATTATGATAGGATATGATAAGATATGGCTATGTTTGTGGAATCAATGTGTTTATGCAAGTTTAGTATAGTGTATGTTGTGTGCTATATGCAAGTTTAATGCTATGTTTTATGATGCAAAACACTATGTTGAACATTGATTCATATGTAACATGTTATACAAGCTATATGGGAGATTATATGCAAGTCTATATGTAACATGTTATGCAAGTTATGTATTTGGTTTTATGCATGCTAAGTATTTGGTTTTATGCATGCTATGTATGTGGTTTTATGCATGCTAAGTATTTGGTTTTATGCATGCTAAGTGTTTGGTTTTATGCAAGTTTGTCTCTTTTTATGATATGCATAATATATGCAAGTTTGTCTCTAAGTATGGCATGTTATGCAAGTTCATATGCAAGTTATGATACATGTTCATATGCAAGTTATGATGCAAGTTCATATGCAAGTTATGATGCAAGTTCATATGCAAGTTATGATACATGTTCATATGCAAGTTCATATGCAAGTTATGATACATGTTCATATGCAAGTTATGATGCAAGTTCATATGCAAGTTATGATGCAAGTTCATATGCAAGTTTATGTGCAAGTTCATATGCAAGTTGTCTCTTTTATGATATGCATAATGCAAGTTTGGGTTAAATACTAGTTGGGTTTAATGTATGTTCATATATGCAAGTTGACACCTTTTGAACCCATGATAAAGTTACATGCTATGTTGGCTAAACCCATGACCTTTGTGATGAATCTTCCCTTTATTATGTCGTGTTATGAGAACGAACTACGTGGGGAATGATGGGGTTAATATGCAGGTTAATAAAATGATGTGAAATGGGTATGATTAATCATACCACAAATTAAATGGACGTAATTGGGAATTTACCTATTAAGTTAGGTCTACCCATATTATGGAGTTGGGAATTTACCTATTAAGTTAGGTCTACCCATACTATGGAATTGGGAATTTACCTATTGAGTTAGGTCTACCCATATTCTTAAAAATGTGTAATTAATTAGGCATAATTAATTCAAATTATGGGGGTGATTAATTAGGTGTAATTAATCAACTAAGACACGAGGTTGGACCCTTTTGTAGCGGAAGTCTGCCCGGAACCGACCGGCCATCCAGCAGCTACAAATGATTGGCCCAATGTGAGAGATCTTAGTCATAAATTAAATACGTGATTAAAGTAAAGACACGAGGTTAGACCTTTTTATGACAGAAGTCTGCCCGGAACCAACCGGCATATCCAGCAGTCATAAAAGATGGTCTAATGTGAGAGGTCTTTATGAGGTCATGATCTTAATTAATTAAGAAACACTTAACCATATTAGCATGTAGAGGGACATAAGGGGTTAAGTGGGTGCCTTGGGTGGCATGTGGAAATCTAGTGGGTTGCCTTGGGTGGCAATAGAAAATACGATTAGAATACTTAACCAAAGAGGAACATGTAATTAAACATGGGTAAAGGGTTAAGTAAGTGCTTTGGGTGGCATGTGGAAATCTAGTGGGTGCCTTAAGTGGCAATTGATATATATGATTAGATGACTTAACCAAACCTTAACATGTAGGTGGGCATGATTATAACAGGGGTTAAGTGGGATACACTAGATAAAATAACAAGCTTAGGTGGTAGCTTGTGGGGGCCCATTTCAACCAATATCCCAAACGTATCTTAGTGGGCTCGACTCTAGTCGAGTGACGGGACACGCATATTGGGCTTGACTATAAGAGGCCAAAATGGGTTAGCGGTGGCAACGCATGACCAACGGGTTTCATATGCGTGTATGGACCCGGGCTGGTAAATAAGACGTTGTTGCATCGTGTAGATATAAGCCGTGCACCGTTAGTTTTATCAGGTTGCCACGTTGGGGAATGGTACACCCCACGGTGGGGCCAGCACGGGTATCTACGTTAGGGAGCCGATCGAATGGGGAGTAGTGTGTACACCTAGTGGATTGTAGGGCCCCGTGGCGTCTACTTAGTCACCTAGGGGTACGCGAGAACTATTAAGTTAATTTTATAAGTCCAGGGGTGGGATCAACCTTTAAGTTAGGAATGACTGGTGTGGTGCAGTGTAGGAATTACCCTTGGGTGGGTAGATCTGGGGTGGTGTAATCCAGTAATTATCCTTGGGTGGATAAATGCGTCTTTTCGGTTATCTTAGTACATCCTGTGTTTAGTTGGCTACTTAGTGTAGTCATTATCCCCAGAGGTACCGTACCTTGTTTATATCATACCCTAATTACTTTAATGATTGTATTGTTAGGGTTATAGGACTCACTCAGACTTATGTCTGACCCCATTGTTTCTTTATCTTTTTCCCAATCCTCAGGTTTTCAGAGTGGGCCTAGCACTAGTGGGCTTTGATCAGACTGCTTTATCTATCTTTTGGAGCTTGGACCGTGGATGTAAAGCTCAGTTTATCTTTTCTATTATGGCTATTAGGTTATGTAATGGGATTATGTACTTTCGTTTTTATCAGGATGGATATTATGTACTTGACTCTTATTTATGGTTTTGGTGTAACCAAACATGTTTTACTTTCCGCTGAAATGAAATGATGTTTTAAATTCTCAAGTATTACTTATATCTGTCTTGTTGTAATTTTTCTGTTCTATATTCACTTAAAATACTCCACCGATGTTATGGCATTCCCTTAGTGAGTGACCGTAGCGGGTGTGGGGTGTTACACGTGGTATCAGAGCTTAAGGTTACCAGAACAGATAAATTTTTTAGAAAAACTATTTTCTAAGAATATTTTTGAAAGGAGTATTTTCAAAAACATCTCTTTTAAAAGAAAAGTTTTTGAAAGAAAAGCATAATCCCCAATAGCCATATCTATATCTTTCGAATTCTCCGTTTTGAATCTCTTCCTCTCTCGTTTTGAGTTTCCCCTCCGCGTATAGATGACCTTTCTAAGATAGATAAGAATGGAAAACCACTTCAAGGGACTTAGACATTAGTCGGATTAGAAGTTGGTTCAAGAAGGAGGAGGACTGGTAGGTATCTATTGGATAGACGATGGGAGGAAGGCTCAAATAGTTGTTTGGTTAATGAAGGATGAAACCCCATTGGTGGGAGGTTACGAGTGGAGAATGGGAAGAAGAAGGCGAGTAGTTATCCTTTTGGAGGAATGGGACACCGTATTAGGATTGTCCAAAGGGGCATGGGCAAGGTACGGAATCTCTTAGAGGGTAGTTGTATTCCCTCACGACTAGGGTACCAAAGGGGGATAGACCGTCTAGGTTGGAATTTGGATTTCTTTATTATTCGATTCGAAATTTATTTAATTCTGACGCATCGAGTTCGTTTATCTCATCATTGTTAGTTGAGTCACTGCACTTAGACACCAGTTAGTAGATGATCCCTTAGTTGTTTCAAACCCAATTGGGGCTCCATGAAGTGTTTGGGTTTGAAAGTTGGTATACTTAGCGTTGAGAGTAGATGTGATGCTTTTTGGGCTTCACGAGCTATGGGTTAGTTTTGGGCATGGACTGGTTATCCAGTAGGGGTGCCGTTCTTGATTTTGAAGGGAGAGTTGTCAGGCTTATGACCCGCTTGGGTAACACTCTCGAGATCTCTTGTAATCCCATGGAATCTGTTATGCTAAGTTATCTAGAATCGCTTGACACGTCGGTCGAGAGTTTGCGATCTGTTAGAGTGGTCCGGGAATACTCGGATGTGTTTGAGGAGGTGAAGGGCTTACCTCCGGAGCGGGAGATTGACTTCCGAATATATCTGGTAGACAATGCCAAACCAGTATCTTGGCCAGTGTGCCACATGGCTCCTCGTGAGAGGAGGGAACTCCATGAGCAAGTAGGCGATTTGCTTGAGAAGGGGTTCATAAGACGAAGTATATCGGAGTGGGGTGCTCCAGTAGTTTTTGCCACGAAGGCGGATGGGTCCCTCAGACTTTGTGTAGGCTAAAGAGAACTAAATAAACTCACAAAGAAGAATAGACACCCATTGCCGAGGATTGATGATCTCTTTGATCAGTTGGTTGGCGCCTCAGTATTTTCGCAAGTTGGACTCAGCCACGGGGTTTCGTCAGTTGAGAGTGGCTGAGTATAGTATAGAGAAGATTGCCTTTAGGACTCCGGATGGTTTTATGAGTGGCTGGTGATGCCATTTGGTTAGACGAACGCCTCCGCATACTTTGTTGATTTGATGAGAAGGGTGTTCAGGGAGTACCTAAATAAGTTCGTGATGATCTTGGTGGATGACATCTTGGTCTTTTCTAGGAGCGAAATAAGTTTTCGTATGTGCTCAATAGGTTGAGCAAAGCCCGTTATGGGATAAACGGTGGTTTTGGAGCGAGACTGGCAAGGACATCCAGAGTTGGACAAGGGCTTAATTATTTAGCCGTTTTTACTAGTATCATCTCACGTAGGTCGTCTGAATTCGAAGGAGGTATCCCTTGGGTGTTTGTCTGATATTGGTTTAGGCCTTTGGGGCTTGCATTTGGGGGATGTCGAGTTCGACTAGGGTGGTCTGCGTGAGAGATGGATAGTTGTGACGATTTTGCATGGGAGAATATCCTGATTTTCTCTAGAAGTGGAGAAAAGCATGCCCTACATCTTAGGGAAGTGTTGGAGACTCTTTGAGCGCATTGTCTTAAGACAACAAAGGTGGATGGAATTCTTAGCATCCTATGAGTTTGAGATAGCGTATACCCCTGGCAAGGGTAACGTGGTGGCAGACGCCTTAAGCAGAAAAAGGCTGTCTTTGAGTCCATTGTTCGTGGAATGGCGGAGCTTAGAGTTTATTTCTATGTTTGACTTTAGACCTTCCGTTGACTTTGTACCCGGTTTGCTAGCCTCCTTGGAGGTTAGGCCTACTCTTTTGGGGCGGATTGGCGAGGCTCAGCGAGACGACCCACAGTTGGTTGAGTTGGTAGAGAAGCTTATAAGGGGGGAGTCGTCCAGCCATTTGGGTAGATACACCATAGATGATAGGGGATGGTTGCATAGAGACGGTAGACTTTGTGTACCGCAAGATGAGGGTTTGAAGAAGGCTATTTTGGATGATGCACATCGTTCAAGAATGACTATTCATCCCGGTGGAGACAAAATTTACCAAGACATGAAGAGAGTTTTCTTCTGGGCCGGTATGAAGAAAGATGTGGTCGAGTATGTGGCTAGATGCTTAGTGTGCCAACAAGTTAAAGCGGAGCAAAGGAAACCCGGTGGGTTGCTACACCCATTGGAAGTTCCGCAATGGAAGTGGGATAGTGTCTCGATGGATTTCATCGATGGGTTACCGAGATCGAGGAAGGGCAATACGGGAATTTGGGTTGTGGTAGACAGACTTACCAAGAATGCCCATTTTATACCCGTGAAGAGTAAGAGGACCGCTCCATGGCTTGCTTCAGTCTATGTTAGAGAGATTGTTAGATTGCATGGCGTACCATCCAGCATTGTGAGTGATCGAGATCCTATCTTCACTAGTGAGTTTTGGAGAAGTTTGCAAGAGGCGGTAGGGACTCAGTTGTGTTTGAGCACCGCATATCATCCTCAGACGGACGGTCAGACCGAGAGGGTGAACCGTATCTTAGAAGATCTCTTGAGGCTTTGTATCTTGGATTTTGGAGGTACATGGGAAGAACATCTTCCTTTGGTGGAGTTCGCATACAATAACAGCTTTCAGTCTAGTATTGGCATGGCACCTTTCGAAGCTCTTTATGGAAGGCCTTGTCGATCTCCTACATGTTGGTGGGAATCTACGGATAAGATCTTGCTTGGGCCAGATATGGTTAGAGAGACTTCAGAGAAGATTGATTTGATCCAAAGAAGGATGAAGGCAGCGCAAGATAGACAAAAATCTTATGCGGACAAGAGGAGGACGGACCTTGAGTTTGAAGTTGGGGACATGGTCTTTGTCAAAGTGTCTCCGTTACGAAATGTGGTTCGCTTTGGATCCGTTGGGAAGTTAGCACCGAGGTTTGTTGGGCCGTTTCCTATTAAGGAAAGGATTGGACGGATGGCATATAGGGTGGAGTTGCCCGACAGACTTAGTGGTGTACATGATGTATTCCATGTGTCACATTTGAGGAAGTGCTTGCATGAGACCGCAGAGGTTGTAGAGCCGAGCTTGCTTAGAGAAATGGAAGTAGAGTGTGATGCGACTATTAGACGAGCTCCTACTCGCATCCTTGGGTCAGAGACAAGGAAATTGAGGAATCGAGAGGTCCAACTAGTCAAAGTACAATGGGGAGAAGACGAGGGCAATGCTACTTGGGAGACGGAAGCGAAGATGCGTTCATTGTACCCATTCCTTTTTGAGAGTATGTCTTTTAACTTCTCCTTTATCGTTTGTCTAGTACTTATCTTATCTTTAGTATGTCCTCTCATTAGTACCTTTGACCTTTAGATAGGGTAAACCTATGGTTGAAACATGTGTTTGAGACATGTTATGTTTGATGGATGCATGTGGATGCAAGTGGTTGCTAGTGGTTGCTCGTGGATGCATGTATACACACTCTAGGCACTAGATCGGCTCAATCACTTCATATGGCATATTGCATAAAATTGTGTGTAGGAAGCTATATTTATGGATGTATAATGATTGTGTTATCATATGGATGATGCATTTTGGTGAATGATTGTGCACTAATGTAGATATTGTATGTGTTGATAGGTTTCTCTCGCATACATAATGGATGCATGGCACTATCATGGTTTGCATATGTTCATACATTAGATAGGGAACATATACACACACTTTTTGCATATACTCATACATCATTAGAAACTGTTTTAAGGACAATGGATGCCCGTGTTTGATGGATTGAGTAGATGGTTGTTTGGATGGTAGGAAATGCATTCTCCTTAGCTTAGAGATTTCGGGGACGAAATCCTTTAAGGAGGGGAGAATGTAACACCCTGAATTTCGGTTAATGCTAAAATTCACATATTAAAGAATAACTAATCCCAGATGTGGGACTTAGGGGAAACGGGTTGCACCATTGCGTTCGTCTCGGAAAAATACGTGAAATAGAGTCTGAGTTTTCGAAAATCGGAGTCCGTATGAAGAAGATATGGACGAACGAAGTTAGGCAGAAAAACCCGAAACAGGCCAGAAATGCACTGGCGCACTTGTGAAGTGCGCCAGCACAAAAATACACTGGCGCACTTGGGAAGTGCGCCCATGTCGGGACAGGAAACCTGCACAGTTTCTAGAGAGTTCTGTGGTTGGGTGCACCAGTTTGGGGTTTGGGCTTGGTCTTAGGGCTGGTTTCTGGAAGGTTCCGAAATCTAAGGGTCCTAATCTAATTTAGGGTTAATCTAAGGGCCTAAAACACTTGCCTAATCCTATAAATAAGACCCTAAGCTAGCCCTAAATGGTCATAATCCTATCTCCTAACTAAACTATGCCAAAATTTTCTATGATCATGGCCTCCACTCAAAACCCTAGCCTCCATCCTATTTCTAAACTATTTCTATGAAGGCTTTCATGTGCATACAAGCATCTTTGAGTTGTATGAGTGATCATTGGCTTGCATTCATCATCAAGTTGCAAGCTTTATGTTCAAGGCTAGAGTTTTTGGGTGATTTGTGGCAAGGGTTTGCTTATTGGAGTTTAGTGGTGAGTTTCTATAGACTTAACAATCAATTGTTAAATTGATTATGATAGGATATGATAAGATATGGCTATGTTTGTGGAATCAATGTGTTTATGCAAGTTTAGTATAGTGTATGTTGTGTGCTATATGCAAGTTTAATGCTATGTTTTATGATGCAAAACACTATGTTGAACATTGATTCATATGTAACATGTTATACAAGCTATATGGGAGATTATATGCAAGTCTATATGTAACATGTTATGCAAGTTATGTATTTGGTTTTATGCATGCTAAGTATTTGGTTTTATGCATGCTATGTATGTGGTTTTATGCATGCTAAGTATTTGGTTTTATGCATGCTAAGTGTTTGGTTTTATGCAAGTTTGTCTCTTTTTATGATATGCATAATATATGCAAGTTTGTCTCTAAGTATGGCATGTTATGCAAGTTCATATGCAAGTTATGATACATGTTCATATGCAAGTTATGATGCAAGTTCATATGCAAGTTATGATGCAAGTTCATATGCAAGTTATGATACATGTTCATATGCAAGTTATGATGCAAGTTCATATGCAAGTTCATATGCAAGTTATGATACATGTTCATATGCAAGTTATGATGCAAGATCATATGCAAGTTATGATGCAAGTTCATATGCAAGTTTATGTGCAAGTTCATATGCAAGTTGTCTCTTTTATGATATGCATAATGCAAGTTTGGGTTAAATACTAGTTGGGTTTAATGTATGTTCATATATGCAAGTTGACACCTTTTGAACCCATGATAAAGTTACATGCTATGTTGGCTAAACCCATGACCTTTGTGATGAATCTTGCCTTTATTATGTCGTGTTATGAGAACGAACTACGTGGGGAACGATGGGGTTAATATGCAGGTTAATAAAATGATGTGAAATGGGTATGATTAATCATACCACAAATTAAATGGACGTAATTGGGAATTTACCTATTAAGTTAGGTCTACCCATATTATGGAGTTAGGAATTTACCTATTAAGTTAGGTCTACCCATACTATGGAATTGGGAATTTACCTATTGAGTTAGGTCTACCCATATTCTTAAAAATGTGTAATTAATTAGGCATAATTAATTCAAATTATGGGGGTGATTAATTAGGTGTAATTAATCAACTAAGACACGAGGTTGGACCCTTTTGTAGCGGAAGTCTGCCCGGAACCGACCGGCCATCCAGCAGCTACAAATGATTGGCCCAATGTGAGAGGTCTTAGTCATAAATTAAATACGTGATTAAAGTAAAGACACGAGGTTAGACCTTTTTATGACAGAAGTCTGCCCGGAACCAACCGGCATATCCAGCAGTCATAAAAGATGGTCTAATGTGAGAGGTCTTTATGAGGTCATGATCTTAATTAATTAAGGAACACTTAACCATATTAGCATGTAGAGGGACATAAGGGGTTAAGTGGGTGCCTTGGGTGGCATGTGGAAATCTAGTGGGTTGCCTTGGGTGGCAATAGAAAATACGATTAGAATACTTAACCAAAGAGGAACATGTAATTAAACATGGGTAAAGGGTTAAGTAAGTGCTTTGGGTGGCATGTGGAAATCTAGTGGGTGCCTTAAGTGGCAATTGATATATATGATTAGATGACTTAACCAAACCTTAACATGTAGGTGGGCATGATTATAACAGGAGATAAGTGGGATACACTAGATAAAATAACAAGCTTAGGTGGTAGCTTGTGGGGGCCCATTTCAACCAATATCCCAAACGTATCTTAGTGGGCTCGACTCTAGTCGAGTGACGGGAGACGCATATTGGGCTTGACTATAAGAGGCCAAAATGGGTTAGCGGTGGCAACGCATGACCAACGGGTTTCATATGCGTGTGTGGACCCGGGCTGGTAAATAAGACGTTGTTGCATCGTGTAGATATAAGCCGTGCACCGTTAGTTTTATCAAGTTGCCACGTTGGGGAATGGTACACCCCACGGTGGGGCCAGCACGGGTATCTACGTTAGGGAGCCGATCGAATGGGGAGTAGTGTGTACACCTAGTGGATTGTAGGGCCCCGTGGCGTCTACTTAGTCACCTAGGGGTACGCGAGAACTATTAAGTTAATTTTATAAGTCCAGGGGTGGGATCAACCTTTAAGTTAGGAATGACTGGTGTGGTGCAGTGTAGGAATTACCCTTGGGTGGGTAGATCTGGGGTGGTGTAATCCAGTAATTATCCTTGGGTGGATAAATGCGTCTTTTCGGTTATCTTAGTACATCCTGTGTTTAGTTGGCTACTTAGTGTAGTCATTATCCCTAGAGGTACCGTACCTTGTTTATATCATACCCTAATTACTTTAATGATTGTATTGTTAGGGTTATAGGACTCACTCAAACTTATGTCTGACCCCGTTGTTTCTTTATCTTTTTCCCAACCCTCAGGTTTTCAGAGTGGGCCTAGCACTAGTGGGCTTTGATCAGACTGCTTTATCTATCTTTTGGAGCTTGGACCGTGGATGTAAAGCTCAGTTTATCTTTTCTATTATGGCTATTAGGTTATGTAATGGGATTATGTACTTTCGTTTTTATCAGGATGGATATTATGTACTTGACTCTTATTTATGGTTTTGGTGTAACCAAACATGTTTTACTTTCCGCTGAAATGAAATGATGTTTTAAATTCTCAAGTATTACTTATATCTGTCTTGTTGTAATTTTTCTGTTCTATATTCACTTAAAATACTCCACCGATGTTATGGCATTCCCTTAGTGAGTGACCGTAGCGGGTGTGGGGTGTTACACATTACCAGTATGCCACATGGCTCCAAGGGAAAGGAGGGAGCTGAGTAAGCAAGTAGGGGAGGTACTTGAAAAAGGGTTTATCAGACGAAGTATATCGGAATGGGGTGCTCCGGTAGTATTTGCAACTAAGAAGATTGTTCGCTTCGTTTGTGTGTTGACTATAGAGAGTTAAATAAGTTCACCAAGAAGAATATGCACCCGCTTCCGAGGATTGATGACTTATTTGATCATCTTGTTGGTGCCTCGGTATTTTCTCAGTTGGACTTGGCTACAGGGTTCCATCGGCTGAGGGTGGCTGAGGACAACATAGATAAGACTACTTTCAGAACTCCAGATAGTTTCTTTGAATGGCTAGTTATGCCTTTTGGGTTGACAAATGCACCCGCTTATTTTATTGATTTGATGAGTAGGGTGTTTCGGGAGTTCCTAAACAAATTCGTTGTAGTCTTTGTTGATGATATATTGATCTTCTCCAAGAGTGAAGAAGAGCATGCCCAACATTTGGGAGAAGTTTTGAAAACTCTACGTGACCATCAGCTAAAAGTGAAGTTCTCCAAATGCCATTTCTGGAGAAAGGAGGTGAGATTCTTGGGGCATGTAGTCTCCAAAGAAGGGATAGTTGTAGATCCCGCCAAAGTGGTTGCAGTACAAGATTGGCAGATTCCTAAAAATTCAATCGAGGTGAGAAGCTTTCTTGGGTGGGCAGGTGATTATAGGAAGTTCATTAAGGACTTCATGAAGATATCAGCCCATATCACCAGGTTAACAAAGAAGAATTTGACATTTTCATGGGACATAGACGGTGATGTTGCTTTCCAATGACGAAAAAGGTCTCTGACAACATCCCCAGTCTTGACCTTGCCCGATGGGAGTAAAGTGTTTACTGTTTACACTGATGCATGCGGTACAGGGCTTGGTGCGGTTCTGATGCAAGAAGGGAAAGTAATATGTTATGGGTGTAGACAGTTGAGAGTTCATGAGAATAACAACCCTACCCATGATCTATAGCTAGCTGCCATGGTATTCGCGTTAAAGACATGATGTCATTATTTACTTGGAGAAAAGTTCGAGTTATACACCGATCATAAATCTCTTAAGTATATATTCTCATAAAAGGATCTAAACTTAAGGCAACAACGGTGGATGGAGTTCTTAGCTTCATATGATTTTGAGATTGCTTATACCCCCGGCAAGGGTAATGTGGTGGCAAACGCACTAAGTAGGCAGAGGGTGGCCCTGAGTCCTCTGTTTGTGGAAAGAAAGAACTTGGAGTTCATATCAGCTTTTGATTTAAGACCCTCCATCGAAGTTTTGCCTGATTTGTTTGCATCCTTAGAGATATGACCGACTCTTGTGGATCATATAGGAGCTTCGCAACAAGGTGACCCACAGATTCTAGACATCATGGATAAGCTCAAAAGAGGGGAGACTTCTAGTCACCTCGGTAGGTATGCCATAGATGAAATGGCATGGTTGCGATGAGATGGAAGGCTTTGTGTTCCTCAAACTGGAAGCTTGATAAAGGCAGTCCTAGAAGAAGCCCACCATTCTAAGATGACCATTCATTCAGGCGGTGACAAGATGTACAAAGACATGAAGAGGGTTTTCTTTTGGGATGGGATGAAGAAGAACGTGACCGAATTTGTTTCTCAATGTTTAGTTTGTCAGCAAGTCAAAGATGAGCAAAAGAAGCCCGGTGGATTACTTCATCCGTTGGAGGTTTCGCGGTGGAAATGGGAGAGCATCTCTATGGATTTCATAAATGGTTTGCCTAGATCGAAGAAAGGTAATACCATTATTTGGGTGATAGTGGACAGACTCACTAAGAGTGCTCACTTTATTCCAGTTAAAAGTATAAGGACGACATCATGGTTGGCAGCAATTTATGTTCATGAGATAGTTCGTCTCCACGGAGTTCCTTCCAGCATCGTGAGCGATCGTGACCGCATCTTTACCAGCAAATTTTGGAGGAACTTGCAAGAAGCATTGGGTACACAGTTGTGTTTGAGCACCGCTTATCATCCTCAGACCGGTGGCAGACGGAGAGGGTAAACAGAATTCTAGAAGATCTTTAAAGGTTGTGTATCCTTGACTTCGGATGGACTTGGGAAGAGCATCTTCCTTTAGTAGAGTCTGCATATAATAACAGCTATTAGCCTAGCATCGGTATGGCACCCTTCGAAGCATTGTACGGACGACCCTGTAGATCGCCAACTTGTTGGTGGGAATCTACAGAAAGATTATTACTTGGACCAGATATGGTTAGGGAAACATCCGAAAAGATTGACCTTATTCGACGGCGGATGAAGACAGCTCAAGAAAGGCAGAAGTCCTATGCAGACAAAGAAGGACTGACATCGAATTCGAAGTGGGAGACTTAGTTTTTATCAAAGTATCACCTCTGAGGAATGTGGTTCGCTTCGGATTAGTAGGGAAGTTGGCACCTAGGTTTATGGGACCAATTCCCATAACCGAGGGGATTGGCCAAATGGCCTACAGAGTAAAGCTCCTAGAAAATTTATCCGGTTTTCATAACATTTTCCATGTCTCTCATCTACGTAAGTATCTGCATGACACCGCGGAAGTTGTTGAGTCAAGCATGATGGAAGAAGTCGAAGTGGAACGGGAGGCGACAGTCAAATGAGTCCCCACCCGTATTCTTGGGTCAGAGGTAAAGAAGCTGCGCAATAAGGAAATCAAGTTGCTAAAGGTTCAATGGGGAGATAAACCCAGAAGATGCGACTTGGGAGACCGAAGATAAGATTTGTGCTTCGTACCCTTTTCTTTTCGAGGGTATGTTCTTAACTCCTTTCCTAAGTTTTATCAGTACTTGTTTCTGTCAATAGAATATGTCTTACTCATCGTATTGTCGACCTTTAGATAGGAATCCTATAGATGTAAACATGTGTTTGAAACATGTTATGTTTGATGGATGCAAGTGTTTGCTAGTGGTTTCCTATGAACGCATATACACACACATCAGGCATTAAGATCGTCTCAATCACTTTCATATTGCATATGGATGTGTGTTCATTTTCTTTTCTTTTATGGATGAAAATGGATGAATTGGCATATGGATGTCGCATTTGGACGAATGGGTGTGCACACATATAGAACTTATATGATACAATAGGTTTATTTGCATACATATTGGATTCATGGCACTAACATACGTTGCATTAAGGAGGTCAAATGAATCAATAGATCGCTTGATCTTCGCATTAGTGTTAGGACATATACACACACCTTTGCATATATTCATATAAGCATTAGAAATCTTTAACGACAATGGATTCCAGTGAATGGTGGATGAGTACATGGATGATGGATGGTAGGATATGCACACTTCTCAACTTAGAGATTTCGGGGACGAAATCCTTTGAGTAGGGGAGAATGTAACACCCTGAATTTTTAACGAAATTAAAGAGAATAAATTAAATAATAATTAATTTAATGTTCAGAATTATAGGAAACGTAATGCACCATTATGTCCGTCTCGAAATTCTGGTCAAGAAAGACATTTGGTTTGTGTAAAACGGACACCGTATGAAGAAATTATAAGAGTTTTAAGTTTGTATACGCACAGAAATATTTTATATATACGCATGAGTCAGAGATGAGTCAAAATCCTATCCAAAGGATTCAAATTCGAAAAATTCCTCTGAGCGGAAAAATTCCCGCTCTAGGGGGTCGACCCCTCTAGAGAGGTGTCGACTTAGGGGTCGACCCCCTTGAAGGGGTGTCGACCTAGGTCGACCCACCCACAGGGGTGTCGACACACCTAGGGCTGAGGTGGCACTAAGTTTCAAGGAGTCTGGCAGCTATATATACATGTCATATTTCTCATATTCTCTTCAATGGGAGTCATGGAGGACATATGCTGCTGGAGTGCGAACTGAACCGTTTCTACAACAACATATTCTACAAATCCAATTCAGAAATTCTAGATCTGTTCTTCCAAAATTCTCTAAACCTAACGCTGTGAGTTTCTTGATTACTTTTAGGTTAAGATAAATAAAAGTATACTTTGAAAGACTATGAATTGGATATGTTGTAAAGTATGATTCTGTGTTAATGTGAAATTCTATACTATGTCATGACAGATCTATTTTCCTAGATCTAATAAAATTGTGGTGATTCGATAATGTTGCTTATGTGGATCTTGACTTGTAACCATGTTATGGTGGATGTACATCTATTAATTTGGACAATTGTGACATTACTTGGATCTACATCTTTATGTTAATTACCTTTCACCTGTCATATTGTGATACATTGAGATATGTTGTAAACTTGACATGTGAATCCACCTTTTGATCTAAACATGTTACTAAGTCACCCTAACTAAGTTAGATCTAGGTAATTGGACACCTAATGTTTAATCTAGAACTCATTATACTTGCTTAAACATCATAGCGATTGCAACAAGTTACCAGTTTGATGTCCACTTTATTATGATGTTAATCACATGTCCATTCACTTTGTTATTATGCCAGTTTATGTTCATGTTTATGCCAAGACATGTTGAAACTATCACCCTTGTCATATTCACTTTTTATTGTTATAGCTAGGCTAATTTATAGCCTAGATGCCGCCAAAATACGTATGAATACGTTAGAGAGGAAACGGGGAAAAAGGGATTATAATTGGCATGATTTATGTAATGTTTAATATGAAATGGGGCATGTAATTAAAATGGTGAAAACATAGAAATAGTTACCTATAATGACATAGGTAGATTTGGATTAATTTGGAATGCTTAGTAATTTACAATTAGGAATCGTAAATTGTACTTATGACACGAGGTTAGGTAACATTAGTGGTGGAAGTCTGCCCGGACACGACCGACATATCCAGCAGCTAATAATGTTGAAACTAATGTGGGAGGTCTAAGTATGCAAATATGAATCGGGCTAAGACACGAGGTTAGGCCCAACTGTGGAATAAGACTGCCCGGACCCAACCGGCATATCCAACATCCACACGTTGTAGGCCTAGTGTGGGAGGTCTAGCCCATTTTAACCATAATTGGACATGGTAATAGAAATGGACTACTTATCCTAATTTAATATGAATATGGACTTAAGTTAGAGTTAAGTAAAATTGGATGGGTAGTGGTTGTGCACACCATGGGTTGCCACTTTAGGAAGTGATACCTCCTACTGTGGGGCCAGCACAGGATATCTACAGGGTAGGGAGTTGATCGATTAGGGTAGTGGTTATGGAATACTTGGACGTATGACCTAAGCTAACCAACTCATAGTGGAAGGGATCATCTCATTTCAGTTATACTAGTAATAATGCAGAGTAGTCATATACCTTAACTTGCTTACCTTGTCACACCTGCCATTTATGTAATGATCTCCTTTATCCACTTTATATGCCTATCATGTTGCTTTTATTTATCTACTGGCTAAAAGTAACTAGACTCGGCAGACTTTTTGTCTGACCCTATTGTTTCTCCTTCTTTCTTCTGTTCCCCCCCTCAGGTTCCCAAGGAGGAAACACTCAGACTTAATCAGGAATCAGATATCATCTTGCTAGGAGCTAATTCTGAAGTATGGCTCAAACTCTTGTCTCTACTATGGCTTAACTCTTTTTATTGGGGGAATGATGTTTTTTATTTACTTATGTACTCTGATGGTGCTAGACAGAAGTTATTTTATTTTAATAGTTTTTGTGACTTATGAAATTGTGGACCACGGTATTATGACTTAGGTTTGAAATAAAAGTTTAAATTTTCCGCTGATGTCTTATTTATATATGTCTTGTAATTATTTTATGTCTGTTTACCTATAGCGCTTCACGAAACTTAATGCATTCCCTTAGTGAGTGACATCAACGGACGTGGGGTGTCTCAAATAATATATTTTAGGTCTTTCAAATTCCAAGGATTTCACTTAATTTCAATAATAACGATTTAGTCCTAAATTGTCCATCCCATTATTGGCGCAAAAATGAATAAAAAATTTCAAGTTGAATCGTAATTCCTTGATAACGTTGTAATTACCTTAAAGATTAAGTGTGTAGTGTCAATCAAAGTTCTACACATCGACAATGTGCACCCAATCATTTATTTATTATTATTTTGAATAATTTTGCACCAGTGAAATATAATGTATTGGATGTGATTTATGCATAGATGAAGGGGAATTTTGTAAGTTCTAAACATATTATATATAAAAGGGAAAGTGTATTAGTTGAACTTTAAGCTATGAAAGATAAAGTAATACTAAGGTTAATATGGACGTTTTGTTTCCTTTCATCTGCTCTACTACAATACTCGCTTCTAAGTACGATATGATGGATGTGGATGGAATGGAAATGAATGCTTTATAGTCAAGAATGATGAATGACTATTTTATTCTTAGAGATTTTCTCTTCATTGCGTTTTCCTTTTTTCTCTTTTTTTTCTTCGCTTTTTTTTTGAAAATGAATGATGAGTGGAGATGGAATGGAATGATACCGTACATTATTGTTAGGGATTGGGGAATGGATCGTTAACGCAAAAACAAACACTAGAGGGGGTGAATAGTGTTTGTGAGAATCTAAACAAAATCTAAAACTTATGTGAATTACAGAATGAATCAAACACCACAATCACAGACACAAATTCAAACATAGATGTAAAGTAAACAGAAATTAAAATGCAGAAAAGGAAAGAACACACCGGACTCTATACTGGTTCGAATTGCTCCTACGTCCAGCCCCGCACAACGCTGGAATGCACAGAGTTTAATTACTATATCAATAGTCAATCACAACCTCCTTGATTTCACGGCTATAAGGGATACCACCAGTTCCGTCCTTGATTTCACAGCTACAAGGGATACCAATGATTCCGTCCTTGATTTCACGGCTAATAGGGATACCACCGATTCAACTCAAATACAACCCAAACAATTACAAACAACCCTGTAACTATTCAATAGCATTTGATTTAGAGAGGCATGAGAAGAGAGTGTAGAGAGAATAAGTTTGATCAAAATGGAATTGAACTTGGTAAAGTATAAGTGTAGAAATCATAAAAATGATTAAGAATAATTATATAATGAAAGAGAGTGAAAGTGGAGAAGAAGAGATAATTAAAAACTTGAATTCAATCCCTTTTTATAGTGTGTGAAAGGTTGCAACTTTTCAGAAACGTTTAAAATGGTGAAAAGACACTTCCTTTCAAATTTAAATTTTTGACAGTTATATGTCTACATAGCGTTTTCTGTATGTTGACATACTCTAGTGCAAATTTGAATTTTAAACATTCACGTGTTTTGATATAAATATAATTCTGGAAATCCTTGAATAAAAATATAGTGTTGTAAATTAATATTATAAATTAGAAAAACATATGAAAACATAAATTTAAACTACATAAACATTTTTATAAAATTATAAGGTTTTAAATTATATATAAATATAAAGATAGAATTATAAATATATAAAACTTAAGTTTGAAAACCAAGATAAAATAGAAAATATAGAAAAAATAAAATAGAGAGAACTGAGGATAGAATTTGATAATTAGAATTTAAAATTGAACCTGGGGTGCTATTTAGAGTATTACAAAATCTAGACTCTATAATTATATTAATCTTGAACTATTGAATACTCATGAGTCTTGATATCTCTCTGAATTCTGAATCTCTATCATCTTTAAACTGTACAGTTATTAGTAATATTTCCTGTATATAATTCCTTCATATGTGTGTGTGTATATATATATTATATGCAAAAGTGCTAGTATATATTTTATAATCAATGATAATTGAAATAAGGTTATTGTCATCAAAACTTCTGTCTCCAACACTTATTTCATTTGATTCCTCTTTTGCAAAGCGAATCATAACCAACACTTCATGAAAGGAAAGTTTTGTGCCATATTTACTCTACTTCTATAACCCTAATTCAACACACAAGTCTAGATTAATGTTATATAGAAAGATGAAAGGAAAGATAAGCAAAATTTCATAAGATAGATAACCATATAAAATAAGATGTGGTATATGGTTATCCTACCTTAAAACAAGTACGGAGTGAGTAGTGTAATATTAGTAAAAAGTGACGCTTTTTAACCTTTGAGAATAAATCAGTAGAAAGGTTCTTAAGTATACCAATATAGGAAAAACTTGTAGAAACATGGATGTAAATCGACTAAAACTTGGGTTTGAATAATGTGGGGATATCAAAGAAGAACGCTACAATGAGTCATTTCTCCTTAAGTGGGCCAAGTGGAATTTATAACTTATAAGTTTAAAATTTTGAGTGAAAAAAAATATTATGCATGAAAGCGAACTCAGAAAATCCAACAAATGTAGGTGCAAAATCATTTTTATTTGATTTATTTTTTATGATTTTTTTTACTTGCACATTCTAACATGTGTAACAAGGGTTGACACGCTTACTCCAGAACACGACTGACATCTGCACAGTCTCAAGTTAGCATCTTAAAAAGACACATTACGACTTAATGTATAATTAACGTTCATTCCCATCACCCAACAATTCAACTTATCAATAAAGAACCAAGGTGTTATTTATGAATTTTAAGTCAATCCTTGTTCAACGAATGACCTGGTTCATAAAATTTGATTGCTAATGTACTGCAAATTCCCCCTCCCCCCACACTTAAAAATAGACTGTGTTCTCACAGTCGTTAATCAGACATATCTTAGTGAAAGGGAAAGAAAATAAGAGGGTAAGCGCAGCTTACCGGATACGTGTGCAGAAAATACACAATCATCGAATAGATGAACTGGTTCACAATGGACCAATGGATTAGCCTCATTAAGATTATGAGACACGGCTTAAGCACAGAAAATCAAATCATAAAGGAGTTTATATTACGTTTCATATTTGGAAAAACAAATTTTGTTTTTTCAAAAGTTTGAGTTGTTGATTTTAAATTTTTGAGCTTACAATTGATCCTAAAATCGAATTGAATTTCTATAGCAACTAAGGAGAAGCCATTGAGCCGGGGTTCAGTAAAAGTTTCAAAAAAATAGTTTGATTTGTTCAGATGATGTATAAATTGAGGGACGTGTGCGTCAGTCTCACCTCCACACTTGTTTTGAGAAATATTGTTCAGTTTTTCTTTGATATTTGAAATTTTGTTGACTAAAGGTTCATTTGTAAACTTAAAGTTAAAACCAAACAAATGAATTTTCAGTAAATTTCGAAATTGTGTTTTCTCAAAATCCGTGTTATTCCAAAAAGAGTTCATATACTGCAGAAATTTATCATTGAAAAAGAAGTGATCACAATGAGGTTCAGTTGAATTGATCAAGTCGCAAGGAGTTTCAACAGTTTTAGAAAAATCATCATTGTGTTTAAGATCACATTCAGCAGTTTCGTTGTTTTCAACCTCAAGAATTTCAAATTTTTCATTTTCAGTTTCAGACCCAACAACTTCATCGTCAATCAGTTTAAGTTGTTTTTGCTCATCAAAGTTGTCCTCACTTAAACAGTTGTTAACAACTTCATCATTGTTTCAGGTTGACAATCTAAAGTTGCTAAATTTTCAAAAAAATTAGAATTTGAGAGAGGAAGATCAAACTGAAGATTGACGTCTTCGATTTCAAGAGAATTTAAATTCAAATCAATTACAGAGTTTTCAACAACTTCATTAAGATTTTCACAATTTGAAAAATTGTTAGTTGAAGATCGTCGATTTTGGTAAAAGGTGGATTATCATTGACTCATCACATGTTGAAATTTGATTTTTTTTGTTGGTCACCTAGTTTCAAGTATGTTTCAAATACCAAATCCATGTGATTATCGAAAATTTCATTCATTTGCTCAAAAAAAATCAAATTTATAATTATTTACATGAGAATTTTCAATTTGAAATTGTTGAGAACAAAAATTGTTAATCGCACCATTATTGAAATTATATCAATTTACAAAATCATTTGAAAAGTTATTCATATTTCTATTTTGAATTTGAAATTCATTTTGGAGTTTGAAATTGTGGCTGGGGTTATAATCAAAATAGTTTGAATATGAAAGTGAATTCGAATTTTGATTATTTTGAAAACTTTGACTCGAATTGTTGCACAAGTATGATTACACCATTCATTTATTCTTTGGTTTTGTTGTGCGCTCATTTCAAGTAAAGATTCAATACTTGTTTCAAGATTTGAGGGCTGGTCGTGATTTTAAAAATTTTGTGGTGCAAAATCAGGATTATTTTGAATATATTGATAAGTTGGTGGTGTAAAATCCATATTTTTGTACAATAGTTGTTATTAAAATATCCATATGAATTTGGTGTAAAATTATATAGATTATATTGATTTTCACAACTATCGTAAAATCCGTAGGAATAAGTAAGTTGGGACATTTTCAAGAAAGCTTTTTGATATTTTTTTAAGAGAAAGTGAAATATTCACAAAAGAAAATTGCTTTTTTTTATTTTGGATTTTTGTATTTTTTTTTATATATGGATGAACCTGATGCAACTATATGAGCGTAAATTACTTATTTACAATATTTCTAAAATTATATAATGACAGTTCAATTAATTTCAACAAAAAAATTCTCAGCCAGTTAACGGTCATGAGTTATCGCTGCATCAGGAATCACCCTAGCAATGTAATCGAAGGTTTAAGTACTTTTATAGGAACAACCGATATAATATTTACGAATCACCGTAATATTTATAAACGGTTATTGCTCTACCGTAATCTAGACACCGAGAAATAATTTGTTCGTAATAAACTAATTTGTCAAAATATAATGATGTCCTTAGAAAATAAAACTAAGATGAATGCAATTTTCTAGGATATTTTAATTAATCACAGATCAGTCATAGAATAATAAATTGCAGAAATAAAAATTTTACAAGCAAGCCACAGCACCTGCACGAAACCTTTACAAGCAATTTTTTTATATTTTTCAAGCAGCAACAGACCCTGTAGAGTTTAGAAAATTTTGCGGTGGGGTATGGTAGTCCATCCAGAAAATTTTGAGTGATGCTAGTGATTCAAATCGATTGTTTGCAATTGCTTGACCTTTGATCCCTGTTTGTTTGCTGGAATTCTTCTCGCTTTTGATTTTTAGTTTTCTTTTTTTAAAAAGAAAAAGAAACAAATAAACAAAAGAAAGGAAAAAAAGCTAAAACGGAACTAAAACAAAAGCTAAACTAAACGAAATAAACTAAGCTTAAAAAAATATCAAAAGAACAAAGATAAAAAAAAGAAAATAAAAAACCAGACTTAACAAGAACTAGACTCAACAACAACTTGGCACCAAACCAAATCAAAACAACTTTCTAGAATAGATCATGCCCTCTATTATAATCTCTTTTCACGTTTGAACTCCCGAGATTGCCAATTTGAAATCCTTTGAAACTTTCATTTTGCTCCTCTTACTTGCCTTTCATCTTTTACATGGTCACCCTTTAAAATTAACCCCTCTCTGACTTTTCTGAAAGCCGATTTTGCCTATTTATTTGGATCTGAGGCTTATTCACGCATGCCAATTCTTAAGCAAAGGCTCCCCTTCTCCTTGAATTAGATCGGTCTCTTCAAAAATTATCCAGCAAGCTTTTTTTATAACAAATCCGAAGAGTACAATAATCGAACAACACTTCGATTTCAGATCAAGCTGGCTCGGTGTTTAATTCAGCTCCGACGATGGTGAAGTTGAAGGAGTTGCTTGCGAAGTGTAACAGTCTAACGTGGATGGGTGATGAAAGTATGGTTTCGGTTGGGTTTGTAAGCAGCGTTGCCTCGATGGTTGCATGGTGATGACCGGTCGATTTGGGATGGTGGTTGGTCTGAACTTGGGGCTGGTGAGATGAACATCGGTCTGTCGTTGAAGAAGTGAAGTGGTTTGCGGTGAGGAATAAAGGGGGTTGTCGGAGATGGTTTTGGACTGTGATTTGGGTAACGTGATTTGCAGTGGGGTTGAGGACGGTGGTTATGAAGGTGGATTGATGGACGGAGTGGGGTTTTCGATGATTGTTGCTGAATTGGGGTCTGAATTAGGTGCGACAGGCTTGGAATTCGATGATTTGAATTTGGTCTGCTGGTTTTTGCGGGTCTAAGAGGAGGGAGTGGAAAAGTTGGCAAATTCAGGTATAGATGGTTCGAAGTTTTTCTGGTTTTGTGGTGGAGATGGAAAGGTTTGAATCTCAACTGTGGGTTCAGGATGGGCAATGTGAAGTAGAGAATACAGAAGAAAAAGAAATTGAAAAAGGGTATGGCGTGGGTGTATGGTATGAGGGTCAGCAGATGGTTTGAATTCGTAGATGGAGGGGCTTGTGTCTGTAGGGGTTTGATGGCCGGTGATGAACTGAAGTTGATGAAGATGGTCTGAACTGGTTTGGGTTTATTGGTTTTGAGCAATGTAGATCAGAAGGGTGCGAGTTGATGTTGTTTAATGGCCTGTTGATTTTCTATGATACTCGGTGTTGACCAGAAAATTTGGAGCAGAGAACAAGAATTGCAAGAAAAGAGATTATCTTTTTTTAAAAGCTAGTAATCAATTGTAAAAGGAAAAAGAAAAGAAAAAAAATTGAAAAAAAAATTGAAAAGGGAAAGAGATCAAGAAAAGAAAGGCAAGATTTTTTTTTTCTCCTAGAACTTTGTAAGAAAAGAAAGAAATCAATTGTACTGAAAACAAGGGAACAAAGAAATGAAAGAAATAGTTGAGAAAAGGAAAATGGAATCGAGGAAATTTGGCAAGATTTTTTTTTTTATTTGGAAGATTACGGTATCATTGAACAATACCAAATCTATCAAACATGGATTTTCTTCTATATACGAAAGAAAACAAAAGAAATAAATAAAATATAACCCAAGGGATTTACTAAAAATTATTATTTTGATCTCCGTCAACGGTGCTAAAATTTGTTTGCGAACAAATTAAACAATTAAAAACAACTATTTAATTCGTTCGGCTTTCCAAAACAACAAGGGTTGTTGTAAAGGGTGTCGAACTATGGGACCAAAATTATTTTAATTAATAAATTCAATCAAATTATTCCAGAAGTTTGATTGTTTTAAAATAATAAAAAATAAAGAAAAAGAGAGTTTTTTTATAATAAATGAAAGCAATTAGGGAGTAATGACATAAATCGGATTAATACTTATCAATAGCCAACAGATTAATATAGATCAACATGTGAATAACGACGAGCATAGCCTATGCAGGAGCTAAGCTCCTAAACAACCATAGGCTATCAGGACAGATTCACTACTTTATTTCTAAAACCCAAAAAATTAGATCTAAATCTGATAAGCGTTAGAACGAACACGAATATACCTTGTGAAGGAGCATAGCTCTTAAAAGACACAAAGTATAAAGGTTCGAATCTAACTTTTGGTTCAGATCCAGATCTGTATGCATAAATTCCTAATCTATTTGGCTATGTGATTCATATTGAATCAATCCATAAGCATCATCACCCATTAATTAAAGGGGATTAGCTAGACATAGCAAAATGATAAAATACGAAAAATAAAATAACGAACATAAATAAAATAAAACTAAAACTAAAGAGAACAGGGGAAGAATAGTTATATTCCAAGAGAAGAGTTACAGAATAAAACCCAATGCAATTCTAAATACTACATCATATATGCTGATTAGGCTGTGTTTTTAGCCGTATCTAAAGCCGTTGGGCACGGTAAAAAGCCGTAGCAAAAAGTGGCGTGTCTAATTATTAGATACGGCTACCAACCGTATCTCAATATATTATCATACGGCTTTTAGCCGTATCTAAAGTCTAATAAGACACGGTCTTTTACCGTGTCTAATTATATGTGTGTGCACACACACACACACACACACACACACACACATACATACATACATATATATATATATATATATGTGTGTGTGTGTGTGTGTGTGTGTATATATATATGTGTGTGTGTGTGTGTGTGTGTGTGTGTATATATATATATATATAAAACAGAAACTGTATCGCATATGTTTCATAACACAGAGCATACATACCACAAAGTATACACAGGAATAACACAATTTATATATATATATATATATATATATATATATATATATATATATATATATATATATATATACTTAAAGCTTTACAAGGTTTGTCATATAACACGATGTACATACAAACATATACAATAAAAGGAAACTGTCAAAGATTTTCATCACATTACGTAGTAACAAAAATGAGGTAAAAACATAACAGTCTGATAAAACTCCAGTCGCGGCCGGGAAGATTGAGCGCGATAGTCAGCGGCCTGAAGTTCAAGTTTCCTTTGGCAGCAAAACTGAATTGTGATATATAGTCTGCAGCCTGAGTTCCAGCAACACAAAAGCACCATACTCTCCAACAGGACTGCCTATAAAATACAAGAAACAAGTTACAAATACTTCACAGCTGGACAGTAGATCGACATTGTAACTCACTGTGACTGAGATGCAAACATGAATAAAGAGCTAAGTACTGTATGTTAATACAGATATAAAATGAAACTAATTGAGTATTGTTTTCCAAAGATTTATCCTGCTGTAGAATCAGTCCCAAATATGTAATACAAGAACTCTTCTTTACAAGGACTCTTCTTTACAAGATCTGTAGTCAGCAGAGTACGTTCAAAATGCGCCATTGAATGTTAATTCTGGTAGAAAAACTAATAACAACAATGGTAACAAAAAATCAATGTCGCATGGTATATAGTTGAGGGAATCAGAGTTGGATGTATAGTTGACGGTAGTCGATCAGTGTGTTTGTGTAATTTAACGGCAGTCGATCAGTGTGTTTGTGTACAAATACTTCACTGGCCCAATAACAACCTAGTCGAATCGACTAGTCGATTAGTCGACTAATTTCTACCCAGACGACCTAAATTCATACAAAAAGCAAGTCCAGACTTCATGTCGATGGTTTGATCTCGATTAGTAGACTAGTCGCGACTAGTCGAGCGTCGTCCATGTGTTTGTGTAGTCGATCAATATATGTCTCAAAAATTAATGAATACACATTATAAACTGGTTTTGCTATGTGACCATATCGTTTAAATGAAATTAACTGTACAAACTACATAGGAGTGGAAAATTGATAGTCATTAAAAATGCAAACCCAAAAGAAGAATCACCTGAAGTGTAGTCCATGTGCAACACTGCTAGTTCGTACCCTAGCATACAGAACATCCTCCTATACACACAAAAAGGAACAAATAAACGAAAAAAATATTCAAGATGTGCACACAAGTACATGTCCATTCAATTCTTATGTAAGATACTACGTAGAGATAAGTGTAAAATAATATATACCTGCTCCAACGTCCAAAGATATCGAATCATCATCGTAGGATGACACATATACTCGACTTTTTCTGATTAAGAATTTACTGTGCGATCCACCAGGTGGATGCATTTTAGCTTACGCGCAGGGTTAGTAATCCATGCTTATTAGCTTTATTCAAATATCAAATGCCGCTTCACTTAACCTTTGTAAAAAGCTGCTTTCACTTGCAACTTTCAGTTTCTGTGAAGTAGACTGTGTAGTGCAAGATTACTTACACTAAAGTCTCTGCTACAAAGTAAGGAAAAAGTTGCTAGTGAAAGCAGCTTTTTACTAAGGTTAAGTGCAGCAGCATCCGACATTTGGATAAAGCTAATAAGCGTGGATACCCGACCCTACACGTGAGCTAAAATGCATCCACCTGGTGGATCGCCTATTAAAATATTAACCAGAAAGTCTAGTAATAATCCATCGACCAAATTTTTCAACAAACCTGTTAAATTAACATCAGATAACAGGGTTATAAATGAGTGCATTCTTTTGTTAAAGAATATAGATGATGCATAGATCACCATAAAAAAATTGATTTTTGCTAGTATGTATTTTGCATCGAGATGTTGTATCGGAACATATATCGAATATTTCCCAACATTAAGTCTATATCCAAATTTGCAGACTGTCTATAAAATACCATTTTTTTAGGCTACCTCCCTTGAAACCCCGACTATTTAGATAGTTCCCTCGCCAAATTCTGGTCCTAGCTCCGCCACTGTATACCGCAATCTAAAATTATACCATACATCCAATGGCAATTCTAACAAAAATTATACCGCAATCTAACAAACATTCAGATGTTTTTTACATTATCACAAAACATGATTCAAATTTGATTTCTTTGATTTTAGGGTATAACCACAGATCCGTCCCTAACACACTTACACAAACCAATTCAATCGAAACAGCTAACACACGAAATACTAACACAAAGTAGCAATCAACTATCACACAAAGATTTCAATTTGTTCCCTACTATTAGTCATGCATGCCAAAATTCAATTGAAACACATACATGCGCTGTCGAATGAGGGCTAGGGAGACGTAGGGTTGCTGCGTTTCTGGCGAAGGACAGGGTTGTTCGTCCCTGTCGAAGATGGAGGCACGAGTTGGTGACCGAAAACCCTAATTTGGGTTTTCGGTCACCATTAAAGTAAAACAAATGGAAAAGGGGGAGCGAAAACCTCTATTCGGAGTGCCTAATGGGATGCACAATATGATACGGATTCAATTTGGCCCAAAGCCGTATCAAAATAACTAATCCGGTGCTTCGTTGATGGAAGGTCAGATTTATGGCGTTTGGGGTGACGCGGATCGCAAAATGTAATTTGATACGGATCTGAGCACCATCAAATAAGATATGGCTTTTACTCGTATTACATGTCTGCATCCATCTGTGCCAAATTGGCTGATATGGTGTAGTGAAATGAAAGAGATACAGTGTATTTATAGCTGTCATGACCAATACTAAATGGGCAATTACAAGGTGTGGGACAAAAAGACTCTGCCCAAATAACAACTAGATCAATGTGAACGCAAGTGAATGGACATGCAAATGTCATGGAAAAATAGCTTGTGGGCATCAAAGGGAATCAACTTCAATGAATAATAACTCCATAACATCTGAGACAAGCGATCCTTATGAAAAGGCATTGAATCTTGACTTTAAAATATGTGGCAGAAGGCGGTTCAACAACAACATTTCTTCAGGTCTTCATGCTTTAATCCAGCTCTAAAAGTCAACACTCTTCTTACAACAATTCTTCAAGCTTTTCAACAATTAAGTGCATCAATCCATTTATTTTAAATAATCTGAAAACACAACTAAAAATACACAGTATCAATTATTTTAAAGGGAAAATAAGATAAATAGCGGATAAAATATACACATTTACATGTATATCACTATTCAAGTGGCTTCCATAACTTGCTACAGAAATAATGGAATGAAGT
This sequence comes from Allium sativum, assembly GCA_030737875.1. Classification (NCBI taxonomy): domain Eukaryota; kingdom Viridiplantae; phylum Streptophyta; class Magnoliopsida; order Asparagales; family Amaryllidaceae; genus Allium; species Allium sativum. Next base: position 167,668,324 of record CM060924.1, on the reverse strand, counting down.
CCATGTATGTAGCAATGTTTGCTATAGGTATATGTTTTCCAGAAAATTTGCAAGGATATCCTTACAAGTAATATTGATCAAAAGTGAAATTATAGTTTGTGCCATTTTGGTTTGAACTAGAGTTATCAGCAATTTTTGATATGCTACAATAGTTTGTCAGTTACATTTTCAATGTTTTAGTGGCAACACGTCATCTATACTACTTAAGCTAAAATTACAGTTAAGATGCTTCCAGGGGCGGAGGTACGTGTGACTTGGGCTGGGCACGTGCCCCTCCCAGTCCGCGTCCTCAAATAAAAAAAAAATACGGAAACTTTATTTCATTCTCCCGCTTACGGAGAAAAAAAAAAACTAATTTATCGAAGCCGCTCTCCAGCATCGAGCAAACACGGATCGCCTTCAGCGAACGCTACTCCTCAAGCCATCTAATCCGCGGCCTCCAGCGCCATCGGCTTCTGCTAGCACCGCCTCGCCGCCTCCAGCTTTGGCAGAAATGGATGGTAAGCTTGCTGATTTTGAAATTGGGCATAACCTTCACTGTTCTAAATGAATTCCCTATTTGACTGTTTCCTATAGTGTTGTTGAGACAGAAATTGTTATTGAAAGATAACCTCGCAACATAGACATTCCCTGTTTGATTGTTTCCTATAGGTTAAACCTTGTATAATTAATTTGGGCAAATGAATTCCCTGTTTGACTGTTTCATTCATTCCTTATTTGAAATTGTTCATTCCCTGAATAATTAATTTGGGCAAACTTTTGAAATTGTTCATTCCCTGTATAATTTATTTGGGCGTAAGTGCATGACCTTTTGAAATTGGGTGGAAGACAAATGTGCGGCAACTTTATTTCATTCATTCCCTGTTTCCAGAAATTGTTTACAACTTCATATCATCTTGTGATTTCTGTGAATAAATAAATAGTCTTCCAATTGTAGAAATTGTTTACAACTTCCCTTGTAGGTTTTGTTTTCAATTGAGTGTTGAAAAAATAAATTGTTTTTTTTTTAAATTCTAGATACACGAAAATATTTTAAGAGAACAATTGAAGATGTTTACGTTGAAACCGGAGCTTCTACACCTTCTAATAATGCATCAGATGATGATAATCGAAACCCAATTATTTCAAACTCGGTAATTCGAAGTCGTATTCAAGTCGAATTATCAAATCTTCCATCCGATCCTAGTCTAAGACATCAAATTTTAGATTATGATCCAAATGACCGAGATACAGTAAGAAGGGCATATTTACAAAAATGTCCTTGTCAGCCTTCTTTGCAAATATTTCCACAAACAATACTTGATGGTGTGAAATGATATTTATATACATAATCATAGAAAAAAAAATCGGCAACATAAAGCAATCATGCATTGTTTCATTACTGCTCTAACTTGTAATGAAATTAAGATTCAGATGACTTCGGCGATAATTATCACATAAATATTTCTTCACATATTATGAGATAGCACATCGTTTAAGTTTACTGAAAATGGTGTCATGATACAATGGAATGAATTGAAAAACATGCAGGAAAATTATTTCACATTTGTTTTGTGGAATTTGGTTGTGCAACTATAATGCATTAAATATTTGGTCTATGTGCTACTGTTCTCAGCCAGAAAAATGCTTCCAGCTATCTTTAGCTTTTTTTATTGCTGATAAAAAATTTATATGCTTATAGCCATAAACTCTATTTTGCTTCAACTGTATACAAGTGTATCATCGTTATGCCATTTAGAAAAACTGATGTACATAATGTCAAAACATCATCAGAAAATAATCCGATGAACTTGAGTGTTGTTACTTTCTTTTTATTTGTTAAAATAATCTATTCTTCAACATACAATACTTATTATTAGTAAAAATAAACTTAATTTACAAACATTTACGCAAACAACTTCAATGCATTGATTAAAATCGATTAACATCTCAAAAACTAAATAAATTTTAATATTTACTAATCAATTACAGAGAGAAAAGAAAAGGATAAAAACCACGAAAAGCAGTTAAGTGATGTGGTATAAGCAAATATGCTTCGATTATTCTGTGTTCATGCTTACAGAAAAACAATGCAAAGAAAGCGAAGAAAAGGTTCTTATTTAAAAAAAGAAAAAAAAAATGCAGTCAATCTTTGCGAGATTGATTTCTCCCAGTTAAATTTCACTTAATTAAACTATGTATTAGAATGGATTTTGAATCAAAGATTATTGAAAAATTGAATTAGATGCATAAATTAAATTGAAATATACCTGGATGCTTGCAAAATTCCAAATTGAGATACTGGAGCCGAATCTAATCAGTTTGGAGGAATCGATAACGTATGAGAAGAAAAGAGTGGTGAACTTGATAAAGCTCGCTTTCTAAAATTTTGGCGGATTTGTTTTGCCCTAATGAATTAAAATTGGGGTTGAATTGAATTCCGCCTTACTTTGTAGGGGAATATATTTTGGCATCCTGTGTCCGCTAATGAGGGCTGACATATTATTTGTCGCAAATTAAGTGTAATTACAGGAGAAATGCTTATTCACCCTTAATTACTGCCCCTAATGATCTGCTTGTACTAAAGTTTAAAAGCAAGAAACTGTTGCATCTGAAATCATGTCGCTTTGAGTTATTTGAAACTCCTATATATCCCATATCTCGTATTATTTGGATTTCGTTTCTTTGAAGAAAAATATATGTTGGCTCAAATTTTTCCAAACCATGGTTTTGGAACTTTTAAAATAAACTTTGTGCAGAGGTAAAGGTTTTAAAAACTCTATGGTATTGGCGTCCTCCAAACATGACGAGTTGATGATGAATTCTGTAAACCTCAACACTCAAAATTCGTTATGTTTAACATCACGGGAATGCGACACAAATTGGAGCAAACCACAAACTAAACATTTTATAAGCAGTGAAATTTGCTGGCTGTTGTTTCTCTAATGTTTATTCCAGATTCAAAAAAATTCATAAGATATAGATTCCTATACACACTCAGCTTACACAGATGAGAAGATTATGCCTTCTATATTTAATTCCGGAGTCCATAATCAAGAAATATAATTTCAGTGTCCCTTAACCTCAACTTTGATTGACAAGTTAAATACTTCAGTTCTAATTATAAAGTAGCTTTAAACCAAGTAGCATTGTAGTGTACCAGTATGCAAACTTATAAACTATAACAAACTCATCAAAGATCTATGCCGGCATAAAATAAGATGAAGACTGTTAATAAAGAGTTACTTTAAATGAAAGCCGAGACAAAGATGCATGTAAATTCTCCAAAGAAGGAAATTCGATATCATATGCCACAGTCCCATCATGTTTATATTGCCCATAGTGTCTCTCAGGCCCAGGTCCTGACTTCAAATCCTCATTAAATAGAGAAAACACGTATGAATTGTGAATGAATACATAAAAATTCAATGCATGTACCTCTTAGTGATCCTTAAGTGAGCTGATATAGGTTCCTTTTGAGCTAAAAAGAATCCATAACTTTTATATCATACATTTGGCCAGTGTTTTTAAAACCCAACCCTGAACCTTGAACCATTACGGTGCAGAACTCAATCAGACCTCATTCATGCATGAACCCTAGTCGGACCTTCAAACCAGCGGTCCAACCTTCAATTTTACAGGGTTAAACCACGATTTTATGTTTTTTCCTACTTCTCATTTTGTAATTCAATCATAACTGTTCCGACATTTAAACCATAAACTTCACTATTTCGTCCTAAAAAACATGTGTGTTTGTTTATGCCCTTGCTATTTTATTATATCATGCAATTTTTAATTTTAGTTTATAAATAGATTACTTTCAAACTTTATTATTCATTTGTTTGGGTACGCATAAAACTTAATTATTCACATTTTCAATGTTAACAAGCATATGCAGCTCTCGGCGGTTTGACCGGTCAGACCTTCAAAACCTTGGATCTTGAGTCCTCACGGTTTGACTAGGTTGTCATAAATCATTGACTGCAGATTGAACAATTCAAGATTAGAAAAGGAAAATCGGTCGAAGCTAAACTTAAACGGAATGACTACAAGTCCATGAAATTTACTTGTGCAGTAAGAAGATATGAATTGTATATTATTTATAATTCTCTAAAAATGATAAGGAGCTGATAAGATTGAACATGATACATAATAGAAACCATATATAATGAGTTATATGTTATTTATAAATCTATAGAAATTGGAAAACTATTCTACCGAAGAATACATCACTCTACATTTATATAGATCCGACCAGCACATACACTAAAACAAGTTATAAAGTATAAAATCCTACTAAAGATAAAAGCCCAGACTTTATACTATTTAACTTACATTGCATTCACATTTTCAACGTGCATCACATTTTATTTCAGTATTCAGTTTTGGTACTATTCCGGCGCATTCTTTGTTGTGTTACCTTTCAGTCACTCCGGCTTCCTATAACCCGAAACCATAAAGCATCTCCCTAACATTAAAAAAACCACTGTTGCAACCAACCACAACCTTCGACTAATAGTCGCCTCCACTTTAGCAACTCACAAACTAAAGCACTTTTTTGCAACTTCAATGTGTCAAACAGGGTCATTGTCTTCAATGTCACAAACCAAAACACCTTAGCATTAGAAGAAGTCAAACTAAGATGGATATTTATGATAAACTGCATATTTGCAACATGTAGATTACTGATTAACTATAACAAAATTTTGGATGAAACTTTTAAGTAAACTTATTCAACACTGAAATTCTATACAAAAGCATACAAATATAATTGCAAAATTTTCAGTATGACAACTTGATTGCAACCTTAATTAATTAATATAGGAACATGTTGGACAATGAACTAAGAATGAAATGGTTTTATATGTTGGGAATGTATGAATTCATGTTTAAACCAAAGCGATCTAAGCGTTTGAATCATTGCAACATGTACATGAGTATACATTGAAAATAATATCATCTAGGAATCAGAACTAAACCATTTTTTTGTTAAATTAACCAAGTGGTTATAAAGTACCGATGTTATGATTATACAAGGCAACGTGTTTTGATAATTTTGAGCAATGTATTTATTGAAAGTCCTCTGGGTAGATTCAAAGTCTATAGTCACCCAATATGAGTTTTACTTTTACTTGTTACAATTAGTACTATATAAAACCATGCTGTCGGACCGCAAACATGAGTAATGGTTTTGTGATACCTTATTTGGGTTCCTTGAGGACATGCAATGTTGGACAAGGATGCGTGTTTTTGCGTGGTTGAAATCATAGTTACCATCAACCCAGACCAATTAACAGAAGTATGAAATTATCAAACATAAAACTAATAACAAAAGTAATGGTGGGTACATAGCTAATCTTAATATAAACTGATTAAAGCAATTAACGGAGTTGACAAATAATTAAAACCTGAATCCAACAAAAGAAATTTGGTAGTAAAAACATAGTTAACTTAATTGAACAACCAAGTAACAAATAAATTATTTACTGTCAAATGGATTTCATTCATGTACTGTAACAATCAACATAATAAACATAAGACAAAATCAACTGAACATCCAGAACAATAGATTGAGCGTGATCTACATCTAAGAAATCAGTTGAGATGGATGGTGAAGAGCCAGCATAAGCTAAAGTTTCCATGGGAGAGAAGCGGAAGAACCAGATTAGATGGTTAAACTCAACAAATCACGGGGTTACGAAACTATCGAATTATAAAAAGGAAGAAAAAGGAGGAATTAGTACCTTGTATGCCAGATTGGGAATAACAGCAGGAATCGGTTGCGGAGGTGGACCACGGGCCGACGGTTGCCGGATAAGAGGAAGGCAATGTGTAGAAAAGTGATGCGAATTAGGCAAAGAATTTTTGTTTGAAGATGGGAGTTGAGAAGATAATTTGAGAAAGAGGGAAGAAGACAAATTAAGGGAAGTTAGCGGGAAAAAAACTAGGATACCGCTTATAATGTGTTGCCTAGCCAATTACTCTTGCAAATCAAATAATATAAGATGCATGATAACATTGTGGACTAAACCATTATCTTTTAACGTTATAGAAATCAACTTTTCTTATAGTGTCGGAATTGGGTGTGTTTTCTTGCATTGGACTCGTATTGACGAGTTCTACATTTCAGAGCTAGTTTGGACCAATTTGGCTAAGGCGAGTGATATTGTTTCTCAAAGGATTGTAATTGTTCATGTAGAATAGTTTTGTAATTTTAAACTGATTTCTAATTATAAAATATTATATTTAGCATAGTTGAACCAAGTAAATAAAAAGTTTAGATAGTAATTTAAGTAGATCTAACCTGATTTTCACATTTTTACCTAGTTGCATGCTATTATGTGCTACTTTCCCATTTACACGCTATTGCGCTTTATTTTAACTATGTTGTTAGACGTAGGTTATTTGGACACTTATCTCACTTTGATTGCTATATATTGGTTCTATTTCATTTATTATTGCTATTATGGATACTTGTATGCTAGTTTAGGAATTTGTATGATTATTGGTTGCATAGTTGATTTGTTTGTTTGGTTTAGCTCAAAACACTATTCGTAGGCGATCTAATAGTAGGAAATATTTCGTTTATTAAAGTTTGGGGGTGATTATCAATGAAATTCATATGTTGATGTATATTGACTGAGCGCACAAGGATGTTAGACTCGAACGGGTGAGATATATTCTCGACAGAGTTTCAGAGTGCCTGGATGGACTTGACGACGGAGCAACATTGGAGCTCAACGACGGAGCAACATTGGAGCTTGACAACAGATTTGAAGATAGAGCGACACTAGAGCATGATAGCTAACCTGAAGACGACTTATGGACTTGGAGACGAACTGGGTTTTCGTATGAATGTCGAACGTTTCCTTTGGATGCGTATTTAACCAACTTTGGTTAAGTAGGTGATCAAGATAGTTGTTATTGATTAATATCCAATCGTCGATATAGATTACCATTGTTATTGGCCATTTGGCCAATTTTACAAGAATGATGGTGTGATTTGGAGGAGTAGGATATGATGGTTCGTTCGATAGCGATTTCAACACGATGGCCCTTCGATCAGTGGCTTTGGCTTGAGGAGAGGATGTGATGCTTCTAGGGTGACCTGTTATTCAACTATGATAATTCCAGGATGGGGGCAAGGCTGTTGCGATGGACTGCTTTCCCCCGAGATGCAGAAAAGACGACGTTAAGTCATAATGAGATGACTTTTATACGAGGATAGGATGATACATAGTTGTTACGACTTGGAGGGAAGTTGATGATATCTCATGGATGTGCAGTTTTCTAGGGATTACCCACTTGTCTGATGACTTCAGATGGAAGTTTTACTAATAGTCTAGAGATGGATTCTGCCATGGAGAACCAGTGCAAAGAAGTTATCAACATTCACGATTTTGGTACATCTTTGAGAGAGGAGGAATGTAGACGAATAAGAGCCAGGGCAGTGTGGAACGATTGGCTGGACCCAGAGCCAGACCATTATGGAATGGGTAAGGTTATCGGCTATAGATCAGGGCAGTTGGTCATAGAGCTAGTTGGGCGGAGACCAGGGAAATTGGACCTACCTTGGCCTCCGATGGATATGGTGACCAAAGTATTGAGTATCGTATACTTTACGCATCGAGTGAATGAATGTGAGGATAGATGATGGATGCTATGGATGTTTATTTATTTATTTATCATCATTAGTACTTAGACATCTATTACGTCCCAATTATAGGATGTTTATCACGGTATAACATGTATCGACTGTTATGTACTAACTTTGTGGATGCCGGGGCATAACAGGTATGATTCTCCATACCCTTCATCTCGTATACAATATTATGACTTTTACTAATGTATTTTGATATTTTTCATTGCTCACACAAGACTTTTGTTTGACCCAAGGTCTTATTTCCTTCTTATTACCTCACGTGCTCATCGACGATGCTGATGAGAAGGTAAGGCGACAAGTCCAGGTATTATTTAGAGTTGCATAAGTGGATTCGCATGAGGCTATTTTACATACTTATACTTGTATTACCTTTGTTTACTTCGCTGTGTAGCACTGTGGATCCTTGACAATGTTATATATTCTTGTAGAGACAGTTTACCAGATGAGTTTATTTATTTCATGTGTAAGCTCTATTACTGTTCCGTATAACTATATGAGCATGTATACTCTGATTACCTAGTTTATATAGTTATTATTCGCTCTCCTGTTTTATATATGTGATTGTTATTATTATATGTTATCTGATGCGTTGTGAGATACACTACAGATTCAGTGATTGTATTTATATTATGTTCTCCCCTTTCTCTTATCTTCTATTTTCTTCTTTTCTTTCTCCTTTCTCTTATCTTCTATATTCCTTTCTCTAAACGATCACTTTACATCAACCGCTTATAGCATGAATTTTTAGTTTTGAGCACCGATGGTGTAAGGCAAGTCGTCACATTTTTTATCAAAGCTTAGGTTGCGTTATTGAACCTAAGCAGTACTAAATTCGAGAGTCAAAATATAAAAGAGAGTATGTGTTTGTATATATTTTGGTTTTCAAATCCATATATTATTAGTATATATGGTATAGGTTGTTTTGCACACGAGTGTCATAAGAATTGTTTTATCTATTAGCGATTGATCGCCTCTATTATTCGAGAAAATCTAGTGACGAGAAATACTTCTAATTACTCCGTTTCTAGAGTCGAAAGGTCGGGAAAAATCGAGGATTACTAACCTCTATTTATAGTATGTTTCACTAATGGTACGATCATTATGTAGGATACCCTGAAATCTCTATTTAGTTTTGGCGCTCAGGTGCAGTGTTAGCCATGTCTCATTATGCGAATGCTTATGTATCCATGTGGCATACCATTCCTTGTAACGGGATCGGCTGTTCTAGTACGAGATTCGTTTGTGTTCTTGCAAAGGTTTTCTTCGACGACTTGGAGTTAGAAATGAATGAATTAGGAGTTTACTCCTACGAGACTCCAAGGTTGAGCCTTGAATTGGTTGAAAGTTCTTATCATTTCAGGTTCTTGATATCAATTCACTCTAGACCAGTTCATGGTTCACTTCGAAGAGGTTTGCATCGAATTCTAGAGCTGATGAAGATTTCCCCGATTTAGGCGATTTGTCTGTGTTGGAGTGTGTAATCAAATTTGATATGATATCAAAGTATGATTTATTTTCTCCTTTGTCACTCCGAAGTGAGGTGTTTGTGGTTAGATTGTGAGATCGACTCAAAGGTTGATTATTCCATTCTGAAAATTATGATCTACCATTTCAACGTCGAAGTATGATGTAGGGAATGTTGAAATGGACAGGCAATGTCGTTCCCATTCTGTCGAGTGCTCCCTTGATGAAGCAGGAAACAATGATGTCATCGCTTGATTTATGTTTCAATCAATGGCGTTTCTTAGTTTGATGTCGAAATTTCATCGTTCCATTTGATCGTTTGACTAGATGGATAGGACGAAATCATGACTCGTGAATTGATTTATCTCTCTTGATTGTGACTTACCTTCTGCAGGGCCTAGTTAGATTATATATGTGTATAACATCCCATGTTTGATCGCTAGAACTTAATACTATGGGTGACTACAACATCCATAGCTATTAATGTCAGGCCTCGAGGTGGGGGAGTGTTTTGACATAGCTAATCTATACTTGGCAATATACGGGGTTCATCAAAAATTAAATTCATCAAGTCATGTTTTCATGTTTGCAAAATTGTTTTCTTGTTGATTGTTGAGCTTAACTGGACTTAACATTTATGTCAAGTAGTTCAATTACTAGGAAGATACGGAATATCGCTAAAACTTAACATTTAAATTGGATCTAATTAAACGATCTCTACGCGTTTCCAACTTGCGCGATCAAACCGTAAGTCCACTCGATATGAAATTAAAATCCTGTTATATTTCATAGATATGAATCCAATGAAACTGGTTACGTCGAATTTTGAGACTGTGTCCAAAATGGTCTATTTTTAGGCTATTAAATTATCGAGTTTTAATATATTTATTTTTAATTCAATTTTAAAAGTTAACTAACCTTATTTTAACTTCAGCTAAATATAAAACAAAGTTAGAATTCATTCTCAATGGTTTTTCAGGTCTAGATTCAACATTGAATCATTTAAAATCCACTAAAAATCTATTTAAATCCATATTTCAAAGTGACCAAAAATACAGATTGTTACAATCTCCCCCACTTAAAAATATTTTATCCTCGAAATCGAAGATGGAACTGAAGGTCATTTACTTAACCAACGAAGCCATTATTCTAACTAATTAGCATGTACTTTTCCCTGATTCCCAACCTTAACTCCATAAGTTATACATAGATCATCGATGGGGAATATCTATTTCGATACTCATCTAAATACACAACTTATCTCCGAACTAGAGTTTATCCATCGATCCCTTAGTACAGACACTAATCAGGACCTTTATCAGAAAACTCTAGCTTCCCTTGCATAGCTCACAACTATGATAGAAAATTCAAGCACCTAACCATAAACCCTCATCCAGGTTTGTCTTCAAAAATCGAGTGATAAATCCTTTCCTGGATTGGTGTAAATACACCTCTAAGTTCTTCATTCGAATAGAATCTATTTGAGGAAATGATCCACATAAACTAACATAGTTATTCCTATGGTTTTTCCTTCTTTACCCTATCAAAATATTTCTAACAACTTAAATTTCCAAAAAAAAAATTGCCATAACCTCCTTTGCGCGACTCATTCGGTACAACCTCAAAATACCTATATAGGCACTCATCAATAAAAAGGAAAATCGAAAACCCAAGCGGTTTGCCAAATATGCTCATAAAATCATCAAACCCATTTAATAATGTATATACGTACCTTCAAGGCAAGCATCCAATTTTATTCCCCACATTAGATTCCATTTAATAACCTACGTAATACATATACGTCCAATTTCAACTAATTTTCAAATCAATTCAACACTATCATTCGATTTACTAATAGATTCCTTAATTAGTTCGCTTTATTAATTCACTTTTATTTTGGCTCAATCATGTTTGAATATATTTTACTTGCGTAGAAACAAGTCGATTTTTAGTTAGAGTTCATATTCCATATTCACAACTTAACCAATTCTTTACTTCTTTGTTAAGTATACTTATATTTTTCTTAACTAGTTAGACTAATTATCGCACATCACATCCAGCAATCAATTGATTGATTAACTTTTCAAATGCATCTTTTTTATGATATAAAACATATACCTTTTTATATATTCAAAATACATCTTCAAAAACCAAAATCATTTATTTATGAAAATCACAAGTACGTTCCTCATATATAATTCTCTCAACTCATTCTAGGGCGTTACGAACTGTATCTTTAATGAGTTACTCGTCCTAGGATACTACTGATCCTATCTCTGACGAGTCTTTACTCTACAGAGCCAAAGCTTATCGCTAAACCAAAGCTATGATACCACTTGTGACGATTCCGAAAATCCTTACCCTTTGAACCGACTTTAAACCACACAAGTCCAGTCCAAAAAGTAAGCATCTTCGAAATGTCCTGCGAAAAACCGAATTTCCGATCTTTGATAGTCGGTATATAGCACATCCTCGGTGTTCATATACCGCAAAACCAAATATCTCAAACTCAATCCATTGGGGTTTATCAGAGAAAACACAGCGGTACAAAACAAGAGACAAGGTTAGAATCTTTCAGCGCAAAGAACAAATATAGTATTCAATATAACTTTATAGCGGAAAATTGTAAACAATTACAGTAAACATACCGTGGACAGTTATAAACTCTATCCTCACATAATACAACCACGACATCCAAGTATAGATAGTAGAATATTCCCTGCCTTCTGACGAAGATCACCAGCTCCTCTGGAATCGTCTGGCAACTCCTCGAATCCTGCTTAAACCTAAAATACACCCGGATACGACCTGAGTGCCAAAATACTCTAGTTAGGCTTAGGTTAACCAGCTTGAGAACTAGATAACAAACCATACATATATCAAACAATCATTAAAAGGGTTCCAAAATTTTGTGCATGCTTTTTTGGAAAATGAAGCTACCATAAGACCTGCATCCCATCACACAATGCATGCGCACACCATCAGGAGCAAGTTTTACCTTATGATAACCAAATATTCTTGGTACACAAAAATCATTGAATATTATCATTAATGTCTAATGCAGAAATCACTTTCGAAAGTAAATGTATAAATCTTAGCAGAAGTAGGTACCTATATATTACGCGTACATACATAGATTACAACTAAAACTACAAAGGTTCGTATTAGAGGTTTGGATTCTAACAATAACCAAGGCAAATAATTTTCCTTAACCGATTCAGATACACCTCTAGTGGGATGTCCCAGAAATTAATAGTTGATCCCTTTCTTTGCAGAGGCAAAGCCCCTATACCAGGTGTAGTTCGGGTTTCTCCTAAACATAACGTCTCCCAGTCGTAACCGACCATTATCTGAGGGCTCTTGATCTATCATTCACTAAGTAAATTGCATGGGATCCATATCATAACATCACTTTCTCAACTACAAGAAAACATTTGTCCTTAACTATACTGCACTTCATCCTGTTTCAGCTCATTTATGGGTTATGAGGCCCTAAAGTCACGTTCCACAAAGCTCTGCTTTTCAACAAAAGTTTGATCTATCTACCAACAGCAATTAATATATAACCCTCTTAGTACATATGCCACATTGTCAATTCACAACATATTATCGGTATCTATTAATATATAACCCTCTTAGTACATATGTCACAGAGGAGGGTGTTAAGCTAAGAGGATAGATCATCCGCCGCCTAACTGATATATCATCAATAGAAACCAATTTATTATGTCGTAAGTACAATATCATATATACGTCTAATACAAGTTCGTTCTGGGTCTAAAAGAAACCGAAGGCACCTTATTCCTCATCCAATAAAGCAAAGATACCCTTGCGAATCTGAAAAATCTCCAAGTAAAGTTAAACCGCTGTCACAATATAACCTCACAATAGGTGGCCACCTATTTGAGACATCAACAAACAGTTCTATGATGTAAAGATCCTCGGTCTTCAACCACCATCTTCAAAATCTTAGTTTGCTTCATTTCGTCATATATTTATTCGGAATGGGTTAAAACCTGGTCTTCCTGACATAACTAGCGCATCTTTAAAACTAATATAGATATACAAGGATATCATGAGTCTCATCCCATTTTGGAATATTCTTTTTCTCAAATCATTCTTTATATTGGGTATACTCATTTAAATCTTATCAAAGATTTACATACTTTAAACTCTTGTTTAAATCTTTCCATGGAAATCATTTCGAATGATTATAAAATCTCATTTCACAAATTTAACTCAAACCATGGTTTCCATGATTTATCGGGATAAACGGAAAGGTTATTTCTTAAATCATTATCTCATTCCCATCCTATCCATCCAATGGAGCAAAACTGACAGTACTCCATATCTAGTTGCCTTATTAATTCCATTCTTTCATTCCAAATATGGTTAAAGAATTTATTTATGTTTATGGGAGAACGTATTTACCCAAACCTAACCCATTCATTGATCATTGATTAGGCTCAATTACTTTATCTTCCCTTGATCATAACTCTAGCCCAAAATCGTGCTTACGATTTCTTAATCTTATCATCATGAGAAAAACACGCTTACTCATATCTAAATCATTCATTAGCCATAATTATGATAAATTACATTTAACTTTCCCTAATCATATATTTTGCGCAAAATCATACTTGTAATTTTTTTAATCTTATCTTTTAGGAAAAACCATTCATTAATCAGAATTAGCTCTTGGCTGCGCAATGCCAAGAGAATAATCTATCAAGTGTATGACCCCGAAGGCCTAAACCTACATTAGATCAAACACCTAGAAGATCACCCAACTCAACGATAAAACATTCAAGTTCCAACTTCTTTTTTTATCCCAAAATCTTATTTAAGATTCAATCTTATCTTTAAGTGAAAAACATGCTTATATTCTTTTAAGAGATCCTTAAAGTTTGATCCCATCATCGTTTGCTAGGGGAAACACTTTCATTAAATTTTTATAGTCAAATTAAATAAAGATTTCACTTCAATATAACTTGGAAAATCATCTTCTCCCTTAAATGGGTAAAGAACAAGTGTTATTTAAGACATCGTCCACAATAAACCCAAAATCATTCTTTCATTCTCAATCAAATCTTCAATCATATTAGCTTATAACTGATACAAATTCTCGTATCAGACTAATATAATAAGCGGAATAATAGAAAAGCCTTTTAAATTCCTTAAATGCTAAAGGTCTTCATCCATAGAGACTCATCTCAATTATCACCGGATCGATTCCCATTCAACTCCAATTTAATTCATTAATTGGAAAACTTAACTTTGTTACATACTTTTCAAATCCCAAAATATTTTAAAACCCTCATTTTAATCCTTCAGATATGTTTGCAAAACCTTTGGATAACAATGGTTATATCAAAACCTTTTTATTTCAATACGTTCTACAAACCAATTGCAAATAGCGTTGCTAAAACAACTCATTTTCATAAAATAGCTTTTTATCTTTTCAAAACATAGTATATTCATTCAAAATCACTTTAAACCATTTATTATGATGTGACAACCGCCCATAATTCCTGCACTTAACAAGAGGAATAATGTGCTGAAAGATGTGCAAGACAACTATGGATGATCATCTGGGTATAATATCACAAGCTTAACCTGTTGTGTAACTCACGGTGCAGAGATAAAGTATAATAGAACATATACAAAATGCATATAATAGTGAAGCATATTTGAGTAGAAACTTAAACTTTCATATCAACTAGGAAGATCCATGCATCACTGGAGTACATCATAAGAGTTTGTACAAAATGCCTCACTACAATCACTTAGAGAACACTCAACAAGCATAACAGTAGAAATAGCAACTAGTATGTATTGTATAAAGTAATACCTAAGCCTCCAGCTCATCGTCGATCTGCAACATCGTACTCACTAAGATCTGCTACTTGCTACTTAGTCTGCCCATCCACTATAGGATGAAGATCCCAAGGTAATAAGAGGAAACATAAAACCTTGAGTCAAACAACAGTCTTAATGAGCGATAAAACAACTATCTAACATCATCAATAAAGTATATTAGAAATGGGTAGATCAATCAACTAATCAAAGAAGAACCCAACCTGTTGCCTCCACATCCGACAGTGATAGCCTTTACAACAATCAAATAGAAACAACAATACATTAATGGCAACCAATTACCAAGCATAGACCGTCCTAGTCGAAATTGACATCTCCCAAGCACAAGCCCCGAAGGCCTAAACCAACATCAGACAAGCGTCCAAGAGATATCTCCTTCGACGTCGAACAATCTACACAAGACGATACAAGTAAAACAATCATCATCCATGATTTTGGCTATCACCTCCAATCCTGCCTTGAAACCATCGTTAATCGTATGACTGGCTATGACACGCCATTTGTCAAGGGCTAGTGGTAACCCCGGTTCTACAAAATGCCTTTCCACGATACATATGTTTGCCTTACTCAGCGAAGACAACTAGACCTTTCCACGATACCCAGGGTACTCGACCAGCTAACATCTAGTCTTTTGGGCATCCCTATTATACCCCTGCTTTGAGTCCGCTGGAACCTCTGAATGACGATAATCCCTCAGCCTACGATGTCTCTGTTCATCTGACCTGATGACTATCCATAAGCTCGAGCGACTTCTCGAGAAACCATTATCCACGAACTCACAACCTTGAGTCGTTTTCACATTCGTTGCATTTTGACGAACAACGAACACTTCACAACACTTTGAACATTCCTCCTTGAAATCACGTCACTTTGATCTGATCTACAAATCCGAACAGTGAAGAGCAATGAAGAACGACCTTCGAATCAATCACTTTGATGTAATCTACCTTTCTTTGATGTTGATCTTCAATCTTCTAATCAAGATCTATGATTTTAATGGAGGAGAGATGTATTTGATTGAGCAAGGAGGATCACGAGCTTAACCAAATGAGAAATGAAGAAACTAAACCATTCTCCTTGCCTCTACCCTTCAATTTATAGCCATTCAAACAGCCTACTAATGGGCCTCACCAAATAGCCTATTAATGACTAGTTAACCTGTCCAGAAATTGTGTAGCACTAAAATAGCGATTCCTCCCAAACCGCTGAGCCAAATCTTTAATGTGACCACTCTATGGAATTGGAAAAACCATTTCCTTTCTAATGAAATCAATCTCAGCACCTGATTCGAGCCCAGTCAAAAGTTATATCCTATACAAATCTGACAGGGGCAAAAGGGTCACAAATAAAATTGATAAAAATTATGGACATGTCTCACATCCCCATAACCAACATATCAAAATATGAGAATCATCCAACCCTCGAGGAATTAAATAAAAATATTTTATGATCCTCCGATAGGTAAATTTGCGGGTCATTACATACGATTTATCATAATTTATCCCAATTTTAATAATTTAAAAATAGCTTATTTCATAAAAATCAAATTTCGGATCCTAAACTACACTTACGTGATTTTTATTCAAATTTGATTTAAACTTATTTCAAAATCTAAATGTTGGATTATAAAACTTTCTTTTTCATTTGAAAACTCTTTTCATTTCAAGCCCAATGTTTTTCATTTCGGGAAAAATCTAATGGTCGAATCTCCCGGTACGTCAATTTGAAGTCAACGGTCAAAATTCGTGAACTACCGCTGCACGACTAGTCCTATTCAGACCAAACTTCGACTTATTTTTAGAATCTTGTCAAATTCCTTTCAAAATAATTTATTTGTTATATAAAACATATATAATAACTTTTGAAAACTATATTTCCAATATTTAACTTTAAATTCAAATATTCCATTATTTAAATATTATAATATTATTTAAATCACTAAAATTATATTATTTTTCAAACTTTATCTTTTGAAACCCAAACTTTCCTGAAATCCGTAAAAAAATAAGATAGTTTAGATAATAAAATCTAGTTAAAACACTTTTTATATATCCAAATCAAACTTCACTTTTTAAAGTTAGAATTCACAATTATAATTTAAATTTGAACATGCCTTAATTACTTGAAATCTTATTCAAATAAATTTTCCACCTTTACGAAAACTATTCGTAATTACTTAAACTATCTTTCCAAATTATTTTGGATTGAAAAATAAAACTTTGTTTTTCTTCATTTATTTAATTAATAAATTATTCAATTAAATTCTGATTTGAAATAAGACTCGATCAATCACCATATAATCCAACTTATATGGGTTTAACACATCATTAACATCCATTAACAATCATTAACATCCAATTATCACATAACGACATCATTATCATATGTGTTAAGGTCTTTAACACTTAATTATCATAACATATCATCATTAACTAAGCAATAAACATTGTTAACACTTAATTTCCACTCAATGGCATTGTATGCCTAAGTATTAAGGTCATTAACGCTTAATTATTCAATTAATCATCGCATCACATCAAGTTTTCATCCAATGTCATATCAACATTAACCAATGTTACATCCATATTAGTTGATGTCAGTATTCATCTTAACCAATGTCACACCAATATCAATTAGTGTCACTATTCATCCACTTTTTATTTATTTAATAATTTAGTGAAAATTTCAAATTATTTCATTACTAAGACTTAACAAATCGGACTTTCTAGTTACCCTACTCACATAATCACTTAGAAAATCTATTCGTTGTCAAAATTAACTTGCTAATTTTATCCTCATCCATTAACAATTCATCCATAACAAACCCGTTATAGTTTAAACCAACTAATCACACATTTACGATTTTAAACTTCATAACCATTAAGATAACCACTTTAATCACTAAACTACCAAGTAATTAATTATCTAACTTAACTATTAACATCATTAAACCCATAATTACTTAACCAACTAGCAATTATTAAACACACCATAATTAACTACACTAATTATAACGGTTAAGCAAATGTGAGCAAAATCCGCTCACTATTGCTTCTCCACTCCACCAAACTTTAGTGTAGGACTTCCTTAACTTCTCTACAACTCCGAACTCCACTTAGCAACCAAGTTAGCAACTTTTCCACTTCAAACTCTTTACGAACACTGCGTATAATTATGTATATATTTTTACTTGCATTTAGGAGGGGAAAGGTTAGGTCTTTAAGGCTTTTACGGATTGGCCAAGGGGGTTCCCATGCAATCTTATGACTTTTCCACCCCAAAAAAAATTAGCACAAATTTTATTTAGCTTACAAATAATCGCAGCAGGCAGTTGATAAACTAACAACCAATACATGAACATGGGATGATCATAGATTTAACCAATTCAATTCTCCCTGCCATAGATAGAAGCCTACAATCTCAACCGTCCTTTTTTATTTTATCAAAGAGTTCACCACAGTCGGAGATATGTAAATAGTTATTAGATAAAGGCACACCAAGGTACTTAATAGGTTGGTTCCCTTCATTTATATCAAGCAGCTAGTTAAATCACCTTTCTTGTTCAATGAAACAAACCTTATATTTTAGACAATTGACCTTGAGACCAACCAAATACCTCATGCTATCTAAAATCCCTAAAATTTATATGGCACTATTAACTTAGATTTTAAGGAAATCATTAGTGTATATCAAATGGTTTATATGTGGTTCATTATTAAAAATTGGTGGGACTAAATCCATTTTACTCACCTTATGCATCATAGTAGAGAAGAATTCCATAACAATACAAAATAAGTAAGGGGATAGGGGGTCCCCTTGTCTTAACCCTCTATGGCTATGAATAAAACCTTTTGGGTGACCCCTCATTAGGATGAAAAAGTAGGCGTAGTGATACAAGTTTTAATAACTTTAACTAGTCTTTTAGGAAAACCCATCATTTTCAACATATGACAAACAAATCCTCTATTAACAATATCATATGATTTTTGTAGATCAATTTTGATACACATGTCACCACTTCTATCTCCCTTGAAATGCCTAATTTGTTCATGGGCAAGTAAAACATTTTCTGCAATATATCTGCCTGGGATGAACGCTAATTGATTTTCACACATTAGATGCATAAGGTACGATTTAATTCTATTGCAAATGACCTTAGAAATTATTTTATAAATGATGTTGCAACATGAAATAGGCCTACAGTCAGAGATATTCATTAGCTTCTCAGCTTTTGGTATACGGGTGACAAATGTGTGATTAATACCTTTAGCAAGCTTCCCAATCCTGAAAACTTCTTGGGTTAAATCAGTAAGATAAATATTAATATTTTCCCAGTGAATCTTGAAAATTTTAGCTGTGAAACTATCAAGCCCCGGACTTTTATCATCAGCAATAGAAAAAGTGGCCTTATAAACTTCATCAATAGTTATACTAGATAAAAGATGATCCCTGTCTCATTCATTTATCTTGAATTTGCAATTAATTTCTGGAAAATAAGTTGTCTAAGGACTGCCAGTATTAAATATGTTTGAAAAATAATTTAAAGCCTCCTTTTCAATACTGTATGAATCATGTAACATCTCTCCATTTGCAAGAATAATATTTCCCCAATTATTAATCTGTCTTCTAAAAGACATTTTTCCATGGAAAGACTAAGTGCACGAATCACCCTCATTTAACCATGACATATTAGCCTTCTGCCGTGCATTTCTATACTCTATATTACATTGATCTCTCCATCTTCTGTAAATTGAATCCAGTTTATCAAACATATCATTATCTGTTGGGTTTTCATCAATTTCTTTCAGAATAGCACAGTAATCTTCTTCCACTCTTCTTATATTTTTTTGTAATCCCAGTTGCTACAGTTCCACCACCTCTTCAAATTAAACTTACAGAATTTCAAAAACACTTGAAAGATGTATATTTTTGAACCTTTCCACTGCATAAACTCCATCTATTCTTTTGCCCAATAAAAACAATCCCAATATCCTTCAATATCATGCTAAGTATTGACATATTTAAAAGGTGTATTTCTCTTTCTAGTATCATTTGGTCCAATAAGAATGCAGTCACTAATAGGATTTGATTCTCCAAAAAAAGTCAACTCATGAAACATATCTAGAAATTGATAGTTACATAAAAGTCTATCAATCTGAGTCACTAAACCTCTCCTTCTCCAAGTATATTCAAAACCCTTTATAGGAATGTCCATGAGTCCTGCACTAGCAATACAATTCAAAAAACCAGAAATCTGTCAACCACTGAACCCTCTTTCTTCTCATTTACAGATAATATATTATTAAAAACTCCAACAACAATCCATGGGATATCAACCTTTTAGACTCATTCACAATATCAATCCATAGTTTCTCCCCGTCAAGCAAAAAGTTGCTAGAATAAATAAAGCTCACATGGCATTTCAAACTCCCAACGTTCTTTGTAGTAATGGAAATATGTTGATAAGATTTACTAACTATCACAAAATCTGGCCAAAGTAAATGGAGCTTTTTCTTCTAATATTCAATTAACTTCCATATTTGAATCCCAAGCCACCAAAATTCTTCCTTTACAATTATAGTCATTGTTTTTAGTAGCCATCCAGTTCTTCTAAAGTCTGAATTAAAATTTCTCCATTATATAATCATTCATTTTATTCTTCAAAAGGCCCATAATAGAAGGCCTAATTTTGTTAAGAAATTTGAGCACCTTAGACTATTTGTTCGAAGTGTTCAAAGCCCTAACATTCCAAGCAACTACGTTCATTTAATCTTACTTTGGCTCTTTGTTGTGACTTTAGGAGGAACAATGGGTTTTGTAGTGCTTTTCCTTTCATTGGTTTTACTAAGGCTTTCAACTTCGTCTATGAAATTTTTATTAATTTCAACATTGTTACTAACATCTATTTCTTTTCAGGTGCATTTGTATTCCTCTCCTCATTATTTAGCAGGTCTACAACATCATCTTCTTCGATTTCAGCCTAGTCTTCAGCACTTCCCTCGCTATGGTTATTCACATTGCTATCATAAATACCAGATTCTATGCCAAAAGAAGAATCATTTCCTACCTTCAAGTCCGAAGCATCTAATAACTCAGTTGTACTCTTTTGGAGAACCCTGTCATCCTCTTCTATAATCGAATCTAGTAAACTAAATTTGTTGTGTAAAATAATGATGATATTTCCGGTATAATGTTTATTTACTTCATTTGTCTCGAGTTGATCTCCATTGTCATTAATATGTTGTTTTGAATTATTTGTTTCCTTGTGTAACTCTGCTAAATTGTTGGTTTCAGAGGTTGTATTCAAGTTATGTTGACTATTACAAGTGCAATTGTCCATGTCAGAATTTGAAATTTGTATGTTGTGTGTGTCAAAAGTTTGTAAACTCTACATGGACTCACTCAAATTGTTATTGCCTCGTTTATCAGTGTTCACCCCTTCATCAATTACACCATCTACAAGATTTATAATCTGGACATGTTCATCATTAGCACTAGTTACAATAGTCTTCTCTATATTTGTATGCCAAACCGAACCTCCTTTTCCCTATGTTTTTTTGGTACACATACTTCTTTCATCTTCGACTTACAATGGTTAGTCGAATGACTAAACACTTTACAATTACAACAACATAGAGGCTTATACACATATTCAAATTTAACTTTCAATTCTTCGCTTATGTGAAACACCACATTAACCTCATTAGGAAATTCAGATGATGCCCCCATCTCTACTAGAATCTTAGCGAAAGCAAATCTCAACCACTATAGCAAATTTGCCCTTTCACAACACTGCAGAAGCGCTGTGAAAAACTTTAACAAAATTTTAATGAATACTATTTACCAACAAGTTGTTATAGGTCTTAGAACAAGCATAATACATACCTAAACGATGTACAAAATTGACATTTTATAGTGTTTCAAATGGTGTTGTTCTTATGTTTGTACAACATTTTATTTTTATTGTATTATATTTAACTATCAAATATTTAATAGTGTTTTACATCGTTTCACACCGTTTTAGAAATGTTGTCATCTTCACTATTCTATAGCGTTTTGCCTTATATCATAGCATTTCAGGAAGCTGACATATTCACTATTATACATCATTTTCTTTATATAGTGTTTTGTATATTCACTATTATACAACATCTATCACTGCATTTTTCATTTTCTACAGTATTTCTACACAATGCATATATGTTCAAAATAATCACTAAATTCAAACAACACAAAAAAAAATTATTCTTAAAACTCTGTCAAATAAATTACAATAATTCCATATGCCAAATAGATAAGAGTTGTACATAACATTTTGTAATCAATGTTCCCATCATAGATGCTACTAACATGTTTTTACGAAAGGTACTTAATAAGAAAAATAAAATACAAACCGTTGAAAGTCCAAGGTCGTATGCTCCAAAGTTAAATTTCCTACACGGCGAAATAAAATAAAATTAGAACCTAAATTTTGAATGCTCTTGAATCCGCCTACAAAAAACCATCCAAACCATGCTATGATGAATGCAAATAGACCAAAAGCCAAAGCATGCCACTGAACAGGTGATATAGAAAATTCTTTCCATGGAAACTACAAAAACACAATAACTTGTTAAATTAACATATATGAAGAAGTTGGCATGTTTTACACTCCTGAAATAAAGGTGAACATGTTATGTTTAAAACATATTTAACTAAGCCAATAATTATGAAAAACACAAGTGAGTGGTTGACTATAAATCTTAGTCAATTTCTGATAAGAAGGAAACGAAGACCAAGAAAAGTAAACCAATGAATAATGCACTTGCAATCTATATGTTTTTCTTCAAAGGCTATAGAAATATTCAAGCATTTGCGCAGCATGCATCTTTCATGGGCACCAGCAAGGAAACACCAAATGCACCACAAAGTGGTTCTGCTACACCACTGAGTGGTACAATGCACCAATATGGTGCATTTGGACGTAGTAGTGCGGCATGTGCACCACTGCCGTGTGAAAATGTGCAATACTGGTGCACGACACCATGCAGCGTTGCAGATACACCACAGAATGGTGCTGCTGCACCACGCAGATGCACCACTATGTGGTGCACTGTACAACTGTGGTACTTGCATTATAAATATTTTAGTTAATTTTCTATAATACATAATTAATTTTTGTAAATCTTAGTTCGTTTCCATAAAATTTAATTGACTTATTATTATTTATAAAACTTACCTAATTTGTTATTATTATTATAAATTTAGTTAATATTTATAAAACCGAGTTAATTTAGTTATTACTTTATAAGTTTGAGCCAAAGGCTGATCAGAACTTATCAAGGGATGTTTCTCTAATTTCACTTTGAGATAAAGAATTTTAATGCCCTATAAAGATCTAAGGTTAGTAGAATATTTATAACCCTCTATTATTTATCGAACAAGATATTATAACAGTGGAGAACATATGTAACATCAAAACAGCAGAACACATGGGT
The DNA here is from genome assembly GCA_030737875.1 of Allium sativum. Lineage (NCBI taxonomy): Eukaryota > Viridiplantae > Streptophyta > Magnoliopsida > Asparagales > Amaryllidaceae > Allium > Allium sativum. Next base: position 167,644,864 of record CM060924.1, on the reverse strand, counting down.
AATATAGTTGATACCTGCCACAATAAAAGAAAACGTATGTATTTCTGTTACTATTTTATCTAGCTTTAATAATCCTTCCTTGAACCCAATGCAACAAAACATAAGAATCTAAATCATGCAATAAAAAAATAGTTAGGTTAGAATATTTCTCTAGGGTTGCACTATGACATCTTATTGTTATAGATCAGAAGAGCCACCAGGGACTATTTACATGACAACCAGTTCACATGATGAAAACAAAGAAAACATAATATGCAAAAAATGCACATACTATATTTATGTATAGTTGTATTGGCATCAAAATTTTCTATAAATATACACTGTGCAAGTAATCACATAAGAATCTAAATTAGAATATTTTATATAAAGGATAAGTGATTACTGGAAAAAGCCATCTACTGTTTTAATCATCAGTTTATGATGATTGTATTAGTAATGATAGATAACATAACACCCATAAAATTTGGAACCTTTAGCACTATGCTGTAATTATTAGCGCTTAGCTAAACACATGTACTAATAATATTCATTGGGCAAATGGCATAATATATTGAAGTAATAATTTGAGTTTGAGCCCAAAATTTGTGCATTTACAGAGTCTGGACCCAAATTTAGTGCAAATAGAAAAAATAAGGGTATTTTTTATGAAGCCTATAACACTGTCATATTTTGGTTTGTACTAGAGGGTTTGTTTGCCCAATATTTAAATTTATGAAATTTCATACTCCTTGTTTTGCCATTTGATTACATTTAGATTAGCCTACTAATGAATCACAATGTCATAAATTCATGACAGTGAGGATAAACAAGTGCAAAAAACTTCAAATCTTATTATCGTGCTCCATTTTGCGCATGACGTATCACTATAAATGTTAAATATTAACTTTGTTTTATGAATTAGTTTCAACCGTATACATCCGCTAGTCCATATCGCATAGGTAACAAGTGATATTTTTTGTATGCTAGGTATCAACCAATTGACTATCACCACTTCCATTCCCCTCTTCATCAATAGAAATACCCATATCAGAACATAATACTGAGCTTGTAGACCTATTATTACTTTAGTGTACAAGGCTACTATCAGAACATAATGTTAAGCTAAACAAGGCTTGGTTATTTCCAGAGTTTTAAGTAGCACTAGAGAAGCATAGGATAGTGAAAGGAAGAGTACCTGTTCTTGTAGGACTACTATTACTTTACTCTCCTTTAAGAATCTGCAGCACCATCACTTAGCCTAATGCTCTATCCAGGCTACCTCATTCCCTACTTTTTCAACTCACACCCAAGCCAACCATAAAACTAACATACAACATGTGGTAGAACCAGACTTTGAAATATAAATTTTTGTTAGTGACGTTGTAAAGGTGATATCTATTAGTAGCACATTCTGTTAGTAATGTCAGTTCCTCTACCATATTAAAATCACTCGAGACTATGCAAAGTTTCAAATAAAATAAAATAAAACTAATCATATTAAATTAATAGAACCCAAGAAAGTTTCTAACAAATAATTTGGTTTTTAAAAAAAGGTAAAAATAGCAGTCATATCAGCATTATTACTTGTAAAAATGAAAATGTCTTTAAAAAATTTCCCTCAAACCAATTATACTGCCTCTTAACAAATTGCTCCTACATTTAACAACCATTGTTCTGATTTCTTAACTGATAATTTAACATATGAGAGTTATATAGCAAACCAAAAGACTGTGTGAACATGCACTTGCGCACAAGCATTCTTGTGCATTGAATATGACCTAAAGCAATAGTTACCTTATAGACAGATTTTCTTGTCATTGCAGCTCCACTTCGAAGGAACAATATTGATGTACTGGCACCACCCCCACATACAAACTTATGACACCAAATGAAAGTTCACCACTGTGGTACATTTGTACCACCACAACGGTGCATAGGTACATTTTACGTGGGATACTCCAAAAGGTTTGAATCAATAGCCTGTTGTAAGTACTTTTTTATTGTTACATAAATATTGTCTAAGGTAATGCTGCACAACTTTACAATGGTTGCATAATTCATCCAATATGTTTGATGTCAAATGATAGAGCTTTTTGTATTAGATTGTTTATTGCAGTCTACATACTTAATCATGTGAAGTGTAGCATATATCCGGAAATGCTGGATTTGTAGTTTAAGAATAAGCATGCCCTATACCTGATGTTGATATTGTTTTCCCTTGTAACTTGCCATCTATAAATAAAAACATGGAAGTAGCATTCAATAAGAACCAATAAAGATGCTTGTTCTTCATACTTGTTTGTGACGACCGCCCTGTAGCTCCAGCGCAAACCAAGGAGAAATGTGTTTTATAAAGCGCCAGACTGATATAGGACGATCATCAGGACAGAAAAACACACACGAAACCTGTCATATAAGTCATAGCACATGGTGACGGTATAGTAAAACATATACAACAGGATATAATAGCGAAGTACAATTGAACATAATCATAAACTTTTCATATGACCATGAAAATATCCATGCAACATCTGGGTTACATCAGAATTTGTACAGAAAGCCTCACTATAGGTTCACTCAGAGTAGCATACATCATCAATATCAGTGGAAATAACAAGTATGAATAGTAGGTAGTAATACATAAGCAACCAGCTCGTCGTCGCTCAGCAGCATCGTCCTCATCAAGATCTGCCAACCACCTAGTCTGCCCATCCCCAACATAGATGAACATCCCATGGTAATAAGAGGGAAACATAAAACCTTGAGTTAGACAACAGTCTTAATAACCGATAAAACAACTAACAACATCATCAATAAGGTATATGGAAAATAGGTAGATCAATCATCTAATCTACCAATGCATTAACAGAGAAGAATACCCAAATCCACATTTCCTTCCCAACCTACGGTAATAGTCTTCCCAGAGAATTAGAGAAGAAACACACAATAACATCCATAACAACCAATTATCAAGCGTAGACCATTCTAATCAAGTTCAACACCTTCCAAGCACAAACCTCAAAGGCCTAAACAAATATCAGATAAGCACCTAAGAAATATCTCGCTTGAAATCGAACAATCCACACAAAACGATACAAACAATAGCATCCATGACTCTGGCTATCACCGTCTGCCTTGCCTTGAATCCATCGTTAATCATATGACTGGCCCATCTTGCCATCCGTCAAAAGCTAATGGTATCCCCGGTTATTGTGCTCCATTTTGCGCATGACGTATCACTATAAATGTTAAATATTAACTTTGTTTTATGAATTAGTTTCAACCGTATACATCCGCTAGTCCATATCGCATAGGTAACAAGTGATATTTTTTGTATGCTAGGTATCAACCAATTGACTATCACCACTTCCATTCCCCTCTTCATCAATAGAAATACCCATATCAGAACATAATACTGAGCTTGTAGACCTATTATTACTTTAGTGTACAAGGCTACTATCAGAACATAATGTTAAGCTAAACAAGGCTTGGTTATTTCCAGAGTTTTAAGTAGCACTAGAGAAGCATAGGATAGTGAAAGGAAGAGTACCTGTTCTTGTAGGACTACTATTACTTTACTCTCCTTTAAGAATCTGCAGCACCATCACTTAGCCTAATGCTCTATCCAGGCTACCTCATTCCCTACTTTTTCAACTCACACCCAAGCCAACCATAAAACTAACATACAACATGTGGTAGAACCAGACTTTGAAATATAAATTTTTGTTAGTGACGTTGTAAAGGTGATATCTATTAGTAGCACATTCTGTTAGTAATGTCAGTTCCTCTACCATATTAAAATCACTCGAGACTATGCAAAGTTTCAAATAAAATAAAATAAAACTAATCATATTAAATTAATAGAACCCAAGAAAGTTTCTAACAAATAATTTGGTTTTTAAAAAAAGGTAAAAATAGCAGTCATATCAGCATTATTACTTGTAAAAATGAAAATGTCTTTAAAAAATTTCCCTCAAACCAATTATACTGCCTCTTAACAAATTGCTCCTACATTTAACAACCATTGTTCTGATTTCTTAACTGATAATTTAACATATGAGAGTTATATAGCAAACCAAAAGACTGTGTGAACATGCACTTGCGCACAAGCATTCTTGTGCATTGAATATGACCTAAAGCAATAGTTACCTTATAGACAGATTTTCTTGTCATTGCAGCTCCACTTCGAAGGAACAATATTGATGTACTGGCACCACCCCCACATACAAACTTATGACACCAAATGAAAGTTCACCACTGTGGTACATTTGTACCACCACAACGGTGCATAGGTACATTTTACGTGGGATACTCCAAAAGGTTTGAATCAATAGCCTGTTGTAAGTACTTTTTTATTGTTACATAAATATTGTCTAAGGTAATGCTGCACAACTTTACAATGGTTGCATAATTCATCCAATATGTTTGATGTCAAATGATAGAGCTTTTTGTATTAGATTGTTTATTGCAGTCTACATACTTAATCATGTGAAGTGTAGCATATATCCGGAAATGCTGGATTTGTAGTTTAAGAATAAGCATGCCCTATACCTGATGTTGATATTGTTTTCCCTTGTAACTTGCCATCTATAAATAAAAACATGGAAGTAGCATTCAATAAGAACCAATAAAGATGCTTGTTCTTCATACTTGTTTGTGACGACCGCCCTGTAGCTCCAGCGCAAACCAAGGAGAAATGCGTTTTATAAAGCGCCAGACTGATATAGGACGATCATCAGGACAGAAAAACACACACGAAACCTGTCATATAAGTCATAGCACATGGTGACGGTATAGTAAAACATATACAACAGGATATAATAGCGAAGTACAATTGAACATAATCATAAACTTTTCATATGACCATGAAAATATCCATGCAACATCTGGGTTACATCAGAATTTGTACAGAAAGCCTCACTATAGGTTCACTCAGAGTAGCATACATCATCAATATCAGTGGAAATAACAAGTATGAATAGTAGGTAGTAATACATAAGCAACCAGCTCGTCGTCGCTCAGCAGCATCGTCCTCATCAAGATCTGCCAACCACCTAGTCTGCCCATCCCCAACATAGATGAACATCCCATGGTAATAAGAGGGAAACATAAAACCTTGAGTTAGACAACAGTCTTAATAACCGATAAAACAACTAACAACATCATCAATAAGGTATATGGAAAATAGGTAGATCAATCATCTAATCTACCAATGCATTAACAGAGAAGAATACCCAAATCCACATTTCCTTCCCAACCTACGGTAATAGTCTTCCCAGAGAATTAGAGAAGAAACACACAATAACATCCATAACAACCAATTATCAAGCGTAGACCATTCTAATCAAGTTCAACACCTTCCAAGCACAAACCTCAAAGGCCTAAACAAATATCAGATAAGCACCTAAGAAATATCTCGCTTGAAATCGAACAATCCACACAAAACGATACAAACAATAGCATCCATGACTCTGGCTATCACCGTCTGCCTTGCCTTGAATCCATCGTTAATCATATGACTGGCCCATCTTGCCATCCGTCAAAAGCTAATGGTATCCCCGGTTATTGTAAAACTCCATACACCATCGTGACTCGTATCTAGGCCCATCGTGACTGCCCAGGGTACTCGACTAATCATCTAGTCTTTGGGAGCCCCTATTATACCCCTGCTTTGAGTCCGCTAGAACATCCGACTAACGACGATCCACTTGGCACTTCAAAACTTTAGTCGTCATCACCAGTGACTATATCCATAAGCTCAAGCGCCTTCTCGAGCAATCATTATCCACGAGTTCAAACCATCATGAGTCATCTTCATAACTTTGTTGCATCACATCATGATCAACGAACACTTCACAACGCTTCGAACATTCCATCTAAACTTACATCGAAGCTATGCCCATCGTCGAACCAAAACTGAACTTCATTTGGTCAAATATTGATGGATCGTCCCTTACGGATCGCTCATCGATCCATATGGCTCGCAACCGATCCATCGCTCCACATTACACACTCAACCTTGAACCAACACAGGCCGACCCGATCCATCTGCAACAACCCGACTTAATCAACATCAAGTCTGAATACCCAGGCACATCGACCAAAGCCATGCGATCCATAATTTTGCAACTGATCCATCATGTTGCCCGATCCAGCTTTTGTTTGCATCCCACACGATCCATCCGATCAACGTGACCAACGACCCATCACACAAACCGATCCATGCCTTCGACCAATCCATGCCTTCGACCGATCCATGCATCCACGCTCATACACGATCCATTGTTGTGCCGACCCATTGCCATCGTGCCTTTAATCTAATTGCTTCATCATCACAAAACGACCCAACGACCCACGACATGGATCGCGAGCGATCCATCACCTGCGATCCATTGCCACCAATCCAAGATCTTCTCACATCTTGGCTAATCCATCACTTCGTCGAGCCATACGATCCAGTCCATGCGATCCATAATTTCCACGTATGCAGGCACTGATCCATGTACTGATCTGATCCATCCCCGTCATGAGCCAAATTTCGACTGACCCATGTGATTTATGCTTTAACGACGAACGTCTATGCATCCTCCTTATCTAAATTGATGAATTTCAATCAGTTGATCAATAACACATCAGGCAATCATCAAACAAATATTAGCACATCAATAATCATCATACAATCATATAAAATTCACCAAATCATGATAAAACAATAAATAAATCAATAAATGGATCTAAACGTGCATAAACGCATGAATTAACCGTTTTAATTAACTGATTTAGATCCTATGGTGTGACCCGAATTCAAAATATACTTACCTCGATTAGATCTAGGTGAAGATAAATTGAAATGATGAAACTAAGATCACACAAACTCATATACTTTATTGAATACGTGTGAGAGATGCTTATTACTCACTAGATCCACAAAATAGCTTCAAATCAACAAATCTCTAATCCGTACAGGGAAGAATGGCCTTCGAACCAATCAATTTGATGTGATCTAACCTTCTTCGATTTTGATCTTCAATCGTAGTTTATAAATCTATGAATCGAAATGAAGTGGAGGTGTATTTGGTTGAGCCAGAGAATCAAAGACACTCAATTAAATGAGAAATGAAGATACTAAACTATTCTCTTTACCCTTACCCTCCTATTTATAGCCAACAACCCCTAGCCTTAACAAACCTCACTAATGACTAATTAGCCTATCCAAAAAATTAGCAACACTAAAACAGCAATTTCTCCCAAACCGCTCAGCCAAATCCTCAATGTAACCATTCTACGGAATTGGAAACACCATTTCCGATCCAATGAAATTGATTCGAGCTCCTGAATCGATCTCATTCAAAAGTTATTCCCCAAACAAAAATAACAGGGGCAAAATGTCCATAAATAAAATTGGTAAAAATCATGGACATGTCTCACATCCCTATAAACAGTATATCAAATTTGGGAACGATCCGACCCTTATAGAATTAAATAAAAATATTTTAGGATCCTCGGATACGTAAAATGTGGGTAGTTACATTCTCCCCCTACATGAATTTTGCCCTCGAAATCCCAAGCAAGCACGAGCAACCAAAACTGTCCCGCATGCCTATCATCCATGAGCTACCAATCTACCACTCAATCTAGCATCCAACAAGCCATGCATCCGTAGCCTTTACATAGCATGCAGAATTCTAGTAATAATACAAGTTACAATGGTGTAAGGGTGACACGAAATAAATGTGTTATACCAACGAAGAGTTCGGGATGGGTCGTCTTCATACTCTCTTCCATTTCCCACGTACAATCGTCATCATCCTCACTCCACTATACGTTGACTAGCTTAATCGTCTTCCTCCTAAGCTATTTTGTGTCATTCCCCATAACTTGAAGTAGTTTACAAGGTCTCAAAACAACGGGATTGACCTCTAAATCTTCATACTGGTCTGGAGATACCCCCACATTCGAATCGTGCACACACTTCCGTAGAAAATACACATGAAAAACATTGTGCATACTCGACATCTTCTTTGGTAAATCCAATCTATACACGAGCTTTTCAATTCGCTCGACTATCGGAAACGGTCCAACGAGTCTTGGAGCTAAATTTCCTTTACTTCTGAATCGAAAAACTTGTGTCAATGGTGAAATCTTAATGAAAACAATATCACCCACGTCGAACTCTAAATCATTTCGACGCTTATCAGCGTAACTCTTCTGACGATCTTGCGCTGCCTTCATTCGTTGCCGAGCGATCTCAATACAATCCGATGTTTCTATTATCATCTATGGCTAAAGTATCAACTTATCTCCAATCTCCAACCAACATGCCAGAGAAATACATGATCTACCATACAACGCCTCGTATGGTGTGATCCCAATGCCTGACTGGTAACTATTGTTATATACAAACTCAACCAAATGTAGATGGTCTTCCAATGATCTCCCAAAGTCCAGTACACAGGCTCTGAGGAGATCCTCTAATACTCTATTAATTCACTTGGTTTGACCATTGGTCTGGGGATGGTAAGTTGTACTCAAACATAGCTCAGTTCCCAAAGTCTCTTGCAAACTCTTTCAGAATCCACTTGTGAATAATGGATCTCGATCACTCACCATGCTCTTCGAGATCCATGGAATCGAACTATCCATTTAATGTATAGCTCATCCAACTTCGATGTTGTTCTAGCCGATTTGACAGGAATAAAACTTGCTCTTTTCGTCAAGCAATCCATTATGACCCAAATCCCTTCATTTCCTGCCTTGGTTCTAGGTAGTCCATCGATAAAATCCATCGATATTTTCTCCTACTTCCCAGTAGGAACTTCAAAAGGCTGAAGCAATCCGCTTGGCTTCTTCTGTTCAGCTTTTACCAACTGATAGTTCATACATTTGGAAACAAAATTTCCAACACCCCTCTTCATACCTTTCCAATAATAAACTCGTTTTATGTTTCGATACATCTTATTTCCACCAGGGTGAATCGTCAAATTTGAATGATGACATTCTCTCTAAACCTCATCTCTCAATCCACCAATATCAGGAACAACCAGTCGTACTTTCTTTGGAAGCCAACCATCTCGATTGACTTTGAATTCCTTATCCTTTTCTAGTTCCACTCTTGTTTCCAACTTCTGGATGATCTCGACAAGCTTTATATCATTCTTTTGGCTTTCGCCAATCCTTTCAATGAGAGTAGGTCTTATCGATAAGCTTGACAACATTTAAGGCTCTAACTCGCACTTGTGCCGAAAACCAAATCATGTCAAGTACTCGTGGTTCTTCCATTCTGAGAACATAGCTCCCAAGCCTGCATGTCTTCAACTTATCGCATCTACCATGTTATTACCTTTACTAGGAGTATAGGCTATACCAAAATCATAAGATGCCAGAAACCCTAACCATCGCTGCTACCAAAGATTCCAATCCTTTTGAAAAAAAAGATACTTCAACGACTTATGATCCGTAAAAAACTCTAATCGAACTCCCAACACGTAATGTCTCCACATATTTAGAGCAAACAAAATTGTTGCCAACTCCAAATCATAAGTCGGATAATTTCTTTCGTGCATTTTTCATTGTGGACTAACATAGGCCACAACTCTGTCCTTCTGCATCACCACTGCTCCAAGTCTAGTACCACATGCATCCGTGTATACCACCATTTCCTCATTCCCACTTGGAATAGTCAAAACATGAGCACTCGTTAGTCTCTCTTTTAGGATTCTAAAAGCTTTCTCACACATCGCATCCCATATAAACACTTGATTCTTCTTTGCCAATCCTGTTAATTGTGCGGCTATCTCAGAGAAATCCTTGATAAATCGATGATAATACCCCGCCAACCCAAGGAGATTCCTAACGTCTGTTGCATTATTAGGTCTATCCTAATCCTGGATTGTTGCCACCTTAGCGGGATCCACCGCTATTCCATTTCTAGAAACAACATGGCCTAAGAGCCTCACTTCATATGAAGACCCGCTATTTTTAAAATCAAAAAGTCAATTATAAACTATATCTGACATGCTTACAACTGATTTTAGGTATTAAAAATAGTGGGCCACGGATTTTTTTTGTATACTTTACAAAAGCAACCAATAACAAAGAAGCCACAATGGTATAAAATAAATGATTCACATAAATATATCATAACAATCTGCTTTATATATTTACATTTATAAAATAAGAAACAATATGTGGATGTTGCACAATACCTAAGCTCCCATTTGTTCTTTTTCCCTTTCCTTTTGCTTTCCCTCAAATGTCATTTATGATAATTTATGCAAAGAAAAAAAAAAGAGTATCAAGTATATTTGGACTGCGCCCAACCCTATACACCCCAGCCCAATTTAAGGGTTCCAGTGGCTATTGCATAGGAAAAGACTGCCTACGTACCTCTTTTGAGAGATCAAGCCCACGTAGTTCTATTTCATTTTCTTCAACTGCATCCAAATACTTGTTAGTGCATAAAAACCAATCCAATCAATGTAATTTAATACCAATGTAAACATTGTAGTCAACATAATTATGCAATCACTGCACCAATGTAATCAAATAAGACTAGAAAATAATATTTTGCTCATCAAACACAATAATGTTAACATGTAGTCATCAAACACTTACAATGTCCCATGAGAAAACCAACTTATAAGATAAGAAGGTAACAACACAAATATACTTAAACAATTATTATTTATCAACTAATAATAATACGCCTTCAATGTTAGTATAAACAGTTCAGTGTATACTAACCATTCGAAAATAGTAACACGGTCATCATCATCATCGAACGTGTACTAGTTCAATCAATATTAGTAACAAAATATCCATCATCAAATAACCATAATTAACTGCACGTCAATTTGCAGTAATAACAGTATAACATCGCATATTCATTCTTAACGCGAACCATCATCGTGAAACAAACATGAAATAAAAGAACTTAACTATTAAACATGCATTGCAACCATTCAATCATATTTACGATAATTGTTTTTATTTTATGCCAAAATAATAGTGATGTTATATTAAATTCTTTTAATATATAATAAAGTCATTTTTATCGCCATTTATTCCAAAACTGTGCAACTTTCAGTAAAACTATGTCATCATTTATAAATCTTATTTTGTTGAAGAAGAATATTTATGATATTAAATAATGACCTTATTTAACATCTCTAATTAATTTCATTTTTTTTCAAATACCATTAATGCATACAAATATGGATAATCATACTTTCAATTTATTTAGCATATCTCAACGTCATTACTCAATTTCATGAATTTATTTTTAATGAATAACTCATATATTCAATTCTGAAACTAATTAAAATCCTAATAGTGCAATAATCAGTAATAAGAAATAATTTTTGACACAACCACCTAAAATGTCTCAAATATCAAAAAAAAATTAACATATCTCATCATATCATAACATAAACTAATAATCATAAATATGCATCAAGAGAACACAATAATTTAAATTCAATTAGTTAAAAGAAAAAACTATACCAATGCTTTTGCAAATAATCTTCAACTCATACAATCCATACATATGTATCCTCTCCATTTTATCTAACTCACGTTCTCCTTTGCTATAGCAAATTTAGTTGCATAGGCTTTCCTCCTTTTTCTCTTTATTCTATCCATTCACTATTCTTTAATTCAGCATGTAAACTTTGTATTATTTATACTTAGGAAAATTTAGAGAAGAAAATAGAATGTGTTTGAAGACTTTTTTTTAAGGAGGAAGAAGGAAGAAAAAAGAAGTTCCCCTTAGGGTTAAATTTGGCTCACTTATATAGCAGTTAGAGAGTGATGTAGTACATTAGATTAACACTAGGAATTATCAAATTAAATCACAACCGCTCTCTTATTTACTTCGAAATGAAGTTATTTCTTATGGCATATCTCATATGTCTATTACTATTATTTTTATCTAACCCATGGTAAAAAGGGATTTGAACAAACCAAAAGAAGCAACAAGTGAATGTATCTTTAAATCTTATTAAAAAGCTATCGTTTATACAAGAGAATTAATTTATAGTGTTCAGGAAATAAACCCCTAATAAAAATAAATCAATTCTCCTACATGTCAATTAGTGCCTAATTAATCCTCACATGCACGATTAACCAAAACATTTACATATATACATGGATATATGATAATTTAAAGTTATACCAATTAATGTCTAATAGCTGCAAAATATGCATAAACCTCACAACCATCCGTAATTAAAATACATTGTCAATTGATGCAAATTAATTCTTTACTTTATAAAATGAAAGACATTTGTGTGTGTGTGTATGCATAAGATGATTTGAATCTTACTAATTAATTGCATGAATATGCAATTAACCCTCCCTCCATAATATGTAAAGTTAACAAATGTCTAATAAGTGGGATATATTGACAACTAATGCAAATGGATTGCTTACCAATTAAAAAAAATGCCGCTTATATGAGGGAATTAATTGCTATTCTTTAGGAACAAATTTCTAGTAAGACAAATTAACTGACATACATGTCAATCAATGCCTACTTCTTCACATGTGCAATTAATCAGTATAGCTCCATAGTATATAAAATTATGGCATTTACATATTTATACATATATAGGGAAATTTAGATTTGTAAGAATAGGCAATAAACCCCATAACCATCAAATATGTCATATATTATCACACAATTGATAGGTAACTTGTTTTTCAAGAGTGGAAAGCAAATATAATTTTAATTTTTCCTTTTTTTCTTTGCTACTTCCCCATAACATAGAAAGTCTATGCATGATCAAGTTATATACATGCATATATATATTTATACACACAAAAAGGATTTAAATAACATGTTAATTAACGTGCAATTAATTTACAGCCTTTGTACTATTATCTGGAAACAATATTCATCCCATATACATGGGACATATTACATACAACCACATATATGCAACTCTTTATCTTATGTGTCTCTTATTTATATACAAATATCTCATATTTGGAACATGCATAAATTTGATTGTTTTACCTAAAAACCAAAAATATGTCAGTGATGGGAATCAAACTCATGACTTCATGTATGAAAGTCCACTAACTTAACAACTACACTAAACACATTCCTTATTCATAAAATTATAACATTGAAAATTAATGGTTTCATGTGCGTATCTTCCATTCTAAAAAAACGAAATATCTTGAAAATTATAATTTCAAATATATCAAAATTATATATCAAACGGATTATCTTGGAAAGACCTTCGCAATGGTAATAGATACGACATCCGATTGTCACCTAGTAAAAATTAATTCTTAATTACTTAACTTTCAGAACCGTAAAAGTTATGGGATGTTACATTATTCCCCCCTCAAAAGAATTGCGCCCTCGCAGTTCCCCAAATGTAAAACCCATTCAAAATAATAAATCTTCATTCGGATTTTAAAAATAAAACCATCCGTCATAAGTTAACTTCCCATATATAATAACCATAGTTTCTTGCCAATCACAACAAACCCCACACTATAATAAAATATGTATTTTCTTGTCATTCCATGGAACATGTGGTGTGTAAAAATAAAAATCCATCAACAAACAGTAGTTATTATAACATCCTCATACAAAGAAAAGAACACTCATAAATTAACAATCAATGTGGTTCACAAGAGTAAACCAAAAGAATATTAACACATCATCAAACTAACAATAAACACATTCATTAATGTGCTAACCATATAATCATCCTAATGAGATGAAATTTCTTAAAGCCTCAGATTTGTAGTAATGATGTGTCCTTTCTTTCCTCTTTAAGAATATCTTATGCACCCTCTTATGTGCATTCCTTCAAAATAATAAGTGCACATTCATAAATTTATAAATCTTTGTAATGGTTAGTACGACATCTCCCCCTGTTACTACTGTCCATCATTCATTATGACATTTACTTACTCAGCGTGTAAAGCATATGGAATTTTCTATTTTCAGCTATCCACCCAATTCTGTTATAGCGAATGCCCCCAAGCACACGGCAGATAGACTAATTCCTAACATAGTGAAACCGACATTTGGAACCCCTTACATGGTGGATTCTCCTACCTTCCCTGTACCAACCTCTCAAGGATGCACCGAAGTCTCAAATGCCAACTACCCCTTTGCAAACGTCCTATGGCAAAGCCCAAATTTGGAAGTTGACACATTGGTTCCTACTTGAACCATTGGTTCCCACTTGAACCCCTTGATTCCATCTTGAATCCCTTGGTCCCCACTTGGACCATTAAAGACAACTTCCTTCTTGAGCTACCTTTGCATCTCGTATTTTAATCGATTGGAATTTATCTTCAAAAGAGTTCTTCTTCATTGCATTGGAATAGTGATAATCCATATATAGCAAGTTCCTTCATTTGGTAATTAAGATAAACCATCCAAAATACCGAAGAGGAATCCACTAGATAGGAGTGATTCATATGCCTTTAAAAATTTAAGATTTTGCTTTCAAATCAAAACTTAGATCTACGTTTAAAATAAAAATCCTTTGGAAAAATTCTCAAGTTCACAAAACATTTTTTTCTTTAAGTTATGGAAGCTAGTAATTATTTGAAAAACATTAAATATGCATTTTGAATCACTCTACCTTTCATACATATTCCCAAGTGGTAATCATTAAGTCTTAAATCACTGAAATTCTCCATTTTACCCTTCTCACCTTCAAGGAACATCTTCAAAACTTTTAGTCATTCCAAATACTAGTCTTCTTTAGTTTAGGAAACAACATATTCACACTATGCCAAAACTAAGTCAACCCTTCAATCCTTTTGTTTCTTGAGCATAAATTCAATCAATATTCAACATTAGCTTACTATCTAGTATAACAACAAACAAACAAATAACATACAAGCAAAATAAACATATCGAATAAGAAAACAATAATCAATTCAATTAAAAAGAATTTGTCCAAACAATCATGATATGAACTAATAAGCAAAAAAATCAAACATAGCAATCATCCTCACATCACTTACTTAGTGCGTAAAGTGTACGATATCCACCGCTTTGATCACCAAATCCTTTGTTACGATCACTTTGCCCTTGGGGTCATAATGATCCCATTGCACTGATCCGTAGCAACTAATCCTTTGCTATGTCCACTTTTCCCCGAGTTATGATGACTCCACTGCACTGGCTTATAGCCCTGCTACGATCACTTGCCCTTGGGAGTCTTAACGATCCCATTGCGCTGATCCATAGCCGCTAATCCATCTCTCAGTGGTGAACTAAGCTATAGACATTGATAACCCATTTGCATAAGTCCCGCAACAAAGCCCTACTTTGGAAGTTAACTCGTTGGTTCCCATCTGGATCTTGAGTTATAACTTCCCACCTGCACTTCCTTTGCATCTCGGGTTCTTTTCGAATTGGAGTTGGTCTTCAAAAGAGTTCACGATCATCATTGCGGTAGTGGTAAAAACTCGAATCCGGTTTGGTTCGGTTTGGTATTCTTGTTCGGGTCATCCATTTCGGTTCTGTTCGGTACTCCACTCCAACTCCAACCCTATGTAAGTGGCCCTCCTTTTTGCCATGTTCCAGTACAGTTTGGTTTGTCTTATCCAATCCGATCTGGATCCTTGCATAATTTTTAGCAAGCTATTTTTCGCCGAACGATGGCGTTTTCAACCATTCGAACTTTTCTACATACCAAATAGCAGTAACAACATATAGGTTCAATCAAAAAGATCAAAACAACATTCATGTTCGTAGAATGGGACTAATTAACTTTAATTGCTCTTAATCCCCTAATTAGTGCATAAACATGCAAATCACTCACAAATGATCATCTTCTATTAACCAATGAGATAGCTTTAAAACAAAGGATATATGTTACAAAAAAATAATTCTAGACCATTGTTGTTATCTAAAAACGATTTTATCTTTACTAAGATTGGGTTTCAATTGCAACCTAATCACCATGTGTATGTCCATTCAGGTTATAACTCACCCCATAAATGTTCATCCTGTCTTACTTTTTTTTCTTTATCCGCTATAAAAAGTTTCTCATGAATAAACAACACTGTAGAGTGAGGTAATAACTAAAAAAACAATACATACACATAAAGCATGCAATTATAAATCAAAACATTTTCTCCCATATTTGAACCAACCTTAAGGTGTAAATCATTACAATATAACGGTTAAACCTACCCTAGGCTCAGGTAATCGCTAAACCTAAGCTCTGATACCAAATGTGAAGACCCGCTATTTTTAAAATCAAAAAGTCAATTATAAACGATATCTGACACACTTACAACAGATTTTAGATATTAAAAATAGTGGGCCATGGATTTTTTTATATACTTTACAAAAGCAACCAATAACAAAGAAGCCACAATGGTATAAAATAAATGATTCACATAAATATATCATAACAATCCTCTTTATATATTTACATTTATAAAACAAGAAACGGTATGTGGATGTTGCACATATCTAAGCTCCCATTTGTTCTTTTTCCCTTTCCTTTTGCTTTCCCTCACATGTCATCTATGATAATTCATGCAAAGAAAAAAAAAAGAGTATCAACTATATTTGGACTGCGCCCAACCCTATACACCCCATCCCAATTTAAGGGTTCCGGTGGCTATTGCATAGGAAAAACTGCCTACGTACCCCTTTTGAGGGATCAAGCCCATGTAGTTCTATTTCCTTCTCTTCTCCTGCATCCAAATACTTGTTAGTGCATTAAAAACATTACAACCATTTAACCAATGCAATCAATGTAATTTAATACCAATGTAAACATTGTAGTCAACATAATTATGCAATCACTGCACCAATGTAATCAAATAAGACTAGAAAATAATATTTTTCTCACCTATCACAATAATGTTAACAAGTAGTCATCAAACACTTACAATATCCCATGAGAAATCCAACTTACAAGATAAGAAGGTAACAACACAAATATATTTACACAATTATTATTTATCAACTAATAATAATATGCCTTCAATGTAAGTATAAACAGTTTAGTATATACTAACCATTCGAAAATAGTAACACGGTCGTCATCATCATCGAACGTGTACTAGTTCAATCAATATTAGTAACAAAACATCCATCATCAAATAACCATAATTAACTGCACATCAATTTGCAGTAATAACGGTATAACATCGCATATTCATTCTTAATGCGAACCATCATCGTGAAACAAACATGAAATAAAAGAACTTAACTATTAAACATGCATTGCTACCATTCAATCATATTTACGATATTTTTTTTATTTTATGCCAAAATAATAGTGATTTTATATTAAATTCTTTTAATATATTAGAAAGTCAGTTTTATCGCCATTTATTCCCAAACCGTGCAATTTCCAGTAAAACTATGTCATCATTTATAAATCTTATTTTGTTGAAGAAGAATATTTATGATATTATTCAGGAATCAGTAAATAATGACCTTATTTAACATCTCTAATTAATTTGATTTTTTTTTCAAACACCATTAATGCATACGAATATGGGTAATCTTACTTTCCATTTATTTAGCATATCTCAACGTCATTACTCAATTTCATGAATTTATTTTTACTGAATAACTCATATATATATATATTCAATTCTGAAACTAATTAAAATCCTAATAGTGCAATAATCAGTAATAAGCAATAATTTTTGACACAACTACCTAAAATGTCTCAAATATTAAACAGTTGTTAACATATCACATCATATCATATCATAAACTAATAATCATAAATATGCATCTAGAGAACACAATAATTTAAATTCAATTAGTTAAGAGAAAAAAACAATACCAATGCTTTTGCAAATAATCTTCAACTCATACAATCCATACATGTGTATCTTCTCCATTTTATCTAACTCACGTTCTCATTTGTTGTAGCAAATTTAGTTGCATAGGCTTTCCTCCTTTTTCTCTTTATTCTATCCATTCACTATTCTTTAATTCAGCATGTAACCTTTTTATCAAACCGAGTCAGTTTTTCTTAATTCTACCGAGCCTTCGAATACTTGTGTCTGTCTGAAGCCCCAGACAATACCCATTTTGTCCTCCTTTGAATGATGCGTTAATTACAATGACGTATTAAATCCTTATATATCAGTTCCTTGTATTTTCTTTCTTTATGTGCATTTATGACCAGTTTTGACGTTAATGTTAATTAGTGTAAATAATTTTCGTCAGTTTCATTTACCTTTATTTCGTAACTTTTTTTCTAATCTAATTAATGTACAAGTATTTACTAACTTTAATTTATTACCATTTACCATTTACAATGACTTATTAATGCCTTATATATCAGTTCCTTGTATATTTTTTTCTTTATGTGCATTTATGACCAGTTTTAACGTTAATGCTAATTATGTAAATAATTTTCGTTTGTTTCATTTTCCTTTATTTCGTAACATTTTTTCCTAATCTAATTAATGTACAAGTATATACTAACTTTAATTTATTACCATTTATTATTTCTTTTAATATATATATATGTAGCTTAATATCCTTGACTTTTTAATTCTTTTATCGTAGTTAATCTTAAATGGAACACTGATTCCCTTTAACTTAGGAAATATTTGTAGTTTTCTTCTATAATTCATTTTTTATTTTTTTTCAAAATCGAACTCAAATGAAATATTAATCTCTCTCTATCTCTAAGCAATATTTGCAGATTTCCCCTTCAGTTCAAGTTTTTCGGAACAGATCTTGTTTAATCTACTTCAAAAAATACCAAAAGACTTAAATGTAAACAAATTTTTGTCATATATTTTAAGGATCATTTATACTCTTATCACATTTCTTTCTATAGTGGTGAGTATTATTACATTTCTGTCTTATTATTTCTTTCTTCTACGATTACATTTCATTGTGGATTAGATTTCATGGTCAGATTTAAATTTATTGAATTTCAGATTATTTAAAAAAATTGAATTTTCACCTTAATTTAAATTTAAAATTTCAATAGTGAATTATAGTTGTAATTTTGTAGATCAATCTAGTTTCCATTTAT
Organism: Allium sativum; assembly: GCA_030737875.1. NCBI lineage: Eukaryota > Viridiplantae > Streptophyta > Magnoliopsida > Asparagales > Amaryllidaceae > Allium > Allium sativum. Next base: position 167,625,875 of record CM060924.1, on the reverse strand, counting down.
TACCATTTATTATTTCTTTTAATATATATATGGAAAAAATTTCAAAAGAGAATAGTTTTTAAAACTAACAGCACAAATAGGCTAGTTCCAAAACTATTTGCAAATATAGACTGATTTTGATCAGATTAGCAATAAGCTGGCAACTTTAAAAACAAATACATGGAGCGCACTTGGAAAGTGCGCCCATATACATTTCACAGTTCAAAACTACTGTCTAAACAGCAGCTTCCACTTTCATCAAATGTCCAAAGCACAAAAATGACCAAAAACTGCAAAAAGCTCCCAGAAATAAAAGCAACCCAGGTGTATGTGCCTCCTACCTTCGTGATTGTCTTCTCCTCCTCTAAGTTGCTCTAAACGATGCATCACTAGATGCATGCCTCAGGCATCCTCATCTTAAACATGTTCTTGTTCCTCTCTCTCTTTCCTCCGACCATCGTCCTAGCCCTCCATTCCATCTTACCTCTCAGATCGATGGTCGCAAACAAGTTTGCAGGACTTTCTCATTGTTTTCAAACTTGTGCTTTCATCCTACAGTGAAGAAGGATTCTCGAAAGGGGGAAATAAAAAAGTGCGACGGGAAGAGTAAATTCGAATCAAGGCCTATCTCCTGATTTTACTGATCATGGATCGGAGAGAGGGTATTCAACTGTGACTTTGTTGGCTATGTGGCGGCTTCCGACGCACCGCAGTGTGTTTATGAGAATTAGGGGAAGGTCGTTGGTGAGGGATAGCCTTAGGCAGAGTCAGGTGACAGAAACTGGGGGATCTTTCGAATTGAGTCGATACAGGAAACCAACAGATTGGAGCAAGTTTAGTTGATGTAGCAGTTTTAATCTTTGAACAGGTGCATTTGGTAGATGCGTCTATTCAAATGTATACGGGCGCACTTGATAAGTGCGTCCGTGTGTATTTTTTTCTAAAAGTTTCCAGCTCATTGCTGAGCTGGCCAAAATCAACATACATTTGCAAATAGCTTTGAAATTATCCTATTTGTGCTATTAATTTTAAAAACTAGCCTAATTTGAAAATTTGTCTTATATACATGTATAGCTTAATATTCTTGACTTTATATTTCTTTTATCGCAGTTAATCTTAAATGGAATACTGATTCCCTTTAACTTAGGCAATATTTGTAGTTTTCTTCTATAATTCATTTTTTAATATTTTCAAAATCGAACTCAAATGAAATATTAATCTCTCCTTATCTCTAAGCAATATTTGCATATTTCCTCTTCAGTTCGATTTTTCCGCAACAAATCTTGTTTAATCTACTTCAAAAAATACCAAAAGACTTAAATGTAAACAAATTTTTGTCATATATTTTAAGGATCATTTATACTCTTATCACATTTCTTTCTATAGTGGTGAGTAATATTACATCTCTGTCTTATTATTTCTTTCTTCTAAGATTACATTTCATTGTGGATTAGATTTCATGGTCAGATTTAAATTTATTGAATTTCAGCTTATTTAAAAAAAAATGAATTTTCACCTTAATTTAAATTTAAAATTTCAATAGTGAATTATAGTTGTAATTTTGAATATCAATCTAGTTTTGTCCATAGGTTTGGTTTTGATTTGCATCTCTTAATTCTTACTAAATTTCTGCTGTATAATAAGGTATTTGCCTACCAACTATTCTTTTTTAGATAATATTTTAAGTTTCAACCTTTGGAACTATCAATGAGCTTTGAAAATGTTTGAATTAGCTAGCAATTTTTCAAAAAGAAATTGTACAACTTTTTTTCTTTAAAAACCTTCATATGCAATTGATAAATTACACTAATTAAATGTGATATTTTTCATGAATATTTATTTATGTATTAAATCTTTGTGTTTGCATGATTGCTTAAAATAATTATTTTAAGTTTTTAATAGTATATGTAATTTTTCTTTCTATATACTATGATTCATGTGTAGTTTTAAAGAATTAAAAAACATTAGCAAAATAAATTCTTTTATCTTGTAGCATTACAAAGTCGGTTTTCCCACCATTATGCGGTTATACTAGTTATTTCTAATTAGGAAAATTTAGAGAAGAAAATAGAATGTGTTTAAAGATTTTTTTTAAGGAGGAAGAAGGAGGAAAAAAGAACATACCCTTAGGGTTAAATTTGGCTCACTTATATAGCAGTTAGAGATTGATGTAGTACATTAGATTAACACTAGGAATTCTCAAATTAAATCACAACCGCTCTCTTATTTACTTCGAAATGAAGTAATTTCTTATGGCATATCTCATATGTCTATTACTATCATTTTTATCTAACCCATGGTCAAAAGGGATTTGAATAAACCAAAAGAAGCAACAAGTGAATGTATCTTTAAATCTTATTAAAAAGTTACCGTTTATACAAGAGAATTAATTTATAGTCTTAAGGAAATAAACCCCTAATAAAAATAAATCAATTCTCCTACATGTCAATTAGTGCCCAATTAATCCTCACATGCACGATTAATCAAAACATTTACATATATACATGAATATATGATAATTCAAAGTTATACCAATTAATGTCTAATAGCTGCAAAATATGCATAAACCTCACAACCATCCATAATTAAAATACATTGTCAATTGATGCAAATTAATTCTTTACTTTATAAAATGAAAGACATTTGTGTGTATATATATGCACAAGACGATTTGAATCTTACTAATTAATTGCATGAATATGCAATTAACCCCCCCTCCATAATATGTAAAGTCAAGAAATGTCTAATAAGCAGAATATATTGACAACTTATGCAAATGGATTGCTTGCCAATTAAAAAAATGCCACTTATATAAGGGAATTAATTGCTATTCTTTAGGAACAAATTTCTAGTAAGACAAATTAACTGACATACATGTCAATCAATGCCTACTTAATCTTCACATATGCAACTAATCAGTATTGCTCCATAGTATATAAAATTATGGCATTTACATATTTATACATATATAGGGAAATTTAGATTTGTAAGAATATGCAATAAACCCCATAACCATCAAAAATATCATTGATTATTGCACAATTGATAGCTAACCTGTTTTTTAAGAGTGGAAAGCAAATATAATTTTAATTTTTCCTTTTTTTTTCTTTGCTACTTCCCCATAACATAGAAAGTCTATGCATGATCAAGTTATATACTTGCATATATATTTATACACACAAAAAGGATTTAAATAACATGTTAATTAATATGCAAATAATTTACAACCTATGTTCTATAATCTAGAAACAATATTCATCCCATATATATGGGACATATTACGTACAACCACATAAAATCTTTCCTTATATGCAACTCGTTATCTTATGTGTCTCTTATTTATATACAAATATCTCATATTTGGAACATGCATAAATTTGATTGTTTTACCTAAAAACCAAAAATATATCAATGATGGGGATCAAACTCATGACTTCATGTATGAAAGTCCACTAACTTAACAACTACACCAAACACATTTCTTATTCATGAAATTATAACATTGAAAATTAATGGTTTCATGTGTGTATCTTTCATTCTAAAAAAAAGAAATATCTTGTAAATGATAATTCCAAATATATCAAAATTATATATCAAACCGATCATCTTGGAAAGACCTTCGCAATGGTAATAGATACGACATCCGATTGATCACCTAGTAAAAATTAATTCTTAATTACTTAACTTTCAGAACCGTAAAAGTTGTGGGATGTTACACTTCATTCTTCTAGAAGTGACACTTCGAAATTTAGCTCTCAGCTAATGCTTTGAAAGATTCTTAAACAACTCGCAAGCGCTTCTTATGCTCTTCCTCATTCTAGGAGTAAACCAGAATATCATCCACGAACACAAGCACGAACTTGTTCAACTAATTTCTGAATACCATATTCATAAGATCCACGAAGTATGCTACATTGGTCAATCCAAATGGCACCACCAACCACTCAAAGAAACCGGATGGTGCCCTAAAAGCGGTCTTCGGCACACCATCCCTTGCCACTCTCAATTTGTGAAATCCTGTCGTCAAATCCATTTGGGAGAACACCTTAGCTTCGTGGAGCTAATCAAACAAGTCATCTATTCTCGGCAATGGATACTTGTTCTTCTTAGTCACCTTGTTTATTTCATGATAGTCCACACACAATCTCAATGACCTATCAGCCTTGGTTTCAAACACAACTGGTGCGCCCCATTCAGACACACTCCACCTAATGAATCCTTTTTCCAAAAGGTGACTAGCTTGCACCTCTAAATCTCGTTGTTCTCTAGGTGCCATCCTCTTAAGGGGTATAATGATAGGTCAAGCTCCTTCGACCAAATCGATATTGAACTCAATCTCGCGATGCGGCGGAAAACCATTGACCTCTTCAAAAACATCATCAAACTCACTATCGATCGGGCCAGACAACAATCCTTCCCGTGGAATCAAAAGTAGCGAATATAAAAAGCTTACGAAGACCCCATTTTTTGACTTACATCGAATCATAACCATTCTCCCTTCCATATTCCCGACTGTCATCTCGAGCTTCTCGCAATCCACTTTAACCGCATACCCCTTGAGCCAGTCCATACCCAAAATAATCCCAAACTCAGCAAAGTTCAAAACAAAGCAATCATACACAAAAGAGCAACTATGACTCGATAACACTAGACCACGACAAATCATACACAAACAAGGCAAACCCCCTACTGGATTAGTCACAACCAATGGTCTATCACAAATCTCGGGTTCCAAACCCAAATGGCACACAAGCTCATTGCAAATGAAAGAATGTGATGCTCTAGTATCAAACAACACTCGAATTGAAACATCCCTGACGGAACGCGTACCTTGAACAACAACACTCTTCCCTTTCTCCTCGGTCGTAGGAGCTCTTGAAATGGATGGCACAACCTCCAAAGCATACACCTTCACTATCTGCTTACCCCTCAATAGTTCTGGACAATCCTTCTTGTTATTTCGAGGCTTACCACAGTTATAGCACTTCCTTTCAGCTTTCAGATTCTTATAATCCTCGGAATAATGGCCCTTTTGCTGATAGTTGAAGCAAGTCACCTTGATTTTCTGCTTCATTTGAGCATCGTTGCCTTTCTGTTGTTGCTTCTTTTTTTCGTTTCGCATTTTCTTATTGCCACCTTGTTGTGGTTTCAGATCCTGTATGGTTGCAACAACAAGTTCTTCTTTGGGAAACAAACTCTTGTGTCTCAAAGCTTTCTCAGTAATATTCTCATAAGGGTCATCGTCCAAATGATCAACCAACTTCTTCCCAAGGTAGGTATCCAAGCCCATGACCAACTTCTCGTTCTTCTGATAGGGTGTCTCTATATACGAATGAGCATACTTGGATAAAGCTTCAAACTCAGAAACATACTCCAACACTAGTCGACCATTCTTCTTTAGCTCAACAAACTTCTTGAACAGAATAGACTTCTGGGCGGTAGAAATGAACTTCATCTCGAACTTGACACGGAAATGATCCCACGTGATCTCATCCTCAAGTGTGACTAGAGTGACAAAGTTCCACCAATCCATAGCTCTACCATGTAGCTGCCTGGCTGCAAGCTTTCCCTTAGTCGCATCGTCAATACCCAAGTTTCTGAAAATCCGAATACAAGTATCAAGCCACCCTTGAATCTATACATTCGGCTCTGTCCCCTTGAACGACTTCCCACTCAGAGTAATGAAGTCCTTACACAGCTTAGCAAAATCAACCACCCTAGGCACCTGTACCTGAACCCCAACATCTACCTCGGTTGCTTCTGGAGCGGGTACCCTCCTCATGATCGCTGCCACCATGGGCTCGAACATAGCTGGGTAATTTTGTAAGCCACAATCTCCCCCTACAGGAATAGTCTCCTCCCTAGCAGTATGTATCGAAGATCGACGACTCATTCTAAATCTGAAAATAGAATGATTAATCCACACACGAGGAAACTACAATGGAGTTCAAGCGCTGCTATAATATAATGTTTATCCCTTAAAAACTGCACATAAATTGGTTGATTAAATTTGTATAAATAGTTGTGGATCGAGTACCATAAGGCTTGTTCGTACGTGTTCAAGTTAGACACACCGAGGTCGGTCACTTGATCCCAAGCCAAGTAAGAAGGGAAGGTCGTTCGTACGCAACAGGGGTCGATCACAACCTAAAGTTCGACGGCGACATCGAGGATCGACCGCCTGTAAAATAGGTTCCATACTCTCTTGCACAAAAGTCGTTCGCTCGTTGCTTCTCCTGACCGCTCGTGCATAATCCAACCATCAGTCGTCCGTTCAAACTCCATGCTGACTCATATAGGCCGCTCGCTCCAACCTCTATCACTCGTACATCGTCTGGTCATACAGTACGGGTTAAGTCACTCGTACAGTGGTACAAATTCGCTCATACATAGCTGATCGCTCGCGCAAGTGGAATGATTAACATTGAGGTCGGTCGCACATATGAAGGTCAAGCATCGTCTTTTGGTCAAGCAGAGTGGGACTCACGTGCGTGAACGGGTCGGCCGGTACTTGGTCTTCCAAACATCCCTTGGACTGGTCAATCGCTCCTATTCCAGCCGCACGAACAACTCCTAATCGTACGAACTGGCAGAACAACTGGAAATAGTTGTCTACAGCTGTTTATGATTAAGCGGTGGCATTTCTGTAAATAACTGCACAAGCGACCCCAAACCTGTATATATGAATTTCAGCTCATTTCTTCATGGGAGCTCATCTATAAATAGGCCATGGCTTCCATACTTTAGGGGATGGGTTTCCACCACCCTGAAGGGCTGCCAAATTGCTTCCTCACTGATTCTAACATCATCTAATATTTCTAAACAAAGATCTAGAGTTTGATTCACCATGGCTTTGATCAAAATCAACCAAGTGTCCTAGAAATTGAAGATCTTGCTTCAACCTCCTAGCGTTTGAAGATTATCCATCATTCCTCCTCCAATCTAACCACTTCTTCGTTGATCCAATCATCTCCCCATGGGTTTGCATAAATCCAAGAGAAATTTATATGTGAGAGAGAAGATGTATTGTAAAAGAGGGATTTTATGTCTTGTAAATAATGTCATGATAATGGAAGCTACCTTCATAGTGGATGTATGCCAAGCTTAAGGCCGAACCACTCTATATCCTGTCTTGGTTTTACTTTTTTCGCACTTTTTCTTTTTAATCCTTTGGCGATTGTGGCTCCTTTTAATTTCTAACTATATTGGTGAAGTACGATTTGTGTACCTTTGGTGTTTGAATCATTTTTTATTCAAATATTTGGCGCCCACCGTAGGGCCTCATTTGCATCTCATCTCTTCTTTCGCACTTCTCTCAAGATCCTTGCTTTGAAGCCCTAAGCCTAATTCTATTGTAGATCACTAGATCTAAGATCCGGGCATACCATCTAACCTCATCCAAACTTTAAACCTTTCTCGAAATCATGGTCAGACCAAAAGAGACTACTAGTAAGGTTGTCGAGGATACCAACTATCACATCCATGTTGCCAACAACATTACACCACCCATCAACCGCTTCGAAGTTGGTGAATTTTCTAGGGCTAGAGAGGTTGTAACAAGGAGAGAATTGGATGAAGTTATTGCAAGTCTAACGAGTCAAATAGATACCGCAAACAATGCTATGATGAAGAGACTAGAGTTTATGTTCGTTATCCAAACCGCTACTATGAAGGTTACCTTAGAATCGTCCATCCTCAACTTGCTCGAACTATTCATATAAACGATGCAGATTTTTCCTCTTCAAGTCCAAAATGAGAAAACTTTGTTCAGAAGGTTATGGATTCTAATGACCCTAACAGTAAGGAGACAAAACTACTGATGCACAACCATTCTGATCTAAGACCCCGGACTCTAAATCATGGTTGATTGCTTAGGCAAACATCTGGTAAAGGAGAAGTTGCCTGCTCCATGGATCAGTGCGACAAAGAGGAACGCATATCTGAAATGGTACACAAAATAATGGAAGAAAGCTTAAAAGAAGAGGATATGGAAAAAGAATGGGAATTTTCTCCTACTAAGACCCCACTCATCGAGAGAATCAAAATGGCTCTATATCCACAAAACTTCAAACCTCCAACAGTGCAAGCTTATGACGGGATGAGTGATCCCAACGTGTTCTTGTACAAATACGATTAGTTTATGGACGGGGAACGTGCTACAGACGAGCTTCGATGTCTCTATTTCCCAACCTATCTCGAAGGGGTGGCCTATCTCTGGTTTACAAAGCTGCCACCAAAGTCTGTGGACAATTTTACTACCCTAGCCAAGTTGTTTAAAGAACAGTTCAGACTCCATGCCACCAAGGTTCGGGATATTATGGAACTAAATGAGCTAGAACAGAAGACAGGAGAATCCATCAAAGCTTTTCTAACTCACTACAATGTGGCGACAGCTGGAGTTGACAATTATGAGCCCCGCTTGGTTTTGATGGCTTTGAAAGGAGCTATATGCAAGAAGACCAAGCTTGGACAATGGATTAAGAAGAAAAAACCAACTACACTCGAGCAACTACTTGATAAAGCTGAAGAATATATCAGTGTCGATGAGGATCCGGCCTATGCCTTGGATGTCCCAGGAAGCAATATACAACCCAAAAAGAAAAGCAGTGTGTAAAGTAACCAAAAGGATTCTGGTAGTCGAAAGAGAGGCAATGAGGGAAAGGATAACCGAACCAATAAGAAACTCTGCTTTTTTAAGGGCTCTGATCTTACTCCTCTCAATGACACCATGGGGAACATATTCATGGCAACTAAAGATACCGAGAAATATCCAGCGCTAAATCAAATGAAGTTCAGCCGTGCTGCAGCAAAGTCAAGCAGATTCTGTCAATTTCACAACCAGCCAGGTCACAATACCAACGAGTGTAGGCATTTAAAGTCACTGATCGAAGAGCCTATCAGGAAGAATTGTCTGCAATAGTATGTGAAGAATCCATAATCTTTAAGCGTCGCTCCAACTCCCCAAAGGCGGGAGGCATTAGATGATCATTCTGGTTCAAGTGATGGAACTCATCTCAAACTAATCCAAGGCTAATCATCAAATGAAGACCATAGACAGTGCTCCAATTTCAATGGTTCGGAATAAGCGCACATTACCACTACTACTTTATTTTCATGCAATACTTCGTAATTTACTTAGTGCTAATATCCAGAATTCGTGTAAACAGTCTGTAAAGCTTTACAAACATTATTCTGAACATTAGCTCTATGATTAAGAGCATATCCTCTTGTATGATTATCTTGCCTGAAGTCCTTTACTTTTAATCAAAACTTAATTAGGATGATTTCATATTGCAGGTCATTAATCAAGCGCTTGTTCCTTTAGAATCCAATGAAACATAGCGACTCTAACAACATTTGCTCAAGCACTAAAAGCAGTAAATATTAACATACACAAAAACCAAAAACCAAAGCCTTGAGAAGAGAATGGGAGAAGTCGCAAAAGTTCAAGCAACAAACAAGCGCTACCACAAATGAACAAGAGTGTCGTAACTCTCATAAAAGGGCACTCCCCAAAGGAAGAGTCTCAAAGATCTAGTTCATAAACTGAGATAGCCCGTCAAAACTAGTGGCTAACAAAGGAATGGGAGCTGGCCAGAAAGAAAGAGATCGCAAGTTCCACCGTAAAGGCACCTTCTTAAATGAAAGATCTAGGACACCAGTTCTATAAATCAAGACAATAATTGATAAAGGGACCAACGTCTGCCTTGTCAAATTTTCAATACGTCTGAAGGACCGACAAAAACCTGATGTTGGAAGTACCAGCATCAGGCTAGAAGGACTGGAAACCCAAGCTGGAAGGACCAGCAACATGTTGGATGGACCGACAAAAAACATGATGTTGGAAGTACCAGCATCAGGCCGCAAGGACCGACAACAAGCTGAAAGGACCAGTAGTCGGAAGGACCGACAAAACCTAGGCTGGAAGTACCAGTCCTAGTCCGATAGGAACGACAACAAGCTGGAAGGACCAGCATTGACAGAAATCCTAGCCGAAAGGGGGTATCCAATAGAATCCTCCCGATTATGAATCAATCAGAACGGACAGGACGAAACTTGGATTAAAACTTGAAATCCAAGACCTCCCCGGAAGGAACGTGTTAAACCCAATATCAGAAGGACTTGGATTGCCAAGTTAGTGAGAAATATGGTTGAACACACACACACAAGAAATAAATAATAATAAGTAAAATCCCTCTTCAGAGGCATGTATTCAAGTCTAATCTCCAAAGGGCCTGGACTACCTGTTTAGTGAGAATACGACTAAATGCATGAAAAAATAAAACCTCTCAAAAGGGAGGCACTCGGAGAATGGTATGGATCAACCGACTAAACTAAATTCCAGCCATAGCTAAGAGAATTTACGAAAGTTGGCCATTTCCACCCTAATTAAGTTGTAACAAACTCTGGTATAGGGGCATCATCGCCACATTAAAAAAATTCAATAATTATGCTCGCTTAGTCGTACCATAAGTTTGTCACGACATTAAGTTACAGCATCTATAACAGTTGTTTAACTAACAAAATTGAACCTCTTGAAATGACCGGGGAAAACTTGAGAACCTCGATTCAGTGATGGACACAAGAAATGGTTAAAGAAGTTCTCAAACATTACTCTAGTCAGAATTAAGTGGATTCAATACAATCGGTCGAGTAAATCCAATAGTAATGATCCGTGGCTGTAATTGAAAAGATAGCATAATATCATACATTTCAAGAATGAATGAAGAATTTGTGTTGTAAGCGTGAAAAGAAGAGAGGTGTGGAATGCAAAACAAGAAAGTACGACAAAGTTAAAATAAAAGTTTAAGTGCTACAAGCAGAACACGGCTTCATCACAATAACACAGAGCCAAATCATTGAATCACAAGTCAAGAGTATCATACATAAAAGTGCGAAAAATAACAAAGTACTAGGCAAGGACTGGCACTCGCATATACAACCGATCTAAGTATACCACAAAAGGAAATGAACTGGAATAAAAGAAGGGAAGTCACAAATACTACTTTTCTTCCCACCGCTAGATCTTGAAGATTGTTTAGTAGAGGAAAGAGGAGATGTACCAATTGCTGCTTGATTTCCATCCATTGCTATTTTGTTTACACAAGGACTTTCGGGGGAGGATAGGTTAATAATTCCTGACGTATTCACGACAGACCTTCTCATGTGTTTCAAGGTGGACACAGCCCCAGTGAGCCAAGCATCGTCTTCATCGTTACTATAGTCATAATCAACCGCCTCCAGATCAGGTGCACTAAGTAATGACATATCACCTGGTGGAAGGGTAGTATGTCAACCAATACTAGTTGATACTAAAACAGAGTTAGTAGCAGCATCCTGAGTAGTGGTAGCACCAGTAGGAAGAAGAGGTGACGAGAGAAAACCTGGCACAAATGAATAGCGAGCACTAAATTCGGCTAACCCAGGCGAAGAAATAAGATAGTCCAAATCTAGTACGGACTGATGAATGTCAATTTTACCTTGGGTTTGTGGAATTATAATATCAATCTCATAATCATTTACATTCAAAGAGATGTCATTATTTTCTTCACCATTCCCTCCAGGATGAGCTTTAATAGCATCCTTATCAGTATAAGTAACATGAGGATTCCCTGGAGGGGTTTGAGAACTCGAAGCCCCAACATTGGCAGGATTGGATGGACCATTGATATCAGTAACATCCAGGGCTTTTTCTCTAAAAGATTGAGCTCGCTCATTTATTAGTATCCTCCTACCCTCAACCAAAGCTTCACGGTCCTCTTCTTTTGGGAGGCTCTCCTGGAGAAATTCATCCTCTGCTCCACCGGAGTACAAAAACTCTCGTTCCCAAACAAGGGCCAGGGTTCGTGGGAAGTCACTTTTCAAATAGCTTAAGCTTCTACGGCTAATAACACTGTAAACGGAAAACTTAAACAAAGTATCATCGGTCGTGGCTTTGGCTTGTTCAAGATCACTAGTTAGCTTAGCATTATCCTCTTCCAGAACTTTGAGAGTCTTGTTCTGAGAAGTAATTTTGTCATCAAGGGATTCCTTTTATTGTCAATAAGTAGCCAAAGCTGGTCTTTCCAAAGAAAATTGAGATTCAACAAGTTCTTGCGCAGATTGAGCCTCCTGGAATTGTTTTCTTGCAATTTCGAGCTCTTTCTTAAGTTTCTCGTTCTCAGCTTCCAAGCTATTTACCCGGGTATTCTCACCTTTTAAGAATGCAATTTCGAACTCTTGGGATCTAATCAAGTGGACAAGTCCACCTTTGTCATTCTCCAAAGTTTCAAGATGATCAAGGTGTCGGGCATTCAACCTATGAAACTCGTAGCCAAATTTATTCCATTGCTCTAACTGTTGGTTTGTATAACTTATGGCACTATCTAACTGTGTTTTAAGTTGGCTCTTAGCAGTATCAAACTGAGTGGCCATACAGCTTTTTATAGTACTCAGCCCCTCAACAGCATCCCATCTGCTGTTTGGATGTAAATCCGAATCAAAATACATTCCTCTTAGGTCGCAACCTCCAAAGCAATCCCCAAGCTTCAAATTTCCAGGTGGAATTCTATAAGGAGTTCTGTCAAGAATCAATTGGATCTGAGCAGGAATTGGGATAATGGATTGTTCAGATGGAATAGGAATGTCAGGATCTAGAAGCTCAGTTGATTTATGATTTTTCTAGGCCTTATATTCATCATGTTCATCCCTGCTTCTCTTTTTCTCTCCTTTCTTCAAGCCAATTCCCTTGTCACTTTTGTCAGGAATCTCTACATGATCATGTTTTTCCTTCCATCGAGGGTTAGTCAATGAAGGATCGGAAGTGTGTTGAAGTTGAGAATCTAAAGATGGTTGAGAATGCTTCTAGTGAAGAGAAAGGTGGGATTGTAAAAGGGTTTGTAGGTCAGTAGAACCAATTTGTCGAGAAAAACTATCCGGTAATGAGTGCTTCATTTCTGTACCTAAAAAAAGGAGAAAAAAAGCTTCAGCACTCAAATAAAAGATGCACAATAAAACTATAAGCTTTCAAGAAAATAAATCACTTGAGGTATCTATGTTTTCTAAAGCATGACCGGTAACGAACCAATTTTAAGGGGAGTATTTAAATCAAGTGTTTTCCCAGATGATTCGGCAAGTTCCCGGAAAATTTCTAAGTTAGACTTTTTAGCCGAGAGTGCGGGATCAGAAATCATGATGTCACCAAAATTAAGGTCTTAAGCAGTATCCAAGACACCTAAACCTCCAAAGGTTCCTGTAGAACCCTCTTCCTATGAGATCGGGGCAATGGGATTTTCAACAATTTTCTCAGAAATTAGTTTATCCCTTACACCAGTCATGCCTCCTTCAACTTCCTTACCTTCATGGAAAGAGGTATCTTCTTCGGTAATTGAGGGAAATGGAGATTTTAATAGAGTTTGACTACTACCCCCAAGATCTAATCATTTCTTCAAGGAAGCTTTTTTTGTAGGAGAGTACGAATACCTTTCTTATAAGTTAGGATTTTCTCGATAGACTGTGAAGGATGAAGTAATTGATACTGACGAAGGATCTTTTCCACAAGCAATAGCTGTCTACTTCTGTCAGTCTTGTCGATGACCGTCAAAGAATCAAGAAGGGTTTGGTCAAGAACAATACCTTTATCGGGAAGAATTACTTTGGAAAAGGATAAAGTTAGGAATCAGTTCTAAAAAATGTGTGTGTGGAGGACTCCAGGAAAAGGCAACTACCTCCTTCCATCCATCAGCCATAAAAGTTACCAGGGCATTTAACATAAAAGTACTGATCCGGGAACCCCTTAACACTATCCACTAAGCCAGTGATGATTCTGCAATACTTGCCTTCCATAAAAATAAAAGAGGGACGATCCATTTTCCGTCTTTTAACATAAAGGGAACAAATATCTTGAAATGAAGGTGCTCGATGTTTGACTCTCATAAAGTGCACATAAAGTCCCATCATAATATGATAGCCATTGGGGTGTAATTTGTATGGGGCTATAGCCAAATGCCACAAAATAGATTCTAAATGGAAATTAAAAGGAGGGACTATCCCACTTGTAAGCATATGGCGATGGACTGTAACATACCCAGGGGGTGGATAGTCAGGCAAATCATCCTTCCCCAGAAACTTAGTTTCATCTTCTGAAAACCCAAATCAGGCACATATTTCCTGATATGAACCAAAAGGGAGTGATGACCTGTGATTGTCAGTAGGCACTCTTTCAAGAGCCCGAGGTTGGGGAAATTCTTGATTAATATTCGTCCCAGGGGCAATAGTTGAGGTGAACCCAGTTATCTGAGCAGAACTTCCAACCTCACTAGCCATAGCTGCTCCCTCAGGATTTTGACGAGACTGGTTTCTAGTTTGCATTTCTACATAAATAAATATATGTAAAAGCAAATCACAGGTACACGTTCCCTAGTTTAAAGAAAATAATATACGAGGTTTGGGACTCGTGGTCAATATGTACTGATCAAACTAGTTCCAAGTCTCGGTAACTTAAAAACGGTAATACTTATGCAAGGAGTGATTAACCGAAATACAAATGGTTGAATAAAATCAATCCTGCATAAGTGTGCCATTCAAACCAGGTTGTAGTTGCCCTATATGTTTTAGACTAATCCACTATTGGTAGGACAATCAGTAGTAAATTCATAAGCTCTAAAATGTGTGCGAACGTTTGTTGTCACAGATTAGCATTACAAGAAAGATCCAACAACTAATGGGAACCAGAATCCAAAGAAGCCTTTAAAAATATCTAAATTTAGCAGATGAAATATGAGCGAGCCAAAGCTGGTCGGTCACGCACGACTCGTACTTAAGGATTCGGTCTGATCGTATGTAACCAATCCAATTCTGGTCGGACATGGTCAAATCACACCGGTCGCATCTACCCAGCTTAAGGCAGAGCAGGTCCGTTCAAAACCAACCCCATATAGGAGCTTGGAAAGAACGATCCTAGCTAAGTCAAACCTGAGCGACCACAATAAACAAGCGGAATCCTAAGCTTTCATAAAAAGAAGAAGAAGGGATCCTTCAGATAGTTAAGAGCATGATCGAACGACCAAGGACAAATAAATATTAAATAAGACAGCACAAGAAAGGTCGTGCATAACCAACCTGTTCCAATCCGAGAATGACTGAACCTATAAAAGGATCGAGTAGGACAAAATTATGTCGGGTCGAACACGAACGACCACCGATGTGTCAAGCAAGTCTAATAAGTATGATCAAAAACCATGCATATGTGCCACACATCCAAAAGGAATTTGATTGAAGCCCGAAGGCAAGCGTGTTGTAAACATTGTAGTTAAAGAACAAAATGTTAACATGAAGTGTACATCAAAGCATGGTCAAACGTATTTGAACCTAAAACTAACTTGAGCATGGTCACACGAGGTCGAGCATAACTGTCAAGGGCAGACGAGCGAGATTAGAGGTTTCCCAAGAAGGTTATATTTATTCAACCGTGTCCAATTAAAAGATCATGCGCGACAAGGAGGTTACTTACAGAAAGCATAAAAACAAAGATGGATGGGTACATACAAAGTTTTAAGTACAAATTGTTCATGGATGAGAAATACAAGCTTGAAAATAAGAAAAATACATGCAAGCTACGTGACAACCGAATCCATGTGAGCAAACAAATCAGCATAACATGAACAATGTCACCGTTTAGGAATTTCGACTAACAACTTGTATGCATTAAATTCAAATCAGAGATCAAAGGGTTTTAGATGGTTTGAATTCTCCAAACACAATCTGATACACATCCTCACCCAAATTCAAATCCAATCCACACTCAATTCCAATCGTTACAACCCCAATTCAAGGACAAGCCGTGCCCGGAATTCATCGAAACCCAAAGAAACTCAATGAAATTGAAGCAAAAGAAAATTAATTAAGGAATTCACCTACAAGCTTTGTTGGATTGCCTCTGATTCAAGAGTGAGTCACTTTGATTGGATCCGAAGTTGTAGAGCTTTCGGGTGTGGTAGGGCTTTGTTGGAGGCGATCTCACGATGATGAATTGAAAGTTTGAGAAGTTGATGCGATAAAACCAGAGAAAAGTTGGAATGGCACACAGAATTCCCTAGAACAGTGCCGCCATTAAAGAGATTATTCAAGAAAATGAATAAAGTATAAAATTAAAGAGCTAAAGGAATAATATAAAAGGCGGGAAAACGAATGGACTCGCTCATATGCATTCGCTCGAATCTAGATGGTTGCTCGAGCACGGGAAGTCGCGCCATCTCAGGCGAATTAACTGGTATAATTGCTTGAGTCATAGAAACATACACAGGCCTGTTCCCTCAGCTTTCCTTGTTGCTCGAGCAAAAGAGACATTTATAAGCTTATTCAGACAAGAGTGACACGTAAGCTCGTTCAAACCTAAATGGACCGCTAAAACTACATTGGTATGTTGATTTGATGGATCCAGGCTTCCCATTCGAATTCAAAATGATCTTCTCGACCACGCTGGCATGTTTCCTGAAAAGGAAAAGTGCGAGTGACCCTAGGCTCCTTCAAATTATGTGTATGAACGACCTCGACCATGCCCAAATCCACCTTCGTACGACCGAGCGTTATGAATAGTCGTCCCATGAAAAACCAGATTTAATCTACCGAACTATTTTATAACCAATTATTTCGAAGTCTATAATTTTATGCAAATTAAAAATTACAAACTTTGAGTGGCAAATGTTTATCCCTTAAAAACCGTACATACATTGGTTGATTACATCTGTATAAATAGCTGTGGATCGAGTACCATAAGGCTCATTCGTACGTGTTCAAGTTAGACACACCGAGGTCGGTCACCCGAGCCCAAGCCAAGTAAGAAGGGAAGGTCGTTCGTATGAAACAGGGGTCGATCACAACATAAATTTTTTCGAGCGCGGCATCGAGTATCGGTTTCCTGTAAAATAGGTTCCATACTCGCTTGCATAAAAGTCGTTTGCTCGTTGTTTCTCCTGACCGCTCGTGCATAATCCAACCATGAGGTCATCCATTCAGACTCCATGCTGACTCATATAGGCCGCTCGCTCCTACCTCGATCACTCGTACATCGTCTGGTCATACAGTACGGGCTAAGTCACTCGTACAAGTGGTACAAATTCGCTCATACGTAGCTGATCGCTCGCACAAGTGGAATGATTAACATTGAGGTCGGTCGCATATTTAAAGGTCAGGTGTCGTCTTTTGGTCAAGCAGAATGGGACTCACATGTGTGAACCGGTCGATCGGTACTTGGTCTTCCAAAAATCCCCCGGACTAGTCACTCGCTCCCATTCCAGCCGCTCAAACAACTCCTAATCGCACGAACGGGCAGAACAACTGGAAATAGTTATTTACAGCTGTTTATGACCAAGCGGTGGAATTTCTGTAAATAACTTCGCGAGCGACCCAAAACCTGCATATCTGAATTTCAGCTCATTTCTTCATGGGAGCTCATCTATAGGCCATGGTTTCCATACTTTAGGGGATGGATTTCTACCACCCCGAAGGGCTCCCAAATTGCTTCCTCACTGATTCTAACATCATCTAACACTTCCAAACAAAGATCTAGAGCTTGATTCACCATGGCTTTGATCAAAATCAACCAAGTGTCCTAGAAATTGAAGATCCTCATTCAACCTCCTTGCATTTGAAGATTATCCATCATTCCTCCTCCGATCTAACCACTTCTTCGCCGATCCAATCATTTCCTCATGGGTTTGCATAGATCCAAGAGAAATTTATATGTGAGAGAGAAGATGTATTGTAAAATAGGTATTTTATGTCTTGTAAACAATGTCATGATAATGGGAGCTACCTTCATAGTGGATGTAGGCCAAGCTTAAGGCCGAACCACTCTATATATTGCCTTGATTTTACTTTTTCCGCACTTTTTGTTTTTAATCCTTTGGCGATTGTGGCTCCTTTCAATTTCTAACCATATTGGTGAAGTACGAATTATGTACCTTTGGTGTTTTAACCATTTTTGATTCAAACATATACACCATAATATAGTATTCATCAGTTAGGAAAGTACAAATACGTCTCTCATATGTCACTACGTCCAAGAACTTTGTATAAAATCGATTAACTGAAGCTCTGATATCAAATGTGACGATCTCCCCGTACCTCCAACAAAAACCAAGGAGAAATGTGTTGTATAACGTGCAAGGCTGGTACGGGATGATCATCAGGGTAGAATAACATACACAAAACTTATTGTATAACTCAGCGCATGGATAAAGTATAATAGAACATACACAACAAGATATAATAGCGAAACACAATTGAACATAATCTTAAACTTTTCATATCATCATTAAAATATCCATACAACATCTGGATTACATCAGAATCTGTACAAAACGCCTCACTATAGGTTCATTCAGAGTAGCATCCATCATTAATGTCAGTGAAAAAATATATTAATCGTTGGTAGTAATACGTAAGCCTCTAGCTCGTTGTCGCTCAGCAGCATCATCCTCATCAAGATCCACTACCTGCCACCTAGTTTGCCCATCCACAACATGGATGAACAACCCAAGGTAATAAGAGAGAAACATAAAACCATGAGTCAGACAACATCTTAATGAGCGATAAAACATATAACAATATCATTAATAAAGTATATGGAAAATAGGTGGATTAATCAATTAATCTACCAAAACACTAATAGAGAAGAATACCCAAACCCACATCTCATCCTCAACCTACGATGATAGCCTTCCCAGAGAATTAGAGAAGAAACAAATAGTAACATCCATAACAACCAATTATCAAGTGTAGACCATTCTAATCAAGTTCAACACCTCCCAAGCACAAAAACCCCGAAGGCCTAAATTAACATCAGATAAGCACTGAAGAAATATCTCCCTTGACATCGAGCAATCCACACAAGATGATACAAACAAACAATAACATCCATGACTCTGGCTATCACCGTCTGTCTTGCCTTGAATCCATCGTTAATCATATTACTTTCCCATCTTGCCATCCGTCAAGGGCTAATGGTAACCCTGGTTCTAGCAAAACTCCATACGCCATTGTGACTCGTATCTAGGACCATCGTTACTGCTCAGGGTACTCGACTAATCATCTAGTCTTTGGGTACCCTCGTAAAACTCCTACTTTGAGTTCGCTAGAACCTCCAACTAACAACGATCCACTTAGCACTTTAAAACTTTAGTCGTCATCACCGACGACTATATCCATAAGCTCAAGCACCTTCTCGAGCAACCATTATCCACGAGCTCAAATCATCTTGAGTTGTCTTCATAACTTCGTTGCATCACATCACGATCAACGAACACTTCACTACGCTTCGAACATTCCATCTTAACATACATCGAACCTATGCCCATCGTTGAATAAAAAATGAACTTCAGTTAGTCAAATATTGATGGATTGTCCCCTATAATCGTTGATCGATCCATACGGATTGTACCAGATCCATCGGTCCATGTTACATACTTGGCCTTGAAACGACACAGGCCGACCCGATCCATCTGCAATGACCCAACCTAATCAACATAAAGTCTGAACAACCCAGGCACCTCGACCCAAGCCATGCGATCCATCATTTCACAATCGATCCATCATGTTGCCCGATCCAGCTTTTGTTTGCATCTCATGCGATCCATCTGATCAACGTGACCAATGACCAATCACACAAACTGATCCATGCCTTTGACCGATCCACGCCTTTTACGCTTACACACTATCCATCATTGTGCCGACCCATTTCCATCGTGCTTTTAATACGATTGCTTCATCATCACAAACCGACCCAACATCCCATGCCATGGATCGCGATCGATCCATCACATGCGATCCATTGCCACCGATCCAAGCTCTTATAACATCTTGGTTAATCCATCACTTCGTCGAGCCACACGATCTAGTCCATGCAGTCCATACTTTCCACGTATGCAGGCACTGATCCATGCACTGATCTGATCCATCCCCATCACGAGCCAAATCTCGACTGACCTATATGACCTATGCTTTACCGACTAACATCTATGCATCCATCTCATCTAAATCGACCAATTTCAACCAAACAATCAATAATGCACCAAGCAATACTCAGACAAACATTGGCACATCAATAATCATCATACAATCATATGAAATTCACCAAATCATGATAAAGCAATAAGTGAATCAATAAGTGGATCTAAACTTGCATAAACACATGAATTAATCATTTTGATTAACTAATTTGAATCCTATGATGTGATCCGAATTTAAAATATACTTACCTCGACTAGATCTAGGTGAAACTAACTTGAAATGATGAAATTAAGATCAAACAAACTCATATACTCGATTGAATCTGTATGAGAGATGCTTATCACTCACCAAGTCCAAAAAATAGCTTCAAATCAAGAAATCTCTAATCCGGGCAGTTAAGAACAATGAAAAATGATCTCTGAATCAGTCAATTTGATGTGATCTAACCTTCTTCGATTTTGATCTTCAATCCTAGTTTATAAATATATAAGTTGAAATGAAGTGGAGGTGTATTTGGTTGAGCCGGAGAATCACAAACACTCGACCGAATGAGAAATGAAGAGACTAAACTATTATCTTTACCCTTACCCTCTTATTTATAGCCAACAGTCCCTGGCCTTAATGGGCCTCACTAATTAGCCCACAATGACTAATTAGCTTGTCCGGAAAATTAGCAATAGTAAAACAGCGATTCCTCCCAAACCGCTCAGCCAAATCCTTAATGTGACAACTCTACGGAACTGGAAACACCATTTTCGATCCAATGAAATCAATCCCAGCCACTGATTCGATCCCATTTAAAAGTTATAACGAAAACAAAATTAACAAGGGAAAAATGGTCACAAATAAAATCGATAAAAATCATGGACATGTCTCCCATCCATATGAACAACGTATCAAAATGTGGGAACGATCTGGACCTTGGAGAATTAAACAAAAATATTTTACGAACTTCCGATACATAAAATGCGGGTCATTATATTGTTCATCTTTTGTGAACTCACTCTTTTTAATACTATAATTAGCTACCCACACCTTATCAACGTCTCACTACAGTGAATTTCAAGAAAATGGTCTTATATGTGTGCCAAGTACAAAGCATGTTTATTTAACTTTATTCACAAAACTAAAGTTGGCTAAGCAAACTCATATAAAAGGTTTGTATAATCAAATATCTTTAAATGAAATAAAAACTAAGGTTGATGGGAATGATTAGTAGGCAGTTGGCATACAATGATTCAACCAGCTACTAAAAGTAAAAGTTAAATATAATTGTCTACTTTGTGTGTGCCACATGGGTTTACATGAAAATCTAACATGAATACCAGCTCAGTTGATCCATTTCCGATTTTACGTGCACTAAATAAGTACTTAGTATATATTTTCAATGAACAAAACTGTAAAGCTCGAAATTTCTACCTATAAAATAGTTTCCCTACCACAAATTGTAAATGCTCCATCAACCGCAATAGGGTATGTATTATTTCAAGTCTACACAATCGTCGAAACACAACATTTTAAAGTAAGAAAAACGAACGCACAAGGTGAAAATTAGCAAATCCATAATGTTTATACATGATTATCAAATAAACAACAATTATATTGAATTTGATTATATCATTGAGTTCAATGCATATAATTTGTAATATTGCAGTTTTCTACCTATCCACAATTATGTATCCATTAATATATGGTTACCTGATTAGATAATCGAATTCAATGGATGGCTTCCAAAAAAGAGTTTTCTACCTACCTAAGATTGGATAATAAACAAAACGCATGTCATAAAACTAACCATATGCCTTCATCTACTAAAAAAATAGGTCATTCATATATATCTTTTTCAACAGTGTCGTTGATATAGGTAATATTGAAGGTAAAAACACTATGGATATTCCGATTAACTATCATGCACTTTGCAGGTCATACAAAAGAAATGCACCGGAATTCAACAACAACTGAAACAGACCTCCGACAACAAAAATAACATGGCAAATACCATGAACATATAAAGGAAAGAAAAAAATGACATGTATAAATAAAAGAACAAGCAAAAATCTAAAAAAAATAAAAAATATATAACTATTGGGTCATTCTTTGGAATTATATTTGTTACAACGATCGTTGATGAATTATAGCAAATATACAAAATGCAATTGAACAAAGAACAACACTATACATGCCAAATGAAAATGAGTTGGTAAATAAAAATGAATCTTCGTCACAACATATCATGTAAAAAACAAAAAAAACCACTAAAACAGAGCCAAACATCCCAAAACCAAGCAAAACTGGTAGGAATCATATTGGGCATAATGCATTACACCTACTAAAGAATAACAAATTTCATTACTAATTAAGCCTACCATTCAAAGGTCCATCTTTATATTATAGAGCTTGTAAAATTAACTTGCAATATGTAAATAGTAGAATGAGAGTAAGTGATTTTAAATATTAAATATAAGGATTAGAAAATTACCTCAAATTGGCTTTCAAAAGAGAATCGATCAATAATTTTAAAGCAAATGATGCTCCTACTTATTGATTGAACTAAGAGTTGAATCCACCGTCTTATGTTTATAAGGATGAATTTGAGGGAGTTAGGGCTTGAGCAAATTGGTTGTCTCTAGCGAAATTAGGGGATGAACGAAATTTCATCAGAGATCTCATATGTATTTAGTATTTTAATTAGGTTTTAAAAAATTGGGGAGGATCTGCTTGTTTACTATTACGAAGTTTAAAGAAGAAAAAAATAGGTGGCTAGATAACCGCAAAGTGAATATAATCTATAAAATATTACCGCATAATGAAAAAGATTTCCTAAATTATGAGATTTCGTATAAACAACATTCACCGTCCTAATTTACTTCTTTCAAAATGTCTTTGTCAGCACTCAATGAAAAATGTCGTGTACTAGTTTTGTGAAAACCATGTTTTTTTATAGTGAATTCTTCATCTGTAATCTTATCCATTTTAATTGATCTTCCCAATGAACTAGCAATAGCACTAAGTGCTTCTCTATCCCATAATTCTAACTCAAGATTTGTCAGTTTTACCCATAAAGGCATAGCAGAAAGCAGAACTTTTTTAAATCACATTCCCATGTTCCATTTTTCAAAATTATAATTCTATTATCTAATAGATAAGGACCGCCTTTTAAAATGTTTTCGCAATCTATATTATTATCAAACCGTATTATGAAAAAGCCATTTTCTCTAGATAAAAATTGAAATTTCCCAGTTGATTTCCATATACGTTCAACGCAATTTTTCAATTGAACATGATAAGGTCTTGCCCCGTACATATAGAAAACAATAGAATTGTAAGGACCCGTAACTTCCCCGTGAAGGTAAGAACGGATTACCTTGAGAACAACACACATCAAAACACAAACAGAAGAACATTTCATTGTATATTACAACAATTCCATCAGAATACAAGAATATGTAGTGTATGAATCAATATTACACATCATAAAATATCAGAGATTACAATACATTACATAACAGCGAAAAATAATACAAAACACAACTGAAAGTAATACACAGATACAGATCTTTCTGAGTATCGTTCCAGCTGTAAACCAGGATCCTGTAAATATAAATCTGCAAAACCAAAACTATTAGCTGCCCATGCGGAAATAGGGGCACCCAGAGTTTAGGTTAAAACAATAAACTCCAAGTTAGTCATGTGACTGGTGTGAGAACTAAAACAGTTATTAATCTTTATTTTAAAGTTAGGTAAATCAAGGGACCACGCCGTATAGCACGGAATGGGTTTCCTCCCAAGAATACCAGTGCATAAAACAACAGCGCAATGCTAAATAAAGAACAATGAAGCTATTATAAGACCCAGGTCCCATCACACAATGCAACACAAGCCGGAGGATAGGGTTTTACCTTATAATAGCCGAAGAATGCTTGATACGCTAAATTTCATCTTTTATTATTACTATAATTGTATAGTGTCAAAACAATTTTAATCATAAGTATCAATCATAGATGGCATAAGTGCCCCATACCACTATGTCGCCATATATATGTTCTGCAATCAAAACCGCAAAGTTACGTATTGGAAGTTGGATTTCCGTCTGTGAACCGAGGCAAGGGATCGTCCTCACCGCTTCAAGATAGTCTAGCCCATGTCTCAGGTCAGAGCTCGAGCGATCTTTGGATCTTCAGGGCCGGTCCACCGATGTGGATTAAAATGCCTGAACACTGCGTTTCCCCGCCCTATGGGACGTAAATGAGCCCAATGACTCCATCGAACCCGGATCGTCCGATCTAACCGAGGCGCCTCGCAATCCATCATCCACATAAGTGAAATGTTCGGGCTTGTAAAACCCAAAACACCACTCCTAGCTAGAAGGAAATGCATGCCCTCCCTGCAGTCCTCTCCCGTTTTTGGTTCACACCAGGGTGTGAGGCTCGCGAATTAACGCTACACAAAGCTACGTGGGATTAAAGCCATGCTTTGATCATCAACCACAAGACTCTGCTTTTCAACAGAAGCCTTGATCATTTGCACCTCAGCATGCCACACAGGAAATTCACGCTATGCAACCGATATCAATCACACAGAATGAAATCTGATGTCAGACACATATCCATTTACAAGTCTGTTCTGGGTCTGAACGAAACCGGAGGAACCTTATTCCTCGCATATCCATCGATCTCCAAGTACGCCTGGACGATCACCAACTGATTCCCTCCTCTTGGGTGTACAGCCCAATCAAGATCATCAGTAATTATCCAAACGATGTGAAGACCTCCGGTCTTCTACCATCGTCTTCATCTTCGACTAATCGTCGTATCAGTTATTCAGAATGGGATAAACCCGGTCTTTCCGAATAACCCGTGTTTTTTATAAACAAGTGTTACACAAACACAACATACGCCTCATTCCAATTCAGAATATTATTTTATTCAAATATTCACATCTATAGGGAAAGGTTCACATTAATTTTATCAAAGATAAATTCTTTAAAATTTATTCTTTAACCTTCCTTTGAATATCATTTCAAACTAGTCGGGATTAACAAACCTTACCGAAGTACTCATTTGTTAAATTTCCCAATCCCAACTTATTCATCCCATGAAGTAAAACTGGTAATACTTCATATTTAACACCACAGTGTTATCGGTAATTTCAATTACCATTTCACGTTCAAAACTAATTAAAGATTTAACTATCGTCTGGAGTAAAACTGGTGGTACTCCATTTTCGATCATTTCTTGAATTTGATAATTTTAATTATCAAATTCACTTTTCAATCTAATTAAATATTCATTAAAACTCTTATTCAGTTTTAATTTCCAAAATCATTTCTTAATGATTATTCAAATCCAGGAAATAAATCCTATCTTTAACTGGGATAAAGAACCAAAGTCATTTAAAACACGGTTCACGATAAACCCAAAATCAATTCCAATTCAATTCCAATTAAATTCCAATTAAATATCATTTAATTTGTACACCTCATTAAATCTAAATAAAAAGATTTAATCTTTTTCTCAACTTGGTTAAAGAACAGTGTTAATGAAGACACCATTCACAACAAACCCAAACCCAATTTGATATTAAATACAAGGCTCTGAATAGAAAATATATCGACTTATATTCAATATCAAACTCTACGACCAACTAATATTGTATTGGAAATAACGATATAAATATATCTTTCAAATTTCCATAACAATATCTGTATAATCACGAAATCCAACATCGAAATATTCCGAAGATAATTTCGATTCAAATCCATTTCCAATTTATATATTGGAAATTCTGGTTATTTTCAAAACCATTTCAAATCCACTTTATTTTTTTAAAAATAAATGGGATTATAATTCTAGTTCAAAACTAGTCCATTTCGATAAAAATCTATTTTTATCTTTTCAAATATGGATTTTTTTCATCCCAATCCTTTCCAAATCATTTCTTATGATTTTACACTAATTATTGATATTTTTAATAATTTTATCAAGGCACGTACAGTCGATTTCCATCAATGGCCATCGAACTGCCCTTACAGCGACCATTTCCAAATTTGATTTGGACATAATTCCAAATCCAACCATTAGATTTCTAATTTCTTGTATTCGTTAGAAAGCACTTTTCGATATGAACCCAACGGTTCTGATTTTAGGAGAATCCGACGGTCGGATCTCCCGTACTATCCATTCGAAGTCAATGGTCGAAATTCGCGAACTGCCGCAGCGCAGCGCATTCTATTCAGACCATTATATATATATAATATATATATTACATATATTTCATCAATTTCCTTTTAAAACATATTTTATAAATCGTTTTAAATTCGTTTTCAAAACGATTTCAACTTCATATTCAATTCCTAATCAAAATTGAATATCCCATATCATCGATATATAAATGATAATATTTTCAAAACATTATATTTTGAAATCAATTCCTTTTCTATATTCATTATAAAAATGAGTAAAATCGATATAAATATCGTTCACGTCAAAATGGCGTCAATCTTATCGAAACGACTATATATATATATATATATATATTTCAAATATTTCTATCTCAAATATTTCTTTTCAAATATTTCTTTTCAAATATTTCTTTTCAAGTATTTCTATTCAAATATTTCTATTTCAAAACTGGAATGAGGCCCAACCAATTACAATAGATTTTATTTCTATGGATTTCCATACAACACATGTATATATCAATAGTGATAAACAATCATCCATCATCCAGAGTGCACTACTCAACTGCGTAAGCATTGAATATAAATAATCAACGCTTACAACAGCCTGTCAACCAATCGATCGACATACAACTAAATAATTGGGATTAGTGTATGTCAATATCATCCCAACACCCGTGTGGGTTTTCAATCAATCAAACACATATTTTATTTGTGCAGTTGGGCAATATGTAAAATTTATCGTCCCAATCAATATCAGTCAAATCAGTGTATATAATCAAATCATTCGATTTGTTTATAGATATTTATTTTATATACACGTTAAAAGTTATATTTTTAACTATAAAATATTTATTCAATCCACATCACATAATCAATTTTCACAACACATCAATCAAACAAGTCATCAATGGTCTGTGGACGACGGGTGTCGGACGCTGCTAAGCACCTTCTGCATCCTAGTATATATTTCTACTAGAAAAAAAAATTAAAAGTGAGGAGTTCTCACATTTGGGCTCCACTCCGCCATTCTCTTTTTCTGTACGGTTTGGATTTGCCTAAAATTCCAATGCGATCCCTTTCCGCTATTCATAGTAAAAATCACTTTTTTATTTCAACATATGTATAATAAAAATCAGATTTTTATTTTGCCACATATATAAAAATTATATTTTTATATTCTCTATCTTATAAAAATCATATTTTTAGTATCTCTATAATATAAAAATCATGTCTTTATTATCTCTATAATATAAAAATCATATTTTTTTGCTTATAAAAATCTAATCTTTTCATATTGCTTTACATATATTAAAAATCGAACTTTTCTCTATATCACTTCATATGATAAAAATTATATTTTTGTACCATAAACATATGTAAAAATCCAATTTTTACTTCATAAACATATATGGAAAAATCTACTTTTTTCTTCATAAACATATATAGAAAAATCTGATTTTTCTCATTTAAACATATATAGAAAAATCTAATTTTTCTCTTGCTATAATATAAAAAAAACTGATTTCCTTTTGCTATATTATAAACAAAAACTTACAGGTCTTTTTTATCAAGACGGAAGGGCTTCACTGCGATTGAGGCGGAGACGCTGTTGGTGGCGGTGGAGGCCAGTGGAGGCGGAGGATGGTCAGAGGACGGCGTGGCGGGTCAGCAAGGTCGGAGGCGGGGTCTGGGCGGCGGATTGGGCTGACTCGGTTAGGGTTTTCTATCGGGGGAAGAGAGAGAGAAGATGAGAACGGCGGAGGAAGGAGGAGGGGTTTGCGCGGCGGCGAGATGGGGTCTGAGGATGGCTGCGCGAGGTCTGGAGGAGCGCTCTCTCTTCCGTCGTCGTTTTTTTTATTTTTTTTTATTTTTTTTTATTTTGAATTCGTTGACTGTAAGGGAAAGAGGAGAGTTAGAGAGAATATATAATTATATTATTTATTTATTTAATTCCAAAAAGTAAGATTTTAATTCGAACTCTAAATCGAACCCAACGACTGTAGCCCCCAACGTATTACCCTCATTCTGAACACAATGGGGTATGCTTCGTAACCCAATTATGCTGTTATGATCAGTTTCTGTTCAAATTAAAATATAAATCCTTATATATTGAAATTGAACGTACATTTCAATTTACTGGGCCACATACGAACCCTAAAAATTCCAGAAAACTTATTTCTAGCTTTGTACTGACGATATGGTCCTAGCAAAACTAACTTCGTCAAATTCTGAGACCGTTTGAAAAATGGTCATTTTCTGGTCGATCGAAATTGACTAAAACTGTTAAAACACGTTTAACTTCACCACGCTCACATATTGATTCAGAAAATTATGAATTCTGGAATCTAGCAATAATTCAACATCCTGGATCCAACTAAAGTGGTTTCGTCGAAAACAGAGGTCGTTTGCAAAATTTCCATTTTTAAGGGGCAGAATTCCACATCGACTATTCTAAATTTTCATCTGGGCATAACTTTTTAATCCCGCTATGAAATTACAATTTTTTGGATCCGTTGGAAAGATATTTTCAAATAGATTCCAATATTTTTGGTTTCGCGAAAATTCGGTTTATTTTGAATCCTGTACATTCATTTGAAATCGAATTTTCGAAGTACCGCGCCATTTTCAATTCCTTTTATAATTTAAAATAAATATTTATATTCTAACAACGATCTATATAAGTATATACATTCTAATTCTATTCAAAATAAATTTCTCGTCGTTATTATTTAAAATAATTCATTTTAAATATTCAAAATTCATCAAAATTGCCAAAATAAATATTTTAAATTGGCTCGGATTTCTGGATTATTACAATCTCCCCCACTTAAAACTTTTCGTCTCCGAAAAGGAACGAAGCTGAAAGTTGTTTAACTAATCAACTCAACTTTCATTATTTTCATTATGACCTAAGTTCTTCAACTTTTCAGTTTCTAAGAACTTTTCAAAATTTTCAAAATTTGGTTAACACCTTAAATTTTCGAAAAATTTCGCCATAACCTCCCCTGCACCGGGAGCTTGGGGATATTTCAAATAGCCTCCCATGGACCTTACCAATCCAAAAGAAAAAGAAACAGCCAATCGGCTCATAAAATCATCAAAAACCCCAAGAAATACAATAAACATGTACCTATTTGTCGGGCAAACAATTTTACTCCTCTTCTCTAGCCTCCTTGCTATGACCTGTTCAATGTAAGTACATGTATATGCATGCAAATGCGACAAATTTCCAATATAATTCTCTACTTGGTTCAATTTGGCTAAAGGTTCAACATTTAATTAATCAAACAATAATCAAACAACACAACCAGCAATCAATTAGTTGACTAATGTTTCAAATTCATAATTTTGATACATAGTAAAAAAATCACATTTTTGGTGCCAAATCACAACAATAGGCCCTATCTAATTTTGGTACTCACACCAGTCAATTGGAAATATATAGAAATCCCACTTTCGAAACACGAACATAAATCCTGATGATGGAGCTCCATCATCAAAATCATCTCCAGGTGACTAGAGTGTGATTCTATATCTATCGAATATATTTGAGGCTTCTAATACACGTGGATCGGACGTATCTTAAAATCTCTATATACTTGATTGTCCAAATCAATTTAAAATAAATATTCAAATACGAATAATAAAGTTTAAATTTTCAAAACAAAAATTGTTTTCATCTTTACTTTTCAAAACTCTACTCTTCACACTCGTTCTAGAATACTACTGATCCTATCTCTAAGAGTCATTCCTATTAGATATTACTAATCCAATCTCTGATGAATTCTTTCGTTCGTTTCTAACGTGTCTTGTTCTCAGGGCTTTGTAAACCAAAGCTCTGATACCACTATAAGGACCCGTAACTTCCCCTTGAAGGTAAGAACGGATTACCTTGAGAACAACACACATCGGAACACAAACAGAAGATCATTTCATTGTATATTACAACAATTCCATCAGAATACAAGAATATACAGAGTATGAATCAATATTACACATCATAAAATATCAGAGATTACAATACATTATATAGCAGCGGAAAATAATACAAAACACAACTGAAAGTAATACACGGATACAGAGCTTTTCGGGTATCATTCCAGCTGTAAACCAGGATCCTGTGAATATAAATCTGCAAAAACAAAACTACTAGCTGCCCCTGTGGAAAATAGGGGCACCCAGAGTTTAGGTTAAAACAATAAACTCCAGGTCAGTCATGTGACTGGTGTGAGAACTAAAACAGTTATTAATCTTTATTTTAAAGTTAAGTAAATCAAGGGACCACGCTGTATAACACGGAACAGGTTTCCTCCCAAGAATACCAGTGCATAAAACAACAGCGCAATGCTAAATAAAGAACAATGAAGCTATTATAAAACCCAGGTCCCATCACACAATGCAACACAAGCCGGAGGATAGGGTTTTACCTTATAATAGCCAAAGAATGCTTGATACGCTAAATTTCATCTTTTGTTATTACTATAAGTGTATAGTGTCAAAACTATTTCAATCATAAGTATCAATCATAGATGGCATAAGTGCCCCATACCCTATGTCGCCATATATAGGTTCTACAATCAAAACTGCAAAGTCACGAATTGGAAGTTGGATTTCCGTCTGTGAACCGAGGCAAGGGATCGTCCTCAACGCTTCGAGACAATCTAGCCCATGTCTCAGGTCAGAGCTCGACTGACCTATGGATCTTCAGGGCCGGTCCACCGATGTGGATTAAAATGCCTGAACACTGCGTTTCCCCCCCCCTGTGGAGCGTAAATGAGCCCAATGACTCCATCGGACTCGGATCGTCCGATCTAACCGAGATGCCTCGCAATCCATCATCCACATAAGTAAAATGTCCGGGCGTGTAAAACCCAAAACACCACTCCTAGCTAGAAGGAAACTCATGCCCTCCCTGCAGTCCTCTCCCGTTCTGGTTCACACCAGGGTGTGAGGCTCGCGAATTAATGCTACACAAAGCTGCGATGTATTAAAGCCACGCTTTGATCATCAACCACAAGACTCTGCTTTTCAACCGAAGCCTAGATCATTTGCATCTCAGCATGCCACACAGGCAATTCACGCTATGCAACCGATACCAATCACGCAGAATGAAATCCGGTGTCAGACACACATCCATTTACAAGTCCGTTCTGGGTCTGAACGAAACCGGAGGAACCTTATTCCTCGCATATCCATCGATCTCCAAGTACGTCTGGACGATCACCAACTGATTCCCTTCTCTTGGGTGTACAGCCCAATCAAGATCATCAGTAATTATCCAAAGGATGTGAAGACCTCCGGTCTTCTACCACCGTCTTCATCTTCGACTAATCGTCGTATCAGTTATTTAGAATGGGATAAACCCGGTCTTTCCGAATAACCCGCGTATTTTATAAACAAGCGTTACACAAACACAACATACGCCTCATTCCAATTCAGAATATTCTTTTTTTCAAATATTCACATCTATAGGGAAAGGTTCCCATTAATTTTATCAAAGATAAATTCTTTAAATTTTATTCTTTAATCTTCATTTGAATATCATTTCAAACTAGTCGGGATTAACGAACCTTACCGAAGTACTCATTTGTTAAATTTCCCGGTCCTATCCTATTCATCCCATGAAGTAAACTGGTAATACTTCATATCTAAAACCACGGTGTTATCGGTAATTTCAATTACCATTTCACTTTCAAATCTAATTAAAGATTTAACTATCGTCTGGAGTAAAACTGGTGGTATTCCATTTTCGATCATTTCTTGAATTTGATAATTTTAATTATCAAATTCACTTTTCAATCTAATTAAAGATTCATTAATACTCTTATTCAGTTTTAATTTCCAAAAATCATTACTTAATGATTATTCAAATCCAGAAAATAAATCATATCTTTAACTGGGATAAAGAACCAATGTCATTTAAAACACGGTTCACGATAAACCCAAAATCAATTCCAATTCAGTTCCAATTAAATTCCAATTAAATATCATTTAATTGGTATACCTCATTAAATCTAAATAAAAATATTAAATCTTTTTCTCAACTGGTTTAAAGAAAAGTGTTAATGAAGACACCATTCACAACAAACCCAAACCCCATTTGATATTAAATACAAGGCTCTGAATAGAAAATATATCGGCTTATATTCAATATCAAACTCTACGATCAACAAATATTGTATTAGAAATAACGATATAAATATATCTTTCAAATTTCCATAACAATATCTGTATAATCACGAAATCCAACATCGAAATATTCCGATGACAGTTTCGATTCAAATCCATTTTCAAATTATATATCGGAAATTCTGGTTATTTTCAAAACCATTTCAAATCCACTTTATTTATTTTAAAAATAAATGGGATTATAATTCTAGTTCAAAACTAGTTCATTTCGATAAAAATCTTATTTTATCGTTTCAAATATGGAATTTTTCATCCCAATCCTTTCCAAATCATTTCTTATGATTTTACACTAATTATTAATATTTTTAATAATTTTATCAAGGCACGTACAGTCGGTTTCCATCAACGGCCATCGAACTGCACTTACAGCAACCTTTTCCAAATTTGATTTGGACATAATTCCAAATCCAACCGTTAGATTTCTAATTTCTTGTATTTGTTAGAAAGCTCTTTTCGATATGAACCCAACGGTTCCGATTTTAGGAGAATCCGACGGTCGGATCTCCCGTAATATCCATTCGAAGTCAATGGTCGAAATTCGCGAACTATCGCAGCGTGGCGCATTCTATTCAGGCCATTATATATATATAATATATATTATATGTTTCGTCGATTTCCTTTTAAAACGTATTTTATAAATCGTTTTAAATTCGTTTTCAAAACGATTTCAACTTCATATTCAATTCCTAATCAAAATTGAATATCCCATATCATCGATATATAAATAATAATATTTTCAAAACATTATATTTTGAAATCAATTCCTTTTCGATATTCATTATAAAAATGAGTAAAATCGATATAAATATCGTTCACGTCAAAATGGCGTCAATCTAATCAACACGGCTATATATATTTTTATTTCAAATATTTCTATTTCAAATATTTCTTTTCAAATATTTGTTTTCAAATATTTCTTTTCAAGTATTTCTATTCAAATATTTCTATTTCAAAACTGGAATAAGGCCCAACCAACTACCATAGATTTTATTTCTATGGAATTCCATACAATACATGTATATATAAATAGTGATAAACAATCATCCATCATCCAGAGTGTAACACCCCACCTCCGCTAGGGTCACTCACAAAGGGAATGCACTAGGTTCGGTGAAGCATTATCGAGGTAAACATACACAGAAATATTACAAGACAGAACATACATAAAACAGCGGAAGTAAAACAAATTTCATTATCTTATAAAATAAGGTCTAAAGCCTTTTACATCATAATACATCAAAACCTGTCTTGCAATAGTAAAGAAGCATAAAACCATTTCATAAATTATTCCCCAAGTAAAACAGTAAAGTAGCCATAGCCAAGAAAAGTCCAAGCCATGTGTGATGAACTTCAAGCAGAAGAAGTCCGAACTAGATAACAGTGTTTCCTCCCTGAAACCTGGGGGGGAAACGGAAGACAGAGAGGCGAAACAAAACGGGGTCAGTCATAAAGACTGGTAAGTCTTATCTACTTCCAGTATAAAAACAGGTAAAGGTAACATGACATGCATAAACTCAAAGTAAACATAAGGATGACGACAAGATAGACAAGCTAAACCAAGATAACTGGATGAACTACCGTAGCAAGATAAACTAAGGTATCATGATAGACTAAGGTGTCAAGATAAATCAAGGTATCACATCGTCAGGTTTCTATCAAGTATACTATCCCAAGGTATCTATCATGTATAACATCCCACGGTATCTATCCTGTATAACATCCCACGGTATTTATCATGTATATTTGCTCTGCACCTCTCGTACTAGTATCCCAACCCGCGTCATGTGTTAAATACGAATGTCCCTTGCCCAATGTCATGCAATGGTCCATGTCAACCTAATATATAACATATGTAGGTTTTCCCAGCTCGTATGTTTCTTTCCATGTATAAGTTCAGTCCTTTGCCGTAGGCCATACGGGCTTTCCCATGTAAATGTTTTATCCTTGAGGTTATTTTGGACTGCTACCCTTGATCTGGTTATGTTTTCTTACCATGAACTATCACGTGTTCACTTAGGATTTATGCCACCTAGGACCAATAGGGATTATGCTACCTAATGAACGTTTCCGTGTCTCGGTTTGGGTTCAAGCCACCTAGGGCCACTAAGGATTATGCCACCCGTCAACCGCGCCCTTTATCCCACGTATGTATCGTGAATCGTTTTCCATGTCTAGACGCACATGTATCCCAATGTGCCATCCGAGTTCCGTGCCAGGGCAAATCAAGAAATACGAACTCGGTCGGGAGCTTTAAGTCGTCTACTGATGCAGATATCAAGGTCTGTTTTTGTATCCGTGGCTATGGTCCCACGTGACCCTTCCCTCAACTACTGAAAGGCAATCCAAGAAAAATCATGTATGAGAACTACATCTCGGCCCCACTATAGCCCCACTTTCCTATGGGCCAGCCTCACCCATGACTCGATAGCAAGAACATGGTCTGTTGGGAGTTCTCTGCCTTTCCATTCGTACATGATTGACTAAAGATGGTAGGTAGTCGGCGACGTGCTATCCAGGGCAAAAACAAGTATCGTCGACTCCACGCTAATCCATCCCAGTCTTTAGGTCGCTCGCATAGCAACCAAGGCATACTCTTGGCTCTTCTACCGCAGACCTTAACATCTGTGAGGCCGGGTTTCATGGACCACCTGCCACCTCACAGAGGGATACCAAGAGTACCCTCACGTTCCCCGAAGCTACCGCTTCATCACCCAGTTCGCTGGAGCTTTTTATCCAAGTCAGATAAGTTGCTCCTCCTCGTATACTAAGCGATGACCTACCGTATCAGGTTACTCATCTATTTATGAACTAGTCCCATGTCCTTGGCTAAGAATTATTACTTAGTTATCCTTAACTAAGGTTTACCACTTAGCTTCTCTTGCCACTATCCTTGTTAACTACGATTTTCAACCTAGTCCCCTGAGCTAGGGTTTTGTCTAATGGGTTAAGTGTTTTCATTTAAGTTCATGACTTAACCCACCCACGAATCATGTCAAGATTGGCTAAGTACTCAAGTTCAAGGCTTAGCCCTACAAGTTGGTTAAGTGTACCAAGAAGCTCATGACTTAACCCTATCAAGTCAAATTGGTTAAGTATTTATTTGTCTTAACCCTATCAGATTATCATGTTAGATTGATTAAGCATAGATTATCCTAATCCCATCAGATTATCGAGTCGGATTGGTTAAGTATGGGTTAGCTTAACCCCATCCACTAATCGTATTACAATGGTTAAGCCTAATTTAAAAGGTCTTGTGACTTAACTCTATCAGGTCCACATATTAGATTGGTTAAGTATAGGTTACTTAACCTCATCAAATCACCATGTATAATAGTTTAAGTATAAGTTACTTAACCCCATTAAATTATCATGTTAAGTTGGTTAAGTATTGGTTACTTAACCTCATTGAATTACCAAGTTTAGATTGGTTAAGTGTTTAACTTAACCCCATCGATTTACCGTGCTTAGATTAGTTAAGTGAAGGTTACTTAACCCCATCTAATTACCGTGTTTAGATTAGTTAAGTCTAAGTTACTTAACCCCATCTAATTACCAAGTCGGATTAGTTAAGTGTAAATTACTTAACCCCATCGAATTTACCGTGTTAGATTAGTTAAGTATGGATTACTTAACCCCATCTAATTACCGTGTTTAGATTAGTTAAGTGTAGGTTACTTAACCCCATCTAATTACCATGTTTAGATTAGTTAAGTGTAGGTTACTTAACCCCATCTAATTACCAAGTCGGATTAGTTAAGTGTAAATTACTTAACACCATCCCCTAATTGTCTTATATGGTTAAGTGTCATTGAGAAACCAAGTTCGGTTTAATTTAACCTACCCATTTGTGTCATATCGGTTAAGTGTCATTAATCAAAATTACTTAACCTTTTCATGTGGCATTAATTAGATTAATGCACCCCAACCTCTCACATTAGACTTTGTTGTGGTTACTAGTTAAGCCGGGCGGGTCCGGGTAGATTTACACCACAACCTAGTCTAACCTCAGGTTTAAGTGTTATGTGACCAACTACTCACATTGGGTCCTATTGTTTGTAGCCATTAGTTAAGCCGGGCGAGTCCAGGTAGATTTATGCTACAAACTCAACCCAACCTCGAGTTGGCCACTTTTATGTTTGGTTTAGTGTCTTATTACACTTACAACCCACCCATGTCTAGTTCAAGTTCCATGTCTTCCCACGTGTCATGACCATATTTAAATGTATCATGAATGTCATGTTCTCATGTAAATCCCATGTCAAGTTTTTTTCATGTCATACCCACGTTTTTCCTAGACTACCCAAACGTATTTCCAACCCAAGTGGAAGCGAGTCACATAGTAGGGTATTATGCCAACATATTGGCTACAAACATGCATAGTATCATAACAGAATTTGGCCACGACCATGCATAGTTTCATAAGGGAATTTGGCCACAAACATGCATAGTTTCATAAGGGAATTTGGCCACAAACATGCATAGTATCATAAGTGAATTTGGCCATAAACATGCATGATACATAAGGGGTTTGGGTTCATTTACATGCATAAGCCCCAAAGTCAAGTCTTTGCCCATGTTTCACAAGTCAAGTGGTTCCCAAAGGTTCATGCTAACATTCCATAGATAAAGATTCAAACTTGCAAGATATACTAGGTTAAACATAACATGAGTGGCATGATTAAGTCACTACAACTTAACCCAAGGTCATAGATCATAGAAAAGGAAAAAACTAGTTTCACATAAGCTAGCATACTTATGTTTCATTGCATTTTATCCCATGTCACATTAGAACTACCGTTAGAATCTACAAGTAGCTAGAACTTACTTAGCGTGGCAAGAGGGCTAGGAGCATGAATCGTTTTGACGAAGAAAGGTGGCTCCTTTGTTGAAGAATCGTCATGAAATTGGCCTAGCAACGTTGATCCACTCCCTTGATTTGACGTAGCAAGCTAGCACCTTTGATTCGGATCCGATTTGAATGCATAAGCCCTTAGAGTTGGAGATGGAGGCCATGACTAAGATTGATTTTGGCGGCACTTCGTGGCATGAGTGATTTGTGAGGGTTTAGGGTAGGCTTAGGGGTGTTTTTATAGAGATTATGAGTAGTTTAGGCCCTTAGATTAACCCTAGGATAGATCTGAACCCTCAAAATCCGTCACAAACCTCCAAACATGTCTTGAGAAACAAGTCAGGTGCACCCAGGCCAAACTGGCCGATCACCCAAGTCGACAGGGGTGTCGACTGGGCAGTCGACACCACCTGGGGTGTGTCGACTCCCCAGTTGACTTGGGGGTGGCGGGAATTTTTCCCGCCTTCCCTGCTTGGCTGAATTTGAATTCTGAATTCAAATTTGAACTGTTTTTGAACTTGAATTTTTCTGAAAACTTTGACGGGCCATAACTTGGTCATACGGACTCCGATTTTCGAAAACTCGGACTCTATTTCGCGTATTTTTCCGAGAAGAACGCAATGGCACAGCCCGTTTCTCCTGATTCAGATTTTATATTTTAGTTCTGCCTTGATTCTTGTTTTTAATGCGTTGTTAAATTCCGGGTTGTTACATTCTCCCCTCCTTTAAGGATTTCGTCCCCGAAATCTCCAAGTTAGGAAGAACGTATCCTACCATCCATCATCCATCTACTCAAAACATCATCCACAGGCAACCATGGTCCTTATATGATTTCTAATGCCATATGAACATATGCAAAACGTGTGTGTATATGCTCCTTAGCTAATGCTAATGATCAGGCCTGAATGATCTTTCTAATGCAAAATATGTTTAGTGCCATGAGTCCAACATGTATGCAAATAGTCCTAGTCATATAAACACTATATGCATGCACAAACATTCATTCATATGCAACATCCGCATGACAAAACATTAATTTTCAAACAAGTATAAATACTCGTGCATATGCAATGCAAAATGTGAGTGCGTCGATCTAGTATCTAACGTGTATTCGCGCATCCACGAGCAACCATTTGCAACCATATCAATCATAACATGTTTCAAATACATGTTTACATCCATAGAGTTCTATCTAAGGTTCCCAAGATAAGATCGAGGAGATAAACAAGACAAACTCCTTACGGGGTTTGCAACAGAAACAGGACCGAGAAGATATCCACCAAGCGATAGCATGCAGGTAAGCTCTACAGGTGAACCAAGGATCAAAGATATACTCTTAAAAAGAGACATGATGCGCGCGTCTAAGACGCGTTTCCATGAGCTTGATTCCATTGTGCCTTGAACGCCTTTGACTTCATGATTTCGTTGCTCCTTGATTCCCATTTCCAAGGTATGAGTTGGAACTCATTTCACTGTCGCCTCTCGTTTCACTTTCACTTATTCTTTCCCTAGTATACTTGGCTCAACCATATCTACGTACTCATGCAAGCTCTCCAAAATTCACTAGCGAATTCTGGATCTTGTTTACCGATGCCAATCCATGTTACCACGTGCACTTACTAGGGTGATCCCTATAACCCATGCTCAAGCGGAATGAACCATCCGTCTTATTGGCGAACGTTACTCGATCGGATCAGAGATTTCCGATAAATGCATCAAGAGATTCTAGGTAACTAACCATGACAGAACCCAAAGGTTACACGAGACTTTGAGGGTATTACCAAGGCAAGTTAAGAGTTTAACTACCCTCCTTTCAAAACCGAGAATGGCTTCCCTTTACTGGATAACCACTTCATCCCTAGAATCCATCCATAGCTCAACAATAGAAGCATTGCTTCTAATCTCAACACTTGGCATAGACGTTCTCAAATCCAAACAAGTCATGAATAAATGGACCGACTCTCCAACCAGATTTTGGGACTTAAAGTGGGATCCTCTACCGTGCTAGTACTAAGGTGCAGAGACTTAACTATCGAGGCAGACTTAAATGATGCTATGATCAATACAAAGTCTGGATGGGATGACAGAAAAGAAAGGCTAAGCCTTTAACAGAAACGGTACCATTTCTCTTAGGTACGCTAGAAATGAGAGCATACAATTGCCCTCTCGCTGATCTTGTCCTTATCTTCCTTTGTGGATCAAGCCATACCAACAAGTTGCTTATCCTTACGTCCGTGTCCTTTATCCTTGCTCTTATTACCCTTCCTTGTAACACGGTAACAGGCCTCTCGAGAACTTCCTCCATCGCACGGGAAAACACTTACGTAGCTAGACAAGGATTAGTCGCAGTTTAAAACTACTGTGACTACAGATGGAGGAAAGAAAGGGAAAGAGGTTCAATCAAGGAAACAAAGGATAGTGCTAATGGCTTTTGGGGAATAGCCTTTAAAAACTTTTCTTGAAAAATGCTTCTTTGTAAACGGTTTCTCAAATAGTTTTCAGAAGGTTTTAAAAACTTTTGCCCAGTCTGGTAACCTTCTGCTCTGATACCAAATGTAACACCCCACCTCCGCTAGGGTCACTCACAAAGGGAATGCACTAGGTTTGGTGAAGCATTATCGAGGTAAACATACACAGAAATATTAAAAGACTGAACATATATAAAACAGCGGAAGTAAAACAAATTTCATTACCTTATAAAATAAGGTCTAAAGCCTTTTACATCAGAATACATCAAAACCTATCTTGCAATAGTAAAGAAGCATAAAAACGATTCATAAATTATTCCCCAAGTAAAACAGTAAAGTAGCCATAGCCAAGAAAAGTCCAAGCCATGCGTGATGACCTTCAAGCAGAAGAAGTCCGAACTAGATAATAGTGTTTCCTCCCTAAAACCTGGGGGGGGGGGGAAATGGAAGACAGAGAGGCGAAACAAAACGGGTCAGTCATAAAGACTGGTAAGTCCTATCTACTTCCAGTATAAAAACAGGTAAAGGTAACATGACATGCATAAACTGAAAGTAAACATAAGGATGACGACAAGATAGATAAGCTAAATTAAGATAACTGGATAAACTACTGTAGCAAGATAAACTAAGGTATCATGATAGACTACGGTGTCAAGATAAATCAAGGTATCACATCGTCAGGTTTCTATCAAGTATACTATCCCAAGGTATCTATCATGTATAACATCCTACGGTATCTATCCTGTATAACATCCCACGGTATTTATCATGTATATTTGCTCTGCACCTCTCGTACTAGTATCCCAACCCGCGTCATGTGTTAACTACGAATGTCCCTTGCCCAATGTCATCCAATGGTCCATGTCAACCTAATATATAACATATGTAGGTTTTCCCAGCTCGTATGTTTCTTTCCATGTATAAGTTCAGTCCTTTGCCGTAGGCCATACGGGCTTTCCCATGTAAACGTTTTATCCTTGAGGTTATTTTGGACTGCTACCCTTGATCTGGTTATGTTTTCTTACCATAAACTATCGCGTGTTCACTTAGGATTTATGCCACCTAGGACCACTAGGGATTATGCTACCTAATGAACGTTTCCGTGTCTCGGTTTGGGTTCAATCCACCTAGGGCCACTAGGGATTATGCCACCCGTCAACCGCGCCCTTTATCCCACGTATGTATCGTGAATCGTTTTCCATGTCTAGACGCACATGTATCCCAATGTGCCATCCGAGTTCCGTGCCAGGGCAAATCAAGAAATACGAACTCGGTCGGGAGCTTTAAGTCGTCTGCTGATGCAGATATCAAGGTCTATTTTTGTATCCGTGGCTATGGTCCCACGTGACCCTTCCCTCAACTACTGAAAGGCAATCCAAGAAAAATCATGTATGAGAACTACATCCCGGCCCCACTATAGCCCCACTTTCCTATGGGCCAACCTCACCCATGACTCGATAGCAAGAACATGGTCTGTTGGGAGTTCTCTGCCTTTCCGTTCGTACACGATTGACTAAAGATGGTAAGTAGTCGGCGACTTGCTATCCAGGGCAAAAACAAGTATCGTCGACTCCACGCTAATCCATCCCAGTCTTTAGGTCGCTCGCATAGCAACCAAGGCATACTCTTGGCTCTTCTACCGCAGACCTTAACCTCTGTGAGGCCGGGTTTCATGGACCACCTGCCACCTCACAGAGGGATACCAAGGGTACCCTCACGTTCCCCGAAGCTACCGCTTCGTCACCCAGTTCGCTGGAGCTTTTTATCCAAGTCAGATAAGTTGCTCCTCCTCGTATACTAAGCGATGACCTACCGTATCAGGTTACTCATCTATTTATGAACTAGTCCCATGTCCTTGGCTAAGAATTATTACTTAGTTATCCTTAACTAAGGTTTACCACTTAGCTTCTCTTCCCACTATCCTTGTTAACTACGATTTTCAACCTAGTGCCCTGTGCTAGGGTTTTGTCTAATGGGTTAAGTGTTGTCATTCAAGTTCATGACTTAACCCGCCCACGAATCATGTCAAGATTGGCTAAGTACTCAAGTTCAAGGCTTAGCCCTACAAGTTGGTTAAGTGTACCAAGAAGCTCATGACTTAACCCTATCAAGTCAAATTGGTTAAGTATTTATTTGTCTTAACCCTATCAGATTATCATGTTAGATTGATTAAGCATAGATTATCTTAATCCCATCAGATTATCGAGTCGGATTGGTTAAGTATGGGTTAGCTTAACCCCATCCACTAATCGTATTACAATGGTTAAGCCTAATTTAAAAGGTCTTGTGACTTAACTCTATCAGGTCCACATTTTAGATTGGTTAAGTATAGGTTACTTAACCTCATCAAATCATCATATGTAATTGGTTAAGTATAAGTTACTTAACCCCATTAAATTATCATGTTAAGTTGGTTAAGTATTGGTTACTTAACCTCATTGAATTACCAAGTTTAGATTGGTTAAGTGTTTAACTTAACCCCGTCGAATTACCGTGCTTAGATTAGTTAAGTGAAGGTTACTTAACCCCATCTAATTACCGTGTTTAGATTAGTTAAGTCTAAGTTACTTAACCCCATCTAATTACCAAGTCGGATTAGTTAAGTGTAAATTACTTAACCCCATCGAATTTACCGTGTTAGATTAGTTAAGTATGGATTACTTAACCCCATCTAATTACCGTGTTTAGATTAGTTAAGTGTAGGTTACTTAACCCCATCTAATTACCATGTTTAGATTAGTTAAGTGTAGGTTACTTAACCCCATCTAATTACCAAGTCGGATTAGTTAAGTGTAAATTACTTAACCCCATCCCCTAATTGTCTTATATGGTTAAGTGTCATTGAGAAACCAAGTCCGGTTTAATTTAACCTACCCATTTGTGTCATATCAGTTAAGTGTCATTAATCAAAATTACTTAACCTTTTCATGTGGCATTAATTAGATTAATGCACCCCAACCTCTCACATTAGACTTTGTTGTGGTTACTAGTTAAGCCGGGCAGGTCCGGGTAGATTTACACCACAACCTAGTCTAACCTCGGGTTTTAAGTGTTATGTGACCAACTACTCACATTGGGTCCTATTGTTTGTAGCCACTAGTTAAGCCGGGCGGGTCCGGGTAGATTTATGCTACAAACTCAACCCAACCTCGAGTTGGCCACTTTCATGTTTGGTCTAGTGTCTTATTACACTTACAACCCACCCATGTCTAGTTCAAGTTCCATGTCTTCCCACGTTTCATGACCATATTTAAATGTATCATGAATGTCATGTTCTCATGTAAACCCCATGTCAAGTTTTATTCATGTCATACCCACGTTTTTCGTAGACTACCCAAACGTATTTCCAACCCAAGTGGAAGCGAGTCACATAGTAGGGTATTATGCCAACATATTGGCTATAAACATGCATAGTATCATAAGAGA
The DNA here is from genome assembly GCA_030737875.1 of Allium sativum. NCBI lineage: Eukaryota > Viridiplantae > Streptophyta > Magnoliopsida > Asparagales > Amaryllidaceae > Allium > Allium sativum. The sequence continues at coordinate 167,582,794 of CM060924.1, read as the reverse complement.
ATTTGGCCATAATCATGCATAGTTTCATAAGGGAATTTGGCCACAAACATGCATAGTTTCATAAGGGAATTTGGCCACAAACATGCATAGTATCATAAGTGAATTTGGCCACAAACATGCATGGTACATAAGGGGTTTGGGTTCATTTACATGCATAAGCCCCAAAGTCAAGTCTTTGCCCATGTTTCACAAGTCAAGTGGTTCCCAAAGGTTCATGCTAACATTCCATAGATAAAGATTCAAACTTGCAAGATATACTAGGTTAAACATAACATGAGTGGCATGATTAAGTCACTACAACTTAGCCCAAGGTCATAGATCATAGAAAAGGGCAAAACTAGTTTCACATAAGCTAGCATACTTATGTTTCATCGCATTTTATCGCATGTCACATTAGAACCACCGTTAGAATCTACAAGTAGCTAGAACTTACTTAGCGTGGCAAGAGGGCTAGGAGCATGAATCGTTTTGACGAAGAAAGGTGGCTCCTTTGTTGAAGAATCGTCATGAAATTGGCCTAGCAACGTTGATCCACTCCCTTGATTTGATGTAGCAAGCTAGCACCTTTGATTCGGATCCAATTTGAATGCATAAGCCCTTAGAGTTGGAGATGGAGGCCATGACCAAGATTGATTTTGGCGGCACTTCGTGGCATGAGTAATTTGTGAGGGTTTAGGGTAGGCTTAAGGGTGTTTTTATAGAGATTAGGAGTAGTTTAGGCCCTTAGATTAACCCTAGGATAGATCTGAACCCTCAAAATCCGTCACAAACCTCCAAACATGTCTTGAGAAACAAGTCAGGTGCACCCAGGCCAAACTGGCCGACCACCCAAGTCGACAGGGGTGTCGACTGGGCAGTCGACACCACCTGGGGTGTGTCGACTCCCAAGTCGACTCCCCAGTCGACTTGGGGGTGGCGGGAATTTTTCCCGCCTTCCCTGCTTGGCTGAATTTGAATTCTGAATTCAAATTTGAACTGTTTTTGAACTTGAATTTTTCTGAAAACTTTGACGGGCCATAACTTGGTCATACGGACTCCGATTTTCGAAAACTCGGACTCTATTTCGCGTATTTTTCCGAGACGAACGCAATGGCACAGCCCGTTTCTCCTGATTCAGATTTTATATTTTAGTTCTGCCTTGATTCTTGTTTTTAACGCGTTGTTAAATTCCGGGTTGTTACACAGAGTGCACTACTCAACTGCATAAGCATTGAATATAAATAATCAACGCTTACAATAGCCTGTCAACCAATCGATCGACAAAAAACTAAACAATTGAGATTAGTGTACGTCAATATCATCCCAATACCCATGTGGGGTTTCAATCAATCAAACGCATATTTTATTTGTGCAGTTGGGCGATATGTAAAATTTATCGTCCCAATCAATATCAGTCAAATCAGTGTATATAAACAAATCGTTCGATTTGTTTATAAATATTTATTTTATATACACGTTAAAAAAAATATTTTTAACTATAAAATATTTATTCAATCCACATCACACAATCAATTTTCACAACGCATCAATCAAACAAGTCATCCATGATCTGTGGACGACGGGTGTCGGGTGCTGCTAAGCATACATTTCAACTAGAAAATAAATTAAAAATGAGGAGTTCTCACATTTCGGTTCCACTCCGCCATTCTCTATTTCGGTACGGTTTGGATTTGCCCAAAATTCCAATGCGAACGCTTCCCGCTGTTCATAGTGAAAATCACATTTTTATTTCAACATATATATAACAAAAATCAGATTTTTATTTCGCTACATATATAAAAATTATATTTTTATATTCTCTATCTTATAAAAATCATATTTTTATTATCCCTATAATATAAAAATCATATCTTTATTATCTCTATAATATAAAAATCATATTTTTTTGCTTATAAAAATCTAATCTTTTCATCTCGCTTTACATATATTAAAAATTGAAGTTTTCTCTATATCACTTCATATGATAAAAATTATATTTTTGTACCATAAACATATGTAAAAATCCATTTTTTACTTCATAAACATATATGGAAAAATCTACTTTTTTCTTCATAAACATATATAGAAAAATCTAATTTTTCTCTTTTAAACATATATCGAAAAATATAATTTTTCTCTTGCTAAAATAAAAAAAAAACTGATTTCCTTTTGCTATATTGTAAATAAAAACTTACAGGTCTTTTTTTTATCAAGACGGAGGGGCTTCACTGCGACTGAGGCGGAGACGCTGTTGGTGGCGGTGGAGGCCAATGGAGGTGGAGGATGGTCACAGGACGGTGTGGCGGGTCAGCGAGGTCGGAGGCGGGGTCTGGGCGGCGGATTGGGCTGACTCGTTTAGAGTTTTCTATCGGGGGAAGAGAGAGAAGAGGAGAATTGCGGAGGAAGGAGGAGGGGGTTTGCGCGGCGGTGGGATGGGCTCTAACGATGGCGGCGCGAGGTCTAGAGGAGCGGCTCTCTCTTCCATCACTGTTCTTTTCTTTTCTTTTCTTTTATTTATTTTGAATTTATTGACTGTAAGGGAAAGAGGAGGGTTAGAGAGAATATATAATTATATTATTTATTTAATTCCAAAAAGTAAGATTTTAATTCGAACTCTAAATCGAACCCAACGACTGTCGCCCCTAGCGTATTACCCCCATTCTGAACACAATGGGATATGCTTCGTAACCCGATTATGCTGTTACAATCAGTTTCCGTTCAAATTAAAATATAAATCCTTATATATTGAAACTGAACGTACATTTCAATTTAATGGGGCCACATACGAACCCTAAAAATTCCAAAAAAATTATTTCTAGCTTTGTATTGACGATATGGTCCTAACAAAACTAATTTCGTCAAATTCTGAGACCGTTTGAAAAATGGCCATTTTCTGGTCGAACGAAATTGACTGAAACTGTTAAAACACGATTAACTTCGCCACGCTCACATATTGATTCAGAAAATTATGATTTTTGGAATCTAGCAATAATTCGATATCCCGGATCCAACGAAAGTGGTTTCGTCAAAAACAGAGGCCGTTTGCAAAATTTCCATTTTTAAGGGCAAGAATTCCACAACGGCTATTTTGAATTTTCATCTGGGCATAACTTTTTATTCCCGCTATGAAATTTCAATTTTTCGGATTCTTGGAAAGATATTTTCAAATAGATTCTAATAATTTTGGTTTCGCCAAAATCCGGTTTATTTTGAATCCTGTACATTCATTTGAAATTTGAAATCGAATTTTCGAACTACCGCGCCATTTTCAATTCCTTTTATAAGTTAAAATAAATATTTATATTCTAACGACGATCTATATAAATATATACATTTTAATTCTATTCAAAATAAATTTCTCGTCATTATTAATTAAAATAATTCATTTTATATATTTAAAATTCATCAAAATTGCCAAAATAAAATTTTTAAATTGGCTTGGATTTTCGGGTTATTTCAAGAATTTTTCCATTTATCAACAGATCTAGCGGAAACTCATTCAGAAACACGTGCCTTTTTATTATTATTAACAAACGTGGGTTATATGAAGTTCAAAATAAACAAATTCATCATGATTCTGCCCAATTCCTTCATTCGTAGTCTGAACCCATGATTTAGGCACTCCTTTCACCGCTTCTTTCTTAATTTGTTTCTAATTCCTTTCGTAGAAGCTCGATTTATTCCTTCTACGTTGGATTAGTGGGTTATCGGATCTGGTTCGAGCATTCGCTTCCCCAATAACCGGAACCCTTGAAGGACGACCTGCCAAAGCAGGTTTGTAGGATGCGAGATCCCTGTCGCTTCCCTGACCAACTGTGCCAATCACCTTCGAAGAACTCTCCATCTCGAAAACCTTAACATCTCCTCTCGCACCTGAGGGTCCCACCAGCAGTTGTTTACCTACTACTTTCTCATTCGCTAACGTGGTCTCCTTCTCTTTCCTCCAATCTGGAGGCCGACCTGATTTGTATCCCTTTATAGCGTCCGCCATTAATTTCGTTGAGTCTTCCATTACTGTTTTGTATGTATTGTTTTTTGTTAATAATAGTATTAAATTATTATCATTATTGTTTGATTGGTCATGCTCAAATAGTTTAGAAGCATTGACTAGTGTCTGTTAGTTATTGATTTTTGCTCTATTAATATATAGACACTTACTCACAATTTTAAGTGTGTTTGATCAAACCCCGTGTGAATTAAATTTCACAATTTGCGTTTGATAAGGAAATTTAGTGGAAAAAATCATCTTAATAAAAGTCATTTAGTAGGAAATAAAATTTAAAAAAAAATGTAATTTAAATAGGATTTGATAGAGGTCCCTAACCTTTTTGTATTAAACAAAATATAAAGGAGTAAAAAAGGCTTGAACTAGATATATATATATATATATATATATATATATATATATATATATATATATATATACAAAGCCATGTATCATACCTTAATCTATCATTTACATTAGCATTTGCATAAAAAAGGTTGCATGGCTAGGAATTTGTTCTTGATTGTTAGGATGCCACTGTGAGCTATACAGGGGTGGAGGCAGTAATAGCCCAGCTAGGGCCTCCGCCCCACCTCAAATGGCTTCCTGCAAGGAGTAGCCTTAGCTGAAATCAGCAGTTTTCCCTATCTCAACCAAGCAACAAGCCTTCAACTTGCCAATACAGCCACACTTTTTACTGATTTGCACTGCTTAACCATTGATATATATACAGAACAAGATTAGGAAATTTTGTAATATGGGACTAATTTTTTTTGCCCTACCTCACTATAGAAGCTGGATCCGCCACTGGAGCTATATCCTTACTGGCACTGGGCTCATGCTCCAAAACCCTTTTATTTCTTTCCTTCCAGATTGCGCGTGGTGACTTTTAGGGAAAATAGCAATATCATAGTACTACCATTCCTCCATCTAGCAGGGTCAAAAATGTTTTACCACTTCTCTCCATTATCCATGCTTGAAAGTTGAAACATGATAATTATCGGCCTATAGCACTTTTTCCCAAATTGAATAAGATATTCGCAACTGAAATATAAATGCATGTTAGCTTCAAAACCCATTTATACATAAGCTACAACATGTTTCAATTTTCATGCCCATGTGGTTAAGGTACCGTTTTATTTTTGAACTGGATAGTCAACATTGGCGTCTACGTCAGACGCGTTCGACGCATCAGCCGTGGGACCCACATGGATGCCCCTTCGAGACGAACGGTTGGAAAATTAGATTTTGCGTTGGACGAGAAAGAAAATTATGGATCAGCCGATCCTCTTCTCTTCCCCTATATATTCACTTCATTTCCTAACCTTTTCATCACCAAATCACATAAAAAATCCGAAAATTCAAGCTTTAATCCCCGTCAAATCGTCGATTTTTTCAGGTTTTTGTTATTATATTTGTCTTTTTTAGATTCTCAACTCCGCTATATATATATATATATATATATATTGTAATTTTTGTAACTTTTTTTTTTTGAAATGGCACCAACCAAGTCCGGCTCGTAGGCAGATCAGGTCTGGTGCTGGACCTTTTCGTTTTGCTACTTCGTCCATGGATTGAGACGAGCTTATAGATATGTGTATGTCAGTACGCCAAGATGGTGATAACTATCAGAAGTGGGAGGTGTCGGTTGTTCTGTCCGAGAATGACAGAAAATGCCACAACTCTTTTTTATTCTCTGCTTGACAAGCCCGCACAGCTTAGACGTTGTGTTATTCATTATGTTCTGAAGCCGAGAGCTGGACAGCTGTAGTTTTCTTATGCTTTTGTTGTTGTTTGATTTTAGGAAAATTTTATGATGTAATGGTGTTTGAATTGTGAAATTTAATTTTACAATTTAAATTCTGCAATATGCAATTTGTATTCCACAATTGGTAGTCTGCATTAAAAAATAACTATAATAAACACAAATACAAAAACAAGAAAATAATAACTTTGCCCCATTCAATTTGTCACTTTCATGAAAGAAAACACATTCTTCGTTCGCATTTATTCCACTTCAAATACCCCTTTTAAATTTCTGTTTCAAATAACCCTCCAGTCCAAAATCAATCACACCCCCGGAGCCTTATTTAGTTAACAACCCATCTTTTAGGACCTTTCGAAAAAAAAAAAATTGCTGCTGGTTGCCTTATTTATCCTAGATATGATTGGCCATGGATCAATCAGAAGAGAAACAGGGGAAAGTAATAACTTGTAAACTAGTTTGGTGGAATGCTCAGCATTGGTATCAACACTTAGGATGGTATCAAATTGTTTCAAGATCATCTCGAACTCCACAAGTCTTTCCCCAAACAGTGATCACTCTATGATTGTTGATATGCGGCAGGTTAAAACGACTATTGGATTTGGAGATGTAGTGTATGGCTTTAGCACTCATAGGGACCCCTGTTCATGCCATATCATTGTAGTTCACCATTTTTTAAAGAATTAACCCCTTACCTGCCCAAGGAGCTTTCTAGAACTTTGCATTTGAAGTAGGAGACACAGCAAGTTGAAGGTAAGAGGTATTCCCAGGTGACTAGATCTAGGTTTCTCAAGAGGAACATTGAAGGTTGTAGCTACTTAAGTTTTACAAACATCATTTAGTATCCCAAATCTGTAAATTTATGAAATAGAGTTTCTGTAATGAATAGCGAAGCAAGAAATAGAATTGTATTATTATTCAGAAGTTGTTTTGTACAGAGAGAATGGCAACGTATATAAACTAATGTAATTGGGCTTTTGAACAGAGCAGACCCATTTGCCTTATTATGTAATCTGGGTTAACACTGTGATGAACCCTTATTCATATTAGAGTATATATATCAGACCGACACTATTACAATCTCTAATAACCCCTATCAAACCTAAGCTAGGGTTTGCTGAGAGATTGAATATGACGGTTGAGTTGCGATGCTTTCCTTGAATTTTCTTTACGGTCTAATCTACTTCAGACATTGAATATGGCGGTCGAGTTGCAATGCTTTCCTTGAATTTGCTTTCCAGTCTAATGTACTTCAAATCTAATTCAGCAAGAAGTTTGTAGCTTTTCGGTCTAATCTGGCAGAAAGATTGCTGCTTTTGATCGAAGTTCACTTCCCGCTTCATCTATGTTGAGTTCATGTCTGAATTTGCTAAAGTTTTGTCTTGACAATGGCTTCGTGAGGATGTCGGCCTTTTGGTAAGTGGAAAGTATGTAGCCGACTCTCTGTTTCTCTTGTATTACTCTTTCTTTTATGAAGTGAAGATCCAGTTCTATATGTTTAGATTTAAAGTGCATAACTGGATTTGCAGATAGTGTTATAGCACTTGTATTGTCACACCATACAGTTGTTTTTCTGCTTAGTTGAATTTTGAGTTCGCTTAAAAGTGATTCTATCTACATGACTTTCGCTGTAGTACTTGCAACACTTATAAACTCCGCTTCAGTACCAGATCCAGATACTGTACATTGTTTCTTAGCACACCACGACACTGGGTTGTTCCCTATTGACACGCTTTTTTGTCGAAGCTATCACACGTCAAGTATTTGGTGAGCGACGCGCTCAAGCATTAAAAAACACAATGCAACAAGGTCGAAGTCGCGTCGCAAACACAAGGAGACCCAAAATCTCTATTAGATGGCCTCTTACAGGCCCAGTGAACTCTTAAGCAAACCATCATCCGAGCCGAAGGCGAGCCATGCTCCGAGCCGAAGGCGAGCCGTCAAGCGGGTCCCGGCGCAGCGCCGGTGGGGTCCGGGGCCCCACATTCCCTACGGCGATCGACCTAGCCGGTTGGTAGAACCAGTGGGCACCGTACGATTTTCTCTATGCCGGAAGCTCAGATTCCTTCACTTTGGACTAGCAAAAAAGTGGATTCCTTCACTTCGTGTTGAGGAGCTTCGACACCCTAAAAACAACAAGGTTTCAGCACCAAGAAGTTCAGCCTCCTCCTCATCAATTTTGTACCCCAGGAGGGGTTCGAAATTTCGTACCCCTCCAGGGGATTTGAAATTTCGAACCCCCTGGAGGGCTATGAAATTTCGTACCCCTAGAGGGGTTCAAAATTTCGAAACCCCCTTTGGGGTACGAAATTTTGAACCTCCAGGAAGGGTTCGAAATTTTGAACCCCCCCGGGATACGAAATTTCGAGCCTCCAAGTGGGGTACGAATTTTCGCACCCCTGACCGGGGATGCAAATTTCCTGATATGGGATGCTTTCAAGGGTGCGAAAATTGGCTTCTGTGGGTCCCACTGCTCACCTACTCCCACCTAACCTTCTCCTATAAATACCCTTAGCCTTCATTTGGATCTTTCTCCCTTGGAATTTTGGGACCTTGAGAGATCCAAGCACTCATTAATGGCTTCCAACACCTCCTCCATGGCCATTGGACATGGCATGGATAATTGAAAGGAGGTGCATACATATTCCGTAGCTTGTTAGAGACTAGCAAGCATGGTTACAAAGACTCTAGACCTCTTGGGCATTAAAGCTTGTTTTCCTTATAGTTGACCAAGTCAACTCATCTCAAGGAAGAGGAAGAAGGATAATTAAAACATGAGTGCATGTTTTCCCTCAACACTTGAACATTAGCAAGGTTTGTCATACTACTTTTGAACTTCATGGACATAAACACTAAACTTGGATATTGTTGACCAAGTCAACGCTTCTCAACGAAGAAGAAGGAGAAGGGTAATTTGGTCAAAGTGTAGGAAAAATATATATTTTGATATTCTATTGCAACACTTTGAACTGAGCTATTGTCCGAACTTGTATAACTTTATAATCGACAAAAGATATGATGAATGATGATTATAAAGTGGACGTAGGCACTAGTGACGACCACTATAAAAGGTGTGTCTCCCCGCATTTACATTATTTACTACTTATTTGGATAATTGTTCACACATGCACATTGGGTGTTGGCGTGCGACAATTTTTCCCGTCAACATTCCCTAGAAAGATACAGTACGTTGTAGTTGATTTTCTATCATCATGATCTAAACTCCAATCAGCATCTGCATATGCATTTAAGTTTAGTGACTTGCTAGTTCTCAGTATGAGTCCTTGGTTGATTGTCCCTTTTAATATTTGAGAATTCTTTTTACGGCTCTCTAGTGTTCATCTATGGGCTTTTACATGAATTGACTCACTTTGTTCACGCTGTAGGAAATGTCTGATCTTTTCGATGCCATGTATTGTAGAGCCCCTACAATGATTCTGTATAACTTTTCACACTGAATAGGTTCTCCTTTGTGTTTGGATAGATTTGAATTGATAATCATAGGAGTTGGTAAACTTTTTTCTTCACTCATTTTGGCTCTAGACAGAATTTTAGAAATGTATTTCCTCAAGTTGAGATGCATTTCTGAAGCTGTTCTTTTGACTTTAATGCCAAGGAAGTAGTTTAGATTACCAAGGTCTTTGATTGAGAATTCATGATCTAAAGTTTGTGTAATGGATTGAATCTCTGTTTCACTGTTACCTGTAATAATAAATCATCAACATAAATGAGAATGTAGGTGATAGTGTTTTCAGTAAATTTTGTAAAGATAGAATTGTCTGATTTTGTATGATTGTAGCCATGTTTCACGAGAGTTGCTTTGAGCTTGTCAAACCAAACTCGTGGAGCTTGTTTTAGTCCATAAATAGCCTTGTTTAGTTTGCAGACGAGCTTCTCTCTCCCTTTTTGAACAAACCCTTCTGGTTGAGACATGAATACATCTTCCTGCAATTCACCATTTAAAAAGGAATCATTTACATCTAATTGTTTTAGGGTCCAATTCTTATATAAGGCAATAGTTAGTATGATTCTTATAGATGAGGGTTTCACAATAGGTGGAAACGTTTCAAAAAAATAAAATCCACTTTATTGCGAGTACCCTTTTTCTATTAATCTTGCCTTATATTTTGATATTGAACCATCAGCATTTTGTTGAAGTCTCAAAGTCCATTTACAACCAATCAGATATTTATCACATGGTTATTTAGTAAGTGTCCATGTTTTATTTCTGATTAGTGCACCATATTCTTCTAGCATAGCTGTTTTCCACATGTCACAGTGAATGGCTTCTGAATATGAGGTTGGTTCAACTGTAGTGTTGGTATTGTATGCCTTTGGTTTGAATATAACACACTTCGCTCTTGTTAGCATTGGGTGTTGATTTGCATTTCTGTTAGTTGCATCATTGCTATCAGTACTGCTGGCAGTATTATCATTAGTCTCTAATATTTGATTTTTAGTAGTTTCATTGACATTCTGTTGAGCTTGTGTGTAGTCATCAGTGTTGACAGATAATTCTAGCTGCTCTAGACCCGGTCCACTTGTGGGCAATGTGAGTTGAGAGTTATTACTGCTATTTGAGTTGTTTGGCAGCACTGGAACTTCTACTTCTTGCTCATCAGGTACAATCCTTTTATGTTGTATTGGATTTACCACTTTGCTTGTGGTTTTGATGTCAACAGACTTATATGGAAACACACTTTCATTGAACACAACAGGTCGTGACACATAGATCCTACCTTTACTGTTAATACACTTATACCCCTTCTGATTATAGTAGTATCCCAAAAAAGTACATGATGTAGATCTAAATTTTATTTTATGTTTGTTATAGGGTCTAATCTAGGGAAAACATTGACACCCAAATACTTTTAAGTGTTGATAATCTGGTACAATGTTGAACAGAACTTTCTGATCAGGGCATTCATATTTAAGAACCGTAGTGGGAAGAAGATTAATTAAATGAACAGTAGTAGTAAAAGCCTCTGGCCAAAATTTCAAAGGCATTGAGGCTTGTGCTACTAAAGTTAGCCGAGTTTCCACTATTTCTCTATGCCTTCTTTCAGTTATACCATTTTGTTCTGACGTATAAGGGCATGTAATTCTATGTGTTATCCCCTTTTTATGAAAAAATGGTCTTAGTGGTAGAAACTCAATTCCACCATCAGTTTGAAAGGTTTTATCCATATGTCCAGCCAGATTTTCAGCTTTATTAACAAATCGTATCACAGTACCTTCTACGACTGACTTTGACTTTAATAAATAGATCCACACTAACCTAGAGTATGCATCAATAAATAATATATAGTACTTATAGCTGTAATCAGAATGAATTGGGACAAGTCCCCATAGGTTTGTAGCAATTAATTCAAGTGGTTGTGTGTATTGTGTGTTAGAATTTGGAAATACAAGCTTGTGACTTTTTCCCATTTGGCAAAATGTACAGACATAAGAATTGGGAAAGCAATCAACTTTGATATTATTATTACTCATAACATGCATAATGACTTTTATATTTGTATGTCCTAGTTCAAATGCTGTACAATTTTCACTTTCATCCTCAACACTCAACACATAGGGATATTCATTAGAATCATAACTAGCAGGACTATCAAGATGAAATTTATATAATCCCCTATCCTGTTTAACTTGCAATATAATTTCATGTGTTAGAATGTCCTTTATAATGCACGTATTTGGATAGAATTCAAAATACACATTGTTATCTTTTGCGAGTTGGGAAACACTCATCAAGTTTTTCTTGACAGATGGAACTTAGCAAATTTCTTAGAAATAATTTCCTAGTTCCATTTATCATTGCATTTCCAGAGTGTGTTATGTGCACAGTTCTACCATTGCCAACTAAGAGATTTTGCATACCTTTGTATTATCTATTTCCCAAGTTTAAATTGCTAAGATTGTTTGTCACATGATTTAAGGCTCCAGAGTTTGGGTACCAACAATCATCACTAATGTCATTAGCTGTAGCAGTTTCAGTATTTGTCCCTTCAGCTTGACTTTGCGTAGCATCTTTTTGTGAGTTGACCAAGTTAATGTTAGAATTTCTTGTTTGTTGAGAAGTATTATAGTTTGTGTTGAACCTGAAATAGCATCTATTTGCACTATGGCCTATTTTCTCGTAGATTTGGCACTTTAATTTGTTGTTATTGTAGCCCCTTCCACTTCTGCCTCCACCCCTATTACTTTGACCCCTTCTTGAACTGTTGAATTGTCCTCTGGGATTGTCTTGTTCTTTGCCTTTGTTCACATAGTTGACACCGGGGTCAGAGTAGATATTCTTTCTATGTTCAATTCTGCCCTCATGTGCCAATAGGGTAGAGTAAACATATTGCAGAGATGGTATGGGTTCCATAGATGAGATAATAGCCACAATTGCATCATATTCAACATCTAGACCACTAATAATAGATAATACGTGTTTAGAATCACTAACTTTATGACCTGCAGATACGAGTTGATCACAGAGATTCTTGACCTTTAAAAGGTACCCGTTCATTGTACTTATTTCCTCCTTGATGCTTTGCAATTTTCTTTTGTAATGCATTATTCTTACTGAAGATTGTGAAGTGAAATATCTTCCAACAGTAGTCCATATTTCTTGCGCTGTTTTGCACCCAATTAACGGTGGCAAACTTAGTGAACTGATGGATGACATTATCCATGCACATACTAAACTGTCTTTGTAAAGACCCGGAAATTCCCGCTCTTTGAATCGACCATAAACCACACAGGTCTGACCCAAAGGTTGGAAATCTTCGAATACTTTAACTTTGGGAATACAAAACATCAGAACAATAACAGCAGACTTTTATTTCATTACAATAATGTTACATCAGAGTACAGAATATATCAGAGTACAAAGAAATTAAATTACAGCGGAAGATACATAAAAGATAATACAAACAAACAGCGGAAGACTAATAAGCTCTGGACACAGCTTTAGGCTTCGATCCAGGATCCTGCTAAAAGAATAGATATCTGCAAAAAGCTACTCGACTGCCCGTGTGGAAAAGAGGGCACCCGAGTTTGCAAAGTGAAACAAACTACGAGTCAGTCATGGGACTGGTGTGAGAATTCTAAACTAATATAACTAATAAGACAAATCCAAGGACCACGCCACTTTCGCGGAACGGGTTTACTCCTATGGATTGCCAGTGCATAAACCAAAGTAAATCGAGAAATAACGCAATGTCTTTTTGGAAAAATGAAACCATTATAAGACCCAGGTCCCATCACACAATGCAACGCACACCAGAGGATAGGGTTTTTCCTTATAATGGTCAAAAGATGCTTAATACGTATAAAACGGATTTGATATTATTATTAGTGTGTATATGTTTTAATAAAAAGATTTGAATCATAAGTATCAATCCTAGACGGCATGGTTACCATATAGCATGTCGCCAATACTAGTTATACAATCAAAACCGCAAGGGCGTATTGGAAATTTGGATTCCATCATGAGTCGAGGCTAGGGGCAAGCTCCTCTCCGATTCGAGACACTCTAGCAAATGCCTCAGGATCCCCCGCAGTGAACCCTTGGATCTTCAGGGCCGGTCCCCGCCTATGGGCAGTGGATTAGTTATGCCTGAACACACGCTTCCCGGTCCCTTTGGACCTATAGTATGACCACCAACGGCCTATAAAAATAACGAGGCGCCTCAAAATCCATCATCCACATAAGTAAAATGTCAGGGCTGGTAGGTCGCTGACACCACTCTAGCTAGAAAGAAACGTGTGCACTCCCTGCAGTCCATATCCCGTTTTTGACTCATACCGGGGTGTGAGGCTCGCGAAGTCACGCTATACACAAAGCTACGCCTAAACAGGCCGTGCTTTGATCATCAACCACAAGGCCTGCTTTTCAACAAAAGCCTTGATCAATGCATCTTAGCATGCCACATTGTCAGTCCATACTATACCATTGATTTCTACCAATATATAACCCCTAAGCTCGTACGTCTCAGAGAAGGGTGTTAATCACCAAACAGATATATATTAATAGAGATCAACGAATGTAGTATAAAGGACTACAACGTCAGACATACATTCCATTTATAAACTTATGCTCTGGGTCTGAGCGAAAGTCAAATCCGTACAAATCAACACTACGTCTGAACGACCACCACTGAAACCCTTTCAAGGTAGCTACTCCTCTCATGGGTCTCAGTAGCAACACACCCATTCGATGTGAAGATCGTCGGTCTTCAATCACCGTCTTTAAATCTTCGACTTAGAACGTCGTATAATCATTTGAAATGAGATTGAACTCGGTCTTTTCAAATGATTCTCGCATATATATATATAAGGTTTAAAACCATCTCATATCGTTAATAAAATTTAATAACGATATGTCGCTATTTTTATTCATATATATATATATATAAATGTAAATTATTTGGCGATAATATTAATATAGGTATCATGCTCAATAAAAGAGTGAACTATCTACCTAACACACATTCCTGTATATAATGTCTACTAAAATGTATTTTTATTTCATTTTCCAATTCTAAATTGTACAACTCCCTTCTCTTAAACGAAAGTGTTTCTTTTGTTTTCACTTTTTAATTTAGACAGAAGTGTGAATTTCTTTCTAATGAACAAAAATAAATATTTTGTTCAATCTATTTTTATGAACAAAAATAGTGAGTCCTTTACTATGTTTCCAATATTACATTAAAATGTATTTTAATGTAAAACATATTTCATAGTGAAATATGTACATCTTTCTACTTTTTTTTTATCATAAACATTAACTATGTGTTTTTAGCTATCATAGAAATGCAACTCTTAATTTCATATTTTATTTTTATTTGCGTTGCTGAACGCAAATAAAAGTTATATTTTTCTTACATGTTTATTTACATCGAGGGATGTAAATAAAAATATGTAACCTTTATTTCTAAGTTTCATTTGTAATAAAGAACATAACTAAAACATGGGCTTATTTTTCTATACTATATTTGCATTGGAAAAATGCAAATACAAAGATAAACTTTTATTTCTAAGGTTTGTTTATATTAGGGGGTACAAATAAAAGATGCATTTTTATTTCTATGTCATATTTGTGTTAGAGAACAAAAATAAAACGATGCACTTTTATTTGCATGTCATATTTGAAAAATACAAATAAAAGGATGAACTTTATTTCTATGTTTATTTTTGTGTTAAGAACACAAATAAAAGAATGAACTTATTCCTATGTTTATATTTTTAACGTATTATCGCTACATTAACATATATTTATATCCTAGATGTACTAACGTACACTAATTCATGAATTCATTTCATAAAACATGAATGCACTATAATACATGAATTCATTACATAAAACATGAATACAATTATAATACATGTTTTATTTCATATGCAAGAATGAACTTCAAAGCATGAATCTATTTCATAAAACATGAATGCACTATAATACATGTTTTATTTCATATGCAAGAATGCAACAATAATTAATGAAATCATTTCATAAAACAATGAATGCGAACTTAAGGATATGTTTTATTTCATGTGCATGAATGCCACTTTAATAAATGAAATCATTTCATCCACATGTATGCAACTATAATATATGGTTTATTTCATATGCGAGAATACCACACATATGTATGCAACTATGATATGTCAAAAATTATACTTGCATTCGTATTTTTCCTTGAACGTCAAAATTTAATTATAATTTCATGTTATTCATTAACTCTACATCATATAACTGCATTTCATTTTAATTAAATACGGTGAAAATATGTCTATATTTCATTTTCATTAATAACGGTGAAAATATGATAAAAATCCATTTTTATTGACAACAGGAAAAATATGATCAAAACTCATTTTTAATGACAACAAAGAAAATAAGATTACAATTCATTTTTAATGCCAACAATGAAAATAAGACTTAAAACTCATTTTAATGCAGACGGTGAAAATAAGAGTAAAATTAGTTTTTAATGCAGAAGGTGAAAATAAAGTTAACGTTCACTTTTAATGCTAACGGTAAAAATATAATTATAATTCTATTTTACCAACCACGCTAAAATTATGATTATAGTTCTATTTTACTAACTACATCAATAATATACTTGTAATACATATTTCACAAGAACGCCATTTAAATAAACTTGATGTCAATCATACATATCAAACCCAATATTGCAACCACCCCAATTTTTATCTATTGGATGTCAACATACGTATATAATCCCACATCCATACACTCCAATTTTTATATGTTTGGTGTTAACACACGTAACAAATCCAATACTTCATACCACGCCAAATTGGTATGCTTGTTGTCAATTTCCTAACAAATTAAGTAAGCCTACAAATGATAACACATATGATTTTGGGTGTTACTTGCAATACAACTTCATATAATCTAAACAACGTGAATATTCTAAATCATCCCACAACATACAACAACAGATTTAATCACAAATCATTTCAGACAAGATCACAAACATGTATCTATGAATTTCCATAAATAATAAACAAATGAATATTTACTGTTTCTTCTTCTTATTTAACAAAACAAATATGACTTCTTTTCATTTGACAAAACAAATATGACTTCTTTTTATTTAACAAGACAAATATGACTTCTTTTTATTTAACAAGACAAATATGACTTCTTTTTATTTAACAAAAACAAATCTTAAATGAATGACATGGTTTTTATTGGTAAACATGACTCTTTCTATGTTTTCTAATATCACATTAAAATGTGATTTTAATGTAAAACATAATTCCTTAAATAAAAACCTGAATCTTTCCCTATGCTTTTGCCGTAACATTAAAACGTGTTTTTATTTTAATTTTACACTTGTTAAAACAACGGTGTTTTAATCTAAATGCGCATTTTTATCTAATTGTACATTTTAACTAAATGCGATGTTTTTATCTTAATTGTACATTTTGTTAACAAACTGTGTTTTTATTCTAAAATTACATTTTATGTTTTCTAACAAAAATTTGTTCATTTCTAACTAACATAAAAATGTGATTTTTATGATAACAGGGTTTCTAACATTAATTCATTTCAATTAACATAAAAATGAAATTTGTATACTAATATGTTCTCTAACATGAATTCATTCATTTCTAAACAAACATAAAAATGTAATTTTTTTTGGCGACATGTTATTTTGCAAACCATTTTCTATGATAACTAATGACAAGCAAAATGGTAATTTCATTCGTTAACAAATTTCTAATTAACCAAAAAATATGATATTTTGGTTTCAACAATTTTACCTTAATAGACATGAGGTATTGGTTTCCAATAGAACTAATAACATATATTTGTTTTTAACTAAACAAACATGATATGTTTAATTTCAACGATCTTCTAACAAACAACGATAAAATTCAACGAAGCATCACAACCAAAATCAATAATCAACAAATTTCAATCGCAAATCACAAATCTGATTTCATTATATACATGCATCGATTTCGAATAATAAGAGAATAATTAAATTTTAGTTATTGAATAAAGATAGAAATCTCACAAAGCTTTTTAATTCTGGATTTTCAACGTTCTCTATTTCAGCTCTAGACAGTTCCCGGTTGTAGATCCCGACACCACGATTCTAACAAAACTTAAATTAATTTACGCTTTTGCCTTTGCCTTCATCTTCATCGTATTTGCCTCTCTGAATTTGAACCCATCGTCGACTTTGCCAAGGACCTGCGCACGCAACCCCAAGCCGTCAGAACACCATCGGAAACCGCCACTTCGTAGCCTTGCTTTGCTCTTGATTATTTCATTCATTAAGTTTTGATTGTTCATGATTGGATTGAAAGAATTTGGGGAAGAAAGATTTGAAGAGTTTAGGCCATGAAAACTGTAGATGACGGCGGCTAGGGTATAGAATGAATTAGTGTTTGTTTTATGAGGGAATATATAGTATTATATTATTAATTTTTCAAATTTCAGAATAAAAAGGGCATTGAATGACAATTTTTAGAAAATAAATTGGAACCTTACTAGATTTATTTGATTCAGCTTCAACACCAATTAAGAATAATGGTATTTATTTCCGCCTATATTCATTTCCCCCCATATCCATATTTGGTTGATTTTTTTATTATTAATATATCTTATTAAATTACTTGTTTATGCTTTTCATTTGCTTTCCTATTAAATAACGTGAATATTTGCTTTTAATACAAAGCTATTATGTAACAACTTATATACTCAAGAATGTATTCCATATTTAAATAAATTTTATCTATACTAGATTAAGACCATTGAAAACATATCACAACTCATATATATATATATATATATATATATATATATATATATATATATATATATATATGTATATATATATTAAGTTATGAAACCAAAATAGGAAAACATATCAAATTTTAATTATCTATCTTTCGGTAACACATTTTCTTTTATTATTATGATGCAAAGAAATTCAGCAAGCCTATTATTTGGCGAGTATGTATATCAATCATTTTCAGCATGTAACAAGGTAATTACAAATTTGATAGTGGGGCAAAGTTTTGTTTTTATTCCAAAAACCATGCATGTGCATTACGAATAAATACGTTTTATGTTTTAATTGAGTTTTTATAAATGTTTCCTTAAAACCCCTTTTGATTATACGCAATAATGACACATTTATTTTATTTCTTTTATTATTCAAATTTCAAAAGTAGATGACAATGAAAGAGGGAGAGAGAGGATAAAGTGGAAAGAATTAATGCTAGATTAATGCTATTTGTTTATAAGCATATGGTCTATATTTTGAATTTCTAAATGTTAAATATGAATTGACAAGGGAAATATTTAAGAGGACAGCCAAAGACATGTACATATATATATATATACATACATATATATATATATTGTCAAAATTTATTTCATTTATAACCTACACATTATTTTCAATCAATGAATTAATCAATGTCATTAAAGTTCCTACTTGACGTTAAAAGCATAAATTTTTAATGTAAAACATTTCATGTTTCTACATGACATTAAAAAGTTAGACTTTTAGCACTAACCAAAATATGTTCATTTTCATTAAAAAGAATAACTTTTAAATGTAAATCATTTTTATGTTCTTACATTTAAATAAAGACTAACTTTTATTTTAAAACATATTTCATATATATATTTTTTTTATGATAATCAAAATGTAAAAAAAAAAAAAAAAAAAAAATTCTAACAAAGTTTCCTTAAAATAAAAGTTTAAATTGGCCCCAAAATTCCGGGTTGTTACAGTCTCCCCCACTTAAAATCTTTTCGTCCTCGAAAAGGAACGTAGCTATAAGTTGTTTAATTTATTAACTAAATTTCAATTTTACTATTATTAATTTCAATTGTGGACTAATTTATCAAATACATATATACTTTTATATATTTAAAAATCTTATCTTCTGAAATAGGATTATATATATAATCAAAATACTTTAATTATAAGCTTATCACTCTGAACTCATTCTAGGGCATTACTAACCCCATCTCTAATGAGTATTCTCATTCTAGGACACTGCTGGTCCTATCTCTAATGAGTATTCTTATTGGACATTACTAATCCAATCTCTGATGAGTCTTTTGTTCAGTTCTAACAAGTTGTACCCCAAAGATTTTGAGCTAACCAGAGCTCTGATACCACTGTAAAGACCCGGAAATTCCCGCTCTTTGAATCGACCATAAACCACACAGGTCTGACCCAAAGGTTGGAAATCTTCGAATACTTTAACTTTGGGAATACAAAACATCAGAACAATAACAGCAGACTTTTATTTCATTACAATAATGTTACATCAGAGTACAGAATATATCAGAGTACAAAGAAATTAAATTACAGCGGAAGATACATAAAAGATAATACAAACAAACAGCGGAAGACTAATAAGCTCTGGACACAGCTTTAGGCTTCGATCCAGGATCCTGCTAAAAGAATAGATATCTGCAAAAAGCTACTCGACTGCCCGTGTGGAAAAGAGGGCACCCGAGTTTGCAAAGTGAAACAAACTACGAGTCAGTCATGGGACTGGTGTGAGAATTCTAAACTAATATAACTAATAAGACAAATCCAAGGACCACGCCACTTTCGCGGAACGGGTTTACTCCTATGGATTGCCAGTGCATAAACCAAAGTAAATCGAGAAATAACGCAATGTCTTTTTGGAAAAATGAAACCATTATAAGACCCAGGTCCCATCACACAATGCAACGCACACCAGAGGATAGGGTTTTTCCTTATAATGGTCAAAAGATGCTTAATACGTATAAAACGGATTTGATATTATTATTAGTGTGTATATGTTTTAATAAAAAGATTTGAATCATAAGTATCAATCCTAGACGGCATGGTTACCATATAGCATGTCGCCAATACTAGTTATACAATCAAAACCGCAAGGGCGTATTGGAAATTTGGATTCCATCATGAGTCGAGGCTAGGGGCAAGCTCCTCTCCGATTCGAGACACTCTAGCAAATGCCTCAGGATCCCCCGCAGTGAACCCTTGGATCTTCAGGGCCGGTCCCCGCCTATGGGCAGTGGATTAGTTATGCCTGAACACACGCTTCCCGGTCCCTTTGGACCTATAGTATGACCACCAACGGCCTATAAAAATAACGAGGCGCCTCAAAATCCATCATCCACATAAGTAAAATGTCAGGGCTGGTAGGTCGCTGACACCACTCTAGCTAGAAAGAAACGTGTGCACTCCCTGCAGTCCATATCCCGTTTTTGACTCATACCGGGGTGTGAGGCTCGCGAAGTCACGCTATACACAAAGCTACGCCTAAACAGGCCGTGCTTTGATCATCAACCACAAGGCCTGCTTTTCAACAAAAGCCTTGATCAATGCATCTTAGCATGCCACATTGTCAGTCCATACTATACCATTGATTTCTACCAATATATAACCCCTAAGCTCGTACGTCTCAGAGAAGGGTGTTAATCACCAAACAGATATATATTAATAGAGATCAACGAATGTAGTATAAAGGACTACAACGTCAGACATACATTCCATTTATAAACTTATGCTCTGGGTCTGAGCGAAAGTCAAATCCGTACAAATCAACACTACGTCTGAACGACCACCACTGAAACCCTTTCAAGGTAGCTACTCCTCTCATGGGTCTCAGTAGCAACACACCCATTCGATGTGAAGATCGTCGGTCTTCAATCACCGTCTTTAAATCTTCGACTTAGAACGTCGTATAATCATTTGAAATGAGATTGAACTCGGTCTTTTCAAATGATTCTCGCATATATATATATAAGGTTTAAAACCATCTCATATCGTTAATAAAATTTAATAACGATATGTCGCTATTTTTATTCATATATATATATATATATATATATAAATGTAAATTATTTGGCGATAATATTAATATAGGTATCATGCTCAATAAAAGAGTGAACTATCTACCTAACACACATTCCTGTATATAATGTCTACTAAAATGTATTTTTATTTCATTTTCCAATTCTAAATTGTACAACTCCCTTCTCTTAAACGAAAGTGTTTCTTTTGTTTTCACTTTTTAATTTAGACAGAAGTGTGAATTTCTTTCTAATGAACAAAAATAAATATTTTGTTCAATCTATTTTTATGAACAAAAATAGTGAGTCCTTTACTATGTTTCCAATATTACATTAAAATGTATTTTAATGTAAAACATATTTCATAGTGAAATATGTACATCTTTCTACTTTTTTTTTATCATAAACATTAACTATGTGTTTTTAGCTATCATAGAAATGCAACTCTTAATTTCATATTTTATTTTTATTTGCGTTGCTGAACGCAAATAAAAGTTATATTTTTCTTACATGTTTATTTACATCGAGGGATGTAAATAAAAATATGTAACCTTTATTTCTAAGTTTCATTTGTAATAAAGAACATAACTAAAACATGGGCTTATTTTTCTATACTATATTTGCATTGGAAAAATGCAAATACAAAGATAAACTTTTATTTCTAAGGTTTGTTTATATTAGGGGGTACAAATAAAAGATGCATTTTTATTTCTATGTCATATTTGTGTTAGAGAACAAAAATAAAACGATGCACTTTTATTTGCATGTCATATTTGAAAAATACAAATAAAAGGATGAACTTTATTTCTATGTTTATTTTTGTGTTAAGAACACAAATAAAAGAATGAACTTATTCCTATGTTTATATTTTTAACGTATTATCGCTACATTAACATATATTTATATCCTAGATGTACTAACGTACACTAATTCATGAATTCATTTCATAAAACATGAATGCACTATAATACATGAATTCATTACATAAAACATGAATACAATTATAATACATGTTTTATTTCATATGCAAGAATGAACTTCAAAGCATGAATCTATTTCATAAAACATGAATGCACTATAATACATGTTTTATTTCATATGCAAGAATGCAACAATAATTAATGAAATCATTTCATAAAACAATGAATGCGAACTTAAGGATATGTTTTATTTCATGTGCATGAATGCCACTTTAATAAATGAAATCATTTCATCCACATGTATGCAACTATAATATATGGTTTATTTCATATGCGAGAATACCACACATATGTATGCAACTATGATATGTCAAAAATTATACTTGCATTCGTATTTTTCCTTGAACGTCAAAATTTAATTATAATTTCATGTTATTCATTAACTCTACATCATATAACTGCATTTCATTTTAATTAAATACGGTGAAAATATGTCTATATTTCATTTTCATTAATAACGGTGAAAATATGATAAAAATCCATTTTTATTGACAACAGGAAAAATATGATCAAAACTCATTTTTAATGACAACAAAGAAAATAAGATTACAATTCATTTTTAATGCCAACAATGAAAATAAGACTTAAAACTCATTTTAATGCAGACGGTGAAAATAAGAGTAAAATTAGTTTTTAATGCAGAAGGTGAAAATAAAGTTAACGTTCACTTTTAATGCTAACGGTAAAAATATAATTATAATTCTATTTTACCAACCACGCTAAAATTATGATTATAGTTCTATTTTACTAACTACATCAATAATATACTTGTAATACATATTTCACAAGAACGCCATTTAAATAAACTTGATGTCAATCATACATATCAAACCCAATATTGCAACCACCCCAATTTTTATCTATTGGATGTCAACATACGTATATAATCCCACATCCATACACTCCAATTTTTATATGTTTGGTGTTAACACACGTAACAAATCCAATACTTCATACCACGCCAAATTGGTATGCTTGTTGTCAATTTCCTAACAAATTAAGTAAGCCTACAAATGATAACACATATGATTTTGGGTGTTACTTGCAATACAACTTCATATAATCTAAACAACGTGAATATTCTAAATCATCCCACAACATACAACAACAGATTTAATCACAAATCATTTCAGACAAGATCACAAACATGTATCTATGAATTTCCATAAATAATAAACAAATGAATATTTACTGTTTCTTCTTCTTATTTAACAAAACAAATATGACTTCTTTTCATTTGACAAAACAAATATGACTTCTTTTTATTTAACAAGACAAATATGACTTCTTTTTATTTAACAAGACAAATATGACTTCTTTTTATTTAACAAAAACAAATCTTAAATGAATGACATGGTTTTTATTGGTAAACATGACTCTTTCTATGTTTTCTAATATCACATTAAAATGTGATTTTAATGTAAAACATAATTCCTTAAATAAAAACCTGAATCTTTCCCTATGCTTTTGCCGTAACATTAAAACGTGTTTTTATTTTAATTTTACACTTGTTAAAACAACGGTGTTTTAATCTAAATGCGCATTTTTATCTAATTGTACATTTTAACTAAATGCGATGTTTTTATCTTAATTGTACATTTTGTTAACAAACTGTGTTTTTATTCTAAAATTACATTTTATGTTTTCTAACAAAAATTTGTTCATTTCTAACTAACATAAAAATGTGATTTTTATGATAACAGGGTTTCTAACATTAATTCATTTCAATTAACATAAAAATGAAATTTGTATACTAATATGTTCTCTAACATGAATTCATTCATTTCTAAACAAACATAAAAATGTAATTTTTTTTGGCGACATGTTATTTTGCAAACCATTTTCTATGATAACTAATGACAAGCAAAATGGTAATTTCATTCGTTAACAAATTTCTAATTAACCAAAAAATATGATATTTTGGTTTCAACAATTTTACCTTAATAGACATGAGGTATTGGTTTCCAATAGAACTAATAACATATATTTGTTTTTAACTAAACAAACATGATATGTTTAATTTCAACGATCTTCTAACAAACAACGATAAAATTTAACGAAGCATCACAACCAAAATCAATAATCAACAAATTTCAATCGCAAATCACAAATCTGATTTCATTATATACATGCATCGATTTCGAATAATAAGAGAATAATTAAATTTTAGTTATTGAATAAAGATAGAAATCTCACAAAGCTTTTTAATTCTGGATTTTCAACGTTCTCTATTTCAGCTCTAGACAGTTCCCGGTTGTAGATCCCGACACCACGATTCTAACAAAACTTAAATTAATTTACGCTTTTGCCTTTGCCTTCATCTTCATCGTATTTGCCTCTCTGAATTTGAACCCATCGTCGACTTTGCCAAGGACCTGCGCACGCAACCCCAAGCCGTCAGAACACCATCGGAAACCGCCACTTCGTAGCCTTGCTTTGCTCTTGATTATTTCATTCATTAAGTTTTGATTGTTCATGATTGGATTGAAAGAATTTGGGGAAGAAAGATTTGAAGAGTTTAGGCCATGAAAACTGTAGATGACGGCGGCTAGGGTATAGAATGAATTAGTGTTTGTTTTATGAGGGAATATATAGTATTATATTATTAATTTTTCAAATTTCAGAATAAAAAGGGCATTGAATGACAATTTTTAGAAAATAAATTGGAACCTTACTAGATTTATTTGATTCAGCTTCAACACCAATTAAGAATAATGGTATTTATTTCCGCCTATATTCATTTCCCCCCATATCCATATTTGGTTGATTTTTTTATTATTAATATATCTTATTAAATTACTTGTTTATGCTTTTCATTTGCTTTCCTATTAAATAACGTGTATATTTGCTTTTAATACAAAGCTATTATGTAACAACTTATATACTCAAGAATGTATTCCATATTTAAATAAATTTTATCTATACTAGATTAAGACCATTGAAAACATATCACAACTCATATATATATATATATATATATATATTTATGTATATATATATTAAGTTATGAAACCAAAATAGGAAAACATATCAAATTTTAATTATCTATCTTTCGGTAACACATTTTCTTTTATTATTATGATGCAAAGAAATTCAGCAAGCCTATTATTTGGCGAGTATGTATATCAATCATTTTCAGCATGTAACAAGGTAATTACAAATTTGATAGTGGGGCAAAGTTTTGTTTTTATTCCAAAAACCATGCATGTGCATTACGAATAAATACGTTTTATGTTTTAATTGAGTTTTTATAAATGTTTCCTTAAAACCCCTTTTGATTATACGCAATAATGACACATTTATTTTATTTCTTTTATTATTCAAATTTCAAAAGTAGATGACAATGAAAGAGGGAGAGAGAGGATAAAGTGGAAAGAATTAATGCTAGATTAATGCTATTTGTTTATAAGCATATGGTCTATATTTTGAATTTCTAAATGTTAAATATGAATTGACAAGGGAAATATTTAAGAGGACAGCCAAAGACATGTACATATATATATATATACATACATATATATATATATATTGTCAAAATTTATTTCATTTATAACCTACACATTATTTTCAATCAATGAATTAATCAATGTCATTAAAGTTCCTACTTGACGTTAAAAGCATAAATTTTTAATGTAAAACATTTCATGTTTCTACATGACATTAAAAAGTTAGACTTTTAGCACTAACCAAAATATGTTCATTTTCATTAAAAAGAATAACTTTTAAATGTAAATCATTTTTATGTTCTTACATTTAAATAAAGACTAACTTTTATTTTAAAACATATTTCATATATTTTTTTTTTTTATGATAATCAAAATGTAAAAAAAAAAAAAAAAAAAAAAAATTCTAACAAAGTTTCCTTAAAATAAAAGTTTAAATTGGCCCCAAAATTCCGGGTTGTTACAGTCTTGCCTCTTATGAATTGTGTAATCTTGATTTGGTTACAAGAATATTTTCTCTGTCTCTTATGAATTGCAGTGGAATAGTTTTTGTACCAAGTATATAGTCATCTAGACCATAACCTCTAAATTTTTTTCTAATTAAAGCTTCCATAGCAGGTAATTGGAATCATCCAATTGAATAGATATCAATTGACTTTGAGGCTTGATGATTGTCTTCATCAAACCTTGAGTTGGATCTGTGGGTTTTGAGACATCCTTGTGTAATTTGTTGTATTTTACTAATTTATTCTTGTATGTTGTTAGTTATATTTTACTTATAACAACTATTCTCTTCCACACTGTTAATCTTTTATTTATGCAGTATGCTCATATATTCTTACATGTAGAGAATGATTTTTGGATATGCTAATTTCATGCTTTATATACGTGTTGCCTACTGGTGATTTCGTAATTTATTGTTTGTTGGTGATTTCGTAGTTTGATGCCTGTTGGTGATTACATGATAGTTCTTCTTGTTGATGATTTGGTTTTTTGTTATTTATATTAATAGACTATATTTGTTAATGGGTTAAACGGGTAACCCAACACAAACCGACAAGACCCGTTTAGTTTAACGGGTTACACGAGTTGGGTTGGATCAACCCATTTACAAATGAGACGGATTAGGGTTGGAAAAATATGACCCATTTAATAAATGGGTTAACCTATTCCATTTATAAATAAACCCGAACCCGACTTGACCCAACCCGAACCCGACCCATTGACAGCCCTAGTTACAATCATAATTGATGTGTTCGACTAAAAAATATATTTGACTTACAAGTTTTTGTCAGTATAAAGAATTTTTATGTAATATAAATTATATGAACTAAATTGGATTAACTAGTTAAATCAATGGATTAACTCGAGTTTATCCATTTATCAAATGAACTATTGGGTTGGATTCGGTTTTTTAATAAATGAATCGGGTTAACATTCAAAAAATTCACTTATTCCCAACCCAATTTGTTTGACACCCATAGTTATTCCTATGTCATAGAATAATATATATACCAGGCAAACTCCATTTAATTCAGCGTAACAATTCTCACAGTCCAAATCTCTCACATACATAAAAAGAAATTCAAGTCTGAATCCCCTAATTATGAACCGGGTGTAAAGGATTGCATCTAACATAACTTAGTAATACAATACCTAAACTCAATAATACAGTAAGATTTTGTAATCACATAAATACTTATTTTAGTTGAACATACATTATAATAATTCACGGGTTATAGACGAGGCTCACAGAAACCACATCGTTCGGTTACTTTTCACAAAGTAACCAAAACGGATTGAAAATTACATCAACGGTGAAGTAAACAACATTCGAAATAAACAACGTAAATCACATAGCACTTTAATTACAAACCAAATTGGTTAAGCTCAAAGGCACTAAGCAGTCCGTTTTGGATCACCGAACACTACTTAAGAAAACTCATAAAATCCAAATCTCCACTTTTAATCCAAAGTAAAAGTGAAAAAAGCAAGTTGGAAAACAAATCTACCAGCGGATAATCTCTTTGAAACCTTGAATTTGTTCACATATTGTTTCAGTTTGTGAGATTTGTGTTACTATATATGTTGAAATCTATCTTTCATGTTATAGTAAACTGTGTTTCAGTAGTTGAGAGCCAAATCAACGCCAAAAGGCTAAGTCATGGTGTGATTCCTACGCTGCAAATTGTTATAATCGCCAAATCATCAAGTGCAACTGTGGTGCCCGCCCCGTACAATCAAAGATTTCCCTTGAAATGTGCTGCGTCGATGCCCAACTAGCACGGGACGGTCGTCAAAAGAAAGGGTTTTGAATCATCAAGAACCTGTAGTATATCTCGCAGTGCATGGAAAAATATATAGTAATAACATACTTGATATAAAACAGGCGAGACAGTGCATAAGCTGAAAACTAAACCATATCCATCAGAGTAGCGGAATCCCAAAATACAGCTTATGATCCAAACCATTATTACAACTTCAAAATAGTGTCTCTAAAATGAAAATAAAAGAGGTACACTACTAATGCCCAAGCAGTGACCAGCAACAACATAGGTAAAATATATGTATATAATACGTGGAAGCCTCCTGCTCGTCTCCAGACAGCTACTTGTGCATGACCACCTAACCTGTCTCTAGTCTGCTCATTTAGGAGCACCCAAAGTAATAAGAAGAAACATGAAACTCTGGGTTAGACAAAAGTCTGGTGTGATCGATAGCAAATCTATGTAGCTAAATAAAGCAATAACAGGTATAAGTAATCGTACCTGACCTGGACCTGCAACCAAAGAGTTAGCACAACAAGATGTACAATACTCTAAGGAACACTAATATATAGTGTAAAAATGGGAGTGTCTGTGTCATGGTGATAGTAAACATTAAACAAAGCAATCATCCTCACATCTCTCACTCAGTGCGTGAAGTATATGATATCCACCGCTTTGATCCCCAGAACCATTGGTGCCATGACGGAGTCCAACTCTGTACAACTATCACTACGACCAATTTGCCCTTTGGAGCCCTGATGGAGTCCAACTCCATACAACCTCTGACCCCAGTGCATTAGTCCATAGGCAATACCCCCTCCCTCAATAATGAACCAAAGTTATGGATATTGATAACCCCTTTGCACACATCCCGCAGCAATGCCCAATTCTTGAAGTTAGCTCGTTGGTTCCCATCTGGATACTGAGAGATAACTTCTCATTTGGACTTCCTTTGCATCTCGGGTTTTGGTCGAATTGAAGTTGGTCTTCAAAAGAGTCGTCGTTTAGAAGTAGAAGCACACATCTGGTTCAGTTCAACTTCCTCCCCTCGGTTCGGTTCGGTTACGTTGTCTCCGTTCGGTTCGGTTCTCATCTCCTGCTCGGTTCCTCCATTTCGGTTCGGCTCGGGTTCATCATTTCAGTTCGGTTTGGTTCCCCTTGTGCTCCTGTTTGCTTCGATCCGACAGCCGTCTCCAATTCGATCCGAACCGGGCTTTCCTTATTGCCCTTGCATTTGCATGCTTCTGAAGATGCCAAGTTCCAGTTCATCTCGTGCTCTCCGGTCCGATCCGAGGCACATACCCCGATTCCAACCGCTCGCCCCGTCCGAGGCGAACCGAAAATCTGGCATGCTTCCAGCAGGATTATATCGTCCATTCTCGTCATACGACGACATTTTCAACCATTCTAACTTTATTAAACAATCATAAAATATACCAAACAGTAGTAGAAACATATATGTTCAATCAAAAAGGTCAAAATATCAAGTATATAGGTTATTTTAGACCAAACATACCCCAAATCCATGATTTTCACTTTAACCATGTTAAAGATATCTAATAATAGAATTAGAAAAATTAATCCAAATTAACCCAAATTTTTACCAGTGACATAAAATTATATTTCAGAATTTATGCATATTTTTTCATATTTTTCTGAGTCATAATTTTGCTAATTATCACTAATCATCCCTAGTTAGCCGTAACTAGTGAATAAACATGCTAATCACTCACCTTAGCTACAAATGAATGTTAGATACGAAACTTATATTGATTTGGCACGGATTCCTATGTAGTGTAGCAGCTCTATCTCGATTTTGATGCTAATCCGCCTTGATTTGATGTAGATTTGCTTAATATGTGATTAAAAAGTGATTAGAGAGAGATTTGGAAGATGTAGACCATTACTAGGGTTAGGGAAATGTTTGTGGTGGTTGGAAAAATGAAAAACAATCATTCTCTAACTCCTTTCAACCCTCCCATTACCCTAACCCTGAAATGGGTTATGGGCCTAGCTACTAATCACCCTATTAAGTCCGATTAAGTTGTTTTTCATCTTACAGACCTTATTTCAGCCATATCTCCCAAGCGGTAAGTCCGTTTGATTAATGTGACCACTCTACGGAAAGGTAAACCATCATTCGAATCCAATGGATGTGGTTTTAGATCAAAACTCTTTACCAATCAAAATTTATTGGTAAAACAAGATTCTCTAGGGGTTAAACGGTTATTTAAAATTCGACAAAAATCGTGAATGTGGTAAATGACCCCAATAGTCGTTTCCCAAAGTTACACGACCATATGACTTCGTGTGAGAATAAAATAAATATTCTACGATCCTTTGATACGTAGAATGTGGGTCGTTACACTCTCCCCCTTAAGAAATTTCGCCCCTGAAATTCATTAACCAAAACATACAATGGTTCCCCGCATGCCTGTCAGCCATTTACAAACAATCAAACAAACATTATAACACAACAAGCCTATGCTAGCATGCAGTTTACTAACCAGGGAATAACTATATCGCGATTAAAACCTTACCAGGTAAAGGGATCTGGATATGACTTCCTTATGTTCTCTTCGTTTTCCCAAATGCAGTCGTTCTCATTATCACCCCCACTGAACCTTAACCAGTTTCACCGTCTTCCTTCGAAGCTGCTTCGTATCGTGTCTGACAATATGAATCGTTCTGCGGTTTCCAACTGCCTCCGGTTCTACCTCAATATCATCCAACTGATCTGGTGAAATAGTCATATCAGAATCATGTACGAACTTCCTTAGCTGGGAAACATGAAATACGTTGTGCACTCCCGCCATCTTGTCAGGAAATCCAACTTTATACGTTAAATTTCCCACTTGCTCGAGAACTGAAAATGGACCAACAAACCTTGGTGCTAATTTACCTCTCCTACCAAACCAAATTACACTCTTAAACGGGGAAATCTTGAGGAATACCAAGTCACCAACGGAGAATCTCAAATCTCTTTGTCTTTTATCAGCATAACTCTTCTACCTATCTTGGGCAGCGTTCATTCGCTGTTGAATAACCTTGATCTTACTAGAAGTTTCTCTTATTACATCTGGCCCAAGCACAAATTTCTCACCGATTTCTAACCAACATGATGGAGAGTTGCATGGTCTTCCGTACAAAACTTCAAATGGATCCATACCAATACTGGATTGATAACTATTATTATATGCGAACTCAACCAGATGCAAATGGTCATCCCTTGAACCCCCAAAATCCAATATACAAGCTCTCAAGAGATCCTCTAATATGCGATTCACCCTCTCTGTTTGACCATCGGTTTGAGGATGGTACGCGGCACTGAGATGTAATTCTGACTCTAAAGCCTCTTGTAAGCTCTTCCAAAACCCACTAGTTAATAATGGATCTCAGTCACTCACAATAACTTTAGGTACTCCATGAAATGTCACTACCCACTTCATATACAATTCCGCTAACTTAACAGCGATTCTATTCGGCTTGACCGGTATAAACCTTGCACTCTTGGTCAATTGATCCACAATCACCTAAATGCTATCATGACCCAATCTAGTACTTAGAAAACCGTCAATGAAATCCATTGAGACTTGTTCCCATTTCCATTCGGGAATTTCCAGCCGTTGCAACAAACCACTAGGCTTCTTTTGCTCGGCTTTAACTAACTGGCAGTTTATGCACTTGGATATAAACTTCCCAACGTCTCTCTTCATCCCTTCCCAGTAGTAGGTCTGCATCATGTTTCGATACATCTTGTTACCACAAGAATGTATAGTCAGTTTAGAGTGATGACATTCTCTAAGCACTTCATCTCTCAATCCATTAACGTTGGGTACAACTAGTCTCCCGTTCTTTCGAAGCCATCCCTCCCTATCAAGCCCATACTTTTTCATCTCCCCACCATCAATACTCATCTCTACCTTGGAGATAATTTCCAATAGGTTAGGATTATCCCTCTAACTGGAGCCGATCCACTCAATCAAAGTCGGTCTGCTCGTCAAACTTGCTAACATCTCTAGATCCAATTCGCACTTAGGTCTGAAATCATATCCCGCAATATACTCCAGTTGCTTCCATTCAAGAAACATAACCCCCAAACTGGCCTGTCTCCTACTCAATTCATCAGCTACCGCATTGCCCTTCCCGGGTGTGTATGCGATATTGAAATCATTTGAAGCCAAGAACTCTAACCATCTCTACTGACGAAGATTTAAATCCTTTTAGGAGAAAAGATATTTTAAAGACTTATGATCAGTAAACAACTCGAATCATTCTCCCAAGAGATAGTGTCTCCACATCTTCAAAGCGATTACGATCGCTGCCAATTCCAAATCATGCGTAGGTTATCTTTTCTCATGCGGTTTCAGTTGTCGACTAGCATAAGCTACAATCCTACCTCCTTGCATCAGTACAACACCTAGTTCGGTACCACAGGCATCCATGTATACCGTCATCTCTTCATTCTCATTAGGAATAACTATCACTAGTGCAAATGTTAACTTCTCTTATGGGGTTTTAAATGCATTCTCACACCTTTTGTCTCAAACAAACGCTTGATTCTTTTTGGTCAATTGAGTTAACGGTGCTGCTATTTCGGAGAAGTCCTAGATAAATTTATGATAATATCCCGCTAATCCCAAGAAACTTCTCATGTCTGTTGCATTCTTGGGTGTAGACCAATCTTGCACCGTAGCCACCTTTGCAGGATCCACGGCAATACCATTCTCTAAAACAACATGGCCCAAGAACCTCGCTTCCCTCCTCCAGAAGTGACACTTAGAAAATTTCGCTTTCAATTGGTGTTTCCTCAACACCTCCATCACTTTCCTCAAACGTCCCTTATGTTCTTCCTCTATCCTCGAGTAAACCAAGATATCGTCCACGAACACAAGAACAAACTTATTTAACTGACCTCTGAAAACCCTATTCATAAGATCCACAAAATATGTGGGTGCATTGGTTAACACGAATGGCATGACCAACCACTCATAAAATCCAGACGGTGTTCGAAATGTCGTTTTAGGTACACTCTCAGCTGCTACTCGGAGCTGATGAAATCCTGTCGCGAGATCCAACTGGGAAAACACCCTTGCTCCATTTAGTTGATCGAAAAAATCATCTATCTGTAGTAGAGGATACTTATTCTTCCTAGTGTTCAACCCGCGGTAGTCTACACATAAGCGAAGGGAATCATCGGCCTTGGTAGCAAATAAAACTGGTGCTCCCCACACAGAGACACTTCTTTTGATAAGTCCCTTCTTCAAAAGATCGCCTACTTGCACTTCAATCTCTCGCTGCTCCCTTAGCGCCATACGACGAAGTGGAATCACTATAGGTCTGGCATCTTCCACTTAATCAATCCTAAACTCGATCTCTCGGTATGGTGGAAGTCCGGTCACTTCCCCGAAGATGTCCGGATACTTGCCAACAATAGGCACATCTGATAACTCATCATGCGGGATGTCGAGGAAATTTAGAAAACTAGCCATCACCCCATCACTAGGTAGGCAACCCAATACCACCCTCCTCCCATCATCCGCTCTAATGGTCACGAAGACCCCTCATAGTCTACCACTACCCTATACCATTGGAGCCAGCCGGCTACCAAAATAATGCTAAACCAGTAAAGCCCAAAACAAAGCAATCACAAACAAACATACATCCATGTCTCGATAAGACCAAATAACGACAAATCATACAAAGGCTAGTTGAACCACCGATCGGGTTCGTTACAACTAAAGGTCTATCAACAATCTCGGGGTCCAATCCCAACCTATCTACCAGGTC
Organism: Allium sativum; assembly: GCA_030737875.1. Lineage (NCBI taxonomy): Eukaryota > Viridiplantae > Streptophyta > Magnoliopsida > Asparagales > Amaryllidaceae > Allium > Allium sativum. The sequence continues at coordinate 167,549,242 of CM060924.1, read as the reverse complement.
ACTAGATACGAAGGAATGGGAAGCCCCGGTATCAAATAGTATTCGAACAGGAACATCATAAATAGAAAGCATACCATGGATAACGATACCCTTTCCCTTCTCTGCCGCCGTTGGCGCATTCGATGAAGAAGGCACAGCGTTGATAGCATATGCTTTCACGATCTGCTTCTCCTTAGGAGGTTGTGGACATTTATCCTTGTGATGTCCCACTTGGCCGCAATTAAAGCACTTTCTGTCCGCTGGCTTTGCCCGACAATCTCTGGCATAGCGGCCCTTCTTGCCATAGCTAAAGCTCTCGATATCTTTGTTATTCTTCTTTTTCTGACCATCCTTGATTTGGTTTTGTTTTCTCTTATTCTGAGAATTCTTATTGCCTTCACCGCTTTCCCTCGGTTTCGGCTCCTCTGTAGATGTAATAGCGACCTCAGTCTTTGGCTTAGGGTAAAGGCTCTCCGATCTCAATGCTTTTCCCACAACAGATTCGAAAGTCTCATCTATATGATTTATCAGCCTTTTCCCCCAAGTACTTATCTAGGTCGATTATGAACTTCTCGTTCTTCTTCCCGGCAGTATCGATAAGAGATAATCCATATTTCGATAAGGTATCGAATTCAACAATATATTCTGAGACTGCCCTACCATTCTGCTTAAGTTCCAAAATTTTCCTAAACAATTCTAATTTCTGGGCAGCTGGGATAAACTTATTACTGAAGCGAATCTTAAACCGATTCCAAGTAATTTGATCCTCTGGAGTAGCTGCTTTAATAGCATCCCACCAATTCATTTCCCGTCCTTGAAGTTGACGCGATGCTAGCTTTCTCTTCATTGCATCATTGATCCCCAAATCTTCGAAGATGCGGTAACAACTATCAAGCCAACCTTGAACATTTGTAGTTGATTCTGTTCCATGGAACGGCTCCCCACCAAGACTAGTATAATACTTGTTAAGCTTTGCAAAATCGGCTCTAGGCGCCTACACTACTGCACCACCACCGTTAGCAGCATTAGGAATTGCTCCCTGAGCATCCCTAAGAATCTCTCGCATGAAGGCAGTAAACATCGCCCTTATACCAAAAACATTCCCATTATTGGCCCCTAAACCCTCACCCTCTTCAACTCCCGATGTTGGGTTCCTCATCGTACTCCTCGTATTTTGGCTCATCGTTCAATCTGTAAAGAGAAAATGATTAACCATCTCTTTAGTGGTGCCAGTGCAGCGCGACTTCATCTATAAATATACTAATAGTATATATAGCTTTTGAAAACCAAAATACCACAAATAAGCGCTCTCATATACATATATTATCTCCCCCTGATGTCTTCCCCTAGGTTAAACTATGCAACCTAGGCTCTGATACCAAGGGTGACGCCCGGCCTGTATCATCAAACATTTCCCTTGAAATGCGCTGCGCCGATGCCCGACTGGCACGGGACGGTCGTCAAAAGAAAGGGGTTTGAAACGATGAATCATCAAGAACCTGTAGTATATCTCGCAACACATGGAATAAAATATAATAATAACATACTTGATATAAAACAGGCGAGACAGTGCATAAACTGAAAACTAAACCATATCCATTAGAGTAGCGGAATCCCAAAATACAGCTTATGATCCAAACAATTATTACAACTTCAAAATACTGTCTCTAAAAAGAAAATAAAAGAGGTACACTACTAATGCCCAAACAGTGACCAGCAACAACACAGAGAGAATGTATGTATATAGTACGTGGAAGCCTCCTACTCGTCTCCAGACAGCTACTCGTGCATGACCACCTAACCTATCTCTAGTCTGCTCGTTTAGGAGCACCCAGATTAATAAGAAGAGACATAAAACTCTGGGTCAGACAAAAGTCTATGAGCGATAACAAAACTATGCAGCTAAATAAAGCAATAACAGGTATATGTAATCATACCTGACCGGGACCTGCAACCAAAGAGTTAGCACAACAAGATGTACAATACTCTAAGGAACACTAATATATAGTGTAAAATGGGAGTTTGCATGTCATGGTGTTAGCAAACATCAAACATAGCAATCATCCTCACATCTTTCACTCAGTGCGTAAAGTATACGATATCCACCGCTTTGATCACCAGAACCATTGGGGCGATGACGGAGTCCAACTCTGTATAGTTATCACTACGACCACTTTGCCCTTTGGAGCCCTGATGGAGTCCAACTCCATACAACCTCTAACCTCACTGCACTGGCCCATAGGCAATAACTCCTCCGTCAATAGTGAACCAAAGTTATGGATATCGATAACCCCTTTGCACACGTCCCGCAGCAAAGCCCAATCTTTGAAGTTAGCTCGTTGGTTTCCATCTGGATCCTGAGAGATAACTTCTCATTTGGACTTCCTTTGCATCTCGGGTTTTGGTCGAATTGAAGTTGGTCTTTAGAAGATTCGTCTCTTAGAAGTAGAAGCACACATCCGGTTCGACTTCCTCCCCTCGGTTCCGTTAGGTTATGTTGTCTTCCTTCGGCTCGGTTCTCGTCTCCTGATCGGTTCCTCCATTTCGGTTCGGTTCGGGTCCATCATTTCAGTTCGGTTCGATTCCCCTTGTGCTCCTGTTTGCTCTGATCCGATCCCCATGCCAAGCTTCAGCCCGCTCCAATTCGATCTGAACCGGGCTTTCCTTATTGCTCTTGCATTTGCACGCTTCTGAAGATGCCAAGTTCCAGTTCATCTCGTGCTCTCCAGTCCGATCCAAGGCACGTACCCCGATCTGAATCGCTCGCCCCGTCCGATCCGAACCGAAAACCTGACATGCTTCCAGCAGGCTTATATCATTCATTCTCGCCATACGATGGAGTTTTCAATCGTTCTAAATTTACTAAACAATCATAAAACATACCAAACAGTAGTAGTAACATATAGGTTCAATCAAAGGGGTCAAAACATCAAAGTATATAGGTTATTTTAGACCGAACATACCCCAAATCCATGATTTCCCCTTATCCATGTTTAACCATATATAACAATAGGATTTGCAAACTTAATCCAAATTAACCCAAATTTTTACCAGTGATATAAAATAATATTTCAGAATTTATGCATATTTTTCCATATTTTTCTGAGTCATAATTTCGCTAACTATCACTAATCACCCCCAATTAGTCATAGTTAGTGAATAAACATGCAAATCACTCACCTTAGCCACAAATGAATGTTAGATCTGAAACTTATATTGATTTGGCATAGATTCCTATGCAGTGCAACAACTCTATCTCAATTTTGATGCTAATCTGCCTTGATTTGATGTAGATCTGCTTAATATGTGATTAGAAAGTGAGTAGAGAGAGATTTGGAAGATGGAGGCCATTACTAGGATTAAGGAAATGTTTGTGGCGGCTTAAAAATGAAAAGGAATCATTCTCTAACTCCCTTCAGCCCTCCCATAACCCTAACCCCAGAATGGGTTATGGGCCCAGCTGCTAATCACCCTATTAAGCCCGATTATGTTATTTTTCCATCTTCCAAACCTTATTTTAGCCATATCTCCCAAACGATAAGTCCTTTTGATTAATGTGACCACTTTACGAAAAGGTAAACCATCATCCAAATCCAGTGGAAGTGATTTCAGGTCAAAACTCCTTACTAATCAAAAGTTATAGGTGAAAAAAGATTGGCTAGGGTAAAATGGTCATTTTAAATTTGGCAAAAATCGTGAATGTGGGAATTAACCCCAATAGTCGTTTCCCAAAGTTACATGACCATATCACTTCGTGTGAGAATAAAATAAATATTCTATGATCCTCCGATGCGTAGAATGCGGGTCGTTACAGCAACTCACGCCTTCTAGTTTATCCAGTTATTTGTGGTCATATGCAGTTGTTTCAGCATGAAAACGCATTTCCATAAACATAAAACTGAGTTTTATGTTTAAGTCAAGAAATCAGTTTTTTTATCTAACCTTGTGGTGTTGCATCTTGTACATTTCTTAATAAAATTGTACCAAATCTTTTTTAAATAATAGTATTATTGTTAGTTTATACACATATCAAATTTTAGGCCATTCCAGCCATTGTATCATGTAGTTATGCACACTCCTTTAATCCTCATATTCGAATTTAGACACCTAACATCCTTATTTGTTATCTTCAGTAATTTCATGTTGTTTGCATCAAATGGTGTCTCAAAGTCATCTATTTGCTTATTCAAATCCTACCTATTTTCTTCTTGTTCTTTCACATAAATTCCTTATTGCCCTCCTTAATATATTCATATTCTTGTAACTTCTCAATTAGTGCTTATTTATTAACTATTGAATTTTAAGTTACAATAGTTCCCTCTATGTTTCTACTCTTATTATTAAGTACGTTAACGGAATCCGTTTCGATAAGGAAGTCTATGTCAAGCCATAGGAATCACTCACGATTAATCATGTATCCTAATCTAATCACTAAAGATACCATCTCCAAATTAGAGTATAGGTATAAATTTAACTTTATTGATTTACTCAACTTATAACTGCTACAACTATACATTCATGATATGATCACATCTATTGAAAAGTGGACGTCCAATCTTTTTTAATATAACCTGAAATTTTGGATAATATTTTAAGGAGATATAGGTAGAGCTGTTATGATAATTGTAAATTTACTATTACCATACCATTATTAGTCATCGGTAGCCATTTTTGTTTGAAATCAATATACCAATTAAAACGGTATGGTATCGATAAACTTAATATTTTCAACGGTAAATTATTGGTAAATTTCCTAAATATCAGCAATAACGGTAATTTACATATCAATTTAAAACATATATGTATTCATCTTACATGCTTTGCTATAAAAATTTAGAACCAAACAAACGATTAAATTTAGTTCAATAATTAAGTGAAATAATTAAAGGTACACTTATTTTCTTTTTCATTTATGTTTTTATTAACTAATACTACATATATAGTATAATAAGGATGTAATGTGTATAAAAAACCATGTCAAGACACAAATTTTGATGGACAAAAGATATAATTTACCATTACTAGTGTAACGGTTACCAGAGTATTGGTATATCATTCAATTGGTAATGGTAAACAACCCGACTTACCATTAAAATGGGACGATAATGATATTTATCAAATGGTAACGCTAACCATCACCATAATGAGAGCAAATCACCTGTACCCAAATCCACTATCCCCTCTATACCCAACAAATCAGAATTCTTGATTTCCACTTTTTTTGCAATTAAGTCTGAGGGCTTCATTACAAAAAGGTGGAATTCAGGGGATACTGATTGGTTGGGTATAGAGGGATAGAGAATTTTGGGTATAGGGGATTTCATTTTCACCATAATAGCCCTAGACATAGTATGAATTTCCATAAAGATGGAAGAGGGCGTGCACCACGATGGTATTTAATTAATCTGCACGCAGCGCATGCCACACGTGCATATCTTATTATATAGTGGTCCCTTTTGCAATGAACATGATCTCATACAAATACCACCAAAACAACAAAAAAATGAACAGTGCCGCCAGTTGAATTCTTAGTCTTGTCGGAGTCGTACATAATGATTTGGTTAACTTGGAAAGAGTGGTTCTTCTTATGACATAGGGACCGTGATGCATAAAAAGAAGACCGAGAAAACTAGGAATATATGGACCTGATTTGAAAATGCATTCAGGAAATCTTCTAGAGATCAGGAGTTTGAAAATGCATGCAAGTGCAAGTATGGAGTTGTACATCTTAATCTCTTGCACTTGCATGCATTTTTATGCTCCTAACATGCATGCTCTGAGCATGTACAAGTCCACTTGCGTTGGTTTGGGTGTCTTCCACACAGTTTGTGATTTCATACATTATCTGGTTGAAAACTAAGTTTTACTTCACAATAGATAGCATACCACATCATGTACATATGCACATAATGATGGCTATATAACATCACTTAATTCTCTTTTCTGTGTATCTTGAGCAGATGCACTTGATTCTTTTGGAAACATTGAGGCTCCACTATCCGGTTGTAACAATCGCAAGACAAGACTAGAGAGATAAAATTAGCTAGGAAGCATAACTGTAACACCCCACCTCCATTAAGGTCACTCACAAAGGGAATGCATTAACTTTAGTGGGGGTCATAAAAGTATAGAACAAATAAAATTACAAAACAGACAAATTTAAGCAGCGGAAAACAATTAGAACTTTTATTCTATAGTAGCATAATAGGATAAACTTTCATAAGGGTTGTTTCAAACATCAACACCAAAACATCAAAATCCATTACATCAAATATCTGTCTTGTTTGTCAAAGCAGGCATAATATAAAATAACATAATTCCCCAATTAAGCAGTAGCCAGCCATAGCAGTAAAGCAAAGAGTCCAAAGCAATACATCACAATCTTCGATCTTGAAAAGAATCTGAACTAAGCGGTGGTATTCCCTCCCTGTGGACCTGAGGGGAAACGAAAGAAGGCGAAACAAAAACAGAGTCAGACATAAAGCCTGGTAAGTCCAGTGACTTTCAGCATGTAAACAGGTAAAGTATCATGATATGAATAAACTGGATACACGACATAACCATGATAATAAGCATCGCAAGATAACGAGATAAGCATAAGATAAGACTTGAACATGATAAGGTATCGTACTGATTCCTAATTTCTCTGCACCACCTAACTAGTGTTCAACTAATGCCATTTGTTACAAAACAAGATAAGTGATCCCCATTTCCCACATGATAGTTTTATAGGTACATATCTCATGATGAGGGTCCCACCTTATATTGATAGTTTACCTGTCCCCACTGTACCTATCTTAATTGATCGGCTCCTGCTTATAACGTTCCGCATGTGTTTGTATCAACCCGGCCCCTACTTGTAGATACCTATGTTGGTCCCACTATAGGGTGTATCATTTCCTAGGGTGGCAACCCGAAACAGTTCTAGAGTGCACAGCTTTATACCTAATTGGTACTCAGTGTCTAAATTTTCCCATGTCGGAATTACGTGCACGCCCGTAATCCGTCGGAACCTGCACTGCCGTACCATCTGCCGCTATTTTGAATGCTTATAATCAGCCCAGTAATCATGCCCCACCCTGCCTAGCTCAGGGTCCCATTAATACCTAATGTGGGTTACTACTGGAAAGGGTCCCGCTACTAGGGTTTTCCTAGGGTCTATTCGTATACCCCCATATTGGTTAAGTGTCATCAATTAATCAATTCAAGTTTACTTAACCCACCCATTCATCATGTTATATTGGTTAAGTGTCATTAATCTAGTCAACTTACTTAACCCACCCACTTGTCATGTCATATTGGTTAAGTGTTGCATGTTGACTTAACCCTACCATACTTAACATGTTTGTTTAACATTAATTATTTATTAATGCATCAACCTCTCACATTGGACTTATTTGCGGTAGCTGGATTGGGTCGGGCGGTTCCGGGCAATCTTACACCGCAAACCCATTCCAACCTCGGGTTCAAGCATTCATTGCGCTAACCTCTCACATTAGACTTGTTGTTTGTGGTTGCTGGATGTGCCGGGCGGTTCCGGGCAGTCTTACACCACAAACTCATTCTAACCTCATATTAGGCATTATTACCCATCTAATCTTCTCCTTTGACCTCTCACATTAGATTGTTGTCGTTGCGGTTGCTGGATGTGTCGGGCGGTTCCGGGCAGCCTTATACCACAACTCAAATCTAACCTCATGTCTTAGGCGACCATTAGATTTGATTAATTTATATACTTTCCAATTATGTCCAAATTCCAATTTTTACATGCCAATTATCATATGCCCAATTATTGATTTGCATGCCAATTTACATATGCCCAATTATTGATTTACATGCCAATTTACATATGCCCAAATATTGATTTACATGCCAATTTACCCAAACTTGCAATAATAATAATAATACCCCATATCCATCACAAATTATGCCCAATAATTCCACCAAACATATTATGCCCATAAATTCACCCAAATAGGCAATACACAATATTCCCCGTATTCCAAACGTTCGTATTTCGCGATTTCAGTCTAGGTTCGAAGTTAACCCAGACTCAATAAAAGAAAATAAATAGGGGGAGATAGAAGTTGCATAAAATAAGAACAGAGGGAAAATAGGCATGAAAATATCATCACAGGCATGAAGGGTAAGACTTGATAAGAACATCATCATGAACATAAAAAACTGATGTACAACAAGATAAACTGATGATAATAGCATCATGAGAATAAGAATAGAAGCAAAAGAATAACTTAGAATCAGGCATAGTCTCCATTTTATCTTATTACATGTCAAGACTAGATTTAGGTGTTTAAATCTAAAAATAACTGAACTTGCAGCGTTTGGATTAGAAAAGATAATTGAATCGCTTGTTGTTGTTGAAGAACTCTAACTTGATATTGATTAATCCTCTAGGTTGATGAAGAACTTTTTGATTTGATTTAGGTTTTAGTGGCGGCTAGGTTTAGATGAGAGTTTGGTGGCATGGAGGCGCCGTGAGAGTGAATAATAGAATTAGGGTTTAGGTTTGGATACGTATTTATAGGTGCGTTAGGCAAACCATGGACTTTAGATTAGCATAGGAGTCATCAGAGCCATCTAAGCCAATGAGACATGTCACCAGCCAACCACAGCGCGACACATAAGCCCTAAAACACAAAATTTCGTCACAGACCATTCTAGGCCGATGGGGTCGATTCCAAACACCCTGAGTTGACCCTGGGGTCGACCCAGCGGGTATCGGGTTGACCCGCAGAATAGGTCGGTTTGACGTCTTGTCTTCCCGCTTCCGCTGTTTTGATTTTTTTTCTTGAATTTTAGGTTTATTTTTATTTTATTAATTTATATATTTACATATATTTCCCTTATATGTATACAAACTTCCAAGGTTTATAACTTTATCATACATTATCCGTTTAATGCAAACTTTGGGTCCATCTTGACTAGAATTTTGAGACAAACGCAGTGGTATAGTCTGTTTTACTTAATTCTCACTTTTAAAATTAAGTATTCTTGTAATTCGTCTGTTAATATTCATAGAAAAATATGGAGTGTTACATTCTCCCCTCCTTAAAGGATTTCATCTCCGAAATCTCTAAGTTAAGAAGAATGCATCCTACCATCCAACATCCATCTACTCAACCATCATTCACAAGCATCCATTGTCCTTAAAAATGATTTCTAATGCTATATGAACATATGCAAAAGTGTGCGTGTATATGTTCCTTATATAATGCAAAATCAGGCGGTCTACTGATTCAGTTGACCTCCTTAATGCGAATTATGTTAGTGCCATGAGTCCAACTATGTATGCAATTATTCCTAATGTACTTCATAACCTCTACATGAGTGCACAATCATTCATCCATATGCAACATTCATATGATAACACGTCCAATTTCAATCTCATCCATAACCAAACATATATATATGCGTATGCAATGTGAAAGTGACTTGAGTCGATCTTGTGCCTAAGGTGTGTGTGTAAATACATCCAAGAGAAACCACTAGCAACCACTTGCATCCACCAAACATAACATGTCTCAAACACATGTTTACAATCATAGGATATTCCTAGCTAAAGGTCGATGATATAATCAAGAAGACGTCCTAAACGATAGAACAAGTATGAACAAAGCGGTAGAAAAAGGAGAAATTAAGAACATACCCTCAAAGAGAAAAGGATACAATGTACGCATCTTAGCTTCCGTCTCCCAAGTAGCGTCTCCTTCATCACTTCCCCATTGTACTTTGACTAGCTTGACTTCTTTGTTACGTAACCTCTTGACCTACGATCCAAGGATGCACGTAGGGGCTCGTCTAATCGTGGCATCTCGCTCCACTTCAACTTCCTCAAGTATGCTCGGCTCCACCACTTCTGCGGTGTCATGTAAGCACTTCCTCAAATGTGATACGTTAAACACATTACGTACACCACTAAGCTTCTCGGGCAACTCTACTCTGTAGGCCATCTATCCAACTCTCTCTGTAATAGGAAACAACCTTATGAATCTCGGTGCTAGCTTCCCTGCTGACCCAAAGTGAACGACATTCCTTAATGGTTATACTTTGACAAAGACCATGTCTCCAACACTGAACTCAAGGTCGGTCCTTCTCTTATCAGCATACAACTTTTGCCTATCTAGCGCGGTCTTCATATGTCTTTGAATTAGATCCACTTTCTCTGAAGTCTCTCTAATCATATCTAGCCCAAATACTAGCTTATCTGCGAATTCCCACCAACAAGTTGGTGATCTACATGGCCGTCCATACAAAGCTTCAAAAGGTGCCATGCCAATGCTAGACTGATAGCTGTTATTATACGCAAACTCTACTAGTGGAAGGTGGTCCTCCCATGTCCCGCCAAAGTCCAAGATACAAAGCCTCAAAAGGTCTTCTAGAATTCGATTCACCCTCTCGGTTTGGTCGTCCGTCTGAGGATGATACGCCGTGCTCAAGCATAACTGAGTCCCTATGGCTTCTTGCAAACTTTTCCAAAAGTCACTAGTAAAGATAGGATCACGATCGCTTACTATGCTAGAAGGTACCCCATGCAAACGAACTATCTCCCTAACATAAATAGGTGCTAATGATGATGCAGTCCTCTTTCTCTTGACAGGAATGAAGTAAGCACTCTTCGTAAGTCTGTCCACTATCACCCAAATACTGGTGTTGCCTCTTCTAGACCTAGGAAACCCATCTATAAAGTCCATCGAGATACTCTCCCATTTCCATTGCAGAACCTCTAGAGGATGAAGTAGTCCACCGGGCTTTTTCTGCTCAGCCTTGACTTGCAGACATACCAAGCATTTAGAAACGAACTCAGCCACGTCCTTCTTCATTCCAGCCCAAAAGAAAACTTGCTTCATGTCTTTGTACATCTTGTCACCACCGGGATGTATGGTCATCTTAGAATGATGGGCTTCCTCAAGAATTATCTTCCTCAAGTTCTCGTCTTATGGTACACAAAGTCTCCCGTCCCTATGTAACCAACCCTTGTCATCTAGGGTATACCTACCAAGATGGCTCGAAGACTCCCCTCCTATGAGATTTTCTACTAGCTCAAGAAACTGTGGGTCATCTCGCTGGGCCTCTCCAATCCGTCCCAAAAGCGTAGGTCTCACCTCTAAGGATGTTAACAAACCAGTCACATAATCGACAGAGGGTCTAAAGTCAAAGGCTGCTATGTACTCTAAGCTCTGCCTCTCCACAAACATAGGACTCAAAGTCAACTTCTTCCTACTCAAGGCGTCAGCTACAACGTTACCCTTGCCAGGGGTATATGCAATCTCAAAATTGTAGGATGCTAAGAACTCCGTCCACCTTTGTTGCCTCAAGTTAAGAACTTTCTGCGAGAAAAGGTACTTCAACAATTTATGGCCAGTATACAATTCAAACTTCTCACCTAGGAGATAATGGCGCCAAGACTTATGCGCAAAAACGACGGCAGCTAACTCTAGATCGTGGGTTGGGTAGTTTTTCTCATGTACTTTCAACTATCTTCCACCATAAGCTACTACCTTCTCTTCTTGCATCAAGACAACGCCTAGTCCCGTACCGCATGCATCCGTGTATACTGTAAACATTTTACTCCCGTCTAGCAATGTCAACAATGGGGCTGTTGTAAGAGCCCTTTTCAATCGTTGGAAAGCAATGTCACAATCGATGTCCCAAGCAATGGCTAGATTCTTCTTCGTCAGTCTAGTAAGTGGGGCTGATATCTTCGCAAAGTCCTGAATGAACTTCCTATAATAGCCCGCTAATCCAAGAAAGCTTCGCACCTCTGTTACATTCTTTAGGATCTTCCAATCTTGCACCACAACTACTTTTGCGGGGTCTACAACTATCAAGTCTTTGGACACCACATGTCCTAGAAAACCTTACTTCTTCTCTCCAAAAGTGACATTTGGAGAACTTCGCTTTAAGCTGATGTGCTCGAAGGGTATCCATGACTACTCTCAAATGCAAAGTATGTTCTTCCTCGTTCTTTAAGAAAATCAAGATGTCATCCACGAGACTAGCACAAACTTATTAAGGAACTTCCTAAACACGCTACTCATCAAGTCAACAAAATAGTTGGGTGCATTCGTCAAACCGAAAGGCATGACGAGCCATTCAAAGAAACCGCCAGGGGTCCTAAAAGAAGTCTTGTCTATACTGTCCTCAGCCACTCTTAGCTGATGAAAACCTGTAGCCAAATCTAATTGTGAGAAAACAGACGCACCTACAAGCTGGTCAAACAAATCATGTATTTGTGGAAGTGGGTGCCTATTTTTCTTAGTCAGCTTGTTTAACTCTCTATAATCCACACATAAGCGAAGTGAACCATCCGCCTTAGTAGCGAATACTACTTGAGCACCCCATTCAGAAATACTTCGCCTAGTAAACCCCTTCTCAAGCAGCTCTTTAACTTGTTTACTAAGCTCCTTCCTTTCCCTAGGAGCCATGTGTCGTACGGGTAAAGCAATTGGTTTGGCATTATCAACCAAGTATATGCAGAAATCTATTTCACGTTTTGGGGGCAAACCCTTCACCTCATCAAAGACATCGGGATACTCACGGACTACTAGAACAGACTGCAAATTATCAACAGATGCATCAAGAGATTCTAGGTAACTAAGCATGACAGAACCCTTGGGGTTACACGAGATTTCGAGGGTATTACCGAGATGAGTCAAAAGTCTAACTACCCTCCTTTCACAATCGAGAATGGCACCATTTCTGAATAACCAATCCATCCCTAGAATCAACCCATAGCCCATGAAACCAAGAACATATGCATTACATCGAAACTCAACACTAAGTATAGATATTCCCAAATCTAAGCAAATCATAGATAAATGAGCCGAACCCCCAATCGGATTTGAGACAACAATGGGATCCTCTACCATACATGTACTAAGATGCAAAGACACTACTATAGAAGCGGATATAAAATAATACGATGCGCCAGAATCAAAAAGAGTGCGTACAAGATGATCAACAAGAAAAACTAAACTTCCAACGGAAATATTTCTACCTCCCTCTTGAGTGGGTTCCATGAGAGCATGAACTTGCCCTCCAGAAGGTCCTGCCCTTTGCCCTTGCTTCTTTGGGCAATCCTTAACCACATGTCCTATCTCGCCACAATGGAAACAATCACCCATCTTCCTCTTCTTATTTCTACAATCATTAACGATGTGGCCAATGATACCACAATAGTTACACTTCCTATTGTCATGTGGCTTGTTGTTCTTTCCACCCTTCTTATTGTCCACCTTCTTGTTTTGAGGTTCATCCTTCTTCACTTCTTTCTTCCCACCCTTGTCTTCTTCATGTAATAGCGCCATGTTGACCAATCTCTCAAAAGTTGCGCCCATTGGAATATGGGACATAGCTAGACCATGCAATGGTTCATGCAAGCCTCTAGCAAAATGTAAAGCTTTCTTGTGAGGTGTATCAACCAACTCCAACCCAAATCTTGCAAGCAAATTGAGTTAGTTGACGTATTCCTTGGTTGACATGCTCCCTTGTTTGAGTGCTAGAAACTTCTCCATCTGTAGGCATTGTTCAGCTGGCAAGAGGAACTTCATCTCAAACCTCCGCCTAAAGTCCACCCAAGTATCAACTGGTTGCTCAACACTAGTAACTTCCCACCAGTAAGAGGCTTCTTTCTCCATTATCCAAGCGGCCAATTTTATCTTCCTCCTATCATCCACTTAAAAGATAGCAAACAACTCTTCTGTTTCCTTGAGCCAGTTTCGTGCTTCAACAAACGTCTTAGTCCCTTTAAAGATCTTTCCACCCATAGCACGGAAGTCCTTACAAATCTTAGCAAAAGAATCTACGCGAGGAGCGACAGCAGCTGGGGGAGGAGGAGTAACGTTGGCTGGGCCCGCGGTAGTGGCCCTAGCCTCTAGGTATCGTTTGAACCAAGCGGGTATCAGAACACCCTTAGGTATCTCGGGTTCCCCAGACATGTTGAAAAGAAAAAGGAAAGAATTCAAAACAAAGAAAAGAAGGATAGTGCATATGGCTTTAGGGAATATGCCTTTTTAAAATAACAATACTTTTCCTTGAAAATGCTTCTTTAAATCATGGTTTTGAAAATATTTTCTTTAAAATATGCATTTGAAAATAGTTTTCAAAATCTTTTATCCGTTCTGGTAACCTTCAGCTCGGATACCACGTGTAACACCCCAACTCCATTAAGGTCATTCACAAAGGAAATGCATTAACTTTAGTGGGGGTCATAAGAGTATATAATAGATAAAATTACAAAACAGACAAATTTAAGCAGCGGAAAACAATTAGAACTTTATTCCATAGTAGCATAATATGATAAACTTTCATAAGGGTTGTTTCAAACATCAACACCAAAACATCAAAACCCATTACATCAAATATCTGTTTTGTTTCTCAAAAGAAGCATAATACAAAATAACATAACATAATTCCCCAATTAAGCAGTAGCCAGCCATAGCAGTAAAGCAAAAGTCCAAAGCAATACATCACAATCTTCGAGCTTGAAAAGAATCTGAACTAAGCAGTGGTATTCCCTCCCTATGGACCTAGGGAGGAGGGAACGAAAGAAAGAAGGCGAAACAAAAACAGAGTCAGACATAAAGCCTAGTAAGTCCAGTGACTTTCAGCATGTAAACAGGTAAAGGTATCATGACATGAATAAACTGGATACAAGACATAACCATGATAATAAGCATCGCAAGATAACGAGATAAGCATAAGATAAGACTAGAACATGATAAGATATCGTACTGATTCCTAATTTCTCTGCACCACCTAACTAGTGTTCAACTAATGCCATTTGTTACAAAACAAGATAAGTGATCCCCATTTCCCACATGATAGTTTTATAGGTACATATCTCATGATGAGGGTCCGACCTCATATTGACAGTTTACCTATCCCCACCGTACCTATCTTAATCGATCAGCTCCGACTCATAACGTTCTGCATCTGTTTGTATCAACCCGACCCCTACTTGTAGATACCTGCACTGGTCCCACCATAGGGTGTATCATTTCCTAGGGTGGCAACCCAATACAGTTCTAGAGTGCACAACTTTATACCTACTTAGTACTAAAAGTCTAAATTTTCCCATGCCGGAATTACGTGCATGCCCGTAATCCGTCGGAACCTGCACTGCCGTACCACCTGCCTCTATTTTGACTGCTTATAATCAGCCCAGTAATCGTGCCCCACCCTGCCAAGCTCAGGGTCCCGTTGATACCTAATGTGGGTTACTACTGAAAAGGGTCCCGCTACTAGGGTTTTCCTAAGGTCTATTCGTATACCCTCCATATTGGTTAAGTGTCATCAATCAATCAATTCAAGTTTACTTAACCCACTCATTCATCATGTTATATTGGTGTCATTAATCCAGTCAAGTTACTTAACCCACCCACTTGTCATGTCATATTGGTTAAGTGTTACATGTTGACTTAACCCTACCATACTTAACATGTTTTTTTAGCATTAATTATTTATTAATGCATCAACCTCTCACATTGGACTTATTTGCGGTAGTTGGATTGTGTCGGGCGGTTCCGGGCAGTCTTACACCGCAAACCCATTTCAACCTCGGGCTCAAGCATTTAATGCGCTGACCACTCACATTAGACTTGTTATTTGCGGTTGCTGGATGTGCTGGGCGGTTCCGGACAGTCTTACACCACAAACTCATTCTAACCTCGTGTTAGGCATTATTACCCATCTAATCTTCGCCTTTGACCTTTCACATTAGATTGTTGTCGTTGCGGTTGCTGGATGTGCCGGGTGGTTCCGGGCAGCCTTACACCACAACTCAAATCTAACCTCGTGTCTTAGGCGGCCATTAGATTTAATTAAATTATATACTTGCCAGTTATGTCCAAATTCCAATTTTTACATGCCAATTATCATATGCCTAATTATTGATTTACATGCCAATTTACATATGCCCAATTATTGATTTACATGCCAATTTACATATGCCCAAATATTGATTCACATGCCAATTTACATATGCCCAAATATTGATTTACATGCCACTTTACCCAAAGTTGCAATTATAATAATAATAATACCCCATATCCATCACAAATTATGCCCAATAATTCCACCAAACATGTTATGCCCATAAATTCACCCAAATAGGCAATACCCAATATTCCCCGTATTCCAAATGTTCGTATTTCGCGATTTCAGCCTAGGTTTGAAGTTAACCCAGGTTCAATAAAAGAAAATAAATAGGGGGAGATAGAAGTTGCATAAAATAAGAACAGAGAGAAAATAGGCATGAAAATATCATCACATGCATGAAGGCTAAGACTTGATAAGAACATCATCATGAACATGAAAAACTAATGTACAACAAGATAAACTGATGATAATAGCATCATGAGAATAAGAATAGAAGCAAAAGAACAACTTAGAATCAGGCATAGTCTCAATTTCATCTTATTACATGTTAAGATTAGATTTAGGTGTTCAAATCTAAAAATAACTGAACTTATAGCGTTTGGATTAGAAAAGATAATTGAATAGCTTGTTGTTGTTGAAGATCTCTAACTTGATATTTATTAATCCTCTATGTTGATGAAGAACCTTTTGATTTGATTTAGGTTTTAGTGGCGGCTTGGTTTAGATGAGAGCTTGGAGGCATGGAGGCGCCATGAGAGTGAATAATAGAATTAGGGTTTAGGTTTGGATATGTATTTATAGGTGTGTTAGGCAAACCAAGGCCTTTAGATTAGTATAGGAGTCATCAGAGCCATCTAAACCAAAGAGACATGTCACCCAGCCAACCACAATGCGACACATAAGCCCTAAAACACAAAATTTCGTCACAGACCATTCTAGTCCGACGGTGTCGATTCCAAACACCCTGAGTTGACCCTGGGGTCGACCCAGCGGAGCTCGGGTCGACCCAGCGGAGCTCGGGTCGGTTTGGCGTTTTGCCTTCCCACTTCCGTTGTTTTGAATTTTTTTCCTCAATTTTAGGTTGATTTTTATTTTATTAACTTATATATATACATACATATATTTCCCTTATATGTATACAAACTTCCAATGTCCATAACTTTCTCATACATTATCCGTTTAATGCAAACTTTGGGTCATCTTGACCAGAATTTTGAGACGAAAGCAGTGATATAGTCTGTTTTACTTAATTATCACTTTTAAAATTAAGTATTCTTTTAATTCGTCTAATAATATTCATAGAAAAATATGGGGTGTTACAATAACCCTACCTAAAAGCACTACATTAACCATTCTGTTTTCGACATTTTAGATGCTTAACCACAATTTCATTAATAAAATTCAACAAATTGACATGGGTATTTGAAATTTTCTATCAGTCTGCAACTACATTGACCGACATTCGACCACATGCTAATGGTTTTGTTGATCAATCTAAAATGTCCACATACACTTACTCTGCATGCTCAATTGCACAGACTTGCCGCTTCGGACGGAATTTGGGAATCTAATAGCTCAGTTTTACCAATATGTCAACTGTGCCAACATGTAGATGAAAGAAGAGATCACCGCTTTTTTTGCTGTATTTACTCAGCCAATATATGGTCCAGAATCAAATGGCTATTTAGTATTGAATTTTTACAGCCTATGAGCCAAATAAACTTGTTTCAGTCTATTAGTACTTATCACTTTAGGGACAAACAACAATTCAATACTACTGGTACTTGCGTGACATCTGCAATTTGGCATTTATGGTGTGAAAGGAACAATCAGATATTCCACAATTCAAGATATTCACATACTACTTTTTAAGTCAAATAGCATAACATAGGTAGAATTTGAGAATATTTGTGAATGGGTGATTTACAGAAACGAAAAGAGAGGAAAAGATATTATTGACTGAATTGTAAAGTTCTAAAATGTCTTAATTGATGATACACGGTATGCCTGTGTATATATAGACATTCGGTTATGAAACAGAATTATAAAATGGCAAGTGGGCTAAGCCCAGGCCCAACATATTCCGATATCTTCATAATATAAAAGCAGATTGAGATAGAGAAGCTGGCTTCACTTTATTTCCCATTACTATCCCACACAAAACTAGGGTTACCGAAACTGTAGTTGTGCGTCTTCATGGAAAAATCGACCATCTGAGTTGCAATTTATACTTTGAACTCTCAAGGATTAATAATACCAAATCTGGTTGATTGATAGCTCGACGACGGTTTGTTTTTACCATTTGTTGAGTTAGTTGAAGCTTTGATTCTGGGTTTTTCAAAAACTCGAGAATTAAGCTTTGTTCGCTCTTCAGTGATGAATTTAAATCCTTCGTTGCTTTCTAATTCACCCTTAGAGCCGTTGAGCTCCAATATAAATCCGGTATAGTTTATAACCGATATGGATTTGGCAAAAATATCCATTCATTAATCTCATCCAAGCAGGGACAGAGCCAGGATTTCGTTTAAGGGGGCCGGATTTAAAAGGGGGCCAATTTTTTTTTTTTTTAACAATAATTTATCCTAAATTTGTTTTAGTTTCAATGTATAATATCTCATATTATTAATAGTAACTTTTATATTGTGGAGCTTAAATCGCAACCAAAATCAATAAATTCACTACGCCATAAATTGCATACTACAATACCAGAGAAGTGATGCAGGAAGTGCCAAAAAATGTTGCTACAAGCCAAAAATGATCTGTGGAAACACTTTCTTGGTGTTGCATTTTGCCACGTTGCCTTAGAGTCAAAGGCAACATCTTTGCGACCCTAAAGGAAACATCGGTACGGGTGTTTCCACAGGTACTAAATTTACAAAAATGTGGGGCCCACTAAAATCTACATTCTGGATTCACGGAATCCTATTGTGGGGCCCACATGCATTAATCTATGGAAACATGTTTACCATCCAATGACAACACTATACCATAGCTACGACAACATTTAACATTAAATGCTACAACATTATATCATAGCTATGGCAACATTATACAACATACTACAACATAACAACAATTAACATCACACACTGAAATTAATAAAGAACTTTTCATTTCAAATTAACCAGTAACGCAAGTACTATTACAAAATAACAAAACATAACCAATAAATTCAGTTTTATAGAGTATTTACAAACACAGTCAGTACTAAATTCATGTTTACATCAAACTAAAACAGTTTCAAAATACAGTGCGAGCCTCCAGTGCGTTCAGTGCCTCTACTGCCTCCAGTACCTCTAGTGCCTTCAGCAACAAGTTCTTGAACTTCATTACTGCCTCCTACACCTGCAAGATAAAGCAGTTTCAAAAGTTATGCAATTCAGCAAAGCTTTTGGTATAACTAATGCATTTCAGCACAACTAAAGTCATGCATGCCTCGGTTACAAACTGATGCAATGCCTCATTTACATTGCAACACAAAATGAGAGGCATGCATGCCTCAATTGCATTTCAGCACAAACTATGTCCATTATATAACTGAGTTGCATTTCAGCAAATAGACGTTTCAGCACAATTTATGGCCTGCATACCTCAGTTGCATAACTGAGTTGCATTTCAGCACAATGTTGCATTTTAACATAATCCATGGCCTGCATACCTCAGTTACAAATTGATGCAATGACTCAATTTGTTCAAAGCACGAACAATATCAAGGAATGCAATAGTATGCCTGAGGTACTGCTTCAACGTGATACAATTTGAGGCAATGCCTCCTTTTGCTTCAATAAAAAACTAGACATGCCACGATTCGTTCAGGTACAAACTCAACCATTGCTTCAATTTCGAGCTGACAAGATCATTACAGATTCAAGAGAAAATTTCTTTTTTTTTTAATTCTGTAGTTCGTTACTGAAGCATCAGTCTTGTTCACGATCAGTTACATACCAGCATTGAACTACAGAACTGTAAGAATTAAACTGATGCTTCAGCAAGCGGAAATTGTAAGAGTTCTATAGTTCATTACTGGAGCATCAGTCTTGTACACGATCAGTTACATACTAGCATTGAACTATAAAATTGTAAGAATTAGACTGATGCTTCAGCAAGCGGAAATTGTAAGAATTCTGTCGTTCATTATTGTAGTTCATTACTGAAGCATATCTCCAACCAACCATAAAAATAAGCAAAAATACATACCAGCAGTGTGTGTCTATATACGATCTCTGATTTGCAAATTTATAAGGGTCTTGGACTATAAAAACATAAAGTAAAGATGTTTATCTTCCTGATTTGAATGTGATAAAATTTAAAATTATACCCGAATTTTTTCATCTTCCCAAAACATCAAGAGTACTTTGAAATCCTCAACTGGAATTTTTTCCGGTCTGCACAAAATGGAGGAATTAATGTTACAATGACATCAGTTACAAAAGGAAGCCACAAATATGATACATCAATTACTTGTAAAATAAAACAGTCACTTCACCAAAATGTAATTAAGGTAGAAACAACATTTTCTTACTTAAATTTGGTACACCAGTTACTTAAATAAATATGATAGTGATATATAGAAATTAAGAAGCACTGTCTTTCACTTTGCTAGGTAGAAGGCGGATTCTTCTTATTGGGACATCATCTCTACACCAACGAACATCAAAATCTTGGTTTCTCATTCCATAAGAAGGCTAGATATCATTTAAATCTTCATTTTCAATTTCACACAAGTCTCTCGGTAATTTCTTGATAACATTGTGGTTCATCTTATCAATTGGATATTTTATATAAAACATCTCTTGTACTTGTGAAGCCATAACATAACGATCAGATTTCTGGCACAATCGATTAAAATTGACACGAGTCAGCCCATATATATCTTTCTCTTCTTGGTACCAACGACACTTAAATAAAACCACACTAAATTCTCTCGAATAATCTAGTTCTAATATTTCTTTAATTGATCCATAGTAATTAACTTCACCAACCAATGGATTTTGATCCTTCGAACTTGCAAAGCTAGTAGTCAAGGCTGTCAAAATACACCACTGTTTTGTGTTGTACATTTGGCATCTCTGAACCTTGTATGAAATCTGTATCCATTGATAACATATCAAGTAAACCTCTTAGCTATTAGAAGAGGGCCCATTGCAAGCAGTTGTACTTCTTTTGAAATATCCTCCTTTTTCCCAACCTCATCTTTTAACCACTTCCAAAATTCTTCACTGTGATCTCTCTCTCTTTTATATTTTTTGATGATGCATGACCATCAATTAAAGCTCGATGTTCCCTATAATAAAGACCTAGTTAATAAAAGATAAAAACAAATTTTCTAATTCTTCAATACTTACTAAAATAAAAATAAAACTTAAAAACTTACTTAAGTAAACTCTCTATTTCCTCGTTACCATAATTGAATAGAATGTAACGGTGACATTCCTTCCATTGAGAATTTTTAAGATGAATAGCTTTTCCATCTTTGTTTCTTCTTGTGCCAATAGGATATTCTAGATTCTGTGGAAAAGTTTCAAATTGCATTTTTCCTGCTCCATCGCCACCTAAGAACCTTGAATAGGATATCAAACATTCTTCTGCAAGATAATCTTTAGCAATGGATGCCTCAGGTTTACTTTTGTTGCGAACATATGATTTCAGTTTACAAAGATAACGCTCAACATGAAACATACAACGAATATGTGCCGGTCCACCATATTCCAGTTCCTGCATAAATGAACTAGCAAGTGCACCATTGTATCGAAGAAAGCGCTTGGGAATATTATCTCAAATTGACAAAGAATTTCCATAATTTCCTTTTGTAGCCTCTTGAGATCAGCCAAAACGATAGTTTTACCCCCAAAGGCTTCTTAGAAATACACTTAATCTTATCATAGGTATTACAACTTCATGTTTTACAGATTGCTTCATAGCAAACTGCAGCAAGTAGTGGAGAAGAGAATGAGCATCGTGGCTCTTATACCCTGCAATTTTCCTCTCTTTCTTGTTTACATATTGGCTGATATTAGCTGCATACCCATAAGGCAGTTTAGCATTCTCCAACGCCGAGCAAAATATTTCTTTCTCCTTGTTCGTCACTTCAAATATGGCGGCCCTCATCTCAAGGTAATTCCCATCAGTTGATAGAATCAAATGAAGAACCTTCCTGATGTCTATCTCTTGTAAATCATACTGTCGACTTCCCATTAATATTTAGTAAAGTACCAAGTATGTTATCACAAATGTTTTTCTCTATCAGCATTTAACCTCTAGAGTAGTATTTGCAGCAGCATATCCTTGATCTCTAGCATCCAAGTCAATCACATGATAAGTAACAAGTATGATAGCAACCATGCGTGGGTCCGACGTTGCCTCAGTTCATCCTAAAAGTTTTGAAATTCGGATCAACATGGGTCAAATGCCTCGAACCGGCGCACATGTAAACATTTGGTTCAACCCTTGCTAAGTGTGCAGGGTCAGCATGAATAGCGTGTCACAAATCGTAGGCCTTAAATCAGTACTGATTTGGAGATGATGACCATTGTTCTTGGCCCGGTGTCCATTCGTTCTCCTGCATTGTCTTCTATATGTTTGCCCGGAAGATGAAGATCTAGAGACCATCTACTCCTTCCCTCATTCCACTCACCATTCTTCCTATTGACTTGGTTCCTTAAGTCAGTACTGACTGTTATCTACAGGTTCAACATGTCAACAGTCTTTTCCAACTTTTTGATCAAGGATACCAAATTAGTGTGTCTGGGTTTGTGGGCGTCGGAGTAGAAACAATGGTTGTAGCAACAGTCTGATTTCTCTACAGTTTGCTAGCCTCTTCTTAAACTTGGGTATTAGCATGAAATGTTGATGTAGTTATTTTTCCTGCCATTGATAATCCTTTCTTATAAGCAAATATGAGTAGATAGAAAATCTAACAATCAAAATCTTAATTTTCCCTCAATGGACCATGATATCACTAGTAGATGAGAAGACCTAACAACCGAGAGTCATTCATTCTTAGTAAAAGCACCAAAATATTTGCTAAAATTGGCACAGACACCCAGAAATTTGCTTTGAGAAGAAGTAAATAAAGAAATTCAACTTAACATAGAAGAAACCATAAGAAAAAAATAAGCAAACAAGACATACCATTTTATAATGGTATGGTGTTGATGAGCTTAAGTCCATAATGTTGATTCTAGCTTTTGTTAATGAATTTAGAGATTAAAGTAACTTGGATCAGTGAAGATTCAAAGTACAATTGTATAGTTGAAATTACAACAAGCCAAAAATGTCTTGAAATTTTCTAAGGAAATTGCTATTTATAGGTAGAGACGAGCTCAGATCGATTAGAAAATTAGCGAAGAAGAAGAAGGAAATGGGGCGACCAAGTTTAAAGAATCGGTTAACAATAAAATTTAGATCGGTACCAACATGGATCCTCGCTTAATGATTGAATAATCCGGATCGAACCAAGCACCTGCTTGGCCGTCATCTTTGGATCGTCTTTTCTCTTTTGTTTCAGGTTGTACCTCGAATCGATTTCCACTTAATGCTTATGTTCTTTGAAGTTGGTTTCCTATCATACAACGTGGATTTGGGTTGATCTAGATTCTATGCGCACATGGTCCTAATTTTGAGCACTCCATCGCGTTGTTCTTCTGAGCTCGTCTAACTGGTATCCCACGGTTTTGTCTGGGCTTAACGTTTGGGTCTTCAGATCATCATCATTCTGGATCATCCGCTCGACAATCACTTGGCCATGCTCATCTCAATAGTCTGAAGTAGCCGGGCAAAAAGACTAGGTTACAAAATATGATTTATTTATGTAATACTCGATTTAAATAATATTTAGAAATAATAAAATATATAATGTTTTTTATCAATGCAAAAAATTATAATAGCCCTAATACTTTACATATAAAATTTTATGACCACATTTGATCATAGTATGATGCTGTAATTGATTATGAATTATATATAAAAGTATTATATATTAATTTAATATCATAAAAAGAATTAATCATAGAGTTGCATTGACCTAGATATATTTGATAATTGTTTACACTACAAGAAAAATACCCTATTGCAACTTGCTATTTGCAACAGGCCTCAAATGTCAGTTGCAGTAAATGATATTTAGCAGCAGACCACTCGTAGCTGTTACAATAGATAAGATTTAACAACGGCCTTTTCCTTCCTGTTGCGAAAAGCATATTTTTCGCAACAGGGCTTTCATGCCTATTGCGAAAACATACTTTTAGCAACTGCTCTACCATTCCTATTGCAATAGATATATTATTTGCAACTACACTTTCAAACCAGTTGCAAAAATTATATATTTAGCAACTGTTTTCACCAATTGCGATAACTGTAATTTTTTTGCAACAGGTAAAGCCACTTGCGAAAAACGTACTTTTAAAAATTGTTTTTCCCCAAGCATAATAGTTAATACACACACACATATATATATGATTAACATATACATATACATATATATACACACATATTATATATATAATTAATATTGTATTATTAAAAATTTTGTTATTTAATAACTACTACTAGTATTTAATGTTAACCAACTACTGTAATTCATAAATAATGATTAATAATTTTTATATTATATTATGATTTATAACTAATATTTTTAATAATAAATGAGTAATATTTTAATAGTTTATAATTATTTTTAATAATTATTAAATAATAATTTATAATTATTTTTAATAATTAATAATATTGTATAATAAATTATTAATACGTAACTAATTTATTGATAGTTTTAAAGAATAATGCACAAGGAATAATATATACTTGACTTTTAGTCATTTGTACTTAGTAATTATTGTAATCAATAATTAGTATTGCTTCTTAATTATTAAAGATGGCTAATTAATCATTAAATATTAAAAGTAAATATTGATTAATGCTTCTTAAGAATTAAATAATTATGAAAAGATAATTATTAAATTATGCTATTAAATATTAGTCTTAATTAGTTAAAAATCATTATTTAATAAAATGTTAATTTAAAATTGTTAATAATTATTTCTAAATTAAAATTGTTAATAATTACAGTCATACATGAAGAGATTAGGTTAATGTGCATTTATGGCCAGGTTTATTGTGAAAGGCCGAAATACAACCATACTGCAACAAGACTTAAAATTAAACATTTTTTTTCACGAGGAGTCTGTAGATCTACCCAAGCAAAAAAAAAATTCCCGCTTCTATTTTTCCGTTCCCGCTTCATAATTGAAATACAGTCGCTCTAAATCAGACCCTTCTTCCTAGATCCCAGATATATCTTAAGCATCATTTCGTTTTATTGTTGGCTAGGTCAAAATCCGCCGCCTCCTACTTTTTCTTCGTCTAAATCCCCCCCCCCCTCTTCGTCCTTCTCTTCACAACATAAGTCTCCTCACCGATAACCGTAGTCTTTCCTGTCACCGTTTTAAAGTCATTTGCTTCTTACATAAGCCCCATTTTTATTTCTCAGATCTAAACTTCGCTCCTTTTCGTTCGGCCTTTAAAGTTTTCTCAGATGAACCATCACTGTCCGAGCCTCAATCAGACATCTGGATCCGCCCTCTCAACCATGTTACCATGAATTCATCCAAATCCTTTGTCGCTAGCGACAGTTCAAAGTGGATCTAGCGATTCTTGGATTGCTTTTCCTGGCATGGTGGTTATTCTCTGTTCACAGCTCTGTTTTAGTAGTCGCGGCGATGACGACCTACATTTGTTCTCCTTTTATGCTCGTTTGGCGACTTATTTATTTTCTGCCTACTCTTGGGATTATGTGCAGTTTAGAGGGGTTTGCATCGGGAGTTTCCAGTTGCACAGTGGCAGTGCTCTTACACTTCGCCTGCTACAATTCGTTGGTGGGTATTTTCTGGTTGCTCTGCTGCTTCTTTTTTCGAGCTTCTCTTGGGTCATTTTTTCATGTTAAATCCTGGCTTTGAGTCACTTGGTTTCATGCAACTATTTTGTGTTAGTTTGATACATAGGCATTTAAGTGTGGTCAGCTAATTTTCACTATTTCTCTACTCTGGTCTATGCCTCCTCAGTCACAGTTGATGCAATGGAGTAGTGCTGGTTTTGGTTTGTTAGTGTTTATGCAGTTTTCATCTAATCATGTGAACAACCGCTTAGGAAATCATCGATTTCAGATGTTCAAGAAGATATGAACGAATATAGAAGGTCTTCAAGAGCCCGAATGTCTCAGTGAAGATTTTTGCCAAGGATATAACTCTGTGTATAAAGATAAGTATTCTCCCTTTGTTTTTAATTCCTTATTTTAATGTTAAAGTTGAAATATCATTCCTGCTAAGTACCACTTGTAATAATTTGGTTTATAATCTATATGTTTATATGTAATCTTAAGGATTTGTCTTTGTCTGGTGTTTTGGTTGTCGATCTTTGGGTTGGCTTGAGCTTACTACTCTGTTTCATACATGTCATAAAAAACCTAAAAATTTATAACCAGCCATTTCAAACATATATTTGTCAGTTAGCAAATTTATTTAGACCGTAGCTGAAATATAATAGGAACAAATGAAGTCATCTTAATGGTATCAATGTACAACAAAAACTAAAACAACTTGAGTTGAAAGTGCAAGTCAAATACAACAATTTTCTATACAAGCCGAGTACATTGGTAATTAATATTAAGTTGAAATCAATTGTTTAGTCATCCAGAACAAGAAAACAAAATACTGTTATAATATGGAATATATGAAAATGCACTCAGAACTCTTAGTTTGTTATCATTGCAGCTTACAAAAACAGTTGTTCATGAAAACGCACAATCACGTGCCTATACATACTTGTATATGTATGTATGTGTGCACACAAAAAAAAATGTATTCTTATTAAAATGGAAAATGTGGTTGAAATCAAGGGATTTGAGTTGTACCAAAAAGTCTTCTCCACCGTATAGCCCGAATTTTGTCATCGTATCCACTGCCTTGGTTTTCCTTTTACAATTTTGTTTCGTTTAAGTTTTGTTTTGTTGATGCTACTGTTACTAGCATGGAAGTTATGTTGCTTTTACAATTTTGTTTCCTTTTACAATTTAAGTCTAGTATCATTGCAGCTTCAATCTTCATAAACAATAGGAACCTATAACTATCTGAACAAAGTTTTGTTCCTTGTTTTCACATGCATAAACTTGGATTCAGTTTGACAAATTGACTCTCTTACATATGATTTTATTAGTGAGAAGCACTATTTGAATCGGTTAAGAATACGTATATATTATTTTAAACATTATGGAATTTTAATTTTCTTTTCTAACTCATGTATTGATGATCAAAGAGATGTGTGGCGAGCGAGGCTACTGGAAAGATGCTGGAGAGTGAGTATCAAAGAGCAGGTGTTTCTGTTTGGGGTAATTGTACTTGTGCTCTTAATTAAGTTAATAATGAATGAGGGTTAATTGCTTATAAATGGGTTTTTTTGTTGTTGTTATTGTTGATAATTTAAAATAGTTCAGATTCATAGAACAATGATATCAAGCATTTACAACATGTTTGGAATTCATTTCAAATGAATGACGCTACTTATGCTTCACACGTTGCAGGGAAAAATTGTCAGGAGATTACTCAAAGAGTAGCCTAAGCATTAGTATGGACCTAGCCAGTACGGTGAAGCAAGCCGAGAGCCTTTACAACAAACTTCGAGCATGAACTGCATATTTATTCTCTTGTTGTAGTATATGTATGATAAAGTAAAAATATGATTAGAAAATATTCTATTCAAAATAATGTGTTGTGTGAGAGAAGAAATTGTAATACATGAGTGGTGTATGAAAATTATAATTTTTTTTGTTGTAATTGTTTGTACTATTAGAAATTTGTTAAAATAAAATTTTTATTTGTTTATTTTATTTTGTGATATACACTATTACTAAAACAAATACATTTAATATGTAATATCAATAAGCTATGATAATTTTTTTAACATATTTATGGATCTATTGCAACAGGCATATATTGTTGCGAAACAATCTGTTGCAACAGCAAAAGCCTGTTGCAAAAAGTCTACCGCAACATCTTATTGCAACAGGCAGAAAATGTTGTGGGCTTTTTGCAACTTCGGCTATACCAACAGGCGCAGGCCTGTTGCAATAGGTCTACTGCAACAGATATCGCCTGTTGCGAAAAGTGTTTTTTGTTGTAGTGTTATTTACACGGTCATATAATCTATTTCTTTTCTGATAATATCACGTGCATCTCAAATAACAAAGTAAAATATATGTATATAATAAAATATTACAGCTGAGCATAAATTATTGTATTTTGGTCAGAAATATACCTCACTTCCAATTTTCTATCTAATAGAGTGGTAGTCTTTGAACCGCTGAGTTCGTGTAGTATTGTTATACAATATGATTTTGTACTTAGAACTCTCTTTGTATAAAAGAAATCCATATAATGATGTTGTATAATATAGTTTTCTTACCAACTACTGTTTTAGCAAATAGTCATGGTTTGTGAGTAGCTACAATAAAAAAGCGTAAAGACGATATTAATATGAGTCTTAGATTCAAGGTGGTGCGCTGAGTAGTGGTAACCGACTTTAGGGTTTGAATTTTATTTGATAGTGAGAGAGGGTTCTTTATTCATGCAACACATTCATTAATTTTTGATATCACCAATGATTCATTAATTTTTGTTATTTTATCAAATTACGTGTATTTTAAGGCTTTGTCATATACATAATAATTTGCTTGTGGTGGTGAGAAGACAAATAAATAGCAGTGCTAAATGCACAACATTACGACCTTCTTCCTGTCTCCATTTTATCCACCACCATATGATTACACACTACAAAATATCCACAACTTATTTTCATGTTACCCATTTAGCAATTGATTTCATACTGTCGAACTGCAGTATACCGTCCAACAACGTATACAGTTCGAAGCAAACAATTTAATATTATCGAACGGTCTTCTACTGCTAATTGTATGTATTATTCTGAAAAAAAAAAAAAACAATCCTAAACTGCTGTTCGATAGCACGGTACCGTCCACACTGGCTAAAATGAAGTCACACAAATTATTTTCTTTTCTTTTTGGGTAAGAAGAAGTCCTCAACTCGGTGCATTTGGCACTGCTAGGGCTGTCAACGGATACTTTCAGATACGGATAGTGCCATATCCGTATCCGCATCCGAAACCATTTTCGGATATCGGATATCCGTATCCGCGGATACGGACGGATATCGGATAATTATCCGCTCCGCCAACAATCGATAAATTAATGAATATAAATGGATTTTTTTTAGCTTAGTATTAATCTTTTTCAACCTAATTGATTACTAAAGTGCTAAAAACAAATAAATATGATGATAATATATAATTTTGAGCAATTAACATGTGTTTAGTAGACTTTTAATTTTGCAAATTAATAAATTAGTACATTTAATTATGTTAAAATACACATAATTTAAGCTATAATCGGAAAAAAAAGCGGACGGATAATTTTCGGATGCGGATATGCCTATATCCGCATCCGCATCCGCTTTCCCGGATATCAGATATTTATCCGCTTTTCGGATACGGATGCGGACGGATTTCGGATTTTTCGGGTATCCATTGACAGCCCTAGGCACTGCTCCAAATAAAGGGTACCCAAATTAATAGACATGACCAAAGTAGAAATGGAAATGGTTTAATGTAAAGTTTCATTTCCATTTCTACTTTGGTCATGTCTATTAATTTGGGTACCCTTTATTTGGAGCAGTGCCTAGGGCTGTCAATGGATACCCGAAAAATCCGAAATCCGTCCGCATCCGTATCCGAAAAGCGGATAAATATCTGATATCCGGAAAAGCGGATGCGGATGCGGATATAGGCATATCCGCATCCGAAAATACGGATCCGGCTAGGTCCTCAAATCAATGCCTTAGGTTATATCAGTTTCATTCAAAATTCAAATTCCAAGCCCGCACTTCCAAGGCGGCTGAGCTCTTACAGCAAAAATCACTCCTTGTTCTCTTCTCTTAAATAAATTTAATGGCTACCCCGCGATCTCAAGTATCTCTTTCAACCTCCAATCCTTCTTTATCGTCTCAGGTCAGAGTGGTGTTACGAGTTCGGCCCTTTCTCGATTCCGAAATTGGATCACATGAAGGGAATAACCCATTATCATGTATCTCTGTTCTCGAGAGACGAGAACAAGACGTCACTATCCATATAAAAGACCAATTCACAAGGTAAAAATAGTGAACTGGTTAATTGCAATTTTTGAAGATATTTTCTGAGGCTAATTAGTTGAGGTTCTGCAGCCGCAATGAGTGTTACAAACTTGATTCCTATTTTGGGCAAGAAGACCATGTTGATCAGATCTTCTATAGTGAGGTTCAAAATGTAATTCCAAGCATTTTCAAAGGTTTGAATGCGACAGTATTTGCCTATGGAGCTACTGGAAGTGGTAAAACTTACACAATGCAGGTAACTGATTTGGCACTTTTTAAGTGTATGGTATTGTTGAAGTTTAGAAGTTGATGGATTACTAAACGATTCAGGGAACTGATGAAGAGCCTGGGTTGATTCCACTGTCAATGTCAACTATATTAAGCTTGTGCCAAAACTGTTATGAAGCAAGGGTGGAGATTGCCTATTATGAAGTTTATCTGGATAGGTGCTATGATTTATTAGTGCCCAAGATGACTGAGATTTTGGCTATGGATGATAAAGATGGCCGAGTTCAGCTCAAAGGACTATCTTGGGTGATTTTCTTTGACGAATTTACATATCACTTTTCTCCCTTTGAATATTAGTCACAATTCCGATTTAAATAATATTATTTTCTCTCTCTTTCCACTCCAATCTAACATTTAATCGCTCTTATTCACAGGGAGTAGGGGTAAAGCAAAGTAGGGTGTAAAGCAAAGTAGGGTGTAATATATATGTATATATATATATATATGTATATATATGTATATATATGTATATATATGTATATATATGTATATATATATATATATATATATATATATATATGAGGCAGGTCCAATGACACCCCAAATAGTAAGCACCCCTTTAGCCTACCACTTTTCCACCACACATTTTCTCCCTCTCTCCTTCCACTAACTTTCTCACCTCCCACTCAGCTTCCACTCACTTAAATTAATATAAATGAGAGGTGGAAATCAGAGGGCATTTGGGGTGCTCCATTTTTGGGGTGCAACCGAACGCTTGCATATATATATATATATATATATATATATATATATATATATATATGTATATATGTGTGTGTGTGTGTGTGTGTGTATATATATATATATATATATATATATATATATATATATATATATATATATATGAGCGTTCCGGGGGTACCCCTGCTTTGCAGCATCACTTTAACATCCCTACGCTATAGTGAGCTACAATAATCCAAGTTCCGGGGCACTCTTGTTTTGTAGCATCCCTACCGATTCTTGAGCTACGGTGATCCAAATTCAACAAGAATTTGTAGATGTTCAATCCACATTTATATTATCATCTATCCAAAATTTGAGCTCGTTTCGACATTCGTTAACAATTTTAAAATCTTAGCTCAATTATTCACCATTTAGACATTTATTCGAACCATTAAATTTAAACATCAAATTATTATTCTACAAATGTTAGAAGGAGTTCAAATGTTGGATAGATGATAATATACATGTGGACTGAACATCTACAAATTCTTATTGGATTACTACCGTAGCTCACAATCCGTTTAAATGGGTGCTACAGAACTGGGTTGCTCCGGATATATATATATATATATATATATATATATATATATATATATATATATATATATATATATATATAGACACAAAAATATGATAATTAATTTGCACCGTTGGATCATCCCATGAATTCCAGTTCTCCATATAAAGGCAAAAACATCCAACGGTCGAGACTTTGTGTCTTTCTTTTTGTGTCCAAATAGCCGGACCCTATATGTGTGTGTGATATATATATATCGATACTTTTATTGAAGTACCTTAAGTTAAATCAACCGCCAATCTCTATAATGAATTTACCGTTTGACACACAAAAAGGCACATTGTAAGGGGTATTTGAAAGGTGCACGAAAGGAGACCGGTTAAAGAAAGAACGCGTTCTCTTGAGTAGGCTTGCACACAACCCATATCCAATACGTCCCAACCCACCAATCCGACCAAATTCACATAAACCAAACTCAACGCATCATAGTTCGGATCGGATATGTGTTACAATTTGTAACTCATACTATATACGGGTCGGGTTTGATATTTTGTTCAATCCAACCTTATTTTAATCCAACCCAACCCTATATTAAAACATTAATTTAATATCAGTCCATTTAAAATTAGAATAGTATAATTCTAGAATAAAGTTTATGTATTCTTTAGTAAATATAAAAAAACGCATATTTCATGTCAATTTAAACTAGATAGAATTTGACAAATATATTTTAAAGGGCATTTTAATGTATTTTGAAATGAAACACTTGTTCTACTATTTAGTAAATTAATTCATTATGATGTGTTTTACAATGAAATTTTAACAAAATATGTCTTATAATGAATAAGTTATTTTAAATGCATTATGCTAGCTAAAATTTGATATATTATGTTAAATATTTTAATTTTTTTTTTTTTAAAAATCCCTCGTATTCTCATTTTGTAATATATTCAAGCAACCCAGCCCTACTAAACCCGACCCAACTCATACTTTAACCTAACCTATATCCAATCTCGTATAGGGTTGGATATGGGTTGAACTACCTTAATCCATACTTATGCGGGTCGGATGAAGTATTTGGTCTAACCCGACCCAACCCATACTTTGTGCATCCCTACTCCTGAGCATACGAAACACGTATCTTAATTGTCTTGTCATTAATAATTTGTTATTGTTATTGTTTTTTTTAATCAATCAAATAAATAAATAATATAGTTAAAAATGACTGTTTTCATTGATTACTCAATATTGATACAAAAGTAGAGATAAAACAGGAAATGTGATGAAAC
This sequence comes from Allium sativum, assembly GCA_030737875.1. Lineage (NCBI taxonomy): Eukaryota > Viridiplantae > Streptophyta > Magnoliopsida > Asparagales > Amaryllidaceae > Allium > Allium sativum. The sequence goes on along the minus strand of CM060924.1, from coordinate 167,516,357 downwards.
ACAGCCATAATATACTATAAATTAAAATATCAGATTACATTGAAATCAAACTATAAATCAGATGGTAGGTAAGGTGATGGGTAGATAGGTGCATAAGCAAGTGGATGGGCGTTTGTATATTGCTGGTATCTGATGCATGCTGGGAAGGTTTCATTCTCCAACCACAATCAATTATCGTCATTTCCATAGAACTGAATGCTTTGCCGTTCTCCAGATTTTTAAGCAATAGTACTGCTTCAGAATGTTGATTTTTTTCAAGTTTCTTCACACAATCATTGACATACTTGAAGGCCGTAAATGGGCAAATAGATTGTACACTTGGAGTAGGAGTGAGGGAAGGACTAGGATTTGGACAAGGGATTTTGTAATTTTTACACGAACATTTACTGTCGTTCCAATTTTCTTATGGACACATTTTGGTGTTTTTTCAGCTGCTCTGTAAACATCAACCGTGCAATGCAAAAAATTTATCATGTTTTTTGAACCAATATTTAAGACTTCAATGGGAGTTTTTCGAACCAATTTGGCCAACTTCTAGTTAAAAAGAACCACAAAAAAAAACCCACGAAAATGAGGTCGAGGTGAATGTAATAAAAGTTACCTGAAAACTTGAGAACTTTTTGGGTTAAATTTCAGGAATTTATATGGGTGCTATTGTTGCTACGTTCGACACAATGTCTACTTTAACTGGGTAAGAAATTGCTAGGAACTGTACCATATTCTACACTACCCAAGGCTCCAGATTGAGTTGTGAATTAAAGCTGGGTAGCAGATTAACATACTTGAAACCTGTACGGCATTTAACATGTCTTTTAAAAGATGCCCTTATTCAAATCATAGGCATTTTCAGTTGACCTTATCTGGCGAAACCATATTGGTTGGGGGGGGGGGGGGGGGTGTTGACTGTATCAATGTTGATTTAGTTATGCTATCTTGTATTCTATTTGTTACTAAACCATGTTTTGTCTAAATTCCTTTGGAGTTGAACCCCTTCAAATTTAGATTCCTCAACTTGGTTCCAGGCTTGTGATCACATCAAAGATAACATAACATGATATAACTTGTTAAGTATCCTTTTTTTGTGCAGTATTCAGAACACTAAGTGTAATAATAGATTGACGCAAATCCCAAGCTAAAAAAACTGTGGTGCAGGTGATTGGTGCGTTTTTTGTTGGTTGATGTTTGTCTTATTATTGAGTTATGTCCAACCTCAAATGACTCTTCAGGTGAAGCTATCTAGTCATATGCTAAAGATAGATCTTCAATTAAGCTTATGCACCATATTTCCGTCAATCAGATAGGCGCTTGCACTCCTCTAAAGATATTATATGGCTATTTATTGTTGTTATTAAAACTTTAGGTGGAGGTGCACACAATGGATGAATTTCATGATGTATTTTCAATTGGAGTTCAACGAAGAAAAGTTGCACATACAAGTCTCAATGATGTATCTAGCAGGAGTCATGCTGTGCTTTCAATTGCTATTTCAAATTGCAATGTAAAAGGGAAGCTTAACCTTATTGATTTAGCTGGTAAATCAAACTTTTATTGAAGTGATATGACATGAAAGTAGTGTAGCTTTGTGGTTGAATTCCAACTTTGTTGTAATGTAGGAAATGAGGACAACAGGAAAACTGGCAATACAGGAGCAAGACTTCATGAGAGTGCAAAAATAAATCAGTCCCTATTTGCATTGTCAAACGTGATTTGTGCTCTAAATAATAACGACCAAAGAATACCGTATCGAGAGAGTAAATTGACTCGGTTGTTGCAAGATTCTCTTGGTGGGACTAGTCGGGCTTTAATGGTAGCCTGTCTTGTAAGTTGTACTAATCACCCTACTGCCACATGACACTACAGGTTTTCATTATAGGGTAATTTATGCACTTTTACAGTTGCTTGATTATGTCAAGATACGTCAATAATTCAGCACTGTGGCAAACACAGAATCAGATTTGAGACGGCTTGTATTATGTCAAATGTGTGTTTATTAAGATTTAAGAGTCATTGATGTACACGTTCATTGCAAACCCCCACACACTTGCATACAAACATGCATATTTTAGATATAATTCAGCGATTGCAGTCAGGGGCTAACCAATTTTTTCACATATGACTTGTGAATGGTTCTTATTGTTTGTAGAATCCAATTTCATATAAAGAAGCGGTTAATACGGTTAGCTTGGCAGCAAGATCTCGACATATTGCGAATTATGTGGATCATAACAAGGAAGCAACTCCTAGAGAAAAGATTGACATGGAAGCAAAACTAAGAGCTTGGTTAGAATCGAAAGGGAAGACAATGAGTTCACAGAGAAGCAGAATATTTTCTCCAACATCAATGAATTACTCAAAAAATTTGGAACCGGTTAGATCGTCTGTCAAGTCAAAACCTACAGGAAGGTTTGTCTAGTCATTATTTTTTGGGAAGTTCATACCGGCCAATGAAAAAGTACAATAATTGTTGTTTTATTATGTTGGTTTTAAAAACTAGTTAATTTCCACCGAAGAACACATGTAAAAGTGGTAAGACCAACGTAGTTGAAGTGCTTGGCAGTTTCAATGCGGCGGAAATGCAAAAAATTAGCAATGATAAAACGAGAAAATAGCAAATATAACAAATGACTTTAAAATAACTGATAAAACTCATTTTTAATGTTTTTATAAATATATAAACAATAATTAAGCGTAAGATTAACACTCAGTTTAATTATAAGTTGTGCATTTTTAATTTTCGATAAATACATGTGCAAATATACGTAAATAAACAAAAAAAATATATGACTTAATTAAATTTAACAAAATGTTATATTATTTTTGTTATCAAGAATATACGTTACAAAATTCAATCAAAGAAACTAATTTCATATTTTTTATAATGTATAAATATTATTTTTTCAATTCATTTCTTTTATAGAATATATAGTATCTGGAATAACGGAATATAGCGGGTCTTAAAGCGAAAATACTATTTTGGGGTTTATTTGGAAAATTATAACGATAGAAATCCGTTATGAAATATAACGGATTATAGCGGAACAATAGCAGGGTATTAGCTGCATAAGGTAAGACATATGGTATAATAGAATTGACGTCATGGGTTTGGCTCCCAAGGCATGCATAATCACCAAACAATTTGGTCTTAAAGCGAAACTTGGTTATTTCGCCTAAAGAAGAAAAAAGAAGTTGGTTTTGCATGCCGCTAAAGACACATAATTTGTGCTTTTTTTAATAGGAATGTCAATGGATGATTTCGGATGCGGATAATGCCATATGCACATTCAAAATTATTTTTGGACATTGGATATCCACATTCGCGGATATGGACGGCTATCAGATATTTATTCGACCCGCCAATGATCGTTAAATCAATGAACATAAATATAAATTTTACTTTTAATATAAATTTTTTTGGGGATTTTCACTCAAAAGACTTATTTATTCGGGGTAATAAGATTTAAGGGCAACACTTCTAAAAAATTAGTTTTAAGGAAATTTTACAGGAAAAAAATAAAAGAATTTATAATTTACAATTATGTATACATAAAGATAAAGAATTTTATCTTTTTCCTGTATAACTTAAAAAGGTAAATGAGTTTAATCTTTTTCTTGTAAATTTTACTTAAAACTAATTATTTAGAAATGATGTCCTTAAAACTTATCACATTTAAATAAATTGTGCTTCAGCCTAATTTCCACAAGCTTTTTTTTTTTCAATACAATTGATTATTATAGTGCTATAAATAAACAATTATGATGATAATAAATAATTATGAGCAATTAATATATGTTTAGTGTGTATAATATAGATTTTCAACTTAATAAAATAATAAAATAGAATGTTTCATTCGTTATAATACATGAAATTTAAATTATAACCATAAAAAGGCGGATGGATAATTTAAGAATGCGGATTTGTCTATATCTGCATCCTTTTTCCGAATATTGGATTCTTTTCCGGTTTTCGAATGCAGATAGATGGATTTTTTGGGTATTCGTTGATTGCTCTATTTTCTAAAACTATGATGTGGTAGCTAAAAACACAAAATGTGATGCTTTTAGTTTTTACATGCTGGTGTAATGTCAAAGACATCATGTTTTCTGGTGTTAAAAAGAAAAAACTGCGGTGCTTTTAGTTTCTACAAAATGTTTATTGGAGAATTTTCAGCCTAACAAAGCTCAATCTAATTGAATGTTTCAAGGTTTGTCCAAAGTATTAACTCTACTGAACGTTCAATGCTTATTTTTGCATTTTTATCGTTTGCAGAAAATTGTTTGATACTGCTACTACCACGCAAAGCAAAACTACAATGGAGGTGGGTGTTCAATATCGTTTAAAACAAGGACTAATTATTGGTTACTGGAAGAGAATTTCAAGAGTATTGACAATTTATAATTGCGCTACAGGGCAATCTGATGACCACAGAATCCTTTACTGAAGAAGAAATATTTGTAAGCAAGCTACTAATGCAGTAAATGGGAATATCTACAATAACAGTGTTCCAATTACACTCTTTTAGCTCTGCTCTCTACAGGAAGTTATCCCTTATGGACATCAAAATTGTGAGAACGAATCTCTATCCAAGCCCCATTATTTCAAAGTAAGTGCCTATGCATAACATGTTCTATGATTGAACTCTTCAAATTATAAAAATAAATCATCTTTTGCCGTTCACCCACATAGCTGAGTTTAGATTGCTTATACACAATCTGTTTGCTCTCTTGTGAAACTGATTCTATGAAGTAAAATGTAGTGACAACAAAAATAATGTTAATGGCATAAAACATGAAGCTTGTTGTGGCATGACAAACAATTTTCTTTCTTTTAGAAAATGAAACAAAATCAACGTGAAACTTAGATTACTTACAAAATTTTGTGTGCTCTCTTTTAGGAAACTGATGATTCTCAAGAAGTAAAAGATAGCTGCGATGAAAGTGAAATTCGTGATACTCCCACAGTAAGCACATAAAGCTTGCATGTTATTGGATAATTAAGTATGTGGTGTTTATATTGCTGATGCAATTCATGTTTTTTTTCCTTTTGGAAATTTTTTCGCAGGAAGCAAAAGAAAGCAACATCAAGAATGAAGTTCATGATACTCCTAATGTAAGCAAATAAACATATGGCTAATGATTTCTTTAGGAAAAAGAAAACCTATTAGGAGTCTATGATACTTGTACAATTTATGTTCTCTCTTCTAGGAAATTGATTCTCAGGAAGTAAAAAATAGCAGAAATAAAAATGTAGCCCATGATGGTCCTAATGTAAGCACAAACTATACATGTTACTACTGCATGTTCAACAATTTTTTGTTAAAGAAAAAGGAAAATAGTAATAATCCATGTGGAGATCAGAACACTTATGCAATTCATGCTTTCTCTCTTTTAGGAAACTGATTCTCAAGAAGTCAAAGATAACATCAACAAAAATGAAGTTCATGACACTTCTAATGTAAGCACATGAACCTTACACATTACCGCATGATTAGTTTCTCTTTTTGAAAAATATCTCTTTTATTTCACCAGAAGATGCTAGTTTTCAGCCAATTGTCTGATGTAAACCAAGACCACATCTTTGCTGTAGGTTCAAATGTCATCGAACAATATGATTTTCTTGGTAAATATCTGATCTCCTTATTATTGTTGTCAGTCTGTTTCAATGCAAAAGCTAATGTACGACTTATATTTTATGGACAGATTCAAAAAGGGATAAAGAAAATTTAAAATCTCCTATGAAAACTAAACCTACAAATGTTCATGATTTGAGCAACCCTCTTAGAAAAGTTATGTCTCCAATCGATTCAAATGCATTAGCACCAAATACTCATCAATCTCCTAAAACACCTTTTGTCAGTTACGAGGCTCAAAATAGCGCTCAGACACTTGATAAATTTGATGCATTGAGCACTAATCTTAAGGTCTGGCAAGATTATCCATCCAACGGTAAATTCGATCTCCAATTTTACACTATCTATACTCACGTGTTTATTCATTTACAGGAGTCTCTTGTAGAGAAATATCTTGCATTTCTTAATGTAGCTAGCAGGTGAATGAGTGCTGCTATTACTCATTTCTCCCTCTCTCTCTCTCTCTCTCTCTCTCCAATAGTTTGGGCTCATGTTTAGCTATATCATGTGTTGCTTTAGTCCAATTCCATAATATCTAATTACTTTGTCCCTTTTTTTTTTTTTTTTTTTTTTTTTTTTTTTTTTTTACATTCATGCGAACAGAGAGGATCTTCTACAGCTAAAGGTATCACAATACTACAATCAAATGCCTTTTCCATATCTTTTTATCATGTCATAATTTTTGTTGTCTAAGACACCTCATTTGCTTGCTACTATTTAGGGTATTGGTGAGAAAAGAGCAGATTACATACTTGAGCTGCGAGAAAATAACCCTGAACCATTGAAATCGGTAATAACATATTTATCCTAATTGATACATTCTTTTTCTTTGATTTTTGTTTACTAATTTATTTTCAGTTATATTATGAGCTAAAAAGTTAGCTATTTTATTTATTTATTTAGTTGTAAAGCATATGTTCTTTATTCTTTTTGCAGCTTTCTGATTTGGAGAAAATCGGCTTATCTTCAAAGCAGGTAAACTATCACCAATCAAAATATGTTATAATAATATATGTATATACAAGACGTGCTTAGTGATAAGCCAAACAGTACATCATTCCAAATGTTCTTTGATTTCCACGATAGGTTCCAACTTAAAAAGAGTGCTTTCTTTCTCTTTTCATTTCCAAACATTCTTCGATTTCCACAATAAATTCCAATTTAAATAATAGCAACGCTCAATAGCAGTCCCTTTTTGCAACACCATTTCTTGTCTTTTGTTTTCTACCGCACAATTCATCACGACTTCTCTCTTCTTTCCATTGATTATTATTTAAATGAGAATGAGAAAGTGGTAGAAATCTACGACGTAGGAAATGTGTTGCAGAACGTGGATGCCACCGTGCGATGTTCATGTGAGTACGCAGTTTCCTTAGTTAACCAGCGTGTAACATGTGCATTGCGTACAATAATATTATAAATATACTATTTAAAAAATTTTTGTCAAAATTTTATTATACAACATAAGATGAATCTGACAAAATAAATATAATATGTAAATTATTATTGTTGTTGTTTATATACGATATGTGTTATGTAACTTATATTTCTTTGAAGTAAAACAATAATTTTGTTGTTCTTATTACTATAAACTAATATTCATGTTGAAATTGATGTATCTTAATTATCGTAAAAGAATCAATAAATATTATTTAATTCATTTCTTTTGGACATGTTAAATTTGAAATTATGTATTTAGTTAAAATATATTGATTTAAGAGTAAATAATATAAACAAATTGAGAAGGATTTTGTAAAAGTACTACAGAGATCTTAATATGAAATAATTTGAATTTAAAAATAGAATTTTTTAACGTAGTGTATGATAAATTTATTGTTTATGTAGAGTGGATGGAACACTATAAACTTCGTAGGCGGTGGACTGTACACCGCCAAAATCAAATTAGCTGATTGTAACCACAATCACCTGTACTATACTGTAATTTTATTATTGGTTATAATAAAAAAGTGTTACGGATCACTATAAAAATCGGCTGACTTTGCAAAAAAAAAAAAAAAAAAAATGTTTATGTACATAAATGATTACAGTTAGTATACAAATTAACCTTATTGTTATTGCTTGTATACATAAATGTATGCATGTAATATGTCGTGCATACATATACGATTGATATATAGATTATTAAAATACTTTAAAATTTGAGATTTTGAAAGCAATATAAATACATGATCTAAACATAAAAGGTTAGGAAACAGTGTACATAGCTATAGGAACGTCAAAATATGGATATTTGTGGTTAAAAATAAAATTGTACAATGTAGATAAATTTATTAGGGCAAATGAATAATAAATTACTTTTCTTAATGTTATTCATAGATATTATGTATGATATCTGAATTACATATCTTTATATTTAGATAATAATCTATTTGATTGTTTTAATATGAATATGATATACATATTAAAACCGTCACATTTAAGGATTTATTAGATAAATTAATGAATATTTAATAATTAAATGCAGTCAAATAAATTAAGACTAATATTACATGATTAATTAAAAATATATTGATGTACATATATAAAATTATGTGATATTGAGGTGGATTTTGTAAGCAATCGTAGATATTTGAAAATGTAGACATAAAATAAGATTTTTATAATGCATTAATATATAGATATAGATGAATCATCAATTAATTTTATAATTATTGCTTTCGTATATAATTGTGTTATGTTGCTGATGTATTATATATCCAAATGAATTATGTACCTTTTTTTTTTAATATAAATATCCTGCAAATGTTGATCTTCTCGTATTTTTATGATTTATTGATACATCAACAACTAATAGTTTACTAAATTTAACTATAGTTTTAAGCTTCGTGATTAACTCAAATATATGAAGGCAAATATAAAATATTAGTAGAAAAATGTGATACTTCGAAAAAAGGTTGTAGGAACTTTAAAATTAAGGTTTTTTGTTGTAAAAGAACATAATTTTGTAATGCATGATAACTCTATTGATATTTTTTTTGCCTTTATCTTATGTTTTATTTCAAAAATTAATTTTACTTAACCGCATGTTTCTTTAAATACCTTTTTTTTTCTTCGTAAAAGTGAATTTATTTTGCATGAGCAAAAATATTTTATGTTTTTACTACAATTATTTGCAGATTGGTTGGAACTGAAAGTAATAGTGGTTTTTTAAACATGTTTTGAGAAAGAACATTTGTGTATTTTGAAATTTAAAGTGTGTATTTTACGGAAGTTCTTTGTTGTTTATATTAAGTATGTCATGTTATTTACATATTATAGTTTAATCAAAATACAATTTTAATTATATTTTAATGATATCGGTATGATGTATATTATTGAAAATTTCTTATTTTCATAGTGATCGAACTTAAGAATATTGTTTAACTACAGTTATCTAATTATTTTAAACTTAAGATTACATGATTAATTTAAACATATGGACTAAGACGTAAAATATAGGAGAAAGTGAGGTCGGTTTTCTAAATAATTATGGTAGTTTTGAATACGGGGATTTTAAGTTAAATGTAAAATTTTATAATGCAATGCGTAATATATATATTTTCACTATTTTAAATACAGATATTTTAAGTTAAATGATAAACGAATAAAAAATTAAACTTGTTACTGTTGTTTTATGTGGTTTATAGTCATATACAATAGTAATTGAACAAAAAAACAAACTTTACCATTTAATTGGTACAATAGTCATATACATATTAAATGATGACTATTTAATATCTACAAGATATAATAATAAATATTAGCTGACCAAATTTATTCAAATAATTATATTTTGTATTATATAATTAATATAAATGTAAGGACTTGAAAATAAAATGTTTGATGCTAGTCGATGAATTATTTATAGATAATTTTACAAATTTTAAATATATGTAACATATTGTAAAATAATGAGTTTAGCTAAGTAATTTAACTGAATATTAAAAGATTCAAATCTTAAATATTAAGAGGAAATTAAGCAAAAGATGAACTCCTGAAATCAAGGAGAGAGCAAAAAATTCTTTGTATTACTATTATCTAATAGATATGAAGGGCAAAAATTGGTAATGAGCTGTACTTGTGCGTCATATGTTTACAGGTGCAATGGATGTTTAAAAGTGCCGCAAGAGGATTCTTTGCTTAGAACACCAACAAGAGTGGCCAAGTTATAAATTAGTTTTGTTGCTAGATGAACAATTTTTTTTATCACGGATTTCATTGAATTTGTTGTTGAAGTTGTAATATTGAAGCGAACATAATGTAAAATTTGAGTTGTAACTACGTTTCAACTGTAGCCTAAAGCGTACTGTTTCAGATTTATGAACTTGTACCTATTCCTTTCCAAGGACATCTACTCTGCAACTGTAGTTGCAGTATCTATATATTCATGTATAATAACACTAGAATTTCAGCCTAAGCCATCGTATCACTTACCACTTGTGTTGGTACTTATTGTGTTTTTCTATTTATAAAATTTTGAAATTGGTAGCAACTGAATTATATATAAAATTTCCTTGCATTCGGGTCATTCAATGAATAACAAGCTAGATTGAGAAATATACTTTGATAGAATATTTTCTGACGGTTACAAAATGGATTGAAGTTTTAGAAATTTAGTAATTAAAAACATATAAAAGTCGAACCTAACATTATACCTAAAACCATTAGCATGGGTATTATAATAATTTCACCATTAGGACCATTCACTATTTATGCTAGATCTTACGATAAATTTAATCTATACTATACTATAATTACTGGGTCTATATTCGAGCACTCACAAGCTCCTAAATTTTCTATCATTAATTAAAACTGAACCGCCTCTGCTTCTTTTCTTACGTCCTCTTCTCCATCTTCGTCTCCTACCTGAAACATTCACAAGCCCTTGTACGGTAAATTAATTCTGAACCGCCTCTTGCTCCTTTTGGTATTCCTCTTCTCCTTCCCCATCTCCTACTCGAAACCTTCGCCTTTCCCTTCTGCCCTACTCAGCCTCATGCCCTTCTCTCCACCAAAGAATCACCATTATTCCCCCCTCTGTTACTCCACTACATGCCCGTAATGCTGTGCTATTCGTTCAATTCATCGTCTGTATGGGACTTCTCTTCCCTTTTCTCGCAAATCGCCAAATCTTAACCCTATAAAAATCCTAGCTTCCGCTGGGCTTTCTTGCTCTTGTCGTGTTTTAATTCCAATGCATTCCCCTTTATCATTGCTTTCACCCTAATTCATCGTGCGTCAAACCAAAGATGCAAACTGAGCATCGCCTTCAGTTTTTCCATCGGTTGTTATTTGCACTATGCTCGACAACTCCCATTCCTTCCATAGCGACATGTTCTGGCAGTTATCTTTCCGTAGCTCAGAATGATTTGAGGCGACATGTTCGCGCTCTGCCCTTTTTTCATAATTAACAATCGTATTTCAGAATTCAAATGGAATTCGCAGATAAAAGTGACACAGAGACGCTGACCCTTAATTACGAAAATCTCCCGCCCGCTCAACACTTCCTGAAAATTGTATGTTACTGCTGGTTTTCCTTCTTTTTTTTGATAAATTGACAAGAATAATCTCAAGTTTAACGTGTCTTCCCATATTAATCTCCAAGTTTGAATTATTTTTAATTAATCCCAAGTATTGGGGCTCACTTTCCATATTGATCCCAATTACCTATTAACTTTATAGCCAATTTCATCCCCTCTCTCACCTGAAATCGTTTGGTTAGAAAATATCAAAGGCAATTTTAGAGAAAAATAAAGCCGGATAAATTTCCAACATCTAGTATGGACGTCGGCGCGTCACCATTGTCAGACCCTACTCTCTCCCGATTCCTCTTCTGGCCATTCATAACAGCAACAACAATTCTCATTTCAAGTACAAATTCATATCTGAGTCTTCAATCAAGCTCCGACAACCCAGACGATGCAACTTCGTCACCGTCCGTTCATCATCCCCTGCCGCCAACGCCACTTGAAAATCTCTAGGGCAATTTCTATCGTTCTTGCCGGGCGGTAGTTGGTGGAATCTCGAACAAATTTGGGAGGAAGAAGAAGAAAAACAATAATGGAGAAGAAGGAAATGGGAAGAAGAAGAGTTTATAGGTCATGGATGCTTTGTGGAAGATGCAGCAACTTGTGGCCAGAGATCGATGGGTCATTGTTGTTGCTTTCGGTTCTCTTATTTGTTCTTGTATTTCAGATATATCGATACCACATTTCCTAGCTGCATCGATCTTCTCTGCTCAAGGTAATTGGGATCAATATGGGAAAGGACCCCCTAAACTTGAATTTATTTAAAAATAATTCAAACTTGAGATTATTATGGGAAGACACGTTAAACTTCGTATTGTTCCTGTCAGTTAATCCTTTTTTTTATGCCAAAAAATTGTTTATTTTCATACTTTTTAAACCATACTTTCGTATGCAAAGAGAATGCAGTAAGTAATGAATAGTTATTAGCCATACCTTTATTTTTGTTCAGCCACACTTTTTTGTCGTCTAGCCATACAAAGATCATATATTAGGTTGTTTTATATGGTCCCATTTTTATAGCTTAACCGACTAGGTCTAGAGCTTGATTGTAGTGGATATAATAAACTGTAACCTGGGTTTTAAAAATCAGGGGTTATATGAACCTCTCTTCCTTGGCACCCCATTTGCGCCTCAACCACAACCAATTATTTATAATTAAATAAGTTAGTGGAGTGAGAGAGAATGTTCGCAAATGGAATTTCTATTGAATTAGAAAACCGTTAACATGAAATATCGTGATAATACCGCAAGCGCACGGCGTACAATTATTAGTACGTGGCAAATACGAGCCGATCCGCAGGGAAAGAAGTAATTTCAATCTTATTCAATCGAATTAAACCAAACTTTGGATTGCTTAAACTAACATAAACTAATGAAAACAAGAACTAAGTTGAGAGCTAAATATGAAATGAAAGCAATTTAGAGGCAAATCAACTCTCATATTTATGTAAATTAACAAACATACAATTTATGATCTCCATTATGTGATATAAATGCAACATTTAAACCACTTATGATTCTCATGAACATGAAACTAAATCAAAACTATTTTAAGTATGGCCTATGAATTATTAACTAAAACTATAGACCATCAAATTTTGTTCTTACTTTCATTTCAAAATCAATAACCACTTAGCAAATATTGATGCAACTTGTGTTTATATTGAATAAGAATAGCTCATTTGCAAATGCAACATAAGCTATCAAACCCATATGTATAAACTTACATCAATATTCACTAACATGAAGCACATATTAGAGATCACAAATCATACAAATGTTGAAATTACATAAAGTTAGAGAGCATCATTACCCCTAAATCAAGGGATTAGCCACTCATATGTGTTATCATATCAACACATGTAAGTTTCAACATTAGAATATAAAACAAAATGAAAGAAAAACTAAGTAGAACAAGAAGAGAACTAAACTAAGAACATAAAGTAAATCTAAGCTATGAACATGAAAGTAAATCTAAGTTATGAACATGAACGTAAATCTAAGCTATGAACATGAAAGTAAAGAGCATAGAAATTAAATTGCATTAAAACAAAGAAGTTACATAAAGAAAATGGCTAAATAGCCATGGAAATACAAGATAGCTTGTGCTCCTCTCAACTAAACTAAAGAAGGGGATCAAAAGAGAAGAGCATATTTACATTACATAAAGGGGTATATATATATGTTTGAAACCCTAAAACCCTAATCACTTTTGTTGGGAACTCCCCAAAATGCCCCTTCATGAAGCTTCTAATCCTCTCTTAGCCACTAATGAGTCATGTAGGATGCATGAGACCTTTTGTCTTATTCAGTTAGTCTTTAATAAGAAGCTTAAGAGAAAGGGTAATTTAAGAGGTGAGGTCCTCCATGATCATGTATGAGAATTATTTCCTCCTCATTCCTTTGTATGCATGCATTTGTGCTCCAAATCTTCATGTGTATGCATTATTTGTGCTCTAAAATTCCTATAAGAGACAAATACAAAGAACAAGTAAATGCAATCACAAATTAAAACATGCACAAGTGACCATTTTACATCTTAACTGAGGATGAGAGTGCATGACAATTTGAGAATTTTAGGATTTTGGTTTAAAACATGTAAAAATAGCCAATTATGTTATTTATTTAATTAAAATAAGAATAAATGTTTGAATATAAATGTGCACATTTACGTGCACATCATAGAATTAATGGGAGGAGAGAGCTATAGGAGTGCTGCACTATTTGTGGTGCTCTTGATCCCATCTCTTTAACATACAAAAATACATGTAAGCTCAAAGGTTGTTGCATCGCACTTATTTGGAACTGCTTCTAATTTTCTATTTCAAAAAACATTTGTCTTTATTTGTGACTCACCTTGATACCATATTTAAATCAAGCAACTGTCGATGTATCTTACATTGTGTACATGATGTTATTCATTGTCTAGTGGTACCTAATAGGCTAATATATATTCGATATTTGATAATGATCAACTCTTTCTCATTTTGTTCGGTTAATTGTTTTTATATTAACAAAATGCTACCATCTTCTTCGTTCTCCTACATTATGTTGTTATGATTTGATTAGTTTTAATTCATTTTTTTTGGGTAGGTTTCTACATATGCACAATTGGGTTTAAGTGTGGTTAGTTTGGAAAATTGTGATGAGTAAATTATCCACTCTTCTATTCGATGTATATATTTAAATTTTTTGAACATGTTTTCATCCAATGTTATTAATTCGGATCGAGACATATACGAACCATCAACATTAGCGTTAATGTCAAAAATGGAACACTAACACCTTGGAAAGTGTGAGCACACCTTCAAACAATATAGATCTAGAATATGGAAAACCACAAACATAAAAGTAGTAAAAAGACAGAGATTTATAGTGGTTCGGCCTGGATCTGGCCTATGTCCATTTTGAAGTGAGTTTTCATTATCGTTCTCAGTATTACTGGTACATAATTTCTATAACTTTGCTCATTTTCTTTCTTTACAACAATTTCTCTTTACTTCTTCTCTTTAATCTTGTGATTCTATCGAATCCACCATGAAAATGATTAGATCTCTTTGATTGCGATGATTGTTGGAGTAGATCTTCAACAATTGAGCACTTGGACAATCTTTGACGATTTCATGATGTTTGAGGTGTTGAATCAAAGCTTAAAAGAGGTTTGAATGAATTGGAGTTGTTGAGAAATGAAAATGGCAGCACTTCGTGTGAGGAGAAATCAGTCCCTTTCATGGTGGAAATGTGGGGGTATTTATAGGTTTGGAAACGAGGTGGTGAGGCTCAAAAATGAGTATGCAGGAAGTTAGGTCGTTAAAACGACCTGGGGCCTTAGGTCGTAACCAACCTAGTGTGATTCTTGGGCTCCAAGAAACGATCTAGGGCGCTATGACCTATGGGTTTTTCTGCAGAATGACCCGCCTTGATACGCTTTCCACGATCTGAGGATCACATATGGCAACGACCTGGTGTGATCATGTATGCTAACGAGCTGACGGCTTTGATGATGACATGGCGCGAACGACCTTAAGATTAGCGAGCTGGAGACTGATGACCTAAGGTCATAACGACCTGATGATTGTTTTGTCCTGAACGACCTGGGAGCTAGAATGACTACCTGACTCTTAAATGCCTGATCGCTCCATGCTTTTATCATCCAAACAACCCATCTTATATCATTATGATGCACCATTTATGAACCATATTTTAATGGGTTAACATTTGTCCTTTGGAGCCTGTGTTATTTGAAAATAATATGGGCTTCAATTTCGTACATTTTGACATTATTTTAATGGTTCATGCTTTATATGTTTGAAGCATTGATCTATCTTCATGCTATTGGTCGTGATTCATTTTGAAGAAATGATTTATTCGAGCTTCATCAGGTCGTTTAAACGAGCTATGACAGGTCGTTTGGGCTTTCTGATTGGGTTTGAATCAGCCCGCTTGCAATAGACTCTATATATTTTCCTTGACCGCCTCTCTTCCACTTTATTTCATATTGCCAAAAAAACTTGTTAATGGCAGACAACCCTTGTTGAAGAAAACAACCTTCAACTACTGCTCGAACTCACCATCGCCAGTCAGATAACCATCGTCGCTGCTCGCCCAAGCTTCACTCTTCTTCTGAAGTTAGTCGTCCCCTCAATCGCATCCAATCTCAACTTTCCTGTAATCGATTTGATCGGTCTTCTCAGATCTGAATCATCTCATCGTCGTCGATCTTGCTGAGAGGATTTCGACCAAATTCCGAGTGCCTTCGATCGTTGATAACCAGAGTAGGTGATGTAATCCTTTTTTTGCCTTATTTGCCGAATTAGTTTTTATTTTTTTAAGGCTTTTGAAACCGCTTTGATTTTGGGGATTTAGGGCTAAAATTTGTAACTTTGAGTTGCTTGGGAAATCTAAATCTCTAGGTGTCAGATTGGCCTTTGATGGTGACAGAAAGTTGAAGCCTTGATTAATTTTGATTTCGATGATATTATCGAACTCCAGTGTCAACAAATTGGAAATTGAATTGAGCTCCAACAGTTGTTGCATCAAAGTTGAATAATACCTTAATTTTGATTGATGATCGGCTATGTATGACTATGATCCAATCAGTATTACATGTTGCTTGTAAACCTTGTATTAACCCATATTTTTTCCTAATTTCAATGATGATATTCATTGTTTGATAATTTCTATGTCATTACTTACCAATATTCCACAAGCAAGTTTGAATCGGATATTTCGATGTATGTACTATTGACACATAAGTTTTTTGTCGGTCACAATCATAGTTGATGATGTTTAAATCCTTGTATGAAAAACCAGTCTTATTGCATTAACGTATGTTAGAGCATGAGTTGATAGTTTGGAATTCATTGCTTTGATGGCCGAATGCTTTCAAATAACTTCAAGATTCAGGTCGAGAATCGTGTTGCGTTGTCAGGTCACTGGAGAGATCTGTAGCCTAAGGTTGTTAACGTCCTGAGGTTATACACGAGGTACGACCTGCACCTTTAAATATGCAAATGACCTAAGCCATCAAGATTCCCGGACGACCAGCGGCTAAGTCATTGCATGACTTGTTTCATTATACAAGTGGAAGACCCGAGCTCCTAGGTCGTTGAACGACCCACATCTTTGACCTGATGCGCGATCTGAGTTTTAGAGACAGTCAAGCGACCTGACCCCTTCAGATCGTTGAGCGTCCTAAGCTTCAGTTAGCACACGACTTGACCCTTGAAATATCATAGAGGCCTGACTCCTTTGATAACCCAATGCTTTTAGAATATCAAGTGATCCACTTGACTAGGTCGCTGAACGACCTAATCTGCCAGGTCGTTAACCGACCTTCATTGCTAGGTCGTTGAGCGGCCTTCTTTTCGCTACTTGAAGCTTATTTTTGAGACCTAATTCAATCAAGTATCTTGGGCTTTGAGCAATCTACAATTATACCTCGAGAATTGAATGCATGTATGGCCCGTTTCCTGTTTTATAACAGCAACAAACATTTGCATATTTTTGGACTTATTCTTTTTCATCGATCGTCCACTTTGATAGCGGATTAGTTAATAAAGCACATTACGGTGAATTTCAAGATTTGAACTAGATGATGCATATATACAAGACTATTCCGTACAACAGTTTATAACTTGTCGAACTTTGCTTGCACACACACAACGTTTTAGTTTAAATTAGCAACGACGCTTGGGATAGACTAATCGACACACGCCGACTGTGGATTTTCGAGCTTCGCTGTAGTATAACTTGTATAATTCTACATGACACTTCACACTTAGGAAATGCGTACCTGTGATATGTTTATAAACGAGATTGTTTATGTAGAATGACTACCCAGCAGCAGACTTGCCTTTAGGCCGAAGGAGTAACTGCCTCTACGCAAGTTGTCTACATCTGGGGCTGCAACGATTACAGCTCCTATGTCGGTAGCTAGCCATCCATTTCTTATTCCCCATCCTCTTAGTGCCCCGCCATCAGAGATACATTCCACCACGATTAACCAACACCTTTTTAAACAATTGTGTGATCAATATGGTATCCCTGAGGCCGATGTGATATTGCCGGAGAAGGATTTATTTGCTGATCAACCTCCAAGTGGATATGTAGTTGTGAACTGTCTGATGTTGATGAGCGGTGTTGTCCCTCCTTTTAATCCTTTTCTAGAGACGATCCTGAAACATATGGCTATTGCCCCTTTCCAACTTCATCCGAATGGCTATGCCATTTTGTTAGGGATTTACGTACTTTTTATGCAAGTAAAGGAATGTGAGCCTACGTTCAAGGATATCTGCTACTTGTGTTCATTTAAAAGGAGGAAAGACACTTCTATCATACATATTGAGGGTGCACAAAATCGGAAGCTCGTACTTGACTTGCCGGAGAGTGCTTCAGGATTTCTAAGTCAATTTTTCTTTGTTCGCTGTCCCGAGACCTTTCACGGGAACTGGACGGAAGGAGGTGGGCATATTTTCATAGAACTCTTAATTCTCTCTTAAGTCTCGGTTACTGAGTCCTTTTCTTGATTACAGTTGTTCTAGCTCTTATTAAGGATGATAAAAATTCTGCCTCTTACAAGGATACTCTTGAGGCTTTAAAAGTTGTTGGTATCGTAGATAGAGGCAAAAAGTACTTAATTAAAGAAGAATTCCTTCATAAATATAGACTGATAGGAAATATTTGTCTGAAGGACCACCTTCTACACCCAGTCTATGCCGGGTAGCATCGGATGTTGCGGCTTCTGGAGAAGGTAGTGCATCAAAAAGCAAGATCAATGAATCTCCTTTAAAGAAATGCTCGGAGCCCCCCCCTCGGTGGCACTGAAACACCTTCTCAACCCCAATTGCCTTCGATTGAAGAGGAAGAGCTTGTACACTGCGAAGGCAAGGGTCTCATGAAGGAGACCGAGCAGATAAAGGAGGGAGAAATCGCAACTGGAGGTGATTTGGATGTTGAGAAAACCAAAGAGGGTCCCATAATCCTAACTGCTCATGAGGAAGGTTCAACAGATATCTTCGACGAGTTGAGAGATCTTAACACTGCCAAAGGTCTTGCCCCAAGCAACATTGTGACTTCAGAACATGCAGCTAATGTTACAAAAGAAGCAACTGAGTTGGCTTTGGCCCGAACTCCTCCATTGCGAAAGACATTTTCTGATATAGGGCCCGCGTTAGATTTACAAACGAAGAGCGGTTCGTTATTAGATGCACGTTAAATCATGCATTATATGCACTCTAAGTTTTTATTGTGTTGCAAACGCTCTTTATCCTGCCCCAATACTTCCCGATTTAAGTACTGAAACCCTGTTTTTCTTTATTTCAAGTCCAACAATGAGTCAGCCATATATGAAAAGCTTTAAGCACCAAACCAGCTCTTATAACCCGAGGCATTACACACAATCCCAGCATTCCCAACAGTCTCAGTATCCTTAACAGTCTCAGTATTATCAGCTATCTCAGCAATCTCAGTATTCTCATGGTTACGTGGAGACTGAGGAACAAAGAAGGTGGAGGCACAAGGCCCTGGATCAGCTAGAGAAAGAGGACCCGGATCGAGGCTCTTACGGTGATCGCTATGATGATCGCCATGAGCGGAGAAGACGGAAAGAGGAGTGCCAAAGAAGGAAGAGAGAGAGGGATAATCAAGGAAAAGATCATTGCAAGGATGATCCTCGCAAGCGTTCCAGATTAGATAAAAATCCAGTCCCTGCTACCCAGACCACCTCCGACTATTTACCCCTTACTTCTCCGCTCATTACTCCTCCAACGGACATACAGGAGATCATCCATAGGCCACGCTATGCTCCTAAGCCTGCACCCACCAGACTTGCTCAACGGTTCAGAAACTGGTGTTTGAAGGGAGTTTTCTTTGACATCGATATATATCCGTCTGATAAGAAAGAAATGCTTAAAGAGATGGATGTAGTGAAAAGCAACATTGAGAAGCAGTTGAGTGTAGTAAAGGATCAGGCTGATAAGCAGCTAGATGAAGTTAAGGGCATAGTTTAGAGGTTGCACTTATGGTACAAACTGGCCGATGAGCTCCAACGGGTCAACAAGCATAACCACGAGCACATAGCTACATTAAAGAATGACAAGGTAGGGGACCTTGAGCGGGAAAGAGATCAAGCTGTAGCAAGCAAAACAGCTATTGAAGTATACTGAAGCTGAGGCTGATACCAATGCTATTTTATTCAGGCTTTATACACTTAGTGTCATGAGTCGAGGCAATTTGCGTTACTTGAGAGATGACTTTAAAGTCACTTTGGCTGAATTTTGGGAAGCATGCTTCACCAAATGGAGATATTTATATTAAGGAGTATCTCTTGATGAATATTTTAGACGATGAGTCCCGCAAAGCTTTGGCTAAAGGGAAGGAAGCACTTAGGATAGCGCGGGGTTTACTTGATGGAGCTGGATCCGCTGAGCAACAAACCCTAGGTGTAACTGCCACCGCTATCCGCATTGATCTTGTTGATGCTCAAGTTTCCAATTCTCAGACTCTTACTGTGCCTCCCACTAATCCTTCTATCATTCATGAAGAAAAGGAAAAACTTGTCGAGGAGCACGCTACTAAGGAGCAGGTTACTGAGGAGCATGCAGGAGATGGTGAGGGTGATGACAACAACCCTGATAACTATGAAGTTGAGCACATAAGTCTTCTTGCCGCAGGTAATTAAAACTAAGATCGACCGAGTCGTGTTGGACTTGAGCTATCTTTGTACTTCACCTAGGTATATTGCATTCCTTGCTCATTGCTCATTAGTATTAGGCCTGATCTTACCCAAAACCTTCTCCTGTTGGAGCTGGCACAACGACAACTGAAGTCATTGTTACTGATTCAACTTTGGTGTCCACCACTACTGCTCCTCTCAACACTCCTCCTTCGGGCGATGCATCTTTAATCACTCCTTTGACTCCTGCTTTGCAACTTGGATCACAAGATGTGAAGATTGATGCAATCATTGACTTGGATGACGTGGATTACTCTCCTAGGGAAGCGGAGGATCTTGATGACATTGATGAGAGCCCGGGGAAGAGTGTCAAAGGCAAGCGAAAGAAAAAGATTAAGTCTTCCTCTTTGAGGCGCCAGGGAAAGCGCTCTGCTCCTAAGAAAGAAGGACTTGTTCTATCATCTCCTGAGTGCCCCCAGGGTGGTTCAGAAGCCAAGGATGACAATCAACCTCCTAATACACCTCCTTCTTCCGCCAAGATTAACAAACCATCTTTGAGGTCTGGCGACTCAAAGAGTAGGAAAAAAAGAATTAGCGCTTTCATACTGTTTCATTTTGCTTCCTATAGCTTCTTTTATGCATTCTGCTTAGACCGGATGTTTATGCAAGTACCGACCCTTGCTTACTACTTTATGCAAATTTGTATTTGAGACTTGTATTGATGTTGTGAAGCTGCTTTTACTTTTCGTACTTTAGCTGTTATTCTAGCTTTGCCATACTTTTTCTGTGCATTTTCGTCTTCACAGATTACAAGTCTTCTAGTTTGATAGGACGTTGTGATGAGCTTGTGGTATGTCTTGTGAGCATTGGCCTATCAATGTGATGGTGTTCCCCCCGTACCATAAGTCATCACAGTCGCTAGAACTGAATGTAGTCAACTTTGCTAAGTTCCTTTGTATTGGATCGGCATTCTAGATGCTTGTTGTTTGCTAATAGAGTTTTTTGCTTCTACCATTGTACTTTAAGCTTCTGAGCTTGTCAATTCTCTAAGAAACTTAGCTTTGTTGATTGATCATGAGCTCCTTCTTGGAGAAGTTGCTGATATTTGTGCCCTTGCTTGGGATGTCTTCAGCCTTCACTTTGGGAAATGTCTTTAGCCTCTGTTGTGGAGAGGTTGCCATTACTTATGCAAAGGACTTTGGTAACCCAATGTTGGTTTGCTCTTGCTGATTGGTATTGACATCGGAGACTCATTAATTTCCTCTACAGTAGAGGTCGTTTAAAACTCAATGTTGGTCTGCTCTCGTCGACTGAATTGAGCATCAGAGAATCCATTGAGCGCACCTCTTCCGTGGAGAGGCGACCTTCATGGGCAACCCGAAGGATTTTGGTAACACCCAACCTTGGTCTGCTCCCTCTGATTGGTGTTGACATCGGAGACTCATTGAGTGCCTCTACTATGGAGAGGTCGTTTTATAAATCAATGTTGGTCTGCTTCTGTCGATCGAATCGAGCATCAGAGACTCCATTGAGAGCACCTCTTCTATGGACATGCGACCTTCACAGGCGACGGGAAGGATTTTGGTAACACCCAACGTTGGTCTGCTCCCGCTGACTGGTGTTGACATCAGAGACTCATTGAGTGCCTCTACTATGGAGAGGTCATTTATAACTCAAGTTGGTCTGCTTCCGTTGATCGAATCCAGCATCAGAGACTACATTAAGTGCACCACTACTGTGGAGAGGCGACCTTTTCGGGCAACGCGAAGTATTTTTGTTTTTGCGCCGTTCCACAAGGCGAACATCAGTCTCCATGTCAGATGTGCTTAACTATGGTAAGCGATTGCAGCCAGATCGAGAGGTTCTTTTACCTCGATTATGGCGAGATGCCCCTTGGCAGAACTATGCAGGGTTTGCGTCATTCCGTAGGGCAAACATCATTCTCCGTGTTGGATGCTCAACTGTGGTGAGCGATTGTGGTAGGACCGATGCCCTTGTTTCCCCTTGGGTGGAACTTGCAATTTCTGGTTTTATCCCCGTTGCTGCTTGTTATGCTTTCCGCCACTTAACTCTTGGCAACTCTTTCCATTCACTCTTTAAGGCGGTGCTTTTCATCATTGCATTTATACATATTGACCTTTATAGCACTCGACGCTTGAGTTGGTGTTATTGGGGTTGTCACGCTGTGTCAGACTTTGAGGAAGCAAGTGCTCGTCGGATAGCCTGCAATACAAAATCGTCTTTTAGCAAATTTTGAATTAATGAAAACTTTTGCAAGTAAGAGATTTACACAGGCAGGCATTCTTTTATTCATAGAGCTAGTGTTCAGTACAATGCTTGAAAAATATTTACAGACTTTTTACAAGAAATTTGAACAAAGCATTAAGTAAAATTGCAGAGAAGATGAATGTTATTCCAGGCCCTTGGAATTGGAGTGCCATCAACAGTTGTCAGTTTGAAAGTGTCGTCCAACAGCTTTGGACTTATGATGTATGGGCCTTCCCAGTTTAGCCCGAAGACTCCAGTTCTTGTCATAACTCTTTTCAGCACAAGATCCCCGACTTCGAAGGTCCTTTTCCTAACTTTGGAGTTGAAGTGCCGGGCAATCCTTCTTTGATGGGCTGCAATTCTGAGTTCTGCCTCATCTCGCCTTCCTCAAGTTGATCAAGAGTTTCAAGCTGTAGCCTTTCATTCTCTGCTTGGTTGGAATGGATTCTGTGGTGTATAGGACTTATAGCTCCACCGGAATCACTGCCTCTGAACCAAAAGCCAAGGAGAAAGGAGTATACCCAGTAGCATATTTATGAGTCGTCCTGTACGCCCATAGTGCAAGTGGTAATTCGTCAACCCAACCACCATGAGCTTTCTCTAGACGCTTCTTGATGATCTAGTTTACATCTTCCACTTGCCCGTTTGCCTGCGGATGGGCCACTTCAACAAAGCTTTTCCTGGTCTTGTATTTAGCGCAAAATTCCTTAAACTCTTTGCTTTAAAATTGTGTCCCATTGTATGTGATTACTTTTATGGCACACCAAACCTGCAAATGATGTTCATCAAGACAAAGTTGATAACTTTCTTTGAGATGATTGTGGCTAGTGGCTTTGCTTCAACCCATTTGGTGAAGAAATCGACAACTACAATGGAATATTTGAAACTGGACTTCGCGGTAGGTAATTCCCCGATTAAATCAATTCCCCATACAACAAATGGCCATGGACCGACCATTTGAGTCAACTCAGTAGAGGGTGCTCTTGAGATCTTTGCGAATCTATGGCATTTGTCACACTTCCTGGTATAAGTTGCAGAGTCTTGGTTCACATCAGGCCAGAAGTAACCATATCGTAATATTTTCTTGGCTAGTCTCTTACCACCAGTATGACCTCCACACTCTCCACCATACAGTTCTACCAAGATTGCTTTAGATTCCTTCTTGGTAACACTGGGCAGCAAAGGCATAGAGAAGCCTTGCCTATATAATCGACCAACCTGGATGAGATACATAGGAGCTTTTCTGAGCAATTTTCTTCACTTCTTCGGATCATCTGGGAGCATACCTATGAGGAGATAATCTTTGATTGGAGTCATCCATTAATCTGGCTCTAGGGCAGTTTCCATGATCCAATCTACATCATTGTCATTGGTGCTGGAATTTGAGAGAACTTTAACTGGCACTAACCCCAACAACTGTGTATCTCCTGTACTGGCAAGCTTTGCGAGCGAGTCAGCCTCCAAGTTTTCTTCTAGAGGAATGTGCGAGATAGTGTAGTAGTCCAAGTTGTCGAGAAGTTCCTAAGCTTTCGATAGGTAAGATGGCAAATTTCCTCCCTTAGCCTGGAACTCCCTTTTAACTTGACACACCACTAACTGCGAGTCGCTGAAAATGTGCAAGGCTTTCAATTCTAACTCTTTCGCAATCTTCAATCCAGCAATTAGAGCTTCATATTTTGCTTCGTTACTCGTTGATGGAAATTCTAGTCTCAAGGCATAGCATAGCGAACGTCCTTTGGGAGTCTCAATCACTATTCCTGTCCCTGAACAATATTCGTTCATAGCCCCATCAACGAATAGTTTCCATCGAGTAATGACTTCGATAGTTTCTTCCGTCTCATCTTCCCTATCCATAAACTCAGCGATGAAGTCTGCTAAAGCCTGTCTGTTGATTGCCCTTCAAGGATGGTAAGTGATATCGTATTGACTGAGCTTAATGTTCCATTTTAATAACCTTTCTGAAGTTTCCGGACGAAACATGACTTGCTTTAGAGGCTGATCAGTGAGAATCTTGATAGGGTGAGCCTGGAAATATGGCCTTAACTTCTTCTAGGCAATGAGCAGACATTATGCAAGCTTTTCCAACTTTGGGCAGTTTAGCTCTGCCCCTGTGAGTCTTTTGCTGATGTAGTATACCATCCTTTGAACTTTTGAATCCTCTTTGACCAGTGCAGCACTCAAGGCGTGGGTTGAAATTGCGAAGTATAGGAATAGATCTTCTCCATCTCTAGGCTTTGATAACATTGGTGGTGATTCCATATGCTTGACCAACTCCTCGAAAGATATTTGACATTTTAGAGTCCACTGGAAGTCTTCCCTTCCTTTTCTCAATGCATCGAAAAGAGAAATGCACCTGCATGTTGCCTTAGAAATGAAGCGAATTAAGGCAGCAACTTTCCCATTCAAACTTTGGAGCTCTTTCTTTGTTCTGGGAGCTCGCATCTCTCTTAAAGCAGAAATCTGTGTAGGGTTAGATTCAATTCCCCTAGCATTAACCATGAACTCGAGAAATTTCCCCGTACTTTCTCAGAATATTGAACTTCTCGGCTAAATTTTCTAGATAATCATCTTCTCTTTTGGACTTCACCAGCATGCCATCTACGTAAAGCTCCTTAGTCTTTCCTATTTAAGATTTGAACATTGAATTGACGAGACGCTGGTAAGTCTCTCCTGCATTCTTCAACCCGAACAACATTAGTTTATAGAAATACAAGCCAACATATGTAATGAAGCTCTTGTTTTCTTGATCCAACTCATGCATCATGATCTGACTATAGTCCGAGTATGCATCTATAAACGATAAGAGTTCATGTCCCATTGTCGCATCAAGAAGCTGATCAATCCTAGGCAGCGGGAAACTGTCTTTGGGGCACGCCTTTAAAGGTCAGAATAATCAATGCACACTCGCCATTTGTCGTTGGTTTTTTTTTCACTAAAATAGGATTCGACACCCAATCTGGATATGTGGACTCTCAAATAAAGTGACTATCCATAAGTCTGTCCACTTCTTCTTTGAGAGCCATTGACCTTTCAGGGACCTGAATCCTTCTTTTCTGCTTTACTGGAGTGATGCTTGGGTCGATGTTGAGTGCATGAACTTCCACATCGGGGGATATGCCACACATGTCAGAGTGACTCGAAGCAAACACGTCAAGATTATCTCTAAGAAACATAATCAACTCTTTCTACAGCCTCTGGCGCAGTTGAGATCCTATCTTTAGCATTCTATTAGGATCTTCAAGATGAACGGATATAGGAATAGTGATCTCAGCTGGTCCTGCTCGTTCCTCCCCTGCACTGGTTTTATGAGGATCCATTTCTTTGTAAGCTCCGCTATGTTCTCCAATCCAAGGACCACGCCCTAATTGCTATAAGGCGGGCTCTTGAATGCGGAGAGGAGCCTCCACGTTCTTTCCCATGTCTTTCTTTTTTTCTTCGCAAAGTTCAGTAAGGTAGCATTCTCTTTTAATAAGGGAACTTCATGGTTAGGCACCATAGTGCCAAAGCAACCCTGAAATTTGCAAGAGTGGGCCTACCTAAGAATGCATTACAGGCAGATACTTCATCGACTACACAAAAGTCTGCTTCTGGATGGCCACTCTGTCTCCCTCTCCCAACTCGACTAGCAAATCAATGGTTCCAACCGGCTTCTTGGGTTCCCCCATGAACCCTTGGATTTTCGTTTGACATGCTTGGACATCTTCCATCGAGAGCTTCATCTGGTTGAACGTGTTGCGAAATAGAACATTGCATGAGGTGTTGCAGTCCATAAGCACCCTCATGACCATTGCTAGACCTATTCTAATGGTTACAACCATGTGATCTAGAGTGGGTGTTATAACGCCATCAACATCTTTTTCTTTGAAGACGATATCCTCATAAGCGATCTTTTACTGTTTAGCGGGAACCATATTGCTCATAATCAAGCCTCTCTCCTCCTTCGGGACGTATTTGAGGGCTCCAGCATATCTTTCGATATCCCTCCAACTTCTTTTGGTTGGATGAGGACCTTCTGATATGGTGTTGATCACAGGTCGTTGATTGCTATGCACTGGAGCTCTATTACTAGGACCTGATGGATCTGCGGATGCACCTTGCCCCTAGGAAGCTGGAGCAGAGTTTGGAGCTTGAGGCTTCTTCACATACTGTTGAAGTCTATTTTTCCTAATCAAGTCCTTGATCAACATCTTCAAATGTTTACATTCGTTGGTGTTATGACCCGGCTGATTGTGGAAACGAAAGAACTTTCCCGACTTAGCTGCCTGATTGCTTATCCTCATATGCTTCGGTTATGCATAATCCTCTGAATCCTTTGTCGTGAAATAAATGTTTGTGGGGGTGTCATTCAAAGGCGTCAGTTCTGATGAGTCAAAATGCAAATTTCTTATTACCCTTGTTTCCTTTTGCATCATTGGCACGTTTCTGCCCCTGATTACTCTTCTGATTAAACTGAGTATCGACATTATTGGGAGCTTCAACAATGTTGCTTCCGCTAGCATTCTGACTAGGAGAAAGATCCTTGTCCACCCTCATGTACTCCTCCGCTTTCTTATAGAATTTTTCGAGCGTATTTCTTTCTTTCATCTTTATCCATCTCCCAAATTCGTTCTTCTTATCTGTAGCGCCAATTAGAGACATCAGGATCATGCACGGCTCCGGATTCCCCACTTCGAATAAAGCAACATTGAATCGACTGAGAAAAGCTTTAACAAACTCCCATGGATTCTGCTCCATCGATGTTAGTGATATAACATCTTTGGCCTTTGTAGCTTGTAACCTAAACCACTCTTTAAACTTCTTAGTCAAGTCAGCAAACTGATATACATACTTAGGCGGTAGCTTCGTGAACCACAACGATGCCACACTTTCCAAATAAAGGGGAAAATATAAGCACTTGATCTCGTCTGTCGCCTTGGCTGCATTCATGTGCCATTCATACTTATACAGAAAGTCGTTAGGATCAACAGTTCTGTTGTAGGGAGGCAAAGTTGGATGAGTGAACTTTTTCGGGAACT
Source organism: Allium sativum (assembly GCA_030737875.1). Taxonomy (NCBI): domain Eukaryota; kingdom Viridiplantae; phylum Streptophyta; class Magnoliopsida; order Asparagales; family Amaryllidaceae; genus Allium; species Allium sativum. The sequence continues at coordinate 167,488,744 of CM060924.1, read as the reverse complement.
CTCCTTTGCGGATCCTTTCGGTGAATGGATTTTTGCTAGGAGAAAAATCCCATACCCTTTCATCTTCATTGCGAGCCATATTGTCTTTCATAATTCGTTGTATCATGTTTGCGATATACTCCTTAGTGTTGTGTTGTTCCATAGGGCGGACTTAGATCTCTTTGTCGGATGCTCGTCTTGGCGAGCGATCATGGTTAGACGATCGAAGTCTTTTATCTCCACTATGGGGAGGTGCCCCCTTGGCGGGACTAGCAACCTTTCAGGTATTTCGATCGGAATGACTTCTAGCTTTTGGCTTTAAATATTCCACATTAGCTTCGACTTTATCACTCTCCCAACCATCGAGATCTTCCACGTTATCATTATGATTATGATCAGAAGCCAATGAATTCGCATTCTCCTCAAGGTCGACATGGACTCTTTGAGGAGGTGCTGGATTGGCTTAAGCGGTAATAAGAGCAGTTATCGTGTCCATCAAAGCCTGGTTAGAAGCTTCCATCCGTTGATTCAAGTTGGCAACAACTGCATCCAACTCATCTTTTGTAACACCAGCTCCGCCTACCGAACCTTGGCCAACTTCAAAGTAGATGGTTTGTGGCGTAGATTCATTGGCAACACTATCAGAAACTCTACCAGACTTACACCCAGTTTTCCTCGGAGCCACTATCTCAGACAAGCTTTTAAACTTCGAAGAAGATCCTTCGATTGGCCTAGATTTTAGACTTTGAGAATCTATCGTAAAAAAACAGGCTTCGAACTTCGACGTCCCCCACAAAGCACTTGACCTTTGGATGTGGTCCCACGTTAGGCACCAAAAATGTTAATGTAAAAAATGAAACACTAACACCCTGGAAAGTATGAGCACACCTTCAAACAATATAGATATAGAATATGGGAAACCACAAACAAAAAAGCAGTAAAAAGACAGAGATTTATAGTGGTTCGGCCTGGATCTGGTCTACGTCCACTTTGAAGAGAGTTTTCATTATCATTCTCAATGTTAAGGTACATAGTTTCTATAACTTCGCTTATTTTCTTTCTTTACAACAGTTTCTCTCTACTTCTTCTCTTTAATCTTGTAATTCTTTTGAATCCACCATGAAAATGATTAGATCTCTTTGATTGCGAAGATTGTTGGAGTAGATCTTGAACAATTGAGCACCTAGACGATATTTGATGATTTCATGATGATTGAGGTGTTGAATCGAAGATTGAAAGAGGTTTAACGGAGGTTTGAATGATTTGGAATTGTTGAGAAATGAAAATGTCAGCACTTCGTGGGAGGAGAAATCAGTCCCCTTCATGGTGGAAATGTGGGGGTATTTATAGGTGTGGAAATGAGGTGGTGAGCTCAAAAATGAGTATGCATGAAGTTAGGTCATTAAAACGACCTGGGGCCTGAGGTCGTAATCGACCTAGTGTGATTCTTGGGCTCCAAGAAATGATCTAGGGTGCTAGGACCTATGGGCTTTTCAGTAAACGACCCGTCTTGACACACTTTCCACGATCTGAGGATGACATATGGCAACGACCTTGTGTGATCATGTATGCTAACGACCTGATGGCTTTAATGATGACATGGTGCGAACGACCTTAAGATTAGCGACCTGGTGACTGACGACCTGAGGCCATAACGACTTGATGACTGTTGAGTCCCGAACGACCCAGGAGCTAGAATGACGACCTGACTCTTAAATGCCTCATCGATCCATGCTTTTATCATGCAAACGACCCATCTTATATCATTATGATGCACCATTTATTAACCACATTTTTATGGGTTAACAATTAGTTTATGTTTTTGTGTTCAACTATTATCAAGTACCATAATAATAAGCAAAGTTTATCGGCAAACAAGAAAACTAATGCATTCACTTTCATTGTTATTGCCTATAATAGAAAATGTTGCTTGTACCACGTACTCTTTATTTCAATTATCAAGTGGGTTGTTTACAATCTATATTAGCGCAAAGTCCCCTAAACTTTCCATGTATAAATGAAACTAAGAAAATAGTAACCACGACCTCGTAAAGGAACCAACATAAGAACTGACTGCTACATTAATGCACTTTTATGTCCTTTACTAAATGTTACTCTGGTGTCATCTATTATAAACCCTGTATGTCAAGCACTTAGTTTGAAATTTGTAATCTTATTCAACTGACACATGCATAACATTTTGCTTCAATAAGTGAGACTAAGACCCTATCAAAAATAAGTCTGGGCACAAGAGTGGTTTGCGAATCGGGTGGATATCTCTAAAACCAATTATTTAAAATTCTAAATTACTAGGGGTAGGAATTAGGCATCATTTACTAATTCGTTCAATATCTTCAACTGAAGCTTGGCTTGGATTCTCTACTGAAAAATTATAAGCATCACTTAATCAAGAAATTTCTCTCTTCTCTAAGTTAATATTCTTTTGGGATGTTTTTTTGTGCTGCATCTAGTCATTTTACTGTTTACTCACTTTTACAAAAGATTGGGTTTTGGTTTGTGCATTATAAAGGTCTTTTTATTTTTGCAAAAATTGAATAACCAATTTATTAGAGAAATGTTCGATTTCTCTAGCTTGGGAATGAGAATGATTTGGCTATCCATCTCAATTGTTATTATGCTTGAAACCAGCGCTGAGGTTTGGTTGGATGACTAAATAGTGAAGTGCCTCACCGGGACGAACATTTCATTTTTTGTGGTAAAAATCTTAAGTTTCTTCTTTGAGTTGTCTACCATTTTGTTCTTCATTTTGGCTTTTCTGTTTTGTTATTTAAATTGAATATACGCTGCTCGATGAATCTTTTGGCATTCAACAGCAAGGACTGATTTTTTAAAAGTAAATTACTCTACTTTTTTTTTTGAGGAAGACGGATGAGTAGCGTGAAGTTACACAGCCGATTAAAGTGTGTGTGTGTGTGTGTGTGTATATATATATATATATATATAATTAAGCCAGTTGACAAGCCCAACTGGTGGCAATATAAGCAATATCCATAGATGTAAATAGTTTAAACCAACAAAAACCTACAACCAGATTGTGTGCAAAGCACAACAAGCATTAGTTTACATACATAAACTGATCATCATAAGACACAACCATACCATCCAAGCATAAGTTTCTACCAAAGTGAGATAACCATTCAGTGCAAGTCGGGGCTTGAGCTTCCATGATTCGAACCCACAGATTCAACAGGACTATTTGGCAGTGGAACAGCTAGTCTGAAGCAAGCCTGGGACGAAGAACCTGTCCAAGTTTGAAAGAGATGAATAATGACTCTGCAAACACCATCAAAATGTTTTCGAGGTTTATTAAAAGCAGAAGCATTTCATTCTTTCCAAATTCCCCAACAATAAATGGCTAGAAAGGTATCCAGTGAAGGGTTAACAGAACTATATTGCTAGAAATAAAAACTGATGAAAAAACAGGAACGTGATCAAGCAAATGAACGCTAGTTGCAGCCAGAATAGGGTAGGATACATCACAGTCGAAGAATAATTGATAAATAGTTTTATTGGAGCATAAAGCACAATTAGGGTTTGAGATCAGGTTATAACGATGCAGCCTAGCTCTGGTATTAATTCTTTCATGGATAAGGCACTACTGAAAAAATAGAACTCTTGGAGGCAGTCTACATTTCCATAATCTTGCAAAATTAAAAGATCGCTCAACAAAATTGAGAAATTGATATAAGGATGCAACAGAAAAACCTTTAGTGGGAGATAAGGCCCAAATGCAGCAATCAAGATTATCAGAAAGATGGGTATGATGAGGCAAATTGGAGGCAACCAGGAGATCAAGGAAAGCATGAACATTAAAGAGAGAAGAGGGAGATAGACTAAAGGGACAAGAGTTCAGGGTATAAGCCACTAAATTGCTCATTTGAGAGGTTAAAGAGAAAAGAGCAGGAAAGGAATGAGATAAGGGAAGCTGATCATGCCAAAAATCAAGCCAAAAGAGACATGAATTACCATTACCCAATTTGACATGAATTAAATTTTTTATTCGGGGAAAAGCCAAAAAGACAACACATCATATGAAAGTACTTGATATTTGGGTTTTTAAATATCTCGATATGGCAGAACTTGTGAATATAAGATTGATGCGATCTGTTACTTTTGAACTTCATTTATTTTTCATGTTAAAGTTGTTCTAGTCTTCTAGATAATAAAGCAGGTACTCTACCTAGGTTATCGACGTACCTCATAGATATGTTTGTCGATGTATTCTTAGTAATGGATAATATTGAGTTACTTCGGATGAGTAATTTGTTTGTATCAAGTGATAAGTTTGCATATGAATCAGGTTCCATATGGATTTAAAAATGAAGGATCAAACCAAAAACACAGTAAAAAAAAAGCCACTTGAATCTAGAAAATTTAAAATACAAAGAAGAGTGAGTTGTAAATATTATTGTTAATATGGTACAGTTAATATTAATTTTAACTCAACAATAGGATTGATGTGTAAAAAATCATTGATTTGGTTCAACCTCTGTGAACTGGTCTAATGTGACTATCAAAGCTACTTAATTAATTTAATCATTAGTTCCTTTAATGTGGTATGCATAATTTTTCGAAATTAACAACTTAATGGAAAACTTTAACTTTCCACATTTTTAGTTCTAATCATCAAATTTGGAAATAAGCAAAGATAATTGAATTTCCTTTCTGATTGATTATTTTATAACGATTCATGCAAGTTTCAATTGAAGAGTCTTTCCTCCTATTTTGGACTGATTAAGAAATGCAATATCGCATTTACTTAACAAATAAAGCATAATATTCAATGAAATACAAATATTTTCTACTTTTATTCCTGTTGATATATGCTATTTTATTTTCCTCCTTGAAATCTTATGAGATAAGAGATCTTTGAAAAGAGATTCAAAATCACTTTCTATTTATATAGAAAATATCTAGGTGATTGATGCATATGTGAAGCTTTACAATATTTGTGATGCACTGTCCTCCTACTGAAAGGTTTGAATAAACAGTGAGTTTTTTTGAAAGGTAAGCACAAAAATTTTATTTCTCCACAAGAAGTTACAGAATAAACATCGTCCTAGCTATGCACGTAGCAACCCTATACATAAGGACTATTATCAAAACAACACTTACAAACAACAATTAACCAATTACAAACATCATTAAAAGACTAATGCATTTACAAGACAAAGACTAACATACCAAAAGAAATGAGATACTATATCCACAAGATTTTCACTTCACTGCAACACATGTAATTAGAAATCTGCAAACAAGATCCAGCAGCTTTAAATATACCCATTCCATTACAACTGCTACTTGTGTAAACCAAAAGCAATTTATATAAGTTGTTAAAAAACTAATGCCCACTGCATCATCATCATCGGTAAGATCCATATATATCACCATCATGCAATAGAAGGATCATACATGGGGTTACTCCTCGTGTGCCTTTTGTTAGATTTCAATTTACTACTTAAAGGTAGCACATCCTCTGTATTAAAATCAGAACCCTCGTCCAAATCATCCTAGAATCTACCTTTCAATTTATAGTTCTTAGATTTAGACGAGGGATTGAGCTAGTAGTCACGGCATAAAATAACGAAGAAAAAACAGAATTCACATTTGGAAATGTCAAACCCGAACCTGCAACATTGGAAGGTGGAAGCTGAATATGTGATGGAGGCTTCAAGTGAGCATATGGGGAAAGCTTTGCCTGTACTGATGTTGAACTTCTCACAGTTTTACTGGTAGTAGATGGTGCTTTGGAACTAAAGGTAGACGAGCAAGACATGGTTGCCTTAGATGATGGAGCAGAAGAGAAAGCTATATTGATTGAGTTGCTTAAACCAAAAGAAACAAATAATGTACTTGATGCAGCAACAGATAATGAGCACATATTAAATTTATCCCCAGAATTTTTTTGAATATTATCTAAGTTGTCAATAGTTTCATCAAATAAGTTTCCAACTAAAGTTTCATCATCATTATCCACAAACATTGCCTTAACTACTTTAGACCTAACCACATTCGGGTCGGATTTTTCACCAACACCAGAATCATGAATTATATATCATTTAACCTAGTATCAATACCACCATTGTTTTCCATACCATTAGTTGCCAAAGCTTCTAAATGGTTAGCACTCAAATTGCCAGCATCAGCAACACTATCAATATTTTCTTTATTAATACTAACATCTTTCTTCCTCCAAAATTGCTTTTTCTTAGTATTTACAGTAGTCCATTTATTTTGATTTACATCAGCATGAATTTTCTGTTTTTGCTTACCAGTATGTACATATTCATCTACATGATAATCCTCCATACCAATATTATACTGATGAACATTTTCCATGTTATCCTTAGAACTTAACTCACAAAATGAAGTATCATGGAAAAAAACCTTACAACTAGTACAGATCTTAGGTCACCAGTCGTATGTTATTTTCACTGATGGACAATTATCTCCCAGTCCATCAATATCAATTGAATTAGGAAGCTCATAATCAGGAGACACTTCTACTAACGCCTTTGCATATCTAAATCTATTCATTCTCTCAGTGCTTGTGTCATAACAGATTAATCTACCAATGTGATTAACAAGCCAGTTTATACCTAACAGTGTCCAAAGAATCGTCGGGATCCTATACAGATGGATCCAAACTGCTACTTATTTTATTAGAGATTGTGAGCAACCAATTATTGGATCCCATCTTGTAATGATAAACATTCTTCCTCGAATAAAAATAGGGTCATAATGAATAAATTTCTCTCTATCAAAGTCATTAGAAAAATTAAAGTAAAAATGAATACCGTCTGATTTAAAGTTGACCTCTCCACTTAATTTCCAGAATCTTTTCAAGTATTTAGCAACTGAAAAATAGGATAAAGTACCGTCAAGAAAAAATCCAACCAAGTAGCTTCTCCAGAATTTAAGTCCTTCATTCTTGACCAGATCTGGTATTGATTTACGCAATCCATCTCTTACAATTTCAAAGTGATGAGGATGATAGACTCCAGCGTTTCGAGGTAATGATTTGAAGAGAGAAGCGTAGTCTGTTTTCACAAATGAAGGAAAAGACAAATTGGACGAATTGAAATTAGGAAGATTTCCTAGGTCTGGAATTTCACAAAGAATATTAAAAGGAACTTTCGCACCAAGAATAACTTCAGATTGATTATTAGATGGGGGATTGACTCTGGAGGGAGGTGGATCGGGGGGTTTAGATGGAGAGAGGCGCAATGGAAGAGGGGGGAAGGCTGTATCGAAGGCAAAAGATGAGGATGGAGAAGAAAAGGTAGATGTCGATGCCGCCATTAACAATGGTCGTGAAATTTTCGTAAGATTAGGATCCAAATGAACAGTGATTTTTGTTATAAAAACATATTTTCTTGCTACATTTCTTTATATGGATGGACTTTAATTGTTTAAAAGTAGCATGTATGGTTTCAAGTTTTAGCTTGGATAATGGTACAGGTGCTAAAATATTTAATTTATATTTTGTTGTATGCTTAAATCTGCGTTTTCAGTTTTCTTAATTGGAAACTTCCAATTATACCCTTATTTGGTAATGTACATGTATCATTTTTCATATACTTTTTTCCTCATTTTGTCTTTTTATGGGCTGCAAAAGAGGGAGAGTGTAAGCAAATATTACAAGTTCGTTATTGGTAAAGACGGAATGATACGCTGATCATTGTTTACCATTTTTATCTCTATTGTCCCTATGTTTCCCGCCTCAATTTGTTTTTATTTACAACTATAACTTTATTTCCTTAATTCGTCTCCTGCAAAATTAGTGATATCCTCCATAAGATATGCATTACCACCAATAACTTTGATGACAACAAGCTTCACCAAAAGATTTAGATAATTTTTCATTTTAAATTTCATTACATTATCATTTGATTTAACTAGTGAGTAACCCTTGATTTGGTTTGATTATAATTTAACTGGTGAATAACGCTTGATTTGGTTTGATTATCAATTAAATTAGTATTCTAACACTTTTGTACAATAAAATTATATACTTATGTATAATCAAATTTTACATGGATTAGTCAATAGTTGTCTACCTAACACCTATGATAATATTATTAAGCTTTTGATGAACAATAATAGTCATCTATAATGCGTGAATGACCAAAAATGAAACATAACTCATCGGAGATATTACATATTAAACTACTCATCTACATTGTGATTTAAAGCTATGTTGCATTGTGTGTTTGTATTATATGACAAATTTTGTATTTGGAATTTTTACAATTCATTAGATATTTTTATGATTGTTCCTTCTATTTTTTGGGTTGGACTAAATATGTCGTTTTTATAATTTCTATATTTTAGATATTAATCAAAGAGTATATTCTTTTGAAAAATTGTGGAAGCATATTTACTACTTTCTATTTGTATTTATATATATCATGTTGTCTAGATGACTTGAATAAAGATGTTGTTTTCTTAGTTCTTAATGGGTTTCCAAATACAGTAATATCTAAATTTTTGCAAATTGATTGATGGTTTTCCAAACTGAATAATATTTTGACTTAATTCATTTTCATGTATTTTGAATATCCAATTTAAAGATGCATGATTTGATAGTTAATAAAAGAGTGATGTATCATTAGAAAATTAAAGTTTTGAAGGCAACACAAACCCTTAAAATATCGCACATTCACCATATATTGGTTTGCTCCTGACATTCTTACCTTAACATAGCTGTCTTTTATGTAATATTAACATCTTACTATAATTTCCATTGACGATATTTAATACTTACTATATGTGTTGGGAAATGGTAATAAATGTGACAGTGGCTAAGATTTTTTTCTCCATCGGATTCATAATTCTTAGTCGCTAATTTTGTGAAAGAATATACACCCAGTTTTATGTACGAATAAACTCTCTGCCACTTCTTCACAACCTTTAGATTGTTATTTTACATTCCATCCAAGGCCTCTATTACTTTTGCAACAAAAAGATTCACTAAGACTGTTACCTTTCGTAGCTATCGTGTTTCAAATTATGTCATCCTTTTGCACCACATTTGCACCTTTATAATAGTCACTTGTTTATTATTTATTAAGTTAGTAGGGGAAAGAAAGTTAGTGGAAGAAGTGAAAAAATGATTGTGTGGTGGAAATCAAGGGGCTAAAGGGGTGTTGGACTATTTCGGCTGTTCCTGATCGCTCCCCATATATATATATATATATGTATGTGTGTGTATATATATATATATATATATATATATATATATGAGGAGGGGTCCCTTCGGGGACATCCGATAAAATTGGAACGATACAGAGAAGATTAGCATGGCCCCTGCGCAAGTATGACACGCACAAATCGAGAAATAGTCCAAATTTTTTAGATCTCGCTTCGGTGTTGGCATGTTTTTCACCAACTGTTTCAGTCGATTTTCGACGGAGTTATCGAATTCGGGGTTCAAGCCTTTTTGGGAGCCGGGTTCTGACTTTCTGAAGCTCATGTTCAGTTCTGGTCTCCTGCCAACCGTTCTCGCAGGTTCGATTTTCATATCTGTCCCTGATTTGTGCGGTAGGTGAATTTGTGGTTATGGTGAGCGTTTGCTCTATGTTTGCTGGGTATGGTGTTGAGGCAGCTTGGTTTTGACCTGGCTTAAATAAATTAGTGATGTTTGTATTGCTGAGTTTTTACTTAATTGATTGGAAAGAATGGTATTGATGAGATGAGGAGACGATGAAGGTTGAATGGTCTGAAGTGGTAGTGTTTGGTTGGATTGTTGTTGTGCTTTGTAACTAGTGGTGATCCAATTGGTGGTGATGAATCTGAATTGATAGCAGAAGGTGACCGTTGCTCAGCGTTTTGGAGCAGTTTTTGGAGAATTTTGGCTTATGTTTAGTTACTTGTTTCTGATTTCCAGTCTGTTCTTTGTTTATATTTCCGGTTAGTATGCTAACCGTAATCTATGTAATGCTTTATTTCGGTTAATATATGTGTACCCATTTCCAAATATATATATATATATATATATATATATATATATATATATAAGGAGGGTTCCGCTACACCTCTTATTTTGCATGTGAACTCTCCCCCTTAATCTCCACCACCCATTTTAATATTCTAAATAGAGAGAATGAGTGGGAATGAGTGGGGGAATATGTGGTGGAGATTCAGGGGAGAGTTCACGTGTAATATAAGAGGTGTAGCGGAACTCTTCCATGAATTATGCTCTTCACAAAGACAAACAATTCAACTGTGGTGTTTAATTTTGTGTCCAAATAGCCGACACATGCACACACACACACACAGACACACACACACACACACACACATATCTTTATTTGGGTTGAGTTAAATTATTTTTGATAGAAGCAGGTTCCTTTTTGATCTAGATGTCTACAAGTTTTTGTTTGTAGAAGCTCGAATTTCTAACTTTGAGTTGATTATGTTCAATGGTGTTCAACAATCTCCTTTTCTTTTCCTCTACGGTGATTTAATTATCTAAAATGAAGACTTTCCAAGATTAACAGGAAATGATATGCTGTTTCAATCAAAAGTTTATTTTCCTTCAGATGAAGATCATGCTACTTTTGCATCAATCTCATATTTATTACCTTATTTATATACATGTTGAACATGTACAAAAATGTCAACACCTTTATTTTTTCTACATGGTGTGATTTAACAGATATTTTATATGTTCAATGGATATTATATTATTGAATTGAGCTTTTTTTTTGCAAGGCTGACCGGTTTTTATAGTGAACCGTAACACTTTTTATTTATTACAAAATAAAGGTACAAATAGGAGGTTCAGGTGATATGCAGTCGACATATCAACTATAGACACTTCCACAGAAGGAAGTAATACACTACTTGCATTCGCTAATAACCTGACATATAAAATTACATGGAATTACATTCACATTGCTTAAATTAAACTTTTGTAAGAAGAGGCCAGCAAGGATCTTCAGCCATTGTCATCATCCAACCCTTTTAGAATCTCGATCTTCTTGCTTCTAGTTAACGGTGCACTACCCAGCGGTCTACTAGAAGAAGAGATATCAGGCGGCGTGTTTTTGAAGCTATCCAGTGGTGGAGGTTTGAACGCTGATGGTGGAGGGAGATGGGCATATGGGTTAGCCTTATCTTTTAATTTTTGCTTATTCTTGATCTTAGGAGCAGAGGAACTATCATCCAGAGAAAAAGGAATTACCTCTATATTAGATCCCGAAAGACTTAGATTTTTGCCTTTGCTTGAGTTGAGGAATCCCGGTTTAAGTGCCGAAAGCAAAGATTTGGAACTTTTATCCTCATCAGTTTTGTAGACTTGCTTGTTTCTAATTGGTGCTCTGGAATTGATGTTATTGTAGTTCTTTGTCATAATCTCCAAGAGTTTCTGCTTTTTTCTACACGATATGTCGTCGAGCTTGCCACTGGAAATCACATCACTAAGGGTTTCGCTTGCCGAAAGCTCTCTTCATGATGATCTAAGTTTAGCCCAGCCACCGTTTTATTGCTCACTTCATCGGTCACTTCAACGCAATCGAAATTGCATTGTAGGAAAGAGTCTAGTTGAGCTTCATCCTACTCTACTTCTTTTGGATCACTTGCTTGAATTTCCTTACTCACATCCTTGCTTTTATTTGGAACAAACTTCTCACTGTTTGCTAAAGAATTTACCTGCCTAGTATTCAATATGCTGTCATGTTTTCCAATCATCTGAATCATGGCGGGTTCAGCAGGAGCAATAACTTTGCATGCGTTGATCAAATTAGCAGTAGCATTGACTGTGCCAACAGGAAATGCACGTGATAGCAGTTCACTAACTTGACGTATCTCCCCTTCCTCGCTATTCTCTTCAAACTCAATTTCATTAACATCTTCCTGCAAGTCAGATAGGACAGAAAACTTGGAATTACATATGCTACTTTCAGCTTGCACTCCTTTCCTGTAATAACCCGGATATTCTGAGCCAGTTTAAAAATTTTATTTTGGCAATTTTAGCGATTTTGAATATTTAAAATAGGTTATTTTAAATAATTTCGACGAGAAATTTTTTTTGAATGGAATTCGAACGTATATATTATATACGTCGTCGTTAGAATATAAATAATTATATATAATTATAAATAGAATTGAAAATGGCGCGGTAGTTCAATAATTCGATTTCAAACTTCAATTGAATGTACCGGGTGCAAAATAAACCGGATTTTAGTGAAACCAAAAATAATAGGATCTAATTGATAATATATATCCAACAAATCCGAAAAATCAAGATTTCATAGCGGGAATCAAAAGATATGTCCAGTTGAAAATTCTGAATAGTCGCTATGGAATTCAGGCCCTTAAAAATAGCCATTTTGCAAATGACTTCAGATTTCGACGAAACCACTTTTGTTGGATCCGTGATGTCAAATTATTGCTAGATTCCAAATTTCATAATTTTTCGAATCAATATGCGAGCGTGGCAAAGGAAAACGCGTTTGACCAGTTTTAGTTGATTTTAATCGACTGGAAAATGACCATTTTTCTAACGGTCTCAGAATTCGATGAAATTAGTTTCGTTAGGACTGTATCGTCAATACGAAGCTAGAAATAATTTTTCAAGAATTTTTAGAGTCCGTATGTGACCCCGATAATTTATAATGTACGTTCGAATTGAATATATAATGCTTTATATTTTAAATTTAGCGAAAACTGAGCGTAACAGTCGAATTGGGTTACGATACATATCCCATTGTGTTCAGAATGGCGGTAATTAGCTAGGGAAGACAGTCATTGGGTCTCGTTTGGAGTTCGAAGAAAAAGTCAACTCTTGGAAAATTAAATAAATAAATTAAATAATTATATATATCCCCATATACCCCCTTTCCTTTTCTATACTCGGTCAAACCCCTTTTTCCCCAAATCACTCATTCAAACCCGTAACCCCAAGTCGCCTCCCCCTTCAGCTCGTCGCCGCCCTCCAGGCGCTCCGCCTCGCGCCGCCACCGATCTCCAGTCATCCCCTCCCCGTCGCCACCTTCCCCTCCTCCTCCTGCGACCTTCTGTGAACCCAAATCCCCCCAGGATCCCTATAGTCCGTTGCTCCTCCACTAGAAGACCACCGCCGCCGCAGTTCAGGTCGCCCTGTCCCCTCTGATGGCCGACGCCAACCTCCACAATCCTCCTCCACCTCCCTAGCACCCACGCTGATCCCCACCTTCACATTTCGGCTGTAAGTGTTAATATTTATTTATATTTGTTTATTTAATATGATTAGTATAGAAAGGTTTAATTTTTATATATAGAAAGGTTTAAATTTTATAAAATAAAGGAGCATGAATTTGATTTTCAGTTCTAATTATTTATAGTGAATGAAGGTTTGATTTTTATGTATATATATAATATATGAAAATGTGATTTTTATGATGGGAAAGACAAGATCTTTACTTATATGAATAGCACGATAAAAATAGGATCTTTAAAGTAATAAAAATATGATTTTGTATTTATGTAAAGTAATAAAAATATGATTTTTATTTATGTAAAGTAATAAAAATATGATTTTTATTTATGTAGAGTTATAAAAATACGATTTTTATATATTGAATAGCGAAGTAAAAATTTCATTTTTATATATTGAATAGCGAAGTAAAAATTCGATTTTTATATATTGAATAGTGAAGAAAAAATTGATTTTTATATATTGAATAGCGAAGAAAAAATTCGATTTTTATATATTGAATAGCGAAGTAAAAATTCGATTTTTGTATATTGAATAGCGAAGAAAATTCGATTTTTTTATATTGAATAGCGAAGTAAAAATTCGATTTTTATATATTGAATAGCGAAGTAAAAATTTGATTTTTATATATGTAGTGGCTACGGGCAACGAAAGTGACAAAAGGCAAGAACGACAAGATTTTCTACATAAGAAGAGTCATGGAGTTAGGATAGCAATCGGTGAGAACTTCTCACTCTTCAATTTCTTTTTCTAGTTATATATATACTAGGATGCAGACGGTGCTTAGCAGCACCCGACACCCGTCATCCACAGACATGGATGGCTTGTTTGTTTAATTGATGTGTTGTGAAATTTGTTTGTGTTGTTGATGTGAAATCGATAATATAAATTAATGTTTTGAAAGGAAATAAAATATTTATATAGTTAAAAATATTTTATCGTTAAAAATATAATTTTTAACGTGAAAGTGAATAAATAAATATTTATAAACGAATCGGCCGATTTGTTTATGTACACTAATTTAACTGACATTGATTGGGACGATAAATTTTACACATCGCCCAACTGCACAAATAAAATCTGTGTTTGATTGTTTGAAACCCCACACGGGTATTGGGATAAAATACGGCATACACTAATCCCAATAATTTGTCGTATGTCGATCGATGGATCAACAGGCTGTTATAAGCGTTAGATATCTATATTTGATGCTTATACAGAGTAGTGCACTTTGGATGATGGTTGATTATTTATCGTTGCTATCATATACATGTGTTGTATGGAATCCATATAATCAACTTTATATGGTAATTGATTGGGCCTCATTCCAATTTAGAAAATAAAGAATATTATAAAATAAAGGTTCATGTGTTGACAGTACTCATCCGTTGAGATTAGTCATGTGTTGAACGAAATATTTTAACAATAAAATTTACATTTTTATCATTATAAAATAAAGGTTCATGTGTTGACAGTACTCATCCGTTGAGATTAGTCATGTGTTGAACGAAATATTTTAACAATCAAATTTACATCTTTATCATATATAAAATTAGAAATTAATTGGAAAATAGATAAGATGAGTGGTCTCCTGGATATTGATCTGATGTTGGTTTCGGCCTTCGGGGTTAATATTCAGGGAATCGTTCTCTTACTAATTTACGGTTGGAGTCTGATTTAAATCAAACGATAGATACCATAATTTTTATAAAATATATTAAATAACAAAAATAGTCACACGTGGACAGTACTCATTCGTTGAGATTAGTCATGTGTTGACAAAAATATAGATTCACGTATTGAATAGAATAAATATTCATTTGTTGAATAGAATAACGGGATTATTGAAATATATAAAGCCGTGTTGATTAGAGATGCGCTATTTTGACGCGAACGATATTTATATCGATTATATTCGTTTTATAATGAATATTGAAAAGAGATTTAAAAATCGAATATATAGAAAACGAATTCGAATTGAATTGAATATAAAACGAATTCGAATTGAATTGAAACGAATTCTAATTGAAATTGAATATAAAACGAATTCGAATTGAATATAAAACGAATTCGAATTGAAATTGAATATATAACGAATTCGAATTGAATATAAAACGAATTCGAATTGAAATTGAATATAAAACGAATTTGAATTGAATCGAATAGAAAACGAATTTGAAATAGAATTGAAATCGATTTGAATTTGAAATGAATGTTGAAACTGTTTTTGAAACAAATTTGAAACGATTTATAAAATTCCTTTAAAAAGGGAAATCGACGAAATATATATTATATATAATATAATGGTCTGAATAGAACGCGCCGCGTCGCGGTAGTTCGCGAATTTCGACCATTGACTTCGAACGGACATTACGGGAGATCCAACCGTCGGATTCTCCTAAAACCGGAACCGTTGGGTTCGTATCGAAAAGAGCTTTCAAATGAATATTAGAAATTTAAAATCTAATGGTTGGATTTGGTAAAACGTCCAAATCAAATCTGGAAAAGGTCGGGGTAAGTGCAGTTCGGTGGCCATTGTTGGAAATCGACTGTACGAGCCTTGATAAAATTATCAAAAATAGTAATAATTTATGTAAAATCATAAGAAATGATTTGTGAAGAACTGGGATGAAAAATCCCACATTTGTAAAGATAAAAATAGATTTTTATCGAAATGAACTAGTTTTGAACTAAAATTAAACCCATTTATTTTTAAATAAATAAATTGGATTTGAATTGGGTTGTAAATAGAATTGATTTGTGGGTTTATCGTGAACAGTGTATTAAACAACACTTGTTCTTTAACCCGATAATAAATAGAATGTGATTTGGGTTTATCGTGAACTGTGTTTTAAATAACACTAGTTCTTTAACCCAGTAAAAGGAGTTTTAATGAATCTGCAATTAGATTGAAATGTGAATTGATAATCTAAATTATCAAATTTGGAAAATGAGCGAGGATGGAGTATTACCAGTTTTACTCCAAAGCGATAGTTAAATCTTTAATTAGATTTGAACGTGAAATGGTAATTAATTTTACCGATAACACCACGGTGTTAGATATGGTGTATTACCATTTTTTCTTCATGGGATGAATAGGTTGGAATTGGGAAATAAAATAAATAATTACTTCGGTGTGGTTCGCTAATCTCGACTAGTTTGGAAAACCATAATTTGGTTTGAAATGACATCCAAAGGAGGATTAAAGAATAAATTCAAAGAATTTATCTTGGATAAAATTAATGGGAACTTTTCCCTAAGAATGTGAAATTTGGAAACTAGCTGTAGGTTAGTTAAGAAGAATGGTTTCCTGGATATTGATCTGATGTTGGTTTCGGCCTTCGGGGTTAATATTTGGGGAATTGCTCTCTTACTGATTTACGATTAGTGACTGATGAATTGGAATGAGGTGTATGTTGTGTTTGTGTAACATTTGTTTTTAATATATGCGGGTTGTTCGGAAAGATCGGGTTTATACCCATTCTGAATAACCGATTCGACGATAAGTCGAAGATGATGACGGTGGTCGAAGACCGGAAGTTTTCACATCATTTGGATAATTACTGATGATCCTGATTGGGCTGTACACCCAAGAGGATGGAAATAGTTGGTGGTCGTCCAGAGGTACTTGGAGATCGATGGATATGCGAGGAAAGTGCCTCCGGTTTCGTTCAGACCCAGAACGAACTTGTAAATGGATTGTGTGTCTGACATTGGACTTTATTCTGTGTTGATTGATCTCTATTAAATATACATCTGTTTGGCGGCGGAGAATTTATTCTTTTGCTTAACGCCTTTCTCTGAGACGTACGAGCTCAAAGGTTGTATATCGATAGACATCAGTCGCATGGCATGAATTTCCTGTGTGGCATGCTGAGTTGCATGGATCAAGGCTTCTGTTGAAAAGCAAAGTCTTGTGGTTGATGATCAAAGCACGGCCTACGTGGCAGCTTTGTGTATAGCGTGGATTCGCGAGCCTCACACCTCGGTATGGGTCAAAAACGGGATAAGGACTGCAGGGAGAGCACGGCGTTTATTTCTAGCTTTGGTGGTGTCAGTGACTTACCAGCCCTGACATTTATATACTTTTCACCTATGTGGTTGTTGGATGAGGCGCCTCGATTTTAGGTCTGTAAGGACCGGGAAACGTGTGTTCAGGAATAACTAATCCTCAAACGTAAGAGAGGACCGGCCCTGAAGATCGAGGGTTTACCCAGAGTGTGTAGTCCCGAGGCATTTGCTAGAGTGTCTCGAAGCGGAGAGGAGCTTGCCCCTTGCCTCGACTCATGACGGAAATCCAATTTCCAATACTTGTATCTCGGTTTTATTTGTAGAGCCTAGTATGGCGACATGATAGATGGTACCCATGCCGCCTAGGATTGATATTTATGATTGAAATTGTTTTGACACTATACACTTATTATAGTATCAAATGATTTGTTTTTAAAATGTACCAAGCATGTTTGGCTATTATAAGGGAAAACCCTATCCTCCGGCTTGCGTTGCATTGTGTGAAGGGACCTGGGTCTTATAATAGCTTCATTTTCGAAAAAGCATTGCGCTGTTTATTCTATGCACTGGTATTCTTGGGAGGAAACCCGTTCCGTGTTATACGGCGTGGTCCCTTGAATTACTCTCTTCTAAAGTAAAGTTTTAAATACCTGTTTTAGTTCTCACACCAGTCACATGGCTGACCTAGAGTTTACTGTTTTAACCTAAACTCTGGGTGCCCCTATTTTCGACACGGGCAGCTAGTAGTTTTGGTTTTGCAGATTTATATTCACAGGATCCTGGTTTGCAGCTGGAATGATATCCGGAAAGCTCTGTATCCGTATATCACCTTCAGTTGTGCTTTGTATTATTTTCCGTTGCTATGTAATTTATTGTAATCTCTTATATATATCGAATGTAATTTATTCATTTATACTCTGTATATTCTTTTATCTGATGGAATTGTTGTAATAACAATGAAATGTTCTTCCGTCTGCGTTCATTTGTGTGTTGTTCTCAAAGTATCCGCTCTTTCCTTCACGGGGAAGTAACGGGTTTACTACAGTGGTATCAGAGCTTTGGTTTACAGAGCTCGAGAACAAGGCACATTAGAACCATACGAAAGAATTCATCAGATATTGGATTAGTAATATCCAATTAGAATGACTCGGTTGAGATAGGATCCGTAGTATCCTAGAACGAGTGTGAAGAGTATATTTTTCAAATGAAAACAATTTTGTTTGGAAAATTTAAATCGTTTTATACGTATTTGAATATTTTATTTGTATTGATTTGGACAATCTAGTATATAAAGGTTTTGCATATACGCATCATGAACGTATATTCGAAGTTTTAATATACTGGATAGATATAGAACCGCACTCTAGTAGCCCGGGGATGATTCCACTGATGACGTACGACATCAGTGGTTTATTTTCGTGTTTCGAAGGTGTGATATCCATATATTTCCATTAGACTGGTGTGAGAACCAAAACTAATATAGATAGGTTTATTGTTGTGAATTGGCATCAAAAACAAGATTTTCAGTATATATATCAAAATTATGAATTTGAAATGTTAAATTCACTAATTGATTGACGTTTGTGTTGTTTGTTTATTTGTTTAATAATTTTGAACCATTATGCCTAATTGCATCAAATATTGGACTGTATTGAAAATTGGTCGCATTTGCTTGCATATACAAGTACTTACATTGAACAGGTCATAGCAAGGAGGCTAGAGCAGAGAATAAAATTTGTTTGCCCGACAAATAGGTACATGTTTACTATAATTTACTGTTTTGTTTGGGTGATGATGATTTTATGAGCCTATTGGCTAGCCGCTTGGCTTTTTCTTTTTCTTTTTGAGATCAGAAGGCCTATATGGCAATTTCGGGATTTTCCCGGTGCTCCCGGTGCAGGGGAAGGCTATGGCGAAATTTTTCGAAAATTTAGGGTGTTAGCCAAATTTTTGAAAAATTTGAAAAGTTCTTAGAAACTAAAAAGTTGAAGAACTTAAGCTGTAATCAAAATACTGGAAGTTGAGTTGAATTGCTAAACAACTTTTGGCTTCGTTCCTTTTCAGGGACGAAAAGTTTTAAGTGGGGGAGATTGTAATAACCCGGAAATTCTGAGCCAGTTTAAAATTTTTATTTTGGCAATTTTAGCGAATTTTGAATATTTAAAATAGGTTATTTTAAATAATTTCGACGAGAAATTTATTTTGAATGGAATTCGAATGTATATATTATATACGTCATCGTTAGAATATAAATAATTATAAATAGAATTGAAAATGGCGCGGTAGTTCGATAATTCAATTTCAAACTTCAATTGAATGTACCGGGTGCAAAATAAACCGGATTTTAGTGAAACCAAAAATAATAGGATCTAATTGATAATATCTTTCCAACGAATCCAAAAAATCAAGATTTCATAGCGGGAATCAAAAGATATGTCCAGTTGAAAATTCTGAATAGTCGCTATGGAATTCAGGCCCTTAAAAATAGCCATTTTGCAAATGACTTCGGATTTCGACGAAACCACTTTTGTTGGATCCGTGATGTCAAATTATTGCTTGATTCCAAATTTCATAATTTTTCGAATCAATATGTGAGTGTGGCAAAGGAAAACGCGTTTGACCAGTTTTAGTTGATTTTAATCGACTGGAAAATGGCCATTTTTCTAACGGTCTCAGAATTCGATGAAATTAGTTTCGTTAGGACCGTATCGTCAATACGAAGCTAGAAATAATTTTTCGAGAATTTTTAGAGTCCGTATGTGACCCCGATAATTTATAATGTACGTTCGAATTGAATATATAATGATTTATATTTTAAATTTAGCGAAAACTGAGCGTAACAGCCGAATTGGGTTACGATACATATTTCATTGTGTTCAGAATGGGGGTAATTAGCTAAGGAAGACAGTCGTTGGGTCTCGTTTGGAGTTCAAAGAAAAAGTCAACTCTTGGAAAATTAAATAAATAAATTAAATAATTATATATATCCCCATATACCCCCTTTCCTTTTCTATACACGGTCAAACCCCTTTTTCCCCAAATCACTCGTTCAAACCCGTAACCCCAAGTCGCCTCCCCCTTCAGCTCGTCGCCGCCCTCCAGGCGCTCCGCCTCGCGCCACCACCGATCTCCAGTCATCCCCTCCCCGTCGCCACCTTCCCCTCCTCCTCCTGCGACCTTCTGCGAACCCAAACCCCCCCAGGATCCCTATAGTCCGTTGCTCCTCCACTAGAAGACCACCGCCGCCGCAGTTCAGGTCGCCCCGTCCCCTCTGATGGCCGACACCAACCTCCACAGTCCTCTTCCTCCTCCCTAGCACCCACTCTGATCCCCACCTTCACATTTCGGCTGTAAGTGTTAATATTTATTTATATTTGTTTATTTAATATGATTAGTATAGAAAGGTTTAATTTTTATATATAGAAAGGTTTAAATTTTATAAAATAAAGGAGCATGAATTTGATTTTCAGTTCTAATTATTTATAGTGAATGAAGGTTTGATTTTTATGTATATATATAATATATGAAAATGTGATTTTTATGATGGGAAAGACAAGATCTTTACTTATATGAATAGCACGATAAAAATAGGATCTTTAAGTAATAAAAATATGATTTTTTATTTATGTAAAGTAATAAAAATATGATTTTTATTTATGTAAAGTAATAAAAATATGATTTTTATTTATGTAGAGTTATAAAAATACGATTTTTATATATTGAATAGCGAAGTAAAAATTCGATTTTTATATATTGAATAACGAAGTAAAAATTCGATTTTTATATATTGAATAGCGAAGTAAAAATTCGATTTTTATATATTGAATAGGGAAGAAAATTTCGATTTTTATATATCGAATAGCGAAGAAAAAATTCGATTTTTATATATTGAATCGCGAAGTAAAAATTCGATTTTTATATATTGAATAGCGAAGATAGCGAAGAAAAATTCGATTTTTATATATTGAATAGCGAAGTAAAAATTAGATTTTTATATATTGAATAGCGAAGTAAAAATTCGATTTTTATATATGTAGTGGCTACGGGCAACGAAAGTGACAAAAGGCAAAAACGACAAGATTTTCTACATAAGAAGAGTCGTGGAGTTAGGATAGCAATCGGTGAGAACTTCTCACTCTTCAATTTCTTTTTCTAGTTATATATATACTAGGATGCAGACGGTGCTTAGCAGCACCCGACACCCGTTATCCACAGACCATGGATGGCTTGTTTGTTTAATTGATGTGTTGTGAAATTTGTTTGTGTTGTTGATGTGAAATCGATAATATAAATTAATGTGTTGAAAGGAAATAAAATATTTATATAGTTAAAAATATTTTATCGTTAAAAATATAATTTTTAACGTGAAAGTGAATAAATAAATATTTATAAACGAATCGACCGATTTGTTTTTGTACACTGATTTGACTGACATTGATTGGGACGATAAATTTTACACATCGCCCAACTGCACAAATAAAATCTGTGTTTGATTGTTTGAAACCCCACACGGGTATTGGGGTAAAATACGGCATACACTAATCCGAATAATTAGTCGTATGTCGATCGATGGATCAACAGGCTGTTATAAGCGTTAGATATCTATATTTGATGCTTATACAGAGTAGTGCACTTTGGATGATTGTTGATTATTTATCGTTGCTATCATATACATGTGTTGTATGGAATCCATATAATTAAATTTATATGGTAATTGATTGGGCCTCATTCCAATTTAGAAAATAAAGAATATTATAAAATAAAGGTTCATGTGTTGACAGTACTCATCCGTTGAGATTAGTCATGTGTTGAACGAAA
Source organism: Allium sativum (assembly GCA_030737875.1). Classification (NCBI taxonomy): domain Eukaryota; kingdom Viridiplantae; phylum Streptophyta; class Magnoliopsida; order Asparagales; family Amaryllidaceae; genus Allium; species Allium sativum. The sequence goes on along the minus strand of CM060924.1, from coordinate 167,466,714 downwards.
TATTTTAACAATAAAATTTACATTTTTATCATTATAAAATAAAGGTTCATGTGTTGACAGTACTCATCCGTTGAGATTAGTCATGTGTTGAACGAAATATTTTAACAATCAAATTTACATCTTTATCATATATAAAATTAGAAATTAATTGGAAAATAGATAAGATGAGTGGTCTCCTGGATATTGATCTGATGTTGGTTTCGGCCTTCGGGGTTAATATTCAGGGAATCGTTCTCTTACTAATTTACGGTTGGAGTTGATTTAAATCAAACGATAGATACCATAATTTTTATAAAATATATTAAATAACAAAAATAGTCACACGTGGACATTACTCATTCGTTGAGATTAGTCATGTGTTGACAAAAATATAGATTCACGTATTGAATAGAATAAATATTCATTTGTTGAATAGAATAACGGGATTATTGAAATATATAAAGCCGTGTTGATTAGAGATGCGCTATTTTGACACGAACGATATTTATATCGATTATATTCGTTTTATAATGAATATTGAAAAGAGATTTAAAAATCGAATATATAGAAAACGAATTCGAAATGAATTGAATATAAAACGAATTCGAATTAAATTGAAACGAATTCTAATTGAAATTGAATATAAAACGAATTCAAATTGAATATAAAACAAATTTGAATTGAAATTGAATATAAAACGAATTCGAATTGAATATAAAACGAATTCGAACTGAAATTGAATATAAAACGAATTTGAATTGAATCGAATAGAAAACGAATTTGAAATAGAATTGAAATCGATTTGAATTTGAAATGAATGTTGAAATTGTTTTTGAAACAAATTTGAAATGATTTATAATATTCCTTTAAAAAGGGAAATCGACGAAATATATATTATATATATAATATAATGGCCTGAATAGAACGCGCCGCGTCGCGGCAGTTCGCGAATTTCGACCATTGACTTCGAACGGACATTACGGGAGATCCAACCGTCGGATTCTCCTAAAACCGGAACCGTTGGGTTCGTATCGAAAAGATATTTCAAACGAATATTAGAAATTTTACATCTAACGGTTGGATTTGGAGATACGTCCAAATCAAATTTGGAAAAGGTCGGGGTAAGTGCAGTTCGGTGGCCATTGTTGGAAATCGACTGTACGGGCCTTGATAAAATTATCAAAAATAGTAATTATTTGTGTAAAATCATAAGAAATGATTTGTGAAGAACTGGGATGAAAAATCCCACATTTGTAAAGATAAAAATAGATTTTTATCGAAATGAACTAGTTTTGAACTAAAATTAAACCCATTTATTTTTAAATAAATAAATTGGATTTGAATTGGGTTGTAAATAGAATTGATTTGTGGGTTTATCGTGAATAGTGTATTAAACAACACTTGTTCTTTAACCCGATAATAAATAGAATGTGATTTGGGTTTATCATGAACTGTGTTTTAAATAACACTAGTTCTTTAACCCAGTAAAAGGAGTTTTAATGAATCTGCAATTAGATTGAAATGTGAATTGATAATCTAAATTATCAAATTTGGAAAATGAGCGAGGATGGAGTATTACCAGTTTTGCTCCAAAGCGATAGTTAAATCTTTAATTAGATTTGAACGTGAAATGGTAATTAATTTTACCGATAACACCACAGTGTTAGATATGGAGTATTACCAGTTTTTCTTCATGGGATGAATAGGTTGGTATTGGGAAATAAAATAAATAATTACTTTGGTGTGGTTCGCTAATCTCGACTAGTTTGGAAAACCATAATTTGGTTTGAAATGACATCCAAAGGAAGATTAAAGAATAAATTCAAAGAATTTATCTTGGATAAAATTAATGGGAACTTTTCCCTAAGAATGTGAAATTTGGAAACTAGCTGTAGGTTAGTTAAGAAGAATGGTTTCCTGGATATTGATCTGATGTTGGTTTCGGCCTTCGGGGTTAATATTTGGGGAATTGCTCTCTTACTGATTTACGGTTAGTGACTGATGAATTGGAATGAGGCGTATGTTGTGTTTGTGTAACATTTGTTTTTAATATACGCGGGTTGTTCGGAAAGGTCGGGTTTATACCCATTCTGAATAACCGATTCGACGATAAGTCGAAGATGATGACGGTGGTCGAAGACCGGAAGTCTTCACACCGTTTGGATAATTACTGATGATCCTGATTGGGCTGTACACCCAAGAGGATGGAAATAGTTGGTGGTCGTCCAGAGGTACTTGGAGATCGATGGATATGCGAGGAAAGTGCCTCCGGTTTCATTCAGACCCAGAACGAACTTGTAAATGGATTGTGTGTCTGACATTGGACTTTATTCTGTGTTGATTGATCTCTATTAAATATACATCTGTTTGGCGGCGGAGAATTTATTCTTTTGCTTAACGCCCTTCTCTGAGACGTACGAGCTCAAAGGTTGTATATCGATAGACATCAGTCGCATGGCATGAATTGCCTGTGTGGCATGCTGAGTTGCATGGATCAAGGCTTATGTTGAAAAGCAAAGTCTTGTGGTTGATGATCAAAGCACGGCCTACGTGGCAGCTTTGTGTATAGCGTGGATTCGCGAGCCTCACACCTCGGTATGAGTCAAAAACGGGATAAGGACTACAAGGAGAGCACAACGTTTCTTTCTAGCTTTGGTGGTGTCAGTGACTTACCAGCCCTGACATTTATATACTTTTCACCTATGTGGTTGTTGGATGAGGCGCCTCGATTTTAGGTCTGTAAGGACCGGGAAACGTGTGTTCAGGAATAACTAATCCTCAAACGTAAGAGAGGACCGGCCCTGAAGATCGAGGGGTTACCCAGAGTGTGTAGTCCCGAGGCATTTGCTAGAGTGTCTCGAAGCGGAGAGGAGCTTGCCCCTTGCCTCGACTCATGACGGAAATCCAATTTCCAATACGTGTATCTCGGTTTTATTTGTAGAGCCTAGTATGGCGACATGATAGATGGTACCCATGCCGCCTAGGATTGATATTTATGATTGAAATTATTTTGACACTATACACTTATTATAGTATCAAATGATTTGTTTTTAAAACGTACCAAGCATGTTTGGCTATTATAAGGGAAAACCCTATCATCCGACTTGCGTTGCATTGTGTGATGGGACCTGGGTCTTATAATAGCTTCATTTTTCAAAAAAGCATTGCGATGTTTATTCTATGCACTGGTATTCTTGGGAGTAAACCCGTTCCGTGTTATACGGCGTGGTCCCTTGAATTACTTTCTTCTAAAGTAAAGTTTTAAATACCCGTTTTAGTTCTCACACCAGTCACATGACTGACCTGGAGTTTATTGTTTTAACCTAAACTCTGGGTGCCCCTATTTTCAACACGGGCAGCTAGTAGTTTTGGTTTTGCATATTTATATTCACAGGATCCTGGTTTACAGCTGGAATGATATCCGGAAAGCTCTGTATCCGTATATCACCTTCAGTTGTGCTTTGTATTATTTTCCGCTGCTATGTAATTTATTGTAATCTCTGATATATATCGAATGTAATTTATTCATTTATACTCTGTATATTCTTGTATTTGATGGAATTGTTGTAATAGCAATGAAATGTTCTTCCGTCTGCGTTCATTTGTGTGTTGTTCTCAAAGTATCCGCTCTTTCCTTCACGGGGAAGTAACGGGTTTACTTCATTTCCCCTTGACTAAACTGGCTCCTGAACCAAAATTTGATTTACCTACCACTTCTCTCCATTCAGTTGTTGTGCTGGCATGCAAACCATTAATAACTGAAAGCTTTTCTCTCTGCTGCACATTAACAGCAGTATTTCTTGCGTAAACTTTGCTCTTCACTGATGGGTCTGCCTCCACTGTTGCTTCAATCACTTGTTTGTCACAATTTAGAGTAGAATGTCCGAAACAAGTGCACTCCACACAGATTTTTGGCCGCCACAGATAAGTTACATAAACCATCTGCTCAGTGCCGTCAGGTAATAATGCAGGGAATTGATCGGGTAGTTCAACATATGGAGTTACCTCTACCATACATTTTGCATATTCTAGGCGATCGAGCCTTTCAGTGGCTATGTCAATACAAAGGAACTTCCCCACTCTTGACGCCAACCAACTAATACCACGTTTGGACCAACAATAGAGTGGCAGATTCGTGAGTTTAATCCAGACAGGAACAGATTTAATAGATTTAGTCAAATCTCCTAGTCTAGAATTCCAAGGCCTGACTATAAATAACTTGTTTTGAATCATTATTGGGTCAGCTTTCAAGATTCTTTCACGATCTTCAATCCATTCAATGAAGAAATAGAGACCTTTCCTGTAGAACGTACCTTAATCCCACCAGAGGGGTTCCAAAGTTTTGACAAGCACGCAAGAACAGTGGAGTAATACAAAGGCTTATCCAGGAAATACCCTACGAGATAACCGGACCATTGATCCTCAGCAGCTTTGAAGATTTCTTACGAAGGTTGCAGAGCTTTACCTTTAAAAGTGAGTTTCAAAGGTAGAGCTTCGTACGATCCAACATTTCTAGGTTTCGATTCGAAGAGGGATGACCATTGCTTGCCATGCGGGCAGTTAACGGAACTAGGGTTAGCAGATGGGGCGGAAGAAAAAGGGGCAGGAACCGGTGGAGGTTCTGGAGGAGGAGGAGGAGGAGGAGGAGGAGGAGGGGAAGGTCTGGTTATAGGCGGCGGATTAAGGTGATTGCTGATTTGGGAGTTGGGCAAACAAGAAGATAAAAATGGACGACCTGGGAAAAAAGAGGAAAAGGAGGTCGCCATGAAAAGATGTATTTAATCCAATTTTTGAATATAAGAAATATGAATTGATCTTATTAACGTAACAATAATATTGTTGGATATCATATAACTATTTGATGTTTGATTTTAGAGAAGTTATGTTTGTAGATATTTATATTATAAGCCTTTTGAAACTATTTAAATGTTCTTGAGTCCTTGACTAATGTTTAAGGGGATTGTTATTGACACTCCAACTATTATTAAGCAGGATCATTTTTTAAAACCACTCCACTGTTCATGAAAGTGTTGAGGGGCGTACAAATTTATTATTTTACGCTTTTATGTCCTCCAATATTACCTCATCCCAATAAACAAGTATGCAAAATCCTAAGGGGATTGTTAAAGGGACTCCACTTTTGGTTAAGGGGGGGGGACAAATTTTAAATTATTGTTCAATTGTTAAGGGACGGCTAAATTGATGAGCCTCCCCTTAACCATTTAATTAAAAATTCCAATATTAACCCCATCATCATATTTAACGTAAACCTTAACACCTAAACCATAATTAATGAGCATAATTTAATGAAATTATCTACCAATGCATCTACTTGTTCATTATAAATGAACACGTAGCCAAATGATCAATGTTGTTGAAGCTTCATCAAATCAAAACTCAAATAAATGTCAACTTGCTAAAAACTGCTCATTTAAATTTTGTTATCATCGATTAAAAGCCTCCCTACATATTTCTAGCTGCAAACCAACCATCTCATCCTTCTTAAACACTTCATAGATCCAGTTTCAACTACTACATGTTCATGGAATCCTGTATGTCTAAGTAAATATTTCTTTAACTACTACTATATCATTATACATTTATTCAAATTTTATGAAATAACAACAAAATTTTAAAAAGTATATTTTAATGTGCTTGCAATAATTTAAAAAGTATATTTTGTTATCATTATACATCCATTCAACTATTCTTTATGATGCTTTTTTTAACTTGTAAGATTATAATTACCAGTTGACATATTTGTTGGTGCCAATTTAATTTGTAAGCTCACTTATATTCTTCAATGTTGTGGTTGTAGTTTCTTTCATCATGAATATGCACTCCTACATTAGCAGTAGTTAATCTTCACACTCATCTGAGTGAAAATATTGTAATTGTTAAGTGCTCAAAATGCTACGCTGGTCTAACATGCAAAAAAGAAGAAGAAGAAGAAGAGGGAGGGAAAAAAAAGCTAGGAAGTAAGAAAAAGTACATTAACTTTGCATCAACAACGTAATACATAAATATGATAGATTTTGCTAGTTTTTTACACAAACCAAAGGATGGTTTAGAGAAACATGCATTGCAAACAGTATTGACAAATTTAATCTACATTAAGCGACCAAAAATAATCCTTACATAAATACATCATAATAATTTTTTTGGATATTTGGGAATATCCTCTTCGTTCGAACCATCATGGTAATCTAGGGATTTAGTTTTGGATAAGAAGAAAATTAAATAGCAAGGTTTGTTTCGATCAAAATAGAAGAGAAAGATAGTGAAAGGGGGAGTGGATGTTTGTTTTTAAAAGGGACAGTTTAGTCCATGCCTATTTTAAAATAAAAAAAGCCAAACCCTCCCTTAACAATTTTTTAAAAAAAGTGGAGTCCCCTTAAAATTGTCCTCCCCTTAAACAAAAGTGGAGTCCCTTTAACAATCTCCAATCCTAAATCAATTCAAAAACCAAATTTGGTGCTGCAATGAACCAAAAAAAAAAAAATTAGTTATCAGTTAAAAACCTTGCATTGAGCTATTTACTTTGTTGATATTCCCAGCTTGAATACACGATTCATCAATTATGTCATCGAAGAGAATGAAACAACAATCTAATTCGCTTGTGATAACATATTTCATATCTGCCAGTAATTTCAATGATAACAGTGTGTTAGTTTTAACATAATATCTGCACAATGTGATATATCTCTTAACAGTGCTACCACTATTATTTATTTAATTTTCCTCTATTTTAGAAAAATAATAATTTATTTTCTCCTGCTGGCCTATTGCTATTCAAACATAAAATTTATTTATTTATTTTCCGATCGTTACCTTTAAAGATAATATTCGATAGCAGGGCATAAGAAGCATTTTTAGGATACACTATTGTTCCTAGGATGAATAAACCGTTGGTTTTTATGTATCACTACTGATTCAAATTCAAATATTGTGCAATTGTGACACGATTTTAGTATTCATACATATATGCTTCAAACTTCATATGCAATATTTTACTAATTAATTAATTCAAATGACATGCACCTGCTCAATAGTTTCTTCAGTGAAAGGATGCCAATATCGCATTCCTACATATACTGTAGCTGGGACATTTTTCTCACACGGTGCTTTCTTCAAATTTTCAGCCTAAATCGTGAATAGATCCAATTTTATACTAACAAAAAAACATGAATAATTAAGTCAAAATTAACTGGTAAATTGAGTTGCAAAAAAACACAAGGATATAATTTGATGTTTATGATAATATACAAAAATTGATAATATTTAGATTGTTTTGGAAAATGAAGAACTGAAAAGCATGCCTGTGCATCTGTTATTTTTCTTAAGGGCGAACCACCATCAATGGAAGCATAGACTTCTTTGCTCTTTGGCGCTCTGGCAACATATATAAATGTTAAACAACGGGAGCTATGTTAGAGATAATCATCAAATATGTTTCCTTTTATTTATGAGTTATATTAGGATTGTATTATTTATGAGTTACATTAGGATTGCATTAATTATGAGTTATATTAGGATTGTATTAATTTGGTCTATATTTGATATAGATTCAAGTATGCTTTAGAATATTCTATTCTAGAATGCTCTCTCCCATCTATAAATATGTAATTATGTAATTATGTAATCAAGAAATACAATTCTATTTTCTATTTTCACATGGTATCAGAGCACCATTAAATAAAATTACACTCTTGTCTTTCTCAATCTCTTATCATGGCTAATGATAACAATCCTCATACTGTTTCTATCAGAGCTGATCCTTATGCTATCTATCACTCTGATAGTCCCTCTACTGTTCTTGTCACACCTCTCTTAACTGGTGATAATTATGGCTCTTGTAGTCATGTCATTACTATGGCGTTACGAGCCAAGAGCAAATTTGGTTTCGTCGACGGTTCCTTACCGATCCCAACGGTGGAAACCGACATTGTCAATTAGCGCCGCTGCAACGATCTTGTTGGCAGCTGGATACTCAATTCTGTATCTCCGGAAATCGGGCCAAGTACTCTCTATGCCGACAGCGCTGCCCAAATACGAATGGATCTCAAAGAGCGCTTTTCTCAGTCTAATGCGCCGAAGATATATCTATTAAAACTCTCTATCTCCTCACTCAAACAAGAAGGTATGAGTGTTTCATTGTACTTCACCCAACTTAAATCTTTGTGGGATGAGTTGAGTAGCATTATTTCAATTGATCCGTGTACTTGCGGAAATGGAAAGTGTATTATTGAACAGCAAAATCAGGATCGATCCATGGAGTTCCTTCAAGGACTGCATGATAGTTTCTCTGTTGTGCGTAGTCGGATTCTCCTTATGGAGCCATTTTCGTCCATTCAGCGGATTTACAATCTTGTCCGTCAAGAAGAGAAGCAACAAGAGTTGAATGTTCGATCAACCCCAGCTGTCGAGTCTGCTGCCTTCCAAGCTTCAAAGCCACCATATCCTGGGTTGTCAAAGAGGCAACGTCCATTCTGTGATCACTGCAACCGATATGGACATAATCGAGATAAATGCTATCAACTGCATGGCTTCCCAAGCAAGCAAGAAAAGCGCGCAGCTGAACATGGATCAACCTCTCATGCTATGCCAAATAATCATCCGACAACTCAACAATACAACAAGTTGCTTGCTCTCTTGGCCAAAGACGAAGTTGGTGAACTCTCGGCTAACTTAGCAGGTACAATTCTGTCTTGTATGTCTTTTTGTTTGATTATAGATTCAGGTGCATCAAATCATATATGCATATCACTATCAATTTTTTCTTCATATGTTCCATTGCAAAAACATAAGTCTGTTCAATTACCTGATGGCACTTCTGCATCAGTGACTCACATTGGGATTGTTAAACATTCAAAATCCCTTATTCTCAAAGATGTATTTTTTATCCCATCATTCAAATTCAATTTATTATCTGTCTCACAATTAGCAAAACAACTTAATTGTGAAGTAATTTTTTCTAAATTTCAATGTCATTTTCAGGACCTGTTGACGAACAGGACGATTGGTCGGGGTAGAGTTCATTATGTCCTTTACTACTTGGAGGACGTTTCCCATTTGAATTCAGTTTTTTTATTTCAGCATTCAAATAATTTTGATCTTTGGCACTCTCGCCTTGGTCATCCTAGTAGTTCTCGTTTTAAATTTCTTGTTGATAATTTTCCGGATATATCCGCGAATACTAAATTTATTTGTGATGTTTGCCCACAAGCTAAGCAATGTCGTGGTTCATTTCCGCAAAGTGTATCTTGTTCTTCTATATGTTTTGAATTATTACATGTTGATGTTTGGGGACCATTTAATGTTCCATCTAAAAATAGTTCACGTTTTTTTCTTACCATTGTTGATGATTATTCAAGATGCACTTGGGTCTATTTAATGAAATTCAAGTCTCAAACCTTTTATATGATAAAACATTTTTTTAATCAAGTTAATAGACAATTTGGACTGTCAATCTCCACTATACAATCTGGAGATGGTGGTATTTTTATTCCACAACTTCAAGCTCTTCGATCTAACAATGGAACTGAGTTTTTTTCATTAGAGTTTCAAAACTGGTTTCATTCTCATGGTATAATCCATCAACGAAGTTGTGTAGCCACTCCTCAACAAAACGGGATTGTGGAGCGTAAACATCGACACTTGCTTGATATTGCTCGTTCACTACGATTTCAAGCTAATCTTCCCCTCTCATTTTGGGGCGAATGTGTTCTCACTGCTGCATTTCTCATAAATAAATTACCCACACGTACTCTTAATTTCAAATCCCCTCATGAAGTTTTATTTGGAAAGGTTCCGTCTTATTCATCTTTACGTGTGTTTGGCTGTCTTGTTTTGCGAAAAATATGCATATTAAAAGTAAATTTGATGCACGAGGTAAGCCACACATTTTTGTTGGTTACCCTTATGGTCAAAAAAGGATATCGACTTAATGATCCTTATTCTCATCGCATAATAGTCTCGCGTGACGTTATTTTTCATGAATCAGTTTTTCCATATAAAAACATTTCAGATCATAAATCTAACGACATTTCCATCACTCCACTAGATGATGATTTACCTACAAATTTCACACCATTTCAAAATGATTCATCAGTACCAACTAATATTTCTTCATCTAATACAACTGAAAATGGTGAAAATTCACTTCAAAATCATTCTCCAAATCTGATTCCAACAGAAATCGCTGATTCAAATCAGTCTCAGCAAACTAATAATAATTCTTCAACTATAATTCCCATGAATACTGCTGATTTAAATCGTCCTCAGCGAATTCGACGAAGGCCATTACCTCTCAATGATTATGCATGCAACGTCTCTCCTTCACCTACTTCTTTTCCTTTATCCAAATATCTCTCTTTGGAAAAGTTTAGTCATTCTCATCATATTTTTTTGTCCAAAATTATTAATCATGATGAACCTCAAACTTATTCTCAAGCAGTTCAATCTTCTGCTTGGCGTGATGCAATGTCTATTGAATTCCGTGCTCTCGAAGCAAACAAAACATGGTCTGTTTGCTCATTACCACCAAATAAAACACCAATTGGTTGCAAATGGGTATATAAAATTAAATATTGCTCTGATGGTTCCATTGAATGATATAAAGCACGTTTAGTAGCCAAAGGTTACACCCAAGTTGAAGGAATTGATTACCATGATACTTTTGCTCCGGTAGCAAAATTGGTCACCGTTCGTCTACTTCTTTCTATCGCTACAATTAAAAATTGGTCTCTTCATCAATTAGACGTAAATAATGCTTTCCTCCAAGGTGATATAAATGAGGAAGTTTATATGAAACTTCCTCCTGGTTTTCCTCGTCATGGTGACAATCAAGTTTGTAAGCTCCATAAATCTATTTATGGACTTAAACAAGCTTCGCGTCAATGGTTCTCTAAGTTTTCTTCTACTTTAATTCAACGTGGTTTTCGTCAATCTAATTTCGATTACAGTCTCTTTACATATATTTTTGATCATATTTCAGTATTTATTCTTGTTTACGTAGATGATATTATCATTACAGGAAACAATGAATCTTTTATTTCCATGACAAAACAATTTCTCGCCAAATCTTTCTCCATTAAAGATCTTTGGCGTCTAAGTTATTTTCTTGGTATTGAAGTTTCTCGTTCCAAAAAGGGATTATTTTTGTGTCAACGTAAGTACACACTTGACATATTAAAGGATTTAGGTATGCTTGGTTCTCGTACAACTCCAATTCCGATGGAACAACATTGTCGACTTTTTCCAGATGACGGCAATCCCTTGCCTGATCCGTCTCTTTATCGACGACTCATCGGTCGTCTCTTATATCTTACAGTTACTCGTCCTGACATTCAATATGCTGTCAACAAACTTAGCCAATTTATGCAAAGCCCTCATTCCACACATCTTGATGCTGCAAATAAAGTCCTTCGATATCGCAAAGGTTCTATTGGTAAAGGTTTATTCTTATCGGCAACAAGTTCTTTTTCTCTGGTCGGTTTTGCTGATTCTGACTGGGCAGGTTTCCCCGTCACTCGCCTTTCTACTACCGGTTATTTTACAATGCTTGGTTCTAGTCCCATCTCCTGGAAATCAAAGAAACAACCGACTGTTTCTCCATCATCTGCTGAAGTTGAGTATCGGTCTCTTGTTGCTATTACCGCTGAAGTCCAATGGTTACGTTCAATCTTATCCGAACTTGGTTTTCCACCATCTGTTCCTATATCAATACATTGCGATAGCCAAGCTGCAATTCATATTGCATCAAATCCCATCTTCCATGAACGAACTAAGCACATCGAAATAGATTGTCATTTCGTTCGTGAAAAGATTCTCTCCGGTCTTATTACTCCTTCCTATATTCGTTCTTGCGACCAACTAGCGGATATTTTCACAAAACCACTAGGTGCTGATAATTTCAAACGATTGATTAGCAAGTTGGGAGTGCTCGACATTTCTCTCCCGGCTCCAACTTGACGGGGGGTGTTAAACAACGTGAGCTATGTTAGAGATAATCATCAAATATGTTTCCTTTTATTTATGAGTTATATTAGGATTGTATTATTTATGAGTTATATTAGGATTGCATTAATTATGAGTTATATTAGGATTGTATTAATTTGGTCTATATTTGGTATAGATTCAAATATGCTCTAGAATATTCTATTCTAGAATGCTCTCTCCTATCTATAAATATGTAATTATGTAATTATGTAATCAAGAAATACAATTCTATTTTCTGTTTTCACATATAAATTATGTTAGAGGCTTCTGAAGAAATCCAAAAAAATTGGGAAGCCGAATAATATCCTGTAATTTCGATGTAATGAAGTATACAGTTTTTCAGAATTAAATGATCTCTTGGTTAGGCCTTGTACTTATATAGCCAGTTAGTGTAACCTTGTTGATCTTATTGAAGTTTGTATACTGACATATCATGCAGATAACATTTTGAGCCTAATAACAACTCATTGCACTATTATCCGGTATTAGAATGTTATAGTGCTGAAAGACAATGAAAAGAAAGTAAATTTTCATTCGGTTTCTGTGAACAGAAAAAGAAATTAAGCTTAAATGGGTACTACAGTAAAATTATTTCGATTTGTTAAGGGGTTGCTATTTTCATTGGTGCTCCCCTTAACAATTGATAACTTTTTAAAAAAATGACCCCTCCTTAACAATAATTGAAGTGTCAATAACAAACCCCATGTTTAATTCAACCTTATGAACGCTACCATCCACTTAATTCTTACAATTCTACATCTCAATTTGTAACTAATATTTTTAAAAGTTCTATTCTGCCATCATTTCTTATGTTTCATTGACAATAAATTAACGCAAATATTTACCACTTCATGCTTTGTACAGCTTTTTCGTATCTCAATATTTATTCTATGACATGTTGAGTAGATAAATTTTTATTTACGAAAAGTAATAGAAAATTAATTTCTAGCAACTAAGCTTAAGCATGGGAGCCCAAAGAATCCCTTTATATAATTAGCAAAAGTTTATAAAACTTTGTAATTTCTATGTGTTTGGAACTATATATTTGTGTTATGAAATCAAAAATGTGTTTTTGAACCTACTTGAAGCCCGAATCAATTGGAACTCTATGTGCATGTAATAGATAAAGAATGACTAAACCAGTTATTCACAAAAATAGCCCAACTATTAGATTAAGGTTTTTTCTTTTAGTTTTTCTTTCAAACAAATTCTATGAGTACATCAAAATTGTTGCAATTATACTTAATATAGAAAATTTTGTCACTTTCCTATGTAAGCAGGAATGTTTGCAGGCACCCTAAATAGAATGGTGTGAATTACACTGCTAAGTCTATGTGAGGAAATCTGCTACGTAGATGGAACAAGTCTTTTTTTTTATGCACAATATGATGCTGCTCTTGGTTTAATGATATTCTGGTTATTATTTTGATTATAAGGAGTGTCCGTTTTTAATTTGTTCATTGGTCCAAAACAAAGTGTGTTCTACATGAAAAAGGTGCTTTTTTAATATTCCATTGTTGATCAAATTTGTGAATTTGAGCCTTCACTTGGCAAGTGCAGGAGTTCAACTGCTAATATGTTTATTAGATTATATATGTTTATTCTTTAGTAGTTATTGTAAAATCATCGTTGGCTGGTATTTTGTTAGCTTTTAAGTTTCATTTATTTTCTCCAGCTGATTTATATTAGAAGGTCCAAAGAATTTATGTTTCTCACATAGGTAAACTTTTTAGGATATTTGTCCAATTGACTTAATTTGAGGCAGTTTGACAAACATGAAATATCTTTTAATCTAACATCAGTTATATAACTTATTCAAAACATTTGACATAAATCACAAAAGCAAAAATGCTTTTCAATTAGTATGAGCAAATATATTTTGATGACATTGAATTAGTACAGTTAACTCATGAAATATGATTTTTTTTTTCAACATTTTTTGCTAACTAAAATTATGGTTATGTTTAAATCATCAGTTTTTATATCATGGTTCAAAAATATACAATTTTTTTGGGCTTTTGTACTTCAAAACAAAACAAAGAATATATATTACGAATGTTTTATACTTCTTCTGTTTGTGTTTTCGTTATGGATGTTAATATGGTATTTGGTATGTAAGTTTATTCAAAAGTTTAATACCTTCTTAGAGATAACATGATTTTTTGCACTTTGGTTAATATTTATACTTTATTTCCCTTAAATTTGGTCTGTGTTGTATGCATTCTTTTAGTTGACGTTGTAAGAATATTTCGATGTTCATGTGGCCTATGTGTCTTATTGTTTAATTGTGAGAATTAAGTTCATATTATTTGTTGGAATTTTAACATTAAAGTCGATATCGTGATAGATCGGTTTCGGTTGTTAAAATTTGGGGTATTTATTATCCCTTTTCTCTTGCCTAATTATGTTTAATGTATTCCCTTTTTGTTGAAATAGTATTTGCAGATTTTATAAATAATGAAGTTATGGTCATATATATATATATATATATATATATATATATATATATATATAACTGCTGCAGTCATGGACATTTTTGAATTTGAAAAACCAGACGAAACATGCATATAAAAAGAGAGCAGTTTCTTTTATCATGAGATAACTGCACCATAATAGTCACGAAAAGAAAGATTTGGCTCTATCCATCAAGAACTGAAAAGCAAAAAGGAAAAAGGCAAAGGGAGTAAAAGAATTATTAGCAGTGACAAGGCTAACATGGACATGGAATCAGGTTAGTGATTCAATTTCCCCTTTTGTGATATTTAATGGGTTGAATCATATCAAGTTTAGATTCTATTGAGTTTAAATTTCATGACTAAAATATACATTGAATAACTTACAATTGGTATCAGAGCAAGATTAAACTTGAATGATTCACCATGTTATTGACCGGTGTTAATTTACTTTGGTTTGAATTCATTATTTCTTATCATGGTAAATAATGCTTTCAGTTTGGATTAATTTCAGTTTGACATCATGCATAGTCTTAGTACTATTATGGTGTGAATCAAATTCATGGCAGCACATACATATAACAGCCAAGATGAAAAGATTTACCATGATAAGCAATTTGTGTTGATTTTAAGAAAGTTTGCTGCTATGTTTAATGAATAAACAAGTTTGTTGTTTATTTGTTTCGTGTATTTTGGTTAGTGGGTTTCAGTTTTAACTATATAATTTTGTATGATGCATTGTATAACCCACATCATCTAAGGCTGTGTAATTTCAGTTATGCAAATGTTAGTATATTATAAGAATAATTTTACTCATCAGAGTTAAATGTCAACATTATATGTAACATGCTAGTCATCAAAGTGACCTTGTTATATCATATTTAGACATTAAAATTAATAGTATAATTCAGTTGATCATGATTATAGAGATGCTATGAATGACATAAAAGTTTTGTTTGATCAATTGTTTATTATCTGTATTCTATGAGATCGCCCAAAGGCTGGTCAGTGAATGTAGTTAATAAAATAAAAGGAATTAGTCATAATTTCATAGGTCGAATATTGTATATATCCAAAGATAACATTTGTGTTCGATTTATGTATATTATGGTCAGTTATTAAAGTATAATAATTAGCATCAATGATAGTGTTATGTTTGAGTATTGCCCAAAGGTTACTTAAATGCATGCTTTAAAGATTAAATGTAAAATTTGAATCTATACTAGAGTTTTCAAAGCACTGATAGGTAAGCATGTATTAATGTTTCCAGGTTCATCAAATTTATTTGCAATAGCAAACTCTATCCTGAAATTCGATGGGCTTAACTATGATGAATGGTCTGAACAGATCCGGTTTACATTGGGTATAATGGCATTGGACCTAACAATATTAACAGAGGAACCTTCGGCCATTACAGATGATAGCTCCAATACTGAAAAGTCTCGTTATGAGGCGTGGGAGCGATCTAACAGGTTGAGTTTAAATCTCATGAGAATGACGATGGCTGAAACCATTAAGCCATCTATGCCTAAGACAGAGAATGCAAGGGATTTTATGCGTATGATTAAGGAGTGTTCACAATCGGATTTGGTGGATAAGTCAATTATAGGAAGCCTGATGTGTCAGCAAACTACAGAGAAGTTTGACTGGTCTCAGCCCATCAATGATCATTCAACACATATGTCTAACTTGAGCAAAGTTAAATACCATGGGAACGGAGGTTAATGAAGCATTCTTGGTTCAATTCATCATTAACTCTTCACCTTTTGAGTTTGGTCAGTTCCAGGTAAACTACAACACCATTAAGGATAAATGGAACTTTCAGGAATTGAAGGCCAAGTTGATTCAAGAGGAAGGGAGATTAAAGAAAATGAAGGATCATGCATTTCATCTCATAGGTCATGATGGTGCCGATAGTAGTAATGGAAAACCAAGTAAGAAGGACAAAGCATCCATAAAAGGACCCGAATGTCAAATCCGAAAAGAAAACCAGAAGTGTTTCTTTTGCAAGAAAATGGGGCATCTTAAGAAAGAATGTCCAAAAAGGAAGGCTTGGTTCGAAAAGAAAGGTACACATTATAGTTTTATTTGCTTTGAATCGAACCTTATAGAAGTGCCTAACAATACTTGGTGGTTAGATTCTGGTGCTACTACGCATGTATCTCACATTAAACAGGGATTCAATTCGATACAGCCCATAAAAGGAGATGAACAGTACTTGTTTATGGGGAACATGATGAAGGCACAAATTAAGGGCATTGGGACTTATAGATTGATTCTTGACACCGGTTGTCATATAAATCTTGAAGGATGTCTTTATGTACCTGAGTGTGCTAGAAATCTTGTTTCTATTAGTGAATTGGATAATGTAGGTTTTTATGTTAAGTTTGGACATGGTGGGTTTTCATTGTATCGAAATAATTAATATTATGGTTGTGATACTTTGATTGATTCACTTTATAGGTTCAATCTTGATGTTAAATTTTCTGAATCATTGTTTAATGTTGAAAGTCAAGGTATTAAGCGTAGTGCATCTAATGAAAGTTCTGCTTTCTTATGGCATTAAAGATTAGGTCATATTTCCAAGGAAAGAATAATGAGGTTGGTAAAGAATGAAATTCTTCCTCAATTGAATTTTAGTGACTTAGATGTGTGTGTGGACTGCATTAAAGGCAAGCAGACTAAGCACATAGTTAAGAAGCCAACCATGAGGAGTACTCAACTACTTGGGTTAATTCACACCAACATGTGTGATCCTTTTGACGCTCTTTCATAGAGCGGTGAAAAATACTTTGTCACCTTTATTGATGATTACTCACGTTATGGATATTTATATCTACTGCATGAAAAGTCTTAATCTGTGAACGTCCTAGCGGTATTCATTGACGAAGTTGAAAGGTAGTTAGGTAGAAAAATAAAGGTAGTGTGGTCTGATAGAGGTGGTGAGTTTTATGGAAAATTTAATGAAAGTGGGCAATGTTCAGGTCCATTTGCAAAGTTGCTTGAAAGTAGAGGCATTTATGCACAATATACAATGCCTGGTACACCTCAGCAGAACGGTGTAGCTAAGAGGCTGATTCATACATTAATAGGTATGGTTAGGAGCATGTTGAGTTATTGTTCATTACCTCTTTCATTGTGGATGCATTGAAGACTGCAACATATGTGCTTAACCGGGTTCCTAGCAAAGCAGCTCCTAAGACTTCATATGAGCTGTGGACAGGAAGAAAACCTAGTTTAAGACATCTTCGTGTTTGGCGGTGCCAAACGGAAGTAATGATATATAATCCAAAAGAAAGAAAACTTGATCCTAGGACATTCAGTGGTTCTTTCATTGGCTATCCTGAAAAGTCAAAGGGGTATATATTTTATTGCCCTAACCATAATACGAGATTAACAGAGACGGGGAATGCTAGGTTGATTGAAAACGGTCAAACCAGTGGGAGTGGTGAACCACGAAAGGTGGACATTCAAGAGATTTAGGTTGAACTTCCTTCACTTGTTATTTGTTCTAAAGTTGTTGTACCAATGTTACATCACAGTCAAATGACAAAATGGAACAACATAATGATGTTCATATCCCACATGATGAAGTTATAGTTGATGAACCAATCATAACTCAAGAAGAATATTATGAACCACGTGAACCTTTAAGGCGATCTATAAGGGAAAGAAGATCTGCTATTTCAGATGATTATGTGGTTTATGCTGTTGTAAGTGAATGTGACTTAAGCATTGATGAAGACCCGGTCTCTTTTGAAAAAGCCATGGAAAGCGATAATTCTGAAAAATGGTTGATTGCCATGAAAGAAGAAATCAAGTCAATGGTGATAAAAAAGTCTGGGACTTAGTGGAGTTGCCTAAGGATTCGAAGATTGTTGGGTCTAAATGGCTATTTAAGACTAAACGTGACCTAATGGGCAACATTGAAAGATATAAAGCTAGATTTGTTGCTAAAGGTTTCACCTAACAAAATGGCATTGACTATAAAGAAACCTTCGCTCCAGTATCCAAGAAGGATTCTTTAAGAATTGTTTTGGCTTTGGTGGCTCATTATGATCTTGAGTTTCACCAACTGGATGTGAAACTCGCCTTTCTGAATGGTGAGCTTGAGGGAGAATTATATATGGACCATCCTAAAGGATTTGTGGTCACAAGAAATGAAAACAAGGTGTGTAAATTAAAAAAGTCAATATATGGACTAAAACCAGCTTCTAGACAATGGTATTTAAAGTTTAATGATATCATCACATCATATTGTTTTGTAGAGACGATCGTTGATTTGTGTATTTACGTTAAAGTTAGTGGGAGCAAGTTTCTGATTTTAGTCTTATATGTTGATGACATTTTTCTTGCTGCAAATGACATATGTATACTATGTGATGTAAAGAAGTATCTATCTAATAAATTTGAAATGAAAGATAAGGGTGAGGCATCCTTTGTAATCGGAATAGAAATAATACAAAATAGATCACAAGGATGGATAGGGTTGTCTCAGAAAGCTTATAACAATAAGGTCTTAGAAAAATACGGAATGGATAAATGCTCCGTAGGAATAGTTCCTGTACAGAAAGGGGACAAGTTTAGTAAGAACCAATGTCCCAAGAATGATTTGGAATGAAAAGAAATGTAAAGAATCCCATATGCATCAGTGGTAGGGAGTTTGAACTATGTTCAGACTTGTACTTGACCAGATATCATCTTTTCTGTAGGTATGTTAGGTTGATATCAATGTAATCCCGAAATGGACCACTGGAAAACTACAAAGAAAGTTCTCAGGTACTTGCAAGGCACCAAGGAGGCCATGCTTATACACAGGAGATCCGAACATTTAGAGGTCATTGGATATTCAGATTCAGATTATGCCGAATGCAAAGATAGTAGAAAATCAACATTTGGCTATTTGTGTCTATTAGCCGAAGGGGCAGTGTCATGGAATAGAGGAAAACAGTCTGTCATTGCTACTTCCACTATGGAGGCTGAATTGTAGCATGCTTTGAGGCCACCATTCAAGCATTGTGGATGCGGAACTTTATTTTGGGACTTGGGATTGTCGATAGCATAGCCAGACCATAATGAATTTGTTGTGATTACTCCGCAGCCTTTTTCTTCTCGAAGAATGACAAGTATTCTAAAAGTTCTAAACACATGGAGTTGAAGTACTTGTCGGTCAAGGAAGAGGTGCAGAAATGCAGAGTGTCTTTTGAGCATATTAGAATAGATCTGATGGTAGTTGATCTGGTAACTAAGGGATTACCACCCAAGGCATTTATTGATTATGTAGAGTGCATGGGTATTATAGATAAGGCCTTGCTATTTTAATTGTGATACGCTCGTTATGTTTGTGATACTATGAATTTTTTTATAGTTTAATTTCTGCTTTATTGAACATGTTATTATTACAGTATGAGTATACATTTATGGGTGCTGGATGACATGTGATTAATTTTGAGAATTACAATATCTCTTAATTGAAATTGAAATTGAAATTGAAATTGAGGTTCACTACACCAAAACAGGGGATTCCCAACAAGTATAGGTGCTACAAATAATTTTTGTAACACTTTTAAGTGTCACCAACGACCTTTGAGGAATTTCCTGTAACACTTATAGGTGTTACAAACAGAGTAACTGCTAACACTTATAAGTGTTACAAACATATTCATTGCTAACACTTATAAATGTTGGAACCATAAGATATGGTAACACTTATAAGAGTTACGAACATATTCATTGCTAACACTTATAAATGTTGGAACCATAATATATGGTTACACTTATAAGAGTTACAAACATATTCATTGCTAACACTTATAAATGTTGGAACTATAAGATATGGCAACACTTATAAATGTCAGTATCATAATCGTACTAACACTTATAAATGCTGGCATACATAAATTTCTAACACTTATAAATGAGTATATATAACACGTCTTTATGATTTCTAATCACATATATAATCCAACATATCAATTCAAATAAAAGTATTTGGTACACTTCCATATTTCAAATTCAACAATGTCACTTTTGCATAATGCTTCCAATTTCAAAATACCATAATATTGAGTTCAAATTACAAAAAACAATACAAAGTTTTACTAAAGATACATAGAATTTTAGATACTACAAACGCGAAACATGGATCATATCACAAAGCCTCCATCCGAAAATTCACAAATCTTGTAATGTCCGTTTTGAGGACCATCGTAAATTGGTGCTTCCGGATCTAAAACTTATGTTATCCTCCACGAGTGCCTACAAAATATAAATGCACTCATTTTTATATATATTTAAAAAAAAGAAATAACAAGTTGCAATGGAACATTTTTCACTGAGGTGATACGTACATACATACATCAACAATCAAAAACCAATCCTAGAGTTGTATTACAAAGTCTATAATTTTCAGAAAATAAAAGTTAACAGAATATTCAAAAAACATGAAATAGTCTAAATAGTAAGTGATGTTTACATCAATAATCGTACCTTGCCATGGTGCTATAATCTGCTTCTATCCTAAATAGCCATTATAAACTCTTCTGTTTACCTGAAAAAATAATGTAATTTTATTTGAATATCAACAATTACCTAAAATAACAATCAAGCTACCTTTGAGTCACGCTTAATAGCTTATGTCACAATTCGATATACAATTGCAAATTTAAAGATTAGGAATCCACTATAAATAATGCTTTAAGTTTTGTGGTGCTACAGTCTCATTTTCCAAAACCGAGCTGCAGGCTCAGTTTCCGAAACTGAGCTATAGACTTAGTTTGCGAAACTGAGCTGTAGACTCAGTTTCGAAAAACTCAAACTAAACAAAAACTACAAAGATTCTAAATTCGAATCACATTAAAAAAAAGTAAAAATAAACAAAAATAAAAGAAACCTAGTGAGAATTACGGACTTACCAGGAAACAGTGCCATAAGATAACCGTTGACAATTGCTCTAAAGAATGAGCAAAAACTAAAGCAAGTGATATATGCAAAACAAAGCAAAGTTGCAGGGATAATTTTTTATTACCTATGAATCAACAACAAAGCTTTACTCCTTCTCAAGCTGGACAGTGCAGAAGTATACTTGATATAACCTGAAGAAAGTACAAGTGAGAGATATGATGTGAGATAGATAGAGAAAAAAAATGATTATACGTAAACTTGATTGTAGGTAAGTTTTATATTATAATCGAAAAAGTGTTACTCATCCTATATTCAAGTGATACTCAAACAAAGTTATATAGAATGTTCTCACTCTCCTATTTTTATAGATGACATATTGTTGTACATAATTGTTTTTGTATGGTTTATATGTAAACAAATTAAGCTCACCCTATCACAACATATAAATTATAACAGAATAATTTTAGTCAGTGCGTTATATAAGCTCAAGTTAGTTCAAATAAATTTTTGTATTGCTTAGGATTTCGTATATGGACAGAATTTTGAATGCAATTGCAAACACACTTCAGTATTATAAACTTCGGAAAATTCAAAAGTGACAAGCATTGATGTTTTTTTTCTGTATTGGGCCTTTTAATTGGAAAAGGAATTATCAAATTCAAACTTATAAATCAAAAGTCATGCCTATATTTTTGTTAGGCACATCCTTATTAGTACACAAATGTACAACAGTGCTTAAGTTTATATAAACACCGACAGATGAGTAGAGTTGCATACTTAAAAATTAAATCTGAAATGTAATAAGATAAACTCATTTAAATTAGAATGCAACCAAATTTTCGAATATTTAGAAAACAAATGCATTACAGTTGCATGTTTAAAAAATAATTGTGCACCTTACTGTTATAGGCTCAGTTTAGAACTGAGCCTTTCAGGTTCAGTTTCATCAAAACTTAGTTGGAAAGGCTCAGTTTCTAAACTGAGCCTGTCTCAGTTTCGACGAAACTGAGCCTGAACAGTTTTGAGCTGGGCCTTTTGAAGTCAGTATTTTAAAGGTACAATATTATTACAAAATAATATTTTAGAGGTATAATATTACTACAAAATAATGGCAACATTTTGCATACACAAGCAAAAATTAAGTTTGTTAAATATTGTAGTTTACTATTGGTGTTCATTTTAAGTTATTACCTGGGAAAATCACCCTCTTATCTCCATATGGATTAGAAATATTAAACTTTAATATAACTTCCAAAATATGAACTAATAGAAAAACATTATCTGTAACATTGTTGTCTATTTATTAACAACACAAATATAAATTAGAAATATTAACCCTAACTATTTTCATTAATCTTGTTCCTTAGGAATGCATCCACACCCAAAAAAATTTAAGTTGCAAAATGCTGTTAAAATTGGAAAAATAGTACTGCAACTTCATTGTTGACTGCATGATGTACATTCAGAAGTGTAATATATAATACCTATCAAAACAGTTCCCTATCATTGTTTTTTAATTATCTCCTATGATGATCGATAATCGGATATACAATGATATGAAATTTTCTGACATTATCATCCACTTAAATGATGACTTTTTTCACTACACCCAAAAACTAAAATATTTGCAGGAACATGCAGTCGGAAAGGCTCAGTTTCTAAACTGAGCCCGGCTCAGTTAAGAAAGTGAGCCTTTCTCTTTGTCTCTATCTCTATGTGTGTGTGTGTGCGCACACACACACACACACACACACACACACACACACACATATATATATATATATATATATATATGTGTGTGTGTGTGTGTGCGTGTACATACATATATATATATGTATATATGTACATACATACATACATATATATGTATATATGTAAGCGCGTATACAAACACAACCACTCCGTATATATATTAAACACGCGCAAGATAAAACATATAAACCATTAATTCAAACACAATAATTGAACGTTTAAATAAATTGCATAATACAATATTGTCACCAAATTATAACCAGTAAAAAGAAAAGGCTACCTTGCAAGCTGTGTCAAATCCAAAACTTGTCGGAACTTCCTTACACTTCAAATCTCCATCAATTGTCTTTGGACATCCAATAACTCAACATTTAGTATCATTTTGTCTGGAATCCACATGTGCTAAAGTGTAATAATAAAATAATTTCATAACAAATAGATAAATAAATATGTTACAAGGACTCAGCCTAAAGTTTTCAGCAAGCAAATAAGTATTTGTATTTGAGTCGTCTCCACTAATAACAACAAGCCCATCAAGGTCATGTTTCTTTGCCGTTTCTTCAGCTTGTTTAAACTGAAAAGGCAAGAATAAGGTAGTATAATAAAATGATGCACCTCCATAATGCAGACAATCTTCGAGACATACATCTTTGCTAGGTAAACAATGCATAAAGTACATACCTGTTCTGGTGTTTCAATCGTATCCCTTCCACTGCAAATCATATCAAATCCACCCTGTATAAATATTGAATTTAACACAATGAATCTATGTTGTATGAAAGGTTTCAAACATCATACTATGAAGACAATAAAAATTAATGTAAATACCTGATTTCTATAAGGATAGATGAATTCAAGGGTTAGTTCAACATATTTGCATTTCATATCCTGCAGGCCCTCCCTTAAATTCATACATAGTGCTGCCTTTTGCATGATCTTGCAAATAATCTACCAATAATAAACAAATTAAGTGGTAAACTCGCATTACTATTAAAGTTGCAATATCCTAATTCGCAAGAAAACAGAAACCTATTAAATGTCATACTTAGGATGAAATTGATTTTTTTACCTAATATCGTATAGTCCAAACACAACGAAAGTGAAATCGACTTTTTTTACCTATTATCGTGATTCCTTGAAGTCGTGATCCTTAGAAGCCATGATTCCTAGAAGCCCCAATTCGAAGTCGATGATTGAGAAACGAATGGAAAGAGATTTGAGAGACTAATACCAATTTGAGACAACCCAAATCCTCATTATCGCTTATCGATTAGAGAGAGCTAATATCAATCCTTCGAAGTCCATTTTTCTTTTTATTTGCATATGACGCAGCTGAAAGAGGAATAAGTGTTGGGGTAAAAGATTAAGGCATCGATTAGGTCATAGGATGAGAACTTACCGCTTTTCCCTTAGAATATAAGGGTTGACTAGGGATATCAACACAAATAATGTTGGCACATATTTGGTGACACATTTTCACTATAGCAACACATATTGGTGTCAATATTCTACAACACATATAAGTGTTGGTAGTTGAAAAAAAAGAGTTTCCAAATGGCCATTATGGTGTAGTGTTTGGATTGGTTTATGATTCATGGAAGGGATCATATCGCTTAAATAACATGGGACCGCCACGATCGAATCAGTTCTGATTCGGTTAATGATCCTTTGAACTTGAAATAAAAATATGCATTAAAGTTATTGAATCACCAATTAGACACAAAGGCCAAGTGGGAGAATGTAAGAATATTTCGATGTTCATGTGGCATATGTGTTTATGGTTTATTTGTGAGAATTAATTTCATATTATGTGTTGGAATTTTATCATTGAAGTCGATATCGTGACGTATTGGTTTCGATTGAAATTGTTAAAATTTGGTGTATTTATTATCCCTCTCTTCCCTTGCCTAATTATGTGTAATGTATGCCCGTTGTGTTGAAATAGTATTTACTATTTTTTTAAATAATGCAGTTATTGTCATATATATATATATATATATATATATATATATATATATATAACTGCTGCAGTCATGGACATTTTTGAATTTGAAAAACCAAACGCAACATGCATATGCAAAGAGAGCAGTTTTTTTTATCATGAGATAACTGCACCATAACAGTTACGAAAAGAAAGGTTTGCTTCTATCCATCAAGAACTGAAAAAAAGAAAAGAAAAAGGCAAAGGGAGGAAAAGAATTATTAGCAATGACAAGGCTAACATGAACATGGAATCAGGTTAGTGATTCAATTCTCCTTTTTGTAATATTTAATGGGCTGAATCATATCAAGTTTAGTGTAACGAAAAGGAATTTCGCTCGATCCGAATCAGTCGCAAAACAGACCAAGACCGTTCGAAACCCCTGATTGTTTTGAGAACACGACAAATCGGGACGCAAACAAAAGAACATTTCATTGTATATTACAACAATTCCATCAGAATACAAGAATATACAGAGTATGAATAAATATTACACAGAAAATATCAGAGATTACAATACATTACATAGCAACGGAAAATAATACAATACACAACTAGAAGTAATACACAGATATAGAGCTTTCCGAGTATCGTTCCAGCTGTAAATCAGGATCCTGTGAATATAAATCTGCAAAACCAAAACTACTAGCTGCCCGTGCGTAAAATAAGGCACCCAGAGTTTAGGTTAAAACAATAAACTCCAGATCAGTCATGTGACTAGTGTAAGAACTAAAACAGTTATTAATCTTTATTTTTAAAGTTAGATAAATCAAGGGACCACGTCGTATAACACGGAACGAGTTTCCTCCCAATAATACCAGTGCATAAAACAACAACGCAATGCTAAATAAAGAAAAATGAAGCTATTATAAGACCCTAGTCCCATCACACAATGCAACGCAAGCCGGAGGATAGGGTTTTTACCTTATAATAGCCAAAGAATGCTTGATACGCTAAATTTCCTCTTTTATTATTACTACAAGTGAAGAAAACAATTTCAATCATAAGTATCAATCATAGACAGCATAAGTGCCCCATACCACTATGTAACCAAATATAGGTTCTACAATAAGGATCGCAAAGTCACATATTGGAAGTTTGATTTCCATCTGTGAACAGAGGCAAGGGATCGTCCTCTACCGATTCGAGATTATCTAGCCCGAGCCTCAGGATCAGTGCTCGAGTGACCCTTGGAGCGACAGGGCCGGTCCACCGATGTGGATTAAAATGCCTGAACACTGCGTTTCCCCGCCCTTTGGGGCGTAAACGATTCCTACGACTCCATCGGCTCCACATAATCACCGATATATCTGAGGCGCCTCGCAACAGCAACAACCACACAGGTGAAAATAATATAAATGTCAGGGCTGGTAGGTCACTGACACCACCCTAGCTAGAAGGAAACGCATGCCCTCCCTGAGGTCCTCTCCTGTTTCTGGTTCACAACCGGGGTGTGAGGCTCGCGAATTCACATTACACAAAGCTATGCCACACAGGCGGTGCTTTAATCATCAACCACAAGACTTTGCTTTTCAACAGAAGCCTTGATCAATTGCCACTTAGGCATGCCACACAGGCAATTCTCTCCATGCGATTTATATCCATCAATATATAACCCCTGAGCTCGTACGTCTCAGAGAAGGGTTAAAGAACCAATGTCATTTAAAACACGGTTCACTATAAACCCAAAATCATATTCCATTAATTATCGGGTTAAAGAATAAGTGTTATTTAAAACACCATTCACGACAAACCCAAAAATCAATTCAAATTCAGTTACAATTAAATACCATTTAATTGGTACACTTCATTAAATTTAAATAAAAAGATTTAATCTTTTTCTCAACCGGGTTTAAGAACAGTGTTAATGAAGACACCATTCACGACAAACCCAAATCCCATTTGATATTAAATACAAGGCTCTGAATAGAAAATATATCGGCTTATATTCATATCAAATTCTACGACCAACAAATATCGTATTGGAAATAATGATATAAATATATCTTTCAAATTTCCATAACAATATCTGTATAATCACGAAATCCAACATCGAAATATTCCAAAGAAAATTTCGATTCAAATCCATTCCAATTCAATTATTGGAAATTCTGGTTATTCTCAAAACCATTTCAAATCCACTTTATTTATTTTAAAAATAAATGGAATTATAATTCTAGTTCAAAACTAGTTCATTTCGATAAAAATCTATTTTTATCTTTTCAAATATGGAAATTTTCATCCCAATTCTTCACAAATCATTTCTTATGATTTTACACAAATTATTACTATTTTTAATAATTTTATCAAGGTCCGTACAGTCGATTTCCATCAACGGCCATCGAACTACACTTACATCGACCTTTTCCAAATTTGATTTGGACATAATTCCAAATCCAACCGTTATATTTCTAATTTCTAATATTCGTTAGAAAGCTCTTTTCGATACGAACCCAACGGTTCCAGATTTAGGAGAATCCGACGGTCGGATCTCCCGTAATATACATTCAAAGTCAATGGTCGAAATTCGCAAACTACCGCAGCGCGGCGCGTTCTATTCAGGCCATTATATATATATAATATATATAATATATATATATATATTATATTTCGTCGATTTCCTTTCAAAACGTATTTTATAAATCGTTTTAAATTCATTTTCAAAACGATTTCAACTTCATATTCAATTTTTAATCAAAATTGAATATTCAATATCATTAATCTATAAACGATAATATTTTCAAAATGTTATATTTTGAAATCACTTCCTTTTCTATATTCATTATAAAAACGAATATAATCGATATAAATATCGTTCGCGCCAATATGGCGCATATCTAATCAACACGGCTTTATACATTTCAATAACTTCGTTATTCTATTCAACAAATGAATATTTATTCTATTCAACACATGAATCTATATTTTTCTTTCAATATATGAATATTATCAACACATGAGCATCGTCAACACATGACTATTTTTGTTATTTAATATATTTTATAAAATTATGATAAAGATGTAAATTTTATTGTTTAAAATATTTTACTCAACACATGAATCTATATTTTTCTTTCAACACATGAATATATATTTATTCTATTCAACACATGAATATATATTTTTCTTTCAACACATGAATATATATTTATTCTATTCAACACATAAATATATATATTTTATAAAATTCTTTATTCTCCTAATTGGAATGAGGCCCAAACAATTACCATATAATGTTAATTATATGGATTTTCCATACAACACATGTATATAATAGCAACGATAAATAATCAACCATCATCCAGAGTGCACCACACAACTGCGTAAGCATTAAATATAAATATTCAACGCTTGTAATAGACTGTCAACCAATCGATCGACATACAGCTAATTATTGGGATTAGTGTATGTCCAATTTCATCCTAACACCCGTGTGGGGTTTCAAACAATCAAACACAGATTTTATTTGTGCAGTTGGGCAATGTGTAAAATTTATCGTCCCAATCAATATCAGTCAAATTGGTGTACATAAACAAATTGTTCGATTTGTAAATGAATATATATTTTATTTCAACACATGAATATATATTTTACATCACAACCAACAGTCAATTTTCACAACACAAACAATCACACAAGTCGTCCATGGTCTATGGACAACGGGTGTCGGGTGCTGCTAAGCACCGTCTGCATCCTAGTATATATTTCAAACTAGAAATAAAAATAAAAGTGAGGAGTTCTCATCGACTAGCTAAACCAATTCACCGCGACTCTTCATATGTATGAAATTTTCCGCTGTGCTTCCAACGAGATCTGTTCAACACCGTTTGTGTTAAAAATTATATTTTTAACAACACTACTTCCTATATAAAGATTTTTATATCGCCACTAATATAAAAATCACATTTTTATATTCTCTAGTATATAAAATCATATTTTTAATACTCTACATATGTAAAAATTATATTTTTCTTCTCTTACTTCATGATAAAAATCAAATCATAACTTCACTTCTATAAAAAACATATTTTTATTTCCACTTCAATTATATAAAAATCGAATTTTTATCTCTACTTCATATATATATAAATCACTTCTTTATCTTCACTTCATATATATAAAAATCGAATTTTTATCTTCACTTCATATATATAAAAGTAGAATTTTTATCTCAAAGCTATTTATATAAAAATCGAATTCTTATATAAAATAAAAATCAAAGCTTTATATTAAATAAAAATCTAAACTTTCTATCATGAAAAATCTATTCTTTTTATTATTAAAAATCCGAACTTTCCTATAACAAAAATCCTATCTTTTACTATGTAAAAATCCCATCTTTTACTTTGCCTCAACACATATAAAAATCATATTGTCGATCCTATGATTATATGCATAAAAATTTACATTTTTAATACCTATAATCGTGGACATCGGAGTCGGAGAGTGGAGCAGCGACTGGAGGCAGTGTCGGGTCTGCATTGGCCGACGGTGGGTCCGAGCAGTGGTGGAGGGGGTCTGGCACGGCGGATTTTGGGGGATGAATGGCGTTTCTGGTCTGTGGTTTTTTTGTACGGCAGAAGGAGTAGTTGGACGGAGGGGGAGCAGGCGGCCGCATGCGATTGGGGGGGGGGGGTCTGGTGATGGCGTAGGCGGAGCAGTGGGG
Source organism: Allium sativum (assembly GCA_030737875.1). NCBI lineage: Eukaryota > Viridiplantae > Streptophyta > Magnoliopsida > Asparagales > Amaryllidaceae > Allium > Allium sativum. Next base: position 167,436,980 of record CM060924.1, on the reverse strand, counting down.
TTCGATTTGAGCTGGAGGGGGCTCTTCGTTGATTCGAGAAGAAGGCGGGCGGGGAGGGGGGGGGGTTGGAGAGAGAAGGATGGGGGGAGGTGGCTGATGTGGAGGCACGACGTTCCTCCCAGGCGGCGCGTCGGAGCTTTGGGGGGGGGACTGGGTCAACGCGGGTTCGGGTTTTTTTTCCAGGTCTGATCGAAGAACGAGGGTGGGGGGAGCATAGAGAGAGGGTAAGGGAAAATATAATTTAATTATTTAATTTAATTCTCCTTTAAAGTTGACTTTCCATTTGAACTCAAAATCAAGTCCACCGACTGTCGCTCCTAACTAATTACCCCCATTCCGAACACAATGGGATATGTTTCGTAAGCCAATTCGGCTATTTCGATCAGTTTTCGTCAAAATCAAAATATAAATCTATATATTAAATTTGAACGCACATTTCAATTTATCGGGACCACATACGAACCCTAAAAATTCCTGAAAAATATTTTCTAGATTCGTATTGATGATACGGTCCTAACAAAACTAATTTCATTAAATTCTGAGACTGTTTGAAAAATGGCCATTATCCAGTCGATTAAATTCAACTGAAACTGGTCAAACGTGTTTTCCTTTGCCACACTCACATATTGATTTGAAAAATAACGAATTTTGGAATCTAGCAATAACCTGACATCACGGATCCAACAAAAGTGGTTTCGTCGAAAATCGAGGTCGTTTGTAAAATTTCCATATTTAAGGGCCAGAATTCCATAGCGACTATTCTAAATTTTCAATTGGACATAACTTTTGATTCCCGCTATGAAATTTTGATTTTTCAGATTCATTGGAAAGATATTCTCAAATAGATTCTAATATTTTTGGTTTTGCCAAAATCCGGTTTATTTTGAATTATGTATGTTCAATTGAAATTTGAAATCGAATTTTCAAACTACTGCATCATTTTCAATTCCTTTTATAATTAAAATAAAATATTTATTTTCTAACGACGATCTATATAAATATATACGTTCTAATTCTATTTAAAATAAATTTTCTCGTCGTTATTATTTAAAATAATTCATTTTAAATATTCAAAATTCACTAAAATTGCCAAAATAAATTTTTTAAATTGGCTCGGATTTCTGGGTTATTACAATCTCCCCCACTTAAAACTTTTTGTCTCCGAAAAGGAACGAAGTTGAAAGTTGTTTAACCAATCAACTCAACTTCCATTATTTTCATTACGGCTTAAGTTCTTCAACTTTTCAGTTTCTAAGAACTTTCCAAATTTTCCAAAAAATTGCCTAACACCTAAATTTTCGAAAAATTTCGCCATAACCTCCCCTACACCGGGGACTTTGGGATATTTCAAATAGCCTCCCATGGCCCTCATCAATCCAAAAGAAAAAGAAAAAGCCAAGCGGCTAGCCAATCGGCTCATAAAATCATCAAAAACCCAAGAAATACAATAAACATGTACCTATTTGTCGGGCAAACAATTTTATTCCTCTTCTCTAGCCTCCTTGCTATGACCAGTTCAACGTAAGTACATGTATATGCATGCAAATGCGACAAATTTTCAATACACTCACTATTTGATACAATTTGGCTAAAGGTTCAACATTTTAATTAGACAAACAATAATAAAACAACACAACCATCAATCAATTAGTTGGTTATCATTTCAAATTCATAATTTTGATACATATACAGAAAATCATGTTTTTAATGCCAAATCACAACAATAAGCCCTATCTAGTTTTGGTTCTCACACCAGCCTATGCAAATATATAAATATCACACTTTCGGCACTCGAATATAAATACTGATGATGCGGCCGCATCATCAGAATTATCCCCAGGCAACTAGAGTGTGACTCTATATCCATCCAGTATATTGGAGGTTTCCAATACACGTGGATCAGACGTATATTAAAATCTCTATATACCTAATAGTCCAAATCAATATAAATAAATAATCAAATACGAATAATTGATTTAAATTTTCAAAACAAAATTTGGTTTCACTTTTATTTTTCAAAGCAACACTCTTTACACTCGTTCTAGGATACTATTGATCCTATCTCTAACGAGTCATTCTCATTGGATATTACTAATCCAATCTCTGATGAATTCTTTCATTTGGTTCTAACGTGTCTTGTTCTCGAGCTTTGTAAACCAAAGCTCTGATACCAACTGTAACGAAAAGGAATTTCGCTCGATCTGAATCAGTCGCTAAACGAACCAAGACCGTTCAAAACCCCTGATTGTTTTGAGAACACGACAAATCGAGATGCAAACAAAAGAACATTTCATTGTATATTACAACAATTCCATCAATACAAGAATATATAGAGTATGAATAAATATTACACAGAAAATATCAGAGATTACAATACATTACATAGCAGCAGAAAATAATACAATACACAACTAGAAGTAATACAAGGATACATAGCTTTCCGAGTATCGTTCCAGCTGTAAATCAGGATCCTGCGAATATAAATCTGCAAAACCAAAACTACTAGCTTCCCGTGAGGAAAATAAGGGCACCCAGAGTTTAGGTTAAAACAATAAACTCCAGGTCAGTCGTGTGACTGATGTGAGAACTAAAACAGGTATTAATCTTTATTTTTAAAGTTAGATAAATCAAGGGACCACGCCGTATAACACGGAGCAGGTTTCCTCCCAAGAATACCAGTGCATAAAACAACAACACAATGCTAAATAAAGAAAAATGAAGCTATTATAAGACCCAAGTCCCATCACACAATGCAACGCAAGCCGGAGGATAGGGTTTTTACCTTATAATAGCCAAAGAATGCTTGATACGCTAAATTTCCTCTTTTATTATTACTATAAGTAAAGAAAACAATTTCAATCATAAGTATCAATCATAGACGGCATAAGTGCCCCATACCACTATGTCGCCATATATAGGTTCTACAATAAAAACCGCAAAGTCACGTATTGGAAGTTGGATTTCCATCTGTGAACCGAGGCAAGGGATCGTCCTATACCGATTTGAGACTGTCTAGCCCGAGCCTCAGGATCAAAGCTCGAGTGACCCTTAGAGCGACATGGCCGGTCCACCGATGTGGATTAAAATGCCTGAACACTGCGTTTCCCCGCCCTTTGGGGAGTAAATGAGTCCAATGACTCCATCGGCTCCACATAGTCACCGATATATCCGAGGCGCCTCGCAACAGCAACAACCACACAGGTGAAAATAATATAAATGTCAGGGCTGGTAGGTCACCGACACCACTGTAGCTAGAAGGAAACGCATGCCCTCCCTGAGGTCCTCTCCCGTTTCTGGTTCACAATCGGGGTGTGAGGCTCACGAATTCACGTTACACAAAGCTATGCCACACACGCAGTGCTTTGATCATCAACCACAAGACATTTTTTTTCAATAGAAGCCTTGATCAATTGCCACACAGGCAAGTCACTCCATGCGATTGATATCCATCAATATATAACCCTGAGCTCGTACGTCTCAGAGAAGGGCGTTAAGTTAGAGAATAAATTCTCCGCCGCCAAACAGATATATATTTAATAGAAATCAATCACACAGAATAAAATCCAGTGTCAGACACACAGTCCATTAACAAGTTCGTTCTAGGTCTGAACGAAACCGAAGGCACCTTGTACCTCGCATATCCATCGATCTCCAAGTCCGTCTGGACGATCACCAACTGATTCCCTCCTCTTGAGTGTACAACCCAATCAAGATCATCAGTAATCACCCAAACGATGTAAAGACCTCCGGTCTTCGACCACCGTCTTCCTCCTCGACACCACGTCGAATCAGTTATTCAGAATGGGGTAAATCCGGTCTTTCTAAATAACTCGCGTGTATAATAAACAAGTGTTACACAAACACAACATACGCCTCATTCCAATTCAGAATATTCTTTTATTCAAATATTCTAATACTTTGGGAAAGGTTCCCATTAATTTTATCAAAGATAAATTCTTTAAATTTATTCTTTAATCTTCTTTTGAATTTCAATTCAAATTAGTCGGGATTAGCAAACCACACCGAAGTAATCATTTATTTTATTTTCCAATCCCAACCTATTCATCCCATGAAGTAAAACTGGTCATACGTCATATATAACCCCAGAGCTCGTACGTCTCAGAGAAGGGTTAAAGAACCAATGTCATTTAAAACACGGTTCACTATAAACCCAAAATCATATTCCATTAATTATCGGGTTAAAGAACAAGTGTTATTTAAAACACCATTCACGATAAACCCAAAAATCAATTCAAATTCAATTACAATTAAATACCATTTAATTGGTACACTTCATTAAATTTAAATAAAAAGATTTAATCTTTTTCTCAACCGGGTTTAAGAACAGTGTTAATGAGGACACCATTCACGACAAACCCAAATCCCATTTGATATTAAATACAAGGCTCTGAATAGAAAATATATCGGCTTATATTCATATCAAATTCTACGACCAACAAATATCGTATTGGAAATAACGATATAAATATATCTTTCAAATTTCTATAACAATATCTGTATAATCACGAAATCCAACATCGAAATATTCCAAAGAAAATTTCGATTCAAATCCATTCCAATTCAATTATTGGAAAATTTGGTTATTCTCAAAACCATTTCAAATCCACTTTATTTAATTTAAAAATAAATGGAATTATAATTCTAGTTCAAAACTAGTTCATTTCGATAAAAATCTATTTTTATCTTTTCAAATATGGAAATTTTCATCCCAATTCTTCACAAATCATTTCTTATGATTTTACACAAATTATTACTATTTTTAATAATTTTATCAAGGCCCGTACAGTCGATTTCCATCAACGGCCATCGAACTGCACTTACAACGACCTTTTCCAAATTTGATTTGGACATAATTCCAAATCCAACCGTTATATTTCTAATTTCTAATATTCATTAGAAAGCTCTTTTTGATATGAACCCAACGGTTCCGGATTTAGGAGAATCCGACCGTCGGATCTCCCGTAATATACATTCGAAGTCAATGGTCGAAATTTGCGAACTGCCGCAGCGCGTTCTATTCTGGCCATTATATATATATATATATATATATATATATTATATTTCGTTGATTTCCATTCAAAACGTATTTTATAAATCGTTTTAAATTCGTTTTCAAAACGATTTCGACTTCATATTCAATTTCTAATCAAAATTGAATATTCCATATCATTAATCTATAAATGATAATATTTTCAAAATGTTATATTTTGAAATCACTTCCTTTTCTATATTCATTATAAAAATGAATATAATCAATATAAATATCGTTCGCGTCAAAATGGCGCATATCTAATCAACACGGCTTTATACATTTCAATAACTTCGTTATTCTATTCAACAAATGAATATTTATTCTATTCAACACATGAATCTATATTTTTCTTTCAACACATGAATATTCTCAACACATTAGCATCGTCAACACATGACTATTTTTGTTATTTAATATATTTTATAAAATTATGATAAAGATGTAAATTTGATTGTTTAAAATATTTTACTCGACACATGAATCTATATTTTTCTTTCAACACATGAATATATATTTATTCTATTCAACATATGAATATATATTTTTCTTTCAACACATGAATATATATTTATTCTATTCAACACATGAATATATATTTTATAATATTCTTTATTTTCCCAATTGGAATGAGGCCCAAACAATTACCATATAATGTTAATTATATGGATTTTCCATACAACACATGTATATAATAGCAACGATAAAAAATCAACCATCATCCAGAGTGCACCACACAACTGCTTAAGCATTAAATATAAATATTCAACGCTTATAACAGCCTGTCAACCAATCGATCGACATACAACTAATTATTGGGATTAGTGTATGTCCAATTTCATCCCAACACCCGTGTGGGGTTTTAAACAATCAAACACAGATTTTATTTGTACAGTTGGGCGATGTGTAAAATTTATCGTTCCAATCAATATCAGTCAAATTGGTGTATATAAACAAATCGTTCGATTTGTAAATGAATATATATTTTATTTCAACACATGAATATATATTTTACATCACAACCAACAGTCAATTTTCACAACACAAACAATCACACACGTCGTCCATGGTCTGTGGACAACGGGTGTCGGGTGCTGCTAAGCACCGTCTGCATCCAAGTATATATTTCAAACTAGAAATAAAAATAAAAGTGAGGAGTTCTCATCGACTAGCTAAACCAATTCACCGCGACTCTTCATATGTAGAAAATTTTCGCCATGCTTCCAACGAGATCTGTTCAACACCGTTTGTGTTAAAAATTATATTTTTAACAACTCTACTTCCTATATAAAGATTATATTTTTATATCGCCACTAATATAAAAATCACATTTTTATATTCTCTTGTATATAAAAATCATATTTTTAATACTCTACATATATAAAAATTATATTTTTCTTCTCTTACTTCATGATAAAAATCAAATTATAACTTCACTTCTATAAAAATCATATTTTTATTTCCACTTCAATTATATAAAAATCGAATTTTTATCTCTACTTCATATATATATATAAATCGCTTCTTTATCTTCACTTCATACATATAAAAATCGAATTTTTATCTTCACTTCATATATATAAAAATCGAATTTTTATCTCAAAGCCATTTATATAAAAATCGAATTCTTATATAAAATAAAAATCAAAGCTTTACTTTAAATAAAAATCTAAACTTTCTATCATGAAAAATCTATTCTTTTTATTATTAAAAATCTGAACTTTCCTATAACAAAAATCCTATCTTTTACTATGTAAAAATCCCATCTTTTACTTCGCCTCAACACATATAAAAATCATATTGTCGATCCTATGATTATATGCATAAAAATTTACATTTTTAATACTTATAATCGTAGACATCGGAGTTAGAGAGTGGAGCAGCGACTAAAGGCAGTGCCGGGTCTGCATTGGCCGACGGTGGGTCCGAGCAGTGGTGGAGGGGGTCTGTCACGACGGATTTTGGGGGATGAACGGGGTTTCTGGTCCGCGGTTTTCTTGTATGGCAGAAGGAGTAGTTGAACGGAGGGGGAGCAGGCGGCCATAGGCGATAGGGGGGCCCGGTCTGGTGATGGCGTAGGCGGAGCAGTGGGGTTCGATTTAGGCTGGAGGGGGTTCTTCGTTGATTCGATAAGAAGGGGGGTTGGAGAGAGAAGGAGAAGGACGGGGGGAAGGGGGAGGTGCTGATGTGGAGGCGCGACGTTCCTCCCTGGCGACGCTTCGGGGCTTTGGGGGGGGGGGACCGGGTCAACGCGGGTTCGGTTTTTTTTTTTCCAGTTCTGATCGAAGAACAAGGGGGGGGGGGGTTATAGAGAGAGGGTAAGGGAAAATATAATTTAATTATTTAATTTAATTCTCTTTTAAAGTTGACTTTCCATTTGAACTCAAAATCAAGTCCATCGACCGGCTCTTTTAGCTAATTACCCCCATTTCGAACACAATGGGATATGTTTCGTAAGCCAATTCAGCTATTTCGATCAGTTTTCATCAAAATCAAAATATAAATATATATATTGAATTTGAACGCACATTTCAATTTACCGGGACCACATACGAACCCTAAAAATTCCCGAAAAATATTTTCTAGATTCGTATTGACGATACGGTCCTAACAAAACTAATTTCATCAAATTCTGAGACCGTTTGAAAAATAGCCATTTTCCAGTCGATTAAATTCAACTGAAACTGGTCAAACGCGTTTTCCTTTGCCACACTCACATATTGATTCGAAAAATTACGAATTTTGGAATCTAGCAATAACTTGACATCACGGATCCAACAAAAGTGGTTTTGTCAAAAACCGAGGTCATTTGCAAAATTTCCATTTTTAAGGGCCAGAATTTCATAGCGACTATTCTGAATTTTCAATTGGACATAACTTTTGATTCCCGCTATGAAATTTTTATTTTTCGGATTTGTTGGAAAGATATTCTCAAATAGATTCTAATAGTTTTGGTTTCGCCAAAATCCGGTTTATTTTGAATTCTGTATGTTCAATTCAAATTTGAAATCGAATTTTCAAACTACCGCGCCATTTTCAATTCGTTTTATAATTAAAATAAAATATTTATTTTCTAACGACGATCTATATAAATATATACGTTCTAATTCTATTTAAAATAATTCATTTTAAATATTCAAAATTCACTAAAATTGCCAAAATAAATTTTTTAAATTGGCTCGGATTTCCGGGTTATTACAATTAGATTCTATTGAGTTTATATTTCATGACTGAAATATACGTTAAATAGTTTACAGACCTTTGTTAAAATCCATATGAAATGTTATGTAAAATGATATTCCAAACATGAAATGAATGTACAGCTTGGACTACTTGAAAATTATTTTATTGTTCTCTTATTTTACCACTGCTGAAAATGGGTATCCTATAATCAACTACGATAGTTGGTTAATTATAAAGAGCAAGCCACAATATTAAGCATAGCCAACCAGCGCGATATTCAAATTAACAAAATATTAAGCAATGAGTTTTACTAACTTTTAAAGAATACCCGTGTGTGTAACACGGGTTCACTCTATTTTATATAAAAAGAGGAGCATACAGTTGTATGCTAAACAGTGCAAAAGACTTAAATGTCATTTGATTTTTATAAGTTTTGTTTCTCTCTCCATCAACTTTCCCTCAATTTACTAACTTATTTAAATATATGAAATAGTAATGTCTTGGAAATCACATCACAATAATATAAAATTATTTCAAAGTAAATGTCATATTAAAATAGTAGACGAAGTAAATGAATGATATAAAATTATTTCAAATTGCAATTAATAATTGAGACCAATTGCATATAAAAATATCCTATCTAAGAATGACAACAAGTTTATTGTTATACATGACTAATAAATACATATATTTGCTAAACTAGATTTAAGACCCAAACTAAAAGTGTGTTAACACGCTTTTTGGTCAAAACAGTGAAACTCAAGATTTGGGTTAGCGATGAGCTCAAACATCGGGAACGTCGTCAGAAAAAGAAAAGCAATTTTGTCGAAGTCGCGGGTGTTCGTAAAAGGACTGGAAATGTCGTTGATTCATAAAATTATCGTCGATGGACTTAGACAAACTGGCACAGTAAACATACGTGATCGACTCGGTCGGGTCAGCTTAAAATGCTTGATCGTATCAGTCCGATTAGCTTAAAATGCTTGACCGTATCGGTCCGATCACGTGGCAAACTCATCGTGCAAAAATATATGGTTTTAGTAAAAGATAGTGTCGTGCACTTAAAAATAGCTGATCGACATGCGTTGATCACAAAAAATAGTTTGCGCGACTTAGGGCATTAAAATTTAGTAAATTGGAAAAAATCGATTTGGCATGTCAAAACTACTTGATTGATACAAGAAAATCTTAAAAAACCATGTGTAAAACACAGTAGATCTTCCTTGCAAATTTTATAAATCTAGAAAACTTGGTACGTATGGCACATTTGGCATGCTCAAAAATAGTGGATCCATCAGTTTTCACGTGCGCAACACATGAAAATGGTTTGGAAAAATCGAGCTTGGCAGCTTGGCTTGGCTCCTTGGCAATTTCACATCACATCAGAAAGTGATGCAATTTCTATGGCTCTACATCAGCCCCAGCATGCCATTCCTCGCGATTGCATCGCATCATGTAGATATGGTATTTTGGCACATGCGTGATCCAAGATTTGGCACAAGGAAAAAGGGCGAATAGACATAGGAAAATTTGGATTTGGCAAAGGTGCGCATCACATCCCTGTAATGCGATGCGATTTTGGTAATTCGAAGTGGCGGATCCATGTTTTTGGCAAGCGTTTTCTACATGATCGCATCAGATGGTGCGTTGATTTTCCTGGCATGAATGCGAAATTTTTGGATGCGATGTGGGCTTTGGCAAATGCCAGAAATCTGGCATGAAAGAAATACAATGCGAATCATTGCATTTTGGTGGATTCACACGTGATTTCGCTCACTTTTTTCTGATGCAAGCTTTCTAAAGGATGAAATGTGATTTTTTACACTTTGGGATGACAAAGTGATGCGATTTTTTTGGAAGCGTGGCTGGGAGATGCAAAATTTCGTATTTCGCATCCCAGGGATGCAAAATTTCGTATAGTGGTCCCTAAATCTCACCTATTCCTACCCAACCCAATAACAATAAATACGCCCTACCTCATTCTTCAAAGGGGTTAGATTTTAATTCGATTTTGGACTTCTTGAAGCTCTCAAGCATCATTAATGGCTTCTATCTTCTTCTCCATGACTACTGGACATAGCTTGGACGACTAAACGTTGCACAAGCGTTTTCCATCAACTTTTGGACATTCATAAGGACATTTACACTGCTTTTGGACTGTTCTTGGATATTTTTGGATTTCTTGGACATTGGAGCTACTTTTTAGACATTATTGACCAAGTTAACATATTTTTCACTCAAAGAAGAAGAAGGGTATTTTGGTCAAAGTCTAGAATTAACAATTAATTTATTGTTCTATTGTAACCCTTTGTACTCAAACACTGTCTGAACTTGTACAACTCTTGTAATCAGATATTATATGATGAATGATTACTATAAAATGGACGTAGGCGTTAGTGCTGAACCGCTGTAATAAGTCTTGTTCTTCCTGATTACTTTATTTTGGATTTGGATTTAACGTGTTTCTACTAACATACACTCGAGGGTTAGCGTGTACTGAATCGACGACAATTCCCCACGTCAACACTTTGGCGTGCGAGGAAGGGGGCGCATAGCTTTGACTTTTGCTTCGGATTAGATTCTCAGATTTGTCTTCGGATTTCGTCTTCGCAGTTGGTTTTGGTTTTCGACCTTGGTTTTAATCTTTGACTTCGACTTTGTTACTCGCTTTTCATTATGGTTAAGCATCATAAGCTCGACGTTATTGCTGAAGCTCAAGGTACAGAAGGAGGTAGAAGTCGAGAACTTTCTTGGACTGAAGTTCCCTCAAATTGCGTCACCCATGAAGACGTCGATGGAATGATTAATAATTTAACTACGGATTTGAACATTCGACTTGGCGATAGGAAGAAGTTTTCAATACCTCTCTTGCTCAGATTGAGGAGAGGATGAGGAATTCTTGAATGCGAATTGGCCAGGCAGGCATTATTGGAATTAGTACATGTGTTCCTCAAGCAGCAATTCAGGACTTGGGGACAACCACGCAAACTAATCAGCAGACCAATACCAATCCTCGGAATGGTTCCGGCCCTTATACACTCAGGGGCATCCTTAATCCCGACATCGCTCTAGCCTGTGATGCTTTGGTTGGTCAAATGGCGGGCTCCGCTATTGGTAATGTTACTTATGCGCCAGTGCGCGCTAGTTTGGATGGTTGCGCTCTCATGCTTTTGGGAATCGGGATTGTGCCGATATGGCCCATCAGGTTGGAATTCAACTGGATATTCTTCTCTCTAACCAACTGATTCCTAACTTGGACTTAAACACTGGGGGACACCAGTGTCGCTTTGGATAATCTGAACCAATTGCTTACTTTTGGCAGTGAATCTCAAATCGCGGATGTTGTTCTTTGATTCACTTGAGGCGGTACCTCTTCTTTGGACTTGGATTGTGTGACTTGCAGTTCATTCTCTTTAAATATAAGGAATTCTCATAACCTATCGGACTTCAATTTACCGGTTTTGGAACTATATGATGGTCAGAAGGTTCCGACTGCCCACTTGATGAGATATATTTGTCATATTGAAGTTCTCTTTGCTTCCGAAGGCGTCATGGAAAAGTGCTTCCTGCTTTACTTTACAGATATTGCTATTATGTAGTTCAGGAAATCAAAGATAGACTCCATTACTTGTTGGAATGCTTTGATTAGCAGGTTTGTGGAACAAATCAGGGTCAACATCGCTCATTTGAAAAGTGTTATAAATCTAAATGGAATTAGGAAGAAGTTCGGTGAGACTCTGTGGAAATTCTTGAAGCGGTTTAATGTTGCGGTGGCTTCGGTCGACATACCCGACCCATCTATGGTATTGATAGTCGCAGTATCTGGAATTTTGGTCAAATATGACTTTAAGACTTCGTTGAATCAGGACCCACCGAGGGATCTCAAAGAGTTCTACTCTGAATATGAGAAGTTCCTACGGAAAGAGGATGCGAGAACTAATAAAAAGGTTCTTAAAGAAAATGCTGTTAAGGGCGGGAAACTGTCCGACTATGGAAAAGCAAAGGATTTTGCTCATGCCAAGCCTTCTTCGAGGAATGATCGTAACATGGATTGGAAATAACCTAAGTTATCAACTTACTCAAAACTTACTCACACCCCTGAGAAGATCTATTTGGAAGTTCATCCCACTGCTCCTTTCAAGAAACCCCTAGTGCGGGAGTCAACTCAGAGAGAGAGGGATATTGGTTGACACTGCATATTTCTTGTGATGACCCGTCTTTTTGGCTGGTTCAAATCGATAGTCAAACTGACTTGAATCAATCGATAAGAGTTATCGCTTAAGATTACGACTAATAAGAACCGAATAAAACAACCTTTTTCATTACCATTACAATAACTTTTACGCCAGAGTATAACTTACATCTGAGTATAACAATATTAATAATGCACAACGGAAATAACAATATCATAGTATAACATGTATATAGCAGAAAACATAAACTCTTAGCAGAAGAAATAAAATGCTCTGGACACAGCTTTAGCTTCAATCCAGCACCTCCTCTATAAAGTATCTGCAAAACCAAAACTATTAGCTGCCCATATGGAAAATTATGGGCACCCAGAGTTTAGGTGGGATACAGTAAACTTCGATTCAGTCATGGGACCGGTGTAAGAACTAAAACGGTTATTTTCTTCATTTTAAAAGTTGAGTAAATCATAGGACCACACCATATAACACCGAACGGTTCTCCGAATGAATACCAAATATAAACTACTGCAATCCTTTTTGAAAAATGAAGCTATTATAAGAATTTTCCCATCACACAACGCAACGCAAACCAAAGGAAAGAGTTTTACCTTATAATAACCAAGCATGCTTGATACGCGAAAAACAAATATTTTTGATACTATTACTAGTGGATAGTGCGGAAATCACCTTCAAATGTAAATGTATATATCTTAGCTCGCATAAAGCCCTATCCCATTATGTTGGCTATTAGGTTACAACCAAAAATGCAAAGCTCGTATTAGAGGTTGGATTCCAATAATGGCAAAGGAAAAGGATCTTCCTTAACTGCATTTGGAACACTTCTAGCCAGATGTCCCAGGAGTCAACCATTGAGTCCTTTCAGATCGGTAGAGCCGGTCAGCACTAACATGATGATTAGCATCTTCCCTGAACATAACGTTCCCCTAGTCGTATTTGACCGTCATTCAAGATGCCTTATCTATCATCCACATAAGCAAACCTGCCTAGGATCCATACCATGGCATCACTTTTCAGCTAGAAGGAAACGTTAGTCCATATCTCTGTTGTCTATCATCCTGTTTTCGGCTCATTTCGGAGTGTGAGGCCCTAGAGTCAATGTCCCACAAAGATATGGTTTTCAATAAAAGCTTTGATCTATCATCCAAAACACTCAACATGCCACATTGTCAATTTGGAAAAACCGGCATAGTAAAAATACGTGATCGACTCGGTTCTATCAGCTAAAAATGCTTGAGCATGTCGGTCCGATCACGTGGCAAAACTCGTCACGTATAAATATATGGTTTGGTTAAAAGACAGTGTCGTGCACTCAAAAAAAGTTGATCGACATGCGTCGATCACAAAAAACGGCTTGCGCAACTCATGGCATTAAAATCTGGTAAATCGGTAAAAATTGATCTGGCATGTTAAAGCTGCTTGATCGACACGAGAAAATCATGAAAAACCATGTGTAAAACACGTAGATCTTCCTGGCAAATTCGGTAAATCTGGTAAACTTGGTAAGTTTGGCACATGTAGGATGCAAAAAAACAGTGGATCGGCACGGTGGATCCATCAGTTTTCACGTGCGCAACACAGGAAAATAGTTTGGCAAAATCGGGCTTGGCAGCTTGGCTTGGCTCCTTGGAAATTTCGCATCGCATTAGAAACTGATGTGATTTCTCTGGCTACGCATCAACCTCGGCATGCCATTGCATGTGTCTGCATTACATCACATGGATACAATATTTTGGCACATGGGTGGTGCGAGATTTGGCACAAGGAAATTGGACGGATCGGTATGGAAAAATTTAGATTTGGAAAAGGCGTGTATCGCATCCCTGTGATGCGATACAATTTTCTTGACAATTCGAATTGGCAGATCCGTGTTTTTGGTAAACAATTTCTACATGATCGCATCAGGTGATGCGATGATTTCCCTGGCACGGATGCGATAAAATGGATGCGAAATTTTTGGATGAGATGTAGGCTTTGGCAAATGCCTGAAATCCTGGCATGAAGGAAATGCAATGCAGATCATTGTATTCTGGTGGATCCGCACATGATTTCACCCATTTTTTTCTGATGCGAGCTTTTTGAAGGGTATAATGCGATTCTTTACACTTTGGCATGATAAAGTGATGCAATTTTTGGATGCGAGGTCGGCGGATGCGAAATTTCGTATCCCGCCTCCCAGGGATGAGAAATTTCGTATAGTGGTCCCCAAATATCACCTACTCCTACCTAACCCACTACCTATAAATATCCCCTACTTCATTTTTCAAATGATTGGATTTTAATTGTATTTTGGACTTGTTGAAGTTCTTAAGCGCCATTAATGGCTTTCATCTTCTTCTCCATGACTAATGAACATAGCTTGGACCAATATAATGTTGTACAAACATTCTCCATCAACTTTTGGTCATTCACAAGGACATCTACACTACTTTTGGACTATTCTTGGATATTTTTGGATTTCTTGGACATTGGAGCTATTTTTTGGACATTGTTGACCAAGTCAACATATTTTCACTCAATGAAGAAGACAAAGAAGGGCATTTTGGTCTAAGTCTAAAATTAATAGTTACTTTGTTGTTCTATTGTAATGCTTTGTACTCAAATACTGCCTGAACTTGTACAACTCTTGTAATCAAATATTATATGATGAATGATGTGACACCCCACGTCCGTTAGTGCCACTCATAAGAGAATGCATTAAGTTTCGTGAAGCGCAATGGGTAAACAATACAGAAATTCACAAGACAGATTAAAGTAAGCAACAGAAATTTCAACTTTATTATTAAAAATAAAACCTTGTCTCAAATTAAGTTACATCATCAAACCAATTACATCAAAAACCAAGAATCTCAAATCTGTCTCATAATGCATAATAATAGTGTGCAATAATATAAAATCATATACCTCATAGCAAGCCATGGAAGAGTAGAAAGTAAGTCAAAGCAGTACATCTTAGAAAGTCCAGATCCAAGCTGAAAGAGAAATTCCTAATCACCGAGGAGTACTACCACTCTGAGGGCCTTGGGGGAGGAAGAGAAAGAAGCGAAAACAAAAAGGGTCAGGCATAAAGCCTAGCGAGTTCATGTGATTTTCATCATAAAATAGAGATATCAAGACAGATAAACAAGACTAGATGACAAATACAGTAACATATAAGGTAACAGGTAAACAAGATATACGAGATAAATAGGAACAACAGGATAAAATAGTGATCGAGTAATGTTTCTCATTTATATCCCTAAAAGCAGGTTGTGTCTGCACCAATACTAGTATAACATGATTAGGTGTTAACCTAACTACTTAACAGGAATAGCAGGACTAGGGGTACCCTAATTACATAATAGGATTAGGTGTTACCCTAATTACATAACAGTAGGATTAGGTGTACACTAATTATATAACAATAGAATTAGGTGTACCCTAATTACTACCCATGCGATCAGCTCCCTAATACATAAATTTCCTATGTCAGACCCAGCAGTATGATGTATCTCTCCCTAACCTAGCAAGTTATATAACATAGACCTATTTACTGGTGTTACAACTACTTTGTTTACCTAATCGGACTCATGCACGCTCATGAGTCTGTCGAAACATGCCCGTACCCACCTTCCTCGTTTGAACCTCTTACTTCCCAGTTCAGCGAAGCGTGCCCTGGCCTCTACCTAGTGCGAGGCCCTGTAACAAAATACCAATAGGGATACTAACTGGTATAGGTTCCACATAGGAAGATTGACACAAGCCAAATCCCCTAAGCTTGTGCCCCTAAGTAACTTGGATTTAAGAGTCCCCAGAATTCGATATAACAACAGAACGGGGGGCCTCTTAGCTTATTAATAATCATGTTTAACCTAGCAGGTTTAAGTTCACTAATAAGCGTGGTTGTGAAATTGCATGTTATTATGTATATACAACCCTTTCCAAACACAAACATCTTCCCAGATGCATATATCTACTATAGTGATTTAGTTTACTAACCTACATCTGGTACGTTCATAATTTTAACATGTCCTTTTTCTTAATGTCTACATTTAGTCAATTCTAATGTGTTTATACATATGCATACTATTTCATTCAATTATGTCCCCAAATTACAGCATGTACAAGTTTATGCATATTATCCCTTTCTATTATATTCACAATTTACAACAAGTACAAATATATGCATATTACCCCTTCCCCAAATTATAGTCAAACAGTCCTCAATTTAACAATATACCTATATTCCCTTAGTTCATGTCATTTCATTTCATTCCAAACTTAGTAATGCGTCATCTTAAATTGGACATGGCCTAGGCTTAGTGTAAATAAAAAGGGAAAAATAGAAGGAGGAGAATATAATCAAACCAACATATATAAATAGGCATAAAGGCAAGAATAGAAATAAAATAGGACCTCTGAAATAGGGAAGAGAAAGATAGATACACATAACCAATTAAGAAACATATGCTACTGTAACAACGACATAGGTGAATAATAGTGATAGAACAGGTATAGTTATTAACTTATAAGCATGGTATGTTCTAAACCCAATTTCTATTTACTGTCATGATATAGTTCTAGATATCAGATCTGAAAACAACATGAAACTCACAACGGGCCTTGGTTAAGAAGAGATTATATCTCTTTTTATATTAATCTACATACCATTGTAGAAAAGCCCACTTCTATCTCTTTTATTGTTGTATGCATATCTTGAATTTTGAATTATCTCTGTTGATCTAGGCTTCAGCAGCATCTCCCTATTTTATATATATATATATATATATATATATATATATATATATATATATATAAAATAGATCCATGGAGGAAGATTAATTGTGTGTATTGAAATGGGATAGAGCCATGTTATTTATAGATTTACAGAAATAATCTAAACCTTTAGATATTAGGTTTTCAATCTAAGCCATACATGTAGCGCTGAGTCAGCGAATGAACCTAGCCAAGAAAACAGAGCAAATACAAAATTTAGAATCCACCCTGCATCTGGGTGGGTCGACCCACTTAACTTGGGTCGACCCATAGGTCGACCCAGGCCCGTTGTGGATCGTCGCCTAACGATCTTTTCTATGCGTTTATTTTGTGTCACTTTTCTAGTTTGAATTATTTTGAATTTATATATGTGTATATATATAACCCCCTTATATGTATACAAACTTCTTATGCTCGTAACTTCTTCCTACGTTGTCTGATTTACGCAAACTTGGGGTCTATCTGAACCAAAATTCCGAGACAAACGCAACGGTAAAGTTGGTTTTACTTAATTCTAAATATTTAATTAAGTATTCCAATTTTATTTTCTTTACAGTATGGTTATAATGTATTAAATTTTGGGGTGTTACATTCTCCCTTACATAAAGGATTTCATCATCGAAATCTTCAAGTTAAGAAGAACGTTATTATCCTAACAACCACCTACAATCATCTACTCATCCATCATCCATTAACATCCATTATCCTTATGGATTTCTAATGCTTGTATGGACATATTCAAAAAGTGTTGTGTGTTTATGTCCCTGCAGTAATGCAAAAATCAGGCGGTCGACTGATTCAGTTAACCTCCTTAATGCAATATATGTTCGTGCCATGTATCCAACATGTATGCAAAAAGAGTCCTAGTATAATATATAAGCTCTATATATGTGCACAATAATTCATAAAAATAAAACATCCATATGATTATTCACCCATTTCCATCCATAGAAAATTAAAATGCACACACATCCATATGAAAAATGTAAGTGCTTGAACCGATCTAGTGCATACTGCCTAGTGTGTGTGTATGCATTCATGAGCAACCACTAGTAAACACTTGCATCCACTTGCAACCATCAATCATAACATGTCTCAAACACATGTTTCAAACCATTGGATTATACCTAAGGATCGAAGGTTCAAATGATAGGATAAACATACTTAAATGGTAGAAGCAAATGCGAAGTAAAAGCTTGGAAAAGAAATCAAGAACATACTTTCAAAAAGAAAAGGATAAGAAGCGTGAATCTTATCTTCGTGTTCATACTTTGCATCTTCGTGGTCTTCTCTCTACTATACCTTCACCAATCTTATTCCCTTCTTGCGTAGTTTCTTGATCTCTGATCCAAGAATATGAGTAGGAACTCTTCTCATCGATGCTTCCTTCTTAACTTCCATGTCTTCAAGTGTGCTCGGCTCCACTACCTCTGCTGTAAATGTAAACATTTCCTCAAATGGGAAACGTGAAACACGTCGTGTACACCTGCTTGTCTGTCCAGTAGTCTGATCCTATATGCTATATGACCTATCCTCTCCACTATAGAGAATGGACCTACGAATCTTGGCGCCAACTTCCCTATTAAGCCAAAGAGAACTACATTCCTTAATAGTGATACTTTAATGAAGACCATATCTCCTACTTCAAATTCCAAATTGGTCCTCCTTTTATCGGCGCATGATTTTTGTCTGCCTTGAGCTGCTTTCATTTTTTGGCGGATAAGACCAATCTTCTCGGAAATCTCTCAAATCGTCTCAGGTCCAAGTAGAAGTCTGTCCGTAGACTCCTACCAACAAGTCGGCGATCTGCAAGGTCATCTATATAACTCTTCGAAGGGTTCCATGCCTATGCTTGACTGATAACTGTTGTTGTAGGCAAACTCAACCAATGGGAGATGCTCCTTCCAAGTCCCTATGAAATCTAGGATACACAGTCTCGGAAGATCTTCGAGAACTCTATTCTCCCTCTCAGTCTGGACATTGGTCTGAGGGTGGTATGCCGTGCTCAAAGTAGTCGTGTACCTAACGCCTCTTGTAAGCTCTTCCAGAATTCACTAGTGAAGACGGGGTCACCGCCTCTTACTATACTGGAAGGTACCACATAAAATCGGACTATCTCTCGAAGAAATACCGTTGCTAACAAGTTGTCATCCTCTTACTCTTGACAGGAATAAAGTTAGCGCTCTTCGTACGTCTGTCCACTATCACCCAAATGCTTATATTTCCCTTCCACGATCAGGGAAATCCATTGATGAAATCCATAGAGACGTTCTCCCACTTACATTGTAGGACGTCCAAGGGCTGAAGCAATCCGCCAGGTTTTCTTTGTTCAGCCTTTACTCGTTGGAAACTTATACATCGAAATACAAATTCCACCACGTCCTTCTTCATACAAGTCCAAAAGAAAACACTATTCATGTCTTGATACATCTTGTTGCCGCCCAGGATAGTCATCCGATAATGATGAGCTTCCTTAAACACTGCCTTTAGTAATTCCTCAATTCTAGGGACACATTGCCTTCCATCTCGTCTTAGCCTCCCTTTCTTGTCTTTAGAATATCTAGCTAGGTGACTAGAAGTCTCTCCTCTACCAAGCTTGTCCAAGATATATGCTATCTGCGGGTCCTCTCGTTGCATAGATCCAGTACGCTCTATGAGAGTAGGTCGCACCTCCAATGATGCTAAAAATCCAAGAATGAAATCTGTAGATGGCTTAAAATCGAAGGTCCAGATGTACTCCAAGCTCTGCCTTTCTACGAATAGATGATTCAAAGTAAACATCTGCCTATTCAATGCATCTGCCACTACATTACCCTTGCCCGGGGTATAAGCCATCTCAAAGTCGTAAGACGCTACGGACTCCAGCCACCGTTGCTGCCTTAGGTTGAGATCCTTCTGTGAGAATAAGTATTTGAGCGACTTATGATCCGTGTATAGCTCAAATCTCTCCCCAAGTAGATAATGTCGCCAAGACTTCAATACAAACACAATTGCAGCCAACTCTAAATCATGGGTAGGGTAGTTCTACTCATAAACTCTCAACTATCTGCTACCATAGCATACTACCCTTCACTATTGCATCAGAACGGTACCAAGCCATGTGCCACAAGCATCTGTGTAGACCGTGAACGTCTTGCTTCAATCGGGGAGAGTCAAAACTGGGGTTGTTCTCAGAGCCCTTTTCAATCTATGAAAGGCATCCTCACAATCAATGCTCCACGAAAAAGCCAAGTTCTTCTTCATCAATCAGGTGAGTGGTGTTGATGTCCTTGAAAAATATATTTAAATGTTTCTTTTAAATATAATGCCGTTGATCGAATATTAGCCCAAAAAGTCACTTTTTACATACGGGTGAATTTCGACTCCAAACCACTTCTATTGAGTTCAAAATGTCGTTTACGACTTTTAAAATTATAAACATTTATATGTTTGAAGTAAGTGAAAAATTGGGACTTTTAGTGGACTTGGTTTAGGTCAAGCTAGCCCCTAACCCACTGAAAAGCCACTACATAGCCTCTCCACCTACCTTCCTCCTTTGCTTAACTCTTCATTCATTTCCTAAGTAAATTTCTAAACCTAAGAGAAGAGGAAATTAATATTCCTATGCCCCAATCTTAGGAAATTTAGTGTTAGTTTAGCTAATTCAAGGAGAAACCTAGGTAAGATCATCTCCATCTTCCTTTACTTGATTCCTCTTCCATTTTTAGGGATTTTTCTAAACCTAACTATTGGATTTGGTCTATTTATATGCATAATTTGAGGATTTGTAAGCTACATGGACAGAGAAGTTGATTTGGCTAGATTTTGATTCATCACCTTGCATTTAACAATCAAAGGGGAGTTCTTGCGAACTCACATCCATGTAGTCAAGTTATTGGACTTGATAAGTGTGCCTTTGGCACATATATGTTATGTGTGCGCATTTGCTATATTGGTTTGTTGTGTGTGAACTTCCCGAATTAAGTGTGTTTGAATTCGTTTATATGGAATTCAAAGTGTAAATCCTTGTAGTGAACTGGGTTGTTGTATCCTTGGGTACTCACCATTTATATGTACGAGTTATCAAGGTTGTGTGCACGCACTTATCACCTTTGAATTGAGTGTGCATTGTGTGTGTATTGTTTGGTTCTGTGAATTTGAGCATTTTATCATTTTAAAAAAGCAAATCTTGTGCATTCGCGTGAACATGTGTGTATGCATATCCTTTTTACGCATTTAGAGAGTGTAAGCGACCTTTCTAAACATTTGGAACCAGTATGGGAGGTCCAGGCTCGGCTGAAATTGATTTGGAGTTCATAGGCAAGGCAAATTATTTAATTGCTTCAGCTCAAACGTCTGACCGAAGAGTCAGACGTCTATCAAACCTCTTAGGAAAAATAAAAAACCAGCTACTGTCAGTTCGGACGTCTGTCCTAAAGCCTCAGACGTCTGAGAGCAGAATTTTTGTTGTTTACAAGTGGAGACCACGGTCAACAGTTTAGGTCCATTCGAGCTCATTCCTGGCCGAGTTTCGGCCCGTTTCGCCTTTTTTGTGACTTTTCAATTTCTCTTCTTCACATATTTCTATAGCTCGATTTTTACGTATTTTAGATTTATTTATTGTGAATGAATTTTATAATCAATATTTATGAGATTTAATTCATGTTATAAAAACGTGAATTTTTAGTTTGATCGTTATTTCGATCGCTATTATACGAGATTAGCCACTTCGAAACTATGTATAAAAGGTTTTATATTATTAGTAGATACGAAATTATTTTACCAAAATGGTTTCCAATCTTACTACATTATACGAAGTTAATTTACGAAATTGTTTTATAAATAGTTTTAAAATCTACTAGTATATATTTTATAAACCTTTTTCTCGTTCGTATGAGAAATCTAATTAAATGCCTTAGTAAAATCAAGGACTATGACCCCTTGCATTTACTTTGATGGTTAATTCATGGACTTGTTCGATTGAAAAACTGTGGCAATGATCGTTTTTATGTTTTTAGTGGATTATATAACTTGCTCGTAACTATTCGAGTAGAGCGAGTGGTTATGGGACATGTAGCTCAACTCTTATAATTAATACCTTGGAGTAATTTACACTACCTTGGATTTATTGTGATCTTTTCATGATTTTATTCATTTTGATGGTCTTCGGATCATCCTGAGGAACATCGGTTCATTAAGGGACTTCGGTTCACTCTAGCAGGGCCGCGACCCTTAGTTTTTCGGGCCATCTCGGGGCTTCGACTCAACATATAAGCTAGCTACCTAAAGATTGTGTCTCATCTTGATACACGTGTTGGTTGAGTATTCAGACTCCCAGATTGAGTCTTCAAACTTCCATCTTGAGGCCTGCCCCATTGTTATCTCTATGATTTCTGGATTTTTAGTTTTTGATTTCTGTAATTTTATATTTATTGGTATTAATTTATCAATCTGAATTTATTGATATTAATTTATCAATCTGAGTTTCGTTGACGTATGAGCTATCAATATTCGTATTGAATTGACATAATTTATCGTTTCCATGAGTAGTTGTATAACTTCAATGATATATTCTTTTATAGCTCCGATATAGATTTATGGGATATACTATAGATATTCTTGAGTTCCACCTTTGTATGTGTCACTTTTGTTATAGTATTTACTTGTCTACATTTCTTTATATCCCTTATTATGTACCAGTTTATGAGATAAGTACAACTAGACTGATCCGTTTATTGTTTATTTCTTATAAATAATATTCGAGTCAGGCCCAAGTGTTGTAGGTGCTTCTACATGACTTCTAGCAAGATCAAGTTATTTATTTTGGCTTACTACACTAGTGTTATAGTTTATGTTGATATGTATATGAGATAGAAACTCTTATGTATTCACACTCTTTTGGCATGTATTATTATATACTCTTTTGTAGTATAGTGGACCTTTTTTGGCCACTACCTCCATGTATACACTACGGTGTTTTTATTCATATCTATTTCGCCTTCGTGATATGAAAATTCTGTATTTGCTGATTATTCTATTATGTATTTTATATTGTTTCTGAATCATACATAGCTACTATGTTGTAAATTTGAACTTGAATTAGACATGTCGGATTTCCTCATGAGATTTGAAAACGTAAGACCACATTATCCGATATGTTTAACTCTCATTCAAAGCTAATATACAAGCGGTCGCTCCTTAACAGCCTTATTCTTCGAGTTAGTTGACACCATTGCTTGCAATGGCCTTGGCTAACACGAATTTAGAGGTGGGGCATTACATTTGGTATCATAGCCGAGTTCATAACAATATAAGATATTATGGCGAGGATCATTGTCCTAAGTCTCTTTTAGGAAATCGTGTTTAGGATTTAAGTCGAGTCTTTGGACCCGTCATATCCTATCTTATATTATGATACCTTGTTCATTGATTCGAAATCCTTTTGAGATTAACATTTTTCTTTCCTCTTTTCTTAAAGAAAAATGTATACGCGTGCCAGTACAAACGCTGCTCAACCTGCTGCCACTCCTATCGGGGGAGTATATATGATAACTCAACCACTTCTTGATTTTCTGACAAATGCCCAAGCGGTAGGAACCACTCCTACTACTACGCATCCCAAATCAGGGTTTTTGCTAGCTTATGTAGTGATTAAACTAAGCTCGGTGGAGAAGCTTTTAAGGGTACGGAACTTGTTATGGAAGTTAAAGCTTAGATCAAGTTACGCGAGTGCATCTTTACCCGCATGAATATGGAGGACTTGCATCGGGTTCAGGTAGCTTCTAGTATGCTTCTGGAACGAGCATTGGATTGGTATGTGCTTTTGACCACTGAAATTCAAGAGAAAGAACTAACTTAGAAGCAATTCCGAGAAAAGTTTAAAGCAAAGTTTGTAACCGATAGTGAGAAAGAGGCGTTGGCCCATTGTTTTATAGACCTTGCTCAAGGTAGTTCTTCTATCGTAGAATATGCCTCATCTTTTGACTCTCTATCCAAATATGGCCTCAAGTATATTGAAACCGCAAAGAAGAAGAATCAAAAATTCATTTGTGGGCTCAACCAGATTTTTAAAAAATCTTTACTACTTGAATTGTCCGTGCATTTTGACGAACTAGTGAATATCACACTTAGTCTTGAAGAAGCCGATAAAGACATCGATGTTAAAGTTTAGAGCTCTAAGAAGAAATTCAACAAAGGGAAGAGGAACTGCGGCAACAAACCCAAATCTTATCCAAATAAGAAAGGTAAACAAATAAGTCCCGATGCTAAATCTTTTAAGTCCGGAAAAGGAGAATGCTACAATTGTAGAGCAAAAGGTCATTATCGCAACAAGTGCCCCAAGCCTCGCGTTTGTAGTTATTGTAAGGCTCAAGGACATTCAATATCATCATGTCCCAAACGTCCGAGTGTTAAGGATGCAAAGTTAAATTCATGCAAGCCCCTAGCAACACTTCTACCGGGAAAGGTAATTTTCATTCTATCTTAGATGGAATTATTGATTTTTATGGACATCCTACATGAGTTCTTTTTGATACGGGTGCATCTCATTCTTTTATGTCAAAAAATCTTGTTGATGTTTATTCTTTGGATGCCTTATGTTTGATGACCTCACTAAGAATTGCGAATCCGGTTGGTGGCTCTACAACTCTTAGTTTATTATGTGAAGATGTCGAGATTATTTTGTGTGGTTATTCTTTCATAGCCGATTTGTATGTGATCCACTTTATAGGCTTTGAAATTATATTGGGAATGGATTAGCTCTACCATTATGAGGCTCATATCCATTGTCCTAAGAGGAATGTCCATCTTCGACATCCTCAATCCGTTGATTGAGTTTCTGTAACGCCCCACCTCTGTACCCGCCATAGTCAAGTTCATTTCGTGTGAAATGCTATCGACCACAGCGGAGAATAAGGTTGGTTAAGAGCGACCGTTAATATATTTACGCTTGCTTAGAAAGTAACGTCAAATGCCACGGCCGTACCAAAAAATTTCGACAGGACCATTCCAGGCGAAGGACATCTACACAACGGCATAATACCCTCGGAACACATACAGAATAATATAACACAGATAGTCACAGATATTCACATCACAGGCATATAAACTGATATGAATATAACACAATAAGTGTTTACATCAATTAAAGGTCATACACGACACTCTGACGCCAAAACAATAGATACATGTACCAAATCTCATACTAATAATGATACATGACGTAAGAAAGTCAACTATATATAATCCAAAAGGACTGCAACTATAAAGCAGTTAAGTTAAGAGTCATCATAAGGTCCCAGCAGGAATTTCACCTAAGCACTTGTAACACTAGGGTCTGACCTGAGTATTATTTAAGAAAATAAATAATAAACGGATCAGTCAAACCATTCTCATTCATAACATGAGGCAATATTAAGAAATATAGCATAAATGACATGATAGGAATAAGCACGATGAATCATAAATAATATGAAATTCATGGTGTCAACATATATAAAGTCTCAATAAATCTCATGACAAGAGAAGAACATGCAATAATGAAAAAACTGACAAATGAATTTCAAACATAAATCAAATTGACGCACATCGCATCAAAGTAATCAAGAATCCAGAAATCACTAGAAATCCAGAAAACATCATAAAAAGTGGTACTCCTCAGATGAGATACGATCTCTAGGTAGCGAACCCATATGTTTAAGCTCCCTACGGAGCCGGGTCGTGACCCCGGAAGAAGAAAACATCATAAAACGTGAAGGTTGGACCAAAGTCCTATAGATGAAGGCCATCGATCGTAAATTCCCACTCGGGCAATCGCGAACCAAACTAATATATCATGGAGCGGATACCAACATTCCGAGTGAATAGAAATTACTCCGAGCTTGTGAATATGAGAAAATAGCAACATGTCCCATAACCACATGCTATTCTCGAATATTTACGAACCTGTAATTGGTTTCTATTCAAAATAGAGAAAATCACCACATATGTTCAAATGAACGAGTTCGGTAGTTATTCGCCAAAATAAATATATAAGGGGTCATAATTCTCAGTTTTATTAAGGTGAATAAACAAAATTTCTCGTCCGATCAATAGGATAAGGAATTGTATATAAATCAATAGTATCAGAACCAGATTTAGAAATCAAAATTATTTTAAAAGGGTTTGTATTTAAAAACTGATTTAAACGTTGATTCGATTACCATTGACAATATAGAACCCCCTAATCCACTGTGGTTAATTATTCATAAAAATCCATCGCCGTAGCGAATGGGACACAAATCCACATTTCATGGTTTTAAAACGATTTGAAAGCCATACAAGACGGCGCGACAACGATGATCCAAACGAGCTCGAGATCGCCGCGATACACATGGGGGAGAGTCGAAGGAGGAGGTCAGAAGAATACGGGGTCGCGCGCCTCGGTGCGCGATCAAACAAAAAGGGGGGATGACCAGACCTGGGCTCACGCCTAGGTCTGTCACCGGTCGACCGGTCCAGGGGGGTCGGTCGACCGTTCTGGGACAGAGCCCCAACCTGTCGACCGACCCACCTGGGTCGGTCGACCGGTTGTGCCTAGGCATGAGACCAGGCACATCCGACAGGGGATTCGTCCCCCGTCATGACCTTACCTTCTTTGACGCTCCTCTCCGGCCCTGTTACGACTCTTTCTAGTGCGTACACACCAACCATTCAAGCCGGAGACGAGTGTGATTCAATGCATATGCACATGAAGCTTTTCAAACTAAATTTCAACCAAAAACTTGAAATCAACATGTATTCAAGAATCAACCATGGACCAAACTAATTCAAACAAACATGAACATCATGAATAGCCTACAATTACACTTGTATAAGCTTAAAACTTGTGGCATCGATGTGAGTTCACAAAGAACTCACCTTGGTGATAATGGAGCAATCAACAAGAAGAAATCCAAGCTAAAGGTGATATCCTCTCATTAGAATTAACAAGACCACCATACGTATATCAAACCCAATAGCCCTATGCATTATGGACATAGAAATACCCAAGTAGCATAGAGAAGATGATGGAGAAGATATTAATCAACTTACCTAAGCTAGGAGATGAGGAAACACAACAAAGATTGGATTTTTCAGAGATTCTAGGGCTTAGGATTTTAATTTCCCATTCTCTACGCTTAGGAATAAAGAGGGAGAGTGAATGAAG
Organism: Allium sativum; assembly: GCA_030737875.1. Lineage (NCBI taxonomy): Eukaryota > Viridiplantae > Streptophyta > Magnoliopsida > Asparagales > Amaryllidaceae > Allium > Allium sativum. Next base: position 167,409,619 of record CM060924.1, on the reverse strand, counting down.
AAGTAAATGAGAGAGGGAGGCGGTTGGGTGCCTATTTGTGCTGTCTAAATAGGTTTAGGTGCACAAATTGGCACTTAAGATCCTTCAAACGACTTCAATCACCCCGAATCTGAAACACATCTATTTGTTTATACTCAAAAAAAACTGTAAACGACATTCCGGAACCAATGGAAATGGTCCCGAGTCATATTTCAATCATTTAAAAAAATTCACCTTTTTGGGCATAAAACTAACATATCGATTCGATATTTAAATATTCGTTTAATTTATTTGTCGTGAATTTTACAGGTCGTTACAGACTTTCCTCCTTAAAGAAATTACATCCTCACAATTATTCAAAATAAACTACTACAGTAACAATCGTAAAATTACAAATTCCCACCAGAATAAAATTAAAAAAAAGAAAAATTCACCTTATGAGAATAGGCCCGGATGAGAACGCTCGATGGACTCCTTAGTTTCCCATGAGCAATCCTTTGGATTAGCGGACCATTGGACTTAACAAGGGAAATTTCTTTATTACTTAGGCGTTTTACTTCCGTGGCAACAATTCAAAGGGGTTGTTGCTTGTAGGTAAGATTCAGTGAAATTTATATTTATTCAAGAACTTGAGGGTCGATAGCAACGTGAGATTTCCCCAATTTCCTCCGTAGTTGAGAAACATGGAATACATTATGAATGTAAGAAAAATGATCTGGTAGCTTCACGCGATATGAAGCAACCCCAACACACTCGGTGATGGGAAATGGACCGATTAATCTTGGTGCTAATTTTACCGATTTGCTAAATTGCATAACACCCTTCATGGGTGATACACGAATAAAAACCAAGTCCCCCATGGAAAATTCTAACTTTCTTTTCTTGCTATCGGCATAGGATTTTTGCCGACTTTGAGCTTCTTTCATGCGGCGACGTATAAGCTCAACTTTCTCTGTGGCATCTTAAACAAGATTGGGGCCTATAATCAAATTTTCTCCGGTTTCGAGCCAACAAGAAGGAGATCGGCATGGCCTTCCGTAAAGGGCTTCAAAAGGCACTATGCCAATACTCGATTGATAACTATTATTGTACGAGAATTCTACAAGGGGTATGTGGTCTTCCCAACTTCCTCCAAATTCAAGTATGCAAGCGCGGAGGAGATCCTCGAGAATTTGATTTACCTACTCCGTTTGTCCATCAGTTTGCGGATGATAGGCGGTACTAAGATCAAGCCTTGTTTCCTGGGATCCTTGGAGATTCTTCCAAAATCTGCTAGTAAACAACGGATAACGATCACTTACACTGGAAAGAGGGATTCCATGTAGTCGAACGATCTCTTTAACATAAAGCTTAAATAAAAGCGGAGCGGTGCGATTAGATCGAACGGGTAAAGGTGTGCGGATTTGGTGAGACGATCCACAATTACCCATATACTATCATGGCCTTGACGAGAACGGGGCAATCCGTCAATAAAATCCATAGAAACATTTTCCCACTTCCATATGGGAATTTCTAAAGGTCGCAACAACCCGTCGGGCCTTTGATGTTCGGCCTTCACAAGTTGGCAAGTCATGCAACAACTAACAAAGTCAGCCACATCTTGTTTCATCCCCTCCCAATAATAGAGTCACTTCATGTCCACATACATTTTGCTACTCCCGGGATGGATAGAAAATTTAGAATGACGAGAATCCTCCAAAACGGCCTTGCACAAATCATCTTGATTTAGCGCGAATAAGTCGTTCGAATTTTCGAATGGCTCCTCTTGAATCAAGACTATAGTCACCATTTTCTTCAACACACGATTTATTTCTAAAATTATGACCGATACGGGCCAATTCGGCATCTTGAATTTGTGCTTCATCGATACGCTCAAAAAGGGATGGGCGAGCTACAAGGCTACATATTATGGGAGTGGAACCCGAGTTGGAGTGACGACTCCGGATCTCGCACGAAGATAATAATTCAAGATCCTTCCAGTCCGATAACATCATAGAAAAGACTGCATGTTGCTTTCGACTAAGTGCGTCAACGACGCAATTTCCTTTACCGGGTGTATAAAGAATATATAGATCATAAGAAGCAAGAAACTCCATCCATCGTTGTTGTCGCAAATTGAGTTCCTTTTGAGAAAATAAGTATTTGAGCGACTTATGATCCATGTAAAGCATAAATTTCTCCCCTAAAAGATAATGGCGCCAAATTCGGAGGGCGAAAACAACCGCGGCGATCTCTAAATCATGAGTTGCATACCGCGTCTCGGCCGGTTTTAATTGCCTAGACGCATAGGCAATGACACGCTCTCGTTGCATGAGAATGGCCCCTAATCCAACGTGGCTAGCGTCGGTATAAACAACAAGATCTTGATTCCCCTCGTGGATAACAAGAATGGGAGTATTAGAAAGAAGTTCTTTAAGCTTTTGAAATGCAGCTTCACACTTGTCCAACCAAGTGTATTTTACTTCCTTCTTTGTCAAATGAGTGAGTGGGTCGGCGATTTTAGAAAAATCTTTAATGAATCGACGGTAATAACCCGCTAATCCAAGGAAGCTACGAATTTCCGTCACACTCTCCGATCTCTTCCAATTTTGAATGGCTTCAATCTTAGATGGATCGACTGAAATTCCAGATTCGGAAATAATATGCCCCAAATATCTCATGCTTGCTCGCCAAAAATGGCATTTGGAAAAGTTAGCTTTTAATTGGTGGTTTCTAAGTGTTTCCAAAATGGCACGAAGGTGGTTCTCATGTTCTTCCTCGGTTTTAGAATAAACAAGGATGTTATCAATAAATACAAGCACGAACCGATCAAGAAAATCCCTAAAAACACGGTTCATAAGATCAACAAAATAAGCCGTGACATTTGTTAATCCAAACGGCATTACTAGGCGTTCATAAGAACCAAAACGGGTCCAAAAAGAAGTCAATGGAATGCTGTCCTGCGCGATGCGCAATTGGTGAAATCCAGTAGCTAAGTCCAATTGGGAAAAGAATTTAGCACCACTAAGTTGATCAAAAAGATCGTCTATGTGCGGAAGGGGATATTTATTTTTTATGGTGAGATCATTGAGCTTGCGGTAGTCCATGCAAAGCCTAAGAGTTCCATCCGACTTTTTCACAAAGATTGCTGAGGCTCCCCAAGGCGAGAAACTTGAGCGTATAAATTGTTTCTTCTCTAATTCAGATAGTTGCTTGCGCATTTCTTCATTTTCCATGTTAGATAATCGATAAGCGGGATGCATGACAGGAAGGGATCCGGGAATTATATTAATCCGGAATTGAATAGCTCGATTAGGAGGAAGACCCAACACGGGCTCAAATATATCGGGAAATTCTCGAACAACCGCAATTCAAGATATCATATCGTCCTCATCATCGTTATCCACATCCCTAGAATTGGGAGCAAATAACAAGGCCATAAATTTCGTGTCTGTATTTGGAAGTACTAGTACTACATGATCTTTGGATTGAAGATGTCGAAGATAAATTGTCCGTTCCAGACATAATATGTGGGCTTCATAACGGAGGAGCCAATTCATTCCCAAAATAATTCCAAAACCCAAATAGCACATAACGAGCAAGTCTGCTAGGAAAGGGTAACCACTCAAAAAAAATCAACGTCACGACATAATAAACTAAGAGTAGTTGATCCCCCTATGGGATTAGCAACCAATAAAGAAGTCATTAAACAAACAGTATTCAAAGAATTAGCATGCACAAATTCTTGTGAAATAAAAGAATGAGATGTGCCCGTATCAAAAAGAACTCGTGTAGGATGCCCATGGAAATAAATTATACCATCGAGAATAGAATTTAATGTACCTGGGGCCGAAGTAGCGTTAGGAGGTTGTATGACATTGAGCTTTCCAGTCCTATTAGGAGGACGAGTGGTACATGTGTTTATCAAGTGGCCTGGCTTCATGCAATAACGGCAAGTAAGAGGCTTAGTGCACGCAGAGGCGATATGATCCTTTTCTCAGCAATTGAAGCATTCTCCATTGCGGAACCTAGATGTCCCGGCCTCAGAGGCCACTTGTTTCACCTTCTTATTGGGACGGATCCAAGGCTTCTTCCCAGGTCCTCCCTTGTTGTTGGTGTTGCCTTTGTTTTGAGAACCACCGGCCTCGCCATCGTTGGGTCGTTTCTAGACCACTTCAAGTTGTAGTGCGATATTCACCAATTCATCGAATGTTTCAGATAGCTTAAGGGTCAATGGCTCCTCAAGACATTTCTTGAGCCAATGAATAAAGCACAAGTTCTTCTTCTTCGGGGTGCTAATATACTCGAGTCCATACTTGGATAGCGAGTCAAAAGAAGCGGCATACTCTGCCATAGTAGATGTGCCTTGAACAAGGTCTTGAAAGCGATGTGATAGTGCTATTTTCTCTCCATCTGGTATGAATTTAGTCTCAAACCTTTCCTTAAATAGGTTCCAAGTAAGGTTCGCTTTGGGAGTATCAATGGTGAGCAATTCATACCAGATCAACGCTCGCTCTTGAAGCATGCTAGAATTACTTGTACCTTGTGCAAATCACTAAGATCCATGCGATTAAAGATGCGCTCACATGTTCTGAGCCAATTCTGGACTTCGATTACACCTTCGGAGCCCTTAAACAGTTTTTCACCTAGCTTTGAGAAATCGGCACATAAAGTCGCAAACCTAGATTTGGGATGCATAGGATGTGAGGGAGCGTCTGCCGCGTGGGCATTTGCAATAAGACAAGAAGTTGTTGAGTGCTCAACGTGACCGCTCCAACCACACGGGGTGGAACTATAGGTGGTGGGGTTACAGGAGGTGGAGCTTCGGGCCTGACATTCGCCCTAGTAGGATGATGATGAGGACGTCCAGCCATTTCTCTTATTTAAGAAAGAAAGAAAGGAAAACATCACTAAAAAAATCAAGGATCATAACCCTATTCTAGGATAGATAAGAAACCATGACTCAGTCTAACCCTAAGCCTCAAAATCTAAAAGATGTCCGAGACATGATCCTTTCTACAAAATTCTATATTGTTCCAAAGATTGGCTTTGATACCAACTGTAACGCCCCGCCTCTATACCCGCCATAGTCAAGTTCATTTCGTGTGAAATGTCGTCGGCCACCGCGGAGAATAAGGTTGGTTAGGAGCGACCGTTAATATATTTACTCTTGCTTAGAAAGTAACGTCGAATGGAACAGTCGTACCAAAAAATTTCGACATGACCATTCCAGGCGAAGGGCATCTACACAACGGCATAATAGCCTCGGAACACATACAGAATAATATAACACAGACAGTCACAGATATTCACATCACATGCATATAAACTGATATGAATATAACACAATACGTGTTTACATCAATTAGTGGTCATACACGACACTCTAACACCAAAACAATAGATACATGTACCAAATCTCATACTAATAATGATACATGACGTAAGATAGTCAACTACATATAATCCAAAAGGATTGGAACTATAAAGCAGTTAAGCTAAGAGTCATCATAAGGTCCCAGTAGGAATGTCACCTAAGCACCTGTAACACTTGGGTCCGACCTGAGTATTATTTAAGAAAATAAATAATAAACGGATCAGTCAAACCATTCTCATTCATAACATGAGGCAATATTAAGAAATATAACATAAATGACATGATAGGAATAAGCAAGATAAACCATAAATAATATGAAATTCATGATGTCAACATGTATTAAGTCTCAATAAATTTCATAACAAGAGATGAGCATACAACAATAAAAAAATTGACAAATGAATGTCAAACATAAATCAAATTGACGCACATCGCATCAAAGCAATCAAGAATCCAGAAATCACTAGAAATCCAGAAAACATCATAAAAAGTGGTACACCCCAGATGTGATACGATCTCTAGATAGCGAACCCATATGTTTGAGCCGAAGCTCCCCACGGAGCTGGGTCGTGACCCCGAAAGAAGAAAACATCGTAAAACATGAAGGTTGGACCGAAGACCCATAGATAAAGGCCATCGATCGTAAATTCCCACTCAGGCAATCACGAACCAAACAAATATATCATGGAGTGGATACCAACGATCCGGGTGAATAGAAATTACTCCGAGCTAGTGAATATAAGAAAATAGCAACATGTCCCATAACCACATGCTATTCTCGAATATTTACGAACCCGTAATTGGTTTCTATTCAAAACAGAAAATCACCACATATGTTCAAACGAATGAGTTCGGTAGTTATTCGCCAAAATAAACATATAAGGGGTCATAGTTCTTAGTTTTATTATGGTGAATTGTTTGCGAACAAATTAAACAATTGTAAAAAACTGTAAAATCCGTTCGGCTTTCCTAAACAACAAGGATTGTTGTAGAGGGTGTCAAACTCTAGGACCAAAAATATTTTAATTAATAAATCCAATCAAGTTATTCAGAATTTTGATTGGTTGCAAACACAGAAAATAAACAAAAAGAGAGTTTTAACAATAAGAGAAAGCAATTAGGGGATAATGACATAGACTAGATTAATATTCATCAATAGCCAATCTAATAAATACAGATCTAATTCATGTTTCCGTCACAAACATGAATCAACTATAATTAGGTTTCTAGAAACAAATATGTAAATAACAAAAAGTATAGCCTATGCAGGAGCTCAGCTCTTAAACAACCATAAGCTATCAGGACAGATTCACTATTTTATTTCTAAAACCCTAAATATTAAATCTAAATCTAATAAGTCTTAGACCGAACTCGAATATACCCTGTGAAGGAGCACAGCTCTTAAACGACACATGGTATGAAGGTTCAGATCTAACCCTTAGTTCATATCTAGATCTACATACATGAAGATCAAATCTTTTGGCTATGCGATTCATATTGAATCATATCTATTAGCGTCATCACCCCCTAATTAAAGAGGATTAGCTAGACATAGCTAAAAGAAAAGAAAATAAAAAGAAAATAAACAACATAAATAAAATGCAATAAAAACTAAATAGAAGAGAGAAAGAAGAGTTTTATTCCAAGAAGAGAATTACATAATAAAACTAAGTGTGTTTTTACATGAATGAGATACAAGGTATTTATAGCTGATATGACAAAGACTACTTGGAAAATTCCACAATGTGGGACTAAAGAATTAGCCCAAATAACACATAAGCTAGTGTGAACGGGGTTGTAGAGTAAGAGGCCTTGTAAGTGAGCCAGTGTGAACGCATGCAGTGCATGAATGAGAAGCCTTGCAAAGGAGCTAATGTGAACGCTACATGAGTGAAATGGTCTGCAATTGAGCCAATGTGAACACAATATGAGTCTTTAGTGAGCCAAATCTACCCAACTGAACTCTATTTGCAACCGTTCTTCAAGCTTTAAACTCTTCAAGCTTTAGTAATTTTAACTTCACTCTTTTTCAGCAAATTCTTCATGCTTTATTCATCAAGTGCTCTAAACCATGATTCTTGTCAACAATCTGAAAACACAGCTATAAATACACAATATCAATTATTTAAAAGATAAAATAAGATAAATATGCGGATAAAATATACACAATTACGTGTATATCAAATACCCCCACACTTATCTTTTTATTCGTCCTCGAATAAACTAAACTAAGATATATCACACTTTCGTAGGAAACACGATTGCATTTAGCGTATGCAACAAGCCGTTAAACCTCTGGGTCCCCCCAGTAGGACGAGTGTTGTCTCGTGAGGGTTTTCAGCGGATACTTCCCATAAAATCCAAAGCGTCTTATGTACGCAGATTAATCAAACAATATATTTAAGGTCTTTCACATTCCAAGGATTTTACCTAACTTCAATAATAACGGTTTAGCCCCAAATTGTCCATCCCATAATTAGTGTAAAAATGAACAAAATTTTTCAAACTGAATCGTAATTCCTTGATAACACTGTAATTGTCTTGAAGGTTAAGAGCGTGGTGTCAACCAAAGTTCTACACATCGACAATGTGCACCCAATCATTTCTTTATTCTTTATTCCCTTTTTTTTTTGAATGATTCTGCACCAATGTAACTATACTGTATTGGATATGAGTTATGCATAGATGAAGGAAAATTTTGTAAGTTCTAAAAATATTCTAGATAAGAGGGCAAGTGTATTAGTTGAACTTCAAATTACAAAAGATAAAGTAATACTAAGGCACATATGAACATTTTTATTTCCTTTCATCTTGTCTACTACAATCCTCACTTCCAAGTACAGTAGAATGGATGTGGATGGAATGGAATTGAATGCTTTTATAGTCAAGAATGATGAATGACTATTTTATTCAGAGAGACTCTCTCTTTATTTCATTTTTTTCTCTTTTTTTTCTTTTCTTTTCCCTTTTTTTCTCTTCTTTTTTTTTCATTTTTTTTTTGCATGATGAATGATGAGTGGAGATGGAATGGAATGATACCGTACATTATTTCATTTGATTCCTCCTCTACTAAACCAACACTTCATGAAAGGAAAGTTTTGTGCCCTAGTTACTCTACTTCTATAACCTTAATTCAACACACAAGTCTGGATTGATGTTATACAAAAAGATGAAAGGAATGATAAACAAAGTTTCGTAAGATAGTTAACTCATATAAAATAAGATGTGGTATATGGTTATCCTACCTTAAAACAAGTACATAATGGGTAGTGTAATATTGGTATATAAAGTGACGTATTTAACCTTTGAAAATAAATCAGTGAAAAGGTTCTTGAGAATACCAATATAAGATAAACTTGTCGAAACATGGATGTAAATCGACTAAAACTTAGGTTTGAATAATGTGGGGTATCGAAGAAGAACGCTATAATGAGTCATTTCTCCTTAATTAGGCCAAGTGGATTTTAGAACTTACGATTTTGAAAATTTGAGTGGAAAAGAAAATATTATGCATGAAAAGGTGCAAAATCCTTTTATTTCATGATTTTTTTTTTGATTTTTTTTACTTGCACATTCTAACATGTATAACAAAGGTTGACACGCTTACTCCAGAACACGACTAACGTCTGCACAGTCTCAAGCTAGCATCTTAAAAAGACACATTACGATTCAATGAATAAATAATGTTCATTCCCATCACCCAACAATTCAACTTATCAAATAGGAACCAAGGTGTTATTTATGAATTTTAAGTTAATCCTTGTTCAATGAATGACCTACTTCATAAAATTTGATTGCTGATGTAAGGTAAATTCCCCCCACACTTGAGTGTGACTGTGTCCTCACAGTCATTATTCATACATATCTTAGTGAAAGGGAAATAAATAAGAGAATATTTACATATGTACAAAAGAGGGTTAGTGCGTCTTACCGAATGTAATGTGGCTCATGGAGGACCATGAGCTCTTCCTTTTGGTTGGGTATTGGTTCCAAGTAAGGTTTTAGGCATTAACCATTGACCTTAAAGGATGATCCATCGGTTGGATTCTCAATTTCTACCGCACCATATGGAAAAACAGTCCGTATAGTGTAAGGTCCTGTCCATCTAGATTTTAACTTACCCGGAAATAAATGCAGTTTTGAGTCATACAACAGAACTTTTTGACCTGGCATGAAAGTTTTACGTAAAATTGATTTATCATGAAAAACTTTTGTTCTATCCTTGTAAATTCGTTCATTTTCATAGGCATCATTTCGAATTTCATCAAGTTCATTAAGTTGAAGCTTCCTATGTTCACCTGCTTGCTCTAAATCAAGATTCAAAGTTTTTATTGCCCATAACGCCCTATGTTCTAGTTCAACTGGCAAGTGACATGGCTTAACAAAAATCAATCGATAAGGGGACATACCCAAGTTTGTTTTGAAAGCGGTGCAGTAAGCCCAAAGAGCGTCGGTTAACTTTTGGGACCAATCTTTACGATTTCGATTCACAGTTTTCTCAAGAATTTGTTTAATCTGCCTATTCGATACTTCAACTTGCCCACAAGTTTGAGGATGGTAAGGAGTAGATAACTTGTGGGTTATCGAATACTTTCTCATGAGAGCTTCAAAAGAACGATTACAAAAGTGTGTACCATTATCACTGATTATTGTGCGAGGTGTGCCAAACCTAGAAAAGATGTTTTCTTTCAAGAAGCGCACAACAACCTTGTTATCGTTTGTTTTGCATGGTACAGCTTCGACCCATTTGGAAACATAATCAACAGCTAAGAGAATGTAAAGGTTCCCAAAAGAATTAGGGAAGGGTCCCATGAAGTCTATACCCCACACATCAAAAATTTCGACCTCTAGAATGGGGTTTAGGGGCATTATATTCTGTTTAGAAATTTTCCCTAAGAATTGACATCGATCACAAGTTTTGCAAAATTCGTATGCGTCTTTGAAAAGGGTGGGCCAGTAGAAACCCGATTGGAGAACCTTTTCGGCTGTCTTTTTAGGACCGAAGTGACCACCGCATGCTTGGTCATGACAAAAAGAGAGGACACTGTGAATTTCAATGTCAGGAACACATCTTCGAATGATTTGGTCGGGACAATACTTGAAAAGATAGGGGTCATCCCAATAAAAATGTTTTACTTGGGAAAAGAATTTGTGTTTATCCTGCTTAGACCAAAAAGAAGGGATCTGCTTGGTGACTAAGTAGTTGACAATGTCAGCAAACCAAGGATCAGTGGATAGAGAAAACAGCTGTTTATCGGGGAAATTCTCGTTGATCGGAAGAGAAGAAGACGGGGCATTTGGAAGACGAGACAGGTGGTCCGCAATAACGTTGTCAGGTCCTTTTTATCCTTAATGGTAAGGTCAAATTCTTGAAGTAGAAGGATCCAACGAATGAGACGAGCCTTAGCATCCTTTTTAGAGAAAAGATACCTAAGTGCGGAATGATCGGTATAAACCGTGATGTGAGAGCCAACTAGATAAGGCCTGAATTTTTCTAGAGCAAAAACAACTGCCAAAAGTTCTTTTTCAGTGGTCGTATAATTGATTTGGGCATCGTTCAAAGTCTTACTCGCATAGTAAATGACGTGAAGAATCTTATCGATACGTTGTCCTAGGACAGCGCCAACAGCGAAATTCGAGGCATCACACATGATTTCAAAAGGCAGCTTCCAATTAGGAGTGCAAATGATCGGGGTAGAGACAAGTTCATTTTTAAGACTCTCAAAAGATGAAAAGCAATCAGAATTGAAGTCAAAGGAACATCCTTACCAAGAAGATTGGTCAAAGGTCGAGTGATTTTGCTAAAATCTTTTATAAAGCGACGGTAAAAACCAGCATGACCTAAAAAGGATCGGATGTCCTTAACGGATTTGGGAATGGGAAGATTCGAGATAACTTCCATTTTGGCTTTGTCTACTTCAATTCCTTTGTTAGAGATGACATGTCCCAAAACAATGCCATGTTTAACCATGAAGTGACACTTTTCCCAATTAAGCGTTAAGTGTTTATCTTTGCAACGGTTAAGAACAAGATCCAGGTGATGTAAACATTCAGTGTAGGAATCCCTGAAGATGGAAAAATCATCCATGAACACTTCCAAAAATCGCTCGATCATATCAGAAAAAATGCTAATCATGCACCTCTAAAAGGTTGCAGGTGCATTACAGAGACCAAAAGGCATACGTCGGTACGCAAATGTACCAAATGGACACATGAAAGTGGTTTTCTCTTGGTCCTCAGGAGCGATAGGGATTTGATTATATCCTGAGTACCCGTCAAGGAAACAATAGTACTCGTGACCGGCTAGTCGTTCTAACATTTGATCGATAAATGGAAGAGGGAAATGATCCTTACGTGTTGCAGCGTTAAGTTTCCTATAGTCAATGCAAACACGCCAACCGGTCTGGGTGCGGGTTGGGATAAGCTCGTTAGCTTCATTTTGGATCACGGTAATCCCTGATTTCTTAGGTACAACATGAATCGGACTAACCCATTAACTATCGGAAATCGGGTAGATGATTCCATTGTCAAGGCATTTAAGGATTTCAGCCCGAACTTCTTCTTTCATGATGGGGTTTAGTCGACGTTGGGGATCCCGAGTTGGTTTGGCATCATCTATAAGGTGGATTCGATGTTGGATTATCGAAGGACTAATCCCCTTAATATCAGCCATGGACCAACCAATTACTTCCTTATTTTTCTTAAGGATGGGAAGGAGCAATTGTTCCTGCTCTAAAGTAAGGTCAGAAGCGATAATGACAGGAAAAGTTTCATTGTCTCCTAAGTAAGCGTACTTAAGATGACTGGGCAGCACTTTGAGGTCAGATTTTGGGGACGACTCTACCGAAGAAATTGGTTGAGGAATAGGCTCAATTGTGAGCGGCTCAATAGAAATTGAGTCAGAGACATTTTCGGGAATATCTTGAAATAATGTTTCATAATTTGATTCAATTTCATTGTTCAGATGATCGAGCTCAGGGTCATTGTCATGGACCACATGGATTTCAGAAAATTAATCCACATACGAGTTAGGAGAGTTTCCGGTTCTAAAGATGTTTAGCTCGACGGTCATGTTACCGAAAGAAAGTTTCATAGACCCATTTCTACAGTTGATGAGAGCATTAGAGGTTGCTAAGAAGGGTCGTCCTAGAATCAAAGGGATCTGGTTTGCAGGATTGCTAACCTGTTGAGTTTCTAAGACAATGAAATCAACTGGAAAGATGAATTCGCCAATTTTGATCAACACATCCTCGATTTCGCCCACAGGTTTCTTAATTGACCGGTCAGCAAGCTGAAGGGTAACCTTGGTGGGTTTCAGTTCTCCTAGCCCTAATTGGCGATAGACGGAGTATGGAAGCAAGTTAACACTAGAACCTAAGTCTAGCAGGCATCTATCGATTTTCTTGTCCCCAATAGTACATGATATTGTGGGGCAGCCAGGATCTTTGTATTTCACTGGCATCGATTGGGACAAGACTTCGCTTAGAGTTGCTGCTAGAAACACTTTCTTAGGTACTTGTGTATGACGTTTTTGAGTGCACAAATCTTTTAGAAATTTCGCGTATTGTGGGACTTGTTGTATAATATCTAAAAGAGGAATGTTCACTTTAACTTGCTTAAATATTTCAAGGATTTTTTCTAGCTAATCCATCTTTTTCCTAGGTCGGAGTCTATGAGGAAATGGAGCAGACAACTCAGTAGGTTGGGCTACTTGAGTTTGAGGATGGTCCTTGTCAGAAATTGGCTCAATGTTTTGATCTGAGTTGGTCGAATTTTCGATAGGGTTTGGGAGATCATCAGGTAAAGCATTTGGGTTGACCACATGGTTGTTAATCTTTTTGCCAGATCTAAGAGTCGTGACCGCATTCAAGTGACTAACGTTTGAATCTGGAATGATGTGAATTTGGTTGGAGTTAGGATTTTGACGGTTGGGGTTTGGAATGGGTTGACTCGGGAAAGTGCCTCTTTCCCGTTCGCTTACCGAAGTGGCTAACTGACTCATTTGCATTTCAAGTTTAGCAATCGATTGACTCGTGTTTTGCATTTGCGAAGTCAATAAATTTTGAAGATTGGTATTTGATTGGAGATTTTGAGTCGTCGCTTTAGTCAATTCTTCGAGAGTTTTCTCCAGTGATGTCAATCGTTTATCGTCTTGGGGAACAAAAGATTGTTGCGCTTGGTTTTGAGAAGGTGGCGCAGGATGTTGGAATTGAGTTTGTTGAAAGGGAGGTTTCGAAGGATTATTCGAAAATGATTGAAAAGGAGGTCGAACCGCATTCGAATTTGCATTGTTTTGGGTCCAAGAGAAGTTAGGATGGTTTCTCCAACCTGGATTGTACGTTGGGGAGAATGGGTCATTCCTAGCTTTGTTAAATGCGTTGAGTTGTTCCAATGAATGTGGGCATCGATCAACTATGTGGTTAGGATCGTTACATTTGTAACATGATGTCTGAGACGCTTGAGCTTGATTTATTTGCTTTGATGAAAGGACATTATCGAATTTGGATATCATCGCGTCTATTTTTGCTTCTAAGGCTATTGATGATCCTACCGAATGAGCGTTAGATCGGGAATAAATCGATTTCTCGTTAGATCTTTCCCATTGAGCTGATTTTTCGGCCAAATTTTCGAGAAATTGCCAAGTGGCATTATGATCTTGGGCTAGAAAATTTCCTTGGCACATTTATTCGAGCATGGTTTGAGAGTTATTTTCAAGTCCATCGTATAAAATTTGACAAAGAGTACATTTTTCGAAATTGTGATGTGGACATTTGACTAGAAGCTCTTTAAATCTTTCAAAATATTTTGCAAAGGATTCACCCCCAAATTGATGAAAAATTGACGATTTCATTACGAATTTTGGATGTTTTTTTCCAGAGGGTAAAATTTCTTTAAAAAAATGTTCACAAATTCACCCCAAGTTCCAATCTTATTTGAAGGCAAGCTATACAACCATTTCTCAGCATAATCGGTAAGTGCAAATGGAATTAACCTAAGTTTGATTCCATCGTCACTTAATTGTTGAAATTTCATGCATGGTTGCACAAACTTGTTCAAATTTGGTCAAGAAAATACATGGATCATCACATTCTAAATTGCCGAACTTTGGAAGAGTATTTATGTGATTCGAATGAATTTCAAAGTGGTTACCCGTTGGGGCGGGTAATATGAAGCAAGAAGGAATAGAAACCCGATCTGGGAAGTATCTATCCATAAGAGATCGAGGGGGATTTTCTTCGACCATGGTTAAAGGACTTTTTGTTCGAACTAAACGATTATCTGAAGGATCACGAGTCCAATGACGCATGCACTAGCGAGAAGAATAAGGGATGACGAGAAAAAACAACTTTAAGAAGCGATTTTTTTTTTACAAAACAAGAATTATTTTGAACTTCTTTTTTTTTTTAGAGAAAAAGAATTAGACACAAAAGAATTTTTTTTTTAAATGAACCTAATGCAATTTACAATTTCTAGAATTATATAATGACGGTTTGATTTATTTCAACAAAAGACTTCTCAGCCAGTTAACGGACAGGAGTTATCGGTGCACTAGGAATCACCCTAGCAATGCAGCCGAAGATTTAAGTACCTTCAGAGGAACAACCGATATATTATTTACGAATCACCGTAATATTTATAAACAGTTATTACTCTGCCGTAGTCTAGACACCGAGAAATAATCCGTTAGAACTAAACCAAATTGTCAAAATATAATGAAGTCCTTAGAAAATAAAAACAAAACTAAGATGAATGCAATTTTTTTTAATCAGTCACAGAATGAACAGTCTCAATTGCAGAAATAAAAAAAACAAAATTTTTTTTTACAAGCAAGCCGATGCCCTGCAGAAGATTTTTACAAGCAATGTCTATATTTTTTTTATTTGCAGCAGCGGTCCCTGTAGAGATAGAAAATACTCACCTTGATCGGCAGTCCGTCCAGTGCAATTGGGTAGCGCTAGCGCGTTCACACCCCACTTGGTGTGCAACCGCTCAAACAATTCAACTCTGCTAATAGCAAATTTCTTGTCCTCTGAATTTCGTGTATCGCTTGGTTGTACTCTTCACTTCTCGTTGGCTTTTGAACTGATTTGAATTTTTTTTCTTCCTTTTTTTTAGCAGCAAATTTTTTAACAAGCGCAAGCAAAGCAAGCAAGTAAAGCGGATTTTTGGCAAGCAAGGCAATTTCGTCCAATGATTTTTTTTTTTTGCAACCTGAAAATTTGAATAAAAGCAAAAGGGAAAAAAATGACAAAAACACGACTAAAAAGGGAAACTTATAAAGCAAAAGCAATTCGAATCAAGGAGTGTTTTTTTTTCAAAGACAAAACTAGATTGAAAAGGAAACAAATCTACTGAAACTCACGCGTTAACTAAAAACCCACGCACCAAAGGTCTAGCCAACCCCAAAGAAGCAGTCAACAAAATCTTACAGTTCTGAAAACAATTGCTTCCCAAAAAAAAAAAAACAAATCAGTCTTTTTTTTTTATTTTGTTCCCTAAAACAAACAAATCTCACAACCCCTTCTTTTATTAATTCCAATCAACCGAAGAAACAAAACGACAACCTAGGGTTTGCGGCTACTGTGATTTGGGTCAATGAAAATTTGAATTGGCGACAAAGTATTAACTCTAAATTGGGAGTTCGAAACACGTTTGGGATTGAATTGGAAGTACGGAATTGATTCGGGTTTCGGGGATTGCTGCTGAATTGGGTTCGATGATCAGTGATTGGGGTGTCTGTGTTTGTGAAGTGGATGAACTTGCTGGAGCGAGGCGATTTTGGGTAGATGTTGTATAGGAGATTGTACGGTCAGTGGTGTGTGAATTTGATCTTGCGAGAGGAGTTGTGTGAGTTTTGGTATTCGAACTGGGGCGGATCTGATTTGCGACTTGGGGATTTGGCAAGTGCGGTTATGTTATTGAATGGATTTGGGGTTATGAAGGTCGAGAATGGGCGTGTAGGATGTATGGATGGTTATGGATTGTGGATGAGGGTTTGTTGTGTTTGAACTGGTGAAAGGGGAAGTATTTGCGGTGTGGTGATGTTTGCGATGGAACTGTGAATGGGGGTATGCAGATGGTGGACTGATGTTCTTGGCAATGGGTAGAAGGGTGATGAAGCTTTTGGTTGACTGTTGGTATGGTGGGTTGTTTGTTTGGCAGAAGGTGTAGTTGGTGAGGGCGCTTTGTTGAAGTGGAGGGTAATGTAAGAGGGAGTAGCAGTATTTGGTCTGAACGGTGGTGAAGATGAGAATTGGTCGGTGAAAATTTTGTGAACGGAGATGGGGTGCTGATTTGGTTTGATATCGGACTACGGTCGTAGTGAAGGTTTGTTTGGTCGAGGGACTTTGAAGTAGAGAAGATTGGACGGTGCTGTTGTGGTCAGGTTGATGTAGCGGGCTGAAACACGGCAGAAAAATATACAGAAAGAAGAGAATGTTAAAAGGATTTTTTTTTATTTGTAAGATTTGCAGAAAGAAAATTGTATTGAAGAGGAAAGAAATAAATGGAAAGAAACTGAAACAAAATCTGGCAAGAATATTTTTTTCTCCTATTTGGTAGATTCCGGTATCACAGATCAAATACCAAATCAACCAATAAGATTTTCATTTTTATCCTATCTATGCTAGAAAACAAAAGGGAACAAAATAAAATAAAAATGTTTTTGTGCTTTTTATTTTTATTTTTATTTATTTTAAAAAAAAATAACCCGAAGGATCTACGAATTTAAATTATTTTGGTCCCCGGCAACGGCGCCAAAATTTGTTTGGGAACAAATTAAACAATTGTAAACAACTATAAAATCCGTTCGGCTTTCCTAAACAACAAGGATTGTTGTAGAGGGTGTCGAACTCTGGGACCAAAAATATTTTAATTAATAAATCCAATCAAGTTATTCATAATTTTGATTGGTTGCAAACACAGAAAATAAACAAAAAGAGAGTTTTAACAATAAGAGAAAGCAATTAGGGGATAATGACATAGACTAGATTAATATTCATCAATAGCCAATCTAATAAATACAGATCTAATTCATGTTTCTGTCACAAACATGATTCAACTATAATTAGGTTTCTAGAAATAAATATGTAAATAACAAAAAGTATAGCCTATGCAGGAGCTCGGCTCTTAAACAACCATAAGCTATCAGGACAGATTCACTATTTTATTTCTAAAACCCTAAATATTAAATCTAAATCTGATAAGTCTTAGACCGAACTCGAATATACCCTGTGAAGGAGCACAGCTCTTAAACGACACAGGGTATGAAGGTTTAGATCTAACCCTTAGTTCATATCTAGATCTACATACATGAAGTTAAAATCTTTTGGCTATGCGATTCATATTGAATCATATCTATTAGCGTCATCACCCCCTAATTAAAGAGGATTAGCTAGACATAGCTAAAAGAAAAGAAAAGAAAAAGAAAATAAACAACATAAATAAAATGCAATAAAAACTAAATAGAAGAGAGAAAGAAGAGTTTTATTCCAAGAAGAGAATTACAGAATAAAACTAAGTGTGTTTTTACATGAATGAGATACAAGGTATTTATAGCCGATATGACAAAGACTACTTGGCAAATTCCACAATGTGGGACTAAAGAATTAGCCTAAATAACACATAAGCTAGTGTGAACGGGGTTGTAGAGTAAGAGGCCTTGTAAGTGAGCCAGTGTGAACGCGTGCAGTGCATGAATGAGAAGCCTTGCAAAGGAGCTAATGTGAACGCTACATGAGTGAAATGGTCTGCAATTGAGCCAATGTGAACACAATATGAGTCTTTAGTGAGCCAAATCTACCCAACTGAACTCTATTTGCAACCGCTCTTCAAGCTTTAAACTCTTCAAGCTTTAGTAATTTTAACTTCACTCTTTTTCAGCAAATTCTTCATGCTTTATTCATCAAATGCTCTAAACCATGATTCTTGTCAACAATCTGAAAACACAGCTATAAATACACAATATCAATTATTTAAAAGATAAAATAAGATAAATATGCGGATAAAATATACACATTTACGTGTATATCATGAATAAACTAAATTTCTTGTCTGATTGATAGGATAAGGAATCGTATAAAAATCAATAATATCAGAACCGGATTTAGAAATCAAAATTATTTTAAAAGGGTTTGTATTTAAAAACTGATTTAAACGTTGGTTCGATTCCCATTAACAATATAGAACACTCTAATCCACTGTGGTTCAATATTCATAAAAACCCATTGTCGTAGCGAATGGGACATAAAGAAATCATGGAACACAAATCCACATTTCATGGTTTTAAAACGATTTGAAAGCCATTCAAGACGACGCGACAACGACGATCCAAACGAGCTCGAGATCGTCGTGATATGCACGGGGGAGAGTTGAAGGAGGAGGTCGGGAAAACACGGGATCGCGCACCGCGGCGCGCGACCAAACAAAAAGGGTGGAATGACCAGACCTGGGTTCACGCCCAGGTCTATCATCGGTCGACCGGTCCAGGGGGGCAGTTGACCGTTTTGGGGCAGAGTGTAACAACCCGGAAAATCGAAACTAATTTAAAATTTTATTTTAAGAAATTTTTTGTTAAAAACATGCGATAAATGATAAACATAACTTAGAATGTTTTGGTTTAGAGAATTCAAGACATGAAATTGATTTATAATTAACACTTAGCTTTAAAAATATGTTAATTAGCTTAGATTTGTAAACATGACATTTATTATGTAAACATGCTATTTTACAATGATTTTAAACATGTTAATAATTGGCATTGATTAACATTGATTTGTGAACCTGTAAACATGTTAATATAAACACAGTTTTGTTTGGAAGTTGGTAAAAATATAAAAATCATATCTTTATTGTAAATGTAAACATATTTTTAGAAATTTGCTATACAATAAAAATCATCCTTTTTTTTGTAAAATGTAAACACATGAATTTGGCATTTATTGCTAACACAAATAAGTAAATGATACATAAGCAAATGATAAAAGCATTTATTTGCTTTAATTGTTTCTACTAAGAATTTTATGAACATTAAGACAAGATTTTTGAATTATTAATCCATGTAATTGATTTATGAATTATTAATGGAAATAAATTAACATTGATGATTTATTTAATGTTTGAATGAAAAGTGAATTTAGTTTATAAACCATTACTAAAAAAAAAATCATTGATAAGTATAAATTTTATGAAATTAAATTATAATATAGTAAACATAGGATTGATGTAAAATTGGAGAGAATAAGGTAACGATTATTGATATATTATAATAAATAGCTATCGTTGATCGTATGGAATGTATCATTGATCATATGGAATGTATCCACATATGCGTTCCCAATAGAAAATGTAGTTAAATCTCCGTGTAAAAATAAAAAAGGAAATGCTTAAATGTAACAGGGAAGCAATTTTAATAGATTGAATAATAGGCAAAAGGAATTTTCTTCACAAAGCATGTGTAATCATGGAAGTAAATTTAAATGCATTCCTGAAATCAACCCTTCGTTTATTCATTTCTTTCCGTTCACTCTCTCTCTTTCTCCTTGTAAATTACCTTTGAAATTTGAATGAATAAAAAAAAAGGAAAGAAAATTTTTCTTTATTTTGAAATTAATGTTCACCGCTTCATGTACGTTTCTTATTCCTATCTTTTCCCTCCACTTATGTATTTTGTCCTAATTTCCATTCATTCTTAGAACCACTCCCATTCTTTTTCTTCCTCTTTATATTTACTGTGCCCCTTCTTTTATCACTTCCAATGAAAAATACTTTCTTTCCCAAATCATATTCCTCACCTAAATTGTTTTTCAATTTA
Source organism: Allium sativum (assembly GCA_030737875.1). Taxonomy (NCBI): domain Eukaryota; kingdom Viridiplantae; phylum Streptophyta; class Magnoliopsida; order Asparagales; family Amaryllidaceae; genus Allium; species Allium sativum. The sequence continues at coordinate 167,389,472 of CM060924.1, read as the reverse complement.
TTAGCTCCGTGAAACCTTCTTCTCACGTACCTCCCTCCGCCCATTGCAAATAAGACAAAAACGCAAACATAAGCTAGTGTGAGGTGGGTATATGTATTTGGAGAAATTACAACGGTGAACAATTTGGAGAGCAATATTGGTGAGATATTCTAAACTTTTTCTAAATTATTTTCTCTTGCCTTAAGAATCTTTGGATAAGCATGATTATTCTAAATCACTTAATAATTAATTATTTAATTATTTTATTGAGTTCATGTAATTCTTGTCTGTATATGAATGTTCTGATTGTGAGTAATCGATTTACAAAATAAATTTTAGATCTACTATCTTCTCGCTCATAAAACCATTTATGTGGATTACTGAGTCTGAATTGTGATGTTTTGATTTGTCATTGATGATGGGATGTTTGGGATGACTTGAAAAATATATCTAAGAATGAATTTCATTTTATATGTTTCTAGTTAGTGATAATTATAGATCTGGAATTATAATTGGTTCATACACATGGATGTTGATTTAAATCCCTCCAGTTTGGATGCAAAACATTGATTCATGCCTACACCCCTAGATCTAGTTCCTATCATTCTGATTTGTCTTCTTACCTTAAGAATAATCATTAAAAAGATTAAGTTTTGTTTTGCGTTTATGAATCAATTAAAAAGATTAAGTTTTGTTTTGCGTTTATGAATCAATTAAAAAGATTAAGTTTTGTTTTGCGTTTATGAATCAATTTAAAAGTTAAGTTTTTGTTTTTCGTTTATGAATTAATTAAAAAGATAAGTTTTTGTCTTGCGTCTATGAATCAATTAAAAATGTAAGTTTTTGTTTCGTGGTTATGAATCAAATAAAAAAAAGAATGATATATATATCAAGAATAAAAGTAGCAATTTTGACGTTGTAGGAAAAATGATATTTGTATCAAAAATAAAAGTAGCAATTTTGACGTTGTAAAAAGAATGATATTTGTACCAAAAATAAAAGTAGCAATTTTGACGTTGTAGGAAAAATGATATTCGTATCAAAAATAAAAGTAGCAATTTTGACATTGTAGGAAAAATGATATTTTTATCAAAAATAAAAGTAGCAATTTTGACGTTGTAGGAAAAATGATATTTGTATCAAAAATAAAAGTAGCAATTTTGACGTTGTATGAAGAATGATATTTTTATCAAAAATAAAAGTAGCAATTTTGACGTTGTAGGAAAAATGATATTTGTATCAAGAATAAAAGTAGCAATTTTGACGTTGTAGGAAAAATGATATTTGTATCAAAAATAAAAGTAGTAATTTTGGCGTTGTAGGAAAAATGATATTTTTATCAAAAATAAAAGTAGCAATTTTGACGTTGTAGGAAGAATGATATTTGTATCAAAAATAAAAGTAGCAATTTTGACGTTGTAGGAAGAATGATATTTCTATCAAAAATAAAAGTGGCAATTTTGACGTTGTAGGAAGAATGATATTTGTATCAAGAATTAAGGTAGCAAATTTGACGTTGAGGTAAGATAAACAAATTATTTAACAATAAAGCTTAGAATGTTGACGTCATGTAAAGATGATTTTTTTTTCTAATAATAAAAAGAGCAAATCAGACGAGGTAACAAGATGAAATTTTTATTGAAAAAGAAGAAAAGTGAAGGTGCAATTTTTATATATAAAAAAATGGATTCTTAATGAATGGATGTTAAGGTTATTAAAAGAATAAATGTTAACGTTATTAAAAGAATGAATGGATTGTTAACATTATAAAAAAAAGCATGTTGACGTTATTTAAAAGAATGAAATTTAAAACAATGTATATATTTACATTTTTTAATGTAAATCAAAAGATGAAATTTAGAACGATGTTTATATTTATATTTTTAATGTAAGCAAAAGAATGTAACTTAAAATAGAAATTATATTTACATTTTTAATGTAAGCAAAAGAATGTAACTTAAAATAGACACTATATTTACATTTTTAATGTAAGCAAAAGAATGAAACTTAGAATAGAAGTTATATTTACATTTCTAATGTAAATAAAAAGGATTAACTTATCGTTGTAAATTTAATATAAATTAAAGAATAAAATTCAACGTAGTATTTTGATTTGCATTTTAAAATGAAATAAAAGGTTAGGAATTGACATTTCAACTTGTATGTGTTTTAATGCAGTTTATGATGGTGTCGTTTGTGTTGAATTGTATGACGTCGTTATTAAACGATCTATATATATATATATATATATATATATAAACTTAAATTATACGAATCGTGCGCGGTAATTCACGTTTTAAGAATCTTGACTTCAAACGTTTACACCGAAAAACCCAACCATCGGATTTTCCCTAAACCGAAACCGATGGGTTCGCTTTGGAAAAATCTTTCCAAATATATTATCTTTGTTAAGATCCAACTGTTAGATTTCATGAAATGTCTAAATCAAATTTATTTTGACGACCTGTAACGTCATTTTTATAAAACGAGTTATTTTTATTGAAATAAGGTAGGAATAAAATTGTTATAAATTATTAATAACAATATGAAATGGGTTTTCAAATTAATATGCGAGAGTTATTTGGGAAGTCCGAGTTTATCTCGTTCCAAATAATTAAATGACGTTTAAAATCCAAGATTGGAAGACGGCGATTGAAGACCGTCAATCTTCACATCGAATGGACGATGATGACTGTTGCCTTAAAATGACTCGCTACCATGATAGGGTTAATAGTAGGAGTTGCCCAAACGTAGTGCGGATTTGTACGAATTTGGCTTTCGCTCAGACCCATAGCATAAGCTTATAAATGGATCGTGTGTCTGACATTGTACTCCGTTAAATATCATGTAATTGATTTTCTGTTTAATATATAAATGTTGGTGGTGGAGAATTTATTCTTTGCTTAACACCCGTTTATATATTGATGGATGATCAATGGTACGGTATGGATTGACAATGTGGCACGCTAAGATGAAGATGATCAAGGCTTTGTTGAAAAGCAGGCCTTGTGGTTATAACGTTACTTCGTGAGCCTCACAACCCGGTCGAGTCTAAAACGGGAGAAGGAACGCAGGGAGAGCAGCACGTTTCTTTCTAGCTAGAAGTAGTGTCGGTGCTTAAACTGGCTGATATTTACTTATGTGGATGATGGAATGAGGCGCCTCGGATATTAGGTCCTATAGGACCGGGAAACGTGGGTTCAGGAATTGCCAATCCTCAAAGCTGTATGTGAGGACCGGCCCTGCAGCTTTCCAAGGGTTCACTGCGGGGGATCCTGAGACATTAGCTAGAGTGTCTCGAATCGGTAAGGAGCTCCTCCTTAGCCTTGACTCATGATGGAAACCCAATTTCCAGTACGACCTCATGCGGTTTTGATTGTATTACTAGTATGGAGGCATAGTAGTATGGGATACTATTCTTCCTAGGATTGATATATTATGATTGAAATTGTTTTTGAACATTTATACACTAATAATAATATCAAATCCGTTTGTATCGTACCAAGCATGTTTAATCACCATAAGGTAAAACTCTATCCTCTGGTTTGCGTTGCATTGTGTGATGGGACTTGAGTCTTATGGTGATTCCATTTTTCCAAAAGCATTATGTTGTTTTACGATCTACTTATTTATTTGTTCAGTCACCTTAAGTTATGCACGACAGTCCATTGAATAAAACCCGTTCCGCGTTAGCGGCGTGGTCCTTGGATTTGCCTTATTACTATTAGTTAAATTAGTAAGAATTCTTACACCAGTCCCATGACTGACCCGTTGTTTGTTTCCACCTTTGCAAACTCGGGTGCCCTCTTTTCCACACGGGCAGTCGAGTAGTTTGTCTACAGGTCTTTATCTCGAGCAGGATTCTGGATTGAAGCTTAAAGCTGTGTCCAGAGCATAGTTGTCTTCCGCTGCCTTAGTTATTTTATTCCGCTGTATTGTATTATAATATTGTAATTTATCTTCCGTTGTAATTTTATTCGATGTACTCTGATATTCTCTGTACTCTGATGTAACATTACTGTAATGTTTATAAAAGTATGCTGTTATTGTTCTAATGTGTTGTATTCCCAAAGTTAAAGTATTCGACGATTTCCAACCCTTCGATCAGACCTGTGTGGTTTATGGTCGATTCAAAGAGCGGGAATTTTCGGGTCTTTACAGCTGGTATCAGAGCTTTGGTTAGCTCAAATCTTTGGGGTACAACTCGTTAGGAATAAACAAAAGACTCATCAGAGATTGGATTAGTAATATCCAATAAGAATACTCATTAGAGATAGGATCAGTAGTATCCTAGAATGAGAAAACTCATTAGAGATAGGGTTAGTAATGCCCTAGAATGAGTTGAGAGCGCTAAGCTTTTAATTAACGTATGTGTGATTATATATAATCTATTTTAGAAAATATGATTTTTAAATATATAAAAGTTATATATTTGAAAGTTAACCAACTAATAGAATTATTGAAGAATAAAAAAAGAAAATTGGGTAGGATAATTAAACACTTTTAGCTTCGTTCATTTTCGAGGACGAAAAGATTTTAAATGGGGGAGATTGTAACAACCCGGAAAATCGGAACTAATTTAAAATTTTATTTTAAGAAATTTTTTGTTAAAAACATGCGATAAATGATAAAAATAACTTAGAATGTTTTGGTTTAGAGAATTCTAGACATGAAATTGATTTATAATTAACACTTAGCTTTAAAAATATGTTAATTAGCTTAGATTTGTAAACATAACATTTATTATGTAAACATGCAATTTTACATTGATTTTAAACATGTTAATAATTGGCATTGATTAACATTGATTTGTGAACCTGTAAACATGTTAATATAAACACAGTTTTGTTTGGAAGTTGGTAAAAATATAAAAATCATATCTTTATTGTAAATGTAAACATATTTTTGGAAATTTGCTATACAATAAAAATCATCCTTTTTTTTTGTAAAATGTAAACACATGAATTTGGCATTTATGGCTAACACAAATAAGTAAATGATACATAAGCAAATGATAAAAGCATTTATTTGCTTTAATTGTTTCTACTAAGAATTTTATGAACATTAAGACAACATTTTTGAATTATTAATCCATGTAATTGATTTATGAATTATTAATGGAAATAAATTAACATTGATGATTTATTTAATGTTTGAATGAAAAGTGAATTTAGTTGATAAACTATTACTAAAAAAAATTTATTGATAAGTACAAATTTTATGAAATTAACTTATAATATAGTAAACATAAGATTGATGTAAAATTGGAGAGAATAAGGTAACGATTATTGATATATTATAATAAATAGCTATCATTGATCGTATGGAATGTATCATTGATCATATGGAATGTATCCACACACGCGTTCCCAATAGAAAATGTAGTTAAATCTTCATGTAAAAATAAAAAAAGGAAATGCTTAAATGTAACAGGGAAGCAATTTTAATAGATTGAATAATAGGCAAAAGGAGTTTTCTTCACAAAGCATGTGTAATCATGGAAGTAAATTTAAATGCATTCCTGAAATCAACCCTTCGTTTATTCATTTCTTTCCGTTCACTATCTCTCTCTTTCTCCTTGTTAATTACCTGTGAAATTTTAATGAATACAAAAAAAAGGAAAGAATTTTTTTTTCTTTATTTTGAAATTAATGTTTACCGCTTCATGTACGTTTCTTATTCCTATCTTTTCTCTCCACTTATGTATTTTGTCCTAATTTCCATTCATTCTTAGAACCACTCCCATTCTTTTTCTTCTTCTTTATATTTACTGTGCCCCTTCTTTTATCACTTCCAATGAAAAATACTTTCTTTCCCAAATCATATTCCTCACCTAAATTGTTTTTCAATTTATTAGCTCCGTGAAACCTTCTTCTCACGTACCTCCCTCCGTCCATTGCAAATAAGAGAAAAACGCAAACATAAGCTAGTGTGAGGTGGGTATATGTATTTGGAGAAATTACAACGGTGAACAATTTGGAGAGCAATATTGGTGAGATATTCTAAACTTTTTCTAAATTATTTTCTCTTGCCTTAAGAATCTTTGGATAAGCATGATTATTCTAAATCACTTAATAATTAATTATTTAATTATTTTATTGAGTTCATGTAATTCTTGTCTGTATATGAATGTTCTGATTGTGAGTAATCGATTTACAAAATAAATTTTAGATCTACTATCTTCTCGCTCATAAAACCATTTATGTGGATTACTGAGTCTGAATTGTGATGTTTTGATTTGTCATTGATGATGGGATGTTTGGGATGACTTGAAAAATAGATCTAAGAATGAATTTCATTTTATATGTTTCTAGTTAGTGATAATTATAGATCTGGAATTATAATTGGTTCATACACATGGATGTTGATTTAAATCCCTCCAGTTTGGATGCAAAACATTGATTCATGCCTATACCCCTAGATCTAGTTCCTATCATTCTGATTTGTCTTCTTTCCTTAACAACAATCAATAAAAAGATTAAGTTTTGTTTTGCGTTTATGAATCAATTAAAAAGATTAAGTTTTGTTTTACGTTTATGAATCAATTAAAAAGATTAAGTTTTGTTTTGCGTTTATGAATCAATTTAAAAGTTAAGTTTTTGTTTTGCGTTTAAGAATTAATTAAAAAGATAAGTTTTTGTCTTGCGTTTGTTAATCAATTAAAAAGATAAGTTTTTGTTTCACGGTTATGAATCAAATAAAAAAAATGATATTTGTATCAAGAATAAAAGTAGCAATTTTGACGTTGTAGGAAAAATGATATTTGTATCAAAAATAAAAGTAGCAATTTTGACGTTGTAAAAAGAATGATATTTGTATCAAAAATAAAAGTAGCAATTTTGACGTTGTAGGAAAAATGATATTTGTATCAAAAATAAAAGTAGCAATTTTGACGTTGTAGGAAAAATGATACTTGTATCAAAAATAAAAGTAGCAATTTTGACGTTGTAGGAAGAATGGTATTTTTATCAAAAATAAAAGTAGCAATTTTGACGTTGTAGGAAAAATGATATTTTTATCAAGAATAAAAGTAGCAATTTTGACGTTGTAGGAAAAATGATATTTTTATCAAAAATAAAAGTAGCAATTTTGACGTTGTAGGAAGAATGATATTTTTATCAAAAATAAAAGTAGCAATTTTGACGTTGTAAAAAGAATGATATTTGTATCAAAAATAAAAGTAGCAATTTTGACGTTGTAGGAAGAATGATATTTTTATCAAAAATAAAAGTAGCAATTTTGACGTTGTAGGAAGAATGGTATTTGTATCAAAAATAAAAGTAGCAATTTTGACGTTGTAGGAAGAATGATATTTGTATCAAGAATAAAAGTAGCAAATTTGACGTTGAGGTAAGATAAAAAATTTATTTAACAATAAAGCTTAGAATGTTGACGTCATGTAAAGATGATTTTTTTTTTTCTAATAATAAAAAGAGCAAATCAGACGAGGTAACAAGATGAAATTTTTATTGAAAAAGAAGAAAAGTGAAGGTGCAAATTTTTTTTAAAAAAAAATAGATTCTTAATGAATGGATGTTAAGGTTATTAAAAGAATAAATGTTAACGTTATTAAAAGAATGAATGGATTTTTAACATTATAAAAAAAAAGCATGTTGACGTTATTTAAAAGAATGAAATTTAAAACAATGTATATATTTACATTTTTTTAATGTAAATCAAAAGATGAAATTTTGAACGATGTTTATATTTATATTTTTAATGTAAGCAAAAGAATGTAACTTAAAATAGAAATTATAATTACATTTTTAATGTAAGCAAAAGAATGTAACTTAAAATAGAAATTATATTTACATTTTTAATGTAAGCAAAAGAATGAAACTTAGAATAGAAGTTATATTTACATTTCTAATGTAAATAAATAGGATGAACTTATCATAGTAAATTTAATATAAATAAAAGAATAAAATTCAACGTAGTATTTTGATTTGCATTTTAAAATGAAATAAAAGGTTAGGAATTGACATTTCAACTTGTATGTGTTTTAATGCAGTTTATGATGGTGTCGTTTGTGTTGAATTGTATGACGTCATTATTAAACGATATATATATATATATATATATATATATATATATATAAACTTAAATCATACGAATCGTGCACGGTAATTCACGTTTTAAGAATCTTGACTTCAAATGTTTACACCGAAAAACCCAACCATCAGATTTTCCCAAAACCGAAACCGATGGGTTCGCTTTGGAAAAATCTTTCCAAATATATTATCTTTGTTAAGATCCAATGGTTAGATTTCATGAAATGTCTAAATCAAATTTATTTTGACGACCTGTAACGTCGTTTTTATAAAACGAGTCATTTTTATTGAAATAAGGTAGGAATAAAATTGTTATAAATTATTAATAACAATATGAAATGGGTTTTCAAATTAATATGCGAGAGTTATTTGGGAAGTTCGAGTTTATCTCATTCCAAATAATTAAACGACGTTTAAAATCCAAGATTGGAAGACGGCGATTGAAGACCGTCAATCTTCACATCGAATGGACGATGATGACTGTTGCCTTAGAATGGCTCGCTACCATGATAGGGTTAATAGTAGGAGTTGCCCAAACGTAGTGCAGATTTGTACGGATTTGGCTTTCGCTCAGACCCATAGCATAAGCTTATAAATGGATCATGTGTCTGACATCGTACTCCGTTAAATATCATGTTATTGATTTTCTGTTTAATATATAAATGTTGGTGGTGGAGAATTTATTCTTTGCTTAACACCCGTTTATATATTGATGGATGATCAATGGTACGGTATGGATTGACAATGTGGCACGCTAAGATGAAGATGATCAAGGCTTTGTTGAAAACCAGGCCTTGTGGTTATAACGTTACTTCGCAAGCCTCACAACCCGGTCGAGTCCAAAACGGGAGAAGGTAACGCAGGGAGAGCAGCACGTTTCTTTCTAGCTAGAAGTAGTGTCGGTGCTTAAACTGGCTGATATTTACTTATGTGGATGATGGAATGAGGCGCCTTGGATATTAGGTCCTATAGGACCGGGAAACGTGGGTTCAGGAAATGCCAATCCTCAAAGCTGTATGTGAGGACCGGCCCTGCAGCTTTCCAAGGGTTCACTGCAGGGGATCCTGAGACATTAGCTAGAGTGTCTCGAATCGGTAAGGAGCTCCTCCCTAGCCTTGACTCATGATGGAAACCCAATTTCCAATACGACCTCATGCGGTTTTGATTGTATTACTAGTATGGAGGCATATTAGTATGGGATACTATTCTTCCTAGGATTGATATATTATGATTGAAATTGTTTTTGAACATTTATACACTAATAATAATATCAAATCCATTTGTATCGTACCAAGCATGTTTAATCACCATAAGGTAAAACTCTATCCTCTGGTTTGCGTTGCATTGTGTGATGGGACTTGAGTCTTATGGTGATTCCATTTTTTCAAAAGCATTGCGTTGTTTTACGATCTACTTATTTATTTGTTCAGTCACCTTAAGTTATGCACGGCAGTTCATTGAATAAAACCCGTTCCGCGTTAGCGGCGTGGTCGTTGGATTTGCCTTATTACTATTAGTTAAATTAGTAAGAATTCTCACACCAGTCCCATGACTGACCCATTGTTTGTTTCCACCTTTACAAACTCGGGTGCCCTCTTTTCCACACGGGCAGTCGAGAAGTTTGTCTACAGGTCTTTATCTCGAGCAGGATTCTGGATTGAAGCTTAAAGCTGTGTCCAGAGCATAGTTGTCTTCCGCTGCCTTAGTTATTTTATTCCGCTGTATTGTATTATAATAATGTAATTTATCTTCCGTTGTAATTTTATTCGATGTACTCTGATATTCTGTACTATGATGTAACATTACTGTAATGTTTATAAAAGTCTGTTGTTATTGTTCTAATGTGTTGTATTCCCAAAGTTGAAGTATTCGAGGATTTCCAACCTTTGGATCAGACCTGTGTGGTTTATGGTCGATTCAAAGAGCGGGAATTTTCGGGTCTTTACACAGAGCCCTAACCTGTCGACCGGCCCACCTGGCTGGTCGACCGGTTGTGTCTGGGCGTGAGCCTAGGCACAACCGACGGGGTTTCGTCCCCCGTCGTGACCTTACCTTCTTCGACGCTCCTGTCCGGCCCTGTGATGACTCTTTCTAGTGTGTACACACCTACCATTCAAACCGGAGACGAGTGTGATTCAATGCATATGCACATGAAGCTTTTCAAACTAAATTTCAACCAAAAACTTGAAATCAACATATATTCAAGAATCAACCATGGACCAAACTAATTCAAACAAACATGAACATCATGAATAGCCTACAATTACACTTGTACAGGATTAAAGCTTGTGGCATTGATGTGAGTTCACAAAGAACTCACCTTGGTGTTAATGGAGCAATTAACAAGAAGGAATCCAAGCTAGAGGTGCTATCCTCTCACAAGAATCAACAAAGACCACCCTACACATATCAAACCCAATAGCCCTATGCATTATGGACATAGAAATTCTCGTGTACACAGACAAGATGATGGAGAAGGTATTAATTAACTTACCTAAGCTAGGAGATGAGGAAACACAACAAAGATTGTATTTTTTGAGATTCTAGAGCTTAGGATTTTAATTTCTCATTCTTTAAGCTTAAGAATAAAGAGGGAGAGTGAATGAAGAAGTAAATGAGAGAGGGAGGTGGTTGGGTGCCTATTTGTGCTGTCTAAGTAGGTTTGGGTGCACAAATTTGCACTTTAGGCCCTCCAAACGACTTCAATCACCCCGAATCCGAAATACATCAATGTTTATACTCAAAAAGACTGTAAACGATATTCCGGAACCAATGGAAATGGTCCCGAGTCATATTTCAATCGTTTACAAAAATTCACCTTTTTGGGCACAAAACTAACATATCGATTCGATATTTAAATATTCGTTTAATTTATTCATCGTGAATTTTACGGGTTGTTACAGTTTTCGTAGTACTTAAAGTTTCTACTTTGGATGAAGTGGCCTATTTATGTACTTTAAATCCTAGATATGATGATAACGAGGATGAAGAGTTGATTATTTCTCGAATCTGTGTTGTTCGAGAATTTCCCGACATATTTGAGCCTGCCTTAGGAATACCGCCTAAGTGAGCAATTGATTTCCAAATTAATTTAACCCTCGGAGCTCTATCTGTTACTCGTCCTCCTTATCAAATGTCTAAAAAGGAAAATGAAGAGATGTGAAAGCAATTATCTGAATTAGAGAAGAAGCATTTTATTCGCTCTAGTTCCTCGCTTTGGGGAGCTTCAACGATCTTTGTAAAGAAGTCGGACAGTACACTTAGGCTTTGTGTCTACTATCGCAAGCTTAATGATCTCACCATCAAGAATAAATATCCCCTACCACGGATCGATGATTTATTCGATCAACTTAGCAGCTCTAAAGTCATTACTCAATTGGACTTAGCTATCGGATCCCATCAATTATGCATTGCAGAGGATAGTATTCCATTGATGTCATTCCGTACCCGGTATGGATCTTATGAATGGCTAGTAATGTCGTTTGGTTTGATGAACGCTCCAGCTTACTTTGTCAACCTTATGAATCATGTTTTCAACGATTTCCTTGATCAATTTGTGCTCATTTTCATTGATGATATTCTTGTGTATTCAAAAATAGAGGATGAACATGAAAACCATCTTCGTATTATATTGGAGACTCTTAGAAGCAATCAATTACAGACTAAATTTTTCAAGTGCCATTTTTGGCGTTCTCGTGTGAAATTCTTGGGTCATATTATTTTCGAATCCGGAATTTCAGTGGATCCTTCAAAGATTGAAGCGATACAAAACTGGAAGAGACCCGAGAGCGTAATGGAAATCCATAGTTTTCTTGGATTAGTAGGCTACTATTGTCAGTTCATAAATGACTTTTCAAAAAATTTCGTGCCCCTCACGATTTCAACTAAAAAAGAAGCCAAGTACATTTGGTCGGACAAATGTGAAGCCGCTTTTCAAACACTAAAAGAACTCCTTTCTGATGCCCTGGTTCTTGTGATTCCCGAGGGAAACATGGACTTGGTTGTATATGGCAATGCTAGTCATGTTGGTTTCGGTGTCGTTCTCATGGAAAAGGAGTGTGTTATTGCTTATGCTTCCAGGTAACTAAAACTGGTCAAAACTCGGTATGCCACTCATGATTTCGAGCTTACGGCTATCGTTTTCGCACTTCATATTTGGCGTCATTACCTTTTGGGAGAGAAGTTCACTCTTTACACCGATCATAAGTCGTTGAAATTTTTGTTCTCGCAAAAGGAACATAATTTGTGACAGCAACGTTGGCTTGAATTCCTAGCTTCTTATTATCTCGATATTTATACTCCCAGTGTGGGAAATCGAGTTGTAGATGCCCTTAGCCGAAAGCAACAAGTGGTCATATCTATGATGATATCTGAATGGAAGGATCTCAAAATTTTATCCACTTGCGAGATTCAAAGCCATGACTCCAATTCGAGTAGCCTTGAGGCTCATCCCTCTCTTTTAGACCGCATTCAAGAAGCTCAAAAGCTCGATTATGAATTGACTCGCTTAAGCCAAGTATTAAGGAAAAATCTTGTGATGATGAAGTGAAAGATTTTTATATTGATTCTCGTCGAGGTGTTCGAAAATTCAAACGACTTATAGTGCCAAACATTGATGATATCCGCAAGGATATTTTAGAGGATCCTCATCGTTCTAAATTCTCTATTCATCCCGAAAGTAGTAAAATGTATGCGGACATGAAGCGACTATATTATTGGGAAGAAATGAAATCGGATATCGCTAACTTTGTCAAGCATTGCATTACATGTCAACAAGTTAAGGCCGAACACCAAAAACTCGGTGGGTTATTGCAACCTCTTGACATCCCCATATGGAAGTAGGATCATGTGTCCATGGATTTTATTGATGGTCTCCCCCGTTCTCTTTTTTGCCATGATAGTTTATGGGTGATTATAGATATACTTACTAAATCCGCACACTTCATTCCTATTCGATCTAATCGAACCGTGCCTCTCTTGGTAAAACTCTATGTTAGAGAGATTGTTAAATTGCATGGGGTCCCCATTTCAATTGTTAGTGATCGTGATCCATTATTTACTAGTGGATTTTGGAAGAATCTTCAAAAATCTTTAGGAACAAAGCTTAATTTTAGTACTGCTTATCATCCTCAGTTCGATGGACAAATGAAGCGTGTGAATCAAATACTTGAAGATCTTCTTCGTGCTTGTGTTTTAGATTTTGGTGGAAGATGGGAAGATCATATTTTCCTTGTTGAATTTTCATACAACAATAGCTTCCAATCGAGTATTGGTATGGCACCTTTTGAAGTTCTATATGGAAGGTCGTGCCAATCGCCTTCATGTTGGCTTGAAGCCGAAGAGAAACTGGTTCAAGATCCAGACTTTATTCGTGATTCTGTAGAAAAAGATAGACCTCATTCGCCATTGAATGAAAGAGGCTCAAAATCGACAAAAGTCCTATGTTGATAACCGAAGAAGGAAGTTAGCATTTTCTGTAAGGGATCTTGTATTTGTTTGTATTTCACCCGTTAAGGGTGTGATGCAATTTAGTCGATCGGGAAAATTAACTCCAAGGTATATAGGTCCTTTCCCAATTATCGAACGTGTCGGTCCCGTGGCTTGTCGTCTTTCTTACCGGCTCAATTCTCCATTATTCATGATGTGTTTCATATTTCTCAACTCCGAAAGTGCCTCAAAGATTCTGAATCTATTCTTGAGCCGAAAATGGTGGAAGAAATCGAGAGTTCACCAAATTTAACCTATGAGCAACAACCCGTTTGGATTGTCGCAACAGAGGTTAAACGTCTTCGAAATAAAGATGTTCCCCTTGTGAAAGTCCAATGGTCTTCTAACCCGAAGGATTGTTCTTGGGAATCCAAAGAATCAATCAAGCGAAGTCATCCGGACTTACTCTCTCATGCTTCATGAGGTGAATTTCTTGATTTAATTATTTTTATATAGGTTTTTCTTGATAATCAGTTGTTACGTGATGAGTTTTTCCTTAATTAATTGTAGGGACGCAATTATTTAAGGGGGAAGTCAATAACAACCCGCGTGTATTTATGAAAAATATAATTAAATGTTTCATTTGAATATAATATCGTTGATCGAATATTAGTCCAAAATGTCACTTTTTACATACGGGTGAATGTGGACTCGAAACCACTTCCACTGAGTTCAAAATTTCGTTTATGACTTTTAAAACTGTAAACATTGGTATGTTTGAAGTAAGTGAAAAATTAGGACTATTTAGTGGACTTGGTGTGGGTCAAGCTAGCTCCTAACCCACTGAAGGCCACTACATAGCCTCTGCACCTACCTTCCTCCTTCACTTAACTCTTCATTAATTTCCTAAGTAAATTCCTAAACCTAAGAGAAGAGGAAGTTAATATTCCTCAGCTCCAATCTTAGGAAATTGGCCTCTACACCTACCTTCCTCCTTCACTTAACTCTTCATTAATTTCCTAAGTAAATTCCTAAACCTAAGAGAAGAGGAAGTTAATATTCCTCAGCTCCAATCTTAGGAAATCTAGTGTTAATTTAGCTAATTCAAGGAGAAATCTTGGTAATATCATCTCCATCTTCCTTTACTTGATTCCTCTTCCATTTTTAGGGATTTTTCGAAACCTAACTATGGGATTTGGTCTATTTATATGCATATGTTGAGGATTTGTAAGCTACATGGGAAGAGAAGTAGATTTGTCTAGGTTTTGATTCATCTCCTTGCATTCAACAATCAAAGGTAAGTTCATGCGAACTCACATTTATGTAATCAAGCTATTGGGCTTGGCAAGTGTACCTTTGGCACGTGCATGTTGTGTGTGTGCATTTGCTTGATTGGTTTGTTGTGTGTGAATTTCCCGAATTAAGTGTGTTTGAATTCGTTTATATGGAATTGAAAGTGTAAATCCTTGTAGTGAACTGGGTTGTTGTGTCCTTGGGCACTCACCATTTATATATACGAGCTATCAAGGTTGTGTGTGTTCTCTAATAAACTTTGAATTGAGTGTGCATTGTGTATGTATTGTTTGGTTTTGTGAATTTGAGCATTTTGTCATTTTAAAAAGCAAATCTTTTGCATTCCGATGAATATGTGTATATGCATGTCGTTTTTATGTATTAGAGAGTGAATGCGACCTTTCTAAACATTTGGAATCGATACGGGAGGTCCGAGCTTGGCTAAAATTGATTTGGAGGTCATAGGAAAGGCAAATTATTTAATTGCTTCAACTCAGATGTCTGAATGAAGCGCTAGACATCTGTTAAACCTCTCAGGAAAAGTAAAAAACCCTGCTACTATCAGTTTAGATGTAAGTCCTGAAGCCTCAGGCGTCTGAGGACAGAATTTCTGTTGTTGACTGGTGGAGACCACGATCAACAGTTTAGGTCCATTTAAGCTCATTTCTGGCCGAGTTTCGGCCCATTTCACCTTTTTGTGACTTTCAGTTTCTCTGCTTCATAGATTTCTGCATCTTGATTTTTACGGATTTTATATTTATTTATTATGAATGAATTTTATAATCGATATTTATGAGATTTAATTCACGTTATAAAAACGTGAATTCTTAGTTCGATCTCTATTATACGAGATTTGCCACTTCGAAACTATACATAAAAGGTTCTATATTATTAATAGATACCAAATTATTTTACCAAAATGGTTTCCAATCTTACTACATTATACGAAGTTATTTTACAAAATCATTTTATAATCGTTTTCAAATCTACTAGTATATATTTTATAATCCTTTTTCTCGTTCATATGAGAAATCTAATTAAACGCCTTAGTAAAAACAAGGACTATGATCCCTTGCATTAACTTCGATGGTTAATTCTTGGACTCGTTCGATTGAAATACCGTGGCAATGATCGCTTTTAGTGGATTATACAACCTGCCCGTAACTATTCGAGTAGAACGAGTGGTTATGGGACATGTAGCTCAACTCTTATAATTATTAGCTTGAAGTAATTTTCACTACGTTGGATCAATTGTGATCTTTCATGATTTTATTCATTTTGATGATCTTCTGATCATCCTAAGGAACTTTGGTTCATGGAGGGACTTCGGTTCACTCCAGTGAGGTCACGACCCGTAGGTCTTCGGGCCATCTTGGAGTTTCGGCTCAACATATAGGCTAGCTACCTAGAGATCGCGTCTCATCTCAATACACGTGTTGGTTCAGTCTTCAGACTCTCATCTCAGGGCATACCCCTTGTTTTCTCTGTGATTTATGGATTTCTTTTTTTTTTTATTTCTGGAATTTGAGAGTTATTAGTATTAATTTATCAATCTGACTTTATTGATATTAATTTATCAAACTGAGTTTAATTGACATATGAGCTGTCAATTTTCGTATTGAATTGATATAATTTGTCATTTCCATGAGTAGTTATATAACTTTAATGAGATATTCTTTTGTAGCTATGATGTAGATTTATGAGATATACTGTAGACATTCTTGAGTTTCACCTTTGCGTGTTCCTTTTTGTTATAGTATTTACTTGTCTACATTTCTTTATATCTTTTATTATGTGCCAGTTTATGAGATAAGCACAGCTAGAATGATTTGTTTATTGTTATTTCTTACAAATAATACTCGGGTCAGGCCCGAGTGTTGCAGGTGCTTCCACATGACTTCTAGTAGGATCCAGTTCTTTATTTTGGCTTACTACACTAGTGTTGTAGTTTAGGTTGACATGTATATGAGACAATGACTCTTATGTATTCACACTCTTTTGGCATGTATTATTATATTCTCTTTGGTAGTATAGTGGACCTTGTTTGGCCATTACCTAGAGGTGTAAATCGTTCGGACCGAAGCAGAGAGAGGTGTGTTCAGTTTCTGTCCTAAAAATCGAACCGAACACGGACTGGACGAATTTTTTTCTCAAACAAATCTTCTTGTCCTAATTCGTGTCCTAAATAGAATCGATCGGACATGGACATGCGTTTTTCGGACACGGACACGAGCGGATCCAGTCGGACATAACTACTTATATCATATTTTATACTTTTTATTAGATTTTCTCTCGACCATATATCAAATTACAAGGAAATCGGACGAATTCGGATGAACACGGACCGGACGTGATTTTTCCTTGTACCAATTTTGTTTCCTAACTCGTGTCCTAAATGGGAATCGAACAAACTCGGATGGAAATATTTCAGTCATGGACACGAACGAACGTCGGACATTCGTACAAAATTTACAGCCCTACCACTACCTCTATGTATAGACTATGGTGTTTTTATTTATTGCTCCTTCGAGTTATTAAAATTATGTGCCTGACTCTGATTATTCTCTTATGTATTTTATATTGTTTTCGAATTATATACAGCCACTATGTAGTAGATTTGAACTTGAATTAGACATGTTGGATTTCCTTATGAGATTTGAAAATGTAAGACCCTATTATCCGATATGTTTATCTCTCATTTAAAGTTAATATACAGGCGGTCGCTCCTCAACGGCCTTATCCTTCGAGTTAGTTGACACCATTGCTTGCAATGGCCTTGGCTAATGCAAGTATAAAGGTGGGGAGTTACATGAAGTTTCTATAATTGCCCGCCAACCCAAGAAAACTTCTCACCTCCATCGCATTCTTTGGAGCCCTCTAATCTTGAACTGCGACGACTTTAGCGGGGTTCACGACTATCCCGTCCTTGGAGACTGCATGCCCCAGGAACCTTGCATCCTACCTCCAAAAGTGTCACTTAGAAAAAAATTCCTTGAGCTGATGCAAACTGAGAGTGCGTAGGACCTCTCCTAAGTGTAAGGCATGCTTCTCCTAATTCTTTGAGAAGATCAGAATGTCATCCACAACGACTACCACAATCTTGTTTAGAAACTCTCTAAACACCTTACTCATTAAGTCCAAAAAATATGTGGGTGCATTGGTTAGCCCAAAAGTCATAACCAGCCATTCAAAGAAATCGTCTGGAGTTCCAAATGCAGTATTATCCATACTGTCTTCTGTCACCCTCAATCGAAGAAATCCTATGGCCAAATCCATCTGCGAGAAAACTAATGCGCCTACTAGCTGATCAAACAAGTCATCAATCCTCGGAAGAGAGTGCCTATTCTTCTTATTAAACTTATTCATCTCTCTATTTTCCATGCATAGATGAAGTGAGACGTCTAACTTAGTTGCAAAGACTATTGGAGCTCCCCACTCTGATATGCTCCGTCTAATAAATCCTTTCACTAATAGCTCCCCTACTTGCTTGTTGAGCTCCCTCCTCTCTTCAAGAGCCATGTGACTCACCGGTAGAGCGACTGGCTTTGCATTCTCTACCAAATAAATCTAGAAGTCTATCTCATGGCTCGGGGTAACCCCTTAACCTCATCAAACACGTCCGGATAATATCTGACTGTGGGCAGTGATTGCAAATCGTCAATGGAAGTATCAAGAGAATCTAGGAAACTGAGCATCACCGACCCCAGTGGGTCAAAGGAAATTGCGAGAGCTCTACCATGACAAGTAAAAAGTCTAACCACTCTCTTTTCAAAATCAAGCATGGCATAATTAATGGCTAGCCAGTCGATTCCTAGAATCAAACCATAACCCGTAAAGCCCAGCACGTAAGCTTCACATCCAAACTCGACGCCCAAGATAGAAATTCTCAAACCCTACATATCATAGATAAATGAGATGTACCTCCTATGGGGTTTGAGATTACTACAGGATCAAAGACTATACTAGTATTAAGGTACAACTTATCTACTAAAGAACAGGATATAAATGAATGTGAAGTGCCAAAATCAAAGAGAGTTTTAATAGGATAATCAAAAATGGAAATCAAACCTTCAACAGTGACTTTCCTACCTCGATCAGGTCCATTAGCCTCAAGAGCATGTGCTTGTCCGGAAGATCCTGCCCTTTGTCCTTGCTTGATAGGGCATTTCTTAGTGAAGTGTCCCACTTGACCACAAGTAAAGCAAGCTTTCATTGCCTTTCTGCAATTTTTCACAAAATGACCCATAGCTCTGCAACCATGACACTTGATATCTTTTTTGATCTGAACCTCGTTAGTTTTCCTTCTTGGTCCACCATTTCCTTTTCTCGCCATTAGCCTGTGTCTCCTCTGCCTTATTGTCTTTATATTCATCCTTTCCATCTTCGTGCAATAGGGCCATGTCAACTAGATTCTCAAACGTCGCCCCCATCGGTATATGAGATAATGCAAGTCCTTCGAGAGGTTGATTAAACCCTCTCACAAATGTAAGAGTCTTCTTATGGGGTGTAAACACCAAATCCAGACCAAATCTTACCAGTTGATTTAATTTATTAACATAATCCTTAATAGATATGGCCCCTTGTTTCAAAGCCGAAAATCTCTCTATCAGCAATCCTTCTTTCGCCTGAGATAAAAACTTCATCTCAAATCTCTGCCTGAAATCATCCCAAGTAGTTACTGGTTGCCCGACATGTGTCACCTCCCACCAGTAAAAGGCTTCGACCTTCAGCTGCCATGAGGCCAACTGTATCATCCTTTTATCATTGAGCTCAAAAAGACCAAACACGTTCTCCATTTCTCTTAGCCAATTTCGTTCCTTAACAAAGCTCTCGGTACCATGGAACGATTTTCCTCCCATAGCAAAAGCCTTTACAAAGCTTAGAAAAGTTATATACTCATGGAGGGGGAGCTATAGCGGCTGTAGCTGGGGGAGAGGCATCACCTTGAACTCCGGCAGGTGTCGTGGCCTCGACATACCTACGGAACCATGTCGGTAGTGGAATGCCCTCAGGAAGATTGGGTACCCCAGACATGCTAAAAATAGAAGAAACAAAAGATTCAACAGGAGATCGAGAGAATACTGAATATGACTCGAGGGGATATGTTTTTCAAAATTAGGTTTTTATTTGAAAATACTTTTCTTTTGAAAACAATTTTTCAAAACTTTTCTTCGATCTTGTAACCTTGAGCTGTGATACCAAATGTGACACCCCACGTCCATTAGTGTTACCCGTAAGAGAATGCATTAAGTATTGTGAAGCGTAATGGGTAAAAAGTACAGAAATTTACAAGATAGATATAAAGTAAGCAGCAGAAATTTCAACTTTATTATTAAAAATGAAACCTTGTCTCAAATCAAGTTACATCATCAAACCAGTTACATCAAAAACCAAGAATCTCAAATCTGTCTCATAATGCAAAATAACAGAGTGCAAATAAAACCATATCCCTCATAGCAAGCCATAACAGAGTAGAAAGTAAGTCAATGAGGTACATCTCAGAAAGTCTAGATCCAAACTAAAAGGAAATTCTTAATCGATGAGGAGTTCTACCACTCTGATGATCTGGGGGGGAGGAAGAGAAAGAAGCAAAAACAAAAAGGTCATAAATAAAGCCCGGCGAGTTCCAGTAATTTCCAAATATGCATAAAATAGAGATATTAAGACAGATAAACAAGACTGGATGAGAAAGTAAAGTACAGTAACATATAAGATAACAGGTAAATAAGATAAACAGGATAAATAGGAACAGCAGGACAAACAGTGATCGAGTAATGCTGCTCATTTATATCCCTAAAAATATGTTGTGTCTGCACCAATACTAGTATAACAGGATTAGGTGTTAACCTAACTACTTAAATTGAAGAAACAACATTAAACAGCAGGATTAGGTACCCTAATTACATAACAGGATTAGGTGTTACCTTAATTACATAACATCAGGATTAGGTGTACCCTAATTATATAATAGCAGGATTAGGTGTACCCTAATTACTACCCATGTGATCGGCTCCATAATACATAAATTTCTTGTGTCAGCCCCAGCAGTAGGGTGTATCACTCACTAACCCAGCAACTTATATAACACACAGACTTATTTATTGGTGTTACAGCGGCTTAGTTTCCCTGATCAGACTCATGCGCACTCATGACTCCGCTGGAACGCGCCCGTACCCACCTTCCTCGTTTGAACCTCTTACTATCCAGTTCAGTAAAGCATGGCCTGGCCCCTACCTAGTGCGAGCCCCTCTAACAAAATACCAACAGGGATACTGACTGATATGGGTTCCACACAGCATGGTTGACACAAGACGAACCCCCTAAGCTTGTTCCCCCAAGTAACTAGGATTTAAGAGTCCCCATAAACAGATACAATAGTAGAATGGGGGATCTCTTAGCTTATTAATAATCAGGTTTTACCTAGTAGGTTTAAGAATAAGAGTGGTTGTGAAATTACATGTTATTATGTGTATACAACCCTTTTCTGAAACAAACACCTTCCCAGATGCATATAACTACTGTAGTGATTTAGTTTACTAACATACATATGGTACTTTCATTATTTTAACATGTCCTTTTTCTTAATGTTTGTATTAAGTCAAATCTAAATGCATACTATTCCATTCAATTATGTCCCCAAATTACAGCATGTACAACTTTATGCATATTATCCCTTTCTATTATATTCCTGATTTATGACAAGTACAAGTATATGCATATTACCCATTTCCCAAATTATAGTCAAACAGTCCTCAATTTAACAATATGCCTATATTCCCTTGTTCATATCATTTCACCCCCAAACTTGGTTATACGCCATCTTAAATTGGACATGGCCTAGGCTTCCAGTGGCCCAAGCTTGGCGTAAATAAAAAGGAAAAAAATAGAAGGAGGATAATAAAATCAAACCAACATACATAAATAGGCATATAGGCAAGTCTGGAAATAAAATAAAACCGTAGAAATGGGGAAAAGGAAGATAGATACACATAACCAGTTAATCAACATATGTTACTTTAATAATGACATATGTTAATAACGGTGATAAAACAGGTATAGGTATTAACTTTTAATAACTGTATGTTCTCAACCCAATTTTTATTTACTGCCATGATATAGTTCTAGATACCAGATCTGAAAACAACAAGAAACTCACAGCGGGTCTTGGTAAAGAAAAGATTATATCTCCTTTTATATAAATCTATATGCCATTGTGGAAAAGTCCACTTCTATCTCTTTTATTGTTGTATGCAGATCTTGAATTTTGAATTATCTCTATAGATCTAGGCTTCAGCAACATCTCCTCTTTATATATATATATATATATATATATATATATATATATAATAGATCCATGAATAATTGTGCGTATTGAAATTGGAGAGAGCCATCCTATTTATAGATTTACAGAGCTAATCTTAACCTTTATATATTAGGTTTTTAATCTAAGTCATACAGAATGAACCTAGCCAACAAAACAGTCCAAATACAGAATTCGGAATCCAACCTACACCTGGGTGGGCCGGCCCAACGACCTAGTGTGTCGACCTATTGGTCGGCCCCACTTGACGTGGGTAGACCTAGTCCCGTTGTGGTTCATCCCCTAACGGTCTTTTCTACATTTTGATTTTGCTTTGCTTTTCTGGTTTGAATTATTCTGAATATACATACATACATATATATATATATATATATATATATATATATCACCCCCTATATGTATGAAAACTTCTTATGCTCATAACTTCTTCCTACGTTATCCGATTTACGCAAACTTGGGGTTTATCTGAACCACAATCCCAAGATAAACGCAACGGTAAACTTAGTTTTACTTAATTCTAAATATTTTATTAAATAATTCCCATTTTATTGTCTTTACAGTATGGTTATAGTGTATTAAATTTTGCGGTTTTACAAATGATTACTAAAAGCGGACATAGGTGTTAGTGCCGAACCACTATAAAAAAGCTGTGCTCTACCTACATTACTTTATTTTGGATTCGGATTATTGTGTTTCTACTACAAATACATCAACGGTTGGTGTGTGCTGAATCGGAGACAATTCCCCGCGTCAATAGAGTGTGTTTTTTTGAACCGAAATGGGCATATGGAAGTGGGAAATTGAAGGATTTGGGGAAATGGCAAGTTCTCGAAATGAGAATGCTTTTTTTACGAAAGGGCAACCCGAAAGGGGCAAAATTATTATTTATATTACATATTATTTGCAAATAAAATAGATATATACCGAATAAAGAATACTGTTAGCCTGCTTTGTGACTAGGTTATCCAAAGCAAAGGACTTGAATATGAACATACATTGATCAGCAATCAGTCTAGTGAAGTGGTGGAATATGGAACAACTTGGATTTTGGCATTTTCGAAGACCTGCTCGCCCCTACCGGCTCACCTCCCTATCGGTTCATGACCCCTTCCCGAGGGCGGTTCGTGAACCCCTACTTAAGGCGGTTCATGACCCCTTTCCGAGGGCGGTTCGTGAACCCCTCCTAAAGGTGGTTCATGACCTCTTCCTAAGGGCGGTTCGTGACCCCCGGGACCATGACCCAACCTGACCATCACCACCAGATCCTCACCTCAACTCACCATCTCCGCTCATGAACTGTGACCACGAACTGCGACCAGGACCTACTACTGCACATGTAGGTCTTGACCTATTCTGGAGGCTATGACCGCTCTTACTTTTCCAAATCGGGCTCCACATGTCCTACCACGACCCGATCTCCACATCAGCTCTCCTACAGCTATAAATACCCCACTACATGGCAAATTGAGGGGATTTTTTCGGCATCTCAACATCCATGTCTGCCATGGCTAACACTTCTTCATAGACAATCACCTTCTTATTCAGTAAAATTTAATGGACTCAAAGAGAATTATTCATGGAATTCGAGTGATTGAGAGACAATATTCCTTGTAATTGTAATCTTTGAATGGATTTAGGAAATATGAAGTGGACGTTGGCTCGTTAACGCCGAACCACTATAAAAATCCTGTTGTCTTGCTTTTTCTCGTAATTTTCAGTTATTTCCTTATATTCTATGCTTGAAATAGGACGATTTGGGTGTTAGGACCAATTTTTGGTTTAACATTTTGGTGCTTCCACTGAGAATTGAATTCTCAATCCTTCGTATTGTTATTATACTATTTGGACTTCCAAGTCCGAAGAGATAATCTGCAGGCCTGTCAAACTCGAAGATTTCAGTGATTTCAATAAAATCATAACTTTATGGCTCCGAAGAATGCAAAGGAATCGCAAACTTCGCGACCAAATGAAGAACGAATAGATAACACGCAGGAGCAGGTGGATGATTTGCGGCTCACGGCTCGTGGCTCGCAGGGGGCATCACGAACCGACTCGCGGCTCGCGGAATGACCTCCACGACCCGACCCAAATAGCTATCACGAACCGACCCGGAGTGACCTCCACGACCAGACCTAGAGCCAGTGAGCGAACCGCGACTCGAATAAGTGAGCGAACCGTGATCTAGAAAAGCATGGGTGAACAGCAATGGCGACCCAACCCGAAACAGGGTCATATTCACTAAAAATGCAATTTTCAGATCATTTCAGAAAAGGATCCATCTTCCAAAATCGAAAAAATCGTGCGGTGCCCACATTTTTGACCTAACCGGTTAGGTCGCTCGCTGCAGGACTGTGGGGCCCTGGACCCCACCGGCGCTGCGCCCGGACCCGCTTGACGGCTCGCCTTCGGCTCGGAATACGTTTTGTCCTACAATTATCACCAACACTTATCAACCGAGATTCAGTAAATAGTCTGAGGATATCGACAGCAAATCGACAACGACTGAAATTCTTCCTAGAGCAATGACACCTATTTACTGATGTTATTCAACGTGGGGAGCTGTTGAAAAGATTCGACATGTTGGCTATGACAGTATACAAGATAATGATTATCTCTTGGCAACCTCCTCTTCCAAGACTCCGATGGTGTATAGATTTCACCAATGCAACCAATGTTTTTCCCAAACGAGCAGTGATCACCTGGTCTATGTGACTCAAACCTATCCAATCGGCGGAGTCCCGAATGACGGTTGTATAAAGTAGTCCGGGGGCTACTCCGAAGGTAGTTCATATGATCCTAGTGATCATGATTCTCAATGATGGGATATCAGAAAGCAACGGAGGATCCTAGCACTACGAAGCTACACCTCACTTGAATGACATGGTGAAAGACATAGGTCCTGTGGTTCGCTCCCTGAATAGCTTAGCTAACTTTTGTAATGCCTATCTATTATCAACCATGTTGGTAACGATTGATTTCTATTGGATAAATGTTACATCAACACACCTTGGTGCCCAGAGTCAGGTACCATTTGAACCACCACAGGCCACGATTGGACCTATGGATCCTTGCCCGGATGATAACAACTTGACTGTGCATCAACCGTCGTATAACCCTGGTTAAGAGATGAGAGCTTGAAGTTAAAGAAAATATGAATCAACCATTAGCTCTCTACATCATACTTCAGTTATGACAGAATGTATGAACATTACTTGAAGCCTTGCAAGCAACTATCGCATTTAAGCTTATCTGATCAAGATCTTGATCAACACGCTCTGGCAAAATCCAGAAGGACAACCAATTCACTATGTCTTACAATTGAAATTTTCCACTACTAACGATGATTTCGAATACTAGGCCCTGATCACTGGGTTGAAACTCGCTAAGGAGTTGGAAGTAGTGGCGCTGAACACCTTTTATGACTCTCAGATTGTTGTTCGTTAGATCCGAAGGGAATCCTAAATGAAGGAACAACGACTCGCTACTTACCAAGAACGGGTGGAGGAGTTATTGGATGGATGAGAACATTAGAACACGTCCCGTATTCGGCATACAGAGAATCAAAAGGTGGACAATCTAACAAAGCTAGAAAGTTTTGACAATCCACAAGAGATGGAGATGATCCCCATCAAGATACTACAAAGTTCGACCATTTATCAGATGGAAGTTGATCCGATGTTAGAGACCGAACCCGAAAAAGAATCATGGACAACCCCATGAAGAACTTCCTGCAACACGGTATGCATCCAGCAAGAAGAAGTGAAAGGCATTCCATCGTTCGTTATGCATCAAGAATTCATCGCCCTGAATGATTCATCGAAATCACAAATCGGCTTCCCGCTAGATGGGAGATGAACGATATTTTGGTGTTATAAAGTGAAGATTCACACTTCCACTCCCTTCATCGATTATATGCCAAGAAAACTCATGCCCCAGACGCTGGGGGCAACTGGAGATTTGAGTATGGATTACTCGAGATTACACCATCTAATTCAAAGCCGATACATCATAAGTTTTCATGACCGACTGCATCAGCTTTGCCCGAAGGTCGACGAGTTAAAGGTTTGAAACACTCAATTCTAGATACCGAGTGATTGTTTGCGTACCAAACCTTGTCCTTGACATGGGATCTAAGGCATATCGACAAATTTACAAGATATGACTATCTCTCCAACCGCTATATCCTATTTCTTAGCATGGAAAGTGTAAAAATTTCTATAAGCATGAATCCACTGTTCTCCTACTAATTACAGTCCTAACACCAATGTGATAATTTGCTACTATTAGCGGTACAAACATGATTCCCTGGCACTCAATCCTTACCCTCAGCATGGGGGCAAAAAGGTGATTCAAAGGAGATGCGACCTCATCACTCGCTTACAGTACCTACCTAACCAGCTTTGCCATTTGAAGACCCCGATAAAGGTCCATTCATTCTTGGGACTTCCGCCCCATGATAGTTTGAAAATATATCCTTCACCAGCTAAAGAGTTGGGCAGCCCTTTTCTGGCAGTGATAGGGCTCCATTTTCGCTCAGAATGATGCTCGTTCCTTTAACATATTATTCTTTAATCATGATTCTTATATTTGCATGATTTATGAGTTATTGATGTAATCAACTCAGATGAATTAATATGTGGATGTTGTGGGTATCTAGGATTTGCTATCGATCAGACTTGTAACACCCTCATATAGAGTTATGGAGCAATACTATAATGAGCCCGATTGAACTACTCGTTTGCAAAGCCACACCCTATGTTTGAGGAATGTTGTATAGATCAAGGTGGATTCGAGATGACCATCTACTCCTGAGCTCACATGTGGCAGACAAAAAGATAACCGTGCATTGACTTTGGCATTTTAAAGTTGGAATCTGACTCCAAATGGATGCACTTCGACCATCTGCATGGCTCGATCCATTTCTCGAACCCACCAGATTACATGAATTCAAATAAAGGAGGCAGCACTACCCCTTGATATGCTCACTTTTCAATCATGAAATTTTCTTTTACATGTCTCTTTAGATATTGACATGACTAACTCATGTGATATGAATGATGCAAGTACCCGAAGTTTGGCGCCGACCCCTACTCCCATAGATTGTTCGGAGGAACGCAAAGCCTTGGCAAATGTGACACCCCACGTCTGTTAATGTCACTCACAAACGGAATGCATTAAGTTTCATGAAGCGTTATAGGTAAACAGAAACAGAAATATTACAAGACATATATAAAAATGACAGCGGAATTAAAAGCTTTATTTAATCATAAAGCAACGTGGTTTGAAAAACATCACATGTCTGAAATACATAAAAACCATTACATCATTGAAACTACTGTCTTGTACTTTAAAACATCAGAGCACATAAAAGAAGCAAAATTCCCCAAATAAAATATAGCCATAGTAGCAAGACAGGAGCTTGAGCCATACATTTAAGCAGCTCCAGCAAAATGAAAGCAGAATCACGGTCAAGTCTGGGTATTCCCACCCTGAGAACCTGGGGAGGAAACGGAAGAAAGAAGAGTAAACAAAAAGGGTCAGACATAAAGTCTAGCGAGTCCAGTTACTTTTAGGAAGTAAATAAGTAAAAGTAGCATGACATGCATATAAAGTGGATAAGAGAGAGATACCAACATATAAGGTAGGTATGAAAAGGTAATTATGATAGAGTGTATACTTCTCTAAAGATTACTCTGCACCAATACTAGTATAACCAGAATGAGATAATTCCAACAACTATAAGATGGTAGACTTAGGCATACTTCCCAATGTATCCTAACCACTACCCAAATCGATCAGCTCTGTACTCCACGTAGACACTCTGTGTAGGCCCCACCATAGGATGTATCACGTCTTGTAGTGGCAACCCTTCACTGATATGCATAGCCATATCTACAGGTGTCACGGTCGTCTTAGCCCCCTCTACCCGGCCCATGCATGCACATGCCCCCGATCGGTTTGTGCCGCCCACACCGGCCTCCTCATTTGGATCTCTTACATTCATCCCAGTAAGCGTGCCCCAACTCCGACTACTTTGAAGTACTTGTTTGATACCTATTAAGGGTTACTGACTGAAATGGGTCCTACATAATTTGATAAAAGCTCTCCCCCTTGTCTTGTATCCTCATTAGTATTTCCATCGGTTATGTATACCACTAGGTGTCTTTAATTACATAACCCTACCATTTCTACAAGTTATGCTTACCCTAAAAAGGTGTCTTTACTTACGTAACTCTAATATTTATATCGGTTATGTATACCACTAGGTGTCTTTAATTACATAACCTTATCACGTTAAGTTTGTGGGCCTATGTGTAAATATTGCCCACCTCCTCAGATTTACTTAACCCACCCACTGTTCAACCAAATTTACTTAACCCCAACTTAAGTTTATATTCATACAATCCTTATGGATTCAACTAAGTTAAGCATTCAAGGTTCATTACCATATTTTCATTTATGGTTATGCTATGTTAGACCTCCCACATTAAGCCTACCATTTGTGGATGTTAGATATGTCGGGTGGGTCCGGGAAGACTTATTCCACGAACTGGGCTTAACCTCATGTCTTAGCACGTCTCGTATTCGTGCACCTAAACCTTCCACATTAGATTCGCCACTTGTGCTCATTGGATATGTCGGGCGAGTCCAGGAAGACTTCCACCACAAGAGCAATCTAACCTCGTGTCTAGGCGCAATTACAGTTTCTAATTACTGTAATCCTAGGCATTTCATTATTAGCCAATTTTTCCTATGTCGTTATAGGTTTCATGCCTCTTTTTCCCCAATTATGTTCATGGTAAATTATATGTCCAAATTCATACACATATACATTATTCAAATTATGCCAATTTTCACCTTTTTACCAACTATGCCCAAATTCCCAATTCACAAGATATGCCCAATTTCAATGTTTTTCCCTTTATTCCCAAACTAACGTAATCGCATAATTTATTGGCATGCCTAGGCTCGAAAATAGCCTGGCTGTATAAAATAAAAAGCAAAAGGGTGAAGGGAAGATGACAGAGATGTTTATTCTAACAAATTGACATAAGCATATGACGGCATAATGATAGGATGGACATATAAGAACAGATCAGTGAACTTGTGATAATAAAACAGGTTCTAATATAGTAGGGGTGTCATAATAGGCATGATTAGATCTGAATAAAGGTTTAGATGTCCAACTAATGACAGATCTAAATTAACCAGAACGTGATAAGCATAAGATGATCCAAATAGCCAATTAGATCCATAATTAAATGTAGATCTGACATGATAAAGGTTGAAATACAAGTTACAATAATTTCAAAATGTCATAGATTCACGCATTACAATAGATCTGGTATGATTCAGTCATAGGCATAGATCCAAATTACAATATCATGGATTCACAAATTACAATAGACCTAATATGATTCAGTCATCAGCATAGATCCAAATTTACAGTCATATCATGTTTACTTTTATTTATTTAAATCTAAAGGCAACTAAAACTCATAGTGTTTGGATCTAGAACAATAGAAGGAGAAGAAAATAGTTGATGAATCTCATATCTGTGCTTGAATCTCAAAATTTGATTGCAGAAGATGAAAGAGTTTTGATTCAGTCCAGGCACTAGCAACATTTAGGCCTCCATTGATTTTTAGTGAAAAAACAAGAGAAATGTTCATGTATTTATAGGTGCCATCCCTAGAACCGACTTAGCCACGTCAGCCCTAGGGGGTCCACCCACCCCTTAGGAGGTCGACCCTGGTGTCGACACCCCCTATAGGGGTCGACCAAGGGGTCGACACCCCCTTAAGAGGTCGACTCCCCTAAGACGGAATTTTCCCACTTACCCCGAATTCTGGAATTTGAACGATTTAAACTTCTGGACCTGATTTTGAATTCTTGGACCCTATATATATAATTTTCAATATATATATATAATTATCCTACACGTATACAAACTTCAAACATTCATAACTTCTTCATACGGTGTCTGTTTTATGCAAACCAAATGTCTATCTTGACCAGAATTTCAAGACGGACGCAATGGTTAGTCTATTTCCCTTAATTTCGAATATTGAATTAATTAATATTTAATTTATCCTCTTTTAGTGTTGTTAAAATACGGGGTGTTACATTCTCCCCTGCTCAAAGGATTTCGTCCCAGAAGTCTTCATGTAACACCCCATGTCCATTAATGTCACTCGCAAAGGGAATGCATTAACTTCCATGGAGCATTTTAAGTGAATATAGAACAGAAAATCACAACAAGATAGATATAAGACAGTACTTGAAATTTCAAAACTTTATTTATTGCAGCAGAAGGTAAATATGTTTGGTTACATCATCAAAACCATAAACCAAAGTCAAGTACATCATATCCATCTTGATAAAACAAAGTACATAAACTGAAAGACATAATCCCCAACATCAAAATAGCCATAAATAAAGAGAAGCTGAACTTTACTTCAGCGATCTAAGCAATCTTCTAAAAGCAGTCCAAAATCAAGCTCCACTGGTGCTAGTTCCAACCTGAGCGCTGGGGGGGGGGGAGGGAGAAAAGAGGAGGAAACAAAGGGGGTCAGACATAAAGGTATGGCGAGTGCTATAACTTTAACAATATAATTAACAAAGTAACTAGGCTAAGGCATAAGTTGGAAAATAGGGAAATGACCATGAACCATTGAGTATGACAGAGTAAATAGGGAAACAAGATGAACAACGATATCGTTAAAGCGCACCTAACCCACTAAGATAATTACTAAACTACACCAACACTATAGAATAATTGCTATACTGCACCGCCGCTAGTATACTGCACCACCACTAGTCACCCTAAGGTTGATCCCGCCTACAGACTTAATAATGATATTGGTAGTTTCGTGTACCCCTAGCTGCCTTTATAGGTGTCGTCTGCCCCTATCTCCACTAGGTGTACCCACTACCCTAAGCGATCGGCTCCCTAACTCGTAGATACCCGTGCTGGCCCCACAGTGGGGTGTATCACTCCCCAAAGTGGTAACCCAATACCACCAAGAATGCACGGCTTATACCTACATGATGCAACGTCTTACCTACCAGCCCGGGTTCACACACGCATATGAACTCGTTGGACTTGCATTGCCACCGCTAACCCGGTTTGGCCTCTTACAGTCAAGCCCAGTATGCGTGTCCTGTCCTCGACTTGGGTCGAGCCCACAAAGATACGTATGGGTTACTGGTTGAAACGGGCCCTCATTACTTGACACAAGCTATCCACCTAAGCTTGGTCCCCTCTAGTACATCCCACTTAACCCATTTCTTATTCATGTTTCAATTACATGTTTTAATTTGGTTAAGTGTTTCTAATCGTATTTCCAAATGCCACCCAAGGCACCCACTAGATTCAACATACCACCCAAGGCACCCACTCAACCCTCTCATGTCCCACTACATGCTTATCTAGTTAAGTGTTTCTTAATTTATTAAGACCGTAACCTCATAAAGACCTCTCACATTAGACTGGCATTTGTGGCAACTGGATTTGTCGGGCGGGTCTGGGCAGTCTTACACCACAAAAGAGTCTAACCTCGTGTCTTTACAATTGTTACGTATTTAGTTTATGCCTAAGACCTCTCACATTAGACTGGCATTTGTGGCAGCTGAATTTGCCGGGCGGGTCCGGGCAGTCTTACACCACAAAAGAGTCTAATCTCGTGTCTTAGACGATTAATTACTCCTAATTAATCATTCCCCAATTTGAATTACTTTCCCTATTCAAATTATCAATCAATTCCAAATTTAACGATGTCCATAATTGACTCAATTATGTCCATCCATTTATGGTACGTAAAATCATACCAATTTTCACCACAATTATATTTTATGCCTTTTAAGGCATTTATGCCAATTAAATCTTTTTAATATTATCCCCTTTACCCCACGTAACATGTTTGTTCGTTTAACGTAAAAATATACGTTAGACTCGAATAGTCTAACTCATGGAATAAAGAGAAAACATCACAATATACACATAATTAAAACATAGATCTAACATAGGGGTGAACTTGCATATGTTAATGATGTTCTACACCTAAAACTTGCATAGGCCAAAATTACAACTTGCATAAACAACATATGTCATGGATCCAAATCTAAAGGTGTGAACTTGATGAGAGAATGACCACAAACTTGCATAAATAACATATGTCATGGATCCAAATCTAAAGGTGTAGACTTGCATATGTAATAACCACAAATTCTCATAAATCATGTATGTCATAGGTCTATATCTAAAGGTGTTAATTTGCATAGGCAATACCCCTAAACTTGCATAACATGATTCATATTCTAAACTCATATATTCATACAACTTACATATGTGATTTATACATCATAACAAGGGTGTAAACTTGCATTTAACATGTAAAGTATCATGTAGAATTCAGCATATAATTCACACATGTTATAGCCTAGCTTTCAATTAAATTTTCACATGAACTAGGTGTCATAACCATGTGAGGTCACATATAATTCTACCCAACTTGTATATGATTCATGTTTAAATCAAAATCCAAACTTGCATACATATGATTTATCATATGAATCAATATAACTACTAAGCATTTGAAACATGATGATTCAACTAGACATAAGCCAATCATAGGATTATAACATGGGTGATAGCATCATAACTTTACATCGTAAATGATAGCATCATAACATAATATCATAGAAATTACAACACAATTCTACAACATAATTACAACATGCAACCAACAATTCATATCATATCCAAATTATCCACATTATAACTCAATCCAATTCATTTATTAATTATTTTGTGAAAACTATCGAACTCACAACTCAAAAGCAGTCTTGAGTTCTGAATTCTGATTTCTGGAGTTGAATTAGCTCTCCTTTGAAGAAGACTCGCTGTTAGGGTTGAATAGTTCTGATTTGGTTGTTGTTCTTCCTCTTTAATTTGGTGGCGGCAGCTCTAGGGTTCAAGACAACAGCATGACGGCCATAGTTTCAATTTTAATTCTGATTTAGGGTTTGAGTCTATGGGTCTTTTTATAGAGTTTTGAATTAATTTAAGCCGTCGGATGATATTAGGGTTAATCAAAACCATTCAATCATGATAGGGTGATGAGTTAGCCCTAATGGCTCAGCAAGGAGTCAGAAAGGACTCATCAACATGGGTCAGCCTAAATCAGAAAGCTGTGCAGGTTTACTACCTCGGCCTGGGCGCACTTGGCAGGTGCACCAGTGCAAATTTGTACTGGCGCATTTCCCAAGTGCGCCAGTGCAATCCTTTTTTTTGCCACCAAACTTCGTTCGTCCATAATTCCTTCATCCGGTACTCATTTCCCACAAACTCGGACACTATTTCAACCAGAATTCCGAGACGAACACAATGGCGCAACCACATTCCCTTAATATTCACGTCTGAGATTAATTATTCTTTATTTTAGTTAATTCGATTATTCAAAAATCCAGGGTGTTACATTCTCCCCTCCTTAAAGGATTTCGCCCCCGAAATCTCCAAGTTAAGGAGAATGCATATCCTACCATCCAAATAACCATCTACTCAACCATCAAACACGGGCATCCATTGTCCTTATAAAATTTCTAATGTTGTATGAACATATGCAAGAACTGTGTGTATATGTTCCTTATCTAATGCAAAATCAGGCGGTCTACTGATTCAGTTGACCTCCTTAATGCAAACCATGATAGTGCCATGCGTCCATTATGTATGTGAAAGAACCCTATCGATACATATCATTTCTACATGTGTGCACAACCATTCACCAAAATGCAACATCCATATGATGGTACAACCATTATACATCCATTACTTAAATATGTACACACATTTATATGCAATATGTAATATGCAATATGAAGTGACTGAGCCTATCTAGTGCCTAAAGTATGTGTATATGCATCCACGAGCAACCACTAGCAAATACTTGCATCCATATGCATCCCTCATACATAACATGTCTCAAACACATGTTTCAACCATAGGACTATCCTACCTAAAGGTTAAAGATACTAACGAGAGGACATACTAAAGATAAGATAAGTACAAGGCAAGCGATAAAGGAGAAATTAAAAGACATACTCTCGAAAAGAAAAGGGTATAATGAACGCATCTTCGCTTCCGTCTCCCAAGTACCGTTGCTCTCATCATCTCCCCATTGCACTTTGACTAGTTTGACCTCTCGATTCCTCAACTTCTTAATCTCCAACCCAAGAATGCGCGTAGGAGCTCGTCGAATCGTCGCATCACGCTCAATCTCCACCTCTCTAAGCAAGCTCGGCTCTACCACTTCCACGGTCTCGTGCAAGCACTTCCTCAAATGTGATACATGGAATACGTCGTGTAGACCACTAAGTCTCTTGGGCAACTCCACTCTATACGCCATATGCCCAATCCTTTCCTTAATAGGAAACAACCCTACGAATCTTGGTGCTAACTTCCCAACGGATCCAAAGTGAACGGCGTTCCGTGATGGAGACACCTTGACAAAGACCATGTCCCCAACATCAAACTCAAGGTCTGACCTCCTCTTGTCTGCATAAGATTTCTGTTTATCTTGCGCTGTCTTCGTCCTCCTTCGAATCAAATCGATCTTCTCCGAAGTCTCTCTAATCATATCGGGTCCAAGCAAGATCTTATCTGTAGACTCCCACCAACATGTAGGCGAACGACACGGCCGTCCATAAAGAGCCTCGAACGGTGCCATGCCAATGCTAGACTGAAAGCTATTATTGTATGCGAACTCTACCAACGGAAGGTGTTCCTCCCATGTACCTCCAAAATCTAAGACACACAACCTCAATAAGTCCTCTAGAATACGATTCACCCTCTCGGTCTGGCCGTCCGTCTGAGGATGATATGCGGTGCTCAAACATAACTGAGTCCCTACTGCCTCTTGCAAGCTTTTCCAAAATTCGCTAGTGAAAATAGGATCGCGGTCGCTTACTATGCTAGAAGGAACACCGTGCAAATGAACTATCTCTCGAATGTATACGGGGGCTAACCATGGAGCAGTCCTCTTACTCTTCATGGGAATGAAATGGGCGCTCTTAGTAAGCCTGTCTACCACAACCTAAATCCCCGTATTACACTTCCTTGATCTTGGTAATCCGTCAACAAAATCCATCGAGATGCTTTCCCACTTCCATTGTGGGACCTCCAATGGGTGAAGCAATCCACTGGGCTTCTTTTGCTCTGCTTTTACTTGTTGGCACACCAAGCATCTAGCGACATACTCAGCCACATCTTTCTTCATGTCGGCCCAAAAGTAAACTCGTCTCATGTCCATGTACATCTTGTCCCTGCCGGGATGGATGGTCATCTTCGAACGATATGCATCATCAAGAATGGTCTTCCTCAAATTCTCGTCTCGTGGTACACAAAGTATACTGTCCCTACACAACCAACCCTTATCATCTAGGGTATACCTACGGAGATGGCTCGACGACTTCCCTCCTTTGAGCTTTTCTACTAACTCAACCAATTGTGGGTCATCTCGCTGTGCCTCACTAATCCATCCTAAAAGCGTAGGTCTGACCTCTAAGGATGCTAGCAAACCAGGTACGAAGTCAATGGAAGGTGTAAAGTCAAACGTAGAGATGAAGTTCGCCGCTCAACAAACAACAGACTCAAGGATAACCTTTTTCTACTTAAGGCATCTGCCACCACGTTACCCTTGCCAGGGGTATATGCTATCTCAAAGTCGTAGGATGCTAAGAATTCCATCCACCTTTGCTGCCTTAAGTTCAAGTCCTTCTGAGAGAATAAGTATTTTAGCGATTTGTGGTCAGTGAACAATTCGAATTTCTCGCCAAGAAGATAATGACGCCAAGACTTAAGCGCCAAGACAATAGTGGCCAACTCTAGGTCATGTGTAGGGTAATTTCTCTCATGCACTCTCAACTGCCTTCCACCATAGGCTATTACCCTTCCCTCTTGCATTAAGATTGCGCCTAGTCCTGTCCCACAAGCGTCGGTATAAACGGTAAATGGCTTACTCCCATCTGGCAACACTAAGATTGGGGCTGTGGTCAAAGCTCTCTTTAAACGTTGGAATGCATCATCACAATCTACGTCCCACGTGAAAACTAAGTTCTTCTTCATCAAGCGTGTTAATGAAGCTGATATTTTTGCGAAGTCTTTGATGAACTTCCTATAATAGCTAGCCAACCCTAATAAACTCCTCACCTCGGTAGCATTTTTAGGAACCTTCCAATCTTGGATGGCCACTATCTTCGCGTGATCCACGGCTATCCCTTCTTTGGAAACAACGTGCCCTAAGAATCGCACTTCCTTCCTTCAAAAGTGACATTTAGAAAATTTCGCCTTAAGGCTATGCGCTCGAAGAGTCTCCAACACTTCCCTAAGATGTAGGGCATGCTCTTCCTCGCTTTTAGAAAAGATCAAGATGTCATCCACAAAGACTACCACGAATTTATTAAGGTACTCCCTAACCACCCTACTCATCAAATCAACAAAGTATGCGGGGGCGTTTGTCAAACCGAAGGGCATCATCAGCCACTCGAAGAAACCGTCTGGAGTCCTAAAGGCAGTCTTGTCTATGCTATCCTCAGCCACTCTCAACTGATGGAAACCAATGGCCAAGTCCAACTGCGAAAACACTGAGGCGCCAACTAACTGATCGAAGAGATCGTCAATCCTCGGCAGTGGGTGTCTATTCTTCTTAGTAAGCATATTGAGTTCTCTATAGTCCACACAAAGTCTAAGGGACCCATCCGCCTTCGTGGCAAACACTACTGGAGCACCCCACTCCGATATACTACGTCTGATGAACCCCTTCTCAAGCAATTCTTTCACTTACTTACTGAGTTCTCTTCTCTCTCTTGGAGCCATGTGGCACACTGGTAATGCAACAGGCTTTGCATTGTCCACTAGATATATTCGAAAGTCTATCTCACGTTTTGGGGGTAAACCCCTCACCTCATCGAAGACATTAGCATATTCACGGACTATGGTAACAGAATGTAAATCATCATCGGATGCGTCAAGGGATTCTAGATAACTAAGAATTACTGGACCTCTAAGGTCACAAGAAATATCAAGGGTCTTTCCAGAACGAGTCAACAATCTAACTACCCTTCTTTCACAATCTAGGATGGCCCCATATCTAGTTAGCCAATCCATACCTAGAATTAAACCGTAGCCCATGAAGCCAAGAACAAAGGCATTGCATTCAAACTCAACGCCCAAAATAAACACCCTCAAATCCCGACAAATCATAGAAAGATGAGCCGAACCACCAATAGAATTTGAGACTACTAAGGGATCGGTAACTAGACTAGTATCTAGGTGCAGTGTTTCAACTAATAATGTAGAAATAAACGAATGCGATGCGCAAGAATCGAATAAAGTACGGACAGGATGATCAAACTGAAAAACTAAACTTTCAACGGAAATTGCTCTACCTCGTTCTTGCAGCGGTGGGACCACGAGAGCCTGAACTTGTCCCCTTGCCTGCCCGGGTGCCATAAGAGCTTGCACCTGTCCTCCCGAGGTTGACCCTGCCCTCTGCCCCTTCTTTGGGCAGTCCTTAATAAGATGTCCCGCTTCGCCACAGTGGAAACAACCAGTCTTCTTTTTCTTTCTATAGTCTTTGCTTAGATGGCCTGGTGTCCCACAATTAAAGCATTTCTTCTTCCCCTTACATTGTTGCCTTTGCCACCTTTCTTGTTTTGTTGTTGCTGTTGCGGCTTCTTTTGATCCCCTTTCTTCTCGGGTGCCTTATTAGCATTGGCGCCCTTCTCCTCTTCATGCATAAGCGCCATGTCAACTAATCTTTCAAAGGTAGCCCCCATGGGGATGTGGGTCATAGCTAATCCATGAAGCGGCTCGTTTAAACCCTTAACGAATCTTAGAGCCTTCTTTTCTGGAGTATTCACCAAGTCTAAGCCAAACCTTGCCAGTTGGTTGAATTTGTTGACGTACTCTTTCAGCGATAGATTCCCTTGCTTCAGTGACAAAAACCTTTCCATATATAGATTCTCTTCAGCCAGCGAGAGAAACTTCGCCTCAAACCTCTGCCTAAAATCTAGCCATGTATCGACTGGACGTCCCCCATTAGTGACCTCCCACCAAAACGAGGCCTCATCCGTCATTAGCCAGGCAGCTAGCTGGACTTTTCTTCCATCATCCACTTCAAAGATTCCAAACAATTCTTCCACCTCCTTTAGCCTGTTACGAGCTTCAACAAATGTCTCCATCCCATGAAAAGGTTTTCCACCCATTGCTCTAAAGTCTTTACATATCTTTGCGAAATTATCGACACGAGGAGGAGGAGGAGGAGGAGCATTTGTTGGGCCTGCGGTGGCGGCCCTAGCCTCGAGATATTGACGAAACCAACCGGGTACATGAACACCCTCTGGTATCTCAGATGCTTCAGACATGCTGAAACGAAAAAGGAAAGATTCAATACAAAGGAACCGAGGGAAAGATATATGGCTCTTGGGGTTATGCTTTCTAAAATACACTTTTCTCTTGAAAATAATTTCTTTAAAACGTACTTCTGAAGGTACTTCTTTATAAAAATTGTTTTGAAAAATAGTTTTTCAAAAAGTCATATCTGTTCTGGTAACCTTCATCTTTGATACCACGTGTAACACCCCACGTCCATTAATGTCACTTGCAAAGGGAATGCATTAACTTCCATGGAGCATTTTAAGTGAATATAGAACAGAAAATCACAACAAGACAGATATAAGACAGTACTTGAAAATTTAAAACTTTATTTATTGCAGCAGAAGGTAAATATGTTTGGTTACATCATCAAAACCATAAACCAAAGTCAAGTACATCATATCCATCTTGATAAAACAAAGTATATAAACTGAAAGACATAATCCCCAACATCAAAATAGCCATAAATAATGAGAAGCTGAACTTTACTTCAGCGATCCAAGCAATCTTCTAAAAACAGTCCAAAATCAAGCTCCACTGGTGCTAGTTCCAACCTGAGCACCTGGGGGGGAAAGGGAGAAAAGAGGAGGAAACAAAGGGGGTCGGACATAAAGTCTGGTGAGTGCGATAACTTTAACAATATAATTAACAAAGTAACTAGGCTAAGGCATAAGTTGGAAAATAGGGAAATGACCATAAACCATTGAGTATGACAGAGCAAATAAGGAAACAAGATGAACAACGATATCGTTAAAGCGCACCTAACCCACTAAGATAATTACTAAACTACACCAACACTATAGGATAATTGCTATACTGCACCGCCGCTAATATACTACACCACCACTAGTCACCCTAAGGTTGATCCCGCCTACAGACTTAATAATGATATTGGTAGTTTCGTGTACCCCTAGCTGCCTTCATAGGTGTCGTCTGCCCCTATCTCCACTAGGTGTACCCACTACCCCCAAGCGATCGGCTCCCTAACTCGTAGATACCCGTGTTGGCCCCACAATGGGGTGTATCACTCCCCAAAGTGGCAACCCGATACCACCAAGAATGTACGGCTTATACCTACACAATGCAACAACGTCTTACCTACCAGCCCGGGTCCACACACGCATATGAACCCATCGGACTTGCGTTGCCACCGCTAACCCGGTTTGGTCTCTTACAGTCAAGCCCAGTATGCGTGTCCCGTCCTCGACTTGGGTCGAGCCCACAAAGATATATATGGGTTACTGGTTGAAACGGGCCCCCATTACTTGACACAAGCTATCCACCTAAGCTTGGTCCCCTCTAGTACATCCCACTTAACCCACTTCTTATTCATGTTTCAATTACATGTTTTAATTTGGTTAAGTGTTTCTAATCGTATTTCCAAATGCCACCCAAGGCACCCACTAGATTCCACATGCCACCCAAGGCACCCAATTAACCCCCTCATGTCCCACTACATGCTTATCTGGTTAAGTGTTTCTTAATTTATTAAGACCATAACCTCATAAAGACCTTTCACATTAGACTGGCATTTGTGGCAGCTGGATTTGCCAGGTGGGTCCGGGCAGTCTTACACCACTAAAGAGTCTAACCTCGTGTCTTTACAATTGTTACGTATTTAGTTTATGCCTAAGACCTCTCACATTTGACTGGCATTTGTGGCAGCTGGATTTGTCGGGCGGGTCCGGGCAGTCTTACACCACAAAAGAGTCTAACCTCGTGTCTTAGACGATTAATTACTCCTAATTAATCATTCCCTAATTTGAATTACTTTCCCTATTCAAATTATCGATCACTTCCAAATTTAACGATGTCCATAACTGACTCAATTATGTCCATCCATTTATGGTATGTAAAATCATACCAATTTTCACCACAATTATATTTTATGCCTTTTAAGGCATTTATGCCAATTAAATCTTTTTAATATTATCCCCTTTACCCCACGTAGTATGTTTGTTCGTTTAACGTAAAAATATACGTTAGACTCGAATAGTCTAACTCATGGAATAAAGAGAAAACATAACAATATACACATAATTAAAACATAGATCTAACATAGGGGTGAACTTGCATATCTGAATGATGTTCTACACCTAAAACTGGCATAGGCCAAAATTACAACTTGCATAAACAACATATGTCATGGATCCAAATCTAAAGGTGTGAACTTGATGAGAGAATGGCCACAAACTTGCATAAATAACATATGTCATGGATCCAAATCTAAAGGTGTATACTTGCATATGTAATAACCACAAATTCTCATAAATCATGTATGTCATAGGTCTATATCTAAAGGTGTTAATCTGCGTAAGCAATACCCCTAAACTTGCATAACATGATTCATATTCTAAACTCATATATTCATACAACTTACATATGTGATTTAAACATCATAACAAGGGTGTAAACTTGCATCTAACATGTAAAGTATCATGTAGAATTTAGCATATAATTCACACATGTTATACCGTAGCTTTCAATTAAATTTTCACATGAACTAGGTGTCATAACCATGTAAGGTCACATATAATTCTACCCAACTTGTATATGATTCATGTTTAAATCAAAATCCAAACATGCATACATATGATTTATCATATGAATCAATATAACTACTAGCATATGAAACATGATGATACAACTAGACATAAGCCAATCATAGGATTATAACACGGGTGATAGCATCATAACTTTACATCGTAAATGATAGCATCATAACATAATATCATAGAAATTACAACACAATTCTACAACATAATTACAACATGCAATCAACAATTCATATCATATCCAAATTATCCGCATTATAACTCAATCAAATTCATTTATTTATTATTTTGTTAAAACTATCGAACTCACAACTCAAAAGTAGTCTTGAGTTTTGAATTCTGATTTCTGGAGTTGAATTAGCTCTCCTTTGAAGAAGATTCGCTGTTAGGGTTGAATAGTTCTTATTTGGTTGCTGTTCTTCCTCTTTAATTTGGTGGTGGCTGCTCTAGGGTTCAAGACAACAGCATGACGACCATAGTTTCAATTTTAATTCTGATTTAGGGTTTGAGTCTATGGGTCTTTTTATAGAGTTTTGAATTAATTTAAGCCGTCGGATGATATTAGGGTTAATCAAAACCATTCAATCATGATAGGTTGATGAGTCAGCCCTAATGGCTCAGCAAGGAGTCAGAAAGGACTCATCAACATGGGTCAGCCTGAACCAGAAAACTGTGCAGGTTTACTGCCTCGGCCTGGGCGCACTTGGCAGGTGCGCCAGTGCAAATTTGTACTGGCGCAGTTCCCAAGTGCGCCAATGCAATCCCTTTTTTTTTCCACCAAACTTCGTTCGTCCATAATTTCTTCATCCGATACTCGTTTCCCGCAAACTCGGACTCTATTTCAACCAAAATTCCGAGATGAACACAATGGCGCAACCCCATTCCCTTAATTCTCACGTCTGAGATTAGTTATTCTTTATTTTAGTTAATTCGATTATTCAAAAATCCAGGGTGTAACACTTCAAGTTAAGAAGAATGCATATCCCACCATCCATCACCCATCTACTCATCCATCAATCACTGGTGTCCATTGTCCTTAAAGACTTCTAATGCTTATATGAACCTATGCAAAGGTGTGTGCATATGTCATAACACTAATACGAAAATCGGGCGATCTACTGATCCAGTTGATTCCTTAATGCAATGTATGTTAGTGCCATGAATCCAATAATGCAAATAATCCTATTATAACATGTAAGTTCTATATGTGTGCACAATCATTCAACCAAATGCAACATCCATTTGATAATACATTCATTTTCATTCATTGAAAGAAAAAAATGCACACACATCCATATGCAGTATGAAAGTGATTGAGCCGATCTAGTGCCTAATGTGTCTATATATGCATCCACGAGCAACCATTAGCAAACACTTGCATCCACTTGCATCCATCAAACATAACATGTCTCAAACACATGTTTACATCCATGGGATTCCTACCTAAAGGTCGAAGATTAGATTGATAGGATATACTAAAATGATAGAAACAAGCATAAATAAAGAGCTTTGGAAAAGGAGTTAAGAACATACCCTCAAAAACAAAAGGGTACGAAGCACGAATCTTATCTTTCGGTCTCCCAAGTTGCATTCTATGGGTTATCTCCCCACTGAACCTTCACCAACTTGATTTCTTTATTGCGTAGCTTCTTAACTTCTGATCCAAGAATACAGGAAGGAACTCATCTGACTGTCGCCTCCCGTTCCACCTCTACTTCTTCCAATACACTCGACTCAACTACCTCCACGGTATCATGGAAACACTTCCGCAAGTGAGAAACGTGGAAAACATCATGAACACCAGACAATGTC
Organism: Allium sativum; assembly: GCA_030737875.1. Classification (NCBI taxonomy): domain Eukaryota; kingdom Viridiplantae; phylum Streptophyta; class Magnoliopsida; order Asparagales; family Amaryllidaceae; genus Allium; species Allium sativum. The sequence goes on along the minus strand of CM060924.1, from coordinate 167,346,599 downwards.
TCTGGCAGGTTTACTCTATTGTCTATTTGGCCAATCCTTTCTATTAAGGGAAATGGCCCAACAAGTCTTGGTGCCAACTTCCCTACAGATCCAAAGCGAACCACATTCCTCAAAGGTGACACTTTAATGAAAACTATATCTCCTACTTCAAATTCAATGTATGTACTTCTCTTGTCTACATAGAATTTCTGCCTATCTTGAGCGGTCTTCATTCGTCGTCTAATAAGATTAATCTTCTCGGACATTTCTCTAACCATATCTGGTCCAAGCAATAGCCTTTCTGTAGATTCCCACTAACAAGTTGATGATCTACAAGGTCGTCCATATAATGCTTCGAAGGGTGCCATGCCAATGCTAGCTTGATAACTGTTGTTGTAGGCAAAGTAGATGCTCTTCCCAAGTTCCTCTGAAGTCTAGGATACATAGCCTCAAAAGATCTTCTAGTACTTTGTTCACCCTCTCCGTCAACCCATCGGTCTAAGGATGATAAGCGATGCTCAAACGTAACTGTATACCTAATGCTTCTTGCAAACTTCTCCAAAACTCACCAGTGAAGATGGGGTCACGACCGCTTACAATGCTGGAAGGTACTCAATGAAGATGGACTATCTCACGAACATAAATTGCCGCTAACCAAGTTCCCGTCCTCTTACTCTTAACTGGAATAAAATGAGCGCTCTTAGTAAGTCTATCTACTACCACCCAAATGCTGGTGTTGCCTTTCTTTGACCTAGGCAAACCATCTATGAAATCCATAGAGACTCTCTCCCACTTCCACTGTGGTACCTCCAAAGGATGAAGTAAACCACCGGGCTTCTTTTGCTCAGCTTTGACTTGTTGACAAATTAACATTGAGAAACAAACTCTGCCGCATCCTTCTTCATCCCAGCCCAAAAGAAAATCCTCTTCATGTCCCTACACATCTTATCACCGCCTGGATGAATAGTCATCTTAGAGTGATGGGCTTCTTCTAAGACTGCCTTTAACAAACTTCTAGTTTGAGGAACACAAAGCCTTCTATCTCATCGCAACCACCTTTTATCGTCAATGGAATATCTGTTGAGGTGACTAGAAGTCTCCCCTTTACTGACCCTATCCAAGATGTCTAAAATTTGTGGATCATCTCACTGTGAAGCTCCTATCTGATCCATAAGAGTAGGTCATATCTTTAGCAATGCAAACAAACCAGGCAAAAGCTCGTTGGAGGGTTTAAAATCAAAGGTCGATATGAACTCCAAGCTTTTCCTTTCCACAAACAGGGGACTTAAGGCCAACCTCTGCCTATTCAGTGCATCTGCCACCACATCACCCTTGCCAAGGGTATAAGAAATCTCAAAATCATAAGAAGCTAGGAACTCCATCCACCTTTGTTTCCTTAAATTAAGATCCTTCTACGAGAACAAATACTTGAGAGATTTATGACCGGTGTACAACTCGAACCTCTCTCCAAGCATATAATGTCGCCACATCTTAAGCGCGAATACTATGGAAGCTAGCTCTAAATCATGGGTTGGGTAGTTCTTCTCATGGACTCTTAGTTGTCTTCCTCCATAACATACTACCCTTCCTTCTTGCATCAGAACCGCACCAAGCCCCGTACCACATGCATCGATGTAAACTGCAAACACTTTATTTCCATCAGGCAAGGTCAAGACTGGGGCTGTTGTCATAGCCCTCTTTAGTCGTTAGAAAGCAACATCACAATCTATTTCCCACAAAAATGCCAAATTCTTCTTTGTCGTCCTGGTGAGTGGGGCTGATATCTTCGCGAAGTCCTTAATGAACTTCCTATAATAGCCTACTAACCCCAAAAAGCTCCTTACCTCCATTGCATTTTTTGGAATCTGCCAAACCTGAATTGCAACCACCTTTGTGGGATCTACTACTATCCCTTCTTTAGAAACCACATGCCCTAGGAATCTCACCTCCTTTCTCCAAAAGTGGCATTTGGAGAATTTTGCCTTAAGCTGATGCGCACAAAGAGTTTTCAAAACTTCCCTCAAATATTGGGCATGCTCTTCCTCGCTCTTTGAAAAGATCAAGATATCATCAACAAAGACCAGGATGAATTTATTTAGATACTCCCGAAACACCCTACTCATCAGATCAACAAAATAGGCGGGTGCATTCGTCAACCCAAAAGGCATTACGAGCCATTCAAAGAAACCATCAGGAGTCCTAAAAGCGGTTTTATCTATACTGTCCTCAGCCACCCTCAACTTATGAAACCACGTGGCTAGGTCTAACTGAGAAAATACCGAGGCACCAACAAGCTGGTCGAACAAGTCATCTATCCTCGGAAGTGGGTGCCTATTCTTCTTTGTAAATTTGTTCAACTCTCTATAGTCTACACACAAACGAAGCGAACCATCCGCCTTAGTTGCGAATACTACTGGAGCACCCCATTCAGATATGCTTCACCTGATAAATCCTTTCTCAAGTAACTCCCCTACTTTCTTACTCAGCTCCCTCCTTTCCCTTGGAGACATATGGCGCACTGGCAATGCAACTGGCTTTGCATCGTCCACCAAATATATACGAAAATCGTTCTCGCGCCTCGGGGGTAAGCCCTGTACCTCATCAACAAATCATAAAATCTTGGGCTACTACAACAGATTGCAAGTCATCGATAGATGCATCGAGAGACTCTAGGAAACTAAGCATAACAGATCCTTGCGGGTCACAAGAAATCTCGATGGTCCTCCCATGACAGGGTGTAATGACCCGAGAATCCACGCCCTTTGAATCGACCATAAACCACACAGATATGATCCAAAAGTTAGGAATTTTCGGGTCATTACATGTGGTATCGGAGCAAATTAGTCTAGGGCATCAGTAGTCATCCATTTGATGTGAAGATCACCGGTTTTCAACCACCGTCTTCAATGCATTCGACTTTAAATCGTCTATAATTATTTGAAATGAGATTGAACTCGGTATTTCCAAAAAATTCTCGAATATATATAATTTAAAATAATTTCGTATCATCAATATTGTTTTATAACGATTTATCGCTATTTTTATTTATATAAAAATAGCCCAGTTTAATTTAACGACGCTTCGGGTCAATAGGCGGCCCTAGCGCTGTTTTTACCCAAATTTGATTTACACTTTTCTCAAAATCTAACCATTGTATTTTGACAAATTTTATATCATTGGAAAGATCTTCCCAAAGTGGACCTAACGGGTCCAGTTTTGGGAAAATCCGATGGTCGAATCTTTCGGTATAATCGTTTAAAGTTACGATTACGAAACGTGAACTACCGCGTGCGATTCATTTAATTTTAATTTATATTTATATATATATATAATTATATATAAATACAAATCGTTCGACGATTAACGTTTTTAAAATGCCAAATAATAGAATGTTTTATTTTGCATGACCATTTAAATGTCTCTAATGATAAATAAAAAGAGATATTATATTTGCAAACAAATTCCTATATTTTCTAATGTCAAATAAAAGAGATGTTTTATTTGTATATATTCCCAATATTTTCTAATATCAAATACGAGGAGAAGTTTTATTTTCATGGCTTTCTACATGTTTCGTGTAATGACCCGAAAATCTCCGCCCTTTGAATCGACCATAAACCACACAGATCTGATCCAAAAGTTGGGGATTTTCGGGTCATTACAGGTCAGAAGGCTAACGACCCTCCTCTCACAATCCAGAATGGCACCATACATGGTTAGCCAATCCATCCCTAGAATCAAACCGTAGCCTATAAACCCGAGCACATACGCATCGCACTCAAACTCGAAGCCTAAGATAGATACCCTCAAACCCCGACAAATCATGGATAAATGAGCCGAACCACCAATAGGGTTTGAGACAATAACAGGATCCACTACCATACTAGTATTTAAGTGTAGAGATTCAACCACAAATGAATGTGAAGCGCCAGAATCAAAAAGAGTTCTAATAGGAAACTGGAAAGAGAAATCAAACCTTCTACGGAAATTTTCCTACCTCTATTCGGAGCACTGACCGCGAGAGCATGCACATGCCCTACAGAAGCTCCTGCCCTTTGACCTTGTCCATGTGGTCCTTGTTTCTTCGGGCACTCCCTAGAAAAGTGTCTGACCTCTCCACAATTAAAGCAAGTATTCTTCCTTATTTTGCAGTCTTTGACCAAGTGACGCTCTCGCCCACAACTGAGACATTTCCTCTTATCCTTAGCCTTGTCATTCTTTCCACCTTTCTTTTGTTGTTGTTGTTGTTATTGTTGTTGTTGGCCCTTCTTGGGCCATGCCTTCTTATTTTCCGTTGTTTCCTCAGCTTTTACTTCCTTCTTTTCTCCATTGTCTTTCTCATACATCAAAGACATATCAACAAGCCTTTCAAAAGTAGCTCCCATTGGAATGTGGGACATAGCTAACCCATGAAGGGTTCATTCAGCCCTTTAGCAAACCGCAAATCTTTTATATGCGGAGTATCTACCAATTCCAATCCAAATCTTGCCAGCTGGTTGAATTTTTCACATATTCTTTAACAGTCATGTTTACTTGTTTGAGCGCCAAGAACCTCTCCATCTGCATGCTTTTCTCATCTTGGGAAAGAAATTTCATTTCAAACCTCATCCTAAAATCATCCCATGTCTCTACTGGGAGTCCAGCTTGGGTAACTTCCCACCAAAACGAAGCTTCATCTTTTAGTAGCCAGGACGCTAACTGAATCTTCCTTCGATCTTCCACTTCAAAGATTACAAACAAGTCCTCGGTCTCCTTGAGCCAATTCCTTGCCTCTACGAATGTTTCGTTTCCATGGAATGGCTTTCCTCCCATAGCACGGAAATCCTTGCAGATCTTAGTGGAATTATCTACTCTTGGAGGAGGAGGAGGAACAATGGGTGCAGTTGGGGAGGAACGTTTCCTTGGCCTTCGGCAGGTGCCGTAGCCGCTAGATACCTATGGAGCCAACCAGGCATCATAACACCCTCTGGAATGCTAGGTTCCCAGACATGTTGAAACGAAAAGGAAAGAGATTTAGACAAGTGATAGAAGGATATTACATATGGCTTTGGGGAATATGTTTTTCAAAACAGACTTTTATTTTTGTAAAATGCTTTCTTTTAAAACCTTTTTGAAAATAGTTTACAAAAACTTTTATCTATTCTGGTAACCTCCGGCTCTGATACCAAGTGTGACACCCCCACATCCGTTAATGTCACTCACAAACGAAATGCATTAAGTTTCATGAAGTATTATAGGTAAACATAAACAGAAATATTACAAGACAAATATAAAAATGACAGTAGAATTAAAAACTTTATTTAATCATAAAGCAACGTGGTTTGAAAAACATCACATGTTTGAAATACATAAAAACCATTACATCATTGAAACTACTGTCTTATACTTTAAAACATCAGAGTACATAAAAGAAGCAAAATTTCCCAAATAAAATATAGCCATAGTAGCAAGGACGGGAGCTTGAGCCATACACCTAAGAAGCTCTAGTAAAATGAAAGAAAAATCATGGTCAAGCCTGAGTTTTCCCACCTTCAGAACCTGGGGGGAACGGAAGAAAGAAGAGGAAACAAAAAGGGTCAGACATAAAGTCTGGCGAGTCTAGTTACTTTTAGCAAATAAATAAGTAAAAGTAGCATGACAGGCATATGAAGTGGATAAGAGAGAGATAACAACATATAAGGTAGGCATGACAAGGTAAATATGATATAGTGTATACTTCTTTAAAAATTACTCTGCACTAATACTAGTATAACCAGAATGAGATGATCCCAACAACTATAAGATGGTAGACATAGGTATACTTCCCAATGTATCCTAACTAATACCCAAATCGATCGGCTCCGTACTTCACGTAGACACTCTGTGCCGGCCCCACAATAGGATGTATCACGTCCTACAGTGGCAACCCTTCGCTAATATGCACAGCCATATCTACAGGTTTCACGGTCGTCTTAGCCCCCTCTACCCCGCCCATGCACGCACATGTCTCCAGTCAGTTTGCGCCGCCCACACCGTCCTCCTCATTTGGATCTCTTACATTCAGCCCAGTAAGCGTGCCTCAACTCCAACCTAGTTGGGAGTACTCATTTGATACCTATTAAGGTTTACTGACTGAAATGGGTCCCACACAATTTGATACAAGCTCTCCCTGTCTTGTATCTCTACTAGGATTTCCATCGGTTATGTATATCATTAGGTGTCTTTAATTACACAACCCTATAATTTCTACAAGTTATGCTTACCCTAAAAAGGTGTCTTTAATTACATAACTCAAATATTAATGTGACGATCGCCCATAACCCCCCACACTAAACAAGAGGAAAAATGTGCTGAAGGGTGTGCCAGGCAGCTAGATGATCATCAGAGTAGGTAAACAACATCGAAACCTATCGTAGTACACACATCGTAAGGATAAAATATAATAGAACATATACAATAGGTAATTGTAATGAGGCATCATATAGCAAACTTTAGAAAACTTTCTCAACATTATGAAAGGTAATCCAACTAATACCAAAGTTTGTGCATAAATCCTCACTACCACACTCATAGAGCACTCAAACAGAGGAAATAGAAATACTAGATAGTAATAAAACTGGTACGTCAGCCTCCTGCTCGTCTCCGCACAGCAGCATCGTCCTTACCAATCACCTGTAAACTGCTACTTAGTTTTCCCATCCACAACCGGATGAACAGCCCAAGGTAATAAGAGGAGACATAAAACCTTGAGTCAGACAACAGTCTTAGTGATCGATAAAATAGCTAACCAACTTCAACAATGAAGTATATGAGAAGGGATAGATGAACATTATAATCTCCCCACAACACCAGAGAAAAACTCAACCTTATCTTCCCCACATCGGATAGTGATAGCCTTTACAATAAACAATTCAACCATTCATCCATGGAAACAGAATACCCATTCAATCATGGTAAAGCACTCATAACATCCAGATTATATATATCTCATGTAACCATCCTAATCGAATTCAACATCCCTTAAGCACAAGCCCTAGAGGCCTAAACCAATATCAGACAATAAACCAATTAACATCTCCTTCGACGTTGGACAATCTACATGAGATGGTACAAACAGAACAACTAATCATCCATGACTGACTCTGGCTATCACTGCCAATCCTGCCTTGAAACCATCGTTAATCGTATGACGGCCAACCTTGACATATGTCAAGGGCTAATGGTAACCCTAGTTCTAGCATGAACTCCATACGCCTTTCAAATATACGTATGCATGTCCAACCTTGACAACTAGGCCTTTCAACGATACCCAGGGTACTGGACCTACAACTGGTCTTTTGGGTGCCCTCATTGTACCCCTGCTTTGAGCCTGCTAAAACTTACGACAACGATAATCTCTCGGCCTTCGCATCTCTAGTTATCCAACCTGACTATTTCTCATAGCTCAAGCAACCTCCTTAAGCAACCATTATCCACCAACTCACGACCTTTGAGTTGTCATCACATTCGTTGTTCTACACCTATCAACGAACACATTCAACACTTCGAACCTTCCTACTTGAATTTACTTCGAAGTCAAACCATCACTGAGCCAATTACACCACTGCGCTGCGGCTAGTGTTCGGGGGGTTGCCCCTGAAAAATATTTTTTTCAGACCTTTTTGTTCAAATCTGAGTCGTACTCGAAAATAAAAAATTTCAGAAATTTGCCATGTGCAACCGACCCTTCACACTGCTCGACCGATCAGAGCGACCGACACTTCACACTGGTAGAACCAACCAGAGTGGCCGACCCTCCTATCTTGGAGCGACCGACCCGCCACTTTACCACTTCCAGGCTTCATGACCGACCCGATAGGAGCGACAGACCACTTTACTCAACCATAAGCTCGATCGACCGAACCCTTTTTCCTCCAGGCTCGCTCGTTCGCTTGCCTTACACCCAGCTCGCTTAACCGACCGACTCCCTGGCTCGCTCGAGCCTGCTTTCTGTCTTGTTTCCCAAGAAATCACACCCTGGAGCGAACGACCCTCCTACGTGCGACCCAAAACCTACACTTCATACTTTCTACTCCGGTTTCCACCAAAACTTCGCCAAACGATAGATTTGGCGAAATCAACTCGTCCAATATATCCAATACAATCCTAAGCATGTTACGAAACCATAGCATCATGAAAATGATAATTATCATCAAATTATGCAAATTTCACCAAAAACCATAATAAATGAACATATGATCTAAATTTGGATCTAACTTGCATAATCATATGGAATATCATAGAAATTACCTATCTAAACTTGTTAAATCAGATCATAGGGTGGTTAGTATGAAAACGGACTTAATATGGCATAGATCTATGGAAAAACACTTGAATTTGATGAGAAACATGCACAAACACTCATATACTTCATTGCACCCATGTGAGAGATGTAAATCACTCACTGATTCTCCCAAACAAGCAAAGACCAATGAAAAAGGAATCCGGACAGCAAGCACCTTGCACCAAACACCTTGATCCGATGAATCATTGCTTCAATAGTCGTAGATCTAGCCTTCGGTGGTGTAGATTTATGATTTCCCTCCTTAGAATTGGATTTTTTTTAATGGTGGAAAGGTGTTAGAGGAAGAAGGAGCACAAGGCCACCCAACGAGAAAATGAAAAACTAAACTATTTCCCATATCCCTCATCCCCTATTTATACCCTCCCATCAGCCCACTAATGGGCCTCTCTAATTCAGCCCATTATGGCTTACCAAACCTGGACAACTAACCGAAAAACCTTAAACAGTGATTCCTCCCAAACCGCTGAGCCAAATCTTTAATGCAACTACTCTACGGAAAGGCAATCATCAATTCCTTTCCAATAAAACAGGTCTCGCTCTTTGGTTCGACCTGAGTCAAAAGTTATGCCATGTACAAGACTAGAAGGGGAAAAATGGTCACAAACAAACTCGGTAAAAATTATGGACATGTCTCACATCCCCATAAGCAACACATCAAAAGATGAGAATGATCCAACCCTCATAGAATAAAATAAAAATATTTTACGATCTTCCGGTACGTAAAATGCGGGCTGTTGCAATTTCCATCGGTTATGTATACCACTAGGTGTCTTTAATTACATAATCTTATCGGGTTAAGTTTGCGGGCCTATATGTAAATATTACCCACCCCCTCAGATTTACTTAACCCACCCAATGTTCAACCAAATTTACTTAACCCCAACTTAAGTTTATATTCATACAATCCCTATGGATTCAACTAGGTTAAGCATTCAAGGTTTATTACCATATTTTCGTTTATGGTTATGGTATGCTAGACCTCCCACATTAAGCCTACCATTTGTGGATGCTGGATATGCCGAGCGGGTCCGGGCAGACTTATTCCACGAATTGGCCTTAACCTCGTGTGTTAGCACGTCTCGTATTTGTGCACCTAGACCTCCCACATTAGATTCGCCACTTGTGGTCGCTGGATATGTCAGGCAGGTCCAGGCAGACTTCCACTAGAAGTGCAATCTAACCTCGTGTTTAGGCACAATTACAGTTTCTAATTACTGTAATCCTAGGCATTTCATTATTAGCCAATTTTTCCTATGTCGTTATAGGTTATAGGTTTCATGCCCTTTTTCCCTAATTATGTTCATGGTAAATTATATGTCCAAATTCATATACATATACATTATTAAAATTATGCCAATTTTCACCTTTTTACCAATTATGCCCAAATTCCCAATTCATAAGATATGCCTAATTTCAATGTTTTTCCCCTCATTCTCAAACTAACGTAATCGCATAATTTAGCGGTATGCCTAGGCTCGAAAATAGCCTGGCTATATAAAATAAAAAGGGAAAGGGTGAAGGGAAGATGGCAGAGATGTTTATTCTAACAAACTGACATAAGCATATGATGGCATAATGATAGGATGGACATATAAGAACAAATTGATGAACTCGTGATAATAAAACAGGTTCTAACATAGTAGGGATGTCATAATAGGCATGATCAGATCTAAATAAAGGTTTAGATGTCCAACTAATGACAGATCTAAATTAACCACAATGTGATAAGCATAAGATGATCCAAATAGCCTATTAGATCCATAATTAAAAGTAGATTTGACATGATAAAGGTTGACATCCAAGTTACAGTCAATTCAAAATGCCATAGATTCGCATATTACAATAGATCTGATATGATTCAGTCACAGGCATAGATCCAAATTACAATATCATGGATTCACAAATTACAATAGATCTGATATGATTCAGTCACAAGTATAGATCCAAATTTACAGTCATATCATGTTTATTTTTATTTATTTAAATCTAAAGGCAACTAAAACTCATAGTGTTTGTATCTAGAACAATAGAAGGAGAAGAAAATAGTTGATGAATCTCATATCTACGCTTGAATCTCTAAATTTGATTGCAGAAGAAGAAAGAGTTTTGATTCAGTCCAGGCACCAGCAGCACTTAGGCCTCCATTGATTTTCAGTGAAGAAAATAAGAGAAATGAGCTTGTATTTATAACTGCCAGCCCCAAAACCGACTTAGCCATGTTAGCCCTAGGGGAGTCGACCCACCCCTTAAGAGGTCGACCCTGGTGTCGACACCCCCTCTTAAAGGGTCGACTCCCCTAAGCGAGAATATTTCCACTCACCTCGAATTTTGGAGTTTGAACGATTTTGAACTTTTTGGACCTATTTTTGAATTCCTGGACCTTATATATATACATATAGTTATATATATATAATTATCTTGCGTGTATACAAACTTCAAACCCTCATAACTTCTTCATACGGTGTCTGTTTTACGCAAACCAAATGTCTATCTTTACCAAAATTTCGAGACGGACGCAATGCCACAGTCTGTTTCCCTTAATTCTGATTATTAAATTAATTATATTTAATTATCCTCTTTTAGTGTTGTTAAAATACGGGGTGTTGCAGCAAACGTTTTCCAACTGTTTGTCTGACTAATTCTAACCCTTAGAGCTTAGATAGAAATATAAACCTAAGATGAGTGTAATAGTCACGGCATAATTAAAGACCACTCGATCTGTGAATCTAACTCTAATGACTTTCGGGAGGGTATGAAGGACGATATCATGACATCTGACCAAATTCCATCCCACGAGTCGACGAGACGAGAGAGAATTGATTATAGCAAATAACCATCTCTACCCATGAATCAGAGATTATAAGGTAGCTCCTCGGAAAGTGTGATCTGTCCGCTTGCCCGAGAAGCTCCATCCGTTAGAGTGAAGCATGGAGTATGGAATAGAACCGAGTTCAAGAACGACACTCGAGGTGGCAGCTTCCCGCTCTTTGAATTAGAGTGTAGAAGGAACGTCGGGGTGAATGATATGACCGTTCGCCTGAACCACTCTAACTCTCAAGATTCGAGAGAGTATAAAGGATGAGAAGATGACGTCCACCACTCTAACTCTCAAGATTCGAGAGAGCGGATAAAGGACGAAGAAATTAGACGTCCATAAGGCATGAAGGTGCACCATGATTAAAAGACCGCCTTACTTCCACTCCACCCTTGACATCCGACGAGAGAGTATAAGGGCGCCAGGGACTGGCGCTGCATATGAACTCCTACCCCGCTGAAGGATCGGGGAGCATACTGAAAGCTAAGTTCGAACTCTATCCAGGGCATACGATAGGAGAGTATAAAGGCATTATATGCCACGAAAGGGCTCCTACCCAGCTGCAGGATCAGGGGCTAGAATGAAAGCTGAGCTCGAACCCCCTGGACGTGGGGGGCAACACATTGTCGATCCTAATCAATCCTAAACAAGCCCTGGCTAAGAACTTTATTCACGATTGATTTGGGGCATACACACACTTACATCACACCCCTACGATAGTTACAATATGATATGCTATTTATTTGCAGGGACACCAGGTTAAAACCCTCACCCGACCTATGATGTGATTTATTGTTCATTACTTAGTTTAGTAATCTCTAATTACAAATATATTCTATTGAAATATATAACAAAGTTGTAAATGGATGATATTGCAGGAATACTACTTTGTTTACTAAATGCAGATATACAAAGGATAACCGGTCAAGAACGCGAGGCCCGAACTCGCAACAACAACAGTAAAACAGTAGAAAACAAATAAAGGTCCACGTCTAGGAGGCTGACACCGTTGCCCAATGCTAAACTTCCTAAGCAACTCAAGGTGGCGACTGAAAGGAAGCCTTGAGAGTAAATTATTCAATGACATGTCACATGACTTAATACTCGCGGCTGGGAAGGACCCGGCGAAATCCTGGGTTTCTTGGATTTCTACCCGGCCTTAATACGATCTTGAGCGACTGTCGGTTTTTTGGTCTTAATACGATCTGACATGATTGTGGCATTCAGGATTTCTATGGATTTAAAATTTCCCTGACTATCCAGAATACGCCTCCCTTCGCCTAAATTCGAAAAGGACGTGATCCGACCACCACCTATCTTATGCCGTTACCCCGGGCTGGAAGCATAGCTATTTAAAATATTCACAAAGGGAATAGTTTATTTGCTTGCACTTAACTTATTTTTTGATTTTGACAGGACATTTGTGGATCATGAAACTGATGCTGAGAGAACATCCATTTACGAGTCCCAAATGACTTCCCGATTGGAAGGCTCACATATGACCAGACATGGATGAACAACCCTATATGGCATGCTAATTGGATGCACCGTAACTGCTTTGTCTACAACTTTTCCCTCGATGCAAAGAGAAAACGGGAGCACTCGAGGCGACTATGATCTGACCCTTCACCGCTTGATTTCAATCCTCGGAGCTTGGATGGGAGACTAGGGCTTAGCATGGGCTGAGTACCAACAATTAATTTTGCATTCAACTCTAACTCATGACTTGAGGAGGGTTTATGAACATAGAGAAGATGTTGATTTGACGCTCACCACTCAGTAAAACCCCTGTGGATGGGAGCACGGGATATGAGTTTCGAGAAGCATGATTCAACTACTCGATGACGTTATGCACATCTATTGTCCTCGGGATTCCGCAAGATCCCAGACCACGACAGAAAGGATGACTCCCCAAGATTAGCCCACATACGTTTGAACAGCGGATCATCATCTAGAATCAAATAATGGAAGATTGATTAATGGATTTAGCATATGCGGAACCAAGAAGCCCAAGACCGACTTTCACCTATTTCAAAATTTCACGTTAGGGGCACCAACGATGTATTAGAAAGCCGAGCAACAATCATTAACTCGCTTGAAATGATGGAATCAAAATTCAAGAAGTGACGGACTTGGCTCGATCAGGGAAAAACCAACATTTTGAGTTGGGCACGAATCAATCACCTGGCGTGCATCATTTGACTTCGATCCATAACGTGGTGGGTGAAAACGTGGACAATAGAAAAGCTACCGACAACATCTTAGATGAGAATGGATGAAATATAACAAACTCAGGTCCTACACGAATAGCTTTAGCTACAACTCGAGTGGACACTCGAGCATCAGAACACGCTCAACTCCAAGCTGGAACGCAACAATTCGAAGAACAGGGACCCAGTCGAGTCGAATAACTCGATCCACGACCCAGGGGCAGTATCGATGCGGAAACAAGAAATCAGCGAAGTCCCCTTCGTAATCACAGATTCGATGCTGGGGGCATCAGTCCTGATCTTGGAAATATGTAACAGCTTCTTGGCGGCACTTCTCAAGATGATGTGGATAATGACGATCACAACCTTATCACACGGCGACAACATCTGCTCAGACGCTCTGATAAATTTAACCCTGAGAAAATGGAGTAACATCCAACTCCTAAAATGATAAGGAAAAAGGAAAAGCCGTGGAAAAGGATGATAAGATTATGTCGTTCCGGAGAGAAACCTATTTTCACTAATCGAGTCAATGATATTGCTCCGCAAACTCAATGGAACCGGGAATGAGAAAGAGGCTCTACAAGACTATGATGGTCATTTCTAATTATGCTAAAGCATGAATGGAGGGGACCAACTGTAACGACCTAGATTTTTCGAGCATTTGAATTCGAATATTTAAATTTATTTTAAATATTATATTAGAAATACTATTGGATTTTGATATTGAATTTCCTTATTAAACGACGCTTAAACGTTTATATTTATATTTAATATAAAACGAACTCGAAAAGTCGTGGTAGCTTGTAATATTGAGTTTGAACTTCAACTAAATATACAGAATCCGTTCTAAGTCGGAATTCTGTGAAACAAGAAACATTAGAATCTGTTGTATTATAATTTTCTAATGGAAGAGAAAATTGATATTTCAGCTAATATACTATAAGTTATGTCCAAATAAAATTTTAAAATAGTAGCTATGGAAACGTTAACAATATATAATGATTTATAAAGGAATTTCTCTATATTTGGATACCGTTTCAACCAGAATTTGTGAATATTGAGTTTTAAAATCTATATTGGGTATTCTGAAGCTGTGTAAGACTTCACTGGGAGATATATGAATAATAATTTAATTTTATAGAATTTTTTTGGATTTAATTAGAATTTTTTTTGATATTATATAGGCCTTAAAAATATTTTCTTTTCAAACGACCTCCGTTTTCGATGAAACGAATTTTATTGGAATACGTATAATTAATTATTGCTAGATTTCCAGTTTGGAGACAAACAGAGTTGTTTTGTTGGTAGACAAAATTTAAAAGTGAACCAACAGATAAATTGGGATCTAAATAGCGCCGTTTTTTCAAACGGAGACCGTTTTGTGACGAAATTAGTTTCATTAGGGCCGTAAAGTCGAATTATACCATGACGTCCATTTTCGTAATTTTTGAAGATTGTGTATGACGGTGCGTATATTTAATACACAACATTGAATAACGGTATAAAACTAATAGCATCAAAACTAAAATAATTAAGATAAATATGTTTCTTCCGAACGAAGGAAGGTTGTGGAGCCTGTAACCATTACCTAGACCTACTGTGTTCTTTTTTTTTTCAACCAACAGACATTCAATTCGTACCCATACTTTTTTCGAATTTTATTACCATCTATGCCATGCTCTCATTTTCTCCTTTGTTTCTTACATACTGCTTGCTATTTTCTCTTTTTTTCTTTCTTTTCAAGTCGTAATATTTGCTTAGGAAATATAAAGATGGCAGCATTTCATACATTTACTGTATTACACTCCTTAGGTTAGGGTACATAGCGTTTCTATAAAACTGTAGTTGTTATAGGAAGTTTCTTTCTATCTTCTCAGTCCTATGTATGTTTTCTCCTATTTTCCACATTGGATTAGAAAACATTTCCAGCTACTCTATTCTCTAGCACATCTAACCCATGTGCACAGACTAGTACCTATGCAAATAGCAACCTATCCTACATTGAAAACATGAAGCTTGTATTTGGCAATGCGTATGCCCGTACTGTCCCTTGCTTCTTCCCTATAAGGCTGTAACCATTACGTACCCATTGAAAAGAAAAGAACAACACACACGACCTATTCTACCATTTGCAGACCTTCGCACATGCTTAACCCATCACCTGCAGACCTACAAATGTTCAACTTACCCAGCTACCTCTACAAAGAGAAACAAGGCGCAGATGAAAACATGCAACCCTGGTTGAAAAATCAAAATCAAAACAGATATTAGAAAAGAAAGGATACAACCGACCTATATCCTACATCACCTACATGTCGTGATTCCCAAACTTTCCAAACCGTGATGGCCAAGGAATTGGAATCTATATATATACGAGACTAAGCATGTTGATCTCCATCCTCCAGAACCTAAATACTGCAAAACGAAATAATGGTGATCCATTTCTTTTTCTTTGAAAATTCATTTCTCTGCTAATACACCACTAAAAATCCTAACACCAAGAGATTCAAGCTCCTATGATTTTTCCCTTTATTTTTATACCATTTTGGCAACTTGCGATCACGTCTGGAAATGCTCGAAACCGCAGCAGTAAACTATGGATTCATTTTTCTCGGGATGTTGTGATATGTACACGATTTCGATGATGGAGATGGGGTCGGCAAAGAGAGGTGCTGAAGTAGGTTTTTTTTTTGGCACTTTCGGTGACAATCCATGTCGGAACCTGGGTAAGAGGATTCAGCGTCGGATGATGCTAGAGACAAGCGGAGGGGATAATGAGGGGTTCAGCAAGTGCCGTTTGAGTAGACGAGAGGGTTGGCGGAGTTTAATTGGAGGATCATGGGAAGTTTGGATGTATCATCATTTTTGCATGTATCATACGTACACGATGGAGCTTCAGCAAGAAATTGGGGAAGAAGCACTGTAGTGCAAATCTGGCATTGGACCAAATGGTTGGTGAGAGTTGTCTTCCGTTGGGCCAGAGTGTGGGCCTTACGAGTATATATATAATAATAATAAAAGAAAAAAAATTGCGAACAGAAGAAACTGGGAAGGTTTGTGTTGAACACTGGAGGGGTATGTGGTATGAGGGAGGAATTGTTATGACATGGACTGTCTGTATGCTAAAGGTCAACAACGTGGGGGTGGTGAAGGCCATTAGCAGGTGCGTATATATTGGTATAGTTCAATTTTTGTTCACATGCCCAGTGAATGTTTAACTTGAGGTAAATTGACAGAATAACTAATTAAATTATAACTAAACTATAAATAATTAATTTACGGTATAACTTGTAATAGTTTTATTGCGTTCATATTTTATTAGAATTGAAAAAACTAGATATAACTGTAATTAGTTCATTTATTCAAAACTTAGTTAAAGTTTTGTTAGTTTGAATTAAAACCGATTCTTATAGGTTTTATAACATGCTTGGTTATGATACATGCCCGAGTTTAATAACGTGATTACAATTAAATTAAGGTTTAAATAAAGTTTTTTGATATTTTAAATTAAATCATAACCATATAAATTTCGTAACAATCTCATTTGTTATCAGAATTTGACAAGAACGGTCACGTAGGAACCTTGTCGACAAGCGTTTCATGGTAGAGACAGTTGCAGACAGAATTGAAGGCAATGGAGTTTTAATTAAATTAAACGTATGTTTAATTTAATTAAAACCAACCATTTTGATAACAAATGAAAACTCAAGGTGAGTTAAACTCACTCAGTTCTCCCAATTATAATTTTATAAGTCGGGTTTATTATTTATATGCTATGTTTGCTAATTATTGGTTGTTTGATGATTGTTTGGATGCATGTTAATTATTTTTATATCCATTATTTAAATTAACCGGTTGTTTAATTTAAATGAAATAACATTGTTATTTATAACAGTGATATCCAGACAAGGTAACTTACCTTGTTGGTTACGTTTATAATAATATAAACGTATTTAATTAAATTGGATGCATGAATGGTTGTTATTAGTTGACCATTATCAGTCAAATTTATTGTTTATTTTCACATTATCATTATATGAACTGTTGAACCCATATGATTGGATTACTGAATTGGTTATTGATTGTTGAACCCAAATTCAACATTTGTTTGGTTATTAACCAATGGGTGATATTGGTTAAGGAATTTATAGTAGATGCCCAAAATACAAACTGTTTTATAAGAATTGATTTACCGTCGAGTAAATCGATAGAAATAAAGTTATGAAATTTATTTTTATAACGGAATATAGATTTTTTAAATATATTATTTTAAATGAAATTTATAAAAAGGCAATAAACCAACCACAGATATACATTGTATATTTTAACCACCAATCACCATTTTTGTATCAAAATATGCCGTGTGCGAAGCACGTGCCTCATCGAAATTATTAACTGATTTTATAAAGTTGATTCTTATATTAATAAGATTGGTGTGTAGAGTTGAAGACTTAATGTAACAATTATAATGGGTTTATATAAATGTTGATTATTATTTATAATCAAAGTAAATGGAATTAATTTTGAGTAATTATGTTATTAATTAGTTCATAAATGGAAAGGGCTAAGTGGAATTGGTTTACGAATAAATCATGTTTAGAGGCTGCGTTATTTGAGTTTTGGTTTATTAAATTAGATTACTGATTTAATGAGAATAGTTAATGGTAAAGTAACTCGGTTTTATTCTAATAAATGTTGAAACTCGATTTTTGGTTATTTGATAATAATCAAAGTGATAATCTGGAAATGCAAGATTTAGTAAATGGTAGTTTGTGAAGTTTCAAAGTTATGTTATAGTTGAATGAATATTTAAGCGATTCCAGGTTTGTAATAATATAAGTGATGTTTAAATAAAATTTTTAAATTGATTCTTATTGAACTATATAAAATCCAAGGTTTGATGAAGTCATTGAAACCTAAGTTTTATTAAGTGTAATGTAAATAGGTTCGACTATTGAGTGAATTATTAAAATTATGTATTTTTAATTGGGTTATAAAAGAAGGGAGATATGAAATGGAAATTGGAAACAAAGTTTGGATTAAAAGTAATTAAGCGAGTTGAATTATAAAGACGCGATTTAAATCTGCAATAATAAATAAGAGATGAGGTTTCATCAAGATAGAATTAAAATGGGATTTGTTTTTATATTGGGAATGAATATTTGGTTTTGATATTACCACTGATATCTATCTTAAGATAAGAATGTGGTTGATCAAGGTCTGAGAGGTAATTAAAATACCCAACTTGAACGACTTTAGGATTATTTAAGGATGATATTAGTTGTAATAGTGGAGGTGTCAAAAGTAATTCATTTTGAGAAATAATAGTGTAAAGTTATTTGATGAGTTTGGAAATTTATATGACGGGATTCCAAAATAAAAGAAATATAAAAAAAGGTTTGAAAGTATGAAATGGTATTTTCAAAATAAAGAAATAAAGGAGATTTGTGAAAATATAGCGATATTTTCAAAATAAGAAATGAGATTTAGAATAGGTTTATTCTAAAAAGTAAGTGACAATTATTTTGTGTTATATAATGGAAACAAAGGAGATTTTGTAACGACTATTTTACGATGATAAGTTGAATCGATTTCCCCATTTATAAATAATAAGTGATGTTATAGAAAATGTTTCGAAGTGATAGTAAAAAGGAAAATTGGATATGATTTAAGATATGTTTCTAAGTATTTAATGATTTGAGAATATTAATATATTAAAAATTGATATTTTTAATGGCTAAGTGACGTTGTGTAACCAACCAATGGTTCTATTTTATTTTTATGGTTGTTTATTTTGATAGTTAAATAACCAACTATCAAAATCATGTCCAATGCGCTGTTGGTACGGAAAGACCGGGATCGAATTTATATTAGAAAACCATTCCAACCAATAAATACGAATACCTCAAAGATGCTAATCGAGATGGAGCAATTGAAGACCGTAGATTTTCATAAAACGGAAGAGTTACTTACAATCTCTGGCTGATCCCTAGAGATACACTGTGATTCTGTCGTGCTTGGAATCTACGGATTGCAAGGACTACTCGCTATTGATCTATAGGGTGATTCCTAAGATGTGGTAGGAGGGTGCCTTCGGTTCATCCCGTTCTCGGATGACGTGTATGGACGATGTGAACGGTGGCCAGATGTTCCAAAAGTCGATTAATTATAACCTCAAGCCTCAACAACCGGGAAATGACAAAAATCGGGCAGGCAGCATGGCTATGTGGGTCGCGCCTATTAGGGTGTATAATCACCTATCTAAAGAAAATCCTTTTGCTTCTTTGATCTATCGATGTTGTCCCTTACGGGAAACGGTGGGTCGCACCCAACCGTTGGTGATATACATTCGATACACTCAAGCGAAATGAGTGGTCGGTCATGTATGGACCGGGTTGCAAGACGTTCTTTTTGAACCCAGTGTATTCACCTCTAGAGATACACTATCGGCAGGTGGTCCCATACCTTGTCATAGTCGGAATCCAATCTTCAATAAGCGCCTGGGTTTAATAACCCGGAAAATTTGAACCAACTTAAAAAAAATTATTTTGGCAATTTTAATGAATTTTGTATATTTAAAATGAATTATTTTAAATAATAACGACGAGAAATTTATTTTGAATAGAATTAGAACATATATATTTATATAGATCGACGTTAGAATTTAAATATTTATTTTAATTATAAAAGGAATTGAAACTGGCGCGGTAGTTCGAAAATTCGATTTCAAATTTGAAATGAATGTACAGGATTCAAAATAAATCAGATTTTAGCGAAACCAAAAATATTAGAATCTAATTGAAAATATATTTCCAACGAATCCGAAAAATCAAAACTTCATAGCGGGAATAAAAAGTTATACCCAGTTGAAAATTCAGAATAGTCGCTATGGAAAATATAGCCCTTAAAATGGAAATTTTGCAAATGACCTTCGTTTTCGACAAAACCACTTTTTTTTATCCGGAATGTCAAGTTATTGCTAGATTCCAAATTCATAATTTTTGGGATTAATATGTGAGCGTGGGGAAAGAAAACGTGTTTTGTCAGTTTCAGTCAAATTGGATCGACCAAAAAATGACCATTTTTCAAACGGTCTCAGAATTGGACGAAATTAGTTTTGTTAGGACCGTATCGTCAATATGAAGCTAGAAATATTTTTTATAGAACTTTTGGGTTCCGTATATGACCCCCAGTAAATCGAAATGTACATTCAAAATCAATATATAGATTTATATTTTGGTTTTGACGGAAACTGATTGAAACAGCTGAATTGGCTTACGATACATATCCCATTGTGTTCGGAATGTGGGTAATTGCTTGAAGCGACAATCGGTGGGTTTCGTTTCGAGTTCAAAATAAAAAGTTGCTTTCTGAAATAATAAAATATATATTTACACTAAACCCCTCCTCTCCTTCATTCCCTCTTCCACTTAAGCCCCGTTCATAAATAAAAAAGGGGGAACGATCGAATCCGTAGCCCGCTACCCCCTTCCCCCATCGCCGTCGACCACCGCCCCTCCCAGACCCGGCGCCGTCGCCGGCGATTACACCCTCCCCCACTCCGATGTCCTCCCTTCTCGTGAAGCCCCATCGCAAACCCTAACCCCAAACACGGGATTTCAGAGCTGCCGCCAGCTGGAGGGGACCTCCACCGCCACCAGAAATGGCCTGCGCGCCACCCTCTTCCCTCCTCCGACCACCTCAGCCCCAACGTAAACAAGCAAACCCCTCTTCCTCCCTCTTCAATAATCATAGTGAGTTTTAAATCTGATTTTCCTTTTAATTTATTTTGATATAAACATTGTTTAAAAACCGATTTCTTTAGTTGACAAAAAACTGATTTCTTTAGTTTATAAAAACATGATTTTTAAAAAATTTAATTAGCATGAATAAAAGAATGGATTTTTATAGGAAAAGATTAAATTTTTAGCTATAAAAAGATTTGATTTTAAAAAGTGACAAAGGTTTGATTTTTATCTACAGAAAAAAAAGTAATGATAGAGAGAATAAAAATATGATTTTTATATGATAGAGAGAATAAAAATATGATTTTTATTCATGTAGCGAAATAAAAATACGATTTTTACGTATGGAGATTTGAAATAAAAACATGATTTTTATTTATATGAAGTGGCGAGAAAAATATGATTTTTCATAATATAAAGATTCGATTTTTATAATGTTGTAGCGAAATAAAAATTCGATCTTTGTATAAGAAGTAGAGATATAAAAATATAATTTTTATATAGAAAGAAGCGTTTGAAAAATATATGACTTTTATATATGAAGTGCCATTATAAAAATGTGATTTTTTGAAATAAACATCATATTAAAAAGGCAATTTTTAATATGAACATCGTGAAAAGGATGCGTGGGAATTTCGAACAAATCCAAACAGTTCAGAAGGAAAGACTAGCGGAGTGAAACCCAAAGGTGAGAACTTCTCGCTTTTATTTTAATTTTCTAGTTATAATATATACTAGGATGTAGACGGTGCTTAGCAGCACCTGACACCCGTCGTCCACACACCATGGATGACTTGTTTGTTCGATTGATGTGTTGTGAAAATTGATTGTGTGATGTGGAATGAATGAATATTTTATAGTTAAAACTATAATTTTTAATGTGTATATAAAATAAATATTTATAAACAAATCGAATGATTTGTCTATGTACACATTTGACTGATATGGATTGGGACGATAAATTTTACACATCGCCCAACTGCATAAATAAAACCTGTATTTGATTGTTTGAAACCCCACACGGGTTTTGGGATGAAATTGGACATACACTAATCCCAATAATTAGTTGTATGTCGATCAATTGATTGACAAGCTGTTGTAAGCATTAAATATTTATATTTGATGCTTATACAGTGTAGAATGCACTCTGGATGATGGATTGTTGTTTTCATTATTGTTAAACACATTTATTGTGTGAAATCCATATAATCAACATTATATGGTAATTGACTGTGTCTGATTCCAATTCATAACGAATGAATACTTTAAAATAACGATTATTTTAAAATAACGAATATTTTCAAATAATGTTCAAAAAAGAATCAAAATATGATTTTGATGTCCGATTTGAGATGGACACGAATATATTTAAATATATAAAGTCGTGTTGATTAGATTGACGCCATTTTGGCGTGAACGATATTTATATCGATTTTATTCATTTTTACAATGAATATCGAAAAGAAATTGATTTCAAAATACAATGTTTTGAAAATATTATCATTTATATATCGATGATATGGAATATATAATTTTGATTTGAAATTGAATATGAAGTTGAAATCGTTTTGAAAACGAATTTAAAACGATTTATAAAATACGTTTTAAATGGAAATCGACAAAATATATATAATATATATTATATATATAATGGCCTGAATAGAACGCGCCGCGCCGCGGCAGTTTGTGAATTTCGACCATTGACTTCGAACAGACATTATGGGAGATTCGACTGTCAGATTTTTCTAAACCAGAACCGTTGGGTTCGTATCGAAAAGAGCTTTCTAACGGATACAAGAAATTAGAAATCTAACAGTTGGATTTGGAATTATGTCCAAATCAAATTTGGAAAAGGTCGTCGTAAGTGCAGTTCGATGGTTGTTAATGGAAATCGACTGTACGGGCCTTGATAAAATTATTAAAAATATCAATAATTAGTGTAAAATCATAAGAAATGATTTGGAAAGAATTGGGATCAAAAATTCCATATTTGAAATGATAAAAATATATTTTTATCGAAATGAACTAGTTTTGAACTAGAATTATAATCCAATTATTTTTAAAATAAATAAATGGGATTTGAAATGGCTTTAAAAATAACCAGAATTTCCAATTTATAAATTGGAAATGGACTTGAATCGAAATTGTCTTCGGAATATTTCGATGTTGGATTTCTTGATTATACAGATATTGTTATGAAAATTTGAAAGATATATTTATATCGTTATTTTCAATACGATATTTGTTGGTTGTGGTATTTGATATTGAATATAAGCCGATATATTTTCTATTCAGAGCCTGGTACTTGATATCAAATGGGATTTGGGTTTGTCGTGAATGGTATCTTCATTAACACTGTTCTTAAACCCAGTTGAGAAAAAGATTAAATCTTTTTATTTAGATTTAATAAAGTATACCAATTAGTTAATATTTAATTGGAATTGAATTGGAATTGATTTTTGGGTTTATCGTGAACGTTGTTCTAAATAACATTTGTTCTTTAACCCAATAATTAATGGAATGTGAATTGGGTTTGTTGTGAACTGTGTTTTAATGACATTCGTTCTTTAACCCGATTTACAATGAAATGTGATTTGGAATTTATAAATCTTTTGTTAAGATTTAAAGGAGATTTTCCAAAGTAAAGTTTTCCAATTTAATAAAATAAATTGGAATTGAATGGAATTCGATTTGGTAAAAATCGAGGGGAGCTTCTGTACAGGAAGACTGTTAATATATATGGAATTTAAAAGGCCTTGCCGTTATTCCATTTATATTATCAATCAGACATGGAAGTTCATATCGATTATATATATTGATCTGTTTTCTGTGGAGATTCCATTGTTAATGGAATGTGATTATGGGTTTATCGTGAGCTGTGTTTTAAATGACATTAGTTCTTTAACCCAGTTAAAGATAAGATTTATTTCCTGGATTTGAATAATCATCAAGTAATGATTTTTGGAATTTGAAACTGAATTAGATTTTTAATGAATCTTTAAATAGATTGAAGGGTGAATTTGATAACTAAAATTATCAAATTCAAGAAATGATCAAGGATGGAGTACCACCAGTTTTGCTCCAGGCGATAGTTAAATCT
Source organism: Allium sativum (assembly GCA_030737875.1). Classification (NCBI taxonomy): domain Eukaryota; kingdom Viridiplantae; phylum Streptophyta; class Magnoliopsida; order Asparagales; family Amaryllidaceae; genus Allium; species Allium sativum. Next base: position 167,322,424 of record CM060924.1, on the reverse strand, counting down.
TTAATTAGATTTGAACGTGAAATGGTAATTAAGTTTACCGATAACACCGTGGTGTTAGATATGAAGTATTACCAGTTTTACTTCATGAGATGAATAGGTTGGGATTGGGAAATTTAAAACAAATGATTACTTCGGTAAGGTTCGTTAATCCCGACTAGTTTAGATAAACCATAATATGGTTTGAATTGATATCCAAAAGAAGATTAAAGAATAAATTTAAAGAATTTATCTTTGATAAATTTAATGAGAACCTTTCCATAAATATAATAATATTTGAATAAAAGAATACTCTGGATTGGAATGAGGCGTATGTTGTGTTTGTGTAGCACTGGTTTATTATATATGCGAGTTATTCGGAAAGACCGGGTTTATCCCATTCTGAATAACTAAATCGACGATAAGTCAACAACGAAGACGGTGGTTGAAGACTGGAGGTCTTCACATCGTTTGGATAATTACTGATGATCTTGATTGGCTGTACACCCAAGATGAGGGAATCAGTTAGTGATCGTCTAGACGTACTTGGAGATCGATGGATATGCGAGGAATAAGGTTCCTCCGGTTTCGTTCAGACCCAGAACGGACTTGTAAATGGATGTGTGTCTGACATCGGATTTCATTCTGTGTGATTGATTTACATCGGTTGCATAGCATGAATTACCTGTGTGGAATGCTGAGATGCAAATGATCAAGGCTTCTGTTGAAAAGCAAGGTCTTGTGGTTGATGATCAATGCACGGCTTTAATATAGCGTAGCTTTGTGTACCGTTGATTCACGAGCCTCATACCCCGGTGTAAACCAGAAATGGGAGAAGGATCTAGGGAGGGAATGCGTTTCCTTCTAGCTAGGAGTGGTGTCAGCTTTTTACACGCCCTGGCATTTTAGTTATATGGATAATGGATAGCAAGGCGCCTCGATTATATCGGTCGATCCGGGACCGATGGAGTCATTTGGCTCATTGACGCCTCCATAGGGCGGGGAAACGCATTGTTCAGGCATTTTAATCCACTATGTGTGGACCGGCCCTGTGGCTCCTAAGGGTCGATGCATTCTGATCCTGAGACACGGGCTAGAGCGTCTCGAATTTGGTAAGGACGATCCCTTGCCTTGGTTCATAGATGGAAATCCAACTTCCAATATGACATATTGCGGTTTTGATTGTAGAGCCTAGTATGGCGATATGATATATGGTACCCATGCCATCTAGGATTGATACATTTATATTTGAAGTTGTTTTATAAACTATGCACTTATAATAGTATCAAATGATTTGTTTTAAATGTACCAAGCATGTTTGGCTATTATAAGGGAAAACCCTATCCCCCGGCTTGCGTTGCATTGTGTGATAAGACCTGGGTCTTATAATAGCTTCATTTTTTCCAAAAAAGCATTGCACTGTTTTGTTATATACACTGGTATTCTTAAGAGGAAACCCATTCTGTGTTATACGGCGTGGTCCCTTGTTATATCTGATTTAAAGTGAAGTTTTAAATAACTGTTTTAGTTCTCACACCAGTCACATGACTGACCTGGAGTTTATTGTTTTAACCTAAACTCTGGGTGCCCCTATTTTCCATACGGGCATCTAGTAGTTTTGGTTTTGCAGATTTATATTCACAAGATCCTGGTTTACAGCTGGAACGATACTCGGAAAGCTCTGTATCCGTGTATTACTTTCAGTTGTGTTTTGTATTATTTTTCCGCTGCTATGTAATGTAATTTAAATCTCTGATATTTTTCTAATGTATAATATTCATTCATACTCTGTATATTCTTGTATTCTGATGAAATTGTTGTAATAAACAATGAAATGTTCTTTTGTTTGTGTTCTGATTCGTCTTTTTCTCAATTCAATCCAGGCTTTCCTTTACGGGGAAGTTCGGGTCGTTTCGTTTTGGTATCAGAGCTCTAGTTTACAGAGCTCGGAGAACAAGACATGTTAGAACCAAACAAAAGAATTCATTAGAGATTGGTTTAGTAATATCCAATGGGAATGACTCGTTAGAAATAGGATCAGCAATATCCTAGAATGAGTCGAAAGAGCGTTGTTTTTCAAATATAAGTGAAAACAATTTTTTTAAAAAAAAATTCAATTATACGTATTTGATTGTTTATTTTATATTGAATTTGGACAATCAAGTATATAAAGATTTTGCATGTACATCTGATCCACGTGTATTCGAAGTTTTAATATACTGGATAGATATAGAATCACACTCTAGTCGCCCGGAGATGGTTCTGATGATTGAAGCTTCATCATCAGAATATGTGTTCGAGTTTCGAAAAGTGGAATATCTATATGATTCCAATTGACTGATGTAAGAACCAAAACTAGATAGGACTTATTGTTGTGATTTGGCACCAAAAATGAATTTTTTGTATATATATCAAAATTATGAATTTGAAAAGATAATCAATTGATTGATTGATTGATGATTGATGATCGTGTTGTATGATTATTCATTTAAACCAGTATGTGAATGTAAGGTAAATTTAGCCAAATTGAAATGATGTTGAACTATATTGGAAATTGTTTGAAATTGCATGCATATACATGTGTATCCATTGAACAGGTCATTGCAAAGAGGCTAGAGAAGAGGAATAAAATTGTTTGCCCGACAAATAGGTACATGTTTATTGTATTTCTTGGGTTTTGGATGATTTTATGAGCCGATTGGCTAGCCGCTTGGCTGTTTCTTTTTGGATTGGAAAGGCCTGTATGGCAATTTCGGGATTTTCCCGGTGCTCCCGTGCAGGGAGGTTATGGCGAAATTTTTCGAAAATTTAGGGTGTTAGCCAAATTTTTGAAGAATTGGAAATTTCTTAGAAACTGAAAAGTTGAAGAATTCAAGACATAATGAAAATAATGAAAGTTGAGTTGATTAGTAAACAACTTTCAGCTTCGTTCCTTTTCGGGGACGAAAAGATTTTAAGTGGGGGAGATTGTAATAACCCGAAAAATCTGAACCAATTTAAAAATTTTATTTTGGCAATTTTAATGAATTTTGAATATTTAAAATGAATTATTTTAAATAATTACGACGAGAAATTTATTTTGAGTGGAATTAGAACGTATATATTTATATAGATCGATGTTAGAATTTAAATATTTACTTTAATTATAAAAGGAATTGAAAATGGCGCGGTAGTTCGAAAATTCGATTTCAAATTTCAAATGAATGTACAGGATTCAAAATAAACCGGATTTTAGCAAAACCAAAAATATTAGAATCTAACTGAAAATATCTTTCCAACGAATCCGAAAAATCAAAATTTCATAGCGGGAATAAAATGTTATGCCCAGTTGAAAATTTAGAATAGTCGCTATGGAAAATATAGCCCTTAAAAATGAAAATTATGCAAACGACCTCCGTTTTCGACGAAACCACTTTTGTTGGATCCGGGATGTCAAGTTACTGCTAGATTCCAAAATTCATAATTTTTGGGATTAATATGTGAGCGTGGGGAAAGAAATCGTGTTTTGTCAGTTTCAGTCAAATTGGATTGACCAGAAAATGGCCATTTTTCAAACAGACACAGAATTGGACAAAATTATTTTTGTTAGGACCGTATCATCAATAAGAAGCTAGAAATAATTTTTCTAGAATTTTTGGGGTCCGTATATGACCCTAGTAAATCGAAATGTACGTTCAAAATCAATATATAGATTTATATTTTGATTTTGACGGAAACTGACCGAAACAGCTGAATTGGCTTACGATACATATCCCATTGTGTTCGGAATGTGGGTATTAGCTAGGGCGACAGTCGGTGGGTTTCGTTTGGAGTTCAAAATAAAAGGTTGCTTTTTGAAATAATAAAATATATATTTACACTAAACCCCACCTATCCTTCATTCCCTCTTCCACTTAAGCCCCGTTCATAAAAAAGGGGAAACGATCGAATCCGTAGCCCGCTACCCCCTCCCCCCCCCCCCTCGCCGTCGACCACCGCCCCTCCCAGACCCGGCGCCGCCGCCGGCGATTGCACCTTCCCCCACTCCAACGTCCTCCCTTCTCGTGAAGCCCCATCGCAAACCCTAACCCTAAGAATGGGATTTCAGAGCTGCCGCCAGCTGGAGGGGACCGCCACCAAAATGACCTATGCGCCACCCCCTTCCCTCCTCCGGCCACCTCAGCCCCAGCGTAGACAAGCAAACCCCTCTTCCTCCCTCTTCTCCAATAATCATAGTGAGTTTTAAATTTGATTTTCCTTTTTCTTTATTTTGATATAAACATTGTTTAAAAACTGATTTCTTTAGTTGACAAAAAACTGATTTCTTTAGTTTATAAAAACATGATTTTAAAAATTTTAATTAGCATGAATAAAAGAATGGATTTTTATAGGAAAAGATTAAATTTTTAGCTATAAAAAGATTTGATTTTTAAAAGCGACAAAGGTTTGATTTATATCTACGGAAAAAAAGTAATGATAGAGAGAATAAAAATATGATTTTTATATGATAGAGAAAATAAAAATATGATTTTTATTCATGTAGCGAAATAAAAATACGATTTTTATGTATGGAGATTTGAAATAAAAATATGATTTTAATTTATATGAAGTGGCGAGAAAAATATGATTTCTCATAATATAAAGATTCGATTTTTATAATGTTGTAGCGAAATAAAAATTCGATCTTTGTATAAGAAGTAGAGATATAAAAATATAATTTTTATATAGAAAGAAGCATTGTAAAAATATATGATTTTTATATATGAAGTTGCATTATAAAAATGTGATTTTTAAAATAAACATCATAATAAAAAGGCGATGTTTAATATGAACAGCGTGAAAAGGATGCATGGAAATTTCGAGCAAATCAAAACAGTTCAGAAGGAAAGACTGGCGGAGTGGAACCCGAAGGTGAGAACTTCTCACTTTTATTTTAATTTTCTAGTTATAATATATACTAGGATGTAGACGGTGCTTAGCAGCACCCGACATCCGTCGTCCACAGACCATGGATGACTTGTTTTTCGATTGATGTGTTGTGAAAATTGATTGTGTGATTTGGAATGAATGAATATTTCACAGTTAAAAATATAATTTTTAACGTTTATATAAAATAAATATTTATAAACAAATCGGATGATTTGTCTATGTACACATTTGACTGATATGGATTGGGACGGTAAATTTTACACATCGCCCAACTGCACAAATAAAACCTGTGTTTGGTTGTTTGAAACCCCACACGGGTATTGGGATGAAATTGGACATACACTAATCCTAATAATTAGCTGTATGTCGATCGATTGATTGACAAGTTGTTGTAAGCGTTAAATATTTATATTTGATGTTTAAACAGTGTAGAATGCACTCTGGATGATGGATTGTTGTTTTCATTGTAGTTATACACATTTGTTGTGTGAAATCCTTATAATCAACATTATATGGAAATTGACTGTGTCTGATTCCAATTCAGAACGAATGAATATTTTAAAATAACGATTATTTTAAAATAACGAATATTTTCAAATAATATTCATAAAAGAATAAACATATGATTTTGATGTCCGATTTGAGATGGACACGAATATATTAAAAATATAAAGCCGTGTTGATTAGATTGGTGTCATTTTGACGTGAACGATATTTATATCGATTTTATTCATTTTTATAATGAATATCGAAAAGGAATTGATTTCAAAATACAATGTTTTGAAAATATTATCATTTATATATTAATGAAATGGAATATTCAATTTTGATTTGAAATTGAATATGAAGTTGAAGTTGAAATCGTTTTGAAAACGAATTTAAAACAATTTATAAAATATATTTTAAATGGAAATCGACGAAATATAATGTATATATATATATATATATTATATATATATATATATATATATAATGGCCTGAATAAAACGTGCCGCACCGCGGCAGTTCATGAATTTCTACCATTGACTTCGAACGGACATTACGGGAGATCTGACCGTTGGATTCTCCTAAAACCGAAACCGTTAGGTTCATATCGAAAAGAGCTTTCTAAAGGATACAAGAAATTAGAAATCTAACGGTTGGATTTGGAATTATGTCCAAATCAAATCTGGAAAAGGTCGCTGTAAGTGCAGTTCGATGGCCGTTAATGGAAATCGACTGTACGGGCCTTGATAAAATTATTAAAAATATCAATAATTAGTATAAAATCATAAGAAATGATTTGGAAAGAATTGGGATGAAAAATTCCATATTTGAAATGATAAAAATATTTTTTTATCGAAATGAACTAGTTTTGAACTAGAATTATAATCCAATTATTTTTAAAATAAATAAATGGGATTTGAAATGGCTTTAAAAATAACCAGAATTTCCAATTTATAAATTGGAAATGGATTTGAATCGAAATTGTCTTTGGAATATTTCGATGTTGGATTTTGTGATTATACCGATATTGTTATGGAAATTTGAAAGATATATTTATATCGTTATTTCCAATAAGATATTTGTTGGTTGTGGTATTTGATATTGAATATAAGCCGATATATTTTCTATTCAAAGCGTGGTATTTGATATCAAATGGGATTTGGGTTTGTCGTGAATGGTGTCTTCATTAAACTGTTCTTAAACCTAGTTGAGAAAAAGATTAAATCTTTTTATTTAGATTTAATGAAGTATACCAATTAATTAATATTTAGTTGGAATTGATTTTTAGGTTTATCGTGAACAGTGTTCTAAATAACATTTGTTCTTTAACCCGATAATTAATGGAATGTGAATTGGGTTTGTTGTGAACTGTGTTTTACTAACATTCGTTCTTTAACCCGATTTACAGTGAAATGTGATTTGGAATTTATAAATCTTTTGTTAAGATTTAAAAGAGATTTTCCAAAGTAAAATTTTCCAATTTAACAAAATAAATTGGAATTGAATGGAATTCGATTTGGTAATAATCGAGGCGAGCTTCAGTAGAGTAAGACTGTTAATATATATGGAATTTAAAAGGCCTTGTCGTTATTCCATTTATATTATCAGTCGGATATGGAAGTTCATATCGATTATATATATTGATCTGTTTTCCGTAAAGATTCCATTGTTAATGGAATGTGATTTTGGGTTTACCGTGAGCTGTGCTTTAAATGACATTAGTTCTTTAACCCAGTTAAAGATAGGATTTATTTCCTGGATTTGAATAATCATCAAGTAATGATTTTTGGAAATTAAAACTGAATTAGAGTTTTAATGAACCTTTAAATAGATTGAAGGGCGAATTTGATAACTAAAATTATCAAATTCAAGAAATGATCGAGGATGGAGTACCACCAGTTTTGCTCCAGGCGATAGTTAAATCTTTAATTAGATTTGAACGTGAAATGGTAATTAAGTTTACCGATAACACCATGGTGTTAGATATGAAGTATTACCAGTTTTACTTCATGAGATGAATAGGTTGGGATTGGGAAATTTAAAACAAATGATTACTTTGGTAAGGTTCGTTAATCCCGACTAGTTTGGATGAACCATAATTTGGTTTGAATTGATATCCAAAAGAAGATTAAAGAATAAATTTAAAGAATTTATCTTTGATAAAATTAATGGGAACATTTCCCAAAATATAAGAATGTTTGAATAAAAGAATATTCTGGATTGGAATGAGGCGTATGTTGTATTTGTGTAGCACTGGTTTATTATATACGCGATTTATTTGGAAAGGCCGGGTTTATCCCATTCTGAATAACTGAATCGACGATAAGTCAACGATGAAGACGGTGGTTGAAGACTGAAGGTCTTCACATCGTTTGGATAATTACTGATGATCTTCATTGGGCTGTACACCCAAGAGGAGAGTATCAATTGGTGATCGTCTAGACGTACTTGGAGATCGATGGATATGCGAGGAATAAGGTTCATCCGGTTTCGTTCAGTCCCAGAATGGACTTGTAAATGGATGTATCTAACATCGGATTTAATTTTGTGTGATTGATTTACATCGGTTGCATAGCGTGAATTTCCTGTGTGGCATGCTGAGATGCAAATGATCAAGGCTTTTGTTGAAAAGCATGGTCTTGTGGTTGATGATCAAAGCACGGCTTTAATACAGCGTAGCTTTGTGTAGTGTTGATTCGCCAGCCTCACACCCCGGTGTGAACCAGAAACAGGAGAAGGATCCAGGGAGGGCATGCGTTTCGTTTTAGCTAGGAGTGGTGTCAGCGTTTTACACGCCCTGGAATTTTACTTATATGGATGATGGATTGTGAGGTGCCTCGGTTATATCGGTCGATACGGGACCGATGGAGTCATTTGGCTCATTGACACCCCATAGGGCGGGGAAACGCATTGTTCATGCATTTTAATCCACTCCGTATGGACCGGCCCTGTGGCTCCTAAGGGTCGATGCATTCTGATCCTGAGACACGGGCTAGAGCGTCTCGAATTCGGTAAGGACAATCCCTTGCCTTGGTTCACAGATGGAAATCCAACTTCCAATACGACATATTGTGGTTTTGATTGTAGAGCCTAGCATTGCGACATGATATATGGTACCCATGCCGTCTAGGATTGATACATTTATATTTGAAGTTGTTTTATACACTATGCACTTATAATAGTATCAAATGATTTGTTTTAAACGTACCAAGCATGTTTGGCTATTATAAGGGAAAACCCTATCCCCCGGCTTGCGTTGCATTGTGTGATAGGACCTGGGTCTTATAATAGCTTCATTTTTTCCAAAAAAGCATTGCGCTGTTTTGTTATATGCACTAGTATTCTTGGGAGGAAACCCGTTCCGTGTTATACCGCATGGTCCTTGTTATATCTGATTTAAAGTGTAGTTTTAAATAACTGTTTTAGTTCTCACACCAGTCACATGACTGACCTGGAGTTTATTGTTTTAACTTGAACTCTGGGTGCCCCTATTTTCCACACGGGCAGCTAGTAGTTTTGGTTTTGTAGATTTATATTCACAGGATTCTGGTGTACAGCTGGAACGATACTCGGAAAGCTCTGTATCCGTGTATTACTTTCAGTTGTGTTTTGTATTATTTTTCCGCTGCTATGTAATGTAATTTAAATCTCTAATATTTTTCTGATGTATAATATTCATTCATACTCTGTATATTCTTATATTCATATGAAATTATTGTAATAAGCAATGAAATGTTCTCCTGTTTGTGTTCTAATTCGTCTTGTTCTCAATTCAGTCCGGGCTTTCCTTTACGGGGAATTTCGGGTCGTTTCACGAGGGTTTTGATTGTGTACTATATATGTAGAGCGTGAGACGTAAGCATTCTGCTAGATCCTATTTATTTGTATTTAGACACTATTATAATATCACAATAAGATATGATTTCAAAAATGTTTTGGGTTGTCGTAAGGTAAAAACCGTTCGTATTTATGTGTGGATTTGGTCTTACGATTATCCTTTCTTTTTAAAAAGAATTTGAACTTTAAAATCCAGTTGGATGATCCCCCTTAAACTTTGTGAGTTTTTCTCACTCCGGTTCACCAGACTGACCCCGTATTTGTGATGCTCGGTTTATACTGGGTTGTACAGGTTCAGGTTATCGGATGCTGTGAAATCCAAACACGGGCTGAAGTACTTCAGACATATGATATCTAATATTATTTCCTCTGTGTGTTGTACATGAGGACAGATCATTATAACTGTCCAGGTGTATTGATGTACTCTGATGTTGTAAGTATTATTTCAAGCTCTCAATAAAGTTTATTTCTATATTATATTTTTTTCTGCTGCGATGTGAGAGTCTGGTGATGTTATGTTTCTTCTTCTATTCTAATATTTCTTTCTTACCTCATCCTCTAATTTCTTTCTAATAACGTTCGGGTGTTTTTCGATGCTTGAATGTTCGACATGGCGTTTTATGTCGATTTTCGGGATCGAAAATCCCTGGTTCATTACAACAACTAACTTCATAACGACATTCGCTCACTTGCATTTGACAAGCTTACTTAACTCTACAACTAATCTGACAAGAGTAACTGAATCCTCTAACTCCCGATGAGGCAATTCTCACTATCAGACTAAAGGGAAAAGACAACATCAAAGCGAGTGTAATTCGACTATTTGTGTATACAACACCAACTCTTGCTAGCTCGAGAGAGCGCGCAGAATATCTTGGGCTGGCTAAGGTTATTAAACCTGCAACTCTTACCAGATGCAACGACGGGAAGTATAAAATCCTTAATATTGGATGCCTGATTGACTCAACTCAACCCCCATAGATGCTAGGGGTATAAGCCCTGACTCCGCTTGTCCTCTGATGGCGCTGAGCCCGAGCGTCAATTCATAGACTAACTTTGAAAAAATCCTTGCTTGGAGTGAGGTTCGAAACATGTACCCTATGCCTCTGGAATATGACCTGGTTTATCTTTCCCAACCAAGCGAGCCAGCTTGTGGGTCAAATGTTCGGGACTCAAATCACTACTACACCGGATAGAAGGTGTGACAAACTTCTCTACTGCTTTGCAATTGTGACGATCATACGGACATTGGTTCACATGATTCCCACTACTCCTTTACTGACTAGTATGCAATCATTGGAATACAAAATAATCCATAGCAACTGCGGATTCCTTTAAATATGGTCTGACGCAACCATGAACCTCTGATTTTTCATTGACATGATCCGGAGTGATCATGGCTTTCAGGTTCCTTATTATTGCGATTCGATGCGATCATGGAGTCCTAGACTAATATCATGGTATCAAGATAGTCCAAAACCGAGTACAAGGGTCAGATTCGCATGATGATTCTTGTGTGCTCCATAACAACGGTCCAGATGTTAGCTCAGAGCCCAAAAATTCTTACATTGCCCCACGACTTAGTTGGCTACTTTATACATGGACTCATACATAAAAGAAAGTCTGACTCAACGACGTGCTTGACCTACGTAGGAAAATGACATCGCTTGGCAACGACTTGTGCGTGTAGAATCGCGCTCGGGAGCCAATGATCCCGCCTGACTTTTGATGAATGAATTAAGCATATTAATTCAACAAGGTTTAAACGATTACTTGATCGTCTCGACTACCCTGGCCATAGAATTTGGCTCAAGGAGCACCAATAGAAGCAGTGTGACGTACGGCAAACCGTCTATACAACGAAGAGTCGAAATATCAGAACTACTCAATGGGACACGACAAGGTGATAAATCCTTCTCAAGGACAAATGACGCTCTAGAGAGATTTAGCTTAACATATTCAAAGCACATCTCATCTGCGATAAGATGTACTTTAAAGGGAAAAATGTTAGCTTCCTTTTTGACCAGGCTACCCAAAGCAAAGGACTTGAATATGAACATACATTGATAAGAAATCGCTCGGGTGAAGTGGTGGAATATGGAACAACTTGGATTTTGGCATTTTTGAAAACCTGCTCACCCCCCTATCGGTTCGTGACCCCCACTAAGGGCGGTTCATGACCCCCTCCCGAGGGCGGTTCGTGACCCCTTCCCAAGGGCGGTTCGTGACCCCAGACCATAACCCTACCTGACCATCACCACCAGATCCTCACCTCAGCTCACTATCCCAGCTCACGAACCGTAACCACGAACCACGACCAGGACCTGCTACTGCATATGAAGATCTTGACCTATTCTCGAGGCTATGACCACTCCTACTTTTCCGGATCGGGCTCCACGTGTCCTTCCACGACCCGATCTCTACATTAGCTCTCCTAGAGCTATAAATACCCTACTACATGGCAAATTAAGGGGATTTTTTCGGCATCTCAACATCCATGGCTGCCGTGGCTAACACTTCTCCATAGATAATCACCATCTTATTCAATGGATTCAGAGAGAACTATTTATGGAATTCGAGTGATTGAGAGACAATATTCCTTGTAATTGTAATCTTTGGATGAATTGAGGAAATATGAAGTGGACGTAGGCTCATTAACGCCGAAACACTATAAAAAAATCCTATTGTCTTATATTTTCTCGCACTTTTCAGTTATTTCCTTATATTCCATGCTCAAAATAGGACGATTTGGTTGTTAGGCCCAATTTCTGGTCTAACAAATACATAATATCAAATAAATATAGTTCATAATTCGGAATGCAGATACAAAATACAAAGCAGTATTTGCGAATACAAATTACAAACTAAAGAATGCGTGGTAAAAATGCTGACAATTTCTAACGTAATCCAATAGGAACTTGTTCATTTCATATGGTATCTCAAATTAATGCCACAGCGGTTGTTACTGTATTTCTTTGAACTTGTTCACAATCGTTATTTCCACGGTTCCAAATGTTATAGTACTCTTCTAGATATTCTTCGGGCACTAGATCCAGATTATAATTATATGTCATAAAGTTAGGATCTCCATCGTCGTACTTTTATGAAACTGTGAATAGCCATTGTGGCAATGATAATCTATAGCCAAACATTATATGGATACGTTGGCATGTTATGCAAGATTGCAAACTTTTTTCCAAATGCCAAAAGTTTTTTCGATTGCCATATGCAAACTCGTATGATAGTAGTTGAAAACTTCATTTCTTGTCTTTGGTTCATTTTGTGTATCGTTGAAATCTAGAATATGGCATCTGCCAATGCGATAAGGAGGTAAATACCCTTCTAGTAGTGGATAACCTGAATCCACAAAATAACACTGTCTTCTTGGTGGATGTAGAAATTTCAAACTAGGATTATTTACAACTTCACAAAAGATTCTAGCATCATAGGCAGTTCCTTTCCACCCAACCCTAACGAACGTAAATATTAAGTCAAAAGCGCATTCAACCATCATTTTTTGTGTAGACACCCGTTTACATCCTATAAATCGTTGCATATCTTCCTGAGGAACATCAACCGTTACGTATGTACCATCAATAGCTCCAATATAATTTATAAAGAATGGGTAATATCGTGGTGAAGAACGGATCTATTCTGGAATTTAATTAAATTGATGATAGATCGACCAAATAATATCATAGTAACAAGACAAAATTCAAAACTGTATGAAAATTATGGTTAATCGTATAAATTGATCGTCAAAATCTTTTAACAACCCGCGGTACTGGAATAGCCAAAGCGATTGTATAAAGGAAGACGACTACTATTTCTCTAACTGTAACGTGTACTATTGGCTGCAACCTAATTGATTCCATCCACTCACACAATGAAAAAAAACAAAGCCTATTTGTTTGAAAACTTTGTTAACACTCTTCTACACGGCATGTAAGTATTTCATTAACCCAGTTGATATCGTAACTTCAAAATTGTGTATCGGGGGTAACGTGAGGTTGTAGTGTGGAATAATATAGTCCAATGATTTGGATGTCTAGCAAATCTTCAGCATCAGAATCATCACTTTTTTCATTTGGATCTGACATTTGATGTGGAGAAAGAAGAAGAGGAACGAGTAGGGAATAAAAGGAGGAACGAGGAAGCATGTAGGAGTGATGTTCGTGTTCGACGCGTTGAATGCCTCGGATGCACATGTCTCTCCTACAACGGTTAGGTCGAACTGGGCATTTCAGTGGGGTCCACGCCCGACATGTCGGACATAGACGCCAACGTGAACTTCCCAGATTAGAAAATGAACATTGTCCAAGTAAAGAACTAATTATAATTTAGTTATCATTGATTGCATTTTAATTTTTTTAGTGATTTAATTTCATATTTATTCTCCAAGCACTTCTATTTAGTGTTACATAAAATAGTTAACTTGTAACAACCCGGAAAATCAGAACCAATTTAAAATTTTTAATTTGGCTATTTTAGTGAATTTTGAATATTTAAAATAAATTATTTAAATTATAAAGACGAAAGGTCTATTCGAATCGATGTTTGAAAATAAATATATTTATTTTAGTTATAAACAAGGCCTGAAATGGCGCGGTAGTTTCAAAATTTGAATTCAAACTTTGACTGACTGCACCGGGTGCAAAATAAAACAGATTTTAGTGAAACCAAAAATATTTAAATTTGTTTATGAATATCTTTCTAACGAATCTGAAAAATTGAAATTTCATAGCGGGAATCAAAAGTTATGGCCAAATGAATTTTCAGAAAGGTCGCTATAGAGAATATATAGCCCTTGAAAATAGACATTTTGCAAACGACCTCAGAATTCGACGAAACCACTTTTGTTGGATCCGGGATGTCAAATTTTTGCTAGGCTTAAAATTCCATAATTTTTGAAGTTAATATGTAAGCGCGGCAAAGGAAAATGTGTTGGTTGATTTCAGTTAAATTGGATTGACCAAAAAACGGCCATTTTTCAAATGGTCTCAGAATTCGATGAAATCAGTTTTGTTGGGACCGTATCATCAAAATATAGCTATATTTATTTTTCTGGAATTTTTGGGATCAATATGTGACCCTGACAAATTGAAATGTACGTTCAAATCAAATATTGAATGTTTTATATTTTAATTTGAATAAAAATAGACTGAAACAATCGAATGGGCCTACGAAACATATCCCATTGTGTTCGAAATAGGGGTATTTAACTAGGAACGACAGTCGTTGGGTTTGGATTGGAGTTTGTATGTGGTAAGGGGTATTTTTGGGATTTTAAAAATATATAAATAAATAAAATATGGGCCAATCAAATTCTTTTCGCTTTCTTCTTCAAATCCCGTAAACCCTCAGATCGACAATGGAAATGGGTTCAAAGCTTCTCGGCCAATTTCCGACCAAACCACGCATCGATAGCCTTCGACCCAGTTGAGGTTTTTGAAGCACTCCTCTCACTTTTCGAATCCATCCTACCCTCGCCACCCATCGTGGCGCCAGCATCGAGATTCATGCCCACGAACTCGCGAAGTTCATCGCGCCACCGGGGAGCAATCGCGCCGTCGATTTCGACGTGGGTGCCATTGATAGGCGCATCTCATGACGCCCTACATTTTTGGTATGGTCTAATTTCGACCAAGTGCAGCGGATTGAAAACGATCGCTAAACCTAGTTTTGAACAAAACAGAAAAGGTAACGGCTTTGATTTTTTTTATTGTTTATAGCACATTAAAGCGTTACGAATTTTTATTTTACAATAAAAATCATATCTTTTTCATATGTTGTCGAAATCCAGTGAAACAAGAGACAACGGGACCGTGTGGACGTTTTCTACATTTTAGAAGAGGCCGCATATTTTTCTGAGCCTTCTACAATTTTTGGAGGAGTGGAACCCAATGTGAGATTTCTGATTTATAAACGATATGGAAATGATGATGTATAAATTATATAGTCGATGTATGAGTTATATAAGCGTTGTACACCTCATGTATAAGTGTTGTATATGTTGTATGTTCGATGTATAAGTTATATATGCGTTGTAGAAATCATATATGCATTGAATGAAATTGAAATGAAATCGAAATATATTTATATACGAAAATATATATATATATACTCCCCTCGTCCACAGACCATGGACGATATATATTGGTTGTGATATTGTTTGGATTTGGTTGATGTGAAATTTGGTGAATATCATGAATGGTTGGTTGGAAATGATTGATTGTGGTTGAAATCCCAATAGGATTAGTATATGGGAAAATTCGTCTACGTACGAACTAGATATTGAAATATCCATTGTCAAAAGCTGTGAGGCTTTAAGGTAGAGCGAGGAGCCGTACTAGGGACGGTGCCGGTTTTAACTACCCTGTCGTTATGCTGCCGAAATTTTCTGAAATATTTCTGTATTTGATTTATCTTCATGTATTGAAATATATTCATGTGACGAATGAAATAAATGGTTTGAACGATAAAAATAACATTTTTATCGAATGAATGAAATAAAATGGTTTGAACGATAAAAATAACATTTTTATCGAATGAATGAAATGAAATGGTTAGAACGATAAAAAAAATATTGTATGTACGAAGTATAGAAAAATATTCATTTTTGAAATAAATTGTTTTAGAAATAAAAATCACATTTTTATAATATATATCAATTGCTAAAAATCTTCATTTTTGAAATAAATTGTTTTAACAATAAAAATCACATTTTTATCATCTATATGAAGTATGTAAAATAATCGTGTTTGAAATAAATTGTTTTAACAATAAAAATCACATTTTTATGATATATTTGAAGTGGTAAAAATAGTCGTGTGTTGAAATAAATATCTGTTAGATAAAAATATCATTTTTATCAAATATATGAAATGAAATGTTTTGAAATCGAAGAACGAATTATATATATATATATATATAATTAAAATAAATCGAATAACGAAGCTGCAGTTCGTATTTTGAAATCGTGATTTCAAACGATTATTGCGGGAGATCCGACCATCGGTTTTTCCCGAAACCAAAACCGTTGGGATCGCTTTGGAAATATCTTTCCAACGCACCAACTTGGCAAAGATCCAACGGTTGGATTGTCTGGAATGTTTAATTCAAATCTGAATGAAAATAGCGCCAGAGTCGATTATATATATATATATATATAATTAAAATAAATCAAATAACGATGCTGCAGTTCGTATTTTGAAATCGTAACTTCAAACGATTGTACCGGGAGATCCGACCATCGGATTTTCCCAAAACTATAACCGTTGGATTCATTTTGAAAAGATCTTTCCAATAATATAAAATTTGTAAAGATCCAACGGTTGGATTTTCAGATAAGTGTAAATCAAATCTAAAGAAAAACAGCGCCACGGCCGCGTTATGGCCTGAAGCGTCGTTTGAATAAATTGGCTATTTTTAAATGAATAAAAATAGCGATAAATCGTTATAAAATATTATAAACGATATGGAATGGAAATAAACTGAATTTACTCGGTTTATTGGATATTTGATGATTGAATGTGTTTGACGTGAAAATTACATTAATGAACTGAATTATGGATGTCGAATAATTTAACTATTGAAATGAATTGATTTGAATTCTAAATATACGGTGATTTTTTGAAAAGGCCGAGTTAATTCTCATTTCAAATAATTGATCGACGATTAGAAGTCGAAGATATGAAGACGGTGCAAGACCGATGATCTTCAGGTCGAATGGATGGCTACTGATGCCTTGGATGGGAGTTATTGCCCTGAAGGGGTTACAGTGGTGGTTGTCCGGACGTACTTGTTGATCGTTCGGATGTGCGATGAATAAAGATCCTCCGGTTTCGTTCAGACCCAGAACGGACTTGTAAATGGAAGTATGTATAAGGTTGTACATTGACAACGTGGCATGCAGAGATGCTGTGATCAGAGATTTTGTTGAAAAGCAGAGCTTTGTGGTTGATGATCAAAGAAGGGCTTTGAATATCTAGCTTTGTGTTTAGCGTTGATTCCTGAACCTCACACCCTGGTATGGACCAGAAACGGAAGAGGGCTGCAGGGAGGACCTGCGTTTCTTTCTAGCTAGGAGTGGTATTTTGTGTTTTACACGCCCGGGCATTTTACTTATGTGGATTATGGATAGCGAGGGGCCTCGGTTATATCGGTCGCTCCTGGGCCGATGGTTTGGTCGGTATATGACCAATTTACGCCTCATAGGGCAGGGAAACACAGTTTTCAGTCATTTTAATCCACTCCGTGTGGACCGGCCCTGATGATCCAAGGCTTGCCTGCGCGCTTGCCTGAGGCTCGGGCTTGACAATCTCGAAGCGGTAAGGACGATCCCTTGCCTTGGTTCATGACGGAAATCCAATTTCCAGATACGACATCGTGCGGTTTTGATTGTATACATATATATGGCGACATGATATATGGTACCCATGTCGTCTATGATTGATACTTATGATTGAAATTGTTTTTGAAACATATAAACACTAGTAATAATATCAAATGCTTTTTTTTATTCGTATCAAGCATATTTTGGCCATTAAAAGGTAAAATTCTTTCCTCTGGTTTGCATTGCATTGTGTGATGGGAACCGAGTCTTATAATGGCTTCATTTCTATAAAGAGCATTGCGATGTTTAAAAGATTTACTTGTTTTAAAGCACTGGCAATCCAATGGAGTAAACCCGTTCCGCGTTAGCGGCGTGGTCCGGTGATTGGCCGTATTATAAAGTAAGTTAAGTAGATTTCTCATACCAGTCCCATGACTGACTCGTAGTTTGTTTCACTTGCAAACTCGGGTACCCTGTTTTCTACACGGGCAGCCTTGTATTCAGGTTTTAGCAGGCTCTTTCTGGATAGCTGGAGCTGAAGATGGATTCTATCATTTCTTTCTTTTTATGTTGTTCAGCTCCTATTGTACATATTATGTTTTGATTCCGTTGTAGACATTTATGTAAAGATGAACTGTATTTTGTACTAAGTATGATCCTGTATACTTTGTAACTCTGATGATTATGTTTATCCAGTGTATTCTATTGTACATTATCTGGTGTATTTATTTATTTCTGTTCCATTGTTATCTGTTTATGTGTTATATTCCAAAGATTACCCTTGCCATCGTGGAACGGGGTTTGGGGTCGTCACATAACTACTATCACTGGACATATTCATTGACTATAGTTAATTAATTGAAAACACGATACAAATATTGACATATTTTCTTATAAACATACATTCATTAAAACAAAGAATTCAGGTTTTAAAAATCAATTTGCAAAAAGAATCAATCTACAAACTATATTTTAAGGGAATTTGTTTAAATGAGAAAACTGAGATCGATTTTATTTTGAATGGAACAAAGTCTAAAATTTAGTCCGAGGGACACTAAAATCTATATTAATATAGCATAAGATAAAACAGAATGATATGTTAAAATAGTACCATATAAATGAAATGCTAAATTAAATTAGCATCATACCACATGCACCAAATGATTAGGAAGATGCATTTTAAGCCATGCCAAGCTGAGACGAATGATCATTGGGAAGGAAGCCCAAAAAAACATGTCGTATATCTCACAGTGTATGAATAAAGTATAAAAAGAATGCATACAAAAGAATAGTAGTAAGCATGATAAAACAAAAAAACCATTACTATATGGAATCACTGAATTTGATATAAGATGTTAGAAATATCAATATACATCGTCGCCTCATGTTAAGACTCTCAAAGTACAGTCAAAGAGAAGAAAAAGAATATCCACAAAATAATAATACACTAGCTATTCCGCTTATGTTCGACATGGTAACAATGCCACCAAACCTAAAGTCTAACTCATAAGCATCATTGAACACCCAAGATAATAAGAGAAAACATAAAACCTTGCTCACTCAACTATTTGATGTGAGCAGTAAATGATTAGCTGCAGCTATACTGCAGAATGTAAACAATAGATAGATTTAAGTCCCTACAACCAAAAAGATAACATATAATACCAAAGTAATATATGCTACTAAATAACAACAATAGTAAATATTGCATAGAATAGGATAAAAGAATATAAACAGCCTCTTTAAACTCTATATTTCCCATCCTCACTTCACTTCAATATCCTATAAATGATAGCCTACTCAAAGAGAAAAGAGAGAGCATCCATAGCAACCATTACATTAATCAAACAAAACCTAGCTACCACCTTGTAAAGATTTGAATACATTGAAAACCCATATGATCATCCATACTCATGCCAACGACTAATGAAAAATCCTGATTTTAGTAAAAAATTCATGTCCCCATTAATACGTTTCCCCCAATGGCACTAGACCCCCTCCCTCAGTCTAGGCAATCCAGGGTACACGGCCACTGTTACCAGTCCTAATGGATATCTTCACGATACTCTTGCTTTGAGCCAAACATAACATATTGAGCAATCAATGATTCCATAGCACTTCTAGGCACAAGAACCATCCACAACTCCGTCTTCAGGTTCGAGTCCCACACAAACCAATCCATTATCCCATAGTCTCGTTCCATCCTGAGCTACCTATCACACTTCTTCGACCACTCCCATCCGAGTCCACAATCGAAGAGTCACAACTTCAGCACGACATAACCTCCACTCCGTAGAAGCAATCAAAGGAC
This sequence comes from Allium sativum, assembly GCA_030737875.1. Classification (NCBI taxonomy): domain Eukaryota; kingdom Viridiplantae; phylum Streptophyta; class Magnoliopsida; order Asparagales; family Amaryllidaceae; genus Allium; species Allium sativum. Next base: position 167,302,571 of record CM060924.1, on the reverse strand, counting down.
CATAGGTGCCCACAAGCTCTTGATGAAGTACATTGCCACTTCCATGGATCTTATTCCCTATATCCACTTCAGGATCGATCGGTATCAATCCATAACCTATCGATCAAAATCCATATACTTAACCAAAATTTGGTTATATTTCCTATGGATTCTCCCAAAGCTTCTTGTTGATGCTCCAAGACAAGTCGCTTCCATACAAACTCAAATCTGACCCTTCAAAATGAGAGCTGATCCACCATCCTACTACCTCCTAGCTTATCCAATCACTTAAAAGTCTTCATAGTAACATCTACAGAGCCGCATCATCCTCTATAAGAAGTTGTACCACCATCCTAGATCTGTACGTGAATCAATGTCGGTCCATGCCCTATGCATCGGTGTCGATCCATATACATAGACAATTTTCTAGTGAAATTTCTCATATGCCATCCTGACATCCTCCTGATCCTATCCTTTAAGTTTCATGCGAATCCATGAACTTTGATCTCAGTATGCTCCAATCTTTAAACTAATTACTAATTTAAGCATAAACTAACGCACAAATCAAACATTGCAAGCAATTCAATTATTCAAGCAACATATTCAACCATAATCAAAATCATATAAACACACAATTATATATAAACATGAATCAATCAAACCTAATCATAGGTCTAGCACTAAACAAGGCTAATTACTCACTTATTACATTGGATCTAACAAGATAATCAACGTACATTCTAAATAGTTTATCTTAGGATTATTTAGATCTAAAATTAACATTAACCAGATTTTAGGGATAAATTAACAATAATTGATTAAATTTCTAACTACAACATACAATGTGATAAAGACATGTGGGAGATCATAACCATTCACTAAACATCACAATTCAGTGAAATTGAATGCATATCTATCTTGGACACAAAACAACATAAACAAGCAACAAAAAATGAGATCTAATCATCTATTGTAGATCTAGCCTTTAGTTAGCAATTAGAGATGATCTGATGTGAATTTAAGAAATTGATTTGAACAACTAGGGTGAATTAGAGTAGACCATAGCCCAAAACCTAATTAAGAATGAGAGCAGAAGATTTTAATCTCTCCCTTCATCCCCTGTTTATAATTGATGGTGATTAGAGTAGTGAACTTACTAATCTAATCCCCTTAACACTACTTTAATTATGTCCAATAATATTAAAAACTTAAAACTGCAATATCTCTCAAACTGTTAATCTGATATCTTCATGTAAACACTATATAGAATTGGAAACCACCACCCAAAGCAATGACACAAGTTAGAGCATCTAATTTAGATCCTAACAGAAGTCATGGCAAAACAAACTTTCGATGGTAAACTGGATACATAAAGATTCGACAAAAATGACGGTTATGTAAAATATCCTAAAGAGAAATATCCCAATATATTAGAATGATACGACCATTTATGAATTAGACAAGTAATTTTACACTCCTTCGATATGCCAAATATAGGTCATTACATTTTTCTCTCTTTAAAATTTAACCCTAGAAATCCTTAGGCAAACATTGCATATGCATGCTTACCTTTGACGAGCAATCAACCTATCATCAAATCTAGCATGCAACCAATCAATGGCAAAAAATTCCTATCTGAACATGCAAAATTCTAATAGTGTAAGACACAATAACATAAGTAGATACAATATTCGAAACATACCACTAGAAGAGTGATGGATAGACCTTCTTGACGCTCTCCTTTTTCTTCCGTGTATAGTAGTTATCATCCGAGCTCCATTATACCTTGTCTATCCCAACTATCTTCCCCCTAAGTTGTTTTGTGTCATTCCCAATAACTCTAAGTAACTTACGTGGTCTTGAGACTTTTGGCTCGACCTCTACATCTTCAAGCCGATCAACAGATATCATAGTACACGAGTCATGCAAAAACTTCCATTGATATGAGACACGAAAAACATTGTGCACACTCTCCAACTTCAGAGGTAAATATACTCTATATTCTAACATCCTGGTCCTTTCATGGTCAAAAATGGTCTAACAAATCTCGAAGCTAATTTCCCTTTTCTTCTTGACCAGGAAACATTTCCCGATGGAGAAAACTTAAAGAATACCAAATCTCCAGTTAAGAATTCTATGTATTTTCTTCCTTTATTTGCATAGTTCTTTTAATGGTCTTGGGCTTCTTTCATTCATTGCCAAATGATTTCTATCTTATTTGTTGTTTCTCTTATCACGTATAGTCCAAGCATCAACTTCTATCATATTTCCAACCAACAAGGGGTGCACTACAAGGTCTTCCATACAATTCATCATATGGTGTTGTGCCAACATTTGACTAATAACTATTATTATAGGAAAACTCAACAAAATGAGAATGGTCTTCCAATGGTCCTCCGAAATCTAGGACACAAGCTTTTAGAAGATCTTCAAAAAACAAGTTCACTCTTTCGGTCTGCCACCAGTCTGAAGGTGGTAAGTTGTACTCATATGAAACTTGGTTCCTAGTATCTCTTGGAAAATTTTCCACAATCCTCTCGTGAATAAAGGATATCTATCAATTACAATACTCCTTGGCACTCCATGGAATTAAACTATCCATCTTACATACAACTCAGCTAACTTGGATGTCGTTCTGGTCGACTTGATAGAATAAATCTGGTAATATAAGCAAGAAGATCAACAACTGTCCATATACTATTATATCCTGCCTTGGTCCTAGGCAATCCATCAATGAAATCCGTGGATCCATTCTCCCATTTCCATATAGGAACTCCTAATATTGTAGCAATCGACTGGGTTTCTTCTACAAAGGTTTTCCCAATTGGCAATTTATTTCGTAATCCATTCAGAGTAAGAACAAACAATATTCCATCCTCACGAAGTCAACCACCTAGATAGATTTTGTATACTTCATTTCCTCAAACTCACCTCTCATCTCTAGCTTCCCCACAATATCTAAAATCTTGGCGCATTGCTTATGGCTAGCTCTAATCCTTTCAAAGAGAGTAGGTTTGATGGATAAACTTTCCAACATTTCAAGCTTTTACCCACTGTGCGGCCCAAAATCGAATCCAACTACGTACTCTAGTTGCTTCCACTTTAAGGAAATAATTTACGAACTTGCATGTCTTATACTTAGTCATCGACAACTACATTACCTTTCCTTGAAGTATAGGAAATATCAAAATTATATAAGGTTGGAAACTCCAATTGTTGCTACCGAAGATTATGATCCTTTTGAGAGAAAAGATAATTCAATGACTTATGATCCGTGAATATCTCAAATCTCACTCCCAATAGATAATGCCTCCACAATTTTATAGCAACTCTCAATCATGAGTAGGGTAATTCTTTTCATACAGCTTTAGATGTCAACTAGCATAAGCAACAACTCTTCCTTTTCTCACCAATACTTCTTCTAAATGGGGATCATACACATTAGTGTAGACAACCATTTCTATGTCTCCACCCGGGATAATCGATATAAGATCACTATCTAATCTCTCCTTCAAGATCACAAAAGCATGCTCACAATTACCATCCTACACAAAGACTTGATTCTATAGGATCTAGATTAACCCCAGAGGGTGAATAGGGTTCATTGCAGTTTTTCCCTGAGTAATAAATAATAGCGACACAGATAATAATCATAGTAAATGTAGAAAAAGAATCAACATAGAATTTACCCAGCTTCGGTAAAACGCAACCTACTGCTACATTCCCAAGATTTCTACTAGGTATTAAAACAATCTCTATGCTTGCAATCCCCTATAAACTCGCAACACCTGCTCCCAACTGTTCTAATTCTACACTCAAAAATTGCACTGATCTCAAACCCGAGATCATATTTTCCCTAACTACAAATCCCTGTAGCTAGAATCCCTAGTTTAGAAAACTAGAAAAATTCGAAACAATTACAAAAGAAAACACTTAAAATAAAAACAATAAAACCCGTAAGCAATTAAAAATTGTTAAAACAAAAATAGTCGACCCCCTTTTATTTTCTTTGTAAAATATGACGGCTTCCTCCTTTTTCTTCAATGGTGACCGGATAACAAAATTATGTTTTGCTACTTTCCCCCAAATCATGAGTCCTAATACTTGATGTAATTTATTCTCTGATTGCTCCCGATTTCAGTTGTTACCTATTAGAGCGATTTGGTCTTACTGATCGAAACACTTGCGAGTTATTTTGATTTTGATTTCTCTACGCTCGTATTTATTTACCAGGTTTCGATCAACTTTTTCCTGTGATGACCGATGGAATTTATAGGGTTTAAAACCTGATATATTCTCCGATTTTTCATGTTGATTTTCCGTGATTACCCATGTTGAATTCTTCAGATCTCTCGAGGCTTTGAACTATACTTGCGAGATTGGTTTGATTATTTCTAGCAATTTGAATTTGTCTCTTACGAAACTTTCTTACCATATATTTGTATTTTTGAAATATTCATCTTTCTGGAAATTTTACTTTGGAGGTTTCTAGAATTATACATTTGTTTTTCTTAGTTAACACTCTCAACGCTATTTTAAAACATTCACCTTGTAATTCATCGAATTGCGCTGAACCTTAAAAACTGATCTAGTAATTTTTTCCCTTTGGTAAATAGAATTTATCATGCATGGTATTCTCACTTGTTTTTCATTACATTTGCCTTGAGTAAGCTATATTGATAAGGACAAATCCCAAAAAAATTGAACTAATGCTATACTTGAACTTGATATATTTGTGGCTCTGTTTACATATAGTTGTCTTGCCATGTCTTTTTTTACCTTGTCTTGTGTATTGACCTTCAACTGCTCCTTAATATTTCCTTGATTATGTACATATGTGTACTTGTGTACATATGTGTGTGTGTGTGTGTATATATATATATATATATGTGTGTGTGTGTGTGTGTGTGTGTGTGTGTACACATTCCATATTTGTTGTGACATATGTTATGCTTGATTGTGTTGTTGTTATGGTTCTTGTTCATCCATGCTTGTTGTTCATTATTTGCATGCCTATTCATCTGAATGTATGTGTATAAATATATGCACACATATGTACATATGCATTCATATTTGTTGCTGTCGTGTCTTTGTCCACTGTGCATATATTCCTTGCTGCTAGTACAGTGCTCTGGCTCGATTATTTGAGTTTACCTTACCTTGATGCTTGTCTGGTTGTATTCCGGGCTTGGCATTATCACTCTGGTGTTGGCTTGTACACTGATTATGCTATTCTAAAATGCATGTGTCATTTCTCGCTTTGTACATGTATATGTCGTGCCATCTTGATGCACTTACTTGCCTCACTATTGGTTGTTATATACATATATATATATGTGTGTGTGTGTGTGTGTGTGTATGTGTGTGTGTGCAGTTCTTGCTGGAAGTGTGTTACAGTGAACTATGATGATCAACAAGTAAATATTCGTGCAAGTAACGTTGGTGGATTAGAGCTCTCTTTCATTTATGCAAGCAATTTGGCAACTGAAAGACAAAACTTTGGGAGACTATTGTTAATAATTCAAAAAATATTCAATCTCCGTGGCTGGTCTTGGGTGACTTCAACGCAGTGTTACGAACTAGTGAAAAGAAAGGGGGACTTACACTCAAGCTCTCCCAAGTTTCTGAATTCAACAACTGCGTGTTGGCCAACGGTCTGTCAGAACTACCCCACTCTGGCCTACAGTACACATGGGGAAGTGGTGAGGCTAAGAAAATATCATCAAGACTTGATCGAGCTCTTGCAAATACAAATTTGATTAACCAGATCAGCGGTCTCAACGCATCAGTCTTAGCCTCCTCTACCAGTGACCACTCCCCTCTTTTAATTCGTTTCAATGAAGCTCATATCAATTCAAGGGGAAAACTTTCAGATATGCCAATCATTGGCATTCGTTACAGGGATACCAAAAAGCTGTTAATTTCAATCACGTCTCCATTCCCGATGGCAACAAAATGTTCAAACTTGTTATGTTACTCAAGCAATGCAAGTATAGAATGAAAGAGTGGAACAAAACAAGACCAAATGAGGGTGAACATATTCAGAACATACAAGAACAACTAGAGAATACAGAAATGATGTTAGATGCAGACCCAATGAATGAAGGCCTAAATAGTGATTTTCACGACTTGCAGCGTCAATTAAAGAAAGCACTGAAAATTAAATCGATAGGCATCAAACAGAAAGCAAAGGAAAAATGGCTGACACAGGGAGACGAATGCACTAATTTTTTTCACACTAAAATGTCAAAGGAAACATTATAATAATCTCCTCAACTATTTAAATGAACAGGGCGATTCGATGCAACAAATTAAACAGTTAGAAGACACAGCCATTTCCTACTACACAGAGCTTTTTAATGGTAACTATGACGAAGATTTACCCAACATTAAGTGTCACAGGAAGCTCAACAATACCGGCAGACTGAGGCTGGGTGGTGAGATTTGCATAAGGGAACTGGAAGCTGCTATCTTCTTCATTCACGACGACTCCAGTCCGGGGCCTGACAACATGCGGGCATGCTTCTTTAAATTGCACTGGGAAAACCTGAAACATCATATGTTAGCTGCTTTTCAATAAGCACCTGATACTGGTGAATTCATCAGAGAGATAAACCATACGTTTATTTCCCTTATTGCATAAGTTCATAACCCAATAAGGACTGGAGAATATAGGCCTATTTCCTGCTGTAAAGTGGTGTACAAAATCATGAGCAAAATTATATGCAATCGCATAAACAGTGTGCTGCCAACATTAATTTCTCAATGCTATAGTGCTTTCATTAAAGGTAGATTTATCTCAGAAAATTCACTTATGGCCCATAAACTGGTGAGAGACTTTAACAACAAAGGTGCAGACAAACTTTGCCTAAAAATTGACTTGCATATGGCTTACAACAGAGTGAATAGAAATTTCATTGCTCACATGCTTAGGGCAATGGGTATACCAGCTAATCTTGTCAATTTGATTGAGTTCTGCCTAAATTCTCCTACTTTTTCTATTACGATGAATGGTGTGACATAGGAGTACATTTCTAGTTCCAGGGGAATCAGACAGGGGGACCCCCTCTTTCCCTATCTATTTGCGGTAGCCATGGAATGGTTTACACTCCAGATGGAACTTGCCACTGAACATAAGCAAATTTTACCCATATATAATAATCAACCTAAAGTTACACATCGTATTTATGTGATGATTTACTAGTGCTTTTCAAAGCATCTAACACAGCTATAGAGCACCTTAAGGGTATTTTTAACAAGCTGGAAAAATGGGTTGGGTTGAAAGTTAATGAGCTTAAAACAAAGTATTACTTCAACAAATTCTGCAGCAAAAAACAAGGTCTTCTTGAGAGTTTAGGAGTACAAGAGGGCACCCTCCCTATCAAATATCTGGGCATTCCCCTTTCGAACAACACAATAACTGATGCAGAATGTGGCAAGCTGGTTGATGACATTCGAGACAAACTACAGGGCTGGAGGTCTAAGTTGCTGTCATTTGCAAGGAGGGTAGAACTTGTGCATATGGTTATCACATCAAAAGTCAGGTTTTGGTTGCAAACATTCCAAATACCAGACTGTTCGATAGCAAAGTGTAACAACCCGAAAATCTGGGCCAGTTTAAAATTTTTATTTTGGCAATTTTAGCGAATTTTGAATAATTAAAATAGATTATTTTAAATAAAGATGACGAGAAATTTATTTTGAATAAAATTAAATTGTATATAGTTATATAGATGGACGATAGAATATAAATATTTATTTATATTTATAAAAGGAATTGAAAATGGCGTGGTAGTTCGATAATTCGATTTCAAACTTCAGTTGAATGTACCGGGTGCAAAACAATCCGGATTTTAGTGAAACCAAAAATAATGGAATCTAATTGATAATATCTTTCCAACGAATCTGACAAATCGAAATTTGACAGCGGGAATCAAAAGATATGTCCAATTGAAAATTCTGAATAGTCGCTATGGAATTCAGGCCCTTAAAAATGGACATTTTGCAAACGACCTCGGATTTCGACGAAACCACTTTTGTTGGATCCGGGATGTCAAGTTATTGCTAGGTTTCAAATTTCATAATTTTTCGAATCAATATGTGAGCGTGGCAAAGGAAAACGCGTTTGACCGGTTTCAGTTGATTTTAATCGACTGGAAATTGGCCATTTTTCAAACGGTCTCAGAATTTGACGAAATTAGTTTTGTTGGGACCGTATGGTCAATACGAAGTTAGAAAATATTTTTCGAGAATTTTTCTAGTTAGTATGTGACCCCGGTAAATCGAAATGGGTGTTCAAATTCAATATGTAGAGTTATATGTTGGTTTTGACGAAAACTGATCGAAACAGTCGAATCAGCTTACTATACATATCCCATTGTGTTCGGAATGGGGGTAATTAGCTAGTGACGACAGTCGTTGGGTTGGATTTCGAGTTCAAATAAAAAAGTCAATCTTTATAGAAGTACTAAATAATTAAATACATATATATATATATTATATAAACCTCACCACACACACACACACTCTCTCTCCTTACTTCGTTACTCCCAGATCGGAAAAAAAAACCATCGCTGCCTCGATCCTCCGCCCGTACCCCTGTCGCACACCTCCCCTCGCGTCGGCCACCACCCATTCCGACCTTTCCCAAGCCGTCACCCCCCCTGTAGCAGCACCCCCCTTCTCCATTTCAAACCCTAGCTCGAATTAGCCCAAACCGCCACCTGAGCCCCCCCTGTCGACTTCCACACCTCCGCATCCACCCCAAAACCGCACCCTCCCTGACCTAGTGCGCCACTACCGGCCAGTCTCCAACCATGAACGCTAACCCCAGTTCAAGGAAAGCAGTGAGTTCCTTTTTATTTTTTTATTTCCACTTATTTTCAGTTTTAATCCCTAATAACAGTGTAAAAACATGATTTTTATTATTTATAGAGCACTATATAAAACATAGCGAGTTCAAAATTGGATATATATATATATATATGTATATATATTTATGTATATATTTGTCTACAAAGTATTTTCTAAATAAAAAAATATAATGTTTATATAGAATGAAGCGTCGAAACTATATATGAAGAAATAAAAATATGATTTTTATTTATTAGAATGAAGCAATAAAAATGTAATTTTTATTAGGAACAGCAGGACAAAGAACTGCATTGGGATTTCAAGCAGATCCAGATGATTCAACAGTTCAGAAGCAAAGCACGGCGGAGTGGAACCCAAAGTGAGATTTCTGATTTAAAAACAATATGGAAAACGACGATGTATAAATTATACAGTCGATGTATGAGTTATATAAACGTTGTACACCTCATGTATAAGCGTTGTATAAGTTGTATGTTCGATGTATAAGTTATATATGCGTTGTAAAAATTATATATGTGTTGAAATAAAAGTGAATTGCTATATAATATATATATATATATATATATATATACGCCCTCGTCCACAAACCATGGACGATATTTATTGATTGCGATTGGTGTGAAAATTGATTGATAGCGAATGATTGTTTTGGGATTGTTTGTTGTTGATATTGATTGATTGAGGTTGAAAAATACCCGTTTGTGGTTGAGAAATATTTGGTTGAAACCACATAGGATTAGTTTGTGGAAATGAAATAAATATATACATGCCGCCTGCGTGCGAACTAGATGCATGATCCCCATTGTCAAAAACCGCGAGGTTTTAAGGTAGAGCGAGGAGCCGTACTAGGGACGGTCCCGGTTTTAACTACCCTGCCGTTATGCTGCCGAAATTTTGAATAATATTCATGTGTTTGAATTATTTTCATTTGCTAAAACTATATTTATTCATTGAATAGAAAACCTTCATGTGTTGAATCGATATTCATTCGTTGATTAGAAATTCATGTGTTGAATGGTATTCGCGTTTTAAAATATAAAAATCACATTTTTATCTATATATAGAAACTATAGAAAACCTTCATGTGTTGAATCGATATACATTCGTTGAATTGAAATTCATGTGTTGAATGGTATTCGCGTTTTAAAATATAAAAATCACATTTTTATCTATATATAGAAACTATAGAAAACCTTCATGTGTTGAATCGATATTCATTCGTTGATTAGAAATTCATGTGTTGAATGGTATTCGCGTTTTAAAATATAAAAATCACGTTTCTATATATATATAGAAACTATAGAAAACCTTCATGTGTTGAATCGATATTCATTCGTTGAATTGAAATTCATGTGTTGAATGGTATTCATATTTTGAAATAAATTGTTTGATAATAAAAAAAATCACCTTTTATCGACTATATGAACTGTGTAAAATAATCTCGTTTGGAAAGAAATTGTTTTATGAGAAAAATCCTATTTTTATCACCAATATGAAATATAAAATAATAGTGTTTTGAAATGAGTTGTTTTACAATAAAAATCACATTTTTTATTATATGCATAAATCGTTGAAATGTGAAGTGTTAAAAATAGCCACTTGTTCAAATAAATATATATGAGTTGAAATATTCATTAATTAGCTAAGGATATGATTTGTACCTATGTATGTAACATTAGAATGAATGGTGTTTTTAAACCAAATAGAAATCAAATATGAAGTTGAATAGAAAATGATAAATGATAAGAACTATATATATGTACATGCATATTCATTGAACAGGTTATAGCAAAGGGGCTAGAGAAGAGGAATAAAATTTTGTGCCCGACAAATAGGTACACATTTACTGTTTTGTTTGGGTGATGATTTTATGAGCCTGTTGGCTAGCCGCTTGGCTTTTTCTTTTTCTTTTTGAGATTAGAAGGACCGGGGAAGCTATTTGAGATTTCCCGATGCTCCCGGTGCAGGGGAGGTTATGGCGAAATTTTCCAAAATTTTAAGGCGTTAGTGAAATATTTGAAGTGAAAACGTTATTGAAATCATTGAATGAACTATATTTATATAAATATATAAATATAAATGAAATTAAAACGAAACGAGGCCGTGCAGTTCGTATTTTGAAACCGTGATTTCAAACAACTAGTGCGGGAAATCCGACCATTGGATTTTCCCGAAACCTCAACCGTCGGGTTCGCCTTGGAAATATCTTCCCAACGGCACCCACCTTGTAAAAATCCAACGGCTAGATTTTCAGATATGTTTAATTCAAATCTAAAGAAAAACAGCGCCAGAAACGATTATATTTATATATATATAAATATAACTATATTTAATCGAATAACGACGCTGCAGTTCGTATTTTGAAATCGAAACTTCAAACGATTGTACCGGGAGATCCGACCGTCGGATTTTCCCGAAACTGGAACCGTTGGATTCGTATTGAAAAGACCTTTCTAATGACGTAAATTTTGTGAAGATCCAATGGTTAGATTTTCATATATGTGTAAATCAAATCTGAAGAAAAACAGCGCCACGGCCGCGCTATGGCCCGAAGCGTCGTTTTGAATGAATTAGCTATTTTAGAATAAATAAAAATAGCGATAAATCGTTATAAAATACCATAAACAATATGGAATGAAAATAAACTGAATTTGCTCGATTTAGGTGGTATTTGATGGTTGAATGTATTTGGTGTGAAAATTACATTACGGAACAAAATTGATGTTGTCGAATGATTTAACCATTGAAATAGATTGATTTGAAATTCTAAATATACGTGAATTATTTGAAAAGGCCGAGTTAACTCTCATTTCAAATAATTGACCGACGATTGAAATTTGAAGATGAAGACGGTGGTCGAAGACCGGAGATTATCACCTTGTTTGGATGGTAACCGAGGTCCTGATTGGGAGGCATCCCGAAATATGGATAATGAGTGGTGATCGTCCAGACGTACGTGGTGATCGATGGGTTTGCGAGGTATTTAGTGCCTCCGGTTTCGTTCAGACCCAGAACGGACTCGTAGATGGACTGTGTGTCTGACATTGGATTTTATTCTGTGTTGATTGATCTCTATTAAATATACATCTGTTTGGCAGCGGAGAATTTATTCTTTTGCTTAACGCCCTTCTCTGAAACGCACGAGCTCAGAGGTTGTATATCGATGGACATCAGTCGCATGGCATGAATTGCCTGTGTGGCATGCTAAGATGCAGTGATCAGGGCTTCTGTTGAAAAGCAAAGTCTTGTGGTGATGATCAAAGCACCGCCTATGTGGCGTAGCTTTGTGTATAACGTGAATTCGCGAGCCTCACACCCCGGTATGAACCAGAAACGGGAGAAGGACCTCAGAGAGGGCATGCGTTTCTTTCTAGCTAGGGTGGTGTCAGTGACCTACCAGCCCTGACATTTATATACTTTTCACCTATGTGGTTGTTGCTGTTGCGAGGCGCCTCGGTTTAGTCGGACGATCCGGGTCCGATGGAGTCATTCGTTGGCTCATTTACGCCCCAAAGGGCGGGAAAACGTATTGTTCAGGCACTATAATCCACATCGGTGGACCGGCCTTGTCGCTCCAAGGGGCAGTTGCGGCTGTTCCTGTGGCTCGGGCTAGAGAGTCACGAATTCGGTAAGGACTATCTTTTGCCTTGGTTCATGACGGAAATCCAATTTCCAAATACATGACTGTGCGGTTTTGATTGTATACCTATATATGGCGACATAGTGGTATGGGGCATTAATGTCGTCTATGATTGATAGTTATGATTTGAAATTGTTTTCAAAACATGTAAACACTAGCAATAATATCAAATGCCTTTGTTTTATTCGTATCAATCATATTTTGGCCGTTATAAGGAAAAAAGTCTATCCTCCGGTTTGCGTTGCATTGTGTGATGGGAACTGAGTCTTATAACGACTTCATTTTTATAAAAAGCATATCGATGTTTACAAGAAAGATTTGTTTTAAAGCACTGGCAATCCAATGGAGTAAACCCGTTCCACGAAAGTGGCGTGGTCCTGTGATTAGCCATATTATATATGTGTTGAATGGATTTCTCATACCAGTCCCATGACTGACTCGTAGTTTGTTTCACTCTCAAACTCGGGTGCCCCTTTTTCTACACGGGCAGCCTTGTATTCAGGTTTAGCTGGTTCTTTCTGGATAGCTGGAGCTGAAGATGGATTCTATCATTTATCTCTTTTTATGCTGTTCAGCTCCTATTGTACATATTTTGTTTGTTTTCCGTTGTAGACATTTATGTATAGCTAAACTGTATTTGTTCTAAGTAAGATCCTGTATACTGTGTAACTCTGATGATTACTTTATCCAGTATATTCTATTGTTCATTATCTGGTGTATTTATTTAATTTTGTTCTGCTATTATCTGTTTCTGTGTTATATTCCAAAGATAACCCTTGTCTCCGTCAGAAACGGGATTTCGGGTCGTCTCACAAAGATCAATTCTATATGTGCAAATTTTAATTGGAAGGGTGGGCTTCATAAAATTAGCTATAATCTTCTCTACGGGCCCAAAAAAGAAGGTGATGTTGGGCTGAAAAATCTTTTTGATCTTAAAAAGGTTTGTGGGCTCAAACTAGCTTGGAAATTTATATCATCTGAAAACTTGTGGGCTGTTTGGATGCGGGCCAGGTACATGAAAACGAATTTTTGGACTACAAATATTGATAACAATGCATCTATAGTGTGGAAGAACTGCTTGAAATTAAGAAGTGAACTCAAACTACGAATTCAAAGAGAAATTGCCAACGGTGATACGACAGACTTATGGCGTGACCCATGGCTCAATGGATCAAATCTGATTGACAGATATGGATGGGATGGGTTCTCTACTTATGGTGCACCAAATGTTACAGTGAACACCATTATTTCGAATGACTCTTGGAATTGTGATAACAGCCTAGCAGATAGAAATTTGGAAGTGGAACTCAGGGAAAAGCTTATCTTTGCTGATAGAGATGCAGAAAAATGGAGGTGGGCAGATGGACATCTCAAACTAAGTAATGTGTGGGAAAGCATAAGGCAAGTGCACCCAGTGTAGCCAGGAGTAAGGTGGTATGGTCTCATTCATGTCCACCAAAATGGCATATGTCATGTACAAAAAAAATTATAGGTAGGCTACCTACTAAAGACAGACTTTTTAGTTGGTGGATAATTGAAGATGACATATGTGTGCTATGCAATAATGCATCGGAAACTCGAATGTCAATTTAGTCTATGGTTATGAGCTATACAAAACCTGAAATGCTTTAATACTGAACAAATGGGAGATTTAGAGGAGGAGATTAACTACTTGAACGATGGGAGTCAAATGTCTCAGTTGATGGTAGAGGTTGGAAGGTTTGCCTCGCAGCCACGGTGTGGCAGACATGGAGAGAAAGAAATGCTTGTGCTTTCAAGAAGAACATGAAAGATGTGTTAGTCAATTCGAATGCGATTAGCAGAGAAGTTGCAATTATCATAGGAAGAATCAAACTGAAGGTCCTTACATGGTCAATAAAACGAGAATTATTGCAATTAGAGAGGTGGAACTGGAAGGCAGCGATTAAAGGAAGGTGCGAAGGGAATTTACGTCCGCCATAAGCAGTGATGAACCCTAATTTTAGCTTTCGGGTTTCTTTTTACTTTTGTAGAGAATGTCGAAGTTAGGAAAAAGCGGAATTTGTTGTATTATGTGTTAACCCGGTTGTTTATACGGGCTTTATATTTGTGGGACGAGTCGGCTATTGGGATAAGCAATAAAAATTTACCCAGTTTCAATATATATATATATATATATATATATATATATATATATAGAAACCCTTATACATAAACACACATTACACATACATATATGTGTGTGTGTGTGAGTGTACGTATGTTGCTTTATTGTAGCCATGTACATGCTCTATCTATTTCTTGGGTTGTCTGGTGTTGCCTTGAGTGCCAGGCCTAATCTGAAGTATTGCTCTTGAGCTTGTACTAACTTTTCTTGGCTACTTTATGTACTATTGTATCTTATCCACTATTTTGTTGCTTATGCACCCTTGTGGCATTCTTGTGCACTTTGTTGTTCTTTTGCTGACAAAAAATACTTTGTTGACCAAACTTGTGACCTTGTTGATTTTTTTACTTTGATCATATACACTTGTACATTTCTACATATACATTATTGTGCTTATCTATTTTTGTACAAACTGATTTAATGATTGGTCACTGTCACCTGAAAAAAATTGCCTTTGTGCATATGCCTTGTGACGACCGCCCATAACCCCTGCACTAAACAAGAGAAATAATGCACTGAAGAGTGTGTCAGGCAGCTATGGACGATCATCAGAGTAGGTAAACAACATCGGAACCTGCCGTAGAACTCATAGCGCAAGGATAAAATATAATAGAACATATACAACAGGTAATAGTAATAAAGCATCATATAGCAAACTTTTGAAACTTTCTCAACATCTTGAAAGGTTACCCAACTGGTACCAAAGTTTATTCATGAGGCCTCACTGCAACCCTCATAGAGCACTCAAACAGCGGAAACAGAAATACTAGATAGTAATAGAACTGGTACGCCAGCCTCCGCACAGCGGCATCGTCCTCACTAATCACCTATCACCTGCTACTTAGTATGCCCATCCACAACCGGATGAACATCCCAAGGTAATAAAGGAGACATAAAACCTTGAGTCAGACAACAGTCTTAGTGAGCGATAAAATAGCTAACAAACTTCAAAAATAAATTATATGAAAATGGATAAATAAACATACTAATATACCCAAAACACCAAAGAAGAACTCAACCCAATCTTCTCTACATCGGACAGTGATAGACTTTACTATGAACAATTCAACCATTCATTCATGGAAACCAGAACACCCATTCAATCATGGCAAGCACTCATAACATCCAGATTATATATATCTTATGTAAACCATCCTAATCGAATTCAACATCCTCAAGTGCAAGCCCTAGAGGCCTAAACCAATATCAAACAAGCACCCAAGGAACATCTCCTTAGACGTTGGACAATCTACTTGAGACGGAACAATATAGCATACAAACAATCAAACATCCATGACTGACACTGGATATCACCGCCAATCCTGCTTTGAAACCATCGTTAATCATATGACGGTCAACCTTGCCATATATCAAGGGCTAATGGTAAACCCACTTCTAGCATAAACTCCATACGACTTTCAACGATATGTATGTTTGTCCAATCTTGACAATTAGGCCTTTTAACGATGCCCAGGGACTCGACCTACAACTGGTCTTTTAGACGTCTCTACTATACCCTTGCTTCGAGCCTGCTAGAACTTACAACAATGATAACCTCTTGACCTTTGCATCTCTAGTCATCTAACCCGACGACTTTTCATAGCTCAAGCAACCTTCTCGAGCAGCCATTATGCACCAACTCACAACCTTTGAGTTGTCACCTCATTCGATGTTCTACACCGATCAACGAACACATTCAACACTTCGAATATTCCTACTTGGATTCTCCTCGAAGTTATCACCATCACCGAGCCAATTACACTACTGTGTTGCGGCTAGGGTTCAGGGGGTTGCCCCCAAAAAAAAAATTCAATCCTTTTTATTCAAATTTGAGTCATACCCAAAAATATAAATTTTTAGAAATTGACCCTTTCTCATCCGACCGACCAACCCTTGTCTTGACCGACCAGCCTACCTGGAACACCAACCGACCGACTCAACTTAGGCCGACCCAAAACCTTAGGATGCACAACCGGCCCGGTGTCTTCACTTTGCAAGACCGACCCCATATCCAAGGATGACCGACCTGACCCAAATACAAAGGTCCGACTCGACCCACATGCAAATGACCGACCCGACCCACATACAAGGATATCTTGCCTTCCAATATGACCGACCCGACCAGGATTTCAGACCAAACCATTCATGCTCGACCCACCGTATTCGACCCTGGCTTGCCCGACCCAAACCTGCAAATATCCATTTCAACTCTGATTTCGACCAAAACTTCGCCAAACGATAGATTCGACGAAACCAACCCATCCGACTCGTCAAATATGACCAAAAACACGACTGAATTCTCTAACAACATGAAAACAACAATTTTCATCAAATTATGCAAATCACCCCAAAATCATAATAAATGATCATATGGACAAAATTATAGATCTAACTTGCATGTACACAAGGAATAGGATTAAAATCGTTAAACTAAACTTGCTTAAATAGATCATTGGGTGATTCATGTGAGAATAAACTTAATATGGCATAGATCTATGGAAAAACACTTAAATATGATGAAAACATAACCTAACATTCATATACTTCATTTAATCAATGTGAGAGATGTAAATAACTCACTGATTCCCCAAATAAAGCTAAAATTGATGAAATAAGGATCTGGATAGCAAGCAACTCGCACCAATCCCCTTGATCTGATGAACTCTTTTTTGATTGATGTAGATCTAGCCTCCAATGGTGTAGATCTATGATTTCCCTCCTTGGATTTGGATTTTTAACGGTGGAAAGGTGTTAGAGGAAGGAGGAGCTCAAGGCCTCCAAATGAGAGAATGGAAAACTAAAACCATTTCCCATATCCCTTAACCCCTATTTACAGTATCCACTAGGTCACTAATGGGCCTCCCCCAAATCAGCCCATTAGGCTCCCAAAACATGGACAGCCAACTGAAAAAACCTTAAAACAATGATTTCTCCCAGACCGTTGAGCCAAATCTTTAATGTAACCACTCTACGGAAAGGCAATCATTAATTCCTTTCCAATGGCACATGTCTCACCGTCTGATTCAACATGAATCAAAAGTTATTCCCTGTGCAAGTCTGACAGGGGAAAAATGGTCGCAAACAAAATCGGTAAAAATTATGGACATGTTTCACATCCCCAAAAGCATCATATTAAAATATGATAATAATCTAACCCTCAGGGAATGAATAAAAATATTTTACTATCCTTCGCTACGTAAAATGCGGGTTGTTACATGCATATAAATATTTATAAATTTATTATTTTTATTCCGGCAAACCAGTTATGGTTGTGTTGAGGCTGGTCAAGATCAGCAGACCACGTATGTGTGTCGAGGCTAGTCTTGATCAACATACTTGTTAACACCAAAATTTGCATTGGCCAATTATGAGGAAGTGGAAGCTTCAAACTCAAAGAGTAGAGGGTCCAAGAAATAGAAACTGAAATTAAGCAGGAAAAGCTTTAGGGACAGCTACGACACCAAGATACAAAGAAAGGACTATTAAGATCGGCATTAAGGGGTAAATCCAAAAGGTATCAAAACCAGCAATGATTTCCGATGGACCAAAAGAAAGCCGCAACATTGATACTTAGACAATGGGAAAAGAAGGAAGTAAAGACATAGTGTCAACACCAACATGCAATGAGTAATTAGTTTGGAACTGATACCAAGATACCGATAACATCAGATATGCAAACCAATACCAAAGTAATAGGGCAAGAAACATGACACCAATACTACAATATATGAATGAAGTTAACAACAAGACAAGGGAGAAAACAGAGTGCTATCGGTACCAACAGGCTTGGTATTGATACTATTACCTAAAGATTGGACGAAGTTATAAGAAATAAAGCACTAGAGGATCGGTATCAAAACTGTATACTTTTGAAGCAAGGTCGACACTTAGAAGCTATGAAGCAAAAGCCCACCACCGAAGCCAAGCGAACCGACACCGAAGAAAGCCCAACCCCAAAAAAAAGAAAGGAAAGAAAGTAAGCAACCTGATCTCAAGACCAGAAGCACATAATTTGTTACCGAAGCCTAAAGTTATAAAGAGGAAGGTATAAGACCAACATGGAGAAAAGTAAAGTGTTATCGATACCAACTGGCTTGGTATCGATATCTATACCAAAGGTGGCATCAGTCCTACATAGAAAGGAGCACGAAAGCAGAGTCGATAGCGATAGGATATAGAAGAAATCAATCCATACTAATATGCTTAGTATCGATACTCATATATGGAGATGAAATATGAGCTTCAAAGTCCAAAGTGAGTTGATCCCCAGAAGTACAATGGGCTAGGAACTAGAAGTCACTACTGAAGCCAGGAGTTATAAAAGATGGCCGAAACCCAAAAACCAGCACCGAAGACGGCAGAGGCGGGTCGACACCAAGAGCATGAATCGGAAATGGGTTTTCTACCGAATCGCTACCCAAAGGGGGCCAATTTGTCTATAAATATGACCCCTGGGATCTCATTTGGGGGGACTTTTCTCATTCTAAAATCTTGTAACCATTTCTTAGAGAGAAAACCCTAATTAATCATTCAATTTGGGAATTTTGCTTGTAATCTTCAATGTACTCAATCAAGTGATCAATAAAGAGAGAAACTTAGCGCAAGTCACATACTTCACTTATTTTCTTATTGAATGCTTACGACAAAGCCTTCTATCTTGGCATAAATTTTCGAAATAACCGTTCCTATGTCGTTTAGCTTGCTATTCATGTTGAGTCTACGAAAACCTTATCCCAAGGTAACTGTTGGTCCTTGAGTCTTGTAAGCGTGATACTCACCTATTGAAGGAAGAGTAACTGATCTTTGAGCTTAAAACCTTGATATCTAGGAAACGATGAACTAACTCAAGCTTGTAGGAACTAAATAATCCCTAGCTTCCCCCTAGGTCCATAATCAAATCCTCTTATTCCGGTGTTGATGAAAAATAACATTAACAAATTGGCGCTAAAAGGAGGGCGTGAACCTCCGTACTTATTCCAATTTCCGTCATAACATGATACTTTCTGAATTGGTTGAAGATGGCTAAAACAAGAGAGGATTGGGAACATGATTCCCATGCATTGCCCACTCCAAAAAGTAGAATGCTTCCAAAATTCAACACAATGAAACAGGAAATTGGAGGACCTATGATCTCAACAAAGGAAGCAATTAATAAGTGGGAAATATTACATTTGGCTATGTAGATCGATTGCACCAAAAGGGTTATTGAAATGGGTTTAGCCCAAAGGTCCTCTACCTATAAAGTAGAAATAAAAACAATGGCACCATAAGGGTTTAAGGACCAAATTAATTCCTTGCTAAACCTATAGGACAGTGCGGTTTTGCGAAGATATAGTCAAGCATTCAAAGAAATGATTAATTTGGAAGGGAGTAAGAAACCGGTGTCACCAGGGGATAGGAAATTACAAGGAATCTCTTTTTCTAAGAAGATAGTGATGACTGAAGTTCCAACTAGTTTGGAAATACCACAGCTCACGCATGATGACTCTACAGACCCCGAGCAGCACCTCATTGTTTTTGAAAGTTACATGGAATTTTATAACGCTTCTGAGGCACTTCAATCCAAAGTATTCTTGACGAATCTTTGTAAAGAAGCTAGCAAATGGTGCAGACATTATCATGGCCTGGTCTTCGCATCTTAGAGACAGTTATCTACTACATTTTGCACACGGTTTCATGAATGGAAAGACTCAGCAATTGGTATTCATGATCTATCCAGCATTAAACAGAAGCCAAAAGGATCGCTTGACAGTTATCTAAGAAGATTTTGTGCCAAGTTGCTCAAAGTAGAAGGAGCGACGAATATAGAGAAGCTAATAGCCATTCGATTAGGATTATCTATACCGTTCCCTTTTTGGGAAGATCTTGCCCTAAAGAAATGTGAAAGCTTGGACGATTTTTATTCTAAAGCCAACAAATTCATCCGTATAGAAGAAATATTTAACACGAAGAAAAGCTTGAGGAGAGATCATAAGGGGGAAAAGCTTGGTTCCAATTCCTCTGCAAGAGTTTTGTTTACACCAAAAATGGTCTAAACACCCAAGGTACTAAATTGTACTTCACCAATTTGGTAAGAAATAAATGGAACCGTGTTTAATTAGCATTAAAAAGTGAAAAAATGCGAGAAAAGCAAAGTAGAGACGAGATTTAGAGTGGTTCAGCCGTTAACAAGGCCTACGTCCACTATGAAGGTGATTTCCTATCTTGTAATGAGAATTACAAAGTATGTCAACTCTCTCTTTTCATACATTTCTATACCCGCTCAGTATACCCTCATTAATATATTTCGATCTAAGGAATTATACAAGAAAATACTGGAATTTTAGGAGAAGAAGGATGGATGAAAGATCGAGAAGAGGGATATCTTCGTTTTTCTTCATCGTAAGATTGTGCTTGACGCCATGGCCGAATTTGTGGCTGAGGATGAAGTTCGGCCGCCCTTCGTCATTTTTAGAAGTCGATCTCCTTTACGTTGGTAGCCATGGTGTATTTATAGGTGAACTTCCCTTGGTAAATGATCTTGAATCCGTTTATCCAGGCTGTGGATCGTTCATTCTGTTAATTACGACCATGCCATTGGCTAGTTGTAGCCAGTTGTCCGTGGCTGTATCCAGTTATCATGTGTGGACGACTCGTCGGGGCGAGTATCTTGGAGGGCTGAGCGAGTCCATAGGAGCGGGCGTCCTGTGAGCGCTTTGGGAGATTTTGTAAGAGCGAGATGCGGGTCTGGAGTTGGTTCTCCTTTGCTCCTTGCACGACCATCCTTCTCGGTCCAAGGGCGCTCGTCTTCTTGTTGCCTTTGTATGACACTGTTTGGCTTCACGGCTATGTTATGAGGTCGCTCCCGCTTATGTTGAATGAGCGACTTGCTTGATGGCGAAACGAGGGAACAAGTTGGCCATAACACCTTAGCGCGGTTATGTTACGAGGTCGCTCCCGCTTATATTGAATGAGCTACTTGCTTTACTTTGGTGTCTGAGTGGTTCTCAGGATATGCGACCTTTATCTTTATCGGATCGCACTTCTTATAATGTGTTATGCCATTATGTTCGGTCGCACTGGTTGACTTGACCTACCCTGGGTTCGATATTTGGATCTTGCTTTGCACGGTTGCATTGTGCACGGCCGACCCTGGTAATATCTGCCTTGTACCCTTTACCCAATGTGCGTATGGATTTTTAGGGATTAACACCTGCCCCTCGAAGTTCATGATTTCTTTTTGTATGGAATCACTGGCTTCGATATATTTGATTACACATTGGTCGGTGGGTTTGTCCTGACTTGTTGAGGGCTCGGTCGTGCCAAATGTGAAGATTACTTCATTGTTGCTGATTGATATTGTGTTTTCCTGAGAGACCTGGTATATATTTTTTATTGTGCGAATAGCTAAATTTCGAGATGCCCGCTGGGACTTGATGAGACACTTCTGTGTAGTCAGGCACTAGGCTGTCATTGCGAGAAGTCTTTAGATGAATGCCTTTTAGTCTTCCTTATTCACCTTTAACTTGCTTCACTTCATTTTTACATATTTCAAAAAATTCTTTGGTCACAGAGTTGCTTCCTCGAGAGCTTAATCAGGTAATTTATGTTCGACATTTCTACCTTGGTTTTTCCTTCGAAAGGTTTTGGCTTTCTCATTCCGTCACTTTGCCTTTTATTTGTAGTAGCATCTGTCTGTCTTGAGCAATTTTCTTTGAGGTGCCATGATTTTTCTAGGTAAGATTTTTGTACAGCGCGGATACCGTTTCTGTATTTATCTTTGAAGAACATGAACCATCCGGCGGTTTTCTTTGGAACATCGATGCTTGGTATTTGTTCATAAATTGTTTGGTGAAATGCCCCAGGCTTGTTTAGTTGAAATATTTTTTGTCTATGCTTGAACTTGACTAGATTGTTCTCCTTTCCATGGTTGTCATTTGTGTCCATACTAATCCTTTTGAAGCAAGACGCCAAAGGATCGAATTTCTCATGTCCAAGAAGCTTAGGAAGAAATCGGCAAGGAGGGCCGGTAGCAAAAAGTCACCCCGAGGTAAGGAGACTTCGAGTGTGAATGATAATCACAGTCATTGTTCGCTGAATGGACCCTCTGACTCAGATATTCAAACCACTGTTAGTCATATGGTCTCTTCATCCATCACGTTAGATCCTGCAGCCGTACCGGAACCTCTTCCTGTTCCCAACCCTTGCCATCCTGCACTCGGCGAGGACTTTGTGGCTCAGTGTCCAGCTAGCTCGCGTTCTGGTGTGTATATAGACCCATTCGACGGATGGATTATCGCAGGGAAGATGGATGCTATGAAGGACAACATATTGGCCGAATTCAATCAGTTGGAACCACGTCCGCATCTGGTTGATGGTCTCATTACAACAGTCAGAGGCTATATTGTGGAGAAAATGGGCGGCTGGCACTCCTTGGTCGAAGATCTTCAGGAGTCGAATAGAGAGAATATTGAGCGACTTCATGCTCTCGAAGAAGATAGGCGCAAACTTGTCGAGGCCCTGGAGTCTAGGGAGAGAATCATTTCTTACCTCATCTAAGTATTGTGGCCTGCCAATGCTTCACCTGTTCAATTATTTTGGTTTTGATTTTGAATAGTACTTTTTAATCTGGCTTGTGTATGAGGAAGCCAGCCTCGCTTATTCTCGTACGCTTTAATTTGTGACTTCTAAGGTTTGTTTATGCGCGGGTGCGTCACACGTTGCACCTTTATTTTCCGAGTTACGCATTCGTCCGGGCGCTTTATTAATCGTTCGGTTGCGTTCGATTTTCCATTGTTATTATTATGGATGGAATTTAGTTATCCTTTTAGGTTTCTCGCTTATCGAAGGCTGTTGCGCAGTTGTATTATTATAAGCGTGTTTGGTATCTTTTACTTATTAGTATTGTGCCCCCGGGGAGGTCTTGGGTTAAAGATTTTCGATCCATTTTAGGCCCTATTTGATTATTTTAGTTATTCAAATAGGTTCTAGAATAGATACCCCAATATGTCTCGGATTTCTGATACCCCCTTTCGGCTAGGATTTCTGTTGTTGTAGTCCATCCTTGGCTTTGTTTGACTTGGTTAACAACAAAGAACAAGGATGGCCACCTCCTTTCGGTAGGGTTTTTTTTTGTGCTGGTCCTTCCAACATGTTTAATCCTTCCCCATTTTATGCTTCATCCCAAGGAGCAGACACTAATTCATCTCATCGAGCCTTGACTCAAAAGGGATAAACTTTGTGCCCTTCACCTAACAAGGCGCCCCTCGTGATTGGCAATTTTTTCCATTTCGGGACATGTCGGTTTTTCCGACTTTTTGCCTTACCTTAGGACATAGACATTGGTTTTCCTCATTGAGTTTTTTCTCAAGTTGGAAAACTTGTGTCCAGCACCTAGGAAGTTCACCTAAGAAGGTGCTTCTTCGGTGGGCTTAGCAATTTTAACCGTGGGACTTTTTCGTTTTGGGACATGTCGGTTTTTCCGACTTTTTGTCTTACCTTAGGACACAGACATAGGTTTTCCTCATTGATTTTTTTTCTCAAGTTGGAAAACTTGTGTCCAGCACCTAGGAAGGTCACCTAAGAAGGTGCTTCTTCGGTGGGCTTAGCAATTTTAACCGAGGCACAGATTCATTTTGGGACATGTCGATTTTTCCGACTTTTTGCCTTACCTTCGGACACAGACATTGGTTTTCCTCATTGAATTTTTTCTCAAGTTGGAAAACTTGTGTCCATCACCTAGGAAGGTCACCTAAGAAGGTGCTTCTTCGGTGGGCTTAGCAATTTTAACCAAGGGACAGATTCGATGATATTTTTGTATCTTCAATAAGGTCTGGTAGCAGTCCTTTGAATGAGTGTTTGGCAAGCATTCAACATACTTCATAATGGGAGATGCATTCCTTCGTCTTGTTGTTTGTCTCAGAATAGCTTGTTCCTTCTGAGGCAATGAGTCTATTCCTCCCGTTTGATCTTGCTTGATGTCTGCGATTCCCAGACTGCTTCATGCACTGGGATTTTTCGTTACACCCCCTGCCGTGTATGGCGGATTGCTTTTGCTATACCTACATTCCAAGAGATTATTCCCCTTTTAGCATGGACCAACGAGTAGGTTATTCAAATAGGCATGTAATTAATTTCTGATGCACATAGTTTTTTGTAACTAAACCATTGCTTAACATGGACACAGTGAATAATAAAGAAAGTTAAAAAAGTTTTAACGACAAGATAAAATCAGGGGAACAAGGTAAAGTAATAAGAGCTTTAGTTTAATGCTCCATTATTAAAATATCAGCAGTTGGTCGCTCTGATGAGTGTCCTCGTTGGATTGGTTTGAGCCTCTTCCCTTTTAAGGTGTACTGCCCCTTGTTTGAGAAGAGTCGGGGTAATCCTTATGATTTTGTACATACTGTTGCAACCGGCCCTTCCTGATCAACCCCTCGATTACTGACATCAAGTGCCTGCATTCATTGGTATCGTATCCTGGCTACTTGTGGAATTGGCAAAAATTACCTGACCTCATGGCGGCATTTTTGATGTGCCTTTGTTTCAAAACCGGATATCTCTCGGTGCCTTTAGTTGCCATGAAGATATTTCCCATGGAATCTTTCAGGGGAGTGAATTCATAGTTCTTGAAAAAGCGTAGCTTCTTTCTTGCTTGATCGTCCTCTTCTTCGTTGCTCCTTTTTTAATTGCTTTGCACCTTTCCATTCTCTTCTGCCCGTGCATTCCTTTCTTCAGTATTTGCATATTTTTCGGCTTTACTAAGTAACCCTTCGAGCGTACTTGGTTTCTTTTTCTTGATCCATCATCCTAACTTGGTTTTCTTGCATATGCACCCTTTAAGAGCCATTAAGATCAGGCCGGGTTCGAGATTCTTGACTTTAGCCAATGCCATATCAAAACGAGTGAGAAAAACTTTGAGGGGCTCTCCTGGTCTTTGTCGTAGTCCGCTTAGCTCCATAGCATCCTGAGTTTTGAACGCCTGAGATCTGAACTGCTCATTGAATAGCCTAGCCAAGGTCACGAAATCATCCACAGACTGTGGTGGCAACTTTATGAACCAAAGATAAGCCACTCCTTCTAGATAAGTTGGGGAATACAAGCATTTGATTTCATCAGTAGCGCATGCCCCATTCATGTACTGGTCATATTTGCACAGAAATATACTAAGGTCGCTTGTCCCATCGTAGGGCCGCAATGATGGAGGCTCGAATCTTTGTTGGTGTACACTCTTCTTAATCCTCTTGGTAAGTGGGGTTTTAGCTGGGAAGGACTCCCATTCTCTCGGGTCATCCTTCCTTTTTAGGCTTTCCTCCACAATTGCTTGCATCATTTCCAAGATGTATTTTCGTTCGTTGGTTGGATCCATGGGCTGATCACCTTTTTTATTATAAACCCTCGATCTAGATATGTCTTCATGGACCGGGGATAAGGAATTTGGGCACCTTTTCAGCAGGGTCGTCCTGATGACAGTAGAACTGTCTTCCCGTCCCGCGATTGCATTATCAGAGTAATCGCGCACAGGTGCCTTGCCCCTTTCATGGTTTGGGTTGGTGCGACGTGCAACTCTCGGGGTGGAATCCTGCTGTCTTGAGTTTGAAGCGGGGAGCTCTGTTTCCGACCCACGATTCGTTTGAGCCAGCGAGGAACAAGTGGCGCTTAGAGCGGCTTTTGCGGTAGCGGCTTGAATGGCGAGTATCGATTCAAGCTTCTTCATCATTGCGTTGCACGCAATAGTTATTTGACTCGTTAGTCCTGTCACCGCCTCCTCCAACTTTTCCCTGGTTACGATTTCCTTAATTTCTGGCAGCTCCTCTTCCTCGGAGTCGCTATCTAGCGGTATGACGATGTTGGTGCTGTCGTTAGGGTTGTTGGCTTCATCGGTGATTCTCCTCAGCGTGCTCATGATTATAAGCATAGTGCCTCTCAGAAAATCTCGTCAGATCCGAAATGGAAAAAAGCAAAACACAACCCCACGGTGGGCGCCAAAATGTTTACACCAAAAATGGTCTAAACACCCAAGGTGCTAAACTGTACTTCACCAATTCGGTAAGAAATAAATGGAACCGTGTTTAATTAGCAATAAAAAGTGAAAAAATGCGAGAAAAGGAAAGTAGAGACGAGATTTAGAGTGGTTCAGCCGTTAACAAGGCATATGTCCACTATGAAGGTGATTTCCTGTCTTGTAATGAGAATTACAAAGTACATCAACTCTCTCTTTTTATACATTTCTATACCCACTCAATATACCCTAATTAATATATTTCGATCTAAGGAATTATACAGAGAATAGTGGAATTTGAGGAGAAGAAGGATGGATGAAAGATCGAAAAGAGGGATATCTTCGTTTTCCTTCATCGTAAGATTGTGCTTAACACCCTAGCCGAATTTGTGGCTGAGGATGAAGTTCGGCCGCCCTTCGTCGTTTTTAAAAGCCGATCTCCTTTACGTTGGTAGCCATGGTGTATTTATAGGTGAACTGAAACACCCCACCTCCGTTAAGGTCACTCACAAAGGGAATGCCTTAACTTTGATGGAGGGTTATAGGTACAAGACATAGAAAAATTTACAAGAAAGATAAATTTAAGCAGCGGAAATTCAAACATTTTTTGCATACGTAGTTCAATACAAAAGCATTACATCAAATTGTCTCAAAATAACTTCCAAAACATTACACCATAATTTCTGTTTTGATTATTCAATAAAGAAGCATAAACCAAAAGTAAAAAGTGCATAAATCCCCAAGGATAAAGTCCAAGAGCCATAGCCAAGGCAGGAGAGAGAGAGAGTCCCAATCATACATCTACTTTCTTGAAGCTTGCAAAGAGTCTCACTAAGTAGCAGTATTCCCACCCTGTGGACCTGGAGGGGGAAAACGGAAGAAAAGGAGACGAAAGAAAACGGGTCAGACAATAAGTCTGGTAAGTTCAGTGATTACTAGTATTTAAACAAGGAATGGGATCACGATAGTGATAACAGAACATAGGACAATACCCTAATATAAGATAAGAGGAACATGTGATCGCACCCATTACTATAGTCTCTGCACCTACTAAACCATTGGTTCAACTAGCCCCACGTGTTTATAACAAACGATCTCCTTAATGATCGGCTCCTACTCGCATGCATTCATATTCTGTGTCATTCAGCCCCGCTTGACTGTAGCTACCTGTGCTGGTCCCACCATGGGGTGTATCAGTCCCTCTGGTGGCAACCCGACACGATTCAAGATGCACAGTGTACACTACTGATGCCCAATGCCTGATTTTTCCACTCCGGAGTACGTGCATGCCCATACTCCGTCGGAACCTACACTGGCCCACCAACCGCTGTCGTTTTGACCGCTTATAATTCACCCCAGTAATCGTGCCCCACCCTGCCTAGTTTCAGGGTAAAATGGTACATCTATGTGGGTTACTGCTGAAATGGGGCCCCGTTACTAGGGTTTTCTAATCAACATGTTTATTTGGTTAAGTGTCCAAGTTTACCTAACCCCACCCATTTGTTTAGTTAACATGTTGAATCGGTTAAGTGTTTCCCTAAATTTACTTAACCCTACCAATCCTGACTTAGCTTTAATTTATTAAAGCACCAACCACTCACAATAGACAGGTCTTGTTGTGGTCACTGGATGTGCCAGTCGGTTCCGGGAAGATTTACACCACAACTCGGTCTAACCTCGGGTTCTTTTGGGCTTGATGCACTAACCACCCACATTAGACAGGTCTTGTTGTGGTCACTGGATATGCCGGTCGGTTCCGGGCAGATTTACACCACAACTCAGTCTATCCTCGGGTTAGGCATATTCGTCTTTTCTAAATTCACAATTTTCTATATATGCCAAATTTCTTTATGTGGATTAACTTTAATTTAATCACGCCATAATTAACCTTTGATTATGCTCAACATAAATGGTATATCAATATACCATTTAATGAACAAATCTATGCCGTGAATTTTTCATATTTCCCATCGCTACCCCCGTGCAACGTACGCATGAATCACATAAAATGTTGGGCTAGTAAGTTAGCCCAACCCATAAACAAGGAAAGGGGTAATAAACAAGAGAAATGAAATAAACATAAAACAACATACATTTCAACTTTTCATGTGTAACTTGGCATAGAGGTATCATTAACTTTAATTAAATAGGTAAAAGTGAACTTGTGACTAAGTTGGGTCTAATGGTCATGTAAACTTGACAAAGGTCTAGCATGGAAGTTTAACATATAATCACAGTTTCAACCCACAACTTAGAATATAATCTTACGTATGTCAAAACATAAGAAAGCTATTATAATCATTTTTAATCACAATTTAGCATGATGTTAAAAACATAAGAGGACTACAATTCCATTTTTACAACATAACTAGATTCAACCTAACACGAATATCCATGAACGTAGATCTAACATATAAGCATGTGTTTTAGATCACAAACTTGCAAATAACCACTAATTTATAACATGACATGTTTTACCATTTAATTGGCAAAATAAATCCATTATCCAAATCAAAATAGACATACAATTTGTTCATCACCACAAGCATATAGACATGATTAATATACAACATGTTCATCGCCATAAGCATATAGACATGAAAAATACAACATGTTCATCGCCATAAGCATATAGACATGATTAATTACAACGATACTTTAAGATAAACGAGAATCAAATCTTATACATAAGATCATTCTATATCCCAATTACAACATGTCATGATTCAAATCGAAAGAATGTTTAAAATCTACGTAATAACCCACTTACAAACTAAAAGGAATTCTTGCGTTCTGAAATCTGAATTCTGAAATTGGAGATGCGCGCCTTTGATGAAGATCGTTGAATTAGAATCGTTTTAATTTGATTTTAGATGTAAGCTTTTAACTTGTCTTTGAATTGAAAATGGTGACGGCTACTCCAAGTTCTCTACTGACGGCATTTCAGTTCTATGATTATTTTTCTGTGTGTTTTTAGGTTGAGAATTGAGTTGTTTATATAGAATTCCAGTTTAATTATAGCCGTCAGATGAGCCTAGGGTTAATCACCGTCGCTCAGACCAGATCAGGACCATCCAGAAACCCTAGTGACTCAGCAGCAAGTCATCAATCGTTTAAATTTCAGATCTGGCCGGGGGCCAGGTCGACCCCCAGGTCGACCTCCAGGGGGAGGTCGACACTAGGCTCGACCCCCTGGTCGACCTGCCTGGGCGGGAATTTTGCCGCCCAGCCCGCTTCTGGCTTCTGTTTGAATTTGAAATCGTTTTCGAGCTGTTTAAATTTATTTGAATTTTCTGGAAACTTCTGATAGCCATAACTTCTTCATACGAAGTCCAACTTACGCAAACTTGGACTCTATCTCAACCAGAATTTCGAGACGAACAAAATGGAGTAACCCGTTTCCCTTAATTCTCACATTTTAAATTAAGTATTCTAGGATTCGTTATTATAACTTTAATAGAAAGTACAGGGTGTTACATTCTCCCCTCCTTTTAGGATTTCGTCCCCGAAATCTCCAAGTCGAGAAGAACTTATATCCTACCATCCAAACACCCATCTACTCAACCATCAAACACAGGCGTCCATTGTCCTTAAACGATTTCTAATGCTTCATGATCATATGCATTGTGTGTGTATATGTCCTTATCTAATGCAAAATCAGGAGGTCTCCTGATTCAGTTGACCTCCTTAATGCAAATTATGTCAGTGCCATGAGTCCATTATGAATGCAATTTTCCCTACTCAAAATTTCTTACATGAGTGCACAACCATTCATACAAATGCAACGTCCATATGATAACACATCAAACTTTAATTCATAAACAAATACATATATGCA
Source organism: Allium sativum (assembly GCA_030737875.1). Taxonomy (NCBI): domain Eukaryota; kingdom Viridiplantae; phylum Streptophyta; class Magnoliopsida; order Asparagales; family Amaryllidaceae; genus Allium; species Allium sativum. Next base: position 167,272,114 of record CM060924.1, on the reverse strand, counting down.
TATGCAATATGAAAGTGACTGAGGCGATCTAATACCTAATGTGTGTATATGCATCCACTAGCAACCACTTGCAACCATCAATCATAACATGTTTCAATTACATGTTTATATCCAAATGGGTTCCTACCTAAGGATAACGGATAGGATCGAGGAGATATACCTAAAAAAGATAGATACGAGCATAAACTTAAGGAAAAAGAGATTAAAGACGTACCCTCAAAAAGAAAAGGGTAGGTTGCGCGTATTTTGTCCTCAGTTTCCCAAGTCGCGTCTTCCTCGGTGTCGCTCCATTGAACTTTGACGAGCTTAACTTCGCGGTTGCATAGCTTTTTGACCTCTGTTCCCAAGATACAGGTTGGAACTCTCCTCACAGTTGCTTCTCGTTCAACTTCAACTTCTTCTAGCATACTTGGTTCTACCACTTCCGCTAATTCGTGTAAGTATTTCCGCAGGTGAGAGATATGAAAGACATTATGAACCCAGGCCAACCTTTCGGGGAGCTGTACCCTATAATCCATCTTTCCAATCTTCTCGATGATAGGGAATGGCCCTACAAATCTTGGTGCTAACTTGCCTGTGGATCCAAAGCGAACGACGTTCCTCAAAGGAGATACTTTAAGGAACAACTTGTCTCCAACTTCGAACTCAAGGTCAGTTCTTCTTTTGTCTGCGTAGGACTTCTATCTATCTTGGGCAGTCTTCATTCTTCTTCGTATCAAGTCCACTTTCTCTGAAGTCTCCCTAATCATGTCTGGTCCAAGTATGAGCTTGTATGTGGGCTCCCACCAGCAAGTTGGTGACCTGCACGATCTTCCATATAAAGCTTCGAAAGGTGCAATGCCTATGGTGGCTATTCTTGCACGCGAATTCCACCAAAGGTAGATGATCCTCCCATGTTCCTTCGAAGTCAATAATGCATAACCTCAAGTGGTCTTCTAATACTCTGTTGAATCTTTCCGTTTGGCCATTAGTTTGAGGGTGATAGGCCGTGCTTAAGCCTAACTGTGTGCCTACAGCCTCTTGTAAACTCTTCCAAAACTCGCTCGTGAAGATAGGGTCTCGATCACTCACTATGCTGGAGGGTATCCCATGGAGTCGAACTATCTCCTTTAGATATATGGGTGCTAGAGATGAGGCGGTCCTTCTACTCTTGACGAGTATAAAGTGGGCGCTTTTTGTGAGCCTGTCCACTATTACCCAAATGCTGGTATTGCCCCTTCTTGACCTAGGCAACTCATCTATAAAGTCCATCGAGATGCTATCCCATTTCCACTGTGGGACTTATAGAGGATGGAGCAGACCACCAGGCTTCTTCTGCTCCGGCATGACTTGTTGGCATATTAAACACTTAGAAACAAACTCAGCTACGTCTCGCTTCATGCCATTCCAAAAGAAAACTCTTTTGATGTCTTTATACATTTTGTCTCCGCCTGGGTGTATGGTCAGTTTAGAATGGTGTGCCTCTTCTAGAACCGCCTTTACCAAATCCCTTACTTGTGGGACACATAGTCTTCCATCTTGTCTCAACCATCCCTTGGCATCAATGGAGTATCTATTGAGGTGACTAGAAGTATCACCCCTAATTAACTTGACCATCACATCGGCTAGCTGAGGGTCTTCTCTTTGCGCGGCTCCGATTGAGTCTAATAGAGTTGGTCGCACTTCTAATGTTGCTAGCAAGCCAGGTACAAAGTAGAGGAGGGTTTGAAGTTAAAGCTTGCTATGAACTCCAAGTTTTGCCTTTCCAGAAAGAGAGGGCTTAAGGCCAGCTTCTTTCTACTTAAGGCATCTGCTACTGCATTGCCCTTGCCAGGAGTGTAGGAAATCTAGAAATCGTACGAGGCAAGAAACTTCATCCATCTTTGTTGCCTCAAGTTGAGATCTTTCTGCGAGAATAGGTATTTCAACGATTTATGGTCAATATACAGTTCAAATTTTTCACCTAGGAGATAATGGCACTAAGACTTAAGTGCAAAGACGATGGCTGCCAACTCTAGATCGTGGGTTGGGTAGATTTTCTCATGCACTTTCAACTGCCTTCCACCATAAGCCACTACCTTCCCTTCTTGCATCAGAACAACGCCTAGTCCCGTTCCGCATGCATCTGTGTATACTGTAAACATCTTGTTTCCATCAGGTAATGTCAGAACTGGGGCTGTTGTTAGAGCCCTTTTCAAACGTTGGAAAGCAATATCGCAATCCAAATCCAAATCGAAAGCTAGGTTCTTCTTTGTCAATCTTGTTAGTGGAGCTGAGATTTTTGCAAAATCTTTGATGAACTTTCTATAAAAGCCTGCTAGCCCGAGAAAGCTTTGGACTTCGGTTGTGTTTCGAGGAACCTTCCAATCTTGCACAACAACCACTTTCGCGGGGTCCACAGCTATCCCCTCTTTGGACACCACATGTCCAAGGAACCTAACTTCTTCTCTCTAGAAATGGCATTTGGAGAATTTTGCCCTCAACTGATGTGCACGGAGAGTATCCATGACTTCCTTTAGATGCTGAGCATGCTCTTCCTCATTCTTTGAGAAGATCAAAATATCGTCTATGAAGACCACCACAAACTTATTGAGGAACTCTCGGAACACCCTGCTCATTAAATCAACGAAGTAAGCGGGTGCGTTTGTCAAACCGAAGGGCATGACAAGCCACTCGAAGAAACCATCGGGAGTTCTGAACGTGGTCTTATCAATGCTGTCTTCAACCACTCTTAGCTGATGAATCCCGGTAGCTAAATCTAGTTGGGAGAAAATCGATGCACCTACAAGATGATCAAACAAATCATCTATTCTTGGGAGTGGGTGTCTATTCTTCTTGGTCGGCTTGTTTAGCTCCCTATAATCAATGCACAGGCGAAGCGAACCATTAGCTTTGGTTGCGAATACTACCGGAGCACCCCATTCAGAAATACTCCGCCTTATGAACCCCTTTTCAAGCAGCTCTTTGATTTGCTTGCTGAGCTCCTTTCTCTCCCTTGGGGCCATGTGCCTAACAGGTAAAGCAATGGGCTTTGCATTATCAACGAGGCATATGCGGAAGTCTATCTCCCGCTTTGGAGGTAAGCCCTTTACCTCTTCAAACACATCTGAGTATTCACGGACTACCCTTACAGACTGCAAGTTCTCGACAGACGCATCAAGAGATTCTAGATAACTAAGCATGACGGAGTTCATGGGGTTACAAGAAATTTCGAGAGTGTTACCAAGGCGAGTCATGAGTCTAACCACTCTCTTTTCACAATCGAGGACGACACCATTACTGGATAGCCAGTCCATGCCTAGAATCAACCCATAGCCCGTGAAGCCCAAAACAAAGGCATTACATCTAAACCCAACACTTAGTATAGAAAATTTCAAATCCAAACAAACCATTGACAGATAAGCTGAGCCCCCAATTGGATTTGAAACAACCAAGGGATCCTCTACTATACTGGTGTCTAGGTGCAGAGATTCCACTAAAGCAGTAGATATAAAAGAGTGCGATGTGCCAGAATCAAATAGTGTACGAACATGATGATCAAAAAGATAGACTAAACTTTCGACATAAATATTTCTACCTCGTTCTTGAGGAGGTGCCGTGGGAGCGTGAACTTGTCCTCCAGAAGAAGGTCCAACTCCCTGCCCTTGCTTCTTTGGGCAAGCCCTTGCCATGTGTCCTGCCTCACCACAGTGGAAACAACCACCCATCTTCCTTTTCTTCTTCTTGCAGTCTTTGATCAAATGCCCGGGAATGCCACAGAAATTACACTTTCTCTTTTCACGGGGTTTGTTGTTCTTCCCACCTTTCTTTGAATCAGCCTTCTTGTTCTACGACTCTTCCCCCTTCTTATCTTGAGGCACTTCTTCTTTTGCCTCATTCTTGCCCTTGTCTTCCTCATGTAAGAGTGCCATGTCAACTAACCTCTCGTAAGTAGCCCCCATAGGTATATGGGTCATAGCCATGCTGTGAAATGGCTCATTCAATCCCTTGACAAAATGGAGAGCGTTCTTATAAGGAGTACTCACTAAGTCCAGTCCAAATCAGGCCAGCTGATTAAATTGTTTGATGTACTCCTTGACCGTCATACTTCCTTACTTAAGAGATAAGAACTTTTCCAGCTGTAAACTTCGTTCAGCTTGTAAGAGGAATTTCATCTCAAACCTTATTCTGAAATCCATCCATGTTTCAACTGGTCTTTCAGCGTTAGGGACTTCCCACCAATAGGAAGCTTCGTCTTTGAGCAACCACACTGTCAACTGTATCTTTTTCCTATCATCCACCTCGAAGATAACGAACAGATCCTCTGTTTCTTTGAGCCAGTTCCTCGCTTCTACGAATGATTCAGTTCCCTTGAAATCCTTTCCACCCATGGCCCTAAAGTCCCTACAAATCTTTGAGAAAGCATTTGCCCGAGGAGGAGGAGGAGGAACTGCTGCAGCTGAGGGAGGAATTTCTGCTAGGCCCGCATCATTGGCCCTAGCCTCTAAGTACCTCCTGAATCAACCAGGTATCGGCACACCCTCTGGAAGGTTAAGATTCCCAGACATGCTGAAATGAAAAAGAAAAGATTCAAAACAAAGGATAGAACGATAGGGCATATAGCTTTGGGGGATTGTGCCTTTAAAATAAAATAACACTTTTTCTTGAAAAATGCTTCTTTATATTTCTTTTGAAAATTGTCTTTCAAAAATTCTTATCTAATTTGGTAAACCTTTTGCTCTGATACCAAGTGAAACACCCTACCTTCGTAAAGGTCACTCACAAAGGGAATGCCTTAACTTTGATGGAGGGTTATAGGTACTAGACATAGAAAAATTTACAAGACAGATAAATTTAAAAGCGAAAATTCAAACATTTATTGCATACGTAGTTCAATACAAAAGCATTACATCAAATTGTCTCAAAATAACTTCCAAAACATTGCACCATAATTTCTGTCTTGATTATTCAATAAAGAAGCATAAACCAAAAGTAAAAAGTGCATAAATCCCCAAGGATAAAGTCCAAGAGCCATAGCCAATGTAGGAGAGAGAGAGTCCCAATCATACTTCTGCTTTCTTGAAGCTTGCAAAGAGTCTGATTAAGTTGCAGTATTCCCTCCCTGTGGACCTTGGGGGGAAACGGAAGAAAAGGAGACGAAAGAAAACGGGTCAGACAATAAGTCTGGTAAGTTCAGTGATTACTAGTATTTAAACAAGGAAAGGGACCATGACAGTGATAACAGAACATAGGACAATACCCTAATATAAGATAAGAGGAACATGTGATCACACCCATTACAATAGTCTCTGCACCTGCTTAACCATTGGTTCAACCAGCCCCACGTGTTTATAACAAACGATCCCCTTAATGATTGGCGCTTACTCGCATGCATTCATATTCTGTGTCATTCGGCCCCGCTTGACTGTAGCTACCTGTGTTGGTCCCACCATGGGGTGTATCAGTCCCTCTGGTGGCAACCCGACACGATTCAAGATGCACAGTGTACACTACTGATGCCCAATGCCTGATTTTTCCACTCCGGAGTACGTGCACGCCCATACTCCGTCGGAACCTACACTAGCCCACCAACCACCGTCGTTTTGACTGCTTATAATTCATCCCAGTAATCGTGCCCCACCCTGCCTAGTTTCAGGGTACCTGATACATCTATGTGGGTTACTGCTGAAATGGGTCCCCGTTACTAGGGTTTTCTAATCAACATGTTTATTTGGTTAAGTGTCCAAGTTTACCTAACCCCACCCATTCGTTTAGTTAACATGTTGAATCAGTTAAGTGTTTCCCTAAATTGACTTAACCCTACCAATCCTGACTTAGCTTTAATTTATTAAAGCACCAACCACTCACGTTAGACAGGTCTTGTTGTGGTCACTGGATTTGCCGGTCGGTTCCGGGCAGATTTACACCACAACTCAGTCTAACCTCGGGTTCTTTTGGGCTTGATGCACTAACCACCCACATTAGACAGGTCTTGTTGTGGTCACTGGATATGCCGGTCGGTTCCGGGCAGATTTACACCACAACTCAGTCTAACCTCGGGTTAGGCATATTCGTCTTTTTTAAATTCACATTTTTCTATATATGCCAAATTTCTTTATGTGGATTAAATTTAATTTAATCACGCCATAATTAACCTTTGATTATGCTCAACATAAATGGTATATCAATATACCATTTAATGAACAAATCTATGCCGTGAATTTTTCATATTTCCCATCGCTACCCCCGTGGAACGTACGCATGAATCACATAAAATGTTGGGCTAGTAAGTTAGCCCAACCCATAAACAAGAAAAGGAGTAATAAACAAGAGACATGAAATAAACATAAAACAACATACATTTCAACTTGTCGTGTGTAACTTAGCATATAGTTATCGTTAATTTTAATTAAATGGGTAAAGGTGAACTTGTGACTAAGTTGGGTCTAATGGTCATGTAAACTTGACAAAGGTCTAGCATGGAAGTTTAACATATAATCACAGTTTCAACCCACAACTTAGCATATAATCTTATGTATGTCAAAACATAAGAAAGCTATTATAATCATTTTTAATCACAATTTAGCATGATGTTAAAAACATAAGAGGACTACAATTCCATTTTTACAACATAACTAGATTCAACCTAACATGAATATCTATGAATGTAGTTCTAACATATAAGCATGTGTTTTAGATCACAAACTTGCAAATAACCACTAATTTATAACATGACATGTTTTATCATTTAATTGGCAAAATAAATCCATTACCCAAATCAAAATAGACATACAATATGTTCATCACCACAAGCATATAGACATGATTAATATACAACATGTTCATCGCCATAAGCATGTAGACATGAAATATACAACATGATCATCGCCATAAGCATATAGACATGATTAATTACAACGATACTTTAAGATAAACGGGAATCAAATCTTATACATAAGCATCATTCTATATCCCAATTACAACATGTCGTGATTCAAATCGAAAGAATGTTTAAATCTACGTAATAACCCACTTACAAACTAAAAGGAATTCTTGCGTTTTGAAATCTGAATTCTGAAATTGGAGATGCGCGCCTTTGATGAAGATCGTTGAATTAGAATCGTTTTAATTTGATTTTAGATGTAAGCTTTTAACTTGTCTTTGAATTGAAAATGGTGACGGCTACTCCAAGTTCTTTACTGACGGCATTTCAGTTCTAGGATTATATTTCAGTATGTTTTTAGGTTGAGAATTGAGTTGTTTATATAGAATTCCAGTTTAATTATAGCCGTCAGATGAGCCTAGGGTTAATCACAGCCACTCAGACCAGATCAGGACCATCCAGAAACCCTAGTGACTTAGCAGCAAGTCATCAATCGTTCAAATTTCAGATCTGGCCGGGGGCCAGGTCGCACCCCAGGTCGACCTCTAGGGAGGGAGGTCGACACTAGGATCGACCCCCTGGTAGACCTGCCTGGGCGGGAATTTTCCCGCCCAGCCAGCTCCTGGCTTCTATTTGAATTTGAAATCGTTTTCGAGCTGTTTGAATTTATTTGAATTTTCTGGAAACTTCTGACAGCCATAACTTCTTCATACGAAGTCCAATTTACGCAAACTCGGACTCTATCTCAACCGGAATTCCGAGACGAACACAATGGCGTAACCTGTTTCCCTTAATTCTCACATTTTAAATTAAATGTTCTAGGATTTGTTATTATATCTTTAATAGAAAGTACGGGGTGTTACATGAACTTCCCTTGGTAAATGATTTGGAATCCATTTATCCAGGTTGTGGATCGTTCATTCTGTTAATTACGACCATGCCATTGGCTAGCTGTAGCCAGCTGTCCGTGGCTGTATCCAGTTATCATGTGCGGACGACTCGTCGAGGCGAGTGTCTTGGAGGGCTGAGCGAGTCCATAGCAGCGGGCGTCCTGTGAGCGCTTTGGGAGATTTTGTAAGAGCGAGATGCGGGCCTGGAGTTGGTTCTCCTTTGCTCCTTGCGCGACCGTCCTTCTCGGTACAAGGGTGCTCGTCTTCTTGCTGCCTTTGTATGATGTTGTTTGGCTTCATGGCTTTGTTATGAGGTCGCTCTCGCTTATGTTGAATGAGCGACTTGCTTGATGGCGAAACGAGGGAACAAGTTGGCCATAACACCTTAGCGCGGTTATGATATGAGGTTGCTCCCGCTTATGTTGAATGAGCGACTTGCTTTACTTCGCTATCTGAGTGGTTCTCGGGATATTCGACCTTTATCTTTATCGGGTCGCACTTCTTATAATGTGTTATTGCGCTATCTTCGGTCGCACTGGTTGACTTGACCTGCCCTGGGTTCGATATTTGGAACTTGCTCTGCGCGGTTGCATTGTGCACGGCCGACCCTGCTAATATCTGCCTTGTACCCTTTACCCAATATGCGTATGGATTTTTAGGGATAAACAAGTTTCTTCAAAACCGAACAAAGGGAAAGATTACCATTCCTATCATAAGGCACAAGGACAACAAACCAGTCAATGTCGTGGTCTAATGAAAAAGAAACAAAGCCCAAAAACAAATAAAGCATATTTGAAAGGGAGGGAGATAGACAGTGGAAAATGGTCAAAGACACTGCAACATGAGAATAGATTTAAACAACAAGTCTCCTATTTCAAATAATTACTTTCGTTAGTAATCTAGCTTTGTTTCTTTTCTTACAATCGAACGAATATTAAAATAAATCCAAGTGTTGTTATAGGTAAAAGCCACACAGCAGAAGAAAAGCAATCAAATAATTCCCTCAAGCAATCAAATAATTCCCTCAAGAAGAGAGACTACATATTCCATATCCCCCTAAAGGAGGGGCTAGTACTAATAATAATAATTTTTACACCTCTAACAAATGGAGTGCCCCCTAAGTGGGGCTAATGATAATAAGTGCATTCTCCTATATAAAGAGATTGGTGTCACTCTTTTAGAGTGTGATCATTCATTTGCATATCATCATTCATTCGTGTATCATCATTCGTTTTGCATGTCTTGTAGGTTAGGAATGAGGCTAGGCATTTGCAACCCGATAGATAAATGAATTTGCGGAATTATCTAGATAAATGAATGGATAGATGGGTGACTTAGCGAAACTACTTTGATGAACCATCAGGCACTTGAATTGTAGGACAACTCTCATGATAGATTAACTTATAAATGAAATATTGCTTACCGATAGACAAGGACCGTAGACAACTAAGCACTAAGCTCCAACATTGGTTATCATAAGTAAAACACTTTATAAAAGAAGATATTTGCTCCCCTAATGAAACGACCCAAACTTCCCCTTACGGGAAAGCCCAGATTGAGTTGAGAACACGACAAATCAGAACACAAACAGAAGAACATTTCATTGCTTATTAGAACAATTTACACCGGTACAAGAATATTCCAGAGTATGATTAATTATACAATAGAAAATAATATCAGAGATTTAAAATTACATAGCAGCGGAAAATAAGACATAAGTATAATGCGTAGCAGAAAAGCTTTCCGAATATAGCTCCAGTTGTAATCCAGGATCTTGTTAAATAGAAATCTGCAAAACCAAAACTACTGACTGCCCATGTGGAAAATATGGGCACCCAGAGTTTAGGAAGGAACAATAAACTCCAGGTCAGTCATGGAACTGGTATGAGAACCCAAAACAGTTATTAATTCGATTTTAAAGTTAGGTAAATCAAGAGACCACGCCATATAACACGGAACGGGTTTACCCCCAAGAATACTAGTGCATAAATAAACAGCGCAATACTAATTTAAGAAAATTGAAGCTATTATAAGACTCAGGTCCCATCACACAATGCAACGCAAGCCGGAGGATAGAGTATTACCTTATAATAGCCAAAAATGCTTGGTACGCGAAATTTTTCTTTTATTATTACTATAAGTGCATAGTGTAGAAATCAATTTCGAAATTAAATGGATTTCCATCATGATGGCTCCTGATTCAAAAGATCTATCGGGTAGTACAATACTCCACGGCTTACGTTGTAGGCATGCGAAACATCGTAATGCACATTTGCACTTTTGGGAAATCAAGTATCACTACGGCTTACGTCCCGGCGAGAGAAAACACCGCTTACTCTATCCCTATATGGGAATCGGGGGAAATGCCCCATCCCTCATCATGGTCGACCGAATCCAAACTAATATCGAAAGCATACTGATCTGACCATCAGTTCACCATCATACCGAGATGTGAGGCTCGCGAAGTGACACTACACAAAGCTATGCTAAATAAAGTTGTGCTTTGATCATCATCCACAAGGCTCTGCTTTTCAACAAAAGCCTTGATTAATGAATCTTAGCATGCCACATTGTCAATCCATACCATACCATTGATTTCTACCAATATATATAACCTCTGAGCACATACGTTTCAGAGAAGGGTGCTAAGCAAGAGAATAAATTCTCCGCTACCAACAGATATATATATTTAGCAGAGATCAACGAATACAGCAAAAAAGAATACAACTCAGACATAACATCCATTTACAAGTCAGTTCTGGGTCTGAACGAAACCGGAGGCACCTTATTCCTCATCCCATATATTCAATATGGGAGAGAGGCCCTCGCATATCCGAACAATCAACAAGTACGTCCGGACGGTCACCACTATAGCCCCTTACTCCAATCACGGGCATCAGTAGCAACTCATCCATTCGAAGTGAAGATCATCGGTCTTGCACCGTCTTTAATCTCTTCGACTGTTAGTCGTCGTATTCATCATTCAGAATGGGTTAAACCCGGTCTTTCCGAATAACTCGCGTAATTTATAATCAGGTGCTGTAAAAACACATCCAACACCTCATTACAATTCAAAATATTCTTTTAATAAAATATTCACATTTTTAATCTAATTAAAGATTCATTAAAACTCTAGTTCATTTTTAATCTCAAAAATCATTACTTAATGATTATTCAAATTTGAAGAAATTAATCTTATCGTTAACTGGGTTAAAGAACTAATGTCTTTTAAAACACAGTTCACAATAAACCCAAATCTTCTTCCATTAAAATGGAAGCTACACGGAAATCATAACAGTAGATAATCGATATAAATTCCCGTATCAGACTAATAATATAAATGGAATAGCGGCAATGCCTTTTAAATTCCATATATAGTATCGGTCTTCATTCACAGGAGCTCCTCTCGATTATTATCAAATCAAATTCCATTCAATTCCAATTAATTATATTAAACTGGAAAATTTTATTTTGGAAAATTCCTATTTAAGCCTTAATTAAAAGATTTATAAATTCCAAATTATTTCTTCACTGTTAATTGGGTTAAAGAACAAATGTTATTTAAAACATTGTTCACAATAAACCCAAAATCCAATTCTTTTATTCAATTCCAATTAATATAAATTAATTGGTAAATTTTCCTAAATCTTAATTAGAATATTTATTCTAAATTGGGTTTAAGAACATTGTTAATACAGACACCGTTCACGACAAACACAAAATCCCATTTGATATTAAATGTAAGGTTCTGAATAAAAATTATATTAGCTTATATTCAATATCAAATTCTGAAACCAACAAATATTGTATTGGGAATAACGATCTATATATATCTTCCAAATTCCTCACAATATTCGTATAATAATGGAATCCAATATCGAAATATTCCGAAGATAATTTCCATTCAAATCCATTCCAATATATGGAAAAATATATTGGGAAATTTTGGTTATTTTAAAACCATTTTCAAATCTAATTTATTTATTTCTAAAAATAATTAAGTTATTATACTAGTTAATAACTAGTTCATTTTGATAAAAATATATTTTTATATTTATAAAATCGGAATTTTTCAACAAAAATCTTTCCAAATCATTTATTATGATTTTACATAAATTTTCCATATTTTTAATAATTTTATTATCGCCCGTACAGTCGGTTTCCAATAACGGCCACCGAACTGCATCCATGGCGACCTTTTCTGAAATTGATTTGGACATGTCTCCAAATCTAACCGATAGATTTCAAATCTCTTACATTCATTTGAAAGCTCTTTTCGATAAGAACCCAACGGTTCTGGTTTTAGGAGAATCCGACGGTCGGATCTCCCATAATGTCAATTTGAAGTTAATGATCGAAATTCGCGGACGGTCTCTGCGTGGCGCGTTCTACTCAGGCCATTATATATATATATATATATATATATATATATATATATATATATATATAACATATCATATATATTTCGTCGATTTTCATTTAAATCGTATTTTATAAATCATATATAAATTCATTTTAAAATGATTTCAACTTCATTTTCAATTTTATATCAAAATTGAATATTCTTATCCAAACGATGAATATTTTGATGAATCATGCTTACATTAAAAATGTAATTTATAATGTTACAACATTTTTATTCAAACGATGAATGTTTTAATGATTCATACTTACATAAAAAATGTAATTTTTAATATTGAAATATTTTTATTCAAACTTGAAACTTTTTCACCATTTCTTTATACAATGAAAATGTAAATTTTTATTGTTAGACGTTTTTATTTCAATCAATGAATATTTTCCATTATTTCTTCATTCAATATAAATGTGAATTTTTATTGTTTAACTTTTCTTTTTCAATCAATGGTCATTTTCATATTTTCTACATATAAATGATGTACATTTTAATAAACAAAATCTCTTTAATAAATCAAACATACAATAATTTTTTTTTTATTGTCTAATATTTTTACTGAATCATGATTCCTTTTTAAATGATTTTATAAATACAATAAAAATGTAATTTTCATTGTATTAAACATTTTATTTAAAACATTGAATATTTTCAATCATTTCTACCTACACAATGAAAATGTATATTTTTATTGTTGACACATTCTATTTCAAACTATGAATATTTTATTCATTCATACCTACAATAAAAATGTGATTTTTATTGTATAAAACATTTTCTTTCCAAACAATGAATATTTTATTGGTTCATACATTCAATAAAAACGATTTTTTTTATTGTTTAAATATTTTCATTCAATACATGAATATTATTTTAAAACATTCTTTATTTTCCCAAATTGGAATGAGACCCAATCAATTACCATATAATGTGATTTATATGGATTTCATTCATCGCATGTATACAATCATAATGATAAATAATCAATAAAAATTCATATGACATCCAGAGTGCAATTTACAACTGTGTGAGCATTAAAATAAATAAATAACGCTCATCGTAGACTGTCAATCTATCGATTGACATATAACTAAATATTAGGGATTGTGTATGTCAAATATTATCCCAATACCCATGTGGGGTTTTCAAACAACAAAAGTTTATTTATTTGTGCAGTTGGACGGTGTGTAAAATTTATCGTCCCAATCCTATCAGATAAATGGGTGTACATAAACAAATCGTATGATTTGTAAATGAATATTTTATTTTATTCACCTATACAATAAAAATATGATTTTCATTGTATAAACATATTTTATTAAGCATGAACATTTTTATAAACATGAACATTTACTATACATGAACATTTTTCTATACATGAACATTTTTCTAAACATTTTATTACACATGAACATTTTAGTAAACATCGCTAGTATGACAATGTTTTTAATCTAACCTACATACAAACTAAAAATGTATATTTTTATTGTTAACATATTTTAATGATTTAAACATACAATAAAGGTGTGATTTTTTATTGTAAAAATCCTTATCTTCTAAACACAAATATTTTATTTTATTTACTTTACTAACATGATGAAGATGACAAATTAAATCAACAAAACATACATTAATAAGTAATTCTTTTATTCTACATTGTCATGATAAAGATGACAATTTCTCAACAAAACAAATATTAATGAATAATTCTTTTATTCTAAACTAATACGATAAAGGTGACATTTTTTTGTTAAGTAAACATATAATTAACATATAACTATCTTATTCTAAACTAATATGTTAAAGGAACATTTTTTTCAAAATTTAATCTTTTAAATGATTCATCCTATACATTAAAATGTAATTTTAATGTTAAACATATTTTATCAGCATTTAATTCTTTTAAATGATTCATCCTATACATTAAAAATGTAATTTTTAATGTAAGCACTATAACAAGTTTGAATCTTTTTACATGATTCAGCCATACGTTAAAAAAAATGTAATTTTCAATTTTAAAAACATTTTTATCAAATTTGAATCTTTCATACCTTAAAAACGTGATTCTATATGTTAACAAATTTTTATTAAAACTTGAATATTTTTAAAGAATTAAACGTACCGTAAAAATGTAATTCTTTTTGTTCAATTATTTAATTCCAAGAAACGAATATTTTTCATTATTTCTTATATACAATAAAAATGTAAATTTTTATTGTTAAAACATTTTATTTTCATGTCATGATAATATATATGTATATATTTCATATAAATAATTTTTATATAAAACAATATTAAACAATAACAATCCAAATCACAATTCAAAATAAACAATCATGGTTTGTACAATCAATGGTATCGGGTGCTGCTAAGCACCGTCTACATCCTAGTATAAATTTAACTGTAAAAAAATTAGAGTGAAAGGAGTTCTCACGGATGGTTTCTACTCCGTCCATTCTTTTATTTGAAGATCTGAATTTAAATCAGCCTCAATTTTTTTGATTTTCTCCGTTCTTGTTCTAATCAATTCCATAATGTAGTATTTCTCAAGACGAGTCCAACGGATCCAAAATCGTCCAAATCTGTGTTCGTTTGCACGAGATATGATAGTTTAAATGCTATATATATTATTAAAACAAATTAAATATTTTATTATTTTATTATTCACCTTAATTCATCATTTACCGTTAATAAAAAAATTAGGCCGTCCTTATTAGTTTCTTCTTCTTCGTTTATACCAGGCACGATGTCGACCCATTCGTTCAACTTTATGGCACTATGTAGTTCGCCATACACACCACCGAAAATAGATCGGAAGCCACGACATCGAAGCCGCTTCCACCCTCCATCAGTGACCACCGCCCCAAGCAACTCGGTGACCCCACCGTCTCCAGCGAAAGCTTCAAACCCGGCCACTTTGACGCTTAATTTTGAATGATTTACACAATGTTTTCCAATCAAATCCATACGAGCTCAAAGATCTCGAAACCCTCTTCCATTTTTGTTTTATAATCGTTTGAAAATATGGAGCGGACTGGAAATGATTATTGTTTTATTTTCATGCATTTCTGGGCATTAATCATAGAAGAGGCAGCGCATTCTGTAGTGTAGAGTTAGATTAGGGTTACGTATAACTAGGGGGTATTTATATATTATAATAATTATTTTTTTAATATTAATTAACTAGAAAATAGCTCGTTTAATCTTTGAGTTCCAAATCAACCCAAATGACTGTCGTTCCTAGCTAATTACCCTTATTCCGGACACAATGGGATATGTCCCGCAAGCCAATTCGACTGTTTAGATCAGTTTTTCTTTAAATTAAAATATAAATTAGTTTATATTAAATTTAAACGTACATTTTAAATTACTGGGGCCACATACTAACTCCAAAAATTACAGAAAAATTATTTCTAGTTATCTTTTGAAGATACGGTCCTAACAAAATTAATTTCGTCGAATTTGTTAACCGTTTGAAAAATGGCCATTTTCTGGTCGATCCAATTTGACATTCCGAGTCCAACAAAAGTAGTTTCATCGAAAACGGATGTCGTTTGCAAAATGGCTATTTTTAAGGGCTGTTTATTATATTAAAATATATATAAATTCTACAGCGATTATTCTAAATTTTAAACTGGACATATCTTTTAATTTACAAAGTGAAATCTCAGTTTTTCACACTCGTTAGAAAGATATTATTAAACAGATTCAAATATTTCTTATTTCGTCCAATTCTGATTTATATTGAATCCTGTATATTCATTTGAAATTTAAAATCGAATTTTCAAACTACCGTGCCATTTCCAACTCCTTTTATAATTAAAATAAATTTATTCATTCTAACTTAGATTAAAATAAATTTTTAGTCGTTATTATTTAAAATAAATTATTTTAAATATTTAAAATCCATTAAAATTGTTAAAATAAAAAATTTAAATTTGTTCTGAAAATCCGGGTTGTTACACCTAACCAAGAGGTATAAGCCTTGAGAAATGGACCCAAGCTATTAAAGGAAACACCCAAGGATTACTATGGGAACCACTCTAATAAAATCAAGTTGGTAGAAAGGATTATATAACAAGGTTTCTATCGGCTGCAAATGGTTAGTTAAGTAACAGATTGTGAAAAGAAGTGTAAGAAACATCAAAAAGACTCTAAGGTACCTTAACACCTCTTAAGCACTTCAGGTGACTTAGACACCATCTCAAAACCCATGGCCTTTCCGTGTAAGAGAAATAAATTTAATTGGACCTCTACCTGCACCCAGGAAAGGGACTAAGTATGCAGGAACAACAATCGATTACTTTACCCAAAGGGCATAGGCAAAGCCACCTTCAAGCATAACATTCGAAAAGGGTACTGAAGTTTATGATAAAGGGTGTCGTCCCTAAATCAGGAGTTTCCAATAAAATCATATAAGACAGTACAACCCAGTTTCGAAATGAAGAGTGCACATGATTTTACAACGAAATGGAATCATAAAGAGTTTCTCTTTCGTAGCACATCCAAGGACAAAGAGTGCCGTCAAGTCTACAAATCAAACCATAAAGACAATTTTAAAGAAACAGTTAAATCGAGGTAAAGGAAATTAGGCAGACGAGTTGCCATTGGTACTTTGGACATATAGAATCTCCTACAAGACGGCGACAGTGTACACTCCATGTTCACCAACATACTAGTGTGAGGCTATCTTTCCACTCGAAAATGAGATTCCCTTCACACAGAAGAATAACTTATGTATTGGATTCAAGTTAAGAGTTGAAAGAAGGACTCCTTAGACCTAATCCAAGGTTCAAGAGATGAAGTGACTATTAAAACAGTAAGATATCAAAGAAGAATCACTATGCACTACAACTCCAAAGAAAGAGCAACAACTTTTTGAAAAGGAAACTTAGTCTTGCAGAAGGCAACGACAAATACCAAGGAGCCAACGAACGGACCTCTTTTGCTCAAACTGGGAAGAACCCTTGACTTTTCATCAAGAACTTGTACCCTGAGCATATCGATTCTGCAGACCAAATGGAAATCTAGTTCCTAGAACAAGGAATGAAGAAAGTCTAAAATCATACCTTTCAGCCGTAAATGGGTGAAAAGAAATTTTCTTAAGAATGTTCCCATGATTATGAGTATGGAAACTCCTCAAAATCTAAAATGGATAAAACAGCCTACAATGGTTAAAAAAAACCTTATCACCGCCAAGATAGCCAGGGCAAGGCATCTTTCGGAGGGAGCTGGCATGCAAGCCTTTAGCCGCGTCTAAATCAGAATGGGCCAGGTTAAAGCATCAGAAGTTTAAGCCTTTAATCCATGCCACATAAATGGTCGGGACAGAGTATCTAAATAAGCATGCCCTGCATCTGCTCGCAGAAATGCCTCTCCTTCGACTAAGCTAGTCCCGACTCTACTTGCAGAAGAGCATGCCCTACCTTTGCTTATGTCTTAGTCCCGCAGAAGGGAACAAATGCTCTGGAGGAGAACAATAAGAACGCCTTGCCTCTACTCATAAACGAGCACTCTCTGCCTCTGCATCGGCTAAGCACATCCTACCTTTGCTCTAGGGATGAACACGCTCTACCTCTTCTTATGTATCGTCCCGTAGAAGGGAACGAAAGCTCAAAGAGAGAACTGTAAGCAAGTACATCCTTTGCATACACATTATCCCGCAGAAAAGAACAAAAGTTCAAAGGGACCACTCTAAGCACGTACAACCTCTGCTTAAAGAACAAAGCTGAAAAATTGAATCAAATTCCGAGGGGTGGCTCCTCAAATCAAATCAAAACCGAAGGGGTGGCTCTTCAAATCAAACCAAAGCCCACGAGGGGTGGCTCCTCAAATAAAATCAAAGCCTGAGGGGTGGCTCTTCAAATCAAACCAAAGCCCGAGAGGGATCTTCAATTCAAATCAAAGCCCGACGGGTAGCTCCTCAAATCAAATCAAAGCCCGAAGGGTGGCTCTTCAAATCAAACCAAAAGGCCGAGCGAGGGCTCTTCATATCGAATAAAAGCCCGAAGGGTGGCTCTTCAAATCAAATCAAAGCTCGAGAGATGGCTCTTCAAATCAAATCAAAGTCCGAAGTGTGGCTCTTTAAATCAATAAAAGGCTCAGAGGGAGGTTTACTAAGCCAAAACGGCAACTCAAGCAAAGACTATCAATACCCAAATCCAAGGTTTGATTTGGAATATGTACTATTACTAGATACAGATTTACGACCCTCTATCAAATACCCGAATTTGGGTTTGGTTCGGGACTTCTACTTCACTAGATACATATTTCTGTCCTCTATTATAAATACCCGAATCTGGGTTTCGGGGATTCCATTTGTTATCACTAAATTTATATTTCAGTACTATTATTAAATATCCAAATCAAGGCTTCGGATCGAGTTTTCTATATGTTGTAAGACAGGAGTGGTTTTCTGGACTTCTACCATGAATACCCGAATATGGGCTTCGGTGCTTCTATCTATACCTCCAGAAAAGGAATTCTAAGTTTCTATTTTTACTACCCAAATCTAGGTCATAACACTACAATACTTATTTCCTGAAAAAAGAATTTATGGGATTCTATTACGCAAACTCAAGCCGGAACTTTAAACTTTTCTCACATTCCTAGATGGGAACTATGGACATAAAGTACCTCCCATGGATGCTTACGCTGACATTATTCAAAGCATCTAAATTTGGATAATGGCCTTCCCATTCTTATTTCCAGGAAAGGGTTTCTAGATTTCTATTATCATGCCCAAGTAAGGGGATTAGGCCAACTGCCTGGTTTTCAAAAGAGGATTTCTTAATTGGCACTCGGGTTGGAGCCTCAAGTCTTATGTTTGAAACTTTGCAACGGAAGTTACATCTCCGCAATACCTCACACAGGGAGGTTCTCTAAACTTACCTCATGCACGATTGCTATTCAAATACAAATGGTCATATATTCAAATACAAATGGTCATATCATTTTATCTCAAGCTCATCTATTGCTTGGTTATAATTCAGATGGTGTCTCACATAGGTTGTGCAAGTTATCATACACTCCCAACAAGATTAACAAAAGATGTTATATGTTAAGCTTTATATGGAATAATGCAGTAAAATCCTAGATGAGGATATTCAAAACACAAGTGAAAGTTATTCACCAAGTAGTATCTACACAATTTGCAGGTTTATTCCCAAAGTCACCTCACAGATAATACAGGAGTTAGATCACTATGTTACCTTTATCTCATTTACTATGCATACGTGGTCAAAACAACACTTGACACAATACGAGAAAAATGATAAATACTATGCAAAAGACTAATGCGAGAAATATTAGTTGTTATAGTTCATTCGGATAAGCATGAAGGGAATTTGTATAAAGATCGACATATCTTTATCAAGATTTTTTTTTCAAAAGAGGAAATCTGGTTTACTATAATAAATTTCTGAGTCAGAACTTTAGGAATTCTATTAGTGAAAATTAGGGACACATCCTTAAAATGAAACTTAATTCACGCCACATCCGGTCATAGTTTCACCTACGTATCCGGTCCCTAGAAATGAGATGCCACCCAACTTTTGTACCAGGTTCCGCCTTTTTACTTGTCCCCTTCGTGTTTTTTTGTTTTGAACAAAAAAAATATGCGCTCTGACTTAAAAAAAAATTCCTAAATTCTGGAAACTTCTCCAGAAGTTCACGAGAAGAAAAAAAAAGTTGCATACATGTATGCAACTTTTGCCAATAGTTGCATACATGTATGCAACTATCTGCATACACATGCAAAAAATATGTTCGTGCATATTGAATAATTGCATACAAGTATGCAGATACTCAGAATAACTGCATACTTGTATGCAAGAATACGTTGAAGGCCGTAGGCAACGCAATATGTGCATATTTGTATGTATTTTTTTTACATAACTGTATACTTGTATGCACATATACAGTTATGCATGTCTTCTATGCAACTATGATGTTGTTTGACGCAGAATTGGAATAAATGCATATATATATGCAACTAATTGAATTATATGCATCTTTTGATGCATTTTACTGCATTTCATTGTTTTTGTGTAATTTTTGATTTTGACGTTGTTTTTTATGTTTTTTTCACCTGAATTTTTTCACGATTAATTGTTTTAATTAATTACGAATTTACATAATTTTTTTATATTTTATTTTTATTTTTTTAATGTATTTTTGAAAAAAAGGGACTAAATTTATAATAAGTTTATGGCCGGATGTGAGCCTAATTTAAAACCTTAACAGGGACCTGTAAAAAACGCACTCATTCTATTATTCCAGAATGGTCTTCTATCAAAAATACTTGTATATGAGTTTATACTCCTTTGTTTGTATTTCTAAACTTCAGAATTCCCGTAGCACATGTCTAAATCTTAATCTTAGATCTACTTTCCCATTTTTCAGAATGGATCCCCGATAATCAATACCTGAAATGAAATTTTAGGTTTCATACTCCTATTAGAAGAAGGTCCTAAGTTTACAAATGCTCATCATAAAAACCTAAGTAAAAATGTTATTAAATTCAAACACTATATATTCAAGTTTATGAAAAGTCTGTAATGATGGGTTTAGGCTCCAGTATTGCCATTTGAGAAAACTTAATGTTCATTCTCATAGCATTATTTTGGGTTATACAAAACCAATTATGAAAATTTTGTTAATGCTTCTTGAGTCACAGAAAGACAATGTAGGAGTCGTTGGATTTTGTCCTAAAGAACAAAAGCCTCTTTATACTAAGGGGGCTAACTATTTACACCAAAATTTGCATTGGTCGATTATGAGGAAGTGGAATCTTCAAAACTTGAAGAGAAGAAGGCCCGAGACAACGAAACTGAAACTAAGCAGGAAAAGCTTTAGGGACAACTACGACATCAAGATACAAAGAAAGGACCATTAAGATCAGCATTAAGGTGTAAACCTAAAAGGTGTCAAAACAAGCAATGATAGCGAGGGAATCAGAAGAAAGCCGCAACAACAATAACTAGACAATAGGAAAAGAAGAAAATAAAGATACAGAATCGACACCAACATGCAATGAGTCATTAGTTTGGAACTGATACCAAGATACCAAGAGCATCATAAATACAAAACAATACTAAAGTAATAGGGAAAGAAACACAACACCAATACCACAATATATGAATGAAGCTAACAGCAAGGCATGGGAGAAATAGAGTCCTATCGGTACCAATAGGCTTGATATCCGTACTATTACCTAAAGATTGACTCGAATTATATTCATATATATCCCCTTATATGTATACAAACTCCTAAGGTTCATAACTTCTTCATATGTTATCCAATTTACGCAAACATGGGGTCTATCAGAACCAAGATTCTGAGACGAACGCAACGGTAAAGCCGGTTTTACTTAGTTCTAAATATTTAATTAAGTAATTCCCATTTTATCGTCTTTTCAATTTGGTTATAGTGTATTAAATTTTAGGTTGTTACAAATCCTTTTATGTTTAGTCTTAATGAGATTCAAAATCTCCTAAAAGGATTATTTACTATAATCCTTGTAAATTTTTCCCAAACAATTGAAGGAGGAAATATTAACCTATTTCAAATCACAAGAAACATGTAATATTTTACTTGGAATATATGATGTAAACTACGCACAAAATACGTGAATTTACACAACTCTTCCTATACATTTTGTTAATGTTTCTTATAGATTTAAAATAATGCCTTTTTATTTAAAATGAATAAAAAGGGTTAATTGAAAAGTCTACAAGAGTAGGATTGAGTAATATGGTACTGAGTGTATATGTGGAAGTCTTGATAGTGTGATATGCTATATTTGATATAGTTATGCAAGTAAATATTTAATGGGAATACTATATAAACTAATATCACAGATAAGCAGAGTAAATGTAGTAAATTATAGTAGATGACACCAGGGATTTTTATACTAGTTCGGAGCATCATCCTAAGTCATATGCCAGACTCCTTTTGGAATTTCACTAATCAACCACCTCTCTTAACCCGAAGGAAAAGGTATTACAACACCCGAGCAGCCGAATGGGGACCTGAGCAGCATAACATGATTTCTCTTCAGCAGCCGAAGAGGACTTCTTGCCTGAGCAGTAGAACAGGACTTCAACAAATACAAAGATTGTTTTAACTGAGTATGTGTTATGAATAACACTGATAAGTCACAGTTTGAGTACACTCTTCCTATAACCCTCTGTTCAAAATCAAAGAATAGATAGTTCAAGAAAATTCGATGGTTGAAACAAATGATTCTGAAGTGTATTTATAATAAATAAAAGTTTGTAATCATTCGCAAAAAGGTTTGATTAAAAGATATAATCATAACTATCGAATTAAAGAATTATGACTCTTTAAAAAGTCACAACTTATTAATTTAGCTTTCTGAATTTTTAATTCAGAAGTCTAAAAAATGGATATACTTCAAAATAAAAGGGTATGTGCGAAAAATTGCCTATTTTGAAGTATGAATTGGAATTTTAGATGTCTGAATATTCAAAGTCGAATTATTGAATATTCAGCATTCATTCATCTGAAATTCTAGTTCAGATGTCCGATGCACACTTCTACACATGCCTTTTTAGCCTTTATATAAAAATAGAATTTATAATATATATACTTAAAAGAGAGATTTTAATAGTATTACCATCTAAACACTGACTCGATTTTATACTAAATATATCAACATATCATCTTGTCGAATCTTCGTGTATTTAAATCGTATTCTTCTCCTTTTTCTTGTAAAAGACGTTAGTGAACAATATCGTCGATATATAGTTGTCGTAATCAAAATCAAGTCCAAAAGTGGAGGTTCTAACAATCTCCCTCTTTTTGATGATGACAACTATATATGACTTAAAATATATATATATATATATATATATATATATGAAAATAAAATTATGTAAATATTACATGAGCTCCCCTTGAATATATAATGCTCCCTCAATATATATGTTATATATACCCCCCTTGTCATCGACAAAAATGAGTGACAACTAATAGGGAACAAATATTTTTACATAGTCCAAGGATAATATTATAGAAAATTTTGATCATACATGAACTAAAAAATAAACATATATGCTTGACTATATGACTTTCAATTTATAAATTTAGTAAATGATAAATATCATGATGAAAGTCATCATGTGTTCAATATCAACACAACCATGGCATAGAGTAACATTGTTCATGTTACTTCATTCATTATATATATTCAACAAGCATTTTAAAAACATACGATGGCATCATCATGAGTACAACGAGAATATAATATTTTGCAGATCATTGTTAATAATAATATGTGCTTAACATCATATATAAGAAATGTGGCATGAAGGATCATAACATAATATCAATACTGAAACGACCCAAACTTCCCCTTACGGGAAAGCCCAGATTGAGTTGAGAACACGACGCATCAGTACACAAACAGTCGAATATTTCAGTGCTATTACAACAATTATATCAGAGTACAAGATATCAGAGTTCAAATAAATAATATACAGTGGAAAAATATCAGAGATTTAATAAATTACACAACAACGGAAATTTAGATATATAAATACAATGCGTGGCAGAAATACAACAACTGACACAACTGAAAGAAATACACGGATACAAAGTTTTCCGAATATAGCTCCAGTTGTAAACCAGAATCTTGTTAAAATAGAAATGTGCAAAAAAACAAAACTACTAGCTGCCCGTGTGGAAAATATGGGCACGCAGAGTTTAGGTTAAAACAATAAACTCCGAGTCAGTCATGGGACGGGTGTGACAACTAAAACAGTTATTAAATCTTTACTTTAAGAGTTGGAAAATAATGGGACCACGCTGTATAACACCTTACGGTTTTACTCCACATGAATCTTAGTTTAAAATAAAAACAACGCTATGCTTTCTGGAAAAATGAAGCTATTATAAGACTCAGGTCCCATCACACAATGCAAGCCAGAGGATAGAGTTTTATCTTATAATAGCAAACATGCTTGGTATGTTTTAAAACAAATCATTTTGGAATTTAAATAAGTGTATAGTGTCAAAATAACTTCAAATATAAATGTATCAATCATAGACGGCATGAGCGCCCCGTCCCACCATGTCGCCATATAGGTTTACATCTAAAGACAAAAAATGTCGTATTGGAAATTGGATTTGCATCATGAGTCAAGGAAAGGAATCATCCTCATCGATTTTGAGAAACTCTAGCAAATGCCTCAGGGCTCGGACGTTGGCGAGCCTTTGGTTAGCAGTAGGGCTTGTCCACACATACTTTAGTGGATTAATTATTCCTAAACAATACGTTTCCCGGTCCTATCGGACCAATCATTGAGCCAGTAGGGGACTCATATCCGAGGTGCCTTGCAATCCATCATCCACATAAGTAAAAATGTCAGGGCTCCATACCATGACACCACTCTCAGCTAGAAAGAAACGCATGCACTCCTCGTCGTCCTCATTTCGTTTTTGACTCATACCGGGGTGTGAGGCTCGCGAATTAACGTTATACACAAAGCTATCCTATTTAAAGCTGTGCTTTGATCATCAACCACAAGACTCTTATTTTCAACAAAAGCCTTGTTCATTTGCATTTTAGCATGCCACACTGACAATTCACCCAACTGATGTCTACCAATATGTAACCTCTATTCTCATACATTTCAAAGAAGGGTGTTAAGCAAGAGAATAAATTCTCCGCCAACAAATAGATATATATTTAATAGAAATCAATTAAAACAGAATGAAATTCAATGTCTGATACACATCCATTTACAAGTCCGTTCTGGGTCTGAACGAAAACGGAGGCATCCTATTCCTTATCCCATATGTCCAATACAGGAGAGAGGTCCTCGCATATCCGGTCGATCTCTAAGTACGTCTGGACGATCACCACTTATTACCTTGTCTTGGGTGTACAGCCCAATCAAGACATCAGTAATCATCCAAATGATGGGAAGATCTCTGGTCTTCAACCACCATCTTCAACGTCGACTTTTAGTCGTCGTATTAATTATTCAGAATGGGTTAAACCCGGTCTTTCCGAATAACTCGCGTATTTTATACTCAATAATCAAGTGCTATAAAAACACATACACACCTCATTCCAATCCAGAATATTCTTTTATTCAAATATTCAACCATTAATTTTATCGAAGATAAAATCCTTTAAATTTATTCTATAATCTTCCTTTCGATATCAATTCAA
The DNA here is from genome assembly GCA_030737875.1 of Allium sativum. Classification (NCBI taxonomy): domain Eukaryota; kingdom Viridiplantae; phylum Streptophyta; class Magnoliopsida; order Asparagales; family Amaryllidaceae; genus Allium; species Allium sativum. The sequence continues at coordinate 167,246,768 of CM060924.1, read as the reverse complement.
AAGATTTGATTTTATCCTTTATCAATTCTAAACCAAATTAAGGTCTGTCAACTAGTCGGGATTAGCGTGCCTTACCGAAGTAATCATTTATTTTATCTTTCCAATCCTAACTTATTCATCCCATGGAGCAAAACTGGTAGTACTCCATATCTAAGACCCACTGTATTATCGGTAAAATTTATTACCATTTCCTGTTCAAATCTAATTAAAGATTTAACTATCGCCTGGAGTAAAGCTGGTGGTACTCCATCTCGAAATAATTCTTGAATTTGGTACATTTAATTAACCCATTCCCATTTCAATCTAATTAAGATTCATTAAAAATCTAGTTCGGTTTTAATCTCCAAAAATCATTATTTAATGATTATTCAAATTTAAAAAATAAATTGTGTCTTTAGTTAGGCTAAAGAACGAATGTCCTTTAAAACATCGTTTACGATAAACCCAAAATCATCTTCTATCAAAAATGGAATCTACATGGAAATCATAACAGTGTATAATCGATATAAATTCCCGTATCAGACTAATAATATAAATGGAATAACGGTAAAGCCTTTTAAATTCCATATATAGAAACGGTCTTCCTTCACAGACGCTCATTTCGATTATTACCAAATTGAATTCCATTCGATTCCAATTTAATATATTAAAATAGAAAACTTTACTTTGGAAAAATTCCATTAAATCTTAATAAAAAGATTTATAAATTCCAAATCATAACTTCGTTGTTAATTAGGTTAAAGAACAAATGTCAATGAAAACACCATTCACATGGACCCAAAATCCAATTCAAATTCCAATTAAATATTAATTAATTGGTAAACTTCTCTAATCTTAATTAAAAGATTTATTCTTCTCTAATCTTAATGAAATATTAATTAATTCATTTGAAAGCTCTTTTCGATACGAACCCAACGGTTCTGGTTTTAGAAGAATCCGACGGTCGGATCTCCCGTTGCATCAATTTGAAGTTAATGGTCGAAATTCGCGAACGATCGCTGCGTGGCACGTTCTATTCAGGTCATTATATATATATATAATATATATATATCGTTGGTTTCCATTTAAAACGTATTTTATAAATCGTTTATAAATTCGTTTTAAAATAATTTCAACTTCATTTTCAGTTTTTAATCAAAATTGAATATACCATATCATTATAATATTAAAATGGTAATATTTTCAAAATATCAGATTTTGAAATCAATTCTTTTCGATATTCATTATAAAATGAATAAAATTGACCGATAAACCCGTTCGGGTTAAAATGGTGTTTAACTACTCAACTCGGCTTCATATTCACTATAGTTATGAATATATCAATATTTTTGTGTCCATCCAAAATCGGACATCAAAATCATATTCTGATTCTTCACTAAATATTATTTCAAATCTATACAGAATATTATTTAAAAACTTTACATAATATTATTTGAAAACTATACTGAATATTATTTGAAAACTATACTATATATTATTTTAAAACTATTTGTTATTTCTGAATTGGAATCAGACTCAATCAATTACCATATAATTTTGTTTATATAGATTCTGTAACACCCCATATTTTCTGAGAATATTAAAATAACAAATTAAAGAATAATTAATTTGAAAAAGAGGAAAGAGAAAAGAATAATGTTTAACATTGTTCTAAGGTTTGTAAGCAAAAGACTTAGTAGCTCATTTGGTTAGAACATGTGACTTGCATACAAAAGGTACAGAGTTCGATTCCCGTCAGCGCCATATTTTTGTTTTTAGGGGAATGGCTAAAAAGTGGCTTAGTATGAACACAGTTCAAAAAGTGGTTTAGTGTGAAAATGGTTAATTATGAAGAAGTTATTAAGCCTTGAAGTTTGTATGCATATGAGAGAAATATATATAGATATATATAAGAATTAAATAAATAAATATGCAAAAAAGGTTCAAAACAGCGAAATGGGAGGGAGAATAACCGAACCGGCCCATTTTTGAGGTCGACCCGAGCACAGCTAGGTCGACAAGGGGTTAATCCAGGGTGTTTGGCTGTCAACCCGTGGGCTGATTCGCTCAAATGCAGATTTTGCATCTGGTTGGTTCTCATGGTTCAGGGTTAATCTAATGGTCCTAAATAACTTCCTATACCTATATATACATCCCTAACCTAAACCTAAGTCTCTTATACAATTCTCTAGCCTCCATTGCTCTCTTCCTCTCTAAAAAAATAAATCAATGGCGTCTCTACTCTGCTGAAATCTAAGCTAGGACTTGTGCTTCTTCTTCCTCCAATTCTAATTAGGATTAAAAGAGAACAGCTACAACACCTTTTTCTTTTAGAATCCAACCAAGGCAAGTGCAGTTATTTTCCGATATAAACTTTAATTATGATTGTGAAATGATTGTAAATCTGAATTTGAGGTTGTGTATATTCTGTTCTGATCTATTTTATTCTGTATCTCTTTCTTCTTCTGTTCTATAGCCAGGCTACCACGAGCCTGCGCCAGATCTCATAAGAGATTAACGCACAAACGCTAAACTTTGGGACAAATAATGAATGATGGCATAATTGGAAATAACTGATCTGTGACTGCTTTAAGAAAAAGGACATATGTTGTAAACTAGATCTAGATCTATGCATATTCTGTGAGTTGGAAGAAGAGGAACCATTGTATGTTAACATGTGACTTGAGACATTGGACATAACACATGTTTAATAGTTAAGATCTGATTTTGAGAGGATATAATTTAAAGATCTAGATTGTTGGGCATATTTTTCCTGACTTGAGATAAAAAGAGAATATGACTTAGGTGTAAAGATCTATATCAAGATTTGATAACTGTTAATTGTGAATAACACCTAAGTGGGAGATTTTTGAATATATGACATGCATTGAAATCGATGGCTATATTTGGTATATAATCATATTGTGAATCATGACAATTATTTAGGCATGCAAACTTAGGCCAAATTTATAATTAGGAAAGATATGTCAATAAAACTTTAAGGAATGATTAGATTTGTTATATTTCCTGATCTGCTAGATCTGTTATATTGCCTAATCTGCTAGATCTGTTATATTGCCTAATCTGCTAGTTCTGTTATATTGCCTAAACTGCTAATTAGATTGATTTGCCTAATCTGCTAATTATGTTAAATTTGCCTCATCTGCTAAATCGCCTAATCTACAAGATCTATTATCTGTTTAATCTGTTGAATGGAGTAATCTGTTGGAACTGAAATGCTAAAATTTGAAGTATGTAATCCTATAGGCTCGACTTTGAGCAAAACTTGTAATAGAACCTTGAATAATCTGTTGTAACTTGTAAAGAAGTTAATTTGTTAAAATATGTGAATAAACACATTTGTTAAACATGAAACATGGCTAACTCGAGGTTAGAATGAGTTTGCGGCGTAATTCTGCCCGGAACCGCCCGGCACATTCCAGTAGCCGCAAACAATAGGTTATAATGTGAGAAATTAGTCATAGCGCACTTGAAAACCCGAGGTTAGACTCAGTTTGCGACAGAAACCTGCCCGGAACCAACCGACCTAACCAGTGGCCGCAAACTGTCAGTCTAATGTGAGAGGTATGCGCATTAGTATTTAATTAATGAGATAAATATGATGTCTAAAACGTGTTGGGTGGATAGGATTAAACCCACTGGGCTAGTGTACTCAGTAAACCCGTTTCGTGAATCTATAGGCCCAATACAAAGTTAGCCAAATCTGTAAATCTGTTAATTCCGTATATCTGATCCGTTAGTCTGAAAACTTGTCTGATCTGCGAACTAGTTGATCTGAGCTTGGTATGTCTAAACAAATTAATCTGAAATCTGTTAGTCTGAGGGACACAAGGTTAGGAGGGAAATTACTTGTGTCATCTGTTGTTTGGGACCCATATTAGTCAGTAACCTTTTCTGGTATCAAAACTTTGACCTAACAGTAGGTAGGGTCCGGGCACGCTTACTGAACTAATTATAAGCGGTTCATTCTGATAATGGCGAGGGGTGTTGATGGTACGTTCCAACCGGGTCATGTGCGTGCATGGATCCCGGTCTGCCTCTGAGGATGTAAGACGCCGTGACATCTATAAATAGGTCTGTGTCACTCAAAGGTTGCCACTTTAGGGAATGATACACCCTTCGGTGGGGCTGGCACAGGGTATTTATGTATTAGGGAGTCGATCGCGTGGGGTAGAACTTAGGGTACACTTAGCTCTGTCTGTTTCTGTGGGGTACCGTCTGTTTCTGTTGGGTGGTAACACCTGTCTGTTCCCGCGTGGTGCAGTCTGTTGGGGTGGTAAAGGCCTATTTATTAGTGTATACCTAATTCTACATTCTGTTTCCATAGGGATTAATCTGTTTCTGTTTCTGTACCTTCTGTTCGGGTGGTAAAAGCCCATTACTAGCATTCTGTTCTGTGGAAATCATTCTGTTTCCTTTCTATTTCAATTAAGACATTAGAGTAACACCTAATCCCGTTATATTAGTATTAGTGCAGAGAAATGAAAAGAGATATCATTCTGTTTCTTCTGTTTAACCTAAGTATATCTGTTGTTTCTGTTACTGTTATCTCTTATCCAGCTTATTTTCATGTCATAATTATTATTATCTGTTTATATGCTGAAAGTCACTGGACTTGCCAGACTTTATGTCTTACCTTGTTTGTTTTCGCCCCTTTTCTTCCGTCCCCCCCCCCCCCCCCCCCAGGTTTTCAAGGAGGGAATACTTTAGTTTGATCCGGATCTCTTCTGCTTAAAGTGCTTGAAGTGCTTAAAGTATGGCTTGACTTCTTATGGCATCTTCTGTGGGGATTATGATTTTAAAGTTTTGTACTCTGATGACTTTCTGAACAAGACTGATATTTATGTACTTGAGAATTTGTTAAAAATGTAACCATACTGATTTCTTTTTTCCGCTGTAATAAAGTTATAATTTTTCAAGTACTGTTTATCTGTCTTGTAATATTCTGTTCTATTTACTAAAATGCTCCACCAAAGTTAAGGCATTCCCTTATGAGTGACCTTAACGGAGGTGGGGTGTTACACTTGGTATCAGAGCTGAAGGTTACCAGAACAGATAAAAAATTATATATGGAAAGGTTCTTGACATTGAAGCAGGGGAATCTATCAGTGAAAGAGTACGTCAACAAATTCAATCAATTGGCAAGATTTGGCTTAGACTTGGTGAACACATCTGAGAAGAAGGCTTTGAGATTCGTCAAAGGTTTGAATGAGCCGCTACGTGGGTTGGCTATGACCCTTTTTCCCATGGGGGTTACCTTCGAGAAATTGGTTGACATGGCATTAATGCATGAAGAGGAAGCAAAAAGTGAGAAGAAAGAAGAAAAGCTCGAAGAACCATAGAACAAGAAGGCGGGGCCCAAAAAGGAAACACAAAAGAAGGATGGGAAGTCTGAAGATAAGAAGGAGAAGAAGTGCTTTACTTGTGGAAGCTCGACCCATCTGAACAAGGATTGTAGAAAGAGGAAGGGCACTTGTTTCAACTGTGGTGAAATGGGACACTTCACTAGGGACTGCCTGAAGAAACGGGGACAAGGGCAGAGGGCAGGACCAACTGCTGGAGGGCAGGCGAACACTCTCGAGGCTAGTGGATAGGATAGAATTAGGAAAACTTTCTGTGAGAGGTTTAATTTCTTTATCTGATTGTTGAGTTAAAACTCTTTCTGATTCTGGCATTTTGATTTTGTAATCGATACTCTGCACTTTAATACTAGTATTGTTTCTGATTCCGCTGTAGACTCAAACCCATAAGGGTTATGACTCATCTACTTGTGATAAATTGGGGTTTGAGAGATATCTGTGTTAGGCGTCAAGTAGGACGCATACATTCTGGGTTTTATCATGCTTAGTTTTCTAAGAATCATTTGGTAATCTGATCTGTACTAGTAGTCTGTAAATATCTGAATATCTCTGATAAGGTTAAGATTTCCATTTTTGACATTGTCTAAAGAGGGTAATCCTCTGAGTGTCAATCTGATATTGATTTCGGTCTTTGGGGTTGATACTTAGGGGAATTATTCTCTCAACCAATGTCTAATGGGAACCAAGTTTTTGTTTTATCTGTACTCGCTTCCATCGTTCGACTGTATCCTATCGATCGAATCTTCGAACTTTAGGTAGAAACTAATGGGTGTAAACATGTGTTTGAGACATGTTATGTTTAATGGTTGCAAGTGGATGCAAGTGGTTGCTAGTGGTTTCTCGTGGATGCATATACACACACTAGGCACTAGATCGGCTCAAAAACACTCTCATACTGCATATGGATGTGTGTGCATTTTTCAATTTTTGTGGATGTAGAATGATTGACTCCTCACATGGATGTTGCATTTGGATGAATGGTTATGCACTCATATAGAAATGATGTGTATCAAATAGGATTTCTTGCAAACATATTTGGACTCATGGCACTAACATGATTCGCATTAAGGAGGTCAACTGGATCAGTAGACCGCCTGATTTTGCATTAGATAAGAAACATATATACACACTTTGCATATGTTCATATAGCATTAGAAACCTTTTAAGGACAATGGATGCCAGTGATTGAATGGTTTAGTAGATGGATGTTGGATGTTAGGATACATTCTTCTAAACTTGAAGATTTCGGGGATGAAATCCTTTAAGGAGGGGAGAATGTAACACCCCATATTTTCTGAGAATATTAAAATAACAAATTAAAGAATAATTAATTTGAAAAAGAGGAATGAGAAAAGAATAATGTTTAACATTGTTCTAATGTTTGTAAGCAAAAGACTTAGTAGCTCATTTGGTTAGAACATGTGTTTAACAACCCGTATTTTGAATAACATGTTATAACGTAAATCAAGGCAGAATTAAATGTCAAAATCGGAATCAAGGGAAACGGGCTATGCCATTGCGTTCGTCTCGGAAAAATACGCGAAATAGAGTCCGAGTTTTCGAAAATCGGAGTCCGTATGACCCAGTTATGGCCCGTCAAAGTTTTCAGAAAATTTCAAGTTCAAAAACAGTTCAAATTTCAAATCTGGAGCCAAACAGACTGGGCGGGAAAGTTTCCCGCCCAGCCACCCCAAGTCGGCTGGGGAGTCAACTTGGGAGTCGACACACCCCAGGAGGAGTCGACTGCCCAGTCGACACCCCTGTCGGCCTGGGTGGTCGGGCCACGTGGCCTGGTGCACCTGCGAGTGTTTTGAATCATGTTTCTGGCCTTGTGACGAATTCTGATGGCTAGGATTTAAACTAAGGTTAATCCTATGGCCTAAACTACCCTAAACTTCTATAAAAAAGAACCCTAATACCTAGCCTAAATCATCACAAATCAATCCTACAACTAGGTTATGCCAAAATGCTCCTTGATCATGGCCTCCATCTTCATATCATAGCCTCCATCCTCTTCATGAAAGTTTAAGTGTTCTAAGCTAGTAAAAGAGCCACCTTTCTTCATCAAAACAAGGATCTTTCTTCATACAAATCAAAGGAGCTTCTTGTTTCTCAAGACAACTTGGAGCTTGTATTCATTTGGGGATTTCTAGTGTGGCTTCGTCTCAATCTTGTTTATTTTGTTCTAGTCTTCATAGCCAAGCTTTGTAAGCCCTACTCTACTCTTAGATCTAAACTATGAACTTAATATGACATGTAGCAAGTTGAAATGAGACTTTTGTGTTATGCTTGCCTTGGATTTCATGCATAGATTCATTCATGACCCTTTTGATCTATGTTTGTGGACCTAATGTTTACCTATCATGAATCTAGTACCATTTATATTGACTTTTGGGTAGAAAGTTATGAGCTTCATTTCGTGGTTATGCATAATGCAACATAGAACTTGGTAGTTATGCATAAATGCAACATAGAACCATCTTATAACCTTGATGTTACCTCGCATATGATGTTGACCTATATGCTAATCTTAAGTCTATCACCCAATTTGCTAAGTTTAATGCCATACATGTGTAGATTGGAATTGGACCTAAGTGTAATATTTGCCTTGGACCTATCATTGTATGCATAGATCTATTCATGCCTCTCTTGATCTATGATTGTGGACCTATCATGAACCTAGTACCATTCATGTTGGCCTTTGGGAAAAATGCTATGAAATGGATTATGGCTTATGCATGTTAACGAACCTTAACCCCTCATGTTCCTTAACATGCATATGATGATATTGAACCTATTTGCTATGCACAAGTTAGGATTGTCACCCTATGTCAACTATTACCATGTTACCACCCTATTTGCTAATTATGCTATTATGTATGCTTGAGGCCAAAGCACCCTTATGCTATTATGCATGCTTGAGACCAAAGCACCCTTATGCTATTATGCATACTTGAGGCCAAAGCACCCTTATGCTATTATGCATACTTGAGGCCAAGTCACCTTTTATGCTATCATACATGTTGAGGCCATATGCTAGTATGTTAAACCCCTTTGGCCTCAAATATCACCATGTTTAACTTGTGATAGACTTTGCCATCTTATGTCCATCTTGTCATATTCTTATGTTCCCCCTTTTGATCTATTTGTGTTGATGTGAACTTACGTGCGATGGGGTTACGTTATGGGTAAACTTAAATGACATGAAACATGACTTGAAAATATGACATGTGATTATGTTTGAAACATGAAAGTGGCCAACTCGAGGTTGGGTTGAGTTTGTAGCATAAATCTACCCGGAACCGACCGGCTTAACTAGTGGCTACAAACAATAGGACCCAATGTGAGTAGTTGGTCACATCGCACTTAAAACCCGAGGTTAGACTAGGTTGTGGTGTAAAGCTACTTGGACCCGCCCGGCTTAACTAGTAACCACAACAAAGTCTAATGTGAGAGGTTGGGGTGCATTAAGTTAATTAATGCAACATGGTAGGGTTAAGTCATGGACCGCTTGAATACTTAACCAATTAAACACAATGGATTGGTAGGGTTAAGTCATGGACTACTTGAATATACTTAACCAGTTGAACACGGTATATTGATAGGGTTAAGTCATGAACTGCTTGGATACACTTGACCAACTCAATACATGGTTAGGATAGGGTTAACCACACTTAACCCATTTAAAACCCTAGTTACGTGGTCCTTTTCAGCAGTAACCTACTTGGGAGTATCTGGATACCCTGGACTAGGCTAGGGTGGGGCACGATTACTGACTGATTGTAAGAGACCAAAAGAGACGGCTGAATGGTGCACCGGTTGTTCAGGCGGACCATGGTCATGCACATTAAGTCCGGAGTTGAACATGGGCACCGGTAGGTTTAGACTGCGCGTGCTTGATTTGTGTCTGTGGTTTACACCTTAGGGCTGGATACACCCTAGGGTGGACCTTGCATAGTTAACTACATTCCATGATTAGGCCGTATGACACCGATACACGACGAGTTAGGCTTATAGGGAGCCGATCGACTAGACCGAGTAGTTGGACCTTGATTTAGGTCATCTCATGAGTTTGGGCCAACATTGGGCTAAGGGATCATTTCTTGTTTATACTTGACATGGACTAGGATACTAGTACACTTGGTGCAACTTAACCTTGTATATGCGATGCCACACTTGATCTATCTTGTTAACTTTTCACCATGCCAGTTATCATCCTATGTTTCATCTCTGTTTTACATGTCCAGTTAACTTTATTAGTTTTTATACTAATAGTAGGTAGGACTTACCAGTCTTTTTGACTGACCCGTTTTCTTTTGCCTATTTTCTTCCGTTTCCCCCTCCCCCCCCCCCTCCCCCAGGTTCTCAGGGTGGGAACACTAGCACCTAGCTTGGATCTTTAGCTTGCTTTCTGGATAGCTCATGTACGGTTTGGACTTGAGCTCGCTATGGCTTTACCACGTCTACTTTGGGGATAGTTTACTTTATGTTATTTCCAATTTTCAGTTTATGTTTTCTTGACTTGTAGTAGTTGGAAAATAATGACTAAATACTATGATGTAACTTGACTATGGTTTTGAAATAGTAGTTTTATCCGCTGCTTTATTTACTCTGTTTTACTTATATGTTCTGTCTTGTGATATCTTCATGCATGTTTACCTTGACCAACACCCCTCCAAAGCCAGTGTACTTGCAAGAGTGACCCTGGCGGAGGTGGGGTGTTACATTTGGCATCAGAGCATAAGGTTTACGAGATTGAACAAAAGGTTTTTAAAAACTTACCTTTTGAAAAAATATTTTCAAAACCGATTATAAAGAAGTATTTTCCAAGAAAAGTCTAGTTTATTTTAAAAGGCTATTCCCCAAAAGCCATTAGCACTATCCTTTGTTTCCTCGTTCTCAATCTATTTTTTCTTCGTTTTAGTATGGCCGATAATTTTGCCATTCTGGAGGGCGTACCAGTACCTATTTGGTTTAGAAGGTACATGGAGGCAAGGGCGAATGAAGCCGGCCCCGCGAACATTCCTCCTCCTTCCCCCGTGGCTAACATTCCTCCTCCTCCCGTAGCTAGGTTCCTCCTCCTCCTCCTCAGCATCCGCAAGCGGATTTCGCGAAGATTTGCAAGGACTTTAAGGCGATGGGTGGCAAGAATTTTGTTGGGGCGGAGACTTTTGTTGAGGCAAGAAACTGGTTGAAGGAAACTGAAGACCTCTTTGCTATCTTTGATATAGAAGACCGTAGGAAAGTTCTGTTAGCGGTATGGCTGTTGAAAGGGGAAGCTGCATATTGGTGGGTAGTCACCACCACTACTAGGCCAATTCAGACTTGGGACGACTTTAGGAGAAGGTTTGGACTGAGGTTTCTATCATCGACAGAAGAGAACCTTTAGATGGAGAGGTTCCCATCACTAAAGCAAGGGGACATGACCATTAGAGAATACGTGGATAAGTTTAATCAGCTTGCTCGGTTCGGTTTAGACTTGGTTAACACAGCTCAAAAGAAGGCCCTACACTTTGCTCTAGGATTGAACGAGCCATTGCACGGTTTGGCCATGTCTCATATACCCATGGGGGCGACCTTCGAGAGTTTGGTGAATATGGCCCTGCTTCAAGAGGAAGATAAGAGTGGCAAGAAGGAGGTCAAGGAAAATGAGTCTCAAGGCAAGACGGAAGATTCTGAGAAAGGAGACAAGAACAACAAGAAGGGAAACAAAGGCAACAACAACAACAAGGCAAGAGAGACAAGAAAGTGCAACTTCTGTAGGATCACTGGGCACATAGCCAAAGACTGTAAGAAGAAGAAGAGGAAGCTGGGCGTATGCTTTCATTGTGGAGAGTCTGGACACTATAGTAAGGATTGCCCGAAAAAGCGAGGACAAGGGAAAAGTCAAACTCAGCGAGCAGGACCCTCTGGAGGGCAGTTGCAGGCTCTCCTCGCTCTTCCAGCTCTTGATCGAGGTAGTGTTTCAATAGAAAGTTATGTTTACATTCCCGATTTCCCTGTTCGTACCTTATTTGATTCTGGCGCATCGCATAGTTTTATTCTTGATCTTGTTGAAAGTTTGCACCTAAGTACTAGTCTAGTTGAAAATCCCGTTAGTATTTCAAATCCGATTGGGGGTTCCGCCCATCTATCTGTGATTTGTATGGATTTGAAAATCTCTATCTTGAGCGTAGAATTCATGTGTAATGCTTATGTTCTCGGGTTTATGGGATACGGGTTGATTTTGGGCATGGATTGGTTGTCCAGTTATGGAGCCATTCTTGATTGTGAGCATAGGGTAGTGAGGCTCATGACTCGCCTCGGTAATACCCAAGAAATTTCTAGTAACCCTATGGATCCCGTCATGTTATGTTATCTTGAATCTCTTGACTCGTCCATCGATGATCTGCAATCTGTGAGAGTGGTCCGAGAATATCCTGATGTTTTTGATGAGGTTAAGGGGGTTACCCCCTAAGCGGGAGATAGATTTCCGCATTTATCTTGTTGATAATGCCAAGCCAGTTTCATTGCCCGTTAGGCACATGGCCCCGCGAGAAAGAAGAGAGCTTAGCAAGCAAATCAAGGAGTTGCTTGAGAAAAATTTCATTAGGCGAAGCATTTCAGAATGGGGTGCTCCGGTGGTATTCGCTACTAAGGCGGATAGTCCATTTCGCTTAAGCATGGGTTATAGAAATCACCCTAGTAAGTACATTTGGCAACGTGGATTGGCATTTGTTTTCAAGAGATAGTTCTTCCGCGTGGAATACCGTATAGTATGTAAACGAGATCCAGGATTCACTAACGAATTTTGTAAAGCTTGCATGAAACCATGAGCACGCAGTTTTGTTGAAGCCAAGTATTTTAGGAAAAGAATAAGTGGAAGTGGAACGAGAGGCAACGGTGAAATGAGTTCTAACTCATATTTTGGAAATAAGAATTAAGAGCTACGAAATTGTGAAGTCAAAAGACGGTCGAGGCACGATAGGATTAAGCTCAAGAAAATGTGACTTAGAAGATTGAAGACCAGATACGCGCATCATATCTCTTTTTAAGAGTATATCCTTGATCCCTATTATCCTGTAGAGCTTACTCGCATGCTATCTTTTAAGTATATCCTCTCGGTCCTATTCTCAATCTTAGTTCTGTTGCAAACCCCATAAGGAGTATGACTCGCCTGTTTGTGATATATAGTTGGGGTGAAGATGTCCGTCAAGTTGACCAAATTATTTGGGCTTTATGGGATATGGGTCATAGTTGATAGACTTACGAAGAGTGCTCACTTTATTCCGGTGAAGAGCAAGAGGACCGCATCATGGCTAGCATCTGTTTATCTTCGAGAGATAGTGCGGTTGCATGGAGTTCCTTCTAGCATAGTCAGCGATCGTGACCCAATCTTCACTAGCCAACTTTGGAATAGTTTGCAAGAAGCGATGGGTACGCGATTGAATCTAAGTACGGCCTATCACCCACAGACAGATGGCCAGACTGAAAGGGTGAATAGGGTACTAGAAGATCTGTTGAGGCTATGCATTCTTGACTTTGGGGGCACTTGGGAAGACCACCTTCCTCTCGTAGAGTTTGCTTACAATAACAGCTACCAAGCAAGCATAGGGATGGCACCATTCGAAGCTTTATATGGGAGGTCGTGCAAGTCACCAACATATTGGTGAGAGACGACGGATAAGCTATACTTGGGCCCGACATGGTAAGGGACACACCCGAGAAGGTTGAGTTGATTCAAAGACGGATGAAAGCGGCCCAAGATAGACAGAAATCCTATGCAGACAAGCGAAGGACAAACTTAGAGTTTGAAGTTGGAGATATGGTCTTTGTGAAGGTTTCTCCTTTGCGAAATGTGGTTCGTTTTGGAGCAGTTGGGAAGCTGGCACCAAGGTTCGTAGGACCCTTCCCTATCATCGAGAGGATTGGGCAAATGGCTTATAGAGTGGAATTGCCCGAGAAGCTGGCCGGAGTGCACAATGTTTTTCATGTCTCGCATCTCCGAAAGTGCCTACATGAGTCAGCCGAGGTAGTTGAGCCTAGCATTCTTGAAGACATGGAGGTAGAAAAAGAGGCAACTTTGAGACGAGCTCCGATTCGTATCTTGGGAACGGAGATCAAGAAACTGAGGAATCGAGAAGTCAAGTTAGTAAAGGTTCAGTGGAGTGAAGCCGATGAAGATGCAACTTGGGAAACCGAGGAGAAGATGCGTGGGCTTTATCCATTTCTTTTTGAGGGTACATTCTCAATCTCTTTTCCTAGTTAGCATATCTTTCTTTTGCTATCCATGTTTATCTTGTTATCTCGTTAACCTTGTCATGAGAACCTTAGGTAGGAGCCCTTTGGATGAAACATGTATTTGAAACATGTTATGCTTGATGGCTGCAAGTGGTTGCAAGTGTTTGCAAGTGGATACTCGTGGATGCATGATACACCTTAGGCACTAAGATCGGCTCACACACTTTCATATTGCATATGCATGAGTGCTTATACCTATTCATGGCTGAAACTTGTTATGCTATCACGTGGATGTTGCATATGGATGAATGTTATGTGCACTCATGTAGAGATTATAGGAATTTGCATAAATATGGACTCATTTCACTAACATACTTTGCATTAAGGAGGTTTACTGAGTCAGTAACCGCCTGATTTTCGCATTAGATAAGTACATATACACACACCTTTCGCATATGATCATACAGCATTTAGAATCTTTTAAGGACAATGACTGCTCGTGGATGATGTTTTGAGTAGATGGATGATGGATGGTAGGATACGTTCTTCCTAACTTGAAGATTTCGGGGACGAAATCCTTTAAGGTGGGGAGAATGTAACAACCCGTATTTTGAATAACATGTTATAACGTAAATCAAGGCAGAATTAAATGTTAAAATCGGAATCAAGGGAAACGGGCTATGCTATTGCGTTCGTCTCGGAAAAATACGCGAAATAGAGTCCGAGTTTTCGAAAATCGGAGTCCGTATGACCCAGTTATGGCCCGTCAAAGTTTTCAGAAAATTTCAAGTTCAAAAACAGTTCAAATTTCAAATCTGGAGCCAAACAGACTGGGTGGGAAAGTTTCCCGCCCAGCCACCCCAAGTCGACTGGGGAGTCGACTTGGGAGTCGACACACCCCAGGAGGCGTCGACTGCCTAGTCGACACCCCTGTCGACCTGGGTGGTCGGGCCAAGTGGCCTGGTGCACCTGCTGAGTGTTTTGAATCATGTTTCTAGCCTTGTGATGAATTCTGATGGCTAGGATTTAAACAAGGGTTAATCCTATGGCCTAAACTACCCTAAACTTCTATAAAAGGACCCTAATACCTAGCCTAAATCATCACAAATCAATCCTACAACTAGGTTATGCCAAAATGCTCCTTGATCATGGCCTCCATCTTCATATCATGGCCTCCATCCTCTTCATGAAAGTTTGAGTGTTCTAAGCTAGTAAAAGAGCCACCTTTCTTCATCAAAACAAGGATCTTTCTTCATACAAATCAAAGGAGCTTCTTATTTCTCAAGACAACTTGGAGCTTGTATTCATTTGGGGATTTCTAGTGTGGCTTCGTCTCAATCTTGTTTATTTTGTTCTAGTCTTCATAGCCAAGCTTTGTAAGCCCCACTCTACGCTTAGATCTAAACTATGAACTTAATATGACATGTAGAAAGTTGAAACGAGACTTTTGTGTTATGCTTGACTTGGATTTCATGCATAGATTCATTCATGACCCTTTTGATCTATGTTTGTGGACCTAATGTTTACCTATCATGAATCTAGTACCATTTATATTGACTTTTGGGTAGAAAGTTATGAGCCTCATTTGGTGGTTATGCATAATGCAACATAGAACTTGGTAGTTATGCATAAATGCAACATAGAACCATCTTATAACCTTGATGTTACCTCGCATATGATGTTGACCTATATGCTAATCACAAGTCTATCACCCTATTTGCTAAGTTTAATGCCATACATGTGTAGATTGGAATTGGACCTAAGTGTAATATTTGACTTGGACCTATCATTGTATGCATAGATCTATTCATGCCTCTCTTGATCTATGATTGTGGACCTATCATGAACCTAGTACCGTTCATGTTGGCCTTTGGGAAAAATGCTATGAAATGGATTATGGCTTATGAATGTTAACGAACCTTAACCCCTCATGTTCCTTAACATGCATATGATGATATTGAACCTATTTGCTATGCACAAGTTAGGATTGTCACCCTATGTCAACTATTACCATGTTACCGTCCTATTTGCTAATTATGCTATTATGTATGCTTGAGGCCAAAGCACCCTTATGCTATTATGCATGATTGAGACCAAAGCACCCTTATGCTATTATGCATACTTGAGGCCAAAGCACCCTTATGCTATTATGCATACTTGAGGCCAAGTCACCTTTTATGCTATCATACATGTTGAGGCCATATGCTAGTATGTTGAACCCCCTTTGGCCTCAAATATCACCATGTTTAACTTGTGATAGACTTTGCCATCTTATGTCCATCTTGTCATATTCTTATGTTCCCCCTTTTGATCTATTTGTGTTGAT
Source organism: Allium sativum (assembly GCA_030737875.1). Lineage (NCBI taxonomy): Eukaryota > Viridiplantae > Streptophyta > Magnoliopsida > Asparagales > Amaryllidaceae > Allium > Allium sativum. The sequence continues at coordinate 167,230,862 of CM060924.1, read as the reverse complement.
GTGAACTTACGTGCGATGGGGTTACGTTATGGGTAAACTTAAATGACATGAAACATGACTTGAAAATATGACATGTGATTATGTTTGAAACATAAAAGTGGCCAACTCGAGGTTGGGTTGAGTTTGTAGCACAAATCTACCAGGAACCGACCGGCTTAACTAGTGGCTACAAACAATAGGACCCAATGTGAGTAGTTGGTCACATCGCACTTAAAACCCGAGGTTAGACTAGGTTGTGGTGTAAAGCTACCCGGACCCGTCCGGCTTAACTAGTAACCACAACAAAGTCTAATGTGAGAGGTTGGGGTGCATTAAGTTAATTAATGCCACATGGTAGGGTTAAGTGATGGACCGCTTGAATACTTAACCAATTAAACACAATGGATTGGTAGGGTTAAGTCATGGACTACTTGAATATACTTAACCAGTTGAACACGGTATATTGATAGGGTTAAGTCATGAACTGCTTGGATACACTTGACCAACTCAATACATGGTTAGGATAGGGTTAACCACACTTAACCCATTTAAAACCCTAGTTACGTGGTCCTTTTCAGCAGTAACCTACTTGGGAGTATCTGGATACCCTGGACTAGGCTAGGGTGGGGCACGATTACTGACTGATTGTAAGAGACCAAAAGAGACGGCTGAATGGTGCACCGGTTGTTCAGGCGGACCATGGTCATGCACATTAAGTCCGGAGTTGAACATGGGCACCGGTAGGTTTAGACTGCGCGTGCTTGATTTGTGTCTGTGGTTTACACCTTAGGGCTGGATACACCCTAGGGTGGACCTTGCACAGTTAACTACATTCCATGATTAGGCCGTATGACACCGATACACGACGAGTTAGGCTTATAGGGAGCCGATCGACTAGACCGAGTAGTTGGACCTTGATTTAGGTCATCTCATGAGTTTGGGCCAACATTGGGCTAAGGGATCATTTCTTGTTTATACTTGACATGGACTAGGATACTAGTACACTTGGTGCAACTTAACCTTGTATATGCGATGCCACACTTGATCTATCTTGTTAACTTTTCACCATGCCAGTTATCATCCTATGTTTCATCTCTGTTTTACATGTCCAGTTAACTTTATTAGTTTTTATACTAATAGTAGGTAGGACTTACCAGTCTTTTTGACTGACCCGTTTTCTTTTGCCTATTTTCTTCCGTTTCCCCCTCCCCCCCCCCCCTCCCCCAGGTTCTCAGGGTGGGAACACTAGCACCTAGCTTGGATCTTTAGCTTGCTTTCTGGATAGCTCATGTACGGTTTGGACTTGAGCTCGCTATGGCTTTACCACGTCTACTTTGGGGATAGTTTACTTTATGTTATTTCCAATTTTCAGTTTATGTTTTCTTGACTTGTAGTAGTTGGAAAATAATGACTAAATACTATGATGTAACTTGACTATGGTTTTGAAATAGTAGTTTTATCCGCTGCTTTATTTACTCTGTTTTACTTATATGTTCTGTCTTGTGATATCTTCATGCATGTTTACCTTGACCAACACCCCTCCAAAGCCAGTGTACTTGCAAGAGTGACCCTGGCTGAGGTGGGGTGTTACAATGTGACTTGAATACAAGAGGTACAGAGTTCGATCCCTGCCAGCGCCATATTTTTGTTTTTAGGGGAATGGCTAAAAAGTGGCTTAGTATGAACGCAGTTCAAAAAGTGGTTTAGTGTGAAAATGGTTAATTATGTAGAAGTTATTAAGCCTTGAAGTTTGTATGCATATGAGAGAAATATATATAGATATATATATATATAAGAATTAAATAAATAAATATGCAAAAAAGGTTCAAAACAGTGAATTGGGAGGGGGAATAACCGAACCGGCCCATTTTTGAGGTCGACCCAAGCTCAGCTGGGTCGACTAGGGGTTAATCCAGGGTGTTTGGCTGTCAACCCGTGGGCCGATTCGCTCAAATGCAGATTTTGCATCTGGTTGGTTCTCATGGTTCAGGGTTAATCTAATGGTCCTAAATAACTTCTTACACCTATATATACATCCCTAACCTAAACCTAAATCTCTTATACAATTCTCAAGCCTCCATTGCTCTCTTCCTCTCTAAAAAAATAAATCAATAGCGTCTCTACTCTGCTGAAACCTAAGCTAGGACTTGTGCTTCTTCTTCCTCCAATTCTAATTAGGATTAAAAGAGAACAGCTACAACACCTTTTTCTTTTAGAATCCAACCAAGGCAAGTACAGTTATTTTCCGATATAAACTTTAAATATGATTGTGACATGATTGTAAATCTGAATTTGAGGTTGTGTATATTCTGTTCTGATCTATTTTATTCTGTATCTCTTTCTTCTTCTGTTCTATAGCCAGGCTACCACGAGCCTGCGCCAGATCTCATAAGAGATTAACGCACAAACGCTAAACTTTGGGACAAATAATGAATGATGGCATAATTGGAAATAACTGATCTGTGACTAATTTAAGAAAAAGGACATATGTTGTAAACTAGATCTAGATCTATGCATATTCTGTGAGTTGGAAGAAGAGGAACCATTGTATGTTAACATGTGACTTGAGACATTGGACATAACGCATGTTTAATAGTTAAGATTTGATTTTGATATGATATAATTTCAAGATCTAGATTGTTGGGCATATTTTTCCTGACTTGAGATAAAAAGAGAATATGACTTAGGTGTAAAGATCTATATCAAGATTTGATAACTATTAATTGTGAATAACACCTAAGTGGGAGATTTTTGAATATATGACATGCATTGAAATCGATGGCTATATTTGGTATATAATCGTATTGTGAATCATGACAATTATTTAGGCATGCAAACTTAGGCCAAATTTATAATTAGGCAAGATATGTCAATAAAACTTTAAGGAATGATTAGATCTGTTATATTGCCTGATCTGCTAGATCTGTTATATTGCCTAATCTACTAGATCTGTTATATTGCCTAATCTGCTAGTTCTGTTATATTGCCTAAACTGCTAATTAGATTGATTTGCCTAATCTGCTAATTATGTTAAATTTGCCTCATCTGCTAAATCTGCTAAATCGCCTAATCTGCAAGATCTGTTATCTGTTTAATCTGTTGAATGGAGTAATCTGTTGGAACTGAAATGCTGAAATTTGAAGTATGTAATCCTTTAGGCTCGACTTTGAGCAAAACTTGTAATAGAACCTTGAATAATCTGCTGTAACTTGTAAAGAAGTTAATTTGTTAAAATCTGTGAATAAACACATTTGTTAAACATGAAACATGGCTAACTCGAGGTTAGAATGAGTTTGCGGCGTAATTCTGCCCGGAACCGCCCGGCACATTCCAGTAGCCGCAAACAATAGGTTCTAATGTGAGAAGTTAGTCATAGCGCACTTGAAAACCCGAGGTTAGACTCAGTTTGCGACAGAAACCTGCCCGGAACCAACCGGCCTAACCAGTGGCCGCAAACTGTCAGTCTAATGTGAGAGGTCTGCGCATTAATATTTAACTAATGAGATAAATATGATGTCTAAAACGTGTTGGGTGGATAGGATTAAACCCACTGGGCTAGTGTACTCAGTAAACCCGTTTCGTGAATCTGTAGGCCCAATACAAAGTTAGACAAATCTGTAAATCTGTTAATTCCGTATATCTGATCCGTTAGTCTGAAAACTTGTCTGATCTGTGAACTAGTTGATCTGAGCTCGGTATGTCTAAACAAATTAATCTAAAATATGTTAGTCTGAGGGACACAAGGTTAGGAGGGAAATTACTTGTGTCATCTGTTGTTTGGGACCCATATTAGTCAGTAACCTTTTCTAGTATTAAAACTTTGACCCAATAGTAGGTAGGGTCCGGGCATGCTTACTGAACTAATTATAAGCTGTTCATTCTGATAATGGCGAGGGGTGTTGATGGTGCGTTCCAACCGGATCAGTTGCGTGCATGGATCCCGGTCTGCCTCTGAGGATGTAAGACGACGTGACATCGGTATATAGGTCTGTGTCATTCAAAGGTTGCCACTTTAGGGAATGATACACCCTTCGGTGGGGCTGGCACAGGGTATTTATGTATTAGGGAGCCGATCTCATGGGGTAGAACTTAGGGTACACTTCTGTGGGGTACCGTCTGTTTCTGTTGGGTGGTAACACCTGTCTGTTCCCGCGTGGTACAGTCTGTTGGGGTGGTAAAGGCTTATTTATTAGTGTATACATAATTCTACATTCTGTTTCCATACGGATTAATCTGTTTCTGTTTCTGTACCTTCTGTTCGGGTGGTAAAAGCCCATTACTAGCATTCTGTTCTGTGGAAATCATTCTGTTTCCTTTCTGTTTCAATTAAGACATTAGAGTAACACCTAATCCCGTTATATTAGTATTAGTGCAGAGAAATGAAAAGAGATATCATTCTGTTTCTTCTGTTTAACCTAAGTATATCTGTTGTTCCTGTTACTGTTATCTCTTATCCAGCTTATTTTCATGTCATAATTATTATTATCTGTTCATATGCTGAAAGTCACTGGACTTGCCAGACTTTATGTCTTACCTTGTTTGTTTTCGCCCCTTTTCTTCCGTTCCCCCCCCCCCCCCCCAAGGTTTTCAAGGAGGGAATACTTTAGTTTGATCCGGATCTCTTCTGCTTAAAGTGCTTGAAGTGCTTAAAGTATGGCTTGACTTCTTATGGCATCTTCTGTGGGGATTATGATTTTAACGTTTTGTACTCTGATGACTTTCTGAACAAGACTGATATTTATGTACTTGAGAATTTGTTAAAGATATAACCATACTGATTTCTGTTTTCCGCTGTAATAAGTTATAATTTTTCAAGTACTATTTATCTGTCTTGTAATATTCTGTTCTGTTTACTAAAATGCTCCACCAAAGTTAAGGCATTCCCTTGTGAGTGACCTTAAAGGAGGTGGGGTGTTACAGATTCCATACATCACATGTATTCAAAAATAGTGATAAACATGTATTAAACAGTCAATTCACATCCAGAATGTAATTCGCTACTGTATGAGTGTTAAATAATTAAAATAACGCTTATTACAGTTTGTCGATCCATCGATTGACATATAACTAAATATTGGGATTCGTGTATGTCAAATATCATCCCAACACCGTGTGGGGTTTTCAAATAACAACAGTCAATTTAATAAATTTTTGGTTAATAAATTTAACCAATTCTAATTCGGTTTGAATTATTTTTCTAATTAGCCAATTTTAGTGTGTAAATTATAAATGGATAATTTAATTTCACTGTCACATTAATATTAACATTATTTTTAATATGTTAATCATCACAACATCACAAACAAGACACAATACAATCAATTAAATCGTCCATGGTCTGTGGACGAGGGAGGTGAGCTAACTGGCACCGTATACAATTGATAATGATTAAAACTGATAAAAATTTACACTAGCAATTCTATTTATTTTTATACATGAATACAATAACATGACAAAATGTAATTTAGTGAGAAGGAGTTCTCACATTCGTTTTCCACTCCGCCAGTCTTTATTTTTGAATTTCTGTACTATTTTGATTTAAATTCGCCTCAAATTTTAATTTGCTCCAAATCGCTTCTAGTTAGTTCCATCGCGAATTTCCCGTTGAGATGATTCCTACGCAAGTTGTTTCGTTTCATTCTGATTTAAAATGAATGAGTGATGCATTTTTAAACGTTAATACACAATTCGAATAATTAAATTAAATTAAGTAAGTTATTAAACCTTAATCATTTCCCCCTAATCATCTTCCTGGAATCGGCCGTTTCACAAAACCCATCGTCCCCAAAAACAATCCGTCATCGCTTCATCCATAGGGGGTCGGAACCCCATCTGAGCCTCCCACATGAACCACCGCCGTGGACTCTACCACCTCCCTCAACCACGACCAACTTGCCGCCGCTTCCTACCTCAAAAACTGCTCCAAGCATCGGCACTTCGTGTGCAAAAATCGAGCCAAATACAAAACACTACTTCATCAAACCCATACTAAATCGAAGCTCATGAAACCCCCTTTCATTTTCGTTTTATAATTTCTGAATGAAATCGTGTAGGTTAAGAGAATTTGGAGGAGAAATAATCGAGCATAATAGTCGTTAGTTTTATGTTGTTGGCGGCTCCAGAATTAAAATTAGGGTTTGGGGTGAATTTAAGGGTATTTATACCATATTTTATTATTAAATTCTCTAATTACTTATTTATCGATTCGAACTCCAAATCAAACCCAACGACTATTGCCGCTAGCTAATTACCCCCATTCCGGACACAATGGAATATGTTTCATAAGCCAATTCGACTATTTTGATTAGTTTTTATCAAAATTAAAATATAAATCAATATATATTGAATTTAAATGTACATTTTAATTTACTAGGGCCACACATTCACTCCAAAAATTACAGAAAAATAAATCTAGCTATGTTTTGAAGATACGGTCCTAACAAAACTAATTTCATCAAATTTGGAGATCGTTTGAAAAATGGCCAATTTCCAGTCGATTAAATTCAAACTGAAATTACCAAACACATTTAAATTCACCACGCTCACATACTAATCCCAAAAATTATGAAATTTGAAACCTAATAATAATTTGACATTCTGAATCCAACAAAAGTTGTTTCATCGAAAACGGAGGTCGTTTGGAAAATGGCTATTTTTAAGGGCTATATATTATATTAAAATATATATAAATTCCATAGCGACTATTTTGAATTTTAAACTGGACATAACTTTCAATTTATATTATGAAATCTGAATTTTTAACATTCATTAGAAAGATATTGTTAAACAGATTCAAATATTTCTGGTTTTACTGAAATTCGATTTATTTTGAATCAAGTACATTCAATTGAAATTTAAAATCAAATTTTCAAACTATCGCGCCATTTCGGGCTCGTTTTATAATTAAAATAAATAAATATTTTTTAACTTCGATTTAAATAAATTTTTAGTCGTTATTATTTAAAATAAATCATTTTAAATATTCAAAATCCTTTAAAATAGCTAAAATAAAAAATTTAAATTGGTTCAGAAATTCCGGATTATTACAATCTCCCCCACTTAAAATCTTTTCGTCCTCGAAAAGGAACGGAGCTGAAAGTTGTTTAACTAACCAACTCAACTTTCACTCTGGCTTTCATTCCTCAACTTTTCAATTTCTAAGAATTGTCTAATTTCTCAAAAATTTGGCTAAAATCCTAAATTTTCGAAAAATTTCGCCATAAACTCCTTTGTACAGCCCTATCGGTAAAACCACAACTTGCCTCATAGGGCCCTCATCAATCAAAAAGAAAAAGCCAATCGGCTCATAAAATCATCAAACCCAATGAATATAGTAAACATGTACCTATTTGTCGGACATACAATTTTATTTCTCTTCTTAGCTTCCTTGCTATGACCTGTTCATTATATACACATGTACATATATGCAATTCTAATCAATTTTCAATTCAGTTCAATATTTGATTCAATTTGGCTAAATTTACCTTTCATTTTTATAATGGATTCATCATTCCAATATTTTAATTAGTTGAACTAATAATCACACATCACAACCGGCAATCAATTAGTTGATTATCTTTTCAATCATATAACTTTTCTGTATATACTCAAAAATCATGTTTCTAGTGCCAAATCACAAATAATAAAATTTAACTAAGTTTTGGTTCTCACACCAGTCAATTGGAATCATATAGAGATCCCACTTTCGAAACCCGAACACAAGCACTGGTAATGTAATCACAATTACGGGATCATGCCTGGGCGACTAGAGTATGATTCTATATCTATCTAGTATATTTGAGACTTCATGTATACGTTTATGACGCGTATATGCAAAATCTTCATATACTTGATAGTTTAAAATAAATATAAAATAAATACTCAAATATGTATAATATGATATACTTTTAAAAACTAAATTTGTTTTTAGAAATAACACTCCTCAAACTCATTCTAGGGCCTTAGTAACCCTATCTCTAACGAGTTACTCTTATAGGATGTTGCTAATCCTATCTCTGATGAATTCTTTCGTTTGGTTCTAATGTGTCTTGTTCTCGAACTCTGTAAACCAAAGCTCTGATACCACAATGAAACGACCCAAACTTTCGCTTATGGGAAAGCCCCGATTGAGTTGAGAACACGACGCATCAGAACACAAACACTAGAACATTTCATTGCTATTACAGCGATTACATCAGAGTACAAGATATCGGAGTTCAAATAAATAATATACCATGGAAAAATGTCAGAGATTTAATATATTACAGAGCAATGGAAATTTAGATATATAAATACAATGCGTGGCGGAAATACAGCAACTTACACAACTAAAAGAAATACACGGATACAATTCTTTCTGAATATAGCTCCAGCTGTAAACCATGATCCTGTTAAAATAGAAATTTGCAAAAAAACAAAACTACTAGTTGCCCGTGTGGAAAATATGGGCACCTAGAGTTTAGGTTAAAACAATAAACTCTGAGTCAGTCATGGGACTGGTGTGAGAACTAAACAGTTATTAAATCTTTACTTTAAAAGTTGGGAAATCATGGGACCACGCCATATAACACGAAATGGGTTTACTCCACATGAATCTTAGTTTAAAATAAAACAACGCTATGATTTCTGAAAAAATGAAGCTATTATAAGAATCAGGTCCCATTACATAATGCAACACAAGCGGAGGATAGAGTTTTACAATATAATAGCCAAACATGCTTGGTGCGTTTTAAAACAAATCCTTTTGGTATCACTATAAGTGTATAGTGTCAAAATAACTTCAAATATAAATGTATCAATCATAAACGGCATGAGCGCCCCATCCCACTATGTCGCCATATAGGTTTACATCTAAAGCCGAAAAATGCCGTATTGGAAATTGGATTTCCATCATGAATCGAGGCAAGGAATCATCCTCACCGATTTTGAGACACTCTAGCAAATGCCTCAGGGCTCGGACGCTGGAGAGCCCTTGGTTAGCAGCAAGGTTGGTCCACACATACTTTAGTTGATTAATTATTCCTGAACAATGCGTTTCCCGGTCCTATCGGACCTATCATTGAGCCACTAGGGACTCATATCCGAGGTGGCTCGCAATCCATCATCCACATGAGTAAAAATGTCAGGGCTCCATACCATGACACCACTCTCAGCTAAAAAGAAGCGCATGCATTCCCTGTCGTCCTCATTCCGTTTTTAACTTATACCGAGGTGTGAGGCTCGCGAATTAACGCTATACACAAAGCTATGTTATTTAAAGTCATGCTTTGATCATCAACCACAAGACTCTGCTTTTCAACAAAAGCCTTGTTCATTTGCATCTTAGCATGCCACACTGACAATTCATGCTATACTATTGATGTCTATCAATATATAACCTCTAAGCTCGTACGTCTCAGAGAAGGGGGTTAAGCAAGAGAATAAATTCTCTGCCACCAAACAAATATATATTTAATAAAAATCAATCAACACAGAATGAAGTTCAATTTTTGACACATATCTATTTGCAAGTCCGTTCTGGGTCTGAACGAAACCGAAGGAACCTTATTCCTCGTCCCATATGTCCAATACAGGAGAGAGGTCCTCGCATATCCAGTCAATCTCCAAGTAAGTCTGGATGATCACCACTTATTACCTCGTCTTGGGTGTACAACCCAATCAAGACATCAGTAATCATCCAAACGATGTGAAGATCTCTGGTCTTCAACCACCATCTTCAACTCGACTTTTAAACGTCGTATTAATTATTCAGAATGGGTTAAACCCGGTCTTTTCGAATAACTCGCGTATTTTATAATAAATAATCAAGTGCTATAAAAACACATCACATGCCTCATTCCAATATAGAATATTCTTTTATTCAAATATTCACATCTTTAGGGAAAGGTTCCCATTAATTTTATCAAAGATAAAATCCTTTAAATTTATTCTTTAATCTTCCTTTTAACATCAATTCAAAAGATTTGATTTTATCCTTTATCAATTCTAAACCAAATTTAGGTTTATCAACTAGTCGGGATTAGCGAGCCTTACCAAAGTAATCATTTATTTTATCTTTCCAATCCCAACCTATTCATCCCATGGAGCAAAACTGGTAGTACTCCATATCTAACACCCACTGTGTTATCGATAAAATTTATTACCATTTCCCGTTCAAATCTAATTTAAGATTTAACTATCGCCTGGATTAAAGCTGGTGGTACTCCATCTCGAAACATTTCTTGAATTTGGTACATTTAAATACCCCATTCCCATTTCAATCTAATTAAAGATTCATTAAAACTCTAGTTCAGTTTTAATCTTCAAAAATCATTATTTAATAATTATTCAAATTTAGGAAATAAATTCCATCTTTAACTGGGTTAAAGAACGAATGTCCTTTAAAACATCATTCACGATATACTAAAATCATCTTCCATCAAAAATGGAATCTACACGGAAATCATAACAGTGTATAATCAATATAAATTCCCATATCAGACTAATAATATAAATGGAATAGCGGCAAAGCCTTTTATGTAAAGACCCGGAAATTCGAACACTTAATCTTTGAATATTGTAACAATTGGTAATATTGTTAAATGGTATAAATATGATTTTATAACCTTTTTAAATATCATTTAAACAATAATTATTGATACTAGAATCGTTTTGGAGAAATGCTTTCAAAAATATATTTTTGGTAAAATATTGATAAAATGACCGAAAATCGTTTTATCGATAAATGGTTATTTTCACAATTAAAATTATTGAAAATTTTAGTGAATGTCTAATTAATCATTAGAGAAGTAATTAGCAAATAAAAATATTTTTCATATTTGTGGTTAACTATTTTAATGATGTCATCATTTAAAAAAAATGAGCATTTAAGGAAAGTTTTTGTATTTTGGGTATTCAAATATTTAAATAAGTGTTTAATAATTCAGATACACTTGTTTTCATTATATAAATAAGATAAGTAATTTATTTTCAAGTTTTGTTTACTTAAGTAAATAATTTGATTAAGAACTATAAATATGTTTGAGTTTCAGCTTTCAGATTTATAACCTGTCGTTGAATAGAAGTTGTTTCAAATCGTTGCAACGTTGTTTGGTACATTTATACACATGCGTATACATATGTATACAAGTATAAGTATATGTATTATTAGTCACGTCAAGAGTTTAGAAATATCCTAAGTGTATGCATATAAGTTCCTTATATGTATATAAATGAATGATTACTTCTTAAGTCCTAAAAAAGCAAACTTATGATCATATTACACGCCTCTCATTTCACCTTACACACCATCATATCTCTCATTACTGCATTAGGGTTTTAGGGACATTTTGGTCATTTCCCATTCACATTGCTAAGGCTATATAAAGGTAGGCAAACCTTTAGCAATAGGGACACCATTCCTTTTCTTCTTCTTCTTCTTAATCTATATTATTGGCTTCTTCTTGAGTAATGGTGGTGGTGGAGGAGGAAGCAAGGAAAAACAAGTGAAAGCAAGGAAAGCAAGGAAAGGAAGGAAAGAAAGGAAGTTGCTAGTTTGGATCTTGATTCTTATTCTTGGAGCTAGGATTTGCTAAGGATTAAGGTGAGTTTACTCACTGCTTTGGACAGAAATATACAACCCATTTACATGTCTTTAATTATGCTTAAAGTTGCTTGAATGTTGGTAACTTATGTTAAATTATTAGCTTGATTCTTACTTTAAAAGTAAAGACATATGTGATCCATGTTAATGGATTGGAATGAAATTGGACTTGAACTTGAAATGACTTAACAAGTGGAATGAACTTGAAGCAAAGCACATAAGGATTAGCAAGGAATTGACATATTGTGGACTTGAACTTGAAAGTGCACTTATAGCGATAGTCTCTATAGATGCAGTTTGAATTATTGTGTTTTCAACACTTTGCATGGAATTTTGTCATGACATCTTTAGTAATTTTCTTATCATATTAATGTTGAATTACTTACTTGTTTATTGAATATCATGATTACTATTCTTTTTTTGAAAACACCCTGATTACTATTCTTAATTCTAATAAGCCGACAAGTAGGCTTATTGATATGTGAGTGTCAAGAATGTGGTGTCTAGGCAAGGGGTGATATGCAACCAGTGCTTTAACTTACCTGGCCTCACTCTTGACCGAGGGATAGTTAAGTTGATAACGTCGGAAATGAGTTGAGTGTACGAAGTGTGATTTCTATAAGCATAAAATGGTTTTGGGTTTGTCGTGACAATGTGTTAATTACATTCGTCTTTAACCCTCGCAGATTATATCACAGAAGTAAATATAGTTGAATCTTTAAACAAGTTTAAAGATAATTATAAAAGGTTTTGTTTTGGGTTTGTTGTAAATAGTGTTTTAGCCACACTTGTTTTGAAACCTTTGGAATATAGTTAAATTGGAATATTCAGTTTAATGATTTTGACTATATTTGGATCTTTAATAACCGATTTTAAAGATAGAAACAAGTATAGAAATCTTTCGGGATAAAGATATGGAATAAGATGTTTAACTTATAAAAGAGAAGGGGTTCTTTATTAAACAATTGTTTTATCCTCTTTGATTATATTTTAAGAAATCTTAGAAATGAACTATGGATATACTTATACCGGAGGGATAAGTATATGGTTTTGAAGTATTGAAGTTATAAAGAAAATCTTAGAAATGAATTGTGATTATACTTATACCAGAGGGATAAGTATGTTAAAACCCTTTTTAAGTAGTAGGGCTATAAAAGAGACAGAGAATTAGTAGAATATATACATATACACCTTTTATATGTATAAGTTGAATATATACACAAGTTTATAAAGGTATATTAATCGAGTATGAATTATTGATTAATAAGCGAAGTCTTTTCAGAAAAATGAAGTTTTATTAGATAAAAGAAGTTTACTAATAAAGGAGTATTAATCAATGAAAGATTAATTAAATGGTAAAGGAATTAGAAGCCGTTTATATGAGTTAATCATGCTTTGACTATTATCATGCTATGTGACTTGATAGTGATTTGATTGTTTATCATACTATGTGACTTGATAGTTATTTGATTGTTTAACATGTTATATGACTTGATAGTGATCTGGCTATTTATCATGATTTATAACCTTGATAGTGCCTTGGATGTTTATTCAATTGTTATGGAAATTAAGCGAGGTTGTTTTCCATATACAATCGTCTATTGTGTGAATTGTAGTAAGTTAATCAACTATAGAACTTTACCTTAAATCTAGTGACTGGTTTTGACGAGACCGGGATTGGTAAGTGTTTTACTTATCAAAAACCACTTCAAAACTAGTATACATGTTCTATGTTTTGGAAGCGGTTGTGAAGTTAAGTCTATATGGCGATTCGAGATCTGTTGAGATGCTCAAACACATGTGGTGATTCTAAGATCTGTGAAGGAATCTATGTGTGAATCCAAGATCTAGTGATGTATTGGGATCCATGTATGATTCCGAGTTCTACGAAAGAATTTATGTGTGATTCCAAGATCTATTGAGCTATGGGATTCCATCTGGGAATTTGTGTTCTGTTCGAGTGATGAAGACTCGTGTGAAAGACGCTGAACGAAACCTCGACATCGGATATGGCTAAAGACAGAGTAGGCTGCGTGATTTGGGATTTTTCTAGCCCGCGACATGATATATTGACTCTGTATCTAGAGTATGCTTATAGATGTTGCGTGCGGGGAGTTGAGTATATTTGGTTCCACGTGGTGCATACCGGTGTTTTCGTGTGTGGGCCAGTCATGCTTACCTTATGGTATATTTTATCTAGAGATATGCAATGCTCGGAAGGTGGTATCTGATCCTTGTGCATGGAGTTCGGATCCGGCTTGTTTCAGAGAGATCTCCGCTGAAAATCCAATATGAGAACATGCCTTATTGGTTTTATTTGTATACTTAATAGTTGTCGAATGTAACCAATGTAACCATTCCTTCTATGTGAATTTATTTATATGCTACACCCTAGACATTATTTATTATACAACTATACTTCTCTTAATAAATGGTTGGATATCATTGAAGGGATAACCATTACGGATATTCATATGGTCGCAAATTGTATTGATCTATGTCACATATATGTTGATATGCTTGTATTATAGATATTTAAGGTTTTCATTAGTTATTTTTTTAAATCCCGAGGTGAAGTTTGATTTGATATAAAAGTAATATATTACTTCAAGGATTTGAAATGAAATCGGGATTTTAAGATAGAAGGGATTATTTTCAAAAGAATGGATTTTTAAAATAACAAAGCTGATTAGATTTGATAAATAAATTTAAAGATTAAGCCTAAATGGTAGATTAGGTATTGCATTTTTGTTTTTGCATCGTAGGCTCCATGAGTCATATTTGTGAATAGGAGAACTACATTGGCTTGATCCCGTATCTAATTGGGTACCCAGTTAGATAAGGGTACGCAGTCACAAGTGGTAGTGATGCAGCATCTTAAATAACATAACCCTTTTCTATTTGTTGTTTTATATTTATCGATTATTTATATACCTTTTTTTCTTACTATATTATATAACCGTTCTCTGTGAGATTCTGATATTGTGTCCTCTTCTTCCTTACTCTGTTTTATTTTTATTTTATTTCACCCTAACTTTTCGTCTTTCTGGCACTTAATTGCTTGGCACATGAATACCGTGGATGTATTATTGTCGACATTGAGGGTCGAAAAGTCAGGTCTTACATCTGGTGTCGGAGCACAAGGTTGAGCGAATAACATGGCATTGATTGGGTATGACTCATCAAGAGATAGGGTAATGGAATGCCCTAACATGAGTTGAGTGTATTATATATATATATATATATATATATATATATATATGAGAGCACGTATTTGTTAGTGCTATAAATATATTTTATGTTGTGTTAGTTAATCTGTTGAGTGGTTTATGAATTCTGGTCGATATGTGGGACGCCATGGTATCGATAGGGATTCTAAATACTTAAACAAGGCAAATCGACACGATATTGGTTTTAAAATTGGTAAATGAAATAATTTTACCTAGGCTTATATTTTTGTACAAAATATAAAATTTTCATAAATTGATATAGTCATTTATGATGCGTTTGGTTGTTAGGAATGATAATATTCAACTATTATCAGTTATTGAATATTAGTTATGCTTGATCAGTTTATGAGCATGTACTATTGCTTGTTGACTTATAACTAGTTTAACTTTTAAAAACATGGGTTTGGAAGATTGTAATAAGTGGGAACATTAGATATTAACAACTTGTGAATTAAGTTTCACAGTTTGACTGTAAGGCGTTTAATGATGATGTTAGGTTAAATTGAATTTTAACATGACTCGTCTATTATAATACGAGTAGTGATAAGAATTTGTAAAAAAAGTTAGATAAAGAAGTGCTTTATATAAGCTATTGAAACTTGAAGTTAAGTGTTTGTGAAAAAATAAAGTTGAGTCAATATAAAACTTGAATTGTTATGATAGCAAGTTAGAACAAGTTCAAAATTTGATTAACATACTTAACAAATTTGATGTTTGGTTATTATAACACCCCGTATTTTTTAACTACACCAAAGAGGATAAATTAAAGAATAATTAAATTAATATTAAGAATTAAGGGAAACAGACTACGTCATTATGTCCGCCTCGAAATTTTGGTCAAGATAGACACATGATTTGCGTAAAACGGATAACATACGAAGAAGTTACGGATGATAAAAGTTTGATAATCAAAACAGGGATAACTGGCGCACTTGACAAGTGCGCCAAGGCAATTTTACACTGGCGCACATGTAAAGTGCACCCAAAATGGTTTTTGGGTATCCGGGCCTTTTTCAAGTGGGTGGCGACCCATAACCATATTCACTCTAGGGATGAGGTGGCATTCGAATTCTGGATGCTGGCAGCTATTAATATACCTTAAGTCTCTTGTTTTCTCCACAAAGAATCAATGGCGGCCAAACTCTGCCAGTGTCTGAATTGAACTTGATCCCTTATCTTCTGCTATCAACTAAAGCAAATCAATTGGAGATTCAAGATCCAATCTTTTCTAGCTCTATCTTCTAATCCAAACTTAGTGAGTTCTTAGTTACTTTTAGAATTAGATACTTAAAAGTAAACTTGATAGGATTATAGTTTGGATTTGTTCAAGTGCCTATATTATATTGGATCCATTTTAAATTACGGACATATGACATTTTGGATTGGTTATAACTTGAATCTAAATTTCTATGATGTAGATCTTAATCCCTATTTGTGTTAGATATACTTTTATCCATTAGATCTGAATTATGTGGACATTCCATGATGTAGATCTTATCCCTATTTGTGTTAGACCTACTTTTATCTATTAGATCTGAATTATGTGGACATTCTATGATGTAGATCTTAATATTTATTTGTTAGTTCTACTTTTACCTATTAGATCTGCATTATGTGGACGCCTAAATTATTAATCAGATCTAGTTTATTATTTGGATCCCCTTGTGCTTTTCATATTAGATCTGAACCTATCGTACATCTAAATTAAATTTGGATCTTGTCATGTTCATCTTATCACCTTTGCTATGTTACAACTAGTTAACTGCCACAAGTTCATTAGATCTATGCTTATATGTTCACCATGTTAGTATATGTTTATGCTAGTTATGTTAGAACATTCACCTTTGTCACATTTCCATCATCTTCCCTTTTTATCGTTTATGATTAGGCTATTATTTAGCCGATACATGCCGTAAATTATGTGAACACTCTAGTTAGGGAACAGGGAGGGAGAAAGGTTAATATTGGCATAATTTGGATATAAACATGAGTTAGACGTATAATTCAATAATTGGGTAAATGGGCATAAATACATAATAAGGCATATGTATAATTAATTGGACATATAATTCGAAAGGGGGGAAAGTGGGGACATAATTACCTATAAAGACATAGGTAAGAATTGGATAAAAATGGAATGTTTAATAATTACAATTAGAAATTGTAATTGCACTTATAACACAAGGTTATGTTGCATTAGTGGTGGAAGTCTGCCCGGACCCGACCGGCATATCCAGCAGCCACTAATGTTGAACCTAATGTGAGAGGTCTAAGTGCGCGAATACGAATCGGGCAAAGACACGAGGTTAGGCCCAACTTGTGCAATAAGACTGCCCGGACCCGACAAGCATATCCAGCATCCACAAGTTGTAGGCCTAATATGGGAGGTCTAACCCATTGTAAACCATAAATGGACATAGTGATAAATTGGACTACTTAACCTACTTAGTATGAATATGAACTAAAGTTAGGGTTAAATTGATTGGACAATGGATGGGTTAAGAAAATATGGAGGTGGTAGGTAATATTTACATATAGGCCCACAAACTTAACCCAGTAAGGTCATGTAATTAAAGACACTTAGTGGCATACATAACCAGTGGAAAATATAAAAGTTACGTAATTAAAGACACCTTTTAGGGTAAGCATAACTAGTAGAAATGAATAGGGCTATGTAATTAAAGATACCTAGTGGTATATATAGTCAGTGAAAACTTAGTAGGGGATACAAGACAAAGGGGACAACTTGTAGCATATTATGTGGGAACCATTTCAGTCAGTAACCCGGAGTAGGTACCAAAAAAAGTACTCTGTAATAGACGGAGAAGGGGCACGCTTACTGACTGACTATAAGAGTTCCAAACGTGGAGGACGGTGTGCGCGGCGCAAACTGACCGGGCCATGTGCGTGCATGAGCCGGGCAGAGGGGGATAAGACAACCGTGACACCTATAGATATGGGGCTATGCATATTAGTGAGGGGTTGCCACTTTAGGACGTGATAGATCCTACTATAGGCCGGCACAGAGTATCTACAGAGTAGGGAGCCGATCGATTAGGGTAGTGGTTAGGGTACATTTGGACGTATGCCTAAGTCTACCACCTTATAGTGGAAGGGATCATCTCATTTTGGTTATACTAGTAATAGTGCAGAGTAATCATTAGAGAAGCATATACACCTTATCTTGTTTACCTTGTCACACCTGCCATTTATGTAGTGATCTCTCTTATTCACTTTATATGCCTATCATGCTACTTTTATTTATTTACTTGCCAAAAGTAACTAGACTCGCCAGGCTTTATGTCTGACCCTTTTTGTTTCTCCTTCTTTCTTCCGTCACCCCCCCCCCCCCCTCAAGTTCTCAGGGAGGAAACAATCAGGCTTGACCGTGATTCTGCTTACATTTGCTAGAGCTGCTAATATGTATGGCTCAAGCTCCTATCCTTGTTGCTATGGCTATATTTTGTTCTTGGGAAATTTTACTTCTTTTATGTACTCTGATATTTTTGAAGTACAAGATAGTAACTCTTATGTTGTGATGGGCTTTTATGTTTCAGACATGTGATGTTTTTGTACCACTGTATCTTATGATAAATAAAGTTTTTATTCCGCTGTTATTCTGTATATCTGTCTTGTAATGTTCTGTGTCTGTTTACCTATAACGCTTCACGAAACTTAATGCATTCCCTTTGTGAGTGACATTAACGGACGTGGGGTGTCACACTTGGTATCAGAGCTGATGGTTTCCAGATTAGATAAAAGTTTTTGAAAATTATTTTTTAAAAAGGTTTTAAAAGAAAGTATTTTCAAAAAGAAAAGTCTGTTTTGAAAAACATTCCCCAAAAAGCCATACGTAATATCTTAGATCCTTTGTCTGAATCTCTTCCTTTTTCTTTTCAGCATGTCTAGGGAACCAAACATTCCTAATATCCTAGAGGGCGTTACGATACCCGGATGGTTCCGTAGGTATCTGGAGGCCACGACGCCTGCTGAAGGCCAAGGAAACATTCCTCCCCCAGCTGCACCAGTCATTACTCCTCCTTCCCCTCCAAGAGCAGATAATTTCGCTAAGATCTACAAAGACTTCCATGCTATGGGAGGGAAGCCATTCCATGGGAATGAGACATCCGTAGAAGCGCGGAATTGGCTCAAGGAGACCGAGGACTTGTTCGTAATCTTTGAAGTAGAGGATAGAAGGAAGGTTCGGTTAGCCGCCTTGCTACTGAAAGACGATGCCTCATTGTGGTGGGAAGTTACCCAAGCTGGACGTCCGGTGGAAACTTGGGAAGATTTTAAACAAATATTTGAAATGAAATTTCTTTCCCAAGCCGAGAAAAGCATGCAGATGGAGAGGTTCTTGGCTCTCAGACAAGGGAACTTGACGGTGAAAGAATATGCGAACAAATTCAACCAACTAGCAAGGTTCGGGTTAGAATTGGTGGATACTCCGCACAAGAAGGCGTTGCGGTTTGCTAAAGGGCTAAATGAACTCCTTCATGGGTTAGCCATGTCCCATACTCCAATGGGAGCCACTTTTGAAAAGCTTGTTGATATGGCCCTAATGCATGAGGAAGACAAGGGAGAAAAGAAGGAGGTTAAAGTTGAGGAAACAACGCAAAACAAGAAGACATGGCCCAAGAAGGGACAACAACAACAGAAGAAAGGAGGAAAGAATGACAAGGGTAAGGATAAAAGGAAGTGTCATAGTTGTGGGAAAGAGGGTCACTTAATCAAAGACTGTAGAAGAAGGAAGAACACTTGCTTTAATTACGGAGAATTCAGACACTTTGCTAGAGAGTGCCCAAAGAAACGGGGATCACAGGGACAAGGTCAAAGGGCAGAAACTTCTGGAGGGCAGGTGCATGCTCTCGTGATCAGTGCTCCTGATAGAGGTAGAAAAATTTATGTGGAAGGTTTAATTTCTCTTTCAAACCATCCTATTATAACACTTTTTGATTATGGCGCTTCACATTCATTTATATCTAGTTCTGTGGTTGAATCTCTACACTTAATTACTAGTATGGTAGTGGATCCCGTAGTTGTTTCAAACCCCATTGGTGGTTCGGCTCATTTATCTATGATTTGTCGGGGTTTGAAATTATCTTTGTTAGGCGTCGAGTTTGAATGCAACGCATATGTGCCCGGATTTATGGGCTATGGGTTGATTCTAGGAATGGATTAGCTCACCATGCATGGTGCCATTCTGGATTGCGAGAGGAGGGTCGTTGGGCTTCTGACTTGTCATGGGAGGACCCTCGAGATTTCTTGTGACCCTCAAGGGTCTGTTATGCTTAGCATCCTAGAGTCTCTTGATGTATCTATAGATGATTTGCAATCTGTTCCGGTAGTTCGAGAATATTCTGATGTTTTTGAGGAGGTTTGGGGCTTACCTCCGAGGCGCGAGATCGACTTTCGTATATATCTGGTGGACAATGTAAAGCCAATTGAACTACCAGTGTGCCATATGGCTCCAAGGGAAAAGAGGGAGCTGAGTAAGCAAGTAGGGGAGCTACTTGAGAAAGGGTTTATTAGACGAAGCATATCTGAATGGGGTGCTCCAGTAGTATTCACAACTAAAGCGGATGGTTCGCTTCGTTTGTGTGTTGACTATAGAGAGTTGAATAAACTCACTAAGAAGAATAGGCACCCGCTTCCGAGGATTGATGATTTATTTGATCATCTTGTTGGTGCATCAGTATTTTCTCAGATAGACGGCCATGGGGTTTCATCAGTTGAGGGTGGCTGAGGACAGTATAGACAAGACTGCTTTTAGGACTCCGGATGGTTTCTTTGAATGGCTAGTTATGCCTTTTGGGCTGAAGAATGCACACGCCTATTTTGTCGATCTGATGAGTTGGGTGTTCCGGGAGTTTCTAAATAAATTTGTTGTAGTCTTTGTTGATGATAATTTGATCTTCTCCAAGAGCGAAGAAGGCATGCCCAGCATTTGAGAGAAGTTTTGAAAACTCTCCATGACCATCAGCTTAAGGCAAAATTCTTCGAATGCCATTTTTAGAGAAAGGAGGTGAGATTCTTAGGGCATGTAGTCTCCAAAGAAGAAATAACCGTAGATCCTGCGAAAGTAGTTGCAGTGCAAGATTGACAGATTCCTAAAAATGCAACAGAGGTGAGAAGCTTTCTTGGGTTGGCACGTTACTATATGAAGTTCATTAAGGACTTCGCAAAGATATCATCCCCACTCACCAGGCTGACGAAGAAGAACTTGGCGTTTTCATGGGATATAGACTGTGATGTTGCTTTCCAACGTTTAAAGAGGGCTCTTACAACAGCCCCAGTCTTGACCTTGCCAGATGGGAGTAAAGTGTTTACCATTTACACTGATGCGTGCGGTACAGGGCTTGGTGCGGTTCTGATGCAAGAAGGGAAAGTAGTATGTTATGGGGGTAAACAGTTGAGAGTTCATGAAAAGAACTACCCTACCCATGATCTAGAGCTAGCTGCCATAGTATTCGCTTTAAAGACATGGCGTCATTATTTACTTGGAGAGAAGTTCGAGTTATACACCGATCATAAATCTCTCAAGTATCTGTTCTTGCAGAAAGACCTCAATTTAAGGCAACAACGGTGGATGGAGTTCCTAGCTTCTTATGATTTTGAGATTTCTTATACCTCTGGCAAGGGTAATGTGGTGGCAGATGCACTAAGTCGGAAGAGGATGGCCTTAAGTCCTCTGTTTGTGGAGAGGAAAAGTTAGGAATTCATATCAGCTTTTGATTTTAGACCCTCCATCGTGATTTTGCCTGATTTGTTTGCATCGTTAGAAATACGACCAACTCTTATGGATCAGATAGGAGCTTCGCAGCAAGGTGACCCACAGATTTTGGACATCATGGAAAAGCTCGGAAGAGGGGAGACTTCTAGTCACCTCAGTAGATATGCCATAGATGACAAGGGGTGGTTGCGACGAGATGGAAGGCTTTGTGTTCCTCAAATAGGAAGCTTGACAAAGGCAGTCCTAGAAGAAGCCCACCATTCTAAGATGACCATTCATCCAGGCGGCGATAAGATGTACAGAGACATGAAAAGGGTTTTCTTTTGGGCTGGGATGAAGAAAGATGTGGCCGAATTTGTTTCTCAATGTTTAGTCTGCCAGCAAGTTAAAGTTGAGCAAAAGAAGCCCGGTGGTTTACTTCATCCTTTGGAGGTTCCTCAGTGGAAATGGGAGAGCGTCTCTATGGATTTCGTAGATGGTTTGCCTAGATCGAAGAAAGGCAATATCAGTATCTGGGTTGTGGTAGATAGACTCACTAAAAGCGCTCACTTTATTCTAGTTAAAAGTAAGAGGACAGCGCCATGGTTGGCAGCAATTTATGTCCGAGAGATAGTTCATCTTCGTGGAGTACCTTCCAGCATCGTGAGCGATCAAGACCCCATCTTCACCAATGAATTTTGGAGGATCTTGCAAGAAGCATTAGGTACATGGTTGTGTTTAAGCACCGCTTATCATCCTCAAACCGATGGACAGACGGAGAGGGTGAACAAAATTCTTGAAGATCTTTTAAGGCTGTGTATCCTAGACTTCAGAGGGACTTGGGAAGAACATCTTTATTTAGCAGAGTTTTCCTATAATAACAGTTATCAAGCTAGCATCGACATGGCACCCTTCGAAGCATTGTACGGACGACCCTGTAGATCACCAACTTGTTGGTGGGAATCTACAGAAAGATTATTACTTAGACCAGATATGGTTAGGATACCGTCCAAGAAGATTGGCCTTATTTGGCGGTGGATGAAGACAGCTCAAGATAGGCAGAAATCCTATGCAGACAAGAGAAGGACTGACATCGAATTTGAAGTGGGAGACTTAGTTTTTATCAAAGTATCACCTCTGAGAAATGTGGTTCGCTTCGGATCAGTAAGGAAGTTCATACCTAGGTTTGTGGGACCATTTCCCATGACGAAAGGATTGGCCAAATGGCTTATAGAGTAAAGCTCCTAGAAAATCTATCTGGTGTTCATGATGTTTTCCATGTTTCTCATCTGTGGAAGTGCTTGCATGACACCGTGGAAGTTGTTGAGTGGAGTGTATTGGAAGAGGTGGAAGTGGAACGAGAGGCGACAGTCAGGCGAGTCCCTACCCGTATTCTTGGATCAGAAGTTAGGAAGCTACGCAATAAAGAGATCAAATTGATAAAGGTTCAATGGGGATATAACCCAGAAGATGCGACTTGGGAACCGAAGACAAGATTCATGCTTCGTACCCTTTCCTTTTATGTTCTTAACTCCTTTTTCCAAAGTTTTATCTATGCTTGTTTCTATCATTTGAGTATGTCCTATCAATAGTATTTTCGACCTTTAGATAAGAATCCTATGGATGTAAACATGTGTTTGAGACATGTTATGTTTGATGGATGCAAGTGGATGCAAGTGTTTGCAAGTGGTTGCCTGTGGATGCAGATACACACAAATTAGGCACTAGATCGGCTCAATCACTCTCATACTACATATTGATGTGTGTGCATTTTCTTTTCTTTCATAGATGGAAATGGATGTATTAGCATATGGATGTTGCATTTGGACGAATGATTGTGCACACATATAGAACTTACATGTTATAATAGGATTATTTGCATACATATTGGATACATGACACTAACATACATTGCATTAAGGAGGTTAACTGAATCAGTAGACTGCCTGATTTTGGCATTAGTATTAGGACATATGCACACACCTTTGCATATGTTCATATAAGCATTAGAAATTTTTAACGACAATGGATGCATGTGATTGGTGGACGAGTAGATGGATGATGGATGGTAGGATACATTCTTCTTAACTTGGAGATTTCAAGGACGAAATCCTTTGAGTAGGGGAGAATGTAACACCCCGCATTTTTTAACTACACCAAAGAGGATAAATTAAAGAATAATTAATTTAATATTAAGAATTAAGGGAAACAGACTACGTCATTACGTCCATCTCGAAATTTTGGTCAAGATAGACACCTGGTTTGCGTAAAAGGGATAACATACGAAGAGGTTACGGACGATAAAAGTTTGACAATCAAAACAGGGATAACTGGCGCACTTGACAAGTGCGCCAATGCAATTTTACACTGGCGCGCCTGTAAAGTGCGCCCATAATGGTTTTTGGGTATCCGGGCCTTTTTCAAGTGGGTGGCGACCCATGACCTGATTCACTCTAGGGCTGAGGGGGCACTCGAATTATGGATGATGGCAGCTATAAATATACCTCAATTCTCTTGTTTTCTCCATAAAGAATCAATGGCGGCCAAACTCTGCGGTGTCTGAATTGAACTAGATCCCTTATCTTCTACTATCAACTAAAGCAAATCAATTGGAGATTCAAGATCCAATCTTTTCTAGCTCTATCTTCTAATCCAAACTTAGTGAGTTCTAAGTTACTTTTAGAATTAAATACTTAAAAGTAAACTTGATAGGATTATAGTTTGGATTTGTTCATGTGCCTATATTATATTGGATACATTGTAAATTATGAACATATGAAATTTTGGATTAGTTATAACTTAAATCTAAATTTCTATGATGTAGATCTTAATACCTATTTTTGTTAGATCTACTTTTATCTATTAGATCTGAATTATGTGGACATTTTATGATATAGATCTTATCCCTATTTGTGTTAGATCTACTTTTATCTATTAGATCTGAATAATGTGGACATTCTATGATGTAGATCTTATCCATGTTTGTGTTAGATCTACTTTTATCTATTAGATCCGAATTATGTGGACATTCTATGATGTAGATCTTAATCCTCATTTGTTAGATCTACTTTTTCCTATTAGATCTGTATTATATGGACACCTAAATTATTAATCAGATCTAGTTTATTATTTAGATCCTCTTGTGCTTCTCATATTAGATCTGAACCTGTTGGACATCTAAATTAAATTTAGATCTTGTCATGTTCATCTTATCACGTTTTCTATGTTACAACTAGTTAACTGCCACAAGTTCATTAGATCTATGCTTATATGCTCATCATGTTAGTATATGTTTATGCTAGTTGTGTTAGAATATTCACCTTTGTCATATTTCCATTACCTTCCCTTTTTATCGTTTATGATTAGCCTATTATTTAGTCTATACATGCTGTAAATTATGTGAACACGCTAGTTAGGGAACAGGGAGGGGGAAAGGTTAATATTGGCATAATTTGAATATAAAAATGAGTTGGACGTATAATTCAATAATTGGGTAAATGGGCATAAATACCTAATAAGGCATAGGTATAATTAATTGGACATATAATTCAAAAGTGGGAAAGTGGGGACATAGTTACCTATAAAGACATAGATAAGAATTGGATAAAAATGGAATGTTTAATAATTACAATTAGAAATTGTAATTGCTTTTATGACACGAGGTTAGGTTGCATTAGTGATGGAAGTCTGCCTGGACCCGACCGGCATATCCAGCAGCCACTAATGTTGAACCTAATGTGAGAGCTCTAAGTGCGCGAATAAGAATCAAGCTAAGACACGAGGTTAGGCTCAACTTGTGGAATAAGACTGCCTGGACCCGACCGACATATCCAGCATCCACAAGTTGTAGGCCTAATGTGGGAGGTCTAGCCCATTATAAACCATAAATGGACATGGTGATAAATTGGACTACTCAACCTGATCTAATCCATAAGGGATTGTATGAATATGAACTAAAGTTAAGGTTAAATTGATTGGACAGTGGATGGGTTAAGCAAATCTGGAGGGGGTGGGTAATATTTACATATAGGTCCACGAACTTAACCCAATATGGTTATGTAATTAAAGACACCTAGTGGTATACATAACCAGTGGAAAATATAAAAATTATGTAATTAAAGACACCTTTTAGGGTAAGCATAACTAGTAGAAATGAATAGGGCTATGTAATTAAAGATATCTAGTGGTATACATAGTCAGTGAAAACCTAGTGGGGGATACAAGACAAAGGGGAGAGCTTGTATCATATTGTGTGGGTCCCATTCAGTCAGTAACCCGAAGTAGGTATCAAACAAAGTACTCCGTACTAGGCGAAGAAGGTTCACGCTTACTGACTGACTATAAAGATCCAAACGTAGAGGACGATATGGGCAGCGCAAACCGACCAGGCCATGTGCGTGCATGATCCGACCGGAGGGCGATAAGACGACCGTGACACCTGTAGATGTGGGGTTGTGCATATCAATGAGGGGTTGCCACTTTAGGATGTGATGCATCCTACTGTGGGCCGACACAGAATATCTACGGAGTAGGGAGCCGATCGATTAGGGTAGTGGTTGGGGTACACATGGACGTATGCCTAAGTTTTCCACCTTATAGTGGAAGGGATCATCTCATTCTGGTTATACTAGTAATAGTGCAGAATAATCATTAGATAAGCATATACACCTTATCCTGTCTACCTTGTCACACCCGCCATTTATGTAGTGATCTCTCTTATCCACTTTATATGCCTGTCATGCTACTATTATTTATTTACTTGCTAAAAGTAACTAGACTCGCCAGGCTTTATGTCTGACCCTTTTTATTTCTCCTTCTTTCTGCCTCCCCACCCCCCACCCCCCAGGTTCTCAGGGAGGAAACACTCAGGCTTGACCGCGATTCTTCTTACTTTTGCTAGAGCTGCTAATATGTATGGCTCAAGCTCCTATCCTTGTTGCTATGGCTATATTTTGTTCTTGGGTAATTTTACTTCTTTTATGTACTCTGATATTTTTGAAGTACAAGACAGTAACTCTTATGTTGTAATGGGCTTTTATGTTTCAGATATGTGATGTTTTTGTACCACGGTATCTTATGGTAAATAAAGTTTTTATTCCGCTGTTATTCTGTATATCTGTCTTGTAATGTTCTGTGTCTGTTTACCTATAACGCTTCACGAAACTTAATGCATTCCCTTTGTGAGTGACATTAACGGACTTAGGGTGTCACATATATACTCATAGAATGTATTAGAGTATTATATGCATGAATTTAAGTTATACCATGTTTAATAACTTGAAGTAAAGTTTTATGAAATTATTCATAAGTGGTTTTAGTATTAATAAAGAAATACTAAGTGATAATTGAATGTCAAAAAAAGAGGAAGGATATTAGAATAAAATGGCATACTATACATAAAGAAGAATTAATAAAGGATATTGGTGGTTAAAAAAACAATAGGATAAAATGACCAAGTAGTACGTAGATCGATTTATTCGCATAGTTGATCTTGGTACAGATTCGAGTATAGGATTTTGAAGGTGATTTACACCGGTCCGAACAAGTATTCTTCACTAGACTTTTGACAGTGAATACTTGATATGTATTTTTCATATGATCCTGAAGTTTTCTATCATAATGTATGGCTATGTAAGGAAGATGAAAGTTTTTGGTCAAGGAACTAGATCGGAGTACGCACTAGAGATGTCAAGTGTGGTATACTAGTTCGGAAGAGAAGTCTTGTGATCAGGAAAGTGATATGATCAAACAATGTTTACGGATGGTTTATATGTATTGTACGGGAATTAGCGCATATGGAAATTTTGTGAAATGACTCTTCGATTTGTTATGAGGTATCGTGAATCATCGACTAAGTAATCCCTAAGGCTGTTGAGCGTAAGGCACGCTTAGTAGATTATTTAACATCCTTATGCGATGAGGGGGTTTGAACTTGAGAAAGCCATGGGATTTATTTGCTAGTAGTGAGATATTGTTAGTATCGATATTTATAGTTTCTTTGGTTGCTCGTGTTGCAATTTCGGTGACAAAATGTTTTAAGTGAGGGAGAATGTAAAGACCCGAAAATTCGAACACTTAATCTTTGAATATGTAACAATTGGTAATATTGTTAAATGGTATAAATATGATTTTATAACCTTTTTAAATATCATTTAAATAATAATTATTGATACTAGAATCGTTTTGGAAAAATGCTTTCAAAAATATATTTTTGGTAAAATATTGATAAAATGACCGAAAATCGTTTTATCGATAAATGGCTATTTTCTCAATAAAAATTATTGAAAATTTTAGTGAATGTCTAATTAATCATTAGATAAGTAATTCGCAAATAAAATTATTTTTCATATATATGGTTAAATATTTTGATGATGGCATCATTTTAAAAAAATGAGCATTTAAAGAAAGTTTTTGTATTTTGGGTATTCAAATATTTAAATAAGTGTTTAATAATTCAGATATGCTTGTTTTCATTATTTAAATAAGTAATTTATTTTCAAGTTTTGTTTACTTAAGTAAATAATTTAATTAAGAACTATAAATATAATTGAGTTTCAACTTTCAGATTTACAACTTATCGTTGAATAAAAGTTGTTTCAGATCGTTGCAACGTTGTTTGGTACATTTATACACACGCGTATACATAAGTATACAATTATAAGTATATGCATAATTAGTCACATCAAGAGTTTAGAAAATATCCTAAGTGTATGCATATATGTTCCTTATATGTATATAAATGAAAGCTTACTTCTTAAGTCTGGAAAAAGAAAACTTACCATCATTTTACACATGTAATAACCCGGAAAATGTGAACCAATTTAAAATTTTTAAATTTGGTTATTACCAAAGAATTTGAATAGTTGAAATAGCATATTTCAATAAAATAAGGAATTGGGTATAGTATTGCAGTTTGAAATTTTCAATACAAACTTTGTCTGACTGTACCGGGTGGAAAATATAACGGATTTTAG
Source organism: Allium sativum (assembly GCA_030737875.1). NCBI lineage: Eukaryota > Viridiplantae > Streptophyta > Magnoliopsida > Asparagales > Amaryllidaceae > Allium > Allium sativum. The sequence goes on along the minus strand of CM060924.1, from coordinate 167,202,386 downwards.
CGAAACTGAAAATATTTAAATCTGTTTATGAATACCTTTCTAACGAATCTAACAAAATCGAAGTTTCATAGCGGGAATCAAAAGTTATGGCCAAATGAATTTTCAGAAAGGTCGCTATATAGCATATATAGCCCTTGAAAATAGATATTTTGCATACGACCTCGGAATTCGACGAAACCACTTTTGTTGGGTCCGGTATGTCAAATTATTGTTAAGTTTCAAATTTCATAATTTTTGAAGCTAGTATGTGAGCGGGGAAAAAGAAAATGTAATTGGTCAAATTCTGTTAAAATGGTCGACCTAAAAATGGCCGTTTTTCAAACGAGCTCAGAATTCGATGAAACTGGTTTTGTTAGGACCGTATCGTCAAAACAAAGCTAGATTTATTTTTCTGGAATTTTTCGATTCAGTTTGTGGCCCTGACAAATTGAAATGTACGTTCAAATTAAATATTGAATGTTTTATATTTTAATTTGAAAAATAACTGACTGTAACAGTCGAATTGGCCAACGAAACATATCCCATTGTGTCCGGAATGGGGGTATTTAGCTAGGGGCGACAGTCGTTGGGTTTGATTTCGAGTCCATTTGTGAAAACATTATTTAAATTTTCCTATAAAGCTTCGACCAATAGGATTTTTCCGTTATAAAAAAAAATCTCAAAACCCTAGCCGCCAGAGATGAAACCGACGATCCTCGTTGCTCCGCGCTTCTCCTCCCTTTTCCGACCGCCACAGGCGACGCTAGGCCGCGCCACCACCACCAATCGACAGCCCTTCGCCTCCTCTCCACATCCGACCAAACGCCACCTCCTACCTTCGCCGGAATCGCCTGAACGACGTCGAGGAAGTCGTCGACTTCCCAGCGCCGCCGCCGCCCCGATTCGCCATCGCACCCCCTCAAACCACCAGCGCCGTGAAGCCCTCGCCGCCCCTTCCACGTCAGCACCGCCGATCATCCCCATACTTCACGGATTTTGCAAAAATCCCAAACCTAGTTTCGAAGCAAAAATAAAGGTATGACCTTTATTATTCAGAAATGAAAATAACACTATAAAGCATTGCAAAACTTTGAAAAATAATATCTTTTTCGTTCTTTAACGAAATTTGATGAAACAGGAGACACCGTGACCGCAAGGAGGCTCTCTACATTCTAGAAGAAGCCGCGGATTTTTCTGATCTTCCTACCATTTTTAGCACTGCAATAACCAATGTGAGGAATCTAAACTAATTGTGTGAATGAAATCGCGTTGTATAAATTATATAAGCGAAATGTAAATTATATACGCATTGTATACCTCATGTACATGTGTTGTATAAGTTATATTAGCGATGTATAAATTATACAAGCGTTGAATGAAACATATATGCTTTGAATTGTGATGAAATGCAAGTGAATTATAATATATATATATATATACTTCCCTCGTCCACAGACCATAGACGATATTTATTGCTTGTGATTGACGTAATATTATATGGTATGACGATTGGTTGGAATTGATTGTTTGTGGTTGATATTATGGTTGAAAATACCTTTGTGGTTGAAAAATACCCTCTTGTGGTTGAAACAAATTAGAATAGGATTGTGGAATTGAAAATAAAACATGCCGCCTGCGTGCGAACTAGATGCATGATCCCCATTGTCAAAAACCGCGAGGTTTTAAGGCAGAGCGAGGAGCCGTACTAGGGACGGTCCCGGTTTTAACTACACTGCCGTTATGCTGCTGAAATTTTCCGAAATATACATGTATTAGAATAATATTCATTCGTTGAGTTGAAATTCATGTGTTGAATATTATTTGAATTTAAACAAATAGCTTTAGCGATAAAAATCACATTTTTATATATATACAAACCATAGCGAATATTCATGTGTTGAGTTGCAATTCATTCGTTGAGTTGAAATTCATGTGTTGAATATTATTTGAATTTAAACAAATAGCTTTAGCGATAAAAATCACATTTTTATATATATATATATGGTTATATATACAAACCATAGCGAATATTCATGTGTTGAGTTGCAATTCATTCGTTGAGTTGAAATTCATGTGTTGAATATTATTTGAATTTAAACAAATAGCTTTAGCGATAAAAATCACATTTTTATATATATACAAACCATAGCGAATATTCATGTGTTGAGTTGCAATTCATTCGTTGAGTTGAAATTCATGTGTTGAATAGTATTTGAATTTAAATAAATAGCTTTAGCGATAAAAATCACATTTATATATATATATACAAACCATAGCGAATATTCATGTGTTGAGTTGCAATTCATTCGTTGAGTTGAAAATCATGTGTTGAATATTATTTGAATTTAAATAAATAGCTTTAGCGATAAAAAATCACATTTTTATATATATACAAACTATAGAGAATATTCATGTGTTGAATTGAAATTCGTTCGTCGAGTTGAAATTCATGTGTTGAATGTTATCGTATTTTAAAATAAAATGAATCGACAATAAAAACTACATTTTTATTGTGAATATGAAGTGTTAAAAACATTCACGTGTTGAATAAATATTTTTGACGATAAAAATATTCCTTTTATCATGTATATGCTTTGATAAAAATACACACGTGCAGACATAAATAATAGTTTGCTAGGAATATTATTATTAGCCTTGTTCTGCATATATATACATGTGTTGAACAGGAAAAATGGATTAGCTGTAGAGTAGAGAAATTATTTGCGTGCCCGACAAATAGGTAAACCTTGAAGAGTTGGCTGCGCAATTTTATTTTTATATCAACTCCTGTGAATGCCATTGGATGCGGAGTGCTGGTTATTCTGTGTGAAATAATAAATATCGCCATAGGATAGTAACAATTAATTTTGAACTACACTACATGGCATACTTCTTGACGATAGGCATACTTCATCATATTCCACATAAGCAACTGGAGCTTGTGTGACGAGGTGGAAGATTTACCATACGAGCGAGAGGCTTGTATGGCGATGATTATATACTACAGGTTGAACTGATGACTGATATGGACTCTATAAAATATAACGATAAATTGCCAGATTAATAAAAACCCCACACGGGTCTGGAGTTGACAATAATCACGTCTCTCTAGTTATTAGATACGGCACATGGACTATTTATTTCCACACGGAAACGGGGGTGACGAGAATTTATTCTCTGGAGTGATTATCTATACATGCTCCCCCGTAAACACCAGAATATATCACTATAAATATGTGAATGCTTTTTAGGATTTATTGGGTACCTAACACGGCCCAATAAATTTCCAAACCCCTCCCCGTACAAAGGAGGTTATGGCGAAATTTTTCGAAATATTAAGGCGTTAGTGAATTATTTGAAGTGAAAACGAAGTTGAAAATATAGAATGGGCTATAGTTGGAATTATAGAATGAACTATATTTATATATATATATATATAAATATAAATATAATTAAAGGGAATCGAAGCTGTGCAGTTCATGTTTCGGAATCGTAATTTGAAACGATTAGTACGAGAAATCCGACCATCGGATTTTCCCGAAACCGCAACCGCTATGTTCGCCTTGGAAATATCCTCCCAACGACACCAACCTTGTAAAAATCCAACGGTTGGATTGTCCGGAATGTTTAATTCAAATCTGAAGAAAAACAGCGCCAAAATCGTTTATATTTATATACAAATATAAATATAATTAAATTAAATCGAATAACGACGCTGCAGTTCGAATTTCGAAACCGTAACTTCAAACGACTAGTGTGGAAGATCCGACCGTCGGATTTTCACGAAACTGGAACCGTTGGGTTTGCTTTGGGAACATCTTCCCACTGATATAGACTTTGTAGAAATCCAACGGTTAGATTTTCCGATATGTGTAAAACAAATTAGGGGAAAAACAGCGCCAGTGCCACGGCACGACCTGAAACGTCGTTTAATTAAATATGGCCATTTTTAAATAAATAAAAATGGCGAAAAATCGTTATAAAATAAGCAACATAGATTGCAAATAAACCAATTGGGCTTGAATTGTTTGATATTTGATGGTTGTATGTGTTTGACACGAAAATAACACTAAAGAACTGAAAGATGGATGTCGAATAATATAACCATGGAAAGAATCGATTTAAATTCTAATTACGTGGATTATTTGAAAAGGCCGAGCTAACCCTCATTTCAAATAACTCATCGAGCGATTCGAATTGGAAAATGCAAGGACGATTCAAGACCGACGATCTTCGTATCGGTTGGATGGGTGCTGCTGAGGTTCCTGACCGGAGTAGCTACCGAAAAGGGACGGAAGTAGTAGCCGTCTGAACGTATGTGTTGATTGGATGGATATACGAGTAATTTGACGCCTCCGGTTTCGTTCAGACCCAGAACGGACTTGTAAATGGACTGTGTGTCTGACATTGGATTTTGTTCTATACTGATTGATCTCTGTTAAATATATATCTGTTTGGCGGCGGAGAATTTATTCTTTTGCTTAACGCCCTTCTCTGAGACGTACGAGCTCGGAGGTTATATATCGATGGAAATCAATCGTATAGAGTGGACTGCCTATGTGGCATGCCAAGATGCTGTGATCAAGGCTTCTGTTGCAAAGCAAAGTCTTGTGGATGATGATCAAAGCACGGTCTACGTGACCTGGCTTTGTGTATAGCGTGGATTTGCGAGCCTCACACCCCGGTATGAGTTAAAAACGGGATACGGACTGCAGGGAGAGCACGACGTTTCTTTCTAGCTATAGTGGTGTCAGTGACTTACCAGCCCTGACATATATATCTATTTTTCACCTATGTGGTTGTTGGAATGCGAGGCGCCTCGATTATAGGTCTGTAAGGACCGGGAAATGTGTGTTCAGGAATAACTAATCCTCAAACGTAAGAGAGGACCGGCCCTGAAGCATCCACGGGTTACCCAGAGTGTGTAGTCCTGAGGCATTTGCTAGAATGTCTCGAAGCAGAGAGGAGCTTGCCCCTTGCCTCGACCCATGACGGAAATCCAATTTCCAATACGAAATAACGGACTCGATTGTAGAACTAGTATGGCGACATAGTAGATGGTAGCTATGCCGCCTATGATTGATATTTATGATGCTATTCATTTTTGAAACATATATGCACTAGTAATAATATCAATTGATTTTGCTTTATACGTATCAAGCATATTTGGCCATTATAAGGTAAAACTCTATCCTCCGGCTTGCGTTGCATTGTGTGATGGGACTTGAGTCTTATAATGGCTTCATTCTTTTTAAAAGCATTGCATTGTTTTAAAAGAATTTACTTTGTTTTAAATGTACTAGCAATCACTGGAGTAAACCCGTTCCGCGAAAGTGGCGTGGTCCTATGATTTGCTTATTACTGTTGTTTAACTGTTAAATAGATTCCTCATACCAGTCCCCATGACTGACTCGTTGTTTGTTTCACTTTGCAAATGCGGGTGCCCTTATTTTCACACGGGTAGCCTAGTTCACAGGTGACAGGTTGTTTTTGGCTCTGCACTGTTGCATAGAGTGCATTTTTGGCTCATGGCGAGGCTGACTTCACAGATGTTGTTACATTTACCTTTTCATTTACCAAGTTATATCCAACGTTGTGCTATTATGATGTTGTTACATGTTGTGATTCCGCTATCATATCCATGTAAAATTATTCTATTTATTGTTTCTGCTATTATCTGTACTCTGCTATGATGATTAATGTGTTATATTCCAATGATTATCCTTAATACCGCCCCTCGGATTTTGGGATCGTCACAACACACCTCTCATTTCACCTTACACACCATCACATCTCTCATTAATGCATTAAGGTATTAGGGACATTTTGGTCATTTCTCATTCACATTCCTAAGGCTATATAAAGGGAGGCATACCCTTAGGAATAGGGACACAGTTTCTTTTCTTCTTCGTCTTCTTCTTCTTCTTCTTAAGCTATATTAATGGCTACTTGAGTAATGGTGGTGGTGGTAGAGGAAGCAAGGAAAAGCAAGTGAAAGCAAGGAAAGAAAGGAAAGAAAGGAGGTTGCTAGTTTGGATCTTGGTTCTTATTCTTGGAGCTAGGATTTGCTAAGGATTAAGGTGAGTTAACTCACTCCTTTGGACAGAAATATACAACCCATTTACATGTCTTTAATTATGCTTAAAGTTGTTTAAATGTTGGTAACTTATGTTAAACTATTAGCTTGATTCTTACTTTAAAAGTAAAGACATATGTGATCCATGTTAATGGATTGGAATGAACTTGGACTTGAACTTGAAATGACTTAACAAGTGGAATGAACTTGAAGCAAAGCACATAAGGATTAGCAAGGAATTGACATACTGTGGACTTGAACTTGAAAGTACACTTAGAGCGATAGTCTCTATAGATGCAGTTTGAATTATTGTGTTTCAACACTTTGCACGGAATTTTGTCATGACATCTTTAGTAATTTTCTTATCGTATTAATGTTGAATTACTTACTTGTTTATTGAATATCATGATTACTATTCTTAATTCTAATAAGCCGACAAGTAGGCTTATCGATCTGTGAGTGTCATGAATGGGGTGTCTAGGCAAGCAGTGATATGCAACCAGTGCTCTAACTTACCTGGCCTCACTCTTGACCGAGGGATAGTTAAGTTGATAATGTCGAAAACGAGTTGAGTGTACGAAGTGTGATTTCTATAAGCATAAAATGGTTTTGGGTTTGTCGTGACAATGTGTTAATTGCATTCATCTTTAACCCTCGCAGGTTATATCACGGAAGTAAATATAGTTGAATCTTTAAACAAGTTTAAAGATAATTATAAAAGGGTTTATTTTGGGTTTGTTGTAAATAGTGTTTTACCCACACTTGTTTTGAAACCCTTGGAATATAGTTAAATTGGAATATATGGTTTAATGATTTTGACTATATTTGGATCTTTAATAACTGATTTTAAACATAGAAACAAGTATAAAAATATTTCAGTATAAAGATATAAAATAAGACGTTTAACTTATAAAAGAGAAGGGGTTCTTTATTAGACACTGGTTTTATCCTCTTTGATTGTATTTTAAGAAATCTTAGAAATGAATTATGGATATACTTATACCGGAGGGATAAGTATATGAATACGTTTTGAAGTATTGAAGTTATAAAGGAAATCTTAAAAATGAATTGTAATTATACTTATACCGGAGGATAAGTATATTAAAACCCTTTTTAGGTAGTAAGGCTATAAAAGAGATAGAGAATTAGTAGAATATATACATATACACCTTTTATATGGTATATTAATCGAGTATGAGTTATTGATTAATAAGCGAAGTCTTGTCAGACAAATGAAGTTTTATTAGATAAAAGAAGTTTACTAATAAAGGAGTATTAATCAATGAAATATCAATTAAATGGTAAAGGAATTAGGAGCCGTTTATATGAGTTAATCTTGCTTTGACTATTATCATGCTATGTGACTTGATAGTGATTTGAGTGTTTATCATGCTATGTGACTTGATAGTGATTTGATTAGTTATCATGCTATGTGACTTAATAATGATCTGATTGTTTATCAAGCTATATGACTTGATAGTGATTTGGTTATTTATCCTACTTTGTAACCTTGACAGTGTCTTGGATGTTTAATCAATTGTTATAGAAATTAAGCGAGGTTGTTTTCCATATACAATTGTCTATTGTGTGAACTGTAGTCGGTTAATCGACTATAGAACTTGACCTTAAATCTAGTGACTAGTTTTGAGGAGACCGGGATTGGTAAGTGTTTTACTTATCGAAAACGACTTCAAAACTAGTATACGTTCTCTATGTTTTTGAAGCGGTTGTGAAGTGAAGTCTACATGGCGATTCGAGATCTGTTGAGAATCTCGAACACATGTAGTGATTCTAATATCTATGAATGAATCTATGTGTGATTCCAAGATTTAGTGATGTATTGGGATCCACGTGTGATTCCGAGATCTATGAAAGAATCTATGTGTGATTCCAAGATCTATTGAGCTATGGGATTCCATTTGGGAATTCGTGTTATGTTCAAGTGATGAAGACTCGTGTGAAAGACGCCGAACGAAACCTCGACATTTGATAATTCTAAATTTAAAGATTAAGCCTAAATGGTAGTTTGGGAATTGCATTGTTGTTTGTGCATCGTAGGCTCCATAAGTCCTATTTGTGAATAGGAAAAATGTGTTCGCTTGATCCTGTATCTAATTGGGTACCCAATTAGATAAGGGTACGTAGGCAGTCACAAGTGGTAGTGATGCAGCCTCTTAAATAACATAACCCTTTTCTGTTTGTTGTTTGATATTTATAGATTATTGATATAGTTTTTTTGCTTACTATATTATATTATCGTTCCACTGTGAGATTCTGATATTGTGTCCTCTTCTTCCTTACTCTATTTTCTTTTTATTTTATTTCACCCCAACTTTTCGTCTTTTCGGCACTTGATTGCTCGGCACATGAATATCGTGGATGTATTAGTGTCGACATTTGAGGGTAGAAAAGTCGGGTCTTACATTTGGTGTCGGAGCACAAGGTTGACCGACCAGTAGGCTTATCGATCCGTGAGTGTCAAGAATGGGGTGTCTAGGTAAGGGGTGATATGCAACCAGTGCTCTAACTTACCTGGCCTCACCCTTGACCGAGGGATAGTTAAGTTGATAATGTCGGAAACGAGTTAAGTGTACGAACTGTGATTTCTATAAGCATAAAATGGTTTTGGGTTTGTTGTGACAATGTATCAATTACATTCGTCTTTAACCCTCTCAGATTATATCACGGAAGTAAATATAGTTGAATCTTTAAACAAGTTTAAAGATAATTATAAAAGGGTTTATCTTGGGTTTGTTGTAAATAGTGTTTTAGCAACACTTGTTTTGAAACCCTTGGAATATAGTTAAATTGGAATATACGATTTAATGATTTTGACTATACTTAGTTCTTTAATAACTGATTTTAAAGATAATAACAAGTATATCAATCTTTCAGGATAAAGATATGGAATAAGATGTTTAACTGATAAAAGAGAAGGGGTTCTTTATTAAACAATGGTTTTAACCTCTTTGATTATATTTTAAGAAATCTTATAAATGAATTATGAATATACTTATATCGGAGGATAAGTATATGAATACGTTTTGAAGTATTGAAGTTAGGAATGGCAATGGGGCGGGTTGGAGCAGGTTTCTCGTGCCTAAGACTCGACCCGGACTTTTTAAACCCCACCCCAGACCCGCCCCGTAGACCTGGTGTGGCTCTGGAGTTTAGCCTCGTACACGAAACCCGTATGGGTCAGGGTAGACCCGACCAGCTCCACGACCTGGTGATATTGTGTTCTAATATAAAAAAATTTATATACGTGTAATTTTTATCACTAAATGATAAATTATATATACATTTTAATGTGTTCACAATGACAAAAGAATATAATAAAATGAGCTATAAGATAATAATTCAAAATGTATGCATTTCTTATTGTATGATTATCGTTGATGCAACTTAATACTATGAAAAAATTATAGTTGTTGATTGAAAGAATATAATATTCAAGTTGAAACCTTGTATACCTAAGAAGATTAACAAGTAATTGTTGTAGTTATAAAGCGTTTTAATAATATTTCAATCATGCGGGTTGGGTTTGGGCGGGTTAGCCGTGCCCCAGACCCAACCCTAGACCCGGACCTCCAAAAGCGGGTCGCGGGTCTACCCGCCCCGAAGACCCCATGGGGCGGGTTTAAATGGGTCAAAACAGGGGCGGATCAAGCGGGATTGGACCCTAGACCCGCCCCATTGCCATCCCTAATTGAATTTATAAAGGAAATCTTAGAAATGAATTGTGATTATACTTATACCAGAGGGATAAGTATATTAAAACCCTTTTTAAGTGGTAAGGCTATAAAAGAGATAGAGAATTAGTAGAATATATACATATACACCTTTCATATGTATAAGTTGAATATATACACAAGCATATAAAGGAATATTAATCGAGTATGAGTTATTGATTAATAAGCAAAGTCTTTTCAGACAAATGAAGTTTTATTAAATAAAAGAAGTTTACTAATAAAGGAGTATTAATCAATGAAAGATCAATTAAATGGGAAAGGAATTAGAAGCCGTTTATATGAGTTAATCATGCTTTGACTATTATCATGTTATGTGACTTGATAGTGATTTGATTGTTTATCATGATATGTGATTTGATAGTGATTTGATTGTTTATCATGCTATGTGACTTGATAGTGATTTGATTGTTTATCATGCTATATGACTTGATAGTGATTTGGCTATTTATCATGCTTTGTAACCTTGATAGTGCCTTGGATGTTTATTCAATTGTTATGGAGATTAAGCGAGGTTGTTTTCCATATACAATCGCCTATTGTGTGAATTGTAGTCGGTTAATCGACTATAGAACTTGACCTTAAATCTAGCGACTGGTTTTGAGGGGACCGGGATTGGTAAGTGTTTTACTTATTGATAACCACTTCAAAACTAGTTCTATGTTTTGGAAGCGGTTATGAAGTGAAATCTATATGGCGATTCAAGATCTGTTGAGATGCTCGAACACATGTAGTGATTCCAAGATCTATGAAGGAATCTATGTGATTCCAATATCTAGTGATGTATTGGGATCCATGTGTGATTTCGAGATCTATGAAAGAATCTATGTGTGATTCCATATGGGAATTCTTCATCTGTTCGAGTGATAAAGACTCGTGTGAAAGACGCCGAATGTAGCCTCGACATTGGATATGTCTAAAGACAGAGTAGGCTGCGTGATCTAGGGTTTTGCTAACCCGCGACAGGATATATTGACTCTGTATCTAGAGTATGCTTATAGATGTTGCGTGCAGGGAGTTAGGTATATTTGGTTCCACGTGGTGCACACCGGTGTTTTTGTGCGTGGGTCAGTCATGTTTACCTTATGGTATATTTTAACCAGAGATATGCAATGCTCGGAAGGTGATTTCTGATCCTTATGCATGCATTTCGGATCCGGCTTGATTCGGAGAGATCTCCGCGGAAAATCCAATATGCGAACGTGCCTTATCAGTTTTGTTTGTATACTTAATAGTTGTCGAATGTAACCAATGTGATCGTTCCTTCTATGTGAATTTATTTATATGCTACATCCCAGACATTATTTATTATACAACTATACTTCTCCTAATAAATGGTTGGATATTATTGAGGGGATAACCATTACGGTATTCATATAGTCGCAAATTGTACTGATATATGTCACATATATGTTGATATGCTTGTATTATAGATATTTGAGATTTTCATAAGTTATTTTTTTAAATCCCGAGGTGAAGTATGATTTGATATAAAAGGAATATACTAATTCAATGATTTGAAATGAAATCGAGATTTTAAGATCGAAGGGATTATTTTCAAAAGAATGGATTTTGAAAATAACAAAGCTGATTAGATTTGATAAATCTAAATTTAAAGATTAAGCCTAAATGATAGTTTGGGTAGTGCATTGTTGTTTGTGCATCGTAGGCTCCATGAGTCCTATTTGTGAATAAGAGAACTACGTTGGCTTGATCTTGTATCTAATTGGGTACCCAATTAGATAAGGGTACGCAGGCAGTCACAAGTGGTAGTGATGTAGCCTCTTAAATAACATAACCCTTTTCTGTTTATTGTTTGATATTTATCGATTATTGATATAGTTTTTGCTTAATATATTATATTACCGTTCCGCTATGAGATTCTGATATTGTGTCCTCCTCTTCCTTACTTTATTTTCTTTTTATTTTATTTCACACTAACTTTTTGTCTTTCTGGCGCTTGGGTGCTTGGCACGTGAATACCGTGGATGTATTAGTGTCGACATTTGATGGTCGAAAAGTCGGGTCGTTACATTTTAAATTCCATACATAGTAACGGTCTTCCTTCAGAGACGCTCATATCGATTATTTCCAAATCGAATTCCATTCGATTCCAATTTAATATATTAAATTGGAAAATTTTACTTTCGAAAATTTCATTAAATCTTAATAAAAAGATTTATGAATTCCAAATCATAACATCACTTTTAATTGGGTTAAAGAACAAAAGTCATTGAAAACACCGTCCACGATAAACCCAAAATCCAATTTTAATTCAATTTTAATTCAATTCCAATTAAATATTAATTAATTGGTAAACTTCTCTAAATCTTAATTAAAAGATTTATTCTTTTCTCAACTGGGTTTAAGAAAAGTGTTAATAAAGACACCATTCACGATAAACCCAAAATTCAATTTGATATTAAATACAAGGCTCTGAATAGAAATTTTATCGGCTTATATTCAATATCAAATTCTGAAACCAACAAATATCCTATTGGGAATAACAATATTTATATCTTCCTAATTCCTCAACAGTATCCGTATAATCATGGAATCCAATAACGAAATATTACGAAGATTATTTCCATTCAAATCCATTCCAATTTATTTATTGGAAAATTCTGGTTATTTCAAAACCCCTTTACAAATCCAGTTTATTTAAAACATTGGATTATTATTATTCTAGTTAATAACTAGTTCATTTAGATAAAAATATCTTTTTATCTTTTCAAAACTGGAATTTTTCATTCAAACACTTTCCAAATCAGTTATTAAGATTTTACATAATTTTTTCATATTTTTAATAATTTTATTAAGGCCCGTACAGTCGGTTTCCAATAACGGCCACCGAACTGCATTCACAACGACCTTTTATGAAATTGATTTGGATATAATTCAAAATACAACAGTTCAACTTTAAATCTCTTATATTCATTGGAAAGCTTTTTTCGATACGAACCCAATGGTTCTGGTTTTAGGAGAATCCGACGGTCGGATCTCCCGTTACATCAATTTGAAGTTAATGGTCGAAATTCGCAAACGGTCGTTGCGCGGCGTGTTCTATTCATGCCATTATATATATATATATATATATATATATATATATATATATATATCATCGATTTCCATTTAAAACATATTTTATAAATCATTTGTAAATTTGTTTTAAAACGATTTCAACTTCATTTTCAATTTTTAATCAAAATTGAATATTACATATCATTATAATATTAAAATGATAATATTTTCAAAATATCAGATTTTGAAATCAATTCTTTTCGATATTCATTATAAAATGAATAAAATCAATCGATAAACCCGTTCGGGTTAAAATGGCGTTTAACTACTCAACTCGGCTTCATATTCACTATAGTAATGAATATTTCTATATTTTTATGTCCATCCAAAATCGAATATCAAAATCTTATTCTAATTCTTCACTAAATATTATTTCAAATCTATACAGAATATTATTTTAAAACTTTACAGAATATTATTTTAAAACTATACTGAATATTATTTGAAAACATACTATATATTATTTTAAAACTATTTGTTATTTCTGAATTGGAATCAGACTCAATCAATTACCATATAATTTTGTTTATACGGATTCCGTACATCGCATGTATTCAAAAATAGTGATAAACAACTATTAAACAGTCAGTTCACATCCAGAGTGCAATTCACTACTGTATAAGCGTTAAATAATTAAAATAATGCTTATTACAGTTTGTCGATCCATCGATTGACATATAACTAAATATTGGGATTCGTGTATGTCAAATATCATCCCAACATCCGTGTGGGGTTTTCAAACAACAACAGTCAATTTAAATAAATCATTAGTTAGTAAATTAACCAGTTCTAATTCAGTTTGACTTATTTTTCTAATTAGCCAATTTTACTGTTTAAATTATAAATGGATATTTATAATTTAATTTCACTATCACATTAATATAAATATTAATATTAACATTATTTTTAATATGTTAATCATTACAACATCACAAACAAAATACAATATAATCGGTTAAATCGTCCATGGTCTGTGGACGAGGGAGGTGAGCTATCAGGCACCGTATACAAGTGATAATGATTAAAACTGACAAAAATCTACACTGGCAATTCTATATATTTTTATTCATGAATACAATAACATGACAAAATATAATTTAGTGAGAAGGAGTTCTCACATTCGTTTCCACTCCGCTAGTCTTTATTTCTGAATTTATGTACTGTTTTGATTTAAATTCGCCTCAAATTTTAATTTGCTCCAAATCACTTCCAGTCAGTTCCATCGCGAAGTTCTCGTTGAGACGATTCCAACGCAAGTTGTTTCGTTTCATTCCGATTTAAAATGAATGAGTTATGGATTTTTAAACGTTAATATACAATTAGAATAATTAAATTAAATTAATTAAATTATTAAACCTTAATCATTTTCCCTTAATCATCTTCCTGGAATCGGTCGTTTCACAAAGCCCATTGTCCCCAAAAACAATCCGATGCCGCTACATCCACAGCGGGTCAGAACCCCATCTGAGCCTCCCACTTGAACCGCCGCCGTGGACTCTACAACCTCCCACAACCACGGCCAACTCGCCGCCGCTTCCTGCCTCGGAAACTGCTCCAAGAGCCAGCCCTTCGTGTGAAAAAATCAAGCCAAATACGGAACACTACTTCATCAAACCCATACTAAATCAAAGCTCATGAAACCCCATTTCATTTTCGTTTTACAATTTCTAAATGAAATCGTGTAGGTTAAGAGAATTTGGAGGAGAAATAATCAAGCATAATAGTCGTTCGTTTTATGTTGCTGGCGGCTCTAGAATTAAAATTAAAGTTTGGCGTGAATTTAAGGGTATTTACATCATATTTTATTACTATTAAATTTTCCAATTACTTATTTATCGATTCGAACTCCAAATCAAACCCAACGACTATCGCCCCTAGCTAATGACCCCCATTACGGACACAATGGAATATGTTTCATAAGCCAATTCAACTATTTCGATCAGTTTTTATCAAAATTAAAATATAAGTCAATATATATTGAATTTGAACGTACATTTTAATTTACCGGGACCACATGCTAACTCCAAAAATTACAGAAAAATAATCTAGCTATGTTTTGACGATACGGTCCTAACAAATCTAATTTCGTTGAATTTGGAGATCGTTTGAGAAATGGCCAATCTCTAGTCGATTAAATTCAAACTGAAATTACCAAACACATTTAAATTCACCACGCTCACGTATTAATCCCAAAAAATATGGATCCATTATACTCAATCCTTATGTGTTTGATTAGAATATATGTATATATATATATATTAGAATTTGAAAAGAGATTAGAGAAATGGAAATGGTAGAGCTTCGTTGCTGCCTCTAGAAAATATAAGAAAATGAGAGAGGGTCTAGGAATTTTTCTGTAGAAGCTCAAATGACCCAAAACCATCAGATTTAGTTTTATAAAAATCCATGTGTGTATATATATATGTGTGTGTGTGTGTGTGTAGTTTATAATATATAAAACCCTAGACGTCACAGGAGGGTTCGACCTACAGGTCACATGGGCGGTCGACTGCTAGTCGCCCCCTGGTCAACCAACCTCCAATAGGAGGTAGGGTGATAAATGGAAATAATTTACTACCAATAATATATATTTATACTCTTGATTAATTATTTTCCACTCGTTTTCATATTGTCCGTAACTTTTTCACACGGGTTCCTATCACGAAGTTCTAAAATGAAAGTTGACCGGTATTCCATCATGTACACAAATGTGCAACTTTCATGGTCAAATTCTTTCGTTTTCTCAAATTCTATTTTTGGAATGTAACTAAATAACTAATTTATCTAACATAAAATTATGGAGTGTTACACAAAGCAAGTTTATCAATGTTTAAGAAGTCCAAAAGTTAAGTGAAATCATGCCTAAAGCAACGTATGGTGGTCGACCCCTTTACCAATCGGTTAAACCTATAGGTTTTTGCCCCATATAGGGTTGGGTCGACCCATCTATTGGTTAAAAACTATTGTCGTTCTTATAGTGTTTGGACAGTGAGATTTGCTTCAATTTGAATCGAAAGGACGGAGTTCGTTTGAACATCTATAAATAAATGTGTAGGGCTAGTGTAACAAACTGGAATTTTAACAATAGAAGTTAGTTATTAGAATTTAAAAAATAGGAATTTCTACAAATAATGGAATTTGACCACGAAACTTTAACCATTGCGATCGTTTCGAAATTGTGATCAACTTTCATGTTTGGAGTTTCGCTAACGGAGTCTGTATAAAAAAGTTACGGACGGAATACAGTAACAAACGAAAAATAAATAAACTAGAATAAATATATATTTAATACCATATTTAAACGCCTTCATTGGGCGACTGGCAACTCAGGCGGTCGACCCTAGCGGTCGACTTACTAGGTACCAGAACTCCCAGTGACAGCTAGGGTTAATGGGTTAGTTTATATTATATTATTAAACGGATGGACGAATCTTAATTAAAATAAATCTAATGGTTCATGGCCAATTCCACTCCTATAAATAAAGGGGTAATGCCTCATTCTTTTCCACACAAATTTATAGGCGGTAGCGGAGCTCTGCCATTTCCAATTCTCTTCTAATCAATTTCTTAATCAAAAATATATTCATATATAATCAATCAAATATAAATCATTCAGATTTGAAAAGGATTATAAGAATTAAATGAAATGGGTATGAATTGATGTCTAATCTATTCTTCATCAGATTCTCCCCTCTTGTCCTATTTTCTTGCAAATCTACAAATCTAACAGTATCCCATTTCAGAATAATTGTAGATTTGTAAGAATTTGGGGATTGTAGGCCTAAAAGGTTATTAAGATTTCATATTTGGATGCTTTCAGTTGAGTGGGAAATTTAAATACAAATTTATAATATCCTATTTATCTTGTTTGAGTTAGATCTCGAAAAATATGCCTAATATCACCAGATCTATTTATATATTATTGATTTTGAAATGACACCTATCAGATCTGCTCATGAATGTTGATAAAAACCTGAAAGTATAGAATTGTGGTTATGAATTATATTATTTGTAGGCTTATTCAGTTGTTAATACATATCGCCTACAATTATTTTTGAAAATTGCAAAATATTGTATATCTGGAAATCAGTCCCATTAAACACTGTTTAGATGTAGTTTTATTCCAGATCTCTAGTTTCAGTGTTAATTCATGAACTATGTAATTTTGATTTAAAAGTATAAACCTATTTGTGTTCAATTTTGTTGGGGTTTTGAATTAGTTGATGTGAATATGTCTTTTCCTCTTTTTAAAATTTAAAGCGCATTATTTGGAACCAGTAAGAAATATGTCAAATATTAAAAAGGGAAAAGTTATGTAAACTTATGTATAAATACAAATATACATATTTGTGCGTAGTTTGCATCAACTGTTCCAAAATATACATAAATTATATTTCTTATGATTTGAAATTATGTTCGTTGCAGTATTCAGGCATAATTAACAATAACTACAGTTGGCAATCTTTTTGTAAGATTTAGAACCTTATTGCAAGACTGAATACAAAAAGGAATGTTTGGTTATTAGTTAAACCAAATTATTAAACTTAACGTTAATAAGAATAAAAAATTAACTATGTTAACTACGAAAAAATATAAATATACATGCATTACCCGTCTAAATCTACGTAAACAACAAAATATACATTATATTGAATGTTTGAATGGTATTTACTTAAGGAATTATACATGTAAATGTAATCCATATTAAATGAATATATTTGTTGTGACCATTGTAGCAATTAATATAATTGATTGCTATAAACATGGCCACAAATAAATAAATAGCCATCGTAACCAACATTGATTTGGGGAAAGTAAATTTAATTAGGTAATTAGGCCTAATGGTTACAATTTCTAAATTGGTTAGGATTAATGTTGTAAACCCCAATTAGAACAGCATTAAGACATGAGGTTAAGTTCAACTTGTAGTAGAAGTCTACCCAGAACCGATAGACAAATAAAGCATCCACAAGTGGTCATCTTAATGTGAGAGGTCAGGTGCACAAATATATATATATGTGTGTGTGTGTGTGTGTGTGTGTGCGCGCGCGCGCGTGTGTGTATGTATGTATAACAGACAATGAATAAATAAACAAGATTAGTGATGCCTATTGGGGTACAACAAATAGATATTTTGGGACTGATAAGATAAGGATAATCTGTTGTTAATTAATGTCTTAGGAAGATTATGGTCATTAGGCTTATAAATGGCATTAATTATAATCCATGGAAATAAAAGGAAATTAAAGATTTGATTGTTGCCTTAGGAAATATGACTGTTATGGTTTAAATGGCAATAAATCTATGAATAGAAATAAATGATATAAAATAGGGATTAATGAGTATTGATTGTTGTTTAAATTATTAAGTCCAATATGGAAAAATAATAATTAATCAAATATCCTAGGATAAGGAGGATATAACTTTCCTTATTTATACAAGTTAATATAAAATTTTTAATCAAAAGCTAGAATTGGACTTGTAGGTTAATGATATGAAACATTATTAACCATAGGAACCCATGACTATAATTAACCATGAGTGTATGGTACTTTCATGAAGAGAAACTAAACGGGAATAACTCAATTGCACAGCCCTCTTTATTCCCATAAAAAGGAGCATTAAAGGCTAATTGGGTATGAACCTAATAATCTTTGCGTATAGTCCGCTTCGTTGGGTCTTTAGTGCCTGGGGTTGAGGAGTCCACCTGGGAATTGGTCTTCCAGTTTAGGGGTCTAAAATGGTGTGCGTGAGGGATACCCCAACCTGGAAATTCAAAAATGTCCGATATGACTACTTATCCTACAAGTAGTAAGCGACTAAGGAGATTATCAAATGAGGTCAGCTAGATGGTAAAGCGAAACATCCTCTCTCACCTAATATGGGGTATGGGTTTATATACGTGAATGATGGAAGCCTTAACTAGTAGGGTCCTGTAGCTAGTGCCCTCAAGTTTAGTTAACGTTGAATAAATCATCGAGGGGTATTGAGTGACCAATAGGTCCGCCTAGGGTCTTAAGTGATCGGGAGAATCCACCCTATCTATCATTCGATAGTGAGGTGTTAAATAACTAAGGATGTGTGTGTGAATATATATAAACTCCGTAATTTGGAGTCCATTCTTGATTTAATAACCAGAGACGTTCTGGTATAAAGGCTTCATAAATATATGTGTAAATGTTATATCTCGGTATCATATTTATTTGGGAATCCTATCTTGGGAAGGGTAGTTAGAGTCGTGCGTAATTTTTACAGGGTTAGGCTAGAATTACTAGCCTTGGTAGGCATACATCTCGGGTTGAACCAAACGGGATACAACTGTGTATTATAACATGTGTTGTGCATTTCATGTTCACTTGAATCTTGTTGTTCTGACCCCCTCCTCATTATAACCTCCCAGGTTTCTAGAGAAGGTCGGGTTCTCACAAGTGTTTAGGTTTGGCTTTCGGTTCTCGTTTCTCATGCTCGGTATTAGCAAAGTGACTTACTTTTAGAAAGGTAGTTACTTGAGTTAATACTAGTCTATCCTATTTTGTTTCCATTGTGAGTTATTTTATCATACTCTGGTGCTTATGCTCGTTTATTTACAGGTGCCAGATATACACGCTTCATGCTTGGATGTGTTTGAGTTTCGATTTTTATCAAAATTTGGGCTTAGAAAAGTATGGGGTGTTACATTTGGTATCAGAGCATAGGTTAGACGATCAGAGGAATTAGCTAATCTAGGACTCGTAAGAGAACATAATTTGATTTTCTTTTCCGTTTTTCTTCATCTTTCTTACTCAACTTTTATTTATTTCAACAAAGAATTACTCGTGGGCCTAATTATATAGAATAGGCTTAAAGCGATTAAGAGTTGAAATATGTTGAGTTCGGGTTTCTGGCTAATTCTATCTTACCCAACAGTACGTTGGCGATCTCGTCGGGAAGAGCATAAGGACGGCATATGGTGGATTCCATCGATTTGAGTTTGGCGACCGAACAAAAATCTAGCTACAACCGAGGTAGTCGCGATTTCTGGTTTTTGGTTTCGTTTGGTGGTTCCAGTCAAAGACCTTTTCTTGGTCTAAAACGGGAAATTCATGTTAATATGTCGTATCCATTCGAAAATATAATTACGAGGTATATTCATTCGTTACTTCTTTGAATTTCAGAATTTTCCTTTATTGAAATTATTCATTTGAGTCATTGGCCTTGTTTTCGAGGAAAATTTATTTTTGGAAAATAAAATGGGTTTCGAAAAAGTTTTGAAATTACAGTCTGGGAAAATGGATTGGTAAAGACATATTTTATGAAGATATGATTTAAATTTTTTAATCTATTCGTGTTTCGGAAATGTTGGGCATAGTATTATTTTAATAAATACAATTCTATTAGTAAAAAGAAGGGAATTGGAGATGACAAGGTATATGCCAATAAAACTTGAAAATAATTAATACCCATTCCTTATGATTTTTAGTATCCCTCTCTTTTTATATATATTGGATGGTCAATTGAAATTATCCCAATTGAAACTTGAGTTTTAAAGTTCCGACAATTTTGAACACAAAAAGGTTTTTCAGTTTGTAGTATAAACTGGAATATAAATAATAATAGTGATAATAAATTGGATTTCCAAATACAAAATCGTTAGTTTATAATATATTTCACTCGTAGAAAAGTTTTAAATTTTTCTTCGAAAAGGCTAAGGAAAATCCTTCGTCCGAATTTTTGGGTATTTGATTTCGTGGATCGTTTGTTCGTTTGTCAGCTAGTTAAGGGGAATTTCGTTTTAATTATTATTTAGGATTTCTAGCTGATTTTTTATTATAAATTCGTTCATTCATTTAGTGGTCACTTCTGTTCGGAGGCAGGAAAAAAGGCGTTGGAAATTAAATTCCTCGACTCGAAAATTGGTGGAAGTCGACACGAGAACTCGGTTGGGTTCAGAAGTCGTTTCGACATAATAGGAATTTAATTATAATTTTTATATAATTGATTCGGGCCATCAGGCCAAGGTTCAGAACGTGCCCTTTTAGGGGCAAACGGTCAACCGCTTAGCAGTCGACCGACTGTCGACCGCCCGCTATGAGCTAGGTCAACCGCTCCCTCCAGAGGGGCACGATATGTGCCCGGCCCGATTCGACTGAAATGATATATATATATATATATATATATCGTTCCAGCCGGCGTCTTCATCCCCAAACTCCATTTGCAGCAAACCAAAAACCCTCCTCCATTTCTAGCAAACACAAAATCCTCCTCCAATTCCAAGCTCCAATCTGAGCAAACTCCGCTCTGTTTCATCCATAATTACCACCAAAATCCTTCTCGTGCAGATCTCTACACGATTATGCTCCAGATCTGTAGTTCGTTTGCCCAATTCATCGATTACTCCATGGCACCTCCTCGTAATGTCTCCACCTGGCACCCCGGCCTCACACCTCAGGAAGCCGCATGGCTGGACCACGATGAGGAGAAGATTAAGCGCTACTTGGCCACAACCAATTATGATTTTCATTTTGGTCGACTGGTGAAATTTGTTGATTTCGCCACTTTTGGTTTGGAGGCGCTTTTTGTCGTCGTAGGCCTAGAACCGATCCTGCACTTCGACACTTTCGAGCGTGGACTGCATCCACGCTGCATCCGTCTTTTTGATTCCCAGATGGATGTTGACATCGATGACGAGTCTTTCGTCATCCGATCTAAGGTTATGGGCACCCGTAACGAGTTCACCGATGACGACTTAGCACAGATTTTAGGCATCTCGGCAGTCGGAGCCGAGCTTGATGCTATCGAGATGAAGAACCCTCAGATTCTTCAGCATATCTTCCTTGAGGCCTCCGGAGCCTGGACCACCTCCAATCTACGACCCATCGCCCGTGTAGTTGTGCGCATCATACAGAACAACATCATCCCGAACACGGGAAGCTTAGAGCAGATCTATCCATCTATTCGTCACGCCACCTATGCTATTCTTGGCGGTATAGCCGTCAATTGGGCGCATGTGATTATGATTCATCTTTATGAACCTTCATCGGTACCCCGCTGAGCCA
Source organism: Allium sativum (assembly GCA_030737875.1). Classification (NCBI taxonomy): domain Eukaryota; kingdom Viridiplantae; phylum Streptophyta; class Magnoliopsida; order Asparagales; family Amaryllidaceae; genus Allium; species Allium sativum. Next base: position 167,180,466 of record CM060924.1, on the reverse strand, counting down.
TTTCCTTATATCCATCTTCTCATCCGTGTCTTCTGACACTTTCAGGTGACACTTACTGGGGACATGGCGGTGAAGAAGGCGTCGACCGTCGTTAGCCACCCAACCGTCCGTAAGATGAGCATTTAGCTGGACGATGCTCCTGTTCCCGCACCACCCGCTCCAGCTCAGCAGCCTCAGTAGCCTGGCCAGGAAAGTCCAAAGCTCGCCGCACTCCGCAACATCCAGGCCGAGCTCTGAGTGGTTTGTGAGGAGCAACATCGACAGATGCGTGAGATTGGTTGCAACTCGACCATACTATGTTCCTGGCGTGGACGTGGTAATGGATCAGGTTCCAGTCGTGGGGCTCGACCAGCCTACAACGGGTAGTCATTACTAGTTTATGCCTTGTGCATATTGTATCTTGTATCGTGTGTTTCCCTTCCAGCATTTTTTACCTTTGTTGTTGTAGTGTTTGTAACTGCTAGTTTTGTATAAATCACACAACTTAGGCTAATGGGATTTCTATGTTTAGAAACGTTTGTGTCATTCACGTGTATCTATTTGAATGAAATCTCATTTTCTTATCTAAACCAACATTTGTCCTAGAGCTGTAAAGAATAGAATTCTATGTTGGCTAAATTTTGGCAAAGGATCGGTTTTGCAATATTTTTGTCACGGTTATAAATAAATAAATCATCGTTTCTTGTAAAGCAAATATTTATTTTGGTCCTTTTGTGTGTGAATTCAGTTTTCGCATTTTTGCGCGTCTAAATTCCTTTTTCGCCGACAAGTGACCTGAATCTTTTAAGTTTTCGAAAAATACGTTTTCTTAGTAAACATTGTTTGAAAAAAAACTTTTATCATTTTTAAATTTCACTGATTTACTTTATTCTATTTCGGTTAGCGTGAAAACATAAAAATTTGGACATGGCAATTTGTGCATATTTAAATGTATATTTTACATTAAAATGGATGATTTGATCGGTGCAAAGTGTACGCTACCGAAATTTTGTTTTTTCATACGAATCTCATATGGAAAGTGAAACGGTATTGAAAAGAAATTTTCAAAATAAACTTAAGATGTTTTCAAGCGGAATTTTATATTTATGAATTTTTTTGATTTTTTGGTCACATGAATAGCGTAAGGTAGATGTTTGGATGGTCTGTGTGCGCGTTTAGCAATGCAATAGGATCGACGATATGATAAAAACGATAATGACAACGAGGAAAAGGCTGTTTTAGCCTTGAAAACGTTGTTTCCATACCGTATCAACGATGCGTGCGAGCTATTAATTAACTTGTTTTACGTTTTAGAGCTTGTTTTAAGCCTCCTTTACAATCTATAGAAGGAATTTTTGGAGTATTTTGGGTAACTGAGGTGAAAATTCCACTGTAGGGCGAGAAATGCAATATTTATAAGTGGAGGGAACGTTAAAAATTCTTTTCTTTGATTTCCTTTTTTCGGTTTAGGAGAAATTAAATAGGAAATGATTAGATGCGTTAATGTTTCGGATGGTTGGGTTTGGATGCAAAAATTAGTTGCTTCACACTTCTATGCATAGTAGTGTGAGGGTTATAGATGAAAAAGAATTTTCGAAATTTGCATTCATGTAGAACTGTTAGTATATTTAGGAATTTTTGCATCATGTTTTCAAAGGTGTTCTAAAAATTCAATGCATACATATAGAGGCTCGATTTAGAATCATCTTGCATACATGTTTTATGGCTGAAATGCATTATGTACACTATGCACATGTACACATGGTTGCAAAGTGGATGTACACTGTGTAGGATAGGAGCAAGTGTTAGAATTTCGAGAGGAAATTTCTTTTAAGGAGGGAAAATGTAACAACCCGGAATTTTAACAATAGAAGTTAGTTATTTGAATTTTAAAAGTAGGAATTTTTGCAAACGATGGAATTTGACCATGAAACTTTAACCGTTGCGTTTGTCTCAGGATTCTTGTCAACTTTTATGTTTGGAGTTTCACTAACGAAGTCCGTATGAAAAAGTTACGAACGAAATATGATAACAGACGAAAAATAAATAAACCAGAATAAATATATATTTAATACCATATTCAACCGCTATCACCAAGCGATTGGAAACCCAAGCGGTCGACCCTAGCAGTCGATCAGTAGTTGACCCTAGCGGTCAACCTACTAGGTGCCAAAACGCCTGGTGACGACTAGGGTTAATGGGTTAGTTTGTATTATATTATTAAACGGATGAACGGATTTTATTAAAATAAATCTAACGTTTCATGACCAATTCCACTCCTATAAATAAAGGGATTAGGCCTCATTCTTTTCCATATAAATCTATAGGCAGCAACGAAGCTCTGTCATTTCCCTTTCTCTTCCAATCAATTTCTTAATCAAAAATATATTCATGTACAATAAATCAAATATAAATCATTCAGATTTGAAAGGGATTATCAGATTTAAATGGAAAAGGTTTTGAATTGATGTCTAAGCTATTCTACATCAGATTCTCCCCTCTTATCCTATTTTCTTGTAAATATACAAATCTGTAAGTATCCCCTTTGCAGAATAATTGTAGATCTGTAAGAATTTGGGGATTGTAGGCCTAAAAGGTTATTTAGATTTCAGATTTGGATGCTTCCAGGTGAATGGGAAATTTACATACAAATTTATAATAGTTATTTATCTCGTTTGAATAAGATCTCAAAAATATGCCTAATATCACCAGATATGTTTATAATGTTATTGAATTTGAAAGGACACCTATCAAATCTTCTTAGGAATGTTGATAAAAACCTGAAAGTATAGATTTGTGGTGATGAATAATATTATTTGTAGGCTTATTTAAGTGTTTATACATATTGCCTACAATTATGTTTGAAAATATATTGTGGTTGTTACAAAACACTGTACATTTGGAAATCATTCCCATTAAACATTGTTTAGATGTGGTTTTATTCCAGATCTCTAGTTTCAATGTTAGTTCATGAACTACATAATTTTGATTTAAAAGGTATAAACCTATTTATGTTCAATTTTGTTAGGGTTTTGATTTAGTTGTAGTGAATATTCCTTTTTCCTCTTTTTAAAATAAAAAAGACATTATTTGGAACCAATAAGAAACATGTCAAATATTAAAAAGGGAAAAGTTGTGTAAACGTACATATAAATAAAAATATACATATTTATGCGTAGTTTGCATCAACTGTTCCAAAATATACACAAAGTATATTTCTTATGGTTTGAAATTATGTTCATTGTAGTATTCAGGCATAATTGACAATAACTGCAGTTAGCTGTCTTTTTGTAAGATTTTGAACCTTATTGCAAGACTAAATACAAAAATGAATGTTTGGTTGTTAGTTGAACAAAATTATTAAACTTAACGATAATAAAAATTAAAGAAGTTAACTACATTAATCGCGCAAAAATATAAATATAAATATACATGCATTACCCGTCTGAATCTACGAAAATGACAAAATATACATTATATTGAATTTTTGAATGTTTGAACGATATTCATTTATGGAATTATACATGTAAATGTAATCCATATTAAATGAATATATCTGTGGTGACCATTGTAGCAATTAATATAATTTATTGCTATAAACAGGGCTATAAATAAATAAATAACCACTGTAACCGACGTTGATTGGGGAGAGTAAAATTAATTCGGTAATCAGGCCTAATGGTCACAATTTCTAAAACTAGTTAGGGTTAATGTTGTAAACCCCAATTAGAACCGAATTAAAACTCGAGATTAAGTTCAACTTGTGGTAGAAGTCTGCACGGAACCGACCGACAAATCAAGCGTCCACAAGCAGTCAGCTTAATGTGAGAGGTCTGAAGCACAAATATATATAACACGCAATAAATAAATAAGATTAGTGATGTTTATTGGGGTACAACAAATAGATATTTCAGGACTGATAAGATAAGGATAATCCATTGTTAATTAATGTCTAGGAAGATTATGGTCGTTTGGCTCGTAAATGGCATTAATTATAATCAATGGAAATAAAAGGAAATTAAAGATTTGATTGTTGCCTTAGGAAAATATGACCATTATGGTTATAAATGGCAATAAACCTATGAACAGAAATAAATGAAATAAAATGGGGATTTATGGGTATTGATTGTCGTTTCAATTAGTAAGTCCAATAAGGAAAAAAAATCAAATATCCTAGGATAAGGAGGATATAACTTTCCTTATTTATACAAGTTAATATAGAACTTATAATTAAAAGCTAGAATTGGACTTAATAGGTTAATAATGTAACGATAACTAACCGTGTGTGTATGGTATTTCCGTGAAGAGGAACTAAACGGGAATAACTTAATAGCGTAGCCCGCTTTGTTCCCATAAGGAGGAACATTAAAGCCTAATTGGGTACGAACTTAATAATCTTCACGTATAGTCTGCTTCCTTGGGTCTTAAGTGGCTTGGGTCGAGGAGTCTGCCTGAGAGTAGGTCTTCCAGTTTAGGGATCTTAAAGGGGGTGTGTGTGTGTGTGAGAGAGAGAGAGAGAGAGAGAAAGAGGCTTATCCAAATCTGGAAATTCAAAAATGTCCGATATGACTAACTATCCTACGGGAAGTAGCAAGCGACTAAGGAGATTATCAAATGAGGTCAACTGGATGGTAAAGCAAAACACCCTCTCTCACCTTACACGAGTTATGGATTTATATGCGTGAATGACGGAAGCCTTAATCAGTAGTGTCCTGTTGCTAGTGCCCTCTAGTTTATGTTAACGTTGAATAAATCATCGCTGAGTATTGAGTGACCAATAGGTCCTCCTAGGGTCTTAAGTGATTCGGAGAATCCACCTTATTTATCATTCGATAGCGAGGCGTTAAATAACTAAGGATGTGCGTGTGAATATATATAAGCTCCATAATTTGGTGTTCACTCTTGATTTAATAACCAAACACGTTCTGGTTTCTATCTCGGTATCATTTGGGAATACTACCTTGGGAAGGGTAGTTAGAGTCGTGTGTAATTGTCATAGGGTTAGGCTAGAATTACTAACCTTGGTAGGCATACATCTTGGGTTGAACCAAATGAGACACATCTGTATATTATAATATGTGTTGTGCATTTCCTGTTCACCAAAATCTTGTTGTTCTGACCCCCTCCTCATTACAACCTCCTAGGTTTCTAGAGAAGGTCAGGTTCTCACAGGTGTTTAGGTTTGGCTTTCAGTTCTCGTTATCTCTCATGCTCGGTATTGGCAAAGTAACTTACCTTAAAAAAGGTAGTTACTTAAGTTAATACTAGTTTATACTATTTTGTTTCCACTGTGAGTTATTTTATCATACTCTGATTATGCTCATGCTCATTTATTTACATGTACCCAATATACACGCTCCATGCTTGGATGTGTTTGAGTTTCGATTTTTGTCGAAATTCGGGCCCAGAAAAGTATGGGGTGTTACAGCTAGCCTTTAAGTTTTTTTTTAAGTGGGTGTGGAAGCTCTACCATTTCCTTTCTCCTCCAATTCTTCAGAAATTAAAAAGATTAGATTTAGGTTTTCTGATTCTTGATCTAGAGGTAGAAATTGTAGATTTAGAAATATATATCCAAGTTTGTTGTCCATATGAGGTAAGTTCTTTGGATCTGATTTTAAGTAGTTTATTTTATTTTAGATCTAGATATATAAATTCATGTAAATTTCAATTTGTAGATTCAAATAGGTTTTTAAAAGGGGAAAAACTACGTATAATAAATTAGGATTCAAATTAGATATGGAGCTTTGAGCGCATTATCCAAATGGGCGGATTTAAATTTTATATCTTTTGAATAATGATATTAGGCATTGTTTAATTCCTGTCGTAACCAATTAAACTGACATAGTTAAACAAGAATTATCTGCATGGTTGTTTATATAAATTTCTTGTACTAAAACAATAAAACTAAAAAGGTGTACTTATATATAAAATTATTCTTTTGGGAAATGTACTTAAATGAACATAAGTAAGTGTGGATTTAAATATTTGTAAAGAAAGTAAATGTAAACCCAAATATTGTAGATTTACAATAAATGTGCCAAAGTTGATTTTGGAAAGTAAAACAAGAATCTAATGTATAAGTTAAGTTGGAAGATAGAACTGGTATGTTTGATTGGTTATGAAAAAAAGATATATTTCCATAGTTTATTTTTACAATAAAAATTGTAAATGCGATTGCAAGATTAAAAGTGGAAGAAAAAGGGAAATCATGTAAAATAGGGATAGAGCCATATTTTACACTATTTAGCAATTTAGAAATAAATAAAAGAATTATCTTGCAATTACGATTTACTGTTTGTAGATTTGGTTTATAGTAAAATATGGAAATAGAATTTAGTACAGTATCTATAACTAACCAAATGGAATAGGCTTAACTTCCTAAAAATAGAATTTATAAAGAAGATAAGTAAAAGAAGCCATATAATACAAAGATATTATAAAAAGAAAAGAAAAGGAAATCAAGTCAGGTACTTAAAATGCAACCAAGTTAAATACTTGACAGCTCAGATAAGAATAAATAAAGAGTATGGTTTAAGATATGCAATTATAACACAAATAATAAGAAGAAGAGAGGATTGTTATGATAAAAGATTTATGACAATATAATATAAATCTAGATTAAAATTGTTAGATAAAGTAAGTTTGAAAATATGAAAATAGCATCATAATAAAAGAACAAGCGTAGATTAAGAAATAAAAGATAAGAGAAATTAAACGCGTAAGAAAAAGATTAGATACAGGGTCTAATAGGAGGTGCATTTGGAGTAGTCCAAAGCTAATCTGGAGGTATGCCTAGTGAAGCGGACCACAACAGATTCATCAGAGCACATTAACCTCACGAGGCACGTTTATAACAACACTCCCTATCAGTCAAGGACTGATGATCTCAGAAAGACAGGGATCAGCCATGCTGAAGATTGGAAGCGTATACAGGATAACCCGAGGATGGCCTTTCGATGAGGGAATAGTTTAGGTGATTCATTAGAGGCAAGATGAAGTTTCCATCAAGAGGGTATGCCTGAACTACATTCATATTGATGGTAGTTAAAAGGTTGATGGGTAACTTTAGGATACAATGGTTTTAGTGGTTAGGACCAATAGAAGGATAGCAACCATTGGATGCTTGCTATCATCAGCCAATAGTGAGTACATAAAGATGAGGATTAAACCAAGAGGATGGTTTTCTTTCACCACCGGGACACTGTATGAGGTAGCAACGCTAATTATTTGCTTAGTTATTTGTTTTAGAGAAAAGTCTTAAACCATTAGAGTGTCTTCCACTAGTAAAGGGGTGGCTGCGTGGGGCCTAGCCACGATAGAAGAGACAAACCTAGCTTAACATTTTTGGGCCCTATTAGTGCCTCTTTGCAGAATGCAGAAAATTTCCTACTGAGTTCCATAGTAAGCCCTAGCTGTGACACTTACTGGCGGAACTTAGAGTATAGACATAACGATTACGTGTAGATCCTCAATATACGTACTGGGCGATACATTATGGATTCCTATGCATTTATGTAATCCAATACGGACACAGTTTCATGTTTACCTAGTAGACGACAAAACATCTATATTGTAGGTTTTATGGAGTAATCCATTACAGATGTAGTAGCAGTGTTCTTTAATAGAGAGACAATGGAGACTAGGGCTGCACACAACCCATATCCAACCCGACCCAACCCACCAACCCGACCCAACCCACATTAACCCAACCCAACCCATCCTAGTTTGAGTTGGGTATGGGTTACAATATGTAACCCATACTACATACGGGTCGGGTTTGATATTTTGTTCAACCCAACCTTATTTTAACCCAACCCAACCCTATATTAAAAAACAAATTTAATATCAACCTACTTAAAATTAGAATTGTATAATCCTATAATAATGTTTATGTATTCTACAGTAAATATACAAAAAAAACATATTTCATGTTAATTCAAACTAGACAGAATTTGGGAAATATACTTTAAAGTGCATTTCAATGTATCTTAAAATGAAACACTAGTTCTACCATGTAGTAAATTGATTTTATATGATGTGTGTTGCAATGAATTTTAATAAAATATATATTTTGATAAATCAGTTATTTTAAATGCATTATGCTAGCAAAAATCTAATATATTATGTTGAATATTTTAATATGACTTTTAAAAAAATCCTCTATTCTCATTTTGTATTATATTCAAGCAACCCAACCCTACTTAACCCGACCCAACCCATACTTCAACCCGACCCATATCCAACCTCATATAGGGTCGGATACGGGTTTAACTTCCCTAAACCCATACCTATACGGATCAGATGTAGTATTTGGTCCAATCCGACCCAACCCATACTTTGTGCAGCACTAATGGAGACCTCCCGAGGAGGGTACAATGGGTAGTACCTAGATATATTGGGTATATAGCTACATACATACATATATATATATATATATATATATATATAGTTTTTCTACTTAAGAGTAGAATGGAATGATCTACGCATAAAGGCGAGAGTATTGTAGACCATAATAATGTAATATAACTAAAAGAAGAAATAGAACGATGCATGTAGTGTTATTGCTTGTCCATTCCCCAGAACTTTAATTCTAACCCCTCCTCATAACAAACCCATAAGGTATATAGATGGAAGAGATTTTCCATTTTAGAAACACTTGCTTAGCCAATGTCATTATTATGGTAATTATTTACTTATTATCATATTTTATTCAATTCCGTTATGAGATATTTATCTAAGCTATGATATTTTAATACCCCAAAAATTTGATAACATTATTCATGAATTTAATAGAATAAATTAAACATGAGTAATGTGGTGAAGGAAGAAATGAAATATTTGTTAATGAATTAACTAGTGGGTTGGCTTTAAAAACAAATGAATTGTAAAGAAGGATACATGAGAGGGACAAAAAGGTTAAGTTTCAGCACCTATGTTGTAACGATTTGTATTTTTTATTGTTCAAATCGACAAAAATCCACAAATCCCGACTCAAACAAATCAAAAATACAGATAGTTATTGGGATTAATATAAGAAAAAGAAAAATAATCATAAAATCTCACAGCGGAAGGACAAAATATAATAGTCAAATAACAGTTCATTAAGTTGTTAAAATATACATTTGATTATACATTACATGAATTATCAGAGTTAAACTATCACAAAACTTACCAATATATGCAGCGAAAGAATAATGATGAATACGTCTATCGAGCTCCATCTTCATAATGGTATCTTCGATATCTAAAAACCTCGGATTGACCCGCACACAAATGAAAAGACAAAAATATTCGGAATAGAACTAAAATATTCTCATATAAGTTAAATCAAAACCATGTGATAATACAAGTGTCACAATGCCAGAGATGCTTACGGTAATTCACATCTCATATCCAATATGTTCATGAGTACAGTAACTTAAGAGATGTTACAGGATCTTCCATCTCTTAAGGATCCGTTAAATTAGATACCATATAATATAATATGTTATTATATTAGTATCTATGGTTAAATATAAAATATTAAAATGCCGTAAGAGAGCTTACCTTTTTACCCTTATTCTGTTTAAAAACGCTAGTCTATACAGTACTATATACCCACCATAAACAAGTGGCATTTGGGAGCACTCCATATATACAACAACAACAACCAAGCCATAAATCCCAAACAAGTTGAGGTTGGCTAGAGATGGAACCCAAAAAAAAAAAAAAGATTAAAAGCTTCAATAAAAGTAAAATAAAGTTTAAAAATAATTAAATAGATGATAAAAATAGTTGTAATGTGGTTTTAAAAAACCCGGAAAACCTAAGGTTCTGGTACACGAATTGCTAACTTCCATGCACTCCTATTTGATACCAGCTATTCACATATACTCCTATTTCTTAAATCTCCTCCCAAGTCATTTTAGGTTGACCCCTACCTCTTTTTGGGCCTTCGACACGGCTTATTATTCCAACACACACAGGTGCATCATTTGGTCTACGTTGGAGATGTCCAAACCATCTTCAGCGGTACTAGGCTAACTTCTCTTCAACAGGTACAACTCCAAGTTTGTCCCGAATATCATCATTTCTAATCCGATCTCGTCTGGCATGCCCATAGCTCCAACGCAACATACGCATCTCTGCTACACTTATCATCTAAACGTGTTGCCTTTTTGTAGGCCAACATTCAGCACCATATAACATCGCATGTCTGATTGCTGTTATATAGAACTTTCCGTTAAGCTTCTCAGGAATCTTCCTATCACAGAGAATGCTAGATGCTAGTATCCATTTGACCTATCCTTCTTGAATTCTAAAACTAACACCCATATCAATCTCCCCATCAAACTGCAACATAGATCCTAAATATCGAAAGGATTCCTTCTTAGGTACTACTCGACCGGCCAGGGTGACCTCTCCGTCATCTAACCTGACACCGCTGAACTCACACATCATATACTCTATTTTAGTTCTGCTAAGCTTGAAACCCTTTGATTCTAAAATCTCCCTCCATAATTCCAGTTGTCTATTAACCCCTATTCTACTTTCATCAATCAACACGACATCATCAGCAAAGAGCATATACCAAGGAATCTCCTCTTGTATACCTTTTGTGATTTCATCCATTACTAAAGAAAAAATATTGGGACTCAAAGTCGAACCTTGATGTAACCCTACGTTAATGGGAAAGTCACTGGTCTCAACATCGCATACCCTGACACTAGTCACAACCCCCTCGTACATATCCTTGATAAGGGAACGTACTTTGATGGCACCCTCTTACTTTCTAGTGCCCACCACATAACCTTTTTCGATACTCTGTCATAAGCTTTCCCCAAATCAATAAAAATCATGTGAAGATCTTTATTATGCTCCCTGTACCTCTTCGTAAGTTGCATAATCAAGAAAATCTCCTATGTGATTGATCTTCCAGGCATGAAACCAAATTGATTCTTAGAGACACTTGTTAACCTCCTCAAACACTGCTCGTAAACTCTCTCCCAAAGCTACATTGTATGACTCGTAAGCTTAATTCCTCTGTAGTTTGTGTAAATTTGAATATATCCTCAAGCACTCCATAGATACAACGTCAAATCAAAATTGTAGGAACTCAATCATGATAATATGACAAGGCACATGAGGAATACCTAGAGTAGGAATCTACTATTTGCACGCACGGACTGGTGGTAACACATAACCTGACTACCGCCCACCTCTGAATAACACTCTCAAATCAAGGATGTGCACCAATCAAATCAAACCAAGGGACTATAGTAATAAAGGAAGAAGAGGTGTCGATAAGGGTAGCTAACACACTTGTCACGGTATAGCCTTGTTTTAGTCATTTTAATTATGACTCGAAGGTCAAGGATATCTATCATCATTCTCTAACTTCATTCCAATAGCGCTTCGCCAAACATCCTACTTCATTCTGGTATCTCCGCCACATGCACAGTTGTTAAAGTGGTTTTGGGTATTGGCAGAGAGTATGCCAATATCCGATCCAGTCTCTTTGACAACTAAACATTTACATTTTTCACACCGTTCGGATTTTTTTTCATTTCAAATGGTTCATACTTCATATCAAAATATCAAATTTGCTTTAAAACCATTACATATTTAAAATGAATATACTTTCATATTAAAATATCAATTTAAACCGAACTTAGAATCTTGAAACAATTTCAAATTAAAACAGTTTGAGTATTTAAAATAGTTGAAAAGTATATTAAAATAGTTTAGATATATATATATATATGTATATATATATGTATATATATATATATATATGTATATATATTTGAAATAGTTTGGAAATAGATAGTTAGGATAATAAAAGTTTATATAAATAGTTTGAAACTAAAAATATGATTTATCAAAATTTAGTTAAATATATGTAGTTTATAAAATAGATAGTTAATTGTTAAAATAGTTAATTTGGATATAGTTAATATATATATATAAGTTAAAAATAAATTAGTTTACGAAGAAAGATAGTTTATAAAGTAAAATAGTTATTTATTAAAGTAGTTTCTTAAGATAGTTGCAATATATATAATTTAAAACAGAATACTTTATGAAGATAAAATAGTTATTTAGTAAATTAGTTTATATAATGGTTTAAAATACTATAGTTGGAATTAGAATTGTTTCTTCCAAATTTCAATTAAACTCGAAGTCATGTTCGATTTCACGTCAAATTGACTCACTACAAGAAAAACTGCATATAGCAGCAGCAGAATCCGCTTCTAATCCGTCGCTAAACAGGCTTTAGCGACGGATTTCCTACATAACGGTTTAGTCGGTAAAAACCATGACGGTATCTGTGTCAGATTTAGCGGCGGAATTTAGCATGAGTTTTCCAACTTTTTTTCGTCATTTTACTAATTTTATAATAAAAATAAAATTTATTTATTAATTTAATTTTAATTTATATACCGACTATTTACCGACGGATAATTAATTTATAATAAATTATTATTTATAAAATGCGCTGGTAAATCCTTACTAATTACCAAGGGATTAGCGACGAAAATTAAATTAAGGTAAACTTAACCTTCCTTTTTTGTTGGTAATCTGCTGCTATTCCCCTTCTGATCTGTATATATATATAAGTATATATACACACACACAGATATATATATATATACACACACACACACACATACATGCATACTCATCACACACATAACTTGTGTTCCATTCAATACACAATCCTAATTTAAATACAGCACAATTAATATCAACATGCACATCTCATAATCAATGTATTATATTAATCACTCATCTCATAATCAACATTCAACATTACATAATAGACATACTAAACATTCTTACATCAAAAATACATAATACATCCATAATATTTCATAAACAATACTAAAAAGTACAAACCAAAATATAGTTCTAGCATTTCAAATCCATAACTTGTTGTGGCATGTTCCAAAAATTCTCTAGTTATACGTACAGTCGCAGAATTAAAGTCTATTATGAATATCTATATAATATAAAGGCATGTTTGTTATTTGAGCCATCCTTAATCTTTATAATCAATGTATGTTGATAGTCTTTTTTTTCTCAATGCTGTTATGGGTATAGTGTGATTGTTTTACAGATATTTGTTTCATTTTTGGGTCTTTTTGTAATACCTTGCAATCATTCTTTGGTGGAATAAGATTTATTTGCTGTTCGAAAAAAAGAACTTAAAAGACCAAAACATTGCTCAATTTAGTTCCACTATATAAAATGCATGTACAAATTTAACGGACAGTACATGGAATTTGCATAACAATAGCTTAATGGAAATGGTCAAAGCATGCAAAATCGTATACAACTCTAAACATAGTTTTGCAACATATCTTGCAACTCAGTTTCAAATCCAAGTTGCAAACACAAGTTTACAAAGGTGAGCTAAGTCCCAAAACTTAGTTTCACAACTAAGTTTTGCAACCAAGCATCGCAACTCACTTTGCAACTCAGATTAGAAACTAAATTGCATGCTATGTTACAAAACTATGATTCTGAACTATTTATGATTTGCATGCTTATACCGTTTTGTGAAGTTGTCATTCTTATGCAAATTCCATGTAGTTGTGAAATAATAATAATGTACATACCTTACATAGCAGCAGCAGTCCATTTTCTTTCAAATGGGAAAACCTTTAGCCAACAATATTTGATCCACTGTATTGCAACTACATGTACCACATAACCAAACCAGATTAAAAAAACCAAATTGCAAGTTTACTTCCAATAATGTACTTCCGAAAGCAACTTCAGTTTACTTGACATGCATAATCAAAACTAAAAACTAAAAGAACTTCATCATAGCTTTATGCATTTCAATAGATTTCAGTAGTTTGAATTTGACAAACAGAAATATAAATAACAGTAACATGCTAACATACAGTAAAATGCTGCCATGTAAAGCTAACCCGATTTTCATGCATTGTAATAACTCCTCCAAGCAACTCACCAAACGGTGTTCTACATTGTGCAATGGTTTTCTGGTTTTCCAAAATTTTCCCCTAACATATCAATTTCACGTCATTGGCCACCTTTGGTATGACTTTTTCATCTTTAGGCCGATCAGAGATAATCCTCTCTTTAAGCATGGAAACAACAGAAGAAGCATCGTAAAGATGTTAGATAACATTTTGCAGCACTCATACATCAATTTGACAGCAGAATACATAATAACACTACAAGGAATTTTGCAGGCATGAGAGTATGCGGCTCCTACTGCTTACCATGTAGGAGTCTTGAAATGATATTGGATAGTGACCGATATTTAGCAATGATATTGGACAAAGTAGGAGTTTAGCACATCATACTCAGTATAAACAAATTGTCCCCCTTTTCATCTAAGCATGCTGCTCTTGCTACTTTCCATGTAGATCCTGAATTGGGGAAGCCAAAAAAAAATGCATAGTAGAGTTACTGGTCGTTTATACGTAAATACATTTTCATTATGATCTTTTTCCCATAAAAGGAAGGAACATGTTAAACTAAACTGCCAACCTAACACTTATTTCCTAATAGGATAAATACTGATGAGTTTCAACGAACTAGTTTCAAACTATTAGAACAAACATATACATGTAAATACTAATAACATAATGTAATAGAATCCAAAATCCCAACCACTTTTTCTAAAGATCACTGTGCTACCCATTATCCTACCATGTCGTGAGAGAATCAGATCAGACAAACTTGGCAGGCAACTCAACTAAATCAAATCAGTAAAACACTAGTTTGATATATTGATAAATAAACAGATCAGAAGAACATCTTAGTTTTGAAAGTAAAACACATACCTAGAAAAATATGAATGCTTAAAACACATTCACTATTACATCCATCTAATAAGTGTTGATCCAAATATCAAACACATAGTACTTAGCTTGTAAATGTTCAAAAATGACATCATAACATTGTAAATATTTTTCATCCACCAACAAATCGCGGACAAGAATTCCAATTTCTTTTTCTATCCTCCTTTTTTAGTCCTTCAAGTACGTCACACAATTTAAACAATTAGCTGTAGGTTACTTTAAACAATTCCAATTAGCTGTAGGTTTCAAGAATTCAGTGTAACTCAAGGTGCCAAATAAATGGATTCATAGAAGTTGATGTGTTGTAGCCTGTACCACGTCATGTGGTCGTGCCAAATGTAAACTAATCTAAGTAATCAACAAGCATTACCTACTTTTATCATACAGTCAGGAGGGTTGAATCGGCTGATTATGAAACTTGAAGGATGAGGGAAAAACTTGAGTATTGACGCTTGAAGGAGGGCTCGCTGCAGCCTACTGTCGATTGTCAAAAGAAGTTTGCTATCGAAGGAGGGCGGCTCATCTGTAGGAGGGGGCGATTCCAAATCTTTGATTCACGTGCGGTACCGATTTTGGTGATTCCAGGAGCCATGAATTGAGAAGCGTGATTGGTTTTGAAAGAAACGAGATTGATTTTACAAGAAGAAGAAGAAGAGTCGAAGAAAGGGAAGGATGCCACGTGATTTTCAATTTACTGAAGTAGCGTTCGACACAGGTGAAAATTTTGACGAAATTTTTTGGGTTTGGAGCCAATATTTTAGACGTTGGAGCCAAAATTTTAAGGGTTTGAAGCCAATTGGACTTTGTAGACAGTAGATAGATATATAGGTAGCCAGTTGCAAAGTTGCTAAAGAAATCTTATTGATTATTTAATCATCAATAGCATCTATTAATTATTAATTTCTTTTATTATTAATCATCAGCCATTGGTATTTCTTCTATTATTATCAATAGTAGCAAAATAAATATTCATGAAAAATGTCGCATTTAATTAGTGTAATTTATCAATTACATATGAAGGATTTTAAAGCAAAAAAGGTGTACATTTTTTATTTGAAAAATTGCTAGCTAATTCAAACATTTTCATAACTATGGACAAAACTAGATTGATCTATAAATTAATTAAACAGGAAAATATTTACAAGGACAAAAGTGAAAGTCTTTTTATCCATAAGGACAACCCATTAAAATTTTACTCAGAAGGACAATTTTTCATTTCTCTTCTTCTTCACGTGCGCTTTTTTCTTCTTCCTCCGCTCCCGATTCATGTCCGCTCCATCTTTAAAACAATCGAACCAAAAAATCACAAAAATTCGAATCCTTAACAATTCATAAATCACGAAAATAAAAAGGACATCAGATTCAAAATTGCAATCGAACCCAAAAATTCGAATCCATAAATCGCTCGAAACAGAAACCCTAGAAAACAAAAAAATTGTCGAACAACAAAAATCCATTGGAAATCACAAGTGAATTGAATAAAAATATTTTTCAAACGATGGAAAACACAATTTAAGAAGTCGAAATTGTTGAAACAATTTTGTAGTGATTGGAAATGTTTTTTTTCGTTAATAGTATAGCAGTTCGTAGGTATCATTTTTCTATTTTTTTAGATATCATTTTTCCCATTTTAACTTTAAAACATAGCAGTAGTTTTTAGGTATCATTTTTCGTGTTTTAA
The DNA here is from genome assembly GCA_030737875.1 of Allium sativum. Classification (NCBI taxonomy): domain Eukaryota; kingdom Viridiplantae; phylum Streptophyta; class Magnoliopsida; order Asparagales; family Amaryllidaceae; genus Allium; species Allium sativum. The sequence continues at coordinate 167,163,987 of CM060924.1, read as the reverse complement.
CTTTAAAACATAGCAGCAGTTTTTAGGTATTAGTTTGCTATTTTTTTTAGGTATCATTTTTACCGTTTTAACTGTGTTATATGTTTTTTTCATGAGATTTTGTTGTTGTGTTAATTTTGAAGTTATATTGTTGTATCAGCTTTGAAACTACGTCGAACTTATTTCATTTTAATCAATCAAACTGTGATATAATTTTTTTTTTAATCTTTAAAACATTGCATCAATATTTAAGTATCATTTTTATGATATTTTAGGTATCATTTTTACAATTTTAACTATGTTATGTGTTGTTTTCACATGATTTATTGTTGTGTTAATTTTGAAGTTATATTGTTGCATCAACTTTTTAACTCAGTCGAATTTATTTAATTTTATACAATCAAAACTGTGATGTAAACATTTTTTGCATTAGTTTTTCTTTAAAACATTGATGCAATTTGTAGGTATCAGTTTTCTATTTTTTTTAAGTTTCAGTTTTCATGTTTTAACTGTGTTATGTGTTTTTTCTATGTGATTTTGTTGTTGTGTTTATTTTGTAGTTGTACTGTTGCATCAACTTTGTAACTCAGTCGAACTAATTTCATTTTATTCAATCAAACTTTGATGTAAACATTTTTTCCATTAGTTTTACTTCAAAACATTGAATCAGGTTTTAGGTATCAGTTTCCTATTTTCTTAAGTATCAGTTTTACTATTTTAACTGTGTTAATTGTTTTTTCATGTGATTTTTTTGTTCTGTTATCAGTTTCATAAGTTGGTAGGGCTAAGCTAAAGTTTTTCTCATATTCACAGTTCATGGATATCAATTTTTTAATATTGTAGGTAAAAAAAAGATGTATATAAACATAACACAGAAATTACACTAAAAATGATACCTTAAAAAATATATATATAAATGATACCTTAAAACTGTTATGATGTTTAACATAACACATAAACTACAGTAAAAATGATACCTTAAAAAATATAAAAATGATACCTTAAAACTGTTGTGATGTTTAAAATAATACATAAATTACATTAAAAATGATACCTTAAAAAATATAAAAATGATTCCTTCAAACTGCAGTAATGTTTAACATAACAGAGAAATTACACTAAAATTGATACCTTAAAAAGTATAAAAATGATACCTTAAAACTGATGTGATGTTTAACATAACACATAAACTACAGTAAAAATGATACCTAGAAAAATGATACCTAAAAGCTGCTGCTATATTTTAAAGTTAAAATAGGAAAAATGATACCTAAAAAAATAGAAAAATGATATCTACGAACTGCTATACTATTAACGAAAAAAAAAATTCCAATCACGAAAAAATTGTTTCAACAATTTCGAAATATAAGTAATAAAAATATTTCATATTTGACTTCCATTAGCATTTATGAATGTGCATGTGTGAAAGGTTATAAACGCACACAATGAAAAAAAAGAATGTTGAAATGGTAAGGTAGTTAATTTAAATAAGAATAAATGATGTGCATGTGTGAAATATTTCATATTTGATTTCCATTAGCATTTATGAATGTGCATGTGTGAAAGGTTATAAACGCACACAACGAAAAAAAAGAATGTTGAAATGGTAAGGTAGTTAATTTAAATAAGAATAAATGATGTGTAACATATTCAATGTGGAAACTCCACTTTGATTGTTTTTAAATTATGGCATGACATCCATTAATATCGATATACACTATTTGTAGAATGTTTATAAAAAGAATAAATACTAAATGGACATTAAATTAATTAAACTAAATAATATTTGTGAAATATAAGTTAATAAAAATATTTCATATTTGATTTCCATTAGCATTTATGAATGTGCATGTATGAAAGGTTATAAACGCACACAACGATATTTTAAATTATATTAAATGAAAATAATCCTATTTGAGTTAATCTAGTGGACCCCATCTGTATATGATAGGCGACTGGGATATAAAGAAGGGTTGGAGTTTTACAAAATTGAAGTGAATGGGCAATCTTAATTAAAGGAGAGAAATGGACAGTATATTAATTACACACTTATTTCTTCCTTTAATCAGACTTCTCTATGTCATTTTTGTCTTCCTCTTTGCAAGAACTCCAAAGCCAAAATTTAAATGCTAGAACAATTTCGAACTCCAAAATTAAATCCTAAAATATTAAATAAACATGGACCTTTTGAATTTAACTTAATTTGTCTATCTACTTTTTCAAACATTTAATTTAGAATTTCTTATCATGAATCAGTATATGCCTTCATACAAATGTACAATGATAATTAGTACTTTACAAATTAGTAAAGAAATTAAAACGTGCGTTACAGCATTCGATAATCCGCATTACAAATATACAAAGAGGTAATTTAATAATAATAAATTTATAACGGAAGAGTAATTAAGGAAAATTGAGTAACATTTGTGTGTAAATATTAAAATAGGTTACAATTACTAGTTCAAACTGAAGGAAACAATTCACTGTTAAAGAGGGAAACAGATAAGGAAGGACACATTACTAGTTCAAACGGAAGGAAACAATTCACTGTTAAAGAGGGAAACAGATAAGGAAGGACACATGTAAGTAAATTAAGTGTCCACTGAGTAATTAAAAAGGCGAAGGAGGACAAAATGGGTATTGTTAAAAAGCTTCAGACAGACAGAAGTTATCGAAGGCTCAGTAGAATTAAGAAAATGCGACAAAGTCGGTTTGATTAATTTATTTAAAAAATAAAGGAAATAAAAAATATTATTGTTAATTATAACTCTTAAATATCAAATACTAAATAATAAATATTACTTCTTAATTATTGTATGTTCCTTACTTTTTTAATTATTAGTTAACAAATATTAGACTTAATTAATATTAATTATCAATTCATTAATAGAAATGATTTAAATGTAATTATAATTATTAAAAACTACTTCTTTTTTAATTGTTAATTATTAATTATTACTTATTAATCCTTAGTTATAATTGAATATTAATTATTAAAATGGTCAAACTTAATTAGCAGTTGCAGATGTATATTACAATAGTGACATTTTCTTGTAATGAAATATACTGGCAAACTGACCGAAATTTGTGAAGAAAACAGAGGACTTAATTAAGAATTTAGTAATTAATCGGTTATGAGTAAAGATTATTTTGTAATTCTAAATAAGCAATTATTATAATTTATTTATTATAGAACGTAAATTATTATTTATTACTACTTATAAATCATTAATAGAACAAATGAAATATTAATTATTGAACATTTTAATAATTATTAAAAAATAACATTAAAGTATATCTTAGAAAAATAATACAAACATCTCTTGCAAATCTGTTGGAATTCTACTGCAAAATAGCTTCGATAAATATTCGTCGGTATTCTGCTTGTATTTGCAGCAGAAAATAGCGACATAAATTTTCTGTCGGTAATTTGACGCAATTTGCAACGGATTAGTGAGGGATGACAGAATACGACGGTAATAAATAAAAGAAAAAAGTTTGAAAATACAAAAAACTATCCCTTGCAAATCACATGGAAATCCATCGCAAATTAGCGACGGAAATTTCCGCTTCAAAAAATTTGACGCTAAATCAGTGTTTTCTTGTAGTGAATATTTCAATACGTTAATTTGATTCAACTTCCATTCCAAATTCAATTCCATTCAAACAGTTTGATTTAAATATTTAAAGTTTTAAATTAGAATTCTAATTTGGAATTATTTCGATTTACGGAAAAAGTCAAGTTCACAATTTAAATATCACTTTAAATCAAGTTAATTTAAAGTAAATTTTAAAGATGGATAATTATTTTAAAATTTAAAACAATTCAATAGATTTGATTCATGTTTAATTTCAATCTTTAGCTTTGGTTTACACATTAAATAATTTCATTTAACCTTTAAATTCCAAATCCAAAGTTTAATTTCAAAGGTAATCAATTTGTAAAACATCATTTATATTGTCTTTAAAACAATATTTCAAGGTTAAAACAAATTTTATTTAACCAACGGGTGTCCGTATATAATTTTTATCTTATAGCCAGGTAATACATAAAGTTTAATTTTAGTTTTTCAAGATGGACATATATTATTTCAAATCAGGGGTCATAGGTATTTATCATTTCAATCTACGTACTTAATTCATTTTAATGATTAATCCCGGGTTTTATGACGCTCGTAACATCTAGGGAAAAAGGTTGGACTAATCAACACAAACAAACAATCATATATAATAAATGTGAATAACGGTTAAATTAACAAAATTAAACATCGAGATACCAAATATATCAATCCAAGGCATTCATCCAAACAGTTCAATATAATATCATTTACTAGTTATCGGGTTTAAACTAGTAATTAAATTTCAAATTTAACCAAACCGTCTAGATCAAATTAACAGTTACATTAAATTATACTATTGATGCAAATAAACGTAAATATGCATTTTAACTACCAAACAACACCTAGTGCAATCATATCATAACATTATTTTAATCTAACTAATAGTCAAATATTTTAGTTAGTGTGAGTGGGTTTAATCACTCACCTTTGATTTCAAACGCGTTTGAAATTCAAATCTAGGCCCAAAATTGAACAGTCTCAGAATCCATCCAAACCAATGCCACATCGTCCGAAATTTCAATATGATCCTAATGAAACAAACCGTGAGTTAATCCGAGTTCGTATGAAAAAGTTATACGTGTTTAAACATTTGAATTCTAAATTAGAATAAATTAAAATATCTCTCACCAACTCATGGTTTTCCACGTCACCCATCACCTTATCTTCTACATCGCGTTCTACAAATGTTGGAAAACCCGTAACCCAATTTGCACGCAAACTCCATCATGAACGCGCCACCCCTCAGACAATTAGAAAACGATCAGACACCACCACCTTGAAGCCCTATCCTTGACTCACCAACACCCAAAAACCCGCCCCACTCAGTCGCTTCCTTGGCCTCGAACAACCCTGTAACAACCCGAATTTTTATAACATGTTAAAACAATAAATCAAGGCAGATTTAAATTTTAAAATAAGAATCAGGGAAAACGGGTTGCGCCATTGCGTTCGTCTCGAAATTCTACTTGGAAACGAGTCCGAGTTTGCGAGAATCGGAGTCCGTATGAGTGAGATATGACCCTCCGAAGTTTCAGAAATTTTCAGAGTTCAAAACAGCTCGAATTCGAATTCAAAATTCGAATTTAAACCCAGAACAGACTGGGCGGGAAATTTCCCGCCCAGCACCCCAGGTCGACTGGGGAGTCGACTGGGCAGTCGACACCCACAGGACCAGGTCGACTGCGCAGTCGACTTGGGTGTCGACCTGGTCCCCGAGCCCACTTTTGGGCCTGGGTGCATTCTGATGTACCTGGTCTCGTTTTCTGCCTAGGTTCGTCCGCCTAATCCCATATAAACAGCCTCTCGCCTCATTCTCTCTACACCATTTCATTCTGTCCTTATGTTGCCTCTGAGAAAATGAATAAATAAATGAATAAAATAATACATAAGTCTGAGGATATGTTGTTCAAGTCTTTCAAGAGGAGATTCAAATCTAGTTAGGATTCAAGTAAAGATTCAACGGCTTCAAGCAACGACGCCTAGACCATATTGAATCAAATCAGAAGATTAATCAAGTTAGACGTTTCAACGCGACAACGAATCGATTTGTCCTCTCTTAGCCAATCAATGTAAGTTCTAGTTACTTTGAGATTTAAACTTGTTAATTATAATTTGGACATGGGATGAAATGAAATTGGACCTAAGCTTGATTTTCTTTTAGATACGTTCTTGTCTCTTCTTGAATCTATGATTTTGGGTTATTTCTTATCAATTGAATCATGTGCATTCATGTTATTGGATCTAGTATTATTCAAACGCTAGATTGTAAAATGAATTCTTGGATCTTAACTTGTGGGAATATTTCTATTCATGTTATAAATTGGAATTGGACCTATGTGTGACTTGAACATAAAACTATGCCTAAGCCTATGACTTGAACATGAGATCGTGCCTATGACTATGCATATGACTGAGAACATAAGACTATGACTATGCATATGACTGAGAACAGAAGACTATGACTATGCATATGACCGAGAACATAAGACTATTGTCTATGACCATGACTTGGAAACTATTACATTTAATTTCCTATGACTATTAGAGTAGTTGCCTAGAGCTAATTTGGGTAATTATCCATGACTATGGTGATTTACCGCTTATGATTCACTATGACCATTGTAGTTTATTATTCAAAACATTTCATGTCCACAATACTGTCATGACTGTGATATTGAATCAGTTTATTCACAAGTTTGGGACTATCATCTTGTGCCTATCCTTATGAAAAACTTTATCATGATGTTCTTGATTATTCCCCTATTATGCTAGATCTGTAATCCTAAATGTTTTGGGATTATTATTCTATATGCCAGTGATGTTGTAACCAATTATCTCTAGCTATATCATGTTAGTCTTGTAATCCCTTTTATCGCTTTATGCTCGTCCCTTTTGCCTATCATAGTTTTGATGTTATTCCCTTATTTCTAGACTTAGATTTACTTGTAGTATATATATCGATTCACGGTTACATGCGATGGAAATACGATTGGATAGATTAGGCAAGACATGAATTGGCTATGGACACGAACCATGAACTTGGTAATAGGCATAAAGTGAAACATGAACATTGTTATAACTTGAATCTGGATATGGATATAAAACTTGACTTGAAACTAGACACGAACTTGACATGAAACTTGAATATGGACATGACATTAGAATAAACTTGAAAATGACCAACTCGAGGTTGGGTTGAGTTTGCAGTGTAAATCTGCCCGGAACCGCCCGGCAAATCCAGTTACTGCAAACAATAGGATCCAATGTGGGTAGTTGCTCATATCGCACTTGAAAACCCGAGGTCAGACCGAGTTATGGTGTAATTCTTCCCGGAACAGCCCGACATATCCAGTGACCACAACAACAGGTCTGATGTGAGAGGTTGGGTGCATTAATGAATTAATGCCACTTGATAGGGTTAAGTCATGAACCTCTTGAATATACTTAACCAATTTGACACGATGACTTGATAGGGTTAAGTCATGAACCGCTTGAATATACTTAACCAATTTGACCCGATGGTTTGATAGGGTTAAGTCATGAACCGCTTGAATATACTTAACCAATTTGACCCGATGACTTGATAGGGTTAAGTCATGAACCGCTCGAATATACTTAACCAATTTGACACGATGACTTGATAGGGTTAAGTCATGAACCGCTTGAATATACTTAACCAATTTGACACGATGACTTGATAGGGTTAAGTCATGAACCGCTTGAATATACTTAACCAATTTGACACGATGACTTGATAGGGTTAAGTCACGAACTGCTTGAATATACTTAACCAATTTGACACGATGGTTTGGTAGGGTTAAGTCAGGAACCCCTTGAACATACTTAACCAACTTGACACATGATTCGTAGGGCTAAGTCATGAACTTGAATGACAACACTTAGCCAATCTGACATGACACGTAGACGGGTTAAGTCACGAACTTGAATGACCACACTTAACCAACTTGACATACTAGACTGATGGGGTTAAGTCTCGAATTTAAATGACAACACTTAACCTGCTGGACGGAAACCCTAGTTACGCGGTCCTTTTCAACAGTAACCCACTAGATGTATCATGGTACCCTGGAACTAGGCATGGTGGGGCACGATTACTGGGCTGGTTGTAAGCGACCAGAACGACGGCTGAGTTGGTGCGCCATTGTAGGTTTAGGAGGACTACGGTCGTGCACGTAGTCCGGAGTTGAAAAAGCAGGCATTGGGCACCAGTAGGTTTACACTATGCGTGCTTGATTCGTGTCGGTGGTTGGCACCCTAGGGCTTGATACACCCTATGGTGGACCTAGCACAGGTGACTACATTCGTGATAGGGCCGTATGACACAGACACATGAACGAGATAGGACTTGTAGGGAGCCGATCGATTAATAGATCGTTTCGTGAGACCAAGTAATGGATCATTTCATGACATTGGACAAGGGATCATTTTATAGTCAACACATGACACGGGTTGGGATACTAGTACGGTTGGTGCAGAGCAAATAGATATCATAAAAAAAATTTAATGATGAAGCAGAGAAATCTTGCGACGCTTGATAGAAACCTTGCGAATTTATACTTAGTTTATCTTGAATGGGAACCTTGCGATGTTATACTTGACAAAAATCATATGAGGTTATTCTTAGTTATCTTTCCTGTAGCTTATCTTGTCATCGTGCTTATGTTTACTTTCAGTTTATTCATGTCATGTTATCTTTACCTGTTTTTATGCTGAAAGTCACTAGGACTTACTCAGTCTTTATGACTGACCCGTTTTGTTTCGCCTCTTTTTCTTCTGTTCCCCCCCCCCCCCCAGGTTCGCATGGTGGGAATACAGCTTAGTTCGGATCTTACCAAGCTCCAAGGCTCTTTCTTGTACGGCTTGGAATTCTCTTGGCTATGGCTTGCTTTATTGGGGAATGATTTATAAATATAGTTTTATGCTCCTTTACTATTGTAAGACAGATTTCGATGTAATTGACTTAATAGCATTTTGATGTAAAGGGCTTTAGACCTTACTAGATTTTTAAGCAATGAAATTTGGGTTTTCCTTCCGCTGTTTTATTTATGTTCTGTCTTGTAATATTTCTGTGTATGTTTACCTAGATAATACTCCACCAAAGCTAGTGCATTCCGTTTGTGAGTGACCCTAGCGGAGGTGGGGTGTTACAAACCCTAAAACCGCATGTACTTCTTGGTGAGATCCTAATAATTCTAATCGAAGGATGACTTACCACCATATGGATTTGTAGCTCTAGTCGAGATCTACAATTTTGTAGTTGAAAAATTTTCGAATCATTTCATGGATTGAGAGAAATTAGCGAAATAAGTTTCGAAAATTGTAGTCATAAGAATTTAGGGCCGGCCGGTGAGAAATTAGGTTTCGAAAATGATTATTTTAATATTATTTTGTTTCTGTTAGCGTGTTTTAAAGCCAAAAACGTGTCGAAGTCCAAATCAGACCTGCTAATAGCCTACTTGTAGGCTTAAAAGCCTTCCGAACGTAATAGGACTGGTGGCGAGGCCCAATTCGAATGTCTACAGTAGTTGCACTTGAAAATTTACTTATTCTAATTAAATTGCACATATAATTTCCTAGCCGTTTTAAATTCGCACGATCAAACGGCACATCCAATGGCTACGAAATTTGAAACCTTGTAATAATTTAATATTCCGCATTTGATGAAACTGGTTTCGTCGAAATCCGAGATCGTTTGAAAAATTGCTATTTTAAATCTCAAATCGCTAAATCGATACGTGTGTATATTGCGCACGATCACATAACAACTTCGATTGACATGAAATTTGAAATCTTATAATAATTTAACATTTCAGATCCAATGAAGCTGATTTCATTGAATTCCAAGATCGTTTACAAAATGGATATTTTAATAGGTTTCATTTATATATATTATATTTAGTTTTCGTGTATTCACTTTCAAATTAAATTTAAAAATTTATTTACTTCACTTAAATCAATATAGAATTAAAATAAACTTTATAAATTAAATTTTATTTATATTAAATTCTAACTTTGGTTATTTCTTAAATTCATTAGAATTTTAATTATAAAGTTATTAACTTAATTTTATTCACATACTACAATATTAGATTTCAAACTTTAGTATTTATCAATACAAAACAAATTATAATTTCATTAACAATTAATACAAAATATCATTGTCATAACAAGTTGAAATTCATCACTTAATTAATTCAATTAAGTTCACATCATTAATCTTTAAAATTTAATCATTAAATTTTAGTTTAAACTATAAATATGATTAAAATCTAATTAAATTCAAAAGTTTAAATGGTCGAAAAATACGGGATGTTACATGTATCTATTTATATCCTTCCATATTTTGTTCCACTTTTCATTCACTCTAAAAATTCAAAAAAGAACTAAGGTGGTCGTCCATTAAGCTAAGAATAAGAAGAAAGAAAAAGCCAGGATTTAGATCTTGGAAACTTTACCAACAAATCTCAAAACCTTAACTAATCAAGGTGAATGATATTCTAACCTATGTATGTTTTGGCCATTGGGGGAAATAACCGAAGGTAATGTTTGATTCGTGATGGTTTTTCATGATTTATATGATGCTAATTGGTGGGAAATCAATAGCTATGTTTGACACGTTTATATGGTTTTTATACACACGAAAACGTTAGGCTTAAGGTACAAACTATAGTTAGAAATTTCCAAATGCCATGGATTTTCGGTATGATGTTTGTTATATGAATTTGGAGATAGGTTTTGAATTTCATAATTTTTTTAATGGATGTATGAATTAGTTGAATTTTCTAAATTTGAATTGCTTAGGGACAACTTGCATGCTATTTAAAATGATTAAACAAATATGTATAAATATTTTATACATGGCTGATACTAAAGTACTGTAAAAAGACTGTATATGGTCAGTATTTTAATTTGTAAGCCAATGAGAATTTAACAAATATTGTGTGTTGCATACTGCATATTTTTATAAAGTCACTTATGTTATTGTGGTTACGTACTAACCACTAAAGTGTAAGTGTTCCGGGAATGCTTACGGAGGTAGCTTGATACTAGCGAGTGGGAAACCCGTTTTGCAATGCGACATGGTCCCATTAGATATTTATGTGTCCAATTTAAATATTATTACTCACATCAGTTAACTTACTGACCCAAAGTTTATGTTTTTTCCTTTAACTCTCGGGTGCTTATTTAAGTAGGCTGAAGGTTAGGAATTTCAGATGCTTTGTCAAATAAGCTTCTAGAGGCGGGCATGAGGCTATAACTATTTGGGAGCACTGTTGTTTGTTTATTTCGATGTGTGCATCGACAATTTTGTTATTGCCTATGTATTTTGACTTTGATCGACATAGGAAGCATCATCATATGTTGCTTTTGAGTATATTTTGTAATAATTTATATATTCTCTTAATAGGTTTGTGAAAGGGTTGTATGAACGGAATGACTGTTAATGAATGTTTTGTAAAGTTTTTCAAACTCCGATGTTTATTAATGTTGTGGTTTATTAACATCTGGTTTTCTATCATTGAAAGCTGACAATAAAGATGACTACAACATCTGTAGGGTTGTGGTTTCGGTCTTGGCTAACAAAGTATTACAAATATATTAATCTTTGCCTTTCTACAGGGTACTAGACAACCAATTCGGGTTTAAGTGGATTTGGATTTTTACATTTTGCGAAAAATCCGACCCCGTTGGATTTTTGGTCATTCAAATTCATAACCTAAAAATTTTCATTTCCATTACCTTGGACTTCGTGAAGAATTCCACCATTGTGTATTACTATAGTTCATGTTGGACGAGGGATAAGGAACATAACTAACACAAAAAAGGGGAATATCAGACCCAAGTTAGCATATATTATAAGGACAGTTTGGCTAAAATCCATATTAAATTTTAAATTAGTCAAAACATCATTGTCAAAAAAGGTATGTAAATTAGGTCTCTAAAATTAAGTTAACTAAGAATTGTAAAAATTTATGCAATTGTTTAGTGAATAGTTGCAAATATTTATGCAATTATATCAAAAAATTGCAGAAATTTCCGCAACTATTCAATAAAAATTTGCACCAAATTCTACAATTATTCAGAAAAAATTTGTGGAAGTATCCACAATTTTTCATAGAAAAAGTATAGACATTTACGCAATTTTTTGATATAATTGCATAAATGTCTGCAATTATTTACTAAATAATTGCATAATCTTGTACAATTATTAAGTAACAAAATTTTAGGGGTTTAATTTATACTCTTTAGGAGTTTTTGTGTATTAAATTTGATTTTAAGGACTTAGACCAAATATTCACTATATTATATCCTACCTTAGCATCCCTTATACCCTAACTTAGCATCCTTTATATCCCAACTTAGCGTCTCTTATATCCTAATTTACCAGGATTGCAAAAAGAATTCCTGCAAACATTATACGAACTCTTTGAGTCACTTTTAAGCCTTCACCATAGGTTGTTAGGCAGTCAGATGTTGCCATGAGTAAGGTTGGACGAAGAAATGACTAAAATGGGAACTAACCAAAAGCAACAAGTGACATCGACACTTGATCGTTGAAAATAGGCCGAAAAGTTCGAATTCTTCCTTTTAACTTTCCCTTTGGTTATTTTTAAATTTGAATTTGGGTTATGGAAATTCGTTGTGTATGAATACATAATATACTTATGACTCTATCGATGATATTGTCTTTTTTAATTTGTTATCTTTGAATTAAACGATAAGAAACTATTTTAAGAGCATCTCCAACAAAAAAATGTTCAGCCTTTATATTCAACACTCCTTCAGAATTCCACTCCAATGGTATGAATTAAGCTAGAGATTATATGTAATCATTAACCAAAGATTCAACATCCTGAACTAATTCTTGGCCCTATTTAATAAGCGTCCAAAGAAAAACACACGTTTAGGCGCATGATATTGGATGCCTATTAAATAGACGTCTATTGTTCAATAATCTATTTCCAATGTCCACCCCAATGGCTACTCATGTAAATCAATAAATAACTCACTTCCATTCACTGAAAATAAATTAGATTCTCCACTATTTGTTCAAATAAACCACATAAATCTTGTATCAAATTCACTTTTCAAAATGCCTATATCATTCGAAGAGTTTAAACATCCTACAAACTCTCAAGGTTATGTGCTCAAATACAATAGCGAGTAGAATGATACTTCTCTTAGCTAGCGTTCATCTAACCCATTGTGAAGCAACAAAGAAAGATTTGTGCAACATTTACAATCATTAATCCAAAGATACAAGGGATGGTTACCAAGGTGGGGAAACTTTTGAAAGAAAATAATGAATGCATACGACATAAAATATTCTGACATCATGCATTCATAATTTATGTACAAATAATAAAACATTGATTTACTTCAACAATATAATAAACGGAACAATAAAAAATAATGAATACTACTAGTTAAATAATATACTGTTGACATAACATTGATTTACTGAATGTGATTCTATATTTATAATTATACTTCGATTGTATCCAAGAAGTTCATAAGAGATGCATATGTCCATTTGGAGGCTTCTCCAAGGGCCATAAGTTAAAAATCGTCATATTAGGAGACATGGGCAATATAAGCGGATCAACTTGCTCATATATCTGTTTTTGATTGGTAGTCTTGCAATTTTGGAGCACAGGTAGCATTTTTTTTGTAGTTTTCTTTGAAGAGAGTAAAATCAGGGAGAAAGATTTTAGATTTCGCTCTTTTAGGTGTGCCTATTTAATAGATGATCGAGGCCCACAGTCCAATTAAATAGACATTTGACTTAAGGTCATATACACTCAAACGCTTGTTAACCATGTGTCCAACCATTCGTCATTTTCCTTGAAATTGAAGGTTGAATATTCAAAGATTCCCTAAATAGGTGTAATTCATTTGGTTATTCGATTTAACAAAGTTCAAAATGATTCACATTTTATATTTGTAATATCTATTGCACTATATATATATATATATATATATATATATATATATATGTATATGTATATGTATATGTATATGTATATGTATATGTCCGCAACATTAGCCCAGCGGATAAGGACTTGTGTCAAGGTAACAACGATGCGAGTTCGAAACTCGGAATGTCATGCTAAAAGGGTTAACCATGTGCATACGCTACGATTAGCCACTTATGTAGTATCCGCAAACCGGGCTAGGTGCACTAAGGGAGTTTTACGACTCTAGTCGGTTTCCCCTCTGAACAAATTCAAAAAAATAAATAAATATGCATATGTATTTTCAAAAAGAAAAATATATGTATATGTATATATAGAATATCCTTATTTAATATTCTAAAACTTATTAATGGTAACTTTAACACATACGATACATAAAAATTATTTTGACCACCAAACTAATATATGTATATATTATATTACATTATCAGTAATATAGTAAATATAATAAATTTTTGGTTAATTTGGTTAAATATAATTGAACTATCTTTTTTTTTACTACAGATCAATTAGAAGCCAATCTGGTTTTGAAACCAAACCAATTCGATGAAAGTATGCTCATTTGGTTTAAACGAAAATTCATCACACCCATAAGTGCCTAGAGATGTTAAAATGGCCTCATGAGCTATTTATTTCTCATGTTGATTAGCACATGAAATAAGCAGGAGTTTGGAACAAACTTTGGGTTAAAATAGTGCAAATGGGGATGTTAATCAGATGGACCACATATCAGAGACTTGTGATAGCTTTCTATTTACTCAAGCAATAAGAAGTTTAAAATTAATAACCCAATCTTTTCTTAGAAAAGATGTTCTATTTTCCGTATTAATAATAGCTAAAAATATTAGTCGTATGCTATTCTTTCAATTCCACGAATGATCGTTTTCGGGGAGACCCAAAAGGTAGCTCTGCTTCTCTTTCCCAAACTGTTAAAAAACAAAAGTTAATTTTTTCTCTTTTTTTTTCCTTTCCTGATCTCCATGATTAAATGTGAATCAAAGCTGAAAGTATATGTCGACGAGCCGGAAATCCTTTCTCCTCAGTCAGCTGTCTCATCTTATATAAGTTCCGCCGAACTTTCCGATGGTACGACCCATTTAGGCTCTTAGAAAAAAGGCAGTCCCTTCTCCGTCAGGAGATCCTGCTTCTCGAGACCACACTTAACACAAAAATGTTCATGTTCCGTTCTATAAAAGTTTCGAACGAATACACGCCAAACGATGTTTTAAAAACGTTTTTTGTATGAACCGGACAATCTACAAATTATGTACGAATAATAAAAAAATTGATCAAATAACTCATATTTAGGAGTGTAAATCGGTCGGATCAGACGGATGTGTGTTCAGTTTCTGTCCTAAAAAGAATCGGACCGAACACGGATCGAACCAAATATTTTCTCGGATAAATTTTGTTGTTCTAATTCGTCTCCTAAATAAAATCGGTCGGACACGGACACGATCAGACTCGGTCGGACAAGGCTATTTATATCACATTTTGTACATTTTATTAGATTTTCACTCAACTATACGCCAAATTACAAGGAATTCTGACGAGTCCGGACCGAACGTGATTTTTTTCTCATACAAATTTGGTTGTTCTAACTCGTGTTCTAAATGAAAATCGGACGGACGTATTTCGGTCATGGACACGAATAGACGTCGGACATTCGTACAAAATTTACAGCCCTATTCATGTTGATAGATTTCCTTCTTATGGCACGGTGTTTTAAATGAATAACCAACATGAAGGGCCAAATTTCTAAATTTCGACTTCGCACCAAATCCCGAAAACCAAATCCAAATGCAATCCACTGTGGAAAAAAACCCCACTTAACAGCCTCCGCCACACCAAGCAGCGCGTGCTCCATATTTCAGCAGAAGAGAAGCGAAAAGGGAGCTAAATATAATGAGCTGGGCGTGGCTTCTACCCATCTCCGATCTTCGTCATTTCGTGCCGCTCTCTCTTTTTTTCTCTTCCATCGTTCGCATCGTTACTTATTGCATCAGTTACTTTTTTCTTTCTCTACTTTTATCTTTTGTAGCAATAATTCATTTTATTTGTCGTCGCAGGCAATTATTTTACTGCTCGGAATCGCTGCTTTCTTCCTCGAATTTGTTAGGAAGATTGGATGCAACCACTCGTATGCTTCTCAACCCTAGCTGTTGTTATTTGGTCTTGATTCACGATTTTGTTTATCTGATTTTATGTTTTTTAGACTTGAGAGATCTGCAGCTTCGGAATCGTTTTTTGAGGATCCTAACTCTTTGAAGAAGGTCAGTTACCTTAAAAAAAGTTTATATGTAAGTAATAATTTTGAAATATAAAATTTTGATTATTTTACCATAACAGAGTATGATTAATTACATACATGACTTAGCGCAATCCCAACCCAAAAAAGAAGAAAGAAAAAAAAAAAAAAAAAAGGAAGAAAGAAATCCTATTTCTACGCACATTTTTCAATGTTTCTCAGCTATACTGTCTATCTAACAAGTAATAACAACATCAATAATAAAAAAAGTATGATGCTAAAGCAGCTAGGAAAGTGCTTTATAATACCACAGATAAAAATAATCAATCCAATAAATTTTACGTACTTTCAAATACCAAACTCATTTCATACTACAAGCAACCACCGTACAAAATTGTTTTGCACATCGAACAATCGTTGACCAACATTATTTTCCATGGTCATTAACCACTGAACTACTGTTATTCGGTGGTTGATCGTCGCAGAGAACGGTGTTGGTTTGCGGTTATTAGCCGTATGAAAAATATATGAAAATAACGAGTTTGGTAATCTTTAAATCATTGGTATTAAGAAGTGTGTAACCTAAAATTTTATGGTATTTTTTTAGTAATGGTGTTAGGAAGCATTTTTTCGGGTTCTTTTAGCAACACACAAAAAATAATAAGTTAATAACAATAACAACGTTAATAATAATGCCAATTGTATTATTGCAGTCCTTTTGCCTTTTCCACCTCGTTAAGTAAGTTTAAACAAACGTCTATTTTGCCCTTAAGTTATATGTCTTTTCTTGTTTACTAACATTTTATTTTCTTTTGTTGACAAAAGCGGATGATCATGAGGATAGAATCTTTGGAAAAACAACTTACTATAAAAGGCGATGTTTTTGAAGTCACTGATGGTATTGAATCCTAAATATAGTTTGTTAGACTGTAAGAAAGTTGTTTTGGAATTGTACCTATGATTTCTACGGTTTTATTTATAGTAACTTGGATATGAACAAAGTAGTTAAGATGCTAAAGCGCAAAAAGACGCGAGGCTTGCTCCTTGGGCCTTTTTATACGTCTTTGTACAAGCATGGGCTTTTTTGGTGGAACAAAAACTGCACTATAGGTTATTACTAAAAAATGATAAATATAACATCGATAATCATTTTGTGCAAATAAAAATACATAAGATTAATAGGTACAAAGTCATAAATGATAATTTGAAAATAAAACGATCACATATTCAAGTGTCAACACCAAAAATATAGGAGTTATAAGTCACATATATAACTAAAGTCTAGAAATAGTAAAGGTATTCAAGTTCAACTTTTATTGATCACTAATATCCGAACTATCATCATCATCGTCTTTCCAACCATCCTTCAACTCTAAGTCGTAGTTTTCCTCCCTCAAATCATATTCAAAATTCTCATCCTTTGAATCATCGTTAGTAGTAGCGTCCTTTTCATTTTCAACATAACTAGGTCTCATAGAAGATGTTAAAGCCTTTTCTTTACCTTCTGAGTTGATAACGACACGTTGCCTTGTCATGTGCAACATTTCTCCCGCTCCGAATGCATCTTACATCTCCTCATGTCAATGTAGCTCATTCGCAAACCAATTCAACATCAACATCCGAATTATCTCATTTCATGTGGTCGGTCATCTACTCATTTGAAGCATCAATATCTTCCAAAGTAATTGGATCAATCAAATCTTTTCATCCAAAATGATTCTTTAAATTTTGATTATACTTGATAAACAATATCTTTTGTAGTCTTTTATGCTCAAGTCTATTACGCTTCTTGCTATGGATCGTGTAACGATCCACATTTTTAGATCGTTCAAATCGACAATGATCCTCAAATGTCGACTTAAACAACTAAAAAATACATATAGTTATTGGGATTAATATAAGAAGAAAGAAGAAAACAAATACAAAATCTCGCAGCGGAAGGACAAAATATAATGAATAACAGTTCATGAAGCCGTTAAAAACATATATTTGATTATACACTTGCAATGATTATCAGAGTTAACTGTTATACAACATACCAATATTTGCAGCGGAATAATAATAATAAATACGTCTGTTGAGCTCCATCTTCATCTTCATAACTATGTCTTCAACAACTGAAAACTCAGGTTGATCCGAGCACAAATGAAGAGACAAAAATACTCGATCAGAACTAAAATATTCTCATATTAGTTAAATTAAATTCATGTGACAATATGAGAGCAATAACTTTAAGAGGTGATACGGGTATTTCCATCTCTTAAGAATCCATTAAACTAGATACTATATAATACAATACGCTATTATAATAGTGTCTACGTTTGAATATAAAATATTAAAATAGCGTGAGCGGAATTACCATTATTACCCTTACCCTGTTTATAATATCGTAGTCTATACAGATATCGTAAAGTCCACCATAATCCAGTGGCTATCAGAGGGCATTCTATAGGTACGATACAAATCAAAGTCGTATGGGCTCGATAGGATAATATGGCAAGGCACACGAGGAATGCCCATAGTAGGAATTTACTAGTTGCATGCCCGGACTGGTGGTAACACAAGCCGCGACTACCGCCCACCTCTAACAACATTCCCAAATCACGGATGCGCATCAAATCAATCAAACCGAGGGACTATAGTAATAAAGGAAGAAGTGTTGCCGATGGAGCATAGTTATGAAAGGCGCGCCGCGGCGTGTGCACGGCGCGGCGAGGCGCGACGTTTGCGCCATATTTGTTTGTGGCGCGGCGCATATGAAAAGGCGCACCAAATGGCGCACGGCGCAAAATGGCGCGCCTTTTCTTTATTTTATGTTTTTTTGTTTTTTTTCGCATTTCAAACTGCTATAACTACTACTACAAATACTCTTACCATCACTACAACCACCATCACAACTACTATTACTATTATTATCATAATGATATGAAATATGAAAAAATTTGTTAATATCTTTTTTTAGTTATATGAAAACATAATTACATCATCATTATTTCCTATACGATTATCATCAACGAGTTAATAACCTTACAATTATGTAATTGGCTGATCTTAGCATACCGATATTTAAAACTGACATATGTTTTATTATCCAACTTAGTTTAGATTCCTTTTAATATTGTCATAAGTATATAATTTAATGTATAAAAGATCATAAAATATTGTCTAGCATTGATGCAAAAGCAAATGAATGAAATTCTGAAGCCGTGAACGATATATCAAGAAAAGCAATTTTGAAAGAAGAAAAAATATTCTCATAAGATAAACATTCAAGCAGCTCTGAAATATACCCTTGGATTTTATTTTATTTTTGCATATACGTAAATATGTCCAATGTCTTTGTACGATTTGTTTGTAACATAAAATTATTTCATGATTTGGTATTTGTTAAATACAATTGAGCATTAAAAAGAATGTATAATATTCGTGACACTTGTTGGTCCAGTATCTTTGAATGATATTGATGATTGTAATTAATGGTTAACTGAATATATAGCTGATATTGAAAATGAGCTTGTATTCGACGATGAGGATGACCTTACTTGGTGTGTTGCTGCTAGAGCAGCAAGAGTGGAGAGATTCAGTTTTTTAGCTCATCTTTAATGTGTATTATTAATTTTGATTTGAAAACTATTGTGCTTGAAATTATATGCTTTTATGTTTTTTTTTGTAAAATACATAAGAAAATTGTTGAGTATATTTTAGCAAAAAATAGATTTTTTTAAAAATCTTTTGTTAAAATATTAATTATATTAAAAAAATAAACATGCGCAGTAAATTAAAAAGGCGCGCACCATTTGCCGTGTCGTGCGCCAAGGCTCCAGAGAGGGTTTGCGCCTTTTTGCGTCGTGCGCCATTAATAACACTGCGATGGAGGTAGCTAACCCCACTTGGTCACGGTATAGTCATGTTTTAGTCATTTTAATTGTGACCCGAAGGGCAAGGACGTCCATCATCGTTCTCTTTCTTCAAATCTAGTAATCGTCTCCAAATCCATTCTACTTCATTCTGGAACTTCACCGCGTACACAGTTGTTAAAGTGGTTTTCGGTGTTGGCAGAGAGTATGACAATAGCCGATCCCGATCTCTTTAACAACCAATCGTTTACACACCAGTCGGTTCTTTTACATTTCGAAGGGGTTCGTACTTCATATCAAAATATCAAATTTTCTTTAAAAATTATTTCAATATTCAAGAGAGAATATTATTCATCATAAAATCTACATTTAAACCAATTTAAAATCTTGAAACAATTCCAACTTTAAAATAATTTAAATATTAAAATATTTTAGATATATAATCTAAATAGTTTGAAAATAAATAATTTGTATTTAAAATAAGATTTTCAGATTTAGTAAAATCTATAGCTAAAATATAAAATAGTTTATAAAATAAACATTTAATTATTAAAATGATTTATTTAAATTAATTAATAAGTATAAAATAGTTATAAGGTAAATAGTTTATACGGAAAAGTAATTACTATTAAAATAGTTTATAAAATGGTTTAAAATGCTATAGTTGGAATTATAACCGTTTCTTCAAAATTTAACCAAAATGGAAATCATATTACAGTTTTAACTCAATTCGACTAAATTTCGATATCTTAATTCAAAAGGATTTGGCTTCCCATTTATATTGTAATTCGATTCAACATTTCGATTTCAAACAATTCGATTTGATAATTCGATTCAAATAATTGAATTTCAATTATAATTCTCACTTTGAACTATTCGTTTATAAAAAATCTCGAGTTCACAGTTCTGTTGTTACTATAAATCAAGTTAATTTAAAGTAAATATCAAAGATGGATAAACAATTCAATTTTGATAAATTTATTTCATATTCAATTCAGTTTTAACTTCAGTTATCCACATTTACGAATTCCTTAAAATTTAAAATTTCAAAGTTCAAAGTTCAAATTCAAAGAAAATTGATTAATAATATCATTTATTTTGTCTTTAAAACAATATTCCAAAATTCAAGGTTAAAAACAATTTTTATTTAACCTTAAATATTCAAAAATCATACTAAATTTAATAATTTAAATATTTGAAAAATACGGGTTGTTACAGATCTAATTCAAGAAAAAAAATGACAAATTGACAATATGTTAAAATCATAAAGCTATTAACAATTAGAATTAGTTTGAAGTGTTATGAAAAATAACTTACATGTTCAAAAATGCTTCAGTTACTTTCACAACCCGATGCACAAGTGAAAATATAAAAATTTTATCGTAAACTTTTGGAGTGTGTGCATTGATATAAGCTCCACCACTCGGCTAAGAGAAAAATATAAACTAATCAATATCACTTACCTAGAAATTGCGAATGTAAGTAATGATGTATTGTGTGTGTACTAATGCTTATTGGGGATTTTGTGTCTCTTGATTCGATTGTCTGGTTAATACCAAATTGCCCCGCTGCTTTCGTCTTTGAAAGACAATTCATTCATCACCTTCTCTCCATTATCTTTGGGAAGAAGTCTCTCAACATATGTGTACAATGCACATGTTACTTCATCATGCTCAATGGATTGATCTTTGTAGAAGAATTGTGGAATGAGAAAATGGCCAGCCATGTGCAATGTATGATGAAATTTTTGTTCTCTTCTGTCCATGATGACAAAAAATATCTTTATACTTTATTTCTTTAAAATGATTTTTTGATGATTTCTTTAGCTCTATTTATTGCTTCATATATGTATTCCGTAGCTGATCTTTTATCACCATCGATTAATCAAAGAACACGAAGTGGGTCCATCACTTTAAAGAGTTTAAGAGACACTGTTCCAAAAAGTGTACATTCAAAACTGTATGACATGACTTCTTTCATTTCATTTCTTTTGCTCACTTGCTTCTAACCCACTCTTTGGAAGTGAAATTAATACAAAGATGGCTTTTTGAATTATGCAAACTTTGCAAACATAGAAAACTAGCGGCAAAATGTGTAACTTCAAATTTCACCAATTTCTTTGTTTTAATTAAGCATCCTCGTCACGTTCCAGACACCAATATGGTTATAAATAAATCCTGAAAGAGCAACTCCTTTTTTATTTGTGCTTGCCACCTTATTTATTCTTTCAATATCCTCAAAACTACAGTCAATGCAACCACACAATTAGTCGAAAGTATAATTTTCTTTTTTGTCATTAGCAACTCGCCTAGATAATAAAATTAAATATATGAATTTCATTACTTCCAATAATATCGAGTAATTAAAACTTATTATTAGATATTTAAAAGTAGAACTTATCCGCCAATTTAAAATTACTTCCATTGTCCGTTATAACGTGAACAACATTCTTCATTCCAATTCTTTCGACAAACTTGTCAAGTAACTCAAATATCTAATATTAGGTAATTAGAATTTTATAAATAGATGTTAAAAAGTAGGACTCACCCTCTAATTTAAAATTACTTCCATTGTCTTTTATAACTTGAACATTATTTTCCATACCAATTCTTTGAGCAAACTTGTTAAGCAACTCATTTATCTTTTCTTCTGACTTAAAGTAGGAGGATGCATTTACGGATTCCACAAACATTGTCCCTAAAGAACAATTTACTAAAAATTATCGTTCTTCCCAATTGGTCCGTCCATCGCTTTGACATAATGAAGCAACCTTATTTCACCAATTTGGCCTGAGCCCCTACATCAGTTCATTTGTATAATCCAACTTTTTCTTTAGCAATGTTACTCTCAATTCATGATATCTAGGATGCTTTAAACATGGTCAATTTATCTATCGATTGCTTCAACCATGTCCTTAACTGAATCCATAAGTACAACATTAAATGCAATGTCAACTTGATAAAAAAGGAGAATAATATATTGATTTGTTTTATCTCTCAAATCTTAATTCTTTATCATATGCATCATTTATAATTGATTGTCTCAACCTATGCGGTTAAAGTGATTAGTAGTTCTACAACGGTGGGGTAAGAGTTATAGTGAGGATATATTGAAGATAGCGGAGGTGCAAAAAGCAATATTATGTATAAAACAAAATATTTAATATTAATTTGCTTCCAATTCATGTCATTTGTATAAAAACACTGTTTAGTCTATTATTACAAAAACAAAGAACATCATGATTCATACTGTCTAAATTTGATGACTAAAATAGATATATAACTTATAATAATTACTTATATCTTAAAATTAGGTTATTACCCTAATTTTATTGATTTGGTTTAAGAAAAAACTAGTCCAATCAATCGTTTTATATTAATTTTGTTGAAGTAGGTGCTAAAAAGAATTAATTTAGCGGGTGTAGCGGAAAATAGCAAGGCTTAAAGTGGATCCACTGTTCGTAAAGGATAAATAAATAAATAAACATAGCGATCTTTTTTCTGTTCGTTTTATGCTTTAATGTTCGATACTTCGATTTTTTTTGTTTGTTTCTAAATTTGGGCCGAGTACAAACCAGTCAACGCCCAATACGCCTAATCGACCAATTTCTGTCCAGTCGCCCGAAATCCTGACAAACAGCAAGTCGTGTTCCGTGTTCATTTCTAAATCTGGGCTATAAACCAGTCGACATCCAATAACGCCTAGTCGAGTCGCTTAGTCGATCAATTTTTGTCCAGTCGCCCGAAATCCTTACAAACAACAGATCGTGGCTTCAAGTCGGTGGCTCGATCACGACTAGTCGCTCACCGTGACAACAATGCTAACTAACAAGTCAAGACAATCAATCAGATGTAATGCTATATATGCTTTTTTTCCCCTTTCAATCAGTTGAAAATAGCTCATTTGATTATATACTTATATAAGAAATTCTAATGATACTAATATTTGATTATTTCTCACGTTATTATGCTCCACTTTCTTCAACCTGAATTTTCAACCTTCAGCCATTGCCACTTCTATGTGCATGCGTGTCATTTCACCATGCACTCAGGCTGTTTTAGAAATGCTTGAAGTGCTAGTGCAGCACAAAAAGTTTCATATAGCCTTTGCATAATTTTTTGCTCCTCATTGTAATTCCATCTTGTTCCTAGCCGAATGACTTTTATTTTCATCTTGATTCAAAGAATTCCCTTTATCAACTGTACCACCACAATCCAAGGATATTTAGAGCATATTTGACAACTATTTATAAGTTGCTAAAATAACTTATTATTTACTTATTACTATTTGTGCGTTTGTTAACAGCTTATAAGTTGGTAAAATAAATTGCTTAGCCAGTAAGTTATAAGCAACAATTACTTGCTTATGACTTATTTCAATTTTTATAACTAGATTTTATTCTTATTTCAGCTAACTTACCCAAGCATATTTCTCTATTACTATTCACTTAAAACTACTTAAAAATTGATATTCAAAAGAATCAAAACCACTTTCAAGAAGTGATTTATTATTATTATTGCCAAACGAGCTTTAATTTCTTGTCCAGTGAATAATGTTACTTCAAGCTTTTTTTTTTCTTAAAAAAAAAAATTCTTTGTAATTCTTCATCTTGTGCTGAATGTACATCATTTTCCCTTTAGTATACTACAAAGTTTTGCATATGGTTTTTGCAGATTTTTTTGCTCCACTTTGTAATTCCATCTTGAACCAAACAAATTGAATTTTTCATCTTGATTCAAAGAAGTCTCTTTATCAACCGTCTCACTACCACTGTGTAAGTATGTTTATTTCTCGTCTAGTGCAGCTTAGTTCAAGCTTTCTTTTCATTTTTTTGTAACCCTACGTTTTGTAGTGCATGTACATTAATTTCCTTCGATTTAGTTGTCCAACATAGATAAAATCCATAAAAATTTTCAAATAATGTCGACATCAGGTACTTTTTCATCGAACATTTTCAAGTTTACTAAACTAATCACTTTTGTTTCAATATCTTGAGCATTTGATGATTTTAGATTCTCCGTTTAATTCTTATGTTTAAGAATGTTTTGTTATGTTTGCATGCAACACACACTCCAATCAGAGATGTGTTTCCTACCTTTATATCCCCCATCGCCTTCCTCACAAGCGGTGGCATCTTCACCGCTGAAGTCAATTATTGTTGTCTCCTTTTTCTGAAAGCATTGAAAAGTTCTTTGCCTCTTTAAGCTTTTCATAGAACACTAAAGTTTATGATAATTATGATGTCTACCTTTGTTTATTTTTCCTTTGTGTAGATTTTTTAGTTTGCTAACCATCTTCTTTATTTGTTGTTATCTAGGGCAGTTGACTTCTTGCCTTGATTTTTAAACGATTGGTGTAGATCTATTTATTATGAATTGGTCTTCATTTGTGATTTTCACATGCCTTAATCTCTTCCATCCAGTTTACTCGTACTTGTCTTTTTATCTTCATCTTTGTATTTCCAAAATAGATTCTGGTAATAATTGTCGTAAATCTCCAAGTCGGCCAGTAACAAAATAAAGTGAACTGTAGGTAAAAGTCGTTCAATATCTTGCCTCTACCAATTTCCAGTATCATATATTAAATAACCAATAGAGTTTGACTCAAAGCCCTAG
Organism: Allium sativum; assembly: GCA_030737875.1. Lineage (NCBI taxonomy): Eukaryota > Viridiplantae > Streptophyta > Magnoliopsida > Asparagales > Amaryllidaceae > Allium > Allium sativum. The sequence continues at coordinate 167,138,670 of CM060924.1, read as the reverse complement.
TCTTGTGTTGGTGGTTATCTTTAATAAGTCAATTCATGGTTGTCGTAATTTATGTACATATACATACATACATACATACACACACACACACACACACACACACACACACACACATATATATATATATATATATATATATATAAACACACATATTCTATTTGGACACAATCGCTGACATGATGAATCTCAACCATTATATTGTTCCCTGAATTCAACTCTATGTGTGAAGTCAACTGAATCCAGATCTATTGTGTTACAAATTGTGTTATTTTCTGCCCAAATAGTTGGTCACACGCACACACGTGTGTGTGTGTATATATATATACATATATACATACATACATACATATATATATATATATATCATTCCATTGCACGCCAAATAGTGCAGCATCCTTAATGTCTTTTGATTTCCACCACACAAACCTCTCTCTGTCATTTCGCTCATTATTTAAATATAATTGAGTGGTTGTGGTTCGGGAGCAAAAAGATGTTCTCCTTGATTTCAACCACATTTCTTTTTTTGATTTAATAACATAATGAAGTGATAAGATCATAAAGAGAGAGGGAGAAATTATAATTTTTGTTAGCTAAAAATAGCTCCTCTAATGATTTATTTGTAGCACGAGTTCTAACAGCATGAGATTGTATTTTTTATCAGTTCTTATTTCTGCAAAATGGAAATTGTTGAAAAAAAAATACAGTGTGCCATACGTGCTGGAGATAGAAGATCGATTTCAATGTCATTATGAAGACACTATAATTCAAAATCTGACTTCAAAAAATACAGTGTGTCATATGTGCTGGAGAAAAGTTACTATTTTGATTATGAAGACACTGTAATTAAAGCCGACTTCCATAACCAAATGGACTATCATGCGTTGTCATGGGAATAAATCTTTTGTATTTGTCAAAGAAAAAATATATTTCTAGAAACAAAAAGATCAAGTTGATAAAAAGGATAATTTTGTAACACAAGGTCAGTTAATAATAATATACAAACGACTGAACGAGTGATATCTTAATATTTGTATATAGGACATGTTCTTACTTTCTTGATGTGAGGCTATTTATGTCATGCTTCTTTAATGTAACACATTTTGAACCATATACATGAACATTGTGTGGTATTAAAAACTCATGCTGGCTTTGTTTCAAATACATGACCAACACATCTTCTTTTCAGTACCATGAAGAAGAATTGCTCATCATCATAAAACCAGATGATGTGAAGTTAGTTTCTTGATATAAATATATATGGATTCAATGAAAATGATATTAATTTTTTGATGTAGGATACTTTAAGTCCTAAATAAAACTTGCTCTTAATTGCATTAGTAGTAGAGATTGGCTTCAACATTTTGTTGATTATGAAGTGTAAAATGACACAAGCGACAACTTTAACAACTTATACATACGTGTCGTCAATGTTGTAAAATCCGTTCTAGGCTCTGCCTAGGACATCGTCTAGGCGCTAGGCTAGCCTTGCAGCCTAGGTTATAAACTAATCCGCCTACATGAGACTTGCTCATTATCTAAGCATATAACTTGCTTTATAGGCATCATCTATGCACTAATTTATGCTTGATGCCTCTTATAAGCATTAAATTATCTATTTCTGGAAATCTTATCTTCATAGTTTCTTCCAAATCCAACTAAATACATGGAATCCCATTATGGGTCAGTTATTACTAAACACAATACTAAATTTTTATTCAAAACACATCAAGTAATAAAAAACGGCTAACTTCGATTAATCCTTAATCCATGCTTGCCACCTAGCATCTGCTTAGCGATTTTTACAACCTTGACATACGTACATACATAGATACACATATACATATGTATATTTACACATACATACATAGTATATATATACATACATAAATGTATATATACATACATATATGTATGTATATATTATATGTGTGTGTGTGCATGTGTGCACGTGTCTTTGTCGCACGTGTGTGAGCGTTCATGTGCACATAAATAATAGGCAATCTGTATGGCAGTATAATGGATTTTGAAGTAAACATAAGATCCACAATTTAAATATGTTTATGAGCGTGAGTCATCACTCTGATAAAACTTTTGAAATTTGATTGCCAATATTTTCTCAAGAAAAGCAAATTTAATGTTTCGTATGCATTTGTAGGTTTTTTTTTTCTTGTTGATTCGAGGATAATAATATTATTTTTCTCATAACAGTTACCGCTTGACTGGAAATAACAAGAAAAAAAATAATGATCAAGGATTTTTATCTATTTTTTGTTGTATGATGAATCACAATTATTGTTCACGCAACAAATGTTTAAGTGGTTTTTTTTTTTTTTTTTTTTTTTTTTTTTTTTTTTTTTTTTTTTAAACCTTGGTAAAGTGACATGGTTTAGTTTAGTGAGACATGCAAGTTGTGCACAAATTTTGTTGTTTCCAGCTGTTTGTAATATGATATTATGTCCCATTTATCAGTTGAACCTGTTTCAACAATTGTACGAATCCAACTACAATGAGTTGTTACAACGAAGATGCATAGATATAATGTATTCAGGCATTTTTAGACTAAAATAACCATGGATCGCCTACTTTATGAATATAAGTTCATCTTTCAAAGTGAGTTTCATGCATGGTATCCTGCATGTAAATTTTTTTCACTGACATTCATAAGTCCTCTACATCTTCAATTTACAAATATGTTCTTAATAACTTGTACCTTGAAATTATCACTTTTTCATTCGATATTTTTGTCTTGTTTGGCAAGGCAGATGTACATGATATGGAAATTCCTGTAAGTTATCTACACACAAAAGCGAGTTTATTTTTTGTTAGCCTAGCATGAAAAGAACAACTTTTGTTTCATTATGTATGTATATCAATACTGGAATAAGCAATAACCTTAAATTTTACTAAGATGCCCTAACGCATTGAGAATTTATTTTGATACACCTTAATTTGTACTTGTATTACTGCAATACGGTAGGAAGCTATTGATGATCTTTTTGCAATATATTTTGATGCGTCGAAGATAAAAATGAACATGATTCCTAAAAAGTCGTGTTCTTTTCAGAAAAAAACCATAATCGCTTGCTATTATAATGATGAAACAAATTATTATTGTCGGAAACATAATGTTGTATTCATACGATTTTCTATGCAATGGTGTACGAAAATAATAATTAAAAACTAGTTTTGAAGAATTAAATTAAATGGTTATGTGTTGAATTTGTCATGGTGAATAAAACTACAGTAAAGGTTATACGTAAATCTAATTAATGGTTGATTATATGTTTTCAAGTGAGTGAAAATGATCTAAACAACTTTTCGTGTGTGCATAAGCAGCATAACTTCCATTCATCCATAAAGCATTAATACAAAGTTTATTTTAAAGAACAGCTTATTATTGAAAGTAGATTTTCAAATAGTAGTTGTTAGAAATGAAGCAGTGGGTAGTATTATCATTGTTACTGTTATTGAATTTGTTGATAATGCTTTTGGAACAATAAAATTTTCCCTTTAAAATTTTATTTGAAATATTTTGCTATTTGATTTTTCTTGAAATAGCAGTGAATTAAATTTACGCGTGTAAACTCAGTGGTAGGAGAGGCGTACAGTGAACATTTAACACATACTCTGAGTAGATAGTAGGATGTTATTCTCACTACCATTACACATATGTGAACTTCTTTTATATTGTCACTCAACTCCATGGCTTCCATTGGGCCACCCTCTAGGGTTCACAATTTGATTTTTTTGTTTAGGAAGTAGTAATAGTAATATTTTAGTAAATTCGACCTTTTAAAGCTTTTTTTGAGCAAAAACTTGTTTATAAATGCAACATAATTTAGACTGTCTTGAATTTTAATCTTGAAACTGATTGAACTTATTTGAAAGAATTTTCTATATTTTTTTCGATTGCCTACATGACTTTTTTTTTCTTTGAATTGTATTGGTTATTTTAATTGTGTGATTTTTTATTTTAATTTTTACCATTAAATTTTTTTTTTTGAGAAATATATCTGATTTTTATGTTTGGAAATGGTTTGAATTCGTTATAGTTTTTGGCTTTTTTGATTCTTTTAGTCTAATTTTTACTACTGACAATTTATTACATTATAACAGAACTAGACTATATCGTCTAAATACTTCTTTTAATTTTAATTTTTTCAAATATGTTTTTGAAATACTTTACAATTTTTACACTTTTGAAGTTTTTAAGGTAATAAACTGGTTTACCTTTTCTTCTCACTATTCTGAACACTTGAGAAATTTTAATTTAGAATAAAAATTTAATTTCTGAAAGATAAAAAAAATGACATTCGAGGAATACAAGTAAGAAGCAAAAGATGCAGATTTTGGGTCATGGTTACAACACAAATTCTTGAGTGTATATCTAAATTGCATTTAACCACATTTAGGTGGAGTTGATTGGTTGACACCAATGTTTTAAAACGCAAAAGGTGTACGCGAGGCGTTTTCGGGTCCGTGAGGCGAGGCGTAAGCCTTTCAGGGAAAAAAAAAGCGCAACACCTTTTACAGTTTAGGGCACAACAGTTTAAAAAAAATTTAGGGCGCAACAGTTAACAGATAATTAAAATAGGTCCAGACAGCTCAATAGTAGGGCGCAACAGTATAGGGCACAACAGTTTAAAAAAAAAGGCCTCTCTTTCGATTCCTCGTTTCTTCTGTAATCGAACTCGTTTCTTCACAGAATCGAACTCGATTCCAGAATCGAACTCGTTTCTTCTGGAATCGAGTTCGATTCCAGTGAGGAATCGAGTTCGATTCCATGACAGGAATCGAACTCGATTCCTGTTCGAATGCAAAATTCAATTTTTTTTGCGCTTTCTGCGCCTCAAACCGTTGAGGCGTGCGTTTTTTTTGCGATTTCTGCGCCTCAAACCATTGAGGCGTAAGCCTCACGGGCAAAACGCCTTTCGAAGCACGCCTGAAGGCGTTTTAGCCTCCGCCTCGCCTCGAGGCGCGCCTCAGGCGCGTTTTTTAAAAACACTGGTTGACACATAAAAAATATAATAACTAAAATCATTAGGCGGTAGGGCTGTCAATGGATACCTGAAAAATCCGAAATCCGTCCGCATCCGTATCCGAAAAGCGGATAAATATCCGATATCCGGAAAAACGGATGCGGATGCGGATATGGCCACATCTGCATCCGAAAATTATCCATCCGCTTTTTTTCAAGATTATAGCTTAAATTATGTGTATTTTGATATAATTAAATATACTAATTTATTATGTCGTAAAGTTGAAAGTGTACTAAATGCATGCTAACTGCTCAAAATTATAAATTATCTTCATATTTATTTATTTTTAGCACTTTAGTAATCAATTGGGTTGAAAAAATGTAATACTAAACTAAAAAAATTCATTTATGTTCATTAATTTGTCGATCGTTAACGGAGCGGATAATTATCCGATATCCGTCCGTATCCGCGAATGCGGATATTCGATATCCGAAAATGGTTTCGGATGCGGATGCGGATATGGCACTATCCGCATCCGAAAGTATCCGTTGACAGCCCTATTAGGCGGAAAGCGTTGAACCTGTTTAGGTGATGCTTACTGCATTTGAGTGTTGGAAGGGGATATTGATTTTCAGGTTTTTGTGCACTTTTGAATTTGATACATTTCTTTTGAAACTTGCATGCATAAAGATTGTAAAAAAAGGAGACATTTTAGTTTGGACTAAGTGATACAAACGTAGATTAGTTTGATAATAAGTGGTTTTAACTTAAAAATTAGACAATGCTTAGGTGGTGCTTCGGTGCCATTATTGAGGTGACTGTTTTCTTATCACAGTTCTCCAGCGCTTAATACACTGTAGATGTTAAGCTAGAGCTAAATCCCTTAGGACAATGAATGAAGTTTGATTATGTACACACACGCACACACCCTCCGCTCCCCCGGGCCGCGTGTGTCACACACACATTCCTTTCTCTCGCTTGACATTTTCGTGCGAACATTTCCCTTTTCTGTTGATTTATTTTTATACATGTCAATAGTTTTCCTTGTTTTCAAAACAGGGTATCGTTGGATGGATTCCAAAACTGGATAGGGGGTGGGGGTTATTTTTTGGAAAATTGTTAAGGGGGCGTAACAAAAAAAAAAGCCCACCTTAACAAAAGAAAATAAATAAATATAAAACCCGTAACTACCCTAAGTTTCTCAGCAATCAGTTACCTTTTTTCGATTAGACTCCGCCGAAAATGGTTTATGGCGAATCGTTCTTCTCATTTGTCGATGGGTATCTCAATTTTGCTGTGCATGAGGGTAAATTTGTAAACCGCTTTATTTGGGTAGGGTCCACGTAACAGTTTTCTTCCTAGGTGGAGTGACTGGAGTCTCCCTGAAATTAGTTCACCCATCCAAAAATGAAGTCCCTTCAACAGTGCTCTTAAAATATTGGAACATTTTTTTGATGCATTATGGAACATTTTTGGAAATATGGCACTGTTTGAGTTTTGAACGTAAACTTTTGATCATGCTGCTAGGAAAATCAATTGTTTATAGATATATAAAATAATTTTGCTTTTTTGAAGTGTAAGAGTTTTATAATTTTAAATTAAATTATTTCTTCATTCTTTTGTGTGATCAATTTTTTTCTGAAGTTTTGTTTTCTATAATTTCTATTTTTTTTTGTACATATATACTTTTATTTGAAAGTTTTTGAGCTGAACTCTGTCAGACAGTGTATTAGTTTTTGAGTTAAAATATATTAGTTTGTACTATTAGTGCATTTAATATTAGATTAGTAAGAAAGTCAGCCTCAATGGTAAAACTGAAGTAGGATATGATGGGTTACCAACGATTTTTTTACCTTTTGTTAATTGAATAAAATAGCAGTTTATGGGCTATGGGATTATATTAAAAATAGATGTCCTTTCGTTTAAATTTGTAATTCTCCTATAGCATAGGTATCGGATGGGTTTTCTCTAAGAGCTTCGGTCCGCAGATGATTTGTTTTGCTCCCTTATGATAAGGAAACCTCCATTCTGTTTTATTGATAAAAAATATTTACAATAATCCACTAATGGCCCTATTGGTCTTTTATCGAGTTCTTTTGATGAAAAAATCTAAATCTTATAATTAGTACTGTTAAAAATAAATGTTATTCTTGAAAGTGTAACTGCTGTTAGACAATCATGTGGTAAGATTATGAACTTCATCATATTTTCCATCGATGATGAATCTGATTATTCTGCACAAATTTATCAGGTTCCATGTCCTACTATATTTGATCCTGCAGAGAAATACATATCTCTGATAATTCCTGCATATAATGAACAAGACAGACTTCCTGCTGCTCTTGATGAGGCATTGAAGTATGTGGTTAGAAGACAACTTTTCCTTCAATATTGTTCTAATTACTGTGTTATCCTTGTTACCATTTGCACCTTAATATCAATTGTGACCAAATTTATTTCTGCAAAATATTGTTTCTTTTTGGTAAGTTAGGTTTCTTAACTTCTCAAAATCTATCAATAAGTAGAAGCCTCTCAAAAAAGCTGGCACATAACGATATTTTCCTATGAAGATGCCTTATCCAATATTTGATGGCATTTCCATGATCTACATAAGAGTTGGATAGTGTACCATATCTAACTAAAGTCCATTGATCTATAATAATTTGTCATCATTGAACGCACTTTTGTCTTCTTTAAATCGTGTAGTTTCCAACTCACACTCAGTCTTTTATCTCTTCTTATGTCTATCTTCTATCATCTGCCTCAAAAGTTTAATTACGGGTTTTGGTTAATTAATATACCAGATCTATACATAGTATGTGGACTTTGATAAATGGTCTTTGCTAATTAATTTGTTCTTTTCCCCATCTTATTTGATTTCACTCAAAAATACTCCTTTTATCACAGCATTATTTTCTCTGTACTTGGGCATACGTATGACATCTTGCATGAGTGCTGTAGTGAAATCACTCCATTAATAAAACTTACAAATATTATTGTATGTAAATAGCTTACTGCTTACCAGTGTATTTCTTGCTTACAGCTATCTACAGCATCGTTCTGCAGGTGACAAGAGCTTTACTTATGAGGTGTACTTTTATGCTATTGCTAAGTAACATATTAGAATATATGGATCAGCAGTACGATACATTTCAAATCAAGATTGTTAGTGTAACACTGTATACTTGTTTAACATACGTGGACAAATTTAAATGCTCTATTTTAATAAGAATTATTTTCGTTTCTGCTTCTTGCTCATAAAATATAATAAACTCAGACCCATTTTGAATAGTATTACTGATATAGGTATGCCTTTTCCATCTGATGCTCGTTCAGCATGTTAGAAGAAATAATTGACCAATTTACTAATTGGATAGCAATTGTTTTACATCTGTTGAAAACATACAAATATAAAAATATTTTCAACATATATTAAATTATAGATAATATTCTTTACATACCCCCTTGAACCAAGGATGTGGCAACCGTAAACACTGGTAGTTTTCCAAGCAAAAGCTAAAACCGAAAACCGAAAACCTGAGCATGGCTTAGTAAAGAGGTCCGCAATCTGTATGAAAAAGAAATGAAAGGTAGAGTAATGATATCTTTCTCAAGATGGTAACGTGTTATATGGCATTCAATCTCAATATGGTTGATTTGTTCATGAACGAACGAGTTATGAGAAATCTGAACATCGTTCTTATTGTCACAATATATAAAAGTAGGACCACAAAAAGACACATTCATATTTTAAATTGACCGACACAATTAAGCAATCTATTTGGTAGTAGATGCCATAACACGACACTTCAATTGATGAATGGGAAACAACACATCGTATTTTATTTCAGGATAAACGAGTCACCCAGAAAGATACCAAAGCCAATAATCTACTTGCGGCCCGTTAACCCAGAAAATGGGTCAAAAGCATCAGTTCAAGTAAAAGATCAAAGCTGAAGGCATTATAAAAACAAGATTAGACAAGAATTTTTATAATGGTTCGGCGTAATCTTTGGCTTACGTCCTCTTCATCAAATCTTCGGCTGACGTTCGCTTCTCTGTCCGGGTTACAACTTGTAATCTCTGATCAGGCCATCATCTAGTGGATTTCAGGTTTACAATGAAGTTTGAGAGTGTTTTAGAAAGAGAATAGCAGAAGATCCAGTAGAATTCCAAGTAGAATATAATGAAGATTCGATCCTCTTTTAGTTGCAGATTGGATGTTATTTATAGGAAGATAGAGGCATGCAGCCAGAAGCCGCTTGCCTTAAAGCTCATAAACAGTCCCTACTTGCACAAGTGGAATCGGAGACCCATGAGCCAATAGAATAACTCGGAACCGAACCAAATAGCCCGGTGCTGAGTTAACTTTACTCATGCAGTTTGATCTTCATTCTTTTGATTTCTCTTCTAATCTCTTCTTAAGTTGTTACAAGCTCTTCTTCTTCGACTTTGAGTTGATTATTGCAATCTTATCGGCAACTGCTTTCTTTGCTTTCTTCTTATCGTTGAAGCTGCTTGTTCAAATCATAGGAAATCACTTGATAACGAGTTGATGGAGTTGTATAAGAGGTGGATGAAGTTTAGGATGAAGTTTAGGAGGTGGAATAAGTTGAGAAAATAACTTGGTACCGAGTTAAATGACTTAGTACTGAGTTAGTACTTAGCCAAATTTTCATTTAAACATTCTGAGTTCAACTTTCTTATCATTCTGACCGTGTTTCCAAGTTCATGAGTTATTTTGTCATCATTTTGATCTTTTAAGTTTGGTTGAAATATGATTTGGAAGCGGATTAACATGGTATATAGTATTGCTATTAGCATCAGAGTATACATGCAATTCCAAGGAGTAACTGGATGGAAACAGGAGACTGTGGAAAATAGTAACTTGAATATATCTTAAAATACGAGCGACAGCTGCCCAGTGAACTATAGTTGAAGATGTTCCAAATTGACTAACAACTTGAACCATATACACACATGTATATTAAAATGAGTGATGGTAGGATAAATTAAGTTCTGAACAACAATACGATATAGTAGGATCCGACAGCGGTATACCATCCGAAAGAGAGTATTTTGCATTAACTTCGATGAGAGTGTCAGTGATCTCATTACCAGCAAGTCTTTTGCAAAAATATATATAACATATTTTTAAGAATGCATATGACAGATTTTTAAGAATATTTATGACATTTTTTATGAAGGTAGAGCAACCTTTTGGTGAATATGCACTTCAATTCCTAAGACATATTTCAGATGACCCAGATCCTTCATTTAATTCGTTTAGTTTACTCCTTTTTCAAGGTAAAATTGTCATTCGTGTCATCTTCTGTAATAATCATATCACATAACGATAGTATGATATGACTTGCATATAGTTTTTCAACAAAATGACATTATCTTAGAAGATGGAAACAAAATTGATATATTTAACTACAATAGAAAATTTATCACATCAAGCATGAAGTATCTGAGCCTGTACGATGCTTTCGTAAAGATATCCAGATTCATGTGGAACACAAGGAGGTTGCTCCGAATAAACTTCCTAATGAAGATCTCAAGTCAAGAAGGTATTTAAGCTATGAAATAGATCATTGTCAAATGGAAGCTACAACAATAAGAGTATGAATGATGGTCCTTTTTGCTGCAGGAGCAAAACTTTCCTCGTAATCCTTGCCATACTGTTGAGAGTAGCATTTCACAACTAATCTAACTTTATATCTTTTAAATGATCCATCAAATTTTGTTTTGATTTTACACACAAAGTGACAACCAACAACATTCTTATGACAAACTAGATGAACCAAACCTCACGTACTTGCCTTTTGCTAGACATAAAATTACTCACAGACTTACGGATGCATGTTGAATGACAAAGAAATGGATCTGCATGTTCAATTGGATGCTGATAAGGTTGTTTTGATCTCTATGGAGTTACTAGTATTACTATTTTCCTTAGAAAACGATGAATATGAATAGGATTGGATCTAGTTATATTATGGGTGCTAGGTGGAATAGAGTAAAAAGATACATGTTTAAAAAAAAAAAAAGACATTTCAAGACAGTTTTTGAGTGGTTAACCAAAACATCTATTATACCCCTTTCACTATATAGCCAGTATGACACATGACGTACCAAAATGATATCTTGTTACGTTAGTAGGAGAACAAAACAAGCACTCTAAGTCTAAACACTTGAAGAAAAAAACAAAAAACGTTGTGTTTTGACCAATGATCAATTTTTTTTCTATGTGATGTCTCTTTAAGCAGACCCAACGGTAACATGTATAACCATTAGTAAATGGCGTAGTGTCGGAACATTTAGTGGGAACATACGAAAATCCTCATACGTCAGAATGAATCAAATCAAATGGAACAGAAGAAACAAAAATGCTATTGTTAAAGGGTAATAAGGATAATTTGTAAGTTCACATCCACTACAATCAGACCACCCATGAGTTAGCAAATTTTCCAGTGCATTTCTGGATGCTAAAATCTGAAACGAGAACGTCATAAATAAAAAGTAGGACAAAAATGAAGTGAGAATAAATTAATAGTGGTTGCAGGCTTGCAGCACTAACTTGAATTTATGATCCATTCAAAGCTTAAGTCCTCTATGATATGTCGGAAAGCTTTTGAGGCTGCGGATCCTGCATGAAACAAGAGAAAGAAGTAAACTTTAATATATTACAGAATCACATAGCTGACCATCATATGCACAAGAGAAAGATGTAGTGTCTTTAGACATATGATGGAAAGCTCCGACATCTAAAACCCGTAAGAATGATCTTAAAAGGAGGATGTAGACATAAATTGTAGCAACGTAGAATGAAACTTGAAAGGAAGAGGTACACCATGAAGGAGAGAATGGCACTCGTAATATTATAAGATAATTCAAAGCGTGTGCCTTTCTAAATAGGAGTTCCACTAACCAACTTCTGATTGTCAACTATTATGTAGGGAATAACATTCTTAGCTGTTTTATTTGATCTGCAAGTGTAGTTAGTGAAAGAAGAAATATTTATTCTTTCTGTTCACATTTAGTAGGAGTTTCAATAGGAGTTCGAATAACCAATTTCTGATTGTCAACTGTTATATTGGGAATAACATTTTTAGCTGTTTTATTTGATCTGCAAGTGTAGTTAGTGAAAGATGGAATATATATATATATATATATATATATATATATATATATATATATATGGGAACGGCTATTGGGACACAAAATTAGACACAAACTTGGAGACACAAAGCCTCAACCGTTGGATCTTTTTGTCTTTATGTGGAGAGGTGTAATTCATGGGGTGATCCAATGGTGGAGATTAGTTGTGTCACCAATTGTGTGTCCCAATAGAATTTCCCTATATATATATCAATGTTTTAAAACGCAAAAGGCGTACGCGAGGCGTTTTCGGGTCCGTGAGGCGAGGCGTAAGCCTCGACGCGTTGAGGCGTAAGCCTTTCAGGGGAAAAAAAAGCGCAACACCTTTTACAGTTTAGGGCACAACAGTTTAAAAAAAATTTAGGGCGCAACAGTTAACAGATAATTAAAATAGGTCCAGACAGCTCAATAGTAGGGCGCAACAGTATAGGGCACAACAGTTTAAAAAAAAAAGGCCTCTCTTTCGATTCCTCGTTTCTTCTGTAATCGAACTCGTTTCTTCACAGAATCGAACTCGATTCCAGAATCGAACTCGTTTCTTCTGGAATCGAGTTCGATTCCAGTGAGGAATCGAGTTCGATTCCATGACAGGAATCGAACTCGATTCCTGTTCGAATGCAAAATTCAATTTTTTTTGCGCTTTCTGCGCCTCAAACCGTTGAGGCGTGCGTTTTTTTTGCGATTTCTGCGCCTCAAACCATTGAGGCGTAAGCCTCACGGGCAAAACGCCTTTCGAAGCTTAGCCTCCGCCTCGCCTCGAGGCGCGCCTCAAGGCGCGCCTCAGGCGCGTTTTTTAAAACACTGATATATATATATATATATATATATATATATATATTTCTGTTCACATTTAATAGTTTGATTGAATTTCAGTTTATCTCCCTAAAATTTCATTGTTAATCTAAGACAGCGGTTTTATACTATTTTAAAAATGATAATTTTTGTTCTCTCTACTTTTAACTTATATATAAATTACTCCTCTCTTCCTCAATTAAATCTAGACCCAAAACAACACTGCTGTGACTGGAAGAACTGACCGGCTGGTTGACTGGCCTAGATCTAGAGACGATTTACTGCCATCATATGAAGTCTCGTTGCCGATATGTGGCTTTGGTGACAATCTGGGTGTTAGCAGTTGCACGAGGGGATCTTAGCTATTCTAGCATTGTCGAGTTCCAGTGCAATGATATAGGGATTTGCGGTGATCTCACGAGCTAGGGTTTTAAGTAGACTCGATGTTGCTTCAAACGCCGAGCTGCTTGCCAGAGATTGTTATGCCGTAACTTGCTATTGTTTCGATGTCGCTTTATCTAAAAATGTGTGCTGGTTTTTGTCGATGCACTTTGCCTTAATCCTTGCAGTGATATGGGTCTGTGATGAAATCAGATACGATGAAGTTGGTCTGACCATGTTTGATGAAAAGTTGATTCTGAGTGAACTTGTGAATTAGAGTGATTGGCTTGTGATGTTGGAAGTTTGTGTAGGCGACAAGATGATGGTTAATGATGAGTGTCAATTACTTTAAAATTTGTCAATGATTTAATTTTTGTCAAGGATAAGGAGAAGTGATTGGAAAAAAATTAATTAACAGAACACAAAATGAAAAGAGGAACCTGAGATCAGCAATGCTACCTAAACCATCCAAAAACAAGAAACCAGCCATCAAATAGTGCTTGAGAGTAATATTAAATATTAGCTAATTGGTAGACAACCATATAAAAAGATGTCAATAACGAATCAAAAATATGGAATTGAAATCTGAGAACAAATATTAGTAATAAAAAAATTCTTATGGGATTGAAAACGAATCCTGTCAGAAATTCAGAGTCGCAATCCAAAAAAATAAAACGGTAATAAGGAATTCCTGTGGGATTGGAACGGAATTTCGGTTGGGATTCAGTATTTTCATCGCCAAAAGACAGACAACAATCAAAGAACACCATATCAAAATTTTCCACTCGTAAATTATTTTTACTGGTGGCAAACAAACAAAGAACATCATAATCAAACGAATCTCTTTGAAAAAGTAATCAAACTTCATGTCCACTCAGTAACAGACTTCTTCAACTTTCATGAACCAAACGATGCCGTAACAATGATGTGTGAGGAGAAAGGTGTGGATTTTGGGATGTGATGAAGTCACAAATTTCATAATTTTGCCCTAAAGTAAATGGAACAAATTTTAGGATGAAAACCTGCTCTGGTGTCATGTTAAAAGAAACTAGTAACGAAATAATTGAAAATATTAGTAACTGAAAAACAAATTTAATTGCCATTACCTTTTCATTGCAGTTCTACAATACATAATCAATATTTATGATTATATTACTTGAAGCTCAAGTAATTATATAATAGAAAAATACTGTAATTTGATAAAGTAATAATTTCAAAATATCCGTAGTATATTTCTTTAACATATGTATAATATTTTTAACACTGCAATCTATATTGGAGCGGTTTAAGATAGCGCCAATGCAATTTTGGCCCCAAGAAAAAAAAAAAAAAATCTTTATGCTAGCAAGATTTGAAAGTTCTTCAAAATTAATTCGTGCGATTTGAAATTAGATTCAGTGTAAGAAGCCAGCTTAGCGCCAACATGGTTGAAACTGTTCTAAATTTGCAATTAGTACTGAGAGAGGGAGGGAGGGGTTATGTGACTGAAATTACTATTTAGGGTGCAACGGAACGCTCCTACGTGCGCGCGCACACACACACACATGTGTGTGTGTGTGTGAGAGAGAGAGAGAGAGGTTATGTGACTGAAATTACTATTTAGGGTGCAACGGAACGCTCCTACGTGCGCGCGTGCACACATAGACATGTGTGTGTGTGCGCGTACATATACATACATGTATGCATGCATATTCAAATATTCATTTCGATTTATGATTATGTTGTTGATCAAGATAGCAGATGGATTATATCTACATAAGTTATTCACGTTTTGAAAATTTTCAAACACTAAAGACGAGGGAACTATGATAAGCTACATATTCAATGCACCCCCCCCCCCCCCCCCCCCCAAAAAAAAAAAAAAAAAAAAAAAACCATGCAGACAGTGATGTAGTAATGAGTGTGCACAAGCACCATGTATATGTTAACTGTCTTTGCATGGCGATGATGTACTTGAGACATTGTTGACTCCGTGTTTTGTTATAACTAATGCAGGTGTTAATAGTAGATGATGGGAGCAAGGATAGAACATCAAAAGTAGCTTTCAGTTATGTTAGAAAATTCAAAATTGATAATGTAAGAGTTCTTCTATTGGGAAGAAATCATGGAAAAGGAGAAGCTATAAAAAAAGTAAGCTCTTATTTTCCTAGAGGGTTTTAAGCTTGAAATCTTTATGTGTTTTTATGCACTAGGCATTCTTCTTAAAATTTGAGAATGTGAAAGATGTTCAGAATAGTTTGCACGGGTACTCTTTACTGGAGAGTAATAGCTTTTCTACCCGTAATGAATAGATTACTGGCACTTCCTGATGTTGATGTGATCTACATATTTTTCTGTTTGAATACTTCTTATTATTCATTATTCAAGGTACTTCAAATTTTTTTTATTGTAAAGTAATTATTAAAACTATATGTAACATGGGAGTGGTTTCATAATTGGTTCAGTTTAAGATATCCTACTGTAACAATATCATAATTTAATCCTAGACTACATTTCTTCCTAATACTACCTAGGCCTGTAAACGGATACTGATGGATGCAGATAATATCATATATGCATTCACATCCAAAATCATTTTGCAATATAAGCATGCGCAAGTACAGATGGATATTGGATCATGTTGAGCAACTAATATGCATTAAATTCATATGATTCAAACTATTAGCTTAATACAAAATAAGCACATGTCTATCGTTTTACTGAAATACAAAATATTAACTATAATTTTGAAAAATATCAGATAGATAATTTTTGGATGCCATACCTGTTTATTTAATATTGGATATTTAACTACTTTTCAGATACAGATGCAGACTGATTTCGAATATTTCGAGTATCCATTGACATACCTAATACTACCCTAAGACCTAATAAAACTATTTTTTGTGAAGTCTCTCACTTACTGAGCATCAAACCAAATATTTTGGATTCTTCACTGAACACAATTCCGGTTCAGAATATCTTTTGAACAACAAACACCTTGTAAATGCCAAATCTCAAAGCTGTAAATTTTATATTAGTTAATTGGTATCATCATCGTCATCTTGTCCTTGATCCCATTGACAACTTAATAAATTTGATACGCATGCAATTTTTGTGTGTCTGCTTGTCTGGCCTTGAACTAAAACTAAACAGGCTATACTTCCACAATGATTAATCAGTGCTTCTTAATTTTGTGAAAGCATCTTTAAACAGGGAATGCTTCATTCGAGAGGTGAACTTCTTTTGATGCTTGATGCTGATGGTGCAACCAAAGTAACAGATCTGGAAAAGCTTGAAAGGGAGGTTGAAATCATGAGCTGCCAAAGATACTCTTGATACAACTCAAATACTACTTTTGATTTCCTATTGATGTTTTCCTCCTCTAATTCAGATACATACTTTGGCTGAGAAGAGTAAGGAGTTCAGTTCACACGCTGTTAATTTGAACCATTCAAGTAAAAATATTTCTGAACTTGAAGTTGCTGTATTTGGTTCTCGTGCTCATCTTGAGAAGCAGGCTATAGCGACGGTATTATGTTCTAAGTTATAACATCCTAATGTTTACCTTTTTAAACATTCCTATAGTGTCAGTTGACTATATATCAATTCTTATTTCTTATTTCCCCCCTAGAGAAAGTGGTATCGAAATTTTCTTATGAAGGGTTTCCACCTTTTTGTTCTATTGGCTGCTGGTCCGGGAATTCGCGATACGCAGGTGTGCCTACATGCTATGACAGTTTCGGGTGTTTTTTCTTTCACTCTGGACATGGATAAAAGTGCCTCAATATTTGATGTTAGATCTTCTAAAATTAACAGTGTGCTCTAATTCATGTATCATGTTATCCATAAATGACAATTTAAGGACCATATGAAATCAAATTGTGTTTAGGGCAGCAAGAAGTTGCCAGTGCTATAACAATAGACTTACTTTCAGTGGTTACTTTTGTTGCAGTGTGGATTCAAGATGTTTACTAGAGCTGCTGCTCGTAAGCTATTCACAAACATAAGATTGAAGAGGTAAGCGCTGCTATTTTAGAGTCGGTCCTTGTATTAGTGATTACAAGTAAACTGTTCTAAGGTTGTCAATGGGTACCCAAAAAATCCCTGTATTAGTGATTATAACCTATTCACTATCATTTTAAATGGTTCGAGCTTGATTCTCGAACATGTTTTGTGTGCGTGCATGTGACTATGAAATGCTTCGAAGAAAATGTTGATATTTTCATTTTATTCCATTCTCATTCAAGTCTTAGTTTGTTTTCTATGCAGATGGTGTTTTGATGTGGAGATTGTTTATCTATGCAAGCATCTAAATATTCCTATGTCGGAGGTATCAGTGAATTGGTCAGAGATACCCGGTTCCAAAGTGCGATTAACAAGTATTGTACACATGCTCTTTGAGCTTGTTCTCATTCGCTTAGGCTATGGTCTTGGTATCTGGAAAATATACTCTTAGATATAGATTACATTTTCTACGATTTCTTTTAAACTAAACTGAAAAGTAGAAAAAAATTAGAGAAAAAAAGAAAAGGCATCTTTCTAGCTTTTTCTTTACTCTTTGTCTAACCGAATCCTTCCTTCCTTAATTATTTACAAGAGCTGTATGGTTTCTAAATATAAATCAGCAGATTATGAGTTTTTTTTTTCCCTTCATTAATTGAAGAACAATGAAGTAGTGGAATAATATTTTTAGTCTGAAATGGTGATCCGTGAATTAGTGTCACGTCATTTTTCTCTGGGTACAGTTCTTGTTATGAAAACGTCTACTGTTTTCGGTGGTCTGATGTACTGTGAAATTTTTATTAATTTGATACAAGCACTTGGAAGAGCTCGTGATGATGTGGTTGTTTTCCAGCTCTGCAGTAAGCATCAGATTGATAAACAGATAGCAAACTAGAAAACATTGAAAACAAATCTATAATCTAATATATTAAATTCAATAATATTTATCTTTATAATTTCTCATCAAATTTCTCTTGAATGTTCAAGCTAATTATTAATACTGTCAATGGATGCTTAAAACATTCAAAATGAAGAAATGTCCAAATCATACGTTTTATCAAGATAAAAGTTGTGATTATGTATATTTTAATGGATAAAATAATTGATATTTAATGTTTTATCAAGCTAATAATTCATATATTGTATGTATAAACGAATATTCATATCTAAAATTGGTTTTACCATCTAATTTTTATTTTTATATTAGAATGATTACTCCATAAGATTTCATTTGGATTAAAATTTTCCATCTACTTTTTAGGTTTGATAACTATGAGTAGATGATATGATATTCGATTTTCGACTGCATTCAGAATTATGCGATGTTCGAAAATGATTTCAGATACATCACCGATAGATTTACTATCTGTTTCGTTTTTTTATAACCAGTAAAGGTAAGATGTAGTAGTTATTTTGTAGGCAAAACAAAGTATTTTTATTTTTCATAAGCAATTAATAAAACTACTAGTCTAGCTTATAGAGCTCGAGATAGGCAATTTGCCTAAACTATAAATAGCATTTGTGTGTTCGGCTACATGTTGCACCAAGCAAATTACAGTGTTAATTGTTTGACAATAAACTTGGATTTCTACTTTGAAAAAGAAAATATTTTTAATGGATTGAACCTACTAGGTAATATAAATAAAAGAAATATTTCTATGAAAATATGTTTCTACGTAATACAATTATTTTTAGAAAAATCAATTTTATTTAGAAGATTTTAAAATAGAGTCATAATTTGTACAGTTCTTTTAGAAAAGTCAATTTAGTTTATGAAATATTAAATTAAAGTCATAATTTTTGTGCACTTTCAAATTCGGTCCAAAAGTTATATTGTGATATGACTAATGTTTACTAGTATTTTCAATTGTATATTTCTTTTTTCTGTCATTATTACATCTAAATTTTTCCGATTGTTTAGAATATCATATTTAAATTGAAAGTTCTTGATTTTATATTAAAAATATTACTAGTTTGTGATGAAAATATTTATCATACATGACACGAAAAAAAGATCAGTGTAGTTGGTTTACATGTTTGGGACCACCTGACCCCTTTTGATCGAATGAGCTTTAGTTATGCCTAACATATTCAAGCCGTTTGCAACAAAAAATGTGTTGTATTCAAAAAGCTGAAACTGTAGTTGGTTTTTTATTTTGAGTTTTCATCCATACAGCAAGTATGCATGACGTATGGGTAGTACGAAGAATGATCAATTTAAAAAATGAAGTTAACATGCAAAATAAATTTTTGTTTTCCCATCGATAGAGATAAAAGAACAAGGAAAACCATTTCTTTCGTTCTTCCATCTCATTTATCATTCCCTTCATCTTTTTTCCATCTCCACTCGTATCTTCATTTCCTCATATTTTGTAATTAATAATGGAAAAGTAAAACTTAAAATTTAAAATGAAATCAGACACAACCTTATATTTTGATGGCGTAATAGATTTACATGTTTGGGACCTCTTGAACCCTTTTGATCAAATGAGCTTTAGTGATGCTTAACATATTCAAGCCGTTTACAATAAAAAATGTTGTATTCAAAAAACTGAAGTTACAGTTGGTTTTTTAATTTTGAGTTTTCATCCATACAAAAAGTATGCATGACGCATGCGTAATATGAAAAATGATCAATTTAAAAAACGAAGTTAACATGCAAAATAGATTTTTGTTTTCCCGTCGACAGAGACAAAAGAACAAGAAAAACCATTTCTTTCATTCTTCCATCTCATCTATCGTTCCCTTCATCTTCCTTCCATCCCCACTCGTATCTTCTTTTCCTCATATTTTGTAATTAATAATGGAAAGGTAAAACATAAAATTCAAAATGAAATCAGACACAATCTAATATTTTTCATAAAAAAATTGGGGTTAAATGTTAGTCAAATATTTTTTGTGGTAATTATTTGTAAATGTTTGTTATATTATCCAATTTCAGCGTTGACTAGCATTCGACTTCCCTAATTGAAAACTCTAATTTTGATGACATAATTCAAATCTTAGATCCGATCAGCCTTTGATACTAGTTAACAACGCCTCTCATCGAGTCACATCCATCGATATCAAATTTCACATTTCTAATCATCATTTGATGGTTATTTCGTTTTCGACTACCAATACAACAAAGATTATTTTCTGAAGATCTAAAAACGATGCGAGTTTATAGAATAGTTTCAGAATTATGAGGATTTGTAAAATATTTTCTAAAAACAAAAGTAGAAAAAATAGTTTGAAAGACAAATCTTATATAAAAAAAAATAGCTTTAAGGATGCACTCTCATGTACTTAGTGAGAACGACTAACTTTTCAACTAATTATTGGAGAAGAAGAAAATTTAATGAGAATATGTGTTGGTTTCGACGTAAATTACCTTTTCACATGATGAATGACATATAGCATATTTAGGCGACAATGTAGTAGATCTCAAGGATGGTGCAATAGATTTTGGAGATAGTGTAGATGGCCTGAATAAGGGGAAGACGGTTGACTACTATTTTGAACAAAGCGCGAAGTTGAAGTATTTTAACAACGTGAAGGCCGCGAGTATAGATGGGGAAGATGTTTCTCTGGTGGCAACAATGATTTTGAGTTTCAACATAAGCTGGAGGTGAAGGAGAAGCAACATCAAATTATGGAAGAAGAAGATGACACTGATAATGATGCTAAATAGTATCATTTTTGTAGAGTAGAATAATTATTTTTATTTCTGCTCCTAATGCTATTTGTGCATTTGTTGGTAAAAAAAGATGTTTATTTTATACTAGCATTTCATCATTTTGTAGCATCTTGTTTGATGTGTATAGAATACAATTGCGTTGTATCATTGTTTTTTGTCTCTTAAGTATACTAAATTATGCATATTTCTATGGGCAGTGCTAGTTAATAATAGCATTTTATGAATTGTAGTGACATATTTGTTGACACCAAAAATTGGTACAACACCCAAGAAATAAAATTATAGAGAATAAATGAAGATAAGTAAATACAAAATGAAATAAAAAACGATCAAACACAAGTTTATAGTGGTTCGGCGTTAATGAGTCTACGTCCACTTTATAATCCTTTATATATGAACTGAATTGTTACACAGGTGAAACAATCACAACAATAATATAATCAAAGATTCGCCCAAAAGATCCTTCTTCTCAGTCCAGAAAGTCTATTTGTAGATGCTACAACATTTAAATTTGCTGGGATTTTAGGAGATCCTGAAGAGACGTTCTTCTTGCAAGGAATGGCTTAATTCGAGCACGTAATGATAAGTGGTAGTTGATCCATTATTCATGGACAGCTGGAAGCGGTCAAGTAGTAGGAACAAATCTTCAAGGGGATATTTGGCACGAAATCAGGCTTGGCTTGACTTGATCGATCCGAGGACCACAAGCTCCAGCTAGCATGCATATCGGTTTCCTATGTTCGGCCTAAGTCTTGGTATCAGGTCGAAACGCCCATCGATCGGCTAGTTATCTGGCCCGGGTTACTCGGTCCTCTAGGCCACTTTAGCCGAAGTTTGTGATGTCAATGAATCTTGATGGCCTTGCCAAAAGGTTGGTCAATACATTGCCCCCCAAAGTATGCCGCGTTTAATAATGGGGAATGTTTTGTATTTTTTATTCCGGATCATCTCTAGTTGTATCAGCTTGAATACTTAAATTATGTGAGTTGATGATCGATCAGATATCTTAGGAATTCACACGGGTTTAGGAAATGATGAAGTTTTGCAGTCATGTGTATATTCGCCTCGTTCTGGCTTATTATTGGAGTGACACGTTAACCTTGTTGTCATATTCAACGGTCATATCAACAGAATACAAACAGTCCCTTCGTTCTATTATAAAAGGCGGGCCCACTCCCATTGTTCACTTTTACTTCTTTACTGCAGCCGAATCTGTTATTTTTCAAAGGAATTACAAAAATCATTTTCGCCTAAGATCAAGACAATCTCCTCCGATCTCTTCGGAGGTATGGATTAGTCTTCTTTTTCTTGCCTTTAAACACATTTTGATATGATTTCACACACAAATCTTCCTCCTTTTTCTTTTTCCATTTAAATTCGTATCCCGTATAATCCACGGTCTAAACCGTCAACGTCGAGTTTGTCGGAATTGTGATCTGGTGGTAAAGCGGCGGTCACATGCGGTTCTGGTTGCATAGTGATGATAATCGAAGATGGAAGTGAAGTCGTCTTTGAAAAAAGGTGTGGGGATGAAGTGTTATCTCGTTATTTAAAGTAATTTGAATTTCGAGGCGCCATTAATTTTGAGTACACATGGACGTGGGAAAGAGGGCGCGATTGGATGGGTGTGCTCAGGTAATGATAACCATTGATGTGATCAGATGGAAGGGGACAAGAATGACTTCAAAATCGATGCATCCGGACTTGGTGCGGTAGGATAAGTCATTTCCTTCATCATGTGTAGAAATTGTAACACCCCACCTCCGCCAGGGTCACTCTTGCAAGTACACTGGCTTTGGAGGGGTGTTGGTCAAGGTAAACATGCATGAGGATATCACAAGACAGAACATATAAGTAAAACAGAGTAAGTAAAGCAGTGGATAAAACTACTATTTCAAAACTATAGTCAAATTACATCAAAAGTACTAAGTCATTATTTTCCAACAAAACAAAGTCTAGAAAACATAAACTGCAAAATAACATAAGTAAAGTATTCCCCAAAGATAACAGTAGTGTCGCCATAGCAAAGCTCAAGTCCAAACCGTACATGAGCTATCCAGAAAGCAAGCTAGAGATCTAAGCTAGGTGCTAGTGTTCCCACCCTGAGAACCTTGGGGGGGGGGGGAACGGAAGAAAAGAGGCGAAAGAAAACGGGTCAGTCAAAAAGACTGGTAAGTCCTACCTACTATTAGTATAAAAACTAATAAAGTTAACTGGACATGCAAAACAGAGATGAAACATAGGATGATAACTGGCATGGTGAAAAGTTAACAAGATAGATCAAGTGTGGCATCGCATATACAAGGTTAAGTTTTGCACCAAAAGTACTAGTAATCCAACCCATGTCAAGTATAAACAAGAAATGATCCCTTGGCCCAAAGTTGGCCCAACATCATGAGATGACCTAAATCAAGGTCCAACTACACGGTCTAGTCGATCGGCTCCCTACAAGCCTAACTCGTCAAGTGTCGGTGTCATACGACCCAATCACGGAATGTAGTCAAACTGTGCTAGGTCCAACCTAGGGTGTATCAAGTCCTAGGGTGCGAACCACTGACACGAATCAAGCACGCACAGTCTAAACCTACTGGTGCCCGTGCCTGCTTTTTCAACTCCGGACTATGTGCACGACCATAGTCCGCCTGAACCTACACCGGCGCACCAACTTAGCCATCGTTCTGGTCGCTTACAATCAGCCCAGTAATCGTGCCCCACTCTAGCCTAGTCCCTAGGGTATCATGATACAACCAAGAGGGTTACTGGTGAAAAGGACCACGTAACTAGGGTTTCTAACGGGTTGAGCGTGGTTAACCCTATCCAATCAAGTATTAAGTTGGTTAAGTGTACCTAAGGTTCATGACTTAACCCTATCAACCCATCGTGTTTAATTGGTTAAGTATTCAAGTGGTCCATGACTTAACCCTATCATGTGGCATTAATTAATTTAATGCACCCAACCTCTCACATTAGACCTCGTTGTGGTTACTAGTTAAGTCGGGCGGGTCCGGGTAGCTTTATACCACAACTTAGTCTAAACTCGGGTTTTAAGCGCGACATGACCAACTACTCACATTGGGTCTTATTGTTTGTAGCTACTAGTTAGGCCGGTCGGTTTCGGGTAGATTTATGCTACAAACTCAACCCAACCTCGAGTTGGCCACTTTCATGTTTTCTACATGTCATGTCCATGTTCATGTTTTTCAAGCATAATCACATGTCATATTTCAAAACCATGTTTTTATGTCATTAAAGTTACCTAACTACCCATACGCATTCCCATCGCATGTACGTTTCGTCACAACACAAAATGGATTAAAAGAGGGAACTTAGAAGCATGACAAAAATGGGCATAAGGTGATAGGATTTGGCCACAAGTTAAACATGGTGGCACATGAGGCAAAATGTGTTCATTAAGCTTGCATATTACATTATAAGCCTCAAAACATGCATGACATCAAACTTAGCAAATAGGTGATACATGGTCATAGATGGCATAGGATGATAACTAGTGATTCGCATATAACATCATATGCAAGTTAACATAAAGGTTATGAGAGTTTCTATGTTGCATTATGCAACATTTCCAAACAAAGCTCATAGCTTTCAATCCACAAAGTCAAGGTGATAGTTTTACAAACATACATAGAACAAATCTATGTATAACATGATAGATTCAAAGCACAAATCATACTTAGGCCCAAACTCAAACTTGCAACATGTCATATTTAACTTCATAGTTTAATTCTAAGAGTAGAATAGGGCTTACAATTCGTGGCTAAGTGATTTAGAATAATATATAATAAGATTGAGACGAAGCCACTAGCAAATCCGCAAAGAAAATAATATGCTCCACTCTAAGCCTTGAGAAATAAGTAAAATAGCTTCTATGACGAAGAAAGATGGGTCTTTGAACTAAGAAAGATAGCTTCTAGGACTTAGATTTGATTTGGAACACTCATGCCCTCATGAAGAAGGTGGAGGCCATGTTTAGAGAGCATTTTGGCAGCACTTAGTTGTAGGATTAGTTTGTGTGAGTTTAGGGTAGGCTTAGGGGTCTTTTTATAGAGTTTAGGATTAGTTTTAGCCATAGGATTAACCCTAAATCAAATCTGAGCCATCAAATCACGTCACTAGCCAACGAAACAGGTCCAAACTGCCAAAATAAGTGCACCAGGCCGACCTGGCCGACTAGGGAGGTCGACCCCCAGGTCGACTCTTGTGTCGACCTGGTTGGGGGGGAGGTCGACCCTAGTGTCGACCCCCCTGTTGACCTGTCTGGGCGGGAATTTTCCCGCCCAGTCTGTTTTAGCTGAATTTGAATTCCGAATTTAAATTTGAACTGTTCTTGAACTTGAAACTTTCTGAAAACTTTGACGGGCCATAACTGGGTCATACGGACTCCGATTTTCGAAAACTCGGACTCTATTTCGCGTATTTTTCCGAGACGAACGCAATGGCACAGCCCGTTTCCCTTGATTCAGATTTTAACATTTAATTCTTCCTTGATTTACATAATAACATGTTATTCAAAAATACGGGTTGTTACATTCTCCCCACCTTAAAGGATTTCGTCCCCGAAATCTTCAAGTTAGGAAGAACGTATCCTACCATCCATCATCCATCTACTCAAAACATCATCCACGAGCAGTCATTGTCCTTAAAAGATTCCAAATGTTGTATGATCATATGCGAGAGGTGTGTGTATATGTACTTATCTAATGCGAAAATCAGGCGGTTACTGATTCAGTAAACCTCCTTGATGCAAAGTATGTTAGTGAGATGAGTCCATATGTATGCAAATTCCTAACATAATTCATAATCTCTACATGAGTGCACATAACATCCATCCATATGCAACATCTACGTGATAACATAGCAAGTTTCATCCATGAATAAATATAAGCACTCATGCATATGCAATATGAAAGTGTGTGAGCCGATCTTAGTGCCTAATGTGTATCATGCATCCATGAGTATCCACTTGCAAACACTTGCAACCACTTGCAAACATCAAGCATAACATGTTTCAAATACGTGTTTTATCCAAAGGGTTTCTACCTAAGGTTCTTATGACAAGGTTAACGAGATAACAAGATAAACATGGATAGCAAAAGAAAGATATGCTAACTAGGAAAAAAGATTGAGAATGTACCCTCAAAAAGAAATGGATAAAGTCCATGCATCTTCTCCTCGGTTTCCCACGTTGCATCTTCATCGACTTCACTCCACTGAACCTTTACTAACTTGACTTCTCGATTCCTCAGTTTGTTGATCTCCGTTCCCAAGATACGAATCGGGGCTCATCTCAAAGTTGCCTCTTTCTCTACCTCCATGTCTTCAAGAATGCTAGGCTCAACTACCTCGGCTGACTCATATAGGCACTTTCGGAGATGCGAGACATGAAAAACATTGTGCACTCCGGCCAGCTTCTCGGGCAATTCCACTCTATAAGCCATTTGCCCAATCCTCTCGATGATAGGGAAGGGTCCTACGAACCTTGGTGCTAGCTTCCCAACTGCTCCAAAACGAACCACATTTCGCAAAGGAGATACCTTCACAAAGACCATATCTCCGACTTCAAACTCTAAGTCTGTCCTTCGCTTGTCCGCATAGGATTTCTGTCTGTCTTGGGCCGTTTTCATCCACCTTTGAATCAACTCAACCTTCTCGGACGTGTCCCTTAGCATGTCTGGCCCAAGTATAAGCTTATCCGTCATCTCCCACCAACACGTTGGTGACTTGCACGGCCTCCCATATATAGCTTCGAATGGTGCCATTCCTATGCTTGCCTGATAGCTGTTATTATAAGCAAACTCTACGAGAGGAAGATGATCTTCCCAAGTACCACCAAAGTCAAGAATACATAGCCTCAACAGATCCTCCAGTACCCTATTCACCCTTTCGGTCTGGCCATACGTCTGTGGGTGATAGGCCGTACTTAGATTCAATCGCGTACCCATCGCTTCTTGTAAACTATTCCAGAACTGGCTAGTGAAGATTGGGTCACGATCGCTAACTATGCTAGAAGGAACTCCATGCAATCGCACTATCTCTCGAAGATAAACAGATGCTAGCCATGATGCGGTCCTCTTGCTCTTCACCGGAATAAAGTGAGCACTCTTCGTAAGTCTATCAACTCTGACCCATATGCTCGTATTCCCCTTCCTTGATCTCGGCAATCCATCCACAAAATCCATAGAGATACTTTCCCACTTCCATTGCGGGACCTCCAATGGATGTAATAGCCCACCGGGCTTCTTCGACTCGGCCTTCACTTGTTGGCAAACAATGCATCTAGAAACAAACTCTGCCACATCCTTTTTCATCCCATCCCAAAAGAAAATGCGCTTCATATCCCGGTACATCTTATCCCCTCCGGGATGTATGGTCATCCTCGGGTGATGTGCCTCCTCAAGAACTCTATTTACTAAGTCTCCCACTCGGGGGACACATAGTCTTCCATCAAGCCTTAGCCATCCCTTGTCATCAATAGTATATCTAGCGAGGTGACTCGACGTCTCACCCCGAATCAACTTGTCCATGATCTCGACTATCTGCGGGTCTTCCCTCTGTGAAGCCCCAACTTGATCAAGAAGTGTAGGTCTAAGCTCAAGGGATGCCAACGAACTAGTCATCGGCTCAACAACCGGTGTGAAATCAAAGGTTGCCAAAAACTCTAGGCTCTTCATCTCAACAAACAAGGGACTGAAAGTCAACCTTCTTCTGCTTAGCGCATCCGCTACAACATTACCCTTGCCAGGGGTATAAGCTATCTCGAAGTCATATGATGCCAAGAATTCCATCCACCTTTGCTGCCTTAGATTCAAATCTTTCTGCGAGAAGAGGTACTTGAGCGACTTGTGATCAGTATATAACTCAAACCTTTCGCCTAGAAGATAGTGGCGCTAGGATTTGAGTGCAAAGACGATCGCTGCCAACTCCAAATCATGAGTGGGATAGTTCTTCTCATGAACTTTGAGTTGCCTACCCCCAAAGCATATCACTCTCCCTTCTTGCATCAGGACAGCGCCCAATCCCGTGCCACATGCATCGGTGTACACGGTAAACAACTTCCCTCCATCGGGTAATGCTAGAACTGGAGCTGTGGTGAGGGCTTTCTTGAGCCTTTGAAAAGCAAGCTCACACTCTAAGTCCCATGCAAAGACTAAGTTCTTCTTCGTTAACTTAGTAAGAGGAGCTGAAATCCTAGCGAAGTCCTTAATGAACTTCCTATAGTAGCCTGCCAGACCGAGAAAGCTTCTTACTTCAGTTGCATTCTTCGGAACTTTCCAGTCTTGTACCGCCACCACTTTAGCGGGATCCACAGCTATGCCTTGCTTAGAAACTATATGCCCAAGGAACCGAACTTCCTTTCTCCAGAAATGGCATTTAGAGAACTTGGCTTTCAACTGATGAGCTCTAAGCGTATCCATAACCTCCTTGAGGTGTGTAGCATGCTCTTCCTCGTCCTTAGAGAAGACCAGAATATCATCCACGAAGACAACCACAAACTTGTTAAGGAACTCCCTGAACACCCTACTCATCAAATCAACAAAGTATGCGGGTGCATTAGTCAAACCGAACGACATGACTAGCCATTCAAAGAATCCATCTGGAGTCCTAAACGCAGCCTTATCAATACTATCCTCAGCCATCCTAAGCTGATGGAATCCGGTGGCTAGATCGAGCTGAGAGAAAACAGAAGCACCAACAAGCTGGTCAAAGAGATCATCATTCCTTGGTAACGGGTGTCTATTCTTCTTTGTCAGCTTGTTCAACTCACGATAATCAACACATAGACGAAGCGAACCATCCGCCTTAGTAGCGAATACCACCGAAGCACCCCATTCTGAAATGCTTCGCCTAATGAAATTTTTCTCAAGCAACTCCTTGATTTGCTTGCTAAGCTCTCTTCTTTCTCGTGGGGCCATGTGCCTAACAGGCAATGAAACTGGCTTGGCATTATCAACCAGATAAATACGGAAGTCTATCTCGCGTTTAGGGGGTAACCCCTTCACCTCATCAAAAACATCAGGATATTCTCGGACCACCCTCACAGATTGAAGATCATCGATGGACGAGTCAAGAGATTCAAGATAACATAACATTACGGGATCCAGAGGGTTACAAGAAATTTCTAGGGTATTACCGAGGCGAGTCATGAGCCTCACCACCCTATGCTCACAATCAAGAATGGCTCCATAACTGGACAACCAATCCATGCCCAAAATCAACCCGTATCCCATGAACCCGAGAACATAAGCATTACATGTGAATTCTATGGTCAAGATAGAAATCTTCAAATCCATACAAATCATGGATAAGTGGGCGGAACCCCCAATTGGATTTGAAACACTAACGGGATCCTCAACTAGACTAGTACTTAGGTTCAAACTTTCAATAATGTCAGAAGAGATAAAGGTATGCGATGCGCTAGAATCAAATAAAGTTCGAACAGGAAAACCAGAAATATAAACAAGACTTTCTATAGAAATACTACCTCGGTCCGGAACTGGAGCAGTGTTGAGAGCATGCATCTGCCCTCCAGAAGATCCTGCTCGCTGAGCCTGTCCTTGCCCCTGCCCTTGCTTCTTTGGGCAATCCTTACTGAAGTGTCCAGCCTCTCCGCAATGAAAGCATTCACCCAACTTCCTCTTCTTCTTCCTACAATCTTTGGCTATGTGTCCAACAATCCCACAGAAGTTGCACTTTCTTGGGTCCTTTGCCTTGTTGTTGTTGGCCTTGTTACCCTTGTTGTTCTTGTTGCTCTTGTTGTTCTGGTTGCTCTGATTTCCTCCCCACTTGGAGTCCGTCTTCTTGGTTTGAGTCTCATTAGGCTTAACCTCTTTCTTGCCATTCTTATCATCTCCCTGAAGCAATGCCATATCTACTAGGCTCTCAAAAGTGGCCCCTATGGGTATATGAGACATGGCTAAACCTTGTAATGGCTCATTCAATCCTCGTGCAAAGCGTAGAGCCTTCTTCTGGGGTGTATTAACCATGTCCAAACCGAATCGAGCAAGCTAGTTAAACTTATTCACATACCCCCTTACTGTCATGTCCCCTTGCTTCAAAGATATGAACTTCTCCATTTGCAGATTCTCCTCAGCAGATGATAGAAACTTAAGCCCAAACCTCATCCTAAAGTCGGCCTAAGTCTCTATAAGCCTAGTAGCGTTGGTGACCTCCCACCAATAAGCAGCTTCCTCTTTCAATAGCCATACTGCCAACAAAACTTTTCTACGGTCTTCCACATCAAAGATGGCAAAGAGGTCTTCAGTTTCTTTTAACCAATTTCTTGCCTCAACAAAAGTCTCCGTCCCAATAAAATTCTTGCCACCCATCGCCTTAAAGTCCTTGTAAATCTTTGCGAAATCCGCTTGTGGACGCTGAGGAGGAGGAGGAGGAACCTCAGGTACGATGGGAGTGGTTGCTGGGCCCGCATCACTGGCCCTAGCTTCCAAGTACCTTCGGAACCATCCGGGAATGGTTACTCCCTCGGGAAGGTTAAGATCGGCCATGGTAAAAAAGGAAAAAAATAGATTTAGAACGAGGAAACAAAGGACGATGCTAATGGCTTTTGGGGAATAGACTTTCAAAATAAACTAGACTTTTCTTGGAAAATACTTAATTGGTTTTGAAAATAGTTTTTCAAGAGGTAAGTTTTAAAAACCTTTTGCTCAAATCTTGTAAACCAGGCTCTGATACCAAATGTAACACCCCACCTCCGCTAGGGTCACTCTTGCAAGTACACTGGCTTTGGAGGGGTGTTGGTCAAGGTAAACATGCATGAGGATATCACAAGACAGAACATATAAGTAAAACAGAGTAAGTAAAGAAGCGGATAAAACTATTATTTCAAAACCATAGTCAACTTACATCAAAAGTACTAAGTCATTATTTTCCAACAAAACAAAGTCTAGAAAACATAAACTGCAAAATAACATAAGTAAAGTATTCCCCAAAGATAACAGTAGTGTCGCCATAGCAAAGCTCAAGTCCAAACCGTACATGAGCTATCCAGAAAGCAAGCTAGAGATCCAAGCTAGGTGCTAGTGTTCCCACCCTGAGAACCTGGGGGGGGGGGGGGCGGAAGAAAAGAGGCGAAAGAAAACGGGTCAGTCAAAAAGATTGGTAAGTCCTACCTACTATTAGTATAAAAACTAATAAAGTTAACTGGACATGTAAAACAGAGATGAAACATAGGATGATAACTGGCATGGTGAAAAGTTGACAAGATAGATCAAGTGTGGCATCGCATATACAAGGTTAAGTTTTGCACCAAAATTACTAGTAATCCAACCCATGTCAAGTATAAACAAGAAATGATCCCTTGGCCCAAAGTTGGCCCAACATCATGAGATGACCTAAATCAAGGTCCAACTACGCGGTCTAGTCGATCGGCTCCCTACAAGCCTAACTCGTCAAGTGTCGGTGTCATACGGCCCAATCACGGAATGTAGTCAAACTGTGCTAGGTCCACCCTAGGGTGTATCAAGTCCTAGGGTGAGAACCACTGACACGAATCAAGCACGCACAGTCTAAACCTACTGGTGCCCTGCCTGCTTTTTCAACTCCGGACTATGTGCACGACCATAGTCCGCCTGAACCTACACCGGCGCACCAACTCAGCCGTCGTTCTGGTCGCTTACAATCAGCCCAGTAATCGTGCCCCACCCTAGCCTAGTTCCTAGGGTATCATGATACAACCAAGAGGGTTACTGGTGAAAAGGACCACGTAACTAGGGTTTCTAACGGGTTGAGCGTGGTTAACCCTATCCAATCAAGTATCAAGTTGGTTAAGTGTACCCAAGGTTCATGACTTAACCCTATGAACCCATCGTGTTTAATTGGTTAAGTATTCAAGTGGTCCATGACTTAACCTTATCATGTGGCATTAATTAATTTAATGCACCCAACCTCTCACATTAGACCTCGTTGTGGTTACTAGTTAAGCCGGGCAGGTCCGGGTAGCTTTATACCACAACTTAGTCTAACCTCGGGTTTTAAGCGCGACATGACCAACTACTCACATTGGGTCCTATTGTTTGTAGCTACTAGTTAGGCCGGTCGGTTCCGGGTAGATTTATGCTATAAACTCAACCCAACCTCGAGTTGGCCACTTTCATGTTTTCTACATGTCATGTCCATGTTCATGTTTTTCAAGCATAATCACATGTCATATTTCAAAACCATGTTTTTATGTCATTAAAGTTACCTAACTACCCATACGCATTCCCATCGCATGTACGTTTCGTCACAACACAAAATGGATTAAAAGAGGGAACTTAGAAGCATGACAAAAATGGGCATAAGGTGATAGGATTTGGCCACAAGTTAAACATGGTGGCACATGAGGCAAAATGTGTTCATTAAGCTTGCATATTACATTATAAGCCTCAAAACATGCATGACATCAAACTTAGCAAATAGGTGATACATGGTCATAGATGGCATAGGATGATAACTAGTGTTTCGCATATAACATCATATGCAAGTTAACATAAAGGTTATGAGAGTTTCTATGTTGCATTATGCAACATTTCCAAACAAAGCTCATAGCTTTCAATCCACAAAGTCAAGGTGATAGTTTTACAAACATACATAGAACAAATCCATGCATAACATGATAGATTCAAAGCACAAATCATACTTAGGCCCAAACTCAAACTTACAACATGTCATATTTAACTTCATAGTTTAAATCTAAGAGTAGAATAAGGCTTACAATTCGTGGCTAAGTGATTTAGAATAATATATAATAAGATTGAGACGAAGCCACTAGCAAATCCGCAAAGAAAATAATATGCTCCACTCTAAGCCTTGAGAAATAAGTAAAATAGCTTCTATGACGAAGAAAGATGGGTCTTTGAACTAAGAAAGATAGCTTCTAGGACTTAGATTTGATTTGGAACACTCATGCCCTCATGAAGAAGGTGGAGGCCATGTTTAGAGAGCATTTTGGTAGCACTTAGTTGTAGGATTAGTTTGTGTGAGTTTAGGGTAGGCTTAGGGGTCTCTTTATAGAGTTTAGGATTAGTTTTAGCCATAGGATTAACCCTAAATCAAATCTGAGCCATCAAATCACGTCACTAGCCAACGAAACAGGTCCAAACTGCCAAAATAAGTGCGCCAGGCCGACCTGGCCGACCAGGAAGGTCGACCCCCAGGTCGACTCTAGTGTCGACCTGGTTGGGGGGGAGGTCGACCCTAGTGTCGAACCCCGTGTTGACCTGTCTGGGCGGGAATTTTCCCGCCCAGTCTGTTTTGGCTGAATTTGAATTTCGAATTTAAATTTGAATTGTTCTTGAACTTGAAACTTTCTGAAAACTTTGACGGGCCATAACTGGGTCATAAAGACTCCGATTTTCGAAAACTCGGACTCTATTTCGCGTATTTTTCCGAGACGAACGCAATGGCACAGCCCGTTTCCCTTGATTCATATTTTAACATTTAATTCTGCCTTGATTTACGTTATAACATGTTATTCAAAAATACGGGTTGTTACAGAAATAATACCCATCCTTGGGTCGGTTAGGTTACCGGTCGACTTCTTTGAGGTTGAACAGGAAAAGGACAAACATCTGAGAAGTTCTCGACCTACTCTCATCCAAGAAGGTCGGTTCGATGCTCAGGGCTTCCCAAAAGTTTTTAGCAGAATGATTGATTTCATTCGTCCGTCTTAGTTAGGGTTGAAATCCATGAAATTGAACATGTTCTTGACTGTTGCTTTTTAAGTTAGGCTACCATCTTAAC
This sequence comes from Allium sativum, assembly GCA_030737875.1. Lineage (NCBI taxonomy): Eukaryota > Viridiplantae > Streptophyta > Magnoliopsida > Asparagales > Amaryllidaceae > Allium > Allium sativum. Next base: position 167,104,935 of record CM060924.1, on the reverse strand, counting down.
TTTTGACTTCTTATGAAAGATGCAACTGGCAATGGTTGGACGATACGAGACCCGTGGTTCCAGAGCGGGGAAAGGTAAAAATCTATCCATTCATATAGATTCAGACAACGACTCTTCCTCCAAATCTAGAACTGAATCTAAACCCAACCTTAATATAGACATCCAGGCTTGACCAGCAAACCCGTCTTCTGACATGGAAATAGGAGAATCGAGCGGGGCGGTAGATGCACCCGATACTCTCCTTAGTGCTATCTTTCTAAGAGAACCTCCTGAATCTTGTCCCGATGTGATGAAAAAAAACAGCTGAGAAGGCTAAGTGCTAAACATAAGATTACATGGGCCGATATATGTGTCCCCGAAGAGGGCGATCTTCCTCACAACCCGCCGAGTGGCAATATGGCGCCGACCCACCCGATGTGCACTGCCGGGTGTATCCCCCCGTTTTCTCCGTTTGTAATTAATTTTCTAAGGCAAATGAATCTAGCGTCGATGCAGCTTCACTCGGTCGCATATACCAACCTATTGTCTTTATATGTCTTGTACATGAAGTATTTGAACTAACCCCTAACACTTGATGACATAGTATTTTTCTTTAACTTTAGACATCGAAAGAAAAACTCTCCTTCTTTTCTCTTCTTTCAGGCCGTCCGTAATCGAAAAATCATTGATGACATCCCCAGCAAAATGGGAGATATCAAGCATGATTGGTTTTATATTAGGCAACAACCAGGATGCACCCGCTACGTACTAGCTTCAAAGCAGTAAGTCCTCTGTTTTAGTTGATTTGATCATAAGAAGGCTTCTCATGTGAACTATTTCCATGTAGGTGATGATCCAGAAAGGTCCATGGGGGAGTGTTTCAAGAGCGTTTGAATACATTAGCTGCACTTAGGTTGAAACGCCTAAACTATAAGAGGTGTCTGACCGATGCAAACCTACATCGTTACCATCTTCTGCATGAAGGGAGAACGCTAGGATCCCTAGATGATCAGGCTTCCCCTTCACGTGCTACCCAATCTGATGTGCCCCCATCTCAAAAAACATCGACCGTTGTCAAGGTCATGACCCCAGTCGGGAGGTCGTCTGTCCAAGCCTCGTCCTGGGAGGAAAAAAAATTGTTCGTCCTCGGGTGAAGGTGAAGAGACCCGCTATGAAGAGACTTATTCGGGAGGTCGACCTATTAAGAATGCAGAAGAGTTCGGTTGTAGGCGCTTCGGGGAAGGTCCGAGAAAAAACAGTTGAGGAGGAGCTTCATGACCGTCGACCAAAATACTCTGGGGTTAGAAAAGATCCATCTCCTGTTCATGGTCCACTGGAGGAAGAAGTGACCTCTCCTTTCCGCAACTTACAAAATTTGGAAATACCTAAAAAATAATTTTTTCCAAAACTTGGATTCAGATGTCTTCTTCCATACCAAGTCTGAGGAGGATTCCATACCGATCGACCCAAAAGATATAGGTGAGGCAAACCAAGTTCCTGCTTCGGGTTGGTTTAGGAGAATCATTTGGGGGATACACAACACTAGCACTGCATGTCACAACACTATTTTCTCTTGTGTATACTAGGTATTGATTGAAGTTTCTTTGTCATAATGCAGGTGCTATGGATGAAGAGTATTATCACGACAACTTCGATTCTTTTTCGAAGAGAGGTGGACCTGCTGTGTCGGCCCCGCAACATGGTAAGCAAGATAGTGGACATGGAGATGACGATCGTAAAGAAAAGAAGAGAAAAGAGAGAAAAATAAAAGAGGAATAGGAAAAAGGTTAGGAGAGAAAAAGGCGGGAGGAACAAGAGAGGGGAGATCGGGAGAGGCTTAAGATGCATTATGAGGAAAAGGGAGCAATGAAGGGTGGATCCCAAGGAAAAGAGAAGGAGCAAGAGACTCCCAAACATCGATCTTCATCCCGTTCTCAGGACAAATCTTCCAAGGGTGGCGACAAAACCGCCAGTGAACATTCTCAGGTGTCTCCATCCCGTCTCGAACTCCCGGTCGATCCTCTTCCCGAGACGCAGTCACCTGTAATTCTGAATCATGAATCTACTCCTCCTCCTATACGTCATGGAAAAAGTCCTCAGAGATCGATCTCTTCAGCTCAAGAGAGGACATCCGCCGAACGAGCCAAGGAATTGGAAGAGCTTTTCCCTGGTATTTACTTTACTAGAATTGAGTTGGCTCCTGCCCTACGATTGTTTCCATTAAATATCCATAATCGAGTCAGATCTGACGTTGATTTCGCTCTAAACCAATACGATGCGATGTATGCGTACGTAAGGCAAATAAGTGAGGAGGTTAAGGACAAGGGGATAGAGAATGAAAATTTGCAGATGGAATGGGAGTCTGACAGAATGGCTTTTGAGATGATTAAAGGAAAAATGGAGGAATGTGAGACGGAAGTGACCGTTCTCGAAGAAAAGTATGAAAAAATTATGAAGGGCATTTAGGCCCAATTATAGTCGATGAGTCAGGAGAATGCGTCTCTCAGAAACAAAAGTGAAGCTTTAAGGAATGATAAAGATCGATTGGATCAGGAAGTGCAAAGCCTCAAGGCCCGAATCGACTCGTCTGAGCTTGCTAAGAAGCAGGCCGGGGAAAACGCCGCTGTTGCGATCGAAAATGCTACCAACGCCCAACTCCAACATGATGTTGAGGTTCGTTGTATCAAGGCCGAACATACCACTAAGAAAAGAGGGATAAGCAAGAGATTTGGTGCCAACGTTTTGCTGTTTTTCGCCCGCGTCCTTAACTACATGAACCTGTCTTGGGTGGAAAATTAACAACGACTACTAACTAATGCATGGGAAGTATTTGTAAGAGAATAGGTCGAGGTGGTGAAGGGACAACCAATGGATGAAGAGGCTCTAATGACCCAATATTTTTGTGTCGATGAGTGAGATGCGTTATTCGAAGGAAAGAGAAAGCTGAAAGAAGCAAAAGACGTCGAGCGATACTGGGCGAAGGGAAACTCGATCCCGGAGGGGGAAACTAGTGCAAGTAAAGCTAACATATCCCTTCCTCTTCCAGTTTCAGGGGTTGTTGCTAGTTCGTCCTTTGTTCCTCCTCTCCCTTTGTTCAAAAAAAATCCGGCTACTCCTGCTTCTGAAACAAGCACTTCGGAAAAACCGATGGAATATGCAACTGGAGGTAACTCACTCCTTCCTTCTTAATCCCATCGAACATTCATTCCTTCGATCATAACTTTTGTTCTTTTCTATCATAGGTACGCCATCGGCGAAAGCATTTCTAGGGTTGGAGACTAAAGTTCCGGAGAAGGATCCCATTACCGTCCCTAGCAAAAATGAAGAAATAACTGATGCTCCAAAGAAACCAGAAGCGAGTAATCTTTAGTCGGACGATGATGGCGTGATATTTGTGTGTGAGGTCAAGAAGTCCGACCTTCCATCTATAGCAGAGATAAAGGCTAGGGGTGAGGAAGAAGTCTCCTCCCTTAAGGCTGAACTATTTTATGATCCTCTAGATATTCCTCCGCTCCAAACCATCCCTCCGACTATAATTTCGTCTGTCGAGGTACCTCCTTTTCCAAACTCGACTGATCATAGTAAGAGAAAAAGATATGCAATAAAGTCGGGTCATACTATTCCCTCTGGCGGCAAGCCCAAGAAGCCAAGGCATCACTTGACGATCCAGAAATCTTTGGAGATGATCGAGGATAAATAGTTTGAGGAGATCCAGAAGCCTGGTGGTAAGCCACCCCGAGTTTAGAAGCCCTTTATTGTATGTATATTCTAGGCCCTTTGAAAGTTGTTTGTGAGTGCGGCCCTAGCGTTTTTGTCTTTGTTAAGTCTTGCATGTTGTGAACGAAGTTTATTGTACCTGTAAACAATGTTATTTTATGAACAAAACTTTTATTAATGTTTAAAAATGTTTACTTGCCCTCAAATACTTGCATTATTAATGTGTCCAAGTATTGTGAAATCCATAGGAGAACAATGTTGATGTCCCCAATCTATCCCAAATTCTAAGGAAGGTTTCACTGAAACTCATGGTCAGATCACTTGTTTATCCTCATGCCCCCAATGTCGTAGGGGATCGATTCGGACGTCAAGTCTCCTTGTCGATTCCAAAATTGATTCGACCAAATAGGGGGTCGAATGATCCTGGTTAGGGATACGTAAGTCTTTTTATACTCTCCCTCCGGTCGTTAAGGGTTAGAGTTCTAGGGTTTGAGCGATCTTTAGTCGAGGTGCACATTTCACACTCATCCGTTATTTTATACTCCTTCTCAAGTCATGATAGGGTTGTTTTAAACAGGAAGCTGTGCTGTTTTCGTCGATGTCAACCCCATTTTTGGTCTACAAAGTGTGGTCCGATGGTTCGAGCGTCGTCGTCAATCTCGAAGTTAGTCGACCCATATCTCCATCCGGCTCCTGAACGAGGCCGACTCGTTGAGCCATGGGCCGGTAGGTTGGGGAGCAGGCTTTTGACCAAATTTTCTTCAGAATGATAATGTCGTAAATGTTTAGCATTCCATGCTCTCTGAAAAGGTACACCGTCAACTGTTGCTAGCCTGAAGGTTCAATTATCAACCTTATGTCGGATGACATAAGGTCCTTCCCACTTGGGGCCGATATGTACGGGAGTTGGGAAGACTCGTTTTAGAACAAGGTCGCCAACATCGAAAGTTTTGGGTCGGACCCACTTGTTATAATATAGAGCGACCATATGCCGATGAGCTTCGGCGCAGAGGTTTGCTTCTTCTCCTTTTTCGTCAATCATGTCTAATGATTCCAAGAGAATGGCTTTGTTTGATAACGGACCATAGTATGTAGTTCTATGGGAAGGAACTTCAAGCTCTATGGGAATGACTACTTCCGATCTGTAAGACAAGCGAAGGGAGTATGACCGGTGGTCGTCTTATAGGTGGTTCGATATGCCCAAGGGCTAAAGAAAGCTCGTTCGACCCAATTTCCTTTAGCTCGTTCCAATCGTTTCTTCAAGATAGATTTGATAATTTTGTTAACGACTTCAACCTGCCCATTAGATTGCGAAGGTGCAACCGCCATGTACTTCTTCTCGATGTGATATTGTTCATAGAATTCTCTGAATTTCGAGCTGTCAAACTGAGTCCCATTATCAGTTAGGATAGTCCGATGTAAACCAAACCAACATATGATATTCCTGAAAATAAAATTAATGACTCGCTTTGTTGTGATCATGGCTAACTGTTCGACTTTCGCCCACTTTATAAAATAGTCTACAGCCACGATCACATATTTCGCTCCCCTTTGAGATTGACAGACTTCCAATAATATATATTCACCAAATGGCGAACTGCCAAGGGTTGACCATCTTAGTGGGCTCTGTTGGTAGGGCTCGTGGAATCTGAGCAAAGCTATGACATATATCACATCGTCTGGAATAATTGGATGCATCCTTGCTAACGGTCGGCCATAATATCCATATCGTAGTTCTTAGCCAATGCTTGTCCTCCTGTATGAGCGCCGCACTCTCCTTCGTGCACTACTCTCGGTATTCTCTTGATATCATCATTAGCCATATATCGAAGCATCGGAACGGAAAACCCCCCTCCTATGAATTTGGTCTTGCTGGATGATGTACGTAGAGGCTTGTCGCATGAGGGCTCGTCTTTCATTCCTTTTTTTTTAGAGTGTCATGTAGGAGAAAATTTTTGATTGGAGTCATCCAGGATTCTTTTTCAGGTGCAGTTTCTGATTGATTGACCTCCATCTAGTCTATGTTGGAATGTTCAAAGTCTCTATAGGGACTAGTTCTTCTTTGCTCGGGTTATCAGAGTTGGCAAGTTTTTCCAAGATATTTTCCTTTTGGTTTTCTTTTCCGGAATGTAGGAGATGCTATACTGATCAAAAGCCATTCAGAAATTCTTCGACCTGCTTGAAATAGGCGGCAATTCTAACTTCTTTAGTATGATACTCTTTCTGAACCTGAAATACGATAAGTTGTGAATCACAGAAAATATTATGAGATGTTATTCTTAAGTCCCTCGCAAGCTTGAGCCCGGCAATAAAGGCTTCTATTGTTGGTAGCCAAGAAATTCAGTCTCAGGGCATAATAGATAGATCGCCCTTCAAGAGATAACAATACTATGCCGTCGCCGGAACGTCGATCGTTACGGACCCCGTCTATGAATAATTTCCTAGCATTAGATCTGCATTCGGTGTCCGGAGGTTTGGAACTATCCTTTAGGCTGTCGTCTTCCGGGGTAGTAAACTCGGCTATGAAATCAGTCAGTGCTTACCCCCGGATGGACTTCCGTGGAACAAAGGTTAGGTCAAATCGACTTAGTTTGATGTTCCATTTAAGTAGTCTCCCACTTGCCTTAGGTCGTTGCAAGACTTGTCGTAGTGGTTGGTCGATGAACACCTTGATAGGGTGAGCCTGGAAGTAATGGCGGAGCTTTCGAGACGCAATCAACAGACTATAGGCGAGCTTTCAATCTTTTGATAGTTGCATTCAACCCCTGTTAGTTTCTTACTTATATAATAGACTGGTCGTTGTATCGATCCTCTTCATGAATTAGGATCGAGCTGATTGCATTCGTGAATACTGCCAAGTACATAAATAGATCTTCATGATTGATCGGTTTGGTCAAAATAGGCAGTTTCTCCAGGTATCCAAGAAAAAATTTATTTCTCTCTTTTGATCAATTCTAAGAAAGGCAGACACTTGTCGGTTGTTTTGTATATGAATCAACCCATGGCTACGACCTTTCCTGCCAAACTTTGCACGTTCTTGATTCTTCTATGTTCCTGGATTCCCTTAATGGCTAAAATATGATTGGGATTGATCTCGATTCCTCGGGAGCTAACTATGGAACCCAAAAACTTCCCTGATGCTACTCTGAAAGAACACTTCAAGGGATTGAGCTTTCATCTCATATCTTTGGAGAATGCCGAACATCTCTGACAGATCCCTAACATGATCGGATGATTACCTGGACTTCACTAACATATCATCCACATAGACTTCCATATTTTTTCCTATATGATCATGAAACATTCGGTTAACCAAACGCTGATAAGTCACCCTAGCGTATTTCAATCTGAAAGGCATGACTACATAACAATATAGTATGAGATCTGTTATGAAGCTTCTATGTTCTTGGTCTGGGATGTGCATTGCAATCTGATTATACCCCGAGCAAGCATCCATAAATGAAAGGAGTTCATTCCCTGCGGTTGAGTCGACTAACTAATTGTTCTTGGGTAATGGGAAGTTGTCTTTAGGGTAGGCTTTATTTAAATCCGAGAAGTCAATACATGTTTGCCATTTCCCATTGGCTTTCTTAACAAGCACAGGGTTTGCTATCCACTTGGGATAAGCCATGTCTCGAATGAACCCATTGGCTTGAAATTTTCCAATTTCTTCCTCCAAAGCTGTAGACCTCTCTAGGTCGAGCATCCGCATTTTCTGCTTCATGGAGGTATACTTCGGATCGATGTTGAGAGAGTGAGTCATGATGGAGGGTAAGATCCTACATATGTCAGCATGAGTCCACGCGAACACGTCCAGGTTAGCGTAGAGGAATTCATCTAACTCCCTCGTCTGGAGGGGGTCAATGTGGGATCCGATCTTCAATACCCTAGTTGGGTCGTCATCATCGATTGAGACCCCACAGTGGTTTTATCACGGTTTCCTTCCCACATCCAGGTTCTTCGTCCTCTCTTGGATCGATGCCCTCGAGTTGGAAAATGGACGGTCCTGGATGGGATGTTTACTTTAGTTGCTATACTTCCTTCCCCTTTGTAGGGGGAGGATTATCTTCAGATTCCTTGCAATCCTTGCATCGTAGTTCTTTCCATTCTGGCAAATAGAAAGCTCGTCCTGTGAATTGGTCCCCGTGCAACGTTCTGATCCCTCCATCAATCGGGAATTTCAAAAGTATACACCAGAGAGCAATACAAGCTCTAAACTCAGCTAGGGCTGGTCTCCCTAAAATGCATTTTACTAGGAGCTTATATTCATTACAACAAATGGCAGGATCCAAACTCTCCGACGGTCTCAATCTCCTAGTTCTACCAATAAATCGATCAGACCGAACGGCTCAGTGGATGATCCATTGAAGCCACGTATTTTACCCGTGCATGGTTTCAAATCTCTCAGTTCGAACTTCATCTGGTTATAAGTTTGTTTGAAAAAAATATTTACTGAACTTCCATTGTCGACCAAAACCTTTCGTGTTGTGGTCGGTCCGATGATGGTCGTTATGACCAAAAGGTCGATACTAGGGGATTCTACACCGATTGACTCTCGGTTGCGAAAAATGATATCATCTGTCATCGTCTTTGTTTGCTTTATAGGGCTTGCAGCCTCAGGGGCATTGGATTCTGCAACATCAAGCTGCTTTGCGGAGTGTACATGTCGTTCCATGGTCCGAACGCTATTCCCTGCTGGATGAGGTCCTCCAACAATGGGATTGATCACTATCCCCTTCGCCTTTTCTTAGGCTGTGGCTCTACGCGCGCCTGACTTTGCTTGGAAGTTGATGTTCCTTTCCCCTGTCTCTCGGGGTCACCTTATACTCATCGAGCTTTCCTTTTCGAATCATCTTTTCAACAATGTCCCGGAGGTGACGACACTCATTAGTCACATGCCTATAGATCTCATGGAACAAACAAAACTTCCTGGTTTCCCGTTCCTTCTTTGTTGATTCACGCAAGGGCGGCTTCTTATACTGAACTACACTACATGTATCGAAGTAGATTTTTTCAAGCATATCATTCAACGCTGTATAACTCTCAAAGGCTTGGAACCGGGGTCGCTTCCTGGAATTCCCTCTTTATCCAGAGTTTTTGTTGTTCCCCTTCGGTTCGTTACCATTTCGTTTGTCACGATTTCCAACATTTACTTCCACCTTTCTGGAATTATCCCCGAACTGCTTGACTTCTACATTGCTTAGAATGGTTTTGATGGATGCATCTTTTGATGCATCCTCTTCGTCCAACTGGACAACTTCTTGACCGGAATTAGCCTTTTCATAGAACATATTAATTGTTGTTAGTGGCTTCCCGATCAAATCCTTCACAAATTTCGTCCTTTTGTCGATACCATCTACTATGGCCATTAGGACTGTCTCGTGGTTAGGACTACTTACTTTGGTAGCGGCCCAGTTGAATCTACTGAGGTAATTCCTTAAGGATTCCCCCTTGCTTTATCGCGGAAAGAGCCATGGCATATTTTGACTTGGAAGCATAGAGGCGGAATTGATTCAGGAACTTCTCACTTAAGTCTTTGAAGTTTGGTACCGACCTTGGGGGAATCTGAGTGAACCATGTAAGCGCTACCCGGCTCAAGAAATAGGGAAACCTTTGCCTTCGATGGTGTCTGGAGCTACAGCTACCTCCATATGCCACGAATACCTCATCAAATGTTGTTGCAGGTCGGTGGTTCCCTCGTAGTGGCTTATCTGGGGTATATTGAATCTTCTTGGGAATTATGCCTGTGATAATCCGAATTTCAACGGACCGATTTTTTTTCAAAATTCCAACCCATCGAAACTCGGATTGGTTTGCTCTAGTATCCTACAGAAAAGACAAAGACATAAAATATGTCAGAGCTCAGAAAATACCTCACAGCGGAATGGATAAAATATAGTATAATCAAAACATAACCTTACTGTATTATTAATACTGCCTAACCAGTATCCAAAGCTATCATGTCTCTGCCACAAATCTAACCTGCGAGTATGTTATGAGGAAGGGGTCAGAACATAAATTCTAGTGACTGGATTTAAACTATACACTTTGAATAATCCTACATATACCGTTCAATCATATAATCTTATTTATTAGGTTGCTTGGGCTATCAGCACTCAAGGCTTACACACATGTCATACCTATTTACTTCCCACTGGATTAACCTAATATAGTATATATTTAGCTACCCCCAATATTGATGTACACCCCATGGTACCCCACTCGCACGGTCTCCACCGTAACACCATCAAAATATACGCAGTCCCTTATCCTACGCCGTAGTGACATACGGATAACAATATTACTTTCCACATATATCTGTCATTACTATGCTACACAAACGAACGGACTGCCACCTTTGTTCGAATCCAAATTCATACTGGAGTAATTCCCTCAAGCCTAGGATACACCACCAAGAGCCGACATGCATGTATCTAGATTGTCCACCATACGCATCTTCAATTGTAGCTCGATGCCTCAATCGCACGTCCTCTAATGTGCACTGAGTTCCATGGCACGACGGTACAAGAAACACGGAACTCGGTCGGGATCTTTTCCATATCTGTACATGCCTGTCTTTAAGGAGCCTCTATATACAGATATACCCAGGGTTTATTTTCACTGCGGCTATGGCCCCACCTCAGCCCCTCCCTCAACTAGTAAAGACTACAAGAGCTAAGCGACTGCCCCTAATAACAAACAATCTAAACATCCATTTGGCATCTCCCCTCAACCCCTTACCCCGATAGTGAAGGGTGAATGGTATCTTGGGTTTATCTCTAGTCTTTTCGCATCCCACTAGTTGTCGATGACAGGTATTCGACGATCTACTATCCTTGTTGGTCGTGACCCTCCACCTCCCTATTGAGGCAATTTCCAAATCACCATGGTGTCACCGCGTCACAACATTCTGACTGCATAGCTACTTCTGTAATCAAAGCCCACCCACCTAGTAGTTACGTTCAGACCCAACCTCTACGAGCACAGCTGTAACACCCCACCTCCGCTAGGGTCACTCACAAAGGGAATGCACTAGGTTTGGTGAAGTATTATCGAGGTAAACATGCACAGAAATATTACAAGCCAGAACATATATAAAACAGCGGAAGTAAAACAAATTCATTACCTTATAAAATAAGGTCTAAAGCCTTTTACATCAGAATACATCAAAACCTGTCTTGCAATAGTAAAGAAGCATAAACCATTTCATAAATTATTCCCCAAGTAAAACAGTAAAGTAGCCATAGCCAAGAAAAGTCCAAGCCATGCATGATGACCTTCAAGTAGAAGCAGTCCGAACTAAATAACAGTGTTTCCTCCCTGAAAACCTAGGGGGGGAACGGAAGACAAAGAGGCGAAACAAAACGGGGTCAGTCATAAAGACTGGTAAGTCCTATCTACTTCCAGTATAAAAATAGGTAAAGGTAACATGACATGCATAAACTGAAAGTAAACATAAGGATGAGTACAAGATAGATAAGCTAAACCAAGATAACCGGATGACCTACTGTATCAAGATAAACTAAGGTATCATGATAAACTACGGTGTCAAGATAACTCAAGGTATCACATCGTCAGGTTTCTATCAAGTATACTATCCCAAGGTATCTATCATGTATAACATCCCACGGTATCTATCATGTATAACATCCCAAGGTATTTATCATGTATATTTGCTCTGCACCTCTCGTACTAGTATCCCAACCCGCGTCATGTGTTAACTATGAATGTCCCTTGCCCAATGTCATGTAATGGTCCATGTCAACCTAATATATAGCATATGTAGGTTTTCCCAACTCGTATGTTTCTTCCCATGTATAAGTTCAGTCCTTTGCCGTAGGCCATACGGGCTTTCCCATGTAAATCTATACCACCTCAACGTAGTACCATTTTATCCTTGAAGTTGTTTTGGACTACTACCCTTGATCTGGTTATGTTTTCTTACCATGAACTATCGCGTGTTCACTTAGGATTTATGCCACCTAGGACCACTAGGGATTATGCTACCTAATGAACGTTTCCGTAACTTGGTTTGGGTTTTAGCCACCTAGGACCACTAGGGATTATGCCACCCGTCAACCACGCCCTTTGTCCCACGTATAAATCGTGAATTGTTTCCATGTCTAGACGCACATGTATCTCAATGTGCCATCCGAGTTCCGTGCCAGGGAAAATCGAGAAATACGAAACTCGGTCGGGAGCTTTAAGTCGTCTGCTGATGCAGATATCAAGGTCTGTTTTTGTATCCGTGGCTATGGTCCCACGTGTCCCCTCCCTCAACTATTGAAAGGCAATCCAAGAAAAATCATGTATGAGAACTACATCCCGGCCCCACTATGCCCCACTTTCCTATTGGCCAACCTCACCCATGACTCGATAGCAAGAACATGGTCTGTTGGGAGTTCTCTGCCTTTCCATTCGTACACGATTGACAAAGATGGTAGGTAGTCGACAACGCGCTATCCAGGGCAAAAATCAAGTATCGTCGACTCCACGCTAATCCATCCCCGTCTTTAGGTTGCTCGTACAGCAACCAAGGCATACCCTTGGCTCTTCTACCGCAGACCTTAAACTCTGTGAGGCCAGGTTTCATGGACCATCTGCCACCTCACAGAGGGATACCAAGAGTACCCTCACGTCCCCCGAAGCTACCGCTTCGTCACCCAGTTCGCTGGAGCTTTTAATCCAAATCAGATAAGTTGCTCCTCCTCGTATTCTAAGCGATGACCTACCGTATCAGGTTACTCATCTATTTATGAACTAGTCCCATGTCCTTGGCTAAGAATTATTACTTAGTTATTCTTAACTAAGGTTTACCACTTAGATTCTTTTCCCGTTATCCTTAGTTAACTACGATTTTCTACCTAGTTCCTCTAACTAGGGTTTTGTCTATTGGGTTAAGTGTTGTTATTCAAGCCCATGACTTAACCCGCCTACCAACCATGTCATAATCGGCTAAGTGTTCAAGTTCCAGGCTTAGCCCTACAACTCGTATGTCAAATTGGTTAAGTATTTGTTTGTCTTAACCCTATCAGATTATCGTGTTAGATTGATTAAGCATAGATTAGCTTAATCCCATCAGATTATCGAGTCGGATTGGTTAAGTATGGGTTAGCTTAACCCCATCCACTAATCGTATTACAATGGTTAAGTATATTACAAAGGTCTTGTGACTTAACCCTAACAGGTCCGCATATTAGATTGGTTAAGTATAGGTCACTTAACCTCATCAAATCATCATGTATAATTGGTTAAGTATAAGTTACTTAACCCCATTAAATTATCATGTCAAGTTGGTTAAGTATTAGTTACATAACCTCATTAAATTACCAAGTTTAGATTGGTTAAGTGTTTAACTTAACCCTATCGAATTACCGTGTTTAGACTAGTTAAGTGTAGGTTACTTAACCCCATCTAATTATCGTGTTTAGATTAGTTAAGTTTAAGTTACTTAACCCCATCTAATTACCAAGTCGGATTAGTTAAGTGTAAATTACTTAACTCCATCCCCTAATTGTCTTATATGGTTAAGTGTCATTAAGAAATCAAGTCCGGTTTAACTTAACCTACCCATTCATGTCATATCGGTTAAGTGTCATTAGTCAAATTTACTTAACCTTACCATGTGGCATTAATTAAATTAATGCACTTTTAACCTCTCACATTAGACCTTGTTGTGGTTACTAGTTAAGCCGGGCGGGTCCGGGTAGATTTACACCACAACCTAGTCTAACCTCGAGTTTTAAGTGCTATGTGACCAACTACTCACATGGGGTCCTATTGTTTGTAGCCACTAGTTAAGCCGGGCGGGTCCGGGTAGATTTATGCTACAAACTCAACCCAACCTCGAGTTGGCCACTTTCATGTTTGGTCTAGTGTCATATTACACTTACAACCCATACGTGTCTAGTTTCAAGTCCCATGTTTACCCCACATGTCATGTCCACATTTAGGTGTATCATGAGTGTCATATTTTCATGAAATCCCATGTCAAATTATCATGTCATAATCACGCTCGTCTAACCTACCCCAAATCGTGTTTCCAACCCAAGTAAAAGCGAGTCAACATAGTAAGGATACTATGCTACATATTGGCCTCAAAACATGCACGATGTCAAAAAGGGATTGGCCACAACCATGCATGGTATCATAAGGGGTTTGGCCTCAAAATATGCATAGCATCATAATGGGTTTTTGGCCTCAAACGTGCATAATGCCACAACGGGATTAGCCACAAACATGCATAGTATCATAAGGGAATTTGGCCACAAACATGCATAGTATCATAAGGGAATTTGGCCACAAACATGCATGATAACATAAGGGGTTTGTGTTCATTTACATGCATAAGCCCCAAAGTCAAGTCTTTGCCAATGTTTCACAAGTCAAATGGTTCCCAAAGGTTCATGCTAACATTCCATAGATAAAGATTCAAACTTGCAAGATAAACTAGGTGAAACATAACATGAGTGGCATGATTAAGTCGCTAAAACTTAGCCCAAGGTCATAGATCATAGAAAAGGGGCAAAATTAGGTTCACATAGGCTAGCATACTTATGTTTCATCGCATTTTATTCCATGTCACATTAGAACCACCGTTAGAATCTACAAGTAGCTAGAACTTACATAGCGAGGCTTAGGGAAGGATCATGCATCGTCTTGACGAAGAAAGGTGGCTCCTTAGTTGAAGAATCGTCATGAAACTTGCGTAGCAATGTTGATCCCTCCTCGATTTGGTGTAGAAAGCTTGCACCTTTTGATTTGAATCCGATTTGAATGCATATGCCCTTGGAGTTGGAGATGGAGGCCATGATCACTTGGCATTTGGGCAGCACTTCGTGGCATGAGTGATTTGTGAGGGTTTAGGGTAGGCTTAGGGGTCTTTTTATAGAGATTAGGAGTAGTTTAGGCCCTTAGATTAACCCTAGGATAGATCTGAGCCTTTAAAATCCGTCAGAAGCCTCCAAACATGTCTTGAGGAACAAGTCAGGTGCACCCAGGCCAAACTGGCTGACCACCCAAGTCGACAGGGGTGTCGACTGGGCAGTCGACACCACCTAGGGTGGTGTCGACTGCCCAGTCGACACCCCTGTCGACTTGGGGGTGGCGGGAATTTTTCCCGCCTATTCTGCTTGGCTGAATTTGAATTCTAAATTCAAATTTGAACTATTTTTGAACTTGAAATTTTCTGAAAACTTTGACGGGTCATAACTTGGTCATACGGACTCCGATTTTCGAAAACTCGGACTCTATTTCGCGTATTTTTCCGAGACGAACGCAATGGAATAGCCCGTTTCCCTTGATTCAGATTTTTAAAATTAAATTCTGCCTTGATTCTTGTCTTAGCACGTTGTAAAAATCCGGGTTGTTACATTCTCCCCAACTTAAAGGATTTCGTCCCCGAAATCTCCAAGTTAGGAAGAACGTATCCTACTATCCATCATCCATCTACTCAAAACATCATCCACAGGCAACCATTGTCCTTAGATGATTTCTAATGCCATATGAACATATGCAAAACGTGTGTGTATATGCTCCTTAGCTAATGCTAATGATCAGGCCTGAATGATCTTTCTAATGCAAAATATGTTTGGTTCCATGAATCCAACACGTATGCAAATAGTCCTAGTCATATAAACACTATATGTGTGCACAAACATTCATTCATATGCAACATCCGCATGACAACACATTCAATTTCATCCATAAACAAGTATAAATACTCGTGCATATGCAACATGAAATGTGACCGCGTCAATCTAGTATCTAATGTGTATTCACCCATCCACGAGCAACCACTTGCAATCATTTGCAACCATATCAATCATAACATGTTTCAAATACATGTTTACATCCATAAAGTCCTACCTAAGGTTCCCAAGATAGAATCGAGAAGATAAACAAGACAAACTTCTTACGGGGTTTGCAACAGAAACAGGACCAAGAGGATATCCACCAAGCGATAGCGTGCAAGCAAGCTCTACAGGTGGACCAAGGATCAAAGATGTACTCTTAAAAAAGAGACCTGATGCATGTGTCTAAGCTGCATTTCCATGAGCTTAATTCCATTGTGCCTTGACCGCCTTTAACTTCATGATTTCGTAGCTCCTTGATTCCCATTTCCAAGGTATGAGTTGGAACTCATTTCACTATCGCCTCTCGTTCCACTTTCACTGATTCTTTCCCTAGTATACTTGGCTCAACCATATCTGCGCACTCATGCAAGCTCTCCAAAATTCACTAGTGAATTCTGGATCTCGTTTACCGATGCCAATCCACATTACCACGTGCACTTACTAGGGTGATTCCTATAACCCATGCTCAAGCGGAATGAACCATCCGTCTTATTGGCGAACGTTACTCGATTGGATCAGAGGTTTCCGATAAATGCATCAAGAGATTCTAGGTAACTAACCATGACAGACCCCAAAAGGTTACACGAGACTTCGAGGGTATTACCAAGGCAAGTTAAGAGTTTAACTATCCTCTTTTCAAAACCGAGAATGGCATCCCTTACTGGATAACCACTTCATCCCTAGAATCCATCCATAGCTCAACAATAGAAGCATTGCTTCTAATCTCAACACTTGGCATTTACACTCTCAGTTCCAAACAAGTCATGAATAAATGGACCGACTCTCCAACCAGATTTTGGGACTAAAGTGGGATCTTCTACCATGCTTGTACTGAGGTGCAGAGACTTAACTATCGAGGCAGACTTAAATGATACGATGATCAAAACAAAGTCTAGACGGGACGATAGAAAAGAAAGGCTAAGCCTTTAACAGAAATGGTACCATTCCTCTTAGGTACGCTAGAAATAAGAGCGTACAATTGCCCTCTCGCTGATCTTGTTCTTATCTTCCATTGTGGATCAAGCCATACCAACAAGTTGCTTATTCTTAAGCTCGTGTCCTTTATCCTTGCTCTTATTATCCCTTCTTATAACTTTGGTAACAGGTCTCTCGAGAACTTCCTCCATCGCACGGGAAAACACTTACGTAGCTAGACAAGGATTAGTCGCAGTTAAAACTATTGTGACTACAGATGGAGGAAAGAAAGGAAAGAAAGGAAAAGAGGTTCAATCAAGGAAACAAAGGATAGTGCTAATGGCTTTTGGGGAATAGCCTTTAAAAACTTTTCTTGAAAAATGCTTCTTTGTAAACGGTTTCTCAAATAGTTTTCCGAAGGTTTTAAAAACTTTGCCCAGTCTGGTAACCTTCTGCTCTGATACCAAATGTAACACCCCACCTCCGCTAGGGTCACTCACAAAGGGAATGCACTAGGTTTGGTGAAGTATTATCGAGGTAAACATGCACAGAAATATTACAAGACAGAACATATATAAAACAGCGGAAGTAAAACAAATTTCATTACCTTATAAAATAAGGTCTAAAGCCTTTTACATCAGAATACCTCAAAACCTGTCTTGCAATAGTAAAGAAGCATAAACCATTTCATAAATTATTCCCCAAGTAAAACAGTAAAGCAGCCATAGCCAAGAAAAGTCCAAGCCATGCATGATGACCTTCAAGTAGAAGCAGTCCGAACTAAATAACAATGTTTCCTCCCTGAATACCTTGGGGGGGGGAACGGAAGACAAAGAGGCGAAACAAAACGGGGTCAGTCATAAAGACTGGTAAGTCCTATCTACTTCCAGTATAAAAACAGGTAAAGGTAACATGACATGCATAAACTGAAAGTAAACATAAGGATGAGGACAAGATAGATAAGCTAAACCAAGATAACCGGATGACCTACTGTATCAAGATAAACTAAGGTATCATGATAAACTACGGTGTCAAGATAACTCAAGGTATCACATCGTCAGGTTTCTATCAAGTATACTATCCCAAGGTATCTATCATGTATAACATCCCACGGTATCTATCATGTATAACATCCCAAGGTATTTATCATGTATATTTGCTCTGCACCTCTCGTACTAGTATCCCAACCCGCGTCATGTGTTAACTATGAATGTCCCTTGCCCAATGTCATGTAATGGTCCATGTCAACCTAATATATAGCATATGTTGGTTTTCCCAACTCGTATGTTTCTTTCCATGTATAAGTTCAGTCCTTTGCCGTAGGCCGTACGGGCTTTCCCATGTAAATCTATACCACCTCAACGCAGTAGCATTTTATCCTTGAAGTTGTTTTGGACTGCAACCCTTGATCTGGTTATGTTTTCTTACCATGAACTATCACGTGTTCACTTAGGATTTATGCCACCTAGGACCACTAGGGATTATGCTACCTAATGAACGTTTCCGTAACTTGGTTTGGGTTTTAGCCACCTAGGACCACTAGGGATTATGCCACCCGTCAACCACGCCCTTTGTCCCACGTATAAATCGTGAATCGTTTCCATGTCTAGACGCACATGTATCTCAATGTGCCATCCGAGTTCCGTGCCAGGGCAAATCGAGAAATACGGAACTCGGTCGGGAGCTTTAAGTCGTCTGCTGATGCAGATATCAAGGTCTGTTTTTGTATCCGTGGCTATGGTCCCACGTGTCCCCTCCCTCAACTACTGAAAGGCAAACCAAGAAAAATCTTGCATGAGAACTACATCCCGGCCCCACTATGCCCCACTTTCCTATTGGCCAACCTCACTCATGACTCGATAGCAAGAACATGGTCTGTTGGGAGTTCTCTGCCTTTCCGTTCGTACACGATTGACTAAAGATGGTAGGTAGTCGACGACGCGCTATCCAGGGCAAAAATCAAGTATCGTCGACTCCACGCTAATCCATCCCCGTCTTTAGGTTGCTCGTACAGCAACCAAGGCATACCCTTGGCTCTTCTACCGCAGACCTTAACCTCTGTGAGGCCAGGTTTCATGGACCATCTGCCACCTCACAGAGGGATACCAAGAGTACCCTCATGTCCCCCGAAGTTACCGCTTCGTCACCCAGTTCGCTGGAGCTTTTAATCCAAATCAGATAAGTTGCTCCTCCTCGTATTCTAAGCGATGACCTACCGTATCAGGTTACTCATCTATTTATGAACTAGTCCCATGTCCTTGGCTAAGAATTATTACTTAGTTATTCTTAACTAAGGTTTACCACTTAGCTTCTTTTCCCGTTTTCCTTAATTAACTACGATTTTCTACCTAGTTCCTCTAACTAGGGTTTTGTCTATTGGGTTAAGTGTTGTTATTCAAGCCCATGACTTAACCCGCCTACCAACCATGTCATAATCGGCTAAGTGTTCAAGTTCCAGGCTTAGCCCTACAACTCGTATGTCAAATTGGTTAAGTATTTGTTTGTCTTAACCCTATCAGATTATCGTGTTAGATTGATTAAGCATAGATTAGCTTAATCCCATCAGATTATCGAGTCGGATTGGTTAAGTATGGGTTAGCTTAACCCCATCCACTAATCGTATTGCAATGGTTAAGTATATTTACAAAGGTCTTGTGACTTAACCCTAACAGGTCCGCATATTAGATTGGTTAAGTATAGGTCACTTAACCTCATCAAATCATCATGTATAATTGGTTAAGTATAAGTTGCTTAACCCCATTAAATTATCATGTCAAGTTGGTTAAGTATTAGTTACTTAACCTCATTGAATTACCAAGTTTAGATTGGTTAAGTGTTTAACTCAACCCTATCGAATTACCGTGTTTAGATTAGTTAAGTGTAGGTTACTTAACCCCATCTAATTATCGTGTTTAGATTAGTTAAGTTTAAGTTACTTAACCCCATCTAATTACCAAGTCGGATTAGTTAAGTGTAAATTACTTAACTCCATCCCCTAATTGTCTTATATGGTTAAGTGTCATTAAGAAATCAAGTCCGGTTTAACTTAACCTACCCATTCATGTCATATCGGTTAAGTGTCATTAGTCAAATTTACTTAACCTTACAATGTGGCATTAATTAAATTAATGCACTTTTAACCTCTCACATTAGACCTTGTTGTGGTTACTAGTTAAGCCGGGCGGGTCCGAGTAGATTTACACCACAACCTAGTCTAACCTCGGGTTTTAAGTGCTATGTGACCAACTACTCACATGGGGTCCTATTGTTTGTAGCCACTAGTTAAGCCGGGCGGGTCCGGGTAGATTTATGCTACAAACTCAACTCAACCTCGAGTTGGCCACTTTCATGTTTGGTCTAGTGTCATATTACACTTACAACCCATACGTGTCTAGTTTCAAGTCCCATGTTTACCCCACATGTCATGTCCATATTTAGGTGTATCATGAGTGTCATATTTTCATGAAATCCCATGTCAAATTATCATGTCATAATCACGCTCGTCTAACCTACCACAAATCGTGTTTCCAACCCAAGTAAAAGCGAGTCAACATAGTAAGGATACTATGCTACATATTGGCCTCAAAACATGCATGATGTCAAAAAGGGATTGGCCACAACCATGCATGGTATCATAAGGGGTTTGGCCTCAAAATATGCATAGCATCATAATGGGTTTTTGGCCTCAAACATGCATAATGCCACAACGGGATTAGCCACAAACATGCATAGTATCATAAGGGAATTTGGCCACAAACATGCATAGTATCATAAGGGAATTTGGCCACAAACATGCATGATAACATAAGGGGTTTGTGTTCATTTACATGCATAAGCCCCAAAGTCAAGTCTTTGCCAATGTTTCACAAGTCAAATGGTTCCCAAAGGTTCATGCTAACATTCCATAGATAAAGATTCAAACTTGCAAGATAAACTAGGTGAAACATAACATGAGTGGCATGATTAAGTCGCTAAAACTTAGCCCAAGGTCATAGATCATAGAAAAGGGGCAAAATTAGGTTCACATAGGCTAGTATACTTATGTTTCATCGCATTTTATTCCATGTCACATTAGAACCACCGTTAGAATCTACAAGTAGCTAGAACTTACATAGCGAGGCTTAGGGAAGGATCATGCATCGTCTTGACGAAGAAAGGTGGCTCCTTTGTTGAAGAATCGTCATGAAACTTGCGTAGCAACGTTGATCCCTCCTCGGTTTGGTGTAGAAAGCTTGCACCTTTTGATTTGAATCCGATTTGAATGCATATGCCCTTGGAGTTGGAGATGGAGGCCATGATCACTTGGCATTTGGGCAGCACTTCGTGGCATGAGTGATTTGTGAGGGTTTAGGGTAGGCTTAGGGGTCTTTTTATAGAGATTAGGAGTAGTTTAGGCCCTTAGATTAACCCTAGGATAGATCTGAGCCTTTAAAATTCGTCAGAAGCCTCCAAACATGTCTTGAGGAACAAGTCAGGTGCACCCAGGCCAAACTGGCCGACCACCCAAGTCGACAGGGGTGTCGACTGGGCAGTCGACACCACCTGGGGTGTGTCGACTCCCAAGTCGACTCCCCAGTCGACTTGGGGGTGGCGGGAATTTTTCCCGCCTATTCTGCTTGGCTGAATTTGAATTCTAAATTCAAATTTGAACTGTTTTTGAACTTGAAATTTTCTGAAAACTTTGACGGGCCATAACTTGGTCATACGGACTCCGATTTTCGAAAACTCGGACTCTATTTCGCGTATTTTTCCGAGACGAACGCAATGGCACAGCCCGTTTCACTTGATTCAGATTTTTAAAATTAAATTCTTCCTTGATTCTTGTCTTAGCACGTTGTAAAAATCCGGGTTGTTACAACAGCCTAAGACATATGTCACCGCACAGAGGACTACTAGGAGCTCCTTACGTACCTTAGGAAGCCGCGTGCTTCCCATTCCAGTTCTTTGGAGTCGTCATACCAATCAGATGAATGTGTGCTCCCCTCGTGCCTTATAACACCTCGATGATCTACCCTGTTGGGTTATTCAACCTCAAATGTACAGGCTGGTCCAAGCGCTTCACTTTAATATGTTGTTAGACCCTATGTCTAAACGTTCTTTTACGCGCTTGCTTTTCCTTACCAGGTTTCCTTTTTAACTTGGTTATTCCCATTCACATTGAATACTTCATCAGTTACCGAGTTCCTCTTGCTTATTAATTTCAGTTATAACTTAACCCATTTAAGTTTATTAATAAGCCCACAACATGTTATTCTCCAAATTGTGGCCCATGGTCTGTAATCCACAATCTCTTTTATATTCTTGTTTGATTTCATCGTTACACTAACATGTTTTACTTAATATGTAATTAAGTATATTTCAATTCACATGTTTTCCAATTAACATGTCATTTACCATTTATGATTAATTATAACTTATTTCATTTCATAAGTTTTCCTCATCCTTTCTCATTTAATAATAATTCCACTTTACATCGTCAATACAACTTATCGTCGTTTACTTATTAACTTAGTTCTATTAACTAAGGCCCATTAATAAGTTTCTCTACCCATTTATTATAACCCATGTTATAATTTCCTCTTGTCCCTTGGACAAGTCTAAACATGTTATTCTTATCAGTGGGTTTCAGACCTCCAAGTTTACAGATTACTTAATTTATAATTAAGTACAATATATTTTCCCCCTTTTCTTAACTGGTTTCAAGTTTTTCCCCTTTTCTGATTACTTAATTTACAATTAAGTGTCTCTTATCTCATTTCACCAGTTATCCAATTTACTTATTAGTTTATTATAACCTAAGTTATAATCCACACTTGTCCCTAGGACAAGTCTACCTATTATACAACATTTTCATTAATATTATTTATTTATAATAGGTGATTATCATTCCCCTTTTAAACCATTTTCTTTTACTGTTGAATTCAGTATTCTTCATTCACTGTAATATATATTCCTTATTTTAATTAAGGAAAATACTTCATGCACCTTATCAGTTTGATAGAAGGAATCAATGATTTATTTTCGTAACGTATTCCCATCTAAATTCGTGGTAGTAAGTAATTTCTTTACTCTTCTTACTTTATTTACTGTGGCTTACTTGCAACCATGTTCTCAGAAATACGTCATTTAGGGAAATACGTCGCTTTTCCTTTGTATCACACTAACTCAGTTCATTACATCCCTTCCTTTCTTATTCTCTGAGTTAGACATTTAATTACCATCATTTCCATTTATTCATATATTGTTATATACATATATTTATATATATGTACATACATATGCCTAGACCTCTCACATTAAGCCTACACTTGTGGACGCTGGATTTGATGGGCGTGTCTGGGCAGACTTCTACCACAACTCGACTTAACCTCGTGTCGTAGCACTATTTTTAGTTATGCACTTAGACCTCTCACATTAGATTTACCACTTTTGAATGCTGGATATGCCGGGCGGGTCCGGGCAGACTTCTATCACAAGTGCAATCTAACCTCGTGTCTAAGGCGTTACAGTTTCAAATTATTGTGTTTTTGGGCTTGTTCATATTTTAATAGTTCGATGTAAATTTTTGGCATATTATCCTCTTCATATGTTTACAGTAATCCAATTTCCATGTCGTCAAGTTATGCCTATATTTTGGTGCATGTCCTTTTTAACATGTACTTAATTCTAATTTTTGACATGTAAACATTTAATCGGGTAATTGTTCAGATCTAACAAGTTACATGTCTATTACTCAATAATATGCCACAAGTAAATCATGTAGTTACAATCACTGAATTGGCTATTCATATCCTAAAAAGTTTATTTTCTCCAACATGTAAACATTTAATACTTTAGCCAATTAAACATAGGAATTTCCTGACATATTTATATTAACATTTCAACTAGTTACTACAGCAATTTATAATTAATCTGGAAATTTCACAATTAATAAAAAGGGGAATGCTAAACGATTATGTACCATTATCTAAAATAATATGGATTAAATCCACTCACCTCGTAAGCTTTCCAAATCCTGGATCTTGTCCAGATATGATCTTCCATGATTTTCCCCTAATTGAATTCAGAACCTAATAATCATGGATTTACTATTTTTACTAAAAGAGAAAAGGGAAAAGAAAGAGAAGACTGAATAGATTGGATCTGGAACGTTACCTTGCTTTTCTCGTAATTCTGAACGCCTTTAAAAAAAAATCAATCTCTTCTCTTTAGATCTTAATTTAAGATTTTCTAATTTATAAATCTAAATTTCTAAATATATTTGAGGAGAGAGAGAGAGTAATGGCAGAGCTCCAGCGTAGCCGCCAAATTATGAGGTTTAGGGTTAGGTCTAAGGTCTTATTTATAGGTGTAGCGGAGGAAGTAGGACCCTTAGATCTAAATCTAAAACATCGAAACCCGACCACATTAGAAAAGAAGGTTCCAAATTCGCGGGTGGGTCGACCCTTAGGTGGACCCCCCTGTAGGTGGGTCGACCCCCAACGGTCTAATTTCCTTCCAGATTTTCCTGCTCATGAATTTTGATTTTTGAACTGATTTTTGAATTTTCTGGATAGATTTATTTAATATACATATACATATAAGCTCCTTATATATATACAAACTTCTAATGCTCATAACTTCTTTATACGATGTCTGTTTTATGTAAACCAAGTGTCTATCTTGGCCAAAAAAATTTGAGACGGACGCAAGGCGCAGTTCATTTTACTTAATTCTGAATATTTAATTAAGTTATTCTTATTTCATTATCCTAAAAATGCGGGGTGTTACATTCTACCACCCTTATGAAATTTCGTCCCCGAAATTTGATAAGATTAAAATCAATTAACCCCCTCATAATATACATCCATCATGTGTGCATCCAATTTTTGCAAACATTGTGCACTTGTGCAAACTGAAGTACAACATAATAATGCATGTATGCCTAAGCAGTACTTCCTATGTGTATGCAATTTTTTTTTTCCAAAAAATCCTTTTTTAAAATATGATGCTCACATCCTAAATAAACTGGTAGTTCTACATGAGTGCAATATTTTGAAAATCAAAAAGTTTTTTCATCCAAAATTTTCCCACACTCTTACTGAATAAGAGCATAGTTCATCCAATTGTTGCATCCATAATCCTACCAACCAACTTTATTTTTTGAATTTCAGAAAAATCTAATTTTCTAAATTCGATTTCTTATGTTACAATAAGGTGGAAAACGAAAAATTTCACATCTTTCGTTTTTCTTTCATATACCTTTTCCTACCATACTTGGATTTTATGAAACTATTATAAAGATTCTCCTATTCTCCTATCCAAGCACAACCCACATAAGAAAATTTCCTTTTGTTATTGATTTTCTTTTCATCTTATCTTGGAAATTTTTCATTCTTATCCATATTTTCTCATAATTTTCCATTTTTGTTGCTTTACTGAATTTTCTGTTTCCTTTTTAGTTGTACCTTTTCTCTTTTCTTAGCTTATTTAATCATTTTATCTTAGTTTAAATTTAAATAAGCTTCTAGTCTTCCAA
Organism: Allium sativum; assembly: GCA_030737875.1. NCBI lineage: Eukaryota > Viridiplantae > Streptophyta > Magnoliopsida > Asparagales > Amaryllidaceae > Allium > Allium sativum. The sequence continues at coordinate 167,079,951 of CM060924.1, read as the reverse complement.
CTAAAACCAGAGAACAGACACCCTACACAGCTACTACTAAGGGCCAAGAATCTCGGGACAATGTCCCCATCAGACAGAAAAGTCCAGATTATGGGATCCATGACAGGTTTAGGTGTTACCCTAACTACCCAACAAAATAACAGAACGATCCCAACAAAAATGCGATAATGGGTTTTACCCCTAACATGAAAATTAGCAACAAGATCTAAACACTTACTTGCCCTTTTCTATCTAGTAGTCGCTATTAGTCCTAGCTGTGTACCAATAATTATTCTAAGCAACACCCTAGGCTATTCAAAGCTTACGCATTTACCGGAAATCACTATTATTCCAAGATAATTCTCGCACTTTACTTTATAGCCTCAAACTTTTCTCGTCTTTCCTAGGCACTAACCCTTGCCTACTCCATACTTTTTAAAACATGGTTTATCCCTTTTCCTTCCAAAAATTAAAAGTGCCAAAACTTTACTTTCCTCATGAAAACTTTCTTTTGCCAAACCATAAAAACATGTCATCTTAAAAATGTAAACCATCGTTTTTTTTTCAAATCACAAAACTGGAGTAGATACGGATAACTATTTTCTCCATCAGGTTTATGACCTGTTCTTATCCATAAGGTCAGTTTAGTCTCTTACTACAAGGTGCAAACATCCACTCTATTCTTAATTTCTACACTTATTTCGTCCATCCAACAAAATTATCTTGCCAAAATAATTTATCCAAAAAGGATTGTCATAAGAATAGATATTTCAAATCTTTCTTTATTAAAAACTCTTGTATGAAATATAACAAGAAAACTAGTGAGCTATACATGCTCTATAATATGCACCTTTTTCTGAAAGAAATTTTCTTTAAAACTCAATATGTGTACTTCTTTACATATTTTTAAAATTATAACTTTTAAGATTAAAACTTGAAAACACCATAAACCATTTTACCAAGACTTTTATAATTCCAAGTTCTTAAAAATTAATAATGGGGTTAGACTCAAAGTGGGTTTCCAATTTTTCTAGGCTTTCCTAGACACTCCCCAAGGCCAATTCTCTCAACTATATATATTCCTAATCAATTTTTTTTTCTATTTTTTTAACATTTTCCAATTTGTAAGGTTTTACTGCCAAAACCACTAATGCAAAATACTAATCATATGGGATTCACTTTCCTTCCATACAAAGTATATTGTACACTCCCCACCCAAATTACCTAAGGGCCTCAGATTTCCTTATTCATTCCTTTAGTGTACAAAACAAGCATCCCATTTCTTACCATATTATACTCTTTCTATCTAGTGGTTTCCTCTATGGATCTAGGTATATATATATAATATATATTTATATTTTTTAAAAATACAAATACGTTCACTCACTATTTATATAGGAATCCTAAACCTAAGCTCTAATACCAGATGTGACAAACCGAATTCCAATAGACCGATTTTTTTTTCAAAATTCCAATCCATTGAAACTCGGATTGGTTTGCTCTGGTATCCTACAGAAAAGACAAAGACATAAAATATGTTAGAGCTCAGAAAATATCTCACAGCGGAATGGATAAAATATAGTATAATAAAAACATAGCCTTACCGTATTATTAATACTGCCTAACCAGTATCCAAAGCTATCATGTCTCTGCCACAAATCTAACCTGCGAGTAGGTTATGAGAAGGGGGTCAGAACACAAGTTCAGGTGATTGGATTTAAACTATAGACTTTGGATAATCCTACATATACCGTTCAATAATATTCTTATTTATTAGGTTACTTGGGTTATCAACACTCAAGGCTTATACACATGTCGTACCCACTTACTTCCCAAGGGATTACCCTAATATAGTATATATAGCTACCCCCCAATATTGAGGTATACCCCATGGTACCCCACTCGCACGGTCTCCACCGTAACACCATCGAAATATACGCAGTCCCTCATCCTACACCGTAGTGACGTACGGATAACAATATTACTTTCCGCCTATATCTGTCATTACTACGCTACACAAACGTACGGACTGCCACCTTTGTTCGAATCTGAATTCATACCGGAGTAATGCCTTCAAGCATAAGATACACCACCTAGAGCCGACATGCATGTACCTAGATTGCCCACCATACGTATCTTCAATTCTAGCTCAATGCCTCAATTGCATGTCCTCTAATGCGCACCGAGTTCCATGGCAAGGCGATACAAGAAATAGGAACTCGGTCGAGAGCTTTTCCATATCTGTACAGGCCCGTCTTTAAGGAGCCTCTATATACAGATATACCTAGGGTCTGTTTTCACGGTGGCTATAGCCCCACCTCGGTCCCTCCCTCAACTAGTAAAGACTACAAGAGCTAAGCGACTGCTCCTAATAATAAACAATCTAAACATTCATTTGGCGTCTCCCCTCAACCCCTTATCCCGATAGTGAAGGGTATCTTGGGTTTAGCTCTAGTCTTTTCGCATCCCACTGGCTATTGATGATGGGTATCCGACGATCTACTATCCTTGTTGGTCGTGATCCTCCGCCTTCCCATTGAGGTAACCGCCGAATCACCCTGGTGTCACCGCGTCACAACATTCTGACTGCATAACTACTTCTGCAGTCAAGGCCCACCCACCTAGTAGTTACGCGCAGACCCAACCTCTGCGAGCACAGCCTAAGACATCTGTCACCGCACAGAGGACTACTAGGAGTACCTTATGTACCTCAGAAAGCAGCATGCTTCCCCTTCCAGTCCTTTGGAGCCGTTAGAACAATCAGATGAATGTGCGCTCCCCTCTTGCCTTATAACACCTCGATGATCTACCCCGTTGGGTTATTCACCCTCAAATGTACGGACTGGTCCAAGCGCCTCACTTTAATATGTTGTGAAACCCTATGTCTAAATGTTCTTTTACGCGCTTGCTTTTCCTTACCAGGTTTCCTTTTTAACTTGGTTATTCCTATTCACATTGCATTCTTCATCAGTTACCAGGTTCCTCTTGCTTACTAATTTCAGTTATAACTTAACCTTTTTAAGTTTATTAATAAGCCCACAACTTGTTATTCTCCAGATTGTGGCCCAAGGTCTGTAATCCACAATCTATTTTATATTCTTGTTTGATTTCATCATTACATTAACATATTTTACTTAATATGTAATTAAGTATATTTCAATTCCAATTAACATGTCACTTACCATTTATGATTAAGTATAACTTATTTCATTTCATAAGTTTTCCTCATCCTTTCTCATTTAATCATAATTCCACTTTACATCGTCAATACAACTTATCGTCGTTTACTTATTAACTTAGTTCTATTAACTAAGGCCCATTAATAAGTTTCTCTACCCATTTATTAAAACCTATGTTACAATTTCTTCTTGTCCCCCGGACAAGTCTAAGCATGTTATTCTTATCAGTGGGTTTCAGACCTCCAAGTTTATGGGTTACATAATTTATAATTAAGTACAATATATTTTCCCCCTTTCCTTAACTGGTTTCAGTATTTTTCCCTTTTTTGATTACTTAATTTACAATTAAGTGTCCCTTATCTCATTTCACCAGTTATCCAATTTACTTATTAGTTTATTATAACCTAAGTTATAATCCCCACTTGTGCCTAGGACAAGTCTACCTATTATACAACATTTTCATTAATATTATTTATGTATAATAGGTGATTATCATTCCCCTTTTAAACCATTTTCTTTTACTGTTGAATTCTAGTATTCTTCATTCACTGTAATATATGTTCCTTATTTTAATTAAAGAAAATACTTCATGCACCTTATCAGTTTGATAGAAGGAATAGTGATTTATTTTCATAACGTATTCCCATATAAATTCGTGGTAGCAAGTAATTTATTTACTTTTCTTACTTTATTTACAGTGGCTTACTTGCAACCACGTTCTTAGAAATAGGTCATTTAGGGAAATACATCGCTTTTCCTTCGTATCACACTAACTCAGTTCATTACATCCCTTCCTTTCTTATTCTCTGAGTTAGACATTTAATTACCATCATTGCCATTTATTCATATCTTGTTATATACATATATTTATATATATGTACATACATATGCCTAGACCTCTCACATTAAGCCTACACTTGTGGACGCTGGATTTGTCGGGAGGGTCCGGGCAGACTTCTACCACAAGTCGACTTAAACCTCGTGTCTTAGCACCATTTTTAGTTATGCACTTAGACCTCTCACATTAGATTTAACACTTGTGAATGCTGGATATGCCGGGCGGGTTCGGGCAGACTTCTATCACAAGTGCAATCTAACCTCGTGTCTAAGGCGTTACAGTTTCAAATTATTATGTATTTAGGCATGTTCATATTTTAATAGTTATCCCTTTTTCCATTTAAAGTTTTGGCATATTATACTCTTCATATGTTTACTGTAATAAAATTTCCATGTCGTTAAGTTATGCCTATATTTTGGCGCATGTCATTTTTAACATGTACTTAATTCTAATTTTTGACATGTAAACATTTAATCGGGTAATTGTTCAGATCTAACAAGTTACATGTCAATTACTCAATAATATGCCACAAGTAAATCATGTAGTTACAATCATTGAATTGACTATTCATATCCTAACAAGTTTATTTTCTCCAACTTGTAAACATTCAATACTTTAGCCAATTCAACATAGGAATTTCCTGACATATTCATATTAACATTTCAACTGGTTACAATAGCCATTTATAATTAATCTGGCAATTTCACAATTAACAAAAAGGGGAATGCTAAACGATTATGTACAATTATCTTAAATAATATGGCTTAAATCCACTCACCTCGTAAGCTTTCCAAATCCTGGATCTGGTCCAAATCTAATCTTCCATGATTTTCCCCTAATTGAATTCAGAACCTAATAATCATGGATTTACTATTTTTACTAAAAGATTAAAGGGAAAAGAAAGAGAAGGGAAGACTGAATAGATTAGATCTAGAACGTTACCTTGCTTTTCTCATAATTCTGAACGCCTTTTTTAAAAAAAATCAATCTCTTCTCTCTAGATCTTAATATAAGATTTTCTAATTTATAAATCTAAATTCCTGAATATATTTGAGGTGGGGGGGGAGAAAGTAATGGTAGAGCTCCAGCATAGCCGCCAAATTATGAGGTTTAGGGTTATGTCCGAGGTCTTATTTATAGGTGTAGCGGAGGAACCGGGACCCTTAGATGTAAATCTAAAACACCAAAACCCGCCCACGTCAGAAAAGAAGGTTCCAGATTCGCGGGTGGGTCGACCCCCTGTAGGTGGATCGACCCCCAATGGTTTAATTTCCCTCCAGATTCTCCCGCTCGTGAATTTTAATTTTTGAACTGATTTCCCAATTTTTTGGATATATTTATTTAATATATATATATACATATAAGCTCCTTATATGTATATAAACTTCTAATGCTCATAACTTCTTCATACGGTGTCCGTTTTACGCAAACGAAGTGTCTATCTTGGCTAAAATTTTGAGACGGGCGCAACGGCGTAGTCAGTTTTACTTAATTCTGAATATTTAATTAAGTTTTTTTTATTTCATTATCCTAAAAATGCGGGGTGTCATAATGCCTGCAGGATGTCATCTGTAAACGGCGTATGGCTTCGGTCAATCCCTCAATCTTCGCTTTTATATCCTTTGTTGTCATTCATGATTTGCCGTACAATGGTAGTCAAAGCTGGAGAGATAAGTGCACATCGATTGGCTTCTTCAACCGATCGAACTCTCCTTGCTCCCTCTCTAGGCAACGTCGCCTGAGTCGCCGTCCGTGCGGAATTTCGTCGACCACTGATATCCCGGTTGTGTAAAGGACGTCTGGTAGGAAGAGCATGAGCTTGGCTTGTATGAATAGTATTCCGGTGAGCTGAACGAGAGGCGCTTAGATCCTGTCGAGTCGTTGATCAGTTGTTCCAAGTTTCTTGGTACGCCCTTCCAGTTGCAATTACTGTATGTTTTTGGGTCTTTCCAGCAGGCGTCGTGGTTGAAGTCGATCTCTGATTCCTTCGGATGATGATGCGCCTTTCGAGTTTTGGTCCAGTAAAATTGTGGATTTCTGAATTCTTCCCATTGCCTCAACATACGGCTCATGCCTTGCCTCATTGCAGCACTCTCCCGAGCTTGAGTATTTGACACCTTCATTGTTTCCCGATGCCGATTCATCACGGTCATGAACTCATTATGGGTAGCAAAAGCTAAGGAGGAAGCTTGATCTACTGTGGAAGGTTGCACCAAAGATGGTAGCATAGGCTGGTCTGGAGTAGGCCCCTGAACGATTGACCCTCCAATTGCGTATGATGACGTTACAGCCTGTGGCTGCTTTTCGGTATTGCGTGCCAAGGATTTGCCAGCCATGGTTCAATGATATTGGAAAAGATGTAGGATCTCGTCTCGGACTTGGCGATCCGAAAGTAGAGCAAAATCCATCAAATGTGAGAATATCAACGTTCTCAATGAAAGCACCAAAGTGTTGACACCAAAAAATGGTAGAACACCCAAGAAATAAAATTGTATAGAATAAATGAAGATAAGTAAATGAAAAATGAAGCAAAAACCGATCACACGTAAGTTTATAGTGGTTCAACGTTAATGAGCCTATGTCCACTTTATAATCTCTTATATATGAACTGAATTATTACATGTGAAACAATCACAACAATAATATAATCAGAGATTCGACCAAAAGATCCTTCTTCTCAGTCCAGAAGATCTATTTATTGATGCTACAAGATTTAAATTTGCTAAGGTGTGTGCTATCTGATCCAGGATTTTAGGAGATTCTGAAGAGATGTTCTCCTTGCAAGGAATGACATAATTCGAGCACGTAGTGACAAGTGGTAGTTGATCCGGTATTCATGGACAGCTGGAAGCGGTCAAGTAGGAGTAGGAAAAAATCTTCAGGGGGGTATTTGGCACGGAATTAGGCTTGCCTTGACTTGATCGATCCGAGGACCACAGGCTCCAGCTAGCCAGCATATTGGTTTCCTATGTTCGGCCTAAGTCTTGGGATCAGGTTGAAACACTCATCGATCAGCTAGTTATCTAGCCTAGGTTACTCAGTCCTCCAGGCCACTTTAGCTGAAGTTTGTGATGTCAATGAATCTTGGTGGCCTTGCCAAAAGGCTAGTCAATAATATTTTAAGTTATAGTAGATTTTTTAAATTGTAGTAGCAGTTTATATAATAACTTCTTTTTAGATGTGTGTGGCAATGATACTATATAATGTAGATTTTTATTTATTTAAATAAATACATCTACATATGTTTTTATTTATAATGTTATTTTGTAGTAGTGTTTTATGAATTTTAATAGCAATTTCTGAATTATAATGTGTTTTTTAAAATTGCTATAACATTTTATAAACATTTCTATCTTCTTTTTAATTTTGCACTAATGACATTCTATAGTGTCATTTTTTGTTTTTAATACTTATATATATATATATATATATGTGTGTGTGTGTGTGTGTGTGTGTGTGTGTGTGTGTTCATAGTGCTACTTTGCAGTTGCATTTCATAAATTATGGTAATAGTATTTGCACACTTTGGGACTAAAGAAGCTTTAACCAAAATTAGAGAATTCAAATGAAACCGGATTGAGATGAAACTTCATATAAGCACTTAGACAAAGATAAGAAACACAGTTGGAAAATTTGGATACATTCTGAGGCCAAGACATGGGTTGGCCATGTAGCAACTTCGGCTCTTCTACTCAACTCTCCTACTCAACTACATAACAACTGAGAATTTTCATGTGATTTGGATAAGGATTGGGTGAAGTATGCATGATTAATACTTAGGACTTAAATGAATTGGAAGAGTTATAAGGATATATGATCAAAACTCAAAACGACTCAAGATTGGACCAAACAACTTAATCAAAAGGTCAAAAATCAGCCTAAGAAAGAAAAAACAAAAATACTCTAAATATATAACTTGATACCAAGTCATGTCGACACCGAGCCATCTTCTTGACTCGGTACTGAATCATGTTATTGACCCGACCTTGTATGCGATTTAAGATGGTGACTTAGACTTTTAAACTCTGCTACAACCTGATTTCTAGCCCAATATCTATTAGTTCTCCTATAAATACTAGGCCTTCTATATCTAGAAATCGACCTTTTACGATCTTGCTTGAGATGCTGCTGCTCTCCTAGATCGCCTTCATTTCTCCTATTCTCGCCTCTTTTGAACACTTTAAAATATTTGTAACTTAAAATTAAGACTAATTAGTTAAGATGCAAAGAGATCCAACTAGTATAATCACAATAAAAGCCCAACTAAAGTGGATGTGGACCGGAGTAAGTCGAACCATTAATGTCTTATTTTACTTTTGTTAATTATATTCTTTTGATCTGTGCTTGTTATCATTTGGATTGGTGCTTTCATGTTAAGCTTTGGTGTTAATCCAACTTTCAGGTTAACATTTTGCTTCTTTCAATGAGAAAGAAAAGAAAAAGTTTTGAGATTGAAGATCTAGAGGAAATGACAAGATGTAGAATCCGATCTAGTGTTAAAGGAAGTCATTTTGACCATGGAGGTAACTAGGAAATATCTTCACATTCTAGTAGATCTAGTTATGTTACTAGAGAAGCCATGTACATGAGGACGAAAGAGAGTAAAATGACATCTTAATTAGACAACAAGAGATGATAAATGAATTCTTCCAAAGGATGAGGCAAAAAGAAGCTACTAGAGCCACTAGTGTTTGGGATCAAATACCATGGAACATTATAAATTATGCTAGAGTTGGAGGAGGCCAAACTGGAAACACACCCCCAAGATCTAAATAAGTTGGACTAATATAAGATTAAACCTAGTGTAAGAGAAGCTTCACTAAGGGGTAACACTAGAATAACTAATATTTGAGTGACTATTGAAACACCAGGAGCTAGCGGTATTGAAACTAGGAATGTAAATTTGAATGCTACAGGACTATGAATAGAAGAGTATGTACCAAAATCCCTTAAAGGAATCATGATCAAGGTGGAGTTAATACGGTAGATCATGAGTTGAAAGCAAAAACAAGAGGGGTATATGCCTGGGTATGCGTTAGGAGTGCCCCGTAGGCCTAGGGGGCAAGATATTACTGTGAATTAGAGATTCTTATCAAACAACATGAGTCAGATGACAAAGCCCACCAAATCAAGGATTGGAAGATGCCAATAAAAATCCTTCCATTGTAAATATTCATAATCCTTGGAATCCCCCTAGTTTCAAGCTTCCAATAAAAGATATTATGATGAAAAGTCAGATATAACTATTCGTCTAATGAGATAAATACAACATATGGAGGTGCCTAGAGCTTCAGACGAAGTGATAGGATGATGTTTCCCTTCTTATTTGACTGATTAACTACAATGTAGTTTAGGAAATAGAGAACGACATCCATCGACTGAACATGTGGATCAACTCTTGGGTCAATTCAGAGTGCATGTTGGAAAGCCAAAGAACATGATGCCATTGTCTAATGTGAAGCAAAGGCCCTGAAGATCCTAAGAAATTATCTAACTAGGTTTAATGTAGTGTCATCTATAGTCGATAGGTCGTATCTGTCAATTATCTTTATCTTAATGGATATGATTTCTAGAGTTATGAGTAAGACAAATTCCAGAGTGGCTTTTGAGAGGGATCTACCATTGGATTTGGCTGAATTTCATCATGAAGTTAGAGATATCTATGAAAGGAGGGTGTATAAGTTGAAGAAATTGATCTTTTTGATAAAGTTAATGTTGTGGAAGGAAGAGGATTGCACCTAACCGAATCTGAGAAGGATAAATAGGAGAGTTGATGATGACTGTATAGAACATGGAGAAGCTACAGGGAAAAGGAGAGAACCCAAGTTCTCCTGTTACATGGGTTTGAACGAGACCTCAAAATGGACCTGCTTGGTCACTATGGAGCATTACCTCTATCAAGGGACGTTGAGAAAGGAACCCAAAGTGGACCTTCCAATTCCATAAGCTGGATATGCACAACACAAGTGATTGCAGGAATCTGCATGATGCAATCGAGAGGCATGTTAGGAGCAGTGACTGCAATAGTACATCAGAAATTTAACTACAATAGTGTTGTCGGAGCCATCTATAGCTTGGAACAACCAGGGATCTGGTTCAAGACCCTTAATCTCATGATCGATATGGACATAGGGCAGGTTCTTCTCCCACTCCTTGCTCTTTGCTTTTAATTGATTTTAATCATTTTAAAAGTAACCATATACCATATACACCTTTACGGAAACCGAAGGGGTCTCTAGGAATGCTCTAAGTCGAATGTTCAGACTAATTTCTAATATTTTTCTATTCTTTTGCTTTGGTTTGAAACCTTAAAAACTTCCACTAGAGTGTGATAATCATTCCACCAGAAAGTGATGATTTGAACCCCCAAAGAGTGATGATAGACTTTATTGCCTTAGAAACTCGACTGAAGATACGGGTTTAAATACAGAATGCAAGTCCCCTCACTAGAGAGTGATTCGTAGGACTCATGCAGCTCGGAAAAAGCATCGGTTGGAGACCCGGAGTCGGAGTTCCTAATGTGCACCCTCTCACGGAAAAGCGAAAGGAATTGTTAGCTGGACACTTGACACGTTTTGTTTTGCCGAGAAAGACGAAGGGTAACGTACCTAATTTTACTAGACATTGTTTAGAACATTTAATTGGATAAATTTAATTAAATAATATGAATTAATGGTAAGAATTAGTTTTGACTAAATAGGAGGCATTTCTTAATAACAAAACTAATAGGCCAATTATATTATTATGTGAGAAGTATGAACATGAGAGGGGTAAAATAGAAAAAAAAAATCATATTTCCTACTCTTAAGCCCTTAGCTTCTCATATTCTTCAATTCATTTTCATTTAAATAAAACCTGAACTATAGAGGTCGGCTATTCCAAGAGCGAGAACAAAGATAGAAAAGCTTGAAGAGGAAATCCAAATCTTAAGAAATTAAATCTACGACATATCTCATCATCTCTCAAAAATCATAATGGATGGCCATTCCTAAGTGAGAACAAAGATAGAAAAGCTAAGAAAGGAAATGTAAAGCTTAAGAGATTAAATCTACAGCAAATCTCATCATATCTTAACTTATTCAAGGAGAATAACAATTATGTCTCTTGATTCTCAAGTACGATTCAGGTTTTTATGTTTGTTTATAACATGATTAATAGATTATATGATATTATATGCTTGTTGATGATTTATGAGAATTGGTTATAAAATTGTTATATAGGTTTGAGTTAGAAACAACATCACCTATTATCCAAATGACTTGAAATTTTGATATAATGTTAGGAAACATTATTTTGAATTTAATGACTTTTCTAAGAGAGGAATGTATTTATTTTCAATTAAAATTATTTAAGGTAATTAAATAAAGGATTTATTGTGATTTTTTAGGATTTTCCCATATTTTTATGAATTAGTATGAATTTTTAAGCTAGAAAAGCTTAAATGAATAATTTGTCTATAAAAAATAGTTAAGGGGGTTAGCTAATATCTTTTATATTAAGTATAAATCTATAAATCAAATCTAAAAATAATTATATAAAGAATTATATCAACCAATTAGATTTTGAGAAATAGCAAGGAGTTGTGAAAAGTATTGCTTTAAATAGAGAAAACACAATTTTTATATATATTGCGGCTCTACCATTGTCGAAACAATGCATTGCCTTCGCCTCCATTGCTTTGCTTCACCTATATATTACATCACCATTTGGAGAAGCCCACAATGCTAAGGAACATTTTATGGAATGCTTTGATCAGCAGATAATTCAAGTGGCATTGCTTTCAGTCAATACAGTTGCTTTGATATATGAAGCTGCTTCGTTTTAATCCAATCATCTTCACCTTGTTTTCTGTGTTAATGCAACCATATCATCTTTCCTTATTATTTATAATGAATTTTTATGTCAGTACAAATAAGTCGCCTCTATTATCTAAATTTATGGTTAGCACCCCAAAACAGTGTATTCCAGTAGATTCCTTTGCTTAGGAAAGGACTAGATCAAACTTGGAGGTTGTTTCCGTAAAATAGCTCTTGTCAAGTGCTTTTGGTGACTCCCGAAAGTGAATTCCTGTAGAAAATAAGACAATGATAAGATATCGATAGAGCATGGGTTGAAGACCATCGAAAGATGGCTTGAATTTCCTGTAGAATATGTGTTGGTTGATGTTAATCTATTGGTTTCGGTATAGTCCTTTCGGTCAGGATTTTGGCCTTTGGTAGGGTGATATCAAGTTCTCTGTGTACTAGTGGTAAGTAGTTAGATAAGAATCTTAGAATTCCTTTCAATAGGATGAACAAAGGGTGTTTCTTTCTTTAAAAGGGGATGTTGAACTTCTATGAACTCGGGTCAACTTAGGAAACCATCGTTAGTTTCAGGCTCATAAGGTTTACATGGTGTCAGTAGGGTTGGCATAAGTCTTTCGGTTGTTGGGATGTGATTTTGGATCCTAACTTGGCTTAATTATCTTAGGCAACCATCAGTAGGTTATGGATTATGGAACTTCGGATGATCTAATCTTGAAGTAGACATTATTAACTTATTCTATTATTTGGACCTTTCATAAACTTTCGAAGAGTGTTTCATTGTCATATGTATCAGATATGAAACTTCCATAGTTAAGAAATAATAATAAACTAATAATTAATAATTACGACTTTGTTACCTCAATAGCTTAAAAATATTCTTTATTTATAGCTTCTGCAATTACAGACTTTCCCCCAAATTGATTTAGGAATTAGGTTTATAACCCAAATTTATAAGTACCAGATTGAGAATAAGAAAATTGAATCCTGATTTTGGACTCTTAGGGTCATATTTATAGGCGTGGGTTGGCCCTCCTCTTGGCATATGGATTCATCTTGGCTATTATGTAGAAGTGCATGCAGTGGTTTAGAAAAGGCAAAACCTATTGTCTCTTGAAGTTTTAAAGCGACGTCGCTGTTCTTCGCTCGAATGGAGCAAAGTCAGGGACTTTTCTTTATAAATGGATAAATTTTCTCCTTCATTCTTACTTTCCTGCGTTTGAATAAGTTTTCATACAAGTATCAAAGTTTGCCAAAACCTTTAGTTTTGTTCTAACACATCAGGATCAAAGACTAAGGTAAAATTTTCGCCTCGATTTGAAGATTTTAACACTGAAATCAATTATAAGTTTGATATTTTTCCTTGAGCTTCGATTCTTTGGATTTTAACCCTAAATTGATCATTTGATGATCGATTTACTACCAAATTTTGAATGCCTCGAGTGTTCGTAGTTTATGTGGAAATCACGGTTAAATTCAAACTTCCATTTAGTTTTTCTCCGATAACCCGAGATAATTTACTTATGGAGCAAAATTTCTTAAAATCAAAGTTAGAATTTCACCGATTCTAATTGGATATTATTTATTGGATTTTTCTTTATGAATTCGGGTTCAAACCTAAAATACCCGATATAGGAGAATCGATTATAATAATCGAAAATCATTTAATCAATTCTAGTGATTAGATGTCTCTATCCTTATCGTAAGCTCCTTTCTATGTATATGTTTTGTTACGGTGATTTTCGAACAATTCCGTTAAGGACTAAAGGTTTTCTTTTCGTATTTATATTATCACACTCTCTTCTCTTTTATTTTTATAATCGAAACAATATCACCTAGCAGTATTATGTCTGACACAAAGGAGCTAGCTAAAACGGTCAGTTTGAAAGCTTCCGCTGCTTGTGGGAGGGAATCCTCTCAACAAGTTCCGAAGGAGGATCCTTCGAAGGTCGCCACTATTAAGAAGCATTCTTTTATTTCTTCGTAGAAATACTTGAGGGTTTCGGCATCTCTCGAGTAGAAGTTATTCCTCCTAATGCTGAAGACACTACCAATCACCCTTCAAAAGTGTTTTTTGCTTATACTACTATACATATATGTCATGGTGGTTTAATACCTTTTCCTCTTTTCATTTACAATGTCCTTCAGCATCTGAAGCTTTCTATGATATAGCTTGCTCCCAGTGCCTATACATATATGTTTGGGTTGGAGATTCTTTCTAGGGAGTCTAGGGGTTTCTCTCTCCAGGCCATCACCCTCAAATAATTAGTCCATATGGCAAAGCCGAGTAAGGTGAATTCTCAAATTTATAGAGCTAACCCATCATCGAAATTTGTTGAAGGGAGTATTTACATGTCCTGAGAGTGGGAACATCAATTTTTCTTCATTAGACGTCCTCCCGGCATCTCTGGTATCTTTAGCCAGCTTGGTAATCACTTCGAAATTCCTCATTGTTATGATTATATGATGTTAGTATACATAGCCTTCCTTTGTCTAATAAGTTATGATTTTACTTTCAGGTGAGGTGCTGAAGGCCTCCAGTTCTAAAGTCAAATATATTATGAAGGAAATGATGAAGGCCTCTTCATCTTTGGGGAAGAGATCCTCCCTTTTGACCTTGGGCCTCCTCACAAAGCAAGCTCTTCTTCCGGTTAATCAAAGGATATTAGGTCGTCCTCCGGTAATGCAACGTCAGCCTTCGAGTGTTTATTATTTGGTGGGAGGTGACCCATATAGTTTTTCTTATATGTCAGCATTTGCCTTGACTTTCTCAGTGAGTCTTCAAGTTTTCCAAGGAGTTATAATTATTTTTCTTCTTAAATATTTTTACTTTGGCAGTTATTGCCTCCAAATCTGTGAATGTCGCTCCTCTTATTAGTGCTACCCCTGCTCTCTCCCAAAGATGCGAAATCGAGAAGAACTTTATAATATCAAGGCAGCGACTGGAAGAGACTTTCGGAAACTTAGGCGGAAGGTTAGTCAAAAAGGATAAAATCAATGGTTTTACTATCTGACCACTTCGAGAGGTGAAGGTGAGGTATCAATGACCTCTACTTTAGCTTCTTTACCACCTCTGGTTATTTCTCAAAGAACCTCGAAAGGTGATGCTCTAATCGGAACCTATGTTGTTTTGGCTGTTCCCTTGCCTCCTCCTCAACCTTCTACTTCTCATGTCCTCTTGGAAGACAAATTTTCTATGTTGGGTACTTCTCCATTCTCCCTATTGATACTGACGTCGTGGGCCCTTAGGCGTGTCCTTTACCAGAAGCTTCATTTCCCAATTTGGTTAAAGCAGTAGTGGACTCCCCTTCACTTCCTCCTAGTTCTTTTTTGAAACAAACAAACGTCATTGTTCATCATCTTTCGATAAATCTCTAACTTTAAATTTCTTCTTGGTCACTCTATTTTCTTTTTCTTACTTTCATTTTTATAGTTTTGCAGCTTGTGAGACACTGGTTTTTTCTCAGAAAGACATCAATGATTTACTTGCTATTAAGGAAGAAAATCGGGCTCTGAAGTCCTAAAATACTGAATTATCTATGGTTAAGGATGAGGCCATGAATGAGCCAATTGCTACGAAAGCCTCCCTTACAGAGACGAAAGACTCAGTGCAGTCCCTTATACACCAAAATATGGACCTTAGCATTAAGTTAGACCATTCCAAAATGAAGTCAGAAGATCTAGGCTCAAAGTATGCGCCCCTTTCTTCTGATCTTAAGGGGTCTCTGAAAAGGGAAGGGATCTTTTTAGAAAGTCCTTTCAACTTTCAATGATGCCAAGCTAAAGATTGATGACTTCTTGGCCCATTCATTTGATGAAATATTGATGGATATTTTCACAGATACTTTTGTAGCAGCTTACTCTAAAACAAGAAGTAAATGTCCTAACGTTAGCTTCCCTAGTCTTCCCTATGAGGTAGTAAATGAATTATAGATAAAAGTTGATAATCTTGAGAATGGGAACGATTTCTCAAAAGGAAATCATGGAAATTGCGAAGCTTCTTTTAGTTCCTACTATTGATGAGGATGCTTCAAAGGTGGATGATGATGAAGAGGATGACGGTTCTTCGAATGACAATGCACAAGATTCCTCTATTTGTAATGATGATGATGACGGCGGAAGCCCAAAGAGTAGCCCTTGTAATTTTAATGCTCAAGCTGGTGCTGAGGGCCTAGGTCCTCCCAAGATAAAGGTTCCAAAAAAGCACTAATCTCCCAAGAGAGGCGATGCCTCCAAAGCTGGGAAGGACTCTTCCATTGCTGAAGCCTTTGGTTCCACGAGGCTGGCCGATCTTGATGAGTTTCCTATGATTCCTGAGTCTGGTAGTATTGTCGAAGCATGCTCAAGAGCATCCTTTCTGGCACCATTCCCTCAAGTATGATATTATTTTTCCAAACACTTCAGTTGATTGTTAGAAATTAAGTTATGTAATAATATTGAAACCTTAGATTCATCGGAGGAATCCAACACCATTTAAAGGTAAAATCAATAATATACAAGAGGAAATAAATTCTTTAAAGAGAGAGTTAGACAAACAAGTGAAGGATTATAATACCTTATCTAAGAGATATTTTGATCTTGACAAGGCTTCCTCCTTCCTGATTCTTTTAAGAACGAGGAAGAGGGTCTTCGTTTGAAAAGGGCTCGCCTTCAGAACGATAGTATCAACAAGGAAACAAGGAGTTGATGGCGCATTTCTGGATGTTAACCAAAGAAAGAGACTTCTTTATGGGTTTTCTCTGGGATGCTTACTGCCATTATATGATAGATGACTTTTCCTTCTTTGGGGACCTTAGTGGAGGATTTCCTTGGCATTTCCACTGGAGATACTGAAGGAGTTTGGATGTGACCATCGTCCAAGGGATACATGGACCCTTCCAAAAGTACTTTCGTTACCCCTTGACTTTTCTTTTGAGAAACTTCCACACTGTAGAGACAAGTTTATTCTAGAAATGTGAAGGAAGTAAATTTTGTATGAATTACCCTGAAATTATGTAAATATCTAACTAAAGTTAATATAAGGAGATTTCCTTTTTGGATGTGTTTGCATTCTTACCGTTTCGTTCGTAAGTTATGTGTTATGCACTCTTCTTTGTGAATAACACTATCATATAATTTTGTTTTTGATCAGGCTTCTCATCCAATTTTCTATCTTTTGGAGGCCCTTTTAGTTCGAACCATAACCAATACTGAAAGAGAAAAATCCTTCAGTGACTTTACTCCTTCAAAATTCACGCGTAACCCTCTTTCCTTAGAATGGTTAAAGAAATTTCTAGAAAAAAGAGTTATCGTGCAAAGTCTCAAGGAGCAGAAGAGAAATTTAGAAGAGAAGCTCGTTCAACAAGAAAAGGACTTGACTATAGTAAAGAATCCGGCGAAGGCCAATCCTTTAGCTGAATTTGAAAGAGAAATGGACTTGCTTTTGGAGCAAGTTTTTGACTTTGTATTTCAAACTGGAGAATATCCAAGCTTCCTACAAATCTTGAGAATTCATTTTTAATGATAATGTTTTAGAATTTCCAATTTTCTCCCTGAGGCTCCACCTATCTCTGTCAGGGTGACAAGGGACCAATTGCAGAACACTTCCCCGATTCAATACATCCTACGAAGGGTCCGGATGGAGAACTCATTAAAGATTGGGTCAAAAAGGTAAAACATGAGGTTTGGAAATATTTCAAGCTCAAAGGGAAGGACAATGACAATCATCGCATTTGCGAATATGTTAATCTAGCCAAGGTCTTGAAGAAGGGAATATAAGACTTAAGAAATGCAATGCAGAATATGACAGAGCAAATAAGCTTCTCACATGGGTAAACATGGCATATAATCGAGCACCTAAAATTCAAATTAGCTCAATTGATAGCGCTGACAATGCTAGAGATAAAGAGGCAAAGTTGCCTTAAGACACCTTTCACATCCTACGTTGTTAGAGATTTTGAGAGTAAAACGTGGTACATTGTAAACAAACTTTTTTTTATGTTGCCTGTTTGTATGTGTGTAAACATTTTTTAATTTGTAAATTGACTATGATTTGTTTGGTTGTCCTCTTCACTTTTCAACTTATCTTCTTAAGTGTGTTTTGTATATGTAATTTACCTGCTTAACGTTTTATAATATATCGAAACCCATATTCGAGTATAATCGGTTCAAAATACTCCTCTTTCATGATAATCACTAAGAACGAAGCTTCCTTTGGTCTGTTGGGGAGTTGAAACTCAGATTTAGTTATTGAAATAACAGAGATCCTTATTTGGAGTAAAACATATAGAACCATCCTTAGCATAACAATAGACCAAAAACCCATATACAGGGATTGAAATATTTGAAGTCCAGAAACCTTTTTTCTAAAAACATAGAGTTCCTTTCGACTATCTAGAAATCTGTTAACCTAGATTTGGGTATTCCATACTAGAGGTCTAGAACATTTTTCTGGAAATAGAATCCCCTTTCGGCTATTTTGAAACCCCAAAACCCAGATTCGGGTATTGAAATATTAGAGGTCTAGAAACCTTTTTTGGAAATACAAAGCTTCTTTCAGCTATTTAGAAATCCCGAAACCAAGAATCGAGTATTTAAAATATTAGAAGCTTGACGCATCCAGGACTTTTTTAGGTTATCCATTTATGAAGGGTGTTTCACCCCAACCATGCAGAATCTCTTATTTTTGGACTTATGATCCTTGTTAAGAATTTTTTCTTTTATCATAAGGCTCGATTTCTCATAAAATTTACTTACAGTCCGTTATATATCCATTCAATTTTTTTGTCCACCAAATTGTAATATTTGCTTTTAGAGGACTTTGCGTTGGTTGGTTTCATAACCGTTCATTATACCTCCCTCGTTCCTTTCATATCCCATTTCCTTTTTTTGATGGAAAATAATCAAGCTCCCCCTTTGTTAAGAAAAAAGGTATTTTCTATTGAAGTGATTAGTTCATACTTTGTGGGCAAGTTAGTACCATTTTCTCATCCGAAGGCTTATCCCTTGGCTATTTATCCTTCAACCGTGATTCTCAGTTTTCGTTATTGGGCAATTTTCTTTTCGGCTTTTCTTTTGGTTGGTAGCATGGTAATCCCTTATTGGTAATGCATATTTTTCCTTCTGATACCTCTTGTCGGATATACGTCAGTATGGTTTCACTTATACCAGTCTTCCATTTTTGTGTGAAGGTCTTGTAATCCTTTTTCATTTCCTTCTCAAATGTTGTTCCTCGCAAATAGGTCTAAAATGCCTTTTCTATTTAAAGGAGTAGATCACTATCTTTCCCTATAGTTTGTTCGGGAGTAGGAAATGACATGGGCTCATTTGGAATGAATCGTATTTATGATGCCTAATTTGTAGGCTTCCACCCTTCTCTGATTAATCATATTTAAATCATTCATTCACAGTATTTGTTCCTTATGGAATCTTAAGTCCATGTATGATGCTTCTGAAATAAACGATTCTGAAAATCCTTGTTTAGATCCTACCAATTTATTATCCTTGTCGAGTTTCGAAAGGGATAATATCGTTATTTCTTTATTATTTCCATGTCGATGAGAAGGAGTCACAACCTATTTTCCTTTATAAGCTGTGGAGGTTTCCGATTTCTTTTTTCAGGCTTATGCTCTGCCCTTTAGAAACGTTCTTTCATTTATTAGGGGCTCTTCCCTAATCTGTTGTTGTTATCATTTAGTGTTTGTGAAATATCCATTGAGGAGTACATGATTTTCATAAACCATTCCAAGTTCTTTTATACTTTATATCCATTTTTCATTTTTCATAAGGGAAGATCTTTGTGAATAAGGGGGTTAAGGGGTTTTAGAGTTTTTGGCCTTCCTTCTAACGCCAAAAATATTAGCCAAATATATAGTTAACACTCCAAAACGATGTATTATAGTAGATCCCTTTGCTTGGGAAAGGGATAGATTAAACTTGGAGTCCATTTCCGTAAAATAGCTCTGAAAGTGAATTCCTATAGAAAATTAGATGATGAAAAGATATCGACGGAGCATGGGGTTAAGGACCATTGAAGGATAGCTTGAGTTTCCTGTAGAATATGTGTCGGGTGATGTTAATCTATTGGTTTCGATATGGTCCTTTTGGTTAGTCTTTTAGCCTTTGGTAAGGTGAACTCAAGTTCTCTGTGTACGGGTGGTAAGTAGTCACGTAGGTACCTTAGACTTCCTTTCGATAGGATGGACAACGGGTTTTTCAGTCTTTCGCAAGGGGATGTTGAACTTAGGTCAACTTAGAAACCATTGTTAGTTTTGGGTTCATAAGGTTTACATAGTGTCAGCAGGGTTAATGATAGGTTTTTCGGTTGTTGGGATTGGATCTTGGATCCTAACTTGACTTGATTATTTTAGGCAACCATCGGTGGGTTACAAATTATGGGATTTTGGATGATCCAATCTGGAAGTAGATACTATCAACTTATTCTGTTATTTGGAACTTTCATAGACTTCCGAAGGATTTTTATTGTCAGATGTATCATATATGAAACCAGCATGGTTAAGACATAATAATAAACTAATAACGAAGTAACTACGACTTTGTTACCTTAACAGCTTCGCAAATAATCTTTATTTATAACTTCTGCAATTACAGACTTTCCCCTAAATTGATTTAGCAATTAGGATTTACAACTCAAGCTTATAAGTACCAAATTGAGAATGATAAATTTGGATCCCGATTCTAGACCCTTGAGGTTGTATTTATAGGTGTAGGTTTGCCCTCCTCTCGACATATGGCTTCGTCTCGGCAATTTTGTGGAAGTGTATGCGGAGGTTAGTAGTAGTTCTGCTCGTTGTCTCTTGAAGGATCAAGGCAATGCCATTGTTGCTTCACTCGAATGTAGAGCTTTCGGACACTGAAGCCTTGACTAGCTGCTAGAGAGGTGAGCAAGAAAGAGCTTTCGGCTTTCGGTGATGATTATGTACCCATATTGCTTTGTTCTCCAAAGATTGCTTGCGATGATCAATTAGTGGAAGCTGGCTTTCTAGCATACTCCCTTCTAGTTGTTTGAAAGGCATACTAAGCTAAGCTCTACATGTTTGAAGATGTCATCTTAGTAACTGATCCCTTCGGGTTATGCCGACGGGGGCTTCTCCTTGGACAAAACTTCTGGCTTCCTTCCTCATGATTTGAAGTATTTTCTCTCAAGTTTTACTTCTTCGTTTCCGACCCCGAAAGCACATGTTGATGGGATAAATTTGTCTTTCTCGAAAGGCTTATGGTCTTGGCACCCCTCTCACCTTAGTTTTGACACCTTCTTTCTTCTTGATAATTTTGGTGCTAACAGCCTCCATTTATAAAATTGGTTCAAAATTGATTGTGAGAGGTTTGTATCGCTGCTTTGCAAAGCCAAAGCTTTTAGGATCAATGCACTATGTTGTGTCAACCTATTTTGTTTCAAAAGAAAGCAACCATACTTTTTAATTAGTTGCTGACACTATCTAGGTTTAGAGCACATTTTATTTCCCCTTAAACTTTTAAATTCCTTATATATTATCGCTTATATTATAAATGAAGGGCGAAGCCACTGAGTTGACACACCCTTGTCACATTTTCAAATACTTGATTTTAAATGGATTTTGGCACTATGGATTTAAGTTTCCATGTATTTTTGCTTCTAGGAAAATAGTAATATCAACAACAAAAAATTGTAATACATACAATTAGGCATAATGATTATCAGAGTGAAGGGTTATGAATTTTCTTACTTTAAAAAGAATTTCATGAATTAAAATATGTATAAAGAATTATTTTCAAAATAATATTAAAAGTATTTAACCTAATATTCAGCGATCCTATCACTATTGAGTAGATTGTGACATAGATAAATTTGACTTGACTCGAAATATTATAAAACTAAATGTGACTAGTGTAGGATCGCGACTTATACTTCAGCTTGTGCCCCTAAGCCTACATATCTAGTGCATAGAGCAATGTTATGTTGAAACTGAAATTAGGTTACGAATAGAAAGGAGTTCATAATGAGATAGATTACTGGTGTGCCCACAAACCATTAGGTTCATAGTCAGTCATATAAAACCAAGAGATAAGTAGAAAGTCAGAAAAAGAGTATGTTTGGATGGATAATACCATTTGCTTCTAACAGTAAGTTAGATAATTTTGTAAACCTGGTAGGCTTAAGTCTGCCTTATATGTCTGTAGTTACCTAGGTAAAAACTAAGATGTAGAGATGGATAGTCAGAATTACCCATGAGACATGTATGCATATGATTGTTTATGATTGTTAATGATTATTATGTCTAATACCATTGTGATTGAAGGTTTACAACTTAAATGAGGTGATTAAGGATATTAGTGAGGAGAAAACCCATTCCGCATAGGAGCAAGTCTCACTTAATATTGATTTACTAAAATATTATCTATGATTCACGTCAAAGGACTTAAATTTGTTCCCCTTTGACTCTCAGGTATTCATTTGGATTGGTTGACAGTAAGGAATTTAGGTTAGCATGTTTGATGAATAAAGCTTCCAAAGACATGTAGAAGGCAACATTAGCTAATTAGGATTTAACTTTTTGAGTCGGCGGTGTTATGTAAGATGTTTGAAATGATGTAATAAATTATGTTTTTCCATTACTAGTACTCTAGTTAACTAAGGGGCATTTTCATAAATAGCTCTTAGAGTATTTTGTATTATTATATGTTACCGGAATCTAGGCAACATTTGGGATTCTTAAACGAATATGAAATATCTATTTTATAGAATAAGAATGGTGCTTTGAAAATTATGTTTAAATTTATTTCATATTAACATGCTATTGATATTAGTATCATTAATGGAACTGTATTCTATCATCAGGAATTAATTCTATAGACGATGACAGCATTTCTCGCACTTGGTTTCGGGCCTCATAATGGGGATGTTACAGTTTGATATCAGAGCACAAGGTAATGGAAAATTTAGAAGAATATTGAAATTTAAAAAGTCTTGAAAACATAACTCTAATGAAACAAAGAAGGAAAGTAGGGTTTACGATAATATGACGTTCTTGTATTATCTGTATGTAAGTATATACTCTACCTCTTTCTTTACTTGACATTGGAGTGTTCTTCCATATCTTACCAGGATTTGAATACAGATATAATGAATTAAGATACGAAGGCAGGAAATGACAAGTTAATCATGGTGGAGGAAGCATCATAATTAATCGGAATGCTAGTCGTAATAAATACTAGGAGAAACCAAGTTCAGTAACCTGATGCTAATACTAATGTACCTGCAGGAGCACAACTAGTGGATATGAGAGCTAAGTATCGATTCCTTTTTAACTTGATACAAGCTAGCGATGTTGGATGAATAGTTAGAGGAAATGCTAGAGGAGAAAATCTCGACGTTCTAGTTAATAATTATGCTACTCAAAGTCGGAACTATGAGAGGTCAAAGGAAATATATTGTGACACCCCACATCCATTAACGTCACTCATAAGAGAACGCGTTAAGTTACTTGGAGTGTAACAAGCAATAATTACAGAGAACACACAAGACAGATAAAATAAGCAGCGGTAAAATTTTAAATTTTGTTATAATAGAAGTAGAGCAAAGTCTTGGAAATATGTTAAAACCAGTTACAACCAACAAACTGTTTCAAACCTGTCTTTCAAGCCAATACAGAAAATAAAATACCCAAGAACATAAAGTCATATCCCATAGCATAAGCCAAACTAAAGTGGAAAGCAGATCAAAGCGATACATTTCAAGCCAAGTCCAAGCTGAAGCGATATCCTAGTTACTACTGAGTACCACCACCCTGAGAACCTGAGGAGGGGGAGTGGAAGAAAGAGGCGAAAGAAAAAGGTCGGACATAAAGTCTGGGGAGTTCCAGTGATTTACAAATATGCATAAATCATAATGACAAGATAGGTAAATATAACTGGATAAGAAAGGTGTACTTTTACAACAAATAATTTGGACAAAATAACAGAATGGACAGGATAACAAAAAATAACTTATGATCAGTTAAGACTTCACTTTTATATCTAGAATGGGTAAATGTCTAAACATACATGTTTCATATTACAAGTCCTAGTCTGCACCAATACTAGTATAATGAGTTTAATAGGATTCTGTATTATAGGATTAACAACAGGAATAACAATGGGAATAACAACAGGATTAGGCATACCCTAATTACATAACAGGATTAGGTGTTAACCTAATTACACAACAACAGGATTAGGTGTACCCTAATTACTACCCAAGTGACCGTCTCCCTATTACCCGAATATCATGTGTCAACCCCAGCAGTAGGGTGTATCATTCCCTAACCTAGCAACTTATAGAACACAGCAATATCCGTTGGTGTTTTGACATTTTAGGTCCCGTAGCTGGATCCATGAAAATTCATGACTCCGTCAGAAACGCGCTCCTAATACCTCCAAAACCCTTGAACCTCTTACTATCCAGTTCAGTAAAGCGTTCCCTAGCCCCTACATAGTGTGGGACCCCCAAATAAGATACGTACAAGGATACTGACTGACAGGGGTTCCAAACAGCAGATTGACACAAGTCAAACTCCCCTAAGCTTGTTCCCCCAAGTAACTAGGATTTAAGAGTCCCCAAACCCGATACAACAACAGATGGGGATCTCTTTGCTTATTAATATTAATATTCAACTTAACAGGTTCAGGTTTTATTAATAAGCATGGTTGTAATCTCAGGTGTATACAACCCTATTCTTGACATGTCCTTTACTTAATGTCCGTTTAAGTCAAAGTTAGCATGTCTATTTCTTATGCATACTATTTGTTAACTACATTCCCAAGTTATAGGTTCATGTATAAGGTCTATTTATAGCAAGTGTCTATAAAAAGTCTACGCATGTATACTTACCCTTTTTCCCATTTTATAACATACAAAGGTTTACCAAGTTATAGCGTATGCATTTTACTACAAGCCTAACATGTATACATTCAACCATTCCTGAGTAATCAATATGCCTAACTTCCTTTTTGCGTCATTTCATTATTGCCCCCAATCATACGTATACTCCATTTGGGTATAACCTAGGCTTCTAAAGGCCTAGGCTTGGTGTAAAATAAAAAGGAAACAGAGGGAGAAGGAGTAGAATCACGTAGACATATAAGACTAGAAATAAACATAGAAAATTTGGAAAAGGAAGATAGATACATTTTACTTGTTATTTATCCAACGTCATAAGCATGTATATAACTTGTCTAATTAACATTACAGGCATGTATATAACTTGTTTAAACATCACAGGCATGTATAACTTGTGTTATTAACATCACATGCATATGTATAGTTTTGTTTAACTAACATTAACACAGGCATATAATAGATTATAATGGCATAGGTGATAACAGTGAATCAGGTATATTTATTTTACTGTAAATCCTAGCCAGTTTCATTTAACTTTCATGTTTAAGGCATAAGAAAATCATATCTGTAAATAATTGTAACTCACAGTGAGTCTTGGTGAAGATAAAATATGTGTATAGCACAAGGCCACATTAATTCAAGTCCAAATAAAATCCAAGTTGTATGCAAGTCTTGATCGATGTTGCTTCTGCATAATCCAATCTCTAGCAGCAATCCCCTATTATATGCATATATTTTTTAGAATAATTTAGAGGCAGAGTAAGAGGTGAAGAATTTGTGTGAATTGGCTATGGAGAAGGTTGTAAATTTATAGAGTTACATAATCAGCACCAACCTTTAGATCTAGGTTTTAAATCTGAACCGTACATGTCATGTTGAGTCAGAAGGAACAGAGACACAAAATCATCCAGGTGCAGAGCTCAGAATTCGGCCAGATCTATTATGGTCGACTCACCTATCACTGGGTCGACCCTAGGGTCGACCCAGGCCATTGAGGGTCAACCCATAATGTGTCAATTTTCCGCTTCTTTTTGGCGCTCGTTCGTTTGAAATATTTTGACTTATTTTGGTTAAATTTGTATGTACATAAGCTTCATATATGTACACTAAATTCTATGTCGCTAACTTCTTCATACGTTGTCCGTTTTACGCAAACTTGGGGTCTATCTGAACCAGAATTCCGAGATGAACGCAACGGTAATGTCGTTCAGTTAATTATGAATATTTATTATGGTTATGGCATATTATGTTTTCGGGGTGTTACATTCTTCCTTACTTAAAGGATTTCATCCCCGAAATCTACGAGTCTAGGAGAATGTTACTATCCTAACATTCACCTACAACCATCTACTCATCCATCATTCACAGGTATCCATTGTCCTTAAGAGATTTCTAATGCTTGTATGAACTTATGCACAGTTTTGTATGTATATGTCCTTACCCTAATGCGAAAATCAGGCGGTCGACTGATTCAGTTGACCTCCTTAATGCAATATACGTTTGTGCCATGAATCCAAAATGTAATAACCCGGAAAATCTGGGCCTGTTTAAAAATTTTATTTTGGCAATTTTAGCGAATTTTGATTATTTAAAATGAATTATTTTAAATAGCATAGACGAAAAATTTATTTTGAATAGAATTCAAACGTATATATTATATAGATCGTTGTTAGAATATAATTATTTATTTTATATTTATAAAAGGAATTGAAAATGGCGTGGTAGTTCGATAATTCGATTTCAAACTTCAATTGAACATATCGGGTGCAAAATAAACCGGATTTTAGTGAAACAAAAAATAATGGAATCTAATTGTGAATATCTTTCCAACGAATCTGAAAAATCAAAATTTCATAGCGGGAATCAAAAGATATGTCTAGTTGAAAATTCTGAATAGTCGCTATGGAATTGTGATGTAAAGTTATTGCTAGATTCCAAATTGGGTCTGTGATGTAAAGTTATTGCTAGATTCCAAATTTCATAATTTTTTGAATCAATATGTGGGTGTGGCAAAGGAAAACGCGTTTGACCAGTTTCAGTTGATTTTAATCGACTGGAAAATGGCCATTTTTCAAACGGTCTCAGAATTCGACGAAACTAGTTTTGTTAGGACCGTATCGTCAATACGAAGCTAGAAAACATTTTTCTAGAATTTTTCGAGTTAGTATGTGACCCCAGTAAATTGAAATGCGCGTTCAAATTCAATATATAGAGTTATATGTTGATTTTGATGGAAACTGATCGAAATGATCGAATCAGCTTACGATACATATCCCATTGTGTTCAAAATGGAGGTAATTAGCTAGGGGCGACAGGCAATGGGTTTCGTTTCGTGTTCGAGATAGAAAGTTGCTTTTTGAAATTAATTGAATAAAATAATATATATTTTCATATAACCCCCCCCTTTTTTTATTGCCTTTTCCTCCTTCCACCGTGGACTTTCATTCAGAATAAAAAAAAAATTCCGAAGCCCTAAATCGCGCCCGCCTACATCTCCACGCCATCGACGATCCACCTCTGTCCTCCGACCTCGCGCCCCTTTCGGTGATCCCGCCCCCTTTCCTTCCATCTACTCCCCTCCCCCATTGAACGACGCACCCAAACCAGACCATCGCACCACTCGTCGTCGCGCCCCGTTGCCAGTGCCGCCTCGACGGCTTCGCTCCCCTCCCCCGCGCCTGCTCCCGCCACTCTCGACCTCTTCTAGTTCGCCGATGTTCACCACCCTCAAACAAACCGACACCTCCTCCAATTTTCGCACCAGCCACCAGCGACGAACTCCGGCGCACCTCCACGACCACCCGAGCGCAACAACACCTCCTTTTTCCCGCTGAAAACAATGTAAGCTTTATTTGAGTTTTAATTTAAAGTAATTAGTTTTAAAAAAATCAGTTTTTGTACTTGAAAAAGATGGGTTTTTAACTTGAAAGAAAGAATTGATTTTTAAACTAGAAAAGAAGTGATTTTTATTTCTAGCAAGATATAAAAATATAATCTTTATTCGAAGTGGAGCGATATAAAAATATAATCTTTATATGGAAGTAGTAATATAAAAATATAATCTTTTCTATATAGTAGCGTCGATAAAAATATTTTCAATTGTGATAAAAATTCGATTTTTATATATTGAATAGCAAAGTAAAAATTCGATTTTTATATATTGAATAGCAAAGTAAAAATTTAATTTTTATATATCGAATAGCGAAGTAAAAATTTGATTTTTATATATTGAATAGTGAAGTAAAAATTCAATTTTTATATATCGAATAGCAAAGTTAAAATTTAATTTTTATATATCGAATAGCGAAGTAAAAATTCGATTTTTATATATTGAATAGCGAAGTAAAAATTTAATTTTTATATATCGAATAGCGAAGTAAAAATTCGATTTTTATATATTGAATAGCGAAGTAAAAATGTAATTTTTATATATGTAGTGAAAGCGGACGACGAAAGTGACAAAAGGCGAAAAGGAGAAGATTTCTACATAAGAAGAGTCGTGGGATTGGATTAGCAATTCAGTGAGAACTTCTCACTTTAAACTTCTTTTTTCTAGTTAAAATATATACTAGGATGCAGACGGTGTTTAGTCGCACCCGACACCCGTCGTCCACAAACCATGGACGGCTTGTATGCTTGTTTGTTTGATTGATTTTGATGTGTAGTTGATTGTGTGATTTGAAATGAAATAAAATATTTATATAGAAAATAAATATTGTATAGTTAAAAATGGAATTTTTAACGTGTATATGAAATGAAATAAATGAATATAAACAAATCGAACGATTTGTTTATATACACACATTTGACTGATATTGATTGGGACGATAAATTTTACACATCGCCCAACTGCACAAATAAAATCTGTGTTTGATTGTTTGAAACCCCACACGGGTATTAGGATGATATTTGACGTACACTAATCCCGATTGTTTAGTTGTATGTCGATCGATTGATTGACAGGCTGTTATAAGCGTTGAATATTTATATTTGATGCTTATACAATGTAGAATGCACTTTGGATGATGGTTGATTATTCATCGTTATTATTGTATACATGTGTTGTAGAAAATCCATATAATTAACATTATATGGTAATTGATTGGGCCTCATTCCAGTTTAGAAAAGAAATATTTGAATAGAAATATTTGAAATAGAAATATTCGAAATGGAATATTTGAAAATATGAATATATGAAGCCGTGTTGATTAGATTTACGCCATTTTGACGTGAACGATATTTATATCGATTTTATTCATTTTATAACGAATATCGAAAGTGATTTCAAAATCTGAAATTTTAAAAAGAATTGAAATTCGAATTAAATTGAATAGAAGTTAATTCGAATTGAAATTGAATAGAATTGAATTCGAATTGAAATCGAAAGGAATTACCTTCGAATTAAAGTGAAATTGAATTTAAATCAATTTGAAATCAATTTGAAATGAATTTAAAATGAATTTATATTGGAATATTCAATTTTGATTTGAAATTGAATATGAAGTTGAAACCGTTTTGAAAATGAATTTAAAACGATTTATAAAGCACGTTTTGAATTGAAATCGACGAAGTATATATTATATATATTATATATATAATATAATGGCCTGAATAGAACGCGCCGCGCCGCGGCAGTTCGCGAACTTCGACCATTGACTTCGAACGGAAATTACGGGAGATCCGACCGTCAGTTTCTCCTAAAACTGGAACCGTTGGGTTCGTATCGAAAAGAGCTTTCTAACGAATATTAGAAATTTGAAATATAACGGTTGGATTTGGAATTATGTCCAAATCAAATTTGGAAAAGGTCGCTATAAGTGCAGTTCGATGGCCGTTGATGGAAATCGACTGTACGGGCCTTGATAAAATTATTAAAAATAATAATAATTTGTGTAAAATCATAAGAAATGATTTAGAAAGAATTGGGATGAAAAACTCCATATTTGAAAAGATAAAAATAGTTTTTTATCGTAATGAACTAGTTTTGAACTAGAATTATAATTCTATTTATTTTTAAATAAATAAATTGAATTTGAAAAGGGTTTTAAAAGTAACCAGAATTTCCAATAATTGAATTGGAATGGATTTGAATCGAAATTGTCTTTGGATTATTTCGATGTTGGATTTCGTGATTACACAGATATTGTTATGGAAATTTGAAAGATATATTTATATCGTTATTTCCAATACGATATTTGTTGGTCATAGAATTTGATATTGAATATAAGCCGATATATTTTCTATTCAGAGCCTTGTATTTAATATCAAATGTGATTTGGGTTTGTCGTGAATGGTGTCTTGAATAACACTGTTCTTAAGCCCAATTGAGAAAATGATTAAATCTTTTTAGTTAGATTTAATGAAGTGTACCAATTAGAGAATATTTAAATTGAATTGATATTGATTTTCGGGTTTATCGTGAACCGTGTTTTAAATAACACTTGTTCTTTAAACTGATAATTAATGGAATGTGATTTTGGGTTTATCATGAACTGTGTTTTAAATGACACCGATTCTTTGACCCAGTTAAAGATTAAAACTAAGTGGAGTTTTAATGAATCTTTAATTAGATTGAAAAGATCGAGAATGGAGTATCACCAGTTTTGCTCCAGGCGATAGTTAAATCTTTAATTAGATTTGAACGTGAAATGGTAATTGAATTTACCGATAACACCGTGGTGTTAGATATGAAGTATAACTAGTTTTACTTCATGGGATGAATAGGTTGGGATTGGGAAATTAAAATAAATGATTACTTCGGTAAGGTTCGTTAATCCCGACTAGTTGAATCGAAATTCAAAAGAAGATTAGAGAATAAATTCAAGAAATTTATCTTTGATAAAATTAATGGGAACCTTTCCCTATGAATGTGAAATTTAGAAACTAACTGTCGGTTAGCCAAGCAGAATGGTTTTCTGGATATTGATCTGATGTTGGTTTCGGCCTTCGGGGTTAATATTTGGGGAATTATTCTCTTGTTAATTTACGGTTAGTGACTGATGAATTGGAATGAGGCGTATGTTGTGTTTGTGTAACACGTATTTATTATATACGCGAGTTATTCAGAAAGACCGGGTTTATCCCATTCTGAATAACTGATACGACGATAAGTCGAAGATGAAGACGATGGTCGAAGACTGGAGGTCTTCACGTCGTTTGGATAATTACTGATGATCTTGATTGGGCTGTACACCCAAGAAGATGGAAACAGTTGGTGATCGTCCAGATGTACTTGGAGATCGATGGATATGCGGGGTACTAGGTGCCTCCGGTTTCGTTCAGACCCAGAACGGACTTGTAAATGGACTTTGTGTCTGACATTGGATTTTAGTCTGTGTGATTTATTTCTATTAAATATATATCTGTTTGGCGGCCGAGAATTTAGTCTCTTGCTTAACGCCCTTCTCTGAGACGTACGAGCTCAGGGGTTATATACTGATGGATATCAAACACATAGAGTGAATTGCCTGTGTGGCATGCCTAAGTGGCAATTGATCAAGGCTTCTGTTGAAAAGCAAAGTCTTGTGGTTAATGATCAAAGCATGGCATGTGTGGCATAACTTTGTGTAGCGTTGATTCGCGAGCCTCACACTCCGGTTGTGAACCAAAAACGGGAGAAGGACCTCAGGGAGGACATGCGTTTCTTTCTAGCTAGGGTGGTGTCAGTGACCTACCAGCCCTGACATTTATATACTTTTCACCTGTGTGGTTGTTGCTGTTGCGAGGCGCCTCGGTTAGATCGGACGATCCGGGTCCGATGGAGCCATTCGTTGGCTCATTTACGCCCCAAAGAGCGGGGAAACGCAGTGTTCAGGATTTAAGTTTAACCCACATCGGTGGACCGACCCTGTCGCTCCAAGGGTCACTCGAGCTCTGATCCTGAGGCTCGGGCTAGAGAGTCTCGAATCGGGTGAGGACTATCTTTTGCCTCGGTTCATAGATGGAAATCCAATTTCCAAATACGTGACATTTGCGGTTTTATTTGTAGAGCCTAGTATGGCGACATAGTGGGATGGGGCGCTTATGCCGTCTATGATTGATACTTATGATTTGAAGTTGTTTTATACACTATGCACTTATAATAGTATCAAATGATTTGTTTTAAACGTATCAAGCATTCTTGGCTATTATAAGGTAAAAACCCTATCCTCCGGCTTGCGTTGCATTGTGTGATGGGAACTGGGTCTTATAATAGCTTCATTTTTCTTTATTTAGCATTGCGCTGTTGTTATATGCACTGGTATTCTTGGGAGGAAACCCGTTCCGTGTTATACGGCGTGGTCCCTTGATTTACCTAACTTTAAAATAAAGATTAATAACTGTTTTAGTTCTCACACAAGTCCCATGACTGACCTGGAGTTTATTGTTTTAACCTAAACTCTGGGTGCCCTTATTTTGACACGGGCAGCTAGTAGTTTTGGTTTTGCATATTTATATTCACAAGATCCTGGTTTACAGCTGGAACGATACTCGGAAAGCTTTGTATCCGTGTATTACTTCTAGTTGTGTATTGTATTATTTTCCGCTGCGATGTATTTAAATGTAATTTAAATCTCTAATATTTCTGTATAATATTTATTCATTTATACTCTGTATATTCTTGTATTCTGATGGTATTGTTGTAATAACAATGAAATGTTCTCCCGTCTGCGTTCTTTTGTGGCTTGTTCTCGAACTATCCGCTCTTTCCTTTACGGGGAATTACGGGTTTTCACAGTTGGTATCAGAGCTTTGGTTTACAAAGCTAGAGAACAAGACACATTAGAACCAAACGAAAGAATTCATCAGAATTGGATTAGTAATATCCAACGAGAATGACTCGTTAGAGATGGGATCAGTAGTATCCTAGAACGAGTGTGAAGAGTATATTTTTAAAATGAAAACAAATTTTTGTTTTGAAAATTTAAATCAATTATTCATATTTGATTATCTATTTATATTGAGTGGGACAGTCCAGTATATTAAGATTTTGCGTATACGTCTGATCCACGTGTATTTGAAATTTTAATATACTGGATAGATATAGAATTACACTCTAATCGCCCGGAGATGATTTTGATGATGGAGCTCCATCATTAGAATTTATGTTCGAGTGACGAAAGTGGCCTTTCTATATATTTCCTATTGACTGGTGTGAGAACCAAAATTAGATAGGGCTTATTGTTGTGATTTGGCATCAAAAATGTGATTTTTGACGATATAACAAAATTATGCGTTTGAAATGCTAATCAACTAATTGATTGATGGTTGTGTTGTTTAATTATTGTTGGATTAATTAAAATTTGAACCATTTAGTCAAATTGAACCAAACATTGAATTGTATTGAAAATTTGTCGCATTTTCTTGCATATACTTGTACTTACATTGAACAGGTCATAGCAAGGAGGCTAGAGCAGAGAATAAAATTTGTTTGCCCGACAAATAGGTACATGTTTACTATAATTTACTGTTTTGTTTGGGTGATGATGATTTTATGTGCCGATTGGCTTTTTCTTTTTCTTTTTGAGATCAGAATGCCTGTATGGCAGTTTCAGGATTTTCCCGTGGCTCCCGGTGCAGGGGAGGTTATGGCGAAATTTTTCGAAAATTTAGGGTGTTAGCCAAATTTTTGAGATTTTTGAAAAGTTCTTAGAAACTGAAAAGTTGAAGAACTTAAGCCGTAATGAAAACAATGAAAGTTGAGTTGGTATTTAAAACAACTTTCGACTTCGTTCCTTTTCGGGGATGAAAAGTTTTAAGTGGGGGAGATTGTAATAACCCGGAAAATCTGGGCTAGTTTAAAAATTTTATTTTGTCAATTTTAGCGAATTTTGATTATTTAAAACGAATTATTTTAAATAGCATAGACGAAAAAATTATTTTGAATAGAATTCAAACGTATATATTATATAGATCGTCGTTAGAATATAATTATTTATTTTATATTTATAAAAGGAATTGAAAATGGCGTGGTAGTTCGATAATTCGATTTCAAACTTCAATTGAACATACCGGGTGCAAAATAAACCTGATTTTAGTGAAACCAAAAATAATGGAATCTAATTGTGAATATCTTTCCAACGAATCCAAAAAATCAAAATTTTATAGCGGGAATCAAAAGATATGTCCAGTTGAAAATTCTGAATAGTCGCTATGGAATTTCCGCCTTGAAAACGGAAATTTTGCAAACAACCTCGGATTTCGACGAAACCACTTTTGTTGGGTCCGTGATGTAAAGTTATTGCTAGATTCCAAATTTCATAATTTTTTGAATCAATATGTGGGCGTGGCAAAAGAAAAAGCGTTTGACCAGTTTCAATTGATTTTAATCGACTGGAAAATGGCCATTTTTCAAACGGTCTCAGAATTCGACGAAACTAGTTTTGTTAGGACCGTATCGTCAATACGAAGCTAGAAAATATTTTTCTAGAATTTTTCGAGTTAGTATGTGACCCCAGTAAATTGAAATGCGCGTTCAAATTCAATATATAGAGTTATATGTTGATTTTGACGGAAACTGATCGAAACGATCGAATCAGCTTACGATACATATCCCATTGTGTTCAGAATGGGGGTAATTAGCTAGGGGCGACAGGCGGTGGGTTTTGTTTCGTGTTCGAGATAGAAAGTTGCTTTTTGAAATTAATTGAATAAAATAATATATATTTTCATATAACCCCCCCTTTTTTATTACCTTTTCCTCCTTCCACCGTGGACTTTCATTCAGAATAAATAATAAAAAAAATCTCCGAAGCCCTAAATCGCGCCCGCCTACATCTCCACGCCATCGACGATCCACCTCCGTCCTCCGACCTCGCGCCCCTTCCGGTGATCCCGCCCCCTTTCCTTCCATCTACTCTCCTCCCCCATTGAACGACGCACCCAAACCAGACCATCGCACCACTCGTCGTCGCGTCCCGTTGCCAGTGCCGCCTCGACGGCTTCGCTCCCCTCCCCCGCGCCTGCTCCCGCCACTCTCGACCTCTTCTAGTTCGCCGATGTTCACCGCCCTCAAACAAACCGACACCTCCTCCAATTTTCGCACTAGCCACCAACGACGAACTCCGGCGCGCCTCCACGACCACCCGAGCGCAACAACACCTCCTTTTTCCCGCTGAAAACAATGTAAGCTTTATTTGATTTTTAATTTAAAGTAATTAGTTTTAAAAAAATCAGTTTTTGTACTTGAAAAAGATGGGTTTTTAACTTGAAAGAAAGAATTGATTTTTAAACTAGAAAAGAAGTGATTTTTATTTCTAGCAAGATATAAAAATATAATCTTTATTCGAAGTGGAGCAATATAAAAATATAATCTTTATATGGAAGTAATAATATAAAAATATAATCTTTTCTATATAGTAGCGTCGATAAAAATATTTTCAATTGTGATAAAAATTCGATTTTTATATACTGAATAGCAAAGTAAAAATTCAATTTTTATATATTGAATAGCAAAGTAAAAATTTAATTTTTATATATCGAATAGCGAAGTAAAAATTCGATTTTTATATATTGAATAGCGAAGTAAAAATTCGATTTTTATATATTGAATAGCGAAGTAAAAATTTAATTTTTATATATCGAATAGCGAAGTAAAAATTCGATTTTCATATATTGAATAGCGAAGTAAAAATTTAATTTTTATATATCGAATAGCGAAGTAAAAATTCGATTTCTATATATTGAATAGCGAAGTAAAAATGTGATTTTTATATATGTAGTGAAAGCGGACAACGAAAGTGACAAAAGGCGAAAAGGAGAAGATTTCTACATAAGAAGAGTCGTGGGATTGGATTAGCAATTCAGTGAGAACTTCTCACTTTAAACTTCTTTTTTCTAGTTAAAATATATACTAGGATGCAGACGGTGTTTAGTAGCACCCGACACCCGTCGTCCACAGACCATGGACGGCTTGTATGCTTGTTTGTTTGATTGATTTTGATGTGTAGTTGATTGTGTGATTTGAAATGAAATAAAATATTTATATAGAAAATAAATATTGTATAGTTAAAAATGGAAATTTTAACGTATGTATGAAATGAAATAAATGAATATAAACAAATCGAACGATTTGTTTATATACACACATTTGACTGATATTGATTGGGATGATAAATTTTACACATCGCCCAACTGCACAAATAAAATCTGTGTTTGATTGTTTGAAACCCCACACGGGTATTGGGATGATATTTGACGTACACTAATCCCGATTGTTTAGTTGTATGTCGATCGACTGATTGACAGGCTGTTATAAGCGTTGAATATTTATATTTGATGATTATACAGTGTAGAATGCACTTTGGATGATGGTTGATTATTCATCGTTATTATTGTATACATGTGTTGTAGAAAATCCATATAATTAACATTATATGGTAATTGATTGGGCCTCATTCCAGTTTAGAAAAAAAATACTTGAAAAAGAAATATTTGAATAGAAATATTTGAAATAGAAATATTCGAAATGGAATATTTGAAAATATGAATATATGAAGCCGTGTTGATTAGATTTACGCCATTTTGACGTGAACGATATTTATATCGATTTTATTCATTTTATAACGAATATCGAAAGTGATTTCAAAATCTGAAATTTTAAAAAGAATTGAAATTCGAATTAAATTGAATAGAAGTGAATTCGAATTAAAATTGAATAGAATTGAATTCGAATTGAAATCGAAAGGAATTGCCTTCGAATTAAAGTGAAATTGAATTGAAATTAATTTGAAATCAATTTGAAATGAATTTAAAACGAATTTATATTGGAATATTCAATTTTGATTTGAAATTGAATATGAAGTTGAAACCGTTTTGAAAATGAATTTAAAACGATTTATAAAGCACGTTTTGAATTGAAATCGACGAAGTATATATTATATATATTATATATATAATATAATGGCCTGAATAGAACGCGCCGCGCCGCGGCAGTTCGTGAACTTCGACCATTGACTTCGAACGGACATTACGGGAGATCCGACCGTCTGATTCTCCTAAAACCGGAACGTTGGGTTCGTATCAAAAAGAGCTTTCTAACGAATATTAGAAATTTGAAATCTAACGGTTGGATTTGGAATTATGTCCAAATCAAATTTGGAAAAGGTCGTTATAAGTGCAGTTCGATGGCCGTTGATGGAAATCGACTGTACGGGCCTTGATAAAATTATTAAAAATAATAATAATTTGTGTAAAATCATAAGAAATGATTTAGAAAGAATTGGGATGAAAAACTCCATATTTGAAAAGATAAAAATAGATTTTTATCGTAATGAACTAGTTTTGAACTAGAATTATAATTCTATTTATTTTTAAATAAATAAATTGAATTTGAAAAGGGTTTTAAAAGTAACCAGAATTTCCAATAATTGAATTGGAATGGATTTGAATCGAAATTGTCTTTGGATTATTTCGATGTTGGATTTCGTGATTACACAGATATTGTTATGGAAATTTGAAAGATATATTTATATCGTTATTTCCAATACGATATTTGTTGGTCGTAGAATTTGATATTGAATATAAGCCGGTATATTTTCTATTCAGAGCCTTGTATTTAATATCAAATGTGATTTGGGTTTGTCGTGAATGGTGTCTTGACTAACACTGTTCTTAAGCCCAGTTGAGAAAATGATTAAATCTTTTTAGTTAGATTTAATGAAGTGTACCAATTAGAGAATATTTAAATTGAATTGATATTGATTTTTGGGTTTATCGTGAACCGTGTTTTAAATAACACTTGTTCTTTAACCCGATAATTAATGGAATGTGATTTTGGGTTTATCGTGAACTGTGTTTTAAATGACACTGATTCTTTGACCCAGTTAAAGATTAAAACTAAGTGGAGTTTTAATGAATCTTTAATTAGATTGAAAAGATAGAGAATGGAGTATCACCAGTTTTGCTCCAAGCGATAGTTAAATCTTTAATTAGATTTGAACGTGAAATGGTAATTGAATTTACCGATAACACCGTGGTGTTAGATATGAAGTATAACCAGTTTTACTTCATGGGATGAATAGGTTGGGATTGGGAAATTAAAATAAATGATTACTTCGGTAAGGTTCGTTAATCCCGACTAGTTGAATCGAAATTCAAAAGAAGATTAGAGAATAAATTCAAGGAATTTATCTTTGATAAAATTAATGGGAACCTTTCCCTATGAATGTGAAATTTAGAAACTAACTGTCGGTTAGCCAAGCAGAATGGTTTTCTGGATATTGATCTGATGTTGGTTTCGGCGTTCGGGGTTAATATTTGGGGAATTATTCTCTTGTTAATTTACGGTTAGTGACTGATGAATTGGAATGAGGCGTATGTTGTGTTTGTGTAACACGTATTTATTATATACGCGAGTTATTCAGAAAGACCGGGTTTATCCCATTCTGAATAACTGATACGACGATAAGTCGAAGATGAAGACGATGGTCGAAGACCGGAGGTCTTCACGTCGTTTGGATAATTACTGATGATCTTGATTGGCCTGTACACCCAAGAAGATGGAAACAGTTGGTGATCGTCCAGATGTACTTGGAGATCAATGGATATTCGGGGTACTAGGTGCCTCCGGTTTCGTTCAGACCCAGAACGGACTTGTAAATGGACTGTGTGTCTGACATTGGATTTTAGTCCGTGTGATTGATTTCTATTAAATATATATCTGTTTAGCGGCGGAGAATTTATTCTCTTGTTTAACGCCCTTCTCTAAGACGTACGAGCTCAGGGGTTATATACTGATGGATATCAAACGTATAGAGTGAATTGCCTGTGTGGCATGCCTAAGTGGCAATTGATCAAGGCTTCTGTTGAAAAGCAAAGTCTTGTGGTTGATGATCAAAGCACAACCTGTGTGGCATAGCTTTGTGTAGCGTTGATTCGCGAGCCTCACACCCCGGTTGTGAACCAAAAACGGGAGAAGGACCTCAGGGAGGACATGCGTTTCTTTCTAGCTAGGGTGGTGTCAGTGACCTACCATCCCTGACATTTATATACTTTTCACCTGTGTGGTTGTTGCTGTTGCGAGGCGCCTCGGTTAGATCAGACGATCCGGGTCCGATGGAGCCATTCGTTGGCTCATTTACGCCCCAAAGGGCGGGGAAACGTAGTGTTCAGGATTTAAGTTTAACCCACATCGGTGGACCGGCCCTGTTGCTCCAAGGGTCACTCGAGCTCTTATCCTGAGGCTCGGGCTAGAGAGTCTCGAATCGGTTGAGGACTATCTTTTGCCTCGGTTCATAGATGGAAATCCAATTTCCAAATACGTGACATTTGCGGTTTTATTTATAGAGCCTAGTATGGCGACATAGTGGGATGGGGCGCTTATGCCGTCTATGATTGATACTTATGATTTGAAGTTGTTTTATACACTATGCACTTATAATAGTATCAAATGATTTGTTTTAAACGTATCAAGCATTCTTGGCTATTATAAGGTAAAAACCCTATCCTCTGGCTTGCGTTGCATTGTGTGATGGGAACTGGGTCTTATAATAGCTTCATTTTTCTTTATTTAGCATTGCGTTGTTGTTATATGCACTGGTATTCTTGGGAGGAAACCCGTTCCGTGTTATACGGCGTGGTCTCTTGATTTACCTAACTTTAAAATAAAGATTAATAACTGTTTTAGTTCTCACACCAGTCCCATGACTGACCTGGAGTTTATTGTTTTAACCTAAACTCTGGGTGCCCTTATTTTGACACGGGCAGCTAGTAGTTTTGGTTTTGCAGATTTATATTCACAGGATCCTGGTTTACAGCTGGAAAGATACTCGGAAAGCTTTGTATCCGTGTATTACTTCTAGTTGTGTATTGTATTATTTTCCGCTGCGATGTATTTAAATGTAATTTAAATCTCTGATATTTCTGTGTAATATTTATTCATTTATACTCTGTATATTCTTGTATTCTGATGGTATTGTTGTAATAACAATGAAATGTTCTCCCGTCTGCGTTTTTTTGTGGCTTGTTCTCGAACTATCCGCTCTTTCCTTTACGGGGAAGTTACGGGTTTTCACACAAAATGAATGCAAATATGTGACACCCCACATCCGTTAACGTCACTCATAAGAGAATGCATTAAGCTCCTTAGAGCGCAACAGGAAATCATTACAGAGAATACACAAGACATATAAATAAACAAAGGTAAATTTTTAAACATTGTTATAATAGATGTAGAGCAAAGTCTCAGAAATATGTTGAAACCGGTTACAACAAACAAACTGTTTCAAATTTTTCTTTCGAGCCAATACAGAAAATAAAATACCAAAGTACATAAAGTCTTATCCCATAGCATAAGACAAACTAAAGTGGAAAGCAGATCAAACCGATACATTTCAAGCCAAGTCCAAGCTGAAGCGATATCCTAGCTACTACTTAGTACCACTACTGTGAGAACCTGAGGGGGAGGAGGAAGAAAGAGGCAAAAGAAAAAGGTCAGACATAAAGTCTGGCTTGTTCCAGTGATTTACAAATCTGCATGAATTAGAATGATAAGTAGGTAAATAAAACTGGATAAGAAAGGTGTAGATTTACAACAGATAATGGAGACAGAATATCAGAACGGGCAGGATAACAGGATTAACTTATGATCGTTAAGACTTTGCTTTTATATCTAAAACAGGTAAATGTCTGAACATATATGTCTAAACATACATGTTTCATATTACAAGTCCTAGTATATCATGTGAAGTCTACATTTGTGCACAATCATCCTTCTAAATGCAACATTTGTATGATGATACATCCATTTCCATCCATAGAAAAACTAAATGCACACACATCCATATGCAACATATAAGTGATTAAGCCGATCTAGTGCCTAGCGTGTGTGTATGCATCCCCGAGCAACCATTAGCAAACACTTGCATCCACTTGCAACCATCAAACATAAAATGTTTCAAACACATGTTTCAACCATTAATTTCTTCCTAAGGATCAAAGGATTCGAACGATACGATAAATAAACTCGAATGATAAAAGCAAGTGCAAAGTAAAAGCTTCGAAAAGAAGTAAAGAACGTACTCTCAAAGAGAAAAGGATAAGAAGTGTGAATTCTATCTTCGGGTTCCCATGTCGCATCTTTGCGGTCTTTTCCCTGTTGCACTTTAATCAACTTGATTTCCTTATTGCGAAGCTTCTTGTTTTCTGATCCAAGGATATGAGTAGCAACTCGTCTTACAGATGCTTCCTTCTCAGCTTCTATGTCCTCAAGAGTACTCGGCTCTACTATATCTAATGTATCATGTAGACATTTCCTTAGATGGGAAACGTTAAGTACATTGTGTACGCCTGCCAGTCTATCTAGTAGCTTGATTCAATAAGCCATCTGCCCTATCCTCTCTACAATAGGGAGTTGCCCCTCAAATCTTGGTGCCAACTTCCCTACTGAGCCAAAGCGAACTACATTCGTTAGTAGTGACATTTTAATGAAGACCATATCTCCTACCTTAACTTCCAAGTCGGTCCTTCTTTTATCGGCATAAGATTTCTGTCAGTATTGAGCAGCTTTCATCCTTTGCCAAATGAGATTGATCTTTTTTGAAGTATCTCTAATCATGTCTGGCCCGAGAAGAAGTCTGTCGGTAGACTCCCATCAATAAGTCAATGATCTACAAGGTCGTCCATATAATGCTTCGAAAGGTGTCATGCCTAAACTGGATTGGTAACTGTTGTAAGCAAACTCCACCAAAGGAAGGTGTCCCTCTCAAGTCCTACCAAAATCTAGGATACACAGCCTTAGAAGATCTCTAGGAACCCTATTCACCCTCTCAGTCCGTCCGTCTGTCTGAGGCTAGCATGTTGTGCTTAAACGTAGCTGTGTACCTAACGCCTCTTGCAAGCTTTTCCAAAACTCGCTGGTGAAGATGGGGTCACGATCACTCACTATACTAGAAGGTACCCCATGCAATCGAACTATCTCACGAAGATAAACTGATGCCAACCAAGACGCCATCCTCTTGTTCTTTACAGGAATAAAATGAGCGCACTTTGTAAGTCTGTCCACGGTCACCCAAATGCTTGTATACCCTTCCTTGATCGTGGCAATCCATCAATGAAATCCCTAGAGACGCTCTCCCACTTCCATTGTGGGATACCTAAGGGTTGAAGCAATCCACCAGGTTTCTTTTGTCCAGCCTTTACTCTTTGGCAAGTCATGCATCGAGCTACAAACTATGCTACATATTTCTTTATGTCAGTCCAAAAGAAAACCCTCTTCATGTCCCGATAAATTTTGTTGCCGTTCGGATGGATAGTCATCCGACAATGATGAGCTTCCTCAAGCACTGCCTTAAGTAATTCCCCAATCTTAGGGACGCATAGCCTTCCGTCTCGCCTTAGACGCCCCTTATCATCCATGGTATATATAGCAAGGTGACTAGAAGTCTCTCCTCTATTAAGATTGTTCAAGATGTCTGAAATCTGCAGGTCCTCCCGCTATATGGGTCCAACTTACTCCAATAGAGTAGGTCGCACCTCTAATGATGCTAATAATTCTTCTGTGAAATCCATCAAAGGCTTAAAATCAAAAGCCGAGATGTCCTCCAAGCTCCGCCTTTCTACGAATAGAGGACTTAAAGTCATTCTCTACCAGCTCAGTGCGTCTTCCACTGCATTACCCTTGCCAAGGGTATAAGCTATCTCGAAGTCGTAGGACGCTAGGAACTCCATCCACCTTTGCTGCCTTAAGTTGAGATCCTTTTGTGAGAACAAGTATTTGAGAGACTTTTGATCTGTATATAGCTAAAAAAAATTCTCCAAGTAGATAGTGTCGCCAAGATTTCAATGTGAACACCATAGCAGCCAACTCTAGATCATGGGTTGGTTAGTTCTTTTCGTGAACACTCAACTGTCTACTTCCATAGCATACCACCCTTCCCTCTTGCATCGGGACGGCACCAAGACCTATGCCACAAGCATCGGTGTAAACCGCAAACACCTTGCTTCCGTCTGTGAGAGTCAGAACTGGGGCTGTTGTTAGAGCCCTCTTTAACCTATGAAACTTCCTCACAATCAATACTACATGAAAAAGCCAAGTTCTTCTTTGTTAATCAGATAAGCGAGGTTGATACTCTTGCGAAATCTCTGATAAACGTTCTATAGTATCCCACCAACCCTAGGAAACTTCTCACTTCTATTGCATTCTTTGGAGCTCTCTAATCTTGAACTGCAATGACTTCCGCGGGATCCATAGTTTACCCGTCCTTGGAGACCACATGCCTTAGAAACCTCACTTCCTTTCTCCGAAAGTGACACTTAGAAAACTTCGTGTTGAGTTGATGTGAACGAAGGGTAAATAGAACCTCCTATAAGTGTTGGGCTTGCTCCTCCTTTTTCTTTGAGAAGATCAGGATGTCATCCACAAAGATTGCCACAAACTTGTTCAGCAACTCCCTAAACACCCTACTCATCAAATCCACAAAATAGGCGGGTGCATTGATTAGCCCAAAAGGCATAACCTGACATTCGAAGAAGCCATCTGGTGTTCTGAATGTCATCTTATCAATGTTTTCTTCCGCCACTCTTAACTGATGAAACCCTGTAGCCATATCCATCAACGAGAAAATCAACGCGCCAACCAGCTAATTAAACAGGTCAACGATTCTCAGTAGCGGGTGCCTATTCTTCTTAGTGAGCTTATTCAGCTCCCTATAATCCATACGTAGATGAAGTGAGTTGTCTGGCTTAGTCACGAAGATGATTGGAGCTCCCCATTCTGAAATGCTTCGCCTAATAAAACCCTTCTCGAATAGCTCCCCTACTTGCTTACTGAGCTCCCTTATTTCCCTTGGAGCCATGGGGTGCACTGGTAGAGAAATTAGCTTCGCGTTCTCTACCAAGTAAATCTGGAAGTCTATCTCACACTTTGGAGGTAGTCCCTTAACCTCCTCGAACACATCTGAAAAGTCTCTAAC
Source organism: Allium sativum (assembly GCA_030737875.1). Taxonomy (NCBI): domain Eukaryota; kingdom Viridiplantae; phylum Streptophyta; class Magnoliopsida; order Asparagales; family Amaryllidaceae; genus Allium; species Allium sativum. The sequence goes on along the minus strand of CM060924.1, from coordinate 167,036,407 downwards.
TATGGCACAGATCACAAGTCATCAACAGAAGTATCAAGTGATTCTAGAAAGCTGAGCATTACTGACCCCCGTGGGTCGCAGGAAATTTCGAGAGACCATGACAAGAAAGAAGTCTAACCACTCCCTTTTCGCAATCAAGGATGGCACCATACATGGCTAGCCAATCCATGCCTAGAATCAAACCATTGCCCATAAAGCCAAGTACATATACGTCACATTCAAATTCGACGCCCAAGACAGAAATTATCAAACCCATACATATCATAGTTAAATGGGTCAATCCTCCTATAGGGTTCGAGACTATTACAGGTTCAGAGACCTACTAGTATTTAGGTGCAAACTATCAACTAAAGAACGGGATATAAATGAGTGTGAAGTTCCAGAATAAAACAGGGTTCGAACAGGAAGGTCAAAAAGGGAAATAAAACTTTCAACTGTGACTTTCCTACCACAGTTAGGTCTACTTGCTTCCAAAGCATGCACTTGTACAGAAGTTCCTGCCCCTTGTCCTTGCCTATTAGGGAATTTCCTGGTGAAGTGTCCCATCTGTCCACAATTAAAGCAAGCTTCTTTGGTCTTTCTGCAGTCTTTTACAAAATGACCCATTCCACCGCAACTATGACACTTTACCTCCTTTTTTATTTCGTCTTTGTCGGGGTTTCCACCTTTCTTTTATTGCTTTCCTTTCTTGGGCCACCATTTCTGCTTTTCTCTCTTAGCATGGGTCTCCTCAATCTTAGTCTCTTTCTTTTCTCCTTTGCCTTCTTCTTGCACAAGCGCCATATCAAACCAGCCTTTCAAAAGTTACACCCATCGGTATGTGAGATAAAGCAAGTCCTTGGAGAGGTTCATTCAACCCTCTCGCAAATCTGAGTGCCTTCTTGTGGGGCGTATTCACTAACTCTAGTCCAAACCTCGCTAGTTGGTTAAACTTATTCACATACTCCTTAATCGACATGTCTCCTTGCTTCAAAGCTAAGAACCTTTCCATTTGGAATCCCACTTCTGCTTGAGATAGGAATTTCATCTCGAACCTTTGCCTAAAGTCCTCCTAAGTTACCATTGGTTGTCCTGCTTGTGTTACTTCCCACCAGTCGGAAGCCTCATCTTTAAGTTTCCATGCAGCTAGTTGTATTTTCCTTTGGTCGTCGACCTCAAAAAGTCCAAACAAGTTCTCTGTCTCTCGTAGCCAATTTCGTGCTTCCATAAAGCTTTCAGTTCCACGGAATGGTTTTCCTCCCATAGCGCAGAAGTCCTTGCATGTATTAGAGAAATTATCTACTCGCGGAGGTGGAGGAACAGCGGCTGCAGCTGGGGGAGGGGAAACTCCTTAGCCTCCATTAGGTGCCTTAGCCTCAAGTTATCTACGGAACCAAGCCGGTATCTAAATTACCTCAGGAAGATTGGATTCCCCAGACATGCTGAAAAGAAAGGCTCAATAAGAGACCGAGAGATTATTGGCTATGACTTACGGGATATATTTTTCAAAAACAGATTTTCGCTTGAAAATACTTTGCTTTCTGAAAACGATTTTAAAACTTTTACTCTGTCGTTGTAACCTTCAGCTCTGATACCAAATGTGACACCCCACATCTATTAACGTCACTCATAAGAAAATGTGTTAAGTTCGTTGGAGCGCAACAGGCAATCATTACAGAGAATACACAAGATAGAAAAAATAAGCTGCGGTAAAACTTTAAACTTTATTATAATATAAGTAGAACAAAGTTTCAGAAATATGTTAAAACCAGTTACAACCAACAAACTGTTTCAAATCTGTCTTTCAAGCCAATACAGAAAATAAAATACCAAATTACATAAAGTCATATCCCATAGCATAAGCTAAACTAAAGTGGAAAGCAGATCAAAGCGATATATTTCAAGCCAAGTCCAAGCTGAAGCGATACCCTCGTTATTGCCGAGTACCACCACCATGAAAACCTTTGGGGGGAAAGGAAGAAAGAGGCGAAAGAAAAAGGTCAGACATAAAGACTGGCGAGTTCTAGTGATTTAAAAATATGCACGAATTAGAATGACAAGACAGGTAAATAAAACTGGATAAGAAAGGTGTAATTTTACAACAGATAATCTAGATAGAATAATAGAACGGACAAGATAACAAAAGTTAACTTATGATCGGTTAAGACTTCACTTTTATATCTAAAATGGGTAAATGTTTGAACATATATGTCTGAACATACATATTTCATATTACAAGTCCTAGTCTGCACTGATACTAATATAACGAGTTTAACATGGTTTTGTATTACAGGATTAACAACAAGAATAACAGCTAGAAGAACAACATGAATAACAGCAAGATTAGGCGTATCCTAATTACATAACAGGATTAGGTGTTAACCTATTTACACAACAGCAGGATTAGGTGTACCCTAATTACTACCCAAGTGATCGGCTCCTTATTACCCGAATATCCTATGTCAGCCCCGACAGTAGCGTGTATCATTCCATAATCCAGAGACTTATAGAACACAACAATATCCGAAGATTTTTTGACATCTTAGGTCCCGTAGCCGGATCCATGCACGCTCATGACTCCATCGGAATCGCGCCCCTAACACCCCCAAAACCCTTGAACCTCTTACCATCGAGTTCAGTAAAGCATTCCCTGCCCCTACCTAGTGTGGGACCCCAAATAAGATACTTACATGGACACTGATTAATATGGGTTCCAAACAACAGATTGACACAAGCCAAACCCCCCTAAGCTTGTGCCTCCAACTAACTAAGATTTAAGAGTCCCCAAACCCAATACAACAGCAGACGGGGATCTCTTTGCTTATTAATACATATATTCAACTTAACAGGTTTAGGTTTTATTTATAAGCATGGTTGTAATGTCAGGTGTATACAACCTTATTCTTAACATTTCCTTTACTTAATGTCTGTTTAAGTCAAAATTAACATGTCTATTTTTTATGCATATTATTTATTAACTACATTCCCAAGTTATAGGTTCATGCATAAGGTCTATTTACAACAAGTGTCTATAACAAGTCTACGTATGTATACTTATCCTTTTTCCCATTTTATAACATACACAGGTTTACCAAGTTATAGCGTATACATATAACTACAAGCCTAACATGTATACATTCAACCATTCCCAAGTAATAAATATTCCTAACTTCTTTTTTATGTCATTTCATTATTTCCTCAATCATACTTATACCCTATTTGGGTATAGCCTAGGCTTCTAAAGGCCGAAGCTTGGCGTAAAATAAAAAAGAAATAGAGGGAGAAGGAGTAGAATCACATAAGCATATAAGACTGTAAATAAACATAGAAAAATGGGAAAAGGAAGATAAATACTGTAATGGCGCGTTTTGTAAGGTATAATAATTAAGTTATTTAATTATTTAAATAACGAATATATTAAATAAACGATAGTTGAACGTATAATTATAATTTTATTATAATTAAAATCGAGCTTGAAATGGCGCTGCAGTTCGCGATTTGGCGATTCGAACTTCAACTGAATGTACATGATTCGTTTTAAGCCGGATTACTGTGAAACAAGAAACGTGTGGAGCTGGTGGAGTATATCTTTCTAGTGGAAGAGAAAAATCGGGATTTCGTCGGGTAGATTTTGAGTTATGTCCAAATCAAATTTCAGAAAAGTCGCTGTGGAATTCCTTTATAATTTGCGACGCTTTATATACGTTATAAATCGATTTTTCGATACGAACTGAATATCGGGATAATCTGGAGTCTGGAAATCAAGTCATAAAATCTGAGGTGATATTTTGGAGCCGGACGACATTGTATATGGATATATACGATAATATTAATTTATTAATATTTAATTTAATAATATTTAAATATATTTATATATTTAAATGGGTCATCCAGAGCTTTAAAAATACACTGTGTGAGCATACGAAGTCGGAATTCGACGAAACCAGTTTTGTTGGATCCGCAATATCAAATAGTTGTTAGAGGTCAAGTTTCGTGATTTTTAGAGTCACTGTGTGGTCGTACGGATTTTTAGAGTGGAAAACAGTCAGTATTTTGTCAGTTAAAAATACACTGTGTGAGCATACGAAGTCGGAATTCGACGAAACCAGTTTCATTGGGACCGTAATGTCGAGCTCTAGCTACATGTCAAGTTTGGTGATTTTTAGGTATCGTATGTAACCGTGGTGATTTTTAGAAAGCCAATGATCAAATAAAAATAAATGTATGTGAACATAAGGAAGGCCACATCCTTCTCCTTCTCAGCCACAAACATCACCTACCACAATCTCAACTATAAAACCCTTCTTTGAGCCACCGCACCATTCCTTCATCATAGCAAAAGTTTTGAGCAAATGAAAATCACAAAGAAAATCAATACAAAATGAAATCAACCCCTATAAATCATGTTATACACATATTCGAAATGCTTGAAGGATGCTACACGATCTAGAGTGGGTTTTGTGTGGTTCGACATCCTTTTGTTCATCACTGGAAACGCACGCAACAACTAGGGTTGGAGTTCGATCGTAATGCAAAGGGTTTTGGCTCGAATTGATATTGGATCTGAGTTTATGGTGTAAAACCGAGTGTGTTGTGAGCTTTTGGTGAGGATCGAAGTCTAGAAGTGACGCAACCGTCACTGTACTGGCACGATGGTGCCATCGTCGGTTCTTGATGGGAGAGGCCGAGTTGGGAGATGGTGGTATGACGGGAAAGAGGAGATGAAGAGGTGATTTGTGGTAATTTTTATTTGAATTAAAAACCATTGGAGGAGGAGAATAGGAGGTGAGAAGGTGCGGCTATGGCTTGGGATGTAGGAGCAGGTCACGGCGTATTGATTTGGGAAGAAGGTTGATAACGGGTCGGGTTCTCAAAGGGGTATGTGCTGTTTAAATAGTTAAGGCCCAATTTCTTTTAAAAGAATTCAAGTTTTATTTATTTAAAAGTATTCAAACTTCGTAATGCTATAACTTGGTCATACGTAGACGGAATTCAGCGAAACAAGATCCGACGGGATCGTATGGACGGGAGCAACACAATGAGACTGATCGGGAGTGAATCCGAGCTCGTTACAATTTATGGAGAAATAAATTGTCCAACTGAGTCAAAGAACGCAAACCGATTTTTTTTAACGGTTAACGCGTCCAATGTGAGTAAATCTCACTAACTCTAAACAGTTTTATTTTCACGTTGTATTCTTAGAACTGTTAAAATATTATCTGTTTGACTGTTTGACCGTGTGTTGACTGTTTGATTGAACTGCTAGTCAGTTAGTAGAGATTTTATATATATATTTACGTATATATATAAACCGTTAAATAGTCATATGTTGATTCTGCTATCAGAATATTTCACAGTGAAGTGAAATCAATGTTGTTGTATTGTCTAACATCTGTGGTGCAGGGAAACAGGTTGGAGGAATCCAACAGGATTCCTCAACGGTTATTTTACTGTGATTTTTATATTGTGATATATGATGTGATGTATATAATCTGTGTGATTTTGTGTGGTGGGACGATATTTATCATTGTTAGATGATGTGTTAAAAACCGTAAGAAATACCAGAGTGTGATAAAAGGATTAAACAAAGTGATTTGGTAAAGATTAAACTAAGTAAATTAGTCGAGATTAAACAAAGTGGATTTGTCGAGCAAACCGAATCAAATGGGTTAGTCAAACCGAATCAAATGGGTTAGTCAAAACCAAATAAAATGGGTTAGTCAAACCAAATCAAATGGGTTAGTCAAACCGAATCAAATGGGTTAGTCAAACCGAATCAAATGGGCTAAGTTAGTCGAGTCAAACAAATGGGCTAAGTTAGTCGAGTTAAACAAAGTAATTGGTTAGGTTAACCAAAGTAAGTTAGTTAAGTTAAACTAAGCGATAAATCGATGGGAATTAGCTAAGTTAAATTAAGTGGTTAATCGAAGTAAATTAGTTAAGTTAACTAAGTGGTTAATCGAAGTGAATTAGTTAAGTTAAACTAAGTGAATCAGTTAGAGTTAATCAACGTGAATCAGCTAAGTTAAACTAAGTGGATTTGTTCAGTTAATCAAGACGAGTTAACCAGTTAGGTTAAACCAGTAGAGTTAACTAGTTGAGTTAACCAGTTAGAGTTAACCAGTTAGGCTAAACCAGTAGAGTTGACCAGTTAGAGTTGATCAGTTAGAATTGATCAGTTAGAGTTATCCAAGTAGAGTTAATCGAGTAGAGTTGTCGAATATCACTTATCCGAAGTAGAGTTATCAAATATGGTGTATTCGAGAGAAGAGTAATCGAATATAGTTTATTCGAGTGGAGAAATCAAATGTTATTCATTTGAGAAGAGTTATCGAATATAGTTTATTCGAGTGGAGAAATCAAATGTTATTCATTTGAGAAGAGTTATCGAATATAGTTTATTCGAGTGGAGAAATCAAATGCTATTCATTTGAGAAGAGAAAGCGAATATAGTTTATTCGAGTGGAGAAATCAAATGCTATTCATTTGAGAAGAGAAAGCGAATATAGTTTATTCGAGTGGAGAAATCAAATGTTATTCATTTGAGAAGAGTTACCGAATATTATTTATTCGAAGAGTAGTTATCGAATATTGGTTATTCGAAGTTAGTTAATCCAAAGGAGTTATCCGAAGTTAGTTAATCCAAAGGAGTTATTCGAAGTTAGTTAATCCCAAGGAGTTATTCGGAGTTAGCTAATCCAAAGGAGTTATTCAAAGTTAGTTAATCCAAAGGAGTTAGTCGAAGAGTTAATCGAATATAGTTATTCGAAAGAAGGTGTTAATCGAATATAGTTATTCGAGTAAAGTTAAAAGAGTTAATCGAATTTAGTTATTCGAAATGAGTTATTCGAATTAGATATTTGAATAGAGTTAAACACATTAGAGTGATTCAAATTACTTATTCAAATAGAGTTAAACACGTAAGAGTTAATTGAATATTAGTTATTCAATTAGAGTTAAATCGAATTTAGTTATTCGAAAGGAGTTAATCAATTTGAGTTAAGTTAATCGATTTGAATTAAGTTGAATCGAAATGGAGTAAATCGATTAGAATTAAGTAATCAAGTTAGAGTAAATCGAATATTGATTATTCGAAGGTAAGTTATTCAAATTAGTTATTCGAAGGAGTTAATCAAATGAGTTGATCCAAAGGAGTTAGTCGGATATTAGTTATTCGAATAGAGTTAAAGGAGTTATCGATTTTATTTTGATCGAAAGGAGTTATCGATTAGTAAATCGAAAGGCGATTTTCGAATATAGCATATTCGAAAGAAAGAGATCGAATATTGTTTAGTCGAAAGAGAGAGATTTCGAATATGAGTTATTCGAAGAGAGATAATCGAATATAGGTTATTCGAAGAAGAGTTAATCAAATAGAGATTACTCGGAAGAGAGTTATACGTCGAATTCGATTATAGCGAATTCGGGAAAGTACTATTTACCTTCCAGGGTTTAAATCAAGATTTAGTTATTGATTTAGAAATTAGGTGTCTGTTAAATTATTCGAGTTAAGAGATAAAGTTATAATTTAGGTTAGACATTGCAGAAGTAGGAATTATAACGTTATAGTTATAATCAAACGTTGTCATATAAGAAGTAGATTCGTGACCTGAATCCGAGAATTTGCGTGAACAGATGATTGGAAAAAGTGAGTGACGAGCTTCATCTATTTCACAGTAAAGGACGTTGTTCAATTAAGGTCTGAGAGGTAATTATACCCCAACTTGATTGACTTCAGAATTGACAAAGGAATAGTTGTGGTTCGACAGAAAAGGTTGATTTGAAATATAGTTAAGTAATAAGCAATTAATGGATTAAGCGTAACGATGTTATATACAACGTTCATTGGAAATCCGTACATGAGTTTTGGGAACGTTTTCCAAATATAATCAGATATGTTTTCTAAACATAGAAAATGAAATGTTTTCATGATAAGAATTTAAGAAATGGAGTTAAGCAAATTCAGAAACTGACTGGAGAGGGTAAGTTGAACGGTTTTCTAAGTAACGATATGATGTTGGTTTCGACCTTCCGGATTGATACTTAGAGAATTGTTCTCATACTAGTTACAGTTAGGGACTGATAGTTGCGAAATAATAGTGATGTGAAAATAAGCTATGGAAATGTTTTCCAATGATTAATAACATATATTTTCTAAATATATGAAATAAGGAAATATGAACATGTGATGATTGATCGATCAAATTCCCATTTGGAAATAAGATCGTTGTTTGTACACCGACATGTTTTCATTTGATAGTTGAATCACAGACTATCAAAGTTTTACCATTTTAACGTTGTTAATATGGAGAGACCGGTTGGATTATTTTCCAAAGAACCACTCTGTATTGGCATAAGCATTGCGAGCAATATCTGCCAAAGATAAATTGAAGACGGAGTAAAGTGCAAGGGTTGTTGTATAAGTCTTAGATAACAGTGACTAAGATGGATATACTGAATAGTGCCTTCGGTTTGTCCAGTCCCAGGACAATGTATATGGAAGAAGGTCTGACAGAGTATATTCAATGGATCGCCTATGTTGATCTGTTCAAACGTATTCACGTTTGGTGGCGGAGGAATTCGTTTCTCTTAGCTGTATACCCGTGTTATTTTTGAATAAGTCAATTTGTGATTTGGCGGGTATGACAATGTGGCATTCAAAGTGAATGGTGATCAGATGTCTGAAGATAGACGTAGCTTCTAGCCTCACACCAGGAAGTAACAAAAGTTGGGCTAGGCAGCATGGCTAGTTGGGTCATTCCCAAGCAGGGTGTATTGTCACCGATCTAGGGAATATCCATATTTATACTTCTTTTTGATTCTGTATCTTCGGATGACGGTTTGATGGCCTATAACCGTGGTGGCAATATATTCGCGACACTCAAGCTAAATGAGTGAGCGGTCATGTGTGGCCGGGTTGCAAGACGTTCTTGTTGAACCCTGAGTGTATCACCTCTAGAGTACACTATTCAGAAGGTGCTCCCATACCTTGTCTGTTGGAATCCATTCTCCGTTAAGCGCCCTGCGGTTTATGATTTTATACTATGAATGTAGAACGTGAGATGCAAGCGTTTCTGCTAGATTGATATCTATTTGTACTTAGACATTATTATAATATCACAATGATATTGCTTGTCAAAGTTGTTCAGATACTCATAAGGGAAAAACCCGTTCCGTATTCACGGCGTGGTCTTATGAGATATCCTATACCTGTTTTAATCTATTTTACTCATACCAGTCCCATGACTGACCCGGAGTTTACTTTGTTGTTTTCCCTAAACTCTTGGGTGCCTAAATTTGTACGGGCAGTCAAGTAGTCGGGATTTACAGATATACTTGGAGAGCTTGGAGCAGGAGGCTGCAAGATTCTATAGCTATAGTTATTTCCGCTGTGTTGTAAGTGTTGTACTCTGATAAGTGCTATTGTATATATATAACTGTGTACTTCAAAGTTATGTTATATATTATATGTTATTCGTTCCGCTGTGAGATTCGTGTTACTCTGATGATTCTGATGTTCTTCTTCTTCTTCTATTCTATTAGTTCTATCTTTTCTTTCTCACCTTCTAAATTCTTTCACTAACGTCTCGGAATTTCCGACTCTCGAGGAGTCGGAAATTTCCCGCCGTTACAGTTGGTATCAGAGCTTAAGTTAAGTGATTACCTTGGCTCTGTGGCATAACTCGATAGAGATGGGATTAGTAATATCCTAGATTGAGTTTGAGTGTATATATATGAGCGCGTAATTGTTATTCAATATAAAATGTTTTATATTGTGGAGACTCATTGGTTGAGTGGCTTATGAATTCTGGTCGATCAGTTGATCCACTATATCGATAAGGGTTACTAAACACTCGAATACGATGAACCGACATGGTATGTTTTGAAAGAGGGTAAATGAAATAATTTTCCCAAAATATATTTGTTTATAGAAAAAATATATATCTTGAAATTATTATAGTATATTGATTGTGTTGGTGGTTATTATAATCGAATAAGATTATAAAAGGGTGAAATGGTTATAAATGACCAATCAGGATTCATATGAATGTAATATATGAAATAGTTTGAATTAAATATGAATTTAAATCAGATTTGGAATTAAAATAAGGAAATTTTAAGTTCCTGGGAGATTTTGAAAATGTTTTTCAAATTGAAAATGATATAGTATTGAACTCACTTCGATAGCTGGAAAATAGATTCTGATGATGAATCTAGACATCATCAGTGTTCATTTTCGAGTTCTAAGTGACGGATTACTACCAATGGTTTTGTTTTCAAATGGTGTTGAGGAAAACAAGTTGTTTAGAAATTCAAAAGTTTTGAATTGGTGTTAGGATTTGAAATTGATTTGAAATAAATCCCAGGGATTTAAATCTTGAAATTTAAAATTTAACTTGTTAAGTTGAATGAATCAAGATGGTAAAAACAAATAAGTAAATTAAAATTTAACTTGAACCAAGTTAAATAAATCGGGATTTGGTTAGAGAATCATCTGGATTGGAATTAAGTTGATGGGTTAAGAGTTTGAAATCTGATATTGGAGTTTGAATAGAATTGGACTTGGATAGCACCAAGTGTTTGAGTTGAAGGTTGGATTGAGATGACATTGGTATATGTTGGGTTGATACATTTGAAAGTGATAAGGGTGATATGCCCGACAAAAAGGTACAAGTCTATTTTTGATATAAGCATGAGATTTATGAGCCGAATCGGCAAGCCGCTTGGCTGTTTGATCTTCTTTTTGGGTTGAAGATGGCCTAGAGAGGCGAGTTGTGGTTTTACCGATAGGGCTGTACAAAGGAGGTTATGGCGAAATTTTCCGAAAATTTAAAGTGTTAGAAAATTTTCATAATTTTTGAAAATTTTAATTAGTCGGAAGAATAAATATTTTAGTCGATATTAAGTGGTTCGGTTGAAATCAGAAATAAGGGGTAAACCAATCTTAGGAGTTCCAATATATAGGGTCAACCTCTAACTTAGCAATTTCGAGGACGAAATTATTATAAGTGGGGAAGTCTGTAATGGCGCGTTTTGTAAGGTATAATAATTAAGTTATTTAATTATTTAAATAACGAATATATTAAATAAACGATAGTTGAACGTATAATTATAATTTTATTATAATTAAAATCGAGCTTGAAATGGCGCTGCAGTTCGCGATTTGGCGATTCGAACTTCAACTGAATGTACATGATTCGTTTTAAGCCGGATTACTGTGAAACAAGAAACGTGTGGAGCTGGTGGAGTATATCTTTCTAGTGGAAGAGAAAAATCGGGATTTCGTCGGGTAGATTTTGAGTTATGTCCAAATCAAATTTCAGAAAAGTCGCTGTGGAATTCCTTTATAATTTGCGACGCTTTATATACGTTATAAATCGATTTTTCGATACGAACTGAATATCGGGATAATCTGGAGTCTGGAAATCAAGTCATAAAATCTGAGGTGATATTTTGGAGCCGGACGACATTGTATATGGATATATACGATAATATTAATTTATTAATATTTAATTTAATAATATTTAAATATATTTATATATTTAAATGGGTCATCCAGAGCTTTAAAAATACACTGTGTGAGCATACGAAGTCGGAATTCGACGAAACCAGTTTTGTTGGATCCGCAATATCAAATAGTTGTTAGAGGTCAAGTTTCGTGATTTTTAGAGTCACTGTGTGGTCGTACGGATTTTTAGAGTGGAAAACAGTCAGTATTTTGTCAGTTAAAAATACACTGTGTGAGCATACGAAGTCGGAATTCGACGAAACCAGTTTCATTGGGACCGTAATGTCGAGCTCTAGCTACATGTCAAGTTTGGTGATTTTTAGGTATCGTATGTAACCGTGGTGATTTTTAGAAAGCCAATGATCAAATAAAAATAAATGTATGTGAACATAAGGAAGGCCACATCCTTCTCCTTCTCAGCCACAAACATCACCTACCACAATCTCAACTATAAAACCCTTCTTTGAGCCACCGCACCATTCCTTCATCACAGCAAAAGTTTTGAGCAAATGAAAATCACAAAGAAAATCAATACAAAATGAAATCAACCCCTATAAATCATGTTATACACATATTCGAAATGCTTGAAGGATGCTACACGATCTAGAGTGGGTTTTGTGTGGTTCGACATCCTTTTGTTCATCACTGGAAACGCACGCAACAACTAGGGTTGGAGTTCGATCGTAATGCAAAGGGTTTTGGCTCGAATTGATATTGGATCTGAGTTTATGGTGTAAAACCGAGTGTGTTGTGAGCTTTTGGTGAGGATCGAAGTCTAGAAGTGACGCAACCGTCACTGTACTGGCACGATGGTGCCATCGTCGGTTCTTGATGGGAGAGGCCGAGTTGGGAGATGGTGGTATGACGGGAAAGAGGAGATGAAGAGGTGATTTGTGGTAATTTTTATTTGAATTAAAAACCATTGGAGGAGGAGAATAGGAGGTGAGAAGGTGCGGCTATGGCTTGGGATGTAGGAGCAGGTCACGGCGTATTGATTTGGGAAGAAGGTTGATAACGGGTCGGGTTCTCAAAGGGGTATGTGCTGTTTAAATAGTTAAGGCCCAATTTCTTTTAAAAGAATTCAAGTTTTATTTATTTAAAAGTATTCAAACTTCGTAATGCTATAACTTGGTCATACGTAGACGGAATTCAGCGAAACAAGATCCGACGGGATCGTATGGACGGGAGCAACACAATGAGACTGATCGGGAGTGAATCCGAGCTCGTTACAATTTATGGAGAAATAAATTGTCCAACTGAGTCAAAGAACGCAAACCGATTTTTTTTAACGGTTAACGCGTCCAATGTGAGTAAATCTCACTAACTCTAAACAGTTTTATTTTCACGTTGTATTCTTAGAACTGTTAAAATATTATCTGTTTGACTGTTTGACCGTGTGTTGACTGTTTGATTGAACTGCTAGTCAGTTAGTAGAGATTTTATATATATATTTACGTATATATATAAACCGTTAAATAGTCATATGTTGATTCTGCTATCAGAATATTTCACAGTGAAGTGAAATCAATGTTGTTGTATTGTCTAACATCTGTGGTGCAGGGAAACAGGTTGGAGGAATCCAACAGGATTCCTCAACAGTTATTTTACTGTGATTTTTATATTGTGATATATGATGTGATGTATATAATCTGTGTGATTTTGTGTGGTGGGACGATATTTATCATTGTTAGATGATGTGTTAAAAACCGTAAGAAATACCAGAGTGTGATAAAAGGATTAAACAAAGTGATTTGGTAAAGATTAAACTAAGTAAATTAGTCGAGATTAAACAAAGTGGATTTGTCGAGCAAACCGAATCAAATGGGTTAGTCAAACCGAATCAAATGGGTTAGTCAAAACCAAATAAAATGGGTTAGTCAAACCAAATCAAATGGGTTAGTCAAACCGAATCAAATGGGTTAGTCAAACCGAATCAAATGGGCTAAGTTAGTCGAGTCAAACAAATGGGCTAAGTTAGTCGAGTTAAACAAAGTAATTGGTTAGGTTAACCAAAGTAAGTTAGTTAAGTTAAACTAAGCGATAAATCGATGGGAATTAGCTAAGTTAAATTAAGTGGTTAATCGAAGTAAATTAGTTAAGTTAACTAAGTGGTTAATCGAAGTGAATTAGTTAAGTTAAACTAAGTGAATCGGTTAGAGTTAATCAACGTGAATCAGCTAAGTTAAACTAAGTGGATTTGTTCAGTTAATCAAGACGAGTTAACCAGTTAGGTTAAACCAGTAGAGTTAACTAGTTGAGTTAACCAGTTAGAGTTAACCAGTTAGGCTAAACCAGTAGAGTTGACCAGTTAGAGTTGATCAGTTAGAATTGATCAGTTAGAGTTATCCAAGTAGAGTTAATCGAGTAGAGTTGTCGAATATCACTTATCCGAAGTAGAGTTATCAAATATGGTGTATTCGAGAGAAGAGTAATCGAATATAGTTTATTCGAGTGGAGAAATCAAATGTTATTCATTTGAGAAGAGTTATCGAATATAGTTTATTCGAGTGGAGAAATCAAATGTTATTCATTTGAGAAGAGTTATCGAATATAGTTTATTCGAGTGGAGAAATCAAATGCTATTCATTTGAGAAGAGAAAGCGAATATAGTTTATTCGAGTGGAGAAATCAAATGCTATTCATTTGAGAAGAGAAAGCGAATATAGTTTATTCGAGTGGAGAAATCAAATGTTATTCATTTGAGAAGAGTTACCGAATATTATTTATTCGAAGAGTAGTTATCGAATATTGGTTATTCGAAGTTAGTTAATCCAAAGGAGTTATCCGAAGTTAGTTAATCCAAAGGAGTTATTCGAAGTTAGTTAATCCCAAGGAGTTATTCGGAGTTAGCTAATCCAAAGGAGTTATTCAAAGTTAGTTAATCCAAAGGAGTTAGTCGAAGAGTTAATCGAATATAGTTATTCGAAAGAAGGTGTTAATCGAATATAGTTATTCGAGTAAAGTTAAAAGAGTTAATCGAATTTAGTTATTCGAAATGAGTTATTCGAATTAGATATTTGAATAGAGTTAAACACATTAGAGTGATTCAAATTACTTATTCAAATAGAGTTAAACACGTAAGAGTTAATTGAATATTAGTTATTCAATTAGAGTTAAATCGAATTTAGTTATTCGAAAGGAGTTAATCAATTTGAGTTAAGTTAATCGATTTGAATTAAGTTGAATCGAAATGGAGTAAATCGATTAGAATTAAGTAATCAAGTTAGAGTAAATCGAATATTGATTATTCGAAGGTAAGTTATTCGAATTAGTTATTCGAAGGAGTTAATCAAATGAGTTGATCCAAAGGAGTTAGTCGGATATTAGTTATTCGAATAGAGTTAAAGGAGTTATCGATTTTATTTTGATCGAAAGGAGTTATCGATTAGTAAATCGAAAGGCGATTTTCGAATATAGCATATTCGAAAGAAAGAGATCGAATATTGTTTAGTCGAAAGAGAGAGATTTCGAATATGAGTTATTCGAAGAGAGATAATCGAATATAGGTTATTCGAAGAAGAGTTAATCAAATAGAGATTACTCGGAAGAGAGTTATACGTCGAATTCGATTATAGCGAATTCGGGAAAGTACTATTTACCTTCCAGGGTTTAAATCAAGATTTAGTTATTGATTTAGAAATTAGGTGTCTGTTAAATTATTCGAGTTAAGAGATAAAGTTATAATTTAGGTTAGACATTGCAGAAGTAGGAATTATAACGTTATAGTTATAATCAAACGTTGTCATATAAGAAGTAGATTCGTGACCTGAATCCGAGAATTTGCGTGAACAGATGATTGGAAAAAGTGAGTGACGAGCTTCATCTATTTCACAGTAAAGGACGTTGTTCAATTAAGGTCTGAGAGGTAATTATACCCCAACTTGATTGACTTCAGAATTGACAAAGGAATAGTTGTGGTTCGATAGAAAAGGTTGATTTGAAATATAGTTAAGTAATAAGCAATTAATGGATTAAGCGTAACGATGTTATATACAACGTTCATTGGAAATCCGTAAATGAGTTTTGGGAACGTTTTCCAAATATAATCAGATATGTTTTCTAAACATAGAAAATGAAATGTTTTCATGATAAGAATTTAAGAAATGGAGTTAAGCAAATTCAGAAACTGACTGGAGAGGGTAAGTTGAACGGTTTTCTAAGTAACGATATGATGTTGGTTTCGACCTTCCGGATTGATACTTAGAGAATTGTTCTCATACTAGTTACAGTTAGGGACTGATAGTTGCGAAATAATAGTGATGTGAAAATAAGCTATGGAAATGTTTTCCAATGATTAATAACATATATTTTCTAAATATATGAAATAAGGAAATATGAACATGTGATGATTGATCGATCAAATTCCCATTTGGAAATAAGATCGTTGTTTGTACACCGACATGTTTTCATTTGATAGTTGAATCACAGACTATCAAAGTTTTACCATTTTAACGTTGTTAATATGGAGAGACCGGTTGGATTATTTTCCAAAGAACCACTCTGTATTGGCATAAGCATTGCGAGCAATATCTGCCAAAGATAAATTGAAGACGGAGTAAAGTGCAAGGGTTGTTGTATAAGTCTTAGATAACAGTGACTAAGATGGATATACTGAATAGTGCCTTCGGTTTGTCCAGTCCCAGGACAATGTATATGGAAGAAGGTCTGACAGAGTATATTCAATGGATCGCCTATGTTGATCTGTTCAAACGTATTCACGTTTGGTGGCGGAGGAATTCGTTTCTCTTAGCTGTATACCCGTGTTATTTTTGAATAAGTCAATTTGTGATTTGGCGGGTATGACAATGTGGCATTCAAAGTGAATGGTGATCAGATGTCTGAAGATAGACGTAGCTTCTAGCCTCACACCAGGAAGTAACAAAAGTTGGGCTAGGCAGCATGGCTAGTTGGGTCATTCCCAAGCAGGGTGTATTGTCACCGATCTAGGGAATATCCATATTTATACTTCTTTTTGATTCTGTATCTTCGGATGACGGTTTGATGGCCTATAACCGTGGTGGCAATATATTCGCGACACTCAAGCTAAATGAGTGAGCGGTCATGTGTGGCCGGGTTGCAAGACGTTCTTGTTGAACCCTGAGTGTATCACCTCTAGAGTACACTATTCAGAAGGTGCTCCCATACCTTGTCTGTTGGAATCCATTCTCCGTTAAGCGCCCTGCGGTTTATGATTTTATACTATGAATGTAGAACGTGAGATGCAAGCGTTTCTGCTAGATTGATATCTATTTGTACTTAGACATTATTATAATATCACAATGATATTGCTTGTCAAAGTTGTTCAGATACTCATAAGGGAAAAACCCGTTCCGTATTCACGGCGTGGTCTTATGAGATATCCTATACCTGTTTTAATCTATTTTACTCATACCAGTCCCATGACTGACCCGGAGTTTACTTTGTTGTTTTCCCTAAACTCTTGGGTGCCTAAATTTGTACGGGCAGTCAAGTAGTCGGGATTTACAGATATACTTGGAGAGCTTGGAGCAGGAGGCTGCAAGATTCTATAGCTATAGTTATTTCCGCTGTGTTGTAAGTGTTGTACTCTGATAAGTGCTATTGTATATATATAACTGTGTACTTCAAAGTTATGTTATATATTATATGTTATTCGTTCCGCTGTGAGATTCGTGTTACTCTGATGATTCTGATGTTCTTCTTCTTCTTCTATTCTATTAGTTCTATCTTTTCTTTCTCACCTTCTAAATTCTTTCACTAACGTCTCGGAATTTCCGACTCTCGAGGAGTCGGAAATTTCCCGCCGTTACAAATACATTTTACGTGTTATTTATCTAACATCACAGGCATGCATATAACTTGTCTAATTAACATCACAGACATGTATATAACTTGTTTAAACGTCACAGGCATGTATAACTTGTGTTATTAACATTGCAGGCATGTATATAACTTGTTTAAACATCATAGGCATGTATAACTTGTGTTATTAACATCACATGCATATGTATAGTTTTGTTTAACTAACATTAACATAGGCATATACTAGATTATAATGGCATAGGTGATAACAGTCAATCATGTATATTTATTTTACTGTAAATCCTAGTTAGTTTCATTTAACTGTCATGTTCAAGGCCTAAGAAAATCATATCTGTAAATAACTGTAACTCACAGTGAGTCTTGGTGAAGATAAAATATGTATATAACATAAGGCCACAACAATTCTAGTCCTAATCGGATCCAAGTTGTATGCAAGTCTTGATTGATAATGCTTCTATTTGATCCAATCTCTAGCAGCAATCCCCCATTGTATGCATATATTTTTAGAATAATTTAGAGGCAGAGTAAGAGGTGAAGAATTTGTGTGAATTGGCTATGGAGAAGGTTGTAAATTTATAGAGTTACATAATCAGCACCAACCTTTAGATCTAGGTTTTAAATCTGAACCGTACATGTCATGTTGAGTTAGAAGGAACAGAGACACAAAATCATCCAGGTGCAGAGCTCAGAATTCGGCTAGATCTATTATGGTCGACTCACCTATCACTGGGTCGACCCTAGGGTCGACCCATGGGTCGACCCAGGCCAGTGAGGGTCAACCGATAATGTGTCAATTTTCCGCTTCTTTTTGGCGCTCGTTCGTTTGAAATATTTTGACTTATTTTGGTTAAATTTGTATGTACATAAGCTTCATATTCTATGTCGCTAACTTCTTCATACATTGTCCGTTTTACGCAAACTTGGGGTCTATCTGAACCAGAATTCCGAGATGAACGCAACGGTAATGTCGTTCAGTTAATTATGAATATTTATTATGGTTATGGCATATTATGTTTTCGGGGTGTTACATTCTTCCCTACTTAAAGGATTTCATCCCCGAAATCTACGAGTCTAGGAGAATGTTACTATCCTAACATTCACCTACAACCATCTACTCATCCATCATTCACATGTATCCATTGTCCTTAAGAGATTTCTAATGCTTGTATGAACTTATGCATAGTGTTGTATGTATATTTCCTTACCCTTATTCGGCCAGATCTATTATGGGTCGACCCACCTATCACTCGGTCGACCGTGTGTCGACCCGAGCCCTATTGGGTCGACCCATGGGTTGACCCAGGCCAGTGAGGGTCGACCCATAATAGGTCTCTTTGCTGCTTCTTTTTGTCGCTCGTTCTTTTGAAATATTTTGACTTATTCTGGTTAAGTTTGTTTATACATAAGCTTCATATATGTTTACTAACTTCTAGAGTCCCTAACTTCTTCATACGTTGTCCGTTTTACGCAAACTTGAGGTCTATCCGAACCAAGATTCCGAGATGAACGTGAGGGTAATGCGGGTATTGGTTAATTCTGAACATTTATTATAGTTATAGCATATTATATTTTGGGGATGTTACATATATTTATTAGAACATAAGATGATATAGAAGTGAAGAATTGGCTACTTCACCATGAAAGAATCTTTGTTGATTTAGAAATTAATGATGACCAGATAAGATGATTGATTTACAAACAATTGCAAAGAGTAGCACTATATTAGTATATTGGTGTAGCAAGGGTACCATGATTTAAACAAAATTCCGTAGGAGGCTCGAAGAGATTTTTATGTCAGAAATTGACAAATTGACTTTGTTTTGGATGTTTTAAGAGTAAGGAGACATAAAGATGCCTGAACGTGCAATAAGGTTTGAGAAGTTATCTCGTTATGGGTATGCGATAGTGGATGGCATTGAGGAACGAAGAGATGCTTCCTTTCCTGTGACGACCACCCCGTACCTCCCACACAATCTGATGAGAAGTGCGTTGTATGACGTGCCAGGCCGATACGGGACGACCGTCAGGGTAGAATAAACCTGTCGTTTAACTCGCAACGCATGGATAATATTAATTAATAAAATATACAATAGGATATAGTATGAAGCACAACTGAACAGAGAATCAAATCTTCATTAAAACCATAGAATCTTAGGTACAATACTCCTCGACACATGAATCTTTGAATACAGTATGCCTCACTACATACCTCAAAGTCTCAATAACATCAACATACAGCAGAAATAGAAAAGAAATAGCTAAATAGTAGATAGTGTTAATACGCCAGCCTCCTGCTCGTTACCACGCAGCAACACCGGCACTAGACCTACTACCTACTGCTCAGTCTACCCACCATCCAATTTGTGAACAACCCAAGGTAATAAGAGGGAAACATAAAACATTGAGTCAAACAATAGTCTTAATGAGCGATAAAATAGTTAACAACGGTTACACAGGATAATATGAGTATAGGCGGATCAACCAACCGATCTGACCAGCAACCAACAAGATAACATGTGAATACTACCCATCACATGTCGCATCTAAAATAGGAAAGGGCTAACCCCCAATCCTGCTTCTCTTCAACATCCTACGGTGTTGGTTTACCCATAGAAAATAGAGAAGAAAACACAAAATCAATCATAACATCCATAACATCCAATGTCCAAGCCATCACCGACTACAACCGTGAATCTATCAGTTATCGAACTTGCATTTCACCGGTCAAAAAGACTAATGGAAAACCCTGGTTTTAGCCAAACTACCATACGCCATCATGACTTGTATGTTTACCTCCTACTGAGACAACTAGACCACTCCGACCTGAGCGATCCAAGGTACTTGATCCTACCTGATCCTTATGGGCGACCCACGATATCTTTGCTTTGAGTCCGCTAGAACTTCCAATAACTAACTATTCCTTTGCATTTCTAATTTGTCGAGACTTTCTTTTTGACGATTTCACCCTTATTAGTCAAGTTTCCTCTTGAAATAATTCCATTATCATCCCTGGTTAGCTCATACCCGAGTCAACCATTTTCATTCCTGATTAACCCCTACCTGAGTTAACCCTTCATCAAACTATATCGTATATCATCCCATGATCAGTGTCACATCAACTTAGCTTCGACCTCTCCTGTCTGAGTTCACAATCGAAGTATCATTCATATTTGAGTTGCACATTGATTATCTGAAGTTCATATCCAACCAAACTTCACTAACAACCCTGGAGAACCATCACAATCATGCCCTCAAAACCAGGGCTCCCCATTCAACCTCCCCATGGGTCGGTGTCGACGCTCCATGGGTCGGTGTCGACCCTCACACTTAGCCAATTTTAGCTAAGTGTCTGGTCTTTGTCCTTCTACACCTCGAGTATGTTCTTCTAGTCTAACCGTTTTGACGTTCATTCATGAATCTTTTTCTGGTCCATTCACGTCTCAAGAGATCAACCTTCAACCTATCTCAAACCAACTTTGAATGACTTGAAATTTCATTAGTTGCTTTGATTTATCATCACGACACCATACCTAGAAATTCAAAGCCGCTCGACACTTCCCCATGGGTCAGTGCCGACCCATGCACTTACTGCATATAGGTATGAAAATTTTCTTTCCCTATATTCACTTCTTCCAAAGCGCCTCCGCTAAGTTTCGTCTGAATCCGGTCATCTGAACTTTCGATTTGCTTTGTTCTTCAATCCTATGATTCTACGACAAACAATCTAACATACAACTCGAGCAACACAATCAATTTAATCAAAACAAACATCAATCTACATAGCAATGATGAAACAAACATGAGAAATTTCCAATTAAAAAATAAACATATCATAATTATGAGATCTAGCATGATTTGGATCTAAACATATGAATAAACATGATGAATCTAGCAATTATCGGATTAATATGATCAAATTAAATTTCCTAGGGTTTCTAAATCTGATTTAAGCATATATAACCAGATCTAAGGTGATTTTAGCATAAAACGTATGAATATGATCCTAATTTACCTATACAATCTATAGCTTCCATGTGAGTGATTTCTATCACTCACCAATTTCTAGATTTGATTTAGATTCAATGAGATCAGATTTGGATAGTGCTAAAACCCCTTGAATTTGATGCAATATGATGTGATATAATCCTCTTTAATGATAATCTATCTTTTAGATGCAATCTACAATGAATTTGATTGAAGAAAGTGGAGAAATAGGGTTTTAGGCTGAACTTGGAGAATCACAAACGCTCAACCTAAAACTTAGAATAAAGAGAGTAACCCCAGTTCTCTCCCCAAGTCCCCCTATTTATATCCACTGGCCTAGGCCTAATGGGTTTGGCTGTTCAGCCCATTAGTTGTTGACCAGTCTGCCTAAACACAAATCAAAAATTAAAACAGGGATTCCTCCCAAACCGGGGAATGCAAATTCCTCATATGACCGCTCTATGAAATCATAAACAACCATTTCGACCCAACGGAATCGATCTCAGCATCTGATTCAATTCCTTTTAAAAGTTATGGCCCAAACAGTAAACTTAAGGATAAAATGGTCATATTTGAATTTGGTAAAAATCATGGACATGTCTCACATCCCCATGAGCAACATATAAAAATCCGATAATGATCCGACCACAAGGGAATAAAATATAATTATTTTACGATCATTTAATATACACTATACGGGTCGTTACATTTCCTTAGTAAGGTTACATCGTCTTAGAGTGGGCAGAACCAGAAAATAATTTTTTGTCCGAAGAAGGCAACTCAAAAGAGTGGAGGTGCTAAGAAGGGAAAAGCTAATGTAATACGCTACAAGTTCAATAAAAAGGACGCTTTACTAGCGAATGTTGCTTAAGAGATAGGAGGGTAGTCATTGAAAAGAAGAACATTAAGTGCTTTAACTGTAATCATGGCAGGCATTACTAGAAGAAGTGTTCAGAAGAAACAAATGAAGCTAAGGGAAGGAGTTTTCCTTTGAGTCATTATCTTCTGGGGCTACTGTCGTAGAAAAGGAAAAGTTTATAATAGAAGGTACACTTTTGGTTCATAGCATACTAGTTAGAGTATTGTTTGATACAAGAGCATAACATTCTTTTATATAACATTGTTTGGTAGATAAGTTGCCTTTAGAATGAAAATACCTTGTTACTTCCTTTAGAGAAGATAATCATTCATGCAACTCTAGGAATGAGATGCAATCATCTAGAGTTTGAGTTGATAGGTTATGTCTTTATCTATATTTATATGTGTTTGATTTTGTAAATTTAGGATTATGTTAAGTATGGATTGGTCAGACCACTTGTTAATGGCAAAATTAGCACTACAACAGGATTGATGTGAAAGTACCACCCCTTTTGGGGAAAACAAAACAGATTAAATGAAATAAAATCGAAAATGAAAGAAAATTCAAGTAGAGAAAGAAGATACAAAGTTTATAGTGGTTCAGTCATTGATAAGACCTACATTCACTTTGAATATCTTTATTGGTTTGTTATCCTTGCCGAGTACAATGCTTTGATTATAACTAGTACAATGATATCCAAAGTAATACTACAAGTATCATAAGTATCATTAACTATCAGAGTATACCACGATAGTCAGTTAAGATGAATAGATTTTGTCGTCCTTGGAGCTTGTAGTAGTTGAGGATGTATTTAGGCAGAGTATCAACATGTAGATTTTGATCCTTCTTCTATAAGATGGCATGGAGTGTTTATAGGGTTTTCAAAGTGAATTGGTCTAGGTCGAGTTAACAGTAAGTCCAACAAATCCACTTAAGTCCACGCATGGAGTATGGCATTCGTATGACTAAGCCCTATGGACCAATGTTGGTCCATGGTCTTTGGACCGCTGTCGGTCCATAGATTTTAACTATTTTTGCACTTCGACTTTGTTGTGTGCTTTCTTATGTTACTTTGGTACCATTTGTAAAGCATGGCTTGATTTTAACTTCGTTTACTTGTATATGTGGGTCCATTATGTTGGTATGCAGTTTTTAGTTTAGTTCATTGGGTTGCAGTAGCTAGAAGGGTCCAATTGACTTAAAACTTCATAAGTTGGCTAGGTAGATGACATGGACCACATTAGAATAGGCATTGATGTGTCAGTGGCCATTTTATGGACCGATGTCAATCCATTTTATATAGACCAGTGTCGGTCCATGCACCTACTTTATTTTAGCCATAAACTTCTCGAGCCTCTTCTTCTTGTTGCTTTAAGTATGTACGTGGAGTTTGAACCGGATTTGAGGTTGTGTTGTCATCATTTCTTTGTAATCTCCTCTTTGGGTCAAAAACCAAGTTAACATTTTCCCCTGGAGTACATTTTTGTTGCAAACAAGATGTGCTCTGGACAAGTACACTAATGAACTCTACAATATAAGTGTCGTGGACTAAAGCAATTGGTCCTTTCTGAAGATTTTTCACTGCCTGCGTACCCATGACTTTAAATTTTGAGTTGAGATGTACACATAGTAATAAACATAGATTTTCCATATAAAACTTGTCCACATGCTGCAAGATGTAGTGTAGTTGAAGTACACAATTTTTTTTAACCTAGAGTGTTGACTTGATGGATCATTACTGATCCATAGGACATGTACTAGTGCTAATCCTCAGACTTAGTATTATTTCAAGAGGAAAATTATTCCTTTCATATAAGGGCCCATTCCGTGCTTTTTGATATTAATTTCTACTGCCTCGCTCTCTATCCTAGGGTTCCGATCTATAAACGTTAGCACTGGAACCATTGGTTTTGCTAGCGTTACCGTCAATTCAAGCGCCACTGATTGCCAGAGTCTCTTGGCACCACTGCTGATGTCCACTAAAGTTCACATGACCCATTCTGCACTGGTTCACACAATTTTTCCTCAAACCCTAGTTTTGCCCATTGCCATTTAATCCATCAACCATGGCTTGATCTCCAATAATCGTATTGCTGATGTGAACCATAAAAGCTCTGCCTCTTGTTGATTTGAAGTTCGCAGAGTCAGGTTCGGAATTTGGAGTTGATTTCTTCCCTAGGTCTTTCTTTTGTAACATATATGTAAGACTTAAGTGTCAAGCTCTACTTTGCAATGGAATCTTGGGCTTGGTTGAAATCAGGACATGGATTTGAATCTAGTTTGAATCCTTCTACTTGCATTTTGAACTTCAGTTAACTTCAAATCAACTTAAAGTTTAAACTCGAGTATACAAAAGAAATGGACTTGAACTCGAACTCGAAATCGAACAACTTGACCAACTTGAACTTAAAACTTGATTGCTGCATCAGATGCACTGACAAACTAACTGGAATGCACATGCACTTATGAACAAAATTGGAACTGCTATGAATAATAGAATGACACTTGATTCCCTGACCTTCAAAATGAACAAAGACACTTCATAGCTAGCATTGATTTTAGTTATATGAAATTCACAATCTTTATGTGCTTTTAGGACTACTTTTACCAAGTCTGGATTGCCAAATGGATCGTAGTTGAACTCAATTTTCAGATTTCTTCTTGTAACACATTCGCACATCCAACAGTTCTATAACATAGAGCTTCCCATGTAGATTTGGGTAACAGTTCTGTTGTTTGTTTTTGGATCGACAAAGAGTAAGACAAATGAAATGGTGTGGGAAATGCATTTAGGCTCAAGTGGGCTATCTTAATGAGATAGTTCCATTTTAGCGATAGGGGTCGTCGGATACTAATCACATACAGGCAATATTGTACTTATCACCGAATGATGCTTGAGATTCATTGATCAACATACGTTAATTTCGAGAGCTGACTGTCATTCATTGAGCAAACATACCATTAGGAATCGAGTGCATCTAATTGTACTGAACGTGAGCTTCCTTATGTAGAATGACTTCTCAGTATCCAACTCATCGACATTTATGGTAAGGCATTTCCTCTCGTTTTGAGGCAGAATCAACCTTAGTCAAGCGGTCCTTATCAGTTCAAACTAAATCTTTAGACCATTCCCTTGTTGAAAGGGTCGTGAAAATAGTGGGACCTATAGTTGAATTATCGAGCCGTGTACTTAGGACCATTGCCCATCCTCCTAGGGATGTCCGTCAATGGTCAAACATCGAAGCCTTCATCACACATGTATTCAATTTAGCATCCCGAAAGACAGTGTGTAGTTTCCAGCTCATGATGAAATTATCGATAGACTACCTCCTGGTATCACCGCCTGCTATTGATATATTTGTATGAACGTGTCCATCCTTCTTTTAATTCCTTCTTATGGATGATGCTTTAAAATATAGGGATTATGGCTTTTTAACATCATATGAGTGGGCATGCCATGTTGACAGCCTTATATATCCTTTTCATATAGATTTTCAGGCCCTACCCACATCTGGGGAGTTTTGGTATCTTATCTTATTCAAAAGGAGGAAAGGTCACCCTTCTCTAATTTTAGTTGAGGCACAATGAAGTTGTAAGCTCATACTAGGTCTACCAGACAAGAAACCTTCGTTTATGAACCATATCTTCTTCATATGGTGCCTGAAATGGTTCGACAGGTTATGGACTCATGACGATGAGTGTTTGAGTTTAGTATTATGATCTGTTCAAGTTCGAAACTCGAGATTTTTAACTCATTCTGATCTTTTGTTCCTCGTAGATTTACCTTCTTTCATCAAAATCCGTCCATTAGACTATGTTTGATACCTTAAAATCTATTCTGGTTGCAGAGAGGAGGAAAGATTTCTTGCTATAAGTTAAGCATTTCCATAGATTCAGGCTTCTTCATCTTTCCAGATTCGTGGTTACCAGGGAGATCTTGACTTCTATTCGACCTTGAATCACAACTTGTTATGCTCATAGTGCTATAGAAGGTGCCCCCAAAGAGGGTTCGTCGGAGGAACCCCCTGAAGGTTAAACCTCGGGTAAGCGAGTTGAAGTGGTCTAGAATCAAAGGCAAGATGCCCGCGATTAAGGAGAGCGAAGAAGAAGGCTTTGCACAGTGTGAGGGGAAAGCATGATGTTATCGAACATGGAGGAAGGAGAAATTTTAGGAAGTGACCATGACTCTAGCATCAGAGATCAGACTAAGAACGTGTAGAGTCATTTGACGAGACTTCTGATGCGAGCCCAGTTCGGTAGGAAAGTAAAACTTCTTAGGGTGCATTTGAACGGGTATTTGGTGATCCCAGCCATATTGTTACTCCAACAACCATGGGTGTCAATGACTTTGATAATTTTGGAGATTTTAGTGTTGTCCACATTACTTCTAGTGAGATTTCATGGGAAATACATACGCTAATCGCTCTTGCATAGCCATTACTCCATTTTACAACTCTCGTGTTATCCACGTTACTTTGAAATCTATCCTGACCCCTAAAATTCTCATAATGACAAGCAGTTTGTGAGGCGTCGGGTATTAGATAACACATCGCACACATCTAGGATCATTTACACTCGACATAGACAATCTCTTTCTGTAATCATGTCTGATTTAGGATTTAACCAGGTCTTTCTTCTTTTTCTCCAAGTCACACCATGAGTTGTGGATATTATGAAAATTTACGGCATCACTCCTCCAAACTTCCTCGAGACTCCAAATGGTTCCTCCCTACATATTCAGAAGAAGAGGATGATATGAGGAAGAGAAAAGAGATAGAAGAACGTGGTAGGAAGGATCAGGAAGACCATAAGCGATGGATTGAGATAAGGGTAAGGAGGAAGACAGGCATAAATAAAGGGAGAGAGATAGATATCATTATGAGAAGAAGGTAATCGGAGGCGATGAACCATCAAAGCATGCCAAGGTTAAACAAGGCTTGTTGAGAGGCCAAAAAGCCATAGTAATTGGGCCTCTTCCCATTAATCCTTCGGCTCCTACTTCTACTACTAAAGCAGACCCCGCTCTTGATACCTACAAATCTTACAGAGACAGCTTTATTCACTTTCACTTGGTCCCGCCCTTTTGACTCAAAATATCCCCAGCTGGTTCCTTCAAGGGGTTAGATTTAACTTGGATTTGAAGATGTCAAACTAGGAAATCATCCATATGAATTAAGAGGTCTTTAAGAGCGTCGTTGAGAAGCTTTCGAGTTGGCAAAAACTAGATCACGACCTTCAACAGATCAATGACATGAGCTATACCGGAATATGACCCCATAATAGTGAGTGGGAAGACTGGACCATCAAGAAGCGTGACATAGAGATTGAGCAGCTTATAAAAGAAAATGGAGAAGCTATGGAGGTTAAGAAACATGTTGAGGAGGAAGTGGTCAATGCGGCTAAGACTTACGTAACACCTCGTAAAATAAACAAAAATTAGACATAAGGTAATTTAATTTAAAGTAAATAATATACTAATGAGATAAAAAATGAAATTTTGTATAATTAGGAATTGGGCCATGAAAGTATTTTAGTTGCGTTCTTATGGGATTCTGATCCATTTTCATATTTTATTTACTGAAAACGAAGTCCGTATGCAAAAGATATTAATAAAACAAGTTGTGCGTAAATATTAACACACAAGGTATGAATTTCAAATAAATAAATACAAAATCTAGAATATATTAATTTAGATAAGCATGAAAAAAATATTCCTATTGAATATATTTACATACAAGAGAGAAAATGGAAAATGAATATATGGTAACTAATCAATCAAATTAATTCAGGAATTAATGTATAAGAAACATACAAGAGAACTAATCTCCTGGGCTCGACCCCAGGAGGGGTTTAACCTCCCTGTAGAAGGGGAGTCGACCGGGGGTGTCGACATCCCTCCTATAGGAACAGCCGACCACCCTTCTATAGGAGCGGTCGATCGCCCTCCTACTGGGTGCCAAGTGAAGGTGTTTTCAAAGGAGGACTTATTTATATTTTTCTTCAGATGGACTGCTTATATTAAATCTATTGAATATAATAGCCCGTATACACGATATCAACTATAAATGTGACCCCGGCTTTCACTCAAAACCCTACATCTATTATTCTCCACGCCTCCATTATGTCATTACTAAATTCCAAAGAAGGCTAGACCTCTTCTTCCTCTCTTATCTTCATTTCTAAATCCTTTTATCTAGGTTTTTCTATATATTAGAATTCTGATAATTTGGTTTATATATATACAAGATTCTAATTATTATATACATATATTATAGAAGGATTGGAGCTCGTTGCGTAGGTCAAGTCCATATTTCATTTCTTCAGCAAATTCTACTATTTTCTATCTCAAAATCTCTGTTAATGGAATTCATTTAAGTTTTACTATTTTATATGATTTGTTGGTCTGAATCTGGATTATAATGGCTAGGAAGATTTGAGTTTTTACAAAAATAAAACAATATAAATCCCTCAAATCTTCCATTTATTATTATTTGTACGAAGAAATGGTCAATTTATTGTATATGTTGGTTTGGATTATTGAGATAATAATAAAGGAGCATGTTGGTGTTGTATAATTCTCTATGTTGGTCAGATTCATCTTATTTTATTTTGTGTAAATTCATATGTGTGGTTTTGTTGAAAAAGGTTAAGATTTAGAGAAATTGTAAATTTGAATAGGTTTAAATCTCTATTTTTCTAAATGGAGTATTTGAACATATTGTTTACAAGATTTCCAAATATTAAGGTTTTGAATATAAATTCACATAAAAAGTGAATCTGTACAAAAAATAGGGATTATATATATATATTGGATATATGGCTCTTTGTTTATCTTTTATAGTTGAAAAGAACAAATCAAACCTAGGTTATATAAGTTTTGTGTTGATATTGTTGTTGTTTTCCCATTTTAATTGTTACATGTTAATATATATATATGTATATATTTATACGATGATTGAAGGACATATGAAAAATAACTTGTACACCTTTAATTTGAATAGGGATTGACATTTCAGACGTGTTAGGACAATATTCACGTTCACATGATTAACGTCTATATATATATATATATATATATATATATAACGTAACAAACATAATATTAACACATATTAAATGCGTAATAAATACGTTTAAATTAGTAATAGAATTTGAATGTTCCCATAGGCATTTGTGTGATTAATAGCTTTAATTATAATAAATGACACATAGACAAGAGTTTCAACTATTACTTGTAGTAGAAGCCGACCCGGAACTGACCGGCATATCCAGCATCTATAAGTAAGACTGGTTAATGTGAGAAGTCTAGGTGGCATAGGCCATTATAATTAGTACCCTTAGATGTGAGGTTAAGTCCAACTTATAGTAGAAGAGTGTGTGTGTGTGTGTATTTGTGTGTGAAGTAGACCTATCTTGGAGAAAAGGTATTAAGTGGTTGACCTACCTTGATTTGGGTATTAGTAGTTAGGACTAGGTCCTAAGGTTCACTCCTTGGTTTAGGACCCAAGTCATGGGACTCGCCCTTACAAAGTTCTTAAATGGTCATTGGGTGTGCCTTCCTCCTATAAGGTGCTAAATGGTCTTAATAAACGATAACGTGAGTATGGTAGTTCTCCAAGTAATATGCGCTTCTTATCTAGGGGTTAGTGAGGCTGACCTAGGGATAGATTATATATATATCCTAAGGAACCACCATCTATGGAAAGTATTTAGTGACTAGGAGTTCACCCATAGGGACAACTAAATGGTAACAAGAGGGTCTGCCGGAGGGTTTTCTTAAATGAAGTCGTGTTCCTGACCCAAACCTGGTATTAAGTGGCTGTTACTATTTCTCAACCTACAAGAAGAGTTATTATGACGCGAACGTTAGAGACGAGGTCTTAAGTTGATGGGGTCTGCCATAAGGTATTAAGTGACTGTACGGATGTGCACTTTTAATAAATTAGCCTTAAGTGACTAGGGATAGCCTACCTCGTAGGGTATTAAGTGACCGTAAGAACGTCCGCCCTTAGATTAACTTATTGGGTATTAAGTGACTGTAAGTACGTCTGCCGTTAGATTTACATATAGGCCTTGTGACTGTTAGGATGTCCCCCTCATATGTTTAATTGTGTGTATGTTTGTTTGCATAGACATAACATGAAGAATTTACACTACCAAATATAAGGAATGGTCATTCCTAAACTTATATGCATTTCATTTACCAGAATTTTGTGTTCTGACCTCCCGCCTCTTAACATGAACAGGTTAGTAGGTGAGGACTGTTGATTGATGATGATGAACGATTTCTTGGAGGAGGAGCCTCTTGAATAAAATTTAGTTATTATGGCAGTAGCGTTGTTATTATTGTTGTTATGTGTTTGGGATAATGAATGATGTACTCTTTATCTGTGTGACTTATTGTATCTGACTTTATCGTTTTAATGATGTTACATCTATTTTATGCTATTATGTTTTATCCCTTCTTCTTTGTGAAATTCTGATTTTCGTTAAGACTACTCTGTGATATCTATTTACCATTCCTTATAGGAATCAACGATCTGTTTAGAATGTATCTAAGTTCTGATGGGCCTTTTCTAGATCAGGGTTTAGGCCCATTCCGAGCGGGTTGTTACAAGCTAGTACCCGGAGGGCCCACTTTCCACATAGTAATCTTCTCACCCGTGTCTTTCGACACTTTCAGGTGAATCTTTGTGTGGAAGAATCTTTGTGCGGAAACGGCAGTCAAGAAGATCCCTTCCGCTATTAATCGTGCCTCTCTCAGGAGGATAGGCATCCAACTGCCCGCCGCTCCTACCCAGCTCCTGCTTCGGTTCCTGCACCTCCCGCTCCGATTGAGTAGCAGAAGCTATCCTAAGCATGTCAGGAGAATCCTGAGCCTGTCGCCCTTTGCCAGATCCAGGCACAGCTTTGCAAGGTCAGCCAGGAGAAGCGTTGATAGGCGAACGAGATTGGCTGCATTTCTTCCTTGCTAGGTTCCTAGTGTGGAAGTGGCAATGGATCGAGTTATAGCTGTGGTGCTTGACCTTCTCGTAGCGTGTAGGCGATGTCTCTTATATCTTGTATCGTGTGTATCTTTCCCTTTCCATCATTTTATCTTTGTTGTTGTAGTAATTGTGTTTGTAACTGTTAGAGTTGTTGTTTCTGCAAATCGCATGACGATGAATGAGATTTCATACGTATTTGTATTTCACGCTCCGTTACATTTGAATTAGAAATGAAATATCATTTTCTTATCTAACTAACAGTTGTCTTAGAGCTGGAAAATATGGAATTCTATAGTGGATAAATTCTACCGAAGGACATGTCTTTTTGTTGTTTCGTCAAGAGTATATTTATCTTTTTCGCCTATTCCATTTTGAGTTAAATCTTATTTTTGAGTTTTTGTGTATGGCTTCGGTTTTTGCATTTTTTTTCCATGTGACTGACTTCCTTCCATGCTAACATGTGACTTGAATCGCTATTTTTTAAACTTTTTGCAAATGTTGTTTGAAAAAATCCTTTTTCAAAATTTTATTTTTTCTAATTTACTTTCTTTTAGTCCAATTTATATAAAAACATGGATTTAGGTACAGTAGTTTACGTATGTTTGAACATTTGTTTTGTATAAAAACAGATGGCTTAAATATAATAAAGCACATGTTAACAAAATTTTGTTTTTACGTGAATCTGATATGGAAGGTAAAATGATACCAAAAAGTAATTTCAAACCTTGAATAAGAATTTTTAAAATGAAAATTTACCTTTATGGGAAAATTTCAATTTTTATAGTCACATGTAAAGCATAAGGAAGATTTTGGATTATTTATTTGCTCGTTTTAGCGGTGCATTAGGTATGATGATGGGTAATGACATTAATGATAATAAGGGAAAGACAGTTTTAGCTGTGGATACTTTGTTTCCATACCGTTGGGGATGCGGATTACAGATCTTAAGGCAAGCTAAACACTAGCGAGGGAGTAAATAGTGTTTTATGGATTTTTATATTTTATTGAAATGTTTTTAAGTTAATCAGAATGTTATGCAAATCATAGATATTAATGATCACAGAATCAATCACGGATGCAAATAATAATAATAAAAGAAAGCAGTAAAACGAACGTACACACTGCGATTTTATATTGGTTCAGAGTTACCCTACATCCAGTCCCACACAACGCTGGGTTGATATAGATTTATTTTCAGATAATATCCAAATTACAATCCTTGATTTGTGGGATACAAGGGCACACCCCTAACTGATTTCCGGAGTACAGTGAGACTTGGTCGATTTCCTGGCCACAACCTACACATTGATTTTCGAGACACAATCACACCAAGTCGATTTATATGGGACACAACCACAGATTTCTCAATATCAATTTTGGAAGATTGACACAATAGAACTTGATCTTGCGATCCTTGATTACAAAAAGCCTACAACTCTTTAGTAGCACTTGAATTTTTGAGAGAGTTTGATGGAGAATTGAAATAGAAAGAGATTGATATAATTCTCTTTGAAAATCTGCAGAGTATAAGTATGGAATTTAAGAAATTAAGAAGAATAATGGGGAGAAGAGAAAGGAATATGAAGATAATGATTAGTTAGTTAGAAAATCGAATTTAGAAGCCTATTTATAGTCTCCTAACAATCCAATCCTTTAAGAATAGTATCGAATTCAGAAGACACATTTTTTTCAAAAATTGAATTTCAAAATAAAATGGCTTATATATCGACATACTATTTTGTATATGTTGACATTCCTTAGAAAATTCCAAAAATAAATTTTTTGAATTAAAGCAAATAATTGTTGAATAAATTATGGTAATTCTTGAGTTAAAACAAACTATATTCCTTTATATTAAAACAAAGTTTTTGTAACACCCCGTATTTTCGGTTAACGTTATAATAATGAATTAAACAATATTTAATTATAAATGCGAGAATCAAGGGAAACGGGTTACGCCATTGCGTTCATCTCGGAATTCTTCTTGAGATAGAGTCCGAGTTTGCGTAAAACGGACATCGTATGCAGGAGATATGGACGAACAAAGAAAACCAGAAGAAAGAAAAAAATATAAATGCACTGGCGCACTTAGGAAGTGCGCCAGTAAAAAAATTGCACTGGCGCACCTACCAAGTGCGCCCAGGTCGAGCTGAAAGCCTGCACATCTTTCTGGTGTGTTCTGATCCATAATGTGACTCATTGCTGAGTCCTTTCTGACTCCTTGCTGAGTCATTAGGGCTGAGGTGTCACCCTATCCTGATTGAATGGTTGTGGTTAACTCTAGGTTCATCCGACGACTATAATTAAATTGAAATTCTATATAAACAACCTAATGCTCAACCTAAAATCACACAAAAATAATCCTAGAACTGTCATGCCGTCAATAGAGAACTTGGAATAGCCGTCACTGCTTTCAATTCAGAAACGAGTTAAAAGTCAAAATCAAATTAAAAGTAATTAAATTCAACGATCTGCATCAAAGGCGAGCATACCAATTTCAGAATTTAGATTTCAGAAATCAAGAATTCCTTTTTAGTTTGTAAGTTGGTTATTACGTGGATTTAAACGTTCTTTTAAATGAAATCATGACATGTTGTAATTCGAATATAGAATGATGCTTATGTATAAGATAAATAAAGTTTGATTCTCATTTATCTTAAATTACCATTGCGATTGATCATGCCTATATGTTTGTGATGATGAATATACCATATTGTATGTTATTGGAATCTATTATGATTGGGTAAAGAACTTATTATGCCAACTGAACGGTGAAACATGTCATGTTATAATTTGGTAGTTACTTGCAAGTTTATGATCTAAATAACATGCTTACATGTTAGACCAACATTCATGTATATTTAGAACTATGTTAAGTTGAATCTATTTATGTTGCAAGATTTGGATTTGTAGCCCTCTTATGTTTTAATACATAAGTTATCATGCTAAGTTGTGATTCACATACATAAGTTATCACGCTAAGTTGCGATTCACACACATAAGTTATCATGCTAAGTTGTGATTCGAATATGTTTATAGTAGTTCTCTTATGTTTAACACACATAAGTTATCATGCTAAGTTGTGATTTAAATATGTTTATAGTAGTTTTCTTATGTTTTGACATACATAAGTCAATATGCTAAATTGTGTTTTAAAATTGTGTTTATATGTTAAACCTCCATGTTAGACCTATATCAAGTTACATGATAATTAGATACAACTTAGTCACAAGTTCACCTTGACCTATTTAATTTAGTTAATGATAATTCTATGCCAAGTTTCACGTGATAAGTTAAATGTATGCTATTTTATGTTTATTTCATGTCCCTTGTTTATTACCCCTTTTTGTTTATGGGTTTGGGCTAATTTACTAGCCCGGTATTTTATGTGATTCATGCGTACGTTCTACGGGATAGTGATGGGAAAACATGAAAATTTCATGGCATAGATTTGTTCATAAAATGGTATATTTGATATACCATTTATTGTGAGCATAATCAAAAGGATAATTATGGCATAATTAAATAAAAATTAATTTACATATATAATTGGACATATATAGAAAATATGTGAATTTAGAAAAGACGAATATGCCTAACCTGAGGTTAGACTGAGTTGGGAAGTGCGCCAGCACAAAAATTGCATTGGCGCACCTTCCAAGTGCGCACAGGTCGAGCTGAAAGCCCGCACAGCTTTCTGGTGTGTTCTGATCCTACTTTGACTCATTGCCGAGTCCTTTCTGACTCATTGCTGAGTTATTAGGGCTGAGATGTCACCCTATCCTGATTAAATGGTTGTGGTTAACTCTAGGTTCATCCGACGTCCATAATTAAATTGAAATTCTATAAAAATAACCTAATGCTCAACCTAAAATCACATAAAAATAATCCTAGAACTGTCATGCCGTCAATAGAGAACTTGGAATAGCCGTCACCGCTTTCAATTCAGAAACGAGTTAAAAGTCAAAATCAAATTAAAAGTAATAAATTCAACGATCTACATCAAAGGCGAGCATACCAATTTCAGAAATCAAGAATTCCTTTTTAGTTTGTAAGCTGGTTATTACGTAGATTTAAACGTTTTTTTAAATGAAATCATGACATATTGTAATTCGAATATAGAATGATGCTTATGTATAAGATAAATAAAGTTTGATTCTCATTTATCTTAAATTACCATTGCGATTGATCATGCCTATATGTTTGTGATGATGAACATACCATATTGTATGTTATTGGAATCTATTTTGATTGGGTAAAGAACTTATTATGCCAACTGAACGGTGAAACAAGTCATGTTATAATTTGGTGGTTACTTGCAAGTTTATGATCTAAATCACATGCTTATATGTTAGACCAACATTCATGTCTATTTAGAACTATGTTAAGTTGAATCTATTTATGTTGCAAGATTTGGATTTGTAGCCCTCTTATGTTTTAATACATAAGTTATCATGCTAAGTTGTGATTCACATACATAAGTTATCATGCTAAGTTGTGATTTACACACATAAGTTATCATGCTAAGTTGTGATTCGAATATGTTTACAGTAGTTCTCTTATGTTTAACACACGTAAGTTATCATGCTAAGTTGTGATTTAAATATGTTTATAGTAGCTTTCTTATGTTTTGACATACATAAGTCAATATGCTAAATTGTGGTTTAAAATTGTGTTTATATGTTAAACCTCCATGTTAGACCTATATCAAGTTACATGATAATTAGATCCAACTTAGTCACAAGTTCACCTTGACCTGTTTAATTTAGTTAATGATACTTCTATGCCAAGTTTCATGTGATAAGTTAAACGTATGCTATTTTATGTTTATTTCATGTCCCTTGTTTATTACCCCTTTTTGTTTATGGGTTTGGGCTAATTTACTAGCCCAATATTTTATTTGATTCATGCGTACGTGTCACGGGGATAGTGATGGGAAAACATGAAAATTTCATGGCATAGATTTGTTCATAAAATGATATATTTAATATACCATTTATTGTGAGCATAATCAAAAGGATAATTATGGCATGATTAAATAAAAATTAATTTACATATATAATTGGACATATATAGAAAATATGTGAATTTAGAAAAGACGAATATGCCTAACCCGAGGTTAGACTGAGTTGTGGTGTAAAACTGCCTGGAACCGACCGGCATATCCAGTGACCACAAGAAGACATGTCTAATGTGGGTGGTTAGTGCATCAAGCCCAAAAAGGACCTGAGGTTAGACTGAGTTGTGGTGTAAAACTGCCCGGAACCGACCGGCATATCCAGTGACCACAACAAGACCTGTCTAATGTGAGTGGTTGGTGCTTTAATGAATAAATTAAAGCTAAGTCAGGATTGGTAGGGTTAAGTCAATCGGGAAATACTTAACCGATTCAACATGTTAACTAAACTGATGGGTGGAGTTAGGTAAACTTGGACCCTTAACCAAATAAACATGTTGATTAGAAAACCCTAGTAACGGGGACCCATTTCAGCAGTAACCCACATAGATGTATCATGGTACCCTGAACTAGGCAGGGTGGGGCACGATTACTGGGTTGATTATAAGCGATCAAAATGTCGGCAGTTGGTGCGTCAGTGTAGGTTCCGACGGAGTACAGGTGTGCACGTACTCCGGAGTGGAAAAAGCAGGCACTAGGCATCAGTAGTATACACTGTGCCTCTTGAATCGTGTCGGGTCGCCACCAGAGGGACTGATACACCCCATGGTGGGACCAACACATGTTGCTACAGTCAAGTGGGGCCGAATGACAAAGGACATGAATGCATGCGAGTAGGAGCCGATTATTAAGGGGATCGTTTGTTATGAACACGTGGGGCTGGTTGAACCAATAGTTGGTAGGTGCAGAGACTATAGTAATGGGTGCGATCACATGTTCCTCTTATCTTATATTATGGTATTGTCTTATGTTCTGTTATTACTGTCATGATCCCTTTCCTTGTTTAAATACTAGTAATCACTGAACTTACCAGACTTATTGTCTGACCCGTTTTCTTTCGTCCTCTTTTCTTCTGTTCCTCCCTCCCCCCCAAGGTCCACAGGGAGGGAATACTCCAGCTTAGTCAGACTCTTTGCAAGATTCAAGAAAGTAGATGTATGATTGGGACTCTCTTACCTTGGCTATGGCTTTTGGATACTACATTTGGGGATTTATGCAGTTTTATTTATGGTTTATGCTTCTTTATTAAATAATCAAGACAAAAATTATGGTGTAATGTTTTGGAAGTTATTTTGAGACAATTTGCTGTAATGCTTTTGTATTGAACCACGTATGCAATAAATGTTTGATTTTCGCTGCTTATATTTATCTGTCTTGTAAATTTTTCTGTGTCTTGTACTTATAACCCTCCACCAAAGTTAAGGCATTCCCTTTGTGAGTGACCTTAACGGAGGTAGGGTGTTTTAGTTTTCATGAAAAAATATATTTAAAACTTATATTCATGATGATCTAAAAATGATTGAAAACTATATTAAATTATGGTAATTCTTAAGCTAAAACAAACTATATTCCTTAATACTAAAATACAGTTTTCAAGAAAAATATATATTTAAAACCTATATTTAAGATGATTTAAAAATGATTAAAAACTAAATATAAACTGATATAAAACTATGAATATAAGAAATACTTTAGAACTTAATAAATATAAGTAAGGAAATTGAAAACATAAGTAACAATAATAAAATTAGTATTAATTATAA
Source organism: Allium sativum (assembly GCA_030737875.1). Lineage (NCBI taxonomy): Eukaryota > Viridiplantae > Streptophyta > Magnoliopsida > Asparagales > Amaryllidaceae > Allium > Allium sativum. The sequence goes on along the minus strand of CM060924.1, from coordinate 166,998,567 downwards.
AAAATAAAAAATATTTGAATTAGTTGTTAAAATGTATTAGGAAATAAAATATATTTAAAAACATGAGTTAAAGTACATCTAAGAACAAAAAAATATTAATTTAAAAATAAGGAAGTAGTTTTGAAATCATTTTAAAAAAAGTTTGAAAAAAGGATTCAGTGCTAACTAGAGTTTTAACAAAAAAATCTAGACAATTACTTTTTATTTCTTGAACTCTTGAATTTTTTAATTCTTGTTACTCATAAGTCTTGTATCTTGAACTCTTCTTCTTTGAAATCTTGATTCTCTAAACTGTACAGTCTTCAATAATCAATACCTACATATATTTCATTTATATATATATATATATATATATATATATATATATTCTAGATAATAGTGTTAGTATATATTTTATAACAATAATAGTTGAAACAAGGTTGTTGTCATCAAAACCATCATTACAACCATCTCAATCCCTAACCATCCCCCCGTTTTGATGATGACAACTTTGGTTTATAAAATATTCGTACTTGACATATTGATTCTCTAGTTACTCCTCCTTACTCCATTAACTCCTTTTGAAACAACTAACTCCCCTTAACATAAGCCTTATTTTATAATTCTCCTCTTTATCATCAACAAAAACTATATATTCTTGACTAAACTATAGTTACTCCCTCTAAAACTAAGACATTGTTTTAATAACTAAAATTGATAAGGTTCTAATACTTTAATTTAATCAAAACTAGGACAAGATCAAAAAACTAAGTAATGACTTAAATGAGTATAAAGTATAATTATTCGAACAAATCAATTCATATAAATAATCAATTCAAACAATCCAATCCAAACCAATCTTAAATCTAGTTATTTACAAATTTAAGTTTAAATAACAAACCAATCAATACACATGAAATTTGAATAATCATATACTTCTTGGAAATTCTACCCATCCATCACCACCAAAGATTGGATCAGCCTTTATAGCATCCCATTCTTCATGTTCTTTGGTGAGAGTTGCTCCTACGATGTTGTTGTCTGTCTTTGGAAAGAGAATAAATCATTCATTGAATTGCATCAAAATGCTTCTCTTGTTGTTTTATCATCTGTTTTTGACTTAATTCTAAGTTACACTAGCTGCAAAGGATAATTTAGAGGATATTCTTGAATTAATTAAGTATTTCTTCAAGATGTTCACTCAAATATGAATTTGGGAAGCCATGGATTTGATAATATTAAAGAATAATGAAAGAAAATCAAGGAGGAATGAAGAAATGAGTTTTTCAAGAAGAAATAGATATCTAATGTGAGAGGTTAGTGCATTAAGCCCAAAAGAACCCGAGGTTAGATTGAGTTGCGGTGTAAGACTGCCTGGAACCGACCGGCACATCCAGCAACCGCAATAATATAGATCTAATGTGAGAGGTTGGTGCTTTAATGAATGAATTAAAGCTAAGGAATAGACAAGCTAAGAAGGTAGGGTTAAGTTAATTAAGGAAGCACTTAATCAATACAACATGTTAATTAGACAAGAAGGTTGGGTTAAGTAAATTTAGAACACTTAACCGTTATAACATGTTAATTAGACAAGAAGGTGGGGTTAAGTAAATTTAGAATACTTAACTGTTATAACATGTTAATCAGACAAGAAGGTGGGGTCAAGTAAATTTAGGACACTTAACCGTTATAACATGTTAATTAGACAAGAAGGTGGGGTTAAGTAAATTTAGAACACTTAACCGTTATAACATGTTAATTAGACAAGAAGGTGGGGTTAAGTAAATTTAGAACACTTAACCGTTATAACATGTTAATTAGATAAGAAGGTGGGGTTAAGTAAATTTAGAACACTTAACCGTTATAACATGATGAACGAGTGAGGTTAAGTTAAGGGGAAGCACTTAACTAATATAACATTATGAATGAACAGGGTTAAGTTAATAGGAAAAACTTAACCAATACAACATAATGTGTGGGTGGGTTAAGTTAACATGAAAGGACGACACTTAACCAATATTACATGAACAAAGCAGATAGGGTTAAGGCAAGCTTAACCAATAATACGTATTGACTTGATTAGTGGGAGGGTTAAGTACATCTTGTATAGGTGGGTAATATTAGTATACATAGGCCCACAAACTTAATCATTAAATAAACATGCTTGAATCGGTGGGAGGGTTAAGTAATCTCATGTAGGTGGGTAATATTTGTATATATAGGCCTACAAACTTAACCAGTAGGAAACCCTAGTAACGGGGACCCATTTCAGCAGTAACCCACGTAGATGTATCATGGTACCCTGAACTAGGCAGGGTGGGGCACGATTACTGGGCTGATTATAAGCGGTCAAAATAGAGGCAGGTGGTGCAGCAGTGTAGGTTCCGACGGAGTATGGGCGTGCACGTACTCCGGAGTGGAAAAAGCAGGCACTGGGCATCAATAGTATACACTGTGCATCTTGAATTGTGTCGGGTTGCTATCATAGGGATTGATACACCTTATGGTGGGACCATCACAGAGTATCTACACGCAAGAGAGGGCCGATTGACACAGACACAAGGAAAATTAATACAAGTAGGGAGCCGATCGATAGGGTAGTAAGAGTACATCTAACATATTCATGGAAATTGGGCAGAATGAGGTGGAATCCTCATAATAGATGTACACCTGAGGGCTACCACAATTGCGGGGATTGGGATCATATTATCATTTTATGTAGATTACTAGTTGGGACACTAGCTAGGCTGTGACGGCCCGCCCCGCACCAGCCTGCATTTCCTTCGAAAGTGCGCTGTACACATGCCCGACTAGCACGGGACGGTCGTCAAGAGAAAGGAAAGAAGGGAACGAACTAATCAAGAACCTGTAGAATGTCTCACAGCGCATGGAGTAAAATATAATAATAATAACATACTTGACATAAAACAGGTGAGACAGTGCATAAGCTGATAACTAAAATCAACATCAACATCAGAGCAGCGGAAATCCAAATACAGCTTATTACAACTTTCCAAATTTACTGTCTCTAAACAAAAGAAAGCTAAAGTAGAAGATGCACCACCAATGCCCAAGCAGTGATCTTCAACAACACATGGAGAATACTATATATATATTACGTGGACGCCTCCTGCTCGTCTCCGGATCATCTACCCGTGCATCACCAGCTAACCTGTCTCTAGTCTGCTCGTGTGAGCACCCAGAGTAATAAGAGGAGACATAAAACTCTGGGTCAGACATAAAGCCTGGTATGAGCGATAAGCATCTAAACAGAACAATAACAGGTATACTAAACCATACCTGAACCTGGACCTGCAACCAAAGAGTTAGTACCACATACCGTACAGTACTCTAAGGTGCCATAATAAATAGTGTAAAGAATACGGGGGTGGGGTGTGCATGTCATAATGATAGCAAACAAATCATCCATAGCAACCATCCTCACATCCCTCACTCAGTGCGTAAAGCATACGATGTCTACCACTGTCAATCACTAGACCCATCGAAGTAGTGACGGAGTTCAACTTGTACAACTACTGCTACTACCAAGCTTACCACATGGAGTCATGACCAAATCTTTACAAATGACCCCACTTCATTGGTTTATAGCCCTTTAGTCGTACCAAGGCCACTGTGGCCCTGAATCCATTCACGTACCTCCCATACATAGTGATCCAAAGTCATGGACATCAACTACCCCTTGGCACATGTCCCGCAACAAAGCCCAATCATGAAGTGAACTCATCGGTTCCCAACTGGATCCTGAGCTCTAACTTCCCATATTGGACTACCTTTGCATCTCGGGTTATTGGTCAATACTGGGTCGGGTCGGGTTCTCCTTCTAGCCATCGGTTCGGGTCGGGTCCTCTACTTCGGGTCGGTTCGTAGTCTTCTCCTGTAGCGGTTCGGTTCAGGTCCACAGCGTCGCATCGGTTCGGGTCGGGTCGGGTGCCATCTCCCTTCCAGTTCGTGCTTCCGATCCGCTCCCTCGTCCTTCACGTGCTCCGATCCGATCCCTCCTTCTTCATCCGATCCGATCCCAGTTCAATTAGCATGGCCTTCCTTCTTGCCAGTTCTCCCAAGTGTCAAGTTCCGATCCGAGCCCTTCGTCCCTAAGTCGATCCGATCCCCAGCTTAACCAACATGGCCTTCCTTTTTGCCAATCCTTTTTTGTGCCAGACTCCAGTTCGGGTCGGTTTCCTTACCCAGATCTCCAATCCGATCCGAGCCCATATCCGATCCGATCCAAAACCCTGCACAACTTTTCTGCAACTTTTTCCAGCAACTTGTTTACGCCATTCGACGACATTTTCGACAAATCTAACTGTACTAATCAATCACAAATCATGTCAAACAGTCATAGCAACATAGCAAACTAACCACAAACACAAAAACAATGAATTTACATGTCAAAATGGATCAATTATACCCAAAACCCCTTATTTTACCTTAAACATGTTTAAGTAAAACTAATCATAAGGTTAACAAAACTTAATCAAATCAAACCAAATTTCTACCAGAGGCATAAAATATTATTTTTGAATTTATAGATATTTTTCCAGAATTTATTAGTGTATAAATTCGTTAATCTTCACTAATTACCCTTAATTAACTGTAATTAGTGTCAAAATGATGCTAATCACTCACCTTGGCCACAAACAAAATTCTCAGAACTGAAACCTTGCTGATTTGGGCGAATACTGATGTCTAACAGCAGCTCTAGCCTTGCTTTCGTGTTTCCTCTCCTTAATTTGATGTAGATTAAGCCAAAACTTGATTAGAAAGTGATTAGAAGGTGATTTGGGTGTTGGAGGCCATTGCTAGGGTTGCAAGAAAGAAAGTGGCGGCTGGAAAATGAGGATAAGATCATTCTCTAACTGATTTCAGCCTCCTCCTTACCCTAATCCCGAAATTCCCCATTGGGCCTAGCTGTTAATCACCCGGTTAAGCCCAATTAAGCTGTTTTTCACCATCTGAAACTTGTTTCAGCCATATCTCCCAAACGGTGAGTCCGTTTAGCTAATGTGACCACTCTACGGAATTGTAAACCATCATCCGGAGCCAATAGAAGTAGTTTCAGGTCAAAATTCCTTTTCATTCAAAAGTTATGGCCAAAACAGTACCAACTAGGGGTAAAATGGTCATTTAAAAATCAGGAAAAATCATGAACATGGGAAATGACCCCAATAGTCGTCTCCCAAAGTTACATGACCATACGACTTCGTATGTGAAAGAAATAAATATTCTACGGTCCTATGATGCGTAGAATACGGGTCGTTACACTCTCCCCCCCTTAAGAAATTTCGTCCCCGAAATTCCTTAACCCAAAACATACAAAAGATCCCGCATGCCTAACAGCCACATACAACAACCAAACATGCAAAGCAAGCAAACAGACCTATCCTAGCATGCGGAAAACTAAATCGAAGTCAAAATCTTACCATGCAAAGAGTTCTGGGTATGTCTTCCTAATGTTCTCCTCTGTCTCCAAAGTACAATCATTCTCGTCCTCGCTCCACTGAACCTTGACTAGCTTCACCGCTTTCCTTCGAAGTTGCTTCATGTCGTGCTCGACAATACGGGCCGGCTTGCGGTTCCCAACCGCCTCGGGTTCTACTTCGAAGTCCTCTAATCGATCAGGTGAAATAGTCATATCTGGGTCGTGAGTGAACTTCCTTACTTGGGAAACATGAAATACATTGTGAACTCCCGCCATCTTCTCTGGTAAGTCAACTCTATATGCCAAATTCCCGACTAGTTCAAGAACAGGGAATGGGCCAACAAACCTTGGTGCCAACTTGCCTCTCCTGCCAAATCGTATTACGCTCTTCAACGGAGAAATCTTGACAAACACCAAGTCACTAACGGAGAATTTTAAGTCTCTTCTCCTCTTATCAGCGTAACTCTTCTGCCTATCTTGGGCAGCCTTCATTCGTTGTTGAATGATCTTGATCTTATCTGAAGTTTCCCTCACCACATCTGGTCCAAGCATAAACTTCTCGCCAGTCTCTATCCAACATGATGGTGAGTTGCACGGTCTTCCGTACAAAGCTTCAAACGGAGCCATACCGATACTGGATTGGTAGCTATTATTATATGCAAACTCTACTAGATGCAAATGGTCATCCCATGATCCACCAAAATCCAATATACATGCTCTCAAGAGATCTTCCAAAATACGATTCACCCTCTCCGTCTGACCGTCGGTCTGAGGATGATATGCGGTACTGAGATGTAACTCTGACCCTAGAGCTTCTTGTAAGCTCTTCCAAAACACTAGTGAACAACGAGTCTCGGTCACTCACAATGCTTTTAGGTACTCCATGAAATCTCACTACCCACTTCATATACAATTCTGCCAACTTGGCTGCCGTTCTGGCCGATTTGACTGGTATAAATCTTGCACTTTTAGTCAATCGGTCCACAATCACCCAAATGCTATTATGTCCCGATCTAGTCCTTGGTAAACCATCGATGAAATCCATCGAGACTTGCTCCCATTTCCATTCGGGGATTTCTAAGGGCTGCAACAACCCACTAGGCTTCTTTTGCTCGGCTTTAACTAGCTGGCAATTCATGCACTTGGATATAAACTTTCCAATGTCTCTTTTCATCCCTTCCCAGTAGTAGGTCTGCTTCATGTCTCGATACATTTTGTTACCACCGGGGTGTATAGTCAATTTTGAGTGATGACATTCTCTAAGCACTTCATCTCTCAATCCATTGACATTGGGTACAACAAGCTTTCCATTCTTTCTAAGCCATCCATCTCGATCAAGCCCATACTTGTTCATCTCCTCATCGATACCCATCTCTAACTTGGAGATGATTTCCAATAAGTTAGGATCGTCCCTCTGACTAGAGCCGATCCGATCAAAGTGGGTCTGACCGTCAAACTTACTAGCATTTCTGGATTCAATTCGCACTTTGGTATGAAATCATACCCAGGATGTACTCCAGTTGCTTCCATTCTTGGAACATAGCCCCTAAGCTGGCATGTCTCCTACTCAATGCATCAGCCACCGCATTGCCCTTTCCCGGTGTATATGCGATGTCAAAATCATAGGAAGCCAAGAATTCTAACCACCTTTGTTGCCGGAGATTTAGTTCCTTCTGGGAGAAGAGATACTTCAACGACTTATGATCTGTAAACAGCTCAAATCTTTCTCCCAAGAGGTAGTGTCTCCACATCTTCAACGCGAACACGATCGCTGCCAATTCCAAATCATGGGTAGGGTATCTTTTCTCGTGCGGTTTAAATTGCCGACTTGCATAAGCTACAACCCTACCGCCTTGCATCAATACGACACCCAGTCCGGTACCACAGGCATCCGTGTATACCGTCATCTCTTCATTCCCCTTAGGAATGACTAACACTGGTGCGTTTGTCAACTTGTCCTTTGGACTCTTGAATGCATTCTCGCACCTTTCATCCCAAACAAAAGCTTGATTCTTCTTGGTCAACTGGGTCAATGGTGCTGCTATCTTGGAGAAACCTTGGATAAACTTGCGATAATATCCAGCTAACCCCAAGAAACTTCTTACGTCTGTTGCATTCTTGGGCGTAGGCTAATCCTGTACCGTAGCCACCTTCGCCGGGTCCACGGCAATACCATTCTCTGATACAACATGGCCCAAGAACCTCACTTCCCTCTTCTAGAAGTGACACTTAGAAAACTTTGCTTTCAATTGGTGTTTTCTCAACACCTCCATCACTATTCTTAAATGTTCCTTGTGTTCTTCCTTTGTCCTTGAATAGACCAAAATATCATCAACGAAAACAAGGACAAACCTATTCAACTGATCTCTGAATACCCTATTCATAAGATCCACAAAATATGCTGGGGCATTGGTCAGCCCGAATGGCATGACCAACCACTCATAAAATCCAGACGGCGTCCGAAATGTCGTTTTAGCTATACTCTCAGCTTCCACTCTAAGCTGATGAAAACCTGTCGCGAGATCCAATTGAGAAAATACTCTCGCTCCACTCAACTGATCGAACAAATCATCTATCCGCGGTAGAGGATACTTGTTCTTCCTCGTCACTTTATTCAACTCGCAGTAGTCTACACACAAACGAAGGGAACCATCCGCCTTGGTAGCAAACACAACTGGTGCTCCCCATTCAGAAACACTCCTTCTGATAAATCCCTTCTTCAAAAGATCGCTGACTTGCACCTCGAGCTCTCGCTGCTCCCTTGGTGCCATACGACGAAGTGGCATCACTATAGGTCTGGCATCTTTTACCAAATCAATACGGAACTCAATCTCTCGGTGTGGTGGAAGCCCGGTCACTTCTTCGAAAACATCCGGATACTGGCCAACCACAGGCAAACCTGACAACTCACTATGCGGAATGTCGAGGGAGTTTAGAAAACTAGCCAATACCCCCTCACTGGGTAGACCACCAAACACTATCCTCCGTCCATCATCCGCTCTAGCTGTCACCAAAAAGCCCTCACAGTCTACCACCACCCCGTATCTTCGGAGCCAATCTACTCCCAAAATAATGCCAAACCCAGTAAAGCCGAAAACAAAGCAATCACAAATAAACATGCATCCATGACTCGATAAGACCACATTACGACAAATCATGCCAAGGCTAGTCGAACCACCAATCGGGTTCGTCACTGCTAAAGGTCTATCGACAATCTCGGGCTCCAATCCCAACCTATCTACCAGGTCACTAGATATGAAAGAACTGGAAGCTCCGGTATCAAACAAAACTCTAACAGGAACATCATAAACGGAAAGCATACCTTGAATGACGACATTCTTTCCCTTCTCCGCCGCAATTGGGGCATTCGACGAAGAAGGAATAACATTAAGGGCGTAGGCTTTCACCATTTGCTTTTCTTTAGGGGGCTGTGGACACTTGTCCTTGTGATGTCCCATTTGGCTACAGTTGAAGCACTTCCTATCTGCTGGCTTGGCCGGACAATTGCTAGCATAATGGCCCTTCTTACCACAGCTGAAGCACTCAACATCTTGCTTATTCCTTTTCTTCTGACCATCCTTAGTCTGATTCTTCTTTCTCTTATTATGGGAACCACCCTTGCCTCCACCACTTGCTTGTGGTTTTGGCTCCTCTGCAGATGCAACCTCAAACTTCGGCTTAGGGTAGAGACTTTCTGATCTTAATGCTTTCCCCACAATCGATTCAAACGTCTCATCGATGTAGTTAACAAGCCTTTCCCCCAAGTACTGATCCAAACCAGTTATGAATTTCTCATTCTTCTTCTCGGCAGTATCAATAAGAGATAACTCATATTTTGACAAAGTGTCGAATTCAGCAATATACTCCGAGACAGCTCTGCCATTCTGCTTGAGCTCCAAGAATTTCTTAAACAGCACTGACTTCTGAGCAGCTGGAATGAACTTCTCGCTAAAGCGAGCTTTAAACTGCTCCCAAGTAATCTGGTCTTCGGGAGTAGCTGCCTTTATAGCATTCCACCAATTCATTGCCCGCCCTTGCAGCTGACGGGACGCTAGCTTTCTCTTCATCGCATCCTCGATGCCCAAATCCTCGAAGATACATTCGCAACTATCCAACCAATCCTGAACATCCGTGGCCGACTCCGTTCCGTGGAACGACTTCCCACCAAGACTAGTATAATTCTTATTCAGCTTGGCGAAGTCGACTCTTGGTGCTTGCACTATTGGACCACCACCATTTCCACCATTGGGAGCTGCCCTCTGCACGCGGCATCTCTCTCATGAGGTCAGTAAACATCGTCCTCATGTCAGCAACATTCCCATTATTGGCCCCTCTACCGGTACCTCTAACATATCGGCTCATCGTCAATCTGAAAAAGGAAACGATTAACGACCCCATAGTGGTGCTAGTGCAGTACGACTTCATCCTTATACTAGTAATAGTATATATATATATAGCTTTTAAAAACCAAAATAATCACAAATACGCTCTCTCGTATACGTATATTATCTCTCCCTGATAACTTCCGTAGGTTAACTACGCAACCTAGAGCTCTGATACCAAGTGTGACGGCCCGCCCCGCACCAGCCTGCATTTCCTCCGAAAGTGCGCTGTATACATGCCCGACTAGCACGGGACGGTCGTCAGGAGAAAGGAAAGAAGGGAACGAACTAATCAAGAACCTGTAGAATGTCTCACAGCGCATGGAGTAAAATATAATAATAATAATAACATACTTGACATAAAACAGGTGAGACAGTGCATAAGCTGATAACTAAAATCAACATCAACATCAGAGCAGCGGAAATCCAAATACAGCTCATTACAACTTTCCAAATTTACTGTCTCTAAACAAAAGAAAGATAAAGTAGAAGATGCACCACCAATGCCCAAGCAGTGATCTTCAACAACACAGGGAGAATACTATATATATATTACATGGAAGCCTCCTGCTCGTCTCCGATCATCTACCCGTGCATCACTAGCTAACCTGTCTCTAGTCTGCTCGTGTGAGAACCCAGAGTAATAAGAGGAGACATAAAACTCTGGGTCAGACATAAAGCCTGGTATGAGAGATAAGCATCTAAACAGAACAATAACAGGTATACTGAACCATACCTGAAGCTGGACCTGCAACCAAAGAGTTAGTACCACATACCGTACAGTACTCTAAGGTGCCATAATAAATAGTGTAAAGAATACGGGGGTGGGGTGTGCATGTCATAATGATAGCAAACAAATCATCCATAGCAACCATCCTCACATCCCTCACTCAGTGCGTAAAGCATACGATGTCCACCACTGTCAATCACTAGACCCATCGAAGTAGTGACGGAGTTCAACTTGTACAACTACTGCTACTACCAAGCTTACCACATGGAGTCATGACCAAATCTTTACAAATGACCCCACTTCATTGGTTTATAGCCCTTTAGTCGTACCTAGGCCACTGTGGCCCTGAATCCGTTCATGTACCTCCCATACATAGTGATCCAAAGTCATAGACATCGACTGCCCCTTGGCACGCGTCCCGCAGCAAAGCCCAATCATGAAGTGAACTCATCGGTTCCCAACTGGATCCTGAGCTCTAACTTCCCATATTGGATTACCTTTGCATCTCGGGTTATTGGTCAATACTGGGTCGGGTCGGGTTCTCCTTCTAGCCATCGGTTCGGGTCGGGTCCTCTACTTCGGGTTGGTTCGTAGTCTTCTCCTGTAGCGGTTCGGTTCGGGTCCACAGCGTCGCATCGGTTCGGGTCGGGTCGGGTGCCATCTCCCTTCTAGTTCATGCTTCCGCTCCGATCCGCTCCCTCGTCCTTTACGTGCTCCGATCCGATCCCTCCTTCTTCATCCGATCCGATCCCAGTTCAATTAGCGTGGCCTTCCTTCTTGCCAGTTCTCCCAAGTGTCAAGTTCCGATCCGAGCCCTTCGTCCCTAAGTCGATCCGATCCCCAGCTTAACCAACATGGCCTTCCTTTTTGCCAATCCTTTTTTGTGCCAGACTCCAGTTCGGGTCGGTTTCCTTACCCAGATCTCCAATCCGATCCGAGCCCATATCTGATCCGATCCGAAACCCTGCACAACTTTCTGCAACTTTTTCCAGCAACTTGTTTACGCCATTCGACGACGTTTTCGACAAATCTAACTATACTAATCAATCACAAATCATGTCAAACAGTCGTAGCAACATAGCAAACTAACCACAAATACCAAAACAATGAATTTACATGTCAAAATGGATCAATTATACCCAAAACCCCTTATTTTACCTTAAACATGGTTAAGTAAAACTAATCATAGGGTTAACAAAACTTAATGAAATTAAACCAAATTTCTACCAGAGGCATAAAATATTATTTTCGAATTTATAGATATTTTTCCAGAATTTATTAGTGTATAAACTCGCTAAACTTCACTAATTACCCTTAATTAACTGTAATTAGTGTCAAAATGATGCTAATCACTCACCTTGGCCACAAACGAAATTCTCAGAACTGAAACCTTGCTGATTTGGGCGAATACTGATGTCTAATAGCAGCTCTAGCCTTGCTTTCGTGTTTCCTCTCCTTAATTTGATGTAGATTAAGTCAAAACTTGATTAGAAAGTGATTAGAAGGTGATTTGGGTGTTGGAGGCCATTGCTAGGGTTGCAAGAAAGAAAGTGGCGGCTGGAAAATGAGGATAAGATCGTTCTTTAACTGATTTCAGCCTCCTCCTTACCCTATTCCCGAAATTCCCCATTGGGCCTAGCTGTTAATCACTCGGTTAAGCCCAATTATGCTGTTTTTCATCATCTGAAACTTGTTTCAGCCATATCTCCCAAACGGTGAGTCCGTTTGGCTAATGTGACCACCCTACGGAATTGTAAACCATCATCCGGAGCCAATGGAAGTGGTTTCAGGTCAAAAGTTATGGCCAAAACAGTACCAACTAGGGGTAAAATGGTCATTTAAAAATCAGGAAAAATCATGAACATGGGAAATGACCCCAATAGTCGTCTCCCAAAGTTACATAACCATACGACTTCGTATGTGAAAGAAATAAATATTATACGGTCCTATGATGCGTAGAATACGGGTCGTTACATAGGCGGTGCAGAGATATAGAAAATCAGAATAACAGGGTAGTAGCGAAGCGGAGAAAGAGTAGAAGCGCATTTATCCTTTCTTGCCTTATCATATCTTATGCTAATCTCAGGTTATCTTTTTATCCCTGTTATCACGGTATTATCTTATATTCAGTTTATTACATGCCAAAAATTTCAATTAAGAATTCACATCTGAAAGTAACTTGAACTTATAAACAAAAGAACAAATCTTATTTTCTGGGATCTGTTTTCTGAAACTAAAAAGCTATCCTTTGATGTAGACTATTGGTTCTCTAATTTTAATTTGGTTTGAGGCTTCTATCTTGCTTCCTAGCTTGCTTTCTAGTTGGAGAAGAATGGCGGCTACTCTCTAGTTTGGCCATGGACAGCATGACGGCTCCTTAGAATGAAATTGTGTGGTTTAGGGTATAACTTGTAATCGATAAAGGGGACACTTTGTTATGAACATGTGAGGCTGGCTGAACAACAGTTAGTAGGTGCAGAGAAATAGAAATGGGTGCGGTAGTATATTCAGTTTAAACTGCCTTATCTTGGTTTATGTTATCTTGTTATTCTGGTATTGTCCTATTTTTCAGTTTATTCCTGTCATGATCCTTTTTCTTGTTCACATGCTGAAAAATCACTGGACTTACCAGACTTATGTCTGACCCATTTTTCTTTCGTCTTCTTTTCTTCCGTTTCCCCCCTCCCAGGTCCGCAGGGAGGGAATACTTCAGCTTAGTGCAGATCTTTTGCAAGCTTGAAGAGAGTAGATGTATTGCTTGGACTCTCTTTTCTTTGGCTATGGCTTTGGATACACTCTTAATAGGGATTTATGCTACTTTATTGTTGTTTTATGCTTCTTTATGTTTTAATCAAGACAGAGATTTTGTTGTAATGTTTTGGAAGTTGGTCTAAGATAATTGTTGTATGTTTTGACTGAACCACGTGCTTATGAAATAAATTTAGTTTTTCCGCTGTTTATATGTCTGTCTTGTAAATTATCTGTATCTTTTACCTATAATGCTCCAGCGAAGTTAAGGCATTTCCTTTGTGAGTGACCTTAACGGAGGTGGGGTGTTTCACTTGGTATCAGAGCTTAACCGTTATAACATGTTAATTAGACAAGAAGGTGGGGTTAAGTAAATTTAGAACACTTGACCATTATAACATGTTAATTAGACAAGAAGGTGGGGTTAGGTAAATTTAGAACACTTAACCGTTATAACATGTTAATTAGATAAGAAGGTGGGGTTAAGTAAATTTAGAACACTTAACCATTATAACATGATGAACGAGTGAGGTTAAGTTAAGGGGAAACACTTAACCAACATAACATTATGAATGAACAGGGTTAAGTTAATAGGAAACACTTAACCAATACAACATGATGTATGTGCGGGTTAAGTTAACATGAAAGGACAACACTTAACCAATATTACATGAACGAAGTGGATGGGGTTAAGGCAAGCTTAACCAGTAATACGTATTGACTTGATTAGTGGGAGGGTTAAGTACATCTTGTATAGGTGGGTAATATTAGTATATATAGGCCCACAAACTTAACCATTAAATAAACATGCTTGAATCGGTTGGAGGGTTAAGTACATCTCGTGTAGGTGGGTAATATTTGTGTGTGTGTGTATATATATATATATGTGTGTGTGTGTGTGTGTGTATATGTGTATATATAGGCCCACAAACTTAACCAGTAGGAAACCCTAGTAACGGGGACCCATTTCAGCAGTAACTCACGTAGATGTATCATGGTACCCTGAACTAGGCAGGGTGGGGCACGATTACTGGGCTGATTATAAGCGGTCAAAATAGCGGCAGGTGGTGGAGCAGTGTAGGTTCCGACGGAGTATGGGCGTGCACGTACTCCGAAGTGGAAAAAGCAGGCACTGGGCATCAGTAGTATACACTGTGCATCTTGAATCGTGTCAGGTTGCTATCACAGGGATTGATACACCTTATGGTGGGACCGACACAGGGTTTCTACATGCAAGAGAGGGCCGATTGACACAGACACAAGGAAAATTAATACAAGTAGGGAGCCAATCGATAAGGTAGTAAGGGTACATCTAACATATTCATGGCAATTGGGCAGATTGAGGTGGAATCCTCATAATAGATGTACACCTGAGGGCTACCACAATTGCGGGGATTGGGATCATATTATCATTTTATGTAGATTACTAGTTGGGACACTAGCTAGGCGGTGCAGAGATATAGAAAATCAGAATAACAGGGTAGTAGCGAAGCGGATAAAGAGTAGAAGCACATTTACCTTTTCTTGCCTTATCATATCTTATGCTAATCTCAGGTTATCTTGTTATCCATGTTATCACGGTATTATCTTATATTCAGTTTATTCATGTCATGTTGCTTTTACCTATCCACATGCTTAAAGTCACTGGACTTACCAAGCTTTACGTCTGACCCCTGTTTTCTTTCGTCTTTTTTTTTTCCGTTCCCCCCCCCCCAGGTTGTCAAGGAGGGAATAGCTCAGCTTAGTCTGGACCGTTTCTCTTTCCAAGCTTGGAGATTTTGTGATGTATGGCTTGGAACCTCTTATCTTTGGCCATGGCTGTGATTGCACTTTAATTTGGGGACTTATGCTACTTTGCTATGTTTTATGCTTCTTATATACTTGGAAGTTTTTGAATCAAGACAGAAGTTTTTATGTAATACTTTTAACTATGATTGAGTCATTTGTTGTAAAAGCTTAACTGAACTACATAGATTATAAAATGACTTTATTTTCCGCTGCTTTATTTGTCTGTCTTGTAATTTATCTGCATCTTTTACCTAAAATGCTCCACCGAAGTTATTGCATTACCTTTGTGAGTGACCTTAACGGAGGTGGGGTGTTACATATAGGCTCTGAAATTCGTTTGAAATGAATACACACTAGTTAGTTAAGACAGTTTTTAAATTCAAACTAATTAGTAAAAATAGCTGTTATATATCGACATATAGATTACAGTAGGATTAATAACATAAATAAACAATAGGATTATACAGTAGGATTAAACAACTGGATTAGGTGTACCCTAATTACATAACAGGATTAGGTATTAACCTAATTACATAACAACAGGATTAGGTGTACCCTAATTACTACCCAAGCGATCGGCTCCCTATGATGTAAATGCCCCGTGTCAGCCTCGGTAGTAGGGTGTATCACTTCCTAACCCAACAACCATATGACACAGACCTATTTACTGGTGTTATAGCGTATTATCTTCCCTAGTCGGACCAATGCATGCTCATGACTCTGCCAGAACGCGCCCGTAACCACCCCTATGTGAACCTCTTACTATCAAGTTCAGTAAAGCGTGCTCTTAGCCTCTACCTAGTGTGGCGGGCCTCCTTGCTTATTATCACTTTTGTTTAACCTAGCAGGTTCAGGTTTATTAATAAGCATGGTTGTCATTATGTGTATACAACCCTATTCTTAACATGTCATCTACTTAATGTCCATTTTAAGTCAAATCTAACATTCCCAATTCATATGCATAACATTCATCAATCATGTTCCCAATTTATAACATACACAGGTTTATGCATATCTCTACCAAGTTATAGCGTATACACATTATTCCTCTTATTAGTTTACAGCAAGCCTACATGTGTATATTTGTTCTTTCTCCCAAAATACAGTTGATCGGTCTCAATTAATTAATATTCCTAACTTCCTTTTTATGACATTCATTATTGCCCCAATTATACGCATACTCTAATCGGGTATAGCCTAAACTTCTAAAAGAAAAGGCTTGGCATAAAATAAAAAGGAAACAGAGGGAGAAAAATAGAATCACATAAGCATTTAGGCAAGACTGGAAATAAACATAGAATAATGAGAAAAGGAAAATAGATACATTTAACTTGTTATTTATCCAACATCACAAGCATGTGTATAACTTGTCTAATTAACATCACAGGCATGTATGCCTTGTTTAAACATCACATGCATGTATGCCTTGTTTAATTAACATCACGGGCATGTATATAACTTGTAACTTCACATGCATATGTATAACTGACCATAGGCATAGGTGATTTACAGTGAAAACAGGTGTAATATTTATTTTTCTAATACTGTAGATCCTAACCAATTTTATTTAACTGTCATGTTCAAGGTCAAAGAAATCAGATCTATAAATAACTGTAACTCACAGTGAATCTTGGTGAAGCTAATTATGTAACACTATGCCACAAGAATCCAAGTCCAAGTCTTGATGTTGCTTCTGTTTAATCCAACCTCCAGCAGCATTCCCCCATTTATATGTTTATAATTTTCAGAGTAGTTTCAGAGAGGAAGAAGATACATAGAAGTTGTGAATTGAGAATGAAGGAAGCCATATATTTATAGAGTTATAGAATCAACATCAACCCTTATACTTAGGTTTTAAATATGAACTGTGCAAGTCATGTTGAGTCAGCATGAATATAGTGTAGAAAACGGTCCAGGTGTGCAGAACGGATCTGCCCAGATCCACGGTGGATCGACCCTGTGGTCGACCCTAGGGTCGACCCAACCTCTTATGGGTTGACCCAGGATGAGCTGGGGTCGTCCTCCAACAGGCTTGGTTCCCGCACACGTCTCGTTTTGATTTTCTGGAATATTTTATTATTATATTATATTATGTATATTTATATTTATATATATGAACCTTATGTGTGTACAAACTTCTAAGGTCCATAACTTCTTCATACGTTGTCCGTTTTATGCAAACTTCGGGTCTATCTGAACCAGAATTCCGAGGCGAACACAACGGTAATGCCGGTTTCACTTAGTTTTGAATATTTAATTAAGTTATTCTCAATTTATCATCTTTGAGCATGGTTATAGTGTTTTAAATTCTGGGGTGTTACAGGAGTTGTGTAGACAACTAATATCTATCGTCAAACTCCACTTCCTAAGCCTCCACTGAATGCTCCTCCATCTCGACTAAGAGTCTCGCTATCCTAACTTGTAGTCTCTTACTCTGCTTCTAGGAGAACGATCATCCGTCGTCGAAGCTGCTATTGCTTCCCATCATGGATACCATCGTCGAATGGTGAAATCATTACGGTGAAGCACCGCACTCTTTCCTCTTGCTGAAATCACCCATCAAAGAGCCATCATGTTGAACCCACTGTCAAGCGAACCATCGTATCCTGCTCCTCGAAATAGCATCATCCTCTATGTCAAATAGGCCAAAATGACCAATATTAATAGTAGTCGATATCGATCACTCTACTATAATCGATAACGGCTATTCTGATCATGTACTTAACCAAAATTGGTGAAATACATATCAAGTGAAAACGTCCAGCATTCATTGCAAAATCCAAGTTTGTCACCAAGTCCATTATTCGTTTTCAAATCTATCGCTATGCTCCAAGGTTGCTTCATCTTCATATTAGTCCATACACTATAACACTCCTTCATAAATTTGTCTCATCTTATTTGAATCCTATATGTGCGCTCAATCAGTGCACACTAAGTTCTATCACATCTTTAGAGTTATCATCGTCTGTTTGTGATCGATAAGCACTAGGAACTCTTGAAAATGAATTTTTTGCTAATACTAAATCACTTATGAATAACTAACTAAATAAACAATCACCCATGTAGTGAACAACGATATAATTATTTTAAACTAGCAAACACACATCCATTATAACATCTATAAATTGGTAAAACCTATTTAAAACGATCGATGTGGATTTAATGTCAAAATGGCTCAATTCTAGCGATAGTGTCAAAATAGCGCACAATAATACGTAAATGAGTGTAAAAGTGAAATTCATGTTTAAACTAGTCAAATTACTTTTTAATTCTTTTATCTGTTATTAACTAAGTTCAACTATCATATATTATATTTTAAAATTATAAATCATTAAAAAATGTTGAAAAAATTTGACTTTGGGCTAGGTGCATTAGGGAGGGTTTTACGACTTCGGTCAGTTTCCCTCCTGAACAAATTTAAAAAAAATCATCTGAAAATGTCAAATTTTTAATGTACAAACAATTACAAATAAGTGATAGACAATATCACTCACCTTAATCAAATTAGTCCAAACCAACGCCAAAGCGTAGAGCTCGGCAATATGAGTCAAACTGAAGAAACGACATCCAAGAGATTCCAAAGTTACAGGTTAACAGATTATTTAAATAATTAAAATAGCCTAATCACAATTTAGATCCACTGTTCACCTATTAATCCTTCTTCTTCAAATTACATACATAAGTTGCACACTACCTTATCATGAAACCCACCACGCTCCGTCTCTCCACACCTCGATTTCTTCCTCTGCACTTGACGAAATGAATCCTCATCGATTTCAACAAGCTCCATTTTGCGAGATCTACACCGCCAACGCCACTCCATCACTGTCGATGCCCCCTATGCGAAACCGGACCCGAGGCAACCCCTTCTAAGCTTGGATGCTTTTTGCTTTCGGCCAACGAACACGATGAGATTTTGGGTGATGATGTTATTCGATGAGGTGAATGCAATGGTGATCTCCAATCTTTTCTTTGTCACTTGTACTAATTGATACTCGAAGCCCTAGTTTACGCAGGTTTATATGACCATGTCAGGAATAGTGATCACATGCTATGAAAGTAGTATAGGCTCGAAGATCTTGGCAATAACATTCCAACAAATTTGGTTTTGGATTTTTTTCTATTGAGTGAATCAAGAGATCTAGATTTTTGATGTAGGAAAAATGGTGATGTGCATGTTTTAGCTAGAAAGAGATGGAATAGTAACACATGTAATGGAAAAATAAGGTTTACGATAATGAGTGGTATTTATAATATTACAATATTGTACTATTTTGAATCCTCCGTTTAAAACTAATTTGCGTTTTAATTCTGTATGATACACCCGATAGCTACGAAGTTTGACAGAGTGTCCGATGGCTTAACTTTAGTTGTAATCCGACACTGTATCCCGAAATGGTAATTTTTGCGCGTATCGAGACTGTTTAGCCCTTGAACCGTCAAATTTTAGAATATGGCGATAATTATACTTTTTTTACCTAACGAACCCCCGAATCCAATGGAAGTGGTTTCGAGTCCTGATCCAACCATAGATGAAAAATCATATTTTGGAACTACTAATTAATTAATATTTAATATTTAAATATACAATCGTTAAAATACGGATCATACATATATTCAGATATTTCAAAAGATAAGCAATAACATTCAAGGCATTTAATTATTTTTGCAATATGCCAACTTAACTAGGGTGTAGTTGTGTGGTAGAATTAAAAGATACAAAGTGTTCTTCAACGGTTAGACAAACATATGTGACCCAGGTGGAAGCCTGCCAAGCCATTTGGCTTGAGCAACCGCGCAAGAGGGAAATATATTTTTATACCATGTATATGTGCAAACTATAAGCAAGAAAATATTGTTTTAAAGTATCTATTAATTGCATGATATTTGTAATGTTGTGGTCTTAAGTTTCATTTGCACATGTTATTGCTGTCGATATCAACCTTGAAAAAACATAGATATAATATTACATAAATTTAAGTCCTACAAAAGTTTTATAACAATATTACAGTAAACGATAATTCAAAATCTATATACCAACATCAAATGGGTTCATACTTCAACAAATATCAAGGGTACCCAGGAAGGGAGTATCGTGGGACGTGCGATCTTTGTAGTAGGAACCAAAAATTCCTTATATATTAATACGTTGATTTAATAAATGATGTAAGTTTTTAAACTCCAAATATCGAAAAATACTAATTTTAATATTTGTTATGATTCGAGATTTGATGTGATAATTAATTACCCTCTTTACCCATATGATTATTTCATAAAATAACTCAGTCTTGTTCATGCTTTGATTAATAGTTGATTTGTATATGTATATATGCACATAAAAATTGCAACATTACGTATGCGTCAAGTCATTTTGTAGGAATAAAAAGAAATCATATAAATAGTTTTTTAAAATACCAATTCCTCCTACACAAATGCATTGCATATGCCGAAATATTCGTTTGGAATTAATAAGATTAGAAAAAAAAAACTAATTATCATCCTTTAGATTACAACATTTCTTTTTTATAACTTTCAAAAACATAATTTGAATGGTTTATAAATGCAAAAGAAGGATGAATGCCTTCATTCTTTGACACTTACATCTAAATTTCTTCACTTTCCTTAAGTTGAGACCATATTAATAATTTCTTGAATAGACGCTTTAGAATAAAAGGAAGAAACCTAAATGAACAAAAGAAAAAACATGATAAATTATCAATACCATAAAAGAACATAACATTTGCGATTGATGCAAAATACATACCAAATTAGAACATTTAAGAAAGGTAACTAAAAACGATTTGATGAAAATTTAGGATAAAACTCACTGTATAGATATAGATTGAGTTATATGGCAAATTTTAGGACAATTAAAGAAGGTGAACATCCAACGGTAAATTAAATTTCAATTTTAATTTAGGCAACAAAGAGGAGATGAAAATGAAGCTTATTAAATTAATTTAATTAGGGCTAGGTAGAAAGAGAATGAGAAACAGATCCTACATCATAGGTGAAATTAATTTTCGTGGTAGAAAGGTCATATTGTTCACCTTTCGAATACACGTGACAATATAAGATTGGAAGGAATGTAAGAAGACCCGAGAGCCAATAAAGCTCTACTCAATTTTATTATTATAGTTTAGATTATTATTGTTATACCATTGTTGTTTATATTTGTTAAGAGAAAAAAATAAATTCTATCTATACGTAACGAACTACCCTAGCTACTTCACTATATTTATTTAAACAAAATTGAGGAGCAAAACATTCTTATGTTTTAGCAATTCCAAATCCGAAGTTTACATTCCGATAGTCTGAATCAATAATTTAAACTCTATTCAAGCAATGTTAAGTATCAAGTTCCAACAATTTCAAAGTTCTACATTTTAAATTCAATTGAATTCGAAATTCTAATTAAAACCATATTTTAGTTCAAAGTTCAAAATTTAACATCCCCATTTATCTCTAATTAACATGCAGATTTTAATTCAAAGTTCAAAGTCATATTTTAAATCAAAAGCTCAAATGTTAAAGTAACGCATTCAATTTTTACTTCACAATCAAATTTATCGCTCTTTAAAAGCAAAATCAATCCACCAACCCTAAAATTTTAACTCATGCATATTTAAATTTAAAAATCACAATCAGTATAAAACTCATTGATTTCTAGCATAATCGAAAGTAAATTTCATCAAACAAACATTAAAACATTATTTTAAATAATGTTTTAGGTTTAATGAAGAGAAAGCTCTATAACTTTTTGACAAATGTATATTGTTGTAAGTATATCCATTTTAAGTTTTTATAAAAATATTGTTTTTATTTGAGTTTTTGCATTTGACTTTTGATGTAAAAATGGAAATTTGATGCATGAGAAATGCCCCCTTGTCCCGTATAAACGGTTTGTATGCCGAATCGAGGCGATGCACTTTTCCTTTTCTAGATTGAATTTGACAGAATCGCTTTTGCCAAAATTGCTTAAATTTATTCCGAGATTGAAAATACCCCAAAATTGCTTACCAACAAAATCACGTGCCGCGGTCCTGTCACGGCTCCGGTCAGCTTTTCTCCTACCCTTTTCTTCTCTCCTCTTCTCTCTTCCTCTTCCCAACATTAAAATATCCTAATTTTCAAACTTAGCCATTCAATTTATCAGCTTGACTTAATTCAAATTCAAATCAATCCAACCAAAAGCAAAGAAACGATCGGTGTCGAGGCAAATTGAATCGATCGGTCGTTTGGAGAATGTACAACCGCCTGGGAAGCATGGGCGGCGGCTCTGCCACGCCGTCGCCACCGGCTTCTCCACGTCGATCCCCGCGCCTCGTCCGTCGATCGAGCAAAGATCGTCAAGCCGCAGGCTCCAGAAGCAGCATGGTACATAGGATGGCCTGGGCGACGCTGTCCTTCTTACTGAGGAGGCAAGCGATACTTCTGTTTGCGCCTCTGCTTTATGTGTCAGGGATGCTGGTTTACATGGGAACCGTGTCGCTTGACAGCGTTCCGGCGATTATGAGGCGAGAGGCGATTGGATCGGTTTATAGGAGTCCGCAGCTCTATGAACGCCTTAAAAAAGATATGGATTCTGATAATTCTACTGACGGGGTTAGTTTATTCTCTCTCTCTCTTTTTTTTTTTCTGATTCTGTGTGACTTCTTGATGTTGATACCATAAAGCAAATACTGCTTTGAATGCGAACCTCAACAACGTGTAATTTGTAGATATTTTTCTTGTGTAGATATTGTAACTTTGGTATTTTAACGGTTGAGTTATCGAGCTTGATGAAAGTTTAGCTGCTACCTGTGCACTGTTCGGCTGTGACTTTAATGGATTTGGTCATCTTGCAATGTAGCGAATTAAAGCAGTAAAGTATATGGTTGATTTTATAACTAGAAGTGGTAGTTAAAGCTGGATGTAACTATCATTGTCCATATATTGAATGCTTTGGATTATGACTATAAATAATGCAGTGCAAAGATTGAAACATTGTGCAAGGTTTATATCACTTTCGATTCAGTATATTGATTTTTGGAAGTCCCTTCATTGTACTGGAAACAGTTTTTATGGTGAGTTCTACGATGTAGATTCTGGAGACAGGGTCAACTAGTTAATATTGTCATGGTAACTGATGAAATGGTACATAATTTATTGACAGTTTCTAACAAACGTAACACAACATATAATTGCATGTAGACAGTAGATTATTTTTTGTACAAGATGACATGGAGGTGACAAAGTTAATGGTTTTCACAATCGTTTTTATTTATATAGAGAGATGTATCTAATGCCACTAACTAATTGAAATGCGAACAAATTGATATCTATGTACGAAGTATTACCTTTTGCCTCCTCATATAAACAAATCATTTTAACATTGTCCATTGTTTTTCCTAATCTTTATAGCTGCAAGGAATTTTTGGTCCTTTTACCTGTCATGAATTCCGGTCCTTTGATTTTTTTTTTCTTTGTACCTTAACCGCGAGTGTTCATTACCCTAACCATGATGTGAGTGTTCGGTCTAAGATTCTGGGTCACTAAATGAACTTTACAAGTGACACACCACAAACATAATATATGGTCCGAAGGAAGAGAACTATGGCAGCGCTTGGAATTTTTGTTTTACTAAAAAATTGCTTGATTTTATTAGCTATTTTGATGTCTTATTATAGTAGATCATTCAAGTCT
This sequence comes from Allium sativum, assembly GCA_030737875.1. Classification (NCBI taxonomy): domain Eukaryota; kingdom Viridiplantae; phylum Streptophyta; class Magnoliopsida; order Asparagales; family Amaryllidaceae; genus Allium; species Allium sativum. Next base: position 166,974,815 of record CM060924.1, on the reverse strand, counting down.
GGGGACATATCGTATTATGTTTAAGAAAAGAATAAACACTCACACTGTTGACGTGAGAAATTGGTTATTTGCGCATGCCAATCCCCAAGTGTAAGTTTAACAGTAAACTTATAATCTGAGTATCCAAAGTACGAGAAATGTAAAGGAACACACAGCTTCTATAATGGTTCGGCATTAACGTCTACATCCACTTTATATTAGTCATACATCATAATATTGTCGATTACAGTGTCTACAAGTTCGGACAATTTAAGTGTACAAAGTTGTATAATAAAACAACAAATAGCTTGTTACTTCATAACTTTGACCAAAATGTCTTTGTTCTTCTTTGTTGAGTCAATGTGTGTTGGTGTGAGCAACAACGTCCAAAAAGTAGCTACAATGCCCAAGAGTATGCATGTGTACCAAAAAACTGTAGACATACTTCTCTGTAGCATCTACAGATCCGAGGAATGTCCAAATACCAAAAAATCGTAGACAGACTTCCATGTAGCGTCTACAAATCCAAGGAATGTCCAAATGCCAAAAAACCGTAGACTGACTTCTATGTAGCGTCTACAAGTCCAAGGAATGTCCAAAAAGTTGTAGGCGCACACACACACACACACACTCTACCGAGCTTTCTACTTAATACAATTCTTAACTACGTAAGAAGTCAATTTGTGTACACGAATTATTGGTACACTTCTAATGGTATTGAGTTGATTGAAGAAATATAAACAATAAAGAATGAGGAAAAACAAGAATGGATGGAAAAAAAAAAAAAAAAACGTAATCACGAGAAATGGTTTTATTATTAGGTGCCAATGGTCCTAGTTGAATTGAACACCTATAACTATTTTTAGTAAATGCCATTGTGACCTTAGATTGACAATATGTATGCTCTGTTTATGATACCATTATTATAATTTTTGTTATGCTTGTGAAAGCATGTTGTTGAAATCAAAATTAATTTTGCTTGACCTATACTTGGACTGCCATGTTTACAATTACCACTAACATTTAACACTGTAGTACCAAGTTCAGTGATAAGCCAAAAACGCATAGCATTATGGTTACCGGTACTGTTGGCTTACCAAAATCGATACACCAATAAATTAGTAATCATTACTTTGATGATGGTGAAGTACTGTTTATTAATATAGATGTTTGATGCTTTGCTGCAGCAGTGTTTCATTATACATTTCATATGTTCCTTAATAAAAAAACATTGGTGTGAAAAAAAGAGTTATTGTCATCTGAACTAATTTTCTGTACAAAAAATTGTCACAAGCTTGCTTCTAACTACTTACAATACATCTAGTTCAACAAACATCTATAAGCGGGTCGGTAAATTACTGTTACTGTTGGTATTGAAAAGATATTACCTATGTTTTATCATTAAAAATAGTAAGATTATTATCACTGATTGTATTGATATACCGATTTAACTTAAAAATGGCATCTAACTGATTGGTATTGGTAGCTAAATGGTAAAAGGAAGTTTACTGTGTTACCATAACTACCCTTAGCCACACCATTTCAACAGCCGCTGAATGCTGAGATAAACACCTGTTTGTTTTACTGCATATAGAATAGGATGATAATATGTTTTCATTTTGCACTGTCAAAGTCCTGTTTTTGTCCTGTTCATAATGCAATATGGTTGGGAAAATTATACTAATTCCCACCCCATCTATAATAACTAGAAAACCGGCGGTTTATGATTGTAAACACTGTACATTTACATCATCTCATCCCTTTTTACATCAACTTGCAACATTGCAATTCCAACCTGAGCTTCACTATGGCTATAATAGAACGCCATTGCTGTTCATTTGTCATTTCCCCCCATGGTTTAATGCATTTGTTATTGTTTTTGTTGTAGTTAGCATCTGCGTGGAGACATGCTTATAAAGGTGGCGGGTGGAAGCCATGCATCAACTTGAGTCTGAATAATAGTATGTCTTTTATCGTTTTACATATTCAAAAAATTTCTTGTATCAAAGTTATATGCTTGACGTCCATGACACTAAAATTTTGTCTGATGCACACTTCCATGTTGTAGTATCAAGAATTTCACATGTACTATGATTCATTGCTTTCAAATAAACAATTAGGTAGTTTGGAATTAGTATTTTATAATTATTAGTTTTTTGTTTTACTTCATTTTATTCTAATTGTTTGCTAGAAATAAAATGTTTTAACGAGCTATAACTTAATTCCAACTAAATATTTCGTTTGGCATGTCAGAATACTAGCCATCCTGGTCTGCTTTCGGCAGTGACTAGAATGGAATTTGCTATAAATTTTGATTCCCATTCGAGCTGGTTAAAAAAAACCACTTCGTAAAATGATGCAAGAACTGAAAATCTATGATATGTTAAAAGTTTCAATAAATAAATTATAAATGCCCTTGGAGTCAAAGGAAAAGAGAGATTGTTACAAGGACGTGCTTTGGATTTTGAGAATGATTAGAGGGATTCAAATTTGATTTGTGCAGGATATGTGAATCGAATGAAATTTAGTCGGTGGTAGCGTGATGTGAGGAACGAACAATGTCTTAGATAGGGCTTGAGCTTGAGTTTTAGTCTGGTCGAAAAGAATGCTTTAGAAGGGATATCAGTCTGGTCGAAAATTTGATATATATCGAGCCTTAGGCATGTAAAAGTTTCACATTTATATACATGTGATTGATGTTTGAAAGTATAATTTAATTTGTGGGAAAAAGCATTCAATACTTTTTTTTTCTTTCTAAAATTAAAATTAAAAACCTAATCGGAGTTGATATGAAATTTCCGGATATTCAAAACGGAACCGAAATTGACAAATGGCTGGAATGGTATCGGAAACAGGTATTTAAAACCTTGATTCTAATGTATAAAAGTCATCTAGTATTCTTTTCACACGTTTCCCGGATTGCGTATCCTCAAGTTTTCTTTTATCTTGTATACGGTGCTGCATTGTTGTCTTGTTGATATGCAATTTCCCTTTGTTTTCTGTATGTGTGCCCGAAGTTTTTTTTTTCCTTAGTTAGACGTCTGTTCAAATTTTGATGGTAATTTGCATATTGGTTCAGTTTTATACACGATCATCATTTAGTTAATGTATTTTATTGACCCATCTCGATTCACAATGATATTTACTTTTAATCCGTTGTAGAAAAGTGTATGATAACATTGTATCTAAGCATAACATAGTTTTCATATTATTATATCTGTTAAACTCATGTAGCTTTCATAATTTTTAATAATATAGCACGTTGGTTTAGTTTTACAGTTCATTTGAGATTAACATCATAGAAATTTACCATTTGAATTTCGGAACTCCAAAGTTTAGTTTTCATGGCCATTACACCCTCAAATTGCCAATGATAATTACTGGCATATTATATGTGTCTTTTATTATTATTTTTTAGATTTCTTTACTTTATTCATCGAAAACTCAAATTGCTATTGTTGATATATTTTACCTTAATTTTTAGGTTTGCCTGAATCAAATGGTTACATACATGTTGAAGCGAACGGTGGATTAAATCAACAAAGAACATCAGTAGTTTTCTTCTCTTTTTGAACCGAAGTACTAAGTTCTTTATTGCCGTTTTTTCTATCAAATGAATTCTAAGACTGGCACGTTACCTTTCATTTGTTCTGGTAGATATGCAATGCTGTTGCTGTAGCAGGCTATCTAAACGCGACGCTCGTCATTCCAAACTTCCACTATCACAGTATATGGAAAGATCCAAGGTTTTGTCTGCTTTAGCAATTTTTCATTTGGTACAGAGCAAGGTTACGAGTTCATGTAGCCATGTTGTGATTCATTATCGCATTTGCAATCAATATGTGCTCCGCCCTTCTTTTCTCTTTCGGTTTTGGCAACTAGCCAACCCGAGGGAAAAAGGGTTATTAACTACTCACACAGTTGCTGCTATATGGTCTGAGCCACAAAGCTAAAATAAGTAAAAACAACATAAAAATAAAAGTTTACTAAGATGTATAATAATTTCAGATTTCTCAGATTAACTTGTTGCTGTGTCTTACCTTTATAATGACTGTTTTGTTCAATTTGGTTTTTACGTACAGCAAATTTAAGGATATTTATGATGAAGACCACTTCATTTCGACTTTAAAGAATGACGTGCGAGTGGTCAGTAAGGTGCCTGATTATATAATGGAAAGGTTTGGTTACAACATGAGTAACGTGTTTAACTTCAAAGTGAAAGCATGGGCTTCTATACATTATTATAGGGATCGAGTGCTTCCGAAGCTGATCGAAGAGAGGTTGGTTAGATATTATTCGTTCTGATTTTTGATTTATATTCTTGTAGCCGTATATTTACAGTTGCTTGTAGGATTTCAATTGAATCTTTCCTCTAAGTAAGATATACTAAAGCTTATTTTTTGTTTGGATTTCTTGAACACGATACGGTACAAACATCAATAAGGTAAAGGGGGATTCTAGCAGTTAAGATGATAAATTATAGCATTTGTTTCCTTCAAAATTTTGTTCAATAATTTGTGTATAAATTATCAGTGACAAATCAATTATGTGCTCTTATACCAATTTTCTTTTGCTTTGACAATTTAGATTTATAAGGATCTCTCCTTTTGCAAATCGGTTGTCGTTTGATGCTCCTCCACCTGTACAAAGACTGCGATGCTTAGCTAATTTTCTGGCCTTAAGATTTTCTAATCCTATATCAGATTTGGCCGAGAAACTAGTTGTTCGAATGAAGGAACGGAGTATTGACAATAATGGGAAATATATTGCTGTTCATCTGCGCTTTGAAGAGGTTAGTTTGCCATTGAACTTTATATTTGTACGTTCCTTTGCTTATTCTGTTAGAAATTGAATTATGACTCGTCTACTTGTAGGATATGGTTGCTTTCTCATGTTGCATATTTGATGGTGGAGAAGACGAGAAACAAGATATGGATAAAGCAAGAGAAAAAGGCTGGAGAGGGAAATTTACGAAACCCGGGCGTGTTATACAACCTGGTGTTATTAGGTTAAATGGAAAATGTCCCCTCACACCATTGGAGGTATAAGTTAAATTCCAGTTGATCTATGCGATTCCAATAAACTTGTGGCATATTACTTTTCAAATGGACACAGTTGATGCCTACTTTATTCCATGGCTCTGCTAGCAAAAATAAGCAAACATTTAAATTTAACAGATTAATTTGGTTATTTGGATGTCCACTCTAGGAATGAGAACTTTGCACATCTACCGAAATAGTTTTGTTGATTTTTAAACTATTTGTATCATCAGACTTACACTCTGCAATCCCTATAGAATTAAAGAAAATTTAGAGCATAAACTCTTTTAGGTAATTCATTACTATTTTGTTCAAATTACTAGCCCTTTCCAAGCCTGAAATGATGTCTATATGCGATAATTTGATAACAAGTTTCTGAATCAAAAGTTCCCAAATGATAAATAACTTTTCTTGGTAAAGGATTGTTTTGTGCAAGGTTCATGATATCAGTTTTTGTTTTCCGTTCCATTCTTCTATATTATCTAAATTTCTGTTTGTCTTGGAAATGTTGAAAATTTAGGCTATGATTCCATTTTGGATATTGATATTTTTTTTCTATAGAAATACACTAAAAGGTAGTACATAATAATGCATGTACTATACTCAAAATTTCAATTCAATTATTGTCTTGTCTATTTTTTCATGTTGTTTCTGATGCATCAAAATCAAAATTGACGAAATATCATAATTTTTTTTGAAAACTATTTGGTTATTTGTCTACTTTTATTCTGTTTGATTTGTTGTTTTCCATTTTTTAAAACATTATACTGCATTGTTCCATTCTCTACTGGTCTTAGTTTATATTTCAGTATTTAACGAACGAATGCAAAATATAGGCCGGTTTGTGCATCACTTATCACCCGAACCAGAACATAAATATTGGAATGATCAGTCTACCGAAGTTGTGACCTGTGGTTTAATATCTTATATATATATATATATATATATATATATATATATATATCTGTGTGTGTGTGTGTGTGTGTGTGTGTGATTATTGTGTTGCCATTCTTGTCGTTGTTTCACGTGAAAGTCACATTTAAAGCGTACATTATCCCTCTCATTTTGCAATTTAACTTTTCTTGGTTCATGTGCTTATGCTATTTTTGCTATTGTTGTCATTTATTTTTGTCAGGTGGGTCTAATGCTTCGAGGCATGGGCTTCAACAACAATACATCAATTTATTTGGCATCTGGGCGAATTTACAAGGCTGAAAAGTATATGCGTCCACTTCTTGAAATGTTTCCTCGGCTGCAAACTAAAGATACATTGGCATCAGCTGAAGAGCTGTCTCCGTTTAAGGTTCAAGCATTTGCAATCATTTCCTGTTCTAATTTGGTACTGAAATTAACATGCAACTCTTGGTCCACAGAAATTTTCATCTAGGATGGCTGCGATCGATTACACTGTATGTCTTCATAGTGAAGTTTTTGTGACTACACAAGGTGGGAATTTTCCTCATTTTTTAGTTGGACACAGGAGATATTTATATGGGGGACATTCGAAAACCATCAAACCAGATAAGAGGAAATTGGCTGTTCTCTTTGGTAATCGGAAAATCGGGTATGTGCTCTAACATCTGCTTCCTTTGTGGCTGAAACATTTTCTGTTGTTGCCTTAAATCTATGACACTAATCTTAAATTTGCACTGTGGGCAAGTTTCCATGCTTCTCTCTTACTTTTATATTAATAGTTAGGGCTTATCCAATTTTTTTCCTGGATTGTTATATCCTCATAATTTATTTTGAATTATTATTTTTCGTCCTTGATCTTTTAACATAATTAAATTCAGAGTGTTATGAACAGATTTGGATGCGATTCGCACGCGAGTAAAAATAAATAAAATAACATCAGTTTAAGCTATTTTACTTAGCTTATGATCTAGGGATATGCTCAATTTAATTATACACGCATGTTATGTTGTAAAGCACTGTCAACTGTTAATTCCACAGCCTGATGTGTGTTTTGCCATTTTCATATATCCTAGGTATGTTTTAGGCAAATTCATGCTCCCATCATCGACCAAAACACAATCTTTTATATGCCAACATTTATCATTCAAGCTAGGGAAGCGTGGAGTTTAGACTCAGTGACTTCCTCTTGACCTACAGTAGGGGTGTGCCTACATTCCATGAGCTCATCTCACAGACTTAGACCTACACAACAATTTCTTCGTAGGGTCTTGCTAGATTGAAATTCTGTACATTTCATTGATTGCATCCTTTGCACATGACTGAAACACACAATGGAGGATTACAAGTCGTAGATCGAGGTTGCTGCTATGATCTACTGAGATTAAACCCTTAGCCCTGTAAAAAAAAAGTATCATTCTATACAGAAATTGCTACAAGATCTACGTTTTCAGTTTAAAATGAACTAGACTCATCCACAATTCCGTATTTATATCTCCGTCAAGCCTATAGATCTTCAGTATTTCTATCTAATATGTTATTTACTGCTGCATTGTACATCCTTCACCCCCCACTCAGTTAGTCAGTTTTTATCTGTCCTTCGTAATCACATATAATTTGATATCCTTGGTTTTGATAGTAGAATTACAATGTTATTTACATAACTGTTAATTGAGTGCAGATGGAAGGCTTTCAAGCGTCAGTTAGCAAACATACGATCGCATAGCGATGCAAAAGGGATCGAAATTAAAAGACGCAACGATTCAATATACACCTATCCTTGCCCCGACTGCATGTGCCGCACCAATAAATCCGAAGTAGTAAAACTGCTACCGTCAAGATAGTAAAGGCGCACCTTCTTTGTAGGCTGACACTAACTCAGTTTGAGCTGACACACATCGTATACTGTATTTCAGTGTATCATCGTGCATTTTAAACGCAAGCACGTTGATCAAATTCTTTATTCTGGGATTACCATCTCTCCCTTTGTACATTCATAGAGGAAAAAAGGGAGTCATACCATTCACACCGACATATGAAGCTGATTGTATTATCTGTTGACCTTTTTTGATAGATAGGCTTCATGTAATTTAAAGTTTTTATGCCCCCTTATTAGTTGCAGTAGTCTTTTTTTTCCTTTTTTAAGGGGTGCCTTGGGCTTGAAATTTTGTATTGATTATTGCTTTATTCGTTTCACTGGTGTTCTGTATTTTTGTACAATGATTCTCTTCAGCATAGCGACAAGAAAAGTTTTGTTTTGATGCGAATTTAACTTTTAGCCATATGGTTTCTCATGTGATATAGCTTCTATGCTGTACTTGCAACTTGCAGGAGCTTTGTTTGCAGGAGTATGTATATGCTTTTCTTCAGATGAAAATAAAAGAAAGTTTCCGTTAACACAGTATAAATTGTATGTTCTTCTCTTTTAACCACCAATTTTTGGTGAACCAATTTCTGCATCTTGTCTAAAAGGCTGTTGTTTAATGTTTATAGACACTGATTTCTAAAAGGTTAGTTGGTTTATGGTCTCAAATTATTTGTGTTTTCGTTTCCAACTATCTACATTAAAGCACACGAAAGAGACCGAGTGGATGAAAAACGATAGATTTAAAAAATATTTCTCGTATGCAAGATTGGATCGTTATTTTCAGAACTTTTAGCATTTTAGGAAATTTTAAGAGCCGTATTCTCTATTGCTATTTTCTTCTTTGTTGAAATGACTAGGGTTCTTGGATTCTTCCTCCACTTTCACATCATTGTGGTTGGAGAATGCAGTGACCTAGTCACAGAATCAAAGGATTATTGTTTGGGTTAGTCTATTCACACCCCAGTAATCCCACTTATTGCTCTTTTCATTCTGGTAACTTAGAAAAAATAATCTTCTTTCAATTTTTACTATTTTCATCCTGTTTATATCCAAACTAACTTTATTTTTTCATCAACAAAAATTAATAGTCATCCAAGCTTTATATCTTCCATCTTCTTACTCTGTTTGTGTATATGACCTGAAACTTACGTCGTATAAAATATATAAACGCTGGAGCAAAGCGTTCTTTTTGAAATTTCAACGTCCTATGATGACATTGATTAAAATGTTTTCACACGCCACCATGGCGTGATTTTACATTTTTCCATGCTTGACTTTGGTATTTACCATCCTTGAAACCTACATGGTTTAGTGTATTTCAGCGTTGGAGTGTAGCGTTTATATTTGAATTTCAACGTCCTTAGATATCGTGGTTTATAATTATTTCACGCTAGGTAATGGCGTGGTTTTAGGGTATAACTGGTATTGAGTTTTTAAAATTTTAACCGGACCGGTAAGAGCAATTACTGGAGTGTGAATAGACGGAGCCTTATTAAAAACTGAAGATATGTTTTAAGTTTGAAACCCTAGATTTTGATAAAGAAGATGGTTCCAAGAAAAGAATATATATAATATTGAATCAAATATATTTTCTACGATTAGCTGGAAAATATGCATCAATTTCTTCTTGCAGATAAAATATTGCATTTCTAATATGAAGATTAAAATTAGCTTGTGATGGTAAAATTATTGTTTAATAATTAGCATATAGATGTTTTAGTTATGATTGTCCCTAATAATTTATTAAAGCATCTCCGATGGCTGTCACTGTGGCTAAATAACTTAGTTTGCACGTTCAGTTTATATTTCAGATTACTAATTGGGCGTGGATGCTTATTTAATGATAGTCCAAGATCAAGTGCCCGTTTAATGAGTGCAGAACGTTCATCTATAAAATATACATTAAAACGTTGGACTCCCGTACATTCTCCCTTGTGAACTCCTAGAAGATCCCAACGACTATTCAAATAAACAACAGTTATAAACTGACATATTTTAAAATTCCACTCCATTTCAAAGGGTATAAACCAAAATATTTTAAAATTCATTGTTTAAATTTAAATCATTTTATCAATGTCAAATATACAGATTTTCTACTCTTAAACAATCATATTTTAGAATTATGAATTGTTAGAATTGTCTCGCATGTTGTTAAGGAGAAATGAAGAATTGAAATTAACGGTCTCACATTATGGAATAAATTGAAGGAGTTGAGTACATATATGAGTTGGTAGACATGTAACATTATGAATTTTTTTATATATGGGAGTTGTGTGCCGGCTCATATGCGTTCAAGGAAGGGTGGAAGGATGACTTTGTTCCGACCGTCGTTACATAACAGTGATATTAGAGCCGAAGTTTCGGACTGGGCCATGCAGGTTAGGCAGTGCTCTCAAAAGATACTCGTAGGATGCGAGTCAAGGGGGAAACTGTTAGGATTGTCTCACATGTTGTTAAGGAAGAATGACCGGTTGGAATTAACAGTCTCACATCATGGAATAAATTGAAGGAGTTGAGTACAAATATGAGTTGGTAGACACGTAACATCAGAGATTCCTTTTGTTATATAGGAGTTGTATATCAGCTCATATGCGTACAAAAAAGAGGGCTTTGTTCCGACTAGCATTAACTCAATAAATTACTCTTCCACATAGCGCACGTTCTCTAACCTTCAACACCTCCGTTGCATGAAGTAAAAAAGAAGAGAATAATCTTTGTATAATCTACTATTTCTTTTGAAATGATTCAGTGAAGAAAAATAGTCGAAGTGTAGAAACATTCTATGCGAAAGTAATGAAAACACACGACTAAAAACATGTTGATAATTAGTAGATGTTTGACCATTGGAAATATTTATCACGTTTAGGATTGAATATTCATCGCTGAATCCATTGGAGATACCATTATATATTATTTCCCGCTATAAGCATGATTTTCATTAAATTTTCATGTGAATAAACGACTAAAATAACCAGGGATATCATATAAGAAGGTTTCAATTTTCTTTAATCTTGGCCACACCAACTTGGAATTCTAGCCATGCTTTGTCAAGCATATTGAAAATGCAAAGTACAAAATGTATTTTCTACTGTTTGTAGACATTGATCTCACTTTTTGATCAATTAAAAAAGAGGATAAAAGTCAATCGAGAAACTTAGGTGGCATCTGATTTATTTTTTATTTTGAGTTTTCAACGGTAAGTACAAATATGAAAAGAGTGAAAGAACAATGGAGAGGATGAAATGAAAGTGGAGGGGACGACAGTGAGGTTGAAGGGACAACGAAAAGATGAATTATCCCACCTATTTTCGTTGTTTCTTAAAACACGAAATATAAGAAAAAACTGTTTTTCGTTTTATGTGTTAATTTTTTTTTTTAAAATGGTCTCTTTTTACAGTATACACTCGTTATAAAAAAAGATAAACCAAACGCGACCTAAAATGTTTGTTTAGGAGGCATGAATAATCAATCATGAATTGGAATTGCATCACCTGTCACCATTCCGCATTCGTCGAAGTTCTCATGCAAAATCGTTTTGTTCATAATCCAACTTATGGCGTGTTAATTAAAGAGGAATTTGTGGTATCAGAGCAAGATCGAGACTTAGATTCAGAATATTCTAACTTAAGAGGGATCTAACTAAAGGAATGAGTTCAAAGGAATAAAATTTAAAACAAGGCTACATCTTTAAAGCAACGCTAACATTTCAAAACATTTTCGTATATATAAAAATCCTTTTAAGGAGTGATAAGATACGGATGAAATCTAATTAGAACCTAAATGGAATAAAATCGGGAATGCAAGTTAAGTTTAATGATTCGATTTTTGAATAATTTAAGTTGAGATGAAGTTTATTAAGATAAAACCAAACAAGTTTGAAGAAAAATAATTATAAAAAGTTTATATAAGAATTTTATTAATAATAGAATCAAGACTCGTATATAATGTGTAAAGAATGTTTAAAGTCAATAGGTTTGGTTTAAAATAATAATTTTACTAAATAATTAAATTAAGTAAACGAGTTTGAGATTGAAATTAGTTTTTCAAAGGAAAGAATATGGTTTTTAAAACCATACTTAAATCAAATAGTAAAATTAAATGGAACTTAACATGACATTTACTGAATATTGGATTTCGTTAATAAACTTATATTTATCTCGAAGGTAGGAGTGTTGTCGAATCAATGTCTGAGAGGTAACTAAAAAAACCCCAACTTTATGATTAATGCTTTATTCTCAACTCTGCCGCTTTTACAACTCAAGGCTTGACAAGTCATTAGAAAATGACTACACTTTAAGATTGCAAGCTTATGGTAAAACCATTGATGATGATACTTAAAAATTAGGGGAGCGCTTTGTATTGGAAACTTTATATCATTTCACTCATGTTATACTTAATGTCTAAAGTACGGTTTGCCGTGACCGCCCCATAACTTCAACACTTATCTAAGGAAATGGTGGGTTGTATAATGTGCCAAACTAATATGTGACGATCATCAATGAAAATAATTCGGAATAGAACCTGTCTTATAGCTCACAGCGCATGAACAACATATAATAATAGAATATACAACGTGATATAATAGTGAAGCCAAACCGACTAAAAAATCTCATATCATAAAACCATAAATCTCAAGTATAAGAATATCTTAATATAATATTTCTCACTACATCCCTCAGAGTATATCAAACCAGCAGAAATAACATATAATATACATTATATAAAAAGTAATACGCTAGTCTACTTCTCGTTACCACACAACGTCATCGTCTCAAACATGTTACCTACTACTCTGTCTACTCATCAACATCCTCAACTAGAAGTCCAAAGTAATAAAAGGAGACAAAAACCTTGAGCCTGAAAACAATCATTGTGAGCCACAAAATTGAAGGATATTATTGATCAAACCGACATTCAGTTATAAGTTTAACAATTTTAAACTAAGGATCTATGCAAGAAAAAATGAATCAAAATTAACTTCAGTTAGGTACCTGTCGCTGCAAATCCATAATTTATTGAACCATGATCTAGAAGGAGCATGGAAGGATTGAATCATCAGCACAACAAAAACACTAGCCTCTATCGGTATCCATGAGTGTATTCTTTGATTTCGTCGAATGGATCGAATATGGGTAAAGAATCGGTGCTAGCCGACATTAAATCTAGGTTTTCTTTTCCCTTAATTTAAGTTCGTTTTTTTCACTGTGTGTAAAAGAAAAGGTCGGACCTACTTTTATATTTTAAAACGAGATTTCATAGGGAACGTACTACCTGATTTTACTGTTTCAAATCAAAAGAAAGTGTCAACGTTTGACCCACTTTTGTTAAGAACGGTTCTTACCCTTTCATACGCTTTTTTGTGTGACCCCATAGGTTATCATAATGTTGACAAAAATTTAAATAATATTTATATTATAAACAGTGAGCGGTATCTAGCAACACATTACTATTACCCAAGTTATGAAAAGATCAATGATTCGATACAACCTTTTTTGTGACAAATGTTACAATGTAATATAATCCTTTAAACCAATATATCCATGATTAAACTCGAGGCATGGAACATATCATCCTCTTTATAATTTAATCTTTTTTTCTTGATCGATGAGTAGAACATATAAAAGAAATCAATATTTGAGCACAACCATACATTTCATAGTCTCACTCAATCAAGAGGCCCATGGATATCACTACTTATATTGTAGGGGTTAAATTCCATCTTGACCATTAATAATTTTCATTCCATTCGAGATGTATCCAATAATCACCTTTATCGTTTACCCGGTTAAAAGTGACTTTTGATGATATCAAAGCATAAATATCCTCGAATAAAATTATAATGATTTCAGGTCTGAGGACTACTACATCACTGTCACTACGAAAATAACGTATGGTACTGTTAATTATATTCCATATAGTTTTTTCATGGTGGGTCAAGCCAATACGTTATTTTCCATTACGTTTTTTTAAAAGCTATTCTCCAATACGTATTTATGTCTTGACATTAATATCACGTATATTAATGATCAATGAGATGTGATCATCAGTCAATCAACATAGTAGTCTCAATGTTCTATTGTTGTCCTATATAAACAATAAAACTTGACTAGGGACATTTAAGAATTATAATACTTAATATATTATATAATCTCATGTTCAAGTCACTTACTTGCAACTATATAATTATGCATTTTATTCTAAGGACTTCTATTATGTTAATATTATATTACGTAGCAAATATAACATAATAGAATATTTTATTCAAAATAAAATAATAACTTCAATAGTGTTATTAGTCACATCAAATGGATTGCTTCTAGGACATAAATTCTAACAATTTCCCACTTGCGCTAGAGTCAATCAATCATGTGTCGTATACCCATGAAACTAGTGTGATTATCGTACTTTTGTCGCGACAAAGTTTAAGTCAGTGGGTCTGCAATATTACAATCTTTTGTAACTCTGCAGATATGTTTATTTCCTGTGTGAACAATTTCATATAAGAAATTATATTTCTTTAATATATGTTTGGATCGATAATGAGATCAAGGTTTTAGGCCTAATCAATAGCTCCATTGTTATCACAATGTAAAATCATTGGATCAACAATAGATATAACTAAGCTCAAAGATGAACATTTAATCAAAACATCCCCCTTTGTTGAATTATTATTTATTTCTTGATTTAAACTAACATCATTCACAATAACTAATATGTTATCAATATATAACATTTGAATTATTACGTCACTCCCACTCAATTTCTTGTCGATACAGGTTCAATGGTATTTTGTGGTTCCCGATACATTTCAAGTTATAGTTTATTCTCATCGGTATCATAGAGACAGACTCTCCTTTTAAAAGGATACCAATTCGAGCAATAAACATTTTATTCTCAGATGATTTATTGAAATAATATCCTTTTGCTTCTTTTGGATATTTCACAAAATAGTTATCATATTTAGGTCCAATCTTATCACATCCCAAATCTTCATGATAGACACACTAGGACGTTTCCTAGTCCATATCTTATAGGGTGCCTTTATAATCACTTTAGTAGAATTACAATTAAATATGAATGCAGTTTTTTTAAGGGGATAATCCCAAAATTTATTAGAAGATCTGCATGATTCGTCATTAATCATACCATATCTTATAAGGTGGGACTTCTCCTTTCAAACACAACATTCCTATACGGTGTTCTGCGTGGAGTGAACTGTGAGAGAATTTCACACTCAATTAGATAGTCACTGATTATTGGCTTAATTATTCTCTCGATCTATTCGAAGAGTCTTTATATTCTTTTAAAATTGGTCTTGAACTTCATTCTTGAATTTTTTGTAATTTTCAAAGGATTCTGATTTGTGTTTCATAAGATATACACATCTATGTCTACTGACATCACTAGTAAATGTAACGAAGTAATAAAATCAACCATTAGTCGTTGTATTCATTGCTCCATATACACCATAATGTATGAGACCCAATACATTATAAGCCCGCGCACCGTGTCCAGTGAAAGTTGCTTAAGTCATTTTACCTAATAAACAAGATTTGCATTTTTCATATGATTCGAAATCAAATGACTTCAAAATTCCATCATTATGGAGTTTTGATATGCGTTTCTTATTTATATGGTCTAACCGACAATGCCAAGGTTCATTGGATTATACAATTTAATCCATTTGGTATTTATGTTATAAACTTTCACAATAAAGTTAATGTCTTAACTAATTGTGCAATTTCATAAGATATTTCATTTAAGTAAAATGAACAACAATTGTCTTTTTATTACAAATGAAATTCAAACTTTTCTAAATAAGATACAGAATAGCATTTATTTTAAATGGAATTTTATAACAATATTTTAATTATTCAATTAAGCCAGTACATAGAACAAGAAAAAGCTTCCTATGGATTGTGTAGCAACATTTTCTTCATTTCCAATCGTAAGTCTACTTGTCCTTTTGTCATATTTCTATTCCCTTTTGCAATTTCTACAAATTCACATACATATATGTGATTCATATCTAGTATTTAATAATAGAGATGTATAAGTAGATTGTTATAACATTTATATATTATTCGGTTTGAAGTCATACTTCAACATTAATTTTAGATCTTTTATATTTGTAAAAACAATTAGATTTTAATTTGTTTGAGGGCAATCCTCAAATTTCAATGTTGGTCAAGAAATTTGATTTAATTCAATTTATCCTTCTTAAGGATTAATAGGAGTTATTTGTTATTTAATATCTACAATAGATAATAAATAATAACTGATTTTGTGATATAAACACAGATTTTGACAATCAAAATTTATATTAATAAATGTATAATTTAAACTAAAATATGCTCCTACTCAAATTAACATCCCTCTCTCTCTCTCTCTCTATATATATATATATATGTGTGTGTGTGTGTGTGTCTGTGTGTGTGTGTGTGTGTGTTGGTGGTCCAAGATCCATATCTAATCATGCCTTGACTTAGCTTTGGCTAATTCCCAAAACACAACCTTTTAGGTAGACATCTTATATCAATTTTATCTTTTATATAACTCTTGGATCGCTTGATGAACAATTTTTTTCATTTAAATAATAAATATTTCATGCTCTTTGCCTCTAAGGCCATAATCCTATTATGCAGCCTAGTTTAAGTCAGACCCAATAATATAGTCGAGTATCACAATTACTCTATCGCATATAACCAAAATAAAAGGTACACAACACTTTGCCATTACCTACAACCAGTGATTCTGGCATTGATGAGTGTATATATTGGAATACATCACCACGACTTAATATAACAAAACTTGCTTTGAAAGGATTTTATAATTCTTTGTGGCGAACAATATCAGTGCTTTTTACACATATCAAAATATATGCATTTTATATTCATAATATTAATTTGGTTTAAATAAAATATATGAACCATATATATGTGTTTAAATTCAATGATTTGTAAGAATCATGCCTACATATTCCTTTTGAACATTTCAAAACAATTGGTTATCTTAACTCTAGAATTAGAGATTATATTGAAATCTAATATGAATTTTCAATTAACCAATTCTACTTCCATATTTATATGACGTTCAGCCCATTATAAAATTCAATACATGCTCATATTTTACATAGCTTCCGAATTTCTTGTTCAAAACAATATATACATATATTTCTAACACTTGCAGGAACTGGTATACATATGCAACCTATTTCCAGAGTTTCATAAACATAGGAATTTATATTTATCTGTCTATCAAAACTCAATTCGAATTCAAACAAAAAACATATATATGTACATATATACATATATTATGCAGGCTTTACTTATACAAGCATAGAGATAGAACATTTGAGATTATTACAACATACACAAAGCAACTTTTGTAAACATGTAGGGTCATACCCTATCACAAATAATAATACATTAAGTATGTCTTAAGTATTCAGTCATTTAATCCTAATAAACAACCATCTCATATTGAGATTCAATGCCTATATTAAAACATATGTATAAATCCATACATTTAGTTGAAATTTAGTATAATACTATGTATCTACATACACAGTACTACTGACCGCTTCTGCAAACCTACCAAATCTCATTTGCTTTTGGATTTGCCATGGAATCTGCACCAACATGTCCATCCATATTTGCACACAGGTTTAGTCACACTGATCTATACAGCAGGTTTAAATCTGCAAATATTTATCCACATATAGTAGCAGATCAACATCCATTTAAAAGTAAACAGTGCGTCATGTATGCATTATATATATATATATATATATTAAATATATATATGTATATATAACACTGTTTAAATTCAACTACATATATATATATATCAAAAAAAAGTAAACAATATTAACATTTATTGTATACTGTTGGATAAGTACATGTTCCTTTTAGGTGTTCATGTATTCAGGAGTCTTATCCTTTTTCATAATATTTAAATGGTTTGAATTATTTGAGTATCAACATTTTGTTATATATATGCATGTACTGAGGTGTCACATTAAATACATATTCATATTTAAAAGCCAATATACATAATGCATGCAACAAAGATACATTAAACTCAGATTTGGATCAAAATGATGCAGGAATTTGACCATTTACTATGTGCATTCAGATTGATATTTATGGTCCAAACAATTAGCATACGTGCATATAATAGGTTTAAAGAACTCTGTAGTTCAGTTATACAGTACATTTGAAGCCAATAAATTTATATCAGAAAATACACACACACAAATATATATATATATATATATATATATATATATATATATATATATATATATGCGCCAGTTTTAGTTTGGTATCAGGCATAACTTTTATGCCACCACATACAACACTGATATAATGCTAAACACATGCATATTGTATCAAAATAAAAGTCAGTTTTCATAAAACTTGCCAGGCGTAAATTTTATGCAGTATATTCTGGACACTGTAAATAAAACCTTGTGATGTTAATTCGTACTCAACTGACATATATCAAATCAAAATGTGGAAGCATATTCAATTCATATATATAAACAGACATATGCAATGTGGTTTAAACTCTTCAAATCTTATTAAAACTGGGGATCTCAAATCTCATTTAGTAAATCATATTTACAAAATGTATCACCTATCTTAGTTCAATAATATTATCCATATATTGCTTTGACTAGATTGTCATCTTGAGATGCACTTTGATAACGAGTTCAGCAAGTTATACTTGCTATTGAAGGTCAGGTGCATCTGAAGATACAATATAGTATGCATATATCAGGATACAATATGTTGTTTATTCAACTAACAACTTCAAATCAAATTTGCATTGATGTTCTTGAATATAAACAGAATATCAAATTATGGAAAATATATCAAATATATTTATAATATAGTGTGAATCAGACTTTTCTATCATGTGAATAAGAGGCCATATATACTCATTTATTGTCGTGAAATTACATGTATATATAATTTACATTGTCTGTAACAATACACACACACACACACACGCACACACATACACACACACACACACACACTAATGGATGTACAAATATGACAATTTAAAACTGCAATATATACGAATCATTGCATCTCATGCAAAGGGAGTCCAACTTGATCAAAATTCAAGTTTCATTAATAATTTAATATCTGCAGACTATTGCTGATGGAAGATGCTTAAGCTTAGAGCTAGTTCAAAAATAACTAAATATTTAGAAATGTATATGTAAGCAATTAGCTTCTTACAAGAGCTATCCATTCGCTAAAACCATTCAAGAATTGTGTTTGATCAAATGCACGCATAACTATACATGAGTTCACCAAAACATGCTTTAGCAAGGGTGTTAATGATACAACCAAACGTTCAAGAGATTTATCTACCAGATACATATCGTTTTGATGAATCATATTCATCAATAAATTAGTTTTATTTTAGCACAAACACTGACTTATATATATATATATATATATATATGTGTGTGTGTATATATAAATATATATATGTATATATATATATATATATATATATATATATATATATATATATATATATATATATATAGACACACACACAAATACATACATACATATATATACACACACATTTATGAACTAAGCAGGTCAAACTTTCCAATCATATCATATTTATGTAACTATTACAGAGCATATATAAATCACAGTAAATAATTATTAGTTTTATTGTCGATTCATATATCTACAGGGTGTATCATTTAATATGTATCTGTAGATCCAACTACATACATCAGCATAAGAATGTGTATGTGTGTATATATATATATGTGTGTGTGTGTGTGTGTGTGTATATATATATATATACATATATATATGGGGGCGGCTATTGGAACACAAAACTAGACACAAATATAGAGACACAAAATCTTGACCATTGGATTTTTTTGCCTTTATGTGGAGAGGTGGAATTCAAGGGGAGATCAAATGGTGTAGATTTTGTGTACCCTTATTTGTGTCTATTTGTTGTGTTCAAATAAACTTTCCAACATACATACATATATACATACATACATACATATATATATATATATATATATATATATATATATATATATATGGGGACGGCTATTTGAACATAAAATTAGACACAAAGAGAGAGACATAGAGCCTCAACCGTTGGATCTTTTTGTCTTTGTATGGAGAGGTGTAATTCATGGGATGATCAAATGGTGCAAATCAATTGTGTCACCATTTGTGTCAAAATTTTGTGTCTCTGTAGACTTTCCCTGTATATATATATATATATATATATATATATATATATATATATATATATATATATATATATATATAATAAAAACAAGTGCTTCGCGATTTCAGGCTATCAGCTTTTCAAATTTTCATTACTTCTAGTAATCGTGGAGTTCTTGCCACTCCCGAACCATTTCATATCAACATCTACCCGAAATCTCCAATCCACAAATAACCAGATCTACAATTATTCCGAAATCAAGAATCACGAATCAACCTTTTTAATTCAAAACCTAATCATAATCACTAACCTTAAATTCCAGAAATCACTACGACTTGCATCAGATCGCGTCGCGAGTTTTAACTGATCTCGCTGGTTTCGCTTCACCAACCGCTTGGCAAATGAAAATGGAAATAGGCGATGTTGTTCGATATTAGGGGATCAAGCCATCAGGGAGCCTGGGTTCTGGCATTGCCGGCGTAACTGAAGTAATTCTCGGTTGCTGTCTCTCATTAACCGATCCTTCTGATAATTCGATTTTCGACTTTTGCTCTTCTTCTTGGTCGGTGCTGTTAGACGAATGGGTGGTCATAATGTATTTCTTTGTTAATGGTGGTAGTGGTATGTTATCGACAGTGATTTGGTTTTGGATTCGACTTGGGAAGCAGTTTCAGTGGTCGCGATTTTAATGTCAAATTGCTTTGGGCTTTTGGATTCTCTTCGAGGATGTTAAGATCTGGTTTTTATGGCAAATACCATTGCAAAATTATTTTAAACGTATGCTGATTTGTGGTTAAAGGCAGAGTTATACCTATCATACTATGCGAATCTACTAACTGTGAGACAAAATTGTATTTGTGATTTTGTCAAGCAGTTTTAGTGCTATATTAGAGTTTGATAGCTTGGTTTCAATCGAGCAACAATAGCATCAGATACATTATGCAAATAGTTTCGTGAAACCAGTTTATATTTGAATGTTTACCTGAACATTTCCACTTTAATTGGAGAAGAATTTTCAATTTTTCTAGATGGTTACTGCTCAGATGTAAGGTACAACTTTCTCCAAAGTGCCACTTACTTGAGGATTAAAGATGAATCTGCTTCTCAATCAAAAGCAGCTTATAGATTCCTGCATTTAGAAGGTTGTCTACTGCATAAGATCTGAAGAAATTGATAGATAACTTTCAATGGCTTGGCCAAAATAGATGCAACATTCTACCTCAGGATAATTTCGTTTTTACTATTTGGTTTATGTGAACCCTTTTATGTATCCGAATAGTTAGAAACTAAAATTTGTTCTGAGTATTCATCGACCGCCTGAAGATGCAGGAACCATGGTCAGAGTATGCAGTGGCCTCATTGGACTGTTTTGCTCATTTTCTGATGAAACTGCACCAGTGTAAGGCTTGACATTGTGGAGATATACTTGTGATGCTTTTCCTATTGGATCATCGAATAATACTATTTCTTCATGTTGTATTCCTCCTTTTCTAGAAACTTTAGTTATTTCTACATAACTGAGAGACACGACCTTCAAGAACATTTCCAATATGATTTTACGTGATCATGACCAACTATGAACGTGTGGTTTGTAACTGCAAAAAGAATGCGGAGTGCGTGCGTTGAAGTGCAGCAGTGGAGCACTTGTAGTGGGACTTTCCGACCTCATCATGGGTCTTCTTTTTGTTATTTTTACATTTTTATGTTGTATTTGATTATTGTTCATTTTATATGTAATTCAGGTTAGAGTGTTAACCTTACTATGTACTTTCCTATGTAGTTAATAAAGCTTACCAATTTTCAATAATATAAATCGGTAATCCAATAGCTATTTCATTCAATTATATGTGCATACACAAGTAGGCAGCCAGATAGAAGTCATGCAACTTATAATATACATAATGCGTACATATATATAGACACACACACACACACACACACACACACACACACACACATATATATATATATATATATATATATATAGGAAAGTCTATTTGAACATGTTATTGTAGTTGTTGGATTCTCAGTTTTTGATGTTGGATTGAGTAGCCAAAGAGGGAATATGTTATTGTAGTTGTGAGTTCTGCTCTTTTGCAAAGGGATTATACTCCAGCTTTTTGGTAATATGCAATGGTTTGCTGTGTGATATTTCAAGCTATGAAACTATACGGCAAAATTTCATGGATGCACTTGTGAAGTGCGCCCCTGTATTTTTGGAAGGTCGCACTTACTAAGTGCGCCCTTATATTTTTAAGGGGTGAACTTCACAAGTGTGCCCCGTGTATTATCACTGGCCAACTAAGCGCTGAGGTGGCCAAAACAAGCTTATTTCTGCTAGTAGTTTCAAAATTAGCCAAAATATGCTATTAGTTTTAAAAATAAGTCTATTTTGAAAATTTGTCCTCCATTTATATAAACAAATCTAAAATCAAGTAATGTCTAAACCGGATTAATACCTAATATTAATTCGTGCTAAAAACTATATTTCAGAAAGTAATAACAGTCCCAATTATCATGTCAGTTTTAAACTCACATCTGTATTAGTAATTGCTTTTGATCATGCAAGAAATCAAACACGAATAAACCAAAGACATAATTCAATCTACAATTTCTCGCAAACCCTAAGCTTTGATATCACTGAAGGATATTATCGATCAAATCGACATCCAATTAACAGTTTAACAAATTTAAACTAAGGATCTATGCAAGAAAAGGTAAATAATAATTAATTTCAGTTAGGGTTTATACCTGTCGCTACAAATCCATAATTTATTGAACCTTGATCTGGAAGGAGCTTGGAAGGATTGAATCATCAACACAACAAAAACGCTGGCCTCTATCGGTATCCACGAGTGTATTCTTTGATTTCATCGAATGGATTGAAGATGGGTAAAGAATCAGTGCTAGGTGGCAATGAATCTAGGTATTCTTTTCCCCTAATTTAATCTCGTTTTTCTCACTGTGTGTAAAAGAAAAGGTCGGGCCTACTTTCATATTTTAAAACGAGATTTCATAGGGAATGTACAACCCGATTTTACCATTTCAAACCGAAAGAAAGTGTCAACGTTCCACCCACTTTTGTTAAGAACAGTTCTTACCCTTTCATACGCTCTTTGTGTGACCCCATATGTTATCATAACATTGACAATAATTTAAATAATATTTAAATTATGAACAATGAGTGGTATTTGGCAACACATCGTTGTTACCCAAGTTATGATAAGATCAATGATTCAATTTCTATGACCAACGTTACAATGTAATATAATCCTTTTAACCAATATATCCTGGATTAAACTCGAGGCATGGAACATATCATCCTCTTTATAATTTAATCCTTTTGTCTTGATCGATGAGTAGAATATATAAAACAAATCAACATTTGAGCACGACCATGCATTTCATAGTCTCACTCAATCAAGAGGCTCATAGATATCACTACTTATATTGTAGGGGTTAAATTCCATCTAGATCATTAATAATTTTCATTCGATTCGAGATGTATCGAGTAATCAAGTTTATCGTCTACTCAGTTAAAAGTGACTTTTGATGATATCAAAACACAAATGTCCTCGAATAAAATTATAATGATTTCAGGTCTGAGGACCATTACATCACTGTCGCTACGAGAATAACTTATGATATTGTTAATTATATTCCATGAATTTTCTCGTGGTGGGTCAGCCAATACGCTATTCTCCAATACGTATTTAAGTCTTGACATTAATATCGCGTATATTAATGATCAATGAGATGTGATCATCAGTCAATCAACATACTAGTCTCAATGTTTTATTATTGTCCTATATAAACAATAAACTTGACTAGGGACATTTAAGAATTATCATACTTAATATATTATATAATCTCATGTTCAAGTCACTTAGTTGCAACTATATAATTCTGTATTATTATTCTAAGGACTTATATTATGCTAATATTATATTACATAGTAAATATGACATAATAGAATATTTTATTCAAAATAAAATAATAACATCAGCAGTGTTATTAATCACATCAAATGGATTGCCTCTAAGGCATAAATTCTAACAAAAATAACTACCAACTGTTATATATGATAATAGACAGTTCAGGCCTCACCTGAGTCATCCCTGCATCTAGAGAGTTAGCGCATAATAATCACATTATAATATGCTATAAACACACAGGATAAACACGAGTCAGAATAGGATTCCTAATGCCGCTTTTCCCTTCAATGTCCTAAGTGATAGCCTACCCATAGAAAGTAGAGGAGAACACGTAAACAACCATAGCATCCATAACAAGCAATAACCTAGCTATCACCGACTACAACCTTGAATTCATCATATTGAATGACTGGTCGTTGCCATTCGTCAAAGGCTAATGGAAACCTTGGTTCTAGTCAGACTTCCATACATTCCACGTATGTTTGCCTTCTCAAGACAACAAGATCACTCCCCGAGCGATCCATGGTACACAATCTCTCAGATCCTTGTAGGAATCACCACGATACTCCTACTTTGAGTGCACTAGAACCTTCAACTATTGACAGTTCCTTGGCGCTTCACAAGCCATCCTCGACGACTCCGTTCATTAGTTTGAGTCCCAGTCAAATAAATCCATTATCTCTCATGATCGAGTCCCACCCGAGCCAATCATCATCTTATGAGCTCGAGTCCCACTAGAGTTAATCCATTGTCTCGCTGCATCATCCCGCAATCAGCTTCTCATCAATTCAACTTTGACTACTCCTACCTTGAGTTCACGATCGATAAAACAATGCCTTGTTGACAACCACTTCAATACCATAGTAGTTTCTCACAATCCAACTCCATTAACAAGCTTCAGAAGGTCAATGCTCTACATCCCCGAAGCCTTGACCCCCAACCTTATTCCCTGATGGATCAGTACCATTCCATCAGCTATGGACCAGTACCTATTCATCCACATAGCCAAAAATGGCTAAGTGGATGAATCCCATCCACCTATTCTTCGAGCACTTCCTACCGGTCCATTCTCGAAGTCAAATTCCTTTCCAATGAATTTTCCTTTTTGTCCATCAACTAATGCTCGAGGGATAAAACTTTGATCCATCCAAATCACACCAAAACATGCACATGACCTGCTTTTCACCTTTAGAAGCCATGCTTCAAGTTTCAACACCCCTCGATTAATCACCATGTATCGATACCGATCCATATGACATTGACTGGTACCGATCCATGTACTTAGCTTATTTTATGATGAAATTTTTGCAGCATCATCCTGACACTTTTCAGAGCTCCTCCACCAAGTTTTTGTCTGAATCGGATCATCTGAACCTCTGATTTGCTCTGTCTATCAATTCTTAGCCTTTAACACACAATTCTAAATGACCAAATCAATGTAATCATCAAATAAGATGGTAATTCATCCAATTTCAATTATAATTAATCATACAATCATGAACATACATGAAATATATCATACAAACTATGGATCTAGCATAATCAGGATCTAAACGTAAATTCAACAGTACTGGTTCATATGATCAACTCAGAATATTCTAGGGTTTATAATACTGGAATTAACATAGGCAATCAAATTTTAGGTGATATTAACATGTATGGTGTGAAATAATCCTAATTTAACCCATGTTATCCATAATATCCATGTGAGAGATATCCATCACTCACCAAAACCTAGATCCGATGAAACAAGTATGAAATTAAATTTGGACAGCGCTGTAACAGCGAAGAAAACCATTAATTTGATGCAAAATAGCAAGATCCGCTCTTCCCGGGTGTAGTTCTTGCCTTAGGATATGATTTAGAAATATTAGATGAAGAAATTAGGGATTATGTTTGTATCCAGAGAATCACAAATTGGGGATTAGGTTCTGGATGGGTCGACCTCATACTCTCCTCTGTTTCCCGTGTGCATCATCATCGTCTTCCCTTCATTATACCTTGACTAACCTAATAACCTTCCTCCAAGTTGTTTTGTGTCATTCCCTACGACGCAAGCGGCTTACGGGGTCTAGAAACTTTCGGTTCTACCTCTAAGTCTTCAATATGATCGGGGATACACTACAACAAAACAGTCCTTTTACAACGGGCAAAAACCGTTGTTATATGCTTTTCACAATGGGCAAATGCCCGTCCTAATATGCATTGTCGTAATAGGTCCTTTGTAATTTACAACGGTCAGTGATTGTTGTAAAAGACCGTTGTAATAACATGCTCTGTCACGTGCACGGACTCTATGACAATGGCTATAGACCCATTGTAATACCTTATTAATTACGAGCGGCTTCTACTCGTTGTAATACATTGTATTACAACAGGTTTTGCCCGTTGCGAAATAAATGAAAATTTAAATATAATTGCTGTCATATCGATTCATAATATATATATATATATATATATTAACATGCAATAAATATTGTGATGCAACAATCAAAATCACATAATAACACATAATAAAAGACTAAAGCAAAAGTCTTAAAATTCCAACACATTTCAAAAATTTAGATAAGTTTACATCCAAAAGATTTAGATAAGTTTACATTCCAAAAGATTTAGATAAGTTGCATCGATATAGTTCTAACATAAATTACATAACTAGTTTCATAAGTACCAACACTAGATCAAGGAAACGTAATCTTTGTGCCACGCAACGGTAGATCCAACGGCCTGTCTGATAGTGGACATCTCCGAATTTGTCCTAAACAAAAAAACTTCCAGAGTAACCCGATCCCGTCGATCTTGAGCCTGCATAGTGCATACTGTTACTAGCACGGTATGACTGCAAAAAAAAGTTAACCGAATGCAGAAAGAATATATTATTATACACCATTCAGAACTTACTATCACTCTTCTTACAGCAGAGGATACAAGTGCAAACTACAGTAAGTAAGTTCCAAAGGTTGTTAGTTATAACTAGCAGTATATTTATTTTTACAGCAATGAAATCAAAAGAGATTAGGCTTCTTGGTGACACTTCTCTTTTCAACTAGTTGATCAATCAATGCATCCATTAAACTTTTATTACGTCCCAAAATCTGGATTTGATGGTTTTTTTTTTTAAATCTAGGAAGACAAAGTCAACATGATATAAGAAAAATAAAGGAGTAAGAAATCGTGTTTACTTTTTTAACTCTCTCATAGCAATTGTTCAGTACAGTCAATGCCTCTGTATCAACGTCCTGAATGATGCAAAGTTTGTTAATTAGTAGAAATAAACTTAGGATGATACTATGAATCGTATGTTTTATGACTTGTACATTAATGCAATCTATAACCCAAAAGACAAATAATCCATAATTCTTTTCTGAAAGTCCGACGAGAACAAAGATACGCGCAGCTGATCTAGCGTTATCTACTATTTCTTGCCAAATTGTGCTCAACTGCAAAGCATCCATAGATACAGAGATCAGTCAAGGAATGAAACAAATAGTTGTACGGTTATTCATTTCATCACCTGTCGCATTTCTAAACCCATTTTTTAATAATCTTCATATCAAAGAATGCTTTTACAACAAAATATTCAAAACAAAATTAGCTGAAAGTGAAGGATACATCGTTGATTTCTTGATGCATAAAAATTTAGGCACAAGTCTCCTTTTAATGTTTGGTTCATAACACAAGGTACACCAAATTTTTTATATTTGTACATTATAGATACTCGCTATGACATACAAATTTTTCTATGTATTAATTTTTTTACAGAAATTAATATGATAAACAAATCAAAACAGAGGATGAAAAAAATGAAGACAGACAAATGTCATTTTATGTAATTGGGAAGCGCTGGAGAAAGCTAACACAAGGTTTTTTCCCTCTTTTTTTCTCAAATAGTCCGCTGTATTATATGGAGAAAAATGTTGCCATTTTTTTGGTGTTTGCGGAGGCCGTTGGGTGGGGGTTGGGTTGGTGGGCAGAGGAAATGGGAATGCAAAGAAGAACGGTTGAAATTAGAAGAAAAAATTATAGAGTTGGGCGATTAAATGATTTGAGAGAAATTAGAAGAGATCTCTAAATGAGAAAATCAGCGAAAGTGGGCTTAGATGGTATAAACATCAAAAATACTACGTGGAAAAAATAGAAAAAATGAGACTTGAATTGGCATGAGATGAGAAGAGAGTTTCTAAAAATGATTTAAAAAGGTAAGGTTGAATTTCATTATATGTATGGTTCAAGATTGGAAATTGAGAATTTGTGTGACCAACTGTACTCATTTGGGAAAGTTATCAATGTGTTATGTCATACATATACATCACTCATAGTTTATTTGTATGGTTGAAAGGAAAAAGTTGTAGAATGACTTTGTAATCCATGAAGATTTTCTAATGTAGATACAACAGTATACTCAGTATGTGTAATCAGGATTGTATCATTTAACGAATTCAGGAGAAAAAGAGAGAGATGGTTGCCTCTGCATTTGGAGAAGACGAGTCAGGGTCTTGCCGGTCCAGACTAACAGTTGAAGACTTGAGATATCTTTTTTCATCTAACCCATCCTTTTAGTACAAAAAGAAAAACTCTCAATAGCTTCGCAATTTTGATAATATATGTTGACTCCAACTTAGGTGGCTGTCTATTATCTTCCTATTATGATATTCTATTGAATTTATAACAGTGATCAATTTATGTGAAATCTCTTACATTTGGTAAGAAATGAAGATATACTCTGAAAAATTGCGAAAATGGAATGAACGTAGACAAATTCATGCGTTGTTGGTAGAATTACATACTATAACTTCCTATGGTCAAATAGCTAATGAACTTTCTAGTGTTATCGTAATCACTTTCCCCCAGATACTACAACTTGTAAGTTCTTGATGTGGCTAGATTAATCATATTGCATCTTGTATGTACCTTTTACCTCGTAAGTGTTTTTTTCTTCAGATTCTAGAATGGGGATACAAGTGAATGATTATTTTTATATTATTTCTGCAGATATCAATCATGTGATAAAATGATCTTGCTGTTGAAATCGGTGATACGCAAATCACAATTTTGGTCAATAAATAATCTTACATATTTTATGGAGAGATTTGTTGCTAGATTTGGTGCTAGATTTGATGAAGAGATTTGGTGTTAGATTTGATGCAGAGATTTGGTGCTAGATTTTATGGAGAGTTATTGATTGCTATATTTGTGGACATTTATTGCAAGGATATATGATGCTTATCCAAATAGTTTTATAACAAATATGAAGATAATTTGGATGCCAAGTTTTCTTGGGCATGAAGCAATTTTCTCTATAAAAAGGGCCAGCTGACATCTTCATTAGGTGTGGGTGAGAGCCACCAAGAGTGGTGGTGAGAGCCACCAAGAGTGATCATTCTAGCTATTCCAAATTGAGTGTTCTCCTTCAAATTTGTTAGCCATTAGATATTCTCTACCTATTTCTCAATAAGGTTATTGATTCAAGTTGTAATTGTTTGTAACGATAGTTGAGATCGATTGTAAACAGTTTTTATTAGTGAATCAATAAAGAGGGTGGTTGGGTGGAATATTGTGTGCACATATTTCCGATATTATTTGTGTTTTTTTTTCAATCAAATTCATCTTCAAGTGATTGGGTGATAAAGATCCTATTTTTCTTGGCATTTTGTTAAGCTTCTGCTGTGCATAAAACTCCAACAGTTTGGTATCAGAGAAATTTTTGCATAATAATTTGTTATCAGAGCCAGGTTCATCGCATAGCTTGGAGTGATTTTGGATTGAAGATTGTAGATGTCGGAGATGATGTTGCTTTCATGGATGGCTATTGTGGAGTAGGAGATTTTGAGAATTTGGAATGAAGGACCTAATCCGCAGCAAGGTGGAGAGGTTGGTTTTGATCACGACTGAGAAGATCCATTGAGGATCATGTTGTCGATTGTTGTCTTCACGTTGATAATTCTCGAGGGATCCACGTAGATGAAGAGGGATCAAGTGGTAGATATCGATAAAGAGGAGGTGTGATTGAGTCTGGAAATCAATTAGGTAATCTTGTGGCCTGATGAAATCAAGAAGGTGTGATTGAGCCTGTAAATCAACTGAGCCTGGACTTGAAGAGAAGACAGGATGGTTTTATCCCGTAGCCGTTAAAATCGAGATGGTGTTAATTGAAAAAAGAAGAGGTTGAAATCGAGAGCTAAGGGGCTATTGTTTGAGTGGAGGAGATGTTGTGATTTGGTGTCAAGGTGGAGCGTTGAAATCGGTGATACGCAAATCACAATTTTGGGCAACATATAATCTTACATATTTTATGGGGCGATTTGTTGCTAGATTTGGTGCTAGATTTGATGAAGAGATTTGGTGCTAGATTTTATGGAGAGATATTGATTGCTATATTTGTGGACATTTATTGCAAAGATATATGATGCTTATCCAAATAGTTTTATAACAAATATGAAGATAATTTGGATGCCAAGTTTTCTTGGGCATGAAGCAATTTTCTCTATAAAAAGGGCCGGCTGACATCTTCATTAGGTGTGGGTGAGATCCACCAAGAGTGGTGGTGAGAGCCACCAAGAGTGATCATTCTAGCTATTCCAAATTGAGTGTTCTCCTTCAAATTTGTTAGCCATTAGATATTCTCTACCTATTTCTCAATAAGGTTATTGATTCAAGTTGTAATTGTTTGTAACGATAGTTGAGATCGATTGTAAACAATTTTTATTAGTGAATCAATAAAGAGGGTGGTTGGGTGGAATATCGTGTGCACATATTTCCGATATTATTTGTGTTGTTTTTTTCTCAATAATATTCATCTTCAAGTGATTGGGTAATAAAGATCCTATTTTTCTTGGCGTTTTGTCAAGCTTCCGCTGTGCACAAAACTCCAACAGTTTGGTATCAGAGAAATTTTTGCATAACACTTGCTACCTTATAATGGTCGCACACTACATTAGTTTTCAGAAAATTACTAATTTTAACAGACTAATGCTCCACACTGTATAACAAAGAATTTTATTGTATATTTTTAGGTTGTTAGAGGATGATGATACTTAGAACTTGAAAATAACTCTATGTAAGATGCAGTATGACAATATCAGTGGCCACATTTTAGTTGTCTTTTGATGTGCCTACACTAAGCTGACTCCATCTATATGTTAGTTATTGCATATGTAGCTAGAAGAATTTGGCATTAGCAATTGTATACATCTCAATAGTTGCAGCGTTATCTTTATAAGTTATCAGCAACACATATATAAAGGATAATTTTTTTCTTTTAAAACATTTCAGTCATTGTTGCTGATAACATGTTTGACTACCATTTATAAGTAGCCAAAACTACTCGTTAGTCGATTGTATAAGTTAACGCTAACTAACTTGAAATTTGCACATATACTCAGCTAACTAACTTGTTGCATACATGGATGGTAAGTGGTAACCAGTATCAATAGCCATCCTTTTGCAACAAATTATGCCATGAATCCATCACATAATATTTTTCAAATTTTACGCTTACATGGCAGTGCATTGCACATTATGGAATTCAATCAGTAGACTGTTAAATTTTTTTAGGTATGTGATATTTCATATGATAAACATAGTATTACTAAATACTAATACTAGATATTGTGCAAGTCAAATGAGCCATAATGCTCAATTTGATTAATAAAAACATTAAAAACCTAATATGTCTAATTTTAGAGGTATTGTACCATTGACACTTGATGTTGTGCACATGACCAAAAACTTGATGCTAAAGGAAGGCAATGTGATTCTCTTCTTATTAACATATGAAGGTGTTGACATTCATGAGATTGCAAGATTGTTTCTCCACAATAAGAATCATCTTTGTCCAAATGTGATGCCTATTGTCTAATAAGGCTCAATTGATCAGTAATATATTTGTAGACATACTGGAAATTAAGAAACGGTCGTATCGGCTTCAGCCATATGGGGAAAGATTAGCCGTTTCAAAACACGATGGATCTTGATTGTTAAACAAGAGTTGAACATTGAACTATTAACAAGTGTGGAAAATAAAATGGTTTGTTACCGCGATGAGGAAAAAATAAATCAAATTGAATGAGAAGATCGTAAGAACATGCTAATCTAAGAAATTATGTTAAAAAAAATCAACTCATACTACATAGCACAGCATATAAATGATAAATGTATTAAACAAAAAACTGAAAACAATAATAAACAGTAGCTGCAAATTTCTGTTAGACAAGAGCAAGTACCTGGAAAGCAATCCAAATAGTCCTCTGATAGATCTAAGATGAAAATGTCATAACGTGACATGAAAACGTCGAAACACGACATGGCAGTGCATCCTTTCGCCAGACACGGTTGAAGCATCGTTGTCGGTCATTGTACTTGAATATAATATGACATACTAAATCACTTCCACCCACCCTCGATACACACCTAAGCAGATGTAATATTGTCAAAATAGATACATAAATAAAATAATTATAATGCAATTAGATTAAACACCTCAGCTTTCATGTAAGTGATGGTCGACTCAACTCGTACTCGATCAAAGATGAGTGTAGATTAAATGGGCTTAAAAATAATATGTTATTATTGACATTTAGAAAATAATATTAACTACAATGACGAACAGCCGCCATACAAGATATGGCTACCTCTTTCCTAACATCTCACATTGTCTAATATTTGATTCTTCTAGGTTCAAACAGAATCTAACCAGCCACTCAACATACATCCGCAATTTGCTTCTAAAGGTGAAAATAAAGCTTTTTCATTAGCTTCCCATGTCTAATTTGAGGAAAAATGAATATGGAGGAATAAGATGAGAAATTGTGATGCTACGGTTTCAAAAAAGCTCAATACAAACAATCTAGAGCAGAACGTCACATTTCAGAAACCTACGCATACACCATGAGAAGCCAATCCAATAGTAAAACAATGTCTATATATGAAAGTGATAAATATCTATTTGTTACGTATGAAATAACATATGAATATCTTTGTCACTGTAGCTAGAAATCCATCAAAAATCTAGCAAATCTACTTTAATTGGAGTTGAGACAATTTCACTAGACTATACAACCAAACTGTATTGATCATATTTTTAAAAAAAATAAATGACTACAGTTATCAGTATAACCGTGACTACTATGTATTGTTCTTTAAATAAACAACGGTGATAAAAAAAAATAAACTGACTCCTAAAATAAGTTAAAAACTGGTTAAATCGGCATAAGTATGTAGTCAAAAACAAGTATGATAAAATAGCGTTGCCAATTCTACAAAGACGAAAATAAATTACCCACATTTCTCCAAAGCAGGGACAAAGGAGATGAATTCACGAAGAAAAAGTATGCGAGCAAGCAATTGAGTATAAACTATAATCCGCAAACAGGCATAATAGACATGAACAGTATAGCGCATGCTTAAGATATGAAGAAGAAGAGGCATGGTGCGATGGAGAAGCTCGCCGGGAAGTTGATGATTTACATGTCACAATTTGGATTGGGTTGGCAATTTGGAACCTAGGGTTTGCTTCCTAGAAGAACGAGAACTGCATTTGTGTAGATCTAATGGAGGACAAAATAAGTCAGTAACAGGATTATGTAAAATCCAACGATTTGGATTAAAAGCACATGTATGGATAATCAAATTAATGGTTTTGCTAGTTAATCTTTTCAATGTAAATCAAAGAAATTTGAATATCGCTCAAATGAATAAATTGTTACCAAATATATCTACTTAAAAAATATTTTAAAACACTCATTTTTTAAACAATTTGAATATCAATGAAATTTTGAATAGTTGATTTTTTTTTGAAGTTTTGAACTTCAAATTGATTCTGGTCTTTTCAAATCAAGTTATCCATTTTGTTTAAATGGTAAAAAGTGATTATTTAATTTTATTTCTACATATTTTTTTAGTTTGTGACAATCAAATGCAATTTTAATTTTTTAGATTTCCGCAACTTTTTTAATATTCTTATATCATTTCTAACTTTTGAAACCTTTGGAATTTTTTGGAGTTTTTAGTTTGTAACACTTACAAGTAATTTATATATTTTTTGTTATTACTTTTTTTAAATTATGGTTTATACTATTTTGTACAAGTTGTCAAATATAATGATTTTACCATGTCTTCAAATTTAAATTTTTATTGATATCAAATGCATCAAAGACATTGTAATAATTGACATAAATGAAATTATATATATATATATATGTATATGTATATGTATATATAATAATTTTATAAATGTGTTCTTAAACCTGATTATTGACCACATTTTTGACAAATATTTTATGAGCAGATCAAATCTAACATTTGTCCAAATAGTGTCGCAACAAAGTTTGTATTTACAATGCTTTTAAAACAATTGTTAGTGACATATGATTAATATAGTATTATTAATGATTAATAAATAGGACAAAATTTCAAAATAGCCTTGTTTTTAAAACTAATAGCGGATTTAGGCTAGTTTTGAAACTATTTGCAGAAATAGGCTTGTTTCGGCCACTTCAACGCTGAGGTGGTCAGTTGTTTAAATAAAAATACATGTGGGCGCACTTGTGTAGTACGCCCGTTATAAAAATATAAGGGTCAAAATTTCACATTAGGCTTGTTTTTAAAACTAATAGCAGATTTAGACTATTTTTGAAACTATTTGCAAAAATAGGCTTGTTTTTGAACAACTATTCCTAAAAACAAGCCTATTTTTGCGAATAGTTTCAAAACTAGCCTAAATGTGCTATTAGTTTTAAAAACAAGCCTATTTTGAAAATTTATCATAATAAATATTAGTAGCATATGATTAATATGATAAATATTATTAGTAATGCAATATTATAGTTAGAAATTAGTAACATATGACTAATATATATAATATTGTTAATGATAAATTATTAAATACTAATAAATAATAAATATTAATTTTAAGAAAGCATTGTGATCATTAATTGTTTATTATTGAAAACTCACAGTAGATATTTATTATAACGATTACAATCGGCATTTTTTGACCGTTGTAAAATTGGCACCTATTGCAACGGTCACTTTTTGCCCCTTGTAAAATTGACATCTATTACAACAGACATTTTGGGAACGTTGTAAAATTGATATCTATTACAAGGGGCCAGAAAGAACCGTTGTAATAGAGACCTATTACAACGGGCTTCTAGTGCCTGTTGTAAAAAAGGCATTGTATAGGGCATCTGTTACAACGGTTCTTAATTGACCGTTGTAATAGCCTTCTATTACAACGGCCAACCGATGCCCGTTGTAAAAATGACGTTGTAATAGATTGTTTTTGTTGTAGTGATACCACCTCACTTAAGTCATGCGCAAAGTTTCCTAGATACGATACATGAAACACATTTTGCACACCCGCCACCTTCTCAGGTAATTCCACTTATCAAGAGAGATTCCCAATACGCTTGATAATCTAAAACGAACCAATGAACCTTTGGGTTAACTTGCCTTTTCTTACGAACTGAACGACATTCCTTAGAGTTGAAACCTTAACGAACCTCAAATCTCTAACCGAGACTTCCAAATATTTTCTTCTCTTATCGGCATAACTCTTATGTCAATGTTGTGATGCCTTCATTAATTGTCGAATAATCACAAACTTATCCGTCGTCTCCCTTATCATTTCGGGCCCAAGCACTAACTTCTTCCCAAGTCTCTAATCAACAAGATAGAGAGTTACATGACCTTCCATACCACGCCTCATATGGCGCCATACCAATGCTCGAGTGGTAGCTATTATTATAGGAAAACTCAACTAGATGCACATGGTCTTCCTATAATCCTCCAAATTCCAATACACAAGCTTTTAGAAGATCTTCCAATACTTAATTGAATCTTTCTACCTGACCATTAGTATGTAGATGACATGCCATACTCATACGTAGCTCGGTTCTTAATGTCTCTTGCAAACTCTTATAGAATCCATTGGTAAACAACGGATCTCGGTCACTTACTTTACTCTTTGGTAACCCAAGAAATCGAACAATTCATTTGATATACAACTCAGCCAACTTAGCTGCAGTTCTGGTTAAATCAACAGGAATAAACCTTATACTTTTGGTCAAGCGATCTATAATAACACATATACCCTCATTTCCTTCCATAGTTCTTGGCAATCCATCATTAAAATCCATCAACACTTGCTCCCACTTCCATGCAGGAACTTCCAATGACTATGGTAATCTACTCGACTTCCTTTACTCAGCATTAACCAATTGACAGTTCATACACTTCGAGATGAACTGCCCGACATCCCTTTTCATGCCTTCCCAATAGTGGATTCTCTACACATTATGATACATCTTGTTACCACTAGGATGAATAGTCATTCCGCAGTGATGACATTCTCTTAGAATCTTATTTTCCAATCCATTTAAATCAGGGACAACTAGTCGTCCATCCTTGCAAAGCCAACCATCTCGATCGACTTCATAATCCGTTATTTCCTCGGGTACCACTCTAATCTTTGTATAATCTCTACAATCTTAACATCCCGCTTTTGGCTTTTGCCAACCCTTTCGATAAGAGCTGGTCTGATTGATAAGCTTTCCAACATTTCAGGCTCTAGCTTGTAGTGAGGCCTGAAATCAAATCCAGCCAAATACTCGAGATGCTTCCATTTCGTAAACATGGCTCCAAAATTCGCATGTCTTCTGCTTAACGCATTGGCCACAACGTTACCTTTTCCTAGAGTATATGCTTACTAAATTCGTATAACGCCAGAAACTCTGACCGCCATTGCTGTCGAATATTTTAGTCCTTTTGGAAGAAAATGCATTTTAACGACTTATGATCCATGAATTACTCGAATCTAACTCCCAACAAATAATGCCTACAAATCTTCAGATAAAACACTATCGCTGCTAACTCCAAATCATGGGTTGGGTAATTGCTTTCGTGCAACTTTAGTTGTCGATTTGCATAAGCCACAATTCTGTCCTTTTATATTAGCAATGCTCTAAGTCCATTACCACATGCATCGGTATACACAGCCATATCATCATTCCCACTCAGAATGACTTACACAGAAGCACTCGTTAATCTCTCTTTCAAGATTCCAAAAGAACATTCACACTCACATCCCATGCAAATACCAGATTCTTCTTCATCAATCCAGTTAATAGTGCATTGATCTTCGAAAGGTCCTTGATAAATCGCCGATAATATGCAGCTAAACCAAGAAAACTCCTAACACTCGTCACATTCTTGGGTTGATCCCAATCTTGGATTGCTGCTACCTTAGGGGGATCCACCGTTATTCCTTGTTCCGGTATGACTTGATCCAAGAACCTCACTCGCTAAAACCCAGATCCGATGAACAAGGTTGAATTTAAATTTGGATACCGGTGCAACAATGAAGAAAACCCTTCATTTAATGAAAAATAGCGAGATCCGATCTTCCCGGATGTAGATCTAGCCTTAGGATATGATTTTGAATGATTAGATGAAGAAATTAAGGATTATGGTTTGAATCAGGAGAATCACAAAACCAACCTAATATTTGAATAAGAAGACCTTAATTCTCTCCCCAAACCTCCTTATTTATTGCTGTAGGTCATTAACCTAATGGATTTGCTAATCGACCCATTAGCGGCTGGTTAATCCGCCTAGCAGAAACTGAAAATTAAAACAACAATTTCTCCTGAGCAAAATCCTTAACATGACCACTCCATGGAATTGCCAACCATCATTTTGGTTCAATGAGATTGATTTCAACTCCTAATTTAGCCCCTATCAAAAGTAATAGCTAAAATAGTAAATACAAGGGAAAATTGGTCATAAACAAAATTTTAAAAATCATGACATGCCTCACACTCCGATGAACAACATATTAAAATATGACAATGATACGACCACTAAGGAATTAAATACAATTATTTTACGATCCCTCGATACGTAAAGTACGGGTCGTTACATGGAGGATCATTTGGTTGGTTTGTTTTTCCCAATGATGAAAATGGTTAAATCAAACTAAAACCAATAAAAATGAAAATCAAACCAAACCAACCAAATTAAGTTTTGTTAATTCAGTTAGTTATCTGATTTGACTGAATCATAAATGTTTTACGGTTTGTGTTTGGAATATTCACTATAATTTGAAATAAATTATACATATATGACTGAAGTATTCTCATTTATGATCTTATGCTTTCTAAAAGTAATTTCGATACCTTTACGATTCTTAAAATTTTACTTATATAACCAAACTATCATAAAATACTTATTATAACATTGATTATTTTGAAAACATAATAAAAGTTTGGTTGATTTGATTAAATCTATAACTGAACTAAATTTTAATCTGGACCAACTATTAACCGATCTAAATTCAAAACCAAATCAAACTGATTAAAATAAATTGGTTTGGTTGGTTTGTTTGGTTTAACCAATAATGCTTACCTCTAGTCTAAAGCATATATGCAATAGTCAAGATCCATAAACGACATTGATGTGGTAGATAATATTAAACTTGATTCCATTAAAGAAAAATATGGTTAAAATGTTATTAGAACTCAAAGCACTATAATCCATAAGTACAGCGTAGAGTAACAAAAGAAGAATAACTCTTTTTTTAACCTTCGTTTCAAATGACTTGTGCATCCAGTAAGATTAGTATTGCATAGGTTTTTAGTCTACGTCGCAATTATACTAATACATTGTGAAAAGTAACGATTACTAGGTGAGATCAAAAAGTTTAAATTTTTCATTTTTTTACCTTTTTACTTTTTCATGGCGTCACCCACTGACCCTTCCTTCCCGCCCAATCCCATCCCATCTCTCACCCCGTCCCATCCCACCTTGAGCCAACCACCTGCCATACCTCCATCTGACAATCCGCCTCCTCTGCCACCCGAGCCATCTCTATCAACTAACCTTCCTCCCAATTCGCCCATTCCAAATCCAACCCTACCTCGCAATCCAGTGAGTCACCAACCCTGGACTTATTTGTTTAAGCGTAAGCCGAAGAACGCCGGTAAGTACAGCGCTGTTGATATCACCCCAGTGATTGTAGATGGGGCTCTTGACCTCATTGAGGGTGTAACGGAATCAGGTCTTGAAGTTTGGCAAGATTTTCTTGTAGGCTTCTTCTTGGATAAACCTCTTTCATACACTGCTGTGATCAGCAAGCTTTTGGCTATTTGGAGACTGAAAGGTACGGTTACGGTAAGATCGGATGGAGTGCTTTTTCTCTTTGATTTTTCGAATGAGGAAGATAAGTGTAGAGTTCAGCAAGCATATCCGATAATTCTAAATAATAAGATGTTCATACTTAAGCCTTTTGATCCCTACACTAGTAATGTTCGTGGCAATATTAGCTCTGTCCCAGTTTGGGTTAAGTTATACAACATTCCGATGATAGCATGGTCAAATTTTGGGATAAATTGGATTAGTAGTATGCTGGGAAAACTGTTATGTATGGATGAAAAGACGGAAAGTCGTGAGCGTATCCAGTATGCCAAATGCTTGATTGAAATAAAACCAGATAAAGAGTTAGTCAATGACTTTCTTGTTAAAATACCGGGAGGAGGAGTCCAAAGAATATACGTCGAATACTTGTGGAAACCTGATATATGCAGCTTCTGTAAATCGTTTGGACATAGGAGTGACTTTTGTGAAAGTAAAGAAACAGAGGAGAATGATGAAAGAGAAGCAGAACAGGGCAAAGGCAAAGAACAAGTGGCACATAACATACATCAGCATGAACAAGTCATATATAAGCCGAATGTCATAGCCAAAAACAACAGCCAAAAGTGGCAGGTGGTAGCAAGCAGAAAGAACAAAGCAATAATAACCGAAACATCAAAAGGAAACAATATGGAAACAGAATCATCAAAAGGCAATGCGAGAAATGGGAGTAATAACAAAAAAAGTAAGGAAAGGCGGGAGAACACAGTAGTTGAAGTGAGAAATAGGTATGAAGTCTTGGAAGATGGGGAAATTGCAACAGCAACAAACACAAATGAAGAAGAGCAAAATTTCATTGATGATTTAGTACAGCAGGACTTTGAGAAAATTAATGCGCATGTCATTCCTACACTGAAAAATCTTTTGAAACAAAAGAGCTTCTTTCCAGTTGGTGTACAAGCTGATGAGGTGCAAAACAATGAAGAAGTCTCTTGTGAAATAGATGAACTGTATGAAACAAATAAAATATATGAAATGGTCAAAGACACATTAAATGAAGGGATGAAAGTGAATTGCACTATGGAGATTGAAGACACATGCAATGAAAAAGACACTTTGTTGCTTAACAAAGTAGGTACAGAAGTGAATAAAGGCAACTCAGAGGTGATAGTATGTGGTGAAAAAATAAATGCAACTTTGGAAAATGCTCATGCACAAAGTAACCATGAACATGACCCTCCTAACCTTAATCCCATGCAAAGTCCCACGCTACACCCAAAACAGCCTAGTGCTTCAGTCAAATCATCACAAAGTAGTGGACTATCCATATGCATTCCAATCAGTAACCCCTACTCCAAACTAACTCCACCTCCAGCCTTCAGGTCTCCACCAGCAGATTCTTTCACTCCTTTCTCTTATCCAAATAGCAAATGTGAAAAGAAGAGCGCTTCTGCCTGTGTACATAGCGAGTACGGGCTAAGAAGCAAGAAAAGAGATGTTCCAATACCCCCATCAGTATAATAAATGAAGAAAACCATTGGCGTCTGGAACATCCGTGGCGGCCACAACGATACCAAGTTAGACCAATGTAGATTGCTTATTGCTGAGAAAAATCTTTGCCTCTTAGCCTTGCTTGAAACTAAGCTAAACCACAAATTAACTCTCAGAGCCTCAAAATACATCAATGCCGAATGGCAGTACATGCACAACCTTGTTGAAGCTCCATTTGGCAGAATTCTTCTGCTTTTTAACCCCTCTATAATCCAAATTAAACTAATCCAATCCACCTCGCAAATGTTACATTGTAGTGCCAGCTTCTCCGATGATATGATTCCTTTCTTCTTAACTGTAGT
This sequence comes from Allium sativum, assembly GCA_030737875.1. NCBI lineage: Eukaryota > Viridiplantae > Streptophyta > Magnoliopsida > Asparagales > Amaryllidaceae > Allium > Allium sativum. The sequence goes on along the minus strand of CM060924.1, from coordinate 166,933,867 downwards.
GTATGCTGCGAATTCCTTGAATGTTAGACAGCTTTTACTAGACAAAGTTCCCACTCTTCATCAAGCAACCAATCCCTGGATAATTTTAGGTGATTTCAATAGTTGTTTTGATGTTTCTCAAAGACTTGGCGGTAACCCTTTATCCTTGATCGAGATCTCTCCTCTGAAAAACGCTATTGACCACAGCAACCTCATCAGCTTTAAAAGGACTGGAATGCCTTTTTCATGGAATAATAAGAGTACATCCAGACCTAGAACATACTCCTTGATTGATCATGCTTTTTGTACCTCCGCTTCATTCAACGTTTGGCCTGCCATCTCCTATGATCAACCTGCCCCTCTTCTTTCCGACCACTCCCCAATTATTCTTCACCTCAGTGGGATCGACATGAAAAAAGCCTCTTGTTTTAAATTTTTTAATAATTGGTTCAATGAACCTGATTTCCTAGACGTTGTTTTAGGAGCTTGGGGGAGACCAACATATGGCAATCCAATGTATATATTGCAGATCAAGCTGAAGGAAGTAAAGGCTGCACTGAAAGAGTGGGCGAAACAAAAATATGGCAACGGAAACAAACAAACTACTTATTGGAGAAGAAAACTTGAAGACATACAGAATGTCATGGCGCATGACCCTTTTAATCCAGCACACTCTAGTGTAGAGACAATCACCTCAAAACAATACCAAGACGCGTTGAATACCGAAGTGGCCATGACAAAGCAGAAATCTAGAATAAAGTGGAAACTTGAAGGGGACAGCAACAGTGCATTCTTTCATGCATCTTTGAAGGACAAGCAGTGTAGAGAAAACCTGGTAACAGTTATCGATAGTAACGGTAACATTGCTAACTCTCAAGAAGAGGTTGAAAATGCTTTTCTGAGACACTTTGCTGATATGCTTGGTAACAAAAATGATTTTATTCCAGAGATTGACCAAATTAACCCATATCTTTTGCCTAAGCTTTCTACTGCAGATTACCTTTCCTTGTGTGATGAAGTTTCCAATGATGAAGTTAGAAAAGCTATGTTCTCTCTTAATAGTAATTCATCTAGCGGACCTGACGGATTCAATGCTTTCTTTTATAAGAAATGCTGGAACCACATTCATGTTGAAGTTTGCGGTGCTGTCAGACACTTCTTCAAAACCTCAAATATGAATCAATCTTTTAACAGCACCAACATAGCTTTAATCCCCAAAAAGAAGAATGCAACGACGGTCTCCGACTACAGACCGATCTCATGCTGCAACACGATATATAAATGCATTTCAAAGATTATAGCAATGAGACTAAAAGCGGTTCTACCATCTGTTATTTCAACTAACCAAGCTGCTTTTCTTTCTGGCAGAAACATTCTCGACAATGTGTTACTTTCCCACGAACTTCTTAACGGCTACTCTAACAGCGACACTAGCCCAAGAGCTATGTTCAAATTAGATATCATGAAAGCATTTGACATGCTACAGTGGGATTCCATCGTCAGAATTATGAGTTACAAGAATTTTCCTCCGCATTTCATTAGATGGATATATTCTTGCATCTCTTCTCCGAAGTTCTCTATTTTGATTAATGGTTCTCCTATTGGCTACTTTGGATGTAAACAGGGCATTAGGCAAGGGGACCCCTTATCAGCTTATATTTTCATTTTAATCATGGAAATGCTGACTCAAATGCTTAATGATAGAATTGCCAAAGGACATTATACACTGCACCCAAAATGTAATGATCCGTGTATATCTTCGTTGATGTTTGCTGACGATTTAGTGTTATTCTGCACTCCCGACAGACAAACTATTAATACTATCTTTCAAACACTACAAAGCTTCCATTCCATGACAGGGCTTAAAGTCAATATTCAAAAGTCTGAGATGCGAACAGCGGGCCTATCCATCGAGCAAGCGAGTGACCTTTCGGCTAGTACCGGAATAGCTAGTAACAATGAAGCGATAACTTATCTCGGCCTACCATTAACCTCTACCAAAATCAATACTAGCCAGTGTATGCCGCTGTATAACAGGATCACATCCCGTATGACGTACTGGACTTCTCGTCTCCTTAGTCAGGCTGGTAGGCTCACTTTGATTAAAGCTGTGGTGTTCTCCATGCAGGTGTACTGGGCCAGGACCTTTGTACTTCCTACCAAGTTGATTACTTTAATCAGATCAGCCTTTATGAAATTTCTATGGAAAGGAAAGATGGAAGGTAGATATCATGCTCCGATAGCATTTAAGGAAATAGAGAAACTCTTAGCTAATGGTGGGCTAGGAATTGTAAACATGGCTATTTGGAACAAATCGGCTTTTGTCAAACACGTCGATAATTTTCTGAATAAGAATGACAGCATATGGGTTGGATGGTCTAGCAAACATGTTGTAAAAGATCGAAATTTTTGGACTATGGTACAACCACAAAAGTGTAGTTGGACTTGGAGGAGTATTTTCAAACTTAGAAGCATTATCCTGCCATTCTTCAGTTACAAACTTAGCAAGGAATCTCAAGTGAAGTTGTGGCATGATCCATGGCTTAGGAACGGTTTAATTCTAATCCGTGAGCTAACTGACATAGAATTTGAATTGGCAGGGATCAGTGATTCTGCCAAAGTTTGCCAATTCATTAATAGCAGCATCATGATGCTTCCTCCAATTTCCGTGTCTCGCATAAGCAATCTTTGGAGTGAAGCGCGCAAGGTTAAAGTTGAGGATGCTCTAGACCAAATCACTCAATGGGGCAGGAAGAAGACTCAATTTCAGATTAAAGAAATGTTCAATAATTTGTCTGGTTTTGCCGCTATGACAACATGCAAGTGGAAGAGTAGAATTTGGCACAAGGATAACTCGGCGCGTGAAAACTTGTTTGCATGGAAAATCCTGTATGGTGCAGTGCTCACTAAAGACAAACTATTTCATAGAGGTATGATTTCTGATAGGTTATGTGTGATGTGTGGAGAACAAAATGAAAGTCTTGATCATTTGTACTTTGAGTGAAAGACAATTTTCTCCTTGTGGAATGAAATAAAGTCAAAAACTGTCCTGATAAAAGCCAGCCAGGTTAGTGCAACTGAATGGGTTAACTTGGAAAAATTGACAAGTAGAAAAAGACGCAGGGGCAGAATTCTTTGTTACACACTGAAGAAATTCATAAGTATGATATGGACGGAGAGAAATACTAGGATTTTCAATCCGGTTGATGCAAAGAACAAGGACCAACTATACGCCAGTATCAAACTTGAAGTGAGGAATGGTCTGAAGCTTCTTAATTTCACCTTCGATCCAGGAATTTTGATTCGCCTACTTTAATTTCTTGTAAATATGTGTTCTCTTTTGTCGTACTTCTAGTGGTGGTGTACCGTGTTTCTATGTTTTCTTGTGTTCTTATGGTTTCCCCGGTGCATCAATAAAGTGATAGGGGTCCACTCAACCCCGTCGGCCTTGCCCAAAAAAAAAAAGTAATGATTACTTGATATTTATTGGACTTATAATAGAAAATAAGGAAAAACGTAAAAAGTTAACTAAATGGCTTCCAATATAGAGTGATTCGGTGATATCGCCTATGTCCTCTATGAAGTTCTTATATATACATAATATATATAGACACACACACACATACATACACTTCTGGCTACTAATAATGGCGACCAAAACCCTAGGGTGAATGATACTAAATATAAGAAAGATGACAAAAAAGGTGGCTGGTTAACAGTAAGAAACAAGAGAAAACTCAGGCCTACTGAATAAGCAGTCTCCTCCAAACATAAATCCAATGCGGGACATGTGGAAAATCAACGTTTAAAATTAGGGATTTGCATATGTGTTGATGCGATAATAGGTTACACTAAAATCCAAGGTGAGTCGAGAAGTTTGATTTTTTAAATGATAAAATTGGAGTTTTTGTGGATCTCGATGATGAGGTATTTTGGAAAGCATCTGTCATGTGGAATAATTCCATTTATCTATAGCTAGTTGGGCGTAGGCTGTACTATGCCCATTTTAATGCTTGCATTAGACATGAATGGAAACCAATAGGTTCCTGGGATAGTTTTGCCAAGAAAGTAGATTTTACTCGTTTAAATTCAATTGTAAGATCTTCGATTCATTTAAATTCAACAATGAAGCAAATTGCAAAAAGATATTGGACTCGTTTAAATTCAACAATGAAGCAAACTGCAAAAAGATCTTGGACGAGAACCTTGGTTTATGAACAACAAGCCCATTTTCATTAAGAAACGGGAGCTTTATTTATGATTAGAAAGAGACATGCTACAATCACACCCTGTTTTTGTATGACCAATAAACCTCATTCTTTCCTTGTGGAATGCTAGAGGCATTAATAAAATAGGCAGTCTAATAGGCAACCCACTGGCTTCAGATGACATAACTAGAAGGGTCCATCTATTAGCACCCCTATGATTGCTCTTCACACCCCAGTAAAAAAAATTAAAATTTTATTTCCAATTATACCCTTTAAAAATAAATAGCTTGTTTCTTATGTTTATTTATCTTCCATCTTTATGCACATCTTTCAACCTGTCCCAAAATAATGATTTGAAAATAGAAGATTTTTTCTTCTTCTTTTTAAGCACAAATAACAATTAAATCTATAACAACACATACATATGCTAGCCTTAGCAGGGTGCACTGGAGCGTTTGAGTAGTAGAATCAAGAAATTCATAAACGTACGTTTTTTAAAATAAAATCAATATTGTGTTTGTAATTATACACGAACATGAGGTACATGCATACGAGGTATATGTCTATTTATTTTCTCGCCTCCACCGCTAAATTTTACGGAGTTGCAAATGTTTGATAGGTAGAACAGCAAGTTATAGGAAGAAAGAAAAGAAAAAGGAAGGAAAAATAAAATCAATATGAATAAGAAAGAGAGGTTATTTTTGGAATAAATGGGGTGTGTAGAGAAATAAACGGGGTGTGTGATTTATTTTGTAGTTAGCGGGGGGTGAAGAGTAAATCACGGGGTGGCAATAGATTGAGCCTAACTAGAAATGTAAAGAAACAGAAGTATGCAAAGACGTTGATTTACATCAATGCATCTGGTGAATTGAGAAATAAGTTTAGGGAAAAGGGCAGGAAGGGGAGTGTCTACTTTCTGGGAAGTAATATGAGTTAATCTTGCCTAAATGGTCTAGTTGCAAGTGTTTAGGCACTCTGATGCTCAATATGAGATCATAGTGAAACCCGTCAAGAGAGCATGGAAAAGAAAGGAAAACAACAACATAGAAATTGATATAATTACAAACCACCAAGCCATTGACGAAAAAGGCGGATTATCACTTTGAGGATACAACCGACATGGACACTGATGTGCACCTACAATATACTAGTAAAAACTATAAATATTCCTAGTCCGCAACGTCCAATATTTTTATGATTAGATATTTAGATATTTTATTTAAAAGTTAATCGTTAATTAATTGTTTTTTTCCAAAACGTGACTTTTCACGTACAATATAATCAGGACTAGAAATTACTTTCATTAAGTTTAGATGCTTAATCATGTGAAGAAAAAGTATAAGGATCGCTATATTTCAAAACTTGACATTTCAAAATGCAAAACGGTCTCGATACATGCTAAGATTGTCGTTTCGAGATGTAGTGTCATATTAAAATGAATTTATATTTCTGGAACCATAGTGCGAAGGAAATGTACGCATGCGAGTTTCGATGTGATTGGATTTATTGTTGGGTTATGCGAACTCTAAACGTGTATCGGTTTCATTTTTGGAAATTGGATGTCCAAAAAAGGTTAGGTTTCACAGAAACTGGAATTTGGCCTCATGATATGTTTCATCGCTTTCAAAAGGCATCTTCATATCCATATCACATGTCGACATATGAGAGTCTAGGTCCATTTTGGACAATCTACTATAAATACAGGCTTGTACTTTGAGAATAATAATATTTTATTCTCATGCCCTTACCCTTGTCGCCATGAAAACTCTAATCTTCAATGGTTCACGTTGCTACTTTCAATCCTTCCATCATTAGCTGCCATAATTCTCAACACAAATATCATCGATACAAAGTCATCTATGTATACCATTCGTCGACCGAGTCATCAGTATGCATGAAAATCGAGGTAAACAAAACTATCTAGTTTTTTTTTATTTTTAGCTCGTTAGGCCAAACCATTAAGAATTAGCTCATGACACAAGTAGGAAAAGTATGGAGGATTGAAAAACGAAGAGAATGACGCTGGTTTGAGTTCTATCATAGAGGTCGCATAAGAGAGAAATCTTTGTTTTAGTGATTCTGATTTTTTGGCTTCTCCGGATGGTCGGAGGGTTTTCTGGAGAAGGTAAATATTGGTGCTAGCATGACAGCCCCACATGATTGGAAGTGGTGGTGGCAAGATCATGAAGTGGAAGGGTCTAATAAGATTTTTAAACATAGGCTTTAAACTAGTTCGGGTGTGAAAAAAATTTGTGGTTTGCTCGAACAGGTTCTGTTGTGAGAAGGGTGTTGTTGCTCAAACTAGTTTAAGTGCAAACAAAATTGTGGCTTACTGGTGATCTTTATTATTTATTTTAATTCCATTCATACTAAAAACTTCCAACAAGTGTAACTTTTTCATACGAAGTCCGTTTTGGATGTAGTTTCTTCCATTGGACTCATTTTGAAGAGCATTACAGTTTGGCACTGATTTGGATTGATTTGGCTAAGATAAGTAATATTGTCTTTCATCGAACTATAGTAGTTTGTACAGTATAAATTAACATTTTAAAATGATTTCCAATCTTAAAATATAATTTCTATGATAGTTGAACTAGTAAATAATAAATAAAATATTCAAAAAAAATTGATTTTTTTTATGTTTTGATGTCATATTTTTACCCAATTACGCGCCACTATGTGCTACTTTGGCATTATCACTAGATTTGAGCTATTTTGACACAAAATCCACACTAATCACTTCAGATAAATTATGTTATGGATGCTATTATGGATGTATGTATGTTATTTTAAACAATTATAGTTGTATTATTACGTTTTTTTCATAGTTAGATTGAAAACACCATTCATAGCCAACATAGGACTAAGACAACCTCATTTAATAAAGTGATATATATCGACCAAACATACACAAGGTACATATCATGGGCTTACAAGTTTTGATAGACTCGAATATATGAGCTATAATCATAAAGGAGTATTGGAACACGGAAATCAATTTGAAGACGAAGGAACACTGAAGCATATCTACAGATTCGACAATGGATCAACATTGAAGTTTGGTGAATATCTGAAGACAAGATTCATTTGGCGATGAGCTTGGATTTCTTGACGAATAATGGATGTTTTTACTTAATATGTTTTTAACCAATTTAGGTTAATTACATGAGTATATTAGTTGTTATCGACCATTATGGAGTCGTCGATATTGACTACTATTGATGGTGGTCATTTTCGCTAATTTGACATAGCGATGATGTAGTCTCGAGGAGTAGGATATGATTGTTCATTCGATAGTGGTTACGACATAGTGGCTCTTCGACCATTGATTTTGGCATGAGGCAAGGATGCGGTGCTTTAACATAATGATTCATCATTCGACGATGGTGATTCTATGATGAAAAGCGAAATTTCTATGATGGATGATTTTTCTCCAAGATACAAAGTTTGTGATGATGTGTAGGGATAAGAAGTTGGTAGAGAGTGTTGGAGGCACTTAATTGGGTTTGATGACAAATCAGTTGTTCACGCTTGAATTAATCAATCTTGATGACAAGTTGGTTGTCTATATTTTGTTCCGACGAAGGAGATTATAAGACGGAGGGGGGAGTGGGTCATAATAGTAGTTCTAGAAACATACTATTGCAAAAAAATGTACCAAGGGATTATAAAAACTTAGGTTTGACGGGTACTCAAGAAAACGGAGTAGTGGGATTAATATCCATTGGACCAAGTCTAGGTTTTTGTCTCTAGTTCTGAAAGACTATTTCTAAACCCGGGAAACTTGTGGCATCCACATGGACCAAGCCAGGGTCCTGACTTTGGGTTGTATGTGGGTACAACTTAGTTCCTAGCCGATTGAGTGACATGGATTTGAGTAGCAAGGAACAAGAACACTATCGTAAATTTGATGCACTAATTCAGAGAATGTAAGGATGGATGATGGATTCTATGTTGCTTAATAAATTATCACTTTAGGGGGGTCATGCGATGTGGATATCATTGATTCAGATATCCAGACACCCATAATATTCTAATGTAGAATACAATGTTGATGATTATCATAGAGTACTATATATTTTATATGTGTTGACTCCATGAATGCAGGGATAAGTCAGGTATGACTCTCTACATCCACCGTGCCTTATACTATTACAAATTTTATAGTACTTTTTAAAAAAATATCGCTCACACCAGACTATTATTTGACCTAAGGTTTTATCTTCCCTTTTATAACTTGGGCACTCATCAGTGATGCGGGTGAGTAGGCTAGATAACACGTGTTAGCATTATTCAGGGTTGTGCATTTGGATTATCTAGAGGTGATGACTTATGATATTTATACTTGTACTTTTGTATATTTCTCTGTATAACACTGTAGAGTTGTAACCGTGTTTATTATATATTAAAGACAATTGTCAGTGAGTTCACCTACCCGTTATCTGATGCATTTTGAGATATACGACTGGTTCAGTGTTTCTATTTTGTTGTTTATTTCCTTCTCTTCCTTTTCCTTTCCTTTCTTCATTCTACTTCTTTCTCTTAATAACCATTTTGCGCTGATCAGGTCCCTATATAGCACATTATTTTATTATATAAACACTGGTGGTGTAGGGCGATCATCGCATTTCGTATTGAAGCTTAAGTTGAGTTGTTTAATCTAAGAACTACCGTACAAAACAGTATGTTTTGTATATAATTTTGTTCTCACTGGTAGATTTACAAAGAATTTACAATAATATGATAACATTCAAGTCATATCTGATTCGTTGATAAGAGATGTTGGATTTATGTTCTTCGTTACCAATGAGATAGAAAATAAGTTCATCAAGTCATATATAGATTAGACGTCCTCTTTGATGTCTTATACTAGGTAGAATAATATCCTGCATGCTAGTATACATACAGATTTCAGTTTTTAATGATTGCTATTACTTTGTCTATGTATGTTGGATTGTTGATTTTATCCTGATCATTTATGTTTATATGATCGTTAGACAAGAAGATAGCCTTATTTGTATAATCTTATTATTTCCATACATGACTTCACTATAAATGTTTAGTTGTGAGTTGTGGTTTCAACCCTTGGTTCATCCTTGATGATTTTATTCCCGAAATGAGGGATATCATGCTTTTGTTTTCTTTGATGGGGTTGGTCCATATTTGGTTAGTTTTAATTTGTCGAGATTGAGCCATGTAAAGTAGATGTTGCTGGAAGTTTTCATGAACTAAGCCAAAGTTGAAGGAGAAGTTTCTTAGTTAAGTTGTCTTCCAACTAGGTGGTTATCACTTTTATTTTTCATTACTTATCTGTTTGGAAAATAAACATGTGATGTATATGATTGGGTTAGCTACATCGATCTCTGATTTGATTGTGACTGAACTTAGAATTGAGAATTATGGCTACATGCTAAATTTTGAGTCTATGTCCCATGTTGTGAACACTTCCAATGGTAAATCTTGAGAATCATGAGTAATGATTTGTCTTTTGTCATCACTTATTAAAAAGTGTAGGTGAGATTGTTTCATCCTTTTGGATTGCAAGGACAAAATCCTTAAGGAGGGGAGAATGCACCGGGCCAAAGTTTAACAATTGATCACTTAAATATTTGACTTAAATATCAATCATTAATTAGCTGATGGTTTCAAAATGTGACTTTTCACATACGATCGAACCAGGAATTAAAATTATGTGCAATGAGTTCAAAAGATTCATGAAGAAAAAATACAAGGATTCTCATCTATCTAGATTTGATGCTTTAGTGGAAAAACAGTGTCGATACACGTGAAAATATTGGTTTCGTGGAAATTGTCGTATTACAACTTCCAAACCGCAAAGGTAAGATAATGCATGCATATGAGTTTCGTTAAAATTGGATTTACCCTTTGGTTGTGCAGGCTATAAATCCGTTGTCAATTTCAATTATTGAAAATAAATATTCGGAAAAAGGTTAGGTGTCATGGAAATTGGAATTTGACCTCGAGATATATTCTATCGCATTTAGAAGAAATTTTTATGTCCAAATAGCCTGTCAGCACATGTTAGTCAAAGTCTAGATCTATTTAGCCCTTTTTGGACCATCCACTATAAATATGGGCACATGCTTTATGAATAATAATATTTTATTCTTAAACCCCAACTCTAGCCACTACGAAATCTCCAATCTTTAATGGTTCACATTGCTCCTCTCAATCCGTCTACTTTTAATAGAATATCCCAACATGAGATCATCGATACGAAGTCATCCTTGTTCGTCATTATTTGACCAATGGCGTGCAAGGAAATCGAGGAAAATAAAAATAACCGTTTTTGGCTTGCATAGGCCACATCATCTAGAATTAGGTCATGGAATAAAAAGGAAATGTGCCAAGGATCGAGAAACAAAAAGTCGGGCGATGGTTTGAGGTCGATCGGAGGATAAATAGAGAAAAGTCTATATTTGACTGGATTTGGGTTTTTGGATTTCATGGGTGGTCAAAGGCATTTCAGGCGGAGGAGTTTCTCGGGATGATAAATGATAGGGAGGCAGTCAGATTGATGGTGACTTGGCAGTCCTAGGTCGCTAGAGGCTGCTGCGATGGGCTCATGAGGTGGAAGGGACTGATAAGATTTTTTTTAGTATTGGTTTTGAATTGGTTCAGATGTGAAATGGATAATGGTTTGCTCGAACTAAATCCTGTGTGAAATGGGTTGCGGTTTGCTTGAATTGGACCAGGTGTGAACAAGTTTGAGGCTTAATTTTGAGTATTATTTATTTTTAATTCCGTTCGAAATTCAAACTTATAACTAGCGTAATTTTTGTATATGAAGTCATTTTGGATGCAATTTCTTCCATTTGACTCGTACTAAAAAGCGCTATGATTTGGAACAGGTTTGGAATGATTTGGCTAAAGTGAGCGGCATTGTCTCTCACTAATATGTTATTGTTTGTACGGTATAAAATTAACATTTTAAAATGATTTGTAATATTAAAATATAATTTTTAGGATAGTTAAACCTGGTAAATAATAAATAAAAGAATTAAGTTTTTTTGATTACTTTAAACTTGAACATCATATTTTTACCTATTTACATGCTGTTAAGCGCTATTTTGATACTATCACTAGATTTGAACTATTTTGTGAACTATTTTGATACCAAACCCATACTAATCACTTTAGCTAAATTCTATTTATGTTATAGATGTTATTATGGATATTTATATATTATTTTAGATAATTATAGGATTATTGGTTGTATAGCCACGTGTTTGCGTAGTTTGGTTGAAGATGCCATACATAGGTGAAATAGGACTAGGAAAGCATCATCTCACAGAGTTTGGTATATATCGATCAAAGGCACACGAGGTGCATATCGAATTAGCGTCCAAGTGATGAAAGCCTCGAACATATGAGATAGACTCACGAAGGAGTATCGAAAAGTGAAGACCAATTTGAAGGTGAAGAAGCATTGAAGTGTATCTACAAATTAGATAATGGGGCAACATTAGAGTTTGGCGACTGATCTAAAGATGGAAGATGAATTTAATGATGAGCTTGGATTTCATGATGCATGCCGGACGTTTTCACTTAATGTGTATTTAATCAATTTTGGTTAAATATCCGATCAAAGTGGTTGTTGAAACGATCTACTTCCTCAACCCTCGGAAACTACTTTAATACATCCTCGGTATTTATGTGTCGCAAAACTAAGGACATGAGAAGTGAATTGCTTATGGCACGAAAGAAAAGAGGTCGAAAGTAAAAAAGATCAGAATAATGCATAGCGGAAAAATGTATATATATTCATCATATAAAATAATTACAGTGGAAATCTTACTTATCAAAGTGAAATCATACCAGTCTAGGAAGTTATGGAATCCATCCTTGCAAATGCTGAAAGAAACTAAGAAAAAGTGGGGATAAATGGTAATCTTCATATTCTTCAGCTGTGAGCTTCATCCAATCAATCCAAGTAAAACCTAGGCTATTAAGCTACCTGGAGAATATAGGAGCACCTAGAGTATAAGGGAAAAAAACAACTCTGGGTTAGTCATGGGAGTGGTGTGAGAAACTTAAATTCACCATTTAGAAATAAAGATATCCCACAAGACCACGACCACATATAAATATAGCATGAGTTTTTGGCTTATGTTCGCCAAATCTTTGCTACGTCCAAATTTTCTAATATTATTTTTATTGATTTACAAGATAAAACCATTGAAATAAATGATAGAAAATAGGCGAATTGTTATATTGGTTAAATTCTCCACCCCTTATTTGGAGCTCTACAATAGAATTCACAAACTCTTAGGGAAATGGATTTCCATATAGTATTCCTCTGGAATGATGTACCAAGTACCACTCTCCTCCGCCCAAGTGGAAAGACCGAAACAATTACACACACCTTTGCACCAGGTGGTTCACTGCCTGAGTACGTCATCACCTAGGTCGTAACCGACCTATCAACCTCAGGCGCCCAATAACAACCCGAATTTTTAACGAACAATAATTAATTAATGGATTAATGAATTAAGGAATAAACAAATAAAATAAATATTAATTAGACAACGTTAGGAATTGAGAAAAATGGATTTCACCTTTGCGTCCGTTACGAAATTCTAATTCAGATAAACGGTAAATCATACTAAAAATGAACAAGTTATCAACAATCAAAGTTTAAATAAAATTAAATAAGTTAATTTATAAAATCAAAATGGTGCAACGGTAAATGGGGGACCCAAGCCATATAAGGGTCGACCTCTTGATCGACACACGTGTTGACCCACATAGGAGGTGGGTCGACCCACTTCGAGCCAGGTACGAACATGTGCCTGGTCAAACACGCCTATATCTAGATTAATTTTTTTGCTGACTCATGCTGAGGTGTATTTTATGGTTTAGATTAAAAACCTAATATCTAATGGCCTGAAATATAAACATAAAACAATAGACCCGGACAATAAACCTAATGAACCTGGACAACCTAACTCTACTGTAAATATCCTCCAACATCTAACCAAATCTTCACTACTCCATTTCTCTACTTCTCTCAAATATTCTCAAGTATAATTTAATGGAGTATTGGGGGCTTGGTTCTACACATATTTCTGGGGGATATTCATAGACAGAGAGGATCTACCAAAACCTATTGAATTTGCTTAGATTTTTGTGAGTATTACCATGATTATCAAATTTCTTCTAAGTTAATGTTAAAATAGATACAAAGTTGTTACAGTGATTTCAGATTTAAATAAGAAGTATTAAGACAGTAAATAGTTTGGATCTTAAAGTTAACAATTACAGTGTTTATAAGTTTTTCTTTTACAAGTTTTTATTCATTTTATTTGTTGTTCCTGTCCAATTGTTATTTGTTTACAAATAAATTCTTTTTCTTTTTCCCCTTCTCTGTCATTATTTATTTACAGTCCTATAATGCCTATTTTATTAATCTCTAAGCGTAGATCTATTTCCCTTTTTCCCTTTGTTTTAGCACTGAGCTTTGGCCAACAAGCGCTTAGGCCTTTACCGTTTAGTTGAGTAAAATTGGAATAATATGTAATAATACTAGTAAGGGGATTTTGGGCGTATTAAGAATTGGTGAATTATGGACTGTAAATGACGAAAATTATAATGGAAGAATATGCAAACATGAAATTTGTAAAACATGTTAAATTGTAATTTGGAAAACATATTAGTCTGACAGTAAGTTGGAAAACATGTTAATCTGACAGTAAGTTGGAAAACATGTTAGTTTGACAGTAACTTGGAAACTTGTTAGTTTGATTGTAATTTGGAAAACATGTTAGTTTGAGAGTAACTTGGAAACATGTTAGTTTGATAAGAATTTGGAAAACATGTTATTTTGACAATAACTTGGCAATATGTTAGTTTGACAGTAATTTGTAAAACATGTCAATTTGATAGTAATTTGGGAACATGCCAATTTGACAGTAATTTGAAAACATTTTAATTTGATGTTCGTTTAGAAAGCATGTTAATTTGACATCGATTTAGAAAACTTGTTAATTTGATGTTAATTTGGAAAACATGTCTATTAGAATGAATTGTGCCTAATTTGACATTAAGTAACTTGTAATTGGAAGACATGTTAATTAACAATTTAACACTAAGTAACCCGTATCGAGGAAACATGTTAATTGGGATAAATATACTTAATTGAACATTAAGTAACTTGTAACCCGTATCAGTAAAACATCTGAGCAGGATCTGTCTGACTGGGGAAAAGGTTGTAGATTACTTTCGTTAATTACAATCTAGAAATATAACAAGATTATATGACAAGATTAGATTAAGCTTACTAATGAACTTAAACCTGCTAAGTTAAACCTGTATGATTAATAAGCTAAGAAGTCCATTTTGGTAAAGTATGTGGGGACTCTTAAAATCCTAGTTAACTTGGGGGCTAAACCTAGGGGTGGCTTGCATCAATATACTTGCTTGTTTATCTACCTGGAACCCATATCAATTAGTGCTCTCCTGTTATCGCACGAGTCTCACACTAGGTAGAGACTTGGGCATGCTTTTCTGATGCTTGATTGTAAGGGGTTCAAAATTTGGAGGTGGGTACAGACGCGTTCCTATGATCTATGAGCGCACATTGTTTAGAACAGGGAAGATAGGATGTTGTAACACCAACTGATAAGGTTGTGTCCTTTTTAGTTGATAGGTTTGGGACTGATATCCCCAAATGCCATAGCTAGCATAGGTTATTCGTGTCTGTTTTGGGAGCCGATCAATGGGTAGCATTAGGAAATTCCTTCCTAATTATTTGTTTCTGTCTGCATCTGTAGAAGTGCAAAACAGTCAATCTACCTGATCTGATTATTATTATTATCATCATCATTGTCTTTTTTATAAGAATAACAAGTCCTTATTATCAGTTCATATCAGTTATTGTTCACCTTCAGATATGTACAAAAACTTATCCTTTTATGAAATTAGAACCACTATTTACTATTTTCCTTAACTTAGTAGTCGGGCTGGTAATCATGGTAGCTCAATAGGCTTTATGTCTGGCCCCTTTTCTTTCTTTCCGTCTCTTTTCTTTCTCATAGCCTTACAGGGAGAAAGTGTATAGTTCATATTTCTTTGTTGATTTTATTGTGATGGATTTCTGCAAAAGATGGATTACTTTATGTTCTCTTTCCAAGATTAGGTCGTATCTTTCTCACTATTTATGGAACAATATTATTTTACTCTGATATTGTTTTTGACTAAGATTTTGAGACATGGCACTTTGTAACTATTGGGTTAATTGAAATAAAAATGGTTTTGTATGTATAAAACGAAAGTTTCTTCTTATGTTGTTAATTTATTATTTTATGTCATGTGAAATCTTAATCTCTGTGATGTTTTATGACCTTTTACCTATAATGCTCCATAATTTCTTGATGAAATCCTACTACGGGTGACATTAAGGAATGTGGTGTGTTACGTTTGGTATCGGAGCATATGGTTACCAAGATCACTAAAGTTTTGTTTTAAAAGAAAGTATTTTCAAAAGAAAACGATTTTTCAAAAACCAAAAGTTACTTTTGAAAATAAAGTATCCCCTATAGTCAGTTACAAATTTCCTTTGACTCTTTCTAAATCTTTATCTTTTTAGTTGTGTTATAAGGCATTCTATCTAAGTTTTCCTTTATAGGCTGAAAATTTGATTAATGGACAGCCCCGTTAAGCTTAGTAGTTGGGAAAGGTCTAGATTAGAAAGGAACTGGCTTCTTGAAAAATATTAAAAAGGGTTAAGATATAAAAGGATAGTTTGAAAGACAAGAATAACCTAAATTGACTAGTTAAGAAAAATGGCTTTATTTCCATATTTGCGTTTGAAATTAGGGGTTTACCTTATTGCGCACTAGCCACCAAATTAAAGAGAATTATAAAAGAAATATCTTGCAATTACAGATTTCTATCAAATAGATTGCTCATACTACGGAAATTAAATTTTATACATTTTCGGTAACCAATCAATTAGGAATAAGCAGAACTTCCAAAAAGATAAATTTAAGGATGAGAAGTGAATGATCAACATGAGTATACTAATGTCAAAACGATTATAGGTAAACATGTAAGCACTAATAAATTGGACTTAATTGGACATTAAGATAAAAATGGTAAAAGGAAAATATTGGTGGAAGAAAGAATGTTATATATCTATAGTTCTTGCTAGTTTTCCTATTTTAGGAATATTTTGTCCCTTTTCTTTGATGTATTGGTTGTGTCGGGCCGTAGCCACCATAAATTTAATCTTGTATAGCGTCTGTATTGTAGGCTCATTGAGCGGTCCTTTACAGATATAGTAAATCCCCGAGGGAGTGATGATAGCATCAGTGTTTATTTTGCACTTAAGCCCAGTAGTAGTTTTTGAATCCCGTGATGATTGGCTTGATTATCTGTACATCTATGATGAGTCGGGGTTGAAACTAAAATCTTGATGTTTGGGGCATTTCTGGGTAGATATTAGTTTGTCATGATTATGCCTCATATGAATATTAATTTACAATGAAAGGGTAAATTACGAGCCTAAATATGGGGTAGTCTTTAATATAACATATGGACTTATAGGGAAAAGTTACGGGCTTAATATCTATAAAATATTTCTGGGGACTATTATGACTTCAGGTGGGAGAGGGTGGGGCGATGTTATGCGATGGACTAATTTTTAGGACTTCTTGCTCCCCGAAGGGTCAATTATGTTGATATTCCTATTTTTCCTTAGTGCATCTCTAGGCAGTATCGAATTAATTCTCTTTGTGCTATATATATTCTGAATACAATAAGAGATTGAAGGATTATCTCTAGGAGAAAGAGATTGATTTACGGATCTATATTTGTGACGATGCTAAACTTGTAGCATTTTGGGTAAAGCACATGGTTTTGGGGTTGTAAGTGAGAATTGCATTTCATAGTGGGATTGGAATATTTTACTCCTTAAATCCTATCTTTTCAAAAGAATAGCGTGGCCCTTATGTTGGAACTTTCAGCATGCATTTTAAGGAAGTAGTTGGGATTCAATTATAATGGATAGGTTTTCGGAAAAAACCAAGTAAAAGAATTTTTGAACTAGTTATCATACCTTTTTTTGCTAGCTTGTACCTAAGCCTAGTTATTGACTTGTGCAGTAGGACAATTGGTATAGACTGTGCTGGTGGAATGTTGGTCTAAGACGGAATGGTAAAGCATTTTTCGGATTAATGCTTAAGTACTAATTCTATTAAAGTAACATTGGTTAGAAAACCTATAAGAGTAGTTATCTCGGATTAACCATCATTAGTTTGTTATAAGAGAAGGACCATTACCTATTATGTGAGAAGTCTAAATTTTCAGTAAATATAAGTTGTTGATTAGTTGTTTCCTTACTTTGGATTGGGGCTTTAAATAAGGAAAATACATCAAATTTTAGTATCTAATGATTTTTGAGATATTCAACAATAATTTTTGGCTCTTTGAAAGTTTTAAGGATTCATGTAATATTAATGGGAATATTTTATAAACCCAAGATTTAACCCAAGACTGTATCTTAAGATTGGATAGGAATTCACCATTTGTTATGACACATTTTTGAGATTTGTTGCTTATTAGGATTTTGTCAATTGGACAAAAGAGGTACACCTTTATATGACAATAAAATCAAGGTAAGTAATAAGTTTGGATTGGCGAATATAGAACGAATAATTGTGTTCCAAGACAAGAGAATAATAAGGAGGTGTTTTATGAAAATCTGTGGATCCGCTTTGAGTCGAAACCTCATATGTATAAAGTTTTAAGAAATGGGAATTTTGAAAGGATAATGTATTTTGATATGAAATTTGTCTTTTAGAAATTTCATAAAAGCAATTATATATATATATATTTCAAGAACAAATTTTTGCGACTAAAACATTACCTCATTAAGATTTTTCAAATAAGGTTTTGGATTTCTTTACATATATAGAATGTGGCGGTAGGTAAGTCTATATGGGGTTGAACGATCTAAGTGGGATGAGCCAAGGAACATAAAATGGGTAAAATAAAGACTAGAAATTTGAGGATGGAAAGGAGGAAAAGTGTAAATTTATTTGTAAGATTAATGTAAGCTTTTGGATTAGTTCACTTGAGAGTTTCTCCCCAAAGTAACTAAGATGAATGAGACGGGAAAAAAACTACACCGAGGGATTCAAATTTCTTGCCATAATTACTTTTACAAGTATTTTCTCTCTGATACTCTATCAGTAACTTCTTCCTTTGATTACAGACTACCTTCTAGTATATCCTTAAGAAGTACGGATCTTAGGATTTGAGCTTATAGATGATAGGATATGGTCGACACATGGGTTTGAGACATGTTATGTCTGATGGTTATAAGTGGATGCAAGTGTTTTTTAGTGGGTACATACACACACACTAAGCACTAGTTTAGGGATCGATTGAACTAGGACACTTACATATTGCATATGGATATGTGCGCATTTTAATTTATTTTCACTATGGATGAAAAATGGTTAAATCATCACTTGGATGTTGCATTTTGGTGAATGGTTTTTGTACAGTTATAGAATTTTATATGTATAACTAGGATTCTTTTGCATACAAATTGGATACGTGGAACAAACGAAACTGCATTAAAGATGTCAACCGAATTAGTAGACCACCTGATTTTCGCATTAGCTTAGGGACTTAGACGCGACACATTTGCATGTGTTCACACAAAGCATTATAAATTCTAAGGACAATGGATGCCAGTGGATGATGGTTGAGTAGATGAGTGTTAGCATTCATAACATTTTTCTAACCTTTGAGATTTCAAGGATGAAACCCTTTAAAGAGAGGAAAATATAACAACCCAAATTTATAACGAACAGTAATAAATTAATGGATTAATTAATTAGGAATAAACTGATAAAATAAATATTGATCACAAAATATTGGGAATTGATCAAAATGGATTTCACCACCATTACAAAATTCTGATTCAGACAGACTTTTAGTTTGCGTAAATCGGACTAAAAATGAATAAGTTATGAACAATCAAAGTTTGAAGTAAAATTAAATAAATAAATTAATAAAATCAATATGGTACAATGGTAAATGGACATCCCAGGCCCTATATGGGTCGACCCCCGTGTCAACCCCTGGGTCGACACACGTGTTGACCCACATAGGAGGTAGGTCGACCCACTTCGAGCCAGGCACAAACCTATGCCTAGCCAAACACGCCTATCTCTAGAATATTCTTTTTGGTGACTCATGCTGAGGTGTATTGTATGGTTTTGATTAAAAATCTAATATCTAATGGCCTAAAATATAAACATAAAATCCAATGAACCTAGACAATAAATTCAATGAACATGGGCACCTAACTCTACTATAAATAGCCTTCAACATCTATCCAAATCTTCACAACTCCATTTCTCTACGCCACTCAAATATTTTCAAATATAATTTTAAGGGGGTATTGGAGGCTTGGTCCTACACGTATTTCTGGGGGATATTTACAGATAGAGAGGATCTACCAAATCCTATTGGATTTTTTTAGATTTTTGTGGGTATTATGATAGTAAAATATTTGTTATAGTGATTTCAAATCTAAATAAAAAGGATTAAGATAGTAAAATAGTTTGGATCTGAAAATTTGACAATCATTGTTTTATAAGTTTGCCTTTTACAAGTTATTGTTCATTTTATTTATTGTTCCTATCCAGTTGTTATTTGTTTACAAATAAACTCCTTTTCTTTATCTCCTTCTTTGCCATTGTTTATTTATAGTCTTATAATGCCTATTTTCTAAATCTCTTAGCCAAGATCTATTCCCCCTTTTTCCTTTGTTTTAGCATTGAGCCTAGGTCAACGAGAGCCTAGGCCTTTACCGTTTAGTTTGCGGAATATTGGAATAATCTGAAATAATACTAGTAAGGGGATTTTTGGCATATTAAGAATTGGTGAATTATGGACTGTAAATGAAAAAATTTATAAAGGAAGAGTATGCAAACATGAAATTTTTACAACATGTTAAATTGTAATCCAAAAAACATGTTAGTTCGACTGTAATTTGAAAAAATGTTAGTTTAATAGTAGCTTGAAAACATGTTAGTTTGACAGTAATTTGGAAAACTTGTTAGTTTGACAGTAATTTGGGAAACATGTTAGTTTGGCAGTAACTTGGAAACATGTTAGTTTGATAGTAATTTGGAAAACATGTTAGTTTGACAGTAACTTGTCAACATGTTAGTTTGACAGCAATTTGAAAAACATGTTTTGACAGTAATTTGGGAACATACCAGTTTCACAGTAATTTGAAAACATGTTAATTTGACATTGATTTAGAAAACATGTTAATTTCCATCGATTTAGAAAACATGTTAATTTGACGTTAATCTGGAAAGCATGTTGTAACGATCTGAATTTTCAGTCAATTTAAAATATGGTTTAAAAACATATAGTGGGATTTTAAAATGTTTAAATATAAAATCAGGACCTAAATGTCATTGGAAAAGAATTCTAATTTTATTTTACATTATAATAAGTTAAAATAAGGTTATTGGATTTTTAAATGATAATTAAAAAGAATATTTTGAAAATCAATAATTTAGTGCTATTTGAAAAGCAAAATTAAGACAATTTTTCAAATGATCTCGGATTTTGACGAAACTAATTTTCTTGGATCCATAATGATAAATTATTATAAGATTCAAAATGTCATATCAGTCAGATTCAGTATGTGAGCGTGCGTAATATAAATGCAGATCGAAAATTCAGACGAAATTAAATAATAGCACAAAGAAAGGCCATTTTGCGAATGGTCTTCGAATTCGACGAGATCATGTTTATTGGAACCGTAATTGCGAAATGTAGTAGGGTTTCGATTTCCGTATCAATGGGGACTAGTATGTGGTCACATGAGTAGAAACGAAAAAACGTAGCATAATTAAATAAGAGACTAAACATAGGATTAACACAAATTCCTAAGGCCTTAAGAAATTAGACAATTCATCACCTTGGCACATGCCTCCCCTTCCATGTGTCACCCTTCCATGCATTGCCTATTCCTATATATGCATGAGTATATAGAAGAAATCACTCTACCTTCATTTACCTCCTTCTCGTTTTCTTTCTTTTCTCCATTTCTCCCTTTCTCCTTCCTCTTCCTCTCCACCGTCGGCCTACCCTCTGCCCATGCCTGCCGCCACCACTTTCCAGCCCACCACCGTAGGCGAACGCCTCCCCCACTCCCCTTTGGCCCCACAAACCCATCTCTCCTCCTAAAACTCCTTTTAGCTCCTTCTTTAATTTTTCTACTCCATATACTAAGCTCCAACCCTCACCAACCACCACCGTCACCCCACCTAACATCCCCCTTACTCACATAAGCCCTCTCTCCCCTGCCACATCTGCCGTGGGATCCATCCCCTAGACCATTATTCCTAAACCTCCAAAAACCCCACCTTTTCTACTTAAAACACTTAAAGATCCAATTTTTGTTCCTACAACCCAAGTTAGAGTGTATATAAATATATAATTTGGTTACATAAGAGTATTTAGTGTAAAAAGTGTTTGTTTGGTTGCTAGCAAGGTTGCGAAGACGTAAAAATCATTGCTTTGAAGTTAGATGGAATGGAATAGCTATAATGAGCAATTATAGCTCACGTTTGAATTACTATGCTTACATACTCAGTTATTAATGTTGTATGTTGAAATTGCAAGTGAATATGTGCTTAATTCTGAATGTGGTTAGAGTATGAATATGAATTGTTGAAGTGGGTTAGTGATTTATATAGTAACCTAAGTGATTTGGAAGTTGAAACATCCTAAGGGAAAGGTTGGGTAATTTGGATGGAAACGTGGTTGATATGTTGTATGTATATCGGGTGAAAATAAAATATTTGCAAGTTAATATTTGGGTTGCTAGGTGATTTAGTTGTTAATAACGAGGTTTGGATAATTTACCATATCTAAAATGACATATATAGTGAAAAAGGTAGTTAAAATAATTACTTGAATAACGAGTATATGGAATGAATAGTAAACATCTATTTATATTGGCGCGACTTTTGTCAGTATAAACGGGACATGGGTAGACAATTCTGTGTGATGCATGTTGGTGTGTTTGATATGGATTGGCTAGAAAATGATAGTTGATACGTTATTAACGACAATTAATAATTTGGTTGAAAATTGGTTTGGAATGGTGTTTAAGTGTTGATAACCTTGACACTTAGGCCGATGATGCCATATTATGATGATTGATGGTTGATAATTGAATATTATTGACATATTAAATCCATATAAGTTGAATTATACGGAAATTACTTGAGTTTTATTTCAAATTGGGATTAAATTGAATATTTTATTAACAAAATATCAAGTAAAAAAAATAAAAGTTTGAATTTTAGATCCAAAACGATTTGGAAAGCTGGTTTATACAATTACGAGTAGAATTCGTAAAGGTTGGAAATTGATTTGAAAAAGTTTTCAAGCAATTAAGGCATGTTTTAAATTTTATTTTAAAAGTGAATAATACTTTGAAAAGCGAAGTTCGCTTTGGATATCCAACAAAGGTTTTAATTCGAATTTATTTTCCAAGTCATCTTATTTATTTTTATAATGGACATCAGGAATGTTTGGACTTCAAAAGATAAAGTCTAAAAAATAGTATTATTTTAATGATTTAAATAATATTAAAATATGTAAATAATGGAATATTCGATTTTGAAGTTGAATATTAAAAATATAGGTTTCAAAAATTATTATATACGTTTTTATATAATTAATAAACTATTTTAGAAGTAATTCGATTTGATTTCTAATTAAAATCAAAGTTTGGCAAGATAATCAATTCCTCGTAAAAACTTATAAATGGTGTCCTGGAGATTTTATCTTCAACGCCCTTCTCCTCTCACCTTTCAAATCGTCTAATTACCTTCAATCTTAACCACGACCACCTTCTTCTATGTCGCGTCGGTTCCCTCCTTTCCCAATCTCATCATGCCGAAGAGCCAAAAGTCTAAACCGCGCTTCTCCAAAAATGTGACTAGATTTGGAAAATGTTTTGCAGATCGAGATCCAAACTCCTCCATGATTCAGAACTTGGAGGCTAAACTTTCCATGAAAAAACTTGCTGATTCGATATCTGGTATACGTCAGTCTTCTACCTTCTGGACTCTGCAGTTTCACCATTGCTCGCTGGCACTGATGCGAGTTGGAAGGATGATGAGATTTCCTCTTTTCTTGATACCGAGCTAAAGCAAAATCCTTCACCTACAAGTATTATTTCTGAAAATCCCATGTGTGGTAACCATGAAGGTGGACCAGAGATTGAAAATGATCATATGGCAATGGAAATTTTGAGTAAACATAGTGATACTGATAAAGTGGTTGATGGTTCGGATGGGCGCAGTGAGTTTGTGCTTCCTATCGCTGATATTTCACTCAATACCTACCCTATCTCGAAGTGCACGCCTTCTGTTTGTGTCAATGCCGCAAAAACTCCATTCATTAATAATCATGAGCCTGATCAAGCTAAACTCAGCTCAAACTACTATATGACCAAACCAGTTTCTAATAAAAGTGGAAATTCCCCCATACCGCTTAAATCCAATCAACCTGTAGGTGATAAGACTATACCAATGCCTACGGGAAACTAAACTAAGCCTACCTTCTCATCCTTTTTTGCCTCCCTTCCACGATGTGCCGGGACTTATATTCCTCCTCGGTTCCCTTCCTTTCTATAAGACTCTATTCCTTCGATGGACATTGTTTGAGATGGTATAAATGTTTGGAAAGAACATATTGTGGGTTTTTTTCTTGGTTCTGAGTTTCTGTATCTTGACGTTCGTGAGCATTATAGGAAAGCTTGGAACTTGAGACGTGGACTATGTGTTAATCTGGTGAACGGTATGTTTTACTTCAAATTCTCTATTTTGGATGAGAGAAGGAAGGTGCTTGAATCTGATCCTGCAATTATTGGTGGAAAGCCATTTATTATTACTTCATGGATTACGACAATCAAGAGTGCTAGAGAGCGGGTTCTATCCATTCCTGTTTGGACTATTTTCACCTAGATCCCTTCGGTTCTTCAGACCCTTCCTAGTTTGAATTGGCTATCTAGTAGAATTGGAAATTTTAAATGTTTTGATGCCAACACAGAAGCTAGGCGAAACCTTGTATTTGCCAAAGCATTGATTGAAATAACTCCTACCAGACTATTACCAAATAAGCTTAAAGTCGCAATTGATGGTGTTGATTTCTTTGTAGATGTACAATATTCTTGGCAATTGAAAATTTGTTGTTCTTGTCATTCTTTTGGATATTTGATGGATAAGTGTAAGAAGTCTGCTGTGGGGCCTATCCCTACCCGGGTCCCTCTCATGAAGTATCCTCCTAGCACTTGGGTTCCGAAGTCAAAAGTTAATGTAGTTGAAAGTAATTCTTCCCTCCATAGTCCGTCGGACAGTGCCGAGATAAAAGTCAATAATGCTAGCTTAGAGAAAGAAGTTAAAAAAGATAATGAACAATAGGAAGTTTAAGATGACACTTCAGATGATAAGTCAAATGATGATGGCATATATTGGGATTCAGATGATAGAGTGTGGCATCACATCAGTTCTGGTATGAGATATGAGCCTAGGGAAAATACTTACTATATTATGTTAATGACATAAGAAAATATTATTCAAACGTATGATTAAAAACCTTATATATAAGTATATATAATATAATTATAAATATATATATATATATGAATTTATAAACTATATAAAAAAAGGTATATGAAAACTCAAAGTTTAAATAAGAATATTTGAATTTATAGTCAAATATAAACTTAGTAATATATATATATATAATTTAATAAAACTATAAAGATAAGAATACTATTAACCAGCCTTTTGGTTCGGTTCCTGAAAGTACATTAGACGCGCTCAACCCAACGCAACGCATGGAGCTAGGGCCGAGAAAGACGCTTAGGAGTAAAGGAAATAGGGTTGAAGATGAACCACGCTACCAAGGGCCTCGCAATGCCCCTAACACATTTCCGAACCAAAGCTCTGAATCCCTAGGAGTCGCGATTCCAGACCTCGAGGCCCTAAACACGCATGCCCATGGCCTTCGCGCCTCTCGCAATAGGTACTTCGTACCCCTTAGGGTGCGAAATTCGTACCCAGCAGGGTGCGAAATTCGCACCCATCAGGGGTGTGGAACTCACACCCCAGGAGGTACGAAATACCCCCGAAGGGTACAAGTTTTGCGCCCGACAGGGTGCGGAATTCATAATCTACGAGATACGAATTTCGAACCCCCATGGGGCACGAATTTCATACCTAGCGAGGTGCGAAATTCGCGCCCCAAGGCTGGGTACGAAAAATACGCAGGCGCAGGTGCTAACTGCGAATTTCTAGGTGTGGTCCCCCATTTTCACCTACTCTTACCTACTTCTACCTACTCCTACCTAACCCCTTTCCTATAAATACTTAATGACCTCACACTTCAAAGGGTTTGGAATTTGTGAGCTCAAGACCTCTAGAGAGCTACTTTAATGGCATCTCCCATTTGAGGAAGAAGAAGGTCAAAAGTGTCTTTTTCCTAATATATTAAATATATGCTAATTATGACGTCATATAGCTTAGGGATGAATGTAATGAGATGTCATGAGATGGTCTTGACCTTGTAACTTGTGTTATCAATAATATTCCAACAACTCTTTAAAGTGGACGTAAGCCCCTCTCGAGGCCGAACCATTATAAATCTCTCGTGTTATTTACCTTTTTCCGCTCTTGTCTACACGACCAAATTAATAATTCCTAGTAATTGGAATCTTGGGTGTCTACGCATTTTTTGCCGTCAACATGTGGTGCTTTCACTGGGAAAACTCGAATTTGCGTCTTTGTCGCACGTTATCGTCTCGACTTCGATGAGCTTGAGGTTCATTTGCTAAACTTGCCGTCGAGTCCGCTTACAATGGTAAAGCGACCAAACAACGCAATGGTTGGCTCTTTAGCTGTAGCCGAGGTCGGGACATCCCAACAACCTCAACCAGCGAACATCCCGACCACAAATGAAAACGTGCCTCCTATTGTGGACCCCGAAGCGTCGGCAACACAAGCACAGATCCGCACGCTTAATGAAAAATATGAGAATACAACAGTCGAGCTCAATCAAGCATTAAGGAATAATATTGACCTTATGCGACAACTTCAAGAAAGTCAGTGCATCGTCGCTCGACTTCAACTGACTCAGAACAATGCTCGACCCCGACCAACTATCTCGGAAACTTCCTCTTCCGAGCCGAAGGGCCTGCATCAAAGAAGAAGGTTTAATATCATCAACAATGTCGTCGTCCGCACCAACACCCTCGACCATGGCTACACCAACGGCAATGGAAACGACAACGGCGACCGAACTACAATTACATGCAGCGAGGGGGCACGATACCGAGATCCCTTTCGCTTGGTCATCAATGACGGACCGGGTCCGACCAACCAACCCCTTCCTTGACAAAACCCAACGTTCGGCCATCGAGACGATGGACATACTACACCAGCGGCCCATGCTTTTCCAGAAAAGGAGCCGCATCAACACGCTGCGCACTAGGATCCGATTATAGATGTCGAGGACAAAGAAAAAGACGACCCAGACATCCATCATAGAAGACATCCTCGCAACAGAACTCCCGAACCTCGCCAAAATCCATGGGTCCCAATGTCGGATCCCCATCCAACTTACCTCTCCGGCATGGTCCAAAGGATCATGAGGGAAATGGGAGGGAATGTACATGACTCATGGGAGGCCCATATTAGGCGTAATCCCTTCACAAGAAGAGTAAATGAGGGCGAGTGGCTGCGACGCTTCAACATGCTGCAGATGTCGCTCTATGATGGCTTCACCGATCCTTGTGCTTTCCTGAACCGGTATGAATGGAAGATGGATCCAAGCCGGGGCAATGATCCGGTCAAATGCAAGTGCTCCCAGTCTTCCTATCCGGGACCGCTTTACTTTGGTTTTCTTGCCTTCCCCTTGATTCCATCAACAACTTCGGCCAGCTAGCGACAGTATTGGTCAAGCAATTCAAGGTGCATATCCCGACCCCAAAGAATGCCCTCACTTTGTCCAACCTATACCAAGGACCCGCCGAGTCGCTCAAAAGCTACCTCTTCAACATTGCCCTCATCGAGGTCGAGGATTCGGACCATCGCACCATACTCTTTCAGTTAGCAAAAGGTGTCCTTCTTACTTCCGAATTCGACGCATGGATCGATCGGAAGCAGCCAAAAAGCCTCGATGCCATCTACGAGAAGGCAGGGTAGTACTTATGCTAAGAGGAGGCAAGATAGAACCGGCTCTCCGAAACAATTCGCCCCAACGACCTCCAAGCGGACACCACAAATAAAAAACTTAGAGGAAAACAAGTCGGAGAGCCCTTCGATCAGAACAAGGGGGCAGGTCCCTACAAGCGAAGACCAAATAATGGTAGGCCGGGTGGCCGAAACAATAGGCAGGCCCCGACGGAGGCGAGAAAACCCGCCCCTCACAGCGCTTTCGAGACCTACACCCTATTAAATGAAGACTTAGAAACAATTTACTTAGAGACATGCAACATGTTGCCATACAAGAAGCCGTGCATCAGAGAATCAACTGACCGCGAGAAAAATACTGGGAAGTACTGTCGATACCACGATGTGTACGGGCACGATACCAATGAGTGCCACCATCTTAGGGACGCAATCGAGAAGCTTATCTGTGAGAAACGACTCGAGCAATATGTCCAAGAGCCCTTTTCTCCCAAAACAAATTCAAAGCCCCCTGCGCCAGCACCTCAGGCTCTCGCCAAGATGGCCCTAGGACTGTCTAACCCAAGGCAAGGGATCGTGATCAACACTATATGTGGCGGACCTTACCCCACACGTGATAGCTTTTGGAAAATGGAAGAGTATGTGAGTTCCATAAAACATGCTACTTATGAAGCTTGCTCCGCTCGCAATGAATCCGTCCCGACCAAGCTCCAGAAAACTACGCGAGAAGACATTGTTTTCCGCAAAAGAGATTCTACTAGGGTGGAAATCCTGATCACCGATCAACTAGTTATCACGACTCAGATCGGTGCCGCTTCCATCCGAAAAGTATTAATCAACTCAGGAAGCTCGGTCAACATCATTTTTAAAGCTGCTTACGACCAGACGAAGCTGGAAACAAATGACTTGAAGTGATGTCGTGCCATGATACACGGCTTCAATGAGGCTTTTAGTTCCCCAGTGGAAATGATCAATTTACCTGTGGAACTAGGCGAAGGGGGTTGGAGACGGGTCCGAATCCTCACTTTCGTGGTTATAGACATTGATTCCCCTACAACGCTTTCCTTGGACGCCCTTTTTCCACAGAGTTTTGGGTCTGCATGTCGCCATGGTCTCTCCTAATGAAATTTCCGACAGAAAACAGGATTGGAACAGTTAGAGGCGACCAAGTAAATGCCAGATAATGTTATACAATAGAATGGAAGAATGCGTGCTAGAAGGACAAGGGCAAAGCAGTGCTCACCCCTTCTTCCGCCAAGACTATTTCAGCATAGCAATCAGTGGCGTTCGGGCCTTGACTCAGGTGCCACTGTTGTCTTTCCTTTGACCTCGACCCAAAGAAGGACGAAGAGCCCGAATACGAGAGGGCTACTCCAGTCGAGCCTACAGTGGATATTCCAGTTAAACCCGACGACCCATCAAGGGTGCTGAAGATAGGACCGCAGCTCCATCCCACAATCAAAGAGGATCTTGTAGATTTCTTGAAGGAAAATTCGGATGTGTTCGTATGGACTCACTCCTATATAAAAGGCATAAATCCCGCGGTCGCTTGCCATTGTCTAAGTATCGATCCCACAATGCCTCCAATCAAGCAGAAGCGTCGCTTCTTTGGGCCGGAAAGGTCAAAAGCACTCGAGGAAGAGGTAGACCATCTACTCAACAACAACTTTATTCGCGAGGGCGACTACCCCGAATGGGTCTCCAATTTGGTCCTGGTCAAAAAAGCCAACGGTAGGTGGAGAACATGCGTCGACTTCTCCAATTTAAACAAGGTTGTCCCAAGGACAGCTTCCCGCTCCCAAAGATCGATCGACTTGTGGACTCAACCGCCGAATACCAGCTACTTTCTTTCATGGATGCCTACTCAGGCTACAATAAAATCCCGATGAATCTTCATGACCAGGATCATACCTCTTTCATAATAGACCTTGGACTTTACTGTTATCGCGTCATGCCCTTCGACTTCAAGAATGCCAGCGCCACTTTTCAACGAATGGTTAATCGACTCTTTAAAAACCAAATTAGGAGATCCATGGAGGTATACGTGGATGACATGTTGGTCAAGTCAAAAGAGTCCAGCGACCATGTCAACGGCCTCTCTGAAATGTTCGACGACATGAAACTCAATACTCTGAAGTGCTCCTTCAAAGTCGCTTCGGGAAAATTCTTGGGTTTCATCATCAATTCTGGGGGAATTGAAGCTAATCCAGAAGAAATCCAAGATATTCGGGACATCCAAATCCCCAAGAACATCAAGGATGTCCAAAGTTTAAATGGGATGGTCGCCGCTTTAAGTCAGTTCATCTCTAAAGCCACCAACAAGTGCATTCCTTTCTTCGATTTATTTCGAAAGGGAAAACACAACTTCTAGTGGACCCAATAATGTGTTTCCGCGTTCGAGGACTTTCTGAATCACTTAGAGCGACCACGTATCTTATCTAATCTGGTGGACCACGAGGACTTATATGTCTATTTGGCTGTTTCTGTGCAGGCAATCAGCTCGGCACTGGTACGTATCGAGAACCGTGTCCAATAACCCGTCTACTACATAAGCAAACGTTTGATGGGGGCAGTAAAGAACTACCCAAAGCTGGAAAAGTTGGCATTCTGCTTATTGATTTCTTCTCGGAAGCTTCGACCATACTTCCAATCTCATCCCATAAAGGTTTTCACCGACTAGCCATTACGATTGGTCCTACAGCGACTCGAGGCGTCTGGGCAGCTATTGAAGTGGAGTATGAAGCTAAGCCAATTTGAGATAACTTTCATCCCCCGCCGAGCCATCCTCGGGCAATCTCTCGCTAATTTCATAGTGGAATTCACTGCCCCCGAGGAGACTCCTGCAGAGAACCCTTAATCTCCTGACACTCAATGGAAATTGTTCGTAGAGGACTCCTCCAACAGCAAATGCTCCGGGGCCGAAGTCATGTTTGTCACCCCTGAAGAACGCCCGATATGCTACGTACTAAAGATAAATTTTCCTACTACTAACAACGACGTGGAATATGCGGCCAAGAAAGCCATACCTAGAATCGCGATCGAGCTCAAACTAAAGACTATCCAAATCTTCTCTGATTTACAACTCATCATCCATCAAGTGCAAGGAGAATATCAAGTGAAGGAGGGGCGAATCACCCTTTGAAATGAGATTGAACTCGGTCTTTTTATATAATTTTCGAATATATATAATTCAAACCATTCCATGTCGTTAATATTGTTTTATAACGATTTACCGCTATATTTATTTATATAAAAATATCCCATTTTAATTTAAGGATACTTTAGGTCGTTACGTGGCCCTGGCGTTGTTTTTATCCAAATTTGAATTACACATTTATCAAAATCTTGGTTCAGGAGTTGCTCACCTACCTCGACCATTTTGTCATCACGCACATTCCCCGAGAATAGAATAAAAAAGCAGATTCTCTAGCCAAGCTAGCAAGCTCCGAGGATTCGCAGCTCTTGGGCTTCGCCCCCATCGAAGTGCTCAACTCCCCCAGCATTAAGTAAACACAAACCAAAGTGGTCGTGAACGCTGAATCCGAACTTGAATCTTGGATGACATAAATCAAGAATTACCTGCAACATGGGATCCTTCCGGGAAGCTACAAGAAAAGACGAGCGCTCATCTGCCAATCGGCTCGCTATCTTCTTATGGATGGGGTGCTCTACTGTAGAGGTTTCTCTGCCCCATTGCTCAGATGCGTAGCCCATCGCGATGCCATCAAAGTCTTAACCAGTGTACATGAAGGGGAATGCGGCGACCATACGGGAGGACAAACCCTGGCAAGAAAAATACTTAGACATGGCTATTATTGGCCTACACTCGACCAAGATGCCACAGACTACGCTCGCAAGTGTGACAAGTGCCAACGCTTCTCAAAGATCCCAAGGGCCCCACCTATAGAGTCGATGCAAATGATCAGCCCATGACCATTCGCCATGTAGGGAATCGACATCATTGGAACTCTTCCAATGGCCAGAGGCGGGGAACGATACGTTGTCGTCGCAGTTGATTATTTTACCAAATGGGCAGAGGCCGAAGCTCTTGCCACAATCACCACCAAGAAGATGATCAACTTCGTTGTGTGCAACATCATTACTCGATATGGGGTCCCTCAAGCTATCATTTTCGATAACGGCACTCAGTTCGAGAGCGTCGAATTCAAAGCCTTCTGTCAGCGCCAGAGCATCAAAAAAAGATTCTCGATAGCGGCTCGTCCCCAAGCCAACGGGCAAGTCGAGGCAATTAATAAGGTCATCAAATCCATTATCAAGAAACGTCTGGAAAAGGCTGGGGGCATGTGGGTGGATGAACTTCCTCTAGCCCTATGGGCCTACCAAAACACCCACAAGACGGCAACCAAACACACTCCTTTCGCCCTCGCCTACGGATTCGAAGCTGTTATCCCTATTGAGCTCGAGCTTCAATCTCATGAGTTACTTATTTCGATCCAAATGCAAACCAAGATTTACTTTTGGGGTCACTCGACTTGCTAGAAGAAAAGAGGAACGAAGCTGACCTCACAGCCACCGCCCAACAGCAGCGGGTAGCCCGATACTTTAATTCCAGGGTCCGGCATAAGGACCTCAACGTCAGCGACCTCGTCTTAAAACGGGTCTTTCCTCCGCCAACCGGCCTCGCCCCTCACTGGGAAGGCCCGTACTCCATACAACGGAAGCTCAGCAATGGGTCTTTCAAACTCGCAACCGTGGACGAAGCTGAACTCCAAAGGGCATGGAACAGTGAACATCTCCGCCGCTACTTTACATAACTTAGTACACAGTTGTTTATGCTTTCCAACAATGTTTTGTTTTCTAGCACTTCAAGGCATTGTAAAGGCTATTACTACCAAAGTTATTAGTAGAAATGATGTTCAACTTCCCATCTCTTCTTTATGTTTATCTCACGCATGACACGTTTGATTAAGTCCCGACAACCATCTAGCATGTAATCAGTCGATCGTCGTACCGGCCCCTGAGCATGGGAGCCAGTGCCGCCGTTCGGACCTCGAGCCAACATCGAGGCCAAACAGCACTGGCTACGACTGGCACTCCGAGCACGAGAGCCGAAAACGCTACTCGAGTCGTCGGCCCGCGGCGCGACCGAGTATAAATAACCACGAACTCGAACCTCGGCCCCGTGTCGAGACCGAGGATAAATCGTTCCGCGCCCAAGTCCCAAGCGACTTGGGGCCACCCAATAGCCAGCGAGGAGTGATGTAAATTTTTCCCCTGGCTATGAGTGTCGGTCGAATCTCGGTGCAGCACCGAGACCGACCCTAAAATCATTTCTTCTCCGAAGCTCTCAAGGCTAAGGGGTAGCCCATGGCCACGATCAGACCCTACAGGCTGATGATCCGGGCTTCTCTTCTCAGGCGAATAAACAATGTCTGTAGCTCGCCACAACCCGATGAATGACGAGAGAGCCACCCACCGGGCGGACCGCAAATCACGACGCCTTACGCCTTCGCTATACTTGGGATCAACCCCAGTAAACCCAAAACAATAGGCGCTCAGCCTAGTTTCGCAAAATACGGGTCTCCTGAGCTGAAGAAGACTTACTGAAACTAGTGCTCTATCTCACTCCTCTGGAATAATTTACCCAGAGAGCGACTCCTAATTGCTTTTCTGTTACGTGTAACGATAAGTATGCTTTTGCAAGTACAGGACGCTGGAAAACATAAAAAGAACATCCGAACACTTGACATATACTGCGATCTTTACTAATTCATATTCAATTTTCATACACACACATTTGACAAACTACATGTCTAACATCTTTCTTTTTTAATGACAGGGTATACATGAAAACCACACCATGTCTTGAAAAACCAAAAGCGAGGGTCGTACTCGCGTAAACTATCGGCCTGCACTACCAAAATAACGGTAACTTCTACTTAAGTTGTTAACGCTAATCATGTCTCTTCTTTTTGTATTTGTGCTTCTTTTTTGCAGATTCGGCACTTGACGGTTCATCCTTCGCGCCAGGCCTCTTCTTCCCAGACCCGCTCTTGCCTCCTCGGCCCTTCTGGGAAGTAGTCGATTAATGAGAAGCCGAGAGACGCTTCTCGTCCGCACCATCGCCACTAGAGATCTCCATGATGTTAATAGGGAGACATGCGGCATGGGCCAGAGGGCACTTCCAACAGCAAGGGCTACCACATCGTCACTCTTCTTCGGGATCGCCTTGCCTTCCCGCTCAGCCTTCTCCTTGGCCTCTCTAGTAGCCCATCGCTCAGCAAGCTTCTGGGACTTATGCATCGTGACATCACCAGCCTCGGTCTTCTTAGGGCCTCGGTGGCCCTCTGCTAGGCTTCTTCTTCCTCCCTCTTCTTCTAGGCCTCGTCAGCAGCCCTCTTCTTTTCTGCCTCCTCATCGACCATCCTCCGCACAACTATCTCAGTGGCTCTCACCTCTGCATTCCGTTTGGTCTTCATCAGGACCTCCTGTCTTGCATCCTCGTTGTGCTTCTCCTCCACCTCGTCACACTTAGCCACCGTGTTGGCTTTTTGGGCCTCCAACATAGCCACCATCGAAGGCAGATCGGCTTCCACTGGGCCTCTGGCATGAGCACTTTGTCCATATACCACCTCTCCTTTCTCAATAAGGCCTTCATAAAGGCTGGGAGTTATCCTTATATCCGAATAGGTGTCCAAGTGATCACCGACTTCTCCGAATTGCATTCCCGTAGGTCCTGGCCCAGTCTCAGTCGTTTGTGGGATCACGGGGGTAGGGCCCGATGTCATGGTCAGTCCAGGAGTGGCTGCACAGTAAAAACACAACTTTTAGTCCGCAAATTCGGTAACCATGTCATCCTCAGGGATGCACGATAAAGGGAATTTACCTCCAGTCAAAGATGGTTTAGATAGAATGGGAAGGGCGCTCATCATAGTAGGTAAGGTGAATCTGGTCTCTCCTAGCTCTGGATGCTCGGGGTCATACTCAGTCGAGACCCGAGCCGGGGCTGCGGGATCTATTGCCGTAATGAATCCAGGGGCCAATGGCCGGTAAGAGCTTCCCTCTGCGAAGGTCTCTACAACAACCACACTCTCAGTCAGGAGAGACTTCCCCTTTTCAGCGGCGAGCTTCGCTAGCCTCTCCCTTTCGGCATCCTCTAGTAGCAGTCTCCTTTCTCCAACTTTTCACGCTCCTTGTCGGTCAAGAGATCAATCGTGAGTTGGCGTTCATTTAAAGTGCTCACATCGACTTGGCGCATATAAGCTTCATATGGGACTAACCTCTCCCAAGTCCGAGCCAGTTCTCGGGAATAATCGTAAACCCACGAGAGTCCACTGAATCTCAAGACCTTAACATACATATTTTAGATATCTTCCACCACGGACGATTCTACCCGAAATTCCGTATCCTCCAGTTGCTCCCTCAGTTGCTCTACCTCCATCAAGTGTTCGGCTTTCAAACCATCGACCGTGCTCAACACGTCTCTATTGCTGGCCTCCGCATCTTCCTTCGCCTTCCTCATCTCCTCAAGCTGTCTCTTCAAGCTGTCATTCTCCGATTTCAAAGCATAATTGTCAACCTGGAGCTGGGTGACTCTCGCGTTTTCCCTTTCCAGGTCGGCACATGTTTCATCCACCTCGACCTTCTTCCTCTTTAGGGTCATGTTCTTGATGATCAGATTAGATACAGTCTTCGCAAAAGCAAAGCGAGAATGATCAACCTCCCTCTTGAGTTCCTCGTATGCTTGCTTCATCTCCACTGCAACAACGAAACCTGTAAGTTATTATTCAAGGGCGCAGGAATGGGCCATAGTGCGCACAATAACAATAGTAAACTTACCTATTTCAGTGTTAAAATTACCGACTGTGATCCATTTGGCATCACCGACCAACCCCTAGTTGATGAGCTCTAGGTTTTTCTTTCTAATCAATTCAGAGAGTTGGCAGGCGTACCTCAGAAAATGGTCAGCCTGATGGTACTTAGCATCACGCGCATCCAAACATCCCCGGACTCCCTGACAGAGGATGGGTGGAGATCAGGGATAAACTTTATCTCATCAAAATAATGTTGAGGAAAGTTTCGCCTCAATAACGCTTTCTTTTCATCCATGGAAAGCTCTCGTCTCTCGGGCTCTACAAGGTCTTGCCTTCCCATTGTGGTCATCCTCTCCGATCTTGGTTGGCGGAGTGGCAACTCCCTCCCTTTAGTAGTTGGAGTAGGAACCTAGGGTGTTGTAGGTAAAGAAGCTATCAAAGGGGGACACCGGGAACTCCCTAAGTTAAGTCGAGAGTCTCTCTCGGACACCCGAATTAGAGGGGGAGGAGGAGGGGTCGGAGATCGTCGATATTGATCCCAACCTTGGCGCTCACTTCCGCCATTCGATGGGGGTGGAGTATCATACAAGCTAGTCCCCCTCCTAAAGCCCTCGAAGAAGGGATTCCTAGGGCTTTGGCGGCCTCCATGTCCATAACCTCGTCCTCCACGCCCTCTAACCATATCACCTGTCAAAGGAATGAATAAAAATCAGATGAGTCACATACTCAGGGGAGCCCAAAGGCTATGCAGTATGTATGAGTGTATGCCCTAAGTATTCTCTCAATAAATCATATTGTGATCCGCTTGAAGGAACTAACTTCTTCGCAGCAAGAGCTAGTTCTTCCATACTCGTCGTATCCGACCACGAATAAAAGTCTAGCAACTTCACTCAGACCATAAAACTGGTCCACTACCTCGAGCGGGGCGGCGGCCTCTCGAGAAGTCATAAGGGACTGCAGACCGTTCGACGCTTCTCCCCCCGCCTTTCCCATCTGGGGTGGGACGGAAACATCCAACAAACCCTCATTCCGGGTGACTATCTCCACACCACCAGCCCCATCTCCACGCGCATCTCCTTGAAACTTAATAGCCTTTTTGGGTGTGGGCCCAGCAGAAGGCAGCTTTCTTTCAAACCGGAAGCCACAGGATCTTCCGTCACCTTCCCCTTTGCAACTGCTCACAGCGGCAGGCCTGATTATGTCCCGACCATTCGGAATAAACCCAACACGACGAATGCGCTCTTGACTTGTCACGGTGTCAATTTTGCGTGACTCTTCGGGGATCGCTCGCAAAGCATTAAGGCGTTGCTGATACTCCTCACCGATGGGTGCTTCTGGATTTCCTGCCGTGATAAAAAAATAATGAGATACGGGATCCAAGAACCTTATAGTAAGAAGTGAAGTTCGAAAATACTTACTCCCTTCTATCCACCTCCTTGCAAATCCAGGAGGGCAGCGCACAAAGAACCAGCCCTGTTCGGACACTGACGGCCTGGGAGACTTCCCGACGAAGAATTTGGTGGTAGATGATGCTTCCAAGAACCATTGGGAGGGCGATACGCTAAACGTTCTCCTCAAATTGAAAAAATACGGAATGTCCTCTCCTGTAGGTTCCAAGTGTAAATATTGTCAGTAGAGAACGTAAGTGCCCAAGAGTGAAGAATGGGCATTTGGATGCAATTGCGAAGGGGCAAGGTGGAAATAGCAAAGCATGTCCCAAATGAAGTCATTAGTCGCGGGCACGCACCTGGAAAAGCAAGCTTGTCTGTTCCAAGTATTAAGACCCTCGAGTGGCGCATAAGCCCTGCCACCCTCTCCCGGTGCATGGACATCGCCCACCGGTATATTGAACCGCAACACCATCTTCCTAACTGTTGTGGCATCCATGCATGATGGTACAAGTCCGCCAAATTTTCCAAGATAACTGCGTCAGGCAACATATCCGAGGCTAGCGGAGCCACCGTTGCAACTTCGCTAATAATATCCACGTTCTCGACCTCTTCATGTATGACCGGAGAATGTAATCTCACAGTTTGTTCCCCATGCTCAGATACTTCAGGTGAACTGGTCGTTTGGGAAGGAACCGAGTCTTCAGTACTCTCAAGCTCACTACCAGCTGAGTTACCACTGTCGGTAGAATCAGATGTATGTGACGATGGCGGGGACGCCTCGGCTTCCAGGGATTTTGCGGTCTTTGATCTTGTTTGCATCACTAGCTATAATTTAACACACTAGTATTAGATATCGCATTGGAATAACCTGTACCCCTCGTGTTAGTGAAAGCTAACATACATGTGCGGTGTCATGCAAAATTAAGAAGTACAAATGAAATTCAAACAGTCCAACAGTTCAGTCATAGTCCAGATATATGCTCTATCCTATGTGGAAAGCCAGAATGTATGCAATAATACAATTACTTAGGCGACGCGAAGGAGCAAAAGACTAAAGGCTCAGAACCCCACTTTGAGGTTCAAATTCTCGAACCCCCTTCCTGGGTTCGAATGCTCAAACTACGGCAAGGTTCGAAAGCTTGAACCTAGCAAGGGTTCGGATGCTCGAACCCTCCAGGGGTTCGGAAGTTCGAACCCCTTAGGAGTTCGGAAGCTCGAACCCCCCAGGGGTTCGAATGCTCGAACCCCGCCGGGGTTTGAATGCTCGAGCCCCTCAGGGGTTCGAATGCTCGAACCCCGTTGGTGTTCGAATGCTCGAACCCCGCTAGGGTTTGAAAGCTCGAACCCCCTGGAAACTCGAATACCCGAACCACGACATGGTTTGAAAACTCGACCCCCTAAGGGTTGAAATGCTCGAACCCAGCAGGGTTCGAAGGATCGAAGCCCAGCAAGGCTCGAATACTCGAACCACAACGAGGTTCGAATTTTCGAGCCACCACAGGTTCGAGCTCCCGAACCATCTCAGAGTTCGAGGCTCCCCTCGGCACTCGCTTCCCAGCGCCTTCCTCTCCTCCACACACACCTCCAAGACCCTCAAAATCCACCTAATTATCGCGTTCGAATTTCGAAGTACTAGGGAATCAAAGCTTTTTTAATGGCAGACGACCTTGAAAATTAGAAGGAAGAAGTGAAATGAAGGAGGGGGCTATTTATAAAGAAAAGGAAAATGCCCCTTGGCATTTCCGACGTTTCAAACCCAACGGTTTCGAAGTTCCGAACCTAGAGGGTTCGAAATTACGGGACTCCAGGGTCCGAAATTTCGCACCCTCATGGTTCGAAATTCCATACCCCTGGGGTGTGAAATTTCGTACCACCGGGGTTCGAAATGTCATGCATATATATATATAACATTCGTACACACGGGTTCGAAGCATTACACCATACGCTACGGTACACGTGCTCCCTGCGTATGCATATCCATCACCAGGCGATGCACCACGAATACTTAGCAACATGAGCACGGCGCCACACCAGTAATGGCTCGTTCGCAATTCCACAGCGAATGAGCCCGATAGCTAACATATGTTTTCCTTTAACTTACAGGACCAGTCGGTGACTTGACTACTACATCATCCAATGCAAAGCACATCATGTCAAGATAAGACATACTTTTGAGAGCAAATGTTAACCGACCTTTTGGTTCGGTTCCCAAAAGTACATTAGACGCGCTCGACCCAACGCAACGCATGGAGCTAGGGCCGAGAAGGACGCTTAGGAGTGAAGGAAATAGGGTTGAAGATGAACCACGCTACCAAGGCCCTTGCAACGCCCCTAACACATTTATGAACCAAAGCTCCGATTCTCTAGGAGTCGCGAGTCCGGACCTCGAGGCCCTAAACACCCATGTCCATGGCCTTTGCGCCTCTCACAATAGGTACTTCGTACCCCTAGGGGTGCGAAATTCGCACTCAGCAGGGATGCGTAACTTGCACCTCAGGAGGTAAGAAATCCGTACCAACGAAGGGTACGAGTTTCGCACCCGCAAGGTGCAAAATTCAAAACCTACGGGGTACGAATTTCGCATCCCTATAGGGCACGAATTTCGTACCCTACGAGGTGCGAAATTCATGCCCCAAGGCTGGGTGCGAAAAATGCGCAGGCGCAGGTGCCAGGTGCAAATTTCTGGGTGTAGTCCCCCATTTTCACCTACTCCTACCTACTTCTACCTAACCCATTTCATATAAATACCCCATGACCTCACACTTCAAAGGGGTTAGAATTTGTGAGCTCAAGACCTCTAAAGAGCTACTTTAATGGCATCTCCCATTTGAGGAAGAAGAAGGGCAAAAATGTCTTTTTCCTGATGTATTAAATATATGATAATTATGTCATCGTATAGCTTAAAGATGAATATAATGAGATGTCATGGGGTGGTCTTGACCTTGTAACTTTGTGTTATCAATAATATTCCAACAACTCTTCAAAGTGGACATAGGCCCTTCTCGAGGCCGAACCCCCATAAATCTCTCGTCTTATTTACCTTTTTCTGTTCTTATCTACACGACCAAATTAATAATTCCTAGTAATTGGATTCTTGGGTGTTTACAACATTTTTTACCGTCAACAATTACTTATAAATTAGGAAATATATTTGAAATCATAAGTTTAAAATTCTTGGATGATCAAAAATCATTTTGAGAGAAGTTTGAAATTAATTTGAAAATTGTTTGAAATCAATTTTGAAAAGAGATAATTTGAAAATGGAGTTTGAGTGCTATTCAGAATTTTATATAATATCTAGACTCTGTTACCCTGATAGTCTTGGACTCTTGAACTCTTGATATCTTGATACTCACGAGTCTTGATTCTCCTTTGAAATCTTGAATCTCTTAACTCTTGAAACTCTTAACTATACAGTCTTCAATATCTTATCATCTGAATATAAATCCTATATATATATATATTCTCGATAAAAGTTTTAGTATATATTTTATAATCAATAATGATTGAAACTAGGTTGTTGTCATCAAAACTTCATCAATATTCCATTCTCTAACAATCTTCCCCTATTTAACGATGACAACCTTGTTTTATAAAATATTCACCCCTAATATTACCCGTTGATTTGATTCCTTGATTACTCCATCTTTCATTATGAATTCTTTCTAACTCTCCCTTAAACTATGCATATCTTATTTTATAATTTCCCCCCTTTGTCATTATCAAAAACTATCTTATACTAAACTAAACTATATTATACTAGATTAGTCTATACTAAACTAAATTATACTCCTCTTAAGTCTATGCTATAACTGATCCTTATGACTAATTCTATAACTGCCCCTAAATCTATGACTACACTATTGTAATACAAATATTGTTTTATTTAAACCAAATAAGTAATTCAGACAATATTCATACTAATAATCAAGTCAAACCAATTCAATACAAATAAGCATCCAATCAGTCCAAACAAATTTAAATCTTAGTTATATTCAAATTCAAGTTTTAAGTTAGTCAAACGTCATCATTCTTAATTAGGTTACATATTATCTATAAATTTTTCCAATTAAATCAACGGTCCAGACCAAATCAACCAAATCAAAATAATATTGTCAATTCAAAAACACTTCTTGAACCATCAACTAATCCTGGAAACTATAAAACTTCCCCTTAATCTTATACAAACTAAACCTAGCATAAACTATAATTCCCTTAAAACTATAATAAGACTTTAATCTAGACTAAGAAATAATTCTGATAAGATCCTTAAAATTATGATACAACTTAAATTAATATAAGTCAAGTAACGACAGGTCAATATTTAAGCAATTTAATCCAAACAATCAACCAGTTTAAGTTTTGTTGTCATAAAACATTAATTCAAACGTAAAACCAAACATTTCCTATAACTTCTATTTATCCTAAAAACCTATAAAACTCCTATCAACCACTAATGAAATTCAACCATGTCAATCAAATTATTCATGCCAAACAAATTAGGCAAGTCAATTAAGTCAAACAATTCAAACAAGTCAATCAAATCAAACAAATCAATCAAGACAAACAAGTCAATTAATTTAAAAAAATATGTTATGTATTTAATTTATAATCCTATTTATTTGTAATTAGATAAAAAACCCTCATACAATATACTTGTCGCATGTAGAGTAAAAGGTTAGCACGTAGCGCAGTGTGCTCAGTATGTTGGCTATAATGCAGTATGAACTAAATGTCATATGCAAAGCAATATGAGATGATATGTTGAATGAAATGCAACTTGTGATGTGAATGATTTTAATTTATAATAACAATGTATGATATGATAATATGCAGAATGATTTGGGGATGATATCTATTTTGGTAAAAGGTATTCAAAGTACTATCTAACTATATGCATATACATATATATTATAAATTATTTAATCAAATAAATGTAATATATTAATCTCTAGACTTAGGTTAATGATAATAATGAAAGAGACTGAAAGAATAGTATAGACAAGAATTTAATAGTTAAAATTATATATTCATGATAGGTAGTAAAATATTAAAAATAATTTTATGAGAATCATGGAGTTAAATAATCTTAGTAAAGTGCTTCTTTAAAAATAATACAGTAAATACTGAAGATTTGTATAAAGAGAATACAAAATTTTATCGTATGAAGTAAACTATAAACATATATTCATAATTGTATAAAAAATTGGTTTTAAAAGGACTTAAAATTTAATTTATTATAAGATATACATTAATCTTTTGATACAAATCAATTTTAAATTTGAACTTTAGAAATCAAACCATATTAATTTGCTAAAGAACAATTTATATGTTAAGACTATAAAAGAAATCTATACTTACAGTAAAATTATTTTTGATGAAATCTGGTAATATAAAGTAAACTATAACTTCTTATATTTTAACTACAATTTTAAGACATAAAATTATATATATATATATATCAAAATATTAAGTTAAATATATAAGTTGAATATATAAGTTTTATAAATCTTAATAAAATAAGAAATCAAAATTAGTATTTAGTCATAAATAGTATTAGTGATAATGTAACCCAAAATTATTATGAAATTATATGTGAAAAAAATATATAAGTATTTTTAAACTATATACAAAGGATATATAAATTTATGTTTTATAACAATATCAAATGTTTGAAAAATTAACATATCTATGTACTATATATATATATAGTTTTATTGATTTGTATACTTCCAATAAATATTTTTGAAACAAAATATATGAAACATAAGTAGATAAACAAAATTGATAACTAGAGTTTGAACTGACATTTTTATATTGAAAAGATGTCCTTTCAATCTTTGAAATTAACGCAAAAAGTAGTGAAATTAGAATTTATAAGAAAATGACCCTTCTGAAAAAATTATATTGGTGTATTGATAAGTATACTATGGTGTATCATTGTATGAACCAAAATATCTAAAATTATAAAAAAGATAAATTTCTATACCTGACTATGTGCATAGATATATTTTCCTAAACATACTAATAATTATGAAATTACTGTAAAGCATACCTCATTTTGCAATGCTCCATTTTGTTATTCTTCCTTTTTCATGAACCACACATTCACATCTTTTAGAATTTGACAGAAAGATCTGCTCTATTGCCACAGGATCGTTTTTTTGATCAGCACAGTATATTCATTAGCTCAGTTTGAAGGCCGTATGAGAAAGATACCGATGACTTAGTAGTTTAACCAACTTAACGCCAAAATTTTGAATTTGAATTTTGAATTTTGAATGAATGGACACTTCAACTACTATAATCCCAAAGTCATATCCCTTCATAAACTTTTCTCTTCTCGATTGGTGAATGGTCGTCTTGGTGTCTTTTGGCCATTAGTCATCAGACATAACTCTTCCCCTGTAAAACAACACAACTTTTCGAAGAATCAAGTGTCTTTTCAATATAACTAATTGTAATTTTAAATAATTACATCATGATGATTATGTGACATATCAATAAAAAATAGCGTTAAAGAATTACTATTTCAAACTTTCCAAAAAAACAGATTATGATAACTTGATTTTTCAACTTAACAAAATGCAGACCTATCTAATA
This sequence comes from Allium sativum, assembly GCA_030737875.1. Taxonomy (NCBI): domain Eukaryota; kingdom Viridiplantae; phylum Streptophyta; class Magnoliopsida; order Asparagales; family Amaryllidaceae; genus Allium; species Allium sativum. The sequence goes on along the minus strand of CM060924.1, from coordinate 166,890,647 downwards.
CTAATGCAATGCATGAATTTAAACTAGTGTTATAAATCATTTCAAATTTTTCCATTTAATATTTCCGAAATTCAGCTAATGAGCTTTTGAAATCCTACGCTTAGCTACCAATTGTTAAGGAATGCGGATTAAGGTCTTACGGCAAAACTAACTGTAACACCCCACGTCCATTAATGTCACTCACTAAGTGAATGCATTAAATTTCATGGAGTATTATAAGAGTATAGAACAGAATTGATGTGCATGTAAAATTGCACATTTATATTCACATATTTATTCTTGTTAAATAAATAAATGAACATTTTTGGGTGTTTTATACGATCAAACCATATTTTAAATATTTTCAAAATCATCACTCATTTTGGGAAAAATTGATCACTTATGCATGTTTTATTTTGTGATTGCATTTACTTGTTCTTTGTTATTGTCTCTAATAGGAATTTTGGTGCACAAATAATGCATACACATGAAGATTTGGAGCACAAATGCATGCATACAAAGGAATGAAGAGGAAATAATTCTCATACATGATCATGGAGGACCCCACCTCTCAAATTAACCTCTTTCTCTTAAAGCTTATTATTAAAGACTAATTGAATGAGACAAAAGGCCTCATGCATCCTACATGACTCATTAGTGGCTAAGAGAGGATTAGAAGCTTCGTGAAGGGCCATTTTGGGGATTTCCCATTATGAGTGATTAGGGTTTTAGGGTTTGTGATCTTGTATATATACCCCCTTCATGTTCATTTATCCATCCTTTTTTCTTGGATCCTCTCTTTTATCCTTTAGTAGTTTAGTTTAGATCATAGCTCTCTTTTATTTTAATGGCTACTTAGCCATTTTCTTTATGTAACTTCTTTGCTTTAATGTAATTTAATTTCTATGCTCTTTACTTTCATGTTCATAACTTAGATTTACATTCATGTTCATAGCTTAGATTTACTTTCATGTTCTTAGATTAGTTCTCTTCTCGTTCTACTTAGTTTTTCTTCCATTTTGCTTTATTTTCTAATGTTGAAACTTACATGTGTTGATATTACAACACATATGAGTGGCTAATCCCTTGATTTAGGGATAATGATGCTCTCTAACTTTGTGTAAGTTCAACAAGTGTATGATTTGTGATCTTTAATATGTGCTTAATGTTAGTGAATATGGATGTAAGTTTATACATATGGGTTTGATAGGTCATGTTGCATTTGCAAATGATCTATGCTTGTTCAATATAAACACAAGTTACATCAATATTTGCTAAGTGATTATTGATTTTGAAATGAAAGTATGAACAAAATTTGATGGTCTATAGTTCTAGCCAATAGTTCATAGACCATATTTAGAATAGTTTTGCTTTAGTTTCATTTTCATGAGAATCATAAGGGGTGTAAATATTGCATTTATATCACTTGTTGAGATCATACATTGTATGTTTGACAACTTACATAAAGGTGAGAGTGGATTTACCTCTAAATTACTCTCTAATTTCATATTTAGCTCTCAACTTAGTTTCTAGTTTCATAGTTTTTATTAGAACAATTCAAAGTTTGGCTTAATTCGATTGAATAAAATTGAAATCACTTCTTTCCCTGTGGATCGACTCGCACTCACTACGTATTACAATAGTACGCCGTGCACTTGCGGTTATTTCAATATTCGTGCGACGGTTTTCTAATTTAATAGAAATTCCGTTGTAGCGAACAAGTTTTTGGCGCCGTTGCCGGGGAGAGAAATTTGATTTTAGTTCTATTCTTCGGATTAATTTTGTGTGTGTTGCATTTTGTGTGTTATTTTCTATTTTGTTGTTCTTTTTTTTATAAAAAAAAAAGAAAAATCATTCATTTTGTGGTTTGTTCACTTGTGTTTGTTTTGCATTTGTGTGTTTGTTTTGCTTGATCTTGTTTAAAATGCATTGTGTGTTTTAGTTTGTACATTTAGTTTTAGTTTAGCTTGTGTGTTTGTTTGGGTGCTTTCAATTTTTTTTTTTTTTAGTGTGTTAAAAAAAAAAAAGTTGTTCTGGCATTCATTTGAAGTTCTATTCTGCCTCTGGTTCTTTAAAAAAAAAAAGGGGTGAGCAATTTTTGTTTGCAGCATTTTGTTTCAGCTTCTCATCAAGTTGAACATTTTATTTCTCAGTTTCAGTTGCTTTGTTGGATTCAGTTTCAAATTCAGCTATGTTTCATTGCTATTCTGTCCAGTGTGGGGTGAACAATTCTCTGTTTCTTGCTTTATAACAGTGCATCATATTAGAAAAAAAAACATTTCTGTTTTGAGGCAGTTCATTCACAAAACATTCTCATTCATATTTGAATTACTGTTTACATGCATAGCTATATTCTACACTCAATTTGTCACATTAGTTGTACAAGCTTTGCACTTTCTGATCACAACTAAACCATCACCTAACAACTATCTCCATTACACCACTTCATACCAAAACAATCCACAAATCCCTATATCACATACACTGACCTTCCACCAAAACTACAACAACCACTGTCTTTAGTGACCACTGTCTTTACTGACCAATTCACATAATCCTCTTCCCCAACCAACCCCATAAGTTCAAACTCAAAACTGCTTCATTCACGTCCACCCTCCACGGGGCAACCAAACTCCAACTCCTCCCTTTGCAAACATCACCCTTTCTACTACTCCACTGCTCCATAACAACTAACATACTGTCCTTACCAGTCAACAAGCACTACTACTTTCTTCTTCAACTCCAATCTGCATACCAAAACTCAGTGCACAATCCCCCATCTTCAAATCATTCCGACCACCTCATACATCACACAAACCATTCCATCCAGACCACATACCCATCATCAACTTCGACAACAAACCACCTGAACCAACCTCAAACAGTTCACAGTCATACCCCTCCTCCATTTCAATTGCAAACTGCACACTACCGACAGGTGACACTTCAAATCACCCACTTCTGCCTTCATCATAAAACAACTCTTCCACCTGATCATCAATATACACCCAGTCAGATTGTTCTCACCACAAAACAGCCTACAATTTTTGTTCCTGTCCTCTGCTAACCCCACGCAACCACATCCGCAGCTACCATTCTTCCTCTTCCTCAGCTGACCCAAATCCCATATCGCAACTCCACAAAAATCTCGACCACTACAACAATCTACAAGTACACCTCCGAATCCAACCGCTCACCATTATCAAAACTCCATCCCGAAATCGCAACTTCGAGTTGCTTGAGTCGAGAACCCCCACGCCCCTCAGCAAATCGCCACAACATAAACAAATCGAAGTCAAAACCCCATCGCAAATCCTCAAAGTCGCCACTTCCTGAACTCGAAAACCACAATCACTCCTCAACATCAACCAACGTCACTCTTTTCACCTCAAAGAACCCAAATCTGAATCCCCTAAATCGCACCTCACCCTGAACTCGCGATTTGCTCCTTTGAATCGAAACCCTGACGAATTCCTTTGATTCGATCGACCGACTCCTTTGATAGAATCAAATTTCTGAAGAAAAAAAAATAGCGTCTGGAGCCTTCTGGCATTTTGAAAAAAAAATGGTTAATTATCTGGTGTGTGATTTCTGAACTAGGGGCGTGTGGTTTTAATTTTGGCTTGTGGGCTTGCGGGGGATATCTGGGCCGCCTCCTTTTCTTGTTTATTTTCGTTTAGTTTAGTTTTTTTTCCTCTTCTTGTTCTGTTAAAAAAAAAAGAGAGTAAATTTGTGCTTAAGTCTTTGTTTCAGGTTTGAGGGATCAAAAGGAAGAAGTTGCTCAAATTGCTTGCTAGGACTTGCTCGCTAGAAACTGTTATGCTTGCTTTTGCTTAAGAAAAAATTGTCGCTTAAAAAAAATTTGTAATAAATTCAGACACTCTGGTATTGCACTCTTCTCTCTTGTTTTTATTTCCCTTGCATTGTTGATCGGTTGCATTTGCATTCATAAAAAAAAAAAAAAAAAAAAAAAAAATCCAAAAACAAAATAAAATTCATTCGTAGTTGCATTGTAGTTCACGTTTAATTTCTGTTTTGCATTCATCACCTTTTATTTTCATTTTTTCTCTAAGGACATCATTATATTTTGACAAATTGGTTAATTTTTAACGATTTATTTCTCGGTGTCTAGACTACGGCAGAGAAATAACTGTGTATAAATATTACGGTGATTCGTAAATATTATATCGGTTGTTCCTCATAAGGTACTTAAACCTTCGGTTGCATTGCTAGGGTGATTCCTGGTGCACCGATAACTGCTGTCCGTTAACTGGCTGAGAAATTTTTTGTTGAAATTAATCTAACCGTCATTATATAATTTTAGGAAAATTGTAAATATTTAATTTGCATTCATATAGTTGCATTAGGTTCATGCATATATAAAAAAAAAAATCCACCAAAAAAAAAAAATCAAAAATCAAAAAAGAAAAAAGGTTTCATTTGTAAATAATCTCCTTCCTTTTTTATTTCAATCATTTTAAATAAATAAAAAAAATCAAAAATCCAAAAAAAAAAAAACAATTTTCTTTTTTGAATATTTCTTTTTCTCTTTAAAAAAAAAAGAAAAAAAACTTCCTTGAAAATGTCTCAGTTTCCTTATTTACACGGATATTACGATAGTTGTGAAAATCAATATAATCCATATAATTTTACACCAAATTCATATGGATATTTTATCAACAACTATTGTACGAACAATTTGGATTTTACACTACCAACTTTTCAAAATTTTCAAAATAATCCTGATTTTACCCCACCAAATTTTCAAAATGATGATCAACCCTTAAGTTTTGAAATAAGTATTCAATCTCATCTTAAAGAAATTCAATCTCTAGTTGAAGAAAGTCGAAGAATAAATGAATCAATTTCGAACTCATTTCCAAATTTAAATTCAAATGATTTTGATTGTAACCCTTGCCAATTCAATTTCGAGCTCCAAAACGAATTTCAAATTCAAAATGAAAATGTGAATGAATTTTCAAATGATTTTGGCAATGGGAATAATTTTAATGATGGTGCGATTAACGATTTTTGTTCTCAACAATTTCAAACTACTCAGGTTAATAATTATAAGTTTGATTTTATCGAGCAAATGAACGAAATTTTTGATAATCACACGGATTTGGTATTTGAAACATACTTGAAACAACGTGACCAACAACATCAAGTTTCGACGTGTGGCGATTTGAACGATAATCCACCTTTGCCCACAATCGACGATTTTGAAATAACAACTCTCGAAAGTGAAAATGACGATCTTAACGAAGTTGTTAATAATACGGTAATTGAGTTGGATTTCAATTCTTTTGAGAGAGTGGAACAAAATTTAGAATTCGATCTTCCTTTTTCTGAAAACTTGAAAATAACAACTTTGGACTTTGAAAATGATATAAGTAATGAAGTTGTCAATAATTCAAAGGAAGATGAACTAAATGAAAACGAATTTTTTGGGCTTTTCGATAATGAGTTGAATCTTAATGAGGTAGATTTGAATCACCATTTGGATTTTGAAATCAATAATTTTGGACAAATTTTCAATGATAATTTTGAAATTCAAATTGGTGAATTTAAACATGAATTTCAACCATTTATTCAATCTACCCCAAAAACCATTGAAAATAATTCAACTCATTCAATATTTAATAAAACAACATTCGTTTTTCCGAATCTATATTCAACTTCAAAGTCTTTTACGATTTGGTTTTTCGAGCTTAAGTTGTGTCTCTCATACTTGAAGAGACAAATGAATCAGTCTTTAGAAGTCCGTTTCATTTACTTCTTGTCAATATATTTTCTAATATACTGTAAATATTTTTTCTTTTCCCTTGTAAATATAGCGCATATTTTCAAAATTTTCTTTTCTTTTCTCCTTCCACTTGGGTTGACTGTGGGGACACAGTCAAAATCAAGTGTGGGGGGAGTTTTATATTTATTTGTTTTGCATAGATTTCAGCTTTCTTTTCCTTTTTCATCCCAAAACAAAATTTCAAAAAAAAAAAAATTGCATTTTAATTTACTTTTAAATGGGCACGATGAAGTGGATATATGGTTTTGGTCGTACGATTAAAATATTTGGAATTTTACTTCTCTTAACGGATAACGAAAGAAAAGTTTGAATTATGAGCAAATTTAGTGTAACCGGTATATAGGGAAATTCATAGGTGATGAGTATGAAGTGTTTTCTAAATTGTAATCCGATTGAATGAACGGTTGATTTAGATTACTTACGTTAACATTTTAGATCGTCTAAGTGAAGTTGTGCTAAGATATTCTCGGTAAACTCTCTCTCGTAAAAAAAAAAGAAGAAAAAAAAGAGAAAAAAAAGAGAAAAAAAAAGAATATATTTAATAATCCAAGGGTATCCAACATTGCTGGTACATCTGGCGTTGGTGTGCAAACCCGCCAAGCTCTATCCGGCACCTTGTTGACAAAGTCAGCGTCGGTATATCTTGGTCTCATTTTATGAGTTGGACACCTTAGGATTACTGACCCTCACGTAAGTCGTAGTGCAGTGTAAGGGTGGTATACCTAGGTATTTGTAAATAATAATAATGTAAATATTTTGTAATAAAGAGAGAGTTAGCACTTGAAATCCAAGCACACTCTTCACTTATTTGACCTAACTTGCTAACCAAAAGTAAATAAAGATGCCAATGTACGATTGTTGATATCGATTACAGAATTCATTTTATATTTGCACTATGTTTCTACCTGAACAACTGGCCAAGCTGGAGGAGTTTGTAGCGATAACTGACTTTTGTTTGAAGTTGTGATTAGTAACGGACTTAAATTTCATTGTGGCGACCCAAACTTGTGTTAACTCCTTCGTGTAAAATTTAAAAGTAAATTACCCATTTGTAAATACTCGTTTAAAAACTTGCATTCATCTTGTGAATATTTTCGAATCTAGCATTTTTGTAAATATTTTTTGCATTTAACTTTTGGATTTTGTGGGTAGTATCCGCTGAAAACCCTCACGAGACAACACTCGTCCTACTGGGGACACCCAGAGGTTTAACGGCTTGTTGCATACGCTCAATGCAATCGTTCTCCCTACGAAAACGGTTTTATCTTAGCTTTTTTTACTTTATTCGAGGACGAATAAAAAGATAAGTGTGGGGGTATTTGATGTGCATGTAAAATTGCACATTTATATTCACATATTTATTCTTGTTAAATAAATAAATGAACATTTTTGGGTGTTTTATACGATCAAACCATATTTTAAATATTTTCAAAATCATCACTCATTTTGGGAAAAATTGATCACTTATGCATGTTTTATTTTGTGATTGCATTTACTTGTTCTTTGTTATTGTCTCTAATAGGAATTTTGGTGCACAAATAATGCATACACATGAAGATTTGGAGCACAAATGCATGCATACAAAGGAATGAAGAGGAAATAATTCTCATACATGATCATGGAGGACCCCACCTCTCAAATTAACCTCTTTCTCTTAAAGCTTCTTATTAAAGACTAATTGAATGAGACAAAAGGCCTCATGCATCCTACATGACTCATTAGTGGCTAAGAGAGGATTAGAAGCTTCATGAAGGGCCATTTTGGGGATTTCCCATTATGAGTGATTAGGGTTTTAGGGTTTGTGATCTTGTATATATACCCCCTTCATGTTCATTTATCCATCCTTTTTTCTTGGATCCTCTCTTTTATCCTTTAGTAGTTTAGTTTAGATCATAGCTCTCTTTTATTTTAATGGCTACTTAGCCATTTTCTTTATGTAACTTCTTTGCTTTAATGTAATTTAATTTCTATGCTCTTTACTTTCATGTTCATAACTTAGATTTACATTCATGTTCATAGCTTAGATTTACTTTCATGTTCTTAGATTAGTTCTCTTCTCGTTCTACTTAGTTTTTCTTCCATTTTGCTTTATTTTCTAATGTTGAAACTTACATGTGTTGATATTACAACACATATGAGTGGCTAATCCCTTGATTTAGGGGTAATGATGCTCTCTAACTTTGTGTAAGTTCAACAAGTGTATGATTTGTGTTCTTTAATATGTGCTTAATGTTAGTGAGTATGGATGTAAGTTTATACATATGGGTTTGATAGGTCATGTTGCATTTGCAAATGATCTATGCTTGTTCAATATAAACACAAGTTACATCAATATTTGCTAAGTGATTATTGATTTTGAAATGAAAGTATGAACAAAATTTGATGGTCTATAGTTTTAGCCAATAGTTCATAGACCATATTTAGAATAGTTTTGCTTTAGTTTCATTTTCATGAGAATCATAAGTGGTGTAAATATTGCATTTATATCACTTGTTGAGATCATACATTGTATGTTTGACAACTTACATAAAGGTGAGAGTGGATTTACCTCTAAATTACTCTCTAATTTCATATTTAGCTCTCAACTTAGTTTCTAGTTTCATAGTTTTTATTAGAACAATTCAAAGTTTGGCTTAATTCGATTGAATAAAATTGAAATCACTTCTTTCCCTGTGGATCGACTCGCACTCACTACGTATTACAATAGTACGCCGTGCACTTGCGGTTATTTCAATATTCGTGCGACGGTTTTCTAATTTAATAGAAATTCCGTTGTATCACAAGACAGATATATATAATGGTACTTAAGAAAATTCAAAATTTATTCATTGTAGCGGAAAAGCAAAACATGTCTGGTTACAACATCAAAACCATATACTAAGCCAAGTACACAGGTATCCATCATGAAAAAAATTATTATTAGAGTACATAAAAGTAAAACCATAATCCCACTCCAAATAGCCATAATGAAAAAGAAATAAAGTTGAGCATTACTTTCAACACTTCCAAGCACATCAAGAAGAAAGAAATCCGAGTTAAGCTCCACTAATCCCACCCTGAGGACCTGGAGGGGGAGGGGGGAAGAAAAGAGGCGAAACAAAAAGGGGTCAGACATAAGTCTGGCGAGTCTAGTGACTTTAACAATATAATCAGTAAAGTAACAGGATAAGAACATAAACTGGATATAAGAGATGACTGTAACATAAGCAGATATGACAAGGTAAACAGAGTAAGCAAGCTAGAACATCGACCACGCTCCTAACCACTATAAGATATGTTGTGCACCGTACCAACATACCAGTTATATACTAAAAGATGATCCCCCTACTAATCAAAATAATGGTAGCTTCGTGGACTCCTAGCTGCTCTCGTAGGTGCCCACTTGTTCCTACCACCACTAGTTGTACCCACTACCCTTACCATTCGATCGGCTCCCTAACCTCGTAGATACATGTGCTAGTCCCACAATAGGGTGTATCACTCCCTAAGGTGGCAACCCTGATACTACTGAAATGTACAGCTTATACCTACACGATGCAACAACGTCTTACGTACCATCCTGGACCCACGCACGCACATGACTCCGTTGGACTTGCCATCGCTAACTCTTTATTGACCTCTTACAATCAACCCCAGTAAGCTGTCCCAGTCCTCGACTTAGTTCGAGCACATATAGATACTAAAATGGGTTACTAGTTGAAAAGGGTCCACGCACCTGACACAAGCTTCCCTCCTAAGCTTGGTCCCCACTAGGAATTCCCACTTAACCCCTTTTTCCCCCATGTCTTTTCACATGTCTCATCTTGGTTAAGTGCTTTTATTATATTTCACATGCTACCCATGTTACCCACTTAACCCCTTTTTTCCCCATGTCTAATCACATGTCTTATCTTGGTTAAGTATTTTTATTATATTCCACATGCTACCCATGTTACCCACTTAACCCCTTTTTCCCCATGTCTAATCACATGTCTTATCTTGGGTAAGTGTTCATTAATTCATTATAACCGTAATCTTGCAAAACCTCCCACATTAGATTACTGTTTTGCGGTTGCTGGATTTGCCGGGTGGTTCCGGGCAGGCTTATACCGCAATCCAAATCTAACCTCGTGTCTTTGCATTAATACACATCTAATTTCTGCCTTTGACCTCTCACATTAGGTTACCAAATTGCGGTTGCTGGATATGCCGGGCGGTTCCGGGCAGGCCTATACCGCAATCTGAATCTAACCTCGTGTCTTAGGCGTTCATTATCACTTTCTTGATTCAAGTCCCAATTTCAAATCTGGGATTATAATATATTCCAATTACCCATAATTTCCAATCTAAATCATGTTCATAATTTTAAATCCAAATTATGCCTATAATTTCATGTGTACAAGTTGTGCCAAACCATGCCCCAAACCAATTTTCATAGTTATTAACAATCTATGCCAAATCTCATGTAAACAAGTTATACACTATTATGCCCAACCCAATTTCCATGGTTACCAACAATTTATGCCAATAATCTCATTTTATTACATATTTCCCAAACTTTTCCCACTCATTCCAAGGTTATTCGTACGTAAATCTCAACCCAATATGCTAGGCTCAATGTTAGCCTAATCTCATAAGGAAAAAGAAAAGAAGAAGGGAAGAAAATCAAAACATCAAAACTGGCATAAATACATAAATAAGCATGTGAAATGAATAACGATAAAGTAGATCATATAGGCAAATGATAATAGCAATTGGGTATGAATCTAAAGGATAACAAATTATAAAACTTGATATGATTCATCTTATTTACATGCATATACATCATATCCAATTTACAATCCTATCATAATTACTTTTTAATTCAATTATATGTGAAAGTGACATAAACTCACAGCGATAGGATTCTTAGAAAAGAGAATTAGGTGTTGTTGTAGCAATTTTGATCTTGAATAATCTCTACTTTGATTGTTTGTAGATATGATCTTCTAATTTGAATATTCCTATTCTGATTTGTTTTGGTGGATAAGAAAGGCTAGTTTAGATTAGAGCAGCATGGAGGCGCCATGGATGATAACAATGAGATTAGGGTTAGGTCTAGGTGTTTATTTATAGGTGTATTAGGACCCTTAGATTAGATTAGGAACCATCTGAACCATCCAGACCAGAAAAACATGTCAACTAGCCAATCCCAGAAAAACACGTCGCAAAACACATCATCGGCCAGATCTGGGCCGATGGGGGTCGACACCCTATAGGGGGGTCGGCTCCCCTTAGGGGGGGGGGAGACACCTACGAGCGGGAAATTTCCCGCTCAACTATTTTGGGTTGGATTTCAAATTTTGAACTGCTCTCGTTATTTAATTATTATTTGTTTAAATTATGCTTTAAATTGAAATATTCTAGGCTTCATAACTTCTTCATACTATGTCCGATTTATGCAAACTCGGACTCTATCCCAAGCAGAATTCCGAGACGAACGCAATGGCGCAGCCCGTTCCCCTTAATTATTCTTCTAAAAATTAAGTATTTTTTAATTTGATAATTTTAATATTTAAAATACGGGGTATTACATTCTCCCCTCCTTAAAGGATTTCGTCCCTGAAATCTCCAAGTTAAAAAGAATGTATATCCTACCATCCAATCATCCATCTACTCGTCCATCATCCACAAGCATCCATTATCCTAAAAAGATTTCTAATGCTATATGAACATATGCAAAAGTGTGTGTATATTTTCCTTATCTAATGCAAAGATTAGGCGGTCTACTGATTCAGTTGACCTCCTTAATGCAAATTATGTTAGTGCCATAAGTCCAACATGTATGCAATTAGTCCTTATGCACTTTATAACTTCTATATGAGTGCATAATCATTCACTCAAATGCAACATCCACATGATAACACATCAATGTACATCCATTAATTTAAATATGCTCACTCATCCATATGCAATATGAAAGTGATTGAGCCGATCTAGTGCCTAATGTGTGTGTAAATGCATCCACGAGCAACCACTAGCAAACATTTACATCCACTTGCATCCACTAAACATAACATGTCTCAAACACATGTTTACAACCATAGGATTTTCTACCTAAAGATCGAAGATATAATCGAGAGGATACACTAAACGATAGACAATTATAAACAAAGCGGTAGAAAAAGGAGAAGTTAAAAAACATACCCTCAAAAAGGAAAGGGTACGACGCACGTATCTTGTCTTCCGTCTCCCAAGTCGTGTCTCCTTGATCATCTTCCCATTGGACTTTAACCAACTTGACCTCTCGGTTGGGTAACTTCTTGACCTCCGATCCTATCTAAGGATGCATGTAGGAACTCGTCTAACCTTGGCATCTCGCTCTACTTCCACTTCTCTAAGCATGCTCGGCTCTACCACTTCCACGGTATCATGTAAACACTTCCTCAAATGCGACACGTAAAATACGTCATGCACACCACTAGGCTTCTCAGGCAACTTCACTCTATAGGCCATCTGTCCAATTCTTTCTGTAATGGGGAATGGCCCTACGAATCTTGGTGCCAATTTCCCTACAGATCCAAAGCGAACTACGTTCCTCAATGGTGACACTTTAATAAAAACCGTATCTCCAACATCTAACTCAAGATCAGTTCGTCTCTTATCAGCGTACAACTTTTTCCGGTCTTGTGCCATCTTCATGCTTCTTCGAATCAAGTATATCTTCTCTGAAGTTTCCCTAACCATCTCGGGCCAAAGCAAAATCTTATCTTTAGATTCCCACCAACAAGTCGGTAATCGACAAGGTTGATCATATAGAGCTTCAAAAGGTGCCATGCCAATACTAGTCTGATAGCTGTTGTTGTAGGCGAACTCTACTAACGGAAGGTGTTCTTCTCATGTCCCTCCAAAATCCAAGATGCATAACCTCAAAAGATCTTCTAGAATCCGATTCACTCTTTCTGTTTGGTCTTCCGTCTGAGGGTGATAAGCGGTGCTCAAACATAATTGCGTACCTACTGCCTCTTGCAAGCTCTTCCAAAACTCACTAGTGAAAATAGGATCTCGATCGCTCACGATACTATAAGGTATGTCGTGTAGACGAACTATCTCTCGGAGATAAACATATGCTAACCATGCCGCTGTTCTTTTACCCTTAACGGGAAAGAAATGGGCTCTCTTGGTAAGTCTATCTACTACTACCCAAATCCCCGTATTACCCTTCCTTGACCTCGGCAACCCGTCGACGAAATCCATGGAAACACTTTCTCATTTCCACTGTGGAACCTCTAAAGGGTAAAGCAAACCACCAGGCTTCTTTTGCTCAGCCTTGACTTGCTAGCACATTAAGCATCTAGAAATGAACTTAGCCACATCCTTCTTCATTCCGGCCCAAAAGAAAACTCGCTTTATGTCCCTATACATCTTGTCACCACCGTGATGTATGGTTATCTTAGAACGATGTGCTTCTTCAAGGATTGTCCTCAAACTCTCATCTCGTGATACGTAAAGTCTTCCATCCCAACGCAAGCAACCTTTTTCATCTATAGTATACCTACTAAGAGGGCTCGAAGACTCCCCTCTTATAATCTTGTCTACTATCCATATCAACTGTGGGTCATCTCGCTGTGCCGCACCTATCTGTCCCAAAAGTGTAGGTCGCACCTCTAATGATGCCAACAAATCGGGTTTATAATCGACAGAGGGTCTAAAGTCAAAGGTGGATATATACTCCAAATTTGCCGCTCGACAAACAAAGAACTCAAAGTCAGCCTCTTTCTACTCAAGGAGTCAGCTACAACGTTACCCTTGCCAAGGGTATATGCAATCTCAAAATCGTAGGATGCTAAGAACTCCATCTACCTCTATTGCCTTAAGTTTAGATCTTTTTGAGAGAACAAGTATTTAAGTGACTTATGGTCTGTATACAACTCAAACCTCTCTCCAAGCAAATAGTGATGCCAAGACTTAAGCTCAAAAACTATGGCAGCTACTTCTAAGTCGTGGGTAGGGTAATTCTTCTCGTGGACCTTCAACTGCCTTCCACCATAACATATCACCCTTCCCTCTTGCATCAAAACTGCGCCAAGCCCCGTCTCGCAAGCATCGGTATATACGGTGAATGGTTTACTCCCATCTGGCAAAACTAAAACAGGAGTTGTCGTCAATGCCCTCTTCAAACGTTGGAAAGCATCGTCACAGTCAACATCTCAAGAAAAGGTCAAATTCTTTTTCGTCAACCGTGTAAGTGGGGCTGATATCTTAGCAAAGTCCTGGATGAACTTTCTATAATAGCCTGCCAAACCAAGAAAACTTCTTACTTCCGTTGCATTCTTAGGAATCTTCCAATCTTGGATTGCTACCACCTTCGCAGGATCCACTGCTATCCCTTCTTTAGAGACCACCTGCCCTAGGAATCTTACCTATTTCCTCCAAAAATGACATTTGGAGAACATGGCCTTAAGCTGATGTAATCGAAGGGTCTTAAAATTTCCTTAAGATGTAAGGCATGCTCTTCCTCGCTTTTAGAGAAGATCAGGATATCATCCACAAAGATCACCACAAACTTGTTTAGAAACTCCCTAAACACCCTACTCATCAAGTCTACGAAATATGCAGGTGCATTCGTCAAACAAAAGGCATGACGAGCCATTCAAAGAAACCATCGGGAGTCCTAAAAGCAGTCTTATCTATACTATCCTCAGCTAGCCTCAACTGATGAAATCCTGTAGCTAAGTCCAACTGTGAGAAAACTGAAGCGCCAACCAACTGATCGAATAAGTCATCTATCCTAGGTAATGGGTGCCTGTTCTTTTTCATGAGCTTATTCAGCTCCCTATAGTCCACGCACAATCTGAGCGAACCATCAGCCTTAGTAGCAAAAACAACTGGAGCACCCTACTCTGAGATGCTTCTTCTTATGAACCCTTTCTCAAGCAAGTCTTTAACTTGTTTACTGAGCTCTCTCCTTTCTCTTGGAGCTATGTGGTGCACAGACAATGAAAATGGCTTTGCATTGTCCACCAAGTATATACGGAAATCTATCTCGCGTTTTGGAGATAAGCCCCTAACCTCCTTAAAGACATCTGCATACTCACGGACTACTCGAACAGATTGCAAATCATCAATATATGTGTCAAGAGATTCTAGGTAGCTAAGCATAACAGAACCCTTAGGGTCGCTTGAGATATCGAGAGTATTACCCAAACTAGTCAACAGTCTAACTACCCTCTTTTCACAATCGAGAATGGCACCATACCTGGCTAGCCAATCCATCCCTATAATCAACCCATAGCCCATGAAACCAAGCACATAAGCGTTGCATTCGAACTCAATGCCATACACAGATATCCACAAATCCCGAGATAACATAGACAGATGAGCTGTACCCCCAATAGGATTTGAGACAACAACGGGATCCACTACTATACTAGTATCTAGGTGCAAAGACTCAACAACAGAAGCACAGATAAACGAATGTGAAGCGCCAGAATCAAACAAAGTACGTACATGATGATCGAAAAGGAAAATCAAGCTTTCAACATAAATGTTTCTACCTCTCTCTTGCGTAGCTGTCCTGAGAGCATGAACCTGCCCTCCAGAAGTAGATCCTGTACTCTATCCTTACCTTTGTCCTTTCCACCTTGGGCAGTCTTTAATCATATGTCCTGCCTCACCACATTGGAAGCAACGCGTCCTCATCTTCTTCCTACAGTCCTTCTTCAAATGGCCAGGTATTCCACAATTGTGACACTTTCTTTTCTCTGAACCCTTGTTATCCTTACCGCCCTTCTTTTGTTGTTGCTTTGCCTTATTTGAATCCCCTTTCTTATCCTGTGCCTTATCTACGTTAGCACCTTTCTCCTCTTCATGTTTCAAAGCCATATCAATAAGATTCTCGAAAGTAGCCCCCATAGGATTGTGGGACATAGCCAACCCGTGAAATGGTTCATTCAGAACCTTGGCAAATCTCAAGGCCTTCTTATGTGGTGTATTAACTAATTCCATGCCAAATCTTGCTAACTAGTTAAACTTGTTAACATACTCCTTCACAGACAAACTCCCTTTTTTCAAAGCCAAGAACCTCTCCATGTATAAATTCTCCTCTGCTTGTGAAAGAAATTTCAACTCGAACCTTCATCTAAAATCCACCCACGTCTCCATTGGACGTCCTCCATTAGTTACTTCCCACCAAAAGGAAGCTTCATCCTTCATCAACCAAGCATCTAGCTGAACCTTCCTTCCATCGTCTATCTTAAATATACCAAATAAGTCCTCCACTTCCTTGAGCTAATTCCGAGCCTCAACAAACGTCTCAGTTCCATAAAACGGTTTTCCGCCCATCACACAGAAGTCTTTGCATATCTTAGAAAAAGCATCTACATGGGGAGGAGGAGGAGGAACGGCTACAGTTAGGGGAGGAGGAACGTTTACTGGGCCTGCGGCAGTGGCCCTAGCCTCCAAATACCTTCTGAATCATCTTGATATCTGTACGCCCTCGGGTATATCGGGTTCCCCAGACATGCTGAAAGGAAAAAGGAAGAGATTCAAAACAGAGAATCGAAAGATAGATATATGGCTTTTGGGGATTATGTTTTTCATAATAAACCTTTCTCTTGAACATCCCCTCTTTAAAACATGCTTTTAAAAATACTTCTTTTGAAAAAATGCTTTTGAAAACGGTTTTCAAAATCTTTTATCTATTCAAGTACCCTTCAGCTCGGATACCACGTGTAACACCCCATGTCCATTAATGTCACTCACTATGGGAATGCATTAACTTTGATGGAGTATTATAAGAGTATAGAACAGAATATCACAAGACAGATATATAAAATGGTACTTAAGAAAATTCAAAATTTATTCATTGCAGCGGAAAAGCAAAACATGTCTAGTTACAACATCAAAACCATATACTAAGCCAAGTACACAATTTACATAAAAGTAAAACCATAATCTCACTCCAAATATCCATAATGGAAAAGAAATAAAGATGAGCATTACTTTCAACACTTCCAAGCACTTCAAGAAGAAAGAAATCCGAGTCAAGCTCCACTAATCCCACCCTGAGGACCGGGGGGGGGGGGGGAAGAAAAGAGGCGAAACAAAAAGGGGTCAGACATAAGTCTGGCGAGTCTAGTGACTTTAACAATATAATCAGTAAAGTAACAGGATAAGAACATAAACTGGATATAAGAGATGACTGTAACATAAGCAGATAAGACAAGGTAAACAGGGTAAGCAAGCTAGAACATCGACTACGCTCCTAACCACTATAAGATATGCTCTGCACCGTAACATACTAGTTATATACTAAAGATGATCCCTCCCTACTAATCAAAATAATGGTAGCTCCGTGTACTCCTAGCTGTTCTTGTAGGTGCCTACTTGCTCCTACCACCACTAGTTGTACCCACTACCCTTCCCATTCGATCGGCTCCCTAACCTCGTAGATACATGTGCTGGTCCCACAATAGGGTGTATCACTCCCTAAGGTGGCAACCCCGATACTACTAAAATGCACAGCTTATACCCACACGATGCAACAACGTTTTACCTATCAGCCCGGACCCATGCATGCACATGACTCCGTTGCACTTGCATTGCCATCGCTAACTCTTTATTGACCACTTAAAATCAATCCCATTAACCGTGTCCCTGTCCTCGGCCAAGTTCGAGCTCATATAGATACTTAAATGGGTTACTGGTTGGAAAGGGTCCACATATTTGACACAAGCTTCCCTCCTAAGCTTGGTCCCCACTAGGAATTCCCACTTAACACCTTTTTTCCCCATCTCTTATCACATGTCTCATCTTG
The DNA here is from genome assembly GCA_030737875.1 of Allium sativum. Classification (NCBI taxonomy): domain Eukaryota; kingdom Viridiplantae; phylum Streptophyta; class Magnoliopsida; order Asparagales; family Amaryllidaceae; genus Allium; species Allium sativum. The sequence goes on along the minus strand of CM060924.1, from coordinate 166,873,086 downwards.
GTTAAATGCTTTTATTATATTCCACACGCTGCCCATGTTAACCACTTAACCCCTTCTTTTCCCCATGTTTAATCACATGTCTTATCTTGGTTAAGTTTTTTTATTATATTCCACATGCTACCCACGTTACCCACTTAACCTATTTTTTCTCCATGTCTAATCACATGTCTTATCTTGGTTAAGTGTTCATTATTTCATTATAACCGCAATCTTGCAAGACCTCCCACATTAGACTACCGTTTTGCGGTTGCTGGATTTACCGGGTGGTTCCGGTCAGGCTTATATCACAATCTGAATCTAACCTCGTGTCTTTGCATTATTATGCGTCTAATTTTTACCTTTGACCTCTCACATTAGTTTACCAAATTGCAGTTGTTGGATATGCTGGGCGGTTCTGGGCAGGCTTATACCGCAATCCGAGTCTAACCTCGTGTCTTAGGCGTTCATTATCACTTTCTTGATTCAAGTCCCAATTTCAAATCTTGGATTATAATATATTCCAATTACACATAATTTCCAATCTAAATCATGTTCATAATTTTAAATCCAAATTATGCCTATAATGTCATGTGTATAAGTTGTGCCAAACTATGCCCTAAACCAATTTCGATAGTTATTAACAATCTATGCCAAATCTCATGTATACAAGTTATACGCTATTATGCCCAACCCAATTTCCATGGTTACCAACAATTTATGCCAATAATCTCATTTTATTACATATTTCCCAAACTTTTCCCAATCATTCCAACATTATTCGTACATAAATCTCAACGCAATATGTTAGGCTCGAAGTTAGCCTAATCTCATAAGGAAAAAGGAAAAGAAGAAGGGAAAAGAATCAAAACATCAAAACTGGAATAAATACATAAATAAGCATGTGAAATGAATAACGATAAAGTAGATCAGATAGGCATATGATAATAGCAATTGGGTATTAATCTAAAGGATAACAAATTACAAAACTTGGTATGATTCATCTTATTTACGTGCATATACATCAGATCCAATTTACAATCCTATCACAATTACTTTTTAATTCAATTATATGTGAAAGTGACATAAACTCACAGCGATAGGATTCTTAGAAAAGAAAATTAGGTGTTGTTGTAGCAATTCTAATCTTGAATAATCTCTACTTTGATTGTTTGTAGATCTGATCTTCTAATTTGAATACTCCTATTCTACTTTGTTTTGGTGGAGAAAAAAGGCTAGTTTAGATTAGAGCAGCATGGAGACGCCATGGATGATAACAATGAGATTAGGTTTAGGTCTAAGTGTTTATTTATAGGTGTATTAGGACCCTTAGATTAGATTAGGAACCATCTGAACCATCCAGACCAGAAAAACATGTCAACTAGCCAATCCCAGAAAAACACGTCGCAAAACACATCATCGGCCAGATCTGGGCCGATGGGGGTCGACACCCTATAGGGGGGTCGACTCCCCAACCGACACCTCTATAGGGGGATTAACTCCCTAGTCGACTCCCCTTGGGGGAGGGCGACACCTACGAGTAGGAAATTTCCCGCTCAGTTATTTTGGGTTGGATTTCGAATTTTGAACTGCTTTCGGTATTTAATTATTATTTATTTAAATTCTGCTTCAAATTGAAATCTTCTAGGATTCATAACTTCTTCAGACTATGTCCGATTTACGCAAACTCGGACTCTATCCCAAGTAGAATTCCGAGACGAACGCAATGGCACAGCCTGTTCCCCTTAATTCTTCTTCTAAAAATTAAGTATTCTTTAATTTGCTAATTTTAACATTTAAAATTACGGGGTGTTATACTAACACTAGAGGGGGTGAATAGTGATTTAAATAAATTATGGAAAACTTAAACAATCTCGAATTACTATATGAATCACACAATGATAATTACACCATAAATGATCACAAACATGGAAACAATCACAGACACAAATATAAGTAAAATGCAAAAAAGGAAAGAACATACTGGATTTTATACTGCTTCAAACTATTCCTATGTCCAGTCCTACGCAACGCTGGATTGCGCAGAGTTTTATTCATACTAGTATCAATCTTTACAACACCTTTGATTTCATGGCTATAAGGTTAACGCTGATTCCACCACCCTTGATTTCATGGCTACAAGGTAAACACTGGTTCCGCCACCCTTAATTTCACGGCTACAAGGTTAACACTGCTCCCTTTCCTTGATTTCCAGGCTACAAGGAACACACGTTTTCCCAAACAATTCCCAAATGATTACACAGCCCTATAACTCTTCAATAGCACTTTCAAGAAGAGAGTAGTTGACAGAGACCGAGAAGAGAAGAATTTTGATATAATTTTAGTAGAAATCGGCAGAGTATAAGTGTAGAAATGAAGAAATTAAAGTATAATAATGGTGGTTAGAGATAGGATGAAGATGGAGAAGAAGAAGAAGTGGTTAAAAATTTGAAATTGACTCCTATTTATGGTGTCCCAAAGGTTGCAACGTTTCTGAAACGTTTCAAATAGTGAAAAGACATTTACTTTGAAAATTGAATTTATGACAGTTATATGTCGACATGTGCATTATGGTATGTCGACGTATGTACTATATTTTAGATTTTTAAATCATTCTGGAAATTCCTGAAACAAAACTAGTTGTTAAAACATTATTTTTCAAGTATAAAAACATAAGAAAATATTATTTAAACATATGATTAAAACTTATATATAAGCGATATAAAAACTATATATAATATAATTATAAACATATATATAGGAATTTATAAAGAGATGTTTATAAACTATATAAACAAAAAGGATATATGAAAACTCAAGGCTTGATTAAGAATATTTGAATTTATAATCAAATATAAACTTAGTAATATATATATAAATGATTTAATAAAACTACAAAGATAAGAATACTTATAAATTAGGAAATATATTTGAAATCATAAGTTTGAAATCCTTAGATGATCAAAAATCATTTTAAGAGAAGTTTGAAATCAATCTGAAAATTGTTTGAAATCAATTTTGAAAAAAGATAATTTGAAAACAGAGTTTGAGTGCTATTCAGAGTTCTACATAACATCTATACTCTATTACCCTGATAGTCTTGGACTCTTGAACTCTTGATATATTGATATTCGTGAGTCCTGATTCTCCTTTGAAATCTTGAATCTCTTAACTCTTGAAACTCTTAACTATACAGTCTTCAATATCTTATTACCTGCATATAAATCCTACATATATATATACATATTCTCGATAAAAGTGTTAATATGTATTTATAATCAATAATGATTGAAACAAGGTTGTTGTCATCAAAACATCATCAATATTCCATTCTCAAGCATGGGGTTAAAAAGTTCTTTATTCATGTAGAAGAAAATTCTAGTAATTTGAAGAAAATTCCTTGCCCATGTGCACGTTGTGCTAACTTTGGAAAATTCTCTATCAAAATAATCATGGGCCATTTACATGAAAATGTGTTTAGTTTGGGTTATATTGATTGGATTTGGTATGAAGAAGATTATTCTAAGAATATTAGGTCATCTATTGGTAGTACATGTCCACCATCCGAAACCGTTGACTTTTGTGAAGTACAATTAATTCAGGGTGTTATGATGATGATGATTCATGTGACTTCAAGAGGTTTCTCACTGATGTTGAATAACCTTTGTATGCGAACAGTGAGTGCACTAACTTAGAGTCAATGTTAAAGTTGTATAATTGGAAAGTTAAGTTTGATATCAGCGATAGCAACTTCTTCGAACTTCTCTCTACGGTTGGCTCTTTTCTTCCCGAGGATCATGTGTTGGCGGCTAATGCATATGAGGCTAAAACCCTATCATATTTTAGGCTTTGTATACGTAATATTTCATGCATGTCTGGACGACTGCATACTGTACAGGGGTGTAAATTTTAATGCTTCTGAGTGTCCTAAGTGTCATCTATCTCGCTGGAAGGTAGGGAAGGATGGTAAAGTTAGGGTCAGTACTGTACCTAAAGTTATGTGGTATTTCCTGATCATTCCTAGATTTAAAAAATGTTTAAATCTCCTGGTACCACTGAACGGATGACTTGGCATATAAAACAACGAATTGGTGATGGTCGCATGTGGCATCTGATAGACTCTCCTTCTTGGAAGAATATCGATAATCAGTGGGCTGGTTTTATTAGTATGTCAAGAAACATTGAGTTAGCTTTGGCAGCAGATGGCATAAACCTGCATAATAATGGCCTAACTAATTTGTATAGTTGTTAGCCTGTAGTATTGGTAACTTATAATCTTCCTTCATGGTAATGCATGAAGAGGAAGTTTATGATGTCATTGATATTAGTTTCTGGTCCTCATGAGACAGGGAATAATATTGACGTCTATTCAGAACCGATGATCGATTACTTGAAGAAGCTTTGTGAAAAATGTAAATTGAATGTATATGATGCTTACAGTAAATCTTGTTTCACTTTAAGAGAAATTTTGATGTGGACATTAAATGACTTTCCTGCTTATGGAAATTTATTTGGTTGTGTGTATAAGAGTTGTCCAATATGAGGTGGTAATACCATAGCTAAATATTTAACTCATTGCCGAAAAATGTGTTACCAAGGTCATCATAGATATTTAGCTGTGCATCATGCGTATAGGAGGCAGAAGGTAGCTTTTAATGGAGAACAAGAGTTTCGACAAGCATATCCTCTCCTTTGTGGAGAAAAAGTTTTAGCACGACAAGAACGGATTGTATTTTCTTTATGGGAAAGAAGTGAGGAAGTCAAAGAACGTGGACTGTCCATGGAAGAAAAAGCCAATATTTTTTGAGTAAGAATATTGGAAGTTTCACCATGTTCGGCACTATCTCGATGTTATGAACATCGAGAAAAATGTGTGCAATAAGATCATTGGGACGCTACTAAATCTATGGTTTAAGTCAAAAGATAATGAGGTAGCATGATTTGATATGATTGAAATGGATGTTAGGGATGATTGAGCTCCACAAGAAGGAAAAAGAAAAACCTATTTCCCTCTTCCCCTTTTACTTTGTCAAAAGCTGGAAAAAAATGTTGACATCATTCTTGTCTATGAAACTTCCCTATGGACATGCATCGAACATCAAATATTGTTTTTCCATGGCTGATACAAAAGTGTATAGGCTGAAGTCTCATGACTGCCACATCCTCCTCCAATAATTACTCTCCGTTGCAATTCATTTCATTCTTCCGAAACATGTTAGGGTCACAATAATAAGATTGTTTTTCTTTTTCAACTCCTTGTGCAAAAAAGTAGTAGATGTCCCAAAACAGGATAAACTGCAGTCCGATGTAATAATTATCTTGTGTGAGTTGGAAAAAATGTTCTCTACCTCATTTTTGATGTAATGATACATCTCATAGACCACTTGGTTCGGGAACTGCGTTTTATATGGACCAGCGTTCTATATATAGATGTATGCAATTGAACGGTTCAATCAAGTGTTGAAGAGTTATGCATGAAACCGTTATTATCCGAAAGGTTTTATAGTAGAAAGTTATCTTGGAGAAGTATCGATAGCATTCTACTCAGGTTTGTCAAAGAGAGCAGCGCAACTGCCGGTCTTCCAAAAGACCAAAAAAAAAGCTTTTAGGACAATTGTCCGTTGTGAAAATGAAAGTAGTAGAAGAAAAAAGAGCAAGATAAGGCACATTTAACTATCCTTCAAAACAACCTTGAGGTGTATCCTTATATTATGTAAGTTAATTAATTTTTCTTTTTGTAAACCCTCTCTTTTTTGGTAAGTACTTTTGTGGTTTTTCATTTAATATATCCATTTTTTAGAATGCATAAGAGTATCTAGAAGGAATTCACTAAGGGAAAAAGAAAAGTGTTCATTGGCTCATAGGAGAGCACAATTGGCTATTTGCTGGTTGGTTTGAAAAAAGTTAGCTTCTTTAGTGTTTCTTCTATTATATACTATATCTGCTATTGTTATTCGTTTTTAAAATTTAGTTTACGCAAATGTGTGTAGGTTAAGAGTGAAATCTTAGATAATCGCGATAGCATTTTAGAAAATAGTAAGATGGTTGGCTGGCAATCCATTATGCTCCGTTTTAACTTACAAAGGTTATCTAGCAGACGATTTTCGATACTTTACAAAAGATCAAGATGATTGAAGGGTTATTCAAAATAGTAGTTTTTCTTTAGTTGCCAAGACGGTCCAAGTCTCTAGTGGCATGGATTAAGTCCCGTGGAGAGTGATATGACGTTCTATGACATCATCTTAGAGATATGGTAGTCAGATTACCATGTGTTCAAATCTCCTTTGTTCTTGTGTAAATAGGTAGAAAATGATAGAGGAATCAAGGTGGATGACCTTGGCTTCACACTTTGGATTTTAGTCAACAAGGCCGAAAGAAAGATAAATATGTTTCTGTTGACCAAGTCAATCAAGTTTTTAATGTTAAAGACCTGATTGATTTTACCAGGTCTATAGTATTAGCCTCCACGACTCGAGACTATCATAAGATCAATAATGAGGATGATTTAGGAGACACATCCATGGAACATCCCCCATTTTTGTCTGAAATCCCTACATGTTATATTGCCGATGATGTTGACCATAGATTTAGAGACAATGTTGAGGTAATTTAGGTCAAATAATGACCTATATAATGTAGCTTTATATACAACGTCGTCTCTTATTTAGTTTGCATGTTTAGCTGCATATTTTAGCTTTATATACATGTAGTTTCTTTCTAAAAGATTTTTGTAAACGCGAATATGCAATTGCCTATAGCATTTATATGCTAATGACTAATGAATTTATGTTGTCTTTTATAGATTGAAGGATAGAAATGACACATAAAAAATAGAAAATCACTAAAGTACAACCCAAATAAGGCAAAAATAACATTGAAGATGTCAGGCAGCTGTTGCGAGAGGTCAAAGCATCGGATTCTTCTGATCAGTCTAACGGTCCACAAGCAACAAAATCTCAACCTTCGGAGTATGTAGCAGCAGTTACCAGTATTGAATCTACAAAAAAGAGGTATGGAGTTGCAGAGGTGTTTCAAGAAGGTACAAAGTTGTGGTGAAGAAGGTTCGAGGAAAGAAAGTTAAAGTAAGATGCGATGAATTTGGAGTTCCTATTGGAGATACTATGCACATCTTACAATCCTATATAGAGATGCTGGCTAGGACTATCATTCCAATCAACATATCAAAGTTGGCCAAATGTAGATTCAGAATTAAAATCGAAGTTATAGCAGGATATTCTAGTAAAATATAATAAAATAATAGACTATACATTTGACACACACAATAATAACATAATTTGTTGTTAAAAAGTATTATGTAAATTTTATTGCCGTTATCTAACAGTATGCTTTCATATTGCTCTTTAGGCTATAATCAAACTCTCTCCTGAAAGTGAATAAGTGGTGCTAAAATCCGCAGGGATGAAGTGGAGACAATTTAAAACTAATTTAACTAGTGATTATGTGTTGCCAAACCATAAATTGAGGAAACCTCAAAAAATGTATGCATTTGTGAGTAAGGAGGCTTGGAAGAATTTTGTTGCAGAGAGAACCTCCGAGAAATGGCTGACATGAAAGATAACTTAGCTATTGTTTATTAATTTACTGCTAACCTTGATTTTGTTTAAAAAACCGCTACAGTTGTTTGCAATATATATACAAATACTTTTATACTTGTAAATTTAATTATTTCAATTTTTTATTGTAGTCATTACGTAAGGAACAGAGCGAGAGAGTGAGTAAGCGGAAATATCCTCACCGCTTGTCAAGGAAGGGGTATATTGGTTTGAAGAAGAAGTAAGAATCTACCAGTTTTATTGTAATTTTTATTTTTGATGGATTTTAAATGTTTACACATTTTAAACAGATAAAGGCACGGAAATTGGATCTCATAGAATTAGCCGATCGGGATTTTTTTTGGAAAAAGGCTTGCATCCCAAAGGATGAGAATATTAATGAAGAGCTAGTGAAGATAAATGACAGAATTGTAAGCATCTGTCAACATTAGTTCTCAAAATCAGTTTATTGTTATACATTGTTTGCATCGTTTATAAAAATGAAAAAAGAGGTATAAATATACTTATTATTTTTTTCTTTTTTGTCAAATATATACCATTTTATTTCTATTATATATATGCTAAAGCATGCATTTTTAAAAAAGAGGATTGTGAAACCTGTTTGTAACTAGTTGACACACACGATGAAGTATATTAAATTCTATACTCACAATTTAGCCCTACCTTGACATAAATTTGTAATCATTTGTGATTTGAATGATGTGTTGACAGGATGTGTTAACAAATAAAAATAAAAATGTGAATACCGACCGTCTAGAAGTGAAGATATCTTAAGTACGACACTGGAAACTCCTGAGCAGTCTGGTAAGGTACGAGGAGTTAAAGGCTATGTCACCCATAAATTGTTCTTTAATTTGCCGAAGGAGAAGAGGAATCGAACCACAAAGGCCGATTTGTTGGCCCACGATCGACAGCGGGACGAGGAGTTGGAGAGAACCAAGTAAGAATTTATGGTGTAGATTGATGCTCTAAAGCCAATGATTAATCAATCGAAGTTGCCTTCTCCACTGTTGTCCAACAAAGGAAGCTACCAATAAGTGCTTCAAGAAGGAACAAAGGTGCCTATAATTGCAAAAGAATTATTGGTGAAGGATGATTGTATTGCTATTGACTCCCATCCATTTGGTAAAAAGGTAAAATCAGTAGTATATTTGTATTTTCTAGTGCACACAATATCATACACTATAACTTTAATTTTAGTTATTCTCTTTTGACTATATGCTCCATGACCATGTGAGCTTGTGGTGGAAAGCATAGAAACCAAGGTTGCATTTGGAAGGATTTTTTATGAGTCGGAACTGAATAAATCAGTACATGGAGTGCCTCTACAGCCTGGTTGTGTTCGTGTTATGGTGGATGGTTTCATCAAACGGGGTGCCTTTTTCCCATGCTGATAGTCGGTAAAATAAAGAAGCTCCACGAAGCACTTGAAGCTCACTTAGCATGACCTTGAGATTTGATAATCCTCCTGATTGTGGAGGCGACTGTGGAGGCAGTTGTACCAATACAAACAAAGAGAAAAGACCTGCCATGAAGAAGTGAGTTGCTAAGACTGCAGACCATGTTCAGTAAAACAAAGACACATAAAAACGTGCTAGGCTATTTTAGAATGTTGTATAAACATCCAAAAACATTTATGCCGGCTTATAGGACATCAATATAGATTCCTTATGAAGCCAAAGTATTTGAGGTTAAGAAGACAATATACATTTTGCCTGAGAATCTAATTGCCTTGTTAGAGTTTGACATGATTGGACAACTACAATATCTACGTATATGGCGTAAGTTTATTTTTGACCTCAATTTCTTTTAATTTTGGATACATGGATATGTTGGTTAGCTAATTAATATTTATACTTAGGTACTTGCATATTTGGTTCATAAGAGTTCGATTTAGAGTTGTTTGCCTTTGTCGATCCTGGAGCGGCATTTACCCCTAATAATGAATTTGAAACTCCCATCTGTTTGGTAAAAAGATAAAATTAGTAGTATATTTGTATGTTCTAGTGCACACAATATCATACAAACTATAATTTTAATTTTAGCTATTCTATTTTGACTGTATGGTCCACGACCCTGTTAGCTTGCAGTGGAAAGCATAGAAACTAAGGTTGCATTTGGAAGGATTTTTGATGAGCCAGAACTGAATAAATCAGTAAATGGAGTGCCTCTGCGGCCTAGTTGTGTTCTTGCTGTGGTGAATGGTTTCATCAAACGGGATGCCTTGGTTCCTGTGCCGATGGTTAGTGAAATAGAGAAGGTCCACGAAGCACTTGGAGCTCACTTAGCATGGCCTCGGGATTTGATAATCTTCCTGACCGTAGAGGCGACTGTGGAGCCAGTTGTACCTATACAAAAAAAAAGACTTGCCATGAAGAAATGAGCTGCTAAGACTACAGACCATGTTCACCAAAATAGAGCCAAATAAAAATGTGCCTGGCAATTTAAGGATGTTGTATAAACATCCGAAAACATTTATGCCAGTTTCTAGAAACTCAATACATATTTTTTGTGAAGCCGAAGTCTTTGGAGTTAAGAAGACGATATACATTCTGCTTGGGAATCTAATTGCCTTGTTAGAGTTTGACATAATTGGACTGCTGCAATATCTGCGCATATGGCGTAAGTATATTTTTGATCTTAATCTCTTGTAATTTTGGACACATGGATATGTTGATTTGCTATTTCACATTTATACGTTGGTACTTTCATACTTTGGTTCATAAGAGTAACGATTTAGAGTTGTTTTCCTTTGTTGATCCTAGAGCGGCATTTACCCCAAATTGAATTTGAGACTTACATTGTTGATCAGTTGAGAGAGGGTAATCCCGATCGTCTATTCTTAATGCCACATAATGAAAAGTAAGTGTTGATACAATATATACTATGATTATTAGACATTTTTTCGAACTCTGGCTTTTGTATATTTTCTAATAAAAATAGTCTGCATTAGATTTTATTCATAATATGGGATGGTGACATTTACATTCTCAATCCTTTATCTCATCAGATGCATTTTTTTGCAATAGAAAAAGCATTATCAAGGTAATATATTTGCTGTAGCTTCTTAGTAAGATTTTCAACCTTTAGCCTGGGTTCTAACTTTTATGCTTACTCCGGTGCTTGCTTATCTCCTTTTCTACGAGCATTTTTTGTTGTAGTGTTTGTAAGTTTGGTTTTGTAGTTTCTTGGCACACGGTTGTTTTTGCTTTATGTATTCCTATTTGTTCTGTGAGACTGCTGTTGGATTGAGTACCCTTCTTGCTATGTAATTAAGTACCATGTCGCTTCAAAAAAAGGGATAATATGTTTGTACCATAAGGTTGTGATTCATTTTAGGTAATTTTTTTATTATGGAACATATGAATTATGTGTTACTACATCGTTACATTCTCTTATGTAGCACAATCAAATCTTTCAGCGCTCAAACCAGTAAAAAAAGAAGAGTTCCTAAATTAAGAAAATTGTAGTAAGTATTTTGCACTTAGTTAATTTTTCCTACTTACTGGCTAGTCCAACTTCTTTTTGGTGTTGATTGAAATAACTCACCTTATTATTATTTGAATAGGGGTCTCCTAAACAACCAGGTGGTTGGGAATGCACCTACGTTGCGATGCGCTATATAAAAGAAATCATTTCGGACAAGGAAATGTCTTTTACTACCAAGGTAAGCTATTTTATATTTTTATTGAAAAATAGTAAGATATTTAGATGAATATATATATATACACAGTATTGTGCTAATTTGCATGTTACACTTTTTAGTGGGTGATTAAGACAAGGAAATCCTACACGTTACAAGAGCATGGTGATGTGCATCATGAGGCTCTCGAAATCATCCAAGGGAAAAAAATGTAATGTGACTGTTAAGTTTGATTTTGATTTGAGAGGCATGGAAGTAATGTACTTTGTTTATGTGAATTCATGTTCAGGTTGTTTAAAATGTTCTAAATGTTGGAGTTAGGTGGATTATTTTTGGATGTTTTTGGATTGGTATGGTTGAAAACAATAAGAGCTGCATGTTGTGTAATATAACTAAGTTATTTTGGTGTTTCTTGGAATGTTGTAGCTGGATGATCTAATTGGATTTTCTTTTGATTTTTAGGTTTACATGCAAATGAAAGGTATATTGATGCAAACAACTGAAACTGATGTGTATAAGTAAAATGAAATCAGTTTATTATCAAATAACCGATGTACAAAAAAACTATAGACAACGGGATAAACTCAAAAAAAAGAAAGATATAAATTACTGATGTCTACTACTAGACGTTTACATTGCTTGCATTAGAAAACCGATGTATACAATAACAAGTAACATTGGTTCCTTCAAAGAGATTGATGTAATCAACAAGTAAATTATAGCGAAAGACATCAGATATCCTAATAAAAATGTTGTCTAAAGCCATCTTAGACATCGGCCAAAAACCAATGCGAAAGACCCTGATATTTTTCTACACTCGCAAAGACATTAGTCATAAATCAATTAGACATCGGCTAGAAATCGATATTGTAGCCTATTTTTCTAGTAGTGACCTACTCCAATTTTATCATCCTAATAGCAAAAACAATCTCCAAAAACCAAAATTGATAAATCATAGTCGCCACATACTACCAAACTTCGGTCCAAAGCAAAACAAACAACCAACATGACTATCTAACAAGACGACAACCTAGTACACATTGAATATCAAACTCCATGTAATGTAGCAACCAAAACCACAATCCAGTAAAGCAAAGCAATTACTATAACAGATCACCGACTAGAGACAAAGCACCCCTCTGCTAGGCAAACTTGGTTAATAAAAGTAAAGGGAAAAGCATACCAGGCTATGGATTGGCAAGTCGCGAAACACCACATGGAATAAAACGTTACTACAGAACCAAGAAGCTCCACGAAGGAGTCATAATTTCTAGATCCCATACTTGCCGAAACCACCACTAATAGATAGACAGTAGCTACTAGTAAACCAATACAGCAGACCCTGCAAATCCAAGCCGACTCATTCCTCCTGATGTGGGTCAGACAGACGCTGGACATAAGAACACCCAGCAATGTGACACCTCGTGCTGCAGATTATAGGAATTAGATCAGCTGGGATTTATGGGATCTGAACTACGAAGGCAAGGATAATACACATGATATGTCTTGGAGGGGACACCATGCAAAGGAAAAGGAGGGAAGGCTAGTGCAAGATTAGATGAAAGGAAAGAGATGTAAAGAGGATCAGACAAAATAGGGGAAGTTGGAGAAAGTTAAAGCTGTATTACACCTACGCAGGCGAAAGTAGGAATCAGAGGAAAGGGAAGAGAAAAGGAGAATTGACTAGAAAGGAGGAGAAAACGAAGGAGAAGAAGAGAACGCGGAGAATTGAAGAAGGGAATTATTTCTGTCGCCATTGACGGGTGTAATACAACTCAATTTTGTTTTGCAATAACTAATGTATTCTCCATTTTATTAGACAACATTATTTATAATGTTCTTTAGTAATGTGAGTATCGCTGCGGGGTCATTACAGAAGACTTCACGATGCGATAAAATAAATAATTTACATTAGTAGATCATTATAATCCATTTTATTACATTAAGCATTCTTAAAACAAGACAACGGTGATGCATAAGAAGTGAACTTAGATAAAGAAAATGTGGATGCAGCTTACAGACTAAGCTCTCTTTTTCCAGTTCCCTTTTCTTTTCTCCTTCTCGCATCTTCTAACTTTACGAATTCCGTACAAAGAGGAAAGAAGTTCAAATATATTAGGACTACCCTAAACTTATATACCCCAGCCTAACCTAAGGGATTTGGTGGCTATTGCATAGGAAAAGGCTGCCCACATACTCTTTTTGGGGGATGAAACCCATGTAGTTCTATTTCAAGCTCTTCTCCTACATCCAAATAATCGCCAGTATGAAACTATCATTGCATCCATTCAACTATTACAATCAATGTAATTTTATACAGTCTATCTTAACGTGAAACCGATGCAATCAACACGATTAATGCAATGCACTAATGCCATCAAATGAGAACATCAAATAATATCCAACTCATCCAACATAACATATCACCGTATTATATACACACAATATCATTTTGACTGTGTAGAATCGATAAAACATGTCAAAATCGAACTGTCCAAATGGCACATCATTATTAGCTTCTGAGGAAAATAGAATAAATCACAAAGTCACAGATCACAGACACAGTTATAGAGAAATATAATATCTCGCAGCGGAAAATTCATAATACAATAGTATTTCAGGGAGCAACTAAATAAAATTTTACATTAGAGTTTATATAATCAATACAGCGGAAGTCTAATACAATAAATAAATGACAACAGTCTGAAACAAAATGACAGAAATAATTGGATGACTGGAACAACTGGTCAACAGGTAGATATATTGAGCAAAAATTAAATATAAGCTCCAAACTCCAAGAATGAATCTCGAAAACTTTAATACTCGATCTGACCCGAGCAATAATGCAAAACAAAATAACTCGGATCAGGACTAACATTCTCATGGAAGTAAATCAACTCAAATGAATATTCGATGAAATGCATTCAGTAACTTGAAGGATGTATGGGATCACCATCCTCTAAGGATTCATCAAACTAATACTATATAGTATAATACACTATAAACAATAGTGTCTATCAGTAAATTAAATATAAAAATAGCATAAGCGGGATTACCATTATTACCCTTGCACCATTTATATATTCCCATAGTATATATACAGTACTGTAATTCTTTTGTAAACTGGCGAGCAATCAAAGGGAACTCCATATAAAATAGTACAAAACAAAATGTAGTGGAATTATATATGGCATGTGACAAGGCACGCAAGGAATGCCAGGGTGGATTCACCGTTTGCAAATTCGGACTGGTGGTAACGCATAGCAGCAACTACAGCCCACCTCGAGACACTCCCATAATAAAATCGGGGAGGGGGGTGGCGACCAAACACATCACAAAAGTAATAGAATGGTATCGAAGACGTGCGCTCAATAGGAGGTATGACCTCACTTGGTCTCGGCGTAGCTTCTGTTTTAGCCGCATCAAGCTGACTCAAGGTAGTCAGGGTCTCATAATTAATATGAAATAAAAAATAGTGTCGTTTGCCAAACCATCCTACTTCATTCTGGATCTCCACCGCGTACACAATTGTTAAAGTGGTATTCGGTATTGGCATAGAGTACGACAATATCTGATCCCGGTTTTTTTAACAACCAACCGTTTACATTTTTCACACCATGGTCATTAATTTATAAATCACTTTATAAAATCGCATATATGAAATCTCATATTCGAATTTGAAATCAAAATTAAATATCTAACTTTGAATATATTCAATTTTGAAAACAACAAACTTAAATCGCTTCAAATTAAATCAATTTTAGAAAACCATATCGTAAAGATCTTGAAATATAGTATAAACCATTACTATACTATTTAACTTCGATTATATTCAATTTTTGAAAATATTTGCGTAACGATTTACAATCCAAAATTGACTTATATAAAATCGTATCTTAAGGTATCGATTGCCATTTAAATCAATACTAAAATATTTAACTTCGATAATATTTTGGTTTGGTTTATATTGGCAAAAATTCAAGTTCAAAACAATTCAAATAATTAGATTTTTACCTTTATAAGAAATCGTTTCAAGTCGATTCATAAAATCCAACAATTTGGTTCGAGTTCAATATAGACAATTCAAATCAAAACTTTACATTTCAGTTAAACAAATCATACGGTCTAGTTTCGCCTTTTATAAGAATTCGTTCGAGTCGATTCAAAGTCCCAATCACTTAAGTTCAACTTTGGTTTATACAATTCAAATCATAACCTTCTATTTCGATTTATATAATCAAAACAAATCATATATTTCAATTTCAATGATCAAATTTTTATAACTCAAGACGTACAATTCAAGTTCATACTTATAAATTCGAATCAAAACCTTATATCTTTCAGTTCATAGAACTTAAAACCATTCTTATAAATCCGATTTAACAAATTTCTTAATTCAAACCGAATGATTTATAAAACCAATTCCATATATAAAATTTATATATTCAAATTCACATTCGGTTACGTAAAATTGAATTCATTTCATATCGATTGTAAATTCAAATAAAATCAATTTACGCAATTCACGTCATTACTTATAAAATTTCAATATTTAACCAATTAAAATTCATCTCTAATAAAAGTCCATATAAATTCGAATTCAAATTCATATATAAATATGAGTTTAATCATTAAATCAAATATCATTATTTAAATTCAATTCTTTAAACCTCGAGTTCAAATCATGAAAATCTTAACTTATCTACCTTTTAGTTTATTATTAAAGTTTGTAAAATATATATAAAAGAAAATTTAACTTTGAAAATAGATATATATATATAAGTATATAAAATTTAAAAATTAATTAGAATATAGAATATAAACATATATAAGTTTAAAATAATATAGAAATAGGTTTAAAAGAATTATTTATTATATAAAAAGTTTAAAATACTTATATAATTAAATTATATAGTTTAAAATAAATAAAATTATAAGTAAAATCTTAAATAAGTATTTAAATCTATATTTACTCATAAAAATCATTTTTAAACATATAATCTAAAATTAAAAAAAAAAGTTTAAATTCTTTAAAATATAAAATCTTTAGTTATTATTTAAAATTAAAATTTTCAAATCACTTTACGTCAAAACATAACCTATGGTGTCCATATATAGTTTTCTATCCTGTGGTCAAGTGACATAGATATTTATCATTTCAATCCGCAATTTAAAATTTTACGGATATATATCATTTCAACCCGTGATCCCAAATTCAGTAAAAATCGTTCACGTCTATCATTTCAACTCATAACCATTTTTCCCTAATTTAATGTCCGTTCGGGTATATATCATTTCAATCCTTAGTGATTTTTCCTAAACTATGGAATTCAACCAACATAAACAAATCATCACATAACATCAATCACGTCACAAGTCACATATCATCAGTGCACCTTCGTGTCATATTAATATGGTGTCATATATGAAACTGTACATATTAAACAAACTATTTCTACTGGCAATCCTATACATTTCACAATAGTTCATTTATGCTAATCTAACATCCATGAAACAATGTAGGTCAAGTGTGAGATAAACTCACATTTCATGGCACGAAATAGAGACGGCAGACGGATTGACGTAGAACAAGATGACAACTTCCAGACACGATTCAAAATGGATTCAATCTCGTTAACCACCGGACATATATTCTATTTTTATAAGAGAAGGCCAAGGAATTTCTCAATAAGTCGGCACGGCTATTGGGTTTTTGGACGGGTTTTGAAACTCAACCCCAAACTTGCCTCAAAATAAACAAAAGAAACTTTCCTTTTTTCAAAATAATATATATAAATAAATACTTATATATATACACATACACGTAGAAAAACTATTATATCTATAAAATTTAAAAATCAACACGATGCTAAATGCACACACAACAAAATTATATACACGTATACACATTTTTTTAAAATCAACACAAGCCCCAAAGCTTCAAAACCAAATACATATATAATATAAGTTACATACCACATCTAAACTATTATATAAATATATACTCATATAAACACACACACGAACAACCAATATACATACACAGTCACATAACACTCATACACTATTATTAACTCACACGCAACAACACTCACATACACAACAACATTACACACTCATGTAACTTAGCACCCACATCAATATTTCACACAAAAACACATGCCAAATGAAGAACACTCACGTAAGGGGAGATGGAGCAACGGGTCCAGAGGGGATCGGCTCAGGGTTGAAGAGCGACCTGGGTCGGCTTCGGCACTGAGAAGGTTACAGCGCGTCAGGTGTAGGTCAGAGTTCGGCTTCGTGGGAGTTCCCGGGCATGGCAGCAGGGCTGAGTTGGTCTATGGGTGGAGGGTCAGTAGTTTTGGTGGGTTGGGAGCGGATAAATGAGTTTCGGGTGAGGAAGACAGAGCGCTGGGTTTTCCGGGATGGTGGCGCTCAGGTATAGGGTTCGGTGGAGTTGTTGGCTTCGGTTGCAGCGGTTCAGCTTGGTCTAGTGAAGGCGGCGGCAACAGGCTCAGAGCGGAGAGTTAGCGAACAAGACGTAGAGGGGGTCGGCTCTGAGATCAAAGGGAGGGCGAGGATTTTTGGTGAAGGGAAAAATATGGGGAAGGGGAGATAAGTAGTTTGTTCATGAAAAAGAAAACAAGGAGCAGCTTTTGCCTCCTTTTTTTTCACAAAGACAAAATAAGGAAGTAAGGAAGAAAAATAAGACTTAATGAAAAGAAAAGAAGAGGAAGCATGCTAATGCATAGAGACTTTTGGGAAATTTAAAAGACAAACGACAGGTGACAGTTTGGGAAACATAATGGAACGCATGGCTTTTGGACTAAAGGGTAATTCTTAGGAAATATCAAAAGCTGAAGGAATCGCATGGAAGAAATTAACTGGAACATGGAGAGACACATGCATGCATTGTGTATGTTTTGAGCCTATTTGCATTATTGTTCTTCCCAGTATCATGCGAACGTTACAGACAAGGTTTGCTGAAGCAACCTGAACTTCCCCGTGAAGGAAATCCCGAATTGAGTTGAGGACAAGACGAATCAGAACGCAAACAGAAGAACATTTCATTACTTATTACAACAATTTACATCGGAGTACAAGAATATAATGAGTATGAAGAAATAATATACATTCGATCAATATAAGAGATTTAAATTACATTTAAATACATAGCAGCGGAAAAATAATACAAAACAAAACTGAAAGGAATATACGGATACAGAGCTTTCCGAATATTATTCCAGCTGCAAACCAGGATCCTATGATTATAAATCTGCAAACCAAAACTACTAGCGGCCCGTGTGCAAAATAGGGGCACCCAGAGTTTAGGTTAAAACAATAAACTCTAGGTCAGCCATGTGACTGGTGTGAGAACTAAAACGGTTATTTAAAACTTTACTTTAAAATCAGATATAAAAGAGACCACGCCGTATAACACAGAACGGGGTTTCCTCTCAAGAATACCAGTGCATATAACAAAACAGCGCAATGCTTTTTGGAAAAATGAAGTTATTATAAGACCCAGGTCCCATCACACAATCCAACGCAAGCCGGAGGATAGGGTTTTCCCTTATAACGGCCAAACATGCTTGGTACGTCTAAAACAAATCTTTTGATACTATTATAAGTGCATAGTTTATAAAACAACTTCAAATATAAATGTATCAATCATAGACGGCATGGTACCATATATCATTTCTCCATATTAGTTCTACAATTAAAACAACAAAGTCACATATTGGAAGTTGGATTTCCATCTGTGAACCAAGGCAAGGGATCGTCCTTACCGCTTCGAGACAATCTAGCTTACCATGTCTAAGGAAAAGTACTCTGTCAAGCCCGTAGGAGCCATAGGGCCGGTCCACACGAAGTGGATTAATAATTCCCTGAACAATACATCTCCCCGCCCTATGGGGCATAAACTGGTCATATACCGACCAAACCATCCATCGACACCGAAGTGACCAATAGGCGCCTCGCAATCCATCATCCACATAAGTAAAATGCCAGGGCTTGTAAAACGCTAACACCATCTCTAGCTAGAAAGAAATGCATGTTCTCCCTGAATCCTCTCCCGTTTCCGGTTCATAACGGGAAGCGAAGCTCGCGAATTAACGTTATACATAAAGCGACACTATATTAAAGCTATGCTTTGATCATCAACCACAAGGCTCTGCTTTTCAACAGAAGCCTTGATCATTTGCCACTCAAGCATGCCACACAGGCAATTCACACCATGCGACTGATGTCTATCGATATACATCCTCTGATCCCGTATGTCTCAAAGAAGGGTGAAGTAAGAGAATAAATTCTCTTTCACCAGGAGGATGTATATTTAATAGAGATCAATCAGCACAGAATAAAATCTAACGTCAGACACACAGTCCATTTACAAGTCCGTTCTAGGTTTGAAAGAAACCGGAGGCACCTTATTCCTCGTCCCATATGTCCAATACAGGAGAGAGGCACTCGCATATCCGTCAATCTCCAAGTACGTCTGGACGATCACCACTTATTACCTCATCTTGGGTGTACAGCCCAATCAAAACATCAGTAATCATCCAAACGATGTGAAGACCTTTGGTCTTCAACCACCGTCTTCATCTTCGACTTATCATCGTATCAGTTATTCAGAATGGGATAAACCCGGTCTTTCCGAATAACTCGCGTATTTTATAAGCAGGTGTTACACAAACATAACATACGCCTCATTCCAATCCAGAATATTCTTTTATTCAAATATTCTTTTCACAATTTCACATCATATTAAGGTTTTCTAAACTAGTCGGGATTAGCGAACCTTACCGAAGTAATCATTTATTATATTTCCCAATCCCAACCTATTCATCCCATGGAGCAAAACTAGTATTACCCTATATCTAACACCACAGTCTTATCGGTAAATATTAATTAACATTTCACGTTCAATTCTAATTAAAGATTTAACCATCACTTGGAGCAAAACTGGTGATACTCCATTCTCGATCATTTTCCTGGATTGATAATTTTAATTATCACATTCACTTTTCAATCTAATTAAAGATTCATTAAAACTCCACTTAGTTTTAATCTTCCCAAAAATCAATATTAATGATTATTCAAAGCTAAGAAATTAATCTTATCTTTAACTGGGTTAAAGAACCAATGTCATTTAAAACACGGTTCACGATAAACCCAAAATCACATTCCATCGATCTCTAACCGTAAATTAGTAAGAGAACAATTCCTTAAGCATTAATCCCGAAGGCCGAAACCAACATCAGATCAATACACAGAAAACCATTCAACTTAGCTAATCTCCAGTTAGTTTTTAATTTTCTTAATTCCATTGGGTTTAAGAATGGTATTACTAAAGATACCATTCACGACAAACCCAAAATCTCATTCTATTGTTAATAGGGTTAAAGAACAAGTGTTATTTAAAACACCGTTCACGATAAACCCAAAAATCAATTTCAATTCAATTCCAATTAAATATTAATTAATTGGTATACTTCATTAAATCTAAATAAAAAGATTTAATATTTTCTCAACTGAGTTTAAGAATAGTGTTAATGAAGACACCATTCACGACAAATCCAAAATCCCATTTGATATTAAATACAAGGCTCTGAATAGAAAATATATCGGCTTATATTCAATATCAAATTCTGAAATAAAAAAATATCATATTGGAATAGTGATATATATATATATATCTACCAAATTCCTCCACCATATCCGTATAACCTGGAATCCAATATCGAAGTATTCCGAAGATAATTTCAATTCAAATCCATTCCAATTTATATATTGAAAATTCTGGTTATTTTTAAAACCATTTCAACTCCAATTTATTTATTTAAAAATATTGGACTATAATTCTAGTTCATAACTAGTTCATTTTGATAAAAATATATTTTTATCTTTTCAAATTTGGAATTTTACATCCCAATTCTTTTCAAATCATTTATTATGATTTTACACAAATTATTGATATTTTTAATAATTTTATCAAGGCCCGTACAATCGATTTCCATAAACGGTCACCGAACTGCACTTACAGCTACCTTTTCCAAATTTGATTTAGACATAATTCCAAATCCAAAAGTTAGATTTCAAATCATTAATATTCCTTGGAAATCTCTTTTCGATACGAACCCAACGGTTTCAATTTTAGGAGAATCCGACGGTCCGATCTCCCATAATGTCCATTCGAAGTCAATGGCCGAAATTCGCGAACTGTCGCGGCGCGGTGCGTTCTATCCAGGCCATTATATATATATATATATATATATATATATATTATATGTATTTCGTCGATTTCCATTTAAAACATATGTTGTAAATCGTTTTAAATTCGTTTTCAAAAAGATTTCAACTTCATATTAAATTTCAAATCAAAATTGAATATATCATCGATATATAAATGATAATATTTTCAAAACATCAGATTTTGAAATCATTTTCTTTTCGATATTCATTATAAAAATTAATAAAATCGATATAACTATCGATCACGTCAAAATGGTGTCAATCTAATCAACATGGTTTTATATATTTAAATATATTCATGTCCATCCCAAATCAGACATCAAAATCAGATTTTGATCTTTTACTGAATATTATTTTAAAATATTCATTATTTTAAAATAATTGTTATTTTAAAATATTCATTATTTCTGAACTGGAATCAGACACAGTCAATTACCATGCAATGTTGATTATATGGATTTCATACAACACATGTACATAACATCAATGATAAACAATCAACCATCATCCAGAGTGCACTACACAACTGCATAAGCGTCAAATAAGAATGCTCAACACTTATAACAGCCTGTCAACCAATCGATTGACATACCACTAAACAATTGGGATTAGTGTACGTCAAATATCATCCCAACACCCGTGTAGGGTTTTCATACAACAAACACAGAATTTATTTGTGCAGTTGGGCAATGTGTAAAATTTATCGTCCCAAGCCATATCAGTCAAATGAGTGTACATTTATAAGTCGTCCGATTTGTAAATGAATATTTATTTTATTCATATACACATTAAAAATTAGTTTTTTATGATAAAATATTTTATTTCAACAGATGAATATTTTTATTTTCCATTCCACATCACAAACCAAATTCACACAAACAAATCAATCCAAACACACAACCAAACAAGTCGTCCATGGTCTGTGGACGACGGGGAGCAATTCAGACATGCAGTTATAAAATAAATAACTGTACAAGAAATTATAGTGAGGGGTTCTCACATTTGGGATCCACTCCTCCATTCTATTTCTTTAACGCTAGCGCAACGCGAATTCGAGCTTCAGAGAATCAACCCTATTGCTTCTATTTTATTCATTGCATGAATAATCTGAAAATCATATTTTTATAAAATTAAAAGTTATTTCATACATACGATAAAAATCCCATTTTTATCTAATCTAAAAATATTTCTTTTATATGATGAAAAAACATATTTTTATACTGCTACTTCGTATATAAAAATCACATTTTTGTCGCTACTTCATATATATAAAAATCATATTTTTATCGCCATATCATATATATAAAAATCATATTTTTATCGCTACTTCATATATATAAAATCATATTTTTATCTTTATGAAAACACTATAAAAATCAAATCTTTATAGCGATTAAAAATCTAATCGTTATACAACTAAACTTCATATCTTTTCATGTTAAAAATCACAACTTTTCTAATGCTAAAAATCATAACTTTTTACCTAGAAAAATCACGTCTTTTTGTTTATAAAAAATCATATCTTTATGTGTGTAAAAATCGGATCTTTTCTATATTAAAAATCACAACTTTCCATGAACAAAAATAATATCTTTCAAACGATGTACATATTAAAAATCGATTTTTTTTATTTGCATACATAAATCAAAATTGGAATAAAAACTTACAGTTCACGGTGGAAGTGTGGGATGGCGTAGACGGAGCGGGGTGGTGGCGTGGTTGGCCAACGCAGGCAGGGCAGCGGCCTTAACGGAGGGTTTTGAGGTCTTGGGTGGGTTTGGATCTCGAATTGATGAAGAGAAGAGAGGAGGAGACACAGAGAGTGGTCTGGGGCCAGCGGCAGTGGCGCTGGAGTGCGGCGGGGGTCCCTGGCGGTGAGCGCGACAGAGCAGTGGGCCAGGGGGTATTGGAGCGGGTTTGGGGCGAATGGGTTTGGGGTGTCTGCGTGAGTCGAGGAGGAGGAAGGAGGGGGAGAGGGTGGTCTAAAGGGGTGCGCCCGCTCCGGCGGCGCGATGGGCGGCGGTTCCCCCTCGTCGATCTCCTTTCTCTTTTTTTATTTGTTTTAAACTAATCGGTGATATGAAAAGGAGAGGGGGGTTTGTAATTATTATTATTTTCTTTTTAATTTACAAAGAAGTTGACTTTTATATCAAACTCCAAATCAAACCCTACGACTGTCGCCTCTAGCTAATTATCCTCATTCCAAAAACAATGGGATATGTATCGTAAGCCAATTCGATCAGTTTCCATCAAAATCAAAATATAAATATATATATTGAATTTGAACACACATTTCAATTTACCGGGGCCATATACGGACCCTAAAAATTACAGAAAAATTATTTCTAGCTTCGTATTGACGATACGGTCCTAACAAAACTAATTTCATCAAATTTGAAGACCGTTTGCAAAATGGCTATTTTTAAGGGCTATATTTCCATAGCAACTATTCTGAATTTTCAACCGGGTATAACTTTTTATTCCCGCTATTAAATTTCAATTTTTCGGATTTGTTGGAAAGATATTTTCAAAAGAATCTAATATTTCTGGTTTCACGAAAATCTGGTTTATTTTGAATCCTTTACTTTCATTTGAAATTTGAAATCGAATTTTCAAACTACGGCGCCATTTTCAATTCCTTTTATAACTAAAATAAATATTTATAGTCTAATTTCGATTTAAATAAATATATACGTTCTTATTTAATTCAAAATAAATTTCTTGTCGTGATTATGTAAAATAACTCATTTTAACTAATCAAAATTCATTAAAATTGCCAAAATAAAAATTTTAAATTGGTTCTGATTTTCCGGGTTGTTACAGTCTCCCCCACTTAAAATCTTTTCATCCTCGAAAAGGAACGGAGCTGAAAGTTGTTTTACTAATCAACTCAACTTTTAGTTTGGCTTTCATCCATCAACTTTTCAGTTTCTAAGAATTTCTAATTTTTCAAAAATTTGGCTTACACCCTAAATTTTCGAAAAATTTCGCTCTTTTGTACGGGGAGCACCGGGAAAATCCTCAACCCGCCACATAGGCCCTCTCATCTCAAAAAGAAAAAGAAAAAGCCAATCGGCTCATAAAATCATCCAAACCCAATAAATTAGTAAACATGTACCTATTTGTCGGACATACAATTTTATTCCTCTGCTCTAGCCTCCTTGCTATGACCCGTTCACATATATGCATGTACATGTATGCAATTTCAAACAATTTTCAATTCAATTCAAATTTTGATTCTATTTGGCTATTTCAGCTTTCACTTACCTGTTTGATTTAAACGAAGAATCATACAACATAAACATCAATCAATTTGTTGATTATCGTTTCAAACACATAACTTTAATACATAGTCAAAAATCATGTTTTTGATGCCAAGCCACAACAATATATCCTATTTAGTTTTGGTTCTCACGCCAGTCGATTGGAAATATATAGATATCTCACTTTTCGAAACTCGAACACAAACACTGATGATGGCGCGCCATCATCAAAATCATGCCCGGGCAACTAGAGTGTGATTCTATATCTATCTAGTATCCGAGGCTTCGAATATACGCCCCGTCAAACCTATACTCAAAATCTCCCTATACTAGATTGTCCAAATTCAATACACAATAAATAATCAAATACGTATCATAAGGTTTAAATTTTCAAAACCAAAATTTGTTTCCATTTTTATTTTAAAAATTCACTCTTCTCGCTCATTCTAGGACACTACTGATCCTATCTCTAACGAGCCATTCTTATTGGATATTACTAATCCAATCACTGATGAATTCTTTCGTTTGGTTCTAATGTGTCTTGTTCTCCAGCTCTGTAAACCAAAGCTCTGATACCAAATGAAGCAACCTGAACTTCCCCGTGAAGGAAAGCCCTGATTGAGTTGAGGACAAGACGAATCAGAACGCAAACAGAAGAACATTTCACTGCTTATTACAACAATTTACATCAGAGCACAAGAATATACAGAGTACGAAGAAATAATATACATTCGATCAATATTATAGATTTAAATTACATTTAAATACTAGCAGCAGAAAAATAATACAAAACACAACTGAAAGGAATAAACGGATACAAAGCTTTCTGAATATCATTCCAGCTGTAAACCAGGATCCTGTGAATATAAATCTGCAAAACCAAAACTATTAGCTGTCCGTATGCAAAAAAGGGGCTCCTAGAGTTTAGGCTAAAACAATAAACTCCAGGTCAGCCATGTGACTGATGTGAGAACTAAAACAGTTATTCAAAACTTTACTTTAAAATCAGATATATCAAGGGACCACGCCGTATAACACGGAATGAGTTTCCTCCCAAGAATACCAGTGCATATAACAAAACAGCACAATGCTTTTTGGGAAAATGAAGCTATTATAAGACACAGGTCCCATCACATAATGCAATGCAAGCCGGAGGATAGGGTTTTCCCTTATAATATCCAAACATGCTTGGTACGTTTAAAACAAATCTTTTAATACTATTATAAGTGCATAGTGTATAAAACAACTTCAAATATAAAAGTATCAATCATAGACGACATTGGTACCATATATCATGTCGCCATACTAGTTCTACAATTAAAACTGCAAAGTCACGTATTGGAAGTTGGATTTCCATCTGTGAACCAAGGCAAGGGATCGTCCTTACCGCTTCGAGACAATCTAGCATACCATGTCTCAGGACAAGTACTCTGTCAAGGCTTAGGAGCCACAGGGTCGGTCCACACGAAGTGGATTAATAATTCCCTGAACAATACGTCTCCCCGCCCTATGGCGTAAACTGGTCATATACCGACCAAACCATCCATCGGCACCGAAGTAACCAATATAACTGAGGCGCCTCACCATCCATCATCCACATAAGCAAAATGCCAGGGCTTGTAAAACGCTGACACCATATCTAGCTAGAAAGAAGCGCATGTTCTCCCTGGATCCTCTCCCGTTTCTGGTTCATACCAGGAAGTGAAGCTCGCGAATTAACGCTATACACAAAGCGGAACTATATTAAAGCTATGCTTTGATCATCAACCACAAGGCTCTGCTTTTCAACAAAAGCCTTGATCATTTGCCACTCAGGCATGCCACACAGGCAATTTACGCCATGCGACTGATGTCTATCGATATACTACCTCTGATCCCGTACGTCTCAGAGAAGGGTGAAATAAGAGAATAAATTCTCCTTCACCAGGCAGATGTATATTTAATAGAGATCAATCAGCATAAAATAAAATCCAATGTCAGACACACAACCCATTTACAAGTCCGTTCTGTGTTCTAACGAAACCGGAGGCACATTATTCCTCGTCCCATATGTCCAATACAGGAGAGAGGCCCTCGCATATCCATCGATCTCCAAGTACGTCTGGACGATCACCACTTATTACCTCGTCTTGGGCGTACAACCCAACCAAGACATCAGTAATCATCCAAACGATGAGAAGGCCTCCGGTCTTCAACCACCGTCTTCATCTTCGACTTATCGTCGTATTAATTATTTAGAATGGGATAAACCCGGTCTTTCTGAATAACTCGCGTATTTTATAAACAAGTGTTACACAAACACAACATACGCCTCATTCCAATCCAGAATATTCTTTTATTCAAATATTCTTTTCACAATTTCACACCATATTAAGGTTTTCCAAACTATTCGGGATTAGCGAAATTTATCGAAGTAATCATTTATTATATTTCCCAATCCCAACCTATTCATCCCATGGAGCAAAACTGATATTACTCCATATCTAACACCACAGTGTTATCGGTAAATATTAATTACCATTTCACGTTCAAATCTAATTTAAGATTTAACTATCGCTTGGAGCAAAACTGGTGATACTCCATTCTCGATCATTTTCCTGGATTGATAATTTTAATTCTCACATTCACTTTTCAATCTAATTAAAGATTCATTAAAACTCCACTTAGTGTTAATCTTCCCAAAAATCAATATTAATGATTATTCAAAGCTAAGAAATTAATCTTATCTTTAACTGGGTTAAAGAACCAATGTCATTTAAAAACACGGTCCACGATAAACCCAAAATCACATTCCATCAGTCTCTAACCGTAAATTAGTAAGAGAACAATTCCCTAAGCATTAATCCCAAAGGCCGAAACCAACATCAAATCAACACCCAGAAAACCATTCAACTTAGCTAATATCCAGTTAGTTTCTAATTTTCTTAACTCCATTGGGTTTAAGAACAATATTATTAAAGATACCATTCAAGACAAACCCAAAATCTCATTCCATTGTTAATCGGGTTAAAGAACAAGTGTTATTTAAAACACCGTTCACGATAAACCCAAAAATCAATTTCAATTCAATTCCAATTAAATATTAATTAATTGGTATACTTCAGTAAATCTAAATAAAAAGATTTAATCTTTTCTCAACTGAGTTTAAGAATAGATTTAATGAAGACATCATTCACGACAAAACTAAAATCCCATTTGATATTAAATACAAAGCTATGAATAGAAAATATATCGGCTTATTCAATATCAAATTATGAAATCAACAAATATCGTATTGGAATAACGATATAAATATAAATATAAATATAAATATATATATATATATATCTTCCAAATTCCTCCACCATATCCGTATAACCACGGAATCCAATATCGAAGTATTCCGAAGATAATTTCAATTCAAATCCATTCTAATTTATATATTGGAAATTCCGGTTATTTTTAAAACCATTTCAACTCCAATTTATTTATTTAAAAATATTGGATTATAATTCTAGTTCATAACTAGTTCATTTTGATAAAAATATATTTTTATCTTTTCAAATATGGAATTTTTCATCCCAATTCTTTTCAAATCATTTATTATGATTTTACACAAATTATTGATATTTTTAATAATTTTATCAAGGCCCGTACAGTCGATTTCCATAAACGGTCATCGAACTGCACTTACAACGACCTTTTCCATATTTGATTTCGACATAATTCCAAATCCAACCGTTAGATTTCAAAACTCTTATATTCATTTCAAAGATCTTTTTGATACGAACCCAAAGGTTCCAATTTTAGGAAAATCCGACGGTTGGATCTCCCGTAATGTACATTCGAAGTCAATGGTCGAAATTCGCGAACTGCCATGGCGCGGCGCGTTCAATCCACGCCATTATATATGTATAATATATATATTATATATATTTCGTCGATTTTCATTTAAAACGTATGTTATAAATCGTTTTAAATTCGTTTTCAAAACGATTTCAACTTCATATCCAATTTCAAATAAAAATTGAATATTCCATATCATCGATATATAAATGATAATATTTTCAAAACATCAGATTTTGAAATCATTTCCTTTTCGATATTCATTATAATAATGAATAAAATCGATATAACTATCGATCACGTCAAAATGGCATCAATCCAATCAACACGGTTTTATATTTTTAAATATATTCGTGTCCATCCCAAATCGGACATCAAAATCAGATTTTGATCTTTTACTGAATATTATTTTAAAAAATTCATTATTTTAAAATAATCGTTATTTTAAAATATTCATTATTTTCTGAACTGGAATCAGACACAGTCAATTACCATGCAATAGAACCGTACTTGAGAGTTTCCTACCTCATACGGCTCAGCAATCAATTCTTTTTCCGGTATCAACTTATTGATTATATGGATTTCATACAACACATGTACATAACAGCAATGATAAACAATCAATCATCATCCAGAGTGCACTAGACAACTGCATAAGCGTCAAATAAGAATGATCAATGCTTATAACAGCCTGTCAACCAATCGATTTGTAACGACCCGACTTTTCGACCCTCAAATGTCGACACTAATACATCCACGGTATTCACGTGCCGAGCACCCAAGTGCCGGAAAGACGAAAAGTTAGGGTGAAATAAAATAAAAAGAAAATAGACTAAGGAAGAAGAGGACACAATATCAGAATCTCACAACGGAACGGTAACATATAATATAATGAATGATCTTTACCAAATAAAACTGTATGATTACAACTATCAAAGAAGACTAACCTATCATCAACTTGGACAGTTATAACAACCCGTCCTCATAAATGTTGACGTACAACATAGAATGCAGCGGATATAAAAAGTACGGTAAGATGAACTCCAACTCTCTTCCAAAATCTCCAAGGCATCCAAAGTAAAACCTGCCATACTCAGCCTACTCGAAGGAGTACGTGATGATTTTAAGGAAAACAAAAACCAAGCGTCAGACATCAGTCTGGTATGAGAAACTCAAGATACACATTGCATGTAACAACACTGAGGGGACTGTGCAGATAACCGCTCCGGATTTCCCCTCAATTGAAACCAACCATTTATTAGGAGAAGTATAGTTGTATTATAAATAATGTCTAGGGTGTAGAATATAAATAAATTCACATAGAAGGAATGGTTACATTGGTTACATTCGACAAACATTAAGTGTACAAACAAAACCGATAAGGCACGTTCGCATATTGGATTTTCCATCGGAGATCTCTCAATACAGATCCAAACTCCATGCACAAGGGTCAAAAAGTACCTCCGAGCGTCGCATATCTCTAGATAAAATATACCATAAGGTAAACACAACTGGCCCACGCACGAAACACCGAAGTGCACCACGTGGAAGCAAATATATCCAACTCCCGCGCGCAACTTCGAGGAGCTCCCGTACAATTCGATAATAAGCATACACTAGATATGGAGTCAATATATCATGCCGTAGGTTAGCAAAACCCCAGATTGTGCTCCTACTCTGTTTTTAGCCATTTCTGATGTCGAGGTTTCATTCGGCATCTTTCACATGAGTCTTCATCACTCGAATAGAACAAGAATTCCCAGTTGGAATCCCACAGCTCAATAGTTCTTGGAATCACACATAGACTCCTTCACAGATCTCAGAATCATACATGGATTCCAATACATCAACAGATCTTGGAATCACACATAGATTCTTTCATAGATCTTAGAATCACTATATGCGTTCGAGCATCTCAACAGATCTCGAATCGCCATATGGTCTTCACTTCACAACCGCTTCCAAAACATAGAACCCGTATACTAGTTTTGAAGTGGTTTTCGATAAGTAGAACACTTACCAATCCCGGTTTCCTCAAAACTAGTCGCTAGATATAAGGTCAAGTTCTATAGTCAATTAACTGACTACAATTCACACAATAAACGATTGTATATGGAAAACAGCCTCGCTTAATTTCCATAACAATTGAATAAACATCCAAGGCACTATCAAGGTTACAAAGCGTGTTAAACAATCAAATCACAATCAAGTCACATAGCATGATAAACAGTTGAAGCACAGTTAACTCATATAAACGGCTTCTAATCCCATTCCCATTTAATTAACCTTTCATTAATTAAAACTTCTGTTATTAGTAAAACTCCTTTTATCTAGTAAAACTTCATTTGTCAAATACGACTTCGCTTATTAATCAATAACTCATACTCGATTAATATTCCTTTATTAGTATAACTTCTTTTAACTAATAAAACTTCATTTGTCTAACTAGACATCACTTATTAATCAATAACTCATACTCGATTAATATTCCTTTATATACTAGCGTATATATTCAACTTATACATATAAAATGTGTATATGTATATATTCTACGAATTACCTAATCCGTTATAGTCTTACTACCCAAAAAGGGTTTTAATATACTTATCCCTCCGGTATAAGTATAATCACAATTCAATTCCAAGATTTCCTATTTAACTCCAATACTACAAAACGAATTCATATACTTATCCCTCCGGTATAAGTATAACCATAATCAATTTATAAGATTTTTCTTAAAATATAATCAAAGAGGTTAAAATCATTATTTAATAAAGAACCTCTTCTCTTTTATAAGTTAAACATCTTATTCAATATCTTTATTCTGAAAGATTTCTATACTTGTTTCTATCTTTAAAATAAATTATTAAAGATCTAAGTATATTCAAAACCATTAAACCGTATATTCCAGTTTAACTACATTCCAAGGGTTTAAAACAAATGTTGCTAAAACAATGTTTACAACAAACCCAAAACAATCCTTTATAATTTATCTTTAAATGTTTGTTTAAAGATTCAATTATATTTACTTCCATGATATAATCTGAGAGGGTTAAAGACTAATGTAATTAACACATTGTCACGACAAACCCAAAACCATTTTACGCTTATAGAAATCACACTTCGTGCACTTAACTCGTTTCCGACATTATCAACTTAACTATCCCTCGGTCAAGAGTAACCATGATAGACAAGCCTACTCGTCGGCTTATTAGAATTAAGCATAGTAACCATGATATTCAATAAACAAGTAATTAGGAAGTGCACTCATATCACTATTCTAGCTTTACACACTTTCAAACTTACTTCAATTTAACATACAAGTTAAACAACCATTTTAATATGATAAGAAATCACTAAGGACGTCATCACAAAGTTCCATACAATGTATTGAAAACACAACAATTAAAACTGCATATATAGCGACTATCGCTATAAGTGCACTTTCAAGTTCAAGTCCACAATATGTCAATTCCCTACTAATCCTTATGTGCTTTGTTTCAAGTCCATTCCACTTGTTATACAAGTCAATTCAAGTCCCATTCCAAGTCCATTCAAGTCCATTCCAATCCATTAACATGGATCACATATGTCGCTTACTTTTAAAGTAAGAATCAAGACAACATTTTTAACATAAGTTACCAACATTCAAGCAACTTTAAGCATAGTTAAAAACATGCAAAAGGGTTTATGTTTGCTGTCCTAAATAGTGAGTAAACTCACCTTAATCCTTAGCAAATCCTAGCTCCAGGAATAAGAACCATGATCCAAACTAGCAACCTCCTTTCTTTCCTTCCTTTCCTTGCTTTTCCTTGCTTCCTTCTTGTATATAGCTCACGGCCTAAAATAGAGAATGGAGAGGTTCTTCGATTTTTCAACTTCTAACTAGCTAGAAGATCTTGTAATGGTGTAGGAAGGCTTCACTCAAAGTTTGGCTTGATTTGAAGTTCATTTGAGTGTACTTTGAGAAAGTTAGTAAGGAAGTGGAAGAAGATGAAGATAAGCCATTAAAAGCTTCACTTTTGCTTAGGAATTTTGTGTAAGAAAGAAGGAGGTATACCCCTCCTTATATAGGAAAAAGAAGGTGGATGGGAAAAGACCAAAATGCCCTTAAAACCCTAAACGTACTTATGAAAGAAGTGAAAGGTGTGTAAGAGAAGTGAAAGATGTGTAAGTGATGGTAAGTTTGCTTTTTTTTTTCAAAGACTTTAAGTAAGCATTCATTTGTATACATATAAGAAGCTTATATGCATACACTTAGGATATTTTATAAACCTTTGATGTGACTAATTATGCATACATTTATGTGTATAAGCATGTATGTGCATATATATCATACAACGTTGCAGCGATGTGAAACAACTTCTATTCAACGATAGGATGCGAATCTGGAAGTTGAATCTCGATCATATTTTTAGTTCTTTATCAAATGATTTATTCAAGTAAACAAAACTTGGAAATAAATTCATTAACTTATTTAAACAATTAAAACAAGCATACTTAAATTATAAATCACTTATTTGAATATTTAAATACCCAAAATACAAAACTTTCCTTAAATGCTCATTTTTGAAAATGATGACATCATCAAAATAGTTAACCATAAATATGAAAAATAATTTTATTTACTAATTACTTTCCTAATGAATAATTAGACATCCACTAAAATTTTCAACAACTTTTATTGAGAAAACAGCCATTTATCAATAAAATGATTTTCGGTCATTTTATCAATATTTTACCAAAAATATATTTTTGAAAGCATTTTTCTAAAATGAGTCTAGTATCATTAATTACTTGTTAAATGATATTTTACAAGGTTATAAAATCACATTTATAACATTTAACAATATTACAAATTGTTACGATATTCGAAGATTAAGTGTTCGATTTTTCGGATCTTTACATTCTCCCCCACTTAAAATATTTCATCCTCGAAATTGCAACACGAGTAACCAAAGGAACAATCAAACATTGATACTTAAAAGTATAATTCTACTAGAATACAAATCTCATGTTTTGATCAAGTTCAAACCCCCTTATCGTATAAGGATGATAAACAATTCATTAAGCATCACCTTATGCTCAACAGCCTCGGGTTAACACTTAACCAATCATTCACTCTACCTCAAACAATTCAAGGATTCAATTCTCAAATTTTCCACAAGTCAACAACATAGCATGAATTGTTTAAAAAGCCCGTACGATATACATAAGCCATCCGTACGCAATATCAAATTCAATCACTTATTCGATCACACAATTTCACTTCCAGACTAGTATCGCTCACTCGATCACTCTAGTGCGGACTCAGATCTGGTTTCATGATTAGAAACCGCCATTCTCCTTACATAGCTATACTATGATAGAGAATCACAGAATCAAATCAAGAATCCTGTATCTAACTTCGTCGTCAAGAATCGAGTGAAAAATACCAACTCTGATCGGTATAAGCAACCACAAAATCACACACTCGAATCTGGATCAAACCGTAAAGCGAATAAAACAACCTATGTAAATCTTACATATTCCTTCCAATTGGTTTATTATTACTCCAATTATTTTATTCACCTTTGTTCTCATACTTAGTATATTCTTCTATACTAATATTCCTTTGTGAATCATATCATAATACTTCAAGCTATTAACCGTTATATAACTTAAAAGTATATACAAACGACCAATTTGTCTTACTTAAATAAGCATGCTTACAAATTTGGATTTTTCTTACTTAACTTCTGAACTACTCACTATAATGAATACGATAATATTTCCATAGTTCTTTCTTATTAAACTCTTATTATAAACTGGTTTGACTTCATATACGTTTATAATTCATTCAATACTCGAATTCAAATTTCAACATACACTTATATTCGCTTAGTGTACAAATATTAACATACTCAGTTTACTAAACTGAACTAGTTCAATAATCGCAAAACTAGTTAAAACTTAATAATTCTCAAATTCAATATTTTAAACTTCCCTAAGTTTATAAATTATAAACCAAGTCTCTTACGCTTTCACATAAACTAGTCAAGCATGTAAATTCACTTGGAAACATCGACTATCCAAAACAGTCGAACATTCCATTCCATTAACAAATGAAATCTATGAAACATCATATCAACTGAGATGCAAAATCATACAACTCCAATATATAAACTATATGCATCCATATATAAATTAGTTGATAACTTCAGGATTGAACTTCCGGGTTTTATTCTTCAAATAATCTGTATCCAAAACATAAATTTGTTCAAGTCCAAACTATTATCCATGGGAGCTAGTTCATACTTAGAAACTCGAAAATGAACCTCGATGATGCTGCAGTCATCATCAACATTATTTTCCAGCAACTCGAGTAAGATCAAAGCTTTTCTATCTTTTAAAGTCATTTAAAACCCTAAAACACTTTCAAACCAACTTCAATATGTATTTCAAGCTTTGAAAATCAATTTCAAACTTACCCGAATTCCAAATCCTTTGGTTTTCAATACAAATACACTTCATATTTATAAATTGTGTTTATAAATTTCACTTGCATATTTCTTGTTTAAATTCGTTTTAAACAACTTCCATTCAGATTTAATTCTTACCCAACATCATTACCGAATGCCTTATAGTCAAATCGTGAAACTGAATTCACAAAGTGTTCGTTTCCAATGTTCCCCCAATTATAAATCTACCTAACCCATGCAAGCAAATGGATAAGATTACTCTTATCCAAACACAGTAATAGATACCCATAAACTGGTCCGGGCACAACTAGAAATCAGCCAATAATAGTCAACGCTCCTAAGCGAGCATGACCAATCAATCAACGAATGATAATAATTTAATATCATCCTTCCCTAACAACAACTCATCTATATAACTGATTTAGTTATGAAATCTTTCTTTATATATAAAATATATACTTCTTAGTAACCTATTTCATTTACCAAATTCGAAAACAATATCGAATTAAATGACTTGTTCGAGTGTTTCAGAATCTTCATCAAAACGATGATCAATCGATTGATTCAGATCCAGAATTCAGACTTACAAGTCAAAACACCCAATACAAAATATTTTGTATTCACTAACAAGTACGCGCTCTCATATATATAATACACTCTACTCATTCTAGGGTGTTGCTAACCCCATCTCTAATGAGCCATACCCAACCAAAGCCAAGGTATTCGCTCAACCTTGTGCTCTGGTACCAAATGTAACGACCCGACTTTTCGACCCTCGAATGTCGACACTGATACATCCACGGTATTCACGTGCCGAGAACCCAAGTGCCGGAAAGACGAAAAGTTAGGGTGAAATAAAATAAAAAGAAAATAGACTAAGGAAGAAGAGGACACAATATCAGAATATCACAACGGAACGGTAACATATAATATAATGAATGATCTTTACCAAATAAAACTGTATGATTACAACTATCAGAGAAGACTAACCTATCATCAACTTGGACAGTTATAACAACCCGTCCTCATAAATGTTGATGTACAACATAGAATGCAGCGGATATAAAAAGTACGGTAAGATGAACTCCAACTCTCTTCCAAAAGCTCCAAGGCATCCAAAGTAAAACCTGCCATACTCAGCCTACTCGAAGGAGTACGTGATGATTTTAAGGAAAACAAAAACCAAGCGTCAGACATCAGTCTGGTATGAGAAACTCAAGATACACATTGCATGTAACAACACTGAGGGGACTGTGCAGATAACCGCTCCGGATTTCCCCTCAATTGAAACCAACCATTTATTAGGAGAAGTATAGTTGTATTATAAATAATGTCTAGGGTGTAGAATATAAATAAATTCACATAGAAGGAATGGTTACATCGGTTACATTCGACAAATATTAAGTGTACAAACAAAACCGCTAAGGCACGTTCGCATATTGGATTTTCCATCGGAGATCTCTCAATACAGATCCAAACTCCATGCACAAGGGTCAAAAAGTACCTCCGAGCGTCGCATATCTCTAGATAAAATATACCATAAGGTAAACACAACTGGCCCACGCACGAAACACCGAAGTGCACCACGTGGAACCAAATATATCCAACTCCCGCGCACAACTTCGAGGAGCTCCCGCACAATTCGATAATAAGCATACACTAGATATGGAGTCAATATATCCTGCCGTAGGTTAGCAAAACCCCAGATTGTGCTCCTACTATGTTTTTAGCCATTTCCGATGTCGAGGTTTCGTTCGACATCTTTCACATGAGTCTTCATCACTCGAATAGAACAAGAATTCCCAGTTGGAATCCCACAGCTCAATAGTTCTTGGAATCACACATAGACTCCTTCACAGATCTCAGAATCATACATGGATTCCAATACATCAACAGATCTTGGAATCACACATAGATTTATTCATAGATCTTAGAATCACTATATGTGTTCGAGCATCTCAACAGATCTCGAATCGCCATATGGTCTTCACTTCACAACCGCTTCCAAAACATAGAACCCGTATACTAGTTTTGAAGTGGTTTTCGATAAGTAGAACACTTACCAATCCCGGTCTCCTCAAAACTAGTCGCAAGATTTAAGGTCAAGTTCTATAGTCAATTAACTGACTACAATTCACACAATAAACGATTGTATATGGAAAACAGCCTCGCTTAATTTCCATAACAATTGAATAAACATCCAAGGCACTATCAAGGTTACAAAGCGTGTTAAACAATCAAATCACAATCAAGTCACATAGCATGATAAACAGTTGAAGCACGTTTAACTCATATAAACGGCTTCTAATCCCATTCCCATTTAATTAACCTTTCATTAATTAAAACTTCTGTTATTAGTAAAACTCCTTTTATCTAATAAAACTTCATTTGTCAAATACGACTTCGCTTATTAATCAATAACTCATACTCGATTAATATTCCTTTGTTAGTATAACTTCTTTTAACTAATAAAACTTCATTTGTCTAACTAGACATCACTTATTAATCAATAACTCATACTCGATTAATATTCCTTTATATACTAGCGTATATATTCAACTTATACATATAAAATGTGTATATGTATATATTCTACGAATTACCTAATCCGTTATAGTCTTACTACCCAAAAAGGGTTTTAATATACTTATCCCTCCGGTATAAGTATAATCACAATTCAATTCCAAGATTTCCTATTTAACTTCAATACTACAAAACGAATTCATATACTTATCCCTCCGGTATAAGTATAACCATAATCAATTTATAAGATTTTTCTTAAAATATAATCAAAGAGGTTAAAACCATTATTTAATAAAGAACCTCTTCTCTTTTATAAGTTAAACATCTTATTCAATATCTTTATTCTGAAAGATTTCTATACTTGTTTCTATCTTTAAAATAAATTATTAAAGATCTAAGTATATTCAAAACCATTAAACCGTATATTCCAATTTAACTACATTCCAAGGGTTTAAAACAAGTGTTGCTAAAACAATGTTTACAACAAACCCAAAACAATCCTTTATAATTTATCTTTAAATGTTTGTTTAAAGATTCAATTATATTTACTTCCATGATATAATCTGAGAGGGTTAAAGACTAATGTAATTAACACATTGTCACGACAAACCCAAAACCATTTTTTGCTTACAGAAATCACACTTCGTGCACTTAACTCGTTTCCGACATTATCAACTTAACTATCCCTCGGTCAAGAGTGAGGCCAGGTAAGTTAGAGCACTGGTTGCATATCACCCCTTGCCTAGACACCCCATTCTTGACACTCACAGATAGATAAGCCTACTCGTCGGCTTATTAGAATTAAGCACAGTAACCATGATATTCAATAAACAAGTAATTAGGAAGTGCACTCATATCACTATTCTAGCTTCACACACTTTCAAACTTACTTCAATTTAACATACAAGTTAAACAACCATTTTAATATGATAAGAAATCACTAAGGACGTCATCACAAAGTTCCATACAATGTATTGAAAACACAACAATTAAAACTGCATATATAGCGACTATCGCTATAAGTGCACTTTCAAGTTCAAGTCCACAATATGTCAATTCCCTACTAATCCTTATGTGCTTTGTTTCAAGTCCATTCCACTTGTTATACAAGTCTATTCAAGTCCCATTCCAAGTCCATTCAAGTCCATTCCAATCAATTAACATGGATCACATATGTCGCTTACTTTTAAAGTAAGAATCAAGACAACATTTTTAACATAAGTTACCAACATTCAAGCAACTTTAAGCATAGTTAAAAACATGCAAAAGGGTTTATGTTTGCTGTCCTAAATAGTGAGTAAACTCACCTTAATCCTTAGCAAATCCTAGCTCCAGGAATAAGAAACATGATCCAAACTAGCAACCTCCTTTCTTTCCTTCCTTTCCTTGCTTTTCCTTGCTTCCTTCTTGTATATAGCTCACGGCCTAAAATAGAGAATGGAGCGGTTCTTCGATTTTTCAACTTCTAACTAGCTAGAAGATCTTGTAATTGTGTAGGAAGGCTTCACTCAAAGTTTGGCTTGATTTGAAGTTCATTTGAGTGTACTTTGAGAAAGTTAGTAAGGAAGAGGAAGAAGATGAAGATAAGCCATTAAAAGCTTCACTTTTGCTTAGGAATTTTGTGTAAGAAAGAAGGAGGTATACCCCTCCTTATATAGAAAAAAGAAGGTGGATGGGAAAAGACCAAAATGCCCTTAAAACCCTAAACGTACTCATGAAAGAAGTGAAAGGTGTGTAAGAGAAATGAAAGATGTGTAAGAGATGGTAAGTTTGCTTTTTTTTCAAAGACTTTAAGTAAGCATTCATTTGTATACATATAAGAAGCTTATATGCATACACTTAGGATATTTTATAAACCTTTGATGTGACTAATTATGCATACATTTATGTGTATACGCATGTATGTGCATATATATCATACAACGTTGCAACGATGTGAAACAACTTCTATTCAACGATAGGATGCGAATCTGGAAGTTGAATCTCAATCATATTTTTAGTTCTTTATCAAATGATTTATTCAAGTAAACAAAACTTGGAAATAAATTCATTAACTTATTTAAACAATTAAAACAAGCATACTTAAATTATAAATCACTTATTTGAATATTTAAATACCCAAAATACAAAACTTTCCTTAAATGATCATTTTTGAAAATGATGACATCATCAAAATAGTTAACCATAAATATGAAAAATAATTTTATTTACTAATTACTTTCCTAATGAATAATTAGACATCCACTAAAATTTTCAACAACTTTTATTGAGAAAACAGCCATTTATCAATAAAATGATTTTCGGTCATTTTATCAATATTTTACCAAAAATATATTTTTGAAAGCATTTTTCTAAAATGAGTCTAGTATCATTAATTACTTGTTAAATGATATTTTACAAGGTTATAAAATCACATTTATAACATTTAACAATATTACAAATTGTTACGATATTCGAAGATTAAGTGTTCGATTTTTCGGGTCTTTACACAATTGACATACCACTAAACAATTGGGATTATTGTACGTTAAATATCATCACAACACCCGTGTGGGGTTTTCATACAACAAACACAGATTTTATTTGTGCGGTTGGGCGATGTGTAAAATTTATCGTCCTAAGCCATATCAGTCAAATGAATGTACGTTTATAAATCGTCCGATTTGTAAATGAATATTTATTTTATTCATATACACATTAAAAATTATTATTTTTACGATAAAATATTTTATTTCAACACATGAATATTTTTATTTTCCATTCCACATCACAAACCAAATTCACACAAACAAATCTATCCAAACACACAACCAAACAAGTCGTCCATGGTCTGTGGACGACGGGAAGCAATTCATACATGCAGTTATAAAATAAATAACTGTGCAAGAAATTACAGTGAGGGGTTCTCACCTTTGGGATCCACTCCTCCATTCTATTTCTTCAACGCTAGCACAACGCGAATTCGAGCTTCAGAGAATCAACCCAATCGCTTCTATTTTATTCATCGCATGAATAATCTGAAAATCATATTTTTATAAAATTAAAAGTTATTTCATACATACGATAAAAATCCCATTTTTATCTAATCTAAAAATATTTCTTTTATACGATGAAAAATCATATTTTTATACAGCTACTTCATATATAAAAATCACATTTTTATTGCTACTTCATATATATAAAAATCGTATTTTTATCGCCACTTCAGATATATAAAAATCATATTTTTATAGCTACTTCAAATATATAAAAATCATATTTTTATCTCTACGAAAACATTATAAAAATCAAATCTTTATAGCGATTAAAAATCTAATTTTTATACAGCTAAACTTCATATCTTTTCATGTTAAAAATCACCACTTTTCTAATGATAAAAATCATAACTTTTTTACTTAGAAAAATCACGTCTTTTTGTTTATAAAAAATCATATCTTTATGTGTGTAAAAATTGGATCTTTTCTATATTAAAAATCACGACTTTCCATGAACAAAAAAATAATATCTTTCAAATGATGTACATATTAAAAATCGAATTTTTTTTATTTGCGTACATAAATTAAAATTGGAATAAAAACTTACAGTTCACGATGGAGGTGTGGGATGGCGCTGACGATGCGGGGTGGTGGCATGGTTGGCTAGCGCAGGCGGGGCAGCGGCCTTAACGGAGGGTTTCGTGATGGTTTGGGGTCTTGGGGGGAGGGGAGGGGGTTGGATCTCGAACTGATGAAGGGAAGTGAGGAGGACACGCGGAGGGTGGTCTGGGGCCAGCGACGGTGGCGCCGGAGTGTGGAGGGGGTCCCTGGCGGTGGGCGCGACGGAGCAGTGGGCCAGGGGGTGCTGGAGCGGGTTTTGGGCCAAATGGGTTTGGGGTGGCTGCGCGGGTCGAGGAGGAGGAAGGAGGGGAGAGAGGGTGGTCTGGGGGGGTGCGCCAGCTCCGGCGGCGGTCCCCCCCCCCCCCCCCGGTCGATCTCCTTTCTCTCTTTTTTTTAAAACTGATCGGTGATATGAAAAGGGGAGGGGGGTTGTAATTATTATTATTTTATTTATTTATTTTCTTTTTAATTCACAAAGAAGTTGACTTTTATATCAAACTCCAAATCAAACTCTACGACTGTCACCTCTAGCTAATTACTCCCATTCCGAACATAATGGGATATGTATCGTAAGCCGATTCGATCAGTTTCAGTCAAAATCAAAATATAAATCTATATATTGAATTTGAACGCACATTTCAATTTACCGGGGACACATACGGACCCCAAAAATTCCAGAAAAATTATTTCTCGCTTCGTATTGACGATACGGTCCTAACAAAACTAATTTCGTCAAATCTGAAGACCGTTTGCAAAATGGCTATTTTTAAGGGCTATATTTCCATAGCGACTATTCTAAATTTTCAACTGGACATAACTTTTTATTCCCGCTATGAAATTTTAATTTTTCGGATTCGTTGGAAAGATATTTTCAAATAGATTCTAATATTTCTGGTTTCGCTAAAATCCGGTTTATTTTGAATCATGTACATTCGTTTGAAATTTGAAATCGAATTTTCAAACTACCGCGCCATTTTCAATTCCTTTTATAATTAAAATAAATATTTATATTCTAATTTCGATTTAAATAAATATATACATTTTAATTTTATTCAAAATAAATTTCTTTTCGTGATTATTTAAAATAAATCATTTTAAGTATTCAAAATTCATTAAAATTCCAAAATAAAATTTTTAAATTTGTTTTGATTTTTCGAGTTGTTACATTTGCAGACCAAAAATGGCAAGAAAAATATGTTGAATCCGAATTGGGACAAGTCGAACTCAAATGGTTTTGTTTCAAAAATAAACTACACAAGCCTTTTCGCAATTTCGTCGCGAATCGAGCACCGAAATTGAAAACGAATATATTACTGTAATCATCTCGATGGGACAGACACAAAGGTATACAGTTTGCAGTGCCACGATGTGTCGTTCAAAAGCACGTTACAGACCCCTTTAAACGCAAAACTTGGATAGGAAAACAATTAAACAGAGGTCAAAACATCCGATTTTCATGAAATGAATTTCTTTGTTGGATTCCTGACAACGAATAGAATATTCTTTATGTTTGTCCGAACTGGTTTAGAAGAGTTTTTAAAATCGCTAGAATTTGAACTGTTAGGCACAGCTTTGCACTGAAAATTATGCGACTGACAAAAATTCAAATTTTTCGATGAAATTTTTGCAGTTACTATGTCTCACTGTACGTATTTCAAATTTCAAATTCGCATTACGAGAAAACATAGAATAATTTCAAAATAAAAATTCGATTCAAATCAGAATTTAAATCATTAAAAATTGCGGGTTGTTAATATTCAATAAAACTTCTAACGTATAAAATAAGAAGGTAGTAACGTAAATATACTTACATATATTATTAAATATAAATTAATAATAATAATACGCGATCAATGTAAGTATACATCATCCACTATATACTAATTATTCCAAATTAATAACACAGTCATCAACATCATCAAATGTGTGCTAATCCAATCAACATAAGTAACACAACGTCCATCATCAAATAACCATGATTAACATGCATCAATTGGTAGTAAAATGGTAAAGCATTACATATTCATCTTTAATGCGATCCACCATTTTGAGCAACACATAAAATAAACATATCTTAACTATTTACCATGCATTATACTTATTAAGTCATATTTACGACATTTGTTTCCTTTCAAGTATAAGATTACCTTATTATTGTTCATTATAAAAGAACATATTTTGTTTCATTTTAGAATTCTAATTGTTTCTTATCTATTAAAACATTATACTAGCAAAAAATTACCTCATCAAATAACTTTGCAATTCACTGTATTATTATTTTATGCTAAAATTAAATTCATATTAAATCTTTTAATATAATAGAAAGTCTATTTTTGCCATTTATTCCAAAATGTTGCAAGTTTCAGTAAAACTACTTCAC
Organism: Allium sativum; assembly: GCA_030737875.1. Classification (NCBI taxonomy): domain Eukaryota; kingdom Viridiplantae; phylum Streptophyta; class Magnoliopsida; order Asparagales; family Amaryllidaceae; genus Allium; species Allium sativum. The sequence goes on along the minus strand of CM060924.1, from coordinate 166,829,588 downwards.
TATTTATATTATTTTTCTTTCTAAATAAGAGTAAACATCATTCGTTATTATTTTTGAATTTCTTCAGGAATTCATAAATAATAATCTTCTGAAACATCTCTAATTAATTTCAATTTTTTTCCAAACAAAACTATTTATAAATATTGCCTACAAACTATAGCAGTCACACTTCTAAATTTATTTATCCTATTTCAACGTTATTACTTAATTTCATTCATTATGTTTTAACGAATAATTCCACCGTTAAAATCCATTTCTAATTTCAATTAAGATTCTAATACTGCAACAATCAGTAATAAATAGTCAACGTAGACTCAACTCATCCTAAACATCTCAAATTTCGAGAAACTATTAAATATCATGTCATAAATTAATAATCATAAATTTTCACTAAGAGATACCCAATTTTATAGTTTAAATCCGATTAATTAAATTAAGTAACTCATAGCAACACTATTGCAAACGGTCTCCAAACTCATTCAAATCACATACGCGCATCCTTTCTGTTTTATTCGGCTCTTATTCTCTTTTGTTGTGGCAAATCTGGTATAAATCTAATGTAAGCTTTCTCCTTTTATGATTTGACTCTACACCTCTTACTTTTGTTGATTGTCGTTTTATTTTTGATTTTGATTCTCTCTATACTTTAATTTATCATGCAACTTTTTCATTATTTTTATTAAGAAGAAAATTTGGACAAGGAATAATGATGTGTTTGAAGAAATTTCAAGAAGAAAAAAGGAAATAAAGAATACAGGGGTTCCCAATAAAGAGATAGATTTGGTTTGTTTATATATGAGCTAGAGAATGATTTAGACAATTATATTAACTCTAGGTATTCTTCAATTACATCACAACCGCTTTCTTAATTACTTCGTAATAAAGTAATCTCAGAACCCATCACACACGTCTATTATTATAAAAGCTGGTAGATGCCATCGACCCTTCTTCAGTGCTCTTAACGCACTTATCAACAAATTGTTCTTTCCGTTAATGCTTTTCACTTGAATATGAGTTTCTTTGATAGTGATCATATGACCATCAATATTATATTCACAAGTGACATTACTGTTTTTTACGTGTACTGTATCATCACGTGCCTGCACTTCACCATCATTGTTTTCACATGCACAACATGTACCAGTAGGGGACTTCTTTTATGTGCATGTACTTCACCACCACAATTTTGTATGCCCCATCCAACCGATGATAAAGAAGAGATTCGACTATATTGTTTAATAATAGTAATAAATGAATATACTTTAAAGCATACTAAAAAGTTGCTATTTATACAAAAGAATTAATTTCTAAACTTCATTGAATAAATCTTCATTAAAATATATTAATTGACCTTTTATGTCTATCATTGTCCATCTAATTTCGAATATGCATAATTAATCCCTACAATATATGAAACTACAACCATATATATATATATATATATATATATATACACACACACACACACACACATATATATATATATATATATACACATACATACATATATATATGTGTGTGTGTGCGCACGCGCGCACGCGCCCACATACATATACAATGCAATTTGAATTTATATCAATTAACGCTTAATCCACTGCCAAGGTTATGCAATTAATCCCCGATGGTATATGAAGTTAATGAACAACCATTTATAAAATATTCAATAAGTAAAATATAATGTCAGTTAGTGCTCAATTATGGAATTACATCCCATAAATGGAAACAATAAAAAAAATTGAATTCTGACCCTATAACACATGAAAATGCACAATCAGTTTATGTACGTATGTGTATGTATATATATATATATATATATATATATATATATATATACACACACACACACACACACACACACATAGGAGTGTTCCGAGCAGGGCTGTCAACGGATACTTTCGGACATAGATAGTGTTATATTCTTATCCGCATCTGAAATCATTTTCGGATATCGGATATCTGTATTCGCAGATACAGACGGGTATCGAATAATTTCCTATCTACCAACGATCGATAAATCATGAAATAAAAATGAATTTTTTTAGTTTAACATAAATATTTTTTTAATTCCACTCATCGCCAAAGCAGAAAAAATAAATAGATATGATGAAATTAAATTGATTTAAGTAGCTAATATGCATTAGTGCATATAATATAAAACTTTGACTTAATAAAACAATAACAAAATCTCATTTGTTGTACTAAAATACATATAATTTTGAGCATAATATTAAGAAAATTCGGATGGATAATTTTTGGATGCAGATATCTACGTATTTGTACCCGCAACCATTTTTTCGAATATCGGATATTTATTTTTGTTTCGGATAAGAATGCAAACAAATTTCGGCATTTTCGGGTATCCACTTATAGCCCTAGTCCTAGGGCACTTCTTTTTGTAGCACCCTTTTAGGGCTCTTCCATATCGTGAGCTACATCAATCCAAATTCAACAAAAAATTGTAGATGATCAATTCATATATATATATATTACAGTCTATCCAAATTTGAGCTTGTTATGAGGGTAGGAGAAAACGGTTTCCTCTCCCATTGGGAGAGGAAATGGAAATTTTCATCTCTAATGAAAATCCGCCTGCTAAAACCGTTTTCCCAGATCTATTCTCACACATCTTCAAACGTTTCTTTCTTCCATCAACCATTCTTCAACAATTCAACCTAAATCCCCTTAGTAAATCGAGGAATTCCCAAATCTGAGTACATCCCCTCAAATCATCATTTCCGATCGCTAGCGCTTCCCTGGAGTTTGGAATTAATGTCAGTTTTGGGGGTTAATGGATACGAAAGATTGTTAAAAAAAATTCACGTTGATGTGTAAAATGAGACTTTTGTTCACGATGCACAATCACTACGTGCATCTTCTTCTCACAATGCGATTTACACCCATGGAATCACCGCTGGGTGCAAATTGAAGCCATAAATTTTAGAGTTTCGGTTGAAAGGAATTAGATTGGATTTGGACTTAAGGTCCTGTTTGTTCATTCACTTTTTCTCAGAACAGTAGAATCCATGTTTTAAAATGAAATGGTTTGATACTCTTCCATTTCATGCTGAATTTGGAAAGATGAAGATAACTCTCTCAACTGGATTTAGAAAGCTATATTTTGTACATGCAGGCTTATCGAATTCATTACTCATTGTAGAAGCAAAGGTATTGTCTATCTCATTTCTAAAGATGTTGCAAATAGGCATGCGTACCCAATTTGATGCTTTGAGTAGCGGTCTGAAGGAATGTATACAGATGGTACATAGGGTTCTCATACACTTCCCATCATCAAGTTCGGACCGAAAAATCATAATTGTTGTTTGAAGTTAGCACAGTGCTAAAAGTTGGTTAAGGTCTGCAACTGATTACTAGATGAGTAGCGCTGAGTTTGAAGAATTGCGACTTAAGTCAAAGAACTGCAACTGCTTGGTTTAAAGTCCAAACGTGGTGATCTCAGCGCTGTTTCATATCATTTTCACAAGCTAATTGATGTCTCTATTTTGTTATCTATTTTAAGGACTGAATTACATATAATTTCTACATGAACATGTCTAGGTAGGACGAACAGGTTTGTATCTATGCAAGGATCGGGGGCATTGAGTTTTGAAGTGCAGGAGGCACTTGTAGTAGGAATTCCCTATGTTTTGTTTTCTTTCAGCCTTTGTGTTGTATTTAGAATATGTATGTTTCATTTGTAATTCAGGTTAGAATGCTAAACTTACTATGTAATTTTCTTTGAAGTTAATAAAGCGTACCAATTTTCACAAAAAAGAAATTGAGTCCGTTCCGGCATCTGTAGAATAATACATTTGATATTTAAATTTAACGGTTCGAATAAATGTCTGAACGATGAATAATAGAGCAAAGATTTTATAAATGTTATGAATGTAAAAAAGAACTCAAAGTTTGGATAGATGATATATGTGGATTGAACATCTACAATTTTTGTTGGGATTTGAATTGGTTTAGCTCACGATATGGTATGGGTGCTACAAAATGTATAGGAGTGCCTCAGAATGCTCCTCTCTCTCTCTCTCTCACACACACACACACACGTACACAAATATTTTAGGGGGAGGGGTTATATTACACCACTCTTTCATGGCTTCCTTTTGCACCTCAACAATAGCCACACATTTATAATTAAATAAGTTAGCAGGTGAAGAGAAAATTAGTGGGAAGATAGAGAAACATGAATGTGTGGTGCAAATTAGGGGGTTATTGGGGTGCTGCACTATTTGAGGTACTCTTGATCCTATCTCTATGTAGATATATATTCAATATTAAGGAAACGTGTTAATTAATGTGTAGATAATTCACAAACTATAAAATTTTCGTGCAATTAATTCACTTTATACAAAATCAAATTCATTATAATATATAAGAATAATACACACCCACTCACACATTTATCTAAGTACATACTCTCCTTTTCTTTATATGTAAAATTTTACCTTATATCCCATACACACACTTCCCACTTGGAAGATGCATCTTTTTGATTATTTTATCTTAAAGTTAAAAAATCTGACCATGACAAGGATTGAACCCATTACCTATCCTAGTAAAGTCTAATCCATTAACCCCTACATCAAGCACAATTTTATTTTCAAAAATAGAACAGTGAAATTATTGGTTTTATATGCGTATCTTTTAAACTTACAAAGTCGATATTTTCTAAATCATAGCTTCAGATATATTAAAATTATCATCTAGAAAAGGCTTTCACAACAATTATAAATACGGCATTCAGTTTATCTTCTTTTAAAAAACAATTCTTAATTATTTTAGTTTTAGGAATTCAAAAAATTATATTTCATTACATGTCCATATATAGCTAAAGATGATCTCAGATCGGCCTAGGAGAGAGGGTCCAATCCCCCACAATTGGAGGGATCGATATTGCTCCCTTTCGAGAGATCGATACCAATCCCTAGGCATCGCCACAAATAAGTTGTGATCACTAAGGTGGGACCCCTCACACGTCGGGTCTGCCCCCTACGTGGATGCTATCCTAGGCATCATACACGTAAAAACTGCAAAAATATTTCCCTAAAAACTGGCAGGATAGCCCAAAATCGAACCCTGGACCCCCAAGTTGCCAAGCAAACACACTACCACCCCATCACAGCTTATACTTGAAAGTAGAGTACAATAGTTTAAGAATCAATTCTTAATAATCGTTTCTTCTTCTCCTACCTACTGCCGACCCCTTCCTGGGGATGCCCTGGGCGGCGAACTTGCTAACATATCCCTAGGGCCGGGCCTGCTCACATGTTCCTTCATGAATCTATGTTTACTTCCAAGTTCGCCTCAAGTCTTTGGGTTATGAAGGCAGTTCTATTGAAGTTGAACTTTGAATCCCGGTATTGCAGATCCATTTCAGTCCTAGCTTCCGCAAGTTATTTTTCCATACTTAGAAAACTTTAGGGTACTATTCAAGTAAATCCAGTTATATGCAACTTCATCTCATTATTCATACTCGATTTTGAGCGTTTCGACCATGTCTTTTCCGGCTATTTGCCTCAATTGTTTCGAAGTCCATACATTCGAGTTAATGTGTAACAGGCTTGTAAAAACCATGTCAATACCATTCTTTTCTTCATCTATTGACTTCATGTTTCTTTCTTATTTAGAATACTTGTACATTTAGCATGTTCACCTTGTACTAAAGTATATTACATCAAAGGTAGCATTGATAAAAGACAAGTTTTATTTTCACCCATACATTATGTTAGTTAATCCACTATTTTACTTTAATAAGTTGATCCACAACTATTTTGCAAGTTAATCCACAAGTGGATTAACTTAAATATTTCATGTTAATCCACAAATCTACAAAACCATGAGACAATCAGTTCAAGCTAAATCAACTAATATTGGTATTCTGGTGCAAGCCTAGATGCATTTCCACTTGATCAAACAATATAGCAAAAACATGAGTTTCTTTCAAACGGATTGTAAATATTTTTTTTCAAACAAACGACTACAGATTTTATTTGAATTTCAATTATAAAGAAACATAACATGCGACGATACAACTTGGTGAACTACATAACATCACATTTTACAATATCATATCACTAATCATTCAGATTAATATGTTATATGCCTACCTCCCATTTCATTCGATCTTTAAGGTTGGAGTTATTCTTGGAGCAGATACAAGAGCAGCAGAAGGATTTATAGTTGTTGATAAAAATATGAAAAGATATTTCACTACTAAATTTTCATTTGTACCGTTATGCAATTGGATGAAAATTAACGGTTGTTAATGCGCTTGCACTATTGAAAACTCATTTTTTTTTTAGCTATTAAGGGCATGTTAGAGCCGCAGTGGTTCTGGGTTGGGTTGATGTTGCAGGCTCTCATCTACATACCGACAATCCATATGGTTCTACGGATACTCTTCCATTTGCTACAATGGGTTCAGGTTCCCTCGCTACCATAGCCGTCTTTGAATTCAAGTACGGTGAAGGAATAGACATGGAAAAAGGAATAAATCATGTAGCTGAAGCCATCTGTTTCAGTATTTTCGAAGATTTTCAATTGCCGTGGACATGCATTATTTTAAGAATATATAAAAAAGAAAGAAAGTTAAAGTATGATGGATAAACTAATTAAATTTTAAATGTCATTAAAAATCAAAGATACTATTTTATAAAGTGGGTTAACTAATTAAAAATGTATATTAAAATTTACCTTATAAAATTTGAAAGATAACTAGAAATATTTTTGTGGACTACAACAGAAGCGTGTATCTTTTGGAGAAGGAAAAAGGGATACCGACCTAAACGCGTAGGAGCACGAAATAAAAATTTCGCCGACATCACGCTTGTTCAGTAGCTAACGGATACATTCCCAGGTTTGAAATTCGAATATTGCTATCAACCATCAATGACTTGGTCGAAAGAGTCATTAAATGACAGAGATAACTCATCGCCAAAATTAGATCACACATATACAACATCCACCGCCCAAATCATCCCTTCCATCACTCTCATCCTTTCCATAAATTCAAATATAACTTAAATCAAGTAGTGGTTAGTTATGTTATGCTGACATAAGTCAGTGGATTTGTTGAATCTTCCACCCCTGAATAAAAGAGAATTAAATTGTGGTCAAAAGCTAAACATGTCTCTTGCTGAAAGTAGAGCAATGGGCACCCCCTTCTTCTACGAGCTGAAGAAACAAGCTTCTTATTTTGTCAAAGAAAAGATCAAAAGCGCAAGATTGGCTCTAACAGATGTCACTCCTGCTCAACTGTTAGTATTCTTTTAATTTTGATTTTGGTGTTTACTTGGAGATTTTTTTTTTTTTTTTTTTTTTTTTTTTTTTTTTTTTTTTTTTGAATTGGGTGTTTGTTTAGATTGACTGAAGAAGCAACTAATGGAAATTCATGGGCTCCTGATGCAAAAACCATGGCTTTTATTTCTCGAGCAGCTTTCGAGGTTGATGATTACTGGAGAATTGTAGACATACTGCATAAGAGGTTCGATGACTTTCAGCAATTTATCTTCAGTTGTCTAGTATATTATTCAGTCTTAGTGATAAAAGACTGAATAAATTTAATATAATACATACTTTATGATCAAAGTTCGACGATGGACCATGATCTGAAGTTTTAATACAGTATATGTCTAGAGATCAACGTTTGCTTACGCAACCAAATGTTTTGCTACTGTTACCAGTAGTTATTATTGGAAACAAGCACAAATTCTGCTATTCAAACAAATAAAGATAAAGACTAGTTATTATTGGAAACAAGCACAAATTCTGCTATTCAAACAAATAAAGACTAAACAGTAGGTAAGAGGTTTAATGAACCACAATTATGTATCCTTAATTTTGTAGTATTTCATATAATCTTTGTGATAAAAGAAGGAATAGATACAGTAAAATACGTATGATCAAAGGTTGGTGATGGAGCGTATGAGCAATATCTTAATCTGATCATCGTATGTATCTTTGACCTTAACATTCCTTTTTTCCACTTACAATATATGTCTAGAGATCATAACATTAAACTGTGTATGGACATATCTAAAAGATGTTTTTGTTCAATACCAGATTGTCAAAGTTCGATAGAAAGAGTTGGAGAGAGCCATACCAAGCATTGATAATACTGGAGCATCTGATGACACATGGACCAGGGAGCACAGCAGATGAATTTCAAAGTGACAAAGAGATGATACAAGAAATGACCCGCTTTCAACATATAGATGAAAGAGGGTTCAATTGGGGCATAACAGTGAAAAAGAAATCAGAGAGAGTGCTGAAATTGCTTGAAAAGGGGCAGCTTTTAAAGGAAGAAAGAGACCGAGCTCGCAAAGTTACCCGTGAAATAAAAGGATTTGGTAGCATTAACGTAAAATGGATGTCGAACGAGAACGGTTCCGAGATCGTGAACGGTTCCGATATGTTCAGGAAATGTAACTCCCATTATGAAGTTGGTAGAGAGGTGGATAATGGGATCAAAATTGAAATGGGAGATGGTTTGTTGAAGTTTGATGAGTTGAAAGTTGAGGTGCAAAAGGAAGAGCATCCATTTGGAGAGACTGAGCACCAGAAAGTGGAAAGGGGGCTGCTTTCGAATTGAATTGGGAATTTGTGTTTAAGTAGACTCCTTGTTTGCTCTTTTTTCTTTTTTTCCTATGTATAATTACTCTTACAGCAGTGATGTTCAGCTGCTATATTTTGGATACACCATGTCGGGATATAAAAGTCTATTATCTTAAGTACAACTTGTGGTCAGTGCTAGACATTACGCATCAAACATCAGGGCAACAATGGTTGAATCCAAATGATTTGCTCTTTTCCAGAGCTAGACATTAAGCTTTGATCGGTCAATCGTTAGAGATGACGATGTGGCCGGCCTATGATCAAGCCATATACACCCAAGGGCGAATCCAGGATAACTCATGAGAGGGGTCATAAACTAAAGAAGAAAAATCATAACGATCAAAATGTAATTTGAAACAATATTCCCTACATCCAAGAAGCTTTTTTTTTTTTTTTTTTTTTTTTTTTTTTTTTTTTTTTACATTTTTCATAGCAAACAGAGTTTTTAACATGGTAGCATATTATAGCAGAGTCGAAGCTAACATAGTGACTGAACAAATCATTAAATAACTTCTTTTTGATACAATGTGCACTGCATCCAAAAAGTCTTGCTTCATCGAGGAAAATTTAAAGCGACACTAATTACAATATGCATAACAAATTATGTTTATAACAAAAAAAGATGTAAACTGCACATTTATGGATATAGAAATACAAAGGACAAAATTGGTTACATGCTTTTAGAAAATGGTTAAATTCATTCTTTACATATAAAACAATATGTGTACTATATATAAAAATCTACATAAGTGGCAGAACAAATGAACTTGAGGGGAGTTAGTTTTGAGGCATAATTTTTACACTGATTTTGTAAATTTCAGGTGGGTCAGCTGACCCCTCTGCTATACATGTAGGTTCGCCAGTGCAGACTCTTCTAGATAAACATGAAATGACACAAATTTTAACATATTACCTGGACATGACTCTTGATTCAAAAGATACAACTCTTTATCGGGGGACACCAATTGGGTTTACTTTCCAGCAATTATTCAGTTCTAAGTGCAAGTGCTAATACAATCTAGCGTCATTCACATACTCAACATGGTTATAACCACAATTTTGCTACAAAATGATAACGCTAAAATAGTTTAGCATTAATCATGCATCATTTATGGATCTCTAACATATAATTTTAGCATTTTCAATTCAGTTCTAAGTGCAAATGCTAATACAATCTAGCATTATTTACAGATTCACCATACTTATTCAACATTTTTATTCTAGTCCTACATGCAAATGCTAATACGCTTTGGCATGCATTGCATTGAACTTTTGATAAAATACAGTGCTAAAATAAATTACCACATATCGCAGGTAATGTATTGAGCTGTGGCCTGCAATTGGATGCTGAAAATAACGTGTCTTCTTATTTTGCAAAAAGGTTTTGCAATTTATATAAATATGAGAAGGATCCAATTTTCTAGTTTTTGGTCCTTGGGCCATATTTTTCAAAACTGAGGGGGGTCAGCTGCTCCCTCTAAGATACACATGCATTCGCCCCTGTATACACCCACCCCTGTTTTGATTTGTTTAGACTAGTCTATCTGGAGACTGGGTCATTGGAGTTGGTGGATCTTAAGATCTATGGCTCATTCTCGAGGACTTTGGGTTTAATGTTGGACCTCAATCCACATGCCTTAAACTGGTAGCACTACCCGTACCTCATGAAATTACCTTGTTATTACTTGTATGGAAGGAAGGTACATATATTTTACATTTTAATAAACAAGTTCATAGACGGATGTGTATTGTATGTACAAAGATTTTGTAGTTGCATCACTTCTATTTCAAATTGTTTTATTTGTGGTGTTGTTGATAAATTGGCAATAAAATTACGCTGATAGGCAACATCAAAAGGGATGATGGTAAGGATTGAAAATCAATTTAAATAATTATGAAGGTATTTTCGAAATTTTAAAACGTCTTCATGGAAATCATATTCATTGAATTCCCTTTATTGGTATTAGAGATAATGATGATTTGTTGATCATTTTAGATAACTGATCATACATAGATATTATAATGATCCATTCAATAACCGATAAAAAAAATTACAGTATTAAATATATTCACTGACAATCATACGATAACATATACATATTTTTTGAATTATTATCATACACCTCATTTTTATCATCTTCCTGTTATCGTAGACATGTTTTTTGTATTTAATATACATTTGCGGATAGTTCCTTTTATAAATCTAAATTTAAAAAAATGAACATTGGTACACAACTTTGACTCAGCACATAGATCCTTAGAGCAGCAGGTGTACCTTGGCTCGTACGGATTTCATATTAAAAGTAGATGTTTGGATCCATATCAGGATTACAGGGTCAGATCTAGAACATAACAAACTCAACCTATTATTATCCCACATAGAACCACATCGGGTCATGAGCAGCAGGTGTACCTTGGCTCGTGTGGGTTTCATGTTAGAAGTAGATGTTTGGATCCATATCAGGATTACAGGGTCAGATCTGGAGCATAACAAACTCAACCTATTATTATCCTTATCGTTGGCTAATGGATTTATAACCTTGAAAATTTTCTTCTCCCCCTTATTGTTAGAATTGAAATGTGCCGACTTTTCTAAAAAATGATTTTATGTTACATCTCTAAATTTAACTTCGCTAAAGTCAAATTTGTATTTAATTGAAAATCGAATCTAAATAACAGTAGCATGTTCTTGTAATCAAAGCAATTTTTTAAAGAAAATGCAGATATTTAAGTGAAACCTGCAGCTGTTTGCAGCATTTTCTACAAAGTTAAGAGTTTTAAACATCCGCATGTTTCTTTGTAGATATTTGCAGATTTCCGCAAAGATCATAAAATTAAAGAAAAAATGTTCTTTAATTTATACAACACCATAATTTCCTAGTACGTTTGCAAAACCCATAAGCCCTCTATGAGTTTTGTGAGATAGACAGTCGTGTTTTCCTGCTTCTCTCCTCCGCACAATCTAGCACTCTCGATATTTATTTCTGTTGATCCTAAATTTCTTGTCCGTTTTATTTCTCCTTCTTTACATCCCTAAATAACAAAGTCCCCCATTGGTTTGTGTCTATCCCGCTCAACCACCATCGTCCACACCTCTTAACCAACGTCCCCAGCCAAATAGGGTTCAATTCAGGTGTGAAGCGTTCCTCTTTAGAGACCTTCCTCTATACTATAAAGCTAATAGGGTCAAAATGCAGAGACCAATAAGCATCCTTAGGTAATTTTCAGGCCTTTTTCCCTTGATTCCTTTGGATTTGCAAAAGTATTACCGATTTAATTGCTTGATTCGTTTCATTTGCATATTCTTTTGTTCCTTACTTCAACTTATACCGATTTCATTACTTAATCGTTTAACCTATCAGTGTTACATCATTCATCTTTCTTCTTCTGTGGATGTCGTAACTCATCGATATCTTTTCAAATATAAGAGACGACCCACTTCCTCAACCCTCAAAAATCGAGATTAATACATTCGGTATTCACATGCTGCAAAACCAAGTGCCGGGGAAGCAAATTGTTTGTGTAAGAAAGAAAGTAGAAAGAATAGAATCTTGATTCATCATAAAAAAATTATAGTGGAAATATAATTGTACTTATCAGAGTGTTTATTGATGTCAGCCTGGACAATTATACAACCTGTTCTTACAATTATTAGGTGCAACTAAGTAAATGTGCGAGTCAATGACTACCTCCAGGTTCTTCAGCTCCAAGCTCCATCCAATTGATCTAAGTAAAACCTGAGCTACTAGACTGCTCGAAGAAAAATAAACACATTCAGAATTTACTGGAAAGAAAATAACTTCGGTCAATCATGGGACCGTGTGAGAAACTTAAATCTGTCATCTGGTAATAATGGTGTCTCATAAGACCATGACCACACATAAACATGGCATGGTTTTTACATTATGGTAATTAAATCTTTGCTACATAAAATTATATGATATTTTTTTAATGACTTGCGGCATATGACCCATTAATGTACATAAATCAAATGACGAAATTGTTAGTATTAATAAATTCTGTACCGCTAATGGGGCTCTACAAACAAAAAACGACACGCTCTTAAGGAAAATTGATTCCCATATGATGGCAAGATAAAAGACTACCTTTCCATAAAGTGCACCTTTAGAGGGATATACCAAGGACCATTTTCCTCCGCTTAACTGGCAAGGACAGAATATTTACATAGACCCTCTTAGTGGTGCACTGTCCGAATACGTTATCATCCCGGTCGTGACTGACGTATCCGGGTCCCCGTAAGCTCCACTACTCAACATATAATGAGTAATCTAGAAGGGTGATAATCGTCTCCTAATGGACCCCCCCCCCCCAAAGTATATGAAGATTATTTCCTTTCAAATCCAATTTGGAAAACTTCAATCTTATTAAAGTTTAATCTGTAAGAATATCATTTCAGAATATCCGGGCTTTCCTTTCGATATGTTCCAACCCTCTCCCAGATAAGTAAACGTTGGCTAGGTAAGTTCAGTGCACTGATTGTTGCATCCATTGCCTTATTTATACACCCCGTTTATTTTTCCAGATCTCAAAGTCGGGAAAATGTACTAGTGGTTTTCACATACCCAATTTAATTATGTTTATCTTCTTCCTAGATTCAGTTAAGTACTTCAACTTCCAAATTTATTGTAAACCACTTAGTTTGCAATATTATAGAAAAGCGTTACAAAAAGCAATGCTAAATAGCATAAATTACCTTAATTGATTTAAATAAATTTTCAACTCCCAAATTCATATGCTTCAATTCAATTCACTTTTAAATTATTTATTATGATTTATCATATTTTTTCCCTATTTTTAAAAGTTTTAAAATAGTCATTTTCAAAGATTTCCAAATTTGGTTATTAAACCGCACCACGATTTTTATTTAATTTTGATTTGAAAATAATTCAAATTCTATTAATCCAAATCTAGATTTTCTTTTTCCATTTGAAAAATAATATCATTCAAAAATAATTGTTTTTTGTTTCAAGAAAATTTGATTACTCTATACTTTCATTTGAAGTTAATTGTTGAAATTCTTGAATTGTCGCAGTACGACAATCTCTATTATAACCATATTTTAATTTCATATTGAAATTTGTTAATGTACTCCTATTATGTTTTATAAACCATTTAAAACATGTAAAAGTGGTTAAAAATTCAATTATCAACATTTAGCCTTTAAATTCAATTTATTATTTAAATTGAATATTTTTCAAAATTTAGCTTTTTGAATCTCAAACTTCCCAAATCTCAATTAAAAATATTATGAACTCATTGGAAATTTTAATTTGAGATTTAAAGTTCAGTTTCATATCAAACTCAACTTTGATTTTAGAATTACTATTTCAAATTGATTTACTATATATTGAAATTGAACATTCCATTTTATATCGAAATCTCTTTCAACTTTGGTTTCAACATTTACAAAAGTTTTTCATAACTACTTTAGTTTCATTTCTATCCAATTTTGAGTATAAAATTTCAATATTTGTTTTTATGCTATCTTTCACTTCAATGAACATAATATTCGTTTAAATTCTTTATTATGGAAAGAGACTTATTAATTCTATATAATTCCATATTAAAATGGGAATAACGTATAAATGGTGATATTATTATTAGGAAAAATACGCCTTTGCAGAAGCGATTAGGATCTTATTCACCCAATTACTTAAAGATGATTTTAATGTAAAACAACACAGATATGAAATTACACACACAAACACAAGATATTCCATCCAACCACCCGCTTTTTTGATTCACAGAAACTAATTTTATTTACATTGAATGGATCAATAACCAAATGTAAACAACTACAATTGAATCAATATCCTTATTGAGAAAGAGAAAAAAAAAATCTAGATGATTGCAACTATTGTTGGAGAAGGAGAACAATGAAGAACTACAACAAACCCTTGAACAATCTGGAGGCAACAATATAAATAGCTTCTCTTAGTCCTAACTCCTAATCTTCCTCTCTAGGACACAAGCCCAGGAGGAACACAGCCTCTTAATCTCTCAATTCAATTCAGTCATACTATAATCCAAACCAAGATGTTGTTTTTATAGGAGAATATAAGGCCTAAGCAAAATATACAATTAATCCCTCAGAATATATTTTAGGAATATATTCCTAAAATAACCGGTCAAAAACAGGAAACTTGCCTCTTCCTCCGAACTCTGGTTTACACACCTTCTTCTCCACTATAAAGCACTCATCAAAAAACGTTGTCTTCAACATCCATGTGATTTAATGTCACAAATCACACCAGTCCACCTTGATATGAAATCACATCAACAAACAAGTCATCCGAATACCATGGACATTTAATATCACAAATCACAAATTACTCCACCTTAATCTGAAATCATATCAACACTCCAACAACCACCAAATAAGTTAACCTAGTTCTTTCAGCAGCCACCTACTCGCAATTAATACAACCCTCGATTTCAAGGCCACGAGATACAGCCCACATATTTCCATAACACAAGGACTCAATTGATTTCAGAAAAAAAATCATACCCAGTCGATTTGAATGGGCTATGACCATGCCTATTCAATTACAAACACAACCCACCGCCTGTAATAGATACATCTTCCACCATGAGTTGCACCGCACAAAAATAACGGTCTAAAAGTGCTTTCATTACCACGAAGATCTCTGACTTGTGGATTTTCCAAATCGACACTTGTCTAAAACTTGATCTGAGCTCCTTCCCTGACCACTCTGGATCCTTCGAGCATCATCAACGTGAAGACCCAAGTCAAAAACATGAACCGAATCACCAAGGTATAAGCAAATCAAACCAATTTCCTTCTTCTTCGTCTTCTTCCATCTTCCCTCCTCCACGTCCGAAGGCTTCTTCCTATCTCTGTCACTCAGATCATGAAGATCATTAAGGTAAAGCACATCCTCCATCTTAGGCCTCCAAATCCCCTAATTTATTCCATCAAAATTAGTATCTACGAAAGCAACATCATCCCCCGATATCTAAAGTCGCCAATTCAAAATCACTCCAAGCTATGCGATGAACTTAGCTCTAATACCAGTTGTTAGGAAAGCTACACCTTTGCGGAAGCGACTATGATCTTATTCACCCAATTAGTTAAATATGATTTTGATGGAAAACAACACAGGTATGAAATTAAGTGCACAAAGACAAGATATTCCACTTAACCACCCTCTTTATTGATTCATAGAAACAAATTTTGTTTACAAGGATCAAAAACCAAAATTAAACAAACTACAATTGAATCAATAACCTTATTGATAAAGGGAGAGAATATCTAGATGACTAAAACTATTTTTGGAGAAGGAGAACAATGAAGACAATGACAAACCCTTGGACAATCTAGAGGCACCAATATGAATAGCTTCTCTCAGCCCTAATTCCTAACCTTCCTCTCCAACACACAAGCCCTGGAGGCACACAACCTTTCAAATTTTCAACTCAATTCGGCCATACTATAATCCAAACCAAGATGTTGCTTTTATAGGAGAATAAAGGGACTAAGCAAAATATCCAGTTTACCCCTTATAATATATTTTAGGAATAATTTCTAAAATAACTGGTCAAAAATTTCCTTTTTCTTTTGAACTCTGGTTCACACACCGTCTTCTCCGCTAGAAAGCACTCATCAAAACACACTGGCTTCAACATCCATGTGATTTAATATCAGAAATCACAACACTCCACCTTGATACGAAATCACATCAATAAATAGGTCATCCGACTACCATTGACATGTGATATCACAAATCACTGTTTGAGAATGGAGTTTTGATGACAACAACCTTATTTCAATTATCATTGATTATAAAATATATACTAACATTTTTGTCTAGAATATATATATATGTATGTAGTATTTATATACAGGAATTAACACTGAAGGCTGTACAGTTTTAGAGTTACAAGAGATTCAGAATTCAGAGGAGATTCAAGACTCATGAGTAATCAAGTTATCAAGAGTTCAAGACAAATATAGTAATAGAGTCTAGTTTATATGTAACACTCTGAGTAACACTCCAGATTCAAATTCTGATTTTCAAATTTTAAATTCTAATTTTAAAAATTCAAATTCTAATTTCAATTTTTTTTTTCTTTCTTACTTATGATTTCAAATATAGGTTTTAAGTTTATATAGTTTTATAATCTTATGGTTTTATAGTTTTAAACTTTATAATTTTATAAATTTGTTTATATAATATATAGTTATATTTTCATACGATTTTACACTTTATAATACTCATTTATATGAATAAGTTTTAATTCAAGAATTTCCATAATTATATGTATAGTTAAACACTTGAAAAATAGTTTAAAAAATATTTTATACATACATATATTGGCATACATATATGTCTATGTCAACATGCAACTGTCATTTTTTTCAATTTCAAAGGAAGTGTCTTTTCACTATTTGTAATATTCCAGAAGCGTTGCAACCTTTCAAAACTTATAAATAGAGGGTGATTTTGATTTTTTTTAATTCATTCTTCTTCGCCATCTTCACCCCTCTTCATCCCACCATTAATATTTCATATTTTATTGATTTCTACACTTCTAGTTTGCCGATTTCTATTCTAATTACATAAAACTTCTTCTTTTCTCACTCTCTACGCATTACTCTCTAAATTGAAATGCTATTGAAGAGTTATAGGGTTGTTGTAATCATTTGGGCAGTGTTTGGGAAAGGTTGTGTACCTTGTAGCCTTGAAATCAAGCAAAAGGAGCGATGGTAATCTTGTAGCCGTGAAATCACGAGTGGTTGGAGCGGTGTTAACCTTGTCACCGTGAAATCAAGAGGATTGTCCTTGGATAGTGATATTAATGAAACTTTGCGCAATCCAGTGTTCCATGGGACTGGACATAGGAGTAATTCGAACCATTAAAAATTTCGGTGTGTTCTTTCCTTTTCTGCATTTTACATTTATCTGTTTCTGTATTTGTGTTTGATTCTGTGTCTGTGATCATCTTCGTTGTGTGTTATTCATATAGTAGATCGTTTAATTTTAAGATTTTTATAAATTCCTTAGAAACACTATTCACCCCCTCCCCCCTCTAATGTTTGTCTTGCCTTAAGATTTGCATTCTGCGTTCTCTAACAAATGGTATTAGAGCATAGGTTTTCAAAAAGTTCATAATCTGATTTTGAAAATGTTAACAGGCAAATTTTGAAATGATTGTAAACACTAGCATTACATCAATGTTAAAAGAGTCTGCACTGAAATATGTTGAAAATTCAAGTGATCTACTGAAGTATTGTTCAATACAGAAAAAGATGTATTATACTGCTATTGGAAATTCAAAATTTGAAAAGATGGGTGATGTGGCTGTTGAAAATTCAAATTTCGAAATGGTGTGTTAAATGGATGTTGACAATTCAAATTCTAGTGAATAAATGATGGAAATCAAAAAGGACAAATGGATATTGGATAGTGACTGTTTGAGACATACGACGGGAAATCCGGAATTACTAAATAATCTAGTATATGAAGATGGTGGAATGGTCAATTTTGGAGATAAGTCTAAAGGATATATTGTTGGCATCGGCAATGGCGGTAATTTTGAAACCCCTACTATTTCTGATGTTTTATCAGGTAGTAATCTAAAACAAAATTTACTAAATATAAGTCAACTTTGCGATAAAGGCTATAAAATAAATTTTGAAAAAGATAAATGCTTTATAGAATATAGGAATTCAAAAATAATATTTGAAAGAGATAGAAAGGAAAATATCTATATATTGAGTATGAAAATATCCAACGATAATCTAAGTCTTATGGCCAATACAAGTGACCCTTGGATCTGGCATAAGAGATTCAGTCACATAAATTTTAAACACATCTCTAGGATTTCTAAATTAGATTCAATAAGAGGGATTACCCAAAATGAAATTTAAAGTGAATAATTTATGCGACGTTTGTCAGTTCGGAAAATTAAAAAGAAGTTCATTTAGATCAAAAGAGCAAATTACAACCTCGAAACCATTAGAGTTAATTCATATAGATTTATTCGGTCCATCCCAAACTCAATCATTAAATCACAATAAATATGTTTATGTAATAGTCGATAATTTTTCTAGATTTACTTAGACTTTGTTTCTTAAAAATAAAAGTGATGCTTTTGATTAATTTAAAACCTTTGCCAAAAGAATTCAAAATTTATTATCCTTAAAAATGAAAACAATACGTAGTGACCATGGTGGAGAATTCGAAAACGAAAATTTAAAAAAAATTGTAATAAAAAGGGGATAACCCAAAAAATTTCTTTCCGTAGAACCCCTCAACAAAACAGAGTAGTTGAACGTAAAAATAGATTAACACAAGAGTGTGCGGGAACTATCTTATTCGATAGTAACTTACCAAGGAATTTTTGGGCTGAGGCAGTTGCAACAGCTTGTTATGTTCTAAATAAAATTTCTATAAGACCCTTAACTCATAAAACACCATATGAACTTTTGTATAATAAGAAACCAAAAGTATCATATTTTAAAATATTTGGAAGTAAATGTTTTATTCTTAATATTAAAGAAAATTTTGATAAATTTGACTCGAAATCCAATAAAGGAATATTTATTGGATATTCAGAAAGAAGTAAGCATATAGAGTTTTTAATTCAAGAACCAATACTATAGAAGCACCTTAAATGTATTCGTTAACGAAAACTATGAAAAAAAACAACACAACGAAGATGAATGTGAAAATGAAATTAATGAAACAACTAATGAAGATAATCAATCAAATAAAAGGATTAGATTACTAAGAGACCACCCTATAGAAAATATATTAAGAGATATTGAACCTGTTGTTAGGACTCGAAATCAATTAAATAATATGAGTAATTCAACATTTATTCCTACTATCAAACCTAAGAATCCAAAGGAAGCATCATCTGACGATTCATGGGTCCTTGCTATGCAGTAGGAATTGAATCAATTTACTCGAAATGATGTATGGGAACTTGTTCCTAGACTAGAGGATAAAGCTATAATTGGAACTAAATGGGTTTATAAAGTTAAAATGAATGAACATGGTGAGGCCGTAAGAAATAAGGCATGATTAGTAGCACAAGGATATACCCAAGAAGAAGGAATATATTACAATGAAATGTTTACCCTCATAGTAAGATTAGAAGCAATTTAAATATTATTAGCCTTTGCAAATCAAAATTAATTTCAAATTATATCAAATGTATGTTAAAAGTACTTTTCTAAACGGATTTGTTAAAGAAGACGTATATGTAGAGCAACCAGCTCTTTTTGAAGATGGAAAATTACCAAATCACGTATATAAATTAAAGAAAGCATTATATGGATTAAAATAGGCTCCAAGGGCTTGGTATGAAGGATTAAGAAATTACTTATTATAATCTAACTCCGAAATAGGAAACTAGATAATACTCTATTTATTAAAAGAAATAAAAAAGATATACAATTAGTACAAATGTACGTTGATGATATAATTTTTGGATCGACAAGTAATAAGATGAATAAAGAATTTTCAGATATTATGACCAAAGAATTTGAGATGAGTCATATGGGAGAACTAACATTCTTCTTAGGCTTACAAATTCATCAATTAAAGAATGGAATATTTATCAATCAAGAAAAATACACAAGAGATTTAATTAATAAATATAATTTAACAATAACTAATAGGAGACCAACACCAATGGCAACTAATATAGCCTTAAGTAAAGATGATACATCAAAAGATGTTGATCAAAAATTAGATACAAGTATGATAGGATCATTATTAATATTACCACTAGTAGACTAGATATAATGCATAGTGCATGTCTCTGTACAAGATATCAATCGCAACCTAAGGAAACACATTTAAAAGCCGTAAAACGTATTCTAAGATATGTAAACCATACATCAGACTATGGATTATTTTATACTAAGGACGGTTCATCTGATTTAATTTCTTATTGCGATGTCGATTATGTGGGATGTAAATCCAATCACAAAAGCACTAGTCGGACATGTCATTTCTTAGGACATTCACTAGATGAAAGAGGGTTCAATTGGGACATAACAGTGAAAAAGTCATCAGAGAGAGTGCTGAAATTGCTTGAAAAGGGGCAGCTTTTAAAGGAAGAAAGAGACTGAGCTCGCAAAGTTACCTGTGAAATAAAAGGATTTGGTAGCATTAACGTAAAATGGATGTCGAACGAGAATGGTTCGCAGAGCCTGAACGGTTCTGATATGTTCAGGAAATGTAACTCCCATTTTGAAGTTGGCAGGATAATGGGATCAAAATTGAAATGGGAGATGGTTTGTTGAAGTTTGATGAGTTGAAAGTTGAGATGCAAAAGGAAGAGCATCCATTTGGAGAGACTGAGCACCAGAAAGGGGAAAAGGGGCTGCTTTCGAATTGAATTGGGAATTTGTGTTTAAGTAGACTCTTAGTTTGCTTTTTTTTTTCCTATGTATAATTACTATCTTACAACAGTGATGTTCAGCTGCTATATATTGGATACACCATGTCGGGATATAAAAGTCTATTATATTAAGTAAAACTTGTGGTCAGTGCTAGACATTAAGCATCAAACATCAGGGCAACAATGGTTGAATCCAAATGATTTGCTCTTTTCTAAAGCTATGATCAATCCATATACACCCACCCCTGTTTTGATTTGTCAAGGCTAGTCTTTCTGGAGACTGGGTCATTGGAGTTGGTGGATCTTACTCATTCGTGAGGACTTTGGGTTTAATGTTGGACCTCGATCGACATGCCTTAAATTGGTAGTACTACCGGTGCCTTATGAAATTACTTTGTTATTACTTGTATGGAAGGAAGGTACATATATTTCTCATTTTAATGAACAAGTTTGTAGATGGATGTGTATTATATGTACATATGTTTTGATAGTCGCATGCATTGCTTCTATTTCAAGTTGTTTTATTTGTGGTGTTGTTGATAAATTGGTAGTAAAATTATGCTGATAGGTAACATCAAAATGGATGATGGTAAGGATTGAAAATAGATTTAAATGATTATAAAGGCATTTTCGAAATTTTAAAATGACTTCATGGAAATCGTATTCATTGAATTCACTTTATTGGTAGTAGAGATAATGATGATTTGTTAAGCATTTTAGATAACTGATCATGACTTGGATATTACAATGATCCATTCAATAACCTATAAAAAAATACAGTATTAAATATATTCACTGATAATCATATGATAACATATACATATTTTTTGAATTGTTATTGTACATCTCATTTTTACCATCTTCCCGTTATCGTAGACATATGCTTTTTGTTTTTTAATATACATTTGCGGATAGTTCCTTTTATAAATCTAAATTTAACAAAATGAACATTGATACACAACTTTGACTCAACACAAAGATCCGCATCGGGTCATGAGGAGCAGGTGTACCATGGCTCGTACGGGTTTCATGTTAGAAGTAGATGTTTGGATCCATATCAGGATTACAGGGTCAGATCTAGAGCATAACAAACTTAACCAATTATTCTCGTATCGTTGGCTAATGGATTTATAACCTTGAAAATTTTGTTCTCCCCTTATTGTTAGAATTGAAATGTGCCGATCTTTCTAAAAAATGATTTTATGTTACACCTCTAGATTTAACTTCGCTAAAATCAAATTTGTTTTAATTGAAAATCGACTCTAAATAATAGTAGCATGTTCTTGTAATCAAAGCAATTTTTTAAAATAAAATGCAGACATTTAAGTGAAACCCGCAGCTATTTGCAGAATTTTCTACAAAGTTAGAGTTTTAAACATCCACATGTTTCTTTATTGATATTTGCAGAAATTTCTGCAAAGATCATAAAATTAGTGAACAAATGTTCTTTAATTTATACAACACTGTAATTTCCTAGTACATTTGCAAAACTCATAAGCCCTCTACGAATTTTGTGAAATAGACAGGCGTGTTTTTTCTGCTTCTTTCCTCCGCATATTCTCCTACTCTCGACATTTATTTCTGCTGGTCCTAAATTTCTTCCGTCCTTTCTTATTTCTCCTTCTTTACATCCCTAAATAACAAAGTCCCCCATTAGTTCGTGTCTGTCCCGCTCAGACACCATCGTCCACACATGCTAACCAACGTTGCCACCCAAACATAGTTCAATTCACTTATGAAGCGTTCCTCTTTAGAGACCTACTTCTGTACTATAAAGCCAATAGGGTCAAAATGCAGAGACCAATAAGCATCCTTAGGTAATTTTCAGGCCTTGTTTCCCTTGATTCTTTTGGCTTTGCAAAACTATTACCAATTTAATTGCTTGATTTGTTTCATTTGCATATTCTTTTGTTACTTATTTCAATAAATACCAATTTCATTGCTTAATCATTTACCCTATCAGTGTTGCATCATTCATCTTTCAGCTTCCATGGATGGCGCAACTCATTGATATCTTTTCAAGTATCAGAAACGACCCGCTTTGTAACATTTCGTAATTTAAAATATTAAAATTAACAAATTTAAGAACACTTAATTTTTAGGAGAAGAATTAAAGGAAATGGGTTAGGCCATTGCGTTCGTCTCGAAATTCTGCTTGGAATAGAGTCTAGGCTTTCGCAAATCGGACTTCGTATGAGGAAGTTATGGCCCTCAGAAGTTTCAGGAATTTAAATAAATTAAAAACGGTTTACAGTTAAATTCAAAATTCGAATATACCAAGGTAGGTCGACCTGGAGGTCGACCTACCTCAGGCCAGGTCGACCCAGGGATCGACCTCCCCTATACAGGTCGACCTGGGGGTCGACCTACCCCCTCAGGCTGATCTGAACTATGACGATTCTGACTTGTTGCTGAGTCTTTTCTAACCTGTTGGTGAGTCACTTGGGCATATGTAGCAATTCTGGATAACTCTATCTAGTCCGGACGGTTGTGATTTCTCCTATGATAATCTAACGGCTGATATTGATCTAAACTTCTACATAAGCACGCATAGACTCAAGCTCAAAACCTAAACTAAATTAATCCCTTAGCCTCCGTGCTGCTGCTAGAATAGTTCTTCTTCTTAAAGCTTAGGAATTGCAAGTCAGGATTCTAATTCAAACGACGAACGAATTATTCTCTTCTCTAATCCGTCTTTGTGAGTACAATTTCTTTCACAAAATAATTACTAAAATAATTATGATGAGTTATAAATTTGGAATATGAGAACATGCCTGTTGAATCATGTGACGTTACTTAATTTTGTTATCGTTTGTTTGTGAACATATGACAGTTTTGTTAACTTATGTTAGTAGATCTATTCCATATGTCCAATCACATATGTTTAACTTGATTCATTTTATAACATCAGTTTATAAGCAAGTTTGGGATGTAAATCATATGCTAGTTTGTATGTGAATCTTATGCAAATCTGTTTCTACATATGCTAGTTTGTATGTGAATCTTATGCAAGTCTGCATGCAAATTATACAAAAGTTTATATGTGAATCAAGTATATACATATGCTAATTTATATGTAAAACATGTGATATTAGTTTACATGTTTTAATCCATTTGCAAGTTTGTAGGAATCCATATGCAAGTTTAGGTGAAAACTATATTCACATATGCAAGTTTAGGTGAAAATTATATTCACATATGCAAGCTTAGGTGAAAACTATATTCATATATGCAAGTTTAGGTGAAACCCATATTCATATATGCAAGTTCACAATTTCATGTTTAGATCTATATTTAGATCCATGGTAGTTTATGCAAATTTATGTTCTATATGTCCATTGCCTATGCAAGTTATTGGCTATGCAAACTTATGTTATAATTCTTATTCGCAAGTTAGATCTATTTATGTGTTATGCAAGTTGTGATGTTTCTTTTCTTTTTATGAATTAGACTATTTGCGAGTCTAACATATTTCATATTAAACGTACGAACGACATGGGGACAATAGGAAAATATTAATTATACAAATTGTGAATTGGCATAAAATGTCTTTAAAGGCATATAATTAATTTGAGACATTAATTGGTATAATTTATATACCTGAAAATTATGGACATAATTTAAGTGACAAATATGGACATGGATTAAAGTTGGAAGTTACTGACAATCTGAAATAGGGATATTAATTCAAATTGAGGTTAAATAATAATGTGTAATAATTAATGCCTAAGACACGAGGTTAGACTCGTTTGTTGTATAAGACTGCCCGGACCCGCCCGGCAAATCCAGCAACCACAAATGGTAGTCTAATATGAGAGGTCAAAGGCATAAATTAAATGCGTAATAAATGCCTAAGACACGAGGTTAGACTCGTTTGTGGTATAAGACTGCACGGACCCGCCTGACACATCCAACAACTGCATACGGTAGTCTAATGTGAGGGGTCGTAGGCATAATTAAAAAATGCTTAGACACGTGGTTAAGTCTTGCTTGTGGTGGAAGTCTGCCCGGAACCGCCCGGTATATCCAGCGGCCACAAGCAATCGACTTAATGTGAGAGGTATGTGCATTAATAATTAATTAATGCTGATCAAAGACCAATATGAATGACAAACAGAAGTTTGGTTGAGTTGAGTAATTCTATGAGTACCAATCTGATGTTGATTTCGGTCTTCGAGGTTGATACTTAGGGAGTTATTCTCTTAACCAATGTATATGTGAATTAAGAAGTACTTAATCATAAATTAAGTAAACCATGTTATATGATATATATATATATATGATACATAAAAAATGATAACGGGATAGGGTTAAGACCAGCTTAACCAATAATCTGATAAGTATGTAGGGTTAAGACCGACTTAACCAATAATATATAAGTGGATAGGTTAAGACCAGCTTAACCAATAATATATATTAATCTGATAAGTGGATAGGGTTTGGACAAACATAACCAATAATATATATTGACCTGATAAGTGGATAGGGTTAAGACCAACTTAACCAATAATATATAAGTGGATAGGGTTAAGACCAGCTTAACCAATAATATATATATTGATCTGATAAGCAGATAGGGTTAAGACAAGCTTAACCAATAACATATGTTTGTTTGATAAGTGGGTAACATGGGTGACATGTGGTATATAATTACAAAAACACTTAACCAAGTTGAAATATGTAAGAAGACATGAATAGAGGGGGTTAAGTGGGAAATCCTAGTGGGGACCAAGCATAGGTGGAAAGCTTGTGTCAAGTGTGGGGACATTTTTCAACCAGTAACTCATTTAGTATCTAAGTGAGCTCGATCTAGATCGAGGACGGGACAGGCTTACTGGATTTGATTGTAAGAGGTCAAAACATGTTAGCGGTGGCAACGCAAGTCCAACGGGGTCATGTGCGTGCGTGGGCCCGGGGTGGTAGGTAAGACGTTGTTGCATTGTGTAGGCATAAGCCGTGCATCTTTAGTGGTATTAGGTTGCCACTTTGGGGAGTGATACACCCCACTGTGGCACCAGCACGGGTATCTACGAGTTAAGGAGCCGATCGAATGGGGAAGGTAGTGGGTACGACTAGTGGAGGTAGGAGCAGGCGACACCTATGAAGAAAGCTAGGAGTACAACTACCATATTATGAATAAATGTTGCAATTAGAATGGGGAGGGTAGTGGGTACAACTAGTAGACATAGGAGCAGGCGGCACCTACGAAGACAGCTAGGGGTACACGGAACTACCATTATTATTATTTTGTTCAGTAGGCGGGATCAACTTTTATGGTGACTAGTATTGGTGCAGTATAGTAATTATCCTTTAATAATTAGGAACACAATTAACATTTCTCTTGTTGGTTTTGTCATGCCCATGTGTTTCACACTCATTCCTTGTTTTACCAGTTTATGCCTTATCTTAATTACTTTAATAATTATATTGTTAAAGTTATTGGAATCGCCAGATTTTATGTCTGACCCCTTTGTTTTCGCCTCTTTTCTTCCTCCCCCCCAGTTCTCAGCATGGGACTAGTGCTAGTCAAGCTTGATTTGGATCTCTTTCTCTCTCTTTTGAAGTGCTTGGATTACTGAAAGTAAAGTTCAGCTTATCTCTTTTATGGCTACTTATGTTGGGGTTATGCTCTTTACTTTATGTACTCAGAAAAAAAAAAATTCCAAGATGGATATAAGTGTACTTGGTTTTATTATTGGTTTTGATGTAACCAAACTGTTTCTCCGCTACAACAAAACTTGTTTTTAAAATTTTCAAGTACCAATATATGTAGCTGTCTTATTATATTCTGTTCCATACACCAATAATACTCCATGAAAGTTAAGTCATTCCCTTTTAGAGTGACATTAATGGACGTGGGGTGTTACACGTCGTATCAAAGCTGAAGGTTACTAGAACATATAAGAGATTTTGAAAAACTATTTTTCAAAAGCATTTTATAAAGATATACTTTCAAAAATATGTTTTAAGAAGAGTATTTTTAAGAGAAAAATTTATTTTGAAAAACATAACTCCCAAGAGCCATATATCTTTCCTCGATTCTCCATTTTAAAATCTCTTCCTTTTTCCTTTTGAATTTCTTCCTCCATGTATAGACACTTTTTCTAAGATATGTAAGAACTTTCATACGATGGCCGGAAAACCGCTTCATGGGACTGGTACGTTTGTCAAAGCTAGAAGGAAGTGGAGGACTTGTTGGTACCTTTAAGATAAATGATGAGAGGAAGGTTCAATTAGCTGCATGGTCAATGAAGGACGAAGCCTCATTTTGGTAGGAGGTCACGAATGGAGAATGTGCAGGAGAGACATGGATAGGGCACACGATAAGAAAGTAGATCCAAAGAAAGGCGGTAAGGATAACAAGGGGCCAAGAGAAAAAGGAAGGGCCACGCTTGTGAAATACCTGACTACTTAAATAAAGACGTTAGAAAGAAGAAGAAGGCTAGTTGTTATCATTACGAAGAAACAGGACATCTTATTAGGATCGTCTAAAGAAGTAAAAAGGCAAAGGTAAGGACAAAGTACAGGATCTTCTGGAGGGCAGATGCGTTCCCTCACGGCTGGCATACCTGATCAAGGTAGAAATATCTTGGTTGGAAGTTGGTTTTTCTTTTTGATCATCCTGTTCAAACCTTGTTTGAATTCTGGCGCTTCACACTCGTTGTATCTGGTTCGTTAGTTAAAAAACTGCACTTAAATACTAGTCTAGTTACAGATCCCATAGTAGCCTCAAATCCTATTGGTGGTTCGGCTCATCTTTCGATGAATTGTCAAATTTTTAGAGTGTCTATCTTGGGCATTAGGTTTGAATGCAACACCTTCGTTCTTGGCTTCATGGGCTACAGCTTGGTTCTAGGCATGGATTGGCTAGCCAGATACGGTGCCATCCTAGACTGTGAAAGAAGGGTAGTTAGATTGTTGACTCGTTGTGGAAAGACCCTTGATATTTCTTGTGACCCTAAAGGTCCGGTAATGCTTAGCTACCTAGAATCTCTTGACGCGTCCAACGGTGATTTGGAATTTGTTCGTGTGGTCCGTGAATATGGTGACGTCTCTGATGAAGTTTGGGGTTTACCCCCGAGGCGCGAGATAGACTTTCCTATATACCTAGTAGATAATGCAAAGCCAGTTGCATTACTAGTGCGCCACATGGCTCCGAGGGAGAGAAGAGAACTTAGTAAGCAAGTGAAAGAGTTGCTTGAGAAGGGGTTCATAAGAAAAAATATTTCAAAATGGGGTGCTCCAGTTGTTTTTGCTACGAAGGCTGATGGCTCACTTAGACTGTGCGTGGACTATAGAGAGATGAATAAGCTCACAAAGAAGAACAGACACCCATTGCCGAGGATAGATGATTTATTCGATCAGTTGGTTGGTGCTTCGATTTTCTTGCAACTGTATTTGGCTATAGGATTTCATCAGCAGAGGGTGGCTGAAGACAGCATAGATAAGACTGCATTTAGAACTCTTGACGGTTTCTTCAAGTGGCTCGTCATGCCTTTTGGTTTGACGAATGCACCCGCATACTTCGTTGACTTAATGAGTAGGGTGTTTAGGGAGTTTCTAAACAAGTTTGTGGTAGTCTTTGTGGACAATATCTTGATTTTTTCTAGAAGCGAGGAAGAACATACCCTACATCTTAGGAAAGTCTTAGAGACTCTACGAGCGCATCAACTCAAAGCTAAGTTCTCCAAATGCCATTTTTGAAGAAAAGAAGTGAGGTTCTTAGGACACGTGGTCTCTAAGGAAGGGATAGTTGTGGATCCCGCAAAGGTGGTGGCAACCCAAGGTTGGAAGGTCCCTAGAAACGCGACGGAAGTAAGGAGCTTTCTAGGACTAGCGGGCTATTATAGGAAGTTCATTAAGGACTTTGCGAAGATATCAGCCCCACTTACTCGGTTAACGAAGAAGAACTTGACTTTTTCTTGGGATGTTGACTGTGACAATGCTTTCCAAGGTTTGAAGAGGGTTTTGATGGCAACTCCAGTTTTAGTTTTGCCAGATGGAAGTAAGCCATTCACAGTGTATACCGGTGCTTGCGGGACAGGGCTTGGAGCAGTTTTCAATGCAAGAGGAAAAGGTGATATGCAAAAGGCGGCAAGTACGAGTATCGCTTATCATCCACAGATGGATGACAGACAGAAAGGGGTGAATAGAATCCTTGAAGATCTTTTGAGGTTATGTATCCAAGATTTTGGAGGGACATGAGAAGAGGCAACGAGCTTAGTGGTGTTCATGACATTTTTCACGTTTCGCATTTGCGGAAGCGTTTACAAGATATCGCGGAAGTAGTAGAGCCGAGCAGGCTTAGAGAAGTGAAAGTGGAGTGAGATGCCCCGATTAGACGAGCCCCTACATGCATCCTTGGATCGGAGGTCATAAAGCTACGCAACAAAGAGGTCAAATCGGTTAAAGTGCAATAGGGAGATGATCAAGGAGACGCGACTTGGGAGATGGAAGACAAGATGTGTACGCTGTACCCTTTCCTTTTTGAGGATATGTTTTTAACTTCTCCTTTTCCTACCTCTTTGTTGATACTTGTCCTATCATTTAGTATGTCTTTGCAATGATATCTTCGATCTTTAGTTAGGAAAAATCCTATGGTTGTAAACATG
This sequence comes from Allium sativum, assembly GCA_030737875.1. Lineage (NCBI taxonomy): Eukaryota > Viridiplantae > Streptophyta > Magnoliopsida > Asparagales > Amaryllidaceae > Allium > Allium sativum. The sequence continues at coordinate 166,799,955 of CM060924.1, read as the reverse complement.
TGTTTGAGACATGTTATGTTTGGTGGATGCAAACGGATGCAAGTGGTTGCTAGTGGTTGCTCGTGGATGCATGTACACACACATTAGGCACTAGATCGGCTCAATCACTTTCATATTGCATATAAATATGTGTGCATATTTAAATTAATGGATGTATAATGGTTGTGTTATCATATGGATGCTGCATTTTGATGAGTGGTTGTGCACACATGTAGAAATAATATGTATTGTTAGGATTCTTTCGCATACATAATGGACGCATGACACTGTCATGATTTGCATTAAGGAGGTCAACTGAATCTGTAGACCGCCTGATTTTTGCATTGGATGAGGAACATATATACACACATTTTGCATATGTTCATACGGCATCAGAAATCTTGTAAGGACAATGGATGCCTGTGTTTGATGGTTGAGTAGATGCATGATTGGATGTTAGGATATACATTCTCCTTAACTTGGAGATTTCGGAGGCGAAATCCTTTAAGGAGTGGAGAATGTAACACCTCGTAATTTTAAATATTAAAATTAACAAATTTAAGAACACTTAATTTTTAGGAGAAGAATTAAGGGAAATGGATTATGCCATTGTGTTCATCTCGAAATTCTGGTTGGAATAGAGTCCAAGTTTTCGTAAATCGGACTTCGTATGAGGAAGTTATGACCCTCATAAGTTTCAGGAATTTAAATAAATTAAAAACAGTTCAGAGTTAAATTCAAAATTCAAATATACTAAGGTAGGTCGACCTGGAGATCGACCTACCCCAGGCCAGGTCGACCAGGGGGTCGACCTCCCCTAAACAGGTCAACCTGGGGGTCGACCTACCCCCTTGGGTAGATCTGAACTATGACGATTCTGAGTTGTTGCTGAGTCTTTTCTGACTTATTGCTGAGTCACTAGGGAATAGGTGGCAATTCTGGATAACTCTATCTAGTCTGGACGGTTGTGATTTTTCCTATGATAATCTAACGACTTATATTGATATAAACTTCTGTATAAGCATGCAGAGACTCAAACTCAAAACCTAAACTAAATTTATTCCTTAGCCTCCATGCTGCTGCTAGAATAGTTCTTCTTCTTAAAGCTTAGGAATTGCAAGTCCGGATTCTAATTCAAACGACGAACGAGTTATTCTCTTCTCTAATCCATCTTTGTGAGTACAATTTCTTTCACAAAATAATTAATAAATTAATTATGATGAGTTATAAATTTGGATTCTGAGAACATGTCTGTTGAATCATGTGACGTTAATTAATTTTGTTATCGCCTGTTTGTGAACATATGATAGTTTTGTTAACTCATGTTAGTAGATCTATTGCATATGTCCAATCACATATGTTTAACTTGATTCATTTTATGACATCAATTTATATGCAAGTTTGGGATGTAAATCATATGCTAGTTTGTATGTGAATCATTTGCAAGTCTGTTTCTACATATGCTAGTTTGTATGTGAATCTTATGCAAGTCTGCATGCGAATTATACACAAGTTTATATGTGAATCAAGTATATACGTATGCTAACTTATATGTAAAACATGTGATATTAGTTTACATGTTTAAATCTATATGCAAGTTTGTAGGAATCCATATGCAAGTTTAGGTGAAAACTACATTCACATATGCAAGTTTAGGTGAAAACTATATTCACATATGCAAGTTTAGGTGAAACCCATATTCATATATGAAAGTTCACAATTTCATGTTTAGATTTATATTTAGATCCATGGTAGTTTATGCAAATTTATGTTCTATATGTCCATTGCCTATGCAAGTTATTGGCTATGCAAACGTATGTTATAATTCTTATTCGCAAGTTAGATCTATTTTATGTGTTATGCAAGTTGTGATGTTTCTTTTCTTTTTATGAGTTAAACTATTTGCAAGTCTAACATATTTCATATTAAACGTACGAACGGCGTAGGGACAATGGGAAAATATTAATTATACAAATTGTGAATTGGCATAAAATGGATTTAAAGGCATATAATTAATTTGAGACATTAATTAGTATAATTTATATACTTGAAAATTATGGACATAATTTAAGTGACAAATACGGACATGGATTAAAATTGGAATTTATTGACAATATGAAATAGGGATATTAATTCAAATTGGGGTTGAATAATAATGTGTAATAATAAATGCCTAAGACATGAAGTTAGATTCATTTGTGGTATAAGACTGCCCGGACTCGCCCGACAAATCCAGCAACCACAAACGGTAGTCTAATGTGAGAGGTCAAAGGCATAAATTAAATGCGTAATAAATGTCTAAGACACGAGGTTAGATTCGTTTGTGGTATAAGACTACCCGGACCCGCCCGGCACATCCAGCAACCGCAAATGGTGGTCTAATGCGAGGGGTCGTAGGCATAATTAAAAGATGCTTAGACACGAGGTTAACTCTGGCTTGTGGTGGAAGTCTGCCCGGAACCGCCTTGCATATCCAGTGGCCACAAGCAATCGAATTAATGTGAGAGGTATGTGCATTAATAATTAATGAATGCTGATCAAAGACGAATATGAATGACAAACAAAAGTTTGGTTGAGTTGAGTAATTCTTTGAGTATCAATCTGATGTTGATTTCGGTCTTCGGGGTTGATACTTAGGGAGTTATTCTCTTAACCAATGTATCTGTGAACTAAGAAGTACTTAATCATAAATTAAGTAAAATATTGTATGATATATATATATATATATATATATATATATATTTGATACATAAAACATGATAAGTGGATAGAGTTAAGACCAGCTTAACCAATAATCTGATAAGTAGGTAGGGTTAAGACCAGCTTAACCAATAATATATATATTAATCTGATAAGTGGATAGGGTTAAGACAAACTTAACCAATAATATATATTGACTTGATAAGTGGACAGGGTTAAGACCAACTTAACCAATAATACATAAGTGGATAGGGTTAAGACTAGCTTAACCAATAATATATATATATATATATATGTATGTATGTATATATTTTGAAAATTGGTAATCTTTATTACTATACCAACCATATACTTCATTTATATGCCTCATCAAAACCTTATGTCCCCCCTAACCTAGATGGGTACCACATAAGGGAAAAGAGCACATATAAAATTCATATATTGACAATACAAACACAACATAAACATACCCAAACATACAACTCAACTCGCCACGCTCAACATAACATAGCCTCACACAACACAAAACACTTATATGTACAAAACATTAACCAGTGTCACGTAAATCAATACCCCATTTCAACATAAAATCTATTTTCCTTTGTACTCTGCTGCAAAAATTTCCATTGTTCTTTACTGTCCATATCACATCTCTCTCAATAAGTTTTAATCTAATCTCCTTCGACAATTCTTTACTGCCAAACAGTCTTCGATTCCTCTCTTGCCACAAATGATAAACAGCAGTGGTAAAGACAGTACAAGCCAAGTCCAAGGTCTGATCTTTGTCTTTAAATACATGCAAAATCTTCTCTGCCTCAAAATCTAAAGTGCCAATTATGCTTGTGGATAGTCCAAGTTTTAGAAGCAATAATAACCAGATATAACTTGAATATGCACATCCAAAAAACAAGTGGTTAATCGATTCATCCTCTACTTGACAAAGCACACACACCTTATCATGAATTAGACCAAACTGGACCAGTCTATCACGAGTAGACAACTTATTCATAACAACTAAATAAGAAATTATAGACATTCATTTCACATTTTTTGAATGCTAAATGACTTTAAAACAAGATTTACCTTGCTGTTTCTTCCTAACATGATCCTATGCTTTGTGAAAAGAGAAGTCACCATCCTTCCAAGAATAATAATCACAATTAGCCTGAAGATCAATGATAATATTTTCAACCTCATTTCTGATTTCTCTTGTAGCTGCATGAAGAGACCCATTAATTCTACCATCAATGATTAATGAAGAAACTAAATCACCATGTCTTCCAATGTTATGAAGCCTAGAGAATCCCAAAATATCCACCAGGCATTTCGAATTAATCCATGGTTCAAACCAAACATTAGTACCATTACCATCAGCAATGACTTTTCTAAACAACTGTTCACCATGAGTTCTCAACCTTAGTATAGACTTCCACGTACAAGATGCATTGTTATCCTTATGCATGCTCCAAAACCATTTACCATGATAATACTTGTTGTTCATCCACCGACTCCATAGAGAAGACCCATCTAAAAACTTCCACCAAAAGTTTAATGCATGATGCTTTCTTTAAGTCAAACAGAGATTTCATACCAATAGCTCCTTCTGATTTAGGGTAACATAACTTTTCCCAACTTACTTTATGTGATGAGCTCCCCCAAAAAAAGTCTGAACACATAGAATGCAGTTTTGAAATGACAGCTTCAGGGAGCTGATAGACAAATAACCAATACAATATGGTAGGATTTACAACAGAGAGAATCAGTTCAGCACGGCCAGCATAACTCAGAAATCTGGCATCCCATGATTGAAGCTTGACTTGAATTTTCTGAAGTAAAGACTGACATTCACCATAATGTATGTAATTTGAAGATAATGGGACGCCCAAATATCTAACAGGTAGATACTCAACTTGAAATCCCAAAACTGATGCAATCTCATTTGTGTATTTAGCATGTAGACTGAAATAAATTTTTGACTTCAAAATGCTGTCAGATAACCAACAAAATCTCTTTAATTTATCAAAGCACTCATTTAAAGAAATTGCACAAATATGCAAGCATTTACCAAAGATCATTAGATCATCAGCATACATCAAGTGAGAGACCACTGGTTGAAATTTGTGAACTGGCAAGAATTTTTCAAAAGCAACAGACTCATTCAGGCAGAAGGAAAAATATTTAATAGCTATAGAGAATAGGTAAGGAGAAAGTGGATCGCCTTGCCTCAACCCACGATTAGATGAAATAAAGCCATGAGGAATACCTTGTATTAGTATTGAAAATGTAGGAGAAGAAATGCACTCATAAATGATATCAATAATATGTACAGGAAACCCCATCTTCAACATAATGTGACAGATCAGTCTCCTATTTATCATATCATATGCTTTATGCAGATCTATTTTTACACAAAATTTACTAACTCCTATTTTTTTGAAATCTTTGAGTAGCTCATGAGTTAATAAAATGTTCTCTCCTATATGTCTGTTAGGAATGTATGCACTCTGATTTGCAGAAATGAGATGTGGCATATACCATTTGATTCTATTACACAATATTTTACTAAAAATCTTATAAAACATGTTACAACAAGATATAGGTTTGTATTGTGAAATAGAAGTGGGCCTCTCAACTTTAGGGATTAAAGTTATAAATGTATGATTACAACTTTTTGGAAGTTTACGTATCTCAAAAATTTCTTGCATGGCAGAATGGAGTTCATACTTAATAGAATCCCAATGTAGAGTGAAGAATTTGGAGTTAAGACCATCTGGACCAGGGCTTGAATCAATATGAACAGAATGAACAGCAGCTTTAATAATATATATATATATATTGATCTGATAAGCGGATAGGGTTAAGACAAGCTTAACCAATCACACATGTTGATTTGATAAATGGGTAACATGGGTGACATGTGGGATATAATTATAAACACTTAACCAAGTTGAAACATGTAAGAAGACATGAATAAGGGGGGGGGGGGGGTAAGTGGGAAATCCTAGTGGGGACCAAGCATAGGTGGAAAGCTTGTGTCAAGTGTGGGGACCCTTTTCAACCAGTAACCCATTTAGTATCTAAGTGAGCTCGATCTAGATCGAGGACGGGACAGGCTTACTGGGTTTGATTGTAAGAGGTCAAAATATGTTAGCGGTGGCAACGCAAGTCCAACGGGGTCATGTGCGTGTGTGGGCCCAGGGTGGTAGGTAAGACGTTGTTGCATCGTGTAGGTATAAGCCGTGCATCTTTAGTGGTATTAGGTTGCCACTTTGGGGAGTGATACACCATACTGTGGGACCAGCACGGGTATCTACGAGTTAGGGAGCCGATCGAATGGGGAAGTGAGTGGGTATGACAAGCGGAGAAAGGAGCAGGCAGCACCTATAAAGACAACTAGGAGTACAACTACCATATTATGAATAAATGTTGCAATTAGAATGGGGAGGGTAGTGGGTACAACTAGTTGAGAGAGAAGCAGGCGGCACCTACGAAGACAGCTAGGGGTACACGAAACTACCATTATTATTATTTTGTTCAGTAGGCGGGATCAACTTTTAGGGTGACTAGTATTGGTGCAGTATAGTAATTATCCTATAGTGATTAGGAACACAATTAACATTTCTCTTGTTGGTTTTGTCATGCCCATTTGTTTCACAGTCATTCCTTGTTTTACCGGTTTATGCCTTATCATAATTACTTTAATAATTATATTGTTAAAGTTATTGGACTCGCCAGACTTTATGTCTGACCCCCTTTGTTTTCGCCTCTTTTCTTCCTCCCCCCACCCCCAAAGGTTCTCAGGGTGGGACTAGTGCTAGTAAAGCATGAATTGGATCTCTTTCTCTCTCTTTTGGAAGTGCTTGGATTGCTGAAAGTAAAGTTCAGCTTATCTCTTTTATGGCTACTTATCTTGGGGTTATACTTTTTACTTTATGTACTCACAAAACAATTTGTCAAGATGGATATTAAGTGTACTTGGTTTTATTGTTGGTTTTGATGTAACCAAACTATTTCTCCGCTGCAATAAAAGTTGTTTTTAAAATTTTCAAGTACCAATATGTTAGCCTACTTTGTGAACTAGGCAACACAAAGTCAAGGAACCAAACATTGAAGGGTATTTTTAGTTATAAGACTTCGGTTCGGATTGGAGGAAAACACTACAGTTCAGATTGATAGCTACAGTTGTTCGGGTCGGGTCAGAGCAACGTATCGGTTCGGATCGGTAAGAGACTTCTGTTCGGATCGGCGATTTCTTACTGAGTAGATTGGTAAGGCATATCTAATCGGATCGGAAAGCCATCTGCTTGCCACAACAACGGAACGGAGCGGAGCAGATTAGAGAAGGAGAGTCGCACCCAAGCCAATCCGGTTCGGATCGGGTACCCCGATCCGAACCCCTTATTTGCGCGTCTCCGACCCGAACCCATAATTCATGTTACTCTCCTGCAAAATCGCCTGGACAACCGGACCGGCTATGACTAATTCCTACTTGTAACGTCCTTCCCTTTGATGCGCTGTCAACATGGTGGTTCATCCGAACCCGAAGAGAGTGCGATGGATGACACGTGGCCCGACCCGGATCAAGTCTCAAGCAAATTCACACCTATAAATACCCCGTGTGGAGACAAAGAGAAGGATCTTTTTTCAGCACTTTGAGAATTCAACTACCTCCATCATCCGAACTCCATTACTCCCGGAGAATCCAAATCATCTTTCATTTCTTGTTTTAGTCAATTGAGTGAACAAAAGTGAGTTGTGAGTGAATCTTACATTGTATTTGCAACTGAATTATTGAATATAGTGAAAGATAAGTGGACGTAGGCATTTGTTCGCCGAACCACTATAAATCCTGCGTGTTCATTTTTATTTTTATCTCATTTTATCTTGTTTTAAATCAACTTGGGCGTTAGAACCACTTTTGGGTCTAACATTTTGGTGCTTTCACTGAGAATCCTCATCTAAATTCTTTATTTTCCGGGATCTCTTTCTACTTTTTGGACCGTTGAGTTCAAAGAAGTGAATCCTTAAGTTTCTCCGCTTTTTTACATTCGTTGAAGTGATTGTCAAAGATTCATGGCCAAAGGAAAAGGCAAGGAAGTTCAACCTTTTCGAGGAAATGGAGCTGGCGAAGATCAGCAAAATGCTGTTGTAACAAGGTCTCGGGGGCAGAGTTCAGCAGCAGGAAGAATCAATGCAGGAAATCCGAACCGACAGCAAGGGGAAAGCTCCGATCCGATCCGGGTAGGAGACTCTGAAGCAGTACACTCCCCCAATCTGAACCGACCCGAGCTGCTCGCTGCACACCGATCCGACCAGGCACCCCAGCTCCGATCCGACCCGACTTCCTACCTCCGATCCGACCCGATGCTTGGTGAAGCTGGAACCTCTACTCGAGTCCCTACGAATGCTCTAATTCCAGCTGCCAGGGTTGGTGATCAGGTCAATCCATCTGCGCCCATCACTCAAGGAGATTTCTCGCGCTTGCTTGATATGCTTGAGAGCACGAGGGAAGCTATGAGAGTTCATGAGCGCACTAATCTCATGATGCAGGAAAATATGAGGCTCATGAGTCGGGAGATTAGTGAACTTCGTTGGCAAAGAACTCCATCACCGGTTCGTCACACACCAGTAGATCAATCTTCATCTTCCGAGGAAGAGAGGCCCCGTGAACGGAGGCCACTCGAACGACCTCAGAATGTGGAGCAGCTGACATTTGGATCTTTGGGATCTCGCGAGGATATCGCACGAGCATTAGGAAACGATGACCCCACTCGGGGGCAAAGACTCCAGTCCCCTCTTCCCGAGATCGACCGGGAACGCAGGGAACGGAATCGAGCAGAGGCAGCTCGAAGAAGAAGGGCATCTCCTGAGCAAGAGCCCAGAAGGAACTCGGATACTAGGGCTAGGGAACCTGAGCAGCCCCTAACTAATGCTGATGTACAGGCAATGGTTCGCCGAATTATGTCCGAGAGCCGGAATTATACAAATGAAGACTATGGCATTGAGCGAAGCCATACTCCGTTCACCGACGATATCCTCGACTTCCAGTTTCCCCGACGCTTTAACTTGCCACAGATGGACAAGTATAACGGAAGGACTGATCCGGGACAGCATTTGATGCGGTATTCGTGGCTCATGAACGCCGCTGCTGCCCCTGATGAAGTGAAGTGCAAAGCATTCCCAATCTACCTAGAAGATGTGGCATTGTTCTGGTTTACCCGACTTCCTCCTCGTTCGATTTCTAATTACAAAGAACTAAGCGAGCATTTCATGAACCAGTTCCGACTACATGCCCGAAAGTCCAAGAGTGTAATTGAATTATCGAGAATCAAACAGGCACCAGGAGAATCTTTAAGGGCATATCTTGATCGTTTTAACCAAGCTGTAACTGAGGTCAGTGACCCGCATGAGCCCACTATTCTGATGGCATTGAAGGAAGGAGTTGATCCTGAATCTGAGTTTGGAGACTACCTTTCTGGGAAGACACCCCCCACAAGGGAGATATTCTACGAAAAGGCCGATATTTATTTACGGCGAGAGGAGGCCAGGGCCAACCGAAAAAGAAAGTCTGAGACGGCTTCAAAGGAGAATGTGCAGAGTAATATCGCCGTGAAGCAGTCGGGGGAGAATTCTGGCAAGGTTGAAGTAAATGTAGGAAACAAGGGTGGAAACAGCAATACTGGAAACGGGGGAAACAACAACAACCGTAATTCGAGTGGTAACAGAAGAAACAGAAATAGGGGAAATGACCCTAACAAAAGACCCCGGTTCCAGAACTACGAAAATTATACGCCATTGAACGACACCCTGGAAAATATTTATCTGGATACGTACAATGTGTTACAGTACAAGAGACCGCCACCTCGTGATTCGACCGAGAAATAAATGGCGACAGGGAAATTTTTCTTGTTTCACGGAACACATGGACATTCGACCAATGAATGTCGGCATTTGAGGGATGTAATTGAAAAGCTGCTGCGTGAAGGAAAGTTGGATGAGTACAAGGTTGCCCCGAGGGACAGGGGGCAAGGAGAGCAGGCTCCAAAACAGATCCTACCTGCTCCTAAGCCTACAGCGCAGCAGAAAGGTAAAGGGATTGTCATCAACTCCATAGTAGGCGGACCTCACCCGGCAATCCGAAGTTTTAGGTCAATGGACCAATATGTGAATGCTGCCAAGCATCTAGATGTGAATGAAGGTGACGATTTGGAAGATGTCGCCCCCATAAAACAACAGAAAACCATGTTCGACGACGTGGTATTTCGCAGCCGAGACAACACGGGATACAATCTCCCACCAATGATCCGTTGGTTATTACTACCACCATTGGGCCGGCCTTGGTCCATAAGGTATTAGTAGACAACGGAAGTTCCGTTAATATTTTGTTCAAGAAGTCATTTGATCAGATGAAGCTTGAGCCCGAAGATCTGAAACCTTGTGAAGGATGGATTAGAGGTTTCAACGGAGCGACGATAGCTCCCATGGGATATATAGAGTTGCCCGTGACCCTAGGGTAAGGTAAACGTAGAAGAGTGCGAATGCTTCAGTTCGTAGTATTGGACGTAGATTCGCCATATAACGCATTTTTAGGGAGACCTGCCCTCGCTGAATTTAGAGTTTGTATCGCCCCTTGGTGCTTGTTACTAAAGTTCCCAACCGAAGCCGGGACTGGAGTAATGAGAGGGGATCAGGTTTCTGGACGGGCCTGCTATGTGGCCGAACTGAAGATGTTAATGAAAGGAGTTAATGCTGAGAGTAAGGATGCCTCTTCTCCCTCAAAAGGGGACTCGGCATAGCAATTAGAGAGATTGAACCCGAGGGAGTTGCCAAAAGGAACGCCTGAAGACCTGGATCCCAGAAAAGACGAGGAACCAGAGGCTAGGAATGCAACTCCTAACGAAGCGACAGTGGAAATTCCCATTGATAAAGCTGATCCGACGAAAGTTTTGAAGATTGGTTCTCAATTGGATCCACGTCGTGCTGAAGAACTGACGATCTTCTTGAAGGCAAACTTAGATGTGTTCGCCTGGACCCATGCTGACATGTGTGGGATATCACCTTCCATTATCAGTCACAAATTGAATGTAAATCCGAAGCATCCGCCTGTGAAACAGAAGAGACGCATGCTGGGCCCAGAGAGGTCGGCTGCTCTCAAAGAGGAAGTAGAGAAATTGAAGCAAAATGGATTTATTCGAGATTCGACTTATCCCGATTGGATATCGAATCCCGTCTTGGTAAAGAAGCCAAACGGAAAGTGGCGAACTTGTATTGACTTTTCAGATTTAAATAAAGCTTGCCCAAAAGATAGTTTCCCACTTCCCAGGATTGACCAGCTTGTAGACTCGACAGCAGGTCATGAACTTCTTTCTTTCATGGACGCATACTCTGGATACAACCAAATTCCTATGCATGTACCAGACCAAGAGCATACGAGTTTCATTACGAATTTGGGGCTATATTGTTATGTTGTAATGCCATTCGGGTTAAAAAACGCTGGAGCTACTTATCAGCGCTTGGAAAATAGAATGTTTTATGATCAAATAGGAAAAACTATGGAAGTTTATGTGGATGATATGCTTGTCAAATCAAAGCAGTCTTCCAGTCATACGCAAGACTTAGCGGAAATGTTTGGTATCTTGCGAAAATACCGTACGAAATTGAATCCTTTAAAATGTTCATTTGGAGTGGCGTCGGGAAAGTTCCTTGGCTTAATTGTGAGTTCCCGAGGAATTGAAATCAACCCTAGCCAGATAGCAGCGATTAGAAACATCGAAGAACCGAGGAGAATTAAAGACGTCCAAAGTCTGGCAGGGAAGGTAGCGGCGTTGAGTAGATTCATCTCCAAAGCCACAGATAAGTGTGTTCCGTTTTTTGATTTGATAAAAAGGGGAAAGAAGAACTTCCAGTGGACTCCCGATTGTGTTGAGGCCTTTCAAAATCTGTTAGAGCTGTTAGAGAAACCGCCAATTTTATCAAAGCCCGTAGATCACAAAGAATTATTTGTTTATCTAGCAGTCTCGGCTCACGCTGTCAGCACAGCCCTGGTTCGAGAAGAAGACAAAGTACAAAGGCCAGTGTACTATGTGAGTAAGAAATTAGCAGCGGCAGAGCGCAACTACCCAAAGATTGAGAAGCTTGCTTATAGCCTCCTGATCGCATCCCGAAAACTTCGTCACTACTTCCAAGCCCATCCAATAACCATATACACCGACCAGCCGTTAAGACAGGTGTTGCAGAGACCCGAAGCATCAGGAAGGTTGATCAAATGGAACATAGAACTAAGCCAGTTTGATTTGAATTTTCAACCACGAAAGTCAATCAGGGGGCAAGCTCTAGCAGACTTTATTGCGGAGTTCACCATTCCAGAGGAGGAAATAATCAATGACCGAGTGGTCAAATCCGAGGATAAGCTAGAGATGAATCCGTGGAAATTATATACAGATGGAGCTAAAAATGACCGAAGGTCCGGAGATGGAATTATCTTAGTCACTCCCGAGGGACGGTCGTTATATTACGCCCTGCGATTAGAATTTTCGGCAACTAACAATGACTCTGAGTATGAAGCCCTGATTGCCGGGCTGAAACTTGCTAAAGACCTCGGAGTAAAAATGATGGACATATTTTGTGACTCTAAGATTGTTGTTTGTCAAGTGCGAGAGGAATTCGCGGCTCGAGGACCTCGACTTATCGCCTACCTTAAGAAAGTGAAAGAGCTATTGAATAGCTTAGAGCGGTACAACATAACACATATTCCCAGAGTTGAAAACCAGAAAGCGGATAGACTGGAAAAACTGGCTAGTTCTGACAATCCAGAAGGGACTGAGGTAATTCCAATTGAAACATTGGAATCGCCAAGCTTTGAGTCAATGGAAATTGAATTCACTCTTGAAGCGGAACCAGAGAAGGAGTCATGGATGACTCCAATTAAAAAATTTCTTAAGAATGGGACACTCCCATCGAAGAAGAGTGAGAAAAGAGCTGTAGTTCGCAAAGCTACCAGATATGTTATGCAAGACGATACTCTCTATAGACAAGGATTTTCTATGCCCCTGTTACGATGTATCGCACACGACGACATCAAGCGTGTACTAAGAGAAGTACACGAAGGTGAGTGTGGAGATCATACAGGAGGTCAAACTTTAGCAAAGAAAATATTGCGATACGGATACTTCTGGCCTACGATCAACAGAGATGCAGCTGATTATTCACGACGCTGCGATAAGTGCCAGAGATTCGCCAAAATCCCCAGGGCACCGTCAACCCAGCTTAAATCGATGGTGAGTCCTTGGCCATTTGCCACATGGGGAATTGATATCATTGGAGTTTTACCAATTGCAAAAGGAGGAGCTAAGTATGCAATAGTAGCCGTGGATTATTTCACGAAGTGGGTGGAAGCTGAACCCTTGACTAAGATCACAACAAGAAAGGTGATAAGTTTTGTGGTCAGAAATATTATATGCCGATTCGGGATCCCAAGGACGATTATTACTGACAACGGGACCCAATTTGATAGCACTGAATTCAAAAATTTTTGCCAGAAATATAAGATAGACAAACGATATACTGCAGTTGCCTATCCACAATCGAATGGGCAAGTAGAGGCAATAAACAAGGTAATAAAATCCATCCTCAAGAAGCGAATAGAGCGTGCAAAGGCAAAATGGGTTGATGAATTGCCCCTAGCTTTGTGGGCATATCGAACAACGTTTAAAACGGCTACCGGTCATACCCCTTTCTCTCTCTCCTTTGGCTCAGAAGTTGTGATTCCAGTTGAACTAGAAGTTCCTTCCCACAGGGTGACATATTATGACCCGATGACGAATCGGGCGCTCTTACTTGAGTCTCTTGATGAAATCGAAGAGAAAAGGGACGAAGCAGACTTGCGTGCAGCAAGACATCGGCGTCAGATGGCACGCTATTATGACAAAAAAGTTCGCCTCAGAACTTTTGAACCAGGAGATCTGGTGCTAAAGAGAGTTTTTCCATCCCTTCCTCACCTTGGCCCAAAATGGGAAGGGCCCTTTGTCATCCAACGGAAACTTGAAAAAGGAACCTTCAAGTTAGCGACCGTAGGTGGCGAAGAAGTCCCTCGAGCATGGAATGCCCAACATTTAATGCGATATTTGGATTAGAAATGCTATACTTTTTGTTATTTTTCCTGTGAACTCTGTAATAAGGCACGCCTTGCCTTGGGAAAATCTGATGATATGAATAAAGGACTATAAAGTGGATGTAGGCTACGACTTAGCTGAACCACTATAAAAATATTGTGTGTTATTTACTTTTATGCATTTACATTCATTAGTTATTCTGTTGTGATTATAAAATACAGGATAACTCAGAGCCTAAACAGGTTGAAAACAGTTTAGACATAAAAAGGAGCACAACGATTATTTGTGCAGTAAGACATAAAAGAATGAGAAAACGACATTCTTAACTCTAACTCTCCAGAGAAAGAGAGAGAGTATAAAAGCGTCTCTGACTGAGCGCTGAAAAGGAAATTCTCCTCCTAACTCTAACTTTCCAGAGAGAAAGAGAGTATAAAGGCGTCTCCGACTGAGCGCCGAGAAAGAAGTCTTTCCCCGTTGAACGACCGGGGAATAAACAAATGACTGAACTCGAACTCTAACTCTCAAGAGAAAGAGGGAGAGTATAAAAAATGCCAGGAAAAACGACAGGTACTGACGACACAGGAAGTGCTATCCAGTCAAAGAATTGGGAGCATTCAGATTGCATGGTTAAGCATTGAATAACTTATGGAAATTGACTGGGGACACATATGCATACACATATTTCCCCCCTCCACAACTTCGTTTCATAACTATAGACATACATTTTTACATAAGTGCAGAACTACTAACAAATAAACATTGCAAAAAGTGAATTATTTTTATTTACAAATGAATGAATTTGTACAGGGAAATAACTAAAGAAGAAAGTGCAGGAGCTGCTTTTGTAGCAGCAGTTATTGGTTCACAAAAATGCTAAAAAGATACAGGGGAACCCACTATTTGGGTTTGGAATGAGCCTTCGATTTCTTGGCAGCTTTTTCCGCATCCTTTGCTTCCTTCTCGGCTTCAGTCAAGATTCGTTTCGATTTCTTTTTTCCTGAAGATGCGGTACTGGAGCCAGTAGACTTCTTCCCGGAGGGCGGGACACTGGAATCAAGAGAAGATTTTTTAGCAAGTTCTTCGGTAATAGATCTAGTTGAGAGCTTAACAACTAACCTTGAACCTGCATCCACAACTGCGAGGGGCTTGAGGACCTCAGGGTCTAGTTCTTCGGCCTTTAATTGCAAGCGCTTGTCTTGATCAGCCTTCATGGCAGCCAAGGTAACGTCATCGGCGCTTTTCGACTCCCCAGTTATTGCAACCTCCGGTTCCTCATCGTGCCCCTCATCTCCTCCGTCGTCTTTTAAAGCTGCAATCATTTCTTCATCATGGGGAGTGGTGACCTTAGTTGGCTCACTTCCTTCCCCCAAGTCTATGGAAGCAGCCTTGTCTTCCCCTACTTTGGCCCTATCAGCGGGCTTCGTCCCAGCGACAGCTCCTTGAGCTACATCTGTCTTTGCGGATGATTCAACACCTACAGAATGAGAAACATCGGTTATCAACTCAGGCGAAAACAAAGGGTCTCTCATCGAATGATCAATCACGTAGCGAAAGGTAGTAATAGCTTTGGCAAATTGAGGAGAAAAGATAGGGATACCTTCCGAAAACTTTCCAGCGGAGGTGGTTACTACCTCTGGGGTTATTTCAGGAATGGGAGATAGCAAAGTGGTTCGAGGAATTCCCGGATTTTCGGGATCATACCCTTCTACTTCGGGAGTTGCAGGAGCAGAAGAAGAGGAACCAGCTTCGGGAATGGTTTTTTGTTTAGACTTCCGCCTCTCTTCTTCCATGGCCTCAGCGATTAGGCGGCGCCCTTCAGCTAGGCGCTCCGGTTCATCGTCTCTCAAGTATTTCTCCATCAGTTTATCTTCGTCGAGGGAATCGACCTTAAGTTCTTCTTTTTCCCACTCAACGATTTGATTCCATACTTGAACCAGAGTGGATGGATAGTCCTCGATCCAAGAAATGTTTCGACGACGAATAATGTGTGCGAAGAATTCAATCATTAGCTCGCCGAAGCCCTGAATATCAGCCTTCGCCTCTGATAGTTGCTTGCGGGTTTCCTCCGCAGATTTAATAGCACATTCCACATTGCCCTCGGCCAGAGCAGCCCTGTTCTCTGCCTCCAACAATTTTGAAGCCAAGTCTGCGTTCTTCTTTTCTAATTCAGCACTTCTCTTCTCTAACTCGGCGTTTTTCTGCTCAAGCTCAGCATAAGCAAGGCGTGTCTTAGCAGCCTCTGATTTGGCCTCGTCAGCTCGCTTCTTCAACTCAGAACGCTCCTGAGTGTGGGATTCAAGCAAGTCATGATAGCGTTTTTGCGTGTCCTCAAACTGTTGTTTGAAATTAGAAGCGTTCTTTTGAGCGACAGCTAGTTGAGCTTGAGTGTCTTCCAAATCTTTTCCTAGGGCTTTTAGAGCCTTGGCATCCTCCTCCGCGGTCTTTTGCATTGAATCGGTATTTGTCATTAGAGTGCGGATGATTCTAGAAAGATTGCGGGAATACTTGAACATCTCGGTATATTGTTTTTCCACCAAATCAATCTTTGCTTTGGCCTCATCTGCCCAATTAGAAGAAATAGGTTCAAGGGCAGGCAAAAAGGTCAGAGTTTCGAAGTAGTGTTCGGGAAATTGCTCTTTCAAATATGCCCGTTTTATTGCAGTTCCCGCATCTGGTGGAGGAGGAGCGAGGATTGTTAATTCGGTGTCCATTCCTGAAGAGGATTCTGTAGTACCCTTGTCTGTCCTAGGTCGTTTAGTAGCAGGGACTTTTTGCTTACTTCGAGACCCGGTTTCCTTTGGAGGAGTTTTCTCTCTACTCCGCTTTTCATGGGAGGAAGTGGAGTCCTTAGATGGTGGTCTATCCTCCTCCCTGCGACCTTGATAGCTCTTGTATTTCTCTTGTTCCGGTCGAACTGGTGAGCGGGAGCGTGAGGACCGAGATCGATAGGGATCATAAGGTCTTCTCTCCTCCCTACCACGATCATCCCGGCGATCATACTCGACATCCCGAGGAGGATTGGACATGCTGCGGCGAAGCTTTCTTATATCATAATAGGATCGAGACATTGTACCTGCACGATAAAATAAACAAAGTTTAGAATCAATGGATTCATGGAGAAAGAAGTGCAATGAATGCTAATGCTGTGTTGTAAAGTGCATCCTAAGTGGTGTGTGTCCCCCCAACCAACCCGAGTCTGAAGCAAGACTGGTGCGGGCAGGCTCTTTGGCCTTAGCGGGAGTAGTTTCTTCAGAAGAAGTGAAGACTAAAGGATCCTTCCTGAAATCCTCGGAAGTATATATAGTCTCAGGTAAGGGGAGATCCCCCAAACCCTGAAATATGTGCTCATCAGTGCTAGGAACATCCCCTTCGGAAGCGTGAAGTGGCGACTCTTGGGAAGATTTTGACTTGTCTAAAGAAGTAGTTTCCTCGGGGGCAATATACCCTTCACGATGTTTTTCGGCCAGATTAGCCAGTTCATCATCTTGTGTGGAAGAGGGAGAAGGTGAAGTTTGAAGAGGAGCTGTAGGAATTCCCGAGCCTTCTCCTATCTCTGGAACTGTCTCCACTGGAGGAATGTATGCATAAGGGATCGTCCCATGACCGATGCTACGGAAAACGGATAGCAGCCCGTGAAAATGAAGGTATTCATCTTTAAGGACCTCGTCAATAGTCAGGAATTTTTGATCGCCATTAAGAAGATGGTGCATCCGATCAAAGAACACCTGATCTGATATCTGTTTGGGATTGTCGACTGCAAACAAAAAGGAAAACAAGTCAGGGTGATGATTCAAGTGTATAGAGTCCGGGTTCAGAAAATCAACGCTTTACTTGATTTTGTCCATCTCCTGGCGCATCCAGACTGTTGCTTTATATAGAACCATTCTAGTCTGGAATCTCCAGCTTTACTGCTAAATGGTGCAGAAATTATCTTTCTCTTTGGGACTGATTCAAAGTAGCAGAAGGATGGAGTCTCTCGAGTCCGATGCTTGAAATTATAAAAGAAATGAACGTCATCGAATGTGAGCTCTAGGCCTAGGATTTCACGATATGCTATGTACAAGGTGTGCAAATAGGCATATGAATTGGGATGCAACTGCATGGGGGCAATCCGCATTTGTCTTAAGAAATCGACGATGAAAGGAGAGAATGGAGGAATGGCGCCAACCATGCACATCAATCGAGTGACCGTCATGTATCCTTCTGGAGGGTTGTGGCGACGATCAGAGCGTGAGGGCACTAGGGTGTCCCTTTTCATTATTCCGTATTTTAGACAAATTCGAACAAGTCGATCGTTGTCAATTGTTGATTCAACGGAGTCCGAGGGTGATTCCAACATGATGGCTGATTCAAATTCATCGGGTGCTCGATTATCACCAATCCCTCCTTCCTCTTCGAAACCCAGAGAAACTTCATTCTCTGAAGACACCTCGTCGTTTTCCCGATGACCAACCCCGTAATCTGGACCCTCACTGTCCCATTCCGGATCGGACGAAGAAGATATATCCTCAAGAGTGATTTTGCTAGAAGTTTCCGGAGCTTCTTTCCTCTCAGCTAGGCGGGAAGAGCGTCTGGGCCTCATTGTCATGGAACTATTGAAGAAGCAATAGCACGGGTTAGAGTAAATTATCCCGTGCCCCCCTTTGTGTATGTGTGTGAACTAAAGTGTGTGCAGCAAATGTGGGAAATGCAAAATAAAAGTACAGCAATGTAAGACGAAGCTTTGAAGAGAAAGTGATAGTCAGAGTTGTTCTTAATTCTCGTTTATGTTCGCAAGGCACTATCCTAACTGTCCACGAAGTTATTGTCTAGAGTGAATGTTAGTTGAATTAGTTGGGTAGTCTTTGTGTGCCAAGTTTGATACGTTCGGTTCGGTTCGGATATGCATATGATAATTGGCTCAGTACAAATACAGATATAGGGTCGGTTCGGATGCTTCATTAAAGCAAGATCAGTTCAAGGCAAAGGAGACAATGGGTTCGGATAAAGGACTGATCTGATCGGATCGGGTGACCTGATCCGAACCGAACCAGCATCACTTAACCAGTCCATTTACTTCAACCCCTTATCCCATTCTCTTCTCCGACCCGAACCGACATTTTCCTTCCTTCCCGTCTTTCTAAAGTATGCTACCCGAACCGATTCCCTTTCCTTCTCCTTCCTTTCTGTTCCTTCGTCTCCTACCCGAACCAACTCCAATTTGTCATCACGATCTTCATCTTCTTCCTCTTTCTCCCCACTCACAAACAAATCCATTCCATCACCAAAGCTCCAGTTGAGGACAAATATTTGCCCTCTCCAACCTATCAGCGCCTCGAAGTGATGGCGGATCCACCAGTAACGACGTGGAGTTCAAGCAAAGCCCCATGGCTAAACCATCCCAATCAACCACGAACTGAAATCAAAAGCAGTTATAACGAAGTTATTCGAGATTAAAAAAGCTACCTATATGTTAGATTTGAGAAATCTACAAGGACTAGTTTCAGGATATTGGAGTTTCTGAAGTTTTCGATACTAGGGTTTGGAAGCGGCGGCAGAAAAGAAGAAGAAAAGAAAGAAGACGGTGGTGGATTTATATAAGGGGTGGTGTTGACTCCTCATATTCCTATTCTTTCTCACCCGCTCGAACTGGAGTGAAGGCCCAGTAGCACAACTCTGCCTAAAGGCCCAATGTCCAAGAACCAAATCCACGAAAACGCATCGGATCGGAATCCGAACCGAATAAATTTCGCATATTAATTTAGCATCCGACTCGAATAGAGTTCAAAAGAGAGATAAAAGGAAAGCATACCCGAGAGAAGCACTATGTGTCGAGAAAAATTCCCAAACTTGCTCAGAAATGAAGAAAATATGCACGAGTCGGATACCGAACCGAGTCGCGCCACCGAACCGGATAGAAATCTGTGCATTCCTCCTGACCGTTCTGATTCAAGGACTAGCATTTCAAAGGACATCAAAGCACGCTTCGTATACAACAGAAGCATCCTTTGAGGGGGCAAAATGTTAGCCTACTTTGTGAACTAGGCAACACAAAGTCAAGGAACCAAACACTGAAGGGTATTTTTAGTTATAAGACTTCGGTTCGGATTGGAGGAAAACACTACAGTTCAGATTGATAGCTACAGTTGTTCGGGTCGGGTCAGAGCAACGTATCGGTTCGGATCGGTAAGAGACTTCTGTTCGGATCGGCGATTTCTTACTGAGTAGATTGGTAAGGCATATCTAATCGGATCGGAAAGCCATCTGCTTGCCACAACAACGGAACGGAGCGGAGCAGATTAGAGAAGGAGAGTCGCACCCAAGCCAATCCGGTTCGGATCGGGTACCCCGATCCGAACCCCTTATTTGCGCGTCTCCGACCCGAACCCATAATTCATGTTACTCTCCTGCAAAATCGCCTGGACAACCGGACCGGCTATGACTAATTCCTACTTGTAACGTCCTTCCCTTTGATGCGCTGTCAACATGGTGGTTCATCCGCACCCGAAGAGAGTGCGATGGATGACACGTGGCCCGACCCGGATCAAGTCTCAAGCAAATTCACACTTATAAATACCCCGTCTGGAGACAAAGAGAAGGATCTTTTTTCAGCACTTTGAGAATTCAACTACCTCCATCATCCGAACTCCATTACTCCCGGAGAATCCAAATCATCTTTCATTTCTTGTTTTAGTCAATTGAGTGAACAAAAGTGAGTTGTGAGTGAATCTTACATTGTATTTGCAACTGAATTATTGAATATAGTGAAAGATAAGTGGACGTAGGCATTTGTTCGCCGAACCACTATAAATCCTGCGTGTTCATTTTTATTTTTATCTCATTTTATCTTGTTTTAAATCAACTTGGGCGTTAGAACCACTTTTGGGTCTAACACAATATATGTATTTCTCTTGTTATATTTTGTTCCATACACCAATAATACTCCATGAAAGTTAATGCATTCCCTTTGATAGTGACATTAATGGATGTGGGGTATTACACGCTTCCTCAACCTTCGAAAATCGACATTAATATATTCGGTATTCGCATGCCACAGAACCAACTGCTGGAGAATCGAATTGTTTGGGGTAAGAAAGAAAGTAGAAAGAATAAAATCTTGATTCATCATAAAAAAATTACCGTGGAAATATAATTGTATTTATCAGAGTGTTTATTGATGTCAGCCTAGACAATTATAGAACCTGTTCTTACAAATGCTAGATGCAACTAAGTAAATGTGGGAATCAATGACTACCTCCAGATTCTTCAGCTCCAAGATCCATCCAATTGATCTAAGTAAAATTTGAGCTACAAGACTTCCCAGAGAAAAATAAAGACATCCAGAGTTTACAGGAAAGAAAATAACTCCGGGTTGGTCATGGGACCGTGTGAGAAACTTAAATCTGTCATCTGAAAATGACGGTGTTCCATAAGACCATAGCCACACATAAATGTGGCATGGTTTTTATATTATGGTAATTAAATCTTTGCTTCATAAAATTATATGATATATTTTTTAATGACTTGCAGGATAAGACCCATTAAAGTAAATAAATAAAATGGTGAAATTATTACTATTATTAAATTCTGTACGGCTAATGGAGCTCTATAAACAAAACCACATGCTCTTAAGGAAAATGGATTTCCATACGATGGCAAGATAAGGGACTACCTTTCCATTTAGTGCACCTTTAAAGGGATATACCAAGGACCACTGTCCTCCGCTTAACTGGAAAGGACAGAATATTTACACAGAACCTCTTGGTGGTGCTCTGTCTGAATATGTTATCATCCCAGTCGCGACTGACCTGTTCGGGGCCCCGCAAGCTCCACTACTCAACATATAATGAGTAATCTAGAATGGTGATAATCGTCTCCTAATGGACCCCCTTAAAGTATATGAAGATTATTTCCATTCAAATCCAATTTGGAAAACTTCAATCTTATTAAAGTTTAATCTATAAAAATATCATTTTATAATATCCGGGATTTCCTTTCAATATGTTCCAACTCTCTTCCAAATAAGTAAATGTTGGCCAGGTAGGTTCAATGCACTGATTACTGCATCCATTGCCATAGTTATACACCCCGTTTACTTTTCCAGATCTCAAAGTCGGGAAAATGTACTAGAGGTTTTCGCGTACTCAATTTAATTGAGTTTATTTTCTTCTTAAATTCAGTTAAGTCCTTCAACTTCCAAATTTATTGTAAACCACTTAATTTTCAATATTATAGAAAAGCGTAAATTACCTTCGTTGATTTAAATAAACTTTCTAACTTCCAATTCATATGTTTCAATTCAAATCACTTTTAAATTATTTATTTTGATTTATCATAATTTTCCATATTTTTAAAACTTTTAAAATAGTCAATTTCAAAGATTTCCCAATTTGATTATTAAACTACATTGCGGTTTTTTTCTAATTTATTTGAAAATAATTCAAATTCTATAAATCCAAATCTAGATTTTCTTTTTCCATTTGAAAATTAATATCATTCAAAAATTATTGTTTTTTTTATTTTAGGAAAATCCAATCTAATTTGTACTATATACATTCATTGGAAGTTAATCGTTGAAATTCATGAATTGCCGCAGCACGACAAGCTCTATTCTAACCATATTTTAATTTTATATTGAAATTAGGTAATGTACTCTTATTATGTTTTATAATCCATTTAAAACATATAAAACTAGTTAAAAAATCAATATTTTCAACATTTAGCCTCTAAATTCAATTTATTATTTAAATTGAATATTATATTAATATTTTTCAAAAATTAACTTTTTGGATCTCAAGCTTTCTAAATCTCAAATTAAAAATATTATGAACTCATTGTAAATTTTTATTTGAGATTTAAAGTTCAGTTCCATACCAAACTCACTTTGATTTCAAAATTACTATTTCAAATTAGTTTACTATAAATCAAAATTGAACATGCCATTTTATATCGAAATCTCTTTCAAATTGGTTTCAATATTTACAAAAGTTTTTCATAACTACTTTAGTTTCATTTCTATCCAATTTCTAGTATAAAATTTCAATATTTATTTTTATGCTATCTGTCACTTCAATGAACATTAATTCCATCTTAAAATGGGAATAATGTACAAATGGTGATATTTTTGTTAGGAAAACTACGCCTTTGCGGAAGCGATCAGGATTTTATTCACCCAATAACTTAAAGACGAATATAATGGAAAACAACACAGATATGAAATTACACACACAAACACAAGATATTCCACCCCACCACCCTCTTTTTTGATTCACAGAAACAAATTTTGTTTACACTGAATGGATCAAAAACCAAATGTAATGAAACTACAATTGAATCAATAACCTTATAGAGAAAGGGGGAAAAATTCGCTAGATGACTACAACTATTGTTGGAGATGGAGAACAATGAAGAACGACGGCAAACCCTTGGGCAATCTGGAGGCAACAACATGAATCGCTTCTTTCATACCTAACTCCAATCTTCCTCTCCAAGACACAAGCCCTGGAGGAATACAGCCTCTCAATCTCTCAACTCAATTCAGCCATACTATAATCCAAACCAAGATGCTGCTTTTTTAGGAGAATATAAGGCCTAAGCAAAATATACAATTTGCCCCTCAGAATATATTCCTAAAATAACCTGTCAAAAATAGGAAACTTGCCTCTTCCTCCGAACTCCAGTTCACACACACCGTCTTTTCCACTACAAAGCACTCATCAAAACACACCGTCTTCAACAACCATGTGAATTAATATTAGAAATCACAACACTCCACCTTGACATGAAATCACAGCAACTAACAAGTCACCCAACTACCATGGATGTTTGATATCACAATTCATATCAACACTCCAACAATCACCAAACAAGTCAACCTAGTTCTTTCAACGACCACCTGCTCTAAATAATACAACGCTCGATTTCAAGGCCACGAGATACACCCCACATGTTCCCGTAGTATAGTGACTCAGTTGATTTTAGGAAAACAATCACACCCAGTCAATTTGAATGGTCTACGACCACACCTACTCAATTTTAACACAACCCACCACCTGTAATAGATACATCTTCCACCATGAGCTGCACCACGCAAAACTAATGGTCTAAATGTGCTTGCATTACCACATAGATCTCTGACTTGTAGATTTTCCAAATCGACGCCTGCCTACCATTTGATCTGAGCTCCTTCCCTGATCACCCTGGATCCCTCGAGCATCATCAACATGAAGACCCAAGTCAAAAACATGAACTGAATCACCAAGATATAAGAAAATCAAACCAATTGCCTTCTTCTTTGTCTTCTTCCATCTTCCCTAATCCACATCCGAGGTCTTCTTCCCATCTCCAACAATCATATCGTGAAGACCATTAAAGTAATGCACATACTCCCTCTTTGGCTTCCAAATCCCCCTATTTCTTCCATCGAAATTAGTCACCTACGAAAGCAACATCATCCCCCGATATATACAATCCTTAATCCAAAATCCCTCCAAGCTATGTGATGAACTTAGCTCTGATACCGACTATTAGGAAAACTACGCCTATGCGGAAGCGACCAGGATCTTATTCACCCAATTACTTAAAGACGATTTTGATGGAAACAACAAGATATTTCACTTAACCACCCCCTTTATTGATTTACAGAAACAAATTTTGTTTACACTGAATGGATCAAAACCAAAAGTAAACAAACTACAATTAAATCAATAACCTTATTGAGAAAGGGAAAGAATACCTAGATGACTAGAACTATTGTTGGAGAAGGAGAACAATGAATACGACGACAAACCCTTGGACAATCTGGAGGCACTGATATGAATGTCTTCTCTCAGCACCAACTCCTAATCTTCCTCTCCAAGACACAAGCTCTGGAGGCACACAACCTCTTAAATTCTGAACTCAATTCGGCCATACTATAGTAAAATCAAGAAGCTGCTTTTATAGGAGAATATAAGGCCTAAGCAAAATATCCAGTTTATCCCTCAGAATATATTTCAGGAATATTTCCTAAAATAACCGTTCAAAAACATGAAACTTGCCTCTTTCTCCGAACTCCGGTTCACACACCATCTTCTCCACCACAATGCACTCATCAAAACACGCCGACTTCAACATCCATGTGATTTAATATCACAAATCAAACACTCCACCTTGATATGAAATCACATCAATAAGCAATTCATCTGACTACCATAGACATGTGATACCACAAATCACTGTTGGAGAAGGGAGTTTTGATGACAACAACCTTATTTCAATTATCATTAATTATAAAATATATACTAACATTTTTGTCTAGAATATATATATGTAGGATTTATATACAGTAATTAATATTGAAGACTGTACAGTTTTAGAGTTTCAAGAGATTCAGAATTCAAAGGAGATTCAAGAATCATGAGTAATCAAGTTATCAAGAGTTCAAGACAAATATAGTAATAGAGTCTAGTTTATATGTAAGACTCTGAATAACACTCCAGGTTCAAATTTTGATTTTCAAAATTCTAATTCTATTTATGATTTCAAATTGTTTTTCTATCTTACTTATGATTTCAAATATAAGTTTTAAGTTTATAAGTTTATATAGTTATATAGTTTTATAATCTTATGGTTTTATAGTTTTAAACTTTATAATTTTATAAATATGTTTATATAATATATAATTATGTTTTTATATGATTTTACACTTTACAATACTCATTTATTTCACTAAGTTTTAATTCAAGAATTTCCAGAATTATATATAGTTAAACACTTGAAAAATAGTTTAAATATATTTTATACATACATATGCCGACATACATATATGTCTATATCGACATACAACTGTCATTTTTTCAATTTTCAACAGAAGTGTCTTTTCACTATTTGTAACATTCCACAAGCGTTGAAACCTTTAAAATCTTATAAATAAGGGTTGATTTCTAATTTTTTTTATTCACTCTTCTTCTCCATCTTCACCCCTCTTCATTGGACCATTAATATTTCATATTTTATTGATTTCTACACTTCTACTTCACCGATTTCTATTCTAATTACATAAAACTTCTTCTTGTCTCACTCTCCACTCATTACTCTCTGAATTGAAATGCTATTGAAGAGTTATAGGGTTATTGTAATCATTTTGGAAAGCGTTTGGGAAAGGGAGTGTTCCTTATTGCCTTGAAATCAATCTAAGGGAGTGGTGGTAATCTTGTAGCCGTGAAATCAAGAGTGATTGGAGCGGTGATAACATTGTAGCCGTGAAATCAAGGAGTTTGTACTTGGATAGTGGTATTAATAAAACTCTGCGCAATCCACGATTGTGTAGGACTGAACGTAGGAGTATTTCGATCCAGTATAAAATCCGGTGTGTTCTTTCCTTTTTTGCATTTCATATTTATATGTTTCTGTGTTTTTGTTTAATTCTGCGTCTGTGATCATCTCTATTGTGTGTGATTTATATAGTAGATCGTTTACGTTTAAGATTTTTATAAATTACTTAGAAACACTATTCACCCCCCTCTTTATTGTTAGTCTTTCCCTAAGATCTGCATTCCGCGTTCCCTAACAATTGCTATCAAAGCATAGGCTTTCAAAAAGTTCATAATCTGAATTTTGAAAATATTAAATGGCAAATTTTGAACTGATTGTTAACACTAGCATTGCATCAATGTTAAAAGAGTCTGCACTGAAATATGTTAAAAATTTAAGTGATCTATTGAAGTATTGTTCAATAAAGTAAAAGATGTGTTATATGGCTATTGGAAATTTGAAAATTTGAAAAATGGGTGATGTGGCTATTGAAAATTCAAATTCCGAAATGGTGTATTACATGGCTATTGAGAATCCAAATTCTGATGAACAAATGGTGGAAATCGAAAAGGACATATGGATATTGGATAATGGTTGTTCGAGACATATGACGAGAAATCCAGAAATACTAAATAATCTAGTATATGAAGATGGTGGAATTGTCAACTTCGGAGATAACTCAAAAGGATATATTGTTGGCATCGACAATGTCGGTAATTTTGAAACCCCTACCATTTCTGATGTTTTATCAGGTAGGAATCTAAAACATAATTTACTAAATATAAGTCAACTTTGCGATAAAGGCTATAAAATAAACTTTGAAAAAGATAAATGCTTTATAGAATATAGGAATTCAAAAATAATATTCGAAGGAGATAGAAAGAAAAATATCTATATATTGAGTATGAAAATCTCCAACGATAATCTATGTCTTATGGGCAATACAAGTGACCCTTGGATCTGGCATCAGAGATTTGGTCATATAAATTTTAAACACATCTCTAGAATTTATAAATTAGATTCAATAAGGATATTATCCAAAATTAAATTTAAAGTTAATAGTTTATGCGACGTTTGTCAATTCGGAAAATTAAAAAGAAGCTCATTTAAATCAAAAGAGGAAATTACGACCTCGAAATCATTATAGTTAATTCATATGGATTTATTCGGTCCATGACAAACTCAATCATTAAATCACTATAAATATGTTTACATAATAGTCGACAAATTTTTTAGATTTACATGGACTTTGTTTCTTAAAAATAAAAGTTATGCTTTTGATCAATTTAAAACCTTTGCCAAAAGAATTCAAAATTTATTATCCTTAAAAATCAAAACAATACATATTGACCACGTTGGAGAATTCAAAAACGAAAATTTTGAAAAATTGTGTAATAAAAAGGAAATAACACATATTATTTCTTTCCCTAGAACCCATCAACAAAACGGAGTAGTTGAACGTAAAAATAGATCGATATAAGAGTGTGTGGGAACTATGTTATCGGATAGTAACTTACCAAGGAATTTTCGGGTTGAGGCAGTTGCAATAGCTTGTTATATTTTAAATTGAACTTTTATAGGACCCTTAACTCATAAACACCATATGAACTTTTGTATAATAAAAACCAAAAGTATCATATTTTAAAATATTTGGAAGTAAATGTTTTATTCTTAATACTAAAGAAAATTTAGATAAATTTGGCACGAAATCCGATAAAAGAATATTTATTGGATATTCAGAGAGAAGTAAGGCATATAGAGTTTTTAATTCAAGAACCAATACTATAGGAGAAATCTTAAATGTATCCTTTGACGAAAACTATAAAACTACAATATAATACAACGAAGATGAATGTGAAAATGAAACTAATAAACAAATAATGAAGATAATCAACCAAATAAAAGGATTAGATTACTAAGAGACCACCCTATAGAAAATATCTTAGGAGATATTGTATCTGTTGTTAGGACTCGAAATCAATTAAATAATATGAGTGATTCAACATTTATTTCTACTATCAAACCTAAGAATCCAAAGGAAGCATCATTAGATGACCCATGGATCCTTGCTATGCAAGAGGAATTGAATCCATTTACCTGGAATGATGTATGAGAACTTGTTCCTAGATCATAAGATAAAACTATAATAGGAACTAAGTAGGTTTATAAAAATAAAATGAATGAACATGGTGAGATCGTAAGAAATAATGCACGATTATTAGCACAAGGATATACTCAAGAAGAAGGAATAGATTACAATTAAACGTTTTCCCTCATAGCAAGATTAGAAGCAATTAGAATATTATTAGCTTTGCAAATCATAATAATTTCAAATTATATTAAATGGATGTTAAAAGTGCTTTTCTAAATGGATTTGTTAAAGAAGATGTATATTTAGAGAAACTACCTCTTTTGAAAGACAAAAAATTACCAAATCACGTATATAAATTGAAGAAAGCATTATATGGATTAAAACAGGCTCATAGGGCTTGGTATGATAGATTAAGAAATTACTTATTAAAATCTAACTTCGAAATAGGAAAACTAGATAATACTATGTTTATTAGAAGAAATAAAAAAGATATACAATTAATACAAATATATGTTGACGATATAATTTTCGAATCGACAAGTAATAAGATGAATAAAGAATTTTCATATATTATGACCCAAAAAATGAGATGAGTCATATTGGAGAACTAACATTCTTCTTAGGCTTACAAATTCGTCAATTAAAGATTGGAATATTTATCAATCAAGAAAAATATTCAAGAGATATAATTAATATAAATATAATTCAACAACAACTAATGGGGAACAACACCAATGGCAACCAATATAGTCTTAAGTAAAGATGATACATGAAAAGATGTTGATCAAAAATTATATAGAGGTATGATAGGATCATTATTATATATAACCGCTAGTAGACCAAATATATTGCATAATGTATGTCTCTGTGCAAGATATCAATCGCAACCAAAGGAAACATATTTAAAAGCCATAAAACGCATTCTAAGAAATGTAAACCATACATCAGACTTTGGATTATATTATACTAAGGATGGTTCATTTGATTTAATTTCTTATTATGATGCCGATTATGCGGGATGTAAATCCTATCGTAAAAACACTAGTGGAACATGTCATTTCTTAGGACATTCATTAGCTCATAGTTTAGTAAAAAGAAAAATACAGTATCCTTGTCAACCACTAAAGCAGAATACATCTCTACTACTTTGGCTTGTTCACAAGTGATATATATGCAATAAAATCTAAATGATTTTGTATTAAATATAAATAAATCACCAATATACTTTGATAATACGAACGCCATAAATATATATAAAAATCTAACTCATCATTCAAGAACTAAACACATTGATATACGACATCATTTTCTAAGAGATAACGTAAATAAAGAGAAATTCCAGTCGAGTTTATAGAAACAGAAAAACAAATGGCAGTATATTAACAAAACAATTAAACGAAGCAACGTTTACTAAATTTAGAAGAGAATTAGGTATATGTTCACCAAGTGAACTAGAGTAATCAAATATATTAATATATATATGAATAGCAATAAAAATTATAAAAATAAAATTACAACTACATGTATGTCGACATACATATGTGCTTATGTCGACATGTAACTGCCAGATTTTAAAAATTAATTCCCACCAAAAGTTAGTTATTATAACCATTTAAACTTTCCACTTTGAATTTTCTTCTTCAATCCCTCATTTTACTTATCGAAAAACTCAAAACTAAAATAAATCATGGCCTCCACTAATTTTAATGACCAAATTAACCCCGAATCGTCCATCGGGCCAACCGAAGGTCCATTTTAATGAACTACTCACGCTCGAGTGATCAAATTGGAAGAGAAAATTGAGTATGTTCTTCAAATGCTTGCTGAGATTCAAGTTCTAAAAATTAGAATAAATCAAGAGCAAGTAAAGCAGGGGAAAATCATGAGAAACCTACAAAAGTTTGTAATGGATAATCAAGCGCATTCAATCATTATCGAAGATGAAAATCCAATGATGGAAAAAGAAGAGGAGAAAGAAGAGGAAGAGAAGATGGAGGAGGAGGAACAAGAAGAGGCACGGCAAGAGGGCATGAAAGGGGATGATCAAGTCGTATGTGTTGGTGAAGTTTCGTTTGATCGAGAAGGAAATATAATTGAACGAAATTGGGGATTTTGTCTCCGTTACCCCAATTGTCCAATACATAAGTCTCCTATCGTGAAGAATCATTAGACGTTAAGTGTTTTTCGTTTATTCGATGTAAAACATACATAATATTTTGTAATTTTGTGTAATATTGTAATTTGATTGGGATTGTATTGTATGAATTGTAAAACAATGATATAATTGTTTACTTCTTACAGTATTCATTTCTTTTAAATTTAGGGACTAGTATTAGAATGATTATAATATAATAAGGATAAATATAGGCATAAATTTAGGGGGAGTTATAGAGTATCATAAAATATAAATATGGGTTATAAAATCTAGGTGGAGTAATTCACTTTAGTATAATCATAGGATATGTATGGTTAGATATATTATTTAAAGGAGTATATTTAGAATTTCTTTCTTGACAATGAAAAAGGGAGAGAAATTATAAAATAAGGAGAGTGTGTAGGATTCATGACGACAAGGGGAGTATTAGAAGGATCAGAATCAACAGGTATGAACAAGTATCGATATTTTATAAATCAAGGTTGTC
This sequence comes from Allium sativum, assembly GCA_030737875.1. Taxonomy (NCBI): domain Eukaryota; kingdom Viridiplantae; phylum Streptophyta; class Magnoliopsida; order Asparagales; family Amaryllidaceae; genus Allium; species Allium sativum. The sequence goes on along the minus strand of CM060924.1, from coordinate 166,769,158 downwards.
ATCATAAAAAAAGGAGAGATTGTTGGAGAATGGAGTTACGATGACAACATCCTTATTTGAATTATCATTAATTATAAAATATATACTAACATTTCTATCTAGAATATATATATATATATATATATGCAGGATTTATATACAGGAATTAATATTGTAGAGTGTACAATTTTAGAGTTTCAAGAGATTCAGAATTCATAGGAGATTCAAGACTCAAGAGTAATCAAGTTATCAAGAGTTCAAGAGTTCAAGACAAATATAGTAATAGAGTCTAGTTTATGTGTAAGACTCTGAATAGCAGTCCATATTCAAATTCTGATTAAATATAGTAATAGAGTCTAGTTAATATGTAAGACTCTGAATAGCACTCAATATTCAAATTCTGATTTTAAAATTTTAAATTCTGACTTTAAAATTTTAAATTCTGACTTTAAAATTTTAAATTTTAAATTCAAATTATAATTTCAAATTGTTTTTCTATCTTACTTATGATTTCAAACATAAGTTTTAGGTTTATAAGTTTATATAGTTATGTAGTTTTATAATCTTTTGTTTTTATAGTTTTAAACTTCATAATTTTATAATATGTTTATATAATATATAATTACGTTTTCATATGATTTTATACTTTATGATACTCATTTATATCACTAAGTTTCAATTCAAGAATTTATAGAATTATATATATAGTTAAACACTTGAAAATAGTTTAAAAAATATTTTATTCATATATATGTCGACATACATATATATCTATGTCGACATACAACTGTCATTTTTTTCAATTTTCAAAGGAAGCATCTTTTCACTATTTGTAACATTCCAGAAGCATTGCAACCTTTCAAAACTTATAAATCGGGGTTGATTTCGAATTTTTATTCATTCTTCTTCTTCTTCTCCATTTTCACCCCTCATCATCCCACCATTAATATTTCATATTCTATTGATTTCTACACTTCTACTTTGCCAATTTCTATTCTAATAACATAAAACTTCCTCTTTTCTCACTTTCTACTCATTACTCTCTAAATTGAAGTGCTATTGAAGAGTTATAGAGTTGTCGTAATCATTTGGGAAGTGTTTGGGAAACAGTGTGTTCCTTGTAGCCTTGAAATCAAGGAAAGGGAGCAGTGGTAATTGTAACGACCCAGATTCTTGGTTAGTTTATTTTAAATATTTAATATTGTTTTAAATACTGAGTTGGTAATATAAATCGATTTTTACATTGATTTATCGATTTATAATCAGTATACGATTAAATTTTGAATATATTGAATTATCGTAATTTGAAAACAAGAATAATTGAATTTGAAGTTAATACTGAATCGAAATGATTCAGATGATCAATATGAATACTATTTGAACAAAAAATAGATAATAATAATTTATTATCGATAAATTGATTATTTCTGAATTTTAAATTATATTATATTGAGTTAACATGGTATTAAAAATAATTAATTATCAAATGACCTCGGTTTTCAATGAAATCAATTTAATAGGGTCTGAAATGTAAAACCATAGCAGTGTGTCAAGTTTCACTATGATTGGAGCTCATTTGTGGTCATTTGAGTTCGTTACTTCATACATAAGTTTCATATGAATAAAATATAAAATCGCCTAGCTTCTTGGATACACTAACTAGCTTAACTTCTGAAATACACTTCATTCCCCTTTCTTCTATAAATCACTACTGACACCTTGCCATTCCATTCCTTAGTAAGAAAATAAAATAAAATCCAAATCCCTTTCCATGCTAATCTTCCTTAAATATTGAAAATGAAATCGCAAGCTTCAAATAAAATGTCGATCCCCTTTATTTCTTCTTCTGAAAATGCCGACCCTTCCTCGTTTTAAATTGAAACCGCGATACCCCTTTTATTTCCTTAGAAAAATCGAAAGCATCCTCATATATAAAAAGAAAAAGAAAAAACCCAACTTAAATCATTATTGTGTAATCAAATTAGAGTCGAAAGTCACTTGACTTGTTCGAGGCTCAGACGCGATGGTTGAGGCAGGCAGTTTCCAAGGTCGAGGGGGAGATAAGGGAAGAGAGCAACTACGAGTAGTTGTTGGGTTAGAGGCGAGATCGTGGAAGGAGATCAGTGGATTTTTGGGGGAAAAAGTGATGCACAAGTACTGTGTGCGTGAAACTGGGTCAAGGCCGGAAGTTTGTTCAAGGCGTTGAGTAGCATCTAGGGATTTGTCGTGATAGAGGAAGGGGATATTGTGCATTATACAGTGGGTCTGGGTAGGTAGAAGATGAAATGCCAAACTTTATGGTGATGGTTGTGGCACTGTTTGGTTGCTGAGCTAGTGGTAGTGACGAGTTAACCGTAAGGAAGATTAAGGGGCAGCAGAAAGAAACGTGAGGTAGGAAGGTTACGACTTAATCATATAACGTGGAGCTAACCGAGGGTTAAGATAATTAAACCAAGGTGGTTATTTTTAATTTAGTAAGTTAATTAAATAGAGCTAATTAAGTTACAGTTGCTAATTTTTTTAATCATATTTCTCATGAATCTTGTATCTAACTAATACAAGGTCAAAATCAAGTATGGATAGTTGCGTTGAATTCGTGAAGGAATTGTCTTCATTTTTGATGGGTGAATTTCTGAGTCAACTGGGATTGTAGCTAAAATTAAATGTTGGTTTAATTTTAGTTTTAAAATCAAACGTCTCCAATTTATTCCGTCAGATTAAAATCACAGTGAGTAAACTCACTCATAGGTTCGATTATAATTTATTATAATCGAATTTTTATTTAATATAAATATTTATATGTTATTTGTTGGTTGATTGATTGCATTGCTATCTATTGATAAATTGTGATTTATATATATATATATAATAGTTATTTAGGCTTAGTGTTTGTAGCTATTATATATATTTATTGGTGATTGGATATTTCCCGCGGTACCAATAGCGGATGCCCGTAGTATCATTAATGGATGACCCTATGCGCCTTACAATATGATAATGGATGACCTTCAATACCGCGATATCCTGCCTCGAAGCAGGATGGGTATTATTTATGTTGGCTAATGTCTATGGATGTAGGTAAACAGGTTGGAGGCATCCAACTAGATTCCTCAAAATTTATTATTTGTTTTGTAACACCCCACCTCCGCTAGGGTCACTCTTTCGGGGGCACTAGCTTCTAGGGGGCGTTAGAACTGGGTAAGCATGCATAGTGATATATCAAGGCAGAACAAGAACATAAATATATATGTAAAACAGAGTAAGTGAGAATAAAACAGCGGAATATCTCAAACCATCTCAAAACAAGTCTAGTACATCATAAAGTCAACTGCCAAAATAAACATGTCTAGTACATCATAAACAGTAATACTGAAATACATAGTGCTATCCCCAAAATAAAGATGATAAACCATAGCGAGCTCAATGTCCAGACATACATGAGCTATCCAGCAAACAAGCAAGCGATCCAAGCTAAGCACCACTGTTCCCTCCCTGAGAACCTGGGGGGGGGGGGGGGGGACGGAAGAAAAGAAGCGAAAGAAAACAGGTCAGTCAAAAAGACTGGTAAGCCCTACTACGATCAGTCTATAAACTAATAAAGTTAACATCATGATGGAAACTGAGATGAACAAACTGACAATAGATGAAGGTGTCATCACATAAAGAAGATTAAGCTTTGCACCACAGTGTACTAGCAAACTAACATAACAGGTATTGATCCCTCAGCCCAAACTTTGGCCCAATAACATGAGGTGACCTTAATACAAGGTCCAGCCCAACGGTCTAGTCGATCGGCTCCCTATAAACCTAACACGTCAAGTGTTGGTGTCCATACGGCCCACATATGGTTGTAGTCAGACTGTGCTGGGTCCACCTTCGGGTGTATCAAGCCCTCGGGTGTCAACCCCAGACACCTAAGCAATAATGCACAGTCTAAACCTACTGGTACCCGTGCCTCGAGTTTGTCCAACACCGGACTACGTGCACGTCCGTAGCCCGCCTGGACCCGCACCGCTGTACCACTCAGCCGTCGCTTTGGTCGCTTACATCAGTCCAGTAATCGTGCCCCGCCCTAGCCTAGCCTCTAGGGTTGTGAATGATACCCAACTGGGATTACTGCTGGAACAGACCACGTTGCCAGGGTTTTCTAAGAGGGTTAAGTGTGGTTTAACCCCTCACTAATCATGGATTAAATTAGTTAAGTGTAACCAACAGTTCACCACTTAACCCCATTTAATCCCTCGTATCCCCAAAATTGGTTAAGTATTAGTGGGCCATGACTTAACCCTAATCATGAGGCATTAATTAATTTAATGCACCCAACCTCTCACATTAGACCTTGTTGTGGTTACTAGTTAGGCCGGGCGGGTCCGGGTAGGTTTACACCACAACTTAGTCTAACCTCGGGTTTCACGTGCAACATAACCAACTACTCACATTGGGTCATATTGCTTGTAGCCACTAGTTAAGTCGGTCGGTTCCGGGTAGGTTTATGCTACAAACTCAACCCAACCTCGAGTTGGCCACACTTATGTTTTCTAAGTGTCATGTCCACTTTATTTTCAAAACATAATCACAAGTTTAACAAATATTTGGGTAGACCTAACTTAATAGGTAAATTCCCAATCTTATATTTTCATGTATTTTAAGTTTTACCCAAACCCCCCCCCCCCCCCCCCCAACGTCATTCTATCGCTTACATATTCGTCATAACGCATAAAGGATAGAAAGAGGGAACTTGGCACAACATACATGATAAATCTTACATATCATAATAAACATGCATAACATGTTGGACTTGCATAACTTAGCATAGTGAACTTGCATAAACATGCATAACTTGTTAAACTTGCAAATCATGGCATAGTGAACTTGCATAAACATGCATAACTTGTTAGACTTGCAAATCATGGCATAGTGGACTTGCATAAACATGCATAACTTGTTAAACATGTGTAACATAGCATAGTGAACTCGCATAAGCATGCATAACTTATTAAACATGTGTAACATAGCATAGTGAACTCACATAAGCATGCATAACTTATTAAACATGCATAGCATAGCATAGTGAACTCGCATAAGCATGCATAACTCATTAAACATGCATAACATAGCATAGTGAACTCGCATAAGCATGCATAACTTATTAAACATGCATAAATCCCAACTTTCATCACATATTAACTTTAGAGTTTCTAAAATGAAGGTAAGAGGGCTTACAAATATTATGAAGATACAAATCTACTAATAAAGATTGAGAAGCCCTTTATGCAAGCATATAAAAACCCAAAACAAAGCTCCAATTAACAAAAATCCCAAAAACTTTAGCTTAGCAAATAAAGCTTGCAACTTGATGATGTATGCAAGCTAATGATCATTCATACAACTTAGAAATGCTTGTATGAACATCAAAATCTTCATAGGAATGATTTTTGAAGAGGGTGGAGGCTAGGGTTTTTAGGTGGAGGCCATTTGAGAATTCAATTTGACATAGTTTGGTTGCTAGAATGAATAATGGGGTTTTAGGGTAGGATTAGGGGCTTATTTATAGAAGATTAGAGTGTTTTTAGCCCTAGGATTAACCCTAGGTTAGTTTAGGTCCGTCAGATTTCGGAATTCTCTAGAACCAAGCCACAAGACCAGACCAAAACCCAAAATGGTGCGCCAGGCAAAACTGCCCGGCCACCCCGTGTCGACAGGGTTGTCGACAGGGCAGTCGACACCCTTAGACCCCTGTCGACATGCCTGTCGACATGGGGGTCTTGGCGGGAGTTTTCTCGCCTGCCGCCAGTTAGCCCTAATCCTTGTTTTTAATTTAAAATTTAAATCTGTTTTTGACATGGAAATTTCTGAAAACTTCAATGGGCCTTAACTGGGTCATACGGACTCCGATTTTCGAAAACTCGGGCTCTATTTCGCGTATTTTTCCGAGACGAACGCAATGGCATAGCCCGTTTCCCTTGATTCAGATTTTAGAATTAAATTCTGCCTCGATTTATGTTATAACAAGTTATTAAAAATACGGGTTGTTACATGTTTGATTTCATATATGATGTATTAGAAAACCTATGATTGATAATTGGGTGTTTAAATATCATTGGGTCTAAATGTTGATTGATAAAAATATCGTAAAAAGAGATTTTGAGATTTACAAGGAAAATCTATTTTTTTTCAAATCGAATTTGAATTTCGAATGGACAATAAATATTAAATTGTTTTGCACAATAAAATCAAGTATTTAATTTATAAAACGATGTTTATAAATTGAATAATGCGGGAAATTGAACTGAATTTATAAACAGTATTTATAAATAAAATGGAACATTTTTTATTGGATAATGCATGGAATTGAAGTGAATTTATAAAAGGTGTTTATAAATGAAATGGGAAAATTTATCATTTAGATAATTTGGGAAATGTAAATTCAGTTGTGAATTAAAAAAGGGAAATTGAAATTAGTTTCAAAGAGAAACAATGAAATCTATTATGATGTTTAGAATGTAAACTGAATCAAAATAAATCCATATGAATTTATGATTGATTTGAATCCGATTAGATTGATTATTTAAATAAAATATTTGCAAAAAGATATTAGGATTGTATTTAAATAGAAGTTTAAATTTAAATATGAAAATAGATTAATTGTTTATATCTATATAAGTTATAATTCAATAAAATATTCCAAAACAGGAATTGGGCTTCAAATAGATTTGAAATGAAACTTGTTTTAATATATAAAACAAGGAAGCTGAATTTTATAAATGACGTTTATAAATTAAGCAAAATAAATTATCATTTGATAATTTAGAAGTTTAAGTTTAAGCATGAATTTAAAAGTGAATTGAAAATCGTTTCGAAAAGGGAACGATAGATTTTATTCCGGAATTAGGAATACAAACTGAATCAAGTTAAATCCAAGTGAATTAAAATTGGAATTCGATAATATCGAATTTTATAAAATAATTTATTCCCAAATGAAATAGAGTTTATTATATAAAATTAAGTTGCAAATATATTATAACAGAATTATGGAAAAATCGACAATTATGAATAATCGAAAATATGAAGTTGGATTTGGAAATCTGGGTTAATTTATATTTAAAATTATGGAAAAATGGAGTTGAAATTTATTTATAAACAAGTTTAACGTATATATTAAATATAATTAAAATGAACTCGCCGCAGTTCGGTAGTTCCTAATTTGGCGTTTCGAACTTCAATTGAGTATACAGAACTCAATTTTAGCCAGAATTCAATGAAACAAAAACCGTCAGGACGGACTTAATAATAGTTTCTAATGGAAGAGAAAATATAGGTTTCGTCCTATAAATTTTGAGTTATGTCAAATCAAATTTCTAAAAAAAACAATGTTATAATCGTTATTAAATCATAACGGTTTATTTAATAAAATCGAAGTATTTTAAGCTAATTAAAATATGGATTTTTATTTTAAAAATTCAAATTTGAGTTGTAAAATAAATACGAACTCAAGTTGTGTAAATGAAATGATTTTTGAAACAAAAATCATATTTTAATTATTGTATAGAATTAACTAATTAGTAGAAATTAGTTAATAGAATTAAGATCGAATTTGACGTCGGACAAGTGAACTGGACTTGTTAATTTGAATATGAAGCTTTAGTTGAAAATGGAATTCGATTGGTTCATAAGTAAATTAAAATGTATTTGAATGTGATATGTTCAAATAAGAAGAGGATAGGCATAATCGCTAATTAAAGAATAAATTAGTGAATTGAGTTAAAAATGATTGGATTGAGTTGGAATAAATTGGGAATGGACGTATATATGTGGAATAAGTATGGAATGAAGAGAATGAAAATTTTGAATCAAGTGCCCGACAAAAAGGTACATGTTTAAATTCAATATGAATTTTTATGAACTGAATCGGCAAGCCGCTTGGCTTACTAATTTTCTTTTTGAATGGAAAGCTCCGAGAGAGGCGAGCAGGGGTTCGAGCTATAGACGGTACAAAGGAGGTGTTGGCGAATTTTTCTGGAAATTTAAGGAGTAAGAATATTTTTAAGAAAATTGATAACTAGAAATCAGTATATCAATATATATATATATATATATATATATATATATATATATACACACACACACACACACACACACAATCCAACAAGAAAACGAACTTAAAATAGAATATTCGAGGTAAGCGGTCTTGTTATTTTGAAGTTAAAGATGTTATTCATTCAAGGTCTGAGAGATAGTCATACCTCAACTTGGTTGATATCATTATTAACCGATAAATAGGAAGATTCGGTTTCGAAGAGAAATGTTTAAAGACATTTAGTTGAATGCAGTATTTTGGGTTGTTGTAACGATGTTTCACACGACAGTCGTTTTAACCCAAGTAAGTGGAATTTTGGAAATATAATAATAAATATTTCCTAAGTATAGAAATGAATGGTTGTGAAAGGGAGAAGTAATTGGAAATGAATTCCAATCAAAAATAAAAAATATTTTCAAAGTGTAGAAAATAAAAGAAAGCGATATATGAATATGTTCTCCAATTAGTGTAAGACACCAAGATGATTTTTGGAATATTGGATTAACAAATATTGATAAGGAAATGGAGAAGTGATTTAGTTAATGAAATATTAATTAAGGGGCCAAGTGATTGTTTGATTCTTTGGATGTATTTGTTTTTTTTCTTTGATAGTTAAATAACCGACTATCGAAGTATTGGCCAAAATCGTTGTCAATATAGAGAGACTGGTTGGATTATTATCCAAGAACCACTTCGTATTGGCAGTAGCATTGCAAATCAGATTATATGAAAACAATCGAAGATGGAGTAAAGTGCAAGGGATTTTTATGTTAATCCTAGGTAGATATTTCCTAAGATGGATTAATGGAAATTGTGCCTTCGGTTTCGTTCAGTCCTAGAACGAACGTGTATGGACGAATATCTGACAAAATATTTCCAATGATTGCATATGTTGTTCTGTACAAATATACATCCATTGTGTAACAACCCAGAAAATCAGAACCAATTTAAAATTTTTATTTTAGCTAGTTTAATATATTTTGAATATTTAAAATGATTTATTTTAAATAATAATGACTAAAAATTTACTTAAATCGAAGTTAGAACGAATAAATTTATTTTAATTATATAATGAGCCTGAAATGACATGGTAGTTTGAAAATTCGATTTCAAATTTCAATTGAATGTAAAAATGAGAATAAAATATAAATATAAATATATTTAAATGGGAATAAAATATAAATATATAAATGACAATAAAATATATTTAAATGGGCAAACCCAAAGTAAACCCTTTACAATCCAAACAGCGGTCAACTGAGGAAAAACAACCCCACCCCCAAATTAAAACCCGCTACCCACGATTTATCCCTCTAGACCTCGTCAGCCGCCGCTCCCCCCACCCTCTTCCATCGTCGAGGCCCCCCACCCAGCCGTAGCTCAGGCGATCCCCCTCCCTTTCTGATGATCCTCCGCTCCTCCCTCTCCTCTCTCCTCCATCCTCTCTATGGCCAGATTGAACCGCAGACCCCCTCCCCCTTTCTCCAATCACCGACGTGCAACCCCCATTGCGAGCCACCACCACCAAGCTCCGCCGCCACCCAGGTGAATGGCCACCGCCTCCAGATCGTAGCCGCCCACCTCCGACCCCCCTCCGTTGAAGAAATTGAAAACAATGAGTTTTTAATTTATTTTTTAATTTAATTAATTTAAAAATCGGGTTCTTGTGAATATGGATATACATTGTTAACAAATATAAATATGTGATTTTTAAAAATATAAAGGTATGTTTTTTAATAGTATAAAAATACGATTATTAATAATATAAAGATATGATTTCTCTATATGAAAAGATACAATTTTTCTATGTGAAAATATATGATTTTTCTATATATGAAAAATATGATTTTTATGTATGCAAAGGAAAGATTTTTAGAAAGCTAAAAAAAATGATTTTAGAATAAAAATTCGATTTTTATATATATTATAGCGGTATAAAAAATTCGATTTTTATATATATTATAGCGGTATAAAAGTTCTATATATATATATATTATAGCGGTATAAAAATTCGATTTTTTTATATATATTAGCGGTATAAAAATTTGATTTTTATATATATTATAGCGGTATAAAAAATCGATTTTTATATATATTATAGCAGTATAAAAATGCGATTTTTAAATATATAAACATCATATTAAAAATGTGATTTTTACTATGAACAGCGTGAAAAAGATTGCGTTGGAGTATCGGGCAGATCCAAACTGTTCAGAAATTCAGAAATAAAACTGGCGGAGTGGATCCCAAAAGTGAGAACTTCTCACTCTAATTTTGCTTACAGTTAAATATATATTAGGAAGCAGACGGTGCTTAGTAGCACCCGACACCTTCGATTGAAACCATGGATGTTTGGTTGTTTGTTTGATTGGTTTATTGTTTGAATTTGGTTTGGGCAGTGATATGAATTGATTGGAATTGGTATGTGTATGGCGCGAGCCATATTAGGCAAGGGATAAGTCTAGACCTTATTCCGGATCTAGTATCGCATCGTTATGCTGCCAAAATTTTCTAAAATATGTTCAAACTATAAAAATATCATTTTTATTGTATAAATGAACTGTATAAAATATTCATGTGTTGAATAAAATATTTCATCGATAAAAATATAATTTTTAACATGAATATGTATAAAATAAATATTCTTTTACAAACCGGACGATTTGTTTATGTACACCCATTTAACTAATATTGATTGGGATGATAATTTTACACATCGCCCAACAGCACAAATAATATTCAATATTTATTGGTTGAAACCCCACACGGGTATTGGGATGATATTTGACATACACTAATCCCAATTGTTTATTTGTATGTCAGTCGATGGGTTGAAAAACTGTTGTAAGCATTAATTATTTATTTTTAACGCTTATGCAGTTGTGTAATGCACTCTGGATGATGGTTGAGTGTGTTTGATTATCGTTGTGTACATGTGTGTATGAAATCCATATAAATAACATTATATGGTAATTGACTGTGTTTGATTCCAATTCGGAAAGAACGAATATTTTAAATTAACGAATATTTCAAAATGACGAATAATGAATATTTTAAAATAACTAATGCTTTAAAATAATATTCAGTAATGGATCAAAATATGATTTTGATGTCTGATTTTGGATGGACACAAAAATATTGAAATATATGAAGCCGTGTTGATAAGAGATGCGCCATTTTGACGTGAACGATATTTATATAGACTTTATTAATTTTTATAATGAATAGTGAAAAGGAAAAAATTTCAAAATCAGATATTTTGAAAATATTATTATTTATATATTATAATGAAAAGAAGTATTCAACTTTGATTTAAAATTGAAAATGAAGTTGAAATTGTTTTTAAAACGAATTTATAAAATACTTTTTAAATGGAAATCGATGAAATATATATATAATATATATATTATATATATTAAATGGCCTGAATAGAACGCGCCGCGACCGTTCGCGAATTTCGACCATTGACTTTGAATTGATATTACGGGAGATCCGACCGTCGGATTCTCATAAATCCGGAACCGTTGGTTTCGTATAGAAAAGAGCTTTCCAAAGAATATAAGAGATTTGAAATCTAAGGGATGGATTTGGAATTATGTCCAAATAAAATTTGGAAAAGGTCGCTGTAAGTGCAGTTCGATGACCGTTTATGGAAATCGACTGAGAGAGCCTTTATAAAATTATTAAAAATATTAATAATTTGTGTAAAATCATAATAAATGATTTGGAAAGAATTAGGATGAAAAATTCCACATTTATAAAGATAAAAATATATTTTTATCAAAATGAACTAGTTATTAATTAGATTTGGAATCCAATAGTTTTCAATTAAAATAAATTGGATTTGTGAATGATTTTAATATAAACAGAAATTTCCAACGAACGAATTGGAATGGATTTGAAATGGAAATAATCTTTGGAAAATTTCGGTATTGGATTCCATGATTATACGGATATCGTTACGGAAATTTGGAAGATATATATATATATATATATCATTATTTCCGATATGATATTTGTTGGTTTCAGAATTTGATATTGAATATAAGCCGATATAATTTCTATTCAGAGCCTTGTATTTAATATCAAATGGGATTTTGGGTTTGTCGTGAGTGGCGTCTTTACTAACACTATTTTTAAACCCAGTTGAGAAAAGAATAAATCTTTTAATTTAGATTTTGTGAAGTTTTCAAATTAATTAATATTTAATTGGAATTGAATAAAAGAATTGGATTTTGGGTTTGTCGTGAGTGGTGTTTTCAGTAACACTGTTCTTGAACCCCGTGTGAAAAGAACGAATCTTTTAATTAAGGTTATTAGAGTTTCCAATTATATTTTATAATTGGAATAAAATGGAAGGTGTATTCGGTTTAGTGTGAACTGTGTTTTTAACAACCTTCATTCTTTAGCCCGATTTACAGTGAAATGAGATTTGGAATTTATAAATCTTTTAATTAAGGTTTAAAGGAAATTTTCCAAAGAAAGGCTTTCCAATTTAATATATTAGATTGGAATCGAATGGAATTCGATTTGGTAATAATTGAAGAGAACTTCTGTGGAGGAAGACTGTTAATATATATGGAATTTTAAAGGCTTAGTCATTATTCCATTTATAATATTAGTCGGATACGGAGATTTATATCGATTATATATATTGATCTGTTTTCCATGAAGATTCCATAATTAATGGAATGTGATTTTGGGTTTATCGTGAACTGTGTTTTAAATGACATTAGTTCTTTAACCTAGTTAAAGACAGGATTACATGTCTAACATTGCATTTCGAAACTGTATTGTTGATCTATGCTAAATATACACCTTTTTGGTGGTGGAGAATTTATATATTCTCGTGCTTAACACCTTTCTCTAAGATGTACGAGCTTAGAAGTTATACATCGGCAGAAATCAATGGTATGGTGTAGATTGTCGATCAACATGTTTGATTACCCAAACTTAAACAATCATTAATATTGATTTTTAGGAAGATTAAAATTAAGTGGGGTTTTAATAAATCTTTAATTAGATTGAAATGAGAATGTGATACTTTAAATTATCAAATTCGGGAAATGATGGAGAATGGAGTACCACCAGTTTTACTCCGAGCGATAGTTAAATCTTTAATTAGATTTGAACATGAAACGGTAATTAATTTTACCGATAACACCGTGGTGTTAGATATGGAGCATTGCCGGTTTTTCTCCATGGGATGAATAGGTCGGGATTGGGATAATAAAAGAAATGATTACTTCGATATGGTTCGATAATCCCGATTAGTTTGGATAAACTTTAATTTGGTTTGAATTGATATCTAAAGGGAGATTAAAGAATAAATTTAAAGAATTTATCTTTGATAAAATTAATGGGAACCATTCCCAAAGGATATGAATGCTTAAAAAATATATTCAGAATTGGAATGAGGTGTATGTTGTGTTTTATAGCACTTGATTATAAAATACGTGAATTGTTCGGAAAGGCCGGGTATATATCCATTCTGAATAATTGATTCGACGATAATTCGACGATGAAGACGGTGGTTGAAGACTGGAGATCTTTACATCGTTTGGATGATTACTGATGTCTTGATTGGGCGGTACACCCGAGACAAGGTAATAAGTGGTGATCGTCCAGACGTACTTGGAGATCGACCGAATATGCGAGGACCTCACTCGTGTATTGGACATATGGGATGAGGAATAAGGTGCCTCCGGTTTCGTCCAGACCCAGAACGAACTATTAAATGGGTGTTCGTCTGACATTGGATTTTATTCTGTGTTGATTGATCTCTATTAAATATATATTTGTTTGGTGGGGGGGGGGGAATTTATTCTCTTTCTTAACACCCTTCTCTGAGACGTACGAGCTCAGAGGTTATATATCGATAGACATCAGTTACATGGCGTGAATTGTCAGTGTGTCATACAGATATGCAGTGATCAAGGCTTCTATTGAAAAGCAGAGTCTTGTGGTTGATGATCAAAGCACGGCCTTAAAGGGCATACCTTTGTGTATAGCGTTAATTCGCGAGCCTCACACCTCGGTATGAACCAGAAACGGGAGAGGACTACAGGGAGAACATGCGTTTCTTTTTAGCTAAGAGTGGTGTCATGGTATGGAGCCCAGACATTTTTACTTACATGGATGAGGGAAAGCGAAGTACCTCAGATATATCGGTCATTACGCGGCCGATGGATGATATGGTTGAAATATTGACTAGATTTATGCCCCATAGGGTAAGGAAACGTATTGTTCAGGAATTACCAATCCTCAAACATAAGAGAGGACTGGCCCTGAAGATCCAAAGTGCAGTTGCGGCTGATCCTGAGGCTTGGGCTAGAGAGTCTTGAATTCGGTAAGGATGATCCCTTACCTTGGTTCATAGATGGAATCCAATTTCCAATATGTGACATTTCGGTTTAATTGCTGAACTAGTATGGCGACATAGTAGCATGGGATACTATGCCTTCTATGATTGATACATTTATATTTGAAATTATTTTATACACTGTACACTTATAAAAGTATCAAATGATTTGTTTTAAACGTATCAAGCATGTTTGGCTATTATAAGGTAAAACTCTATCCTCCGGCTTGCGTTGCATTATGAGATGGGACCTGAGTCTTATAATAGCTTCATTTTTCTTCTTTAGCATTACGCTGTTTGTTTATGCACTGGTATTCTTGGGGTTAAAACCTATTCTGTGTTATACGGCGTGGTCCTTTGATTTACCTTACTTTAAAACCAAGTTACTAACTGTTTTTAGTTCTCACACCAGTCACATGACTAACCTGGAGTTTATTGTTTTAACCTAAACTCTGGGTGCCCCTATTTTCCATACGGGCGGCTAGTAGTTTTGGTTTTGCAGATATTATAATCACAAGATCCTGGTTTACAGCTAAAGCGATATTCAGAAAGCTTTGCATCCGTGTATTTCTTTCAGTTGTGTTTTGTATTATTTTTTTGCTGCTATGTATTTAAAAGTAATTTAAATCTTTGATATTTATCAAATGTATATTATTTATTCATAATCTGTTATATTCTTGCACTCTGATGTAAATTGTCGTAATAAGCAATGAAATGTTCTTCTATTTGTGTTCTGATTTGTCGTGTTCTCAACTCAATCCGGGCTTACCCTAAAGGCGAGTTTGGGTCGCTTCATTTGGTATCGGAGCTTTGGTTTACAGAGCTCGAGTACAAGACACATTAGAACCGAACGAAAGAATTCATCAGAGATTGGATTAGTAATATCCAAGGAGAATGCATTAGAGATGGGATCAGTAGTATCGTAGAATGAGCGTAAAGAGTGTTGTTTTTAAAAATAAAAATGAAAACAAACTTAGTTTTGAAAATTTTAACCATATTAGACGTATTTGAATAATTTATTTTAAATTGATTTGGGCTATCGAGTATATAAAGATTTTAATATACGTCTGATCCACGTGTATTTGAAGTCTCAAATATACTGGATGGATATAGAATTACACTCTAGTCGCCCAGAGATGATTCTGATGATCGGTGCATCATCATTAGGGATTATGTTCGAGTCGCGAAAGTAGGATACCTATATGTTTCCAATTGACTGGTGTGAGAACCAAAACTAGATAGGATTTATTGTTTGTGATTTTGCATCAAAAACATGATTTTTAAGTATATAAAAATTATGAATTTGAAAAGATAATCAACTAATTGATTGTTGATTGTGTTGTTTGATTATTATTCTGATTAATAAAAATATATTGGAACCATAAAACCCATAAGAGAAATGCAGGTAAATTTAGCCAAATCGAATAAAATTATTGAATTGAATTGAAATTGTTTGAAATTGCATACATGTACATATATAAGTGTGTACAGGTCATAACACGAAAGCTAAGAAGAGGAATAAAATTGTATGCCCGATAAATAGGTACATGTTTACTAATTTATTGGGTTTTGATGACTTTATGAGCCGATTGGCTTTTTCGTTTTCTTTTGGATTGGTGAGGACCCTACGTGGCTAGTTGTGGTTTAAAAGGTCTCCCCTTACAAAGGAGGTTATGGCGAATTTTTTCAAAAATTTAGGGTGTTAGCCAAAATTTTGAAGAATTAGAAAATTCTTAGAAACTAAAAAGTTGAAGAATGAAAGCCAAAAAGAAAGTTGAGTTGGTTAGTTAAGCAACTTTCAGCTTTGTTCCTTTTTGAGGACGAAAAGATTTTAAGTGGGGGACATGGAGTTTATTTTGAATCATGTACATTCAAATGGAATTTGAAATCTAATTTGCAAACTGCCGCGCCATTTCGGGCTCGTTATATATTTAAAATAAATTTATTGGTTCTAACTTCGATTTAAATAAATTTTTAGCCGTTATTATTTAAAATAAATCATTTTAAATATTCAAAATCCATTAAAATAGCAAAAATAAAAATTT